>CAJGYO010000018.1:73522086-76126002 GCA_904845875.1 Miscanthus lutarioriparius
TGAAAAAGTACATTATTACAATACCAAATATAGAGCACGAATGATAAACAATGGAATATTAAAAAGATAACATCTAGCGATAAGATAACGAGGATTCCGTCTGAGCCCACCAGATGGATCCTCCACACAAGGAACTCCTCAAGCGCCACCGCAACAGGTAATAAACCCGAGTACACAATGTACTCGCAAGACTTATCCGGCTGCTGGGAATACTTTCCCACTCCAAGGAATATGCTAGGCTTTATGGTTTGTGGTTCTCTTTAGCAAAAAGCAATACTAATAGTGAGTCCTTATTGATACATTATTATCATCACCGTATTAAGTTTTCATCTAATCAATCTATATAAGTTCGTTTTCTACTTTCAAGCAAGAGTTGGAGCAATCGGCCCATTTTTCTCCTTTCAACTTTCGGGCCTACTACAGCATAAACCGCAGACAAGCTGCATTTGGATAACCCGGCGATTCGCGAATCAATGTGCCCAAATTGGTGCTCCTGAAGACACGCCCCGGCTTTGTACCCTGTGCACAAGCAGACTAACCCACCACTCTCTCGTCTCCCGGTGTCTGTGTCCCCATTCAAACTTGACCTAAGCCTCCACATCCCCGAAAGTCCCTTGACCTCATGCGGCAAGGACCTCCACCACCTCCTCTTCCCATCACCGGTCCGGAAGAGCCGGATCCACGACAAGAGAGCAAGAAGTTTTCCCCACGCCCATACCCAAGTATGTGCTCGGGACAATAACTGTGACTTGCCTAGAGTCATATGCAACCACCGGGTCCTTAATCGACACGCGGTGAAAAAAGGTAACCGGCATGCCCTCGCTGGCATTGCAGGACACAACCCTCACACCCACCAAGCATTCAAATCCACATCCCTCGCCCCGGCCACCATTTTCCTTTCCATTATTTCATCATGATATCATAGTTTAATCACCTATTAAGTAGTAACGACAAAGTTACTCACGCTACCGGTATATCCCGAGCATAGCAAACATCGACCTGCACTAGTAGGACTCATGGTGGATATATTTATGCATGTAGCTTCCATAAAATGCCCGTAACGTGAAATGCATATCATATAAATATATTCAAAGGATCATTAAAAATAGGGGTTATGCACCTGGGCTTGCCTTTGGCAAAAGGTGTCAAGAAAGTCGATGACGGTGGCTCCTAACGCCCTCCCGCACGGTAGGATCTCCTCGATTTCTTCGATGACTTCACAGATTCTCGTCGCCAATGTCACGATCTCCAAAGGGTTTCGTCCTCTATATGCATGCAAGATGATGATGATGCAATAATTAATATATAGGTAAACCGCAACTCTTAAAATAAGAATACATCTACCAAGCTACTAAGCTAACTCTAATGACTAATACGCTAAAGTTACCTATTATTCCCACTAAACAAGTATGAAACATTTCATGTATTATCTTAGCAACTAAAGGCATCCTTATTGTTAATATCAATTTACTATATATATAATAAAACAAGGTGCACTAGCTACCATGCATCATAAAATTTATTCTCTAAATAACCATAACCTAGCATTTCAAAATAATAAAGTAATCCTAAAGGTATCACTTGAACTATACGTAACTAATTACACTAACAATGTAGGTCATGAATTTAGGAATCTAACAAAATTTATTTCACAATCAATAAATAAATTCAAATGAGCTCTAGAGATGAAGAAAATGATATTATTGAGGAGGCTAATCATTTAATTGAACTTGTCGACTTAGCACACGACCTGTGGGTCTAGAATTACTAGATGAGACCCGTGAGTCAAGAAAATAAGAAGAAGAATGAAGGAATTTTACATGCTAGCTACCTTAGAATTGAATGAAGTGCCACCTACTGTGATCGATGTGCGGAGGCAATGCAAGAGGAGAGACACCTGTGGAGCTTAGCAAATGCCCCGCTTCACGGGAGTGGAGTAGAGCCATATATAGCATCGATCGTGGGTGGTCATGAGTAGTCGTGAAGCATGAAACGAGTTAAGGTGGTTGTCCTCCTGCCTGCGATGTAAAGTGTGGTGAGGTCTTGGTCATGAGAGAATTAATTCAAGGATTGAACTTTGAGTGGTCTTGGACTTACGAGCATGTCAGACGGAGGGCTTTGGGCTAAACGTGCTTGGCGGTGTATCGGCAACTTTTCGGCAAAACAATGTAAGTTTTAAAAGTAATTATTACATGATAGTAATTCTAACGACAGTAAGGTTACAAGTTCATTCGTGGATAAACATTGAACCTACATCAATTATTTTTATACTGTACTCTAATAATTTATTTATATTCTAACAATACTCATAGATATTTATGTTTATCCTATTCATTATAATAAAGTTCATTTCTTGATCATCAAAGATTATCCGACATGCATACTAAAAAAAACGACGCTCGCTGGGGGCATGCAGAGGCAACGAAGCGGTCAAAAAAATCAATGGAGGAGACCACATGTCAAAAGCAGCTGCTGTGGCTGGTGTATTTTCTCGGATGAACAGTGTTTCAAGGCGCTGCACAGTGTTTCTACGCGGTCCGGCTCCAGTGAACGTGTTTGCTGCGCTGTGAACAGTGCATTCGTGCTACAGTGCGCGGTGGAAAAGTTGAAACCATCAGAACCGTGTTTCGCCTGTGAACAGTGTTCCGCCTTGCTACAGTAATCCGTGTAGAAGGGTGCCCATCGATTTTCACGAGTGAATGCGACTTTCTACGGTGGGCGTAATTTCTCGCGTGACCAAAGGTGTTTCACTGCAGCCTCACCGTGGAAAATTTGTATGTCCTTCATTTGCAAAGCAATCGAGTCTGCCGAAGCAAAACGGAGTGCTCAAGCGGGCTAAGCTTGTAGAGTGATATAAATGCGTGAGCGCAGCATACACTATGGCAGTGGTAGCGCCGTCGCGTAATCGATAATTTTGTAAGGTGATTGCAAGTAAGCACAGCGGGTAATTAGAACAACGATAGATGATAAAGATGCTGTCATGAAGTTTGATGGAGATATAAATCTTGCCAAGTGGTATGCTAATAATTAGTGAATGACAATAATTTATCATTTGACTTTGTGGCTATGGACCTCTCACGTGAAGAGAGATGACGGCTTGGAAGGATAACTTGGACAAGGATTAAATTAGAGCTCAATTTGAGAATTAGTGCAATAAAATTTAATTTTCATTTACCACATGCAATAATACATAAACATGATGCTCATGACATGGTTTAGTATTTTGATTAAAGCGTAACAACCGAGGGTGTTACAAATTCATCTCAAAACAAAATCTCGACCCGAGATTTCATGTGCCTAGTGTGAGAAGAAGGTAGGAAATACATTTCGATGCAGCAACTAACTATCAGAACCAGAGAGGAGATGGGGGTAATGCTTCAATAGGTAACTCTTGTTCCCAACGTGGCTTCACCTCTAATGATTTTGCCATTGTACCTTGTAAAACTTTATCACCCCTGTTCCTCGGTCACTCTCTCCTTCTCATCCAAAATTTTATAGGATGCTCCACATAAGACAGATCAAAGTTGGAGCGGAAGTCCTTCTATTTCTATAGATTCTTCAGAACTCGTAGGCATTTCTTCGGGCCATAGACGTGAAATACATTGTGAAACGCCGAGAGAATTTTGTGGAGTTGGAGACGATAAGCAACGGGACCACATCACTGCAACACCTTGTATGGACCCACATACCGAGGGGCTAACTTGCCATGGACACCAAACCGATGTAACCCTCTCAAAGGAGATATCTTGAGATACACATAATCTCCAAACAACCAAATTCCAAAGGTCTTCTTCGCTTGTCTCTGTAGTAAAGCCTTACGGTCGACTCGAAATGACTTCAAGTGTTCACGAATTATATTTACTTTCTCTCGAGCCTCCTTTATGAAATCCGCCCTATAAGTACCCACGGTCTCCTACCTCAACCCAGCTTTAGTGGCGCCCTACACTTTTGTCCATATAAAGCTTCAAATGGTGCCATACGGATACTCTCATGATAGCTGTTATTATAAGAAAATTGCCAGCTTCAAACACCGATCCCACTTCTAGAAAAGAGATGGTACAAGCCCGCAACATATCCTCGAGCACCTGGTTCACCCTTTCGCTTGACCATCGATGCTGGGATGGTATGCCGAGCTTCGAGAAGACGAGTACCCAAACATTCTTGGAGTTTCTCCCGTAAACGAGAGACAAAACCCACCTCTATCGTAGAGATGATGGTGCGAGGAACTCCATGTAGGGTCACAATCCGATCAAAGTATAACTCCGCATACTTCTTGGCATTATATCTAGTGTCCCACCGGAAGGAAGTGGGCAGACTTGGTGAGACGGTCCACAATGACCCAAATAGAATCAAAGTTCGAGGAGGTGCGGGTAAACCCACAATGAAATCCAGAGAAATATCCTCCCATTTCCAAACAGAATGGTCAAGGGTCGCAAATATCCAGAGTACGCATATGATCTCGCCTTGACTCTACCACAAGTGTCACACTCAAGAACTAACTGGGTGATATCTTGCTTCATGTAAGACCAAAGACAGTTGGCGAGATCATGGTACATCTTGTTGCTACCTGTGGTGGATAGACAAACTTGGAATGATGGGCTTCTTTTAAAATCTTTCTTTTCTCTTCATTGGATGGAACCACCAGCCCATATCTTGTATCTCACGACCCCCCACTCATCAATGCTAAAATGAGGTCCACGCCCTTCAAACTAGCAACTCCTTAATGTGAGGAATCTCTTCGAGGTCTTCCTTTGTTCCCGAATAATTTGCTCCGGCAACTCGAGGTCAAAGCAACCGAGCTAGCACCTCCGTGTGGTGAAGTGACAAGGGTATATCCTCAACTTGATGCGACTTACGACTTAAGGCATCAGCTACCACATTGGCTTTTCCTGGATGATAGTGGACTTCCAGATTATAATCCTTGATCAACTCTAACCACCTCCTTTGCCTCATGTTCAACTCAGACTGAGTGAAAAATATACTTAAGGCTCTTGTGGTCGTTGAAGATATGCACTTTGTTGCCCAACAAATAATGCCTCCAAATCTTCAGAGAGTGAACTACAGCCAGCCTAGCTCTAAATCATGGGTAGGGTAGTTCACCTCGTGCTTCTTTAGTTGGCGCCAAGCATAAGCTATCACACGCCCTCTTGCATAAGCACACCCCAATCCCATCTTTGAGGCATCGTGAAGAAACATCAAAGGGCCTCTCAATATCAGAGTTGAGCCAATACAGAGCAATGGTCGAGAAAAAGTCTTGAGGACCTAAAAGCTTCTTCACAATTTGGACCCCAAACAAACTTAGCTTCTTTTGGAGCAGCTTAGTCATGGGTTGGGCTATCTTAGAGAAATCGGGATGAAGCGTCGATAGTATCCAGCATTAGCCCAAGGAGCTGACGGATCCGGTGCACGGACCTAGGAGACTTCCAATCTAACACATCTTGCACCTTGTGGGATCTCTGTAACGCCTCGTGTGTCAACACATGTCCCAAAAACTGCACTCGATCTAACCAAAACTAGACTTGTTGAATTTAGCATACAAATTTGGTGCTCTTGAGTCGAGTCGGGACTATCCGGAGGTGACATGTATGCTCTTCATCATTCTTGGAGTAGATCAAAATATCATCAATGAACACTACCACAAACTTATCCAACTCCCGCATGAAGACCGAGTTCATTAGGTACATGAAGAAAGTAGGGGCATTGGTGAGACCGAAAGACATCATCACTAGGTACTCATACAACCCATACCTAGTAGTAGAAAGTCGTCCTTTGGTATATCCTGTATTCGATCTTGATCTCGATGGTAGCCCGATCGGAGATCTATCTTTGAGAACACCTTGGCACCAATTTAATCGATCAAACAAAGTATCTATGCGGGGCAAAGGATACTTGTTCTTAATCGTTACCGCATTGAGGGGCGGTAATCCACACACATCCGCAGAGTACCATCCTTCTTCTTCACGAAAATCGTTTGGACAACCCCATGGTGAAGAACTTGGGCGGATGAAACCCTTGTCCATCAACTCCTCCGGCTTGCTTCTTCATTTTCGCTAGTTCTCTTGAGCCATGCAGTGCAGACGGACGCCTGGAGATAGGAGCAGTTCGTGCTCAAGCTCAATGGAGAATTCTACCTCACGCCCGGTGGCAATCCAGAAGATCTTCAGGAAAACATCCGAAACTCACGTACTCATGGAATGGAGGTAAGATCAGAACGGCTTCAAGATGGGCAAGTAATAGGTAAGATCGGTTACGAGGGTATGATGAGAGACATCCTATCCTCGTAAAATGGAAGTCGTAACTCTACACTTCTTCTCTTCATATCCAATACTACCCCATACAACCGCAACCAGTTCATTCCAAGAATAGCATCAATGCCTTGCCTGTGCATTATCATGAAGCGCAGACGGTAAGTGTGGGTGGCTAATACCAAACTTATCGTGATCCGTAGCGGGTATTGATGAACATCCGAGAACCCGCAGATGGATCTTATAGGCATACCAGTATAGCCAATAGTGATAAGTTGTGCCGCTCTACAAACCCCATGCTCATAAAGGAATGCGATGCACCAGAATCAAACAACACCAAAGTGGATGGGATTCGATGGTAAACATACCAACCATAATCGTCTTCCTCGCCGATAGCTTGTCGAGCATCCGTGAAGTGCACCGACCGTGATCTGCTTGGCACCTTCCTCTTGATGAAAGTCCTCTTAATCAGACCTAGAATTTGCAGATTTACCGAGACGGGCTGTGAAATTGTCTCCGCCGAGGACACTCCACTCGCATAGTGGCCATCCTTACACACTTGAAACAAGCACCGTGCTTGTTCCCGAATCCTCGACGAGGTGGAACCAAATTGTCCCTGAGTCTGTTGAGGGCTGCACTCGTCGCCGAGGTGCCTTGTACCTTGAGTAGCGTAAGTCCGTGATGTATCTTTGGGGTGACCGCACGAGAGGCCCACCGGATGGTTGATAGGGCCCCGCCAACAATCTGCACCTTCCGAGTATGGGGATGTTTGGAGGATCCAATGCCACCCGCTTCGCCTCAATCCGCCTGGGATGCCCGGGCTGAAACCCTCAAGAGCAATGGCGGCGTTCATCGAGCCCCAAAGGTCCGATAGTTCCCTGTATAGTTTCTCCTGAAGAGTAGGAGTGAGACCGCGAAAGAAGCGATCCTCTTCTTGTCATCCGTGTCCACCGACTACCAAAGATATCGAGCCAAGTGGTTAAACCGGGTCACATACTCCATTATCGTCTCTGCCTCGACGTAGCTCCATGAACTTCGGTCACCTTCCGTGGATAACACCAAACAGGTATGAAGAACTCAAGGAAGGCGGTGGAGAACTCCGCCACGTCGCCGGGTGATCCGGCAGCTCATGGCACGGAAAGTCTCCCACTGTGCACTGCGGACCCCAAAAAGCGCTTGGGGACGCAAAGTGCATCTTTCTCGCCATATTACACCGAGCGGTACCAAACTTCTGCCCAACGCGGCGAAGCAAGGTTCGCCCCAACGGATCGTCTGACGGTGTGAATGTGGGTGGGTGGGTTTTGAGGAAGTCCCTGGTAAGAGGATCTGTCCCTCGTGACGACGAGCACCACCCCATTCCCACCATTGCCTCCGAGGGCCTCCACAGGCGAGACCATGCGAGGGCCTGTGCCATAATCTCCATGGCATTTAGCCGTCTCTCGACGAAAGCAATGGTGACTCTGGCGAAAGAGCAGCCAACAACTCCACCATGACCTCCCATGGGCGGACAGCAAGTGAGGCGGTGGTGAAAAGGCCGAGGAACCAAGGGTGGAACCTCTCGAGCTCCCTCGTTGCCACGCCAAAGGCTCGAAAGACATCACCATGGCCCTCGTTGGCCGCGCTCCCGAACCGGGTGCTCCCACGTCCGGACCTCGATTCATCTATAAGAGAGACGAACCATCCATTAGAACACCTTCCCGATCAGATCCGTGGATTAAAGAAATGGCAAGACATTTTTTAAGACATTCATTAAGTTAATCCTACCAATTTACTACTTTCATTATACGTGAAGGGGATTCCTAGTTCAAGTAAGATGCTATTATATGATGCATGCTTCGACCTATACGTTCACTCAAGCCGAATATAGCGGCGTCAGAAAATTTTCGCACATCGTGATACTCACTTTCCGTATACTAAGCGATTTCTTACGCCATGTAAGTCGGTGTACCGCAGTAAACCGATTAGATAAAACCAAAGGCCGCTATTCTAGATATACCATATAGCTAGGGCTTATACTTAACTTAATCGCATCCTACTTTTCGCAAAACTTTGTTGGTCCACTTTTAGTTTTGTAAAGAGTGAGGAACTCGTGACCATTATTGGCTCTGGTACCAACCGTGGCGTAACCACCGAATAGCTGTGATTTTACGGAAGGCGCTTGTCTTCCATCGGACACTAAGCACCTCGAAAGTAACTTCTACAATGAGCGGTGTCCAACGAGCACACACCCAAGGAGAACCCGAAAGATCCACATTTTTCCCAAGGATCCAATAATGAAAACGAAGTTACAACACAAGTCTATCTCATACATTAGAGTTTCTTGAAAAGTACATTATTACAATACCAAATATAGAGTACTGAATGATAAACAATGGAATATTAAAAGATAACATCTAGCGATAAGATAACGAGGATTCCGTCTCGAGCCCACCAGATGGATCCTCCACACAAGGAACTCCTCAAGCGTCACACCGCAATAGCGGGGGTAAATAAACCCCGAGTACACAATGTACTCGCAAGACTTATCCGACAAAGTGGGAATACTTTCCCGACTCCAAGGAATATGCTAGGGCTTTATGGTTTGTTGGTTCTCTTTTAGCAAAAAGCAATACTAATAGTGAGTCCTTATTGATACATTATTATCATCACCGTATTAAGTTTTCATCTAATCAATCTATATAAGCTGTTCTACTTTCAAGCAAGAGTTGAGCAATCAGCCCATTTCTTCTCCTTTCAACTTTCGTTCTTACTACGATTGCTAAACCGCAGACAAGCCGCATCGGATAACCCGGCGATTCAGCGAATCAATGTGCCCATTTGGGTGCCCCGAAGACACACGCCCGCTTGTACCCCTGTGCACAAGGAGGACTAACCCACCACTCTCTGTCCGGGTGTCCGGTCCCGTCAAACTTGGACTCAGCCCCCACATCCCGAGTCCGGACTCGGAAGCGGTGCAAGGACCTCCACCACCTCCTCTTCCCATCACCGGTCCGGAAAGAGCCGGATCCGCGACAAGAGAGCAAGAAGCCTTCCTGCGCCCATACCCAAGTATGTGCTCGGGACAATAATCTGTGACTTGCCTAGAGTCATATGCAACGACCGGTCCTTAATCGACACAAAGGGGGGAAAAAGTGTATAGCCGGGCTATGCCTGTTGGTCATGCAGGACACAACCCTCACACCCACCAAGTACCAAATCCACATCCCCGTCCGGTCACCATTTTCCTTTCCATTATTTCATCATGATATCATAGTTTAACCACCTATTTGCGAGTAACGACAGGTTACTCACGCTACCGACATCCTGAGCATAGCAGCTACTCGACCTGTACTAGTAGGACTCATGGTGGATATATTTATGCATGTAGCTTCCATAAAATGCACATAACGTAAATGCATATCATATAAATATATTCAGATCATTTAAAAATAGGGGTTATGCACGAGGGCTTGCCTTTGGGTAGCGGTGCGGTGTCAAGAAAGTCGATGACGGGTGGCTCTCGGAACGTCCTCCGCACGAGGATCTCCTCGTACTCTTCGATGACTTCGTCGCACTCACTCTTTCGCCGAATGTCACGATCTCCGATGGCTCAAATCCTCTATATGCATGCAAAGTGATGATGATGCAATAATTAATATATAGGCAACCGCAACTCTTAAAATAAGAATACATCTACCAAGCTACTAAGCTAACTCTAATGACTAATACATAAAGTTACCTATTATTCCCACTAAACAAGTATGAAACATTTCATGTATTATCTTAGCAACTAAAGGCATCCTTATTGTTAATATCAATTTACTATATATATAATAAAACAAGGTGCACTAGCTACCATGCATCATAAAAATTTATTCTCTAAATAACCATAACGAGCATTTCAAAATAATAAAGTAATCCTAAAGGTATCTTTGAACTATACTGAACTAATTACACTAATGGTAGGTCATGAATTTAGGAATCTAACAAAATTTATTTCACAATCAATAAATAAATTCAAATGAGCTCTAGAGATGAAGAAAATGATATTATTGGAGGAGGCTAATCACGCAATTGAACTTGTCGACTTGCACATGTTGTGGGTCTAGAATTACTAGATGAGACCATGAGTCAAGAAAATAAGAAGAAGAATGAAGGAATTCTTACATGCTAGCTACCTTAGAATTGAATGAAGTGCCACCTACGGTGATCGATGTGCGGAGGCAATGCAAGAGGAGAGACACCGGGGAGCTTAGCAAATGCCGCCCCTCGTGGAGTGGAGTAGAGCCATATAGCTTGATCGATCGTGGGTGGTCATGAGTAGTCGAGGAAGCATGAAACGAGTTGGCGGGGTTGTCCTCACGGCTGCCGTGCCGTGTCTTGATGGTGAGGTCTTGGTCATGAGAGAATTAATTCAAGATTGAACTTTGAGTGGTCTTGGACTTACGAGCATGTCGGGACTGGAGTGGGCTTTGGGCTAAAGCGTGCTTGGCGGTGGTGGCAACTTTTCGGAAGCAAAAGCAATGGCGGCTTGTGTGCGAATTACTACATGATAGTAATTCAGAAGAGCAGTGCTTACAAGTTCATTCGTGGATAAACATTGAACCCACATCGAATTATTTTTATATATTGTGCTCTCTAATAATTTATTTATATTCTAACAATACTCATAGATATTTATGTTTATCCTATTCATTATAATAAAGTTCATTTCCTTGGATCATCAAAGATTATCGACATGCATACTAAAAAAAAAAACGGCGTTCGTTGGGGCATGCAGAGGCAACGAGCGGTCAAAAAAATCAATGGAGGAGACCACATGTCAAAAGCATTGCTTTGTGGTGGTGTATTTTCTCGGATGAACAGTGTTTTGCGGCGCCACGGTGTTTCTCGTGTGCGGCTCGATGAACGTGTTTGCTGCGCCGTGAACAGATGCATTCGTGCTCACGATGCGGCGTGTGGAAAAGTTGAAACCATCAGAACCGTGTTTACGCCGTGAGCGATGTTCCGTCTTGCTACGATAATCCGTGTAGAAGGGGTGCCCATCGATTTCCACGAGTGAACAGTACTTTCTCTGGTGGGCGATAATTTCTGCGTGACGGTGTTTCTGCTTTGAAAGCCTACCGTGTGGAAAATTTGTATGTCCTTCATTTGCAAAGCAAGCGAGCTGCGAGCAAGCGGAGTGCTCGGCGGGCTAAGCTTGTGAGTGATATAAATGCGTGGCGTGTAAGCGACACACTATGGCGCGTGGTAGCGCGTCGTGCATCGATAATTTTGTAAGGTGATTAGCAAGCGAAATACGGTAGGGTAATTAGAACAACGATAGATGACGATGGCGGCGTCGCGAGTTTGATGGAGATATAAATCTTGCCAAGTGGTATGCTAATAATTAGTGAATGACAATAATTTATCATTTGACTTTGTGGCTATGGACCTCTCACGTGAAGAGAGAGATGACGTCTTTGGAAGGATAACTTGGACAAGGATTAAATTAGAGCTCAATTTGAGAATTAGTGCAATAAAATTTAATTTCTCATTTACCACATGCAATAATACATAAACATGATGCTCATGACATGGTTTAGTATTTTGATTAAAGCGTAACACCGAGGGTGTTACAAATCTACCCAAAACAAAATCTCGGCCGAGATTTCATGTGCCTAGTGTGAGAAGAAGGTAGGAAATACATTTCGATCACGACAACTAACTATCGAGAACCGAGAGAGGAGATGGGGTAATGCTTCAATAGGTAACTCTCTTGTTCCCCGTGGTTGGCCCGACCTCGAGAATGATTTTGCCATTGTACCTTGTAAAACTTTATCACCTGTTCTGGTCACTCTCTCCTTCTCATCCAAAATTTTTATAGGATGCTCCACATAAGACGAGATCGAGTTGGGCGGAAGTCCTTCTATTTCTATAGATTCTTGAGGAACTTCGTAGGCATTTCTTGAGCCATGAGAGGCGTGAAATACATTGTGAACTGCCGAGAGAATTTTGAGGAGTTGGAGCGATAAGCAGCAGGACCACACTTCTTTGCAACACCTTGTATGGACCCACATACTGAGGGGCTAACTTGCCATGGACACCAAACCGATGTACCCCTCTCAAAGGAGATATCTTGAGATACACATAATCTCCAATTTGCAAATTCCAAAGGTCTTCTTCGTTTGTCTGCGTAAGCCTTACATCGACTCGAAAGTGACTTCAAGTGTTCACGAATTATATTTACTTTCTCTCGAGCCTCCTTTATGAAATCCGGCTGAAGTACCCACGGTCTCCTACCTCAACCCAGTTTTAGTGGCGTCCTACACTTTTGTCCATATAAAGCTTCAAATGGTGCCATACGGATACTCTCATGATAGCATTTGTTATTATAAGAAAATTGGCTAGCTTCAAACACTGATCCCACTTCTCTAGGAAAAGAGATGGTACAAGCCCGCAACATATCCTCGAGCACTGGTTCACCTTTCGGTTTGACCATCGATGCGGGGATGGTATGCGAAGCTTCGAGAAGGCAGTACCCAAACATTCTTGGAGTTTCTCCCGAAGCGAGAGACAAAAAGCTGACCCTCTATCGGAGATGATGGTGCGAGGAACTCCATGTAGGGTCACAATCCGATCAAAGTATAACTCCGCATACTTCTTGGCATTATATCTAGTGTCCACCGGAAGGAAGTGGGCGAGACTTGGTGAGACGGTCCACAATGACCCAAATAGAATCAAAGCCGAGGAGGTGCGGGGTAAACCCACAATGAAATCCGAGAAATATCCTCCCATTTCCAAACAGGAATGGTCAAGGGTACGCAAATATCCGAGAATACGCATGTGATCTCGCCTTGACTCTACCACAAGTGTCACACTCCGCAACTGGCTTGGGTGATATCTTGCTTCATGTAAGACCACCGAAGACAGTTGGCGTAGATCATGGTACATCTTGTTGCTACCGGGGTGGATAAACGACTTGGAATGATGGGCTTCTTTTAAAATCTTTCTTTTGACTCTTCATTAGATGGAACCACCGACCTATCCTTGTATCTCACGACCCCAGCTCATCAATGCTAAAATGAGGTCCACGTCCTTGACTAGCAACTCCTTAATGTGAGGAATCTCTTGAGGTCTTCCTTTTGTTCCCGAATAATTTGCTCCAGCTGAGCTCACGAGGTCAAAGCAAATCGAGCTAGCACCTCCGTGTGGTGAAGTGACAGGGTATATCCTCAACTTGATCGACTTACGACTTAAGGCATCGGCTACCACATTGGCTTTTCACGGATGATAGTGGACTTCAGTTATAATCCTTGATCAACTCTAACCACCTCCTTTGCCTCATGTTCAACTTTCGGTGAGTGAAAATATACTTAAGGCTCTTGTGGTCGGTGAAGATATGCACTTTGTTGCCCAACAAATAATGCCTCCAAATCTTGAGAGAGTGAACTCTGAGCTAGCTCTAAATCATGGGTAGGGTAGTTCACCTCGTGCTTCTTTAGTTGGCGCTGAAGCATAAGCTATCACACGCCCTCTTGCATAAGCACACACCCCAATCCCATCTTTGAGGCATCGATAAACATCAAAGGGCCTCTCAATATCGAGTTGAGCCAATACAGGGAGGCGGTGGTCGGAAAAGTCTTGAGGGGACCTGAAAAGCTTCTTCAAGTGGACCCCAAACAAACTTAGCTTCTTTCTGGAGCAGCTTAGTCATGGGTGGGCTATCTTAGAGAAATCGGGGATGAAGCGTCGATAGTATCCAGCTAGCCCAAGGCCAGCGGATTCGGTGCTGAGACCTAGGAGACTTCCAATCTAACACATCTTGCACCTTCTTTGGGATCTCTGAAACGCCCTCGGTGTCAACACATGTCCCAAAAACTGCACTCGATCTAACCAAAACTCGCACTTTTGAATTTAGCATCAATTTGGTGCTCTCTGAGTCAGTCGGGACTATCCGGGAGGTGACATGTATGCTCTTCATCATTCTTGGAGTAGATCAAAATATCATCAATGAACACTACCACAAACTTATCCAACTCCGGCATGAAGACCTGAGTTCATTAGGTACATGAAGAAAGCCGGGGCATTGGTGAGACCGAAAGACATCACTAGGTACTCATACAACCCATACCTAGTAGAGAAAGCTGTCCTTGGTATATCCTGTGGCACGATCTTGATCGATGGTAGCCCGATCGGAGATCTATCTTTGAGAACACCTTGGCACCGACTAATCGATCAAACAAAGTATCTATGCGGGGCAAAGGATACTTGTTCTTAAGCATTACCGCATTGAGGGGCGGTAATCCACACACATCCGCATGAGTACCATCCTTCTTCTTCACGAAAATCATTTGGACAACCCCATGGTGAAGAACTTGGGCGGATGAAACCCTTGTCCATCAACTCCTCCGATTGCTTCTTCATTTTTCGCTAGTTCTCTGAGCCATGCGGTACGGACGCCTTTGGAGATAGGAGCGATTCGGGCTCAAGCTCAATGGAGAATTCTACCTCACGCTCCGGTGGCAATCCGGGAAGATCTTGAGGAAAACACATCGGAAACTCACGTACTCTTTGGAATGGAGGTAAGATCGAGGGCAGCTTGACATGGGCAGCAATAGGTAAGATCGGTTACGAGGGTATGATGAGAGACATCCTATCCTCTCCCGGAAAATGGAAGCCGTAACTCTACACTTCTTCTCTTCATATCCAATACTACCCCATACAACCGCAACCAGTTCATTCCAAGAATAGCATCAATGCCTTGCCCAGGCATTATCATGAACTGCAGACGGTAAGTGTGGGTGGCTAATACCAAACTTACTGTATCCGTGCGGGTATTGATGAACATCTGAGAACCCGCAGTATGGATCTTATAGGCATACGGTATAGCCAATAGTGATAAGTTGTGCCGCTCTACAAACCCCATGCTCATAAAGGAATGCGATGCACCGAGAATCAAACAACACCAAAAGCTGGATGGGATTCGATGGTAAACATACCACCATAAGCGTCTCTATTTGCATAGCTTCTTTGAGCATCCGTGAAGTGCACACTGACCGGATCTGCTGGGCACCTTCCTCTTGATGAAAGTCCTCTTAATCAGCCTAGAATTTGCGAGGCCAATTTGAGGCAATTTGAAGCCTGTCTCTTCTTGAGGACACTCCACAGCATAGTGGCCATCCTTGCCACACTTGAAACAAGCACCAGGCTTGTTCCCGAATCCCTGACGAGGTGGAACCGGTGTCCCCTGAGTTCTGCTTTGGGCTGCACCTTCTTCTTGAGGTGCCTTGTCTTGAGTAGCGTAAGTCTGTGATGTATCTTTGGGGTGACCGCACGAGGCCCACCGGATGGTTGATAGGGCCCCCGCCTAACAATCTGCACCTTCCGAGTATGGGGATGGTTTGGAGGATCCGGTGCCACCCGCTTCGCTTCCAATCCGCTTTGGGATGCCCCATTGAAACCCTCAAGAGCAATGGCGGCGTTCATGAGCCCCAAAGGTCCGATAGTTCCCGGTATAGTTTCTCTGAAGAGTAGGAGTGAGACCGTGAAAGAAGCGATCCCTCTTCTTGTCATCCGTGTCCACGACTACAAAGATCTTGAGCCAAGTGGTTAAACTGGGTCACATACTCCATTCTTATCCTGCTCCCTCGGCGTAGCTCCATGAACTCGGTCACCTTACGGTGGATAACACCCAGAGTATGAAGAACTCGCGGAAGGCGGTGGAGAACTCTGCCACGTCGCCGGGTGATCCGGCAGCTCCGCTGACCTGGAAAGTCTCCCACCGTGCACTGCGGACCCCAAAAGCGTTGGGGCGCAAAGTGCATCTTACGCTTTCGTTGGCCACTCCGAAAGCGGTGAAACTCTGCTCCAACGTGCGAAGCGGTGCTCGCCTCAACGGATCGTCCGACGGTGTGAATGTGGGTGGGTGGGTTTTGAGGAAGTCTGGTAAGAGGACTGTCCCTCGGGACGACGAGCACCACCCCATTCCCACCATTGCCTCCGGGGCCTCCACAGGGCGAGACCATGAGGGCTGTGCCATAATCTCCATGGCACGAGCTGTCTCTGACGAGCGGCGGTGACTCTGGCGGCGACCAACAACTCCACCATGACCTCCATGGCGGACAGTGGCGGAGGAGGCGAGTGTGAAAAGGCCGAGAACCAAGGGTGGAACCTCTCGAGCTCCCTCGTTGCCACGCTCAAAGGCCGAAACCTTGTCACCATGGCCCTCGTTGGCGCTCCCGAACCTGGTGCTCCCACGTGGGACCTCGATTCATCTATAAGAGAGCGAACCATCCATTAGAACACCTTCCCGATCGGGATCCGAGGGATTAAAGAAATGGCGACACATTTTTTAAGACATTCATTAAGTTAATCCTACCAATTTACTACTTTCATTATCGTGAAGGGGATTCCTAGTTCAAGTAAGATGCTATTATATGATGCATGCTTCGACCTATCGTTCACTCAAGCCGGAATATAGCGGCGTTCGTAAAATTTTTGGCACATCGCATACTCACTTTCCGTATACTAAGCGATTTCTTACGTCATGTAAGTCAGTGTACCTGCAGAAACTGATTAGATAAAACCAGTGCCGCTATTCTAGATATACCATATAGCTAGGGCTTATACTTAACTTAATCGCATCCTACTTTTCGCAAAACTTTTGTTGGTCCACTTTTAGTTTTGTAAAAGAGTGAGGAACTTCGTGACCATTATTGGCTCTGGTACCAAGCGTGGCGTAGAACCACCGAAATAGCGTGACTTACGAAGGCGCTTGTCTTCCATCGGACACTAAGCACCTCGAAAGTAACTTCTGATGACGGTGTCCGTCGAGCACACCCCAAGGAGAAGAAAGATCCACATTTTTCCCAAGGATCCAATAATGAAAACGAGTTACAACACAAGTCTATCTCATACATTAGAGTTTCTTGAAAAGTACATTATTACAATACCAAATATAGAGTAACGGAATGATAAGCAATGGAATATTAAAAGATAACATCTAGCGATAAGATAACGAGGATTCCGTCTCGAGCCCACCAGATGGATCCTCCACACAAGGAACTCCTCAAGCGTCACACCTGCTTGCAGGGTAAATAAACCACGAGTACACAATGTACTACATAAGACTTATCCGAGCGGTGGGAATACTTTCCCGACTCCAAGGAATATGCTAGGCTTTATGGTTTCTTTGGTTCTCTTTTAGCAAAAAGCAATACTAATAGTGAGTCCTTATTGATACATTATTATCATCGGCCGTATTAAGTTTTCATCTAATCAATCTATATAAGCTGTTCTACTTTCAAGCAAGAGTTGAGCAATCGGTTCCATTTCTTCTCCTTTCAACTTTCAGTTCTTACTACGAGTGCTAAACTTGAGACAAGCCGTCTTAGGATAACCCGGCGATTCGCGAATCAATGTGCCCATTTGGGTGCCCCGAAGACTACGCCCGCTTGTACCCCGTGCACAAGCAGGACTAACCCACCACTCTCTGTCCCGGGTGTCAGGTCCCCGTCCAAACTTGGACTCAAGCCCCCACATCCACGAGTCCGGACTCGGTGCGGTGCAAGGACCTCCACCACCTCCTCTTCCCATCATCCGGTCGGAAAGAGCCGGATCCGCGACAAGAGAGCAACAAGCCTTCCCTGCGCCCATACCCAAGTATGTGCTCGGGACAATAATCTGTGACTTGCCTAGAGTCATATGCAACGACCGGTCCTTAATCGACCACAGGCGGGGAAAAAGTGTAGCGGGCTATGCCTGTTGGCGCAGGACACAACCCCTCACACCCACCGAGTACCAAATCCACATCCTGTCCGGTCACCATTTTCCTTTCCATTATTTCATCATGATATCATAGTTTAATCACCTATTTGCGAGTAACGACGAGGTTACTCACGCTTCTGACACATCTGAGCATAGCGACTACTCGACACTGCACTAGTAGGACTCATGGTGGATATATTTATGCATGTAGCTTCCATAAAATGCCCATAACGTAAATGCATATCATATAAATATATTCGGATCATTTAAAAATAGGGGTTATGCAGGGGCTTGCCTTAGGCGGTAGCGGTGTCGACAAAGTCGATGATGGGTGGCTCGGGCGTCCTCCCCGCACGAGGATCTCCTCGTACTCTTCGATGACTTCGTCGTACTCTGCTTTCGCCGAATGTCACGATCTCCGATGGTTTCGTCCTCTATATGCATGCAGTGATGATGATGCAATAATTAATATATAGGCAACGCAACTCTTAAAATAAGAATACATCTACCAAGCTACTAAGCTAACTCTAATGACTAATACATAAAGTTACCTATTATTCCCACTAAACAAGTATGAAACATTTCATGTATTATCTTAGCAACTAAAGGCATCCTTATTGTTAATATCAATTTACTATATATATAATAAAACAAGGTGCACTAGCTACCATGCATCATAAAATTTATTCTCTAAATAACCATAACGAGCATTTCAAAATAATAAAGTAATCCTAAAGGTATCCTTTGAACTATCTGAACTAATTACACTAATGTGGTAGGTCATGAATTTAGGAATCTAACAAAATTTATTTCACAATCAATAAATAAATTCAAATGAGCTCTAGAGATGAAGAAAATGATATTATTGGAGGAGGCTAATCACGCAATTGAACTTTGACTTTTGACTTGCACATGACCTGTGGGTCTAGAATTACTAGATGAGACCATGAGTCAAGAAAATAAGAAGAAGAATGAAGGAATTCTTACATGCTAGCTACCTTAGAATTGAATGAAGTGCCACCTCACGGTGATCGATGTGCGGAGGCAATGCAAGAGGAGAGACACCGGGGAGCTTAGCAAATGCACCCGCCCCTACGTGGAGTGGAGTAGAGCCATATATAGCACTGATCGTGGGTGGTCATGAGTAGTCAGGAAGCATGAAACGAGTTGGCAGGGTTGTCCTCGGCTCCGTGCCGTGTCGCGGTGGTGAGGTCTTGGTCATGAGAGAATTAATTCAAGGATTGAACTTTGAGTGGTCTTGGACTTACGAGCATGTCAGGACTGGAGTGGGCTTTGGGCTAAACGTGCTTGGCGGTGGCTGGCAACTTTCAGAAGCAAAACAGCGGCAGCTTGTGTGCGAATTACTACATGATAGTAATTAGAAGGGCGGTGCTTACAAGTTCATTCGTGGATAAACATTGAACCCACATCGAATTATTTTTATCTTGTGCTCTCTAATAATTTATTTATATTCTAACAATACTCATAGATATTTATGTTTATCCTATTCATTATAATAAAGTTTATTTCCTTGGATCATCAAAGATTATCTGACATGCATACTAAAAAAAACGACGTTCGTTGGGGCATGCAGAGGCAACGAGCGGTCAAAAAAATCAATGGAGGAGACCACATGTCAAAAGCAGCTGCTGTGGCTGGTGTATTTTCTCGGATGAACAGTGTTTCTGCGCGCTACAGTGTTTCTACGTGTCTGGCTCAGTGAACGTGTTTGCTGCGCTGTGAACAGTGCATTCGTGCTACAGTGCGCGTGTGGAAAAGTTGAAACCATCAGGAACCGTGTTTCTGCCGTGAACAGTGTTCCGTCTTGCTACAGTAATCCGTGTAGAAGGGGTGCCCATCGATTTCCACGAGTGAACAGTACTTTCTACGGGTGGGCAGTAATTTCTGCGTGACCAGTGTTTCTGCTGCAGCCTACCGTGTGGAAAATTTGTATGTCCTTCATTTGCAAAGCAACTGAGCTGCGAGCAAGCGGAGTGCTCGGTGGGCTAACTTGTGAGTGATATAAATGCGTAGCGTGTGCGACACACTATGGCAGTGGTAGCGCGTCGTGCACTGATAATTTTGTAAGGTGATTAGCAAGCGAAGTACAGGCGGGGTAATTAGAACAACGATAGATGACAGTGGCGCGTCGCGAGTTTGATGGAGATATAAATCTTGCCAAGTGGTATGCTAATAATTAGTGAATGACAATAATTTATCATTTGACTTTGTGGCTATGGACCTCTCACGTGAAGAGAGATGACGTGCTGGAAGGATAACTTGGACAAGGATTAAATTAGAGCTCAATTTGAGAATTAGTGTAATAAAATTTAATTTCTCATTTACCACATGCAATAATACATAAACATGATGCTCATGACATGGTTTAGTATTTTGATTAAAGCGTAACACCGAGGGTGTTACAGAGTGGTCCCAACATCGACTGGTCCTATAGGAATATCTTGAGCTCAGTGGAGGTTTTATGTCCTAGTTTTCATGGATCTAATGTGTTCTAAATAGCGTGGACTGGTTTCATCCTCGTGAAACTCTTTTTACTCACATGAAACTTTGATCCTCTCTCATTTCATCAATATTGTGCCATGTCATCACATTTACGAAGTTGGTAGTTGATTTAATACTCATGAAACTCTCGTGACATCTCTAATACTAGTCTAAAGATTCGTTTAGGCCTTATTTAGATGCACGTGTATCTATCTCAATCCACATGTGTTGGAGTGGAATGGAATGGAATTTAATTTAATTCTATTCCAATCTATTTCAACATATGTGGATTGAGACGAATACATGCGCATCCAAACAAGGCCTTAGCTCGATGAGCACGAGCTCCTGGTACATTGACCACCTGCATGTCTCTCTGCTTATCCAACTATCCTTTTTGGTCCACAAAGAACATACAACCATGCAATAGTCTTTTTTTTAATCGAACCAGACAATAGTCACAATACTTCATGAAAGATAAGTAACCAAATAAACCTAACTGAAAGTAAAAAACCTAAAGATCAATCGGTGTTTTGCAGCCGTAACCATATCCCTACACATAAAAATTGTGGAAGGTAAGAGTGAGCATCGAACGTACATAAAACTAGTGGAAATTTACTGTAGATACTATAAGCAACAATGCATGAAATCAAAAGGTTAAATATCGAACAGCAAGACACGATCTATACTTTTTTATGTCCCATCTTCTCTATTTACTTCCTGCTATACTTATTTTTGCTTTCTACCAAGATGGCAAAAAGAAACAGGAATTCTACCTGTGCGAGGCAAATGTTGTCGTGACCCCATAGGATTAGGAGAGTCCTCCCACTGCACACGAGTCTATTTTGTAATTCTACTAAAAGGACCATTTTATCCAACCAAATCTAGGTTTCAAGGATGATATCACAAAGTTGTAAACCCTAATATAAGATTTAAATTCAGACTCAATAAGCAATCAAACTTCTAAATATACTAACTCAAAATAAAATAAACTAACCAATGGGCCCCACATGGCAATGAGTGGGAGAGAGGTGAAGCACGACTAATGTTGTTTTTTTTAGCAACGCGCGACTAATGCTGTTGAATTGGCCTACCATGCTGAAAATGGACCCTAGCCCAGGAAGAAAAAGGAAAAAGTCCATTTTACCTACCTAAACTATTCTCAAAGTCTAGTTTTCCTCCCTGACTCCAAAACTAGATAAACCACCTTCCTCAACTTTTAAAACCGTTCATTTTATCTCTCTGTTCAAAGGCGGTTTTGTGTTTTTCTTTTTTATTTATTTTGGATGAATTTTTGAAAAATCATAGTAAATCATAAAATAGAAAATTCAATCTTTTTGGACTTCATATGAGTAGATCTACATAGTGAATATATAATATGTATGATTTAGTACAAAGTTTTTGTTGTAGCTTTAGATCTATGTTTTTCTATAATTAATTCAAAGCTGTAGTTTCTATGGTCCAATTATGGTAAAAAATTTATGATGTGCTAATTATTATATCATTGAATTGTAGTAAAAATTTCATGCTCATTGGATCATGTATAACTGAGTTATAGATTTATTTAGTTTTATGCTTGTTAAATAGTTTTAAAATAGTTAAAAGTGTGTTAAATAGAAATGAGTATGAAATTTTTACTTCAGTTAAAGCATACAATAATTAAACCACCATAAAAATTTTACCACAATTGGACCATCCAAACTGCAGATATGAATTAATTACAAAAAAGTATAGATCTAAAGCTACAGCAAAAAGTTTATACTAAAGCATGCCATATTATATGTTTACTGTGTAGATCTACTCATACGGAGTCCAAAAAAATTGAATTTTCCATTTTATGATTTTTCAAATATTCAGCCAAAATAAATAAAAAAGAAAAAGACAAAACCGTCTTTGAAAACCACCTATAATTAGGTCAGGGAGATAAAATAAATGATTTTAAAAGTTGAGGGAGGTGGTTTACCCGGTTTTCGAGTTAAGGGAGGAAAACTAAGCTTCGAGGATAGTTTAGGGAGGTAAAATGAACTTTTTCCAAAGAAAAAAATGCAGGGGGCGCGGGAGTGGAAATGGGCCGGCCAAAATTCAGCCCGAGAGAGAAGTGGGCTAAAAAGAAAATAGGGGAAGAAAAAGAAAAAGAAATGTGATGGGCTAAGATAGATGGGTTTTTAGCCCACGGTAGAAAGAAGGGGTTTAAAACCTTTTGAATTTTGTAACTCACTTTGAGGTTTTAACGTTCAAACCTTTTGAACCAACCAAATAACTTTCAAAACTATTTATAATAGTTAAATTATGAATATTAACCTAAGTTTCTGAAATAAGTTTTAAACTTGTTTTCAAATAAACTTTAATATTTTATTTTAGAAATAGAACAAAATCTAATCGTGGCTTAACCAAAAATTTTATAAACTCATTTTTAAATCATAAAATTAATTCAAGCAGCATGAATACAAAAAAAATTATAACCTATGTCATTGTTTATTTAATTTACAAAATATTTTTTATTTTGTTAAAAGTTTAGCCATAACTCTAATTTTGTTCTGAAATTTTTTGAAATTTGGAAAATTAAAAATTTGGGTGTTACAATTGCTGAAAAGGCAACAAAAATGCATGTTATGTGAGTTTTGCATTGTTGGCGTGTTCTCTAGAGAATACAAATGGCCACAATTTTCAAACCCTAAAATATTTCTTTTGTTCTAAGAGTATAATCTGATTTGCTTACAGAACTTACCGTAGAATTTAAAAAGCATTCTCAAACTTGAATAGTGGATAACCTACCACTCATAACTTTCAAAACCGGATAAATTGCCTAAATAGTTCATAGTGGTTTCAATGGTTGTTTTTGGCTGATGTGGCATGTGGGCCCCACATGTCTTTAGATTTTTTTGCCATGCCATTTTATTGAATATTTGAGCTCATAAATGATCTCAAATGAAAAAATCAACTATAAATGTTTAGATCTCTTCATGCACTACAAATCTGGTACTTCTTTCACAGGAGGACTAAAATACCCATGGCCAAATGACGTGACCCCTTCTCCCCTCGTGAACACGTAGTCTCTTCTCCGCTCGTAGTTTGCGGTCGCGTTCCTCTGAAAAAGCACTCTCCAAACTGAGCTCCATGGAGGCCGATCTCATGGGGTGGGGATGGTGGGGGGAGGCGAGAAGATGGAGGCGGTGTTCAGGAGTGCTCACACAAGAAGCAAAAAGAAGATCGATCTGAGTTTGTGATTCTTTTGTGTAGATGTGCATGGGAATATGTAAGAGATCCAGACTTTAACGTAGTGCAACTAATGTGTGTATGAACCTGTTGTGCAATGTGAACTTAAACTTATGTGTGTATGAATCTTCGTGTGTTTATGAACGTGGCAATATATACATATGTGGACTCTTTGTATGGATTTGTGAAGCTAATTTGAGGTGTCAAATTTGTGGTACCTCTTTTAGTATGCTGACAATGTGATGAGATTTGTGAACCTTGTGCATGCAACTAATGTGTAGCTATTCTTACCTTAGTATCTCAAATTGCAATCTTCATTTGTCAAAAGCCCATGTTTTAGTTGACAAGTATATTTTTAATACTCATGTTTTCCTTATTTAACAACATGCCCATTCGTGGTTTTTCTATTTGGCACCATAGACTTCTAATATAGAGAGGGGCATATGTGTCATTTTGGCAACCAGTTGACTCCGTTAGTGGAGCAAATGGATGATAGTGCCAAATAGGGAAAGAAATTTTAACTTGATGCCAGATAAAGAAGTTTGATTTCACGAGTGCCATAGAAGGAAGACTGTTTTTTCAGTGCCAAATATGTTTTTTCTATAATTTTGGTATAGACCATGTTAATGTTCGAGGCCATTTAATTTATTTTTAAAAATATTAAATTTTAAAATACGAGAAACTAAAATGAATATGGGTGTCTAAAGAACCTCATATAAAAATGTGTCGACTACAAAGTTTTAGATCACATTTGGAGCTACAATGCTAGCATAGGCCATGTCAACATTGAACCATTTGAAAAAATCAAGAAAAATGAATTTCAAAATCCACTAACTTAAAATAAATATTTGGGTCTCTAGATGATCTCAAATAAAAAAGTATTCAACAACAAAGTTGTATATCGTATTGAGAGCTATAAACTTGGTATAGAACATGTCAACAACTTAGAGCATTCAAAAAATTCAAAAAATTGATTTTCAAAATATGATAACTTAAAACAAATATTTGAGCCTCTAAAACCACCAAGAAACCATTTTGAAAATGGTCAAAGGGGTATTTTATCTAGTTTTAAAAGTTGAGGGATGTAAACTATTTGGTATTTGAGTTCAAGGATTCTTTTTTTATTCAGCGACAAGTTTAGGGGTAAATCATACATTAGTTAGATAAGAAATGAGCAAGTTTTTTTTCATTTAAAAAGAACGTGAATTATATGTACAATGACCAACAACTTTGATATTTAGGCCCCGTTTGGCAATCAGAAACGTTTCACTCGAGAATCACTAGAAACGTTTCTTGTTTTTATGCCTAGCAAGGAGAAACACCTATTAGCTTGTTTCGCGTGATTCTGATTCTTGTCCCCCTTCTATATTAGCAACCATAATTTTTTATTTAGTTTTTTAAGCGAAATCAGTTAAAGTAGGTTGTATTTAAGTTATTCTTTGCTCACAAAAAATTTTGATTTTTTGAATAATATTTTTATTTATATGTTTTTTATTAAAAATATTCTTTTAAATCAAAATCCAGCCTAACAGCCAAACCGATTAATGAAACGATTCTAATTCATCGTTAGAAACATTCCTTTAGAGAATCTAGATCCGAAACGTTTCTACAAGAATTTGAATCCTACGAAACGCACCCTTAATAAGAACCACAAAAGTAGACTAACGAGAGAAAACCTTTGAGGGTTTTTTTTTCAATGACTTCAGGTGAATATATTGATTACCTAAGTCTCGTATAATCTACACTTTGATTTACCTCACTCTAGCTTCCTTTACCTTTCTTGGTTTACTGAACAACTCCTTAAATTACCATGGCCCCAAGGTCTAAGACGAGGGGGCTTTCTTGGAGATCCACATCCACATCCCCACGTTGCTTGCAGTCTTCCAGACTCCAGGGGAATTCCACAGGCAGTGAAGCAGAGTCACAATGGAAGCGCGCCGCAACGCGCTTCTCAGCGAGCTCGCCAGCAGAGCCGTATCCTTCCTGGTGTCCACGTGCGGGAGCAGGCTGATGCCGGTGTCTGGTGGCCGTCCGAGAGCGGGGAGGAGGAGAGGTCGATGCACCGTCTCGGCGGCCTCGCTCCCGAGGAGCGCCACGATCGTCGTCGGCAAGCCGAGGGTCGTCGGCGCGTCACCAACCGTGGCATGCTCCGGCAGCTTCGGGGTCTGAGCGACGCGCGATGGTGAGAGGCCACTCGCGTCCTCGACACCGTCGAAGTACGACGCCCGGTGGAGGAGACCGGCGGGAAGAAGACGACGGCGGCAAGGAGGTGGTTCCGGCGTTGCCTCGTCCATATTCGACCCGCCAAGCGTGCGGTGCGGTGCGGGTCGTCGCCGGAGACCACAGACCACGGCCGGCCCGCCCGCAGAGGGACACCTCTCTCCGGCTGCGGCGGATGGTTCGTAGCTGGAGGCCATCCTCGCCGACGCCAAGGAGCTGGCCGTGTTCTCGACGGGCCCACCCACCGTGTCATGCCGCCTTGACCTTTACAGCGCCCATCTGTTCTCGGACAAGTGCATGTTTGGCCGACACACGGAGAGGGACCAGTTCTTGAATTCTTGTTGCAAGTCGAGCCGCCCGGTGCCGATGATCGCGCTGAAGAAACCCGGGGCGGGCGTTCTTTCGATCGTCGCCCCCAGCGCTCATTGGGAAGAGCACTCTTGTGGAGCATGTCTCGCAATGATGAGAGAGCGCGCACCATTTCCCCGATCTTGTTGCACGCCATCGCGGGAGTCTTTGGCGTTGGAGGTCTTGGAACCATGGCGACTTTAAGGGACAATCGCGCGACCAAGCATCGAAATCTGGACGGAGGACGAAAGATGGTTGCTTGTGATTGAGCTCTTAGGGGACGTGGACGACGAGGCATGGAACAACCTCTTCTACTATCGTGGAAGAAGATGTTAGGATCGAATTAGTGTACCTGTGTAACCGTAGATACGTAGTGAGGCTTCTCGCCTTTGTTGAGTTTCACCATAGCAACGTGGACACCGGTGCCGCGGTGTAGTAGGCCTCCAGCGCGGTGGAGATGAAGTCCAGTGGCACTGGAGATCCTACAGAGGCGACGGCGGTGGTAGGGCATCCCGTCGCTGGCAGCACACCGTAGATCGGTTTAGGGTTTCTATCGTGGTGGATCAACAGCGGCTCAGACCAACCTCGTAGTGCGAGCCATGATCCCCACCTCTCTTTTATGTGCTGTGCGACAGGGACCCACCAACCATATTAGGGTTGAGCTCCCCCGATCAGGGAGCAGAGATAAAGGCCCAATAGACCGTTGGGCCTATTGGTGGAGATCAACTAACATTCCCCCCCTTGATCTCACTACCATCTTTCAATTTCATTTACTTTTGTTCAATCCATTACAGATTAGCGCATAGAGCATGTCTCATCGTCACGGTCCATTGCCGATAGACTTAAAAGATACAACACACTACTCTATTCTGAAATAGATACTTATCTTTGGGTCTTCTTTTGTCCAGAAATTTTAGGCTTTCCCTTAAATCCATGCTAGCTACATGTTCTCTGAACACCATGTTCTCTGAACATGTTGGGTGGTAAGTCTTTTATAAGCGGATCCGCGATCATCTTTTCTGTACTTATATGCTCAAGACTTATGACTTGATCTCGGACTTTATCTATCACAACATAATACTCTATGTCAATGTGTTTGGCAGCACCACTTGACTTATGTTGTGAGCATACTGTACTGCCAGATTATAATCGTAGTATAACTTAAGTGGTCTATAGATGTCGTCAACCACCTTCAAACCGGGTATGAACTTCTTTAGTCAGTTCACCTGTCCGTTGCCTCATAACACGCTACAAACTGTCATATATTGTGGACGATATAGTGACGGTTTGCTTTGAACTTTTCCATGAAATAGCTCCCCCTTTTTTTACGAGAGTGAATAGATATCCGTTCTTAATTTTCTATCATCTCTCGCATAATCAGAATGTGAATATCCTACTATGTGGAGTGAATCAGATCTTCTATATATCATCATGAAGCCTTTTGTTCCTTGCAAATAACGAAAGACTTTCTTTACTAATTTCAGTGTTCTATTCTAGAATTACTCTGGAATCTGCCAAGTAAAACCCAGTAACAAATGCCAAGTCAGGGCGTGTACATACTTGAGCATGTTGCAAGCTTCCGACAGTTGAAGCATATGGAACCACTTTCATTTGTTTGAGCTCATATTGGTTCCTAGGGCATAAAAAATCCCCATATCTGTCGCCCTTGACTATAGGAGCAGGTGAGGGACTACATTTGTGCATACTGAATTTCTTTAAGATTCTTTTTATGTATGCCTTTTGTGACAAGTCCTAATACCCCTTTTCTTTTATCTCGGTGAATCTCGATCCCTAGAACGAACGAGACTTCACCAAGATCTTTCATATCAAGTTTTGAGGACAAATTTTTTTGTCTCCTATAGTAGACTGACATCACTACTAGCAAGTAAGATATCATCCACATACAGGACAAGGAAGATAAACTTTCTATTCTTAAACTTTACATAGACACAATTGTCCTCTACATTCTCTTTAAAACCCAAAATTCTTTATTGTCTGATCAAACTTCAAGTACCACTGTCTTGAAGCTTGTTTTAATCCATAAATGGATTTCTTTAGGCGGCATCCCATTCATTCTTTTCCTTCCATGACAAAACCTTTCGGTTGTGCCACGTAAACATTTTCCTCCAAGTTTCCGTTGAGAAATGCCGTCTTTACATCCATCTGATGTAATTCTAAATCGTAATGTGCCATTAATGCCATTATGATTCTGAATGAAACTTTGCATGAGACTAGAGAAAAGGTCTCATTGTAATCAATTCCTTCTCTTTGCATAAAGCCTTTTGCCACAAGTCGCGCTTTATATCTCTCTATATTCCTGTCGGTGCGGGACCCACGGGGTACCCTACAAGGAAGGGAGAAGAACTAGCCTGACTAGGATTCTTCCCCTGTAATCTTAGTAGTAGTATTATTCTGTAATCCTACTAGAAACTCTCACTGTAAACCGACTAGGACTCTGGCCTTCTGACTATATAAAGGAGGGCAGAGCTCCTTGAATCGAGAGTTCAAGACAACAATTGTACAACACAACTCTTCACAATCAATCCAACGCAAAGGCAAACGCTGACTGGACGTAGGGCTATTACTCGATCCACGATCGAGGGCCTGAACTAGGATAAATCGACTGTCTCTTACGTTAACCATCGAGTTCTGCATACGCTGAAGCCTAAACATACTACCCCGGGTACCCCCATGGCAGGCTATCGGTGGTAAAACATCGACAGCTGGCGCGCCAGGTAGGGGATTTCGGCGACTTTGCATCCAAGAGCTCGATGGACCTCAACAACATGATCTTCTCGAAGGGATCAATCTTCATCTTCGGTTCATGGATCTGCGAGGCAGGCGACGATGGCAAACTCCAAGGCCATCTCCTCGAAGATTCAGATCATCATCAGGACTTTTCCATTTCGGCGACAACGACAGATCAGCTAACTGGAAGATTCGCACAGCTCATAATGTCCAACCCGACTCAGATTCCACGACTTCACGCATCCGATTCAAACTCAAGCTCCGCTTCCGAGACGAAGTCTGGTCCGAGTTCTTTCAGAAAACCGAGTTCTTTTCTGACAAAACTCCGGAACATGACATCAACCTATCAAGAATACTACTCGGAGTACACCCAGAGTACTTCAAAGAAGTCGGGTCCTCTTCCATTCGGATTCCACAACATGACAACATCTTATCAGACATGGCCCGAAGGATCCACTTATCCCATGCTTAGAATGCTGCTGAAGGGAGCCTAGGAAGGTCTCGTTTTAACCATAACATCTCAAGATTGCATCATTCACTGGCCAGGTACCGTTCCTGAGAATGACGGCACCCAACTAGTCAACGATACGACAACAACAATTCTACCCTACTAAGAAGGAGATTCGATCTATGACTTTGAAACCTCTACTGAAGTTATCAACAGCTCTGGCAGTACAGAAATCAACGACGATGATAGAACAACTCACGCTAGAGAAGTATTCATGATTCGCCGCCCTCGATCACCATTGATCCCCCCAGAAGCACCAGACGTAAGATCTTCAGATGAGTCCGAATCCAACATATCACCATTTATCCAGGGGCACGATGGTGAGACTGAGAGTAAGAGGCAAGCGAGAGAAAGAAAGAACAAATTGAAACAAGGACGTCAACGCCGTGCTAAACAGCGAAACGACACTTGGATCAAATATGAATCAGACCTAGCCGAGTACAATAGAAGGAAATTAGAACAAGAGGTCGAAGAAGGACGAGCAGCGAATACACCCTACGATAAGATCCGAGAAACACTAGAAGAACTCAGGGCGACCTCATATCCCAATGAAAAACAAGAATAGCTCCGAGATTTTCTCCGATCAACAGTCTTTAGGACAAACGACGGAAGGGCAACATCTCATGAACAGGAAAATCAAAATCAAAGAAAGTCTGCTTTGGAAAGACTTGGACCAAGTGGAAGTCACAACGGAGAGAGCCGAAGAAATCTCAGTCAAAACAACAGAGTCGAGCAACCAAGAAAGCCCAGAAGCAAAGCACCTACTCGGACAGCCACGTAGAACTACTCTCACCAAGACGACAGTTGACAAGAAGGGGGCGCAGAATCAGAATATACGGAAGCCAGAACGCACGATAGATTCCCCTGTTTTTGCGAACAGACTTGCTTCAATACGACTACCTCACAAGTTAAAGCCATCCAACCACTCCAAGTATGATGATAAGACCAAACCAAAGCAATGGCTCAGGATTTACTCACAATCGATTGAATTGGCAGGAGGAGATGATGACATCAAAACCTTGTTCTTTCCCATGGCCCTAGAAATCATGCCACTCCAATGGTTTGACAAATTGAATCCAGGATCAATCAGAAATTAGGAAGACTTGCAAAGAGCTTTTTGTGAAAACTTCGCAGGAATTATTACACATCCAATCACCCACGCAGAGTTAAAAGGACTCAAGCAGAAAGGGGGTGAAAGTCTCAGAAATTACTATCGACGATTTGGCGAACTACGAGCTCAAGTACATGACATCACACAACGAGAAGTAATCGAAGCCTTCTCTCACGGAATGGCTAGGTGGCAATTTCAAGACTTCTACAAAGAAAACCCAAGAAACAATGAAGAATTTAGAAGAAAATTGGAAAAAATGATTACTGCAGAGGAGAAGACACGAGAAAGATTCCTAGATAGAAACAACAGAGACAACCCGGACAGGCAAATTCCTCAAAATAGCAGACATCAGGAGAGAAAGCGTGGTCCAGACAACACAGTAGCAATGGCTGACAAATCAAAGAAATTTACCAAGCCCAGAAGATATGACGACATTGAGAACATACGTTGTCCCTTGCACCCCAATGGAAAGCACACTATCGGAAATTGCTACACCTTCAACGAAAGATACACTAGAAAAGATAGTAAGGGAAACAATAAAGAAGACAATCAGAAAAAAGAAGGAGACAACCTTGAAGACAAGGGATTCCAAAAATCTAGGGGAACAGTGGCAGTAATCTTTGCTGGGGTTCCAGATTCCAGAAGCAAACATCAAGAAAAACTAGCGTTATGAACCATCATGGCAGCAGAACCTGCTACACCAAGATATCTCAATTGGTTAGAGTATCCAATCCAATTTTCAAGAGAAGACCAATGGACCAGCGTAGGAAATGCAGGCCATTACCCATTGGTTCTAGATCCAACCATTGCCGGTATGACTGTTACGAAAGTACTAATCGACGGAGGAGCCGGACTCAACATCATTTTTTCAGAAACTCTAAGGAAGATTGGACTACAACTCGCCGGGATGATCACACCAACAAGCACACCTTTTTATGGCATAGTACCCGGCAAGGCAGCAATGCCACTTGGATAAATCACTCTACCAGTTACTTTTTGGACTCCCTCGAACTACTGCACAGAGTTCATCAAGTTTGAAGTCGCAGATTTCGATTCATCATATCATGCAATCCTCGGGCGCCCAGCACTAGCGAAATTCATGGCAATACCGCATTATCCGTACCTGTTGCTTAAGATGCTAGGGCCTAACTGTGTTCTTTCTCTTCGGAGTGATTTAAAGCGCGCATTTGACTATGACGTACAGGCAATCCAAATTGTAGCAAAGGCACAAGCAAACAATGGAAGAAAAGAAATAGCCACTATCGCCGTAGAAATAAGCCAAGAAGAACTAGAGATACCGGCTAAAAGACCAAGCATCCTAGCACCACCAAAAAAAATAGCAAATCGACCTAGGCATCGGTGATCCCTCAAAAACAGCAACCATCAGTGCCCACCTATCAGTAAAATAGGAACTCGCGCTCACCAACTTTCTTTGGGACAACAAGGATATCTTTGCTTTGAAGCCGACCGACATGCTAGGGGTCCAAAGAGAGTTGGCTGAGCACGGAATTGATGTCAATGAAGGCTCCAAGCCTATGAAGCAACGACTATGATGATTCTCTCCCGACAAGAAGGCAGCAATTAAAAAGGAAATTACAAAACTAATGGCAGCAGGATTCATCAGGGAAATTCTTCATCCAGATTGGCTAGCAAATCCAGTTCTGGTATAGAAAAAGAACACGGACGAGTGGTGCATGTGTATTGACTACACAGATCTCAACAAACACTGTCCAAAGGATCCGTTTGGGCTACCACGCATTGATCAGATAGTTGATTCAACAGCAGGATCTGCCCTATTATCCTTTCTTGATTGCTATTCCGAATATCACCGGATTGCATTAAAAGAACAGGACCAAAGCAAGACATCTTTCATCACTCCGTTCGGCGCCTACTGCTACAGGACCATATCGTTTGGACTTAAGAATGCTGGAGCCACTTACCAAAGAGCCATCCAAACATGCCTTGGTGATCAGATCGGCGAAAACATAGAAGCATATGTGGATGACGTGGTTGTAAAAACAAAGAACCCGGATACACTGATTGAAGACTTAAAACAAACCTTTGAGAATCTAAAAAGGTGGAGGTGGAAATTGAACCCAAACAAGTGTGTATTCGGAGTTCCTTCAGGACAACTACTCGGATTCTTGGCCAGTCATCGCGGAATAGAGGCAAGCACCAAGCAAATTCGAGCCATAACAGAGATGGACCCTCCTCAAAGCGTCAAAGATGTACAAAAACTAACAGGCTGCATGGCGGCACTCAACCGTTTCATATCAAGACTCGGTGAAAAAGGGTTGCCTTTCTTTAAACTACTAAAGAAGACAAACAAGTTCGAGTGGACAGAAGAAGCCAATGAAGCTTTCAAGAAACTTAAGGCATACCTCACTTCCTCACCAGTCCTCACACCTTCAAAGAAAGACAAAGACATGATGCTATACATTGTAGCAACTTCTACTATAGTTAGCACGGCGATAGTAGTGGAAAGGGAAGAAGAAGGGCGCGTGTATAAAGTACAATGCCCAGTATACTACATCAGCGAAGTACTGTCAGAATCAAAAATCCGGTACCCGCATGTGCAAAAACTACTCTACGCCCTACTGATCACTTCACGCAAGCTTCGTCACTATTTTGAAAGCCACAAGATTATCGTGGTGACAGATTTCCCACTAGGAGACATCTTACACAACAAAGACGCAACAGGACGCATATCCAAGTGGGCGGTTGAACTCGGTGCTCTCAACATCGATTTCACCCCGCGGAAAGCAATTAAATCTCAAGCCCTTACTGATTTTGTTGCCGAATGGACAGAAATTCAACAACCCGTGTCAAGCGCCATACTTGATCATTGGAAGTTGTACTTTGATGGATCACTCAAGCTAGATGGAGCCGGTGCAGGCGTCCTCCTAATCTCTCTAGACGAAAAACAACTAAAGTATGTCCTTCAGATATTATGGCAAGCTACCAACAATGAAGTAGAATACGAAGCTAAGAGTGGCTATTACCCTCGGAATCAAGCGATTACTCGTATACGGCGACTCGACAGTAGTTATCAACCAAGTCAACAAAGATTGGGATTGCACCAAAGAAAACATGGGTGCTTACTGTGCTGAAATCCGAAAACTCGAAAAACATTTCCAAGGATTAGAAATTCTACATGTCCTGCGGGATTCCAACATTGCATCAGATGTCCTTGCCAAGCTTGGATCAGATAGGGTAGAGGTACCACCCGGTGTTTTCATAGAGGAGTTATCAGCTCCCTCTATCAAACAACCTGGAGAAATAACCCCTCAAATCTCAGCAAAAGGCACCCAGATCTTGGTAATCACCACTTCATGGACCCAGGTTTTTATTGATTACATCAAAGAGAATAAGTTGCCAGCGAAAAAATAGGAAGCCACATGAGTCGTTCGCAGAAGCAAGAATTACGTTCTAATAGGAGACAAGCTATACAGAAGAGCCGCATCATCAGGAGTACTCCTAAAATGCGTCTCATTTGAAGAAGGCAAACAAATCCTAGACGAAATATACTCAGGTTGCTATGGAAATCACGCCGCTTCAAGAACACTAGTCGGCAAAGCATTTCACACTGGTTTCTACTGGTCAACCGCTTTGAAAGACGCAGAAGAACTCGTTAGAAGATGCAAAAGTTGTTAGATGTTTGCAAGACAGGCTCATGTGCCAGCCCACAACCTCATCTGCATCCCACCCGCTTGGCCTTTCTCCTGCTGAGGGCTGGATCAAGTAGGACCTCTCAAAAAAGCAAAGGGCGGTTTCGAGTACATCTTTGTAGCAATTGACAAGTTCACCAAGTAGATCGAATACAAACCACTCGTAAAATACAGCGCAGCCAAAGCAGTCAAGTTCATCCAAGACATTATGCACCGCTTTGGCATGCCCAATCGAATCATCACATACTTGGGTTCTCCCTTCACAGCTATAGAATTCAAAAGTTGGGCATAGGATTGTGGCTTCAGCATTGATTATGCATCAGTCGCACATCCATAAGCCAACGGACAGGTAGAAAGGGCTAATGGACTCATACTAGCTGGATTGAAACCAAGACTGTATGAAGAACTAGTAGACTATGGATCAAAATGGATTGAAGAATTACCCAAGGTTGTATGGGGGCTATGGACTCAAGTAAGCAGAGCCACCGGATACTCACCTTTCTTTCTGGTGTATGGATCAGAAGCCGTACTACCCATAGACTTGATCTGGACGTCACCAAGGATAGAGCAATACGACGAAGAAGAAGCAGAACACACACAAAGATTAGAACTCGACAGTACAGAAGAAGTCAGAGTAAACGCTACCCTGCAATCAGCAAGATAGCTCCAGGGACTAAGGCGCCACTACAACAAGAATACCCAGTCTCGATCATTACAAGTTGGAGACCTAGTACTAAGAAGAGTACAAAAAACCGACGGACGCCACAAACTACTCAGTCAATGGGAAGGTCCTTTTATAGTCACAAAAATCATCGGACCAGGCACATACAAGCTCATAACTAAAGACGGAAAAGAAGTCAACAATACATGGCACATCAGTCAGCTACGAAGATTCTACGCATAAAAACAACTCAAGGGAAAATATGTATACAAGACAAAAGAGATCAATGTTCATGATCAACAAAGATAGCGCTCACCAAAAACATATGTACCATTGTGACACATCAATATTCATGATCAATAAAGATGATTCTTTCTCGACAAACATATGTCTCATCATGGCTTCCTCCGAGTTGTTTCCTAAATGCAAAATGGCTGAAAATACGTCTGAGCATCCCGGCCGAGAGCAAAATAGCTAAAAAGACGCTTGAGCCCGCCGATGAGGGTAGCTAACAAGCTAACACCCGAAATAAAATGCAAAATGGCTGAAAAGACGCCTGAGCATCCTGGCCAAGAGCAAAATAGCTAAAAAGACGCTTGAGCCCGCCAATGAGGGTAGCTAACAAGCCAACACCCGAAATAAAATGCAAAATGGCTAAAAAGACGCCTGAGCATCCCGGCCGAGAGCAAAATAGCTGAAAAGACGCTTGAGCCCGCCGATGAGGATAGCTAACAAGCTAACACCCGAAATAAAATGCAAAATGGCTGAAAAGATGTCTGAGCATCCCGGCCGAGAGCAAAATAGCTGAAAAGATGCTTGAGCCCGCCGATAAGGATAGCTAACAAGCTAACACCCGAAATAAAACGCAAAATGGCTGAAAAGACGCCTGAGCATCCCGACCAAGAGCAAAATAGCTGAAAAGACGCTTGAGCCTGCCGATGAGGGTAGCTAACAAGCTAACACCCGAAATAAAATGCAAAATGGCTGAAAATACGCCTGAGCATCCCGGCCGAGAGCAAAATAGCTGAAAAGACGCTTGAGCCTGCCGATGAGGGTTGCTAACAAGCTAACACCCAAAATAAAATGCAAAATGGCTAAAAAGACGCCTGAGCATCCCGGCCGAGAGCAAAATAGCTGAAAAGACACTTGAGCACGCCGATGAGGGTAGCTAACAAGCTAACACCCGAAACAAAAAAGAAAAACGTCTGAAACTAAGCCTTAGCATAGACCAGAGCAATTTCAAGACAAGACCCTCCAGCTACTTATCCCAAATAGCAAGAGGCTCGAGGGCTACACTGGAAATGCCCAACAACACAAAGACCTACATATAACGAGTTGTTTACATGGCACAGAAGAAGGCCAGACAAGCACTTGACAGATCAGGAAAGGTTGTCAACAAAAAGACCTACATATAACGAGTCGTTTACATGGCATGGAAGAAGGCCAGACAAGCACTCGATAGACCAAGAAAGGTTGTCAGCACAAAGATCTATATATATAACGAGTTGTTTACATGGGACAGAAAAGTACTCGACAAATCAAGAAAGTTTGTCAAAATAGCGCACAGAGTTGTTTACAAGGCAAAGATGAAAGCAAGACAAAGTACTCGACAAGTCAAGTAACTCTAACAAATTGGACAAATCATCCAAGGAATAAACAAGGAATCCTGGCAGAGAGGACATCAACAAAAATCTTCATTCAAAAGAAGCATAATGTCATATTACAAGGCACGGGCATAAAGGTCAAATGCATCAAGCCTCATCATCAGGAGGAGAGAGAACAATATTAAGATTATCTACTATTCTACTAGCTAAGTCTTCAACCTCAGGCTCCATCCTCTCAACGGCATCAATGTATTCTTGACTATCAGCTTCCTCTGCTATCTTGGACAAAGGAGCCGCTGGAGCAAGAACTCGGACCTGGGCCAGGACATTCTTAGTACACAGTTGAGCGCACCTCTTCACAAACTCTTGGAAACGAGTCGGAATTCGAGGAATCAACTGAGCCCAAGATTGCCCATCATCCGCTGGAGTTCGAAGAACATCGGCTACTGAACGAAAGGATTTCCACAAAGCTTTCCAGTTTTCAGTAGCCGTCGCCAACTTGCCAGACAAGTCTTCAATAGTTTTTTGGGCCTGCACAAGATCTCTATCAGCTTCACGCCTAATCAACTTAGCAAGCGCGAGTTCCTCCTCAGCATGAGTAATTACCTCCTCAGCCTTATTGTGACTTGTACGAACAAGAGTCTTCATTTCTTCAACGTCCTCCGAGAGCTTCTGCTTTTCAACCCAGAGAGCTAGACAAGACAACAAACAACAAGTCAACAGAAAGGAGAATTTGAATGTAGAAGGAAACAAAAAGAACCCTCAATACCGTTGCACTCCTTCTTCATGGCCTCCAAGTTCTTCACGACCTCCGAATTCTTTTGAGCCTCCTGAAAAGCGGCATCCCTCTGCTTCTCGGTCTCAACAACCCATGCACAAAGAGATTTTTCCTCCTCCTGATGTGTTTGATGCTCAGCATCCATCTCAGCCCGGAGGAGGTCAAGATCAGCTTTCAAGGCGCTCACTTCGGAAGACAACTTTTTCTCATTTTCAGACGAGAAAAAGAAGCCAGTATGATCATGAGAGAAGGACTGAGCAAGAAGAGACAAAGAAAAACAAGGAATGAGGACAGAAGAAAAGCGAACATCCAAAGAAGGAACGTCGAAAAAACTTACCTGGAGCTTTTCTCCAAAAGAAGTCGCAAGGGACGATAAGCTTTCCTAGGCAGCAGTTAACTCCGATAGCCGATGAGTGGCATCAAACTGCTGCACCACATCATCAGCAAAAGGCGGACCACCGGAGGCAAGAGAAGGAGAAGGAGAAGCCGGCCGAGGCGAAGAAGGCACGACTAGAGCAATCTCCCAAGAAGCCGAGGCCAATCCCTCAGAAGGACCCGCCACAATGGCCACGGTCACCTCTAGGGCAACCAAGTCAGCAGCGGCATCGCCGCCAAAAAGCCTTGTCGCCCCCACAACCACTTCACTAACAGTGTGCTGCAAGTCATGAGGCTTAGTACTCGGTGGGACAACAGAGGGCTGAGAAGAAGTCAACAGGGGGACGAGAGAAGACGAAGGCCTGAAAGTTGATAAAAGAACTCGCCAATGAGAACAAGAGAAAAGGAAAACAGAAGCAAAGAGACGAAACCAGAATCCACTCACCCAGCTATCTTCTTCTTCACAAAACAAAAAGAAGACCTCGCAGGGGGAACCACGGCGGCAAAAACGTCCCCACCACTTGGTGGCAGCAGCGGTATAGCTAGTATCGGAGCCCCGGAAGAAGCCGGTACCAGAGCCCCGGAAGAACTCGGCACCGGAGCTCTAGAAGAACTCGGTACCAGAGCTACCGAAGAACTCAACACTGGAGCTACCGAAGAAACCGGCGCAGGAGCCTCAGAAGAACCCATACCCAACGTCCGATTACTACAAAAAGATCAAGACTAAAGTCAAAACAAAGAGGAGGAATTCAATGGCAAGAGAATATGAAAAACAACACATCGCCGCATGATAAGGGGTACTTCATCATCCTCTTCCTCCTCGGTCTCGACCAAGGCCACCAGGGCACCCACTGAAAAAAGAACAAAAGTACTCGAATCAAGATAAAAACAAGAAAACAAAGGGACAGAGAGTATTAATATGCTCACCTAAGAGCATGCTAGCTACAACTGGAGTACCTGGACGAGTACTTGGCTTGCGAGACTTCTTGGAAGCAGGCAGACCAGATGAAGAGCCATCCGTTCGCCCCCTCTTCGGGACACTACGAGGACCTCGAGGGACTGGATGAGGAACATATTCTTCATATACATCAACAACTCTAGAAGAAACTCCAGGAAACGATGTGGTGATTTGGAACTTACTAATTACAGAAGCCCCAATAAGATCCTCCCCAGTATTCACCATGGCAGGGAGGACATCAAGGGGGATTGGGTCAACAAAGCTGCGCCCCAATTCCTACAAAGAAGAGTAAAACAACCAGATGAGAAAGGTTAAACAAAGGTGGAGACCACAAAGGAAATTTAAAAAGTACTCGAATAAAGAAAAACAACTCACAACAGGAGGAGGGTTCTTAGCGCAATACTCAACAACAGCGTAAGGAATGACGTTCACCCCTTTCAGCATCTTCCGAAGACGCTCGAGCACCTCCTCGTTGGTCAACTCAAGGGCAGGGACCATACGAGAAGGATCCTCTGCCCTAGAGTACTCAAAACCAAAGTTTTCTCGCTCCTTAAGAGGTTGGACTCAACGGCGAAGAAAACTGGAAATAATACCAAGGCCGGTCAAACCTTGCTGTTTTAGAGTACTTATCCTCTCAACAAGCGGCTTGATCGCCTGGTTCTCATAATCCATCAAGAGTTTCTTTTCCCATCGATTGTTAACCGTGGGACCAGAAGAAGAATGAACGGAAAGAGGAGGAATCATGTTGGCGGAATAAAACCACTCGGAACACCAATCTTTCACAGAGTCAACTAAGTCATAATCAAAAAATTTAATTTTGAGACCCTGACGGAACTGAATCCCACACCCACCAAGAACAGAAGTGTCATCACGGCGGGGTTGTAGTTTCGGATGAAAGAAGAAACGGAAGAGGGAAAGAGGAGGAATTCCAAGAAAGGTTTTGCAAAGATGAACAAAGACAGAAAGATGGAGGACAGGATTAGAGGTAAGATGGTTCAAAGTAACCCCAAAATAATTAAGGAATCGATGGAGGAAGGCAGAAGCGGAAAGGCAGAGTCCAGCACGAACAAAGGAGACAAAGAGGACGATCTCACCAGGACCGAGAGCAGGGACCCGATGCTCGCCTAGAGCTCTCCATTCAGCAAAGTCCTTGCTCTGGATCAAGCCGTCGCTGACAAGCTCGCGAAGCTGCTCTTCGGTTGTTGTCGAAGCCGGCCAAACCTTCTGGGCAGCCCTCATGGCCACAAACTCTTGGTTCTCGAACAAAGAAAGTGATGATTCCTCGTCCACGAAGTTAGACTGGGACTTGCTCGCGGTTTTCTTCTTACCCATGTACTAACGGAGGCAAAAAAGCAACTAGGGGAAGAGAAAGTTTGGACGGTGACGCTAAGACGACGGCGGCAATGGCGATGGCGGATTTCTGAGAGCTAGGGTTTTCAAGCAAGAGAAGGGCAGTAAAGAAAAAGAAGATGAAGGGTCTTTAAATAGATTTTACAGCGATAAAAACGGCCCACCAGGCCCGTTAAAGCACCGTGTGAGAACGCAACGGTCCATTTACTGACTCAGCTAAAATGATGGAGGGCACAAATCCACACAATGGTACAATTCAATGGGCAGATTTCAGACTTATCCATCTAGCACTACGGTGGAGTTATCAGATTGCTGCAAAAAACAACCCGTCAGCCATGAAGAAAAGAAGGGCTACCTCACAAGGAACATAAGAACTCGGTTCTTACAGAAAGAACTCGAGAATCTGATGAACAACCAGGACCACAACAAAAAAATAAATGACAACTCAGAAGACAAGATTCTCTCCATTACAAGCAACTTAAAAAATATAAGATTACAAATCTTACAAGACCCAACGAACTCGGTACCACAAAAAGCAAAGTAGCAAAGAGGAACCCGGACACGGCTAGGCTCTGGAATGACTACATGTCCCAAATTGCTACTCGGAAGGACAAACCACCATCGGCTACACTGTTTTCTTCAAAGGATGGACACAGTGCATCTAAGGCGGAAATCAGCAACACGGCAGGACAACACGGAGCAGAGAAGGCCGCAGGCATCTGTCTACCCAAGACCAATGTGATGCTAGATATGGTGTTGATCTACACCGGACAGTCTCAGGATAGGCGACGAGGATCAACCCAGAATTGCTAGATGAAGAAACAAAGCCCACATCACAAGACTTCCTCCAACTACTGCCACGTACATCCTGGTACAATGCTGCTGTGGGATTAGCCTACCTCTAATCCCTATCACAAGACTTCCACCAGCTACGACAAGACACACAGGAACTACAAAACACGCCCGGGGGCTGTTCTACTTCACAAACTACCATGTTCATGACCATGAATGTTTCAACAGAATGTTCAATGGATGAAAACAAGCACTCCGGGAGGGTATTTATAGATCAAAGGAGCGGTGCACATGGACTAGGAGTACCAACGAAATAAGCCTAACAAAGGACATAGTGAAAAGACAAGACTCAATAATGGAAGAATCAGGCGAGAGGGAACAGTACTCAAAGACGAGCATATTCGAAAGAATATACCAACACAGTACAACCCGTGAACAAAAGGCATTTACACTCAACCACCACCATACAACTACATCTGACAACAACAGACTACCAGAGAATACGCCAAGACTCTGCATCCAAGTTCTTCCTAAACAAAACAATCCGGATATATGCTCGGGGGCTGCAAAAGGAGAGGTATACAGTTCTATTGAACAACTCAGATTCAAGACCCTCCAACTTTTTGTTCCAAATAGCAAGAGGCTCGGGGGCTACACTCAGTGAGTGCACTTTTTTTCTTCAAAAAAGCGCACGTCACTCAGAACACTTCTTCAAGACAGACGACTTTAGGGCCACAAGATAAAAAGAACCCGGACATAGCTATATCCGAGCTCTTTCCGACAAAAAGAACCCGAACACAGCTAAATCAGAGCTCTTTTCAACAAGGAAGCCGGGGAGCCTTTCAACGAAGAATCAGTAAGATTTCAAGAAAAGACCCTCAAGCTCCTTGTGCCAAACAACAAGAGGCTCGGGGGCTACATCCAAATGGGGGTACTTTTTTCTTCAAAAAGGTACACACCACGCGAAGATCTCACAAAGCGCTACACGGTTTCGCTCAAAAAAGCACTCGGACGACACTTGTTCCTGCTCGACAAGACTTGAAGGAACAAGACGAGGCTTCCAGAACTCAACCATGAAGTGCTCGGGGGCTTGTCGGTGCGGGACCCACGGGGTACCCAGTAAGGAAGGGAGAAGAACTAGCCTGACTAGGATTCTTCTCCTGTAATCTTAGTAGTAGTATTATCCTGTAATCCTACTAGGAACTCTCACTATAAACCGACTAGGAATCTGGCCTTCTGACTATATAAAGGAGGGCAGAGCTCCTTGAATCAAGAGTTCAAGACAACAATTGTACAACACAGCTCTTCACAATCAATCCAACGCAAAGGCTAACGCCGATTGGACGTAGGGCTATTACTCGATCCACGATCGAGGGCCTGAACCAGGATAAATCGACTGTCTCTTGCGTTAACCATCGAGTTTTGCATACATTGAAGCCCGAACATACTGCCCCGGGTACCCCCATGACAGGCTATCGGTGGTAAAACATCGACAATTCCCATGATAGTCAAGTTTTGTTTTGTAGACCCATTTATAGCCTACTATTTTGGCTCCTTTAGGAATTATTTCCAAGTCCCAAACTATATTGGCATTCATTGATTTCATTTCATCTTCCATGGCCTCAAGCCACTTTGATGAATTATTACTTTTCATGGCTTATTCATGTGTGTCAATAGGTTCTATAGGATCCTGAAGAACAGGTTCCTCATTTTCATTCATTATTGCCACAGGTGGAATAACAACAGGTGCTGACACCATAGTATCTTGCACTGTCGGTGCAGCGACAGCATGTAGTGAGAAAATTGGCTCATGAATCATTGGAGTGGACGCATACACCCGCTTCACTTCAAGGTCAATTTCTCGAGCAACCATGCTCCCCCTCATCTTTTCATCCTCTAGGAAAACAGTGTGTCTTGTTTACACAAACTTTGTATGTCTCTCTGAATAGTAGAAACGAAAACCTTTTGACTTTTCTGGGTAGCCAATGAAATGGCAACTTACTGTTTTGGGATCTAGCTTCCCAATATTTGGGTTAAATGCTTTAGCCTCAGCAGGGCTCCCCCCACACACGCAAGTGTTTAGTGAGGGTACTCTTCCTGTCCACAACTCATACGGTGTTTTGGGCACCGACTTACTTGGTACTCTTTTGATAATATGAATGGCGGTTTTTAACGCCTTCATCCACAGGCTCAACCGTATGGTGGAGTAACTTATCATACTGCGCACCATATCCATTCATTTTACGATTACGTCTTTCAACTACTCTTTTCTACTGAGGTTCGCCTGGTATAGAATACTGGGCTACTTTGTCATTCTCCTGTAAGAACCTTGCATAAGGTCCAGGAACTTTGGCCATACGGGGTATGCCGACCGTAGTACTCCTCCATGATCAGACCCGACTATCTTAATCTTTAAATTGTGTTGGATTTTAACTTTTGCCTTAAATATCTACATTTATCCAATGCCTCTGTTCTTTCTTTGAATGGATAAATGTAGCCATAATGGGAGTAATCATCTGTGAATGTTATGAACGAATCATAACCATCCACACTCTTTACAGGAAATTGACCATAGATGTCTGTGTGAATAATCTATAAAATTCATGCGCTTCATTTGGCATCTTTCTTAATCGTCTTTACATACTTTCCTTTTATGCATTCTCTGCATTATTCTAAATCCGAGAGCTCTAATGGAGGAAGAATATCATTCTTAACAAGTCTTTCTATTCTCCCCCTCAAAATATGGCCTGAACGATAGTGCCATAATTTCGACGACGCATCGTGAGCTCTCTTATGCCATCATTTCCAGAGTAACTCTCTGTCACCAGCTGCTTTATCAGCTGGGTAGCATATATCTTTGAAGAGCCAGTGAACTGACTCTTTATTTTATCGAGGTATTCGGTGATCGTGTCACACTCTGGGATTGAGTCCACAATTGCAGGCTCAATCGTGTTCTTTATCACAGCCAAACATTTTATGTTGATAGCGACCCACATCCTATGCTCAAAGTCATAGGACATCTTTTGGGATTTAAAATCCCTTTCTTTAGTTGCCTAATCACATCATTCTCTTTTGTCTCCCTCACTGGTACCACATACTTAGTGGGACATGGTGAGATGACTACCCAGTCCACCTCAGCCACGCTGAAAACCAGGTCAAACCTTTTCTTAACATAAAAATAACACCATTTGTATGCCTTAATTTCAACGTTGGTCAAAATCAAAACATACAATTATTCTTATACACTAATTCTACATCACCATTGGACAGAAATAGAATTAACGTATAAAATCATTAAAATTCACAAATGTTCTTACACACTAATTCTACATCACTGTTGGACAGAAATAGAATTAATGCATAAATCATTAAAATTTACATTTGTTTTTATACACTAATTCTACATCACTGTTGGGCAGAAATAGAATTAATGCATAAATCATTAAAATTAACAACTTTTCTTATACACTAATTCTACATCACCGTTGGGCAAAAATAGAATTAATACATAAATCATTAAAATTACGATATTATTATTAACAACGTTGATCAAAAAATAACAATATCATAATCATGTCAAATCTCTTTTTCTCCAATTAAATACCACATTGGTTCAAAATAACTGGAGAATGAATATTTTCTTTAGCAGCGGAAAAAACCTTTTTTCAATTTCTTGAATTTTACCCACAGGTAAAGTACCTTTTTCTAATTTTCTTTTGAGTCAATTTGCATTTTCAATTTTCCAGGAAAAAGAAAAATGTGAAACGGGCTCATTCTTTACTCTCGGCCCAAAACCGAGAAAAGGCCGGCTCGGCCCACCTCTCCGCGCGCACGCAGGCTGCACCCAGGCCGCAACCTGGGCCTGGGCCAGCAAAGTGCCGTGGCGCGCTCGCTCGCCTGGGCCGTTTCGCTGGCCCGATCGCGATCTGTCATCGGATCGCATTCGACGGTCGCCGGCCGTCTCGCCCGAACAAAAGGACCAACCGGCCGCATCGGCCAAAAACCCTAGCTTCATTCCTTTCGTTGTTGTCTCTCTCTTCGCCTTCTCTTCGCTACTCTCTCCTCTTCTCTCTCGTCGTTCTCTCTTCTTTCCTCAGTGTAGCCGCAGCAGTCACCGAGCGAGCGAGCGGGCGAATCAGTGGAGTAGCAAGCCCCGGCACCGTCGCCGGCCCCCTCGCCGGCGTGCGCATTCCCAGCCGGCCCTTTCTTTTCCCCACGCGCCCCTATGGCCGGATCCCGGCGAGCAGTGCCCCCGGCCGACCCTTTCTTTTCCCCACGCGCCGGCGTGCACGACGGCAAGGTAAGCCACCCCTTTCCCCTCTTCCCCTTTCGGTTTCTTTGGTTCTTGTGCTCGGATTTCATCCAATTTGGGGATTAGGGTTAGGGTTTGGGATGGGGTTTCACTGTTTTCTTTTTCCCTTGTTTCCCAATCGGATTTAGATCTTGATTGCTTTTCTTTGTTTGACCGATTGGGTGGGTTAGGGTTTCATTTTCTTTTGATTTCTTTTCCTTTTCAAAGTTCATCCGAATGGGTTCCCTTCCCATCCGAATCGGTTCCTTTCCCCTTCTTCCCTTTCTCTATGCGAGTTAGGGTTAGGGTTCGGTTGAACCCGATTTGTTTTGATTTGAGATCGAGATGCTAGGGTTCACTGTTCTTCCCCGAGACTGATTCCTTCCCCTTCTTCCCCTTCCCTTTTTTCTTTTGGGATTAACCCAATTTTGGGATAGGGTTGAAATTTAGGGTTAGGGTTTCGGGATTTGACTCTTTTCTAGGCCGAAAACCCTCTTCTTTTCTTTTGGATCTTGTTTCTCTTTTCGGTTGAGTCCGATTTGGATTTCTTTTTTGATTTAGGGTTCGGCTCTGTTCATCTTAAGGCCGAAACCTTTTCTTTTCCCCCTTTCTTTAGCCCAGTTAGGGTTAGGGGTAGGGAACCCCTTCTCTATTCAGATCCAAAAGGAAGTGTTCGGTTCTTTTCTCTTGACGTGCGCCGATGAGAACGGCAGTGCGGCATCTTTTTCCCCACGCGATGGCGGTGATGACCGGTAGAAAGTGATGTCCGCCACCCTGGTCTCTCTTTCTCTTTGCTTTTACCCGGTTAGGGTTAGGGTTACACAGTGGCAACCTGGCTCCGGTACCAATGTTAGAATCGAATTAGTGTACCTCTGTGTAACCGTAGATACGTAGTGAGGCTTCTCGCCTTTGTTGAGATTCACCGCAGCAACGTGGACGCCGGTGCCGCGGTGTAGTAGGCCTCCAGCGCGGTGGAGATGAAGTCCAGTGGCGCTGGTGATCCTGTAGAGGCGACGGCGGTGGTGGGGCATTCCATCGTTGGCAGCACACCGTAGATCGGTTTAGGGTTTCTATCGTGGTGGATCAACGGTGGCTCTGACCAACCTCGTAGTAGCGAGCCGTGATCCCCACCTCTCTTTTATATGTGCTGTGTGATAGGGGCCCACCAACCATATTAGGGTTGGGCTCCCCCGACCAGGGAGCAGAGACAAGGGCCCAAGGCCTATTGGTGGAGATCAACTAACAGAAGATGCATGTCGTGGGGGAGCAAGGTGATAATCACGAGCCGGTCTGAGAAGATCGAGAGGTTTGGGACGACACGAGCTGTCCGGCTGAGATGCCTCAGCACGGAAGCCATGTGATACTTCTTCAAGCTAAGCGCGTTCGGGAGCGCTGATCCAGACGAGCACCAGAAGCTGGCGTCGGTGGCCATGGAAATGGCGGTCAAGGCGCGGGGGTCGTTCATGGCCGCCAACATCATGGCCGCCATGGTGAGAGCCGACCTCAGCAGCCGGCAGCTCTGGTGCAAGGTCCTCGCGGTGGCGAGGCGCTATATGTGGAAGAACCTCGTGCTGTTCAGTGAGTACCCGGACGACCTCAAAGCCAAGGATCGTCCTCGCCGCACTTGGAGCATGAACAAACTGCTGAAACCCAACGAGTGTTTCCTCATGTACGAGACTTACTAGAAGTGCTCTGCTCAACCTCAAGAGCAGGCCCTCCCGGACCCAGAGGCGACGATAATGGAAATGTTGTCCGGACAAGCACAACCACGAGGAACGACGTTTGAGATCTTGTTTTGGAAATCTAGGCTACTGCCCTACTTTAGCTACATATGTCCATGCGAGATCCGTGGTACATATGCCCAATAGCTTTATCCGTAGGCACATGATACGGGAACACATGGACTCGTACTGTTGTGCGTCTACCGTGATATAACATGGATTCTAGAAAAATCAAGATGTTGTTTGGTTGCTAAGCGAATGCAATCTGTATTTTACGTAGTTTTAAAATTGGTGGAGGTAAGTTATCTGGTATTTGAGTTCGGGGATCCTTTTTAATCCAGCGACAAGTTTAGGAATAAATCGTACATTAGTTAGATAAGAAATGAGCAAGTTTTTTTCATTTAAGAAGAAAGTGAATTACATGTATAATTAGACTAACGAGAGAAAACCTTCGAGGTTTTTTCATTGACTTCAGAGGTGAATATATTGATTACCTTCGTGTTCTATGATCTACACTTTGATTTACCTCACTCTGGCTTCCTTTACCTTTCTTGGTTTACTGAGCAACTCCTTTAATTACCTTGGCCCCAAGGTCTAAGACGAGGGCCAACAAAAACCAATCTTGGATCGTGACCGGGCTTTCTGGTGGGTTAGGCGTTTGCGTGGCCTAACTTCTTGACGAAGGTGAAAAACAGTACAGAAATAGAAAGGCTAACGATCAACCGGTTGATTTGTCGGTTGTTATCAACCGTTTTCTGGGCCGTGCGATGCGGAAGCGTCGGCCTCCCCCGCCTGCGATCATGCTGGCGCGTGTGTGCATACGATGCATCCCTATGCGTGCGTCCACTCAGCTTCTGCGTCGAGCAAGCAATCACGCCGGTGCCTGTGTCCCTGCCTGACACACAAACGCGAGCACGGAACACCCTGCGACAATCTCTCCTCCTGTCTCACCTCCTTGTGTGGATTTTGTTTTTTTTAATTTCTGAAGAATTTGTGAATAATTTGACATATATTTCTCTGATGTCTGGAATTCATATAAATAATTTATAAATCTTTTTGAAAATTTTAGCATATATTTGTGTTATTTCTAAATTACATCACTTTTTCTAATAAATTACACTAAAAAATTATTGTAAATATAGTAATAAAGCACTTAAACAACCGGTCATTGACTAACATTTTCTAGAGAAAAGCTAGAAGGGGCTGAAACAACCCGTCGTTGACTGACATTTTCTAGAGAAAAGCTAGAGTGCTAGACATAGGGCAACCCTCTGTTTCGAGCTGGTTTCCTCAGTACTCGTTGGCTCTTGGCTGGCTTCAGAGCCGAAAGCACTCGGATTGACGCTTTGACTGTACTTGCCTACCCTCTGTTTTCTTGGGGATCCACATCCCCAGTCGGCCAGTCCCCACGTTGCTTGCAGTTAGGCAGGGTCACAATGGAAGCGCTCCGCAATGCGCTTCTCAGCGAGCTCGCCAGCAGAGCCGTATCCTTCCTGGTGTCCACGTGCGGGAGCAGGCTGATGCCGGTGCCGGCGGCCGTCCGGGAGCGGGAGGAGGAGAGGCTGATGCACCGTCTGCGGCTCCTGCTCCTGAGGAGCGCCACGATCGTCGAGGAAGCCGAGGGTCGGCGCGTCACCAACCGTGGCGTGCTCCGGCAGCTCAGGGTCCTGAGCGACGCGATGGTGAGAGGCCACTACGTCCTCGACACCGTCAGGTACGACACCGGCGGAGGAGACCGGCGGGAAGAAGACGACGGCAGCAAGGAGGTGGTTCCAGCGTTCGCCTCGTCCATATTCGACCCAGCCAAGCGTGCCCGGTGCCAGTCGTCGTCGGAGACCACAGCCACGGCCGGCCCGGCCCGCAGGAGGGACACCTCTCTCCAGCTGCAGCGGATGGTTCGCAGCCTGGAGGCCATCCTCGCCGACGCCAAGGAGCTGGCCGTGTTCCTGACGGCCTGCCCACCCGTGTCGTGCCGCCAGCCTTACAGCGCCCATCTGTTCCTGGACAAGTGCATGTTTGGCCGACACGCGGAGAGGGACCAGGTTCTTGAATTCTTGTTGCAAGCTGAGCCGCCGGTGCCGATGGCTGCTGCAATCCCGGGGCCGGGCGTTCTTCCGATCGTCGGCCCCGCGCTCATCGGGAAGAGCACTCTTGTGGAGCATGTCTGCAACGACGAGAGAGTGCGCAGCCATTTCTCCCTGATCCTGTTGCACGCTACTGCCGGGAGTGCTGGCGTTGGAGGTCTTGGAACCATGGCCAGCTTAAGGGACAACTGCGCGACCAAGCATCAGAGCAATACGGAGGACGAAAGATGGTTGCTTGTGATTGAGCTTTCAGGGGACGTGGACGACGAGGCATGGAACAACCTCTTCTACTCTCGTGGAAGAAGATGCATGCCGCGGGGGAGCAAGGTGATACTCACGAGCCGGTCTGAGAAGATCGAGAGGTTCGGGACGACACGAGCTGTCCGGCTGAGATGCCTCAGCACGGAAGCCATGTGGTACTTCTTCAAGCTAAGCACGTTCGGGAGCGCTGATCCAGACGAGCACCCGAAGCTGGCGTCGGTGGCCATGGAAATGGCGGTCGAGGCGCGGGGGTCGTTCATGGTCGCCAACATCATGGCCGCCATGGTGAGAGCCGACCTCAGCAGCCGGCAGCTCTGGTGCAAGGTCCTCGCGACGGCGAGGCACTATATGCGGAAGAACCTCGTGCTGTTCGGTGAGCACCCGGACGACCTCAAAGCCAAGGATGGTCCTCGCCGCATTTGGAGCATGAACAAACTGCTGAAACCCAACGAGTGTTTCCTCTTGTACGAGACTTACCAGAAGTGTTCTGCTCAACCTCAAGAGCAGGCCCTCCCGGACCCAGAGGTGACGATAATGGATATGGTGTCCGGACAAGCACAACCGCGAGGAACGGCGTTTGAGATCTTGTATTGGAAATCTATGCTACCGCCCTACTTTAGCTACATATGTCCATGCGAGATCCGTGGTACATATTCCCAAAAACCTTTATCCGTAGGCACATGATATGGGGAACACATGGACTCGTACAGTTGTGCGTCTACCGTGATATAACATGGATTCTAGAAAAATCAAGATGTTATTTGGTTGCTAAGCGAATGCAATCTGTATTTTACGTAGTTTTAAAAGTTGGTGGAGGTAAGTTATCTGGTATTTGAGTTCGAGGATCTTTTTAATTCAGCGATAAGTTTAGGAGTAAATCATACATTAGTTAGATAAGAAATGAGCAAGTTTTTTTCATTTAAGAAGAAAGTGAATTACATGTATAACGACAGACAACTTTGATATTTAATAAGAACCACAAAAGTAGACTAACGAGAGAAAACCTTCGAGGTTTTTTCATTGACTTCGGAGGTGAATATATTGATTACCTTTGTGTTGTATGATCTACACTTTGATTTACCTCACTCTGGCTTCCTTTACCTTTCTTGGTTTACTGAGCAACTCCTTTAATTACATTGGCCCCAAGGTCTAAGACGAGGGCCAACAAAAACCAATCTTGGATCGTGACCGGGCTTTCCGGTGGGTTAGGCGTTGCGTGGCCTTCCTCCTTGACGAAGGTGAAAAGTAGTACAGAAACAGAAAGGCTAATGATCAATCGGTTGATTTGTCGGTTGTTATCAACTGTTTTTTGGGCCATGTGATGCGGAAGCGTCGGCCTCCCCCGCCTGCGATCATGCGTGCGTCCGCTCGGCTTCAGCTTCAACGTCAAGCAAGCAATCATGCCGGTGCCTGTGTCCCTACCTGACACACGAACGCGAGCACGGAACACCCGGCGACAATCTCTCCTCTCTCACCTCCTTGTGTGGATTTTGTTTTTTTTAATTTCTAAAGAATTTGTGAATAATTTGATATATATTTATCTGATGTCTGGAATTCATAGAAACAATTTATAAATCTTTTTGAAAAATTTGGTATATATTTGTCTTATTCCCAAATTACATCACTCTTTTCAATAAATTACACTGAAGAAATCATTGTAAATATAGTAATAAGACAGTGTAAATATAGTTATAAGACAGTGTAAGCGTATGAGAAAAATTTGGCTGATGGGAAGGGCTAAAACAACCGGTTGTTGACTAGACATTTCCTTAAGAATTGTCGATGATGTGTAACTGTACAAGTCTGCGTGCCATGCTTTCTATGACCAAACTTTGACAGTTGAAATCTGCTCTTGGCGTAAGGTTGCCAGTTGCCTGTTCATGAAGTAGTAAAACCCAAAGAAAGTTCTTGTCTTTGTGGACAAGCTATGCCTTTTTTTACACTGTTTCTGATGACCCAGAGACTGTACAGATCGTGTGGATTTTCGTGGCATGTGTTCATACGTGTTCACCTACGATGTTATTCCTTGACAAACAGCTCCAGATTTTGTTGCTACTTTTACCTGGTCACCTAACGCCTTGTTTTTAGTTCCACCTCAAATTTTAATGTTCAAATATTTTCCCTTGACAAATGTCTGCGGACAAAGAGTTTTGATGTTTTGCTGCTAGTCCATGTTTACCTGGTCACCTAAACAAGGGCTAAGAACTGATTCTCCAAGCAGTAACTCTTTCACACCACAATAAACATTTCTCTGAGAAGTAAAAAGACTTCTATTGGTTTCTGTGAAGTAAAAGACTTCTATTGGTTTCCTCCAAAATTAAAGAAAAATCATGCAACCTAAGGAAGATGACAAAAAAAGGGGTTCCTTTTTCTTTTGCTACAAATATATTTTTTTGTTGCCGAATTCTTGCTCTGTATTGTGCCTAGTTGCACGGTATCATTGCATTGGTATATTGGCCTGAATATTATGGAGCAGCAGCTTTCTTGTGCCTGCAAACTTGTAAGCTGCATACGCTAATCCTTCCAATGACAATGATTTTCAGAAACCTCCCTTTGTCCGTTGCGACGTTCTGATCACAGACCCTTTAAACTGTGCTAGGTCAATGAAGATGGCATTTTGAAACGGCACTGAAAACTGTTTTACTTCTTCAGATCTCTGACAAATTAACAACTCCAATTCTCGGATCTGGGCCGTGCAATTTATTTCCACAGAAGATGATAGGTCATGCAATTGCCGTCCATGTACCAAGATGCCAAGCTCACAACATCAAAAAAGAAAAGAAAAGAAAAAAAAAGAAAAGAAGATGCCAAGCTCACTCATGACTCATGACACCAATCAGAGTCGCTGATTATTGCTGCTTCACATCGGTGTCCACGCGGCGTCATTTGCTGAGGTGCTGTACTACCTGTACATAACCACTACTACATAGTACATACGTACGCCGCGGTTGATGCAAATGGAGCCAAACGTTCCATTGGTATAGATAGTGCCTAGATGGTTGACAAATGGAGCGGTGATGCTGTAGAAACGCCGGGTTTTCCACACTACTGCATTGTTAACTCGCTGCGAGTGTGATGTTTACTGCTATTTGGACAAGTTACATAAGTATATACTACTATCTTGGGCTGTTGAACTGATCTGACTTATTCCAAGCTAGCCCTGTACTCTATCTGTTTCAAGGGATCCTATTATCATCGTAATCGTGCAGTGAGCGGTCACATCTCAGCACGATCCGTCCCCGCGACATGTCATTTCAGGAAACTCACATCCCCACAGTGACGGATGCGTGGTTACTGTGCTGCCTACTCCCTGTATGGCCGCTGATCAGCACGCTGGTTCGCCGCGCCGCCCGCCGGGGTGGAGTGGGACGTGACGGCCCGCTGACAATGCCAGGGCATGGCATTGTCAGCGGACAGGAGCCCGGCGTGGCCCTGTCATGGTCAGCGGATAGGCGCCCGGCTTGGGGCTGTCCCTATCACTGCCTACCATGTCAGCGGGGTCCGCACGAAGGTAAAGGAAGACCCGACGACCCTGAAGGACTTCCCTTGCCTCTCATGTCCCTCGCTCTCCCATCTGTAACCCGTGTTCTCCCTTGGCCTATAAAAGGGAAAGCAGAGCACCCCACTAAGGGGCATCGATTCACGACATCGCACATCACATCGCATCACAGCAGAACCACTAGCATCGAATCTCGAACACATAGATGAGCAGTGACCGAGCTCTCGGCACCCATTCGATCTTTCCATCAGAGACTTGGGACCTGTCCCTTTCTCACCTATTTGTAACCCCTACTATGAACTTTTTAGTGCTAATAATACGAGCAGCAGTCACGAACTGGACGTATGAACATTCTGCCATAACCAGTATAAACCTTGTGTCTTTTTAACACACCATCCGGACCAGACGCGCAATAATACAAATTTACTCGTTGGTGTTTACTCGAAACACCGACAGGACCCTAGCCTAGAAAGAAAAACGAAAAAATCCATTTTACCTACATGAACTATTCTCAAAGTATAGTTTTTCTCCGTGAACTCTAAAACCAGATAAACCACCTTTCTTAACTTTTAAAACCATTTATTTTACCTCCTGACCCGGTTACAGGTGGTTTTCAAAGACGGTTTTATCTTTTTCTTTTATATTTATTTTGAATGAATTTTTGAAAAATCATAGTAAATCATAGAAGAATCATAAAATAGAAAATTCAATCTTTTTGGGCTCCATTTGAGTAAATCTACACAGTGAATATATAATATATATGCTTTAGTACAAAGTTTTTGTTGTACCTTTAGATCTATATTTTTATATAATTAATTCAAAGTTGCAGTTTCTATGGTCCAATTATGATAAAAATTTTATGGTGTGCTAATTGTTATATCATTGAATTATAGTAAAAATTTCATGCTCATTGGATCATGTATAACTGAGTTATATATTTATTTAGTTTTATGCTTGTTAAATAGTTTTAAAAAAGTTAAAAGTGTGTTAAAATAGAAACGAGTATGAAATTTTTACTTCAGTTAAAGCATATAATAATTAGATCACCATATAAATTTCACCACAATTGGACCATACAAACTGTAGCTATGAATTAATTACAAAAAAACATAGATCTAAAGCTGTAGCAAAAAGTTTATACTAAAGCATGCCATATTATACGTTTTACTTTGTAGATCTACTCATATGGAGTCAAAAAAAAATTAAATTTTTCATTTTATGATTTTTTTATGATTTAGTATGATTTTTTAAATATTTAGCCAAAATAGATAAAAAAATAAAAAGACAAAATCGTCTTTGAAAACCACCTATAATTAGGTGAGGGAGGTAAAATGAACGATTTTAAAAGTAGAAGGAGGTGGTTTACCCGGTTTTTGAGTTCATGGAGGAAAACTAAGCTTCAAGGATAGTTCAGGGAGATAAAATGAACTTTTTCCAAAGAAAAAAAATGCAGGGGGCGCAGGAGTGGAAATGGGCCGACCAGAATTCAGCCCGAGAGAGAAGTGGGCTGAAAAGAAATTAAGAGAAGAAAAAGGAAAAGAAATGTGATGGGCTAAGATAGATGGGTTTTCAGCCCACGACAGAAAGAAGGGGTTTAAAACCCTTTGAATTTTGTAACTCACTTTGAGGTTTTAACGTTCAAACCTTTTGAACCAACCAAATAACTTTTGAAACTCTTTAGAATACTTAAATTATGAATATTAAGTTTTAAACTTGTTTTCAAATGAACTTTAATATTTTATTTTAGAAATAGAACAAAATCTAATCGTGGCTTAACCAAGATTTTTATAAACTCATTTTTAAATCATAAAATTAATTCAAGCAGCATGAATACAAAAAAAATTATAACCTATGTCATTGTTTATTTAATTTACAAAATATTTTTATTTTGTAAAAATTTAGCCATAACTCTAATTTTGTTCTGGAATTTTTTGAAATTTGGAAAATTCAAAAATTGGGTGTTACAATTGCCGAAAAGGCAACAAAAAATGCATGTTATGTGAGTTTTGCATTGTTGGCATGTACTCTAGAGAATACAAATGGCCACGCTTTTCAAACCCTAAAAGATTTCTTTTGTTGTAAGAGTATAATCTGATTTACTTCCTGAACTTACCGCAGAATTTAAAAAGCATTCTCAAACTTGAATAGTGGATAACCTACCACTCATAACTTTCAAAACCGGATAAATTACCTAAATAGTTCATAGTGGTTTCAATGGTTGTTTTTGGTTGATGTGGCATGTGGGCCCCACATGTCTTTAGATTTTTAGCCATGCAATTTTTATTGAATATTTGAGCTCATAAATGATCTCAAATGAAAAAATCAACTATAAATTTTTCGATCTCTTCATGCACTACAAATCTAGTACTTCTTTCACAGGAGGACTAAAATACCCATGGCCAAATGATGTGACCCCTTCTCCCCTCGTGAACGCGTAGTCTCTTCTCCACTCGTAGTTCGTGGTCGCATTCCTCTGAAAAAGCACTCTCCAAACTGAGATCCATGGAGGCCGATCTCGTGGGGTGGGGATGGTGGGGGAAGGCGAGACGATGGATGCGGCGTTTGGGAGCGCTCACACAAGAAGCAAAAAGAAGATCCATCTGAGTTTGTGATTCTTTTGTGTAGATGTGCTTGGGAATGTGTAAGAGATCTAGACTTTAACGTAGTGCAACTAATGTGTGTATGAACCTGCTGTGCAATGTGAACTTAAACTTATGTGTGTATGAATCTTGGTGTGTTTATGAACGTGGCAATATATACATATGCAGACTCTTTGTATGGATTTGTGAAGCTAATTTGAGGTGTCAAATTTGTGGTACCTCTTTTAGTATGCTGACAATGTGATGAGATTTATGAACCTTGTGCATACAACTAATGTGTAGCTATTCTTACCTTAGTATCTCAAATTGCAATATTCATTTGTCAAAAGCCCATGCTTTAGTTCACAAGTATATTTTTAATACTTATGTTTTCCTTATTTAACAACATGCCTATTTGTGCTTTTCCTATTTGGCACCATAGACTTCTAATACAGAGAGGGGCATATGTGTCATTTTGGCAATCAGTTGACTCCGTTAGTGGAGCAAATGGATGATAGTGCCAAATAGGGAAGGAAATTTCAACTTGGTGCCAGATAAAGAAGTTTGATTTCATGAGTGCCATAGAAGGAAGACCGTTTTTCCGTGCCAAATATGTTTTTTCCTATAATTTTGGTATATACGATGTTAATGTTCGAGGCCATTTGATTTATTTTGAAAATATTGAATTTTAAAATACGAGAAACTAAAACGAATATGGGTGTCTAAAGAACCTCATATAAAAATGTGTCGACTACGAAGTTTTAGATCACATTTGGAGCTACAACGCTAGCATAGGCCATGTCAACATTGAACCATTTGAAAAAATTCAAGAAAAATGAATTTCAAAATCCACTAACTTAAAATGAATATTTGGGTCTCTAGATGATCTCAAATAAAAAAGTATTCAACAATAAAGTTGTATATCATATTGAGAGCTATAAACTTGGTATAGAACATGTCAACAACTTAGAACATTCAAAAAATTGATTTTCAAAATATGATAACTTAAAACAAATATTTGAGCCTCTAAAACCACCAAGAAACCATTTTGAAAATGGTCAAAGGGGTATTTTATCTAGTTTTAAAAGTTGAGGGAGGTAAATTATTTGGTATTTGAGTTCAAGGATTCTTTTTTAATTCAGCGACAAGTTTAGGGGTAAATCATACATTAGTTAGATAAGAAATGAGCAAGTTTTTTTTTCATTTAAAAAGAACGTGAATTATATGTATAATGACCAACAACTTTGATATTTAGGCCCCGTTTGGCAACCAGAAACGTTTCGGATTCTTGCAAGAATCGGTAGAATCACTTCCAAACGGGTTAGATGAGAAACGTTTCACTCGAGAATCACTAGAAATGTTTCTTGTTTTTATGCCTAGCAAGGAGAAACACCTATTAGCTTGTTTCGCGTGATTCTGATTCTTGTCCCCCTTCTATCTTAGCAACCATAATTTTTTATTTAGTTTTTTTAAGCGAAATCAGTTAAAGTAGGTTGTATTTAAGTTATTCTTCGCCCACAAAAATTATGATTTTTTGAATAATATTTTTATTTATATGTTTTTTATTAAAAATATTCTTTTAAATCAAAATCTAGCCTACCAGCCAAACGGATTACCAAAACGATTCTAATTCATCGTCAGAAACATTTCTTGAGAGAATCTAGACCCGAAACGTTTTTAGGAGAATTTGAATCCCACGAAACACACCCTTAATATGAACCACAAAAGTAGACTAACGAGAGAAAACCTTCGAGGTTTTTTTTTTCATTGACTTCAGGTGAATATATTGATTACCTGTATAATCTACACTTTGATTTACCTCACTCTGGCTTCCTTTACCTTTCTTGGTTTACTGAACAACTCCTTAAATTACCTTGGCCCCAAGGTCTAAGACCCTTTCTTGGGGATCCACATCCACATCCCCACATTGCTTGCAGTCTTCCAGACTCCAGGGGAATTCCACAGGCAGTGAGGCAGGGCCACAATGGAAGCACTCCGCAACGCGCTTCTCAACGAGCTCATCAGCAGAGCCGTATCATTCCTGGTGTCCACGTGCGGGTGCAGGCTGATGCCGGTGCCGGCGGCCGTCCGGGAGCGGGAGGAGGAGAGGCTAATGCACCGTGTGTGCCCCTGCTCCTGAGGAGTGCCACGATCGTCGAGGAAGCCGAGGGTCGGCGCGTCACCAACCGTGGCGTGCTCCGGCAGCTCCGGGTCCTGAGCAACGCGATGGTGAGAGGCCACTACGTCCTCGACACCGTTAGGTACGACACCGGCGGAGGAGACCGGCGGGAAGAAGACGATGGCAACAAGGAGGTGGTTCCAGCGTTCGCCTCGTCCACATTCAACCCAACCAAGCGTGCGGTGCGGTCGTCGTCGTCGCGAGACCACAGCCCACGGCCGGCCCGCCCGCGGGGAGGGACACCTCTCTCTACCGCAGCGGATGGTTCGCAACTGGAGGCCATCCTCGCCGACGCCAAGGAGCTGGCCATGTTCTTGATGGCCTACCCACTCATGTCGTGCCGCCTTTTTTTACAAAGACCCATCCGTTTTGGACAAGTGCATGTTTGGCCGACACACACGGAGAGGGACCAGTTCTTGAATTCTTGTTGCAAGTCGAGCCGCCCGGTGCCGATGATCGCCGCAAACCTGGGCAGGCGTTCTTCCGATCGTCCGCCCCATGCTCATCGGGAAGAGCACTCTTGTGGAGCATGTCCGCAACGACGAGAGAGTGCGCAACCATTTCTCCTTGATCCTGTTGCACGCCATCGCCGGAGAGTCTTTGGCGTTGGAGGTCTTGGAACCATGGCCGACTTTAAGGGACAATCTCGCGCGACCAAGCATCAAAGCAATACGGAGGACGAAAGATGGTTGCTTGTGATTGAGCTTCGGGGATGTGGACGACGAGGCATGGAACAACCTCTTCTTCTACTCGTGGAAGAAGATGCATGCCGCTGGGGAGCAAGGTGATACTCATGAGCCGGTCCGAGAAGATCGAGAGGTTCAGACGACACGAGCTGTCTATTTGAGATGCCTCAAAGACGAAAGCCATGTGGTACTTCTTCAAGCTAAGCGTGTTCGGGAGCGCCGATCCAGACGAGCACCCGAAGCTGGCGTCGGTGGCCATGGAAATGGCGGTCGAGGCGCTGGGGTCGTTCATGGTCGCCAACATCATGGCCGCCATGGTGAGAGCCGACCTCAGCAGCCGGCAGCTCTGGTGCAAGGTCCTCACGACGGTGAGGCACTATATGCCGAAGAACCTCGTGTTGTTCGGTGAGCACCCGGACGACCTCAAAGCCAAGGATGGTCCTCGCCGCATTTGGAGCATGAACAAATTGCTGAAACCCAACCAGCGTTTCCTCATGTACGAGACTTACCGGAAGTGCTCTACTCAACCTCAAGAGCAGGCCTTCCCGGACCTAGAGGTGATGATAATGGATATGGTGTCCGGACTATATATGGCCAAACAGGCCGCCCGGCACGGCAAGGCACGACACTACGCGGCATGGCATGTTAGCCATGCCGTGCTTGATAGTGCCGCCGTGCCGACTCAGCGGCCCAGGTACGACACTATCATGGCTTAGGCGTGCCGTGCCGTGCCGTACCGTGCCACTGGACACGGCAGCCCGTAGTGCTCGAGCCGGCACTGGCACTAAAAGTGCCAAACACCTCAGAAACTTCATAATTTTAACAGAAACTTATACAATATATCAAACTTTAGAAGATCACACTTTGACGGCAGAGATACAAGTTCAAACTTTAACAGAAACTTCAGAAGATCACAAACACAGAAACAGACCAGAGGGAACAAAATAAAATTTTATTGGAGCTTTAGTGCAATGGCTGCCTCATTAAAAACATGTCTAGGTAAAACTTACACTTGTGAGAAACCCAAGACAGGAAAAAAAGAGTACAACCCAACTCCTTTTAAGTTCATTGTCCTTAAATCAAAGTTCATAAGTCCAGCATATTACAGTCCAGTACATAAATGATAACTAAGACAACTAATCAAGATAAAGTTCTTCAAATGCTTCTTCAAGCTCTTGGTCTTCCACATTGTGCTGCATCCTTGCCTCTGCTGCCTCCCAGTCTTTGATGCAGGTGAGCATCTCCACCATCTCAGCCTTCAACCTCCTTCGCCGCTCCTCGATTATCCTGCCAGTCATACTAAAAGTGGACTCTGAAGATATGGTAGAAACAGGAACAGTTAAAATATCTTTAGCCATGATTGACAGAACTGGATAAGTGAGTTTGTGCTCATGCCACCAGTTCAATAGGTTAAAATCATCATCTAACTAGCTAACAGTGTCACAGTCCAAGTAGAAAACCAGTTCAGAAGTATTATTATTAGAAGAACTTGCAGCATGCAGCAGGGCAGTTGCAGAGGTATGTCTAGACAGATTAAGAGTACCAGATAGAGGATGGATACCACCTGCAGAACAATCACCTTCATCATCATCATAAATCTCATCCCAAGCAGACCTTTTCTTACCAGACAGGTTAGGAGGGACAGTCCTCCTCAACCTAACAGATACAAATTTCTCCTCATACTTATTGTAAACATCAGTTAGTCGAGCTCTAGTGGCAAGCTAGTAAGTTTCATAGGATGTACTAGTAAGGCTACCCAACCTCCTCAGTACTCTGCTGAAACCTTTCATTTTAGCTCTAGGATCCAAGATGAATGCAAAAGAATATAGCAAATGAATATCACTCCAGTATTTATTATATTTGTCTATCATTGGTTGAATCACATGTCTGAGGTGAGTGTCATTACTATAGTTTTTAGGTGTATAGCAATCTTAACTAGATAATGAATCATAAGTGGAGATGTAGGATAGTACACACCAGACAAAGCAACAGTAGCATCATAAAACAGTTCAAGAAATTCAAATACTTTTTGTCCTACAGCCCAATGTTCATCAGTTAAAAGCAACTGACCACCTTCACCCCTAGGATAGTGAGCATGCATGAAAGTAGTGAAAGGAGTCTGGTGAGGAAACAAATGCTTGAGCATCAGATATGTAGAATTCCACCTTACCTCTGTGTGCCCGTGCCGGCTAGCAGTGGCTCTAGATGCCACCAGAGGGCAAGAAGAAGAGAGGAGACACCACCGAAGAGGGAGACGAAGAGAGGAGAGAGCCGCTCGTAGAGGTTAGAGCGAGAGACAGGAGAGAGAGGGAGCTAGAAACAAATGAGCTAGGGTTTCATCGATACGGGGCGGCATGGGGGTGCTGGCTTATATAGTCGACCCATCCAATGGTCGGATCCAACGGTCATGAAGGATTTGGGGGAGGGTTTCAACGGCCCTCCTTTGCTGGATCCGTGCCAAGGCCGTGACGGCCTCGTCGGAGGAGCGGGCCATCGTCACTCACCGGCACCCGATTCCTCAACGGCTTCACACATAAACAAAGAATCAGTAGCAGATCTAGTTAGGGTTAGGGTTAGGGTTTACAGTACCTTGGCGGCCGGAGCACCGGGAACGCCGGCTACGTCGACGACGCGGGATCCGGCCCTCTAGTTCCTCGACAGATGCGAATCAAGAGGGGACCTATAGGAGGGGAGCACATCAGATCGAGATTGTCGACGAAATATGGCCGGCAGTCTGCCTAGGGGTATGCCCAAGGTAGTAGATTATCGGCAGTCGGATGCGCAAGCTACAAACAAGATAGTGATGCAAGACAAACACGACGTTTTATCTAGGTTCGACCGCCGTGAAGGCATAATACCTACGTCCTACGTCTGATTGTATTACTGTATGTCAATGAGAGATGTTTTTGAGAGGGGTCCCCTGCCCGCCTTATATAGTCTGGGGGCAGGGTTACAGATCTGGAAACTAATCCTAACCAGTTACAATTGTCATAGGTGGCCGGATAAGGATCCCTATTCTAACCGACCAGGATCTTGCTTGATCTCCAAATCTACCTTGATTCCTTGCACGGGACTGCGAGCAGATTGGCCGGGCCGCACTTCGTCTTCTAATGGGCCAGACCCCCTGGTCCGGGCCGGCCCAAGCCTAGCCATCAGGGTATAGGGGTTAATACCCCCACAGCTAGTCCCCGAGCACCATGTATTATGTTGCGACACGCCTTTCGATCTTCTTCAACTAATGCGATCTGTCTTCATGTCATCTCCATCTGGCTAAAACATTGACCAAGCAAATGTGCCAGTATTCTCGTCAGCATAGAGAGCAGTAGACCACGATTATAGCCAAAGATTCCGGTTGTCTGAAGAATGCATGGTGCTCTAAAGAAAAAAGAAAAAGATTTCTTTCCTGATTAAGTGTGCCCACTTGTATTTCTAAAAAGAAATGTAAGTGACCCTTGTACAATAGTAGTTATGGCCAACAGTCAGAGCGTAGGGGTCGATAAAATAAACACATTCACCGCAAGGTGAAGTGTGCCCACTTAGTCCCTAAGCCTGGTAGTAGATGACGCAGGCACGTGGTGCCAGGGTCTAAAAAGAATTCCTAATTAAGTTGAGAATCCAATCATCGTACAAGCGATACGAGATGCACCGGCAGGTGCATCGTACCGATGTAGTCCCCGAGCTTACTGGAAGGTGAGGTATCAGCCTTGTAGCAAGGTCTAAGTGAGAAAAAATAAATGCCTCTCAACTGTATGTGTGTACAAATCACATATAGCCGAAGAGAGCGGTCTCGAGCAATGGTCGAAGAGTGGTCGGGGCAGTCCCCGAGCACGAGAGTCCCCAAGCACGATGGTGGTCTGGACAGTCCCCGAGCACGATGGTGGTCTAGATAGTTCCCGAGCATGAGGATAGTCGCAACAGTCCCCGAGCGCGAGGGTGGTCTGGTATATCCCCAAGCATGAAAAGTGTAGCAAAAATTCATATGCCACTTGTACTATTATTTTATGTATTTATTTACTTGTTCCGTCAAGTCCAATCTGACATGTCTGGTCAAAAAAGTAGATGGGTATAGCACATCATACTGCCTTTTTGTCTTGTTAAGCAAACAGTTGCATGGCACCTGTCAGTAGGTGCGTCAGCATGGGCCCTCCCACACTGGCAATGAAGAGGTGCATATATTGGCGTAGATCTCGAGGCTATGAAAACAACCGTCTGCGGCGCGTGCGCACGTCTCCCAAGAATTCTGGGCAGATGAAACGGCATAACTCTTGGGTTAAATACGGTATAGGATAGGTAAGTTACTATTTACTGAACCCCATTGCCATTCGCAATCGTAGCTTTCTTCTTCCTCTTGCCAACCCTAATACATCCGAAATCGCCACCAACCAATCCGCCGCCATTTCCCCGTTCACCAGCAAGGCCAGAGTCATGGCGAAAAGTGATGCGCAGAAGAAAGCAGGGGTCATAGCGAAGGAATGGTGGAAATCGAGAAGCAACGAGCAGACCATTGAAGACCTCGTCGCCATGGGGGTACTCCACAACAAGGAGCTCGCAGGATGGCATGCGCCAGAGGGCGAGGGGTACCCCGATCCACAACCAGGTGAGATCGTGGTGTTCGAGGATTTCTTTAAACGGGGATTTGGGGTTCCGGTACATCCTTTTCTTCAGGGGCTCTGTCTTTACCACGAGATTGGGATTTGCAATCTGCATCCCAACTCGATCCTCCTTGTCGCCACTTTCATACATCTCTGCGAAGCATATGGCGGCTTCTAGCCCCATTTCAATTTTTTCCGTCATCTTTTCTATCTGTGAAAGAAAGGAAGCGGCGGTTCGAAGATAGCTGGGGGTGTGTACCTCAACCTCCATGATGGCATGAAAGCCCAGTACCTGCACTGCCCATGGAACACGTCGCTAGACAACTAGTACAAGAAATGGTTCTACATCCGCGAAGAGCCAAACACGATCACGCTGTGCGACATGGGCTACATTCCAGAGAAGAGGACAAGCTGGTCGGAGAAGCCCGAGCACCTGGAACAGATTCTAGAAATATTTGGAGTGACCCCGTAGAAAAAATTGGATGGTCCGAGCGTGGTCGGGAGCTTCATCAGCCGAAGGATCCAGCCCTGCCAGAGGAGGGTACGTCCTGGCTATGAGTATCAAGGGAGCGCGGACCCAACGAGGATGAGGCAGGGGGCACTTGACAAAATCGAAGTCAAAGCCAGAATTGGTGAGCTATTTAACTTAGCTGATCCAAATTATAGTAGATTGAGCGACATCGAGCACGCTTTCAAGCTTGCCCGACCTCCCCCAAAGGTAACTCATCTTGCCTTATACCTATAGTCTTATATTGTGGTAGGATAAGTAGAAATTTACTGTGTTCACTCCCTTTTGTTTCCCAGGTTAATGGTCGGGATAGAGCGACAGTGTTTGTGTCGCCACCCCCTGGAGTAGAGTGGCCGCAAGGAGCAGATCCCACCACCCAGACCAGCGTCGAGATCGAGGACGAGGACGTCGACTGGGCGGTGCTCGGAGCGGCTGAGGAGGCAGCAGCCAAAACCGCTGGTAAACGGCCGGCTGCCCCCAAACAGTCGAAGAAGAGATCAATAACCACTCTGCTCACCGAGGGGCGCTAAATATCAACGAGCCTGAGGGGGACCCAGAGGAGAACCCGGCCGGCAAGCATCGGCAGGTGATTTTTGCCTGGCCGGATGATGGCACAGAGGAGGGAGAAGATGCAGACGCCTTTCAACTTGTCCCTTGAAAAAGGAGGAAACAACTGGAGTCGATGGAGCAAGGAACGCGACCGGCAACGGGAGCGACAACTTGACCGAGCACACCACCGACCACTGCAGCGCCAAGGACAAGCGTCAGAGGGGTCGAGCACCAAGGCCCAGCGATAGTGCTGGATGTAGAGGGAGACCAGGAGTCACCCACATAGCACATGGAGCAAATACGGTCGAAGAGGCACGCCTTCTCCACATCATTCCGCGCTTCCAACATGTAAGTATTTGTAATCTTAATATAAATTAGCAATTCACATTTAATATGATTGCATTCTGAACTTATCTCGGATGTACTAGCTCGGCGTCCACCAAAAGTCCAGACTAGCTAGCTAGAAGTGGTGTGGTGCCGCCAATAAGTTCGGAGCAGACTGCCTAGAGGCCGACCATCGAGGAACCCACAGTAGAAGATCCGTCGGGGCCTCAACAAGCAAACAGTCAGACAACAATCCCCGAGCAGGTGGTCGAGGGAAGAGCTGAGCCGGGCACGAGTGCTCCAAGCGCTAAACTTGCTGAGGGCAACACCTCAGCGTCGAGGGTAACAGAGCAGACCGAGGAGCAGCGGCCGGAGGTGAGAGCACAGACCACCATGTTTATCGATGCTGCAGCCTGTGGGAAAGCTGTGGTGATCACAGATGCTGCTGACGCCGGACCAGCACCAGGACCCGAAGAAGAGCTCAAAGAGGATGAGGTGGAGGAGGTCCTGGGCCATCCGCAAGACAAGTGACAACATGTTTATGTGTTGCGTTGGCGGAACGACCAATGGGTTGTCCATGAGGAAATCCCGGAGGTCGAAGAAACCAAGAAAGTTGAACGGGCGGCGAAACGGCTTGTAACAGAGGTGCATGTGAGCTTTGCTTCACCCCCTGGTCTTGCTGTCCAGTCATAGTTGTCTTACTTAGCTACCTGCACACAGGACTTAATGAAGACCCGCAAGGTACCGCAAGAAATGCTTTGACCAGTCGCAGCTCCAGGACCACACGACCAAGATGATAGAGGAGCTGAAGGTAAGTTGTCCAAACCCCTTTGCTCATTTTTGTTGCCTGCCATAGTTTGGCGTGGTCTAAAGTTTGAATAGTGTGTGCGGTTTGTAGTTATAAAAGTCAATGCAAAGAAGCATCTGGAGGCCATGATAAAAGACCGTGACGGCTGGAAGGCGTAATGCCAAGAGATCATCAAGGACCGTGACACCTGGAAAAGCCGGTGCCAAGAGGTGGCAACGGACATTTTGCCGGTCCTTAACCTCATCGATCCGGCACTAGTAGAAGATGTGCCAAGGACGCCGCAACTGGGATTGATCGAGAGATGCCAAAGGGCATGGGAATGGTTCTAGGAGTTCGTGAAAGAGGCGGGAGAGTACGCAGGTGCACATGTGCTAAGCATGGTATGTGCTCACTACCCCTTGATCGATCTCAAGCGCCTAGAGGCTAGATACCTGAAGGAGGTAGATCTAGACAAGGCTGAGGAGCTACGGATGACCCAGCTAGACTTGTCGATGAAAATAATTGGCGATATTAACCTATGTGGAGGTGCGACACCACCCGTACAGGGAATGCCATCAACAAGTCAGCTGGGAGCGCCATCATTTTCAAGCCAACCGGTGAAGCCTGCGGTCTCGACCAGCCAGGCATCGATGGGGCCATCTTCTTCAGCTCGATCAAAGCCAGAGTCCCCGATACCCTTGCACGATGTCAGGCCCAGCGAGCAGCAGGTGACGCGTGCCCTGACCACCCAATAGTATAGGCTATAGCTGTAGAAGAAGATGTAGTTGTGTTATTGTAAACTTAGACCTTTTCAGGCAAGCTTGTAATAACGTAACTATATATCAGCATAAGCTTGTTTGTTTTGTAGAAAACATGTTTAAGCTCGGATATCGTGTTGGTGTAACTAAGTTAGAACGTGTTAGCATTCTGTTTAGTTGTACCAGTTTAGTTGACACATCATCCTGAAAGGTTTGTATGGCCCTAGTTTGTCTTGTGGTCGGAGTGTGAGGTGCATAGCTTGTGCACACATAGAAACACACAAGTCAAACCAAAGAGCACCTGTTGATCACCCGTAGCATAGAGAGCGGATCCCATGCACGCGTTGGAAGGAACCGGAGATAGGGCCTGCTCCGAAAACCCGAGAAGGAATGGTGGTCGGTTTTAACTGATAGAGTTAGAATAACAATAGACTTCGAAATGACATATTAGAGTGGTCGAAGAAATCATAATAGCTTTATTGAAATAAATCAATAGTACAAGAGGGGTACATATCTTAGTAGCTAAGCATAGAAATGCTTGAGCTTGTCGATGTGCCAGGAATTGGGTACGTCTATGCCGTCTAGGCGAGCTAACCTGTAAGATGTAGGGCGTGTACCCTCCTTGATCATGAAGGGTCCTTCCCATGGGGTTGCGAGTTTGTGGACACCCGCCTGATTCATCTTCCACTTCAGGACCAGGTCCCCGACCATAAAGAATTGATCCTTGATGTTCTTGTTGTAGTACCTGCGCAAAACAACAAGGTATTTGGCTGTACGTACGCAAGAGTCGAGCCGCTTCTCTTCTGCACTATTCACTTCTAACTCCCGCACTTCATTGGTCTTGTCTTCATCGAAGTTCTCTACCCGTGCTGATCTGAAGGCTATATCTGCTGGAAGTACTGCCTCAGCGCCATAAACCATAAAGTATGGTGATACGCCGTTATTGCGACTTGGCTGGGTTCTAAGACCCCAGACCACAGCTGGTAACTCTTTGATCCATCTTCTAGGAGCTTTGTCATTCTCTCTGTACATCCTCTTCTTAAGTGCGTCCAGGATCATACCGTTTGCCCGCTCGACCTATCCATTAGCTCTAGGGTGTGCCACCGAGACATATTTTACTACTATGCTCCTTTCATCGTAGAAGTCCTAAAAAGTGTTCCCGGTGAACTGAGTACCCAGATCGGTGATGATGCTGTTGGGTATGCCGAAGCGGTGGATGACCTGGTCGAGGAACGCGATAGCCTTTTCTGAAGATGCCGTGACTAGGGGCATGTACTCTATCCACTTGGAGAATTTGTCGATCAGCACAAAGACGCATGTAAATTTCCCAGGAGCCGGTTTGAAAGGGCCGATCATATCCAGTCCCCAGCATGCGAAGGGCCAAGAGGCTGGTATAGTCTGAATCTCGTGTGCTGGTACATGGATTCTCTTGGCGAAGAACTAACAACCTTCACAATAGCGGACTAGCTTCTCTACATCAGCTATGGCTGACGGCTAATAAAACCCTGCTCGGAAAGCCTTGCCAACCAGTGTTCTCGAGGCCGCGTGGTTGCCACAGGAGCCAAAGTGGATTTTGTCTAGGAGACATTCACCATCCTCCTAGGTTATACATTTCATCAAGATTTCCTCCTTCGCGTTCTTGCGCCACAATTTGCCATCGACGAGCAGATACTGCTTACTACGATGCATCAGGCGTTCATTTTTTGTCCGATCGGTGTAACCGCTACCATCTGTCAGGTACTTGATGAAAGGTACTCTCCAGTCGGGCTCCTTAGTGGTTGGAGGCGGTTTGGTGGTGTTTGACTCCGGAACCGTAACCACCAATAGCTAGTCTGGAGGCTTGTCGACCATGGGATCTTCTTCTTTGATGGAGGGCGTGAGCAGATCTTGAACAAATACGCCATGTGGCACTTTGGCTCGGGATGATCCTAACTTTGACAGCGCATCTGCTGCTTGGTTTTTGTCCCGGACCACATGTGTGTACTCGATGCCATAGAACTTGCCTTATAACTTTCTGATCGCTTTGCAGTATGCGTCCATCTTTTCGCTGGTCGTATCCCAGTCCTTGTTGAGTTAGTTGATGACCAGAGCCGAGTCTCCGTAGACATAGAGACGTTTGACACCGAGCTCGGCCGCGATGCGCAGACCGTGTAGGCATGCTTAGTATTCGGCGGCGTTATTAGACGCCGGGAAATAAATCCTGAGGACATATTGGAGCTGCTCCTTTGATGGTGATACGAAAAGGACATCTGCTCCTACGCTGTCGATGTTGAGACAGCCGTCGAAGTACATCTTCTAATACTCCGCAGGCCCCTGAGAGGCAGGTGTGCTTAAGTCTGTCCACTCGACGATAAAATCGACAAGTGCCTGAGACTTGATTGTAGTACGGCTTGCAAATTCCAAGTAGAAAGAGCATAGCTCCATTGCCCATTTGACGATGCACCCATTTGCATCCTTGTTGCGAATGATGTCTCCCAGAGGGTACTCGGTCATGACCACCACACGATATCCGTCGAAGTAGTGTTTCAACTTTCGGGATGTAATCAGTATGGCGTAGATCAGTTTCTGAATCTGTGGGTACCTGGTCTTGGATTCATTGAGCACCTCACTGATGAAATAGATTGGTCGTTGTACCTTGTAGCCATGGCCGGGCTCGTCGCGCTCGACCACCATGGCAGTGGAGACCACTCGATTAGTTACTGCAATGTAAAGCAGGAGGGTTTCATCTTCTCTGGGAGCAGTGAGGACCGGAGGTGATGTAAGGAATTGTTTCATCTGTGTAAAGGCAGTGTCTGCTTCCTCCGACCACTCAAACTTCTTGGATGCTTTGAGTAGCTTGAAAAATGGTAGTCCTTTTTCGCCTAATCTTGATATGAAACGACTGAGGGCAGTCATGCATCCGGTAAGATTCTGAACATCCTTCACTTTTTTGGGTGGCTTCATGTCCAAGACAGCTTTTACCTTCTCAGGGTTGGGGCGTATGCCGTTGTGACTGACGACGTTGCCGAGCAGTATACCAGATGGAACACCAAAGATACACTTCTTTGGATTTAATTTCCATTGGAATGTGTTAAGAGCTGCAAAGGTATGTTCGAGGTTGTCAACAAGGGTGTATGCTTCCTTGGTTTTAACAACTACATCGTCAACATAAGCCTCGACGAGGTCATCTTTTATCTCATCTTTGAGGCAGGCCTGTATGGCGCGTTGGTAGGTAGCCCTGGCGTTCTTGAGCCCGAACGACATGGTCGTGTAGCAGTAGGCGCCGAAGGGCGTGATGAAGGATGTCTTGATCTAGTCATCCTTTTTGAGAGCGATCTGGTGATAACCAGAGTAGCAATCGAGAAAGGAAAGCAACTCGCAACCGGCAGTTGAATCTACGACCTCGTCTATGCGAGGTAAGCCGAAGGGGACTTTAGGGCAGTGTTTGTTGAGATCAGTGTAATCAACGCACATTCTCCATTCATTATTCTTTTTGCGTACAAGAACCAGGTTGGCTAACCACTCCGGATGATACACTTCTTTGATAAATCTGGCTGCCAAAAGCCGTGTAACTTCTACCCTAATAGCCTCCTTTTTGTTGCGAGCGACCCGTCGTAGCTTCTGCTTGATAGGTTTGGCCTTGCCATCGACATTTAAGGAGTGCTCGATCAAGTTCTGAGGTACACCGGGCATGTCAGCAGGTTTCCATGTGAACACACTCACGTTGCTCCTCAAGAACCTGACGAGCGCGTCTTCCTATTTAGGATCCAGGTTGGCCCCGATAAGGGTTGTTTTGCTGGGATCACCGTCGACCAGCTGGATCATTTTGTGCTCTTTGGACTTGATTTTCTTGCATGGGGCCTCGAGCTCTGGGATCTCTAGGTGGTCGGTTGGGGTCTTCTTGGCGTCGAGCGCGGTCTTGACCATGCGAATAGAGAGGTCATGAGCCTCTGCTATTTTGAAGCTGTCATCCTCGCAGGTGTAAGCTGCGTATACGTTGCCCTTGAGAGTTAGAACCCCTTCTCAGTAGGCATCTTGAGCACCAAATACCTATAGTGAGGTATGGCCATGAACTTGGTGAGCACTGGTCGGCCAAGGATAGCATGGTAGGTGCCCTCGAAGTCGGTGACCATGAAGTTGACATAGTCGGTGTGGAAGTGGTCTGGGGTACCACATTGCATAGGTAGCATGATCTACCCGAGAGGTGTGGAGCTCTGTCTGGGGAGAACACCCTAGAACTATGCCTCGTATGGCTTGAGATCATCCTGTGTTATCTTTAGGGCTGGCAAAACTATTCTTGAACAGTATATCAATGGAACTGCTGCCATCAATCAGCACTCTATCGAACTGAACCTTGTTGATACAAGGATCGAGAACCAGAGGAGAATGCCCTGGCTCAAGTATTGCGGCCCATTGGTCCTTTCTACTCGAAGGAGATCTCGCGGTGAGACCAAGGAGGGAGCCGCGGATCGACGATGAGGTTGTCGATGTTGGCCATGTTCAAGCAAGCGCGGGTGAGCAGCTTGCATTCTCGTTTGGTCTCGATGGACACTTTGCCCCAATGATGGTGTGGACGCGATCGGTTGGCTTGACGTACTTGTGACGGGGATCTACGTCTTCATCATCGTTGTCCTCGTTACGCTGCTCCCCTGCATCGTTAGGCTTGTCGGATGTATCCGGAGCCTGTTGGCACGTGTAGATAGATTTGAGAACATGGCAATTCTCCATGGTATGGTTTGACTTGGGATGGAGCTGGCAGGGTCCTTTCAATGCTTTGGCGTAGTCTTCTTCGTAGTTGCGACGTCCGTCGCCTTTTTTAACTGTGTTGACTTCGCCGTCGTCTTCCCGAGCACGCTTGCCCCTATAATCGTCATGGTGATTACGCCGCTGATTACGCTGGTCGCGGTGGTCGCGGGAATCGTTGCTCTGGTTGCGGCGATCAAAATTGTCATTCCGACCACGGTTGCCGCAGTAGTCGTCGCGGTGTGGGGGTGGTCAGAGCGTGGAACCCTTGCTGCTTCTTTGATGATTATCTTTTTAGCATCATCGGCATCCGCATATTTTTTAGCAGTGGCTAGGAGCGATGTGACTGATTCAGGTCTTTTCTAGAGGAGCTTGTCCCTTAGGGCATCATGGAAGCGGATACAAGTGATGAAAGCATTGATTGCCTCATTGTCGAAGATTGACGGGACCTTGATGCGCATCTCCAAGAAGCGTCGGACGTACTCGCGCAGTGGCTCATCTTTGCGATCTCAAATCCGCTGTAGATCATATTTGTTGCTGGGTTGTTCGCAAGTAGCAATGAAGTTGTCGATGAATGCTTGCTTGAGCTCTTGCCAAGAATCAAAGTAGTTCGCCGGCAAGCTGACCAGCCATTGGTGGCCTGCATGGCTGACGGCGACTGGGATGTAATTAGACATGACGTGCTCGTCAGCCATGGCTGATCTGCACACGGTTTCGTAGAGCATGACCCATAATTTGGGGTTCTCCTTGCCGTCGTACTTCTGAAGTTTTTTGAGCTTGAAGTTCTTGGGCCATATGACTTGGCGAAGGTGTGGAGTAAACTGCTTCAAACCCAGAGGGCCGTGGGTAGTATCATATTCCATACGGCGATAGCTTTCGTGGGATGCACGATCGTTGGCTCTTTGGTTAATGCGATCACGCAGATCACGTTCTCCAAGGGAATGGCGGAGATCGTTATTTCCATCACGGCGATCCCGATTGCCACCCTGGTTAACCCTGCGACCGCGGTTATCACGGCGATTGTCGTGATGGTCTCGGCGGTTGTCGTCCTGGTAGCCGCGGCGGTTGTCGTCCCGACCACCATCATGACCACCGTTTCTGCCTTGACGGTTGTCTGATGGGTTGTTGTTGCGCGAGCCACGTTGGTTGGGTGGCTGTGAGCGATTTGATACTGGCGGCTATGGCTTGATTCAACTGAGATGGATGGAGCCCAGGCTTGATTTGCAATCTCTGTGGTCTGGGCCATAGCAGCCATCAGGTAAGCTTGTATATCATCACGAACTGCTTGGATTTCCGGGGTATTGGGTAGTCGTTGCATTGTCGCCATAGCAACAGCTATGTTGGCGCTTGGAGTCCTGAAGACTTGCTTGTCCCCTACCCTATCAAAGGCATTGTTAAGGTCGCGTGGCTGGACCATTATACGTCGTGCCTCCTCTTCTGCCTCGGCTTTGGCTTGTCGGTGATTAAACCGGTCAATATTGCGTGCTTCGCGTGCTAGCCTTTCTTGTTCTGTTTCACCAACTGCCGGTGGTTCATCATTACTGACGACATTGATCAAGTCTCCTCGCCTTGGTGGGAAGGATGGGAATCATGGGAAACCTGGGGCATGGTCTAGGATATCCAGATCGTATTCAGCGCCTTCATTGTCATGATGTTGGAGCTCGGTGTGGATGAAGCCATTAGATGTGATGCCGGACGGGGAGCTTGAGCCACCCTCTTGAACTGTGTGGACCGATCCTTCTTGATACTCCTCAATCCGGACCATGTTGACGAAGTTGCGCAGGCCGTAGGGCTGAGCCTGGTAGTTCTCCATCGAGGCTTCCCACTCGGAGAGCCGAAGACCCATCGCGGGGGCTGGTCGGTGACGAATGGAGCACCCTTCAGGAGTAGATGTGACCACGAGATCCGTACCGAGTCGTGTCAGGACAACTGGCCCAAGCTAGTCGGGTAGATCTGTTGTGGGTAGTGGTTACCTGCTCATTAGGTTGATTTTGAATCAAACTTACCAGAGCTAGGGTTTCAACAAGCTTGGTGCCGACCCGATCGATGGAGTCGAGCAGGTCGGTGTTGTCGATCTGCCTCCCTATGTAGCGAGGAAGCGGACGACGGGTTGTCGGCGTGGCTGAAGACGATGCTGGTGTGGCGGAGCCAGATCCATAGTGGTCGGAGCCGTAGCCGATGCAGGTGAAGCAGTGGTCGACGCAGATTGAATCCGCGCCTCCTCCGTGGTCATGGCGATGAAGTCATTGGAGCCAGTGGTCCAGGTGATCTGGCCGATGGTGAACGTGAGACCGTTCGGTGTAGCCATGGAACCGGGGATGATGACCATCTTGTTCGTCTGGAGAGCAGTATACACACCCCCTACCCGGCGCGCCACTGTCGACGAAATATGGTCGACAGTCTACCTAGTGGTATGCCCAAGGTAGTAGATTATCGATAGACGGATGCGCAAGCTACAAACAAGATGGTGACGTAAGACATACACGAGGTTTTATCCAGGTTCGGCCACCGTGAAGGTGTAATACCTACGTCCGGCGTCTGATTGTATTGCTGGATGTCAATGAGAGATGTTTTTGAGAGGGGTCCCCTGCCCGCCTTATATAGTCTGAGGGGCAGGGTTACAGATCTGGAAACTAATCCTAACCAATTGCAATTGCCATAGATGGCCGGATAAGGATCCCTATTCTAACCGATCAGGATCTTGCTTGATCTCCAAATCTGCCTTGATTCCTTGCGTGGGACTCCAAGCAGATTGGCCGGGCCGCACTTCGTCTTCTAATGGGCTAGACCCCCTGGTCCGGGCCAGCCCAAGTGATGTGGACAAGGATAACTCAACCTCAATTATGATTCAACAGTTTGTTATAGCTATACCTGCAAAACTGGGCCACGTTTCTGCATCCTTCTTTCATATCAACAGAAAGATATTGAAGTCTAGTTTCCAACGCAACAAATGGTGCATCTTTTGGACTTCCGAGCTAAGAGTTATGATCGTTTTAGTGGAAGGTGCACATGCAGCCCAGCACCTGCGCGAGAATTGAAGAGATTGCTTGAGTTCCCACTTCAGTTAGCCAAAAGTAAAGAGGACCTTTGGTATGGTGGTTAGCACCCAGATTAAGTGTCAACTTTTCGCATACTTTTCGTCATTGTATAAATACTCATGTAATCCTTCTATGTAAGACTCTCTTTTGGTTAAAATACAGCCACCTTGTGTGTGTGTTCTCATCTCATGGAGAGAATATTTGGAATCTTTGGTAAGGCATGAGTGCTTTGCAACATTCATTCTTTCGATTCCTGAGGGGGTTGTAGAACACCGAACTTCAGTTCATCCATTTCGTGCCTTCATGTCTATATAGCATGATTGCGTGGACTGGTTTTGTCGGTGCATGGAAGGGTGGATGTCTCGGCAGTTCATCGCGGGTGCAAGATCTCGTGGTGCACTACCTCTCCATCAGGTCATGCAACGATAGTTATCAAGTTTACTTATGCTCTACTATGAAGATCAGGCCATTCAAGTTGCAGTCGTGTGTTTCCATACACGTACACACATCATTTGGTATTCAGAGCCTTGGTTGTCATGGTGTGAGCTAATTATCCTTACAAGCTTCCTTCGCAGATTGGTATTCAATTCCTAGATAGCGTTGAGTCAAGTCAGAATGCTGATAGGGTGCCTTGAGAGATTTAAACATTGGTTTCCTCTCATTGCGTCGGGTCAATTCGATGGTTTGGTTCTCACTATATGGAGTTGTTCTCAGTTTGCGCTCGAGTTTGTAGTTATCTTGCGTCGTCAAGTCTTGTTTTTTTTTTGTTCTTTCTTGAGTCAAGTTTCCAATAATGTTCGTCCAATGTTGATGCTACGAGCACGAGTCGAGGACGACTCGTTTCGAAGGGAGAGAGAATGATGTGGACAAGGATAACTCAACCTCAATTATGATTCAACAGTTTGTTACAGCTATACCTGCAAAACTGGGCCACGATTCTGCATCCTTCTTTCATATCAACAGAAAGATATTGAAGTCTAGTTTCCAACGCAACAAACGGTGCATCTTTTGGACTTCCGAGCTAAGAGTTATGATCGTTTTAGTGGAAGGTGCACATGCAGCCCAGCACCTGCGCGAGAATTGAAGAGATTGCTTGAGTTCCCACTTCAGTTAGCCAAAAGTAAAGAGGACCTTTGGTATGGTGGTTAGCACCCAGATTAAGTGTCAACTTTTCGCATACTTTTCGTCATTGTATAAATACCCATGTAATCCTTCTATGTAAGACTCTCTTTTTTGGTTAAAATACAGCCACCTTGTGTGTGTGTTCTCCTCTCATGGAGAGAATATTTGGAATCTTTGGTAAGGCATGAGTGCTTTGCAACATTCGTTCTTTCGATTCCTGAGGGGGTTGTAGAACACCGAACTTCAGTTCATCCATTTCGTGCCTTCATGTCTATATGGCATGATTGCGTGGACTGGTTTTGTCGGTGCATGGAAGGGTGGATGTCTCGGCAGTTCATCGCGGGTGCAAGATCTCGTGGTGCACTACCTCTCCATCAGGTCATGCAACGATAGTTATCAAGTTTACTTATGCTCTACTATGAAGATCAGGCCATTCAAGTTGCAGTCGTGTGTTTCCATACACGTACACACATCACCAAGCCTAGCCGTCAGGGTATAGGGGTTAATACCCCCATAGAGATCTAGGAGGGGATAAGAGAGGAAGAGCCAGATCTGGAGGGGAGCAAAGCTCAACTTACTGACATCCGGAGCACCAGAGTTGCCGGGGGCCCGACGAGGTCGACGATGGTGAAGAATGAGACGACGAGGTGGACGACAAGGCTACATCAACGGGGCGAGATCAAGACGAGGCCGTGCCGTGTGCCCATGCCGGCCAGCAGTGGCTCTAGATGCCACCGGAGGGCGAGAAGAAGAGAGGAGACACCACCGAAGAGGGAGACGAAGAGAGGAGAGAGCCGCTCGCAGAGGTTAGAGCGAGAGACAGGAGAGAGAGGGAGCTGGAAACAAATGAGCTAGAGTTTCGTCGATACGGGGCGGCGTGGGGGCGCTGGCTTATATAGTCGACCCATCCAACGGTCGGATCCAACGGTCATGAAGGATCTAGGGGAGGGGATCAACGGCCCTCCTTTGCTGGATCCGTGCCAAGGCCATGCCAGCCTGTTAGCCGTGCCGTGCCTGGGCCGTGCTAGCGGGCCGAGGTGGCAGCCCAGGCACGGCACTGCTGCCGGGCCATGCCAGGCATGGGCACGAAGCAGGGCGGGTCGGGCCGGGCCTGTGCCGTGCTTTTTAGTGTCGTGCCCGTGCCGGCCCACCGAGTTAGTGCCATTTGGAAAAGTATAGTCCAGACAAGCACAACCGTGAGGAACGGCGTTTGAGATCTTGTATTGGAAATCTATGCTACCGCCCTACTTTAGCTACATATGTCCATGGGAGATCTGTGGTACATATTCCCGAAAACCTTTATCCGTAGGCACATGATACGGGGGACACATGGACTCGTACAGTTGTGCGTCTACCGTGATATAACATGGATTCTAGAAAAATCAAGATGCTGTTTGGTTGCTAAGCGAATGCAATCTGTATTTTACGTAGTTTTAAAAGTTGGTGGAGGTAATTTATCTGGTATTTGAGTTCGAGGATCCTTTTTAATTCAGCAACAAGTTTATGAATAAATCATACATTAGTTAGATAAGAAATGAGCAATTTTTTTTTCATTTAAGAAGAAAGTGAATTACGTGTATAATGACAGACAACTTTGATATTTAATAAGAACCACAAAAGTAGACTAACGAGAGAAAACCTCATAGGTGAATATATTGATTACCTTCGTGTTGTATGATCTACACTTTGATTTACCTCACTCTGGCTTCCGTTACCTTTCTTGGTTTACTGAGCAACTCCTTTAATTACCTTGGCCCCAAGGTCTAAGGTCTTGTTTAGTTGGCGATTATTTTTGAGAAATGGTACTGCAGCACTTTCATTGTTATTTAACAATTAGTGTTTAATTATAGTCTAATTAGGTTTAAAAGATTCGTCTCGTGAATTTTGTCTAAACTGTGTAATTAGTTTTATTTTTTATTTATATTTAATGCTTCATGCATGCGTCCAAAGATTCGATGTGACGAGAAATCTTGAGAGAACTAAACAGGCACTAAGACGAGGCCAACAAAAACCAATCTTGGATCGTGACCGGGCTTTGCGTGGCCTTCCTTCTTGACAAAGGTGAAAAGCAATACAGAAATAGAAAGGTTAATGATCAATCGGTTGATTTGTCGATTGTTATCAACTATTTTTTGGACCGTGCGATGTGGAATCGTCGGCCTCCCCCCGCCTGCGATCATGCTGGCGCGTGCGATGCGTCCCAGTGCGTGCGTTCGCTCGACTTCAACATCAAGCAAGCAATCATGCCGGTGCCTGTCCCTGCCTGACACACGAACACGAGCACGGAACACCCTGTGACAATCTCTCATCTCTCACCACCTTGTGTGGATTTTTTTTTTTTTTATTTCTGAAAAATTTGTGAATAATTTGACATATATTTCTCTGATGTCTGGAATTCATAGAAATAATTTGTAAATATTTTTGAAAATTTTGGCATATATTTGTGTTATTCTCAAATTACATCGCTTTGTCCAATAAGATAGTTTGAGTGTATGAGAAAAATTTACTTGATAGGAGGTGCTAAAACAACTGGTTGTTGACTAGATATTTCCTAGAGAAAAGCTACAGTGCTAGACATATGGCAACCCTCTGTTTCGAGCTGATTTCAGTACTCCCTCCGTCTATTTATCAGCGTCGTTTTAGACCCCGTTTGGCAGGGCTTCACTTCACTAGTGAAGCAATTTTTTTTTGCTTCAGCTCTACGAACAGTTTCACCGGTGGAGCTGAAGCAGTTTTGGTAAACCGTTTGGCAAAATGACTTCCCTGTGAGAGTATGTTTTTATGGGCCTGGAGGAGGAGCCGGGAGAAGTTACTTTTTTGGCTTCATCCCACCCCAAATCACTGTGAGAGCATGTTTTTAAGGGCTTCACAAATGAAGCTAATTTACTTTACCTCATTTGATAGAAAATGGCTCCAAACGACTCCTGAAGTCGATGGAGAAGTTCTGCCAAACAAACCCTTAGTCTCTTGCGCGATGACCCAGGTAGAATTAAAGGAGGCCCGGTTATCATTTAATCGCCGCTTTGTACTCAATGGACCGTGGGCTGTTGAGTTTCCAGTAATCCTCCGTTAACACTGGCGTCACCGCGCGTCCACGGCCAGCGTCCGTTTTGGCGCGTGAAAATTTCCTTAGATCGATTTCCTTCGTTTTGCCGCGCGAAAATTACCGAGATGAAAAATCCAGCGCAGGAAACAACACAGGAAACAACAGGGATGCTGCAGCTTCATTGACGTCCTCGTGATGGTCTCCATACAAGCGAGGAAACAACACAGGGAGCATCAAACTGGAGATTCACCTTGTCGGATTGAAACTTTTTAGCATCGGCACGTACTGCACCTCATCAATGGTGTCATGGCGATCCATCGGCACGGCAGCAGCGGCTCGGCACGGCAGGAGCGACGGCGCAGCAGTACTACGGCGGCACGGCGGCATGGCGGCGTGGTAGAGCGAGGCGGCAGCAGGACGCAAAATACGACTTGTAGATCGATCGTTAACGGATGAATACGGAGCCGTATACGAGGGCAGCACGACGCAGAATACTGCTTGTAGATCGATCGGTAACGGATGAATACGGAGCCGTATACGAGGGTAAGGGGAGGGCGGCGTCGCTTTCATTACGCTGTGCATACGAGGCGTCGTCCGCCGGGAAGACAGAGAGAAATACGGGAGGACCACTTGAAACGATGCCGATTCTTGGAAAACTGAAATTTGCTCAAACGATCCCGATTTATGGACGGAGGGAGTAATACTCAGATCAGAGCCTCTTTGGCAGCTTCAGCTCTGCCTCCTGCGGATCTGTGCTAAACGTCTATTTTGGAAAGAGCTCCGTACGTGAGCCGGTCAAGAGCCGGAGCTAATTTTTACCTGCGCAAGAGAAGTCTTAAAAACGAGCTTCGCGTGGCTTCTTGCTGTGGGTTCACGTCGTTCAATACGAAGGAGCCATTTTACCAAATATTTTCCAGAACGGCTTATGCTTCTTTTAGAGAAACTGCTTCTTCAGATAAGCTACAGCCAGAGCTATTTTAAGAAGAGACAAAGCCTGTACACGGTTCGTTGGCTCTTTGGCTGGCTTCAGAGCTGAAAGCACGCGGATTGACGCTTTGACTGTACTTGGCTACCCTGTGTTTTCTTGGGGATCCACATCCCCAGTCGGCCAGTCCCCACGTTGCTTGCAGTTATTAGGCAGGGTCACAATGGAAGCGCTCCGCAACGCGCTTCTCAGCGAAGAGCTCGCCAAAGCAGAGCCGTATCCTTCCTGGTGTCCACGCGGGGAGCAGGCTGATGCCGTGTGCGGCGACCATCCGGGAGCGGGAGGAGGAGAGCCCGATGCACCGCCACCAGCTCCCGCTCCCGAGGAGCGCCACCATCGTCGAGGAAGCGGATGGCGGCGCGTCACCAACCGTGTCGTGCTCTCAGCAGCTCGTGGTCCTAAGCGGCAGCGATGGTGAGAGGCCACTACGCCCTCGACACCGTCAGTACGACGCCGGGCGGAGGCGGACACGGCGGGAAGAAGAGGACGGCAGCAAGGAGGGTGGTTCCAGCGTTTCGCCTTCCAGATTCACCCCAACCAAGCGTGCCCGGTGCGAGTCGTCGCCGGAGACCACGGCCACGGCCGCCCGCCCGCAGAGAGGACACCTCTCTCCACGGTAGAAGCGGATGGTTCGCAGCACTGGAGGCCATCGTCGCCGGCGCCATGGAGCTGGCCGTGTTCCTGACGGCCTGCCCGCCCGTGTCGTGCCGCCGGCCTTACAGCGCCCATCTGTTCTTGGACAAGTGCATGTTTGGCCGACACGCGGAGTGGGACCAGGTTCTTGAATTCTTGCTGCAAGCTGAGCTGCCGATGACTGCCGCAAACCCGGCGCCGGGCGTTCTTCCAATCGTCGGCCCCGCGCTCATCGGGAAGAGCACTCTTGTGGAGCATGTCTGCAACGACGAGAGGGTGCGCCGCCATTTCTCCCTGATCCTGTTGCACGCTGCTTCCGGGAGTGCTGGCGTTGGAGGTCTTGGAACCATGGCCAGCTTAAGGGACAACTGCGCGACCAAGCATCAGAGCAACGGAAAAAATTGGGTACGGGACTCCGTAGTGAAATTTTTGCATTTTGGTCTCTTTTAAAAATATTTTTTACAAATAACTTCCTATCGAAATGTTTTCTGACATTAGACCATTTTTCGGCGTATTAGGACAAGACGCCAAGGTATGAGGCTCGACGCTGTGTCAGACAACGCCGAATTTTTGCCACGTTAGCGCGGACTCTGGTCGCAGTTGCCACGAAGGCGTTGGGCCCCGCGTACCTCGGCGCTGTGTTACTTCACGCCGAGCCGCAGACCTCAGCGTGGCACTGCTCGACGCCAAAGGTCTGGGTAGTCGACGCCAAGAGTCATGGCAGGTGGCTTCTCTTTATTTGGAGCAGACAAAACCAGTGGGGCCGGTGGCAGCATGTGGACAGCATTGGTACATGGGGTTTGATCGTTTGGACAGGGCAGAGGCGTATTGGTCTTGGGTACCCGGGATGGCATGGTTGGCTGCATTTTTATCAGCGCGAACAGATGGTGTGAACACGGCTGCCCTGGAGTAAAAGCAAGCAGCCACTCTCACCATGGTGAAAAGCCGAGCCATGCTGTTTCACATCCTGGGCCTCGTTTAGATTGCCTCAAAATTCTAAGTTTTTTCTCTCTCCGTCACATCAATTTTTGGACATATGTATGGAGCATTAAATGTAGGTAAAAAAAATAACTAATTACATAGTTTGGTTGTAAATCACGAGACGAATCTTTTAAGTCTAGTTAGTCCATGATCGAACAAAAGTTTGTCAAATACAAACGAACACGCTATAGTATTCAGATTGCATTGCAATCTAAACAAGGCCCTGATCTAGGAGTACGGCATTATTGTTTCTGACACTTTCGGCATTGGACAGCTAGGGGAGCAAAATCTGATCTGAGACGACGCTGGTGTATTCTGTGCTCGTGGCTGGTGGCGAAGAGAGGCTGGTGACTGCCATGTGGGGCCCTCGGAGTCCGGCAAGTTGGACCTCTCGTTGCATCTCCTCGGCTCCCGGACACGTGCTCGTAAGGCTCTTACGTGCTCGGCATGCTAAAGCGAACCCTGTGCTGTTGCTGTGTCGTGGTGTCATGACATGTGGGTGGCAGCTTCGGCCTTTCCGCCTTTTCTAATCGGCGGCCAGCAGTGCTCTAGAATCGTCGTAATTTTTCTTGCCGCAACTTTTCTTTTATATAGATATACTGTCTTCTTATACTCAAATATAAAGCATATAATTCGACTTGACGCGACCTCTAAAATCAAACTTTGATCGTAATTCCTTTTATTATAGTGTAACATTTCTGCCAAAAATTTAATTATCAGGGTATATTTGTAAATACAAATCTAATAACTATTTTTGTATCACAAACTTTTTTGTATTTTAAAATTCAAAGAATTTAAATTTTAAATATAAGAATTTAAAACGACCAGATAAAAGTATTATCAAATACAAAGTTGTAGAATATTTGAGAGCTACAACTTTAGATGTAGACTACATCAACATTAAACATTGTCTGAAAAAATCAAAAAATTAAATTTGAAATTATAGAACTTAAAACGAATACTTAAGGCTCTAACAATCTCAGATTAAAAAAAGTTATCAACTACGAAGTTGTAGTTCTAACTTAAAACTACAACTTGATAGAGATCAACATATGTGGTCATTTGAAAAATTTAAAAATTAAACTTTAAAATAAGGTAACTGAAAATGAATACTTGATACTGTAAACTTTAATAAATAGGAAAGTTATTACCGTCAAAACTACAAAGTTCTTTACATCCGAACAACGTTACGTTTTGAAAACCAAAGTATTCCATAAAATCATGGTATTTTTCTAAAACAACAAAATGTCTAGTCATATGGCCTGATAAAAAAAGTCAACCATAAGAATATTGTGTTTCCGTACGAGGCAGCAAGTTCAGGCATCAATCAATATTGTGTTTCCATAATCAATATTGGGCATCCATTTACATTTTACTCTTCCCCCTCCCTTCCTAAACTACAAGATATTTTTCTACCATGTGAAGTGTGTCTTGGACAAAAACCATGGCTTCGGTGTTCGCCAAACCAAAACGACGAAAGCAGTGTGCGCTGCACAAAACCACACTTTGTGGATGTCCTACAAACAAAAGGCTCTGGCTTTTACTCCAGGGCTGCAGGGTTCACACTGAGAGAAGCTGTTCCGGCCACTGTTCATGACCCATGCCATCCCGGGAACCCGACCAACACGCCTCTGCCGTCTGCCTTGTCCAAACCTCAGGCTAATGCTGTCCACACGCTGCCCCTGGCCCCACTGGTTTTGTCTGCTCCAAATAAAGAGCAAGCCACCTGCCAGGAACTCGGCGTGGAATGCCCAGACCTCCAGCGTCGAGCAGTGCCACGCCGAGGTCTGCAACTTGGCGTGAAGTAACATAGCGCCGAGGTACGCGGGGCCCAACGCCTTCGTGGCAACTGCGACCGGAGTCTGCGCTGACGTGGCAAAAGTTCGGTGTTGTCTAACACAGCGCCAAGCCTCATACCTTGGCGTCGTGTCCTAATACGTCGAAAAATGGTCTATTGTCAGAAAACGTTTCGACAAGAAGCTATTTATAAAAAATGTTTTTAAAAGGAACCAAAATGCAAAAATTTCACGACACTGTATAGGATACCGTGCGGCTGGCCACTCTGATGACGACGTGTGGCAGGCTCGATAAAATTGGCTCGACAGGTTCACAACTGAAGATCCACATGTCGCGGGTTTACTGGGCAGCCGTCTCGTACCCAATTTTTTTTCAAAAGATGGTTGCTTGTCATTGAGCTTTCAGGGGACCTCGACGACGAGGCATGGAACAACCTCTTCTACTCTTGGAAGATGCATGCCGCGGGGGAGCAAGGTGATACTCACGAGCGGGTCTGAGAAGATCGAGAGGTTCGGGACGACGCGAGCTGTGAGGCTAAAATGCCTCAGCACGGAAGCCATGTGGTACTTATTCAAGTTGAGCACGCTCGGAAGCGCTAATCTAGAGGAGCACCCGAAGCTGGCATCGGTGGCCATGGAAATGGCGGTCGAGGCGCGGGGGTCGTTCATGGCCGCCAACATCATGGCCTCCATGGTCAGAGCCGATCTCAGCAGCCGGCAGCTCTGGTGCAAGGTTCTCACGACAGCGAGGCATTACATGCGGAAGAACCTCGTGTTGTTTGGTGAGTACCCGGACGACTTCAAGGCCAAGGATCGTCCTCGCCGCACTTGGAGCATGAACAAACGGCTGAAACCCAACGAGTGTTTCCTCATGTACGAGACCTACCAGAAGCACTACGTCAAAAAGCATTTCTAGGGGCGGTTGTAGACCATTTGTAGGGGCGGTTTACCCAGCCGCCCCTACGCAAGGGTCTCTACAAATCATGCATTTGTAGGGGCGGTTCTCAGGCCGCCCCTACAAATCGATTTGTAGGGGCGGCTGGTGTTTCCAGCCGCCCCTACAAATCTATTTGTTTGGGCGGCTGTAGTACCAGCCGCCCCTACCAACGGGTATTTGTAGGGGCGGTTCAATCTAGAACCGCCCCTATAGTACGTTTTCCCACAAAAAAAATCAAATTTTCAATTCAAAATCGCTTTGCCGAACGTCCCACAACCAACGTTCCGAACCGCGTTCGCTTTGCCAAACGCCCCGTGACCAGCGTTCGCGTTGCCGAACACCCCGCGACCGCGACTACAAACATAAGAGTATTCTATAAACTACAATTACAAGTCTAATTCACATGAATATATACAATCCATCATTAAATATACAAATTCCATACATATTGTTATCAACGTCCTAGAGCTAGCCTTTCTGTCTCACGAAGGTGTTGGTACTGAGGATTTGTACCTAACTCAGACTCTCGGTCATGGTAGGCGCCTCTGACGTGTACAATCTGGTCCAATATGAAGTTGCAAAGGTCGCCGACGAGCTCTAAAAGTTGGTCATCCTTGTATGGGTCTCTTTTCATTCCTTTCTCTTCTCTCCACTACAAGAAAACAAGTTTCGGTTTAGTATTTCATACCATTTACGAAGTTTTTATACTACGGGTGAAGAGGTTCAAACTTACCCTTAAGGGGTGTCTCCTATAGGCACCGATGTTACCCATCATAGAACATATATAGTATCCACAATGTACACTCTCAGGATTCTGCTTGGGGCACTGTGTGTTTTGCATATGAAAATGTTTAGTAATGCTTTTGACAGCCATGTAACGGAGTACTGAAGAAGTAAGTTACACTTACCGCACATAGTGTTTTTATAGCCAGCTTTTCCTTCTTTGCTAGATCATGCCTTCCATGATGATTAGTGACATAGAACCTAAATGCCCTGTTCGAATTATTTTAGCAAATACAACTTGTTAGAATCCAAAAGTGAGCGTTACAAGTATGTATACAAACATATAAGCTAATGAGGATTGTCGATATGTATACGTCTTGAGAATCGATATGAAGTCTTTGTATGTCACCGTGTCCTTATCTAATGAATCAAAGACCCATGTCATGCTCCTCCCGACATCGACGGCTATACAAATCCAGTGGTTGCTGCATGGATTTAATCATAGAACTAGATAAGCCCTTTTGCATCGAATGAAATATATTGAACAAAGCTTTAAGTATAGAGTTGAGCTTACTCGAAGTTGTATGGTAGCAATATAGTAGAGTGGTGTTGGAGATTTTTGAAAGCTAAGGCAATGTATGCCGCAACCTTAAGGGACTCTTCCCTTAGCTTCGCACTATGGATGCGCTCTTTCTCCCGAAGAGTCTTTGCAGCTGCTAGCTCTTTGGCATCCAGTGTCCACCGTTTAGGGTAATTAAAATTTGTTTGGGCTATAGCTTGAGGGTCTACATACCTGGCTTTCACACTTGGCATTTGTTTGACAATGTGCACTTGCATTCTACAAATCACGGCGTGGGTTAGTTACAACAAAATTCAAAGATTACATTCATATCATATCGGGAGGACAAGGACTTACAGGCACCACGTGCGAATTAGATTCATCTCCATTTCTCCTAGGTGAAAGCATGTGTGCATGTCATTGAAGTCAAAGACAATTTTCCTGGCTGGGCTTCCAAATGTGCCGGTGGGAAAGCATGCTTGTATGATATCTATGCTCGTTGGGAGAACACGCAAGTACCAATCATGGAACCTTCTCATTCCAAGTGGTAGGCGTTGGATGTCCCGGTTTGGTAGGAAGGGCTTGCCTCTTTCATATTTTTTCGAGCAATCCTTTGACCATTCGATGTCATCAACATTTGGATACTGCTTTGCAATTTGGTGGAGTTTGCTACTGACGGCCTCCTCAGAACCCCGTGATGGGACTTTTTTAACTTGGTTTTTAGGCTTGAACTGATCATGGGAATACCACTTGGACACCGACGAGACATCTTTGATCAGAACATAAACTGGCCTTATGTTGATTGGAATCTTCTTTCAGAGTTCCCATTCAGGCACGTCCTCATCTTCTTGTGCATCACCTTCTTCAGGAGGCTCTCGTTGTTCATGTATCGGTTGTGCTTGTTGAGAAGACTGTGGCATCTCATGATGCACTTGCCCGGTACAAGCTAGAGAAGGTTGTGGCATCTCATCAGGCACATGCTCGATAGGAGGCGGGGAAGAATGTGGCATCTCAGGAATGTGGGGGTCACGAGACGGTGAAAATATCTCCCCGGCCTCAACAACTCGCTCGAAATTTGAGAGAGGGGGAGGCGGCGAAGAAGCAGTCAATATAATGTCATGTTTGTGCCAGAGGATGAACTACCCCATAACGTCTTCGAGTAACACCAGCCCCTCGAGAGTTGCGTAGTATATCCTCCACTGCATGAACTCGGGCTTCACTGTATGCACCTCAACCCTAGTGTATTCCAACGGTATCTTATTATTGTGGTGTAAGCCACCGGGAGGATGTGCCACACCCGTTGCCACCTCCATTACAGTGTTCTGTCGGCTGCTGAGAAACACCAAGGTGCAACTAGTAGGTTCCCGTATGAGATCAACTGGGGTTGTGGCTACAGTGGAACCTTGGCTGCTAGGAACTTTCGGAGGGCTGCCAACTAATGCCAGTTCTCCCAGCGGCGTCACTAATATACATGGCTCTGTAGACGTTCCTTGCTCCTCCAGCGCCTTCGCAACTAGAGCCTTCACTTGGAGCTCAAGACTTGTCTCCCGGTCTCAGCCATGTTTCTTGTACATGTGCCTGTCCTCTTCGAATCCTTGCTTCTAGGTCATCCTTTTCCCTAGCCCCCTGGTGCGGCCTGTGTGCTCTTTGTTTCCCAAGCCAAGGCTAAGCTCGTCTCTCTCTTTGGAAGGATTGAATGAGCCCGTCTCTTTGTCTTCAACATATTTCAGTATCCTTGATACCGCCTCTTGGGTCTCCGGCTTATCAAACTTAAGATTACTGCCGGATGGTTCTGTACTCCTCGCATATATCCAGTTTCTTGAGCGTACCTTCAAGTTCGTCACATCGATATTCCCAGCAGCTGCGGCCTCTTCATCCATCTTCCTAAATTGCTCTTCCTTGGCATAGTAGCCACCAGGGCCTAGATGATGGTGGTGTTTGTTCCTCTTCACCAGCTCGGTGTTACGGGCACTGAGCTCCAATGCCTCCGCTGAAGTCTTCTGAGCCACGAGCTCCTTCCATTGACTAGGAGTTATTTTGCCAAACTCGTTGAAGGGAGTTAACCCCTTTTGGATATACTTTGTGTTGAGCTCCGACCTCCAACGTCAAAATGACTCTCCCATCATCCTGATAGCATTTTTTTACTAATTCGTGCTTATCCTCCGGAAATCTAAAATTGACCTTCAAATGCCTATCCCATAGTGCATTCTTTATGTTCTTTGGTACCTCTTTCCAGTTAGGGATTGCTGGGTTCAATTTATCTCTTACTAGGGTCCCGATAGCATTATGGAATCGTCCTCTTAATTCCTTCGGCTCAAGGATCTCCCCTGCTGGCCCAACCTCCGTTATCACATAGCAAGCCTTATCTGGATATAGATTTTCTTTTCTATCCCCTCGTTTTCTCTTAGGCTTGGTAGTCATGGTTGTGTCTTGAGTTTGTGGAGCAGAGGCATCATTATCCGTCTCTGTGGTTGTTGCCTCTGCTCTCCTTTCCTCTACTCCGTCTTGTCCAGCGAGATGTCGCGGATGTCGACGTCGTCTTTTCTAAGTTTCAAGAGGGACCTGTATATAGGACAGGTCAAAGTGTTAGCAGAGGTAACACAGCCAAAGCTTTAGTAAAATTTATATGCTAAGGCTTCTTCCCTACCTCCTCGTTCGGGTCAAAATCTTTGTCCAAATCTTCCTCCGTTGGCCTCCTTCTTGCTTCAGGTGGGAAATGATCCTCAGAACTTTCATATCTCTCTTTTGACTCATCATCCTCTTCTTCTTCGCCTTCAGCAGCCTCTCCTTCGGGGCCTTCCTCCTCGTCACACTCCTCCTGAGTAAGCATCACTTCTAGATCCTTTTCTACCTCGTTATCGAACTATTCCTGAGTAAGCTGGTCCTCTAGTGCTTGCTCCTCAAGGGTTGGCTACTCATCATGCTCGGGGCATCGAGCTGCACTGTCTGTTGTCCGCGACATTATTTCACGCTTTGTTCTAAAAGATGCAAGAAAGTGTGCTTTAGGTACGTGAGAAGGTATAAGAAATAAAAAAGGTCTATAAACCAAAGTAGTCCTATAAAACAACAATATAAAAAACGAGAAGTAGCAGTGGTAGAGGCCTTAGAAACATGTCAATCATCATATGATCTTGAACTTGGAGCATCAAGGCATCATAACAGAGAAGAGAGGAGAAGGTAATGTAGGGGCGGCTGCTAATGATGCCAAGTTCCTCACAAGTTCTTGATCATCAGCTCATATTCCATATAATGTATGGACTTGGACAATTTCATCATCGGTAAAACAAAGAGGAGAGGAGAGGAGAGGAGAGATTTGGCAAAAAAATCAACAGCTACTTAGCAAACATAGCGCAGCAGCTAATGGCAAAAGACAGGACAATGTGAAAACATAGTAAATCACTTACTGCTATAAGCAAAAGGCAGAAATTAGTAGTAGTAGGACAGTAGTAGAAGTAGTAGTAGGAGCAGCAGTAGTAGTAGAAGTAATAGTAGTAGAAGTAGTAGTACTAGTAGTAGTAGTAGTAGAAGTAGGAGGAGTATGAGTAAGAGGCCTTAGAAATATGTCAATAATCATTTGATCATGATCTTGGAGCATCAAGGCATCCTAACAAATAAGTGCATGAAGGTAAGGTAGATGATGCCTAGTTCCTCACAAGAATTTGATCATCAGCTCATTTCAGATATTATATGGAGATGACAATTTCATCATAGGCAAAAAGGAGAGGAGATGAGAGAAGAGGAGATGAGAGGAGGCCAAAAAAAGCAGCAGCTGCTTGCCAAAACAAATAGAGCAGCACGAGCTTGACAAAACAAATAGAGCAGCTGCTGCTGCCATGCAGGAAGCCGATAGGCAAGTACTATCGGTAAGCCTGTAGGAACAAAAACAAATCGGCCTGTAGGAAGCCGACAAGTGTTAGTAGCCGATAGAAGCCATGCTGGAGGCCAATAGGCAAGCAAATGATGCTTGATGATGTAAATTCTGATAGATATATTTCCATGTACAGTACAGAAGATTGATTTACTTAAACCTCAAAGATAAGCCAAGTAATTATGCAAATTATCAATAATTATGCAAATAGGTTAGCAAGGCTTTGATCAATACATCTGTAAAAACTTGTGATAGCAGTGTGGAACTGCCATTGGCATCTGCTAATGACATTTCCTCTTCAATTTAGTGCTATTAATTAATCATTCTAGGTGTAGTCTAAAAACATGGAAATATATGTGATTGGTAATTGATTTTACTTCTATGTCTCATTCATTTAACCAGCAAAAAATAATGAAGTCAATTTAATCTGATAGTACCATCCAAGAGCCACATGCACAAGCTAACAGTTTGTCTAGGTTCAGGTTTTCAGTATGTCTCAATTAGGTGGCAATATGTAACCAACTGCAGCTTACCAGTTACTCGAGGCGAGTCAAGAAACTAGCTACAGGTCATCACAACAATAGACCATTATTTGGAATTTGAAATTCTAGAGCACAATACAACCAACACATCAGGTAGATCACAGCATCAGGTAGTTCACATTCAGAAAATAGCACTGAAATTGAAACTGAAATAAGCACTAAAACTAAACTGAAATGAGCACTGAAAATTAACTAAAATGAGCACCGAAACTTAACTGAAATGAGCACCGACACTTAGCTGAAATGACTACTATCCTGTTTTTAGAAATTTAATAGTACTGACACAACATTACATACACTTAGCATAGTTACTTTCAGTACCAATGCATGAATAGACTTACTAGTGCCCTGTAATGCAGTTCAGAAAACAACACTAGGTAATGCATGAATAGACTAGTACCAATGCAGTTTCACTTCACACTATATAATGCATGAATAGACTATTACCAAAACAGCAATCCAGTTCCCACTAGGTAGTGCCACAGTTCAAAACTAAGTGTAACTGAAACAATCACTCCATCAAAACTAATTATAATTCCATCAGCAATAGATGCTACAAATAATAAAGGCGTGAATTTCAGTCATACTAGTAAAAGATGCAATCAATGTTTCCAAATTCTGTATTGACAAGTTCTGTAGTGGTTCCATGAGCAATAGCTGCTACAAATAATTTCAACAAATTATGTGTGTCCAACAAGTATAATTTCTCTGTATGACACTATGACTATATCATCATCCCCAAATTAACAGGTGCAATACATCAGCACCATTGTCTACTAACAATGGCAAAGCCCTCTTCAGTACCTTACATGATCGACATAACTAATCCATCAATCCATCATCTGAAAACAAGTACCATCACTATGCGGAAAGTACCATCACTATCTAAGTACCATCAGTTTAGAACAAGTAATGCATAAATTGGCTATCAGGGAATGCCACTAAGTACCACATTGGTTTCTATTGATGAATATTAGCATATAATTTTCAGTACCCTATAGCACATACCTAGAGAAGAAGCAGGAATGGAGAAGGGGATTGGCGTACCTGGAGGAGACAGAGGCCTTAGCGAGGGAGGTCGAGGACGGAGACGGGCGACGGTGGCTCTCTAGGTCAGAGGAAGAACCCCGCGCGGTGAAGCTAGAACGGCGCGGTAGCGGGCCAAGAGACCTCAAGGACAGAGCCAAGGGACGGAGGTCGTAGCGTCGGAGGTCAAGGTCGGAGATGGGGCGGCGGTGGGCCGGCCGGCCTTGGCCTCTCAAACCCTAGCCACCATGGAGATGAGGCGGCACCGTCGCGGCCTAGGGATGTCGAGCTCCGGCCCGAGGGTGAGGAGATCGGGCGCCAGCGTCGGGGCGGCGGCTTCGCGGAGCGCGTTCGCGGCGGAAAGGTCAGGGAGGCGGCGGCGGCAAGAAGATTTGGCAGCCTGCCAGCGTCGGTGAAAAGAGTCGCGCCCAGGACTTAGCCAAACGTCAGGCCCGGGCGTGCGGCGGCATATATGCTCGGTGCGATTTGCAGGGGCGGCTTAAAACACCGACTGCCCCTACAAATCGATTTGTAGGGGTGGTTCCTGAGTAAGCCGCCCCTACAGATATTTTTCAATTTATTTTAATTAATAATTTTGTAATTTATATATAAAGAACACAATGAAAATTTATATAATACTTTTTTAATTATTCTATATATAAATAATTTCATGATATATATACAGATATAATTATATATTTTGTTCTTTACAAAAAGAATATTTTAAAATTTTAAAATTTAAAATTTAAAACAACTAAAATAATTCCATCTCCACTAAATGAGTTTAAATGAAAATTTTGTAAACATCAAAGTTGTAGAACTCATCAAGATGTACAACTTTTATTTTGGTCATCTTTTTATTTGACTAAATTTAGACAGTTTAAATTTTGAATTTCAATAAATATCAACTTCAAATTAGATTTTGAAACCTTAAATGATTTCAACTACAAAAGTCGTGAACATAAAAGTTGTTGAACTCATCACTATCTACAACTTTTATTTTGATCATTTTTTCATATGATAAAGTATTAGTAAACATTGTTCACAAATCCACATATCACTCATAGTTTCATAAACTATGAGAGACATGTTGATTTGTGAACAATATTTACTATCATTTTGTCAGATGAAGAAATAACCAAAATAAAAGTTTTAGATCTTGATGAGTTATATAACTTTGGTATTCATCACATTTCTTGATCCAGCCGTCCCTACAAATATTTTCTATTTTTTATATCACAAAAACACAAAGTAATATGAAATTTTGTAGTAATAAAGTGGATGTTCAAATAGAGTCATCTGGATGCTGCAAAGGGTAGTCTCACACACATGCATAAAATGTAGTCTCATACACATACAAAAATATGTAGTCTTACACACGTACATAAATATATAGTCTCACACGCATGCACAAATGAAGTCTTACAAACACACACTTACACAAACACTCCACGTTCAACAACTAGCTAGCCCGCTGTAACGACTTTCCCTTTGACACCTTTTCGTTCCCATGGCATTATGTCTTTGGGGAGGTTCTTTTCCACAACACTGATCTTCTTAGGAAAGTCTGTGAATAGCGGCATCTCATCATACTTATTGTAAGCTTCAACATCATCCACGCCATCAACTCCAATAATGTGTTGTTTCCCGGAGGCAACCACGTGCTTTGTCTTCTTCTTCGGGGGGAGGTTACTTGTGGGTCAGACATATAGAAAACTTGTGCGACACGTGAAACGAGCACCCAAGGGTCATCTTGGTAGCCTAGATTCTCGAGGTCTAGGACTCTCAATCCGATCTCGTTCAGTTGGTGTTGTTTGATCCAGCGGCATCGAAATAGGGCCACCATTATATCCCTTCCATAGTCAAGTTCCTATATCTCTTCAATGATGCCAAAGTATTGGATCTTTCACCCTAATCCATCGAGAGCCTCTATTCGAACGCCACTGTTTTGGTTCACATATTTACTATCCTTTCCGTGGGTATAGTATGTGTACCCATTGATGTCATAAGCATTCCAAGATGTCACTTGTCTCGATGGCCCCTTCGCCAACCTACTGATGGTAATAGAGTCTATGGTTTCTTCAGGCGGTATGTTTTGGTCCTTCAACCATGTAGTTAGTCGTTGCTTGTGCTGTTTCATGACCCAATCATCCGAACGGCCATTTCTCTCCGCCATAATGATAGCCAAGTGTTCATCAATATACGGTTGCATCAGTTGTGTACTCTGTAAGACACTGTAATGCGCCCGACTCACCTCTTTGTAATCATGGTCGATGAACACTTTTCTACCACTAGTGCCCTTCCCAGCCAACCTACCCTTGTGACGAGAACCGGGTTTACTAATCCCTTTCTGTACTTTTAGGTACTCTTGACAGCACTCGACGACTTCTTCAGTACTGTAACCCTCTATCATGGAGCCCTCTGGGTATGCTCGATTATGCACGTATCGACTTAAAATCGACATGAACCGCTCATATGACCACATTTCATGCAAGTAGCAAGGGCCAAGCGCCTGTATCTGATGAACCATGTGAATCATGAGATGTGGCATTATATCAAAAAAAAGCAGGAGGTAAACACATCTCCAGTTGGTTGTGTCTCCACCACAAATTCATGTAGGTCACTCAGCTCTTCCTTGCCAATCGTCTTCTATGAGATCTTCGAAAAGAAGTAGCACATGCGGGTGATAGCCATTTTCAAGAACTCTGGCTTTATAGCCCTGATTGTAATAGGTAGAAACACTGTCAGCATCACATGGCAATCGTGAGCCTTGTAGTGTGTTATTGACAAGTCCTTCATCGACACTAGCTTCTTCACATTTGCTAAAAACCCAGTCAGGACTTTGATCCCCCTCAGGAAAGTGCATATAGCTCTCTTCTCGTCTGGTGTTAGGTTGAAGCACGCCGTGGGCAGAGTATATTTTCCATTAGCCTCAGGTACCGGGTGAAGCTGTGGCATCACGTTTAGCTGCACCATGTCTTTCCGTGCTTTCAGACCATCCTTTGACTTGCATGTGTCCATCAAGGTAGCAATGAGACTCTCAAAGACATTCTTCTGCACGTGCATAGCATCAATGGCATGGGGGACCTCCAAGTCTGGTCAATAAGGCAGATACTGAAAGAAGATCGATTGTTTCTTGAAAGGTACGCCTTCGATAGGAGGTGTGCTTCTATCTCTGTTCGTCCCATCCGGATTCTTCTTTCCATAGACGACGCGTATGTTTTTCACCATTCTGTACACATGTTCTCCGTTATGACGTCTCTCCGGAGGGAGTTCAATCTCCGGGGCATTGTCATAAAATCTAAAGAACAATTTGCTGCGGTACTTGTGACTTGTCTTTAAGAAGTGTCGGTTCCTTAGGTAAACTATCTTCTTGGATGCATCCAGGTACACCCATGTAGTACCATCCAAGCAAACCAAGCATCCCATCTTCCCTTTGATCTGTCTAGACAAAGCAAACAGCGCGGGGTAATCATTGGTAGTAACAAATATTATTGCTCTACATATGAAGTCCTCCTTTCAGAACGCATCGTACATCTGCTCCCCATGCCTCCATAGCCTCTCCATTTCTTGCATCAAGGGCTCGAGGAACACGTCTATATCAATGCCTGGTTGTTTAGGGCCAGAAATAAGAATAGTGAGGAGAAGGTACTTTCTCTTCTGACACAACCATGTTGGAATGTTGTACATGGTCAATATCACTGGCCATGTGCTGTGGTTGCTCATCCTCTCATTGAAGGGATTCATTCCATCGGTGCTTAGGCCAAACCGTACATTCCTTGGGTTATCGTTGAATTCTTTGTGCTTCTCATCAAACCTTTGCCACTGACTACAATCAGCCGGGTGTGCAATCTTATCATAATCCACCTTGCGCTCATCATCCCACCATGTCATGAGTGCGGCTTCTTTAGGGTTTAGGAACATACGTCTCAAGCGGTCGGTCACTGGTAGGTACCACATTACCAGGGCAGGAATTCTTCTTTGCTTTGCATCATTGCCTAATGGAGTGTCCTTTGGGGGCTAAGATTCTTGTACCACCTTTTTTGTACCCTTCTTATTCCTCTTTTTCCCTGTGGATGGTTCGTCCCCACCGTAAAGGTCATTGTTCTTGTACCGGCTGGCCCCACACCGGGGATATTTATCTAATAACTTGAACGTTTCGCCATGAAAAAGTATACAGTGGTTGGGGCATGCATGTATTTTTTCAACTCCCATTGTCAATGGACTTATGACCTTCTTCGCTTGGTACATGTTGGCGGGAACTGAGTTTGGTTGTGGCAGCACCCATAACAGGAGATGCAATAGATCATTGAAACTACAGTCTGATCAGCCGTACTTAGCCTTCAGGATGAGCAGCTCAAGCATGAAACGTAGTAATGTCCAATATGTCGGACAACCCTTTTCAACACCATACACAGTCTCCTTCGATGCTTTTGTCACTCTTTCCAAATTTTCTAGACCTTTCGGGCTATTTAGTAAAATCTCTGGTCCAAGGGTTCGAATCATGTCATCTAAATCATCTTTAACTCCGACACGTGCTCCACCATCATTATTAGCACCACATTCGTCGTTACCATCCCAACCACCAGCATCACCACCTTGTTCATTGCCAAACTCAAAATCCATTCGTGCATCAAGCTCTGCTGAATATTGGGACAGGGATTCTATGGTTTCGTCGTCGTATTCCTCCTCATCCTCGTCGTTAACAATAACCGTTTCACCATGATGAATCCACACTGTGTAGTCCTCAATAAATCCTCGCATAATCAAATGTGATCTGATGATAGTCACATCTGTCCATGCCATACGGTTCTTGCAATCTTTATAGGGGCAAATAATTGTATCCTTATTCTCTTTCAATGTCATTGCATGCTTCATTGCGGCTTCAATAAATTTATCCACCTCTTCACGGAAACCTGCCTTGAACCTTAATGAACTATACATCCAAGAGTTCCTGTACTCCATCTTTTACAACAACAACAAAACAAACATTAAAGGACTACTTATTCAGATATATATAAAAATGAATCAAAGTAATAATTATTTGAGAATAATTGTATATACTTCAGATATATATGAATATAAATCTAATATAATTACATGAAGCATACAAACACACCATGGTAGAGAAAAATTAATTAATGGTCCATTTATCCATAAATAATTAAAATACATATTTATTGATTACAATAAACAATTTCAAAGACAACAATTAGCAATAATTATACTTTACCCAATATCTTTCATACAAACCCTAATCCAATTTTATCAAACATAAATTTACAAAAATGAAATTAATAAAAAAACCAAACCCTAGATCTAGATCACATGCACATAAAACATCCATAAAACTAACTAATGGTTCACTAAAATCAAGAAACATGGACCAAATAAGGGTATGATCTTGTTTCCCTCCCTAATTTACCCTAGTACATTTAAAAGTTGGGTCTAATTTGCTCATAAATAGCTCAAGCACCATAGAAGAGAGAGAAAAACAAAACTCTAATTACTCACTAACCAACCATTAAAACTTCAAAAAAAGTTTGGAATAGCATTTTCTTACCTTCTACAACCTCTCCACCAAAGGATTTGAGACCAAAACCTTCTCCCCTTAGTAGAGCAATTTTTGGGAGGTGCCCAAGGCCTCCCCACCTTTTTTCACGGGTTGGAGTGAGTGACCCGAGGAGGAAGAAGGAGCTGCATCTGTTTTATATGGGGGGCATTTGTAGGGGCGGCTGGTGATTGAGCCGCCCCTACAAATTGGTGCTATAAATACGGGGCCATTTGTAGGGGCGGCTCAATCACCAGCCGCCCCTACAAATATCATTTCTCAGGGGCGGCTGGTGATTGAGCCGCCCCTACAAATCAGACCCCATTTGTAGGGGCGGCTCGTAACACCAGCCGCCCCTGCTGTTCCGTTTGTAGGGGCGGCCGGTGTTTGGGCACCCTAGCACGCCACTGTAGGGGCGGCTCCATCACCAGCCGCCCCTACAAAAAAAATCGAACCGTTCCTAAAAATCGTTTTCTACGTAGTGAAGTGCTCTGCTCAACCTCAAGAGCAGGCCCTCCCGGACCCGGAGGTGACTACAATGGATATATTGTCTGGACGAATGCAACCACGAGGAAGGTTTGAGATCTTGTTTTAAAAATCTATGCTATCGTCCAACTTTAACTACATATGTCTATGTAAGACTGTCTCCAACGATAAAAAGGCAAACACCGGACCTATTTCATGATTTGAGTCGCGTACAGAGAAAGGGTCACGGACCTAAAACCTTCCTTCTCCAACAGCGATGCCGCTTGCTCCTCCGTCTTCGTCTTCTCCGCGGCCGGCCACCGAGTTGCGAGCTCCGGCGCGAGATCCGGCGAGGCGCGCAGCCCCTTCGCGTGGACGAGCCCCTCCGCTGAAGAACAGCGATGCTCCAAAGAAAGAATAGAAAAGACAACGCACGAACCGAAGACAGAGAACGGCGGACACAAAATCAACCAAAAATCGGTCAAATCACAATGATTCGTTCCCAAACTTTGCACAGGCCATCACAAGGAAGTTGTCGAGCTACTCCTACAAGATCATGGCTCAAACCAACCTCAATCTCTGGGAAAAACAGATCATGGCCAAGAACACGAAAAAATCTCCAAAAACGAAATTCAAAATTCAAGCCGAATTCGTGAGGGATTTGGAGGGGGATCATATCAAAGATGCTCCCTAAGGTCCTAGCAACATTTCCCCTCAACCAATTCCACGAGATTCGGGCTCAAACACGAAGAACAAAAAATCCCCTAAAAAGGGCTCCCAAAATAGGAAAAAGAAAAACGCACGGGAATCAAAGATTTAGCACGAAATTAGACAATAAGCATAGCTAAATCACGAACGCATCATCTTTACAAGGCTCTCTCACCTGGCCCATCACCGATTCAATCGGCTAAATCCCAACTTCGAGCTGACCTTTTTTTACTGGCTGACCGTCAAATCATTAAAAGAATAAGATGAAATTAGTTGTAGATTTGATTAAATAAATGGGGATTTGATGGAGGCACAATCGTCTCGTCGATTTACTTAGATCTAGCAATAATCAGGAAGAAAGAGTACCTCCAAAAGGCCAGCAGAAACAGATCTAGCTAGGAGCATTCAGAGGGCACCAGAAAATCCTAACAAATGTCGCAGAGAACAAATGTAAGCAGAAGAAAAGGAATTTGGCTTTCAATCAAAGAGAATAAAGGTGAAGCAAATCTATCAACAACAGACGGACCTGAGGCGCTCGGCTGGAGAAAGGAAAGGTCCGCCGCGGTGCTCCACATCGCCGGAGGAGTACAAAGGCGGCCGGGAGGAAGCAAAGAAGATTGGGGGCGGATTCTTTCTACCTCTGGAACTCCTAGACTAGGGTTAATCCGAGAGGAAGGATGTGGGGAAGAACCGGAGGCCGCACATGAAGAGCTCCCTCCCCTGCGCGCGGTCGCGCCGGACTCCCGCTCCCGCCTTGCCTCCTTCACGCCGTCGCGCCGCAGAGATACGGGTCGAGGAGAGAGAGGGACGCTTTTTTGCGTTTCCTTTCGCCCGGTAGCCAAAATGCGTCGCGCGGATGGGTCAGCTGTTGGAGCGGGTATTTCACAGGCAAAACACTGTACGAGACCGATTTTTAGGTTTGGGTATCGCCGTTGAAGTCAGTCCAAGATCCGTGGTACATATACCTAATAGCTTTATATGTAGGCACGTGATACGGGGACACATGGACTCGTACCATATTATGTGTACTATAGGTGTGGTGTGCGTATATATAATACATATATAGGAGGACTATAAGAATATCACCGTACTTATGAAAGGGGTTGTTAATTTGGTACAAATTATTGAACAGCTTCTGAAATTATTTTGCAGTGTTTTCTACTGATCAGCTGAGAAGGGTGGTCCTCCTCGTGTGAAGCTCCAGAAATCCCGCCGAGACATGCGGTTGGCACCTGATGAGGCTAAAATAGGTAGCATCTTTGTGCTCTATCTGCGAGTCCACGGGCCCGGACCCGAAGTGACGATAATGGATATGTTGTCTGGATGAGCAGAATCGTGAGGAAGGTTTGAGGTCTTGTTTTGGAATTCTGTGCTAACGCCCTACTTTAACTACATACTAGCCATTGCTGCCCGCGCTTCGCTGCGGGTGATGTGCTTGGTATAGGAAAAATCTTGAGAAATATAACTCATATGTCTAATATGTTTTCTCATCGCGTTGCTATGAAAGGTTGGTCTATTTGGTACATTAAATGAGAAAATATGGGAAGGAAAGGTAACCTGACTTTTTTCATTACAATGTTGTAAACGAATATAGATGTTGGTTGTCATTATATGGTGTCTATCTAGGCCAGCAAATCAATAACATGTTAGTGGAAAGAAGTATTTGATGGAGTTGTGCTCAAGCAACTAACACACTTAGATTCAAAGCACAACATTGGCTAGGATTACATTATAGGTGAAAAGAGCAAAAACTACAACACAAGTACGTCTCCTAACGCGAGAGTTTACAAAAGAGTGAATTATGGTGTTTGTGAAAGGATCTTCCATTGCTTCATGGCTGTTTTCAGATTCATGTACCCAGTTCTGTGCTTCAGTTCCTGCACCACTAGAGTTCTGAGATGTAAAAATGTTGATAAAGTAATTATTAGCAGTGTGAGCAAGCTGTTCCTGAGTCGTAGAAAAAGAACCATCAGGGTTCTGGAAGTGAGTTATGGTGTTTCTCCTAGCTCTCTTGATGATGGATTGATGGAAGAAACTGGTATTTCTATCCCCAAAGACAGACCAGTTCTTTTTGTAGCGCTGTCTATGGTAGGCCTCATCTTTGGCAAGAATGGTATGATGCTGAAACACAAGATCTTCCTGGAGGCCAATATTTTGTTGGTGGATGGGGCGCATTTGCATTTGAAGGATTTTCTCTGCAATGGCTTGGAGCTGATCAGAGATCTTGGGTTTGCTTTTGCGCCGTTTTTGGAGATCTTTGGCAAGATAGGAAATTTTCATATGAAAAGGTCGGTGCGTGGACTTGTGCCAACTTTGCTTTGCAGTATTTTCATAATCATCCTCAAGGAGCCACCAGTTCTCAAATTTGAAAGGCTTGTAACGCTTGCGAGGCTTGGCAGTAAGAAATGCCAGGATGGGTGTATGATCACTCTTCATCATTGATAAATTGTAAACCATAGTGTTAGGAAAATTTAAGCACCATTCCGTGTTAGCAAGAAACCTATCAAGATGTTCATAAGTAGGTGTCGTACTAAATCTTTTATTTGTCCAAGTATATGCAGGCCCATTGTAACCAAGATAAAAAAAAAACCAGTGTCCTTAACTAGACAACAAAAATCAGAAATGAGTCGATCATTAGCAGGTCTAGGGCCAAGTTTTTCGCTTACATGCATAATATTATTAAGGTCACCCATACAGATAAAAGGCAGGTTCGGATATTTTACAACAAAATTTCGAATTTGCCTCCAAATGCTAGCAGTCTGGAGGTGATGGGGATCACCGTACACACACTAAACCGAACTTCTTCTGGAGATGCTTATGTACACACAAAGCAAAGAAGAAGTGATGACTAGACTCTAGGACATCTAACTGAACATCATGCTTGGAGAGGAGCCACAGACCACCTGACTGACCTTGAGCAGGTACAATGTGCGCATCGTCAACATTAAGTCGATTAAGTAAATCAGTTCTAGTTAAACGGGAATTCCTTGTTTCGGACACAAAAATGACCTGCGCATTAGTCGACATGATTAACCGGGCGAGATGAAGCATCTTAGGGCTGCCAAGGTTCCCGCCCGACCCCTGGCAGTTCAACGCTAGGAGACTCATGGTGCCCGTGGCGCCTTAAGGGCTGGCGCCAGAGCCCCCGAAGCTTGTTGAGGAGGATTATTATCAGCGTAAGCAACAACATGCTGCTCGACAGTACACAGAGTGTGTTCAGTAATCGTCTGCTGGCCAAGCATTGTTGAGGCCTGCTTAGCGGCAGCACGCACTAAAGCCTGACCGCATTCTCGTGGTAGACCGTGCCGCCTGTAGTGTGAAACCTGGCATTCTTGCGCTCGTACATGCCAAGCCAAGCAGCAGCGCTCGCGGGTGCAGCATGCTGGACGGTGGGCTGTTGAGCGTGTTCAGCACTCTCCTGTTGCAGAAGCAGAGGTGTAGTCTGCTCACTGCTGGGCTAAAACGTGGTGGACCTCTCCTATTTGGTGGGCCGTGTCTTCAGTGTGAAGGCTGGCATCTCCACGCGCACTCATGTCGTACTCCGCTTGCGCGTTCCCATGAGGCCAGTTTCCCATTTGATTTGTGTTGGGGCAGTGATTGTTGACTGACAGAACTAGATGCCATAGACTACGGATGTGAGCAGAGGTGATTGAGTGAATGCTGGTTGAGGAGTTAATTTGGGCGCTGGTCTGGAACACAGGACCTTCAAAGGTTTGGGTGGGCCTTAGCTTTCTCCTATCATCCTGCATGCACGCATGCAAGGCAGCCCTTTGACCAAGCGTTTGGAGTGGAGGCTCCGCATAACAGTGAAGTGGTGAGTCAGTTTCATGGTTGCAAGGAAAAGAATCAGGAATGGAGGGGTAAGCAGCGAATCTGAGCGCTGGTGACAGCGACAAGGAAGAGGAATCGCGCCCGCCGGAGCACACCCCCGGCGGCGGTAGCAGCGGGTTCAACTTCGACCCAACGGAGGACGAGCTGGTGTTGTACTTCCTCCGTCTGCAACTGCGCAGGTTCCCGCCGTGCGCAGCGGGCGCCATGCTGGAGGCGGTCCCGTGAGGTGCGTCGCTGTGGGAGCTACTGGCACGATACGGCCTGCGGGAACGGGGCCACTTTTCCGTGGCACACAGGCGGGGGCGACCCGCCGTGCGCTGCGCCTTGACCGTCGTCGGCGCCTGGATGCATAGCGGCACCAGGCTCAGGCATTCTGTGACGGACCTCGGCATCGTGATGCGGTGGATCATAACCTGTGCGTGCGGGAGAATCCAGAAGAGACCGTGCGTCTGTGGTTGGAGTGTGGGAAGAAAAGGAACCCTATAATCACGGATTTGAGAGCTATTTGCATTGTGGAGAACACCGGCGACGAAGATGCAAATTTCACTAATTTTTCCGTAAAGCATGAAAGCAGTGATAAATGAATCAGTGCTGGTAGACATTCTAATTTTGTCGACAGACCTGCGGTTGATGTTGATTTTAGCCCTAGCTAAGATGCAATCCTCATCAATTTCAGTTAGGTCAGGGGGTGGATCAGGGGGGGTTCAGAGGGACAGGGACCTGGCCCCCAGGGCTTGTTCGGTAGCCAGGGGTCCAATCCCCACGCTGATTTTTTTCCACCCAGGGAATGAGTGGATCCCTGCCTGTCACTTCAATCTCTGTTGGGGATAATTCCTCTCTTGCCTTTAATCCCCTATGCTGTTCGGTTAGACAGGGATTATAAGCCTGTTCGTTTGGCTGTGGCTTATCGTAAACGATGGTAAATTTCCCGCCATAACAGTATTTTTCTCTCACACAAAACAGCCACTTCTTCGCGAACCAGCAACGATATGAACCAGCCAACCGAACAGTGTATTGTTCATCCAAATGACAAATGTATATACATACACGATTTCAGCTCAATATAAATATGCTTAATTTGTACAACACCGAACTTGCATGTATACTAATAAATGCATCAAGATTAACTAGTAATATAATAACAGCTTTCGGCATTGCCTGACAGGAAGTTGCTTAACAAGACTACACTTGTAAGATGTGAACTTCTGAAATGATAGGAAATGAAAGCATCCACAAGCCATGGCACCTGCTCCTAACAAGTAACAGATCACGAGTGCACCATGGAGATATGTTTCTGCACCACAAGCCATGCCACTCCTGCAACCATGGTGTCGGTGTTTTGGACCGGGGGGTCCTCAACCAACTAGTGAATTTGAACTGCGTGCCCCTAATCTCAGATGACGATGCAAAGAAACACAAGGTTTATACTGATTCAGACAATAGGTGCCCTACGTCCAGTCCGAGAGAGCGATCCTGTATTCCTTGCACCGAGGTGCTTGTAGTAGGGGTTTACAAGCAGGACGAGAGAGTGAGCTAGTCCCAGGTCTCTGCGTGGAACGGTGTGGGCTGCTTGAGACGTTGCTCTCAGGCAGCGGGGGGAGCGTGTGTTACAGAGTGTTGCTTGCGCGTGTGTGAGAGCGTGGTTTTTCGTGTGTTCTCTCTATGCCTAGAAGCGGCCCCGGACACTCCCTTTTATAGTCGAAGGAAGGCACGGGGATGGTACATGGATTGCTACGTGGCGTTTTATGAGCGGAGGCGGCGTGCCGAGCCCTGTAGCTTGTCACTGTGGCGGCATGGTCGATGAAGTGGTCTTGTCCTTGGTGCACTGGAGCGGCGTGCCGGCCACGCCTGGTCCTGTGAGACGTGGGAGCTCCTGCGGTGGCAGGCGCATCTTCCTCTGCCGGAGGCGTGCTGGTTGCTGCATGTTTGACCGGCGCGGAGTGCCGAGGCCGGGCTGACGCGATGGCGCGGGCGTGCTGACTCCGAGGATACAGGAGCTTGGCCCTGCGCGTGACGTGGGCGTAGCTTGGCGCAGGGTACGGTGCGTACTGCAGACGATGTGCCGGTCGCTGTGTGTCGACAGCGTAATGAGCCGAGGCTCAGTTGGTGCCGAGGCCGAGCCATCGTGGGGGGTTCGACGGGCGCGAATCCTGAGGCTGCCGAGACCCTGAAGCGGATTGCCGAGGCTCAGAGGGAGCAGTTGGTCCTGTACACTGATTTCGAGGCTACAGGGACCCGGACCTGACTCTCCACGCCGCGCTGTCCTCGGAGCAGGAGTTAGGTAGCACGGTGCAGTACGGGCGTCAGTCATGGGCACAGTGCCGAGCACAGCGGCCGGTAACCCCTGCCCAGTCCTGTCCCTGACTGCATGGCGCCGATGTGGCTCCCGTCCCGTCGGCCACTCCGCTGTACTGTGTCGCCGCGCGGCTAACGTTGCGGGAGTGGTTGGACGCGTTAATTGGACGTGACGTTTTGTCAGAGAAGCCGGTCGAGGCAGCGGTGACGGGGTCGTTGCCGAGCCGGCCTCGAGCGAGGCGGAGAATCGGTACTTCGTCCGAGGCCTTACGACGCGGGGCCTCGGGCGAGGGGGCCTCGGCGAGGCGGAGAGTCGGCACCTCGTCAGAGGCTATGCGGCGCGGACCTCGGGCGAATCGGAGAATCGGCCGAGGCCTCGTCGTTGTTTCTTGGCTTTGATATTTATAAGGGCTAAGCAATTTTTTTCGGTTCTCGCTTAGAATACCCCTTTTTAAGGTATCCGACACATGGAGAAAGTAGAAAATCAGAACTGAATATTCAGATAAGTTAACTCAAGGTTTTTGGGGCTACATGTATAGCTCATGCAGAAGGTAAAAGGAAAATTATTGGACATGGGAATACTTAACTAGATGAAGCACCAAGATAAACATCTAACCATGATCCACAACATATTAGATTGGAACAATAAAATATACTGTTAGTTGACAAACAATTGGGTGGACCATCCATTTCAATCCTTTAGCCTCAAAACAACTCATATAACTGTTATCCAGTAAGATTTGATGCAATCTTAAGGTCAAATTCATGACAACTTAAATAGTGAAATGTGACTGAAGGTGGATTCCTGGGCACAAGATAATATATGAGAAAGATGAGCACTCTACATGTGGAATTCTTCAGCCATATATACTGTCTATGTCTATGTTCAACCGAATAAACAGTTATGTAATGCATACATCTTTCTTTTCCACTTGATTAGAAACATACATAAGAACAGGAAGGTAATCTAGTGAGGAGGCCCTGGCAGGAGATGGCCAGAAGGGATGCTGCTACCAGCAGAGATCCTGGAACCAGATTTCTCACAGAAGTCCAGGAAGCAGGAGTTACCACAGCAAATAGATATTCTAATGTATCCTAGATGGGACAAGTTTTTGCTACTATTCTAAGTTAACTTAGACGGTTACTATTGAAATGTTAAGAGGAATGAGTTTGTAGAAACAAAGAAAGCATGGAGAAAAGCAACGAAAATGAATAAATGTAAGCAAAAAAAATTAATTTCTTACACAAAAACAGAGTTTATTACCTCCTCAGATTTCATAATTTCTTTGCTTGCTGTTAAAAAAACCATTCTTTTTAATTTCTTACACAAAACAGAGTTTATTAGCTCCTTAGATTTCAAAGTTGAACTAAAGCTGTTTTCTTGTGTTGGTACCAAAACTAAAATAACTAATGTGCCAATGATGTAATATGCAAAGTGCAGAAACTAAAACGGAACCACAGTTACAATAAGTCTGCTCATAGTACATAGTAAGTAGTACTAATGTGCCAATGATGTAATATGCAAAGTGCAGGAACAAAAGTGCCAATCAGATCGTCTGACGTCGGGCTCCTCGACTGCACTCGGCAGTCGCTCGATCCGTGCCGTTCCCTGGCATCCAAGCGTCCAGCTCGTTCTGCTTTTATTTTTTTTGAGCAAATCCAGCTCGTTCTGCTCGCACCAGGACAAACACCAGTCCAGTATCTGCTCGCACCAGGACAAACACCAGTCCAGTAGCCCATCTAAGCCCACGAGACCAGAACACCGCGCAAGAACACGCGGCGTTGGGCTGATGTCTTCCACGGCGATCTGGCCGCACCGCCGCCGCTGTTTCCTGCACAGCCGGTTTTTAGGGCGTGTTTGGTTCCGCGTATCTGCGCGTTACGATCAAGATAAGCCAAAAATCCCGCCAAACAGACTGCGACCAACGCGCGATGTCCGGTTGGAAACGAACGCGGGCGGGCGTTTCCCAAAACGAGGCCTCGGAGGCGCTTAGCTTAAACGCGGTCGCGCGTTCGTGTGTTGCGGAACCAAACAGGCCCTTAATCTCTCGAGCTATGCGAGCGAAGACTGCACGTCAACGTCAAGTCATCAAGAGCGTCGCAAGGTGCTGCAGCTTCTCCTGGCGTTGCTGCTATATGTCAGGGGCAACAACTGTGGCTTCTAACGGAGACGCCAAAACACAACACACACCTTGGCCAACCTTGGCCAATATGGTAATGAGTATGTGGAAGCAAGGTGGGGAACGCTGCTGACGTGCCCGGCCATGGGGCAGCAGCATCAGCCGCAACGTTGCGGTAGCGGGAAGCGGAGCGCCGGCGAGCTGTGGTGGCCTAGCGTGGAGAGGAGCGCCGATCTGCACGCCGATCTGCAAGGAAGACAGAGAAGGCGCCTCCTGAAATGAGCTATGATGATCTGCAGTGGCCCCGTTCGGCTTACCCCATATCCGGTTTATTCAGCTTTTTTTTTTCAGCTGGAACAGTGTTTTTTTTCACAACAATTCAGTCAGAACAGTATTTTTCACCCAGTTTCAGCCAAAATTCAGCAAGCCGAACGGGACCTTCGCTAAAATGACATAGAAACACTTTTGCAAACAAGACATGGTAATTATGGAACAATATGTACATCCAGTCATTCACTTGGGCAATTCAGTGATCACATTCTCAAATTTCTAGTCACAGTATCACTTTACAATCTCACAATCCTATCTAACAACTCTGTTCTGAAGTTTCATCTCTGCTATTTAGATTGTTGGAACATCTGAACAGCCTGACGAGCAGAACTGCAGAACCACGGCTGCCCTTCCCTTGGAATCCAGAAGCACATGGAGAAGGATGGAACGCGGGTGGTGCTGCATCTGTACCTACGCGAACTGCTGCTACATCGTGTACCTCCGCGCGGAGCAGTCGGAGGCGAAGAACAGCGCGGACCACGAAGGACAGAACTTAGCCATGAGCGGCGGCGCGGCGCTAGACGACGCGGACCACGGAAGCGAGCACTCAGCAACAAGTGGTGCCATGGCGCACGGATGGGTAGCGGCGGCGCGGCAGGCGAGTGAACCAGAGGCCGGGACTCGACGAGCTGTGGAGAGCGTGGGCTGTAGTTGGGCCGGACCAGTAGCCTGTGAGCACATAAATTGGTGGCCAATGCTCGCAGACGTCCGATCCTCAGTTGACGGCACAGATTGTGTGACTGCAGAACGCAGTAGTTTCACGTGAAGTTAGACGATCTCGTTCCTCGGACGGGGATACTTTCCACCCCAGCAGAGGCCGGGCGTCGTTCCCAGGCCGGGGTGACGGGAAAAGGCCGGGGTATGCCGGGCTTCAGCCCACGCCGGGCTTAAACGAACGCTCATTTTTGCGTGGGTCGGGATCCTTTCCAGGCCGGGGTGATCCACGGGGGTTGGGCCTTGACCCCGGCCGGGGTGGACCTAACCGAACAAGGCCTGAAAGTTGTCATTTCGCATGGTACGCACCGGAAATAGAAATTTCGGCAAAAACAAGTGAAATAAGTGGTGATAGGGTTCATCGATGGGGTGAAACATGTTGGGAAAGCAGGGATAAGAAGACTTAAGAGAGGACGCGTGGAGTTGGGATCTTACCAAGTTTGAAACTTACCATGCAGGTGCCCACCGGCGACGAAGCGGGGATCACGGGTGTCAGCCGTCGAGCTGCAAACCGAGTAGATGACTTCGTCGGCCTCAGCGCACGCGTCAAGGACGTCGAAGCCGACGCCGCAAGGATGCGCGCTCCACTCGCCGACCTCAGGGACAAGGTCGCCGCCTTCCGCAGCTACGCCTCCGTTGCGGTCGCGGCGCTCAGAGCGGGACTAGAGCAGCGGGCCGCAGCTGCTTGAGCTCCTGCTCGACACCTCCCACACCGGTGTCGATCTCCGTACAGCAATCTTGAAGCAGGATGTGTCTCACCGGTTGAAGTTAGAGGGATTAGGAGCAATGGGATTGTATGATGCGTGGCAGATCTGGATTGGAACTGGAGGAAGATAAAGGTGGAGTTGAGCAGGGGGGTGAGGGAGCCGACAGTCCGCCCAAGGTTTGGTGCGCCGCGATCCTATAACAAGTTGTATAAGGTCTGTCCTTCAAAGTCACAGTTTAATCAAATTCATAAAAATATACTACTCTACCGTTCAAATTATAAGATATTTCGATTTTTATTTGTTTTTATTTTATTATATAACTAGACATAGTGTATGTCAAAGTATATGGTAACATGTATATATATCTTATACAAGAACCAAAACATCTTATTATTTGTAGTAAATGGAATACGGAGTACTATTTATGATAGTTCCAAATAAATAACATTAGATCTCATTAAATATATTTTTATAATATGTTTATTGAAGTTATACATGTTGATAGTATTTTAATTTAGTAATTTAAAATGGTTTGGTTTAGACCAAACATAGATTAATTGTATTTTTTTAGAATGAAGGTAGTACTCTATTTTCTTTCTTTTTATCTTTATTAGATATATATATATATATGCGTTGCACCAGAGTCACAAATTTTGTCCAGTCTACAACGGGGCACGTGGCTTACGATTTAGACAAACATTTTATCTACAAATCTAATTACATACAAAATATAAAGCTCATTTAATGATCTTTATCACCTATATCATGTAGATCTAGTTTATAGAAACATAATATTTGTGACTTATTATTGATTTTATAAGTTTATAAACTGATTTGATCATATCCTTTAAAACAATAAAAAGGATATTAAATAATTTTTCATTGCAATCATAACTATTTTCAAATTTATTTATTCAGGTCTTTCCTATTTTTTTATTTTAGTGCCTGCCCTGGAGACGTTGTTCTAGGCCCAAAATCAAATGAGCCCGTCCCTAGACATGATACTGTATACTACTACAATTCTTAACTGCTAATAATAGTGTGGCCCAAAAATGAAACACAGAAGACATTCGCTTGATTCTATATTTCTGCCTTCGTACCAGACTCGGGGTTCGGATTTTTCACGTGGGGGCGCGCGCTCGGAGTTTCACGGAGTTTGCAGAGGGGCGCGCACACGAAATTTCGTTTGACGAAAGTGCTCCATATTTTTTAGGTGGTACTAGACTAGATTATTGCTTAGACGTGTCAATGCAATGGAGCTCCGTCACAATTCTTACCATGAATTCTCTATAGAATATGGTTGAGAGAAAGTCTAAACTTTCAAATAGCCAAATGCAACCCTTTGGCCCACAATCACCGCCATGCTAGCAATCAGAGGGGTGGGAACAATCGAGGGCTAACTAATTTAGTGTCATACCTATACCTATACAAGTGCACATGTTTACTAAAAAAAAGATTATACTACTAGACAAAAGACTTGTTCAGCAACATGTATAGAGATGCAAATATGATGATCATGCATGAAAATCACCTTCGCCTCCACTCTGACTCCACCTCCGCTCACAATGAACCTACACCTAATCATATAAGCATCTCAAAAAATATACCTCTATTTGATTCTTTGTTTATATCCATAATACCAAGAATAAATCCAAAGAAACTCCCCAAGATCTCCTTTATTTCGAATAGTTTTTCTAGAACGTGTTCCCTATGATGTAGTCAACTTGATATGCTTGATTGTTCGAGTGGCCCCAACATCGAGTGGTCCTATAGGAAGATCCTGAGCTCAGTGGAGGTTTCATGTCCCAGTTTTCATGGATCTAATGTGTTCTAAATAGCGTGGACTGGTTTCATTCTCGTGAAATTCTTTTTACTCCCATGAAACTTTGATCCTCTCTCAGTTCATCAATATTGTGCCATGTCATCACACTTACTAAGTTGGTAGTTGATTTAATACTCATGAAACTCTCGTGACATCCCTAATACTAGTCTAAAGATTCATTTAGGCCTTTATTTGGATGCATGTGTATCCACCTCAATCCACATGTGTTGGAGTGGAATGGAATGGAATTTAGTTTAATTCCATTCCAATCCATTTCAACACATGTGGATTGAGATGAATACATGTGCATCCAAACAAGATCTTAGCTGGATGAGCACGAGCTCCTAGTACATTGACCACCTGCATGTCTCTCCGCTTATCCAACTATCCTTTTTGGTCCACAAAGAATATACAACCAGGCAATAGTCTTCTTTTTAATCGAACCAGACAATAGTCACAATACTTCATGAAAGATAAGTAACCAAATAAACCTAACTAAAAGTAAAAAACCTAAAGATCAATCGGTGTTTTGCAGCCGTAACCATATCCCTACACATAAAAATTGTGGAAGGTAAGAGTGAGCATCGAACGTACATAAAACTAGTGGAAATTTACTGTAGATAATATAAGCAACAATGCATGAAATCAAAAGGTTAAATATCGAACAGCAAGACACGATCTAAACTTTTTTTATGTTCCATCTTCTCTATTTACTTCCTGCTATACTTATTTTTGCTTTCTACCAAGATGGCAAAAAGAAACTGGAATTCTACCTGTGCGAGGCAAATGTTGTCGTGACCCCATAGGATTAGGAGAGTCCTCCCACTGCACACGAGTCTATTTTGTAATTCTACTAAAAGGACCATTTTATCCAACCAAATCTAGGTTCCAAGGATGATATCACAAAGTCGTAAACCCTAATATAAGATTTAAATTCAGACTCAATAAGCAACCAAACTTCTAAATATACTAACTCAAAATAAAATAAACTAACCAGTGGGCCCCACATGGCAATGAGTGGGAGAGAGGTGAAGCACGACTAATGTTGTTTTTTTAGCAACGCGCGACTAATGCTGTTGAATTGGCCTACCATGCTGAAAATGGACCCTAGCCCAGAAAGAAAAAGGAAAAAGTCCATTTTACCTACATATACTATCCTCATAGTCTAGTTTTCCTCCCTCAACTCCAAAACCAGATAAACCACCTTCCTCAACTTTTAAAACCGTTCATTTTACCTTTCTGGCTCTGTTATAGATGGTTTTCAAAGGCGATTTTATCTTTTTTTTTATTTATTTCGGATGAATTTTTGAAAAATCATAATAAATCATAAAATAGAAAATTTAATTTTTTTGGACTCCATATGAGTAGATCTACATAGTAAATATATAATATGTATGCTTTAGTAAAAAGTTTTTGCTGTAGCTTTAGATATATGTTTTTCTATAATTAATTCAAAGCTACAGTTCTATGGTCAAATTATGATAAAATTTTTATGGTGTGCTAATTATTATATCATTGAATTGTAGTAAAAATTTTATGCTCATTGGATCATGTATAACTGAGTTATAGATTTATTTAGTTTTATGTTTGTTAAATAGTTTTAAAATAGTTAAAAGTGTGTTAAAATAGAAACGAGTATGAAATTTTTACTTTAGTTAAAGCATACAATAATTAGACCACCATAAAAATTTCACCACAATTGGACCATACAAACTGCAGCTATGAATTAATTACAGAAAAGTATAGATCTAAAGCTGCAGCAAAAAGTTTGTACTAAAGCATACCATATTATATGTTTACTGTGTAGATCTACTCATGTGGAGTCCAAAAAAGTTGAATTTTCCATTTTATGATTTTTCTATGATTTAGTATGATTTTTCAAATATTCAGCCAAAATAAATAAAAAAGAAAAAGACAAAACCGCTTTTGAAAACCACCTATAATTATAATTAGGTCAGTGTGGTAAAATGAACGATTTTAAAAGTTGAGCGATGTGGTTTATCCGGTTTTCGAGTTCAGGAAGGAAAACTAAGCTTCGAGGATAGTTTAGGGAGGTAAAATGAACTTTTCCAAAGAAAAAATGTAGGGGGCGCGGGAGTGGAAATGGGCCGACCAGAATTCAGCCCGAGAGAGAAGTGGGCTGAAAAGAAAATAAGAGATGAAAAAGGAAAATAAATGTGATGGGCTAAGATAGATGGGTTTTCAGCCCACGTTAGAAAGAAGGGGTTTAAAACCCTTTGAATTTTGTAACTCACTTTGAGGTTTTAACGTTCAAACCTTTTGAACCAACCAAATAACTTTTGAAACTCTTTAGAATACTTAAATTATGAATATTAACCTAAGTTTCTGAAATAAGTTTTAAACTTGTTTTCAAATGAACTTTAATATTTTACTTTAGAAATAGAACAAAATCTAATTGTGGCTTAACCAAGATTTTTATAAACTCATTTTTAAATCATAAAATTAATTGAAGCAGCATGAATACAAAAAAAATTATAACTTATGTCATTGTTTATTTAATTTACAAAAGCTTTTTTTATTTTGTTAAAAATTTAGCCATAACTCTAATTTTGTTCCGAAATTTTTGGAAATTTGGAAAATTCAAAAATTAGGTATTACAATTGCCGAAAAGGCAACAAAAAATGCATGTTATGTGAGTTTTGCATTGTTGACATGTACTCTAGAGTATATAAATGGCCACGCTTTTCAAACCCTAAAAGATTTCTTTTGTTCTAAGTGTATAATCTGATTTGCTTCCTAAACTTACCGCATAATTTAAAAAGCATTCTCAAACTTGAATAGTGGATAACCTACTACTCATAACTTTCAAAACCGAATAAATTACCTAAATAGTTCATAGTGGTTTCAATGGTTGTTTTTGGCTGATGTGGCATGTGGGCCCCACATGTCTTTAGATTTTTTAGCCATGCCATTTTTATTGAATATTTGAGCTCATAAATGATCTCAAATGAAAAAAACCAAATATAAATTTTTAGATCTCTTCATGCACTACAAATCTGGTACTTCTTTCACAGGACTAAAATACCCATGGCCAAATGACGTGACCCCTTCTCCCCTCGTGAACGCGTAGTCTCTTCTCCGCTTGTAGCTCGCGGTCGCATTCCTCTGAAAAAAAGCACTCTCCAAACCGAGATCCATGGAGGCTGATCTCGCGGGGTGGGGATGGTGGGGGAGGCAAGATGATGGAGGCGGCGTTCGGGAGCGCTCACACAAGAAGCAAAAAGAAGATCGATCTGAGTTTGTGATTCTTTTGTGTAGATGTGCTTGGGAATGTGTAAGAGATCCAGACTTTAACGTAGTGCAACTAATGTGTGTATGAACCTGCTGTGCAATGTGAACTTAAACTTATGTGTGTATGAATCTTCGTGTGTTTATGAACGTGGCAATATATACATACGTGGACTCTTTTGTATGGATTTGTGAAGCTAATTTGAGTTGTCAAATTTGTGGTAACTCTTTTAGTATGCTGACAATGTGATGAGATTTGTGAACCTTGTGCATGCAACTAATGTGTAGCTATTCTTACCTTAGTATCTCAAATTGCAATCTTCATTTGTCAAAAGCCCATGTTTTAGTCCACAGGTATATTTTTAATACTCATGTTTTCCTTATTTAACAACATGCCCATTCGTGCTTTTCCTATCTGGCACCATAGACTTCTAATATAGAGAGGGGCATATGTGTCATTTTGGCAACCACTTGACTCCGTTAGTGGAGCAAATGGATGATAGTGCCAAATAGGGAAGGAAATTTCAACTTGGTGCTAGATAAAGAAGTTTGATTTCATAAGTGCCATAGAAGGAAGACTGTTTTTTCAGTGCCAAATATGTTTTTTTTCTATAATTTTGTTATAGACTATGTTAATGTTCGAGGCCATTTGATTTATTTTTAAAAATATTGAATTTTAAAATACGAGAAACTAAAATGAATATGGGTGTCTAAAGAACCTCATATAAAAATGTGTCAACTACAAAGTTTTAGATCACATTTAGAGCTACAACGCTAGCATAGGCCATGTCAACATTGAACCATTTGAAAAAATTCAGGAAAAATGAATTTCAAAATCCACTAACTTAAAATGAATATTTGGGTCTCTAGATGATCTCAAATAAAAAAGTATTCAACAACAAAGCTGTATATCGTATTGAGAGCTATAAACTTGGTATAGAACATGTCAACAACTTAGAACATTCAAAAATTTCAAAAAATTGATTTTCAAAATATGATAACTTAAAAGAAATATTTGAGCCTCTAAAACCACCAAGAAACCATTTTGAAAATGGTCAAAGGGGTATTTTATCTAGTTTTAAAAGTTGAGGGAGGTAAATTATTTGGTATTTGAGTTCAAGGATTCTTTTTTAATTCAGCGACAAGTTTAGGGGTAAATCATACATTAGTTAGATAAGAAATGAGCAAGTTTTTTTTCATTTAAAAAGAACGTGAATTATATGTATAATGACCAACAACTTTGATATTTAGGCCCCGTTTGGCAACCAGAAACGTTTCGGATTCTTGCAAGAATCGGTAGAATCACTGCAAAATGGGTTAGATGAAAAACGTTTCACTCGAGAATCTCTAGAAATGCTTCTTGTTTTTATGCCTAGCAAGGAGAAACACCTATTAGCTTGTTTCGCGTGATTCTGATTCTTGTCCCCCTTCTATATTAGCAACCATAATTTTTTATTTAGTTTTTTTAAGCGAAATCAGTTAAAGTAGGTTGTATTTAAGTTATTCTTCGCCCACAAAAAAGACTGATTTTTTTAATAATATTTTTATTTATATGTTTTTTATTAAAAATATTCTTTTAAATCAAAATCCAACATACCAGCCAAACGGATTAACGAAACGATTCTAATTCATCGTCAGAAACATTTCTTGAGAGAATCTAGACCCGAAACGTTCCTACAAGAATTTGAATCCTACGAAATGCACCCTTAACAAGGACCACAAAAGTAGACTAACGACATAAAACCTTGGGGTTTTTTTTTAGGTAGCGTGCCCGTGCGTTGCTACGAGACACCAAAACTTTTATACTAAAAACACACGGATCGCACAACAGATTATATTGCATCCCTACTATTTACAATTCCAAAAAATATATATTCTAACCTCTAAATTTCTTTTTGACAAAATTAATCTACAATTTGTTGAAAGATTAAAAAGATGCTAGCTACCATGTACCCTCTAGCTATCAGATTTCGTCGTCCCTTGCCACAACGTACTTCTAGTTTCATGAGTGTGCACGTGCCGACTCGTGAAGTCTATTTTGCATGTCCAGTTCTTAGCTTAAGTTGTGCCTTGCACTCAGGTCCATCTCCACTCAACTATCAATACGCATTTGAAATTGGGAACAAATCCAACTATCAAAAGGATTCAATAATACTGAAGGAAATGGGAACAAAATATCGCAAATGTCGGCGAAGTCATCATCGTGCCATCCAAACCAAGCATCCATTCTAGCATATTCACATGTGGCCGTTACTGATCTACCAACAAGCAGCAAAATTTATTGAGCACAAGAACTTATTCTACATTTGATTATTTTTTTCATAGTTGCTTTGGCAGCTGGTTGTGCTAAGCATCAAGCATCGCTGTATGAATGGCAACCATTGATTCATCCTGTAAAATTGCAACAATTATGGGCAACCCAAGGAAAAAAAACCATCTTAGTTAACAGATAGTCTCTGATAGCCTTCTGCCTAAGCAAAATGCACCAACAGTGAACCAGATCTTTCCTTACCTGTAACCACAGAGGTAATAATCAGGCCTACACCCAATAAAAAAACCAGTTAAACACATTGTTAAATTTTAAAAAGGTCATGAAGAAGATTAAAGGAGAGCTAACGTACTCCCCAACCCAAGGAAGGTAGATTCTGGACGACTTGCTCTTGATTTGGTTCTACTTCTCCATCACTAAAGATCAACACTCTCAACAAAGAGATATTTTTCTTGACCTCGCTCTTCCGGAGCCTAATAAGAAGGTGAATACAAATCAGGCTGCAAGTAGTATTATAATAATTCACTTCGCTTTGAGGGGCATAGAACAAGGATAATAATCAATGGCATGCTAACATCACGGTAGAGGTAATATAAACAAACATACTATTGCACTTGACTCCTTGTATTATACTATTGCACGGTAGAGGTGGCTTTATATTAAGAAGACAGAGGAACGTGAAACGGTCTAGGCAAGGACTTGAACTTGGGGATGCTCACACCCTTAACAAACTGATCTAGACTCACCATCCTAATGGTGGAACATTTATTAGACAACCAGGATATGAAGTCGCAACTACCTATAATTGCTTCTCAATTTCAGGATTCAGTTTCAATTTAGCGAAATAAACACCGTCACAGGTAGATTTTTTTGAATAATTTCCACTTCCACTATACTAAGCCAGTTAATTCCTTAAAGAATCTGAAATGCGATAAAAAAATTATCATTCAGATCATGACAGAACTTTAACAAATAGAGGATTTTGTGCTCACCTTTATTTGGCTCAGTGCAGACAGCTTCAGGCCAGTCATATCCATAACCTTCAAGCAGGTATTAATCTGTCTCCTGAACTTCTTTGACGCAGCTGGCTATAAAGAATACAGAATATATTTAATCTCTTTTCCCTAATTTGGTACCATTAATCATCAATAAAAAAAAACTCGGCTGGTTGGGGAAGAACCACCCCCATGGCATTATAATTAAGAAGGGACCATATGACCACGGTTGAGAAAACCCCAATAAGAAAGCACTTACCAGGACAACACGATCTCGATATTCATTCATCTGTATGTGTGACTGCACATAATAGTTCACCTAAGAAAAATTGGGTGAGATAATTTAGAGAGCTCTTATTTCTATGGAAAAATAGTCTGCCATATCCATTATATATCTTGATATTGATATTGATCATACAAATCGAGACAAAGTTGTGTATCCTTTATTCAGCTTATCCTTTATTACATAGTAAACTTAGTCAAAATAAAGGTTTTCTTCATTGACAGACATACTGCAAACACAATCAAGATATATATGAAACTGACTCAGATATGATATTGAATGTCTTGCTATTCTTTCAAATTAAATCAACAGCTTTAATTATTTTTCCAAGGACAGTTAACCTACCGAGGCCTTGTCAAAAGTACTAAGACCCACACCAAATGCATAAACAGGTTGTCCCTACAAAAAAAAAGGAGAGGAGCACAAATTAAAGCATATAATAAAAAATCCTTCTCACTACAGAGGAAACAAAGTAGCAAACTGCTGAGAAATGAATAGATCACTTTTGCAATCATGTCAGGGCGAAAATAGAATATTCCAATGGATGGAGAAAAAGAGATTAGTAAAAGCATATATCATATCAATAACATTGTTAACATTGCTAACATGAGAAATATGAGTCTGATCACTGTACCTGCTTGGAGTACCCTGTCAATCCAACAAGTAGCGTGTCTCGAATGGCTCTATATAAATCAGATGGCAGAATGGGTTTCTGTATCAAAAACAAATTGTAATGCTAGTCAAAAGAATACCATGAGTTAAATCATAAAAAAGGGCCGCATATATTGGTATTAGCATTTAGTTCATGATGCAAATGAAACAATATTTCAAAAAAAAAAACCTGCTACCAATGTAAAGAATATGCAGGGAAAAGTGAAGATATGCGATCACTACAAAACATATCCCAAGTCATTTGTTGGCATTCTAGCAATCCAATCTACTTTTCTTTTTCAAAAGAAAAAAAAAAGACTTTGTACACTAAAAAAGCTACTTACAGCTAACACGCTGTCAATCTCATTCTGTACTCTCCAGTTTAAGCAATCCATTAGCTACAGCAAACAATTAGATATCTCATCAGTTATTCCCAAGGGAAACCTCTCAACCTGAATGTAGATTGTAGATCACGCAAAAGGAGGCCCGGTGACTTACCATTTTATGAGCTTTAGGGGCACTCCATTCTCTAGCCTTCAGAAAACGCACCAAAGTCCCTCTCAGATTTCCTTGATGCACATTCTGCAAACATATCTAACCAATCACTTTTTGGTCATATTTCTTGTTTTTAAAAAATATAATATCAAGTGTCAACAGAAAAAATGCTGTCTACTGATGAAAAGAACAAGATCAATAGTAAATAATAAAACTAAACAACAAATTGCAATAGACATGTGGTGAAAAATACATAAGCTAACAGAATGCAGCACCACAGTCTTGTGATGCCAGCAGGTTGACATAAAAAAGAAAGAAAAACATTGTTTCTTAGTGGGGCATATTGTGATTCCAGAGTGGTTGCACAACCACACACGTCCTCAGTCCTGAGATCAATCATGCTCTTTGTCACACTAATCATGAGTCATGACAAGGACTTAAGGACCAAATAAAAGTCCGAATCTGCAATTGAAACGTCTCCACCAGGAACAGTCCAGGCCACAGATGTTCAGGAACACGTCAACATCTAGGTCCACCTTCATCAGCACACGTCCAAATCAAACAATAGAAATTTCTTCGGCGATTGATTCGTGCTAGGTGAGATCCACACAGTGTGTGCACCATCCAACTACAAGCTTGGACAGAGTCCTCCCATGGGTCAAAGGACTAATTCAGCATGCAACACAACTAATCAATACTTTATATAATCTTGGGAGTGCCTGACCCTAAAATATTTCTAGCATGCTAACACATGCTTAGAAAGTAGGAAGTCTAGACGGCCTCCTAGCCGGCAGCCACGACCGAAATTAGTTGCGAGTCAAACAAGAAGAAAATGAGTATTTGGGCTCCAAATGGAGCACTGGGAACAGTAGACGGCACCGACACCACAGCTAGTACCAAAAATTGTAGTCAGGACCCAACCAGAGGTACTACTTTCATTTATATACCTCGTGACATATCGAAACAAATATCTCCGTATGCAACCCAAACAAGAGGAAAAGTTAATTTTCGAAATCGTAAAGGTGTTTCTGAAAGCACCAAATTGATTGTTGCAAAAACACTCTAACACAGAACAAGTTTAAGCTTTACGGCAACAAAAAGATGCTCTGTAAAGCACCAAGTTGAGAACTAATCCACAAGAAAGTCGAGTGGGAAAAGACCAAAATTCTATCTCTAAGCGAAATAAATGAGCACTGACAAAAAGCATTCTTGAAAGATGCTTCTCTCATGAAAAGAATCAAAATGAGTTGAAGACCCAAATTTTGGTGTACACCGGACCAAATAACAGAAAGAAAGCGGGAGCAGGAAATAAGAGAAATTAAAGCATTCAAAATTTTCAATTTGATGGAAATTCCAACCGGATCGACAGTAACAGGTCAGCGAAATTGAGCTCTGGACATAATCAAATTCAAAGATCTAAGCCCTACGCAGCTAACAGGACAACAGACTAACTCACAGTTCTTCAGATTTTTTTTAAATGAAGAAGCGCTCGGGAGCACCTAAATCCGCAAAAATGCGAGAACTAAAGCAAAACTTGACTTCGAAACACGCGCAAAATCTGCAGGGGTTTTCGTTCAGAAAGCAACCAGAACCAAATCAGTCACAAAACGGCAGAGATCCATCAGGAATAGACGAACAACGAGTGGAGCAGATCGACACTTGGAATGTAGTCTTGAGCGGCTCCTCCACTGCAAGAAAGAAATTTCCGCAGTTCAGTGGCCAAGAAACCCGAGCCAGAGAAAAAAAAAGATGGATCTTTTCCTAGTTCTTTGCAAAGAAGACGAGCACAAGAACAGAGGACTCACGCTGCTCAATGAGCGCAGAGAACTGCTTGATGGCCTCCTCCGAGGTGGCCGCCATTGCTGGCAACCGAAGACTGGGGTCAAAAGCCGGGTCTTTTCTGCCTTTTCCAGCTCCCCGTTCCTCTCCTCAACTAATTTGTGGTCCGGTGCTGACCTGTGTGTAGCCGTGGAGCCTACCTCCGTGCTCCGGTCGACAGACAGACGATGGTCGGCGCCGGAGGTGCTCGCTATTCCCGTCCCTCGACCTCGGCCTCCACGTCCATCATGGACGTCAGGTCCTTGGGGTGCTGCCGCTGCTAGATCGAGGCCGCCTTCGCGGTCGCGTCGCTCCCCGTCGCAGTCGCTGAGACCCCGTGCCCCCGTGCAGGTGCGGGCATGCGCCCGTGGCCTCGCGCGTGCGAGAGAGATGGAGAGCGACGACGTCGAGGAGCGACGCACGGAGCCACCGAGAAGGCTAGACGGGGGTTCCCCAGCTCTATGCGGCTGCCGGCGGCGCACCCAGATGCGGGCGGGCGGGCGCGGGCGACGATGGTGCGCGTGCGGCGGCGGCGCAGCCTGCTGCGGGTGGGCACTAGGGGGGGAGGCGGGCCGGAGAGGCGTCGGGGCAAGGGTTGGGGGACTCGCGGGATCGCACGATTGGAGGAGGTCCCACCTGCCGGCGCCGCGGGATCGCAGGCGTGGACAGACGGACGAACCAAAACAAATGTCGCACGAAAAAATATTCACATTTTGTTCTTTTTAGTTGTAGGAGATTGACTTCAGGTGAATATATTGATTACCTAAGTGTTGTATAATCTACACTTTGATTTACCTCACTCTGGCTTCCTTTATCTTTCTTGTTTTACTGAACAACTCCTTAAATTACCTTGGCCCCAAGGTCTAAGACGAGGGGGCTTTCTTGGGGATCCACATCCACATCCCCACGTTGCTTGCAGTCTTCCAGACTCCAGGGGAATTCCACAGGCAGTGAGGCAGGGCCACAATGGAAGCACTCCGCAACGCGCTTCTCAACGAGCTCGTCAGCAGAGCCGTATCATTCCTGGTGTCCACGTGCGGGAGCAGGCTGATGCGATGCAGTGCGGCTGGCCGTCGTCGGAGGGAGGAGGAGAGGCGATGCACCGTCTGCGGCTCCCTGCTCCCGAGGAGCGCCACGATCGTCGAGGAAGCCGAGGGTCGGCGCGTCACCAACCGTGGCGTGCTCCGGCAGCTCGTGGTCTGGAAAGCGACGCGCGATGGTGAGAGGCCACTACGTCTCGACACCGTCGAGTACTGACGCCGGCGGAGGAGACCGGTGGGGAAGAAGACGGCGGTAGCAAGGAGGTGGTTCCAGCGTTCGCCTCGTCCATATTCAACCCATAAGCGTGCGGTGCGGTCGTCGTCGGAGACCACGCCCGCGGCCGGCCCGGCCCCGCGAGGAGGACACCTCTCTCCGGTGCGGCGGATGGTTCGCGGCACTGGAGGCCACATCTCGCCGACGCCAAGGAGCTGGCCGTGTTCTGACGGCTGCCCACCCGTGTCGTGCCGCCTTGACCTCTGGCGCCCATCTATTCTGGACAAGTGCATGTTTGGCCGACACGCGGAGAGGACCGGGTTCTTGAATTCTTGTTGCAAAGCGAGCCGCCGTAAGTGCCGATGATCTGCTGGAAACCGGGGCGGGCGTTCTTCCGATCGTTGACCCCGCGCTCATCGGGAAGAGCACTCTTGTGGAGCATGTCGCGCAACGACGAGAGAGTGCGTGACCATTTCTCCCCGATCCTGTTGCCGCGCTATGCCGGAGTCTTTGGCGTTGGAGGTCTTGGAACCATGGCGGCTTAAGGGACAAGCTGCGCGACCAAGCATCGAGCAATACGGAGGACGAAAGATGGTTGCTTGTGATTGAGCTTTCAGGGGGCGTGGACGACGAGGCATGGAACAACCTCTCTACTCTCGTGGAAGAAGATGCATGCCGTGGGGAGCAAGGTGATACTCACGAGCGGTGCGAGAAGATCGAGAGGTTCGGGGCGACGACGAGGTGTCCGGTGAGATGCCTCAAAGACGGAAGCCATGTGGTACTTCTTCAAGCTAAGCGCGTTCGGGAGCGCTGATCCAGACGAGCACCCGAAGCTGGCGTCGGTGGCCATGGAAATGGCGGTCGAGGCGCGGGGGTCGTTCATGGCCGCCAACATCATGGCCGCCATGGTGAGGGCCGACCTCAGCAGCCGGCAGCTCTGGTGCAAGGTCCTCGCGACGGCGAGGCACTATATGCTGAAGAACCTCGTGCTGTTCGGTGAGTACCCGGACGACCTCAAAGCCAAGGATCGTCCTCGCCGCACTTGGAGCATGAACAAACTGCTGAAACCCAACGAGTGTTTCCTCATGTACGAGACTTACCAGAAGTGCTCTGCTCAACCACAAGAGCAGGCCCTCCCGGACCCAGAGGTGACGATAATGGAAATGTTGTCCGGACAAGCACAACCGCGAGGAACGACGTTTGAGATCTTGTTTTGGAAAACTAGGCTACCGCCCTACTTTAGCTACATATGTCCATGCGAGATCCGTGGTACATATGCCCAATAGCTTTATCCGTGGGCACATGATATGGGAACACATGGACTCGTACAGTTGTGCGTCTACCGTGATATAACATGGATTCTAGAAAAATCAAGTTGTTGTTTGGTTGCTAAGCGAAAGCAATCTGTATTTTAGGTAGTTTTAAAATTTGTGGAGGTAAGTTATCTGGTATTTGAGTTCGTGGATCCTTTTTAATCCAGCGACAAGTTTAGGAATAAATCGTACATTAGTTAGATAAGAAATGTTTAAGTTTTTTTTCATTTAAGAAGAAAGTGAATTACAAGTATAATGACAGACAACTTTGATATTTAATAAGAACCACAAAAGTAGACTAACGAGAGAAAACCTTCGAGGTTTTTTCATTGACTTCAGTGGTGAATATATTGATTACCTTCGTGTTGTATGATCTACACTTTGATTTACCTCACTCCGGCTTCCTTTACCTTTCTTGGTTTACTGAGCAACTCCTTTAATTACCTTGGCCCCAAGGTCTAAGACGAGGGCCAACAAAAACCAATCTTGGATCGAGACCGGGCTTTCCGGTGGGTTAGGCGTTGCGTGGCCTAACTTATTGACGAAGGTGAAAAGCAGTACAGAAACAGAAAGGCTAACGATCAACCGGTTGATTTGTTGGTTGTTATCAACCGTTTTCTGGGCCGTGCGATGCAGAAGCGTCGGCCTCCGCCACCTGCGATCATGCTGGCATGTGCGTGCGTGCGATGCGTCCCTATTTGTGCGTCCGCTCGGCTTCAGCGTTGTGGGGGTATGGCCCCCAAGACATGGGCCGCATCATCGGGGGTAGCCCGGCCCACAAGATCAAAGCGTACACGGCGCTGCTCGGCGTGCACCGCAAGACATTGTATAGTACCAAATAGGATACTTTACTTGTAACCCTGCCCCTCCAGAGTATATAAGGAGAGGCAGTGGTCCTCTACTCGACATCATGTATTCAATACAATACACCAAAGACACATGACGTAGGGTATTATGTCGATCATACGGCCCGAACCTGTCTAAATCGTTGTCTCTGCGCCTTGTGTCACCATCCGGTTCCTGATTACGCGCATCCCCACCGACAAATCTACCATCGCAGGATACCCCTCGGTGGACTGTCGACGATATTCTGTCGACAGTTGGCGCACCAGGTAGGGGCTGTGCGTGCTGTTTCCTTGTCGAACAAGATGGTTTTTTCCGCAGGCTCTTCGTCCCTCCCGCAGCCCGGCCAGATCTTCACGGTCGGATCCATCTCGTGGATCATCAACGCTGACGGAGTCAGAGAGCTTCTCGAGCCGAAGCAGATCAGTTCTGCGCCGGCCACCCCTACACCTGCAACGGCAGACCCGATCTCGAAACCACCTCCGAGGTCGTCTTCACCAACAACTCGCCACCGTGGCTCTCGTTAGCCCTCGTCGACGACTCGCCGCCGCTGCTCTCGTCAGCCCTCGTCGACGACTAGCCACCGCTGCTCTGGTTGGCCCTCGTCGATGACTCGCCGCCGCTGCTCTGGTTGGCCCTCGTCGACGACTCACCGCCGATGCTCTCATTAGCCCTCGTCGATGACTCGCCACCGCTGCTCTCGTCAGCCCTCGTCGACGACTAGCCGCTGCTGCTCTGGTTGGCCCTCGTCGACGACTCGCCGCCGATGCTCTGGTTGGCCCTCGTCGACGACTCACCGCTGATGTCTCATTGGCCCTCGTCGACGACTCGCCGCCGTTGCCCTCGTCAGCCCTCGTCGATGACTCGCCGCCGCTGCCCTTGGCGGCCTTCGCCGACAGCCCTCGCCGACATCTTTCACTGATGTCCCTCGCTGTCGACTCGTCGTCACCGCTCGACGGCCTTCGCCGACATCCTTCGCCGACGTCCCTCGCCGTCGACTCGTCGTCACCGCTCGATGGCCTTCGCCGACATCCTTCACCGACGTCCCTCGCCGTTGTCTCGTCATCATTACTCGGCGGCCCTCACCGACATCCCTCGTCGCCGCCGAGCTGCAAGCGAGCTGCCCGCGTCGCCGACCAGATAACGCCATACGCCGCTGACCAGACATTATGTCTAAAGCTAAGTCATGTTTTAATATTCTTCTAAATATTCTTCGATCTCCGTATATCATCATAATGTTTCTCTGAACTGTTTTCTCCATATTTGCTCTCCAAACAATTTTTTGAACCCTCGAACAGTCACGTTGATGCTCGGACGCCTTCAGAGACGGCCCTGTCTCCGGCTCCTCCCTATACGTGCTACGGGCTCCGCGCTCTACGTTATGGGTGGTCGGCAGCGGCTCCTTGGTCACGCCTGTTCCTCCTACACGTGCACGGGCTCCGCGCTCGACGTTATGGACTATGGGCTAGCTAGGGCTGAAGACTTAGCTGCACACTAACTGTTCGGGCGGTTTATATTAAACATAAATATATTTTCACGCCAACTAATCGTCGAACTGCATACGCTGTTTCATCACCATTGCTGATTTTTCTCCTGAGTTTCTTTATTTGTACATCGTGTACTACCCGTTCTACATATTTGTATTGCAGGATCGTCGTCTAGGTGATCGGACCACCTGGTGCTCGGGCTTCTCCACCGATCAACTGGTTGGACCGCTTGGTTCATGGACTCCGTCGCCGACCAGTTGATCGGACTGCTCGCCGGTCGCTTCTACTCAATGTTCACTTCGCCGCCGACCAGTCGACCAGAATGTTCGTCGCTCGTGCTTCATCGCCAGTTACATCGGTTACTCCTCGGCCCTCGGATTCTTCGTGCTCGAGGACTAAGTGGGCACACTTCACCGCACGGACGTCATTAGCTACGTCGGTGCTCGGACCTCGCCGCCTATGCCGGGGACTCCTCGGTGCTCGGACCTCACCGCCTACGCCAAGGACTCCTCGGTGCTCGGACATCGCCGCCTACGTTGGGGACTCCAAGGTGCTCGGACCTCGCCGCCTACGCCGGGTACTCCTCGCTCCTTGGTGCTCGGTCATCGCCAGCGACGCCGGGGACTCCTCGCTCCTCGGTGCTTGGACATCGCCAATGACGCGCTGGGACTCCCTCGCTCCTCGGTGCTCGGTCATCGCCGGCGACGGGGACTCCTCGCCTACATGTTTCGGACATCGCCGCCCTCGCCGAGGGACTCCTCGCTCCTCGGTGCTCGGAATCGCCCGACGCCGGGACTCCTCGCTCCTCGGTGCTTGGACATCCATGGCCGGACGCCGGGGACTCCTCGCTCCTCGGTGCTCGGTCATCGCCCGGATGCCGAGGACTCCTCGCTCCCTCGTGCTCGAACATCGCCGCTTACGCCGGGGGACTCCTCGCTCCTCGGTGCTCGGAATCTTGGCCGACGCCGGGGACTCCTCGCTCCTCGGTGCTTGGACATCGCCGGCCGACGCGGGGACTCCCTCGCCTCGGTGCTCGGTCATCGCCAGCGACGCGAGGACTCCCTCGCTCCCTCGTGCTCGGACGCCGCCGCCACGCCGAGACTCCTCGCTCCTCGCTGCTCGGAATCGCCCGGCGACGCCGGGACTCCTCACTCCTCGGTGCTCGGACATCGCCCGGCGACGCTGGGACTCCTCGCTCCTCGGTGCTCGAGACGACATCGCCCGGCGACGCCGGGGACTCCCTCGCTCCCTCGGTGCTTTCGGTCGCCGCCTTGAGACTCCTCGCTCCTCGGTGCTCGGAATCGCGCCAACGACGCCGAGAACTCCTCACTCCTCGGTGCTTGGACATCGCCAGCGACGCCGGGGACTCCTCGCTCCCTTGGTGCTCGGTCGCCGCCCGGTGGCGCCAGGGGACTCCTCGCTCCTCTGTGCTCGAACATCGCCGCCTACGCCAGGGACTCCTTGCTCCTCGGTGCTCGGAATCGCCAGCGACGCCGGGAACTCCTCACTCCTCGGTGCTCAGACATCGCCAGCGACGCCAGGGACTCCTCGCTCCTCGGTGCTCGGACATCGCCAACGACGCCAGGGACTCCTCGCTCCTCGGTGCTTAATCATCGCCAGCGACGCCGGGGACTCCTCGCTCCTCGGTGCTCGGACATCGCCAGCGACGCCAGAGATTCCTCGCTCCTCGGTGCTCAGACATCGCCAGCGACGCCGGGGACTCCCTTGCTGCTCGGATCTTGCTACGTCTCGTCGGTGTGCTATCAAGCTGCTCCACGCTGTTCGGATTAGGGTGCTGATCTTGGGCAGCACGTCTGGGGTCTTGATACGCGCAAGTCAGACGACATCAGCAAGCTTTCAGACTTCTTTGACCCTGCTACAAGATTCATTCTTCATCTTCCAGCAAGCTCGGGGACTAAGTGGGCATATTTCACCTTGCGGTGAATGTGCTTGTTCTCATCTCGAGGCTACGCCCGGGGACTAGCTGCCTGCTTGGCTGGTCTTCTACTTTATGACCCTGGCACCACGTGACTGCATCACCTACTGTCAGGCTCGGGGACTAACTGTGGGGGTATGGCCCCCAAGACATGGGCCGCACCATCGGAGGTAGCCCGGCCCACAAGATCAAAGCGTGCACGACGCTGCTCGGCGTGCACCACAAGACATTATATAGTACCAAATAGGATACTTTACTTGTAACCCTGCCCCTCCAGAGTATATAAGGAGAGGCAGGGGTCCTCTACTCGACATCATGTATTCAATACAATACACCAAAGACACAGGACGTAGGGTATTACGTCGATCAGACGGCCCGAACCTGTCTAAATCGTTGTCTCTGCGCCTTGTGTCACCATCCGGTTCCTGATTACGCGCATCCCCACCGACAAATCTACCATCGCGGGATAAGACTGCCGACGATATTCTGTCGACAAGCGTCAAGCAAGCAATCACATCGGTGCCTGTGTCCCTGCCTGACATATGAACGCGAGCGCGGAACACCCTGCGACAATCTCTCCTCTCTCACCTCCTTGTGTGGATTTTGTTTTTTTTTAATTTCTGAAGAATTTGGGAATAATTTGACATATATTTCTCTGATGTCTGGAATTCATAGAAATAATTTGTAAATCTTTTTAAAAAAGTTATCACATATTTGTGTTATTCCCAAATTACATCACTCTTTCCAATAAATTACATTAAAAAAATCATTGTAAATATAGTAATAAATCAGTGTAAATATAGCTATAAAACAGTGTAAGTATATGAGAAAAATTTGGTTGGTGGGAGGGGCTAAAACAAACAACCTGTTGACTAGACATTTTCTAGAGAAAAGCTAGAGTGCTAGCAATCCTCTGTTTCGAGCTGGTTTCCTCAGTACTCGTTGGCTCTTGGCTGGCTTCAGGGTCGAAAGCACGCGGATTGACGCTTTGACTGTACTTGCCTACCCTCTGTTTTCTTGGGGATCCACATCCCCAGTCGGCCAGTCCCCACGTTGCTTGCAGTTAGGCAGGGTCACAATGGAAGCGCTCCATAACGCGCTTCTCGGTGAGCTTCGCCAGCCAGAGCCGTATCCTTCTGGTGTCCACGTGCGGGAGCAGGTGATGCTGGTGCGGCGGCCGTCGTCGGGAGCGGGAGGAGGAGAGGCTGATGCACCGTCTGCGGCTCCTGCTCCCGAGGAGCGCCACGATCGTCGAGGAAGCCGAGGGTCGGGCGTCACCAACCGTGGCGTGCTCCGCAGCTCTGTGGGAGTCTGGCGACGCGATGGTGAGAGGCCACTACGTCCTCGACACCGTCGAGTACGACGCCAAGCGGAGGAGACCGGCGGGAAGAAGACGACGGCAGCAAGGAGGTGGTTCCAGCGTTCGCCTCATCCATATTCAACCCAGATAAGCGTGCGGTGCGGTGGTCGTCCGGAGACCACAGCCACGGCCGGCCCGGCCCGCAGGAGAGGACACCTCTCTCCCGTACCTGCAGCGGATGGTTTGCAGCACTGGAGGCCATCCTCGCCGACGCCAAGGAGCTGGCCGTGTTCTCGACGCCTGCCCACCCGTGTCGTGCCGCCCGCCTTTGGCGCCCATCTGTTCTGGACAAGTGCATGTTTGGCCGACACGCGGAGAGGGACCAGGTTCTTGAATTCTTGTTGCAAAAGCTGAGCCGCGCGGTGCGATGGCTGCTTTGCAATCCGGGGCAGGCGTTCTTCCGATCGTCGCCCCGCGCGCTCATCGGGAAGAGCACTCTTGTGGAGCATGTCCGCAGCGACGAGAGAGTGCGCAGCCATTTCTCCCTGATCCTGTTGCACGCTCTGCCGGGAGTCTTTGGCGTTGGAGGTCTTGGAACCATGGCCAGCTTAAGGGACAAGCGCGCGACCAAGCATCGAGCAATACGGAGGACGAAAGATGGTTGCTTGTGATTGAGCTTCGGGGGACGTGGATGACGAGGCATGGAACAACCTCTTCGACTCGTGGAAGAAGATGCATGCGCTGGGGAGCAAGGTGATACTCACGAGCGGTGCGAGAAGATCGAGAGGTTCGGGACGACACGAGCTGTCCGGCTGAGATGCCTCAGCACGGAAGCCATGTGGTACTTCTTCAAGCTAAGCGCGTTCGGGAGTGCTGATCCAGACGAGCACCCGAAGCTGGCGTCGGTGGCCATGGAAATGGCGGTCGAGGCGCGGGGGTCGTTCATGGCCGCCAACATCATGGCCGCCATGGTGAGAGCCGACCTCAGCAGCCGGCAGCTCTGGTGCAAGGTCCTCGCGACGGCGAGGCACTATATGCGGAAGAACCTCGTGCTGTTCGGTGAGTACCCGGACGACCTCAAAACCAAGGATCGTCCTCGGCGCACTTGGAGCATGAACAAACTGCTCAAACCCAATGAGTGTTTCCTCATATACGAGACTTACCAGAAGTGCTCTGCTCAACCTCAAGAGCAGGCCCTCCCGGACCCAGAGGTGACGTTTAATCAAATGGTGTCCGGACAATCACAATCGCGAGGAACGACGTTTGAGATCTTGCTTTGGAAATCTATGCTACCACCCTACTTTAGCTACATATGTCCATGTGAGATCCGTGGTACATATGCCCAATAGCTTTATCCATAGGCACAAGATGGACACATGGACTCGTACAGTTGTGCGTCTACCGTGATATAACATGGATTCTAGAAAAAATCAAAATGTTGTTTGGTTGCTAAGTGAATGCAATCTGTGTGTTACGTAGTTTTAAAATTGGTGGAGGTAAGTTATCTGGTATTTGAGTTCGAGGATCCTTTTTAATTCAGCGATAGGTTTAGGAATAAATCATACATTAGTTAGAGAAGAAATGAGCAAGTTTTTTTCATTTAAGAAGAAAGTGAATTACATGTATAATGACAGACAACTTTGATATTTAATAAGAACCATAAAAGTAGACTAACGAGAGAAAACCTTCGAGGTTTTTTCATTGACTTCAGAGGTGAATATATTGATTACCTTCGTGCTGTATGATCTACACTTTGATTTACCTCACTCTGGCTTCCTTTACCTTTCTTGGTTTACTGAGCAACTCCTTTAATTACATTGGCCCCAAGGTCTAAGACGAAAAAGAATAAAGCGTGGACATTTTTTTTTGTGCGACATTTGTTTTGGTTCGTCCGTCTGCCCACGCCTGCAATCCCGCACCCGTCACTCCCTCGGTCTGCCTTCCCCTGCGATCCCCTGCCGCTCGCCGCGCGACCACGTCCACGCCACAGAAGGAAAGCCCGATCCGCACGATCACCGCGAGTCCACTCCGCACAAAAGGAAACCCCTCCTGTGATTCAGCCTCGATCTCGTGATTCCTCCGCCGGCCTCCCCATCGTCGCCCACCCGCAGCTGGCTGCGCCGCCGCCGCACCCGCCCGCAGCTCACCGCGACGCAGCCCGCGCTCGCCCGGAGCTGGCCATGACGCCAGCCGCACCCATCCGCAGGTTGCCGTGCCGACGGTGCCTGCGCCCGCCCGTAGGTGCCCGCGACAGCCCTGCGGACCGCCCGCTGTCGCCGCAGTGTCTTCCTCTACCCGGCCTCGATTCGCCTGGCGAGGCCACCTTCGTCGTCCGTGCCAGCACCGACGTCGGGTCGGCATGCTTCGCGTCGGCTTCAGCCCGCTCCGTCACCGCCGTGTTTTTATCTCCCCGCCCTCGATTCGCCTGCTTCTTCTCAGGCTCGGACGTCACGGCAACCTCGCCCGCATCTCCTACTCCCCTGCTTCGTGTTGGCTCCAATCGTGCCCTGAAGGAGCAATTGGGGCCTGGTTCGTGCGTTCTTGGGAGCATCAAAGTTTTCAGTTACGTTCTTGAGCGATTCCTGTTTGGTTGTGATTTGGCCTTTGGGAGATCGAATCCTGCCGTTCTTGGGGATCTTGGGGGAGGATTTAGGGTACTGGAGTCTGAAGCTAAGAAATTGTATGCCATCCTAGAGTAGGGGTGGAATCGTTCAGCAGATGTTGGTGCCAAATTCTCTTTCTGGATTGCTTAGAGTGGCAACGATCTTGCAGAGACTTTTGTAGGTGCTTGTTCTTGCGCTTTTTTAATCAATTTCTGATCAATTTGATGTCATGCTTTCATTTAACCGTCAAATGTCAGGGCCACTCTATGTTTTTTTTGAGACAGTATAAACCAATGTAGTTTATTTATATCATCGGCCGATTACATGCATTGCTGCTTTTAAGTAGACTAACTATTAAATACAATGCTTTTTCTTGCTACTAACTACTAATTAGGTAGCTTACCTAGATCTCTTGAGCCTTCCTGATGCAGAGTCGATTCATAGCAGTACCAAATTGTCATTTGGAGTGCCTAAAAACCCTTCGTGGCTTCATGTAAGCAGTACCAAATTGTCATTTGGAGTGCCTGGCGTATCACGGAGCCTTCAGCTTTTCTTAAGCAAGCAAATTTACTTTCAGGCTTTTCAGCGTACTGTATTGGAATTACAGAAACAACTATGAGCCTGAACTGAAACTTCCTGTCAGTAACCTATATTGCAGGAACAAGAACAACCCCTTTTTTTCCTTCAATCACATGTTCCAAACATCAGACAGTATGAGCAGTGTCTTTAGTTCACTACCATTGTTAGATAAATCAAAATGCCTAATAAAAGTATATTTTCAGTGAACAGATTTCTGCCTGCACTTTTGTATTTACATCTGTGCATTGCAGAGAGATTATTTGCTTAGTATGGAGGAGGCTATACAAAACTACTAGCTGTGTTATAGCATCAGCAATGCAAGGATAATATTTAGTTGCACTTTCAGACTAACTGCACTATACTCTGTAATGAAAAATTCAACCCCTATGCGTACATGTGCACACCCATGTCCTTTACTGAATCTACGCCTGCGGTTCTGTGTGCTTTGCTCTGAATGTTCCTAGCCCTTCTGTTCTTCATCCTCCCCACCTTGGTGGCGTTTTGGATAGGTAGTGCAGATGGGATCAGGATATGTGATGATGAGACAATTAGATTTATGTTTTGTTAGCACTAGCACGGTACTGAAAATTGTAACCTGTAAACACTGTTTACTTCATTACTTCCTTTAGGCTTAATATTCTAATCCTTAACTGATTGACAAACCTGATAAGTAGACTTTCTTAGGTATTTAATTTTTAAGGAATTCTCAGGAACACATGGTCCCATTTGATGATTTTGGCACCCCTGCTGGTTGATAGAAACTTGTGGAAGTCTGCAGAATCTAAACGTCACTTAGCTTTTAGAGCTGCAACTTGGTTCCATATATTTCGATAATGATCTTTGGGCTGCTACCTTACTGAAGTGATCATGAACAAGATGATAATTTCGACAACAAAACTTATTATTATATAAATTGTTATATCCACCAATGAAAATTATTGAATTTGGTCACACCTATTTGTTTGTTACCTAAACTTGCCTCAGTGTTATATACATTGTTGAACATACATTATATTAGTTTACATACACTATTCAAATTTAGCATCCAATACTCTTCAGCAGTGAGTACTCTATGTGTGCCTATCTGTATATCCCATGCTTTAATACTGCTTTTGCAATAATGAACCTGCCCCTATGTCCGTCCTCAACAAGAATAATAGTAAATGAGAGAATTACTTTGAAGCTCCTCTTTCTGCAGACGTCGAAGAAAAAAAAATCCCTCAGTTTTGATCCCATTGCCAAACAATTAAAATCATGATGTAAATCACAAATTCAACGGCAATGATAGCATCATGCAGAATTACACATAATTTTCAGGCTTGAGGGTGTACCGTCTCTCACACCTTTCGGCATCATGTAGATGCAGTAGACCTGTGTGGTTGCATGTGCTTTTTGTGTGAAGTTAGACCATATTTCATATGTCACTATTGTCCCATTTGTTGATTTTGGCACCCCTTATGGGTTGTTTGGAACTTGTGGAAGTTTGCAGAATCTAAATCATCACTTAGCTTTTACAGCTGCAACTTGGTTCTAGATATTCGATAATGATCTTTTGGCTGCTACCTTACTGAACTCAGGTTCTGCCGCTGGAGCAGGTGGTCCTAATCTGCCGTAATTGACGGCGTTGCCACTCCCAGGTTAGCCTATATCATCACTTAGCTTTTACAGCTGCAACTTGGTTCCAGATATTTCGATAATGATCTTTTGGGCTTCTACCTTACTGAACTTTAGGCTGCCGTCAACTTAGTTTGTACCACAATCACCATGAGTGCCACTCCCAGGTTAGCCTATATCATCACTTAGTTTGTATTTGCAACGGAGGAAGTAATTACAAGTGCATAAATGTAGACATGGAAATCATGCCCAATCTGTGAATGGAGTGCACATGAAGTGGATGATGTTCTGTCTTTTCTCAATTGCATGCCATTGAGCAGTTGACGCAGCTGCAAGTATCTAACTGGAGCTGACCCTGTCCCCTTCTGAAGCCTATTTATTCTTTGTTTATTTTAGCTTTCCAGCCATCAGCCAATAGGCTAAAATATGGTTACTCAAAGAGACAAGTACCTCATGTAAATGCATGTAAACATCCAGCCCTTATAACTTGATTCAGACAATGCTTGTATTATCTGTACTGAACTGCAATTCTTTTTCTGTTTCTGCATTTATAATCAGTGCACCATCACCATGCATCAATCATCTCTGAGAGAGATAGGAGCACTGCAGGCTCTGAGAAACAGTACCACATGTTTTAGTCTGGACATTTGGAGCTACAGAGCTTCCAATTATACATGTTGGGCTCAATTAAGAGTTTATTTTCAAGTTATAGATTTTTTTTGTTTATCACTGCTGGAAATAGTTTCTAGACAGCTGTTGGTCATTTGACTACATGTGCTTCCATTACTTTGGTTGGTTTGTAAGTCCTTCAGGTATACTTGTTCGTTCATACTGTCCATTGTCTTCATTGGGTGTGTGATTGTGTGGAGCCAAATTTTCTAACACTATTGTAACTTTGATTGCTTTGGTATTTATTACATGTATCAGTGTTTCCTAATTAGCATAAATTTTGATTCATTCATGTAACTCAGGGATAGGCTCTAGAAAAACTTGCTTATGGTAACTTTGTTTGATTATGTGGTTATCCTTCAGCTACTCTGTATTTTTTTAACCGGAGCTACTCTGTATCTTCGGTATTAGAAAATAGAACCAGATGACCAGATAACCCTGTTATGTTTAGTGCTTGCGATCGCTGGTAGTACTATTCCTGTTTTAGTCAAATTATCGTCATAATTAATTTGTCAAATAGCTTTGCTGGTGCATAACTACATCAGCCTGTAACTGTGATGCGTGGATGCAGAAATTGTTATCTATTGATATTATTATGTGATTGCAGTAGTTAATTCTCTATCTGACAATACTTCCAATCCAATAAAAAAAGTTTCTACTTTTTGAACCGGAGAATGATAGGAAATAATCTGAACTACTATAGTTTTTGGTTGGAAGTCCATGTGCAGTCAATTTATACTTTGTAGTCTTTTTGTTTGAAGTTCTTGCACTTAGTCCTGCTTGAGTTTAGTTGCATCAGCTTTTCACCGCAAACGAATTGTTTCTCTACACAGGTTTTATAGACTAATTCAACAATACCAGTCATAATATTAGCTTAAATGTATGGTTTTGAAATTGACATTTATCTACATATATCATTTTAATCCCTTTACTAATTTACTAATGCAATACTCTGTGATAATGATATACAGAAACAAGTTGTATATTATTCTTTTATGAATTGTATATCAGTCTTCATGGATGGGTGACGGTCTGCGCCCAAGTGGGCTCCAACCTCGCGCCGCTCGACCCTGCTGCCGTCCGCAGCCACGTCAATTAAAACGATAGGAGGCGGCTCCCATTCAGGTAGTAAATAGTTTTAGTATGTGTGTCTCTAATGGTACTTATTTTGTATCATGAATATCAGTATTTTCTAATATAAACTTAGTCAAAGTACATTTTTTAGACGGAGGGAGTATTTCACTCTTTCTAGCGTCAATGGAAGTTTTTATCACTGCTCTCATGGACAAGTTTGATAATACGAATTTATTGGTTAATTTTGTGTTTAGTGAAATCACAATGGAACATATGCAAAATAATGAAGGTCGTACACCATTTGAAGACTTGACAAACATCATCAATGGAGGTAATTGTTTATACTCATGTCCATAGACGCATTCACTTGTATTATTTATGGTAATTAAGCAAATATTTATCAACTTATTTTCAAACAGGTGACCAGACAACATCAAATTCACAAGCGCAAATAGATGAACGTGCGCAGCGTAAAAGAGAAAGAGAAAAAGCACGACATGCATCAATGACTCAAGAAGAAATGGATGAAAAAAATAAAAAATTTAGAGAAAAGTATCATCAGACAAAGGAAAACACGGATGCCACCAAGCTAAAAAGGGAAAGGGAAAAGCACTATTGGCGGCAATGACTTAGGAAGAAAGAAATGAAAAAAATAGAAAGCGTTGTGAACGATATCATCAGAAAAAGCAGGTAAATCTGAATTTGCTTTTCTGAATTCAGTGTTGCCATTTTAGTTTATTTAATATATAGTGAATGCCATGTGGTACCAGTTGGAGTTGATTCGACCACGGAAAGCACTGATGTCTATGAAGATAGTGACTGGCTACATCGAAACAACTCATACAATCCCATGAATATTGATAAAGATAACACATGTACCATTTGGTTTTTTTCCTAAATACTAATTATTTTTTCTTGTGTTTGTATGATGCCGAGGCCAAGGTTAATATCATGTTATTATATATATGTAGATGAATACTCCGATAGATGTATAGATCAAATTGGCATGACTGATGCATCACCTAATCTAAACCCAGGTACATTGTTTTTTCATTAATGTTATCTATTTGAGAAGAAAAAGTGTAGTGGGCAACCCAATTGTGGTTCATGACAATGTAATAATAAATTAAAGTTCTTGCAATATATGCCCTTCTGTATTTTATTTGAGACCGTACTTTTCTATTATATATAGGTGCTGTAAATACATCCAGTTCCATCGATAATATTGTCACGTATCCAAAAGGGCGTAAGCGTGAGCTAGATAGAGCACAAAGGGCTGCAATGTCTCCTGAACAAAAGGCGCTTTTAAATAAGAGACGGCGTGACTTGTATACACAGAAAAATGCTACAAGAAAACTGCAAATGACTCCACAAGAGGAGTTGAAACGAAAAGAGAGCAAGAAAAAATACAATAGGATGGTGAGAGAACACCGAGCCAACAATTTGCATCTAGACTCAATAGCCATGGAGAGCCCTCACTTTAACCCTCAGTTTATTTTCCCTTCTTCACCTCAATCGCATGAAGCGCCTTCACACGAGATGGAAATACGCGAATTGAGGGGCACGCCTGTTAACGTCGCGCCGACTGTAGTTCAAAATTCAGAAGTCCAGACCCCTGAAGTGGCTGTGACACTGACCATACATAGGCAACGAGTGACCACTGGAGAGTGAAATGCCCTTCTATCCCGTCGCAATTGGGCTTTTGAAGCAAACATTGTAAGAAGGGCTAGAGGGTGTGCGGATGGAAAGTGCAATGATTCGAACGACCCAACTCAACCGAGTGTGGTTTACAACGGTAATTAGCCTTGATCAGTATATATTGTCGGTACTTTCACCTTCGCTCTTATATTAAAAAACTCATACCTTTTGTTACTACAGGTGGTGTCATCCAGGAAACTCCAGTTCCACCACCTAATAATTGCATAGGTACACAGACACAACCGTCTGTAGTTGACGGTACCTCTTCAATGCCTCCAAACGGTGCACAAGCTCTTACGCCAGACTCTATGGTCGAGGATCGTATTTTCTTTATTAAATTTATCCTTTTTTTGTTTTTTTGTATGCCATTATGTTTCTCTCATCATATATATGGCCGTGTTGCACAGACTATGATGAGGATGTCATATTTGAGGAGGACGAGGAAGAGGATGAGGCGTACTTTTTCGCCGGACAAGGTACATCGTGTAATAGTCAAAACATTCTTTCATAAACTTTCTTTCAACGCGTAACACATCAACATTTTGTCAGAAGACGACGACGAGGGAACCGACGTCGAGCACATTCTCGACATGGATGAGGAAGAGAATAGTGAGCCTAATGTCCCAGATCCATATGACAGGGTTTACGCTAATGTCCCATCAGAGTCACACATGCTACCGTCGGTGCCGAACTGCGAGCACTGCAACACAAAGAAATTCAAGGGTGAACCGCTTGAATTCTGTTGTCGAGGTGGAAAGATTCATCTTTCAACTCCTGAGACACCACCAGAGCTCATGAGGTTGTGGTCAAGCTCGGACGCTGATGCTAGGCACTTTCATGCAAACATCAGATATTTCAACGGCCACTTCTCTTTCACTTCTCTGTACTGCCACCTAGATCGTGTGACCACTAACATGCGAATCTACGGTGTCTACACATTCCGTGCCCATGGCCAGATTTACCATAACATACGATCATTTGGTAAAGAGGATGGTGTCGAAAAGAGACACCTCGAGCTTTATTTTTATGACGACGATCCATCCCTCGAGCATCGGATGAGCAAGTGCCATGAGCAATGCACCCAAAGACAGAGAAGTTATAGAGAAATTGGTTAGTATCTTTAATGAAAATCCCTACTCTCAGCAACTAAGGAGTATGTGACATGTTGAAAACCTCGAGGATTACCGGGTCGAGTTGAACCTTAACCAGCGGCTTGACTAGAGAACATATAACGTGCCATTGACATCAGAGGTGGCCACTGGGTTGAGGGGAGTGAGCGTCCCGGCCAATTTGAGCATAGTGTTCTCCTGCAAGGGAAGGATCGGTCTATACACGGCATTCGCTCATATAATGCATGCTACGACCCACTGTCATACCCGGTGTTCTTTCCAATGGGTGAGCTCGGGTGGCACAACTGCATTCCAAAAGTGGGTGTGACTATGGCTCAAGTTGATTGAGCTTGAGCAATCCGCAAAAAGCGTGCTGAGAATGGTGACGATGATGATGGAGGTAACCTGAACTCTTTTCAATAATGCAATACAAACTCTTTTCTGTTAACGCATGATACTAATTCGAACAATGTCTCCCTGTAGAACCTGTTTCGAAAACATGTGGCTCCGTGCGCGACTACTACTGCTACAAGTTCCAGATGCGGCTAGGGATATTTAAACCAATACTCTATGGCCAGCGTCTTTTCCAGCAGTTCGCCGTCGACACCTACATCAAGATTGAGAGCTCATGTTTAGACTACATGAGGAACAATCAGGATACTTTGAGGGCTGACCTATACCAAGGCCTGGTGGACAGCTGCATTCAGGTGAAGGATCTGCTGAGAATGTCGGAAGGCGTACTATCTTGTCTTCGTCATTCATCGAAGGACCCCATGATATGAGGCACCGATACAGGTGAATATATTGATTACCTAAGTGTTGTATAATCTACACTTTGATTTACCTCACTCTGGCTTCCTTTACCTTTCTTGGTTTACTGAACAACTTCTTAAATTACCTTGGCCCCAAGGTCTAAGACGAGGGGGCTTTCTTGGGGATCCACATCCACATCCCCATGTTGCTTGCGATCTTCCAGACTCTGTGGGAATTCCACAGCAAGTGGAGGCAGGCCACAATGGAAGCACTCCATAATGCGCTTCTCAACGAGCTCGTCGCCAGAGCCGTATCATTCCTGGTGTCCACGTCGGGAGAAGATCGATGCCGGTGCGGCGGCCGTCCCGGAGCGGGAGGAGGAGAGGCCGATGCACCGTCTGCGGCTCCTGCTCCCGAGGAACGCCACGATCGTCGAGGAAGCCGAGGGTCGGGCGCGTCACTAACCGTGGCGTGCTCCGGCAGCTCTGGGTCCTGGCGACGCGATGGTGAGAGGCCACTACGTCACGGACACCGTCAGTACGACGCCGGGCGGAGGAGACCGGCGGAAGAAGACGACGGCAGAAAGGAGGTGGTTCCAGCGTTCGCCTCATCCATATTCAACCCAAAGCGTGCGGTGCGATCGTCGTCGGAGACCACGACCACGGCCGGCCCGCCCGCAGAGGGAGGACACCTCTCCACCGCAGCGGATGGTTCGCGCACCTGGAGGCCATCCTCGCCGACGCCAAGGAGCTGGCCGTGTTCTCGACGGGCCGCCCACTTGTCGTGCCGCCTTGAATTTTACAAAGCCGCCCATATGTTCTGGACAAGTGCATGTTTGGCCGACACGCGGAGAGGGACCGGTTCTTGAATTCTTGTTGCAAGTTGAGCCGCCGGTGCCGATGATTCTTTGGAAACCGGGACCGGGCGTTCTTCCGATCGTCGCCCCCGCGCTCATCGGGAAGAGCACTCTTGTGGAGCATGTACGCAACGACGAGAGAGCGCGCAGACCATTTCTCCCCGATCTGTTGTACGCCATCGCAGGGAGTCTTTGGCGTTGGAGGTCTTGGAACCATGGCCGACTTAAGGGACAATCGCTGCGACCAAGCATCGAGCAATACGGAGGACGAAAGATGGTTGCTTGTGATTGAGCTTTTCGGGGGGCGTGGACGACGAGGCATGGAACAACCTCTTCTACTCGTGGAAGAAGATGCATGCAGCGGGGAGCAAGGTGATACTCACGAGCCGGTCTGAGAAGATCGAGAGGTTCGGGACTACACGAGCTGTCCGGCTGAGATGCCTCAGCACGGAAGCCATGTGGTACTTCTTCAAGCTAAGCGCGTTCGGGAGTGCTGATCCAGACGAGCACCCGAAGCTGGCGTCGGTGGCCATGGAAATGGCGGTAGAGGCGCGGGGGTCGTTCATGGCCGCCAACATCATGGCCGCCATGGTGAGAGCCGACCTCAGCAGCCGGCAGCTCTGGTGCAAGGTCCTCGCGACGGCGAGGCACTATATGCGGAAGAACCTCGTGCTGTTCGGTGAGTACCCGGGCGACCTCAAAGCCAAGGATCGTCCTCGCCGCATTTGGAGCATGAACAAACTGCTGAAACCCAACGAGTGTTTCCTCATGTACGAGACTTAATTACCAGAAGTGCTCTGCTCAACCTCAAGAGCAGGCCCTCCCGGACCCAGAGGTGACGTTTAATCAAATGGTGTCCGGACAAGCACAACCGCGAGGAACGACGTTTGAGATCTTGTTTTGGAAATCTAAGCTACCGCCCTACTTTAGCTACATATGTCCATGCGAGATCCGTGGTACATATGCCCAATAGCTTTATCCGTAGGCACATGATACGGGGACACATGGACTCGTACAGTTGTACGTCTACCGTGATATAACATGGATTCTAGAAAAATCAAGATGTTGTTCGGTTGCTAAGCGAATGCAATCTGTATTTTACGTAGTTTTAAAATTGGTGGAGGTAAGTTATCTGGTATTTGAGTTCGAGGATCCTTCTTAATTCAGCGATAAGTTTAGGAATAAATCATACATTAGTTAGATAAGAAATGAGAAAGTTTTTTTCATTTAAGAAGAAAGTGAATTACATGTATAATGACAGACAACTTTGATATTTAATAAGAACCACAAAAGTAGACTAACGAGAGAAAACCTTCAAGGTTTTTTCATTGACTTCAGAGGTGAATATATTGATTACCTTCGTGTTGTATGATCTACACTTTGATTTACCTCACTCTGGCTTCCTTTACCTTTCTTGGTTTACTGAGCAACTCCTTTAATTACCTTGGCCCCAAGGTCTAAGACGAGGGCCAACAAAAACCAATCTTGGATCGTGACCAGGCTTTCTGGTGGGTTAGGCGTTGCGTGGCCTTCCTTCTTGACGAAGGTGAAAAGCAGTACAGAAACAGAAAGGCTAATGATCAACCAGTTGATTTGCCGATTGTTATCAACCGTTTTTTAGGCCGTGCGAGACGGAAGCATCGGCCTCCCCCCCCCCCCTGCGATCATGCTAGCGCGTGCGATGCGTCCCATTGCGTGCGTCCGCTCGACTTTAGCGTCAAGCAAGCAATCACGCCGGTGCTTGTGTCCCTACCGGACACACGAACGCGAGCATGGAACACCCTGCGACAATCTCTCCTCTCTCACCTCCTTGTGTGGATTTTGTTTTTTTTTAATTTCTAAAGAATTTGTGAATAATTTGATATATATTTCTCTGGTGTCTGGAATTCATAGAAATAATTTGTAATTTTTTTAAAAAAATTTGGCATGTATTTGTGTTATTCCCAAATTACATCACTATTTCCAATAAATTACACTGAAGAAATCATTGTAAATATAATAATAAGGCAGTGTAAATATAGCTATAAGACAGTGTAAGTGTATGAGAAAAATTTAGTTGATGAGAGAGGCTAAAACAACCGATTGTTGACTAGACATTTCCTAGAGAAAAGCTAGAGTGGTAGACATATGGCAACCCTCTGTTTCGAGCTGGTTTCCTCAGCACTCCCTCCGTCCATTTATCGGCGTCGTTTTAGTCTCTTGCGCGATGACCAAAGGAGAATTAAAGGAGGCCCGGTTATCATTTAATCGCCGCTTTGTACTCAATGCACTGTGGGTTGTTGAGTTTCCGACTAATCCTCCGTTAACACCGGCGTCACCGTGCGTCCGCGGCCAGCGTCCGTTTTGGCGCGTAAAATTTTCCTTAGATTGATTTCCTTCGTTTTGCCGCGTGAAAATTACCGAGATGAAAAATCCAGCGCAGGAAACAACACAGGAAACAACAGGGATGCTGCAGCTTCATTGACGTCCTCGTGATGGTCTCCATACAAGCGAGGAAACAACACAGGGAGCATCAAACTGGAGATTCACCTTGTCGGATTGAAACTTGTTAGCATCGGCACGTACTGCACCTCATCAATGGTGTCATGGCGATCCATCGGCACGGCAGCAGTGGCTCGGCACGGCAGCAGTGACGGCACTGGAGTACTACGGCGGCACGGCGGCATGGCGGCGTGGTAGAGCGAGGCGGCAGCAGGACGCAAAATACGACTTGTAGATCGATCGCTAACGGATGAATACGGAGCCGTATACGAGGGCAGCACGACGCAGAATACTGCTTGTAGATCGATCGGTAACGGATGAATACGGAGCCGTATACGAGGGAGGGTAAGGGGAGGGCGGCGTCGCTTTCTTTACGCTGTGCATACGAGGCGTCGTCCGCCTGGAAGACTCAGAGAAATACGGGAGGACCACTTGAAACGATGCCGATTCTTGGAAAACTGAAATTTGCTCAAACGATCCCGATTTATGGACGGAGGGAGTAATACTCAGTACACGGTTCGTTGGCTCTTGGCTGGCTTCAGAGCTGAAAGCACGCGGATTGACGCTCTGACTGTACAGTACTTGCCTACCCTCTGTTTTCTTGGGGATCCACATCCCCAGTCGGCCAGTCCCCACGTTGCTTGCAGTTAGGCAGGGTCACAATGGAAGCGCTCCGCAACGCGCTTCTCAGCGAGCTCGCCAGCAGAGCCGTATCCTTCCTGGTGTCCACGTGCGGGAGCAGGCTGATGCCGGTGCCGGCGACCGTCCGGGAGCGGGAGGAGGAGAGCCTGATGCACCGCCTCCAGCTCCTGCTCCTGAGGAGCGCCACCATCGTCGAGGAAGCGGATGGCAGGCGCGTCACCAACCGTGGCGTGCTCAGGCAGCTCAGGGTCCTAAGCGACAGCGATGGTGAGAGGCCACTACGTCCTCGACACCGTCAGGTACGACGCCGGCGGAGGCGGACACCGGCGGGAAGAAGAGGACGGCAGCAAGGAGGTGGTTCCAGCGTTCGCCTTCCAGATTCACCCCAGCCAAGCGTGCCCGGTGCGAGTCGTCGTCGGAGACCACGGCCACGGCCGGCCCGGCACGCAGGAGGGACACCTCTCTCCAGCTGTAGCGGATGGTTCGCAGCCTGGAGGCCATCCTCGCCGGCGCCATGGAGCTGGCCGTGTTCCTGACGGCCTGCCCGACAGTGTCGTGCCGCCGGCCTTACAACGCCCATCTGTTCTTGGACAAGTGCATGTTTGGCCGACACGCGGAGAGGGACCAGGTTCTTGAATTCTTGCTGCAAGCTGAGCTGCCGGTGACTGCCGCAAACCCGGCGCCGGGCGTTCTTCCTATCGTCGGCCCCGCGCTCATCGGGAAGAGCACTCTTTGTGGAGCATGTCTGCAACGACGAGAGGGTGCGCCGCCATTTCTCCCTGATCCTGTTGCACGCTGCTTCCGGGAGTGCTGGCGTTGGAGGTCGTCTTGGAACCATGGCCAGCTTAAGGGACAACTGCGCGACCAAGCATCAGAGCAACGGAAAAAATTGGGTACGGGACTCCCGTACACGGTACCGTGCGGCTAGCCACTCCGTGTGGCAGGCTCGGTAAAATTGGCTCGACAGGTTCGCAACTGAAGATCCACGTGTCGCTGGTTCACTGGGCAGCCGCACGGTTACGCGTACGGGAGCCCCGTACCCAATTTTTTTCAAAAGATGGTTGCTTGTCATTGAGCTTTCAGGGGACCTCGACGACGAGGCATGGAACAACCTCTTCTACTCTTGGAAGATGCATGCCGCGGGGGAGCAAGGTGATACTCACGAGCGGGTCTGAGAAGATCGAGAGGTTCGGGACGACGCGAGCTGTCAGGCTGAAATGCCTCAGCACGGAAGCCATGTGGTACTTATTCAAGCTGAGCGCGTTCGGAAGCGCTAATCTAGAGGAGCACCCGAAGCTGGCGTCGGTGGCCATGGATATGGCGGTCGAGGCGCGGGGGTCGTTCATGGCCGCCAACATCATGGCCGCCATATGGTCAGAGCCGATCTCTGCAGGCGGCAGCTCTGGTGCAAGGTTCTCGCGACAGCGAGGCATTACATGCGGAAGAACCTCGTGGTGTTTGGTGAGTACCCGGACGACCTCAAGGCCAAGGATCGTCCTCGCCGCACTTGGAGCAAGAACAAACTGCTGAAATCCAACGAGTGTTTCCTCATGTACGAGACCTACCAGAAGTGCTCTGCTCAACCTCAAGAGCAGGCCCTCCCGGACCCGGAGGTGACTACAATGGATATATTGTCCGGACGAGCGCAACAACGAGAAAGGTTTGAGATCTTGTTTTAAAAATCTATGCTACCGTCCTACTCTAACTATATATTACCATGTGAGATCCGTGGTACATATACCTAATAGCTTTATACGTAGGCACATGATACGGGGACACATGGACTTGTACGGTACTATGAGTACTGTAAGTGTGGTGTGCGTATGTATAATACATATATAGAGGGACTACAAGAATATCACCGTACTTATGAAAGGGGTTGTTAATTTGGTACAAATTATTGAACAGCTTCTGAAATTATTTTGCAGTGTTTTCTACTGAGCAGCTAAGAAGGGTGGTCCTCCTCTAGTGGAGCTCCAGAAATCCCGCCGAGACATGCGGTTGGCCCCAGATGAGGCTAAACTAGGCATGTTTCTGCTCTATCTGCGAGTCCACGGGCCCGGACCCAGAAGTGACGATAATGCATATGTTGTCTGGATGAGCAGAATCGCAAGGAAGGTTTGAGATCTTGTTTTGGAATTCTGTGCTAACGCCCTACTTTAACTACATATGTCCATGCGAGATTCGTGGTACATATACCCAAAATAGCTTTATCCGTAGGCACATGGTACGGGGACACATGGACTCGTACGGTACTATGTGTAATGTAGGCGCGATGTGCGTGTGAATATCACCGTACTTATGAAACGGGTCGTTAATTTGGTACAAATTATCGGACAGATTCTGAAATTATTTTGCAGCGTTTTCTACTGACCGGCTGAGAAGGGTGGCCCTCCTCGTGAGGAGCTCCAGAAATCCCGCCGAGACATGTGGCTGGCACCTGATGAAGCTAAAATAGGCAGCTTCTCCCTGCTCTATCTACTAGTGCACGGGCCCGGACTCAGAAGTGACGATAATGGATATGTTGTTCGGATGAGCGGAATCGCGAGGAAGGTTTGGGATCTTATTTTGGAAATCAGTGCTAACACCCTACTTTAACTACATATGTCTATGCGAGATTCGGTACATATGCCCAATAGCTTTATTCGTAGGCACATGATAGGGAAACACATGCACTCGTACGGTACTATGTAATGTAGTGCGACGTGTGTGTATAACACATAGGAGCTCTACAAGAATATAATCGTACTTATGAAGGGGCAGTTTGGTATATATTATTGGATAGCTTTTTTTTTTTTGAAGACATCACCGGAGGGGTGAGAGCCCTACCTGAATGGATTTTCCATTGATTTTGGCGAGTCGGTGGATGGAGGGTGCCAAGGCACCTACAGGGTCGAGGATCCGTAGTCATATTTAGATTACAAATGAGGAGGTAGGAGATTATTGGATAGCTTCCGAAGTTGTTTTGTAGCGTTTTCTACCAACTGGCTAAGAAGGGAGGTCCTCCTCGCGTGGAACTCCAGAAATACCGCTGAGACATACGACAGACACCTGATGAGGCTGAAGTAGGCAGCTTCTCCCCGCTTGTGTGCTAGTGCACGGGCCTGAACCTAGAGACGACGATAATGGATATGTTGTCCGGATAAGCACAACTGCGAGGAAGGTTTGAGATCTTGTTTTGGAAATCTGTGCTACTGCCCTATTTAGCTACATGCGAGATTCACGGTACATATGTCCGGTAGCTTTATTTGTAGGCACATGATAGGGGGGGTACATGCACTCGTACGGTGCTATGTAATGTTAGTGTGCTGTGCGTGTATATAACACATACGAGGGCTACAAGAATGATTATTGGATAGATCGAAAGTTGTTTTGCAACGTTTTCTACCAACCGGCTAAGAAGGGAGGTCCTCCTCGCGTGGAGCTCTAGAAATGCCGTTGAGACATGCGGCTGACACCTGATGAAGCTGAAATAGGCATCTTCTCCCCGCTTTGTCTGCCAGTGCACGGACCTGGTCCCGAAGGTGACGATAACAGATATGTTGTCCGAACGAGCGCAACTGTGAGGAAGGTTTGAGATCTTGTTTGGAAATATGTGGTACCGCCCTACTTTAGCTACATATATCAATGTGAGATTCGCAATACATATGCCCAATAGCTTTATTCGTAGGCGCATGATACAGGCACACATACACTCATACGGTACTATGTAAGTGTGGTGTGTGTGTGTAACATACAGGAGGACTACAAGAATATAACCGTTGGTGTGTAAGGAGCCATTTTGTACATATTCTTGGGCAGCTTTCGAATTGTTTTTGCAGCGTTTTCTACCAAACGGCTGAGGAGGGTGGTGCTCCTCGTGTGAGGCTTCGGAGATCTTGGTTAGACATGGGGCTGACATCTGGTAAAGCTAAAAATAGGCAGCTTTACGCCGCTCCATCTGCTAGTACACAGGCTCGGACCCTTTTGCCCCGGTTCGAGCGGACGTGACGGTGAGGCAGAGTGCAGAAGCTAAAAATAGGCAGCTTTACGCCGCTCCATCTGCTAGTACACAGGCTCGGACCCTTTTGCCCCGGTTCGAGCGGACGTGACGGTGAGGCAGAGTGCAGACGTGAAGACGAGACAGAGTGCAGACATGAAGATGAGGCAGAGTGCAGACATGAAGAGTGCAGACGTGAAGACGAGGCAGAGTGCAGACATGAAGACGAGGCAGAGGTGGAGCGCGAGCCGCTCGGGCATGACAACAAGGAGGGCACCAGCACGGCTATGGAGGAGGAAGGAGGAAAGGCCGCGGCAGTCGGCAGAGTTTGCTTCTGGCCGGCGATGGAGTTCGAGAGGATAACGAAATAAGAGGAGGGGCACGTTTGTGGTTGGAAGGAGAAAGAAACCAGAGATAAGAAGAGAGAAAAATAAAATAAAGGAAGAAAATAAAAAAGAGAAAAGAGAAAGGTACTGACGTACTATGGTTATTTACATTTTTTTAGAACACATGTATACTGTATATGCACAAAATGACTAATTCTATTGCTGGATTCAAACTTCACCAGCGACCTAGCCTGGACATCTCGCCCAACTATTTTAACCGGACAATGGTGAGTGAAAACTTTCGTCGTGCACCATTAGACCCTTGCACCAAGTTCAGTGTGCCGCCAGCTCCATTCTAATCGTTCCCCCTCTGAAGGGTCGTGGAGTCAGAAGCCATGGCGACTGTTCACAGGCTCCAGCCAGCACCACCTTTGCTGGTAAGTGGTAATCCAAATCGATCCCCAAACTTGGAGCTCCTCCCAGCGATCTGATCCTCTTCGCTACTCTATCCACTTCATTTTGAGGTATTCCACATCCAGTGGCGGAGCCACAGGGTATGCCGGGTATGCACCGGCATACCCTGCAAAACCGGCGGTAAGTAGTACATAGTGTATACGCTGTATTTATAAAAAAAGAAAAATGAAAAAACATACCTAGACACCATTGCTTGATGACGGGAAGCCCATGTAACGCGGCCCACTCGGCAAGTGCACCCATACCACTACCGGAAACACCTAAGTTGCCGAGTGTCCCCACCTTTGCCGTGGGCAAGATTTCGGGCACTCGGCAAACATCCCAAAGACGACACTCGGCAACAACAAAACTCACGGCATAACATTTTACGCCGAGTGCCTACACTCGACAAAGAATAGACACACGGCAACTTCATATCCGGGTAACACCATCGACCTCCATTATCATTTTGCCGAGTGTCACATAACACACGGCAAACCCACCTATATGCCGAGTGTCAAAATACGACACTCGGCAAACCCACATCTATACCGAGTGTCACCTTGCGACACTCGGCAAATTCTGTTATATGCCGAGTGTCAGCATCTGACACTCGGCAAACAAATTTTTTTTTTGATTTTGCCCCCCAAACTTTTTGTACTGTTGTCTTACAATACATGTTGCTCTGTGTTGAAGTTTTGTACATTTCTAAGTTATTTTACTATATTTCATCAATTTATTTTAGTCAAATGAATTTTCGGTAATTTTTTGGATTTGAACTGCAAGTGCTTGAATATCGAAAAAGTGAATAAAAAATGATATTCTTGTCCTTTGAGTACATTTTGAGACCGTATCCAGGGCGGACCAGAAATTTGAACATTGTGTTCATGAAACATGAGCGAGAAAGCGTGGCGGAAGCGTCTGAAAATTCTATAAAAAGCAAGCGAAGTATGAAAATCACGAAATTCGCCGAGTTGTCATGATATCATACGTGGAGGCTATGGTAAAAATTGAGAGTGTTTTGGCAAAGTTGACACGACGTTGCTTATAAATCGGATCATCTCGGAGAAGTTTACGAGATGTGAGAAAGATCCGTAAGATGAGGAGACAATTTGAATGTCGATTTGGAGTTTCACTTCAAAATTTTTTGTATATACAATAGAGAACAAAGATCGCTTCTTGTGAATTTTTGGCAATTTTTTGAGCCATTTCGTAATTTTAATTCTTTAAATCATAATTATTGAATTTTAGATGCGATATACAAACACATGAAATAATAGTCCAATTTTTGTACAAGCTTGAAATATACATTTGTGAGTGCACCTAACAAAGTGTAATGCATGTTCATTTCATGAAATTAGTGAAACATGAAATAGAGGAAAGTAATTAAGTAGAGGAAAGAAAAGGGCAACATGAAATATAGAAATAAGTTTGCCGAGTCTTTGCATAGGTGGTGGCAAACTGCAAACTAATGGAATTTTTAAGGGAGAACAGGATTTTTAAGTAGTTTACCGAGTGCGCCATCGATGAGACACTCGGCAAACTGATGGAATTTTTTTTTAAAAACGTTGCCGAGTGTTGTATCGGCCGACACTCGGCAAACAGGCCGCAAAATAGATAGGCCGCGGGCCGGCTCTGGCCATTTCTCCATTCCTCCCCACTCCACTCCCTCCCCACTCCATCGGTGGCCGTCGACCTCCCTCCCCTCGCGCCGCCGTCGAGCTCCCCCCCACGCGCCCTCCTCCCTCCCCACTCCATCGTGCTCCCCACGCCCGCCGCCGTCGAGCTCCCCCCCGCCGCCTCCCTCCCCACTCCATGCCCCCTCCCCACCCACCCCGCCCCCCCCGCACCGCCGACCTCCCGCCCGCCCGGCCGGTCTGCACCACCCCGGCTGGCCACGCCCTGTCCCCCCCATGAACTCGGGGGGTGAGCACGCCCACGAAACCGCCCTAGGGTTATGGAGAGAATCGGCGGAGACTTCGCCGTCGCCGCAGGAGCCCACCGTAGGATCCCACCGCTTCCCCCATTCTCCGGTATTCCCCATTGTATTCTCACTGCTTCTCATATTGTCCTGCTTAGACACCATCAGAGTGATTTCAAAAATAGCTGTTCATTTGAGGATGGAGATAGTTTATAAATTAGAGTTGATGGCTGATGAATGCTTGAATTGGTGTTAGCAGGTTGTCATGATTTGTGATTATTAGTCTGATTATGTTCCTACTATCCTTGATATCCTTTTTTGAGTCAGATTTGCCTTTTGAAGTCTGATTGCTTAAAGTTTAATCTACAGTTGATTTGTAAATATCGTTTTGAAAATTATGGGAGGTGCCTTTCCTGCCGCCGAAATTTCTGTGTACGTCGAGTGGATTTGGTATTGTGAGATAAATGGCATATGACTATATTCATGAAAATAATTAGCTACTATAAAGCATGATGAATGCCCTTGTAGCACTTCGTTCTTCTCCAAATTTCAAATTTGTAGGCTGTTTTTTTCATTAGCAATCTTCCTAGTTGTAGCATGCCTATAAATATAGTCATATGTCTATCTTTACAAAGCTCACTTGGTGGACTAGCAGCTGTTCTCTTGGCCATTTAGTGTGTGTGTTGTTTATCTTAAAATAAAATCCTGTGGATTTTCCATTTGAGTTAGTTGTTGGTGACACACTACTGGTGCCATCCAATGAGGATAGATCCACAAGGTCAATCCTGTTATAGATGTAGAGAAAAAGATGCTAACTAGATCATATCCTGGTGAAGTGAAGGAGAATAAAGCCATTTGAGGCTATAGTGCACTTGCAGTTGCAATGGCAAGCATGAGATGACACCACTCAGGCTAAAGAGAGATCTGCTTTACTGCTAGCTGTTACAGCCTCACTTTCTCTTCTTGTGTGGTAAGGGTAGAAGCCAAAGCATGCTGTCACTTGCAAGCTGTGCTTGATGCCCAGCACCAGCAGTAGCATTAGTGGATTGAATAAGGGCAAAGGAAGAGAAGGGCTAGAGTCAGGAATATACGGGAGAGACATTTCTGTAACTAACCACTTTGTTGTTACCAGGACCAAGATCTTTTCACTGAAAACTGAATTTTTTCTTTTCACTGAAGACTGAATCTTGATTACCAAGATGGTGATATCTACTATTGTTTTGTTGTCGTGAGACAGCTTTGCCTTTGTGACCAGTAATCTTGATCATCTAGTTCCAAGTGTATATGCAACTATGCATGTATTATGCCTGCTAACTTTGATTGTTTTGCAAAAATTATGGGGGTGTACATGTGTGCACCCATGTCCTTACTGGGTCTGCTCCTGTATGTGCTCCATGCTACTGCGGTTTGGATTCTCCATCAAATGGACACAGCTATGCCTTCCTAGAGTTCAATTCTCCTGATGCAAATTCGACATAGATAGGTCTCTAACGAGATGTGTCCTGTTGGCTAGTCACAGAGTCATATATATATTCAGTAAAGGCAACAAGCCAAGTTGGGTTACTATTTGATCAGACAGTTCACAGTTGTTATATATCTGAAGAATAAATCTTTTCCTTGAAAGTTAGAACTTACAATAACATTTCTGTCTTGAAGGTTTTTATGTGTGATTTCTCTCTGCGCTTGCCATGCGGTATTTCTGTCTTAGTTTCATTGCAGTAGATGACTTTAAAATGACTAGTTGAACTTGTTATTTTGAACTCGGATTTAGATCAAATGCATGTACTACTATTTCTTGACATCTAAGCTGAACTCGGTTGGATCTAATTGTAAATTGAAATATTGAGCATGCAGCTTCAGCAATGTTTCATGCGAAACTTGCTTCTTTACAGATGATAAAATTGTTTCTGTTTACTCTAGGCATCTAACGGAGGGCAGCTCCTTCTGTGTACTCCCCTACGTTGGATTGAATAAATGCCGGCATGCTGAGATTGAATCGCATGAATGGCGCAGTAGCATTAGTGGAGAGATTATGGGGCAGGGAAGTAGTAAGATAAAAATAATAATCTGGATCATCGCGGGTATTCTTATTTAGAAGTGTCTTTCTTACTGACCTCATGTATCCATTATCTTATGGTGATATAAAGGTAATTACTTACTCGTGTGAAATGACTTATTCTTTTAGGGAGGACTGAGGCTTCTGGCTGTTTGTTGGTGTTCCGTGGACCTTGTAGCTGTTGAGGCTTCTCCTGTTTGTGGGACAGCGAGGTGAGGCATAAAACACCCCTCTTTTCTGTATCATGCATGTTTGTAGAGCACGTAACCCGGTTAGGCGTCTCCCGTTCGAAAGAGATACGATTAGAAATATGCAGTTCTTTGCATGTCGATAACCGTATCTGTTTCGAATTGTCCACGTTTTTTGGACAGCCCTAGGATGCGTAGATGGGGTTAGTCTCCATGGTCTACTCCGTTCCGAGGCAGAGTTTCGGCAGCATCTCCCTGTTGTTCTCTGGATACACAATCTCCCTACCGGGACGTGTATTTGGAGAACAATGGGAGGTCTTGCCGAAATTTGTCTTGGATCGGAGAGACCATGGAGATTAACCCAGCCTACGCATCCTCGGGTGGGATTAGGACCTATCGACCTATTAGATGGTAGGAACATCGTGTACATGCAATTGATTCTTAATGTCTCATCGGTATATATATATATATATATATATATATATATATATATATATATATATATATATATATATATATATATATATATATATATGTCGAGGATGGATGACCGTGAGTGGATGTACACGGGCCGCCCAAGTCAAGCGATGCGGTTTTGACCGTGATGAATGGATTGAGAAGGCGGAGGCTTTCATAGATAGAGAGCATTTGCCCTAGTTCCGGGAGCGTCGACCATTTGGTGTCCGTGCGAGTAGATGTGCAAACAAAGGCGTCGGCAACCAAAGGATGTCATGTCTACTCATCTTTGCAAGAATGGATTCACGACAGATTATACTCGGTGGATCTACCACGGTGAAGCCGATCGGATGAGAGAGGAGGTCGTGAGAGCACGCTGCGTCGAAGATTTCGATCTTTGATGCCGGGGTAGGTGGTGGCTAAATGACTTTCACGAAGCATACGTGAGGTGAAGAAGGTGGGGAGGAGGAGCCAGAGGCAACCGCAAAGGCGTATTATGACATGTTGTCTTCGGCACAGAAACCCCTTCACGGCCACACAAAGGTTTCTCAACTGGATGCCATTGGACGGGTAATGGCCTTAAAGGCTCAGTTTAGCATGAGTCGAGATTGTTACGATGCTACGTTGGCAGTTATTGGCAGCTTGCTTCCAGAAGCTCACATTATGCTAAAGAGCATGTACGAGTCGTAGAAACTCCTTCGTGCACTCAAGATGCCATATGAGCAGATACATGCTTGTCCGAAGGGGTGCGTCCTATTTAGGAAAGGACACGAGAAAGCAAAGTACTGTCCAAAGTGTCAATCCTCTAGGTACCTGGAGGTAGAGTCTGGTGATGGTCAGAAGAGGCAGCTTGAGATCCCCGTGAAGATCCTACGGTACCTTCCATTCTTACCGAGGATCCAACGGCTATACATGACCGAGGAAACCGCGAAACAGATGTCATGCATGTTCGTCACCCATCTGTTGGTTCTGTAACTTCTACTGGGCAGTTGGGCTGGGAAAGTGAGCTTCCAGCGCTGTCACCTGCATCGGCGAAGGAGGATTGGAAGATGGAAACCAGAGCAGTTTGTCTCTCCTTCCGTTTTTTATCTGGAGCAAACACTCAAGTGGGTCGCACAGTTGCAATGATCGGATCTGCCTTGGGCACGCAGCCAAGCATCAGCAGCGCATGGGAAACTAGACTTGTCACTGCTATGGACATGGAACGGGAGCAAGAAAACCATATTCTTGGTGCAGTTGTTTGTTCGCTTCTCCTTTCAGATCTAAGGCCACTTAGTAGTTTCAGTGCAAGTAGACGCTTGGTCTGGATGGCTGGATTAGTTTATACCGATCATGATCATGTTGCATGTTCCTGTCTACCGTTGTTTTTTTCCCACCCTGTGCTGAGGACCTTGTGAATCCATTTTTTAATATCGTCAGTAAACAGGAATCTCTCTTGCAGCGGTTGAGATCAGATCTGATGATATGCTGCTAACACATCTAAGTGCCGGGTGCTCTACTGTGATTTGGGGTGCATATTGATCGATAGGAAGGGGAAATATAGAAATCCGGTGACTCTGAGCAAAGGCCCAAACAATAACATATATGAGGGACTCATCATTTAGGGGTACTTGAATCCGGTGACTAACAAAAATTAGATCCTGGGTTCAGTTATGGAAGAAGGAAAAAATGTTTTGTATATAACTGATATTTCAACTGCAATTATTTGCGACTGCAAAACTAATTTTCCTTCTGGCATTGTGCTTTGTGACTTTGTCTACTTCATAGTATGTCTCTCGGTTGGGGGCAAACTTTCTTAGCTAACAGGAAATTAATACTTTTACCTAGTTACTACTTTAGAATGAGAGAGTTCAGACACCTGCAGTTAAGCTCTCTTGGTAAAGTAAGTCTGGACAGCCTACAGATTTTACAAAATGAACATAGTTTGAGACCATAAAAGAGCATTCAGGCTTTAGTAGGTTTGCTATTGGAGTCTTTACGTCACATCTGTCTTGTGTCGCCATTAAAATATTCTTCTCCGGGAGTGCTTCCATGGTACCAGCTTTCCTTCCATGTTGAGATCTTTTAGTTGCTCTTTGTACAGGTGCCTCCAATGATATGTTCAGGCACACTGGTCAGTGAACAGATCTATCTTGGTTAGTTTACATGGAGTCCTGAATATTAGTTGCCAACTTATAAGCCTTTATATGGTTTTTTCTTTGTCAAACAGTTTTAATGGTCTAGTACTGAAACTTTACATGAGTGACTAATGATTAGTCATGGTACCAAACCTTTTGAAACTGAGCCCAACTGGTGCTATAGGAAAGTTGGGTAGCCCATCTTTATGTGTATGGCCCGAGTGCCTGATTACGTGTTGCCCATCTTTATGTGTATGGCCGGAGTGCCTGATTACATAGTAAAGTATCCACCATCTTTATGTGTAGAAACCACCATCTACTAGAGACAATCTCATTGCACGAGCATCATGGAGTATGGCCGGAGTGCCTGATTGTATATTGTACTTGGTGTCAAGTGATTCAACTGACATGGTTGGTTAATGGAAGTTTAACCAATCGATTAGCTTCTCCAGAGAATTAATCTTATCTATTCTTTGTGCAGGGTCAATCGGCGGCATCAAACGATGTACCTCATAACCCACCGCAGCAGTCGCCGTGGTCTAATTGGTGATTTGCTTCTTTTCATGTGTTGAACTTATTCCTTCTGTTGCACTTATGCTTGTAATGCACTTGTGGTGGATACTTTAAACTCGAACCTTATGTTGGTATTGTGGTATGACATTTGTGTACCATTGTGGATTATTGTGATGTATGTGATATATGGAGATGATATATATATGTGATATATGTGTTGTGTAATATATCTGTGCTGTGATATATATATGTGCTGAAATGTAATGCAAAACCAAAAAAAAAATCATATTTCTGAGGCTTTGCCGAGTGTTATGACCAAGACACTCGGCAAAGCAAACACAATTTGCCGAGTGTTCTCACCAAGACACTCGGCGAAAGATATTTTTAAAAAATACCAAATACTGTTTGAAAAATATTTGCCGAGTGTCTTACAGTGCCACACTCGGCATATGTTTATCATTTGCCGAGTGCAACACTCGGCGAAAAGAATTTAAAAAAAAAACAAATATTGTTTGAAAAATGTTTGCCGAGTGTCTTACAGCGCCACACTCGGCATATGTTTATCATGTGCCGAGTGCAACACTCGGCGAAAAAGGAATTCTAAAAACCAAAAATATTTAAAAAAAAAATTGCCGAGTGCCTTGCCGTTTGACACTCGGCGAAGTTGCTGTTAACGGCGGGTCTTACGTTATGACTGTTTCTTTTCGCCGAGAGCTAAACTGCACACGGCAAAATGGTTGCCGAGTGCCCGATAAATGGCACTCGACAAAGTTGGCTTTGCCAGAACTGTTTATGGTGAGTGCTGTTCGCCGAGTGTTACACTCGGCAAACAATTTGCCGAGTGTTTTAGGTATTTTGCCGAGTGTTTCGGACACTCGGCAAACTCAAGGAGTCCGATAGTGTACGGTATGCGCGCTCTGAGTCTCCGACTCTGTACACGACGTTTCAGTTTTCTAATTTGAGTACGGAGCCACGGAGGAACACACCGCCTGCGCCTGACGCCCTGACCGGGTGAGTCGAGTCGGTGCCGCCCTGGCCCCTGGTGCCTGCCGACTGCCGCCCTCCGCCCTGCTCTGAATTGGAGGATCGCCGTCTATTTCTAGCACGTCTCGTCTGCAATATTTACGATAATTTAATCTTTGCTCTTCAGGTTTTTATAGAAAATTGTTGTTTAGCCTTTTAAATGATTGTCTAGTCACTTTCGTTGAGCGAGATATTTTTTTTAAATCGGTGAAAAAAAATAACATTATAAGTCTCTGGTACTCTTTTACGCTTATATTTGAACTATTTATATTATATTTAATGGATGGTCTGAATCTAATCCTTGAATTTATCGAATCATATTGTAAAATTTACAATTATTACCGAATTATTAAAATGGATTTACCGAATTATATATGAAAATTTTTGAGCGACATACACTAAGCTAAAATCCTAGATTCGCCATTGTCCACATCCATTGTTAGGATGAGGAGAAGAAACCTGCACCTTTGGTGGCTCAAGGCCGTGAGAGGCCACTACGTCCTCGACGCCGTCAGGTACGATGCCGGCGGAGGAGACCGGCGGGAAGAAGAGGACGGCAGCAAGGAGGTGGTTCTAGCGTTCGCCTCGTCCAGATTCAACACAGCCAAGCGTGCCTGGTGCGAGTCGTCGTTGGAGACCACGGGCCGGCCCGGCACGCAGGAGGGGCACCTCTCTCCAGCTGCAGCGGATGGTTCGCAGCCTGGAGGCCATCCTCGCCGGCGCCATGGAGGTGGTCGTGTTCCTGACGGCCTGCCCGCCCGTGTCGTGCCGCCAGCCTTACAGTGCCCATCTATTCCGGGACAAGTGCATGTTTGGCCGACACGAGGAGAGGGACCAGGTTCTTGAATTCTTGATGCAAACTGAGCCGCCGGTGCCGGTGATTGCTTCAAATCTGGGGCCAGGCGTTCTTTCGATTGTCGGCCGGTCGGCCCCGTGCTCATCGGGAAGAGCACCCTTGTGGAGCATGTCTGCAACGACGAGAGGGTGCGCGGCAATTTCTCCCTTATTCTGTTGCACGCTGCAGCCGGGAGTTCTGGCGTTGGAGGTCTCGGAACCATGGCCACCTTTAGGGACAACTGCGCTACCAAATCAGAGCAACACGGAGGACGAAACATGGTTGCTTGTGATTGAGCTCTCAGGGGACGTGGACGACGAGGCATGGAACAGCCTCTTCTACTCTCGTCGAAGAAGATGCATGCCGCGGGGGAGCAAGGTGATACTCATGAGCCGGTCTGACAAGATCGAGAGGTTCGGGACAACACGAGCTGTCAGGCTGAAATGCCTCAGCACGGAAGCCATGTGGTACTTCTTCAAGCCGAGCGCGTTCGGGAGCGCTGATCCAGAGGAGAACCCGAAGCTGGCGTCGGTGGCCATGGACATGGCGGTTGAGGCGCGGGGGTCGTTCATGGCCGCCAACATCATGGCCGCCATGGTGAGAGCTGATCTCAGCAGCCGGCAGCTCTGGTGCAAGGTTCTCGCGACAGCTAGGCATCACATGAGGAAGAACCTCGTGCTGTTTGGTGAGTACCCGGACGACCTCAAGGCCAAGGATCGTCCTCGCCGCACTTGGAGCATGAACAAGCTGCTGAAACACAACGAGTGTTTCCTCATGTACGAGACTTACCAGAAGTGCTCTGCTCAACCCAAGAGCAGGCCCTCCCGGACCCGGAGGTGACTATAATGGATACGTTGTCCGGACGAGCGCAATCAGAAGGTTTGAGATCTTGTTTTGAAAATCTATGCTACCGCCCTACTTTAGTTACATATGTCCATGCGAGATCCCTGGTACATATACCTAATAGCTTTATCCGTAGGCACATGATACGAGGACACATGGACTCGTACGGTACTATGTGTATTGTAAGTGTGGTGTGTGTGTATAATACATATATAGAAGGCATACGAGAATATCACCGTACTTATGAAAGGGTCGTTAATTTGGTACAAATTATTGGACAGCTTCTGAAATTATTTTGCAGTGTTTTCTACTGACCAACTGAGAAGGGTGGTCCTCCTCGTGTGGAGTTCCAGAAATCCCGCCAAGACATGCGATTGGCACCTGATGAAGCTAAAATAGGCAGCTTCTCCCCGCTCTATTTGTGAGTGCACGGGACTAGACCCAGAAGTGACGATGATGCATATGTTGTCCGGATAAGCGAAATCGCGAGGAAGGTTTGAGATCTTGTTTTGGAATTATGTGATAACACCCTACTTTAACTATATACGTCCATGTGAGATTCGTGGTACATATACCCAATAGCTTTATCCGTAGGCACATGATACGGGGACACATGGACACATACGGTACTATGTGTAATGTAGGTGCGGAGTGCATGTGTATAATACATATATAGGAGGACTACAAGAATATCAACGTATGAAACGGATCGTTAATTTGGTACCAATTATTGGACAACTTTTGAAGTTATTTTGCAGCGTTTTCTACTGACCGGCTGAGAAGGGTGGTCCTCCTCATGTGTGGCGCTCCAGAAATCCCACTGAGACATGTGGCAGGCACGTGATGAAGCTAAAATAGGCAGCTTCTCCCCGCTCTATCTGCGAGTGCACGGACCTAGACCCAGAAGTGACGATAATGGATATGTTGTCCGGATAAGCGGAATCGTGAGGAAGGTTTGAGATCATGTTTTGGAAATCTGTGCTAACACCCTACTTTAACTACATATGTCCATGCGAGATTCGGTACATATGCCCAATGGCTTTATTCGTAGGCACATGATAGGGAAACACTTGCACTCGTATGGTACTATGTAATGTAGTGCGATGTGCATGTATAACACATAGGAGGCCTACAAGAATATAATCGTACTTATGAAGGGGCCGTTTGGTATAGATTATTGGATAGCTTCCGAAGTTGTTTTGCAGCGTTTTCTACCAACTGGCTAAGAAGGGAGGTCCTCCTCGCGTGGAACTCCAGAAATACCGCTGAGACATACGGCAGACACCTGATGAAGCTGAAGTAGGCAGCTTCTCCCCGCTTGTCTGCCAGTGCATGGGCCCAGACCTAGAGATGACGATAATGGATATGTTGTCCAGATGAGCGCAACCGCACGGAAGGTTTGAGATCTTGTTTCGGAAATCTGTGCTACCGCCCTAGTTTAGGCACATGCGAGATTCAGGTACATATGCCCAGTAGCTTTATCTGTAGGCAGATGATAGGGGAAACACATGCACTCGTACGGTACTATGTAATTTAAGTGTGCTGTGCGTGTATATAAGGCATACAAGGGCTACAAGAATGTAATCATACATATGAAAGGGGCCATTTGGTATAGATTATTGGATAGATCGAAAGGTGTTTTGCAGCATTTTCTACTAACCGGCTAAGAAGGGAGGCCCTTCTCGCGTGGAGCTCTAGAAATCCTGTTGAGACATGCAGCTGACACCTGATGAAGCTGAAATAGGCATCTTCTTCCCGCTTTGTCTGCCAGTGCATGGGCATGGATCCGAGGTGACGATAATGGATATGTTGTTCGGACGAGCGCAACTGCGAGGAAGGTTTGAGATCTTGTTTTGAAATATGTGGTACTGCCCTACTTTAGCTACATATGTCCATGTGAGATCCGCGATACATATGCCAAATAGCTTTATCCGTAGGTGCATGATAGGGGCACACATACACTCGTGCGGTACTATGTATGTGTGTGTGTGTGTGTATAAGACACAGGAGGACTACAAGAATATAACTGTTCGTGTGTAAGGAGCCGTTTTGTACATATTCAAGGGCAGCTTTCGAATTGTTTTTGTAGCGTTTTCTACCAAATGGCTGAGAAGGGTGGTGCTCCTCGCGTGAAGCATCGGAGATCTTGGTTAGACATTGGGCTGACATCTGGTAAAGCTAAAATAGGCAGCTTTCCGCCGCTCCATCTGCCAGTACATAGGCTCGGACCCTTTTGCGCCGGTTCGAGCGGGCGTGATGGTGAGACAGAGTGCAGACGTGAAGACGAGGTGGAGGTGGAGGTGGAGCACGAGACGCTCAGGCATGACAACGAGGAGGGCACCAGCGCGGCTATGGAGGAGAAACGAGGAAAGGCCGCGGCAATCGGCGGGGTTTGAGAGGATAACAAAATAAGAAGAGGGGCGCATTTGTGGTTGGAAGGAGAAAGAAACCAGAGATAAGAAGAGAGAAAAATAAAATAAAATAAAGGAAGAAAATAAAAAAAAAAAAAGAGAAAGGTACTGACGTGCTGTGGTCATTTACCTTTTTTAGGAACACATGTGTACTGTATATGCACAAAATAACTAATTCTATTGCTGGATTCAAACTCCACGTGCGACCTAACCTGACTCTCGCAAAACTATTTTAACCGGACAATGGTGAGTGAAAACTTGCGTCGTGCACCATTAGACCCTTGCACCAAGTTCAGTGTGCCGCCAACTTTATTCTAATCGTTCCCCGTCAGAAGGGTCGTGGGGTCAGAAGCCATGGCGACTGTTCAGTGTTCACAGGCTCCAGCCAGCACCACCTTTGCTGATAAGTGGTAATCCAAATCGATCCCCAAACTTGGAGCTCCCTCACAGCAATCTGATCCTCTTCACTACTTTATCCACTTCGTTTTGAGGTATTCCACATCCGTTGTTTGGATGAGGAGAAGAAACCTGCACCTTTGGTGGCTCAAAGCCGTGTGAGGCCACTACGTCCTCGACACCGTCAGTTACGACACCGGCGGAGGAGACCGGCGGGAAGAAGAGGACGGCAGCAAGGAGGTGGTTCCAGCGTTCGCCTCGTCTAGATTCAACCCAGCCAAGCGTGCCCGGTGCGAGTCGTCGTCGGAGACCACCACGGCCGGCCCGGCACGCAGTAGGGGCACCTCTCTCCAGCTGCAGCGGATGGTTCGCAGCCTGGAGGCCATCCTCGCCGGCGCCATGGAGCTGGCCGTGTTCCTGACGACCTGCTCGCCCGTGTCGTGCTGCCAGCCTTACAGCGCCCATCTGTTCCGGGACAAGTGCATGTTTGGCCGACACACAGAGAGGGACCAGGTTTTGAATTCTTGCTGCAAGCTGATCCGCCGGTGCCGGTGACTGCTGCAAGTGCAAACCCGGGGCCGGGCGTTCTTCCGATCGTCGGCCCCGTGCTCATCGGGAATAGCACCCTTGTGGAGCATGTCTGCAACGACGAGAGGGTGCGCGTCCATTTCTCCCTTATTCTGTTGCACGCTGCTGCCGGGAGTGCCGTGTTACAACAAGGAAGCTGGCGTCGATGGGCCGTCCCTGGGAAGACCACACCGCGCTAAGAAGTCCAACCCGAAGACGTCCGGCCCATCGGCGGTCAAGTCCATCCAGGAGGCGTAGTCGAGTGACTCTCTTCCACCTCCGTCTGCATGAGGATAAAAGACGAGCGCTGAGCGCTGTATAAGGCATCGCATATTATTGTAAACCAAATCCTGAACTCTATGAAGAACTCCTCCTCTGTTCCTCGCTCCCCTTGCTGTTGCTTCCTCCGATGCCCCTCTATCTGAAGTGTGTTGTTAACAAAATTGGTATCAGAGACTATCGATCCTTGGCCTATTTCTCTCTTGACTTCTTCTACCTTGATCTGGAATTGTAATCCCCGTCGGCTGATCGATCCCTGTCTTCATCTTCGGGTGAAGTTCATGAGGTCTCTTAAGTCCGATCCGAGGTTGATTTGGTCGGTAGAAGAACTCGCCACCATAGCAATCTGGAACCCCACTCCATCCACCACAACCACTTCACCCATTTTCGCCGAGAGCTGTGAGCGATGGATCCCAATTTTAAGCTCATTCTAGATGAGTTGAAGTCCGTCCGCCTCGACATGAATGACCAGATCAAGGGCGTTCGCAGTGATGTTTCCGGTCTGCAAGTTTCGCTCTCGTACCGCATCACGGCCATGGAGCAGAAGCTGGCAGATCATTTCGTCGACATGGAGAACGCCGCCAAGGTGTTCGACGACTGGAAGCCGCGCATCGATGCCACCATCGATGACATCCGCATGGAGATGGGGGCGATGCGCAAGACCTTCCATCGAGTGGTGCTCGATGGCGATCCCACCACATCGGCGGGCGTATTCAACCGTGTTGGGGCGACTGCGGCATCCTCACCTGCCGGTAACCCGATCGTCGGCCCTAATGGGCACCGCGTCGAACATCAGCACCGGGAGTCTGGGATTCAAACCCCACTCCCGGTCAAGGGTACACTACCTTCTTCTTCCGCCCAACCCCTGCCGCGTCTAGCTTCCCACTCCTCGTTAACATCACTGAATCTGCATCAATTCGATCTTCATGGGAAAGGGGCACATACACCTCAGCCTCAATTGACTATTCCGCCACCTCATTTGTTCGAACCCCGTGGCGAGGGGGCATCTTACGCACAGCCTCATCACTGGGGAAGGGAGCACCACACCAATCCCTTGGGGCGTCTGCCCAAGATGGATTTCCCCAAATTTGCCGGTTCCAATTCGAAACTCTAGCTTTCCCGTTGTGAGGATCACTTTGAGATGTATTCGGTAGAGCGGTCGATGTGGATTCGTGTTGCTAGTAGTCAAATGACTGGGGCAGTAGAGCTTTGGCTGCAGTCAGCAGAGGCTAATGTGCGTGCTGCTTCCTGGCAAATGTTTGGTCTCATGATCCTTGAACATTTTGGTAAAGATCAGCATGAGCTTCTGATTCGTCAATTGTTTAACATCCGTCAGTCAGGAACTGTCGCTGAATATATCACTGAGTACACCAAACTAGTTGATTAGCTCATAGCTTATGGCAAACACACTGATCCTGTTTACTTTGCCATGAGATTTGTTGACGGTTTACATGATGATATCCGTCAAGTTGTTCATATGCATCGCCCGTCCACTTTGGATTCTGCCTGCTCTCTCGCCCTCTTGCAGGAGGAGATGCTCAACTCGAGCCAGCGACGGGACTTCCGTAGGATGGATCCGTACGTGGGTGCCAAGCATGTGCCACGCGACCGCTGCCGCTGCCGCTTCCACCCCGGCCAGACAAGAACGGCGTCCCTGCGGCGACTACGGCGGTGGATGACCGTCGTGGGCGGGGCGTGGAGGACAAGCTCACCATGCTACGCAATTACAGGTGTGCACGAGGATGTTAGATTGATCTCTAATCCTAACCGGACCCAACGGCCCAGTTGGGCCTTTGATTCATGCCCTGATCGGGGGCGCCCAGCCCACCATGGCTGGAGGGCCCCTGTCACCCTGCGCTATAAAAAGAGGTGGGGGCGGCGGCTCTTATCACGAGGTTGCCCTAAGCCGAGCTTCCTACCGACATCTAAACCCAAATCCGATCAGAGAGGGGCGTAGCCAGTGATGGGAAGCCACCAGTCGCGCCGCCCGCTACATCGACACTGTCTTCACCGCCGGTCGCCACCGCGCATCTCCGAAGCCGTCTTCACCGACCGTCGCTGCCCTAGCGCAGACATCGTCGACTCCATGGCGTCCACTGAACCCTCCCCCTCTGCGATGTCAGGTTCAACACCTTCTCCCTTCCCTCTCTTTCTCTCGTTCTACATGCTCTAGTAGATGTTCTAGGTTTCATGATACTATTCAACATCAAGTAGCCCCTTGAATCTAACCCCTAGTACGATCCAGATTCTAACAATGGTACCGGAGCCATCGTTTTCTAGGGTTTTAGATCTAGAACGGGTAAACCGATTAGAAAAGGAAAAAGAAGGTTAGATCCAGTGCGGCTCTAACAAGAACAGAGGGTTCGGATGAACCCTAACCCTAACTGGGTTAAAGAAAGAAGAAGAAGGGCTCGGTTTCACGTCTAAACCGAACCCTAAAACCCGCAATCAATTCGGGAAAAAGAACAACAGTGAAACCCTAACCCTAACCCTAACCCTAATCCCCAAATCGGATGAAATCCAAGAAGAAAATCCAAAAGCAAATGAAGGAAAGGATATGGGGAAGAAGGGGAAGGGGTGGCCTAACTCGCCGCTGGGCAGCGCTACTGCCTCGCTGGTGCATGGGGAAAAGAAGGCCGAGCCGGGGGCGCTGCTCGTCGGGCTCCGGCCAAAGGGGTGCTGCGGCCAGGCCGCTCGACGGCGGCGTGCTCACCCGATGGGGAGCGCGCACGCCGGCGAGGGGGCCGGTGACGGCGCCATGGCTGCCCGCTCCACCGTCGTCGCTCTCGGTGGCTCGCTCGGTGCTGCTGTGCTGAGGAGAGAAGAGAGAGTGGCGAAGAGAGAGAGAGAGAGAGCAAAGTGCAGAATGAAGTTAGGGTTTCGGGTCGCACGGCCGCGGCGGCGTTTTATTCACGCGATATCGCCGCTCGGCCGTCGGATCGGCGCGGACGGCTCAGATCGAGCGGGCCAGCGATGCGGCCCAGGCGGGCGCGCGGTCGAGCAGCTTTGGCCCTAGGGCCAGGTTGCGGCCTGGGTGCGGCCGGGTGTCGCGCAAAGGAAGCGGGCCGAGCAGTTTTGGTTGTTGGGCCGAATGAACAGTGCAAAATTGTATCAGTTTTTGTTTTTTCTTTTTCTAGTAAATATTTATTTCCTGGAAAATGAATAAATGGCTTAAAGAAAATAGAAAAGAGAATTTTCCTGTGGGTAAAATCCACTAAATTGAGATTACTTTTCCGCTGTGTATTTAAAGATATTATTTTCATTATTAAATTCGAACCAACGGGAGAATTTAATTTTGAAAAATGGATATGATTTTAGCTTATTATAATATTGTTATTATTCTGACCAACGTTGATTAATGGCAATATTATGATGAGTTTTGTCATGCATTAATTCTATTTCTACCCAACGGTGATGTAGAATTAGTGTAGAGAACAATTGTATATTTTAATTTTGACCAACGTTGGAATTAAGGCATGCAATTGTTATTGTTATTATTTATGTTTTCACTCTATTTGAATTGTGTTTTTAGGTGGATACAACTTTATGGGTTGTATCAAAGAGATCTCCACTCTCAAAGGTGATAACTACATGGAGTGGAAGAAAAATATAGACCTGGCTTTCATCTTGGCTGAGGTGGACCGGGTAGTCACCACGCCGTGTCCCACAGAGCCTGTGGCACCGGTGAGGGAGACAAACGAGGCTGATGCCGCTTGGGCAACAAAAAAGAGGGATTATGCATCCCAAAGGATGTCCTATGATCTTAAGCATAGGAAATAGGTCACTGCCAATAAAAATGTTTAGGCTGTGATAAAGAACACGATTGAGCCTGCAATTGTGGGCTCAATCCTAGAGTGTGACACCGTCACTGAGTACCTTGACAGAATAAAGAGTCAGTTTACTGGCTCTTCAAAGACATATGCTACCCAGCTGATAAAGCAGTTGGTAATAGAGAGGTACTCTGATAATGATGGCATAAGAGAGCACATACTAAGGATGAGCAATCTGGCATCTAAGCTAAAACCATTGGATCTGGCTCTCAAAGATGAGTTCCTTATCTATTTGATTTTTGCTTACTTGCCAAAAGAGTTTGACACCTTTGTTGTCAACTACAATATTCAGCCCGAGAAGTGGGACTTAGAGAGGCTCATGGCTATGTGTGTGCAAGAGGAGGAGAGAATGAAAGCTGCCAATGGTGGCAATATCAATTATTTGAAAGACACCAAGAAACAGAATAATAATGCTAACTTCTCCTCAAAGTCAAAGGGAAAGGGTCCCATGCTGCATAAGCCTCAGCAGAACCAGTTCACAGTAGAGAAAGACTAATGTCTCTATTGCAAGAAGACGGGACATTATAAGAAAAATTGTCCCGATTACTTAAAGATGATCATAGCAAAGAAAGGTGAGAACATTATTACATTCATAAATGAATCCCTGTATGTACAGTATTCGAAATCTACTTGGTGGATTGACTCAGGAGCAACTGTTTATGTTGCTAATTCTTTATAGGGATTTCGTTCGACGAGGACTATGGAAAGAAGCGAAAGATACGTTAAAGTAGCAAATGGAGTCCAAGCAGAAGTTGAAGTCGTTGGTGATCTTTCTCTAGAGCTTGCTGATGGTTTTAAACTTATACTTAGAGATGTTCTTTATGTTCCCTTGTTACAGAGAAACTTGATTAGTGTTTCATGCTTGGATAATGATGGATATGATTGCCATTTTGAAAATGGCAAATGTAAGATAACATTTAATAATGCATGTGTTGGTCTTTCTATCTTACAAAATGAGCTTTATCTGTTATCACTACATGATGATGTGAATGTTGTATGCGATGATGGGAACATTGCATGCGACAATGTGAATGTATCCTCATCTGCGGATGCAAACAGAAAACGAAAGAGAGGTCACGATGCATTGTCGAAATTATAGCACTGTCGTTTAGGCCATATTTCGAGGGGGAGAATAGAAAGACTAGTTAAGAATGATATTCTTCCTCCATTAGAGCTCTCAGATTTAAAACAATGCAGATAATGCATTAAAGGAAAGTATGTAAAGAAAATTAAGAAAGATGCCAAACGAAGCACAGGAATTCTACAGATTATTCACACAGACATCTGTGGTCCGTTTCCTGTAAAGAGTGTGGATGGTTATGATTCATTCATAACATTCACAGATGATTACTCCCGTTATGGCTACATTTATCCAATCAAAGAAAGAACAGAAACATTGGATAAATTTAAGATATTTAAGGCAGAAGTTGAAAACCAACATAATTTAAAGATTAAGATAGTCAGGTCCGACCGTTGGGGGGAGTACTACGGTCAACATACCCCATATGGCCAAGTTCCTGGACCTTTTGCAAGGTTCTTACATGAGAATGTCATAGTAGCCCAGTATTCTATATCGGACAAACCTCAGCAGAATGGAGTAGCTAAAAGGTGCAATCGTACCCTGATGGATATGGTGTGCAGTATGATAAGTTACTCCACCTTACCGATGAGCATGTGGATGGAGGCGTTAAAAACCGCCATTCATATTCTCAATAGAGTACCAAGTAAGTCGGTGCCCAAAACACCGTATGAGTTGTGGACAGGAAGAGTACCCTCACTAAACCACTTACGTGTGTGGGAGAGTCCTACTGAGGCTAAAGTATTTAACCCAAACATTGAAAAGCTAGATCCCAAAACGGTGAGTTGCCATTTCATTGGTTACCCAGAAAAGTCAAAAGGTTTTTGTTTTTACTGTCCAGACAGACATACAAAGTTTGTGGAAATGAGACATGCAGTCTTCCTAGAGGATGAAATGATGAGGGGGAGCATGGTAGCTCGAGAAATTGACCTTGAAGAGAAGCGGGTGTATGCGCCCACTCCGATGATTCATGAGCCATTTTTCTCACTACCTGCTGTCGTTGCACTGACAGTGCAAGATACTGTGGTGCCAGCACCTATTGTTATCCCACCTGTGGCAACAATGAATGATGATGATGAACCTGTTCTTGAGGATCCTGTAGAACCTATTGCCACAAATGAGGGGGAGCAACAACAGCCTCAAACAGAAGATGTGCCAAATATGGAGGCCCCTAGAAGGTCTCAAAGAGTTAGAAAATCAACTATTCCTGCTGATTATGAAGTGTACAACACTGAGGAATTTCAAATGGAGAATGATCCCACCTCATTTGAAGAAGCCATGAGAAGTGATCATTCATCAAAGTGGCTTGAGGCCATGGAAGATGAAATGAAATCTATGAATGCCAATAAAGTTTGGGATTTGAAGATAATTTTTAAAGGAGCCAAAACAGTAGGCTGTAAATGGGTCTATAAAACAAAGCTTGACTCTCAAGGGACTATAGAGAGATATAAAGCACGACTTGTGGCAAAAGGCTTTACGCAAAGAGAAGAGATTGATTACAATGAGACATTTTCTCCAGTATCATATAAGGATTCCTTCAGAATCATAATGGCATTAGTGGCACATTACAATTTAGAATTACATCCAGATAGATGTAAAGACGATATTTCTCAACGGGGATTTGGAGGAAAATGTTTACATGGCACAACCGAAATGTTTTGTCATGGAAGGAAAAGAATGAATGGGATGCCACCTAAAAAAATCTATTTATGGATTAAAACAAGCTTCAAGATAGTGGTACTTGAAGTTTGATCAAACAATAAGAAATTTTGGGTTTAATGAGAATGTAGAGGACAATTGTGTCTATACAAAGTTTAAGAATGAGAAGTTTATCTTCTTGTCCTGTATGTGGATAATATCTTACTTGCTAGTAGTGATGTCAGTCTACTACTGGAGACAAAGAAGTTTTTGTCCTCAAAATTTGATATGAAAGATCTTGGTGAAGCTTCGTTCGTTCTAGGGATCGAGATTCACTGAGATAGAAGTAAAGGGGTATTAGAACTGTCACAAAAGACATACATAGAGAAAATCTTAAAGAAATTCAGTATGCACAAATATAGTCCCTCACCTGCTCCTATAGTCAAGGGCGACAGATATGGGGATTTTTAATGCCCCATGAACCAATATGAGATCGATCAAATGAAAGCGGTTCCATAAGCTTCAGCTGTCGGAAGCTTGCAATATGCTCAAGTATGTACGCGCCCTGACTTGGCATTTGTTACCGGGTTACTTGGCAGATTCCAAAGTAATCCTGGAATAGAACACTGGAAATTAGTAAAGAAAGTCTTGCGTTATTTGTAAGGAACGAAAGGCCTCATGATGACGTATAGAAGATCTGATTCACTCCATATAGTGGAATATTCAGATTCTGATTATGTGGGAGATGATAGAAGATCTACGTCTGGATATGTATTCACTCTCGCAGGGGAAGCAATTTTATGAAAAGCTCAAAACAAACCGTCACTACATCGTCCACAATGTATGCCGAGTTTGTAGCGTGTTATGAGGCAACAGGGCAGGTGAGCTGGCTAAAGAAGTTCATACCCGGTTTGAAGGGGATTGATGACATCTATAGACCACTAAAGTTATAAAGTGATAATAAACCGGCAGTACAGTATGCTCACAACAATAAATCAAGTGGTGTTGCCAAACACATTGACATAAAGTATTATGTTGTGAAAGATAAAGTCTGGGATCATGTTATAAGTCTTGAGCATATAAGTACCGAAAAGATGCTCGCGGATCCGCTTACAAAAGGCTTACCACCCAACGTGTTCAGAGAACATGTAGCCGGCATGGGCTTAAGGGAAAGCCTATAATTTCTGGACAAAAGAAGGCCCAAAGATAAGTATCTATTTCAGAACAGAGTAGTGTGTTGTAGCTGTTAAATCTATCGGCAATGGACCGTGACGATGAGACATGCTCTATGTGCTAATCTGTAATGGAATGAACAAAAGTAAATGATATGAAAGTAAAAGATGGAAAGAGATCAAGGGGGAGACTGTTAGATTGATCTCTAATCCTAACTGGACCCAACGGCCCAGTTGGCCCTTTGATTCGCGCCCTGATCGGGGGCGTCCAGCCCACCATGGCTGGAGGGCCCCTGTCACCCTGCGCTATAAAAAGAGGTGGGGGCCGGCGACTCTTATCACGAGGTTAACCTGAGCCGAGCTCCCCACCGACATCTAAACCCTAATCCGATCAGAGAGGGGCGCAGCCAGTGACGGGAAGCCACCAGCCGCACCGCCTGCTCCATCGACACTGTCTTCACCGCCGGTCGCCACTGCACATCTCCGAAGCCGTCTTCACCGACCGTCGCTGCCCTAGCACAAACATCGTCGACTCCATGGCGTCCACTGAACCCTCTCCCTCTGCGGTGTTAGGTTCAACACCTTCTCCCTTCCCTCTCTTTCTCTCGTTCTACATGCTCTAGTAGATGTTCTAGGTTTCGTGATACTATTCAACAGCAAGTAGCCCCTCGAATGTAACCCCTAGTACGATCCAGATTCTAACAGAGGACTCTGCATCCGGTGCGGGGAAAAATGGTCTCGCGACCACCGCTGCCCAAAACAGATCGCGCTCCATGTTCTGCAGGAGACTTGGGAATTTTGTCACAATGAAGACTTTGAGTGTGGGGATACAACTGCTGACACTGGTCCTGGAGCACATTGTTGTGTTACCAGCTCGGTTGCTGCTACGCAAGGTATTCAAGCTCCTCACACAATTCAGTTCCAGGGGGAGCTCCAAGGCCAGCCTATCTTGATTCTGCTCGACTCTGGTAGTTCACATTCCTTTGTCAGTTCGTCACTAGCCGCCTCTCTGTCTGGAGTTCAGTCCAGCTCGGCTGTGGTATGGGTTAAGGTCGCTGACGGTGCCAAAATTCGCTGTGATGCTCAGTTGTCTGATGCTGCTTGGTCAGTTCAAGGCTTACAGTTCACTTCCAATTTGAAGATTTTTCCTATCACTGCTTTTGATATGATTTTGGGAATGGATTGGCTCGAGTAGTATAGTCCCATGAAGATTCATTGGTTGGAAAAATGGATTCAGTTTCCTTATGCATCTGACGGGGCTGTGATACATGGGGATAGAGCAGCCTTACCAGTTGGCTCTTTGGTTCAGCTGTCTGTTGTTCAGGATACTAACCCTGATTCTGCTGCTGCTATGCCGTCTGCTTTAACTGACTTGCTCACAGAGTTTGAGGACATTTTCTAGGCACCCTCAATTTTACCTTCTCGGCGCCATTGTGATCATGCAATCCCGCTATTGCCCGGCACAGCCCCGGTTTCTATCCGACTTTACCGCAACCCTCCTGCCATCAAAGATCAGATCGAGCGACAAGTGCAGACTATGCTTGATTCAGGGGTCATTCCACACAGTGACAGTCCATTCTCTTCTCCGGTTCTATTGGTGAAAAACAAGGATGGGTCCTTTCGTTTCTGTGTGGATTTCCGACACCTGAACGCTATTACAGCCAAGTCCAAGTACCCTGTGCCGATCATTGAAGAGCTTCTCGATGAGCTTGAAGGCGCTAGCTGGTTTTCGAGCCTGGATTTGACCGCTGGTTATCATCAAATCCTTCTGAAGCCGGGTGAGGTGCCAAAGACCGCATTCCAGACTCATACCGGGCACTATGAGTTCTATGTCATGGCGTTTGGCCTTTCTGGTGCACCTGGAACTTTTCTGAAGGCCATGAATACAACACTAGCTCCCTTACTTCGACGCTGTGCTTTGGTCTTCTTTGATGACATCTTGATTTATAGTCGAACATTTGAGGAACATTTGGTCCATCTTCGTGCAGTCTTTGAGTTACTTCGTCATGATCATTGGTTGCTGAAGCGTTCCAAGTGTGTTTTTGGTCAGGGGCAGCTCCGTTATCTCGGACATATCATATCTGAATCCGGCGTAGCGACGGACCCAGCTAAAGTTTCTGCTGTCCTTCAGTGGCCACCGCCGAGCTCTGTAAAAGAACTTCATAGTTTCCTCGGGCTGGCGGGTTATTACAGGCGTTTTGTCCGGCATTTTGGAATCATTTCTAAGCCTCTGACAGACCTGCTCTAAAAAGGGACTCTGTTCATTTGGACTCTGGAACATCAGCAAGCTTTTGATGCTCTCAAGACTGGACTCACTTCAGCACCCGTGCTGGCACTCCCAAATTTCCACCAGCCATTCATCATTGAGACAGACGCTAGTGGTGTGGGTATTGGTGCGGTTCTCATGCAGTCGGGTCATCCCTTAGCTTTCCTCAGCAAGGCCCTTGGGCCGTGATCTCAAGGCCTGTCGGCATATGAAAAGGAATACATGGCGATCATAATGGCAGTCGATCATTGGAGAAGTTATCTGCAGTTGGCTGAGTTTCATATTATCATTGATCAACGCAGTCTCGTCCAGCTGTCTGAGCAACGTTTTCACACACCTTGGCAACAGAAGGTCTTTACCAAATTGCTAGGGTTGCAGTACACGATTCGCTATCGTAAGGGTCCTGAAAACCGAGTGGCCGATGCATTGTCCCGTTTTTCGGAGCCAGGAGCTACTTGTGATGCTGTTTTTGTTGCTACTCCAGCCTGGACTCAAGCTGTGGCCGATTCCTATCAGGATGATCAGTATGCTCAGGAACTCCTCACTAAGCTTTCTGTTGATTCAAATTCAACAGCTGTGCCTCACTTCAGCCTGTGTGATGGTCTTTTACGCTACAAAGGCCGTATGTGGGTGGGACAGGTTCCAGTTCTGCATCAGCAACTGTTAGCTGCTCTACACACTAGTCCTGTTGGCGGTCACTCCGGTATTCCAGTGACTCTGAGACGCGCCAAGCAACTCTTTGCCTGGCGAGGTATGAATGCTTCTGTTCGTGATTTTGTAGCATCTTGCCGTATCTGTCAACAGGCCAAGCTAGATCATTCTAGGCTCCCGGGTCTCCTTCAGCCGCTGGCAGTACCTGAGCGCGTATGGCAAATCATTAGTACGGATTTCATTGAGGGCTTACCGGTTTCTGGACGTTTCAATGCCATACTTGTCATTGTGGATCTCTTTTCTAAGTATGCACATTTTGTGGGCCTGCGGCATCCTTTCACAGCAGCAATGGTGGCTTCAGCCTTTATGCAGAACATATACCATCTCCATGGTATGCCGTCAGCAATTGTCTCTGACCGGGACAGAGTTTTCACAAGCAAGTTATGGTCAGAATTGTTCCGTCTGTCTCAAGTTGAGCTGAGGATGAGTACAGCCTATCATCCGCAATCGGATGGTCAAACCGAGTGTGTCAATCAGTGCCTCGAGACCTTTTTGAGATGCTATGTTCATGCCTATCCTTCCAAGTGGAGTGAATGGATTCATCTGGCCGAATACTGGTATAATTGCAGTTTCGATCACCGTTTGAAGCTCTATATGGGTATGCCCCTTCTCATTTTGGTGTTTCAGCTGCTGATGTGTCAGTTCCTCATGATCTAGCAACCTGGTTGGAAGAACGTCAGCTGATGACTGATTTGATTCGGCAACATTTGCTTCGTGCCAAAGCGCGCATGGTTCAATCTGCTAATGTGAGGTGCTCTGAGCGGCAGTTTGACATTGGTGATTGGGTGTTCCTCAAATTGCAACCTTATGTGCAATCATCCGTTGCAGCCCGTGCCAGTCACAAACTGTCTTTCAAATTCTTCGTACCATACCAGGTGATTGCTAAAGTTGGCACTGTCGCCTACAGACTGGCCCTCCCAGCTTCCTTTGCAATCCATCCGGTTTTCCATGTTTCACAATTGAAGAAATCGGTTGGTTAGCATCAGTCCGTTACTGCTACTCCACCAGACTCTGACGTTCAGTGGAGCATTCCGATGGCCATTCTCCAGCGCCGCACGGTTCCTGCTGGCGCGTCCTCCAAAGTGCAAGGTTTGATTCGCTGGTTTAACATGCCTGATTCATTAGCAACTTGGGAAGACCTCATTCCTTTGCAGCAAGCTTTTCCACGGGCATCTGTTTGGGGACAACCAGGCCCTCAAGGGGGGAGGATGTTACACCTGTTGAACCCGTGGTCCTGGATGAGCACAACAAGGAAGCTGGCGTCGATGGGCCGTCCCTGGGAAGACCACACCGGGCTAAGAAGCCCAACCCGAAGACGTCCGGCCCATCGTGGGTCAAGTCCATCCAGGAGGCGTAGTCGAGTGACTCTCTTCCACCTCCGCCTGCGTGAGGATAAAAGACGAGCGCTGAGCGCTGTGTAAGGCATCGCATATTATTGTAAAAATGTAAACCAAATGCTGAACTCTATGAAGAACTCCTCCTCCCTTCCTCGCTCCCCTTGTTGTTGCTTCCTCCGATTCCCCTCTATCTGAAGTGTGTTGTTAACATGCTGGCGTTGGAGGTCTCGGAACCATGGCCACCTTAAGTGACAAGTGCGCCACCAAGCATCAGAGCAACATAGAGGATGAGAGATGGTTGCTTGTCATCGAACTCTACGGGGACGTGGATGACGAGGCATGGAACAGCCTCTTCTATTCTCATAGAAGAGGATGCATGCCACGGGGGAGCTATAGGTGATTCTCACGAGCCGTTCTGAGAAGATCGAGAGGCTCGGGACAACACGAGCTGTCCGGCTGAAATGCCTCAGCACGGAAGCCATGTGGTACTTCTTCAAGCTGAGCGCCTGAGCGCGTTCCGGAGCGCTGATCCAGAGGAGCACCCGAAGCCGGCGTCGGTGGCCATGGACATGGTGGTCGAGGCGCGGGGGTCGTTCATGGCCGCCAACATCATGGCCGCCATGGTGAGAGCCGATCTCAGCAGCCGGCAGCTCTGGTGCAAGGTTCTCGCGACAGCGAGGCATTACATGCGGAAGAACCTCATGCTGTTTGGTGAGTCCCCGGACGAACTCAAGGCCAAGGATCGTCCTCACCGCACTTGGAGCATGAACAAACTGCTGAAACCCAACGAGTGTTTCCTCATGTACGAGACTTAAGTGCTCAGCTCAACCTCAAGATCAAGCCCTCCCGGACCCAGAGGTGACGGCAATGGATACGTTATCCGGACGAGCGCAACCGCAAGGAAGGTTTGACATCTTGTTTTGGAAATATATGTTAACGCCCTACTTTAGTTACGTATGTCCATACGATATCGGTGGTACGTATGCCCAATAGCTTTATCCGTAGGCACATGATACAGAGACACGTGGACTCGGATAGTTGTGCGTCTACCTTGATGTAACATGGATTCCAGAAAAACCAAGATGTTGTTTGGTTGCTGAGCGAATGCAATCTGTGTCACCTGTGAGATTGACGTGTCGACCCCACACCTCATCCCGCTACATCCACCGGGCCTGGCTAACGAGAGATGCTTTTGAACGTATTCTCCCAGCCTGCATGACCGGGTGGATTAAATTAGCGATAACTTAATCTAACAAAATAAACTCCTTATAATAGAAGTTATCTCTTATATTTCACTCCACGCCAACAGTCAACTGTACGACCGTATGCAAGTTTGTTAAAAATTTCGAAAATGTTACTTTTCGGGCGGGCGTCCGCAGCCCCGAACGCCTGCACACCCTTGACACACCTTATCCTCTCCCTGCGACACATAGCACTTCTTCTTCCTCGAACGCCCGCACAGTCTCTCTCTCTCTCTCACCAGCGACAGCGATCGGCAGCATCCTCCGCACGCCCACGCCGCACCGGCTCCCCGCGCCCGCGCCCCACCGCCTCCCCCGCGCGCGTCCATGGCGGATGCGGCGGCGGTGCCGCCGGATCTGGCGGTGGCTGCGGCGGATCGGCCGGATCCAGTGACGGCGGCGGTGGATCGGCCTGATCCAGCGACAGTGACAGCGGATCCGTCGGATCTTGCGGCGAGAGGCACCAGGTAGGCCTCCTCCTCCTCCTCCTCTCTCTCTCTCTCTCATCTCTCTCCTCTAGGGTTCCAGTGAGCTCTCCCTTCTTCTCCGCAACTTCGGTGGACTATAGAATGGCCGACCGGGGGAGGCAGGTAGGCCAGGCAGTGGGGATGGTCTATGGGCGGCTTAGGGGGGAAGCTAGCGGTGGCAGGGGCGGTCGGGCCGGGGAGGCTCGCCGGAGCTGAAGAAGATGGCGGCGGGGTGAGAGGGGTTGGGAGAGAGGGCGGCCGCCGCGGGCGCTAGGGTTCACCGGAGCTCTGGAGAACCCTAGCGCCCGCAGTGGGGCGGTGACCGGCAGTGGGGGCGAGGGCGTCGGATCGTGGAATAAAAGATCTCGTCTGTTTTTTCCCCTTTTTGGGCAGACAAAATAATTTCTTTCTCAAATTGGAGTGTGCAGCCGGAATTGGATTTCTTGCACGCACACGCTCTATTAAAGTTCTAAAAATTTACCTCCCATCCCAAGACTCGCGAAGAATGACGAATAGTACAGTTGCTGCTTCCCATATCTTCTTGAGTGTCCCGACAACTTACTGGAATGGGCCAATGGGAAGTAGATACACTACCGCTAGATTTTGCATTCAGAATATATACATTTTCTTTAGGGGAATTCAGAATATATACATGCTAACCACATGAAAAAAATCAAAAGAAAACTCTGCGCCTTGACCTTGCGCCTTGCCGGCCTGTACAAAGGATGAGAAAACGACGTCTTCTCTTTTGGGCTGGGCTGCCGCTTGCCGGGGTCACATTTTAAATTTGCTGGGGTCGAAGGTGGCTAGTACATACGGTAGATTGGCATACGCTTTTTTTTCTAAGCTTAATTGGCTCATCGTATAGAGACGACATTAGTCAATATGTGGCAATTGAAAATCTCCTTACCATGCTCCGTTATGCAATTATTACGCTGACTGCATGCATGCGTGTATCGGTGTATGTGTATATAACTATATATAGTTCTTAATCAAGTTTTCACACATGAATATATGTGCCTACTACATTTTGTTAACCTTTTCTTCTTGTCCGATGATGAAGTACACTAACCTGCTTTACAATACGTTCATTTCGTCTTTAATTCCCTCCAATCCATAGGGAATGATTGATCCAAATGAGCCCGTAAATACTGAAAGATATCTTTATTTTTAATCTTCATGGAGACATAGACGAAGCAAAGAACACAAGTAAAGGCAACACACTATAACACAACCACATACATATAATAGTAACTTGAAAAGTTCCAATATGACGAAATTGTTCCCTCCCGACTATAGGACATAGCACTTAATCCGCATGTATATGACAGACTAATAGGTTGCCATGTCATAGGGTACTAGGATAGATGCAAAACCTACTTCCTCACCATCCATGGATCAACAAGAAAACCTCCCTCTTGATCACTAGTCAGTTTTGTCTTGCTCCCACCCCCCTCCACCTTTGGAGCCACACAAGAACCACCAGCCCCACCTCTGCTTAAGGTAGTGGCTTGGTTACTGCTGCTGCTTGCCTGGCCAGTACAACATAAGGATGGAAACCACATCTGCTTGGCCAGGTTACTCATGGCGACAAAATTGGCTGCTGGAGCCATAGTGGTTTGAGTTGTAGGTTCAACTGGCGAAGGTGAACCCCTCTAGGCTTGAAGCATTAGTTTGCACCTTGGGCTCGTCATCGCAGAAGCCAACGTCGTTGATGCTGCTGCGCTGCCTCCTGGTAGTGTTCTCCATCCTACGGAAATACTTTTGGGCGTGGCAAGAGATTTGCACTGGTGTCCTGGTGGTAACGAAGTGCTTGGAGATGTTCTTCCAGTCGCTTCGACCATACGCATGCAAACCGTAGAGGAAATTCCTACATTGAGACAAGGTTCAGAATGAAAAATTGCATAATATACACACTCATTATCAGTGACGAATTCTCAAACCCCTCATCATAATCAATACCCCGCACATCATTCTAATATACGTAATAATAATTTGCATGAAATATGTGACAAGGATTCCCAAAACAAGAAGAAAGAAATAAATGGATCAAAACTCATGAGTATGTGAGATAAAGAAATCATTAACCTGTGTTCGTCCGTGGTCCAAAACCTCCGGCGCTGCCTCTCCTTCTGAGGATCTGGTTGGCTATGCAGATCTTCCCCTGCCTTCCTCTTGGCTTTCCTCTCCTCCACCAAATCACCACCCAAGACGTCCATGGTTGGATGCTCCACTGGCATCCCAAACTTGTCATTGACAAGCTTGCTACCAGCCGTTGCATGCTGGTTGCCGCTCAACATCATATGCGTCTTCTCCACCATGAGATCAGCATACAAGTTGGTTACCTTGTGCTTCTCCTTTGTGGGAAACCTTGCTTGGAGCACATCTACAATGTCAATTTGCTTGTTGTTTATGTCATTGGCATATGTACTCTTGGCACTGTGACTAGCGATGAGATCTTTCACCATTTTGATCTCGGAGGCATTCCACTCTCCATAATTGGGATCCATAAGTACTACGCACGATAGATGGTATTATGAACTCTAAATATGGTTGTTGGTGTGGGGAGAATGGAAATCACAAGGCCATGTATTTATAGGCCATGTGGTGAATCTATTTGTCCTGGTTTTTGTTAATTGTCTGACTCCAGTATCGAGCAAACTGTGGGTTTTAATATAATAATTCAAAGATATTGAGTCGTGCAAATAATTTTTTATACTTAAGGAATAATGTTAAGATAGTACGCTTCTATCTCATAGATCTAATATTAGCCCACTTTGGTCATGGAAATGAGGTGTCAAGGGACACGTGTGGACACCCACGTATGTAACCGTTGATGGGGCCAGACATGTGGATGCGCATGGACATACCACCATCGCCACCGCTCTAAGGCACACAGTATAGTAGTATACCGGGGGCTTGATTGAGTACTCTCAGTTGAATCTATCGTCTGTGGCGGATTTTCATGATTGCGGCGCTTCATAGTATGATACGCTTACAAGATATGTATGTATCTCTATCCATATGCCTTGAATAGTTGCTACTACATAAATGGTCGTGGACAATTCAAATCTTGTATAAATGCATATTTTTCTCATGATATAATATTGAATAGTTATATATAATATTCTCAATTAAATGAGCATGAAAGCAAGTAAAATTCTTTTAACAACTAGCTACATTGCGTGGATACCGAGTCTATGCATGGTTTGGTATTTAATCATTTCTTGAGTAGTTTCTCCATGTGACCGACGAATGACACAAACTGCACGTTTGAGACCTTCACGACTGGTGTAGATACAGGGTATACGGCATAAACTAACTACTTTGGTTATAAAAATTTTATTGTGTCATGGACTACTTATCTCAGATTTTTACATTATCTCAGATTTTTATTCAGTCTCAGGCTCCCCAGAAAACTGTTTGCTTACCATCTGTGTTGTGAGCGTGAGTTTATGGATCAAATGATATGTTGCATTGGTGCACTCTAGGTGTGGTGCAACATATCATTCGATAACACCATACCTAGAGAGTTGGTGTTTGATACACTTCCATATCTAGCTTCTTGAGTGTCCCGACAACTTACTGGAATGAGCCAATGAGAAGTAGAAACACTACCGCTAGCTTTTGCATTCAGAATATATACATGCTAACCATATGAAAAAATCAAAAGAAAACTCTGAGATCTCGTATGAGCCAACAGGGGCATGCGTCCAGGTGTACGAACGGAATCGACAAACCTTACTGAAGTCCAAGACACCACGTCCACGTACGGAGCTTGCGCCTTGCCCTTGTGGCTTGCCGGCCTGTACAAAGGATGAGAAAACGACGTCTTCTCTTGTGGGCTGGGCTGCCGCTACCGGGGTCACATTTTAAATTTGCTGGGGTCGAAGGTGGCTAGTACATGTTCTGTTTGGTTGGCTGATAACCCATGGCTGAAATTACGAAAAATACTATTCGTTGGTTGAAAAAGTACGGCTTATAAGCCATGAGAACGGGACGATATACGGTAGATTGGCATACGCTTTTTTTTTCTAAGCTTATTAATTGGCTCATCGTATATAGACGACATTAGTCAATATGTGGCAATTGAAAATCTCCTTATCATGCTCGGTTATGCAATTATTACGCTGACTGCATGCATGCGTGTGTATATAGTTCTTAATCAAGTTTTTACACATGAATATATGTGTCTACTACATTTTGTTAACCTTTTCTTTTTGTCCGATGATGAAGTACACTAACCTGCTTTACAGTACGTTCATTTCGTCTTTTAATTCCCTCCAATCCCCATAGGGAATGATTGATCCAAATAAGCCCTTAAATATTGAAAGATATCTTTATTTTTATTCTTCATTGAGACATAGACGGAGCAAAGAACACAAGCAAAGGCAACACACACAACCACATACATATAATAGTAACTCAAAAAGTTTCACTGTGACGAAATTGTTCCCTCCCTATACTATAGGACATAGCACATAATCCACATGTATATGACGGACTAATAGGGTACTAGGCTAGATGTAAAACCTAGTTCATCATCCATTGATCAACAAGCAAATTCCCCCCTTGATCACTAGTCAGTTTTGTCTTGCTCCCAACCCCCTCCACCTTTGGAGCCACACAAGAACCACCAGCCGCACCTTTGTCTAAGGTAGGGGCTTGGTTACTGCTGCTGCTTGCCTGGTTAGTACAACATAAGGATGGAAACCATATCTACTTGGCCAGGTTACTCATGGCGACAAATTGGCTGCTGGAGCCATAGTTGTTTGGGTTGTAGGTTCCACTGGTGAAGGTGAACACCTCTAGGCTTGAATTATTGATTTGCACCCTGGGCACATATCATCATAGAGGCTAACGTCATTGATGCTGCTGCGCTGCCTCCTAGCAGTGTTCTCCATCCTACGGAAATACTTTTGGGCATGGCTAGAGATTTGCGATGGTGTCCTGGTGGTAACAAAGTGCTTGGAGATGTTCTTCCAGTCGCTTCGACCATACGCACGCAAACCGTAGAGGAAATTCCTACATTGTGACAGGGTTTAGAATGAAACATTGCATATGAATACACATCTAGTGTCCAGTGACAAATCTCAAATGCCTCATCATAATCAATACCCAACACTGATCGAAAAAATAATCAATACCGTACCCCACATGACATTCTAATATATGTAACAATAATCTGCATGAAAGATGTGCCAAGCATTTCCAAAATAGGCAAAATAAATGAATGGATCAAAACTCATGAGCGTGTGAAACAAAATTGAGAGTACATAGAAAATCATTACTTGTGTTCGTCCATGGTCCAAAACTTCCGATGTTGCCTCTCCTTCTGAGGATTTGGTTGGCTATGCGGATCCTCCCCAGCCTTTTTCTTGGCCTTCCTCCCCTCCACCAAATCACCACCCAAGACATCCATGGTTGGATCGTCCACTAGCATCCCAAACTTGTCATTAACAAGCTTGCTACCCGCCGTTGCTTCTCCTTTGTGGGAAACCTTGCTTGGAGCACATCCACAATGTTAGTTTTCTTATTGTTTATGTCATTGGCATAGGTACTCTTGGCACTGTGGTAGTGATGAGAGCTTTCACCACTTTGATCTCAGAGGCATTCCACTCTCCATAATTGGGATCCATAAGTACTACACACGATACATGGTATTATCAACTCTAAATGTGGTTGTTGGTATGGGGAGAATGGAAATCACTACTTTAACTACATATGGCCATGCGAGATTCTAGGTACATATGCCCAATAGCTTTATCTGTAGGCACATGATAGGGGGACAGATGCACTCGTATGGTACTTTGTAATGTAGTGCGCTGTGTGTGTATAACACATAGGAGGGCTACAAGAATGTAATCATACTTATGAAGGGGCCATTTGATACAGATTATTGGATAGCTTCCAAAGTTGTTTTGCAGCATTTTCTACCAACCGGCTGAGAAGGGGGTCCTCCTCGTGTGGAGCTCTAGAAATCCCGCTGAGACATGCGGCTGACACCTGATGAAGCTAAAGTAGGCAGCTTCTCCGTGCATGGGCCTAGACCTAGAGATGATGATAATGGATATGTTGTCCGGATGAGCGCAACCGCGAGGAAGGTTTGAGATCTTGTTTTGGAAATCTGTGCTACTGCCACTTTAACTACATATGTCCACGCGAGATTCATGGTACATATGCCCAATAGCATTATTCGTAGCCACATGATAGGGGGACACATGCACTCGTACGGTACTATGTAATGTAAATGTGGTGTGCGTGTATATAACACATAGGAGGGCTACAAGAATGTAATCATACTTATGAAAGGGGCCATTTGGTACATATTATTGGATAGCTCCGAAGTTGTTTTGCAGCATTTTCTACCAACCCACTGAGAAGGGAGGTCCTCCGCGCGTGGAGCTCCAGAGATCCAGTTGTGACATGCGGCTGGCACCTGATGAAGCAAAAATAGGCAGCTTCTCCCTGCACAGTCTGCTAGTGCACGGGCCTATACCCGGAGGTGACGATAATGGATATGTTGTCCGGACTAGTGCAACCACAAGGAAGGTTTGAGATCTTGTTTGGAAATCTGTGGTACCGCCCTACTTTAGCTACATATGTCCATGTGAGATCCGTGATACATATGCCCAATAGCTTTATCTGTAGGCACATGATACGGGCACACATGAACTCATACAGTACTAAGTAAGTGTGTGGTGTGTGTATAACACACATGAGGTGTCGGGGTCATAACCCCGGGGTGTCTCAAGGCACCGATTAAGTTAGCAGGCCGCATGACCTGCGATGCAACAATCAGCAAGGGCCCAAATGACCGAGGCCCGGCAAACGCCGAGCAGAGCAGGTCAGGCACTGAGGCCAGGGGTGTTCATGACCCCTTCCTCTAGCATGGGTCACGTGATGCTCAGATGCGTGACCTCTCCCCCGTCATGACCCCTAAAAGGGACGGAGAGAGGTCGGACCCTGCCTAGCAAACCTGCTCTGACAGGGGCGAGCATGCCGCACCGATTCCTCAAGGACCGATGTGACGATAGTCACCTCGGTTCGAACGAACACCATCCTAGTGCTGCGTCACACCAATAAGACAACACCACATAGCGAAGGCCACGGGTACGATGCCCACCGTCCAAATACAGACCAACAGGACGCGCGTACAATCCCATCCACCGTAGGATGGGATCCATGGCTAGGGTCTTGACCTAGAGACCTCCTCGGTTGGCAGAGAGCCCTGGCCCCAATGATTGGGGTCAAGGCCCTCAGCCCCACGAAGCGACCAAGTGAACAATGACCTAGGGTGGCTACCTACTATGAGTACGACGCCCCGGGGGACCTAGAGACAACAGCGGAGACCATGACGGATGCCGCGTTGCACAGGACAGCTGATGAACTATCACCATGGCTATAGTGACTGCCATGACCAGTGTAGTAGCACCACGTTAGACCCTGCCGTGATGTGGCCACAAGACCATGATGACAGCCACGCCCGGGCGAACATCAGAAGGCGGCGTAGCTTGCAAGCCAAGTTAGCTAGGACCTCCCTCAGGCTCACAACCCTTCGGTTGGGAGAACCTCCTCTTTGTAACAAGCCCTGGCCTCAAACTCTATATCAAGGCAGCTAGGCACCCATCACGGACATATTCTCATTCTCCATCCTCTACCATTCACCATAGTAGTAGGGCTCTTGGAGCTTCTCTTGGGCTGCCCCTTGTCTAGCATAGGTTCTACTACCTCTTTCGCCATTCTTGCACCCCCCATTGTATGAACTTCATGGCATTCAAGCAAGGAATACGCACTCGATCTTTTCTGAGACTAGACATTGGGCCTCGGCCTGAACTAGTATAAATCCTTGTGTCTATTGGATGCTATCATCGTCTTCCTAGAGCAGCACGGCAATCGTATAAATTTACTAGTCCGGTTTATGAAACATCGATAGTTGGCGCGCCAGGTAGAGGACAGTCGCGCACTCTCATCTGTTGTGAAGGAAGCGATGGCTTCTTGCACCGTCGATGAACTCGCTGGCGGAATGGCCGTGGTGGCCACATCTGCCATGAGAACTACGAGTCCATTGGCGTCAAAGGGCCAGTGCCCACATCCACCTCCGGCCATGGTGCGGACCTTCATCTTGGAAGTCCGGATCCCACGGCCTGTGGTGGACATGCTCTCGGAACTACCCTCGGGGGCTGCATCCCGGAGTTGACTCACAAAGGGGGATCAACACCCCCTCTCGCCACCGATGGTGGGCACGTTCACAGAATGGCCTACGGTGGCCACATCCAAGAGCGCACCATGATGGAAGAGCCGCTATCTTCCCGCACCAAAGATCATAATCGAACCCCTTGAGTCGGAAGCCCCGGGCTCTTAGGCCATGGCAGGCAAATTTATGGAATGGGTTTTTAAGGGCCATGCCCGGGCATTCGACGCAGCAAGACGACCGATCCCCCTGATCAGTGAGCCATCCGACGACGAGTCGAAGCTAAAGTCAACTTCAGCGGGGAGGCAGGTCAACGTGAACGTAGCCTAGACCAAGACCGCCCTGGCCTACCTAAAATGGTCGGAAATAGCGATCACCTTCGATAGGACCAATCACGCCAACCACATTCAACCGCCAGGACATTTTCCCCTCGTAGTCAGTGCAACAATCGGAGGAACACGACTCACCAATGTGTTGATGGATGAAGGAAGCGGACTCAATGTCCTCTACTCATGAGCGTGAGATGCCATAGGCCTCTCCAGAACAGTGATATGGTCCATGAATGCCTCAATCTATGGGGTCATACCCGGAGCACGAATATCACTCCTCGAACGGAGCACCTTACCTATCATGTTCGGAGGATGAATGAATTTTTGAATCAAGGTGCTCGACTTCGAGATAATCGACCTCCCTAGCTCTTTCTATGCCATTTTGGGCAGATCGTGCTACGCAAAATGCATGGTCGTCCCTAATTATGCCTACCTCAAGCTTAAGCTCCCCAGTCCTCAAAGGGGTCATCATGGTCGGGAGCGACCTGCACCAGGCGCATTCCTGCGAGGAGGAAAACCTCAACATCGTAGCAGCAGCGGTTTGAGCCTCAGAGCTACGAACTATCTAGGCCACCATGACTGAAGTCGCGCCTGAATCCAGCACAAGGAAGCAGTCTACGGGGGCCTTCAAGCCCACTGAAGACACCAAGGTGGTACAAGTCGACCCCAAAGATACCAGCAAAACCGTTCAAATCGGTTGCGGTCTTTCCGACCGGCAAGAGCGCGAGCTCACCAATTTCCTGATCCAAAATCAGGACATCTTCGCATGGAAACCATCTGATATGCCAGTAATCCCGAGGTAGGTCACCGAGCACAGCCTCGATATTCTACCTGGTTCTAAACCGGTCAAACAGCGTCTCCGCCGCTTCGACGACGAAAGGTGAAAGGCCATCAGGGAAGAGATCGCTAGGCTCCTGGCGACGGGATTCATCAAGGAAGTCTTCCATTCGGACTGGATGGCAAACCCGGTCCTGGTTTAGAAAAAGAACGGGACCTAGAGGATGTGCGTGGATTACACCAACTTGAACAAAGCATGTCCAAAGGTACCTTACCCCCTACCATGAATTGATCAAGTCGTTGATTCGACCACGGGTTGTGAAACCCTCTGCTTCCTAGATGCGTATTTGGGGTACCATCAAATCGTGATGAAGGAGGACGACCAGCTTGCCACCTCCTTCATCACCCTATTCGGCGCATACTGCTACGTCACCACGCCCTTTGGGCTTAAGAACGCGGGAGCCACTTACCAGAGGTGCATGAATCGATGCCTCGGTGGGCTCGTCAGAGACATCATGGAGGTCTACATCGATGACATCGTCGTAAAGTCTAGAAAAGCCGACCAGGTGGTCGGCAACCTAGAAGACACCTTTGCTTGTCTTAGAGAATTCAGGACCAAGCTCAACCTTGAGAAATGCGTATTCGGGGTCCCCAAGGGAAAGCTCCTTGGGTTCATCCTTTCTGATTGGGGCATCAAAGCCAACCCGAAGAAGATCACAGTGATCGAGAATCTGGGCCCCATCATGAACCTAAAAGGTGTCCAAAAGCTCATGGGATGCTTAGCCTCCCTCAACCACTTCATCTCGTGGCTGGGGGAGCATGGCATGCCACTATACAAGCTCCTAAAAAGGCCAATAGTTCGCTTGGACGGCTGAAGCGCAAGAGGCCTTCGAGAAGATCAAAGCGTTCCTAGCGACGGCCCCCACGCTGGTGCCGCCCGAGAAGGGAGAACCACTCCTCCTCTACATTGCTGCAACCACGCAGGTGGTCAGCACGGCACTCGTCATCGAGCGAGAAGAGAGCGGGTACTCCCACAAGATCCAAATGACAGTGTACTTCATCAGCGAGGTTCACTCGGACACCAAGGTGCGTTACCCGCAAATCTAGAAGCTCATCTATGCTGTCCTCATCACCAAACGAAAGTTACTACACTACTTTGAGGGACACCCCATTGTGGTCGTGGCATCTGCCCGCTAGGCGACATGGTTTAGAACCGCAATGCCTTCGACCGCATGGCCAAATGGGCAATCGAGCTCATGGGCTGCCACATCACATATGTCCCAAGAATAGCGATCAAATTGCAAGTCCTCACGGACTTCATCGCCGAATGGATTGAAGTGCAAACGCCCCTACCTCTGACCTGCTAGGAGTACTAGACACTATATTTTGACAGGACGTTAATGGCCACAGACGTGGGGGCCGGGTCATCCTAATCTCCCTGACTGGAGAGCGCATGGAGTACGCCATTCGACTCCACTTTTGGGCAACCAACAACATCATGGAATATGAAGCCCTCATCCATGGCCTTAGAATTGCCTCTGAGCTTGGCACCCACCGCCTCTTCATTAGGGGGGACTCGGAGCTAGTCGTCAGCCAGGTCATGAAAGAAGCGTCATGTCGCGATAGCAAGATGACGGCTTACTGCGGCGAAGTCCGAAAATTTGAAGAAAGATTTGATGGGCTAGAACTCCACCACATCCTCAGGCAGGACAATCTAGATGCCGATTCCCTGGCCAAGATCACATCAAGTCGGGGACTGGCCCCACCGGGAGTGTTCGTCAATGGCACACATGAACCGTTGGTGCAAGCCCATCGGTCGCGCAACCAAACGACGAGCATAGCTGGCAAGGTGGAACCCGCTCGGCCGGTTGAACACCACCATGACTCGGAGGCCACAAGCCCTCCTAGCCTGATGGCGATCAACCGAGCAGTGGCAAACACTAGGATAGACTGGACCGCGCCTTTCATAGAATTTCTAGCACGGGGAATTTTCTTGATGACCTAACAGAGGCGTAATGTCTAGCAAGACGCTGTAAATCATACATGATCATAGGTAACGTCCTCTACAAACGCAGCACATCAGGGATTCTTCAAAGGTGCATCTCCCGGGAGGAGGGGCAACGACTCCTTTGGGAAGCCCACATGGGAATCTGCGAACAACATGTGGCGCCCAGAGCACTGGTTGGGAAGGTCTTCTGACAAGGCTTTTATTGGCTCGCCGCAGTTGCCGACGCTCAGCAATCGTGCGAAGCTGCGAGGGATGTCAGTTCTATGCATGGCAAATGCACTTTCCTACACAAGAGTTACAGACAATCCCGTTAACATGGCCCTTCGTGACCTGGGGGCTTGACCTGCTCGGGCCATTCAGGAAAGCACTCGGGGGTTACACCCATCTACTAGTGACAATCGACAAGTTCACCAAGTGGATCGAAGCCAAGCCCATCGCGAGAGTAAGATCCGAAGACGCGGTGGAATTCTTCCTCAACATCATATAAAGATCTGGAGTCCCAAATTCCATAATCACCGACAATGGCATGCTCTTCACCGGGAAGAAATTCCTCTGATTCTGCGATGACTACGGCATTCGAGTCAATTGGGCCTCTGTCGCTCACCCACAGACAAACGGCCAAGTGGAGCTAGCGAACGCCATGATACTTCAGGCCCTTAAACCCTGCATCTTCGACAGGCTCAACAAATTCGTGGGGCGATGGGCAGGGGAGGTACTAGCCGTGCTCTAGGGCTTGAGGACGACTCTGAACCGATCCACTGGCTTCACACCGTTCTTCATGGTATATGGCACTGAGGCCGTCCTGCCGACCGACCTCGACTACGGAGCACCATGAGTCCTGGCCTATGATGAAGCCAAAGCGGAGAAAGATCGGCAAGATGCACTCGACCAACTTGACGAGGCCCGCGAGACAACGCTCCTCCGGTCCACCAAGTATCAGCAAGCGCTACGGAGGTACCACAACAAGAACATTCGAGAGCGAGTGCTCCAGGTCAGTGACCTCGTCCTACGGTGAATCCAAACTACCAAAGACGTACACAAGCTAATGCCAAACACATCATTGCCAAAGGTATTTGCTTGGGATCCTACCGACTCATGAATGACGCCTGCGAGATCTACACCAATTCCTAGAACATTGAGCAGCTATGTAGATTCTATCCTTAGTCTCTCTTCCCACATTTATATTAACCTTCCTGTCATTACAAACTAACCCTTTTATGAAAAGACCCCAGACAAGAATGGCCCTAGCAAAACGAGGCAAGGGACATGGAATGAAGAAGCGATAGGCAAAGCACGCATAAGACCTATGCCCCTTCTCTCACTTCTTTGATTTCCCACGCAACTTTTCCTTGCCCCATAATCAAGTGGTCGTCGTTAAGCCATGCAGTGACTAGGGAAGCAACGATCCCTCAAGTCCACACACAAAGCGACCCACCGCGTCCATGACCCTGCGTCGTACCTAGGAACTCTACCTTTGTCCGGTCCTTAGAAGGACTCGAGGCCAAAAAAGGGATAGGGGCAAGGAGGAGATGGGCCCCTATGACTCTAATCAGTGGTGCGGAGCCACATGACCATCTGTCCTTGTGTTTGAGTCGTCTGCTTCGAAGTCTCCTAGGTTGACCCCTCTAGGGAAGGCATCTTGCCCTCTGACCGCTACGGAGATGGTTGGGGACCAACAGGATTGATGGCCGATGATTTATGGGATGTCTCACGTGAGGCACAACCGAACTCCACGTCGATTATGGAGGATATCAGGTCCCGCTTGAATTACCCATCGACCCCGACGAGGCGTACTGCTCTGATCGCGTGGTTACGGTGGACATGCCTCTCCCCGCGTGGGGCGAAACCAAAGTTGCCTAAAAATAGGTCGCAACGACCCCGGAGGTCACTGAGAAACCCAAAGCAAGCAGGGTTAAGTCCCCGTGACAAACCCATATTGGGAACCCAAATCCATGACCAAAAACCGACGGACCAATAGGGATCAATGACCCCTCGCGGAAAATCCCTCGGGCGCCCGGGGCCTATGATGTTACCCTCCTCACAAGGCAACGACCAAAAACCCATGCGAAAATGACCTTACCACGATTCCAACACGTATGATCCGGGCCCACTCGAGCCTGAGTGTCCACTTTTGGCTAGAGGAAAACGCCCCATGATCACATCGCTGCTTAGGATGCAAGGTCGTAACTTGTTCAAATGAACGGGACGCCCGGATTGGATAAGGTCAAAACGCAAATGAAGCAAAGCCTTTAATGCCAAAGGGCAACCTTCCCATCCCACAAGGAGGACTACCTTCGGCACAAAAGGTCTGGCTTTAGAAATAAAACCCCACAGCCAAAGCGAGCGGCTCGAGGGCTTGGTGCGGCTTCGAGGGAGGAATGAAAAGTTCAAAAACACATTCCATGGGTACAAGCGTTACACGCGCAGGCAAACCGTGAAAACAAAAAAGAAACCCAACGCCACCTCGAAAGATGACACCATAGGGAGTGCGAACTATGAGTATGGTTAGACAAGGTGGAAAAGAACACCTTGAAGGTCCCCTCGTAGCATTGCGACGCCCCCGAGATTAGAGAGCGCGGGGAGGAGAGAAGGGTAAAATGGCCTTCAGCAAGGAATGTCTCGCCGCGTCATCATAATGCCACGACAGGGCATAGTGATGAACGCCACCCCAGGTCCATCATCCACCGGCCAGGGAGCGACGAACGTTCTCTCCGGAGAACCGACTCACCGCCTACACACTTTGACAACCCGTGGCTGGAGGACGAACCTTCCCATGATCAACGACCCTTATGGTTACCTATGCCACTCAGGCACAAGTAAAACCAAGGCCACATGATCACGGAGCTGACCTCTATGGCATCTCATCCCCCCTGCTCGCAAGATCCCTTCTAGCACCAGCTGTCGGACAGGATAAATTGCGTCTCTCTCTCTCCCTATCTATCCCTCTCTCTTATTTCGACACTCACCCAATGGGAGGAAGGGAGCAATCCATGGTCACGGATACGAGCGTTTCAAACGGGAGAAGGCCCCCACTTATAAAGTTCAGAAGTAGACTGAGCAGCTCGAGACTCCCTCGCCACATGGCGAACCAAGGGAGGTCACGACCAGTGATGAATACCCGCCTGGGTCGCAAACCCCGATGCATGGCACACTAACGCAGCGAGGGGCAGTGGTCACGTACCTCAACACCAGGACATCTTGATGAAACGAAACACAACGACCGCCCACCGCATCGAATGCACCAAGCCCACAAGGGGTTGAGTGGCGAAGCTCAGAAGAAGCCATGACTACGAACTCGTGCTCCAGCACGCACAAACGCATCAGCGCTCAGGAGCTACTATCAAGGTCATAACCCTAGGATGTCTCAAGGCACCGATTAAGTTAGCAGGCCGCACGACCTGCGATGCAACAATCAGCAAGGACCCAAACGACCAAGGCCTAGCAAAAGTCGAGCAGAGCTCGCCAGGTGCTGAGGCCAGGGGTGTTCATGACCCCTTCCTCTAGCATGGGTCACGTGATGCTCAGATGCGACGACCTCTGCCCTATCATGACCCCTAATAGGGACGGAGAGAGGTCGGACCCTGCCTAGCGAACCTGCTCTGACAGGGGCGAGCATGCCGCACCGATTTCTTAAGGACCAATGTGACGACAGTCACCTCGGTTCGGACGGACACCATCCTAGTGCCATGTCGCACCAATAAGACAACACCACATAGCGGAGGCCACAATTATGATGCCCACCGTCCAAATACAGACCGACAGGACACGCGTACGATCTCATCCACCGTGGGATGGGATCCATGGCAAGGGTCTCGACCTAGAGACCTCCTGAGCTGACGGAGAGCCCCAACCCCAATGATTGGGGTCGAGGCCCTCAGCCCCATGAAGCGACCAGGTGAACAACGACCCAGGGCGGCTACCTACTACGGGTACGATGCCTAGGGGACCTAGAGACAATGGTGGAGACCATGATGGATGCCGTGTTGCATAGCACAACTGACGAACTATCACCATGGCTGCAGTGACCAGCGCGGTAGCACCACATCAGACCCTGCCGCGATGTGGCCACAAGACCATGATGACAGTCATGCCCAAGCGAACACCAGAAGGCGACGTAGCTTGCAAGCCAAGTTAGCTAGGACCTCCTCAGGCTCACGACCCTTCGGTTGGGAGAACATCCTCTTTGTAACAAGCTCTGGCCCCGAACTCTATATAAGGGCAGCCAGGGCTCCCATCATGGACACATTCTCATTCTCCATCCTCTGCCATTAACCATAGTAGTAGGGCTCCTAGAGATTCTCTTCGGGCTACCCCTTGTCTAACATAGGTTCTACTACCTCTTTCGCCATTCTTGCATCCCCCATTGTAAGAACTTCAGAGCATTCAAGGGAGGAACACACACTCGATCTTCTCTGAGATTGGACGTAAGGCCCCATCCTAAACCAGTATAAATCCTCATGTCTATTGGATGCTACCATCGTCTTCCTAGAGCAGCGCAGCAATCATATAAATTTACTGGTCCGGTTTATGAAACACCGATATGAGGACTACAAGAATATAACCATACATGTGTAAGGAGCTATTTTTGTACAGATTCTTAGGTAGCTTTTGAATTGTTTTTGCAGCAATTCTACCAAATGACTGAGAAGGGAGGTACTCCTCGCGTGAAGCATCGGAGATCTTAGTTAGACATGGGGCTAGCATATGGTAAAGCTAAAATAGGAAGCATTTTGCTGCTCCATTTGCCACTACATAGGCTTAGACTCTTTTGCCCTAGTTCAAGTGGGCGTGATGGTGAGGCAGAGTGCAGGCGTGACGACGAGGTCGAGGTAGAACGCAAGCCGCTCGGGCATGACAACGAGGATGGAACCAGTGTGGCTATCGAGAGGAGAAAAGGCCGTGATAGTCAGTGGAGTTTGCTTCTAGCTAGTACCGACGGAATTCGAGATCGCGGATAATGAAATAAGAAGAGCGACATGTTTGTGGTTGGAAGGAGGAGAAAGAAACCAGAGATAAGAAGAGAGAAAAATAAAATAAGGATGCTATTAAAGCATGCGCGCGGGGGATTTGGAGGTTCCGCGTGCACACCTCCTCGAACACTAGTTTTTAGTCAAAAAAACACACAACAACTCTCTTCCATGACTCCGACACTCTTGCCGTCGCCGCCGACCACCGCCTCGCCGTGGGCTCCGACGAACCCTCGCCCACGGCGGCCGCCCTCTTCCCCTCCCACCATCGCCGCCATCTTCTCTAGCTCCTGCGAACCTCTCCCGCCTCGACCTGGCTCGACTGTCCCAGCCACCGCCAACTCCCCTAAGCCACCCATCAACCATTTCCACCGCCTGGCCTACCTGCCTTCCCTAGCTTGCCATTCTATAGCCCACCAGAGTTGGGGGAGAAGAAGGGAGAGCTCACCGAAACCCTAGAGAGAGGAGAGAAAGAGAGGAGGAGGCCTACCTGGCACGGCCGCCGCCAGATCTGGTGGATCCGCCACCGCCACCACCGAATCTGGTGGATCCCCCACCGCCGCAACATGGTTCGACAGATCCACCGCTTCCGCGGCCAGATCCAGCGCCGCCGCCGCCGCTGCATCCGCCATGGCCACGTCGGGGGAGCCATTGGGGCGCAGACACGGACGCAGGGAGGCGGGCGGGCGGATCTAATGAGGTGCAGGCGTGGGCTCGAGGAGGTTGTCGCTGGTGGGAGAGAGAGAGAGAGGAGGTGGAAAACGACGCAACGCGGGCGTGAGTGGGGAGGGAGCGGTGCGGTGTGCACGAGCGTGCGCGCTCATAAAGTAGAATTTAGGATAAAATAAATGAAGAAAATAAAAAAAAAGAAAAAAGAGAAAGGTATTGTGTCTGTTTCAATTTTTTTGGAACACATGTGTATATGCACAAAATAACTAATTCTATGGCTGGATATAAACTCCGCATGCGACCTAGCCTGGACATCTCGCCAAACTATTTTAACCGGACAATGGTGAGCGAAAACTTGCGTCTCTGTGCACCATTAGATTTGAAATGTACAACCCATAAAGTTCCATACTATATTTGCATTTGTCTTCTCTTGTACTGGCTAGATACCTTTCGCTATTATTAGACCCTTGCAGCAAGTTCAGTGTGCCGCTAGCTCCATTCTAACCGTTCCCTATCTAAAGGGTCGTGGCCCAGAAGCCATGGCGACCATTCGCAGCCTCCAGCCAGCACCTCCTTTGCTGGTAATCCAATTCGATCCCCAAATTTAGAGCTCCTCCTAGCGATATGGTCCTCCGTCGCTATTCTATCCACTTCATTTTGAGGTAGTCCACATGGGCAAGGTTATCACGCAACGAGTCGCGTGTTGTCCTCACGCCCGGCCACCTCCCCTGCGCCCTTTCTCCCTCCTCGTGCCCCTCCTCCGCCGTCCCCTCCCTTGCCGTCGTCCTTGACCCCGCCCTCCTCGTCGTTCTCGCCCCCGCCACCAGCCACCGCCTAGTAGCGGGCACTAGGGTTCGTCGGAGCTCCGACGAACCCTAGCGCCCACGGCAGCCGCCTTCTTCTCCTCCCCCGTCTTGCTGGAGCTCCACCATAGCCATGTTCACTTGCGACGCCAAGCTTGGCCATGGCGCCCACACCCCTCCATGGCCCGGTCGCCGCTACCACCGCTAGGGCCACTAAACCGCCCAACCACCATCCCCACCGCCTGGGCTGCCTGCCTCCCCTCGGCCGGCTCCGTCTATACCCGCTGGAGTTGGAGAAGAAAGAGGGCGAGAGGCTCACCGGAACCCTAGCCACTGCCGCCGTCGTCTTCGTCTCCGGTGGGCGTAGATCTAGGAGGCGGAGGAGGAATGGCCTACCTCGTTGGAGCCGCCGCCACCACCGTCTTCGTCTCCGATGGGGGTGCTGGAGCACGGGGGCACTTGGGAGCGGGCGCGGGATCACTGGGGTCGCCGGGGAGGGAGGGGTCTCTGGGGTCACGTGGGAGTGCAGGGAGTGGGTGCGTGCAAGGGTTCCAACGAGGGAGAGCGACGGTCGTGCTCCCCGAGGGCTCGACCTCGCGTATTAGAGTTTGTGATTCCACATCCGTTGTTAGGATGAGGAGAAGAAACCTGCACCTTTGGTGTCTCGAATGAGAGGAAACGGCTTGTCAATTCCAGAACAGGGAGAGCGATTGTGGCCTTGTGGGTCTTTCGGAAATGGTACCAGCGTTCTAGGGGCAAAATGGACATGAACGTCGGAATTAACTGCAAAAATGAAATGACTAAATTTACCGGCGAGGTGTCTCACTCTCTTCCAAAAAAAACCCCATGCAACATTTATAGCATACAGCAGGAGCAAAAACTAAATTACACTATGCCCTCATCTATCTACTATATTGTACGAATATCCATGGGCAGATTAGGGATTCTCCTTTTGCCACTAGACATGTGGTACCCACTACCAAATATTCTTGGATACGGCACGAGTGCCTCTGGTCATCTTCGCTGACACTGCAAAGTTACCTTCGAGATTACTTCGCTCCTTCGCACTTCACCTTTGGTACTCAATTCCTCTACGAGTCAAAAAAAAAAGTCCAAGGCCTTGTTTAGATGCACACCAAATTCCAAGTTTTTTCACTCTCTCTCCATCACATCAATTTTTAACCGCTTGCATGGAGTATTAAATGTAGGTAAAAAAAATAACTAATTACACAGTTTAGTTGGAAATCACGAGATGAATCTTTTGAGCCTAGTTGGTCTACGATTGGACAATATTTGCCAAATAAGACAAAAGTGGTACTATTTATCGGGTTGCAAAAATTTGCAAAGAGAACAAGGCCCAAGTCGTGTGTACTTTTGGTCCTTCGTACTTCACCTTCGGTACTCCCATGCCAAATTGCCTAACAACAATTCTTGAGCCGCCAAATTAAATCTCGATCACATCTCTTCTCTACAACTAAACCAAGAGATATCGTTGGCCAGGCAACATGAAAAGAGTGCCGAGAGCACGCAACCCCTGGTCCCCACCGCGCACAACACCTGGGCTGTTTTTTTTTCATCACACAAACCACAGCCCCGTCCGTTTTTTAACCTTCCCATCAATAAAGATCATGATTGATTCCTTCGTACCGTGACTTTCGGTTTTCACGCCACGATCGATTCCATGTCAAGCCAAAATCCCCTCCACCGCGATGCACCCGAGCCGCCCGCACCTCCAGCTATATGTGAGCGCTTTTCGTGTGGACACTCGCATGCAACCGCCGGCCACAACAACAACTGCTTGCAACGGGAGGGGGGCAAGAAGCGCTTGCGACGGGAGGGGCGAGAAACGCTCGCGACGGTGGCGAGCGAGCGGCGCCGGATGGGGCGTGCGGCAATAGCGAGGCAGAGTGGCATCCGCGTTCGGGACGGGACGGATGGAGTGGCAGCCGCAAGACGATGTAGTGGAGAGGAGGGAGTGGAAGGGATAAGAAGGTTTTTTCTTTTTTTAGAATGGTTGGGGGCGAGGGCGAGTTGATGAGCAGTCGTTGGTCTGTGTTGTGGCCCACCATCGGCACCGTCCGGGCGGACGGACGCCCCAGCTATACCCAGCATTACCGTTTGCAAATTTGGGGAGAAAAATTCAGTGCAAACGTGGTGCGACTGATACGTGAGCCACAATATCACCTTAAATGTACACGTGGTAAGTTACACTACAGGATACAGGAGCTTTGCCGAGTACCAAGGGCACTCGGCGAAGCCTCAAAAACACTCGGCAAAGGGTTTGCTGAGTGTTACACTCAGCAAAGACGTTGCCGAGTGCCCAAAAAATACTCGGCAAACTTTTTTTTCAAAAAAAAATAAAAAAAGGCATGCCGACACGACGCCCGTACCACCAGCACCGTCGCTGCCACCACCATCCACGCCCCCGCCACCATCCACGCCCGCCGCCACCATCCGCGCCTGCCGCCGCTGCCCGCACCACGCCGCATCCGCCTCCGCCACCGCCCCACCGCTCTCAGCCAGGGGGCTGCAGCTCGCCCCTGGCCCGCGTCGCCGTCCCCTCCGTCGCCTGGGGTGCGCCGCGGCCGGCCCCCCTCCCTGGATCTCGCCGTTGGGGGAGGAAGAGAGGGAGGGGGGCGGCACCGGCCGCCGGATCTCGCCGGTGGGGAGGCGGCGCCGAAAAGCGGGAGGGGAGGGGCCGCGCCGGGGAAAAAGGTAGGGGAGGGTGGAGCTAGGGAAGAAGGGAGGGGCGGGATCCGGCGGGGAAGAAGGGAGGGCCCGGATCAGGCGGGGAAGAAGGGAGGAGGGGAGGGGAGGGGCTGGATCCGGCGGGGAAGAAGAAGGGATGGAGGGAGGGGGCGAGATCCCAAGGGGAAGAAGGGAGGGGCTGGATCCGGTGGGGAAGAAGGGAGGAGGGAGGGAGGGGCCGGATCCGGGAGGTGGGGAAGAAAGAAAGGGGGAGGGGAGGGGTCAGCCGCCGGTGGGGAAGAAGAAGGGAAGGAGGGAGGGGCCGGGCCGTCGGGAGGGGAGGAGGAGGATGGAGGGGAGGCGGAGGAGGGGATCTCGCCGGGGAGTGAAGGGAGGGGCGGTTGCAGGGAGGAGGAGGGGAGGGAGGGTGCGGGAGGAGGGGGGGGCAGGGGGCTAGGGAGGGGAGGGGAGGCGGGTGTGGGAGGAGGGGGTGTGTGCGTGAGGGAGGGGAGGGGCAGGTGGGTGATTTTAGGGGAGAGTGGGTTTTTTTCTACATTTTTTTGCTTTGCCGAGTGTTATTTTTGGACACTCGGCAAACCTCCCTTTTTGTCGAATGTTTTTTTTTACACTCGGTTAACCCCCTATTTGTTGAGTGTTTTTTGTTTGACACTCAGCAAACCACCATCTTTGCCGAGTGTTTTTATGATAGCACTCGGTAAAGAATTTGTTTGCCGAGTGCCCGAGGAAATGCACTCGGCAAACATAAAAACACTCGGCAATTTTGAGGTTTCGGTAGTGTTAGATGCCTCATGGGCCACACGGCAACCATACATCTTCACAGTGCGGATGGTCCTCACACATTTTTTTCAATTTGGGGAACCACATGGAGATTTATGTCAGATTTAGTCTCCAGACAGATCATGTTTAATTTGGAACAATTTAGGCATAAATCTTATCAAATTTAAATGTAGACTATGTATGTGCCATAATTTTTTCTAGTAAATCTAGATGGTTAGATTACCATAAAAATCTAACTGTGTTTTTTTTTGCAAAGTGTGCGTGCTGCACGTAGGTGAACCACAACAACTTAGCTGGGTAGGGTGTGCTTATTTTTTTTAATTAACCTGATATCAAAAGTTAAATTGCATAGCACCTGCTGAAACCTGCAAGGCTCTAAATTAAAACATTTAATTAGCTCATTTTGACTTGATGTACGTTTCGCGGTAGCCAAAAGTGATTGTCCGGCTTCCACCTCTCTGTGCATCGACAAGTATTCGCCAGATTTGCTAAGAAATTGTATCCAATTTCAGGCGCTCGAGCCTTACTAATATGTTAGTTTAACCATGAAATTGATAATCTGGCCACATGCTTGCGTTTGTCATAACGGCGCTCCGGCTTCGTCGTCCTGAATCCTGAGGGGTCTCACTTGGAGACACGCACCACACGCTTTCAGAGTGCTGTAGCTGCTGGGCTGGTTGCTGGGGCTGTGGATTGACTGCTGCAGTGCAGACACCCTGTGCAGCAGCAGCAGCGCTGCAATTAGCATAGCCGATCAGTCTGAAACGCACGTGAAGGGTGCGAAGTCTGCAGCACTGGATCGGAGGGGCGGCCACGTCCACCGTCTATGGGCGATGGCGAGGAATCTACGACCATGGCGCCCAGCATGGTCCACAGCTCGCCGCTCCAGAGGCGCATGGAGCCCTGGGCAGAGTGGTTCGCTCACTTCCACAGTTCCACCTCGTCGTCCCAAGTGGCGCCGTACGCTCTGCTCAACCAGCCGGCCCGGGCATCGAGCCATCGCCCTTGATGTGGAGGCGAGGGAGCACCGCGCACCGCGACCCGGTTGCTGGCACCGTGTCGGGGGCGCGCGCGGCGTGCTTGAACCAGGAGTTTGCATTCGATCTGCGTGCCACGGTCACCGCGGAAAGTCGGCACGCGCGACCATGCACCGAACCGAGCTGGCGTCTCCGTCTCCATCTGCTATTCCAATCCTCCCGTCGTCTGGCCGGCGGCCCCGACCCGCGTGGGGGATCGATGATCTCGACTCTCAAGAGCCGCCTTGGCGCCATGGAGGCGGGGGCCAGAGACGATCTCGAGACGCGGCTGCTCGCGAGGTCGAGATAGAGATCGATCGGGATATGCCACGGCAGGGTCGACGCCCGCGGCATCGTTGCTACTGGAAGGCCACAGCCACCTCTCTCCATCGGCTGCGTGCCTGCGACGATGTGCCATCTTTGTCCCGTTCCTTCCAGCGCCGCCGCCGCGAGCTCTGCCGTCCGGGGGCTTGCCTGGCCGGCATGGAAGTCAATCATCCTCACGCTGCTTCTACGTACTACTGGCTAGCTCCTGCTGGTTCGTTGCTTTTGATCTCTCCCTTCCCTTCCTAGTCAATCCCCAGTCGCCCAGTCCATACTCCATAAATGATATATATATAATAATATACAAGTACAACTGTACAAGTATACAACAAAGTAACCAAAAAAAACCAACCACTTGTTAACCGCTGAACCACGCCACGCCATCCACAGTGTCTCTTGTGGAGGGATTTGCTTGTGTTTCTTTCCAGCTCACAAGGTAGCTTGTCATTTTGTGCACTGGATGCATAAAGTAGCTTGACGACATGCTGCGTTTATCTGTTTTAAAAGACCAAACACTCAATTTTCTTTCATCTTCTGAGAACATGAAACGAGGCTGTGCATCGAATTTGAACTGTTTTATCGAAAATAAGATTGGGCTTACAAATTAACACATGTGAAGCACATCCTCGTGTTGAGCCGTTGAGGACGGAGGGGCGCCGACCGGCGGGCGAGTGTGGTTATCTGTGTAGACGATCGACCTCGATCCGGTGGACACTACAGACACTGTGCACGGCGCCTTCCCCCTAGCATAGACGACGAATTGAAGGTTATATATTTGGCCGAAAGCTCACGCTCGCTTGAGGGGGTGTTTAGATCCGGCTGCTAAAGTTTAGCTGACTAATTTTAGTCATATTTAATCATTTTTTATCTAAACACTATGACTAAATGACACTAAATGGTCATTTAGCCAATTACTCACCAAGAAGTTGCTAAATGGAACTAAAGCTCAGAATGACTCACCTATTAGTCACTTTAGATTTAAACACCCCAACTAAAATGAATTAAAAGATTATTTTAGTCCACCAAACTAAACAACGGTCTCCGTTGGGAAAGGCCGGAACACTTCGTTCTGGCACAACACATGGCTCGTCGACGATCCATTGGCTATAAAGATGCCGGCCCTTTACAGTCATTTCAACGTCCGGCTGAACTCAGTGCACGACATCATGGCCTTGGGCATGCACAATCTACTGCAACAGCGACTGTCTAGTTAGCCCTGGTTTAGTTCGCGAAATTTAGATTTTAGGGCTACTGTAGCACCTTCGTTTTTATTTGACAAATAGTGTCCAAACATTGACTAATTAGGCTTAAAACGTTCGTCTCGCAATTTCCCACCAAACTGTGCAATTAGTTTTTTTTTTCGTCTACATTTAATGCTCCATACACGGGCCGCAAACATTCGATGTGACAGTTACTGTAGCAATTTTTTGGATTTTGGGGTCCAACTAAACAAGGGCTAGGCCTATGGAGAACTACAACAACTAAGGGTGCGTTTAGATCCAAAAAATTTTGGGTTTTGGCTACTATAGCACTTTCGTTTGTATTTGGCAATTAGTGTCTAATTATAGACTAATTAGGTTCGAAAGTTTCGTCTCGCGATTTCTCGTCCAACTGTGCAATTAGTTTTTTTCGTCTACATTTAGTACTCCATACATGTGCCGCAAGATTTGATATAATAGGTATTGCGTAAAATTTTTTAGCAACTAAACATGCCCTAACCAACCTCCTGGGTGATGTGATCCTGGAGAACGTCCCGGACCAGCGCACGAGCTTCTACTAGGGGGCTGTTTAGTTCCCCTCTAAAACGTCAAATTTTTTAAAATTCTCTGTCACATCGAATCTTTGGATGCATGCATGAAGTATTAAATATAAATAAAAAATAAAACTAATTACACAATTTAGACGAAATCCACGAGACGAATCTTTTAAGCCTAATTAGATTATGATTGGACACTAATTGCCAAATAACCACGAAAACGCTACACAAACGTTTTGCCAAAATATTTGGCAACTAAACTGGGCCTATGATGATGACGCAAAGCTGCTCTCCAGCGTTATTTACCGGGCGTCGACAAGAGCTGACCAGCCCTGTCCCTCCTTCAAGTTTGTCTGGCGTCACTTTGCTCCACCTAGAGTCAAGTTCTTCGCCTGGCTTCTGACGAAGAACAGGATCAACTGCAGAGCTGCCCTAGTGAAGAACATCCTACAAGATGCGACCTGTGAGATCTGCCACCAAGGACATGAGACTGCCGACCATATATTTTCAGGCTGCAGCTTCACAAGAGGCTTCTGGGCACGTATTGGCTCTGGAACCCGGATGATATCGCCCCGGTTTCTGAACTCTGGCTCACTCAACCGCCACCAAGAATTCATGCGGACATAGCCAACCCTACTATCCTGTTATGCTGTTCGGAGATCTAGAAACACAGACATGAGGTGGTGTTCAAACGCCTACCACCGAGCACCGATCGACTGCTAGCTGCCTGCAGAGACGCGATGAACTCCTAGGCATGCAGTGTTATCTAATCTACTGCCACCTTGTGTAAATATAGTAAGGGAAGGCGACGTCGATTTTGTCTTTTCTGTGATACAGTAGCCGCTGCAGGTGCAGACGTCGCACGGCTCACCTGCAGCACTGTAGAAACAGGCAGTGACGGCGCAGAGTCAGCCCTATCAGATTATCTAGTTACTGTGCCAGTATGGGCGCTGCACATGGACTAGATAGTTTGAGTTATATAAATAGACATGTATGGCAACTCAGTAAAGAGAGCTCAGATTTGTCATCACACATACAGGGCCTCGGCCAACGCTGTTGTCTTGTATTGTGCGTGCTTACTCTGTTCTCTCTTCTTCTCTCAACTCCGTCCATAGTGTGTGGGTACGGACAACGCCACGTGCACGTGGTCGCAGACGGCTAGTGGGTGCTCTCGCAATGATGGCTCGTGCTCGGCGAGAGACAAATCAAGTGCTCCTCGCTTTGAGCGGTTGCTGCGGCAAGATCGGCTAGAGTGGTTCACTAACGTGAGCCGGTGATCCTGTGAGACCAAGGATGGTCTGGAGGCTATCTGTAGTGGTCTGGAGGCCTCGTTGGTCTGGAGGCTATCTGTAGTGGTCTGGAGGCCATCTCGTTGATCTGGAGGCTATCTGTAGTGGTCTGGAGGCCATCTCGTTGATCTGGAGGCTATCTGTAGTGGTCTGGAGGCCATCTCGGTGGTCGGGAGGCTAACTGTGGGCCAACAAGTGGTATCAGAGCCGTACAAGCGCCGTCGTTGTAACACCTCGGGTGTTAGCCTTGCATAACTTGACTTGCATAACATGAGCATGAGCATCAAGCATTCATAAATCATCATTTACAATTGAAACATCTGATCGAAACATATGAAACATTGCTTGTTATTTCATGTTCCTTGTAACATATGCATATGATCATGTGCAAACAAATGCTAGTGTGTCATGTCGGTCACTATAACACCTTAGCTACACTTAGGTTAACAAAAGGAACCTTGTTCATGAAGACCACATTTCTTGATCAAGCATTTAAGTGTTATTTCATGTGTTGACTTGAATGGCTATATGTGTGACTACTACATGAAATGCTTAATTGACCTGGCAAATTGTTTAAACATGCTTAGGATATCATTAGGAACAACTTTGGTATTTAGGGCTAGGGCTAAATTGGTCATTTAGCCATAGTTTGAATGTGTATCTTGATTTCAAAGTGACATGTTTGACTAAAGTTGAACTAGGTGTTAGAGACCTTGCATGGAGGAGTTCACTAAAGCAAAGTTGTAATATTTGACATAAGGAACAACTTTCATTTTTAAGTCATGGACTGATTTTGCTTCTAACATGCTTGAATGGGTCCCACAAAAACCAGCAAATCCAAACCTTCAACACTTAGGAATTTTTTCAAGTGTTTGATCAACTAACCGATCGACAAACCGAGGTTGGGCAACGAGATTACTCCGTATCTATTGCGAATTAGAGCTCGATCATTGAACAACAATTGAAGCTGGTACATAGGGCTATAAATTTTGTTTAGACGTCTTGTGCTTTGGAGCGACGGATTAGCGGGAAATTCGGCAGCAATTCTCGTCGTCAGGCTCGGCCATCTCGTTCTGACGAAGCTGAATCGCGAATGAACATGGCCGACCGGTTTCAGGCTTTGTGCGCCGCGTGTCCCGGTGGCGGCGGTCGCGTCGCCGGTATACGACGACCACAGAGAGCCACGCCGCGCCTGGGTGCGGCCTTAACCCCGCCAGCGTCCGCCCGAGTCGCCCTGCGCTTCATTTCCATTTTTTGCTCCGTCTTCCTCGCCGCAATGACAAATGAAGCTCTCGGCCCGCACCTCCGCCGCCGCCATAGCCGTCACCAGCTCGTCCTCGCTGCTCCTTCGCCACCGCAATAGCACTACCATCTCCCCAGCACCCGTAGCTCCTTCCAAAGGCCCGCCATTCGCGTTTGGTAAGCCATCACCAGCAAGACATGCTCGCCGGAGCTCGCCAAGAAGCCCCGTCACCGTGGCGCGGCGCCACGTCCCCCCTCTAAGCGTTAGCTAGCGCGATAGGTCCGCCATAGTACCCTGTGCTCGTCCGAGCCTTAGGTCGGGCCACCGAGGACGTCGCCGGCGTTTTTTGCCGTGGTCGACCTCGCCGTTCCGCCATGGCACGCCGCCGCCGCTAGCTCTAGGGTCAAGACAATAGTGCTTGGCCAAGTGGCTCAATAGGTTCGCCAGTCATGTAGGTCCTACTCGATGACCTCACCACGGCAAGCTTCGTCGTCGAGCCGCAGCAGTGCACAAGAAGTGCCCAGCAAGCGCCTGCTGCTCTGCTCCGTGTCATCGACGCTGGTGGGGTCCCCGACCAGCTGGTCCCACTGTCGTGCCGATGACAAGAGAGTGTAGGCTAAACCATTTTGAATCCAGTTTTTGATTGGTTTTGTTATTTTTGTATCTGCAGATTGGTAGCTCCAAAAATGTTGAAATAAATATGGTTGTGTGTTCTTAGGGAGTGTAGTATTTAGGAAAAATATGTTCTTGGCTTCAACAGTAGAAATTTTGGAGATTTAAATAGGGATTTCAAATGTGCTTTTGAATGCATTTAAATTTGTTTATTTTATATCTAGAGTTCCTGTGCTCCAAAAAATTATGAAATTTTTGTGGTAGGCTATTCTTAGCATACATGAGCTTGGATAAAAATTTTAGAACCAGTGCATGTGTAGATCTATAGTTATAGATTTTTCTTTTATAAATAGTTAATCCTTGCATGAATTTTTATAAATTAATTATGAGTCCAAAATTCATGAGATTTATTGGAGGTGATACTAGTACCATATGGATGCTAAGAAAATATGAAATCTGTTGTTTGACACTTTTCAATAGGATTTTCCATTTATGCTATTTCAAGCCTTGCTGCCTTGTCATTTTGTATAGAATGTTCTACTTGGTAAAATGACATGAAATTTTTTATAGTAGTCCTTTGATAGCATTATTAAGGCTCTGTAAATTTTTGAGAATTTATTCAGCCCATCTGATATATATTTATTATTTAACCTAGATATCTAAATAAAATAATAAAGGCAATTTAATAAATAGTTTGGGCTTTGCCATTTTATTATCTTAACTATGTTTGGTATGCTTAAACTGTTGGTAGGTTCTAGGTTGTCAATTTGTGGATGATTACATAAAGTAGAGGTGCTATTACTTTATGTTGCATGATAAATCATTTTCGGACTGATTCTAGAGTATGAGGAGTTACATGTTGAAACTGATGTAGACTGTAAAAATGGTTAATAACAAAGTTGTAGAAAATTTGATAAGCTTTCCAGAAAGTCCAGGATCACTAGATTTGGAATTGTAGAACTCCAGTTATGAGTGAAACAAGTGGATCTTTGTTTATGGCATAGTCGATGCTTGTAGAAGTAGTTAAGTAGTAAGTTTAGAAGAGATATGCACCTACTCAAACAACGTGATGCACTTGTTAACATATATGCATTCATAATACTTATACCCTATTCATGCATCTAGGATCGGAGGAAGAGATCACGTTGTTGGAATTGAAGAAGCAGAGGAAGGAACCCGCAGGAGGATCCGCAAGCCGCAGCCCCCAAGGCGTGGAGCGAGAACCTCAAGAGCTTCCGAGTGCCACGACCACCGCCCTACTTCCTTTCGCGAGGCAAGCCCGGAGCATTATAAGTCTCCCGAAGAATTTACAAATGTTTACTTACGTATTTATGATTGATGCATTAGGTTATAAGAGTTGAATGAAACCACTTGATGCATGTACATTCCTTGTCCAGATATTACACCTTTAACCGGTATAGGTCCAGGATCGAATATATATATGCTTAGCCATGCTTAGACCGGTAGAAGTCGGGTGATGTCCTGTCACCGCGAGATATAGGTGGATACCGGAGCACGGGTTGGCTATATCTGCTATCGTGGAACAGAACCATGAGGTACAAGTAAATTGAGACCGGACGGGAGGTCGATAGGGAAGCAACAAGGCATGGAGGTCTTGGGTGTGGACTTATCCCCGTCTGTGTCGATTAAGGACCGTACCGTTGTTGGCGCTTCTGACAAGATTGAACGCATGCCTCTCACTTAGCTGGCCGGATAACTCGTTCCGACCCATGGGCCGAGTAATTCAACTCGGCCGGAATCGTTACATTGTGCGCTCCTTCCGGGAACGATCGGTGAGCCCAAGGGCAGGTTTGGCTCGAGCATCCCGGCATCTGGTGTTCCAGTTTGCGCTTGTAGATCTGAACCGCGAAATGTGTACCGGAGTTGTACCAAAGGTGACCTAAGACTATCGTGTTTGGTAGATCTGGGTTTGTGTTAGGAAGAAATTCCCATTTGGTTGAAATCGATTGAATCTCCGCTCTCCCGGATAGTGAGAAACTTGGCTAGTCCCAACATCGTAGTGACTATATTATGAAACATGGTGGTTCGGATGAATATGGAATTACAATACCTGCTATGGTTACTATTGTATGATTCTAAATAATATACCACATGTTTGGCATGGGGTAGTTGCTAATCTAGAAATGGATAGTTATAATTAACTTGATAAAGGAATCACAAGTGTACAAAGGTTAATTGCCTTTTTTCGCAAAATGTTGTCAAGTTCGTCCACTTATACTGACCTTGCATGATCCTTGGAGTCATTTTATTTCGGTTCATGACGGGTAAGTCTAGTGAGTACCTTCTCGTACTCGTGGTTTATTTTCCCATTGTTGCAGATGGCACTTTGTGTATCATGGTTATTGCAAGAGTTGCTTCTATCCCATTGTGGATGAGGAGTAAGCCTTGGGTGTGCTTCCTTAGAAATTCCTATCTTTGCTTTTGTGGATCGTGATCGGCTCGGCATCGTATCAAACTACGTTGGAAACTTATTTTCAAACTTATTTGCTTCCGCTTTAATTATCAAACTCGGTTTGTAATAACTTCCTATTCAGTACTACGATGATGAAAGTATCGTGAACTTTATGTAATATGTGGCATGTATGTTGAATCTCATACGATCTTGGTTGTTGTAAATCGTTTTATCGAGACCCGTCGTGGTACTCGACGGACTACGGGTTTATATGGGTTCAAGTATGACGGTCACGACCGCTATGGATTGCCATTATACTTGTATTCTTATAAATTGGTCGGTTCTGCGACAGCTGGCATCAGAGCAAGATTCAACGTTAATTGTCACAAGTGTATTTAAAACAAAAGTTTTTGTTTTCCGAAAACCCTTCTCTAGCAACTAATAGTTATATAATAGGTATTTGAAATCTAAAGTGTGCCAATGATCACTTTCCTTATGCCCAAATTAAGGACTTTAGGTGGCTACTTAAGTACTAACATGGGGGTTTTTACTTCGTCGTCCATACGGCGTGCTATTGTATGGATGCCATTCACTTGAATGGTAATGTATGGATCAAATGCCTCTACGCCAAGGTAAGATGAGTGTAGGACCGCAAGATGTGAGCATGCGGTCGGGAAGAGTAGCTTTGGTACGGCTATGTATGCATGCTTGCATGTGTATATGGTACGTATTTAATTGTGGGTTTAAATTACTGTCGGGTAGATTGATACGGAAGTATATGTATGGGTATACATATATGGAAGTATTTACAATTACATTATGCATATTCATTATGGGTTTAAGGGCTGAAATGAAATTTTATGCAGGTACACTAACAACGAAACGTGTAGCTCGACTAGTTACGCTATTTATGAGAGAACGTATGTATGCCACCGTGTCTACCGCTAGAAACAAATTTTTCCTAAGTTTGTGAGGACGTACGGAACGAGCATGCATCATGATAATTACCATTCACATAATTACATTGTTCCTCCCCTTATAAAATTCTTACTCGGTTATGTAACTCTTATCCATTATGGCATTGTCTCACCAAGGGGTACATGTTAATGGTGCAGATGGCACGCACAAAGCAGACCGCTCGCAAGTCCACCGGAGGCAGAGCTCCCCGCCGTCAGCTTGCTCCACGTACCCGTCAACGTCACACGTTCCTTGGAGAGTTTGGGATGCCTACACTCTTGTGGAGAGTACTTAGTTATGTAGGCTATCCTGATGGAATGGAACCCCGCTACTTCTGGGCGAATGAGCAGTTGGGAGAAGGTCTCTTAGTTACTGTGGAGGCCGTTGTTCGTCCCCGAGGTGACGATTCTGAGTGGACAGGCTGGTGTTATGAGTCAACTGGTAGGACTGCTGAAGAAGCAGCTAGCAGGGCAGCCTTTGGGATCCTGAGAGACATCATGGAACGTTTTCCTCAGGAGCTGGCAGCCGCTTTGGTTGGAGTCTTTCCAAGAGGTAACCCCTCCACTGACTCATGGCAGCAGACAAGAGGAAAATCTTTGGAGATTGGTGCAGCGGAGAGGCAGAACAGTGATAACCCTTCCATGAGCGCTATGTTCGCAATGATGAGAGTGTTGGATGGAGTTGAAGGTAGCCTCAGACGTGTGTCTGGTGCTCTTGGTCATGCCCGCGAGGACCGACGTCAGCTTCAGAGGGAGCACGACGCCGAGATTGAAAGGCTCACTGAAGAGATGACTCGGTTAACTCACCAGCGAAATGCAGCTTGGACAAGGGAAAATGTCCTAAGAGCTCGACAGTTTGAGCTAGGGACAAAGAATGCCAATGCGGAAGAATACAATGATAATCTGCATGAAGAGGTTCATCTTCCGAACAATCAGCTCCACCCTTATGTCCCACCCGGAGCCGCAGAAATGGATCTAGAAGGGTACGAGGAAGGAGAAGAAGAAGTGGATCTGAAGAAGAAGTAGAACACGAGGAAGGAGATGATCCTGCGTCGACCTTGATAGTGATCATGATGAGGATTAGATCGCTTAGCACTTAGTGGAAGGACTAATGTATCACACTGTATTCATGTAATGGACTGTAGCTCGAATTTGGCCTTAGTAACCAGACTATCATGTAATGTCAATCGCATGTTGGGATGAACGTCAATGCAATTCCGTTCCTGTCGGTGATCACGATTTAACTTTGCTTGCATTATGAGCGCGATAAGTGGTCAAATTGGGGATGCCATGTTGCGAGAATGAATTGTTATGCCTCTGTTTTTATTGTGAATTTGAGAATTTCTCCAGTAATTTCAGTCCGGCATGATTATGATTCATCCGCAATCTCTTGACATCAACCAATAATCGCTTATTGTTGCAACTTGCAGATGACGCCGCACCCGTCTTTGAGTCAGTAGCGATCCACGATGGCAATGGTGATGACTTACCACCACCACCACCGCCATTGGGCCCCGCTCAGGAGTTCTTTGCTCGATTCTTGGGAAGCCAAAGGACAATGGAAGAAGCTTTGCACCTAATCGCAAGAAAACACCGCTCGTGGCCACCCCCACAAAGAAACGGGGCCGAGCCAAATCAGCACACATACCTTCAAGGAGTTTCGGACACGAAGCCTCCAATCTTCAAGGTGGTACGAGGAACCATCTGAGCCGATGAATGGTTGAATACCATTGAGCCGAAATTCCGTCTGTTGAGGATCACGAGCATCCGAAAGCGAGTATATGCTTCTCACCAATTGCAAGGACCAGCGAGGAATCTGGTGGACACACTTCTGTCGTCTCTGCTGCTAATGCACGAGTGATCTGGGAACAATTCAAAGCTGGCTTTTAGGGGACATCATATTCCCGGGCCACGATGCGCATGAAAGCAACCCAATTTATGAGGCTCACTCAGGAACAAAGTCACTCATCGAGTATATGCACGCATTCAACAATTTGTCAAGATATGCTCCCGGTTTTGTGGATCTTCAAGAGAAAAAGATAGAGAGTTTCAAGCGAGGGTTGGGTACCAAACCGATGAAGACTATGGCAAATTCTCGATGTACCACATTACAACGAGTTTATTAGTGATGCCTTGACCCAAGAAAACCACAACAACATGCATGCAGTTGCTAAAAAGGTCGCAAGAGGGCCTATGAGGCGGTGCATCCGGATCTTTCCAATGAAAGCGCCTATCACAGCTAGGCCACAATTCCGTCCACACTGCACCCAAGTTCAGGCCTCCACCACCAAAGCTCAGAATAATAACAGCCACGAAACCGTTCCGTATATGCGTTCACTATTGCCTTACCAAAAGGAAATGGTAATCGAGGACAGCTCCACGAGATTGAAGTAATCAACCATGTTTCAACTGCAACCAACTGGGTCATTGGTCCAAGGAATGCCCCCACCCCAAGAGGAATGGCAACCCCACGCAGAACAATCGAGGCGGTGAATGCTGTGGCACGTCAAGGACAAGTGCACTATACATTTGTGGAGGAAGTGCCCATGGGAGAAGTTGTCACGGCTGGTATGTTTCTTGTCAACAAGCACCCCATTTGTTGTTTTATTTGATTCGGAGCTTCTCATTCATTTATGAGTCAAGCATTTGCATCTAGACATGATCAAGAAATAATAGAAGTAAGTAAAGGGGTTTTAACATAAGTTCAAATAGGGGTACTGTTACTACCAAAAGATAGTCAAAAATGTACTCATTTTGATACAAGGGGAGTAGTACAACAGATTTGATAATATTGCCGGGATTGTCGATAAGTGTAATCTTAGGCATGAATTGGATGAAGTATCATGGTGCTCTTATTGACACTAGCACCCGTACTATCATGTTGAGAGAACCCATGGAGGGAATGCTTTTCTAGTTCCACTCTCCCATGAGTTCGAACCCCAACATCTAGCTTCATGCTATCCAAGCCACCACCATATGTGATATTCCGTGGTTTGTGAGTTTCCGGATGTATTTCGGAGGAATTACCAGGTCTACCACCGGATAGGGACGTGGAATTTAAGATCGAATTAGTGCCGTGTACCGCACTCCATATCCGTAAGGCCCTATAGAATGCCACCCAATGAGTTAGCGTAACTCAAGGTTCAATTGCAAGATCTATTGGACAAAGGTCTTATCCAACCTAGTTCATCTCCGTGGGGATGTCCAGCACTGTTTGTGAAAAAGAAGGATAAGTCACTGAGGATGTGTGTAGATTACAGACCACTCAATGCTGTGACCATCAAGAACAAATATCCGTTACCCCGCATCGACATCTTGTTCGATCAGCTAGCAAAGGCAAAAGTATTCTCCAAAATTGACTTGAGATCAAAGTTACCATCGAGATAAAGATCGTACCAGGAGGATATACCCAAAAGCGCTTTCTCTACTAGGTACGGCTTATCATGAGTATTTGGTTATGTCTTTTGGACTAACGAATGCTCCAGCCTATTTCATGTACCTGATGAACTCGGTATTCATGCCCGAACTTGACAAGTTCGTGGTCGTGTTTATTGATGACATATTGATTTATTCAGAAAATGAGTCAGACCATGAAGAGCATCTGAGGATTGTCCTATCCAGACTCAGGGAACATAAGCTATATGCCAAGTTGAGCAAATGTGAATTTTGGTTGAGCAAAGTACCATTTTTAGGTCACATTTTATCCAGAGATGGAATCTCAGTAGACCCATCAAAAGTACAGGAGGTCATGGATTGGAAAGCCCCAACTTCCGTGCATGAAGTTCGGAGTTTTCTAGGGTTAGCAGGATACTATCGTCGGTTTATTCCAGATTTCTCAAAAATAGCTAAGCCTATGACCAGACTACTTCAGAAAGATGAGAAATACAAGTGGACACCAGAATGTGAAACAGCTTTTCACACTCTCAGAACTTTGTTGACTACCGCACCAGTGCTAGCACAACCAGACATTGAAAAGCCTTTTGATGTATTTTGTGATGCATCAGGAGTAGGTTTGGGATGTGTACTTATGCAAGAAGGGAGAGTAATTGCATATGCCTCTCGGCAACTGAGAAAACATGAAGTCAACTACCCTACACATGATTTGGAACTTGCAGCCGTTGTCCATGCACTAAAGATATGGAGACATTACTTGTTGGGCAATGTATGTCATATCTATCTCGACCACAAGAGCCTCAAGTATATCTTTACCCAAATGAGTAAATCGAACATGAGACAACGAGATGGTTGGAATTGATTAAGGACTATAATTTGAAGTGCATTACCATCCGGGTAAAGCTAATGTAGTAGCCGATGCACTTAGTCGAAAGTCCCATTGCAACACAAAGGGAAGCGCTATTGGAAGATGGATTCAACTTGCTACATCCTCTTTGTGCTACACAATATCAATCGGTTGTTCGCTTGAAGGCGTAATCATAGAGCTACACAGCAGACGGATGTAGGAATAAGTCACATCAAGAGAAAATGCAAGAGCAAGAGACCAAACATTTTAGATTGGACGAAAAAGGTGTATTATGGTTTGAGGACCGACTAGTGGTGCCGAAAGACCGTGAGCTAAGGAATCAAATTTTAAAAGAAGCTCACTCCTCCAAATTATCTATCCACCCGGGTAGTAGTAAGATGTATCAAGATTTGAAAACCCGTTTTGGTGGACTAAGATGAAGAAAGAGATCGCAGACCAATGTTGCAAGGTGTGATAAGCTGCAGAGAGTGAAAGCCGTCCATATGAAAACCATTTGGATTACTTCAGCCACCTTTGCCTATTCCAGGATGGAAATGGGAAGAGATCAAGTATGGACTTTATTATGTGCCTTCCAACAACACCCCAAGGTCACGATTCAATCTAGGTCATTGTTGATCGTCTCACCAAGTCAGCACACTTCATACCCGTGAACACGCGCGTATATAGTTGGGAAATACGCTGAATTATCGTTGCCCAGATCGTGAAATTGCATGGAGTACCCAGGACTATAATCTCGAGATAGAGGACCACAGTTCATAGCTCGTTTCGGGAGCACTTACACCAAGCTTTGGGAACCAAGCTAATCGGAAGTTCAACTTATCATCCTCAAACTTCGGATGTGACAGACAGGCGAGTGAACCAAATCCTAGAAGATTTACTTAGGGCTTGTGTTATATCTTCAAAAGGTTCATGGGAGAAATGGTTACCTTTAGCTGAATTCTCCTATAACAATAGTTATCAAGTTTAGTATCAAAATGGCTCCATTTGAAGCCTTGTATGTATGGCAGAAAGTGCAGAACTCCATTGAATTGGATTGAGCCCGGTGAAAGGAGATATTTTGGTATTGATTTTGTCAATGAAGCCGAAGAACAAGTACGTATCATCCAACAACACATGAAGGGCAGCTCAATCAAGACAGTAAAAGTTATGCCGATAGAAGAAGAAGACCACTAACTTTTGAAGTAGGTGACTATGTGTACTTGAGAGTATCACCCATGAAAGGCGTGAAAAGATTTGGGATGAAAAAGAAACTTTCACCAAGATATGTAGGGCCATACAAAATTTTGGAACGAAAAGGAAATGTTGCGTACAAGCTACAACTACCACCAGAGATGAGTGCAATCTTTGATGTGTTCCATGTTTCTCGGCTAAAGAAATGTCTTGATACTGGGAAGAAGCTATTGCACCCACCAACGTGCAAACTTCAATCGGATCGACCTATGAAGAAAAGCCAATTCGAGTATTAGAAGTGATGGAGAGAGTAACAAGGAGTAAGATCATTAAGTTCTATAAGGTAGTGTGGAACAATCATAGTGAACAAGATGCTACATGGGAAAGAAAAGATTATCTGCAAGAAGTTTATCCGCCTTTTTCCAAGAATGGTAGGTCTTGCAAATCTCGGGACGAGATTTTTATAAGGGGAGGGGTCGTAACACCTCGGGTGTTAGCCTTGCATAACTTGACTTGCATAACATGAGCATGAGCATCAAGCATTCATAAATCATCATTTACAATTGAAACATCTGATCGAAACATATGAAACATTGCTTGTTATTTCATGTTCCTTGTAACATATGCATATGATCATGTGCAAACAAATGCTAGTGTGTCATGTCGGTCACTATAACACCTTAGCTACACTTAGGTTAACAAAAGGAACCTTGTTCATGAAGACCACATTTCTTGATCAAGCATTTAAGTGTTATTTCATGTGTTGACTTGAATGGCTATATGTGTGACTACTACATGAAATGCTTAATTGACCTGGCAAATTGTTTAAACATGCTTAGGATATCATTAGGAACAACTTTGGTATTTAGGGCTAGGGCTAAATTGGTCATTTAGCCATAGTTTGAATGTGTATCTTGATTTCAAAGTGACATGTTTGACTAAAGTTGAACTAGGTGTTAGAGACCTTGCATGGAGGAGTTCACTAAAGCAAAGTTGTAATATTTGACATAAGGAACAACTTTCATTTTTAAGTCATGGACTGATTTTGCTTCTAACATGCTTGAATGGGTCCCACAAAAACCAGCAAATCCAGCCTTCAACACTTAGGAAATTTTTTCGAAGTGTTTGATCAACTAACCGACTGACAGCCGAGGTTGGGCACGAGATTACTCCGTATCTATTGCGAATTAGAGCTCGATCATTGAACAACAATTGAAGCTGGTACATAGGGCTATAAATTTTGTTTAGACGTCTTGTGCTTTGGAGCGACGGATTAGCGGGAAATTCGGCAGCAATTCTCGTCGTCAGGCTCGGCCATCTCGTTCTGACGAAACTGAATCGCGAATGAACATGGCCGACCGGTTTCAGGCTTTGTGCGCCGCGTGTCCCCGGCGGCGGCCGCGCGTCGCCAGCGCCCTGACCGCGCAGGCCACGCCGCGCCTGGGTGCGGCCTTAACCCCGCCAGCGTCCGCCCGAGTCGCCCTGCGCTTCATTTCCATTTTCTGCTCCGTCTTCCTCGCCGCAGCGACAGCCGAGCTCGGCCCGCACCTCCGCCGTCGCCATAGCCGTCACCAGCTCGTCCTCGCTGCTCCTTCGCCACCGCAATAGCACTACCATCTCCCCAGCACCCCGTAGCTCCTTCCAGTGCCCGCCATTCGCGTTTGGTAAGCCATCACCGCGCGCACATGCTCGCCGGAGCTCCGCCGCAAGCCCCGTCACCGTGGCCGCAGCGCCACAGTCCCCCTCTCTAAGCGTTAGCTAGCGCGATAGGTCCGCCATAGTACCCCGGTGCTCGTCCGAGCCTTAGGTCGGGCCACCGAGGACGTCGCCGGCGTTTTGCCGTGGTCCAGCCTCGCCGTTCCGCCATGGCCGCCGCCGCTAGCTCTAGGGTCAGCAATAGTGCCGGCCAAGTGGCTCAATAGGTTCGCCAGGTCATGTAGGTCCTACCCTGATGACCTCACCGCCGGCGAAGCTCGCCGTCGTCGAGCCGCAGCCGCGCAGTGCCCAGCAGCGCCGCTGCTCTGCTCCGTGTCACTGACGCGTGGGGTCCCCTGACCAGCGGGTCCCACCTGTCAGCGACAGCAGTAGTGTAGGCTAAACCATTTTGAATCCAGTTTTTGATTGGTTTTGTTATTTTTGTATCTGCAGATTGGTAGCTCCAAAAATGTTGAAATAAATATGGTTGTGTTCCTTAGGGAGTGTAGTATTTAGGAAAAATATGTTCTTGGCTTCAACAGTAGAAATTTTTGGAGATTTAAATAGGGATTTCAAATGTGCTTTTGAATGCATTTAAATTTGTTTATTTTATATCTAGAGTTCCTGTGCTCCAAAAATTATGAAATTTTTGTGGTAGGCTATTCTTAGCATACATGAGCTTGGATAAAAATTTTAGAACCAGTGCATGTGTAGATCTATAGTTATAGATTTTTCTTTTATAAATAGTTAATCCTTGCATGAATTTTTATAAATTAATTATGAGTCCAAAATTCATGAGATTTATTGGAGGTGATACTAGTACCATATGGATGCTAAGAAAAATATGAAATCTGTTGTTTGACACTTTTCAATAGGATTTTCCATTTATGCTATTTCAAGCCTTGCTGCCTTGTCATTTTTGTATAGAATGTTCTACTTGGTAAAATGACATGAAATTTTTATAGTAGTCCTTTGATAGCATTATTAAGGCTCTGTAAATTTTTGAGAATTTATTCAGCCCATCTGATATATATTTATTATTTAACCTAGATATCTAAATAAAATAATAAAGGCAATTTAATAAATAGTTTGGGCTTTGCCATTTTATTATCTTAACTATGTTTGGTATGCTTAAACTGTTGGTAGGTTCTAGGTTGTCAATTTGTGGATGATTACATAAAGTAGAGGTGCTATTACTTTATGTTGCATGATAAATCATTTTCGGACTGATTCTAGAGTATGAGGAGTTACATGTTGAAACTGATGTAGACTGTAAAAATGGTTAATAACAAAGTTGTAGAAAATTTGATAAGCTTTCCAGAAAGTCCAGGATCACTAGATTTGGAATTGTAGAACTCCAGTTATGAGTGAAACAAGTGGATCTTGTTTATGGCATAGTCGATGCTTGTAGAAGTAGTTAAGTAGTAAGCGAGAAGAGATATGCACCTACTCAAACAACGTGATGCACTTGTTAACATATATGCATTCATAATACTTATACCCTATTCATGCATCTAGGATCGGAGGAAGAGATCACGTTGCTGGAATTGAAGAAGCGAGAGGAAGGAACCCGCAGGAGGATCCGCAAGCCGCAGACTCGAAGGCGTGGAAGCGAGAACCACGAAGAGCTTCCGAGTGCCACGACCACCGTCCCCACTTTCCTTTCTGCGAGGCAAGCCCGGAGCATTATAAGTCTCGAAGAATTTACAAATGTTTACTTACGTATTTATGATTGATGCATTAGGTTATAAGAGTTGAATGAAACCACTTGATGCATGTACATTCCTTGTCCAGATATTACACCTTTAACCGGTATAGGTCCAAGGATCGAATATATATATGCTTAGCCATGCTTAGACCGGTAGAAGTCGGGTGATGTCCTGTCACTGCGAGATATAGGTGGATACGGAGCACGGTTGGCTATATCTGCTATCGTGGAACAGAACCATGAGGTACAAGTAAATTGAGACCGGACGGGAGGTCGATAGGGAAGCAACAAGGCATGGAGGTCTTGGGTGTGGACTTATCCCCGTCTGTGTCGATTAAGGACCGTACCGTTGTTGGCGCTTCTGACAAGATTGAACGCATGCCTCTCACTTAGCTGGCCGGATAACTCGTTCCGACCGCGAAGCCGAGTAATTCAACTCAGGCCGGGAATCGTTCTGTTGTGCGCTCCTTCCGGGGAACGATCAGACTGAGCCCAAGGGCAGGTTTGGCCTGAGCATCCTGGCATCTGGTGTTCCAGTTGTCGGCGCAAAGATCTGAACCCATGAAATGTGTACCGGAGTTGTACCAAAGGTGACCTAAGACTATCGCAGTTTGGTAGATCTGGGTTTGTGTTAGGAAGAAATTCCCACTGGTTGAAATCGATTGAATCTCCGTCTCTCCCGGATAGTGAGAAACTTGGCTAGTCCCAACATCGTAGTGACTATATTATGAAACATGGTGGTTCGGATGAATATGGAATTACAATACACTGCTATGGTTACTATTGTATGATTCTAAATAATATACCACATGTTTGGCACAGGGGTAGTTGCTAATCTAGAAATGGATAGTTATAATTAACTTGATAAAGGAATCACAAGTGTACAAAGGTTAATTGCCTTTTTCGCAAAATGTTGTCAAGTTACGTCCACTTATATGAGCCTTGCATGATCCTTGGAGTCATTTTATTTACGGTTCATGACGGGTAAGTCTAGTGAGTACCTTCTCGTACTCGTGGTTTATTTTCCCATTGTTGCGAGATGGCACTTGTGTATCATGGTTATTGCAAGAGTTGCTTCTATCCCATTGTGGATGAGGAGTAAGCCTTGGGCGAGCTTCCTTAGAAATTCCTATCTTTGCTTTTGTGGATCGTGATCGGCTCGGCATTGTATCAAACTACGTTGGAAACTTATTTTCAAACTTATTTGCTTCCGCTTTAATTATCAAACTCGGTTTGTAATAACTTCCTATTAAGTACTCGATGATGAAAGTATCTCGTGAACTTTATGTAATATGTGGCATGTATGTTGAATCTGTACGATCTTGGTTGTTGTAAATCGTTTTTATCGAGACCCGTCGTGGTACTCGACGGACTACCGGTTTATATGGGTTCAAGTATGCGGTCGACCGCTATGGATTGCCATTATACTTGTATTCTTATAAATTGGTCGGTTCTGCGACGATCGTCATTCTAACCGATGGCGATAACAAAGCGGTTCGGAGTTAGGCGGCGGCAGTAAGGCAATTGTCGTGGCTGCCCAGACCACTACCGGATGTAGTTGTTCGCATGACGGTGCGGGAGGTCGGCGGCACCACTTGGCCGACGCCGACTCGCACTAACTATGGAGAGTGGTCGGTGACCATGAAGGTCAAGCTTCGAGCAAGCGGCTCGGAATGTTGTTGACAAGGGCACCGACGTGGAAGAAGAGGACATGTCGGCGTTGGAGGCTATCCTGCTTGCTTGTCTGCAAGTGAGTCTGAGGAACCGTTGGGGACAAAAGGCTCAGCTAAGGAGGCGTGGGAGGCCATTACGGCGATGCGCATCGGTTCCGACCGCGCAAAGAAGGCGACGGCCCAGCTTCTGAAGCAGGAGTACGCAAACCTCAATTTCAAGGATGGTGAAACAGTGGAGGACTTTTCCCTCCGCCTGCAGATGCTCATCAGCACGCTGAAGAGCCACGGCGTCACCATCGACGAAGAGAAGGCGGTCTCCAAGTTCCTCCACTCCGTGCCGGCAAAGTACATCCAGATCGCTCTCTCCATATAGACGATACTAGACTTGTCCACCCTCACCATTGAGGATGTGGCAGGCCGTCTGCAGGCGGTGGACGAGCGCCTAGGGCAGGCGACAGCAACGAAGGACAGCGGGAAACTCCTGCTGACGGAACAGGAGTGGGCTGCTCGGCGAAACTCCAGGAAGGCAGCCTCCTCCAGTCGTGGTGGCAAGGGCAAGCACCGTGGCAGGGCTTCGGAGAAGAAGCAAATCGACTCCAACGCCTGTCGGTGTTGCGGAAAGATGGGTCATTGGGCACGGGAGTGCCCAAATCGCAAGAAGGAGAAGAAGGCTCAGGCTCACCTGGCGAAAGCCGATGATGAGGATGAGGCCGCTATCCTTATGGCGACGCGTTACGTACCTTTGCTGCGACGTCGAGGCCATGGAGAGGGAAGAGGCGACAACGGTGGAAGGATCTAGCAAGATCCTGAAGACCGTCAACCTCAACGAACCACGTGCCCAAGTCCATCTCGGGCGTGTGGGCGTCGACCAGGAGCAGCGGTGGTATCTGGACTCTAGTGCCAGTAACCACATGACGGGCTCCAAGGACTCCTTCTCCGAACTCGACGGCGATGTTACCGGTACGGTGAAGTTTGGTGACGGCTCAAGGGTGGCTATATCAAGGCGCGTCACCATCATCTTCGATGTTGAAGCGGGAGCTTTGGCGCTAACGGATGTATACTACATCCCGCGGTGTGCTCAAAGCATCATCGGCGATTGCCCGGTGGATGGCGCGATAGCGAGGTTACGATCAAGGACGGCGTTCGAGGATCAAAGACCGGGAGCGGTGACTTTCGCCAAGGTGAAGAGGTCCCTGGCTGGTTGTACACCTTTCGACTGAAGGTAGAGCAGCCGGTTTACTGGCGGCAAGGCACTCCGAGGAACCGTGGATGTGGCATGCCGGTTCGGTCATCTCGGCTTGCGACGCGCTTGGTTGGGTGGGGAACATGGTCCGAGGGCTACCCACATCAAGCACGGAGGCGAGTTGTGTGGCGGTACTGGCCGGGAAGCGAGGAGGCTACCTTTCCTAAAGGCGGCCAAGTATCGCGAAGGAAAGCTCGAGCTAGTTCACGGCGACCTCTGCGGGCCGATCACGCCTGCTACATGCGGTGGTCGGCGGTACTTCCTCCTACTCGTGGACGATTACAGTTGCTATATGTGGCTACAACTCCTAACGAGCAAGGACGAAGCGGCGGTGGCGATCAAGAAGTTCAAGACGCGCGCGGAGGCCGAGAGCGGCAAGAAGCTCCGCGTACTGAGGACTGATCGGGGTGGTGAATTCACTTCGGTGGAGTTTGTTACATACTGCGTGGATCAGGGTGTGGGACAACATCACACCGCGCCGTACTCGCCACAACAGAATGGCGTGGTGGAGCGACGGAACCAGACAGTGGTCGGCATGGCCCGATCCATGATGAAAGCCAAAGGGATGCTGGCAAAGTTCTGGGGAGAGGCGGTGACCACGGCGGTGTTCATCCTCAATCGCGCTCCAACCAAGGCCTTAACGGGCAAGACACCGTTCGAAGCTTGGTACGAGAGAAAGCCGAACGTGTCATTCCTCTAGACATTCGGTTGCATCGGCCACGTCAGGAAGACGAAGCCGAACCTCACCAAGCTGGAGGACAGGAGCACACCCATGGTGTTCCTGGGCTACGCGGAGGGTACCAAGGCGTACCGGCTCTATGACCCACGTGGAGACAAGGTGACTGTCTCGCGCGACGTTGTGTTCAACGAGGAGGCGGCTTGGGACTAGAACAGTCCGAGCACAGGGGAAGCAGGAGGCTTCCCCAACACCTTTGGCGTCAAGCACTTGGTCATCCATGGCGGTGGAGATGCTACGGAACAGGTGCCACGCACTCCGGGAGGAGCGCCGAGCACTCCGGGCGGTGAGAGTCGAGAAACGCCACAGGCGGGCGATGCGAGCACGCCAGAGGGATGCCGAGCACTCCGGGAGGAGTGTCGAGCACTTTTGAAGGGATGCCGAGCACGCCAGGAGTGGAGCCAGGAGGTTCTGCAGTGGTGGCGACCACTTCAGGACGGGTGTCGAGCACTCCCGTGGCGGAGCCAAGACGTCTTACTGTGGTTCCGACCACTCCAAGACCGAGGCTAAGCGGTCCTACAAAGGTGTGGCCGAACACCGCTGGGGAGTTATGAAAAGCGATCCGAAGCGATGCGAGCACTTGGGTGCTATGCAGGGCACTCCGGCGGAAGAAGGAACTCCATCACTCCCGATCGAGTTCGCCTCACCTCCAAGTGACATCACTGAGTTCGTGGACTCCTACCACGAAGGTGAGGAGTTGAGGTTCCGCAGTTGGACGACATCATGGCGCACGACACAGTCCCTTAGGTGCTGGCGGGTAGGCTGCTCAACGATGCGAGCTGCTACTCGTCGGTCTGGAGGAACCACCCACGTTCACGCTAGCCGAGCGATGGAAATTGGCGGCGAAGGTCTTTGGAGGAGATGAAGGCGATCGAGGAAAAGCGAGACTTGGCAGCTCGTCGATCCACCTCCGAGGATGCCGTCCGATCGACTGAAGTGGGTGTACAAAGTCAAAAGGATGAGCTCGGCGCCATTGTCAAGCACAAGGCGCGCCTCGTCGCCCGAGGCTTTGTCCAGCGCGAGGGCATCGACTTCGAGGAGGTCTTTGCGCCAGTAGCGCGCATAGAGTCGGTCCGTTTGCTACTTGCTTTAGCGGCAGCAAAGGACTGGCGCGTCCATCACTTGGACGTTAAATCGGCCTTCCTCAACGGCGAGCTAGCGGAAACGGTCTTCGTCAGGCAACCTCCAGGGTTCACTGTCAAGGGAGAGGAGCATAGGGTGCTCCGACTGCGCAAAGCGCTCTACGGGCTGCGGCAAGCCCCTCGAGCATGGAACGCCAAGTTTGACACCACGCTGAGCGAGCTTGGGTTTCAGAGGTGCGCAACCGAGCCGATGATCCTGTGAGACCAAGGGTGGTCTGGAGGCTATCTGTAGTGGTCTGAAGGCCATCTCGTTGGTCTGGAGGCTATCTATAGTGGTCTGGAGGCCATCTCGATGGTCGTGAGGCTAACTGTGGGCCAACATGCAGAATACCGCAGCAGAATGCTTCCCTACTCTTACGTTGGAGAAACATGTTTGATATGTAATCTAAACTTTCCATTACTTGCTTGATGTAATCCTTTGAACTTTCGGGGCTATGCCCGATCCACCAACCCGGCATCTGTGGAATAAAATCAGGTGGGGATCCTCTTTGATCCCCCGTCGTTTACCTCAAAAAATAAACTAAACAGCGGTTGCTAAAGTTTAGCAACTGGTTTAGCTGTCTAAATTTTAGCAGCTTCAATCTAAACAGGGCCTTATGAACCTTCGTTGTGTCAGGACGACACACGAGAACACGCGCAGAATTGAACTGGAGGTTTATTTGCAGGTAATGGTAGCAGTAGCCAGCACGAGAACACGAACATGCTCCCCCATTGTTGGTAATGGTAGCAGTAGCAGGTAGCTTAATTTCATTCGGAACGAAATAGACGAAGCTTAATTTCATGCTTCCCATTTCCGTTACTAGCTGATAAGCTTTATTAGGCATTAAGGCAATTGACAACAGACCAGCGGGTCCGCAAGCCGCACGGCCGTACGTCGGCGCTCGGTGGAAGACTAGTGTAGCGAATCGTCAGCTCTCGTCGTGGTCCTTCTACCGTGCCGGCATGTGCTGACGGTGATGGGCGTGAGCAAGTTCCCCTCCAAGTGCGGCACCGTGGGCATCCAGGGCATCGCGAGGGGGTTCGGCGGCATGATCTTCACGCTCGTCTGCTGCACCGCGGGCCTTTCGGGAGGGCACATCAACCCGGCCGTCGCGTTCGGGCTCCTCCTGGCCAGAAAGCTGTCGCTGACGCGGGCCGTCTACTACGTGGAGATGCAGTGCCTGGGCGCCGTCTGCCGCGCTGGCGTCGTGAAGGCATTCGGGAGCGCGCTGTACGAGCCCGAGGGCGGCAGCGCCAGCCAACGCCGTCAGCCCCGGGTACTGGATGGGTACACCAAGGACGACGGCCTCGGCGTCGAGATCGTCGGCACGTTCGTGCTCGTGTACACCGTCTTCTCCGCCACCGACGGCAAGCGCAACGCGAGGGACTCCCACGTTCCCCGTGCTGGCCCCGCTGCCCATCGGCTTCGCTGTGTTCAATTCCTGGTGCACCTCTCCACCATCCCGATCACCGGCACCGGGATCAACCCCGGCATCAGGAGCCTCGGCGCCGCCATCATCTACGACAGCCCGCACGGGTGGCACGGCCACGTAAGTTTGCACAGCTACCGTAGGCATGCATACTGATGGCGCCTATATAGACTAATCACAATCATTATCATCTGACGACGATTGCAATTGCAATGCTTGCATTGGATGGTGACAGTGGATCTTCTGGGTGGGGCCGTTCGCCGGAGCGCCGCTTGCGGCGGTGTACCACCAGGTCGTCATCAGGGCCATCCCCTTCAAGTCCAGCGATCACTAGTTCACCAGGTCGTCATCAGGGCCATCCCCTTCAAGTCCAGCGATCACTAGTTCACTACTAGTGTACCTTGAACCTTGTTGCTTGCCGGCATACACGGATTCTTCTGCCACATCGTGCTGATCTGTCGGCCGCTCAATATGGACCATCATTCCGTGTGTATATGTATGTATGTATGTATGATGATGATGTGTGTAACCAAACTTTCTCGAATGTGTGGCTAATTTTCTTTTTTTTACGTGTTTGTATCCACGGAATGTGTCATCAGTGTACAAATCAACTGTATGGCTGTGTCCCAATTGTAATAATGCTAATAAGGCCATAATATATCAAGGCCCATTTACTATGGACATTCGCCACCAGTTGTGAACTTCTGAGTTGAGATGGACCGTGGAGTACTTGCATCAGAATTCAGAACGGAGGGTCCTCCCCACCCCCAGTCCCACAGTTCAGTGACTCAGTGGTTCCCTGTTCCCTCCATTTCGGTGAACCAAAAGTCCAAAACCCACTGGAACACAGCTACTCCGTCCCGGTAGCTGGGGAAGACCGGAACGCATTACAAAGCAGGAGTCCGGTCCGCACGCATTTCAGTGCCGGGGCTGGCGAAGCACCACCGCCCGGTCCTTGGATCAACGTCTGATCGGGGCGTCCAACTAATCGGTGGACCCTCGTCGAACAGCACCATAAAAAGAAAGTTGGAGCTGAGGCACGAGGTACGAAGTTGACCTGAGCCGTCGCAACCCGCCTACAGAGAAACCCTAACCCGATCTAGAGAGTGCTGCCAGCGATGGGAAGACCCACTGCCTTCAAGCCTGTTCGGCAGGCCGTAAACGATCGTGGATTATTTATTGCTGGCTGGTTTGGTGTAAGAAAAAAATACTGTTCCAGCTTATAATCCACGATCGTATACGAGTAAGCGAACAAGCTGTTCGTCGTCGCCACTGGACCGCATCTCCACCGCACGGCGTTCGACTACGACGCCACGCCACCGGCGGCCACGTCACTACGGCGCTATGGCCACAACTGCTTTAGGGCGAGGTACATGACCAAGCTTCCCCATCAAAGTCAAGATTATCCCCTCATCTATGATTTAGAGGTACTATTTCCTATCGAGGAGCACGTGAAGATGCGGGCGGAGAAGAATGTCCTGGTGATCAAGGGGGAGGGCGACAAGGCCGACTCCGAGGGCGACGACGACAGGGTCCCGGCACGGTACATCTACCGCATCGGGCTCCCCTCCCAGGCTTTCAAGATGGACCAGATCAACGCGGAGATTAAGAACGGCGTGCTCATGGTGACCGTGCCCAAGATCAAGGACGAGGAGCGCAAGGACGTGTTCGAGATCAAGATCGAGTAGGGGGTGGGCATCGGATGGGTCCTCCCAGGTCTCCTGGTTGCAGTCCATATCGTACGTAGTTGCAATGAGCTAGTCGTACTAGTAGTAGTTTTCATTACTGGAGTTGTAGTCGTTTCTGATGCAGATAGAGCAGCAGTGGCTGCGAACGGGAGGGCTTTTCGGTGGTGGTGCCGTCTCGTGCCTGATGTGAGGCAGCCATGTTTACCTTTCTGTTCGTCTTGCAAAGTTTAGTTTCCTGTATGGCGATGATCTCGTGATGAACTTCAAACGGTAATGGCATCTGCAGTTAATGATCGACATCTATATGACCTTCCTGTGATCATGTTCTTGTGTTTTACTATCTTTTGTCTTGATGAAGTTGCGTTTATTGTTGGATAGATCCGAACTGATGATCTTTGTGAGACGTCATTTGCTCTAAAGCAACCCCAGCCCACGGTTTCTTGGATGGGTGATTGACTGATAATCTCGTTTCTGAACCTGAGTACTTAGTAGTGAAATACTAGTTGTTGTTCTTTTTTTCGATGAAGTGATGATCGGGATGTATTTCTGGTGTCTGTTCTTGTACTCTTGCCGATTGTTGCATTTCCGCATGCTCTATGAAGTTGTGTTTATTTTGGTTACATCTGAAGGGGCTGCAATTCAACTAAATTTTCTATTGTACTGTATGTGTTTTAAGATGGTCAATGGGTTTTCTATTGTATGAAAAGAGCATATAGTAGTGCACTAGTGCTGAAATTTTCTCCTGAGTTGTAAATAGCAGCCATCTTAAAATATATGAAACATTTTGTTTGCAGGGTTATCTGGACTTCAACTTATTAAAAGGTTATTCTTTATGAAATGATGTCTCTGAAGGGAAACGAGAAAGGTTATTCTTTATGAAATGATGCCTCTGAAGGGAAACGAGAGAAGCTTTTCCTGGCAGTACATCCAAGAGATGACAGTATTATGGTTCTCACCATAATACCTGAACAAAATATATATGTACTGTACCTTGATGGATGCATACAGTGATGTTCCCAAAAAAAATCATGGTTTGTAATTTTTAAACCTGGCACTGTTGCTTACCATCTTTTGTTGGGGGAAATTATCAATGTGTCTGAATGTAATGCGCAAAGCCCCTTCAGCGCTCTTAGTCATTAATAGATCAGTTACATGTAACCACTACCATAGTTACTCCACTTCTTAGTTTATATAACTGCTAGTTCAGTTCCTACCAAAGATATTCCAGTTTCTAGTTGTTTTTCCAACCAACTTGCCCTTGTTACCTTATAACTGCTAGTTTTTTTTTTTCATAACAGTGTCCTATGCATAACTTGCAAAAAGTGAGCCAGGTATGGAAGTTTTTCCTACACACCTTTTTCTTCTGTAGGAAGTAGGCTTGTAACCTTGTGTAGGTCCTGGTCCAGGCGTCCTGCGTTCAGAATTTTGAATTTGGGCGTTTGGGAGCAAAAGAGGCCTGTAGCACCATTTGAACTACTCTCTCAGTGAAAAAAAGCAATTCTAGTTTTAAACTTGGGTCCTGATTAGTTGGCGACCAATTTTTACCCAACCAAAATTATGGCCAGCTAAAACTTAGGCTTGCCAAAATCAAGGCTGCTAAAGATAGGGTAAAAAACGTAGGCGTGCAATTGGTTGGCAGCCAAAATCAAGGTTTGCCAATTTTCTCTTTTATATAGAGTTTAAGAACTTTATAGAGACTTGCTAAAACTTTGGTTTGGTGTGCCAATTATTTGGCAATGAACCAATTGATGACTATAAATTTTGGCATGTCATGGTTTTGGTTGAGCAATAATTGGAAGCCAACCAATTAGGTCTTTGGACACAACGCGTGTCCAGGTTTAAAGCTAGAATTATGGTTATTTTTTGGACAGATGGAGTATACATATATAAGCATGTAGCACCTCTCCGGAAGGGGAAGGGGTAGTAGAGTGAAATTCGAAACAGGCAACTTGACTCTGCCTCTGTTACAAAGTCTTGTTTAATTTGAGCAATATTCTGGAGCTGTCACCAGCCTTCCAACAGAGCAACCTGATTCCTCAGTGCAAGTCTGCAAAAGTTCCTATGCTCGTGTTTAGTTGGCTGAAGTTTGGAATTTGGGCTATTGTAACACTTTCGTTTTTATTTGACAATTAGTGTTCAATCATGGATTAATTAGACTCAAAACGTTCGTCTCTGTAATTTCCCACCAAACTGTGCAATTAAGTTTTTTTTTTCGTCTATATTTAATGCTCTATGCACGTATTATAAAATTCGATGCGATGATACTGCAGTACTTTTTGGGAAATGTTTTTGAACTAAACACGGCGTCCGTTTTCAGCACTGCAGACGTGGGCGGATCAGTGGAGACGTGGGCCCCGACATGAACGGCGCGGACTCTGTAGTATGTACTCCATAGAGGGTTTTTTTTGTGTTTACCCGGCGCGCGCGAGAAGATGCGTTGGGCGTCGGGCGGGCGCTCACACGATTGGACGAAACCCATCCGTAGTAACATATCAGTGAACCTGGAGATCGGTACTGGACTCGGATTTTTTTGACGCGCGCAAATGATTAGTACGAATATTTTTCATATAGTAGGAGACCTCACGGGCATATAAGGTAGTGTTTGGTTGAAAGATAGGATAAAGGTCCAGTTCGCTTCTCTTATAATCCGTTTTTTTCAGTTTGTTTTTTTAGCTAGAATAGTGTTTTTCTCTCACAACAAATCAGCCGGAACAGTATTTCGGTTTGTTTTTTCAGTGAAGCGAACGGGGCAAGAGTGGGTTGGTTCCATCTTTGATTTCTGGGACGAGACGGAGATGTGACGGCTTTATTTTCTGTTTGGCTGATGAGAGACGGGCTCGATCCATTTTGTATTTGGTTGAGGGATAAATAGAAATGGGAAGGATGGTGGATTTGACGACGTTAACTACTATTTCATGGGACCACCTGTCATCCGGATGTTTTTCCCACGTTATCCTTCAGTCCCTTTTTTTCATCCGGATGGTGGATTTCCCTTTTCTTTGGTCGACGTTATCTTCTCTACTGTTATGGGTGGGCTCACCTGCCTGTTTACGGTTCCACTTTTTTTTCTTTTCGTTTTTTCATCGGCCTTTTCTCCGACTCTTCGAGCGACCGCTTCTCATCCCGCGCCGCCCGTGGCTTGCTCACCCACGCCGCCGGAGGTGCTCGCGCGGCCGGCCCTGCGCCACCGGGGAGGACATCGCCCACGTAGCCACGCCCGCACCGCCAGCCCGTGCAGCTGCTTTCACGCCCCGCCCGGGAACTTTTCACCCGCGCGCCGCTTAGGAGCAGCTCGTCGGCGCCACCGGAACTAGCCCTGGGCATTCGGTTAACCGAAACCGATCGGTTCGGTTCCTCGGTTCTTTATAAAATTCTGTTAGCATAAAACTGGAACCGATCGGTTAGCTAGGAAACTTGGAACCGAGAAAATTCGGTCTCGGTTAGTTCGGTTCGGTTTCGGTTACAACTGAACTAACCGAGCCATACATTACATCAGCGAAACAGAAGGGAAGTAAAGGGGAAAAATGAAAACCGAGCCATACATTACATCAGCCATATAGTTCGGTTCTTTTGCTATGGGCCAATATGTACAGATTCGGTTCTTTGGTTTTGTTCGGTTAGCCGAGGTTTGGAACCGAATTACCCGACATTATTTCGATTCCTAAGAACTGGGAACCGAACTAGGAACCAAAATTTTCGGTTTCGGTTAATTCGGTTTCGGTTCCGGTTATTTCGGTTCGGTTCTCGGTTCTCAATTATTTTTGCCCAGGGTTAGCCGGAACTCCTCGCCTGCGCGGATCACGCACCTGTGGAGCTCCTCTCCAGCACTGGTGCCCGCCCGTGGAGCTCGTCGACTGCACCACCTGCAGACCACTTGACGGCGCCGCACGCCATGCAAAAGGGACGTCCCCGTCCCTTGGTTTTGATGGAATGCGGTTGCGTACGGTGGTTTGGCCCAGCAAGCAAGGGGCGTCCATATTCGGAGACCTCGCGGAGTCGCGGGCGATGCGGGATTTTTTCGGGTGGACGAAACCACTGCGTATATTTTAAGTAGTGATAGATTTAGTTAAAGTTAAAAATATTTAACTTTTAGGGAGTTGAGAATGACACACTGTCTGTGATTAAATATTTAACCCTCATCTAGTATCTAGTAGTACTACTCTAGTAGACGATAAAACTACCTCAAGCTGGTCTAACAAGCGCGTCTGCTCTAACAAGAGCAAGCACACCGCACTGACACCGCAAGGACTCAGCACGGTCAGACGTCATCCCTGCGCCACGCAGCGGAGACAAGACAACACTGCCGAGCAGTGACGGCCGGTACGAAGACCCACCATCCAAATATGGCCCGATGAGACGTGTGTACAATTCCACCCACCACGAGATGGGATCCACGACGGTGGTCTTGACTTAGAGGTTACCCAAGCCAGCAAGGACCACAGCCCCTCAGCTCGGGATCGTGGCCACCAACTCCACAGACGACAAGACGACCGGTGACCTAGGGCGGCTACCAACTCCCGTATGGCGCCCCCGGATGATCAGGAGGCGATGACGAAGGCCATGGCAAGACCACGTCGCGTAGGATGGCTGGCGAAACAGCACCATGCCCACAGTGCCGCCATGACCGACACTGTAGCACTACGTCACACCATGCCGCGACGTGGGTACAAGACCATGACGACAGCCACGCCCGGACATGCACCACAAGACGGCGTTACTTGCAAGCCAAGTTAGCTAGCCCCCCTCCCTCAGGCTCACAACCCCTCGGTCGGGAGAACCTTGTTCTTTGTATGTGGCCTAGACCCGGACTCTATATAAGGGTAGCTAGGGCACCCTTCCAATCATGATCTTCACATTCTCCGGACTCTCGAAGCTTTCCTTCGGGTAGTCCTTCTCCTAGCTCTAGCTCTCCTACCTCTTCCACCAGACCACCATTCTTGCACCCTCATTGTAAGAACTTCATAACATACAAGCGAGGACCACGTACTCGATCATCTCTGAGACTAGATGTAGGGCTCCAGCCTGAACTAGTATAACTCCTTGTGTCTTTTGGATGCTACCATTGTCTTCCTGGAGCAGCACGATATTCTTATAAATTCACTAGTCAGTCTACAAAACACAGACAAGAGGGCATATATATTATGGCAACATATCCATATCACGGGCTCACTAGTTAGCCGATGCTTGTAGGATCTCTGGTTGGCCTAGACAGGGTGAATAGGCCTGTCAAAACAAACACTCAAACTTTTATCAAATTCACCCAGCGGCACTGCCGCTCTGGAGGGCGGCACTGCTAGGCCAGAACAGCAGGACTGCCGCACCTGCAGGCAACTTCGAATCACAGTTCAAAATCCATGAACGAAAACTTAGATCGAAGAAATTTCCTAGCTTACTGCAGGTATGACAATTACTGATCAAGAGCTAGAAGTGGTAAGAACACCACACACAAGTAGATCAACTAGAAACCCTATAAATCACCTCAACCATAATATGTCATGCAAGTAATGTAAATCAAGCACAAGTGACACAATGATTTATCCTATGGTTTGGCTCACCACTAAGGCTTACCTACCTCCACGTTGTTGAGGTTAGCCACTAAGGCTTAGAGCTTTCCAACCCTTCCTCGTTCTTGAATCAACAGACTTAACTCTTGAGATGAGGGATGAGTTTACTAACTTCAAGAGATAGTTACAAACCTCCTGGGGCTGCCACACAAGTTGGCAAGCTCCACGGGCGACGCTCTAGCCGGCTAGGAGCCAAGCTCCAAGAGTAACAAACACAACCGTCGGCTAAAATGTGTACCAAGTGCTCTTTAGAGTTGGGGAATCAATGGAGCTACTCTCTAATTGAGTTTTAAACCCTTTTCCCTCAAGGATTGATGGGGAAATCAATGGATTTGCTTGGAGCTTGAGGTCAACAATGGAGGGAGAGAGAGAGCTCCTGCTCTGTGTTGAGCGTGCGGAAGTGAGGAAGAAGAGACATATAGCCATTGGGGAGGAAGGGGAAAGGTATATATACCCCTAGCCCCCAACGGTCACCGCACCCAAGGGGTCGAGCGAGACGGAGCCCGTGGCCTCGAGGTTGGGTGAGACGGAGCCCGCGACCTTGGGGTCTAGCGAGACCTTTTAATATGTCTCGAGCCATCCGGGGAAGTCAGCGTGGGCGCTAACTTCCTTGTGCCGTGACTCAAATGCGGCAGTGCCTCTCTTCAAGTGCGGCAGTGCCGCACCACGCAAGATAGCAAGGGTAATATTGAAGTATAGACTATCTTGGCTGTGAATCTGAGGATGCATGTGGTTGTTTGAACACTTAGTAGCACATATTAGCTTAAGCATTGTGTCTCCCTTTATAGTACGGCTTTTCCTATACTCAAGTTCAAAATATAAAAGAATTTAAACCTCCTTTGAGTTTGAAGCCATCTACATTTGTAATTGGGGGCTCCTCCATTTCGTGTAGCATCCTCGAATATAAATTCTCTGCTTGTCATCTCGATAAATCTCATTAGTTCTCTAATTGCGTGGTCATTATCACTAAAACCAACAATTAGGGCTTGATTGCACTTTCAATGCTCTTCGTCACTATCCTTAATAGCGTCGCTTTCAACTATCAAACTTATAGGGCAATAGTTTCATGTCTAGCTCCTCAAATGGCAAGGTGATCGCCAATGTCCTGCATAAAAATAATGATTTTCAACATTGTTTCTTTTGGCATCTCCTGAGTTTTGCAACGTCATAAACGCTAGCATTCGCGATCTACTCTATCACATTGTCATTGCTTCTGTGGACCATGCCCATCATCAACTACATATGACTCCCTACTACATACGACTTCGTGCTAAATCGCAAGGCAGTCATATAATGCTAATTTATTTCCTTCACATCTTTGTTCCGACAAGTTCCAATGGACTGGCTGCCAATTTGAAAATTGTAGGAATTGCAAATTAAATATATGTTAATTATAAATCTATTGATACTCAAATCAATTGTCAATGCTTTTTCTTTGTTGTTAAAAATGTGCAGTTTCATAATATGTAATTATTCCTTTTTGTATATACGTATACACTTGTCTGCAAAGTGTTGATCTCACTTATGGTTTGTTTGCACAGAATCTAGAGTTTACATTAGAGCAATTGAAAGATCAAGCTTCTGTACCCGTGGTGACAATTGATATATCCAAGCCATTACCCCGTTTCAAACTCCATGATTTTCACAAAAAGATTACTAAAATGGCTAAGAGGGAGGCTACTCAATGTATCTAAGGCAGAAAGTCCATACTACCACAGAAGAATTCGTTGGCATGCATAGGTCTTTGTGGCTTTCTTGATTCAAAGGATCGTCACTCGACAACATTGATCAAAGTGTGCTTTGAGATGAAATCTCTCTACATCAAAGGAGTAATTGTGAAAGAGAGATTCTTTGAGCTAAGGAAGTCAAATGGGGGCAGGCCCAGAGGTGATCTCACATGCTTCTTATTGATCTACATTCAAAAGACACTTTGTTGCTCATGTTAACTAATTCGCTTTACATGTGGTTATGAAATTTTCGCATGCAGGTATATTAGATCAGGCTGTTTTGGGCAATCAGATTTCAACCGCCAATTTGAAAAAGGTGCCCAAATATATGCATATACATGTGGTATCAGTTGTCGATGTATTGGCAACGAAGAATTATCGCCAGTAGATAACGCTATGCCAGTCGCAAAGGTGTGTTCCTTTTCCACATACATGGACATTGTTGCTTGCTTGTTGTGACTTAATATCACAATATTTAACAACTTTAATCAATCTATGATCTCATATTTTCTATTGTCACTAGTGTGATTCAGCTTGGACTCGGACCATGAGTAACCCTTATTTCCTTAGATTAATATTATTTATTAATCTATTATGCACTTGTTTAATCACAATTTAAAATGTTGGCCTAGTATAGTGTATCTAAACTACCAAGTTGGCCCATGCAAAAAAACTCAAGTAGTTAGAATTTTTTCATTACAACGTAGGACCATGAAGTCAAAGAGAGGAGGGTGAATTAGACTTTCTAAAACTTCTACCCTAAAATTGGCCTCTAGTTTCACTTATCAAAATTTATATAAAAAAGTAATCTATCTAAATGTGCAACTAAAGTTTTGCTAAGTATGTTGCTATATCTACCGTAAATGAGTTACGTAAGCCCCCACCCCTCGTATATATAGAGTCCGCTAATGGGCTTCTACCCTAGAGGCCCATTAGGATTCTTGTGGATAAAAACTCTATTTTGGCCTATGTATGGATCCAAACTTATGTGTATGCTTGCCTCTTGGACACATCACCAACAATTTCCTAGTTGCACTAGAGTTAATCATCACGCATATGTTCCAACTCCAAGTTCAAGCTATCAATGAACAGCAACAAAAAAGTTTCCGGCAAGTTTGTTAACAAAGTAGGACTTCAGCAAATGCTCCGGAGGGCGGAAAATGGTGAGTATGTTCTTCCCATTTCAAAAACAGCACCAGCAGCAGCATCATCTGCTCTCGAAACTTTGGGGAAGTACAAGGTTACTTTGATGTAGAAACCTATCGCACCCGGTTTTTTAAAGAAGACCAAGCATTAACTATATGTGTGCCCAGGATGTCCACACGACACATATAATGATAATTATGGAAAATATCAAGAACAATGCTTTATTATATATCGAACATATTTACAACAAGACTTACAACTATTTCAAAAGCATAGCGAAAACTATTCCTAATCTTCTCTTTGGGCCTCCATACTCCACAGGGACGGTTGACTGGGGAAAGGACTCGCCTAGTACTCTTGGAAATCCTCGAGAAACTCTTCACTTGAATCATCATCTCGTACCCATCTGGGATTTTTGTTGATTGTAAAGCAAGCGTGAGCGCACCATACTCAACAAGTATAACATGAGGGGATGCAAGGCTCAAGAAGGCTTGACTCGGCTGTACTGTGATAAGCATTTTAGTTGGTCATATTTTATTTATTAAACCTGAGTTGCTAGGTTATGCTTAAAGCTCCCATGTGAATATAATTAAATATCATTATCAAGATTAATCATATCCCAAACCATCCATAGAACCATCTATCTTGAAAAGGATCCGTGCCACTCATGACCGTGAGCACGGCTGATATATCAATTTTAAAACAACTCTGTAGAGTCTGTACACTTTCACCATGAGTCATGGTACCCATTTGCCCGAGGTGGCCAACCTCTTGACTCACTTCCAAGGTAAGTCGGCAAGGTTCACTACGAAGCTTTTCACTAGCCGTTCTAATAAGTAGCAACTGCTAATGTTTCAATCTCCCGAGTGTAATGGATGGCTCTCCTCTAAAGTGGCACACCTTGACACGCAGCCCAGCACACACTTCGACAGGACAAGAACCATGCCCATCAAGGTGCCCCACTCTTGCCCTTTCGGTAAGCTACTTATTAACTAGAACAGGTCAAGCTACTTCGCTAAGACCAGAGCCATGTAGTTCTCATGGTTGTACTATAAATCCTAGGTGGCCGCTTTAAGATTCAGTCCTTACGGATGGTAGACTATAGCACTGTTGATGGTAGTTAACAACCATTATAAACCTTCAATTAAACATGTATAAGGGCATAAATGTAATCACCAATGAAGGTTTAGGGGTTTAAACTAATGAATTCCATGAGCTTTGGTGATTTCTTGACTGCAGGAGGATTTATCCAGAAAATAGCTCCCGGGATCACTGTCATACACTCCAAACAAGCAAACCGACGACAACAAGTGACTTAACCCGCAAAACCTATAAAAGACGATTCAAGACGGAGCCCAAGCCTCGCCTCCAGAAGGAGAAGCCCACCTGGCACTATAGTGGGCCGCCCGGCTCACTAGGGAGGCCGCCCGGCCCATGGGGGTGGCCCATCGCCCTCCGCCGCCTCGCACTCCTTCCTACGATCTACACCGTTGATTCTAAGATGGTTTTAGGTCGGTTCATCCAACGGTGGTTGGGAGAGTTAATGTGGATCAATGACATACCAATTCCTTGCCCCTACTCCTCCTAGAGTCCTTGCCCATTACTCCACCTTGATTCCTAGGCCACTACTCTACCTCTGGCCTATATATAGCAGCCCTACCCCCTCCTTCACCAGATCCTGAAACCCTAATTCATATCCTCCTCATCAGGATCAGAGCCAGTTCTCAAGATGTAGAAGTACAATAGCTCTAGTTGAGAGTTAGTGAGAGTTGAGCCATGCTCAGGGTCTAGAGAAATCTTCGGAGGTCAGGTAAATTTTTGTATCTTATTTTTGCAAGACTTATGCTTTAATATAGTTATCTTCTCTATTCACTTTTATGCCTTTCATGTGTATGGCTAGTATAGTTATCATATCTTAGCATGGGATCTCCGCTCGCATCGAGTGCTCTAGTTATTATATGTGATTAGAGTAGTAATTAGTAGTGTAGACATGGTGTCTAAACTATGAGTTACCTAAGATTGCACCCAACCCTACAAATAGTTGTGGTAGCCCCAGGTGGTAACAGCCCTAATGGCCGATGTAGTCCACCATGTTTGGGTTGGTGTTTGTAGGACCATAGTCGGAGCTTCCTAGTCCCTTTCTCATCCATTTCTGTGGCTAGTGTTCCGATGTCCCAACGTGCTATTGTGTGTGATCGCTATATCTACCCATGTTTTCATTATACCCTCTAGTCTAAACTAGAATAGAACCAAAGTAATAGAGAAGTATTTAGTAACCCTGAACTCAACCATTGTCCTCTTAATTTAGTTAGACTGCTCATTTATATACCATGGAATTATCCTATGTGTGTTATTATTCATAACTCTTATCATCATCAACACCTATCCCCACTTTAGTTCAGTTGGTATACTAGTTAGCAGATATATGATGGTGAACTATCAACTTCTTTAACCATTGTTGTCTTATGGATAAATATGATACCTTGGAATACTCCCGGGTGAAAGCTACAGCGGTATCCGTACGCTTGCGGAATTATCTGTGTGCGTTTAAAATATACCAACAAGCTTTCTAGCACCGTTGCCGGGGAAACAATTGGCGTAAAGATTTTGATACTAGCTTGATATCTGCTAATCTAGTTATAACTAGCTTTTGTGGGATTACCCTTGTTCTATTGAATTGTGGAAAAGACAGGACAAGCAGACACCGCTGCGACCTTTCGGCGAGTTTCAACAAAGAAAGAAGAAACATTAAAGAACCTAGGGTGCCTAAAAATTCAAGATCCATTAACATTGGAACCATGCTATCTCACAGGTTTGTATAAACATATATATATTATTATAACCATGTGTAGATTGGAGAAAAAGGTCGATGTCACAAGAATTCAAATCACATCTCAAGTGATGAATACAGACGCTGCACAACTCACAAATTCCATCATGTGAGTCCGATTGAGAAAGGTGAGATAGTCTTGCTCATGGACTTTAAACTTAATGAGTAGTTATCTCTAAATTTTTGCATTTCACTACACGTTTACTTTGAATAATCCATGCATCCACTCCGTTTAGTTTAAATTCTCTCATATCAAATCCACATCATATTTAGTTCCTTCCATAGATTCATGCCACTTGCATCTTTTATTAAAAAAAATCTCTCACCATGATCATGCTCTTTCATCTCTATTTGAATAAATCTCTATAATGCTTTAATATTATCTTTTGTTTACTATAGTATGTTTAGGTTTGAAAGTATCTTTATACATCTTTAAAGTAAGCATGGTGATTAGTTTAAATCAAGAGGTGTGCGACCTTATTTCCAAAGGATTTTTAAATTAAGCGTGGTGCTTAGGTTAAAATACCTTCCTTAATCAAATTAGACATGGAGTTTAGTTTGGTTATTGAACTAAAACTTGTTGTAGTAGATATTGATTATTTTGTTGGACTAACCCCTGTAGAAAACTCTCAAACTAAAATTGGGGAAGTCCTGAGATAAATTCACATCGGAGATGAAGCAAGACATATGAATTCCAAAAACTTTGCACAAAGAAGACCCAGCTCATTCTTCATGGAAGGAAGAACTGTGAGTATCAAGGTTTATTCACTTATCTTTGTTGCAAGTTATCTTAAGCATTGAACCAAGCTAGAATGCAGCCAACACATAAAGTTTGTTAATAAAAAAATCTATGCTAAAGAAATCCTAAAACTATCCTTTCATTAGCATAGAGAAAAACTACAAAAGTTATGGACAACAACCCGTAATGCAAATTTGTTTTATTCCCTCAAGTATGTGTCCACTGACATTTTGTAGAAAAAATGAGTATAAGCTATGCATGTTCATGGTATGAACCTGCAAATCTAAAAATCACCACTATAGCTGTAGAAGTGGATGAACATATCGACAGGCTATGACCAACATCAAAAACAACCTAGCATTGAGCCTTTCCAAGACTCAAGCTAGGATGCTGATGAGAAGCAGGATGAAACCCGCCTTGTATTATCCAGAATATGCCTGCTTTCATCATCATTGAAGGGACCAGCTCACGCGCTGGCTACAAGGACGAAGACAACGAGATGCCACTACATCATGGCGTGTATCATTGTGTCAACAAGCATCGGTAATCAATGAGGTCTGTTGACAGTGTCTCGTAAGGCCACAAATGACCAAGGATGTGAGACGACATCCCTTAGTCATTGGAGATGAAGCTTTCATGCAGTACCATTGAGGTTGCTTCTTCAACCATCAAGATGGCTGGCGTATCACCAACAAATAATGAAGAACAACTCTCTGCCACGCTGTTAAACAATCAAGGAGGAACTTGAGTTTGCATCTCTAATGAACCCCAACTCGTCAACCAAGAATCAGCAAAAATCAAGAAGGGTTGATGGAAGAAGAGCATGCAAATATCTGCATCCTCATCTCCAGGATCAGATGGTGCAGAGAAAAGCTAAAAGCAAGGGAGAGGTCCTGCTCAATGGACCTAAAACCATGAGTTCTCGCCGACAGTGTCATGTGACGTAAAGGCCCAAGTGAGGGGGAGGAAGGCTGACTTTTCTACAATAGATACAACCCTGCTCTTCTTCCTCCCAGGCTCCCGTCGCTCTGACATGCTGGTTTGTAATCCCTCTACTCAATATTGCTTTGTTTCTACAAGTTTGAATATGTTTACAAATTTCATATATGAAAATCAAACTTAAGATATAAATTAAAATCAATCCTTGCGAGAAGAAGTTTTTGCAACAATTGAGGTACATTATTTAAAACATGGGATAAAGATTCTATGCTAATTAAAATGTCAAAACCAATTTTGCTGTATCATAGAAGATGACCTTTAGCTCTATGACAACACTATCCTTGTTTCAAATTATTTGTACATCCCTTCGGGTATGTGTTGTCCACTAATCTTTTGCAGGAACGAAACAATGAATGGAGCAGAAGGTCCAAACAAAATGCCAAGATTCACAAAAAAGAAGAAAAAGATGGCATCATAAAAGAATGAGAAAGAAGGAGTGCGATATAGGAGACAAGATGCTCATGAACAGCTCAAGCAAGGAAAGCTTCAAAACAGGAAGAAAGGATCACCACAGTCATCTACCTTCATCACATGGTGTCATCATGCTCCAATGATGAAGGTAACATCTTAAGGTAAGTGGTCATTATTTAGAAAGCTTCCCTTTGATCTTGGTATTCACATAAATGAAGAAACAAACATGTTTGAGTTACAACTTTGCTTGATCCAACCTGATTAACTCAACATGTCTTGTTCCTTAAGCTTATTCAAAGCACCACTTTCTTGATCTCATAGTCTTAATCAAATGAGTTAAAATATTGCATATCTTATCTTTGGAAGATGATAGTCATAATCATGTAAGGTTTGATACATTATAGACAGTCCTTTCATAGGTTAAGCAACTCCACTCTTTTTGATAAATGTATTCAAATGCCACATTAATACTCCTCCTTCTGATCTTATCACCCATGTTGTAAGAATGAATGCACATAACATCAACTGTGGATTCGATGTGCCTAGGCTAGAAAAAAATATAATAATAAATAAAGTTTTGGTTCTGTTGGTGTCTTCCCACCAACAGAACCCATGCATTTGATCTCTACCTTGTCTTTATGAGCAGAACACACTTCGAGCAAAGTGTGGGGGAGTTGATCCCCCAAATTCTATGAGTGAAAGTTCTGAACCAGCAATAATGATGCACACAAGATGTCGCCAACTTCTACTACTAATGCCTGAACAAGGAGGGAGAACAAGTCAAGAAAGATGAACTTGTCAGACTAAAATCAAATTTAAAACCAAGACGGGTTTGACAAAAGAAGGTGGCATCACCATTGGAAGCGCCACTACTAGAGGTGCCACCTCAAGAATCCTCATCTTCAAGAGCAAATAGAGGTATAATGCACTTCCATAGCTACCAAGGGCAAGATTATGAAGCAACCTCAAGTGGGCATCAGGGAGGACGCATGTCTTTCTCTGGACGAGGGTATTATGACTCTCAAGAGGCCTTTCACCGCTTCAATAACAAACTCGCAACCATTGAAGACACAAATGCCGCCATACAAGGTACATTACACAATCACACATAATGGCAGGTAAGCATGGGACAAGAGATGGCCAGCCTCCAGCAACAACAGCAATAGCAAAATCAAAATTGGAGGCTCTGTTCCAGCACCTCCACATTCGACCACCTCATTGAGCAACCATGTCAACAACTAGCCTGATGGAGGAGCATCCCCCGTGTATCCAGCTAAGTATCTCTTTTTCCTTATTATTTTTATTATTCTTAGTTCACTTTATATATCTAAAAGAAAGATGAATAACTAAAATAAAATAAAAAGTTATCTTTATAGAATATATATATAGTTATAATACATGAACTAAAAATGAAAACAAAATAAAAAGAGTGTGTCTAGTTTACTTTAATTTCTTTTAAAAGCTAAATAAATAAAAAGGGACTCTGAAGATAATCTCTTAAAATGAAAATAATGAATAGTTTCTCTGTTGTAATTACTTTCAAGTACCTAGTTTTTAGCCTTGAATTCTTCTGAGTTTTGGATAAAATTATTTTGATATAAGGATTTACTCTTAACTTGAAACTCGTGGGTAGCATATGCTTGATCTAAGTCTAGGTAATTGATGTATATGATATGAGAAAGTCTGAATTGTTGTTTATCTTGTTCCAAGTGACACCAAAGTTCTGGAGATTTATCTTTTAAAAAACACAAAAATGCTACATGATGAGTTCCTGTATGACAAAGCTTGAATTCCCACCAGAGCCACACATGTTATTTAGACTAAGAAAACTTCCACATATATGCTGCTTACTTTTGCATTGAGTTTTGTCAAGCTTTGTGACCCTTATGAGAGATTTGTCATGCTCTTAAAATCAAGATCACATACACACCACCCACATATGCACTACTCCTACACTAGGGGTAGGCGCAGAAACATGCCTTCCATCTAGATCCACCCAAAAATGTTTTACTCCTACACTGGGAGTGAACACAAAAACATGACTGATAGGTTTTCCATCCACCAAATAAATGCTCTAAGTTCTTGTTGCTATCTCTCAAAAGTTTTGTTGCAGAAAAGAGACATGGGGCTATGCAGAAGTTATTCATAAAAAAAGGGAAAAAAGAGAACTTAAAAAAATGGACACAAAAGTATCTGAGATATTTAAAACAATGGGTACTCAGATGCCCGCCTAAAAAAAGAAAGAGAGATGAATAAGATAGCCCCTGTTCTCTAGCAAATATTTCCAAGTTTCAAAAGAGATATATGTTTTCAAGGAGCAAAGTAGAATTATATGTTAGCCACCATATATATATCCACCACATATATCCACATACATGCACATCTTGATTTGATTGTATGACTCAACTCTCTTTGGATCAATTGTTTGACTTTACAATATATACATTGCAAGTATGCTCTAGCTTTCTCCCTACCTATGTACTCCACATAAGCCTTAGTGGTAGGAAGAGAAAAAGGCATAACATCTTTATTGCCTTGGTAAGGATCCACAAATACCACATATATTGAGAGACTTGAGAGTGTCATACAATGGAATCCCTGAGTTTTATTTTAAAAACTTATAAAAACTCCGAAACAATGGTTGAACAAAGAACTTGAGACATAGTGCTTGACTTGATCAATCTGTCTTTCAATTGCTCAAGACCCAAGGGAAGGCTAAGAAGCCCCATGGTTGAAGGTAATATGGGTAAGTTTGAAAGTCAGATCAGTTTATTCTAATCCGAAGGAGAATTCTTGATTGAACGCTTGTGTACTTTTGAGACGTAGAATATTATAGCAACTCCTGATCCATTGCTGAGTTTAGCTTTGCTCAGGGACTAGCAAAGGTTAAGCTTGGGAGAGTTGATGACGGTAGTTAACAACCATTATAAACCGTCAATTAAACATGTTTAAGGGCATAAATGTAATCACCAATGAAGATTTAGGGGTTTCAACTAATGAATTCCATGAGCTTTGGTGATTTCATGACTGTAGGAGGATTTCTAGAAAATAGCTCCCGGGACCACTGTCATACACTCCAAACAAGCAAACCGACGACAACAAGTGACTCAACCCGCGAAACCTATGAAAGACGATTCAAGACGGAACCCAATCCTCACCACCAGAAGGAGGAGCCCACCTAGCACTATAGTGGGCCGCCCGGCTCACTAGGGAGGTCGCTTGGCCCATGGGGGTGGCCCATCGCCCTCCACCGCCTCGTACTCCTTATGATCTACGCCATTGATTCTAAGGCGGTTTTAGGTCGGTTCATCCAACTGTGGTCGGGAGAGTTGACATGGATCAATGACGTGGCAATTCCTTGCCCCCTAGTCCTCCTAGAGTCCTTGCCCATTACTCCACCTTGATTCCTTGTCCGCTACTCTACCTCTGACCTATATATAGCAGCCCCTACCCCCTCCCTCACCAGATCCTAAAACCCTAATTCATATCCTCCTCATTAGGATCAGAGCCAGTTCTCAAGATGTAGAAGTAGAATAGCTCTAGTTGAGAGTTAGGGAGAGTTGAGCCATGCTCAGGTTTTGAAGAAATCTTCGGAGGTCGGGTAAATTTTTGTATCTTATGTTTGCAAGACTTATGCTTTAATATAGTTATCTTCTCTATTCACTTTTATGCCTTTCATGTGTATGGCTTGTATAGTTATCATATCTTAGCATGGGATCTCCGCTCGCATCGAGTGCTCTAGTTATTATATGTGATTAGAGTAGTAATTAGTAGTGTAGACGTGGTGTCTAAACTATAAGTTACCTGAGATTGCACCCAACCCCATGGATAGTTGTGGTAGCCCCAGGTGGTGATAGCCCTGATGGCCGATGTTGTCCACCATGTTTGGGTTGGTGTTTGTAGGACCATAGTCGGAGCTTCCTAGTCCCTTTCTCATCCCTTTCTGTGGCTAGTGTTCCGATGTCCCAAAGTGCTATTGTGTGTGATCGCTATATCTACCCATGCTTTAGTTATACCCTCTAGTCTAAACTAGAATAGAATCAAAGTAATAGAGAAGTATTTAGGAACCTTGAACTCAACCGTTGTCCTCTCAATTTAGCTAGACTGCTCATTTATATACCAAGGAATTATCCTATGTGTGTTATTATTCATAACTCTTATCATCATCAATACCTACCCCCGCTTTACTTCAGTTGGTATACTAGTTAGTAGATACATGATGGTGAACTATCAACTTCTTTAACCATTGTTTCCCTGTGGATAAATATGATACCTTGGAATACTCCCGGGTGAAAGCTACAGCGGTATCCGTGCCCTTGCGGAATTATCTGTGTGTGTTTAAAATATACCAACAAGCACCTAAATAGGCCCAATGCTCTAGCCCCCTTCTGTCCATGTTGCTCAAAAGCATCAATTTAACCTTTGATTCCATGAAGTCATTAATCAAAATTAACATTATAACATTTGGTGATTGCAAGCTAAGCAAAACTACCCATATGCATAAACCTAGGGTAAACAAGGAGTATAGGGTATCAAAAGTACTAGGTAAAGTCCTTAGGGGTTCATCATATTAGACATGTGCATATGAAAGTGATTATAAGGTTATTGGGTAACAAGGGAACTCATGTTACACTTGCCTCCAGTTGTTGCTCAAACTTCTCAAACCTTTCTTCTAAATCATCCTTTCCTTGCATAGCTTCTTCTATCGATAGCAATCAACTGGCACATGCACTTGAAAATAACCCTAAAACAGTACACCAAGCATTACAAAAACAAGTTACAAAGGTTTTGAAAGCATATGGCTTATTCTATGATCGTGTGAGCGCAAAAACTAACCAAAACAAAAGCCACGATTAAAGGATGTGAGAGTTGAAAGCTATAGATGGAAGCGATTGGATTTAGGTGAGCAATGTGGAGTTTGGACTAGAAGAAACATATTTATCAGAAAAAGGGTTGGATATGTGTATTGGTTACTTGGGAGGATATCATGATCAACCAATGCACTAAGGTGGATGCTAGATCAAAGGGAAACACAATTATGGCGATTTGTGCATCGGTTGAGCGTACCTGGTGGCGGACAGCGGCGGGTAGTAGCGGCTGTGGCCATGAAAAGGCAAAGACACATTGAACTTGTTGGCATAGAACTTGGTAGGATCATGTGAAACTAGGAAACACACGATCATGGTAGAGAGCTCAATGATTCATGTAGCGGTTTAGCGGGGAACGTGGTGAATCGATGAGGCATCCAGAATATGCACGTCAGCGGTCGGCGGCAGATATGATGACTGTTGCATGGTTATAACAAAGAAAAATGGTGATTCATTGGGTGGGGTTTCAAGGCACTGCATGGAACATATTGTGACAAAAGGACATGATGTTCCGACCATCGGTTAGGTGCGGAACGAGATTGCAAGATGGCACTGCGTGGCTGTTGACATGGCCGGAGCAGCGACACAGTGATGCTTATAGCTTCGGTGTTGTGGTTCATATGACCAAGAAAACTTGCAAAGATGTGTTTAAGTATATGATACACACTGTGGTCGAAGGGCTTGACCACCCGAGAGGCGAAACATTGGGAACACGCATGCCAACCGGCATCAGCGCGGCTGCGGGGCAGCAGGGACAGCGAGCACAAGATAGGAGCATATATCTTTCATCTTTGGTCATATAGCCATGAAACTTTGCAGAGGCATGTACAACTATATAGAAGATAGTCTAGCCAAAGAATGCATCCTGGGGTTCACTGGATCAACGGGAACATCGTTGCCAAATAAAACTGGGTGACTGCTGTTTGAACAGCAGGGGTAGTAGGCACTTCGGTCTCGATATCTCCGCCATCGGGGATTGCATAGCCAAACCAACTAATGGGATCATGTGCAGGGATATCATGAACATGTAGATTCTAGGGCTTGATGATTTGGATAGTGGATTAGCGGGGAACGCCAAAACCACTCAGAGCTGCAATCTGATCAAACAGCAGGAACAATGGGCACGGAGATGAAGATATCTCTGGTTTCTTAACTCCTATGGCCAAACCATCTTACAGAAGCGTGTTCAAGGATGTTAAATACAATTTGACCAAAGGGTTTGATGATCGGAGTAACGAAACAGCGAGGAACACCGATTCCATCAATAGCAGCAAAACTGGCCACGAGGACAGCAACACATACAACGGGTAAACTTCGCCGGGGATCAACCATACATCATCTAAGGTACTTGATATGCAGAGAAGAACATGAAAACAAGATAGGAGAGATGATGGAGTGTTCTCACCAAGGGGAAGGGTGTGGGGGAGCGAGGAGATGCATCGACAACGGCCGGTGACGATGATGTAGTACAACGGGACATCCTTCTCACGTTGCGGTTGATCGAGGCAGCCCTGGGGAAGGATGAGCTGTAGGGGCGTCCCTCCTCTGTTTCTCACGTGAGAAATAAAGGGGGAGGCGTGAGGGGGGTGGGGAGTTGTATATGAAGGGGTAGGAAGGCAAAGGGTCATGGCCCGATATTTTTGCAAGATTAGAGAGGGCTTTCAGGGGGTGACATGGGAGAGGAAAGAGGAAGAGATAGAGGGCTGGTTGGGCTTGATGTTGGACCACAAAGGAGAGGAGGATGGTTGGGCTTTGACCCATGGCGAGAGCTAAGGCAAGGTTTGGACCGGATTCGGCCCGAAGCGTTGATAGAGTTACGGGGCTGGTTGCTTGTTGTCTTTTTGGGTTGTGGGCTTTGATCAAGAGGAGAAAAGGTAGAGGGGAAAGAGTTCATGAGGATGTTGCCCAAGGTGAGGAAAGAAGAGAAAGTCGAATCAAGATTAACTTGGGTATGTGACATGATTAAAGTTTGAAGACCCATCAAAGCTTTTGGAACACGGATCAAGGAGTATGGTTTCCAAGGATTTGATCATGGCATTGAGGTTATGGAAAATTTGGTCAAGGATCTTGAGAGATTTGATTTGGATCAAACCCTATGCGCGTTTGAAAACATTTAAACTCATTTTTCATAAAAAGCACTATGCAACGGCATGAAATGCAACAAAACAGTTTAATTAGTTGTAAAAATTTTAGAAACTCACATTTTCCACTATCTAGAATGTCCACAACTTAACTAAAGTTGAGAAATTTTAGAAAATAGTAAAATCGTTTATTGTTATTTAGTGTTTTCTAAGTCACATCCCAAAATAGAAATTTTGGGGTGTGACAAAACCACGGGGTTTGGACCGAGGACAGGTCAGTACATTGACCGATCAGGGCTCATGGTGAGCTCTGTGTTAATGGTGTCGCGGAGTACTGTGAAAGCGTTAACGATTAGGGTCCTTGTTCAGAAGCTTGACATTGTGATGGATGATGGAACAGTAATGTTTTGTTGTTCTGCTTTCTCTGTGGACATCCATTGTGATGATATATCCACTTCAAAGCTTTTGAAGGACTGGGCTTACCACATGTTCTGTAAGATTATTGATGGTGAAGGCAGGATCTCTTTCTTAACTCTGCTTGTGCATCTGAAAAAGAAGCTGCAGTTGCAGCTAACAGAAGAAGAGTTGAGGCTCAACAGCATGTCTGTAATAGATGGTGAGGAAGAAAATGAGGATATTTTAGAGATGCGGCGAAAGCAACAAGAATGGGTTCCTCCCAAACCGAAGCCTAAGTTAGCAGAAGTAGAGCTACATGATTGCACCCTGTTTCCAATTCTTTGGGAGTCCTAGTCCTGACCGCTCCAGTCATGGTGGCAAAGGGAAGGTCCTCATAGTGTAGTACATTGGCATGACTAAGCTGGAATGTTATTTGTGTAATAAATTCAACTATATCTTCTAATTAGGTGAACTTCGAGTTCAATCTTCCCGGATGTCAAAACTGTGGTTGATTTATGGTTTTGTTAAGTTTTGTTTTCTATCTACGAATGTTCTACTCTATTCCCTAGTTTGTCAGCTAGTCTTATTTAATTTAGTTTATATTGACAGTCCACAAATGAGCAATGACTTACCCTTTGTGTCCGGGACCCTGTTTAACGTTGAATAAATATTCAGTTTGTTTGGTGCGCATGGGGTCAGTTATTGAGCCTCAGTTTGATATATAAACAGAACAATTATCGACATGTATAAATTCTTGCAACGAAGAATGAACAGTAGTTAGTTTAAACTACTATCTTTCTGTTGATCGTTTACAGTATTACTTCTGGTATCATGCACACTGTATTTTCTGCACAGTGCAGTGAGAGGACATCAGTATCTATCTTGTGCTAATGTCATCAATTTTAAGAATTATGTTGTCAGGTTCCTTTGGCTTTGTTGAACATTTCATTATCTTCAGCATCTTCCTCATTTTGTTCCAGCTAGCCATGCAGATCTACAATGATGCACCATCACTCTCTGTGCCTATTTGAGTTTGATATGTGAGGTCTTTTCTCTAGACATTGGCAATGCAAACCTCTGTTTTTTTAAACGAATCAAGGAGAGCTGCTGATTATATTAAAAAGAAAAAGTGGGCACAATGATGCAACAGGGACCAACAACCACACCGGAAAACAAACTTAATAAAAAGGAAAAAAATAACTCAAGTCAGTCAGATTGGGACATCAGCACGAACTGCACAACGTCGAAGCTCAACTCAGAGAAAAAGAAGAAAAAAGAGAACCACCACCAACTCCAAACCACGACACTACACCGCCAAACCCCGGACGACTAAGGCCGTCACGGCGAAAACACCATCGTCACCGCTCGTGCCGTCGTTACCGACGATGATCCACACCGGGCTAGCTTGCTGCCAAGCAGGACTCGCCGTCGTAGGTCGCTGCAAGCTGAGTAGCCCTCCCGCGATTGGATCCGCTTGCGCCGCCTATCAAGACGATGTACCACACCGGACTAGCCACCGCCAAGCAAGGCTAGCCACCGTAGTCCGCTGCAAGCTGCCAAACCAACACGTGAGCAGCTGCCTCTGGCGCTCGCCAAACCGACCCCGTCCACCGAGATCCAAGCGCGCACATCGTAGCTTCCAAGACCTGGCTACCTCATCGAAGGTAGAAGTGCCACACATGTGCTCCAGCTGCCAGTCAGAGCGCCTCCTTGCGCTGGAGACAACCACCGCTGAGCGGGACCGCCTGCTGCTTCACCACGCAGGTCACCTTGGCAACGGCAATGCAAATCTGCTGGCCATCACATCCATGTCGGCCTCATCACCAACTCCATGGATGCCTCCTCCCACGCCGACCTACTCGCCAACTTCGTGGTCATCACAACTAGCGTACGGTCCCACCAGACCATCGCCCCCCAGTGCCAAGCAACTGCGAGGCCCTCCAATTGTCACGTTCACGCCCTCCTCCTGACCGCCTTCCTCCATCGTGGACACCAAACACTTGAATCCTCAACTAGGCCTCCACCTTCTTCACCGCCACGCTGATAGCTGTTGCAGATTGACCGAGCACGACCTTCCAAAACGACGCCTCCAAGGAGAGATGCGACGCCATCGGCGCCGCCGTTGCAAGGTCAAGGTTTTCACCTAGGAAGGACATGGCATGCAAAGGGTAGAAGACTGTTTGATGGACGCTTGCGTCGCAAGGTCAAGGTTTTCACCTAGGAAGGACATGCCACGCAAAGGGTAGAAGACCGTTCGACGGACGCTTCCAAGGAAGAAAACGGTGCCCGGAGGTGTCACCGTCATCGGTCCCAGAGGGATAAAGCTTTCTCCATGGCACCTTAACCTTGTACACGGCAATGGCCATGGCCAGTCTGCTGCGCCAGGCTCGCCACATGCTCGCGACCAGCCGATTGCAGGAACCGCAACAGCACGTCGGCTGTGGAGGCCTGCATCCTTAGCAGTCATGCCTGCCAGTAACCGGTGTAATCCTTGAGCCACCACCGCCTCCGGCGTCCTGCTACTGCTGACCCGCCGGCGTTGTCCTCGCATAGCCGCTAGATCTGCCGCGCCATCCATGGCCTCGCGCCACGCGCCGCCGCCCACGCTGGCTGCTCCCCGGCGAGACGAGCGAGGGGCGCCGGAACTGGCCATAGGAGGACCGGATCTGGTCGGGGCGGCGCCGGATCCATCATCTCATGACCGCGCCGCTGCACAGGCAGGCCCGTGCCACCGGACATGCACCAACCATCAGGCCGTCCATGTGACAGAACCGCCCAATTTATACAAGATCAAGTACGGCTGTCCCCGTTTAACACGTTGACGCGCGTATACTTTTATTTATATAAACCCGGTAGTCCACCGAGTGTCACGAAGGACCTCAGTAAATCAACATCATAACCAAGATCGCATGATTAAGTAAATACACATCACATACATAGAGTTGCAGCGGAAATAATATTACAAATGGGTTCACAAATAATAGTAAAAGTTTGGGTTTCAAAACCGGTTAAAGGAAAACAACATAGCTTTCAAATGATTACATTAATATAAGTTCCAAATACATTGCTAGCATAAGTGATATCCTCTGATAGAAGCATATAGATTAGAAATAAATATAGAGGCACCGAGCCCATCGATGGTTAGCCACCATCTTCCTTAGGCCGAGAACTTCACCTGCAACATGGTGGGATAAACCCTGAGTACTCGAATGTACTCAGCTAGACTTACCCATCATAAACCAAAAATAAAATGACATCAACGATTATGCAAGGCTTTATAAGTGGAGCTAGCTTGACAATATTTTACATAAAAAGCCACTAATGCAGCTATACATTTTATAATTCGGTCATCAAGTTAATTATAGCTATTCATCTCTAGATTAGCAACTAACCTGTGCCAAACATGTGTTATATAATTTAGAAACATGCAATAGTAACCATAGCCGGTGTAATAATTCCATGTTCATCATAACCATCGTATTCTATAATTCAATTACTACGATGCTAGGGGTAGTCGAGTTTCTCACTATCCGGGAGAGATGGCTATTCGAATCGATTTCAACCAGCTAGGAATTTATTCCTAACACAAACCCAGACATACTTGCGCCAAGGTAGTCTTAGGTCACCTTTGGTATGACTCAGGTCCACATTTCACGGGTTCGATCAGCGCCGCACAATCAGGGACAACCAGCTGCCAGGACGATCAGGACTACCCTGCCCTTGGGCTCATGTCTGACTCCCCGCACATCCTTACTACCATCTAGAGTGCGCACTCTTACAGAATAGGGCCTGGCCTGAGTTGAGCTACTCGGCTTCGTGGTCGGAATGAGTTATCCAGCCAGCTAAGTGAGAGGCATGCGTTCAATCTCGGCAGAAGTGCCAGAAACAGTACGGTCCTTAATCGACACAGACGGGATAAAACATGCACACAAGACCTCCATGTCCTGCTGCCTCTCAATCACCAGATCCTATCCGATCTCCGTTTATTCATCATCACATGGTTATTTTCCATGATAGCAAATATAGCCAACCGTGCTTTGGTATCCACATATATCTCGCAGGAGATAGGAAATCACCCGACTTCTACCGGTCTAAGCATTGCTAAGCATATATTCGATCCTTGACCTACAAAGGGTTCAAGGTATATTTCTGGACAAGGAAATTATATGCATCAAGTGTTTCCAATCAACTCCTATAACCTAATGCATCAAACATAAAGTACTCAAGTGATATTTGTAAAAACATAGGAGGCTTAGAATGCTCTGAGGCTTGCCTAGGATCCGACACAAGTCAGTTTAGTTAGCTCGCACCGTCTTGATGACATCTCCGGTCTTAGCACTTGCTTAGTCCTTCTATCTTCGGGATAGGTCCACCATACACCATCTTCGGGTTAGGCTCCAACATCACGTACTTCATGTGGTGCATGTAGCGTACCTAGATGAGATGCAACAATGGAAGTGCATGAATGCGAAGAATGGCAATATGAGATGCCTCACATAAAAGTATTCAAGATGAGCATAAGGTTGCGCCGAACATATATAAGCACTCCATGTTACTTAATTAAACATCACACAACATATCATGCTAGGATAGCAAGGAAGGCAGCACCAAGCATGACACAAGTTTCACAAAGTTTTAGGTATATTAACTTAACACCATCAAAGGCATGAGCCACACTTAGCAACACACAAAGCAAAGCAAGGTGAAGCAAACAATTTTAGGTACAAACATAGATTCTGAACAGCACCACCACAGTCACTTGTTCTAACCATACCCAGAGTTATAAGCAACCAACAAGGGTGATCCTAGACTTTCTAGAAAGCTAATGAAATTATCTAAAACTTTGTTATTAACACCAAAAGCTGATTCATCAAATAACAAGGTCAAAATACATTATGAAACAGAGCTTACACAACTAAGGATAGAAAACTAATAGTAACTTCAGAAATGCATCTCTCAAGTTACATTCATCCAACAAGCATGATCCTTAACTTTATAGAAATATTATTAAATTATCTATAACTTTCTTATTATAATCTTAATATGATTCTATAGCTAACAAGGTTAAACAACACCAAGAAGGCATCTCTGTCCAGATTTGGACAGAATCTATCATTCCACTTTGAATAGATATAACTGGAGTTCTAAACCACCAAAAGTAGTGATCTTAGACATTTTAGAAATATTAGAAAAATCAATACAACTCTTCTATTATCACCAATATATGATTCCATGATTAAATAAGTCAACCAAAGCAATCATTCAAATCTGTACAGAGGACATGCAAAAGCTGACAGAAAACTTATAAAATCTATAACTCCTAAACCAGCAGCACTAAAAAATAAAATTTTAGGACAAGCAAGATAAAGAAATTATATACAAATTTTGTATTCAACATATCTACAGAAAACATCATTTGATCCACGAAGTTATCATTACAATAGAAAATACAGATGCAGCCATTTCAGAATGTAACAATTTGATGTTTCACTTGTTTTGCTAACAAAGAGCATACACATATGAGTCCTTCAAGAAATTCAATCACTACTAACATACTTAGCAACACTTTATTGAACATCAATCACTCAAAGCATCACCAAATACAATTACAAGCTTTATCTACAATTATGCTTTTATTAATCCTTATTCCTAATAAACACACACACACACACATCTATATATATATATATATAATTTTAGTGATATATGAGAACAACTAATTTGGGTCTAAGACTTTTATGAGTGGTAGATGTTATCAAAATATGGCTACTGTACAAATTTCACATGCTCAGGTTTTATAATTTAATTACTATGAAAAAGATAAATTGTTATTGCAAGAAAACATGTAAAAGCAAGATAAATCTAAAAATCATCATTTTCTATAAACATATAGTCATATTATGGTTTCTCAGGTCACAATATCACCATGCAAGGTCAAAGGTACCGCATTTCACATTTTTGCATATATAAATTATTTATATACCATTTAAAACCATTTATCAAGCATTAATCAAGTTAAATTCATAACTCAGTCATACATGCACCAAAATTATGAAATTTTAACCAGAGCTCACACATGCTATAAGTATGTTAGCATAAAATTTTTAGGTCATTTGGATTAGTACAACAGTAGATATGACGATAGCAAGCAAAGTAAGCTAGAATTAACCATTAATCATGATTAAATAAAAACATCATAAAAACAGTGATCAAACAACAAGTTTAATATTCTTCTTAGCTAGCACATGCCAAAACAAGACTCCTAAAACTAGAATCACATTTTTAGGACATTCCTACCTCGAGATATGCATCTGACAAATTTAAAAGGATTTCTAAAAGCACTTTATAAGAGTAAATAAAAACAGCAGAAACTTTCTGCTGACACATATCATATGATAACTCTAATGTGTAGATCTACTCACAAGGATTCCAAAAAATCTTTATTTGCTATTTTATGATTTTTCTACGATTTATTATGATTTTCCAAAATTTTAGCCATAAAAGAAAAACAAACTTGCACGGAGACCCCTAAACTTGCACGAAAACAGATTCTAGCAAAAAGGTCCTTATAGGCACTATTCAACTGAGTCGCAGTTTTGCAGTTAGACCCTTCCCTTTTCTCTAATTGTTGCACGAGGCCCTTCACGCGAGTTGGAGCAGAGGAGGTGGATGGCTTCTCGATTTTCCGGCGAGGTGGTTGACGGCGATGGAGGAGAAGTGGCGGCGCAGCTTCCCTACGGCCAGGCGCACCCGCCAAGGGGCGCAGCCTGGGCAGCAACGGCCTACAAGCTGCTGGCCATGGAGGTAGCGGTCTGCAGCGGCAGCGGCTCTGGTAGACAGGGCGTTGTAGGCGGTGGAGGGAGGCACGAAACAAGGACAGGGACGATGAGGTTGGTCAGGGAAGGCGCAGCGCTAAGGCCAGCTCGGCCGGAGGAGGGAGGATGAAGAATCGGCCGGAGGAGGGAGGATGTGGAGAGGAGACAGAGAACAGAGAGTGAGAGAGATAGAGAAAAGAGAGCGAGCGAGAGGAGGGAGGGCGCTCGGTCTTTCCCTTTTACTCTAGCAGGGAGGGCGAGGTGGCACACATGCGAGGGCGCGAGGGAGCCATGCGACCTGTGGTGCTTGCATGCGGTCGGACGACGGCGCTGCTCCTGAAGCTTTCAAGATAGATAAAAAATCGACTGAATCCCCAAACTTTACCCCTCTCTATCTCCCGATTTCGTGCTGTAGCGGATCAAACTTCCTTACTAAGAGTTGTAGAACTATATGCGGTGAACAACTTTGCTTAAAGTATCATGGGCTGGTTCGGCATGGTTATGAAGATACAAGCCTCCAAAGTAGGGTATACGAAACTAAAAATTGAATTCAGTTAAAGGCTGAATTCAAGAAACTTTTTGCTGTTTTTGTAATAACTTTTGAAAGTCCAAACGTGCTCCAAAAGTGATGAGACTTATTCTATTGTTTTCTTCACAAAGTGTACTTTAACTCATATTAAGGAATCCTGTTGAGTTACCATATGAATTTGGAAGATAAAAATTCACAAACATGTCAACTTGCTGTTGTCAATCGGGGACTTAGAAATATTTCTGAGAGCTCAAAAGGACCACTGCATTCAAACTTGAGGCCACTGTTTGAGCCACTTAGGAGTTGAATCAGGGCTTGGTCCAAAAACAAAGTTTGTTGTACTCCACTAAAGTTTCAACTTTTATTTAAGGTCAACCTTTATAACTTGTTTTCACATTGTTATTTGACATTGGTCAAAGCAGCATCACGATAAACCTTAAATTAGAGTTTTAGACCGATTGAGGCATTTTCTTAGCATTTGCTCAACATGGACCCTTCATGACTTTTGTGGTAGAGTTCAATTAGAGTTATTTGGGCAAGGTAGCAAGGTTTGGTCGGCAGCCCATGTTTCCATTCACTTAATAAAGCAGTTCAAGCAAGGTTATAACTTATCATTTCATATGACTTCTTGGCTCCAAACTTGAGGAAAATTTTCCAATTGTCAATGTAGATGGAAATGGATGTGAGGAACATGAAAGGGGCACTTTTAACATTATTTAGGCATACCTCTAAAAAGGGTCAACAAAGAAGCAAAGGTGTGTTGTCCAAGTTTAAGTTGGGTCTTATTCTTAGAGAGTTGATCCCAACACCTTTGTCACCATATACAAGTTTGAACTAGAGTTCTTGATTACCACTGAACTTGTCATGTTGGAGCTCAAACCCACTGCTTAATTGGTGACAAACACCTAGGGTGTTACAACCCTCCCCCCTTACGAGAATCTCGCCCCGAGATTCGGTGCGAAAGACTTTTTAATGGAAGAGAAGCATGTCATCTATTTTCCAATATCAGTGATAGCATTAGGCTACTTAGCTTCGAGCATCAGAGATGCTAATTTGGTCAAGACGCTTTTTGATACTTACTCTTCGTAGTAAGTTTTGTCTAAAGAATTTCCTTCATTGACTTCCATGAAGAATTGTTACTTTGGGAGGAATCCACGACAACACAGTACTTTGTTCTCGGGATACGGAGAGTACTATAGAGCATAAACTAACTACCCACAATATATATTTCCCTAGTGAATATAGCATGGACCATGTGAACTTTGCACTAGACTGCAAGCTTCTGAAAGCTACTCATTACAATGGTTCCATGTTCATTCACAAAGTTCAAAAAGCAGTCCTATACCAAAGTAGCTCGAGTACAACCTTTCATAAGGGATGAGATCACAAATGGGGTAAGCATCCTCTAAGGTTGTGAGAAACCAACTAACCAACAGACAATGTCTATGCTGGTCGTAACTGTTCAATCACTCAGATGTCAATCGATGGAAAACTACATAATGTTCCATGGGTGCAGTTCTCTTTTTCTAATGATAACACTGTATTATCTGAGTCCATTGAGTGAGCGGTGAATATGATAGCTGACTCTATTGACTCAGTGTTTTCGACGATCATTCTTTGAGGGAATCCTCGTATCTAAGCAGTAACAGTTATCTGGGTTGAATCTGATGCAACCTCTTGGGTAAAAACACATGGAAGGTACTAAAGGACAAGTTCGCCTTGGAAATCCTTGCTGAAGAAGGATGATAGCGAGGTCTGGAGGACAACAAAGGTTGCAAGTTTTCACTAACTGGAGAAATAGTACACCACCAAGCAGGTTGAGCACAATTTGCCTTCATGGTGCAATGGCACAGTAAGTTGGGTTGACTTGCACTGTCGCAAAATTAGCCTGGTTGGACTACTTTTGACATTGAGGTTTCCTTTCTAATGTCAATCAATAACTCAAAATCATAATATGAAATCTATTGTTTGACACTTTTCAAATTGTTTTCGACTCGCAATGACACAAATTGACTTGTAGAACACCTTGACTGCTCAACATTGCTGATATGAGAGGGCAAAAGCAAGGCACAAAGGGGTGCAAGGAGTCTTTTCTAGGGCATCTAAAGGATTATCTACCGACAAAACATTAACCATGTTGCAAACCTCGGCATCAATTACAAACACAACCTTCTAATACGAGGGATGATATAGTAAACAGAGAAATCGCAGATTCTGTGTACCTTGGTTTTCAATTCATATCTCACAAACTATGGCTCCATTGTGCACAAATATTAGTAGTCATTTAGATCCAAGAGTTCTCTAACTACTGACCAAAATTTAGCTCAAACAGACACCATTTGACTATCCAACTAAATCATCTACCAAAACTGCTTTGTTCTGAAATTTTGTGACTGGACTGACAAAACATCTCTCAAATCCGATGCTTTACTCAACCAATACTCAAACCAACTTAATACATTGAAGTACCTTAAGCGAGGAATGATCTTGCCAAGTTTTGTGGCAATCCAACCATGTTTGATAATCTAATCACCGGTTTAAGGATAACCGGTTTAGTGCTATGAAATCTGGACAGATTTCTCGCTCTTCTTTTCCTTTGTGTCACACATTGTGGAGTGTGTTCTGCACTCTTTCACTCTTCTTATAGAACCAATAGTAGCTTTTTCACTAAGGAGAGAGACTAGGGTCTGTCCTTACATGCCTCTTAGGAAACAACTTCAACCATTGATTTAGGCACCAACTCGACGATGCACAAGCATTGGACTGGTGCGCTGTTTTTGCGGGGCACAAAGCATACTTCATGTGGAGGGGCAGTCCTACAAGATAAGGGACCATTGCTGACTATCCTTATGTGCTTCATCCAATAGTGGCAATGTCCTCAACTAAGGACGCGCTTTCTCTAGCTCTTTACCTAGCTGATACAGCATCTTACATTATCTGTGGGAATGTCCAAGATGGAATTGACTTGATGACACAGGGCCTAGAGAAGAAAGCAGTACTTGCATCATTGATCGGCTTTGCTGTTTCTTTGCTTAACATTGTTCTGTGAGACATAGCCTTTGGAGCTACCAAAGAGTTATCACCTAGCTGTAGCTTAACTTTCCTATTGGTAATTAATTAGTGGTTCCTCAACACTTAAAAAGCTCTAAAACTTCCTTGTTGATAGCCAAAAATTGTGGTCGATATATGGACAGATGGTCGCCATCGAAGTCAGCAAACAAGGGTCACACCAAGGAGGGTGGATTTTGACTGTATGATCATCATGCACCAAAAGATCAAGAACTTGAATAGAAAGCTCATAAGCACTAGGTAACCTATTATAGGACATAATATCTTGGTCCATTTATCATCCGACTGATAACTTGTCCAACTTTAAGTATTGTGTACCTTTCTGATCCAACGGGGATGACATAAGTTGCTCACTAGATGATCGATGTCATTACAGGGACAGTCAAGTAGAGTCACTGTCTACCACCTCTTGCAGTCTGTTAATGTTTGTGTCGATGACCTATTCTTCAAAGGTTATCCTCTGGATAACTTTAGAAGGAAGTCCTACTGCATCTGGTTCGATATAGGAATCTTCTGATAGGATCCAGAAAGATAACCGAGGAAGAGCTCATGTTAAAATAACACATCGATGTAGTTCTGCAATGGATCATGACTAGAAACCTCGATACCAGCACATGCCGAGCAACACAACCTTGTGGCCACGGTCCACAGGATGCCCTCAGTTTTATCGCGGCACCATAGTTGCTACTCATAACACCATTACCGATCGCACAACCAAGGTGAAATTTCAAGTGGCACAGATTGGGTTGTATGAACAAGCACTATGCAAAGGAGGGATAGCAAGCAAAGGTAGTCATAAGGTTAGGAGCCAACGAGGGGTGGTCCAAGGTAAAGATATGGCACAAGAGAAACATAGATTAACTAATGTAGGCAACTTGCTTTATTTCTATCTACGCCTTGTGTCCACAAAAGTGATTACCAGATAAAGATTAACATGAGATTTGGTCTTGTTGAGCAGCAACATGAGATCAAGACTGATAAACATTTAGAGACTTGAGATATTTGGAGATAAAACAAATGAGATTCGAGGGATAGAGCCAATACACTACTCAAAGATTCAGTTGATAAAACAATGAAATGATTTGTAAGGAAAAGACTCAGAGGTTCATGCAGCGAGAGGTTAACATTGCACCAGATCATCGGTAGGATAAAAAGCAGAGAGGCTCGATAAGGATTTTTGGGTAGGGTCTTCACACACAGGAGCGAGACATCCACGACATATGCAAGCATTTAAGGGAGCTAAGCTTGGGCTCATGAGTCAAGCAAGGCATGGGTACATAAACATTCAAGGGCTAACAATCACACATATAGGCTCAAGCTCCTAAGCAAAGGGAATCTACTAGGAGACAACCATGAGATTAACGTAACTTGAGTGTGGTTCCAAGATTAGGCCCTTCAACACTTGTATGCTCACCGTGGACAAAAGGGGTAACGACTATGATACTACCTAGGTAACAAAGCATCCACACATACATCATGGTCTTAAGCAAGCATTTGAGAAACTCAATCAAATTAGCTTAAGCAACTAATACCAAGCACAAAGCTCGCACATAACAAGCAGTCACCTACAGCAACACCACTACACATAAACATGCGAACATGGTGGTAAGGTATTGTTATCTTTTATTTCATTTTTACTAAGTAGGTGGATATCTCTTCAAAACAAGTTTTACTTACATTTAGCAATTTAGTTTTAGATCATGCACAACATGACCATATGGTTACAAGTTATCCATTAATAGAACAAGGGTGAGAGGAGCATGTTTATGTACAAGCAACAATCATGATGTATGCTCTTCCTATTCGTCCTCACAAAATTGCCAGCCTAAGGTGGCAATCATGTTCTATGTCGGTGGCATAACACGTACTCTCTCGATATATAGCTAGTCGTCAACTACATTCAATCTACGCATTCATGGTTAGCGTACCTATAGAAGGATTTCATTTCAGCCCAACCCCACAATTATATATATGCGGAAATGAAAATTTGGTCTCTAAGTTGCAAGCTAAATACTTCATATATATATACTTCCGTACCAAGGCTACCCATCAGTAAATACGTCTATACATACATATAAATATGCATATACAGCCGTATCAAAACTAACCCACATTTAAATACCTCCGTATATATAGGATATATATATATACTTTAGTATCAAAGCTACCTCTCCCCTTTTGACCGCACGCTCATATCTTGCGGTCATGCCACTCACCATCTTACCTGGGCATAGAGGTATATTGATACATACATTACCACTTAAGCGAATGGCATCCATACAATAGCACGCCGTACGGATAACGAAGTAAAAATTGCAATAAAGTACATCCCCCATAGTTAGTATCAGTTTACTTAGCCACCTAGTAGTCCTTAATTGGGCTTAACCGGAGGTTGTCGCTAGCATAGTTTTACAAATTAATTTTAACAAATTTGCCTGTAGCTAAAGTTTTAGTCAAAATAGACTTTTTAAAACAAAACTTTGTTTTGAAAACTAAGTACATGATAGTATTATGCTTAATCTTGCTCTAATGCCAGCTGTGACAGAACCGCCATTTATACAAGATCAAGTACGGTTGTCCCCGTTTAACACGTTGACGCGCGCGCACATACTTTCACTTATATAAACCTGGTAGTCCGCCGAGTGTCACGAAGGACCTCGCTAAATCAACATCATAACCAAGATTGTATGATTAAGCAAATACACATCACATACACAGAGTTGCAGCAAAAATAATATTACAAATGGGTTCACAAATAATAGTACAAGTTTGGGTTTCAAAACCGGTTAAAGGAAAACAACATAGCTTTCAAATTATTACATTAATATAAGTTCCAAATACATTGCTAGCATAAGTGACATCCTCTGATAGAAGCATATAGATGAGAAATAAATATAGAGTCACTGAGCCCACCGATGGTTAGCCACCATCTTCCTCAGGCCAAGAATTTCACCTGCAACATGGTGAGATAAACCCTGAGTACTCGAATGTACTCAGCTAGACTTATCCGTCATAAACCAAAAATAAAATGACACCAAAGATTATGCAAGGCTTTACAAGTGGAGCTAGCTGGACAATATTTTGCATAAAAGTCACTATTTCAGCTATACATTTTATAATTCGGTCATCAAGTTAATTATACATATTCATCTCTAGATTAGCAACTAACCTATGCCAAACATGTGGTATATCATTTAGTAACATGCAATGGTAACCATAGATGGTGTAATAATTCCATGTTCATCATAACCATCATATTCCACAATTCAATTACTACGATGCTGGGGGTAGTCGAGTTTCTTACTATCCGGGAGAGACGGCGATTCGAATCGATTTCAACCAGCTGGGAATTTATTCCTAACACAAACCCGGACATACTTGCGCCAAGGTAGTCTTAGGTCACCTTTCGTACAACTCAGGTCCACATTTTGCGGGTTCGATCAGCGCCGCACAATCAAGGACAACCAGCTACAAGGATGATTAGGACTACCCTACCCTTGGGCTCATGTCTAGCTCCCCACACGTCGTTACTACCATCTAGAGTGCGCACTCTTACAGAACGGGGCCCGAACTGAGTTGAGCTACTCAGCTTCATGGCCGGAACGAGTTATCCGGCCAGCTGAGTGAGAGGCATGCATTCAATCTTAGCAAAAGTGCCAGCAATGGTACGGTCCTTAATCGACACAGACGGGATAAAACATGCACACAAGACCTCCATGTCCTGCTGCCTCTAAATCACCAGATCTCGTCCGGTCTCCGTTTATTCATCATCACATGGTTATTTTCCACGATAGCAAATATAGCCAACCATGCTTTGGTATCCACCTATATCTCGCATGTGACAGGAAATCACCCGACTTCTACCGGTCTAGGTATTGAGAAGCATATATTCGATCCTGGACCTACATAGGGTTCAAGGTATATTTCTGGACAAGGAAATTATATGCATCAAGTGTTTCCAATCAACTCCTATAACCTAATGCATCAAACATAAAGTACTCAAGTGATATTTGTAAAAATATAGGAGGCTTAGAATGCTCTAGGGCTTGCTTGGGATCTGACACAAGTCAGTTTAGTTAGCTCGCACCGTCTTGATGACATCTCCGGTCTTATCACTTGCTTAGTCCTTCCATCTTTGGGATAGGTCCACCATACACCACCTTCGGGTTAGGCTCCAACATCACGTCCTTCATGTGGTGCATGTAGCGTACCTAGATGAGATGCAACAACGCAAGTGCATGAATGCGAAGAATGGCAATATGAGATGCCTCACATAAAAGTATTCAAGATGAGCACAAGGTTGCGCCGAACATATATAAGCACTCCATGTTACTTAATTAAACATCACACAACATATCATGCTAGGATAGCAAAGAAGGCAGCACCAAGCATGACACAAGTTTCACAAGGTTTTAGGTATATTAACTTAACACCATCAAAGGCATGAGCCACACTTAGCAACACACAAAACAAAGCAAGGTTGAGCAAACAATTTTAGGTACAAACACAGATTCTGAACAGCATCACCACAGTCACTTGTTCTAACCATACCTAGAGTTATAAGCCTCCAACAATGGTGATCCTAGACTTTTTGGAAAGGTAATGAAATTATCTAAAACTTTGTTATTAACACCAAAAGATGATTCATTAAATAACAAGGTCAAAATACATCATGAAACAAAGCTTATACAACTAAGGACATAAAACTAATAGTAACTTCAGAAATGCATCTCTCAAGTTACATTCATCCAACAAGCATGATCCTTAACTTTATAGAAATCTTATTAAATTATCTATAACTTTCTTATTATAATCGTAATATGATTATATAGCTAACAAGGTTAAACAACACCAAGAAGGCATCTCTGTCCAGATTTGGATAGAATCTATCATTCCACTTTGAATAGATATAACTAGAGTTCTAGACCACCAAAAGTAGTGATCTTAGACATTTTAGAAAGCTTCAGAAAAAAAACTACAACTCTCCTATTATCACCAATACATGATTCCATGATTAAATAAGTCAACCAAAGCAATCATTCAAATCTGTACAGAGGACATGCAAAAGCTGATAGACAATTGTAAAATCTATAACTCCTAAACCATCAGAACTAAAATCATGAAATTTTAGAACAAGTAAGATAAGAAAATTATCTAAAACTTTTGTATTCAACATATCTACAGAAAACATCATTTGATCCACGAAGTTATCATTACAATAGAAAATGCACATGCTGTCATTTCAGAATGTAACAATTTAATGTTTCACTTGTTTTGCTAACAAAGAGCATACACACATGAGCCCTTCAAGAAATTCAACCACCACTAACATACTTAGAAACACTTTATTGAACACCAATCACTTAAAGCATCACCAAATACAATTACAAGCTTTATCTACAATTATGCTTTTATTAATCCTTTCTCCTAATAAACATAGATATATAATTTCAGTGATATATGAGAACAACTAGTTTGGGTCTGAGACTTTTATGAGTGGTATATGTTATCAAAACATGGCTACTATATAAATTTCGCATGCTCAGGTTTTATAATTCAATTATTATGAAAAAGACAAATTGCTATTGCAAGAAAACATGTAAAAGCCAGATAAATCTAAAAATCATCATTTTCTATAAACATATAGCCATATTATGGTTTATCAGGTCACAATATCACCATGCAAGGTGAAATGAACCACATTTCACATTTTTGCATATATAAATTATTTATATACCATTTAAACCCATTTATCAAGCATTAATCAAGTTAAATTCATAACTCAGTCATTCCTGCACCACAAATTATGAAATTTGAACCAGAGCTCACACATGCTATAAGTATGCTAGCATAAACTTTTTAGGTCATTTGGATTAGTACAACAGTAGATATGATGATAGCAAGCAAAGTAAGCTAGAATTAACCATTAATTATGATTAAATCAAAACATCACAAAAACAATGATCAAACAATATGTTTAATATTTTTCTTAGCCATCACATGCCAAAACAAGACTCCTAAAACTAGAATCACATTTTTAGGACATTCCTACCTCGAGTATGCATCTAACAAACTTAAAAGGATTTCTAAAAGCACTTTATAAGAATAAATAAAAACAGCATAAACTTTCTACTAACACATATCCTATTACAACTCTACTATGTAGATATACTCACAAGGATTCTAAAAAGTCTTCATTTGCTATTTTATGATTTTTCAATGATTTATTATGATTTTCCAAAGTTTTAGACATAAAAGAAAAACAAACTTGCACCGAGACCCCTAAATTTTCACAAAAATAGATTCTAGCAAAAAGGTCCTTATAGGCACTATTCAACTGAGTCAAAGTTTTGCATTTAGTCCCTTCCCTTTTCTCTAATTGCTGCACGAGGCCCTTCACGTGAGTTGGAGCAGAGGAGGTGGACGGCGGCTAGATTTTTCGGCGAGGTGGTCGACGGCGGTGGAGGAGAAGTGGTGGCGCAGCTTCCTTGCGGCCAGGCGCACCCGTCAAGGGGCATAGCCTAGGGAGCGATGGCCAACAGGCTACCGGCCACGGAGGCGGTGGTCTGCAGCGGCAGCGGCTCTGGCAGACAGAGCGCTATAGGCGGTGGAGGGGGGCGCGAAATGTGGACAGGGACGGCAACATTGGCCAGGGAAGGCGCCGCGCTATGGCCAGCTCGGCCAGAGGAGGGAGGAGGAAGAACCGGCGGTGGAGGAGGAGCTCTGCTCAGTCGTCAATGGAGGACTAGGAGAGGAGACAGAGAACAGAGAGTGAGAGAGATAGATAAAAGAGAGCGAGCGAGAGGAGGGAGGGCGCTCGGTCTTTCCCTTTTACTCGAGCAGGGAGGGCGAGGTGGCGCACATGCGAGGGCGCGAGGGAGCCACGTGGCCTACGGCGCCTACGCACGGTCGAACGACGACACTGCTCCTGAAGCTTTCAAGATATATCAAAATCGACTGAATCCCCAAACTTTACCCCTCTCTATGTCCCGATTTCATGCTGTAGCGGATCAAACTTCCTTACTAAGAGTTGTAGAACTATATGCGGTGAACAACTTTGCTTAAAGTATCATGGGCTGGTTCAGTATGGTTACGAAGATACAAGCCTCCAAAGTAGGGTATACGAAACTAAAAATTGAATTCAATTAAGGGCTGAATTCAAGAAACTTTTTGCTATTTTTGCAATAACTTTTGAAAGTCCAAACGTGCTCCAAAAGTGATGAGACTTATTCTGTTGTTTTCTTCACTAAGTGTACTTCAACTCATATTAAGGAATCCAGTTGAGTTACCATATGAATTTGGAAGATAAAAATTCACAAACATGTCAACTTGATGTTGTCAATCGGGGACTTAGAAATATTTCTGAGAGTTCAAAAGAAGCACTGCATTCAAACTTGAGGCCACTGTTTGAGCCACTTAGGAGTTGAATCAGGGTTTGGTCCAAAAACAAAGTTTGTTGTACTCCACTGAAGCTTCAACTTTTATTTAACGTCAAACTTCATAACTTGTTTTCACACTATTATTTGACCTTGGTCAAAGCAGCATCACGATAAACCTTAAATTGGAGTTTTAGACCGATTGAGGCATTTTCTTGGCATTTGCTCAACATGGACCCTTCATGACTTTTGTGGTAGAGTTCAATTAGAGTCATTTGGGTAAGGTAGTAAGGTTTGGTCGGCATCCCATGTTTCCATTCACTTAATAAAGCAATTCAAGCAAGGTTTTAACTTATCATTTTATGTGACTTCTTGGCTCCAAACTTCAGGAAACTTTTCCAATAGTCAATGTAGATGGAAATGGATGTGAGAACATGAAAGGGGCACTTTTAACATTACTCAGGCATACCTCTGAAAAGGGTCAACATAGAAGCAAAGGTGTGTTGTCCAAGTTTAAGTTGGGGCTTATTCTTAAAGAGTTGATCCCAACACCTTTGTCACCATATATAAGTTTGAACTAGAGCTCTTGATTACCATTGAACTTGTCATGTTGGAGCTCAAACCCACTGCTTAACTGGTGACAAACACCTGGGGTGTTATAGTCCACCTGCAACAGGTGCTAGAGACGGCCACCACCGACCAGCAGTAGGCCACCAACCAGCATCGCCGGCCTAGATCTAGACGCGCGCCCAAGCCAACTCCGAATCCCACGCTTCTCATGGACCCCGCCGCTGCCCTCCTCGCAGCTCGCCGAACCCTGTGGCCAGCTGCTCTGGTAGCGGCGAGGAAGGGGGAGGAGTGGATGGGGGAGCGGCGGCGTCAGGATTTGGAGCGCCACCCGTGTCGCCCCTGTTGGACGACGTGGGGGCCGAGAGGTGTCTCACTTTAATGCAAACCTCCTTGAAATGTCTATAATTTCTCCATATGCAATGGCTCGGTCCGCATTGTTAGAGGTAACCATTTCTTCTATCCTAAATAAACTCTCCAAAATGATGTTGTTGCAACTGAAATATGTGATCTGAGTGATTGAGTGCGACTTGAAACGTTGCCCTTTCTGAAGAAAAGGGCCTTCTAGCTGGTTCATCTTTGTAACACCTCGGGTGTTTAAAATACTAAAACCTGACATATCATCATATGCATTGCAAAGCATTTGGCATTTGGTGAAAACTTTGAGATGCATACACTAAAACAAGTTTATATTCATGTGGTATGTGTTGAATTGTATTGTTTGACTTAAATTCAAAGTTTGTGTGGATTTTGAATTTTCGAGAAAACCCCGCTTTTCAAAGATTTAAATCCTACCCGAAAATCCATTTCAAAATCTAGATGTAATTAGGAGATGGTTATAGAAGCAAAGTGGTAGAACTTTCAATTTTGAACAACTTTTGTTTTTGGAGATTTTGAGTTGTTATGAAAAATTTGAGAGTAAATTGTGAATTTTTGGCGTATGGCAATTTTGTAATTTTTGTGAAAGTGTTCGCCGCCTAAGCTACATTGCCGTCGTTCCTTCTTCGGTGTTCCAGCGTGTCGTCGTGGCCGTCTTTGATGTCGCTATTGCACGGAAATAGCTTCGTCGTGGCTTCCTTGAGCTTCTCGCCGCGCTATAAGTACCAAGACGTCGTCATCGTCGTTTTTCTTCCTTTGTTTTCACCACCGTCGTTGTCATCGCTCCAACAAGCTCGCGATCGTCTCCCCTAGCGCTGTTGCCATCTCGGTAAAGGCCGCCCTAGTTCCGTCTTTTCCTTTAATCCAGCCGACCTTGATCGCTTCGAAATTGCCGAGAACTCTTGTCCACGTTTTTCTTCCTCGAGGTCAAGAACTTCACCGCCGGGCGCGTGTCATCGTGGCGAGTTTTTCGGTGAGCCGTTTATGCGTAATCGTGTACTTACGGTTTCGTTTCGATGTTGTAGTCTTTAAATCGATTGTTGTTTACTCATTTTGATCGCTGCAGTCGCCGGTTCTCCCTTACCGACGATCTTTGCTTCGCATAGTTCACCATAGTGGTCGGATAGTTCACCATAGTGGTCGGATAGTTCACCGTAGTGGTCGGATAGTTCACCGTAGTGGTCGGATAGTTCACCGTAGTGGTCGGATAGTTCACCATAGTGGTCGGATAGTTCACCATAGTGGTCGGATAGTTCACCATAGTGGTCGGAGAGTTCACCAAAGTGATCGGTGCTAGCGTGGTCTCATCGATTCTGAATATGGTTTGGTTAATTTGGTTTGTAATCAGATCACAAGAAAAAATTGTATCCAATTTATTTATTTTTGTATCCATCATCGAGCATCATGTTTCATATTCCACATCATGTTAAGCATGGCAATGTTACTACGTGTAGTAAACGAAGGTGAGCACGTGGTAGTTAATCAAGTTTGGAGGAGGTTGATCATCTGTTGAGGTCGGATCGAAGACTTGTGAAACGTCGCAGAGCCGGACTTTTTCCGTCAACGAAGGCAAGCCCCGGATGCATATAACCCTACCTTGTATTTTACAAATTGATTTCGCTTTTGCTTTTCAATCCGCATTAAGTGATTAGAAGTCAAGTGGAAACCTAATTGTTGCATTATCAACCTTGTTGTTCCATATCTACCTTGTTACCCGCTTAAAATCGTATATGCCTAGTTATGCTTAGCTCGCTTAGACCGATCGAGTTGGGTGATTACTGTCACTGCGAGTTTTAAATGGAACTTTGGTTACTTATGTTATCATGTGATATGGCAATGTGGAGTAATAAATCTAGACCGGGCGGACTCGGTGTGTGAGCCACAAGACACGGTAATGTCTTGTGAGCGGGTTCTTTCGCTTCGTGTCGATTAAGGTCCGCACCAGTTGGTGAACCGCTTGCGGTGAGACTTTGTAGTACTAACCACATACTCCAGTAAGCCTTAACTTGGCTATTCTATTACGAGAATGGCTACTCGCAAGACCGGGAGTGGAGAGAGGGCGGAGTAGCGCGTGTACCGTGGAATGGAATGTGGCCGGATTTGAGGTGTGTTTGTGCTCTCGGGTGGCGCTGGACCCGTTCTTGTTTAGAGGATCCAAGGGTAGGTTGGTATATGTAGGTCGGGACCTACATATGTCGTGGTCCGGAAGTCCCAAGTCAATTTGGGTTAATAATCGATTCAATCGTCGTTGTTCCTCGGTTATGGAGACTCGCTTCTCTGTTCATCATCGTAGTATTAATAATCGGAACTCGAGAATGGTTCGAGAAAGTGTTGGATATGAAGTTTCATGATCTTAATACGGATCGTGTCGACTTTGTATATGATCGATGAGATTTTAAATATTGATACAAAAGAATTTTGTTAAAATGCTTTTAAGCAAAAGAACTTTGATTATTGCTAAAGCCATACCTTGAATCCGAGAGCTGCATTCCCTGAGTCTTATCGGTTTTATTTTGGTTAAGTCTTGTTGAGTACTTTCGCATTTTCGGGTTTGTTGACCCTTGTTGCAGTGTGAGGCTCATGAGCGAGATCTGTTTTGGATCGTCTTTGCATATTTGTTGTTCAATCATGATGATGATAAGTAATGTGTGGCCCTTAGGGTAGGCGTTGATATTTGTGTGTTTTGTATATATTATAATGCCACTCCACTACTACGTTTTGTAATAATAATCGAACTTAGTTTGTAAGGTTTGAAATAAATGTTTTGTAAACTAAGTTATTGTAAGACTTCCATTGATTTACTGTGTTGATATTTGGATAAATGTTGTAATCTCGCAATGACTACGTAATGTGATCCCGCCGAAATCGTGGATGATTCGGGGTTCTCCGAGGACACCCGACGATCTTCTTAAGTTATCGGTAACATATGCATAAATGTCAAAGGTCGTTGGACGATGACAGTGCATGTGGGCCCTATAATTTAGGAGGTTACGCCACGCAGAATGGTATCGAGCGATCGTTACAAGGTTTTTGTTGTATTGTTTTACAAAAACTTCAAAATGATTTGGATGACTAAATTTAACTTGATAGTTTGGTCCAAATTGCTTACGACTTATCTTATTTCTTTCTCACCATTCCTTATTTGATTAAAAGGGTCTTGTGTGGTGGAGTAGTAATTTTACTATGCCCTAAATAAAAATAAATGTTGTTTATGTGCATTATAAACTTTGATGTTGTTCAGAAGAACGGTTCATGCATCATGAATAATTCACTCGTTACTTCCTTCACCTCTTAGTCCGGAGTTGAGTAATGAGTCGATTTGAGGAATGTAATCCATCATAGCTGCTCTTTAGTCTTTGATCAAGTGGTCTTACTTGGATTAAATTGGTTTCCTTCAAGATGGCTCGTGCCAAGATGACGCCCGTAAGTCCACTTTGGACCCAAAGGAGTTCCTCGTCACCAACTTGCCCCTAGGAATGATGGTGCTAGCAAGAGTGACGCTAGGCCCGATCCTCAAAGCGGAGATACTGAGAGGATTTCTGCAGAGTTAGCCCAAGCTACTAGAGATAGGGCTATGGACGCCATTCGGTGGGCGATTACAGGAACAATTAAGGCGTCTTACCACGACTCATGTGAATCATGAACGTATGTTGGTTAAATGACAGTGGAAGGAAGGAATGAAGCTTGGCATAGGGAAAATGTAGCTAGAGTTAGAACTCATGAGTTAGAATTTTATGTAGAAGACTTAGAAGAGCATAATACATATCTCAAGATGAGGAAGTTCATAGGCTAAGCAATCTCCTAGATCCAAATCATGAACCCCAAGTTGATGCATTTGATCCCGGTGTCATCCTTGCCGATGAAAGTGAATCGAAGAAGAAGAAGATCCGAAGAATTAGTAATGATTGATGAAAGTGATAATGAAGGCGGTAATAATTCCGGAATGGATACCGAGCCTGAAGTTTGATGTAATCGCAAAAAGGAGTAGAGTTGTGAAATAATTACTTCTAGTTAAGTTAAGTAGTCTTGTTTAGATGTGGTCTTGTGTTTAAATAAGTGGCACCGATGTAATGCGTTGTAGTAAGCTTTAGGATCTTTGAATAAAGGCTTGTGAATAAAGTTTGGTTTGTTATGAGCAGATGCGTCGTACGCGGGGATCGCATATTCCTGGTACTTCACAAGATGATGATGATATCCCCAACCCGCCACCAATGCCGAACCAATTTGGTGATGCTATCGCTGCATTAGTCAATGTGACTGTGGAAAATTCTCGTTTGCTTCATGAGATGGCTCAAAGTAATCAAAATCGGATGCATAGAAATCATGATTTAATCCTAACGGGCATGAGGCTACATATGTTGACTTCACAGATACAAAACCCCAAAGTGTTCACTAAGGTGATGAACCATTGGAGGTCGATGACCGGCTTAGGACCATGGAAGTAAATTTGATCTTATTCATTGCACGGAGTTTTGAAGTGTTGTTTGCCGCCCAAACAACTTAGAGGTGCAGCCGGTGCTTGGTATGCAAACCTTATGGCCATGCAACCCGCAGTGTTCCATTAACTTGGATAGAGTTTCGCATCGCTTTTAGAGCCTATTATATTCTCAAGGAGTGATGGCTATGAAGTTAGAAGAGTTCCTTGCCTTGAAGCAAGGAGATCAAACTCATGATGCGAGATGTAGGAAGATTCAATCACCTGTCACAATATGCGAGTAACATGTCAATACGGATGCCAAGAAAAAGAAATGGTTCATGAGAGGTCTAAATACCAAATCTGCAGACAATGATGACAAACTGTACCAATATCACTTATCATGAGGCATAAATATTGCACTTGCTTCAGAGGCAAAGTATCGGCAAGCATAAGGAGCTCAAGAAGAAAAAAGAATGTGCCGTCTGGACCTTTTGGTGGAACCAAAAGAGAAGTAGAGTGATTTATCATCCAAGAAACCATTATCGTCCTCCTTATCGTCTCGCTGTAGCTCCAAGCGGGCAACAACCAAATGTCAAATAAAATCCCGCTATATCCTATCCGAACTCACGTCAACCAATGTTCCTAGTGGTAATGCTCCAACATCACAGGTCACAACTATCCGTGTTACAATTGTGGGAGGACTGGTCATTTCTCTAGGGAATGTCCATATCCTAGGCGAGCTAATCAAAATTATCAGAAGACCCCTGCCAATCAACAACAGGGTCAAGCACCAAACAAGAACCACAATCAGAATGCTCAGAAGGGCAAAGATGAGAGGAAGACAGGAAGGGTTTTCTATATTCAAGCCGGGAAATTTCGAAGGAGAGCCGGTGATGATGGGTATGTTTCGTTGCCAATCATCCCAGTAGATTATACTTTTGATTCGCGCATCGCATTCCTTCATCAATAGAGCATTTGTTGTGAAGTATGAAATTTCAATTGGGACAACAAAGGAAAATTTCTTTTTATAAATGCCTGGGGACGTCTCGTGTACTAAGGAAATGGTATACCGGTACCCATAAACACTGGGTGGGCATATTTTTCCCACTACCATGATTATCCTAAAGGACCGTGGATATAGATGTAATTTTGGGAATGAATTGGATGTATCGACATAAGGTGTTATAAATGCTTTGAATAGAACTATAAGGGTAAGTTTGCTGCAAGTGCTTCTCAACTTCTTATCCAACTTCCAACCTTAAGAAGATCGGTGGGCAAAGTTTGTGCAACTGTCGTCAAAGAGATTAGAGATATCCCGGTAGTATGTGAATTTCCGATGTGTTTCCTAAAGAATTACCCGGTCTACCACCGAGATAGAGATGTCCATTTAACATAGAATTGAAACTGGAACAGCTCCTATTTCTCGGAGAGCTTATAGGATGCCACCTAAGGAGTTAGCCGAGTTGAAGACTCGGTTGCAAGAATTGATTGATAAAGGATTTATCCAACCTAGTTCATCACCTTGGGGATGTCCGCAATTTTGTGAAAAAGAAAGATGAGACCTTGAGGTTATGTGTCGACTACCGTCCGCTGAATGAAGTGACCATCAAGAATAAGTATCCATTACCTCGGATAGATTTGCTTTTTGATCAATCGCCGGAGCCAAAGTTTTCCAAGATAGATTTGAGGTCGGGATATCACCAAATCAAGATAAAGCTGAAGATATTCCCAAAACGGCATTTACCACAAGATATGGATTATATGAATATCTGGTCATGTCTTTTGGTTTGACCAATGCTCCACTCATTTCATGTATTTGATGAATTCAAAGTATTCATGCCTCGAGCTAGACAAATTCGTAGTGGTGTTTATTGATGACATTCTAGTATATTCCAAGAGCAAGGAGAACATGCGGAACATCTCGTAATTGTTCGACTCGTTTGAAAGAACATCAACTATATGCAAAGTTCAGCAAGTGTGAGTTTTGGCTTAAGGAAGTACAATTTCTTGGACATGTCTTGTCGGCCGGAAGGAGTTTACATTGATCCAAGCAAAGTGAAGGATGTTCTTGATTGGAAACCGCCAACCACAGTTCATGAAGTTAGGAGTTTTCGGGATTGGCGGGTATTACCGTCGGTTTATTCCAGATTTCTCTAAGGTGTCAAAGTCCATTATTGAGTTGTTAAAGAACCAAGTCAAGTTTGTTTGGTCGTCTGATCGTGGAAAGGCTTTTCGGACTTTGAAGAGATTGTTGACCATCGCATCAAAAGATAGCCCAACTCGACATCGAGAAGTCATTTGACGTCTATTGTGATGCGTCGGGTATTGGTATTGGATGTGTGTTGATGCAAGAAGGCCGAGTCATTGCTTATGCATCTAGGCAACTTAAGCAACATGAAGAGCACTATCCGACTCATGATTTGGAGTTAGCAGCTGTGGTCCATTCTTTGAAGATTTGGCGGCATTACCTACTTGGTAATACATGCCATATATATACTGAACCATAAGAGCTTAAAGTATATCTTTACTCGATCGTAATTGAATATGCGACAAAGAAGATGGTTAGAGCTGATTAAAGATTATAACTTAGAAGTGCATTATCATCCTGGAAAAGCAAATGTGGTTGCGGATGCTCTAAGTCGCATAAAAGTTATTGCAATTGCACGAAAGTAAGAACAATGGGTTTGACCTTATGTCAAGAGATGGAGAAGTTGAATGTAGATGTAATTCAACAGGCAATTTGACCAACATAATTGTTGAAGCCACTATTCGAGATCAAGTTATTGTTGCTCGGAAGGAAAATAAGGGTATAGCCCATATCAAGGAAAAAGTCAAGAATGGAAAAGCGGAATTCTTTAACATAGATGATGAAGATGTGTTATGGTTCAAGGATCACTTTGGTGGTACCAAAAAGTTCTGAAGTTACGGCGATCAATTCTAGATGAGGCACATGCTACTAGGTTATCTATCCATCCGGGAAGCAACAAGATGTACCATGACTTAAAACAAAGGTTTTGGTGGACCAAAATGAAGATAGAAATTGCAAGGTATATAGCAAAGTGTGATACTTGTCGGGAAAGTGAAAGCTATACATTTGAGGTCCTTTGGAGAATTACAACCATTACCTATTCCAGCTTGGAAGTGGGAGGATATAAGTATGGACTTTATTGTTGGTCTACCCAAGACATCAAAGGATTTGACTCAAGATGGGTGATTGTGGATCGACTAACCAAGTCAGCACATTTTATTCCGGTCCGGAATACATATTCTATTGTCCAATATGCCAAGATATATTTAGCAAGAATTATGAGCCTACATGGAGTACCAAAGACCATAGTGTCAGATAGGGGTACACAGTTTGTCTCCAGTTTTTGGAAACAATTACATTCTTCGTTGGGAACCAAGCTTCTGTTTAGTACAGCCTATCACCCATACGCAATCGATGGATGAATGAAAGAGTCAATCAAGTACTTGAAGATATGTTAAGGTGTTGTGTCCTTAACTATTCCAAGAAGTGGGATGAGTGTTTGCCTTTGGCTGAGTTCTCATATAACAATAGTTATCAGGAAAGCATTAGAATGGCTCCATTTGAAGCACTCTATGGTCGTAGATGCAGAACATCGTTGAGTTGGTCTGAGCCCGGAGAAAGAAGATTCTTTGGAGTTGATCTTGTGAAAGAAAGCAGAAGACAAGGTTAGGCAAATACAAAGTAATTTGAAGATAGCTCATCCGACATAAAAAGAGTTATGAGATAAAGCGGCGTCGACCATTGACGTTTAACAAAGGGGACTTTGTGTATCTTAAAGTATCACCAATGAAGGAGTTACTCGTTTTGGTGTTAAAGGCAAGTTAGCACCTCGATATATTGGACCATTTCAAATTTTGGAGAGGTATGGAAAAGTGGCCTATCGCTTGAAATTACCGTAACACCTATCGTGAAAGGCATGATGTATTCCATGTTTCTCAATTGAAGAAGTGTCTCCGAAAGTGCCCGAGCAAAATGTTGAGATTGAAGGGTAGGACTTGAATCGATTTGTCTTATTCGAATATCCTATCCGAAAGTGTTGGCTCGTAAAGATCGTGTTACTCAAGGAGGACAATAAAGTTCTATAAAATACAATGGAATCAACATTCAAGAGGAAGCTACCGGGAATCGAAGATTACTTGTTAGAAAAATTTCGAGTTTCTAGCGTCAATATAGAATAGATAATGTTAGTTGAGCTCGGTTACTACAAATAGTGTTTTGTAAAGAAACCTCACTTGTTTTATGGAAGAGTTCGGGATGTTTTTGGATTAACACATTTCCTTTTCCATTACTTACTCTATGGCTTTGAATCTCAAGGTGAGATTTCTTTTAGGAGGAAGGATTGTAACACCTCGGTGTTTAAAATACTAAAAACGACATATCATCATATGCATTGCAAAGCATTTGGCATTTGGTGAAAACTTTGAGATGCATACACTAAAACAAGTTTATATTCATGTGGTATGTGTTGAATTGTATTGTTTGACTTAAATTCAAAGTTTGTGTGGATTTTGAATTTTCGAGAAAACCCGCTTTTCAAAGATTTAAATCCTACCACGAAAATCCATTTCAAAATCTAGATGTAATTAGGAGATGGTTATAGAAGCAAAGTGGTAGAACTTTCAATTTTGAACAACTTTTGTTTTTGGAGATTTTTGAGTTGTTATGAAAAATTTGAGAGTAAATTGTGAATTTTTGGCGTATGGCAATTTTGTAATTTTGTGAAGCGGTGTTCGCCGCCTAAGCTACATTGCCGTCGTTCCTTCTTCGGTGTTCCAGGCGTGTCGTGGCCGTCTTTGATGTCGCGCTGGCACGGAAATAGCTCCGTCGTGGCTTCCTTGAGCTTCTGCGCCGCGCTATAAGTACCAAGACGTCGTCATCGTCGTTTTTCTTCCTTTGTTTTCACCACCGTCGTTGTCATCGCTCCAACAAGCTCGCATCGTCTCCCTAGCGCTGTTGCCATCTCGGTAAAGGCCGTCCTAGTTCCGTCTTTTCCTTGCGAATCCGGCCCGGCCTTGATCGCTTTGAAATTGCCGAGAACTCATTGCCCACGTTTTTTCTTCCTCGAGGTCAAGAACTTCACCACCGCTATGGCGTGTCATCGTGGCCAGAGTTTTTCGGTGAGCCGTTGTCTGTAATCAGTGTACTTACGGTTTCGTTTCGATGCTGTAGTCTTTCGTCAGTTGTTGTTTACTCATTTTGATCGCTGCAGTCGCCGGTTCTCCCTTACCGACGATCTTTGCTTCGCATAGTTCACCATAGTGGTCGGATAGTTCACCATAGTGGTCGGATAGTTCACCGTAGTGGTCGGATAGTTCACCGTAGTGGTCGGATAGTTCACCGTAGTGGTCGGATAGTTCACCATAGTGGTCGGATAGTTCACCATAGTGGTCGGATAGTTCACCATAGTGGTCGGAGAGTTCACCAAAGTGATCGGTGCTAGCGTGGTCTCATCAGTTACGAATATGGTTTGGTTAATTTGGTTTGTAACTGTACTGCGAAGAAAAAATTGTATCCAATTTATTTATTTTTGTATCCATCATCGAGCATCATGTTTCATATTCCACATCATGTTAAGCATGGCAATGTTACTACGTGTAGTAAACGAAGGTGAGCACGTGGTAGTTAATCAAGTTGCGGAGGAGGTTGATCTGTCTGTTGAGGTCGGATCGAAGACTTGTGAAACGTCGCAGGAGCCAGACTTTTCCGTCAACGAAGGCAAGCCCCGGATGCATATAACCCTACCTTGTATTTTACAAATTGATTTCGCTTTTGCTTTTCAATACTGCATTAAGTGATTAGAAGTCAAGTGGAAACCTAATTGTTGCATTATCAACCTTGTTGTTCCATATCTACCTTGTTACCCGTTTAAAATCGTATATGCCTAGTTATGCTTAGCTCGCTTAGACCGATCGAGTTGGGTGATTACCGTCACCGCGAGTTTTAAATGGAACTTTGGTTACTTATGTTATCATGTGATATGGCAATGTGGAGTAATAAATCTAGACCCAAGGCGGACTCGGTGTGTGTGAGCCACAAGACTGGTAATGTCTTGTGAGCGGGTTCTTTCCTTTCCTTTGTGTCGATTAAGGTCCGTATATCGTTGGTGAACCGCTTGCGGTGAGACTTTGTAGTACTAACCACATACTCCGGTAAGCCTTAACTTGGCTATTCTATTACGAGAATGGCTACTCGCGACTTTGGGAGTGGAGAGATAAATGGGAGAAGCGTGTACCCTCGTGGCTGGAATGTGGCGGATTTGAGGTGTGTTGTGCTCTCGGGTGGCGCGGACCCGTTCTTGTTTAGAGGATCCAAGGGTAGGTTGGTATATGTAGGTCGGGGACCTACATATGTCGGTGGTCTGGAAGTCCCAATTTGGGTTAATAATCGATTCAATCGTCGTTGCTCCTCGGTTATGGAGACTCGCTTCTCTGCTCATCATCGTAGTATTAATAATCTGGAACTCGAGAATGGTTCGAGAAAGTGTTGGATATGAAGTTTCATGATCTTAATACGGATCGTGTCACTTTGTATATGATCGATGAGATTTTAAATATTGATACAAAAGAATTTTGTTAAAATGCTTTTAAGCAAAAGAACTTTGATTATTGCTAAAGCCATACCTTGAATCCGAGCCTGCATTCCCGAGTCTTATCGCTTTTTTTTGGTTAAGTCTTGTTGAGTACTTTCGTATCGGGGTTTGTTGACCCTTGTTGCGAGGTGAGGCTCATGAGCGGATCTGTTTTGGATCGTCTTTGCATATTTATTGTTCAAAGGCGATGATGATAAGTAATGTGTGGCCCTTGGGGTAAGCGTTGATATTTGTGTGTTTTGTATATATTATAATGCCACTCCACTACTACGTTTTGTAATAATAATCGAACTTAGTTTGTAAGGTTTGAAATAAATGTTTTGTAAACTAAGTTATTGTAAGACTTCCATTGATTTACTCTGTGTTGATATTTGGATAAATGTTGTATCTACCGCAATAACTCAGTAATGTGATCCCGCTTTCGGAAATCGTGGATGATTCGGGGTTCTCCGAGGACACCCGACAGTCTTCTTAAGTTATCGGTAACATATGCATAAATGTCAAAGGTCGTTGGACAGTGACAGGTGCATGTGGGCCCTATAATTTAGGAGGTTCTGCCACAATCTTCAGGTTTGTAAATCCACAAGATGGATCAGAGTTTTTCTCTGTAACTTCTAATTTTTTTCTAGATTTTAATTAATTTTTATATTTTACTTACTAATTTATAATGCCTTTTTCTTGGTGTTGTTGATGATGAAGTGATTGTTCCTCATAGTAACATATCAGTGTATTCCACTAAGTCGATAGAGTGATTACTAGCTGCTTGTTGATTTCTTGTACTTAGCTCACCGAACTGAATAACTGATTACATCTACCAATAGTTAGTTACCTGTGTGCCTACCCCATATCCGGCTTACCCCATATCTGGCTTGTTTGGCTTTTTTTTCAGCCGGAACAATGTTTTTCTCTCACAACAATTCAGCCAGAACAGTGTTTTTCAGCCAGTTTCAGCCAAAATTCAGCAAGCCGAACGGGGCCAAAATGGTTGTACTTCCTTCGTTGCCATCTCTGCAAAATTCGATCCCTTCTCTCTCTCTTTGTAGAATTAAATTCGATCCCTTCTCTGCTATCCTTCTGTTACCATTTCAGTAGGTTGATGTTAAATGTTATGTAAAAAGACATTTTTGGTCCATGGCCACTTGGCCAGTAGCCTAGCCTAGCCCCTTCAGCCTCCGTCACGGGGCCCATCCCTGGCCGCAGCACCGTGACACTGGGCTGCTGCTTCTTGCCGGCCTGAGCTCCTCGTGCGCCTTGCCGGCCTCCTGCTCTTTGTCCGTTGCTTATAGAAACACCTGACCTCTCCTGCCGATTAAAATCCTAAATACATCATCTATATAACCCATATTATCTATGTAACTTTTTAGAAGATGCAGATATACGTAATATACATGGACAAACAACTGCAACCAATTCAGTATGGGTGTGTTTGGTTGGGTGGCTTAGCCCCCAACCAGGCTTGCTGGATACAACCAAGATATGTTTGGTTGTCTGTCCATGGCTCTTAGACAGGCTTAGCTAATGCACCCAGAGGCCTTTAGCCAGGCCTAGGGGAAACGAGGTGGGTGGCCGTTCCCCGGAAGCCAGGCTTGGCTAAGCCATCTGTAGCACCGGGAAGAATCGCGTCACCTCCCCACCAGCGGGCAGCGGTGCTCTCTTGTCCCCGTCGCCTGAGCCTCGAGAGACAACGCCGCCCCCAGCCAGGCTCTAGCAAGAAACACAACCAAACACACCCTATGTGCTGGACAGATTGAAAAATCCTTGGGAAGATATTATGTTTACAGTGGTCACAGCTTAATTCATTACAAGGATACGTTCTGACAACTACCCTTTGGTAGTCGACACTGGATCAGAATTGAGTGGCACAGCTAGATACTTTAGATTTGAACCAGTCAACTGGGCTTTTTGAGCTTCTGACAACCAACTGGACGCATCACATCTTAGGTAAGAATGTCGATGGTGAAGGCATCACTTCTTTCTGGGCATTACTTTTGCGATTGGATCCCTAAAACGAGGCTGTCAGAAGGAGAATCTCTCCCCTCCGTAGTTTGTTTAAAAAACCCTAATGCTACTTTCTGAGCGCGCAGGCACATGTCTCTGGGTGTGCGTACCGTGCAGGCGCAGGCCGTCCGATCCAATCACACGATGAAACAACGAAGCGCCCCACCGCCGCACTCATGCGTTATCTCCTCGACTCCTCCCCACCGCAAGTCTCTCTCTCTCATCTCCGGTGAACTCTCTCCGACAGCCACGCCAGTGCGCCCCACTCCAGTGAGGTCCTCCCTAGCGGCCGCGTCCCAAAGTGTCTGAGACTTAATAGCAGTGCGGGGGATGTACCTGATGTCGTGGCCTATGAGCTCGAGAGCCCATTTGGAGAATCATCCCATGGCATCACGGTTGCGTATGATGTCTCCCAATGGGTACGAAGTGACAACGATGACTTCGTGATCGGTGAAGTAGTGTAGGAGCTTCCGGGTCACCAACAAAATGGCGTATAGAAGCTTCTGGGCCTAGGGGTAGCGAACCTTGGCGTCGGCGAGTACCTCACCGACAAAGTATACTAGTTGTTGGACCTTCAGGGGGTGTCCTGGGTCCCCCCTCTCGATGATGAGGGCGGCGCTCACAACGCGGTTGCTTGCCGCGATGTAGAGGAGGAGGGATTCTCCCTGTTCGGGAGCGACGAGGATTGGGGCCGACGTCAGTGATGCTTTGAGGCTTTCCAAAGCCAGTTGTGCCTCCTCCATCCAGACGAATGCGTCTGTCTTTTTGAGAAGTTTGTAGAGAGGCATCCCCCGTTCGCCAAGTCAGGAGATGAACCGGCTCAGGGTGGCCAGACAGCCGGTGAGCCTCTGTACGTCCTTGACGTTGCGTATCGGGCCCATATTGGAGATGGCCGTGATTTTTTCAGGGTTGGCTTCGATACCGCGCTCGAACACGATGTATCCGAGGAGCTTCCCCTTCGGAACCCCAAAAACACATTTTTTGGGATTCAATTTGACGCTGAACCTTTGGAGGTTCACGAATATTGCGGCCAAGTTTGCGATCAGGTCGCTAGCTTAGCTGTTTTCACCACTACGTCATCTACATAGACGGCGATTGTTGGTTTTGGCCGCTCGATTTGGTCAGGTTGGTCAGGCGGGTCGATTTGGTCGGCGAAGCATCACTACATGCACCGTTGATAGGTGGCGCCAGCGTTCTTCAAACCGAAAGGCATGGTTACATAACAATACGAACCATACGGGGTGATGAATGAAGTCATGACCTGGTCGGACTCTTTCATCGTGATCTGGTGGTAGCCTAAGTAGGCATCCAGGAAGGAGAGGATTTCGCATCCTGAGGTGGAGTCGACTATCTGGTCCATGCACGGTAAAGGAAAATGGTCCTTTGGACACGCCTTGTTGAGGCCAGAATAATCAACACACATTCTCTATTTCTCATTCTTCTTTTTCACAAGAACAGGATTAGCTAGCCAGTTGGAGTGGTATACCTCTTTGATGAATCCGGCTGCCAGGAGTTTGGTGATCTCCTCGCCTATGGCCCTATGCCTCTCGTCGTCAAAGCGACACATGCGTTGTTTGGCGGGCTTTGAGCCTAGGACAACATGTAGTGCGTGCTCGGCAACCTCCCTTGGTATGCCCGACACGTCAGAAGGTTTCCACGTGAAGACATCACGATTGGCGCGTAGGAAGTCAGCGAGCTCACTTTCCTATTTGGCTAGGAGCTTGGTCCCGGTCCACACCGTCTTGGTCGGGTCGGTGGGGTCGATCCCCACCACCATGGTTTCCTCGGTCGGATGGAAAGCACTTGAGGAGGTCGGCTCATTACAGTCGGGGACTGCTCGAGTCGCTGAATTCCCGAGCTCTGGGAGCTCGGCGGAGTTGATGACGGCAGTGGTGAGCTCGTAATGCTCACGGTCGCACATCTAGGCGTGCGAGAATGTGCTACCTATGGTGATGACGCAGTTCGGCCCCGGCATCTTCAACTTGAGGTAGGTGTAGTTGGGGATCGCCATGAACTTGGCGTAGCATGGCCGCCGCAAAATGGCGTGGTAGGACCCCGGAAAGTCCACTACCTCGAAGGTTAGGACCTCCGAGCGGAAGTTGCGCGGTCGCCAAACGTGACGGGCAGGTCAATCGGCCTGAGCGGGTATGCCTGCGTCCCTGGGATCACGCCATGGAAGGGAGAGCTCACTGGGTGGAGCTCCGACCAGGGGATGTGCATGGCATCGAGGGTGTCATCATAGAGAATGTTGAGTCCACTGCCTCCGTCCATCAGCACCTTGGTGAGGTGCTTCTTGCGGATGATGGGGTCAACAACTAGCGGATAGCGACCCAGTCAGGCGACGTGGGAAGGATGGTCTCTCTGATTGAAAGTGATCGGGGAGTCCGACTAGCTAAGGAAAGAGGGGATGGCTGACTCGGCGGCGCATGCCTCTCTGTAGCGTACCTTGTGCTGGCGCTTGGAGTGGATGGCATCGGATCCCCCAAAGATCATGAGGAATTCCTCAGGGTCGGGGAAGCCATCATCGTCCTTGCCCGCTGCGCCTCCTTTCTTGGCCGCCTCCTCCTTGCCTTTCCCTTCCTTTGGCTTAGCCGCTTGCCGCAGGAAGCGCTTGAGGATCTCACAGTCCTTGTAGAGGTGCTTGATGGGATAGGCGTGGTTGGTGTATGGACTCTCCATGGGCTTATCGAAGTGGTCAGGCTAGCCCTGTTGGGGCTGCTTGCCCGCTCGGTCGGCCGCAGCGACCAAAGCTGGGTTGGCTGGTCGGCGCCGATCCGTCTTGTTCTTCTTGCCCCTTTGTGTGGAGCGGCACTCGTCTTGGTCCTCACACTTGGCCTTGCCCCTGTCCCGACCGCCACTAAAGACGCCGACCGCCTCCTCGCCGGAGGCGTGGTTTGTGGCGATGTCGAGCAGGTCGTGGGTGATACGGGGCTTCACACAGTCGAGCTTGTGGATTAAGGACTCGCAGGTTGTCCAGAGAGGAACGCACAGATGACGTCCGCGTCGACGACATCAGGAAGGGAGTTGTACTACTTTGAGAACCTGTGGATGTAATCCCATAGGGACTCATTGGGCTCCTGTTGGCAGCTCTTGAGGTCCTAGGAATTCCCAGGATGGACATACATCCCCTAGAAATTTCTAACGAAGACCCTCTTGAGATCCACCCAGTCGCGGATGTTGTCGGGCAGAAGGAATTCGAGCCATGCTCGAACATGCTCCCCCATGCAGATCGGGAGGTACTGGATGATGAAGTAGTCATCATCCACTCCTCCAGCTCGGTAGGCGAGCCAAAAGTCTTCGAGCCATATATCGGGGCTCGTCTCCCCGGCATATCTGGCGATGTTGGTGGGCAGTCGGAAGCGCTGTGGGAACGGCGCTTTCTGTATGCGATGACCAAAGGCCCGTGGCCCCGGGCCATCCGGGCTAGGGCTCCAGTCGTTTGGTCGGCCACCATGCCTGGGGTGCGTGTCCTCATACTCCTCGATGGTCAGGCCGGGGCTCGCGCCGCCTACTCTCGCCGCCACTCGATAGACGTCATCATCGTGCTGGGTGTGGCATCGATTGTTGATGACGCTGCGAGCTTCATGGTTTGGCCCGAGGCATTCACGCACAGGTGGTCGGTGTGGAGCGGGCACCGGGTCGGGCTACGGTGCAGCCGCGGCTTCCTGCCCCATGCTCGGCAACAGCAGTGGTGAGTGGACAGAGCGATTCGACTGGTGCGGCCCCAGTCCTCCGGTTGGGCAAGAGGTCGCGAGCTGATGTCGCAATGCGGAGCTCTCCGCCTATTGAATGGTGGTGGTCTCCACCAGTGCCCGGAGGTTTCGGTGGATTGCCTGTTCCTAGGGGTTGGTAGGCTCGGGGAGGTCGCACAGAAGCATCGCCGCAGCAGTGATGTTCTGGCTAGCCCGAGCGAACTAAGGGGGGTCGTTCCCTCCGTCTAGGATGTTACACTAGACCTGATGGCCACGACCCCGAACGCCGCTCACCGGGTTATGCGCATGTGGCGCAGCGTGCTACGCCGAGCGCACCAGCGTAGGTGGTGGCTGGCTCTGCCGCCTTTGTCGTAACTCCTTGCTGTGCTCCTACACACGCGTGAGGGCCTTCGCATGGGGGTCCAGAGGGGTGTGAGTCTGTAGAGACTCCGCTACCACCGGTGGCTGTCCTGGGGCATCCGTCATAGCGCACTCTCGGGACAGAGGGTGGCCAGATGCCACGCCGTCGCCGATGCTAGAGCCGTCGCTTTTGATCTCGTCATTTATGAGGTCGTGAAAGGAGGTGGGAGCGTAGCCCGCCATCCCCACAAACTCAGATGTGAGAGGGGGCGACGTCAGCATCCTTTTAAGCCCCCACATGCACTTGTCCATGGGGGATGCGAAGCCGTAGGGGAACCGGTCGCACGACGGTCGAGGTGGGGACAACAGGGTCCCTCCGGAGAGTCGGTGGAAGGTGTTAAATAGTGAGTAAAGAACAAAATGTACATCACTCACCGTGAGGTTTGAGCCTAGCATGGGCTCGAGGTGAAGCACGAGTGTCTCGATGTTGAGGTCATCGAGTGGCCCGGGGCCGATGGAGGACGCTCCTCCTCCAGTGGACGCCGGGACGAGCGCCTCCTCGCGGAGGCGGAGTACGCCGAGCTGGTCGGCGATGAAGTCTAGGCTTTCGAAGAGGAAAGTCTGGAGCGGCTCAAAGACGGGAGGAATCCATATCCCAACAGGTGGGAGCGTGGGAAACTCCAGCGAGCCATAGCGAATTGTATCGCTCGAGCCCGCCATGCCGAAGATGGTGGAAAGGTGAGCCATCCGATGACCAAAAGCGTGAACGCACGGCGTTCTCCCCACGAACGGTGCCAACTGTCGGTGCAAAAAGTGACTAACAAGTAAATATTTGTAGTTTTGCCATGTGTTGTGATTGGATGTGCCCTAGCATGCGATGACACATGATTTATACTGGTTTAGGCAACGTGCCCTACGTCTAGTTTCAGTTGGTCGGTGACTTTATTCCTGAATCTAGGTGCTCGAAGTTTGCTGTGGGGTTACAAACGAGTATAAATGAGAAGGGGGGTGTTAAACGCCCGGTCGGACTCTGAACCAAATGTGCGAGAGTGACGGGTGCTCTAACGTGCGCTAAGTATTAGAGCGTATACTCTGTGTAGCTGTTGGGTTCTAGAGCTATTGAGCTCTTTGAGTGCTCAGGTCGTTGAGTCCTCGAATCGTCTAGCCTTTTCTTTTTTGAGAGAGGCTTTTAGGAGAGAGCTCATCCCCTTTTATAGTTGAAGGGGATGGCCTTACAAGTTAGACAAAGAGAGAGTGTATACGTGTCGGTGCAGAATATGACCAACTAGTAAATATTTGTAGTTTTGCCGTACGTTGTGATCGGATGTGGCCTAGCACTCAATGACACAGGGTTTATACTGGTTCAGGCAACGTGCCCTACGTCCAGTTTGGGTCAGTCAGTGACTTTATTCCTGAGCCTAGGTGCTCGAAGTCTGCAGTGGGGTTACAAACGAGAAGGAGAAAGATGGGGTGTACAAGAGGTCCGGTCGGCTCCGGTCGGAAGGGCCAAGAGCGACTGGAGCTACGTTATGAGCTAGTGTTCAAGTGTGTGCTTGAGGTCCGAACCTGGTGGTTCTGTGGTTGTGGACTAGAGAACTTGGTTGACCTAATGAATCTGAGAAAGGCTCTTCAAAGGGGGCCTCAGAGAGAGAAAAGCCTCTCCTTTCTTGGAGGGAGCGCATCCCCTTTTATAGATAAAGGGGATGGCTTTACAAGTGAGGGTACGTATGCTACTGAGCTTTGTTGCCCATGCCGGTGGGTACAAGATAATGGTAGGCGCCTACAACACTGTCGATGTTACTGTAGAATGTCAGATGCATGTGGGAGGTTGTGTTTGCCTTCTTTAGGAATGGTAGACGTCGGTACCTGTAGATACTATTTGATGCCTAGAGGTATGAGAGGAGTGTCACCACGTTCACCCCATACGGTAAATCCCGGCGCCCACAACACTATTGGTACTCAGAGGCATGTGGGGGGACTTACCGTACAGGAGTTTTTAACGGCGCCCACAATACTGTAGAGGAAAATGTCGGCGCCTACAATACTATTTGTGTCAGGGTGTTTGTAGAGTATTGTTCCTGCAGGTGTATATGGTATGGTCCCTGGTATCGTGGTTTAACTTACACGTCCGGCTTGCTTTCTCCGTTCGCCCCTGGCTCCTTTTGAGCGGGCGTCCCCGATCGGATGGCCCTAGTCAGTTCTGGCCGTGCCAGTCGGAGAAGAGTGGTGAGCAGGGTTTCTGTGCCCCTCGGTTGGTGACACGGGGTCCGAGTCGGAAGTAGCCCTTTGGGCCAGGCCTTTCGATCAGAGAGGTCGTCCGAAGGCGGCTGGAGTCTGAAGCGAGCGCTCCGGTCGGAGAGGTGGGCCGAAGTAGTTCATGAGCGAGTGTCGTTCCTCTTCGTCTAGACCTTCTGATCGGTGACTGGACCGCCCTTCCGGCCCGTTGTTTTAGACTCTTGGGCCAGCCCATGAGTTGTGTGCTACCTGTTTGGGCCAAGCCCCAGCATGGAAGCCGGTCCCTGAGGGACCCCGGGTCTATGAACCCGACAGGAGCCCCCGAGCCCTCGGGTGATTCGGGCAGAATCGTTCGGAGGATTTTTGTCTTGCCGGCGGGTGCACGTGAGCGCACCCGCAGGTGTAGCCCCCGGGCGGTTCAGGCAGAACCGTCTAGGGGCTTTTCCTGTGCTGTCAGTGGGGGAGGTTTCTGTTTCGTCGGTGGGTGCGCGCGAGCGCACCCGCGGGTGTAGCCCCCGAGCCCCCGGGCGGTTCAGGTAGAACCGTCTGGGGGTGTTTGGTTTAGCGGGCGTGTGTCCGTGTTTTCAGTTTTGAGATGGAGTTTGTTCTAACCAGGGTGTCGTTGCGCAGCCAAGGTTTTTAGTCGCTCGAGAGATTGGGTGAGAGAGAGCTCGTGGATCCTGGCGTCGGTGCGCGCCGTTGGATCGGGTGAGGTAGTTAGTTTGGACGAGACAGAGCTTATTGATCCTGGCGTTGGTGCGCGTTGTGGGATCGGGTGAGTCGGAGTCGCGGGGCGAGAACGGGGTCGTGGACCTAGGTGCTTGAAGCGCAGTCGGAAGCGTAGCCGGATGGGGCGAGATCGGGGTCGCAGACCCAGGTGTTTTGGAGCACAGTCAGAAGCGTAGCCGGATGGGGCGAGATCGGGGTCGTAGACCCAGGTGTTTTGGAGCGTAGTCGGAAGCGTAGCCAGATGGGGCGAGATCAAGGTCGCAGACCCAGGTGTTTTGGAGCGCAGTCGGAAGCATAGCCAGATGGGGCCAGATCAGGGTCGTAGACCCAGGTGTTTTGGGCCCCCGAGCCTTGCTGGGCTTTAGTAGGGGTCGGTGTGAGTTATGTGCGTTACCCCATCCTCGGTTCCTCACAACCGAATGGCTGAGTTTTGTTGCTTGTCCCGATCGCTCGGGCTCAAGTGACGCGCTCGGTGAGTTCGCTAACGGGTGTGATCGAGTGAAATCCTGGTCCGTCGTTCGTGACGGGGTCGGCATAGCCCTCTTGTGACATTCCACTACTCCTTTACCTGCTACTCGGTAGATGCTTGGGTCATTCCGGAGATTGACCCAGGTGGCCTAATGGCCTCCCCTCGATGGAGATTATGTGGGCTTGGCGAGAGGTTCAGGATTGAACGAGAAGGTTGAGATGACCCAGTCTGCCAGACCGAGCGAGGGCCGCATGGGGCTCATCTACGATTTTCTCCCCTGGCTCTATTGATTGCTCATGTCGAATGAGGCAACCGCCGCTTCGTGACGCAACACGGAGCGTTGTGATGCATTTCGCTACACGTGCGATGCTTAGTTCTCGAGCCCCCGGGCGGTTCAGGGCCCAAATCGTCTGGGAGGCACGGGCGTATGGAATGAATGCGCGTATGGATGTATGAAATGATTATAAGGAAATAGAGGGGGCTTGTAGTTTTTACCTTGATGACTTGAGTGACGAGGTTCGGAGAGCTTCAGTCGAAAATGTCTGACCGGGACCCGTATCCGTCGTTCATGATGGAGTTGGCATGGCCTACACGGGGCATCCCTTCGCTTCCTACCTATGTCTCGGTGTGTTTTTTCAAGCCGTTCGATCGACTTGGGAAGCCCGATGGTTTCTCCCGGTGGAGATCCCGTTTTGGGTTGCTCCAAGTCCCGCCTAGGGATGCAAAGAGCTGCCTACGCGTGGTGACGCTTCGATTTTCGCTCCCGGTCATGCGATGGTGGTGGGCCATACCCAGGCCACGTTTCGTCTCGCCAGGCGGCGTTTCGTCTGACTCGGCGTCGTTCCGTCGGTCAGTGCGCGTCCCTTCGGTCAGGGCGTGTCCCATCATTTTCCATCCGTATTGAATGGGGGAAGAGGGAGAGTTTTGTGCTATGATCTTTTGCCCTTCTTCGGCTGCCATGTTTCTTCCTTAAATAGGGGGAGGGAGAGGATGCTCCGTCGTAGTCCTTTGCCTGTTCTCCAACTATTGTCTCTCCTCCTTCTTCTTTCTCACCGAGAGTGCCTGTATGTTGCGGTGGTTCCTAAGCGAGAGGGGGTGAGCAAGGGGGAGGACTTACAGATCCTTTTGTGAATCCGGAGCGTGATGTCGAGCTGGAGACTGCGGGCAGTGCTGGATTAATCTGTGAGGCCTTCTTCGGGATGGAGCCATGTGTGGATTTTTTCTGGTGGATCTTCACTGGGCGAGCTTTGTCGGTGGGGAAGTTGCTCAGGATCGTGCTGGTGGAGGGTTCTGTGCCTGCGGCAGCTCAGGTTGGCCAGTTCATAAAGTTTGATGAGTTTTCTTCTAGCCATGGCGGCCATATCTCGGCAGCAGTGCCCCTACCCAGGAGCTGCCTCGACTGCATGAGAAGGTCAGGAGCTCCATGCTCTTTCGCTGAGCATCTATGTGTGCGACGCCCTTGAGGTACCCGTTGCGCTTGCCGAAGTCGAGGGAGCGGAACCGAGTGGGTCCCTTGAGGTACCCATTGCGCTCGCCGAAGTCAAGGGAGCGGAACCGGGCGGGGCGCCAGCGGTCGTGGTTATGTCCGGCGTGGTGTGCCGTGGTTTCGGTTTGTAGTAGTAGAAAATGTAATAGTTTGAGTTTGTGGGTGAGTCCCCATGTGAACAGTTTTTTGTATCAATGAATACATCGGTACCACGATATCCGTTCCTTGTTTTTATCCTAGCATGTCTTTCATTTTTATCCTTTTCCCTCTCTCACTCGCTCGTTAGTTCCATAGGCTGCAGTTGTTTTAAGAACCTGGGCATGGCCCGCGGGGCTCGGCTGCTTGTAGCCGTAGGTCGTGGCGGGGTGAGTTTGGTTGGGAATAAGAACAGAGTCACATAGGGTAATCAAGGGAATGGAATGTGCTTTCGTTTAGGGACAAGGTTGTTTATCATGTGATAGTAAGAAAAAAAGAGAGGTAATATTCAATATTGTTCCCTTATGGAGCCCCTGAGTGCCCCGGGCTAGAAGTGTTCGAGTGGGGGCGCTTTTACAGGAGCATGTGTTAACTAAAAAGTGGTTTGGATCAAATTTAGGGGAAAACAACGTAGCCGTTCAATGTTTCAAGTGTTGGTGAGAACATTGCCGTTGTTGTCCTCCAGTCGGTAGGCGCCCGGTCGGATTACTTCGGTCACCATATAGGGCCCTTCCCATGGTGGAGAGAGCTTGTGTTTTTCCTTCATCGATTGGGTCATCCAGAGTACGAGATCGCCGACTTCAAGTATCCTCCCTCTGATCTTCCTTTCGTGGTACCTGCGAAGGGTTTGCTGGTAGCGAGCGGAGCGGATGATGGTCGTTTCGTGGGCCTCTTCGAGTAGGTCAACCGCATCTTGCTGAGCCTCCACAGCTCGGTCACGGGCGAAAGCCTTCACTCTTGGGGCGCCGTGGTCGAGGTCGGAGGACAATACTGCCTCAGCTCCGTAGGCCAGGAAGAAGGGTGTGAACCCTGTGGATCGATTTGGGGTCGTTCTTAGGCTCCAGAGGATCGCTGGGACCTCTGCAACCCATCGTCTGGCGTACTTGTTGAGTCGGTCGAAGATGCGTGACTTAAGTCCTTGGAGGACCATGCCATTGGCACGTTCGACCTGACTGTTGGTTCGTGGATGTCCGACCGAAGCCCAGTCGATCCTGATGTCGTATCCATTGTTGAAGTCTAGGAACTTCTTTCCGGTGAAGTTAGTCCCGTGGTCAGTGATGATACAGTTAGGAACACCGAACCGGTAGATGATGTCGAGGAAGAACTTGACTGCCTCCTCCGAGCGGATGTTGGTGATAGGGTTGGCCTCTATCCATTTGGTGAACTTGTCGACTGCTACGAGTAGGTGAGTGAAACCGCCTGGGCCCTTCTTTAGGGGTCCCACCATGTCGAGGCCCCAAACCGCGAATGGCCAGGTGATGGGAATGGTTTGGAGCTCCTGTGCCAGCAAATGGGTTTGCCGAGCATAGAACTGGCATCCTTCACACCTGCGGACGACCTCCTCTGCATCTCGTAGCGCGGTGGGCCAGTAAAAACCTTAGCGAAAGGCTTTTTCGACCAGTGACCTTGGGGCCGCGTGATGTCCGCAAATCCCGGCATGGACCTCGAGGAGGAGCTGCCTTCCCTGGTTGGTGGGGATACACTTCATGAGTACCCCTGATGGACTCTATTTGTAGAGCTCGTCATCGAGCGCGATGAAGGTCTTGGCGCGTCGAGCGATCCATTGAGCTTTGGTCCTTTCGGGCGGGAGGACCTCCTCGAGGAGGTAGGCGAGTAGCGGCACTTGTCAGTCGGTTTGGTCGAGTGCCAATACGGCGACGTTTGCGGGTGACATCATTATAGAGGTACTAGGATCGGAGCCCCCACGCGCTGGTTTGGCATTGGGGTCGGGGGCCCCGAGCGCTAGTTGGGCGTCGGGGTGTGTCTGGATTGGACTTTCTAGGATGCGGGCGGATAGCTCGTGGACGTCGTTGATGAAGACCCCGCTCGGGGACGGATCCCGCCTAGCGGCTAGTTTTGCAAGGAAATCGGTGGCATCGTTGTCCCTTCGAGGGACGTGATGCAGTTCGATCCCCTAGAATTTGTCTTTGAGCTTGCGCACCTCTTGGCAGTATGCTATCATGAGGGGGCTTTTGCAGGGGGACTCCATGACCTGATCAACGACTAGCTCCGAGTCGCCGTAAACGTAGAGTCGCGTAGCACCGAGCTCAATGGCGATGTGTAGTCCGTTGATAAGGGCCTCGTATTCCGCGGCGTTGTTTGAAGCTAAAAAGTGGAGGTGGGTGGCATAGCGGAGCCTACTCCCGTCTGGGGAGATCAAAACCACCCCAGCCCCCGAGCGGGCGCTCCATTACGGACCCATCGAAGTACATTGTCCAGTACTCGTGGGTGACGTCCGGGGTCGGTAGCTGGACCTCCGTCCATTCGGTGACAAAATCCGTGAGAGCCTGAGACTTAATAGCGGTGCGAGAGGTATATTTGATGTCATGGCCCATGAGTTCGAGCACCCACTTGGAGATTCGTCCCATGGCATCGCAGTTGCGGATGATGTCTCCGAGTGGGTATGAAGTAACAACCACAACTTCGTGGTCGGTGAAGTAGTGTAGGAGCTTCCTGGTCGCCATTAGCACGGCGTACAGGAGTTTTTGCACTTGGGGCACTGAACCTTTGGGTCAGTGAGTACCTCCCCGACGAAGTATACGGGTCGCTGGACTTTGAGCTGGTGTCCTAGTTCCTCCCTTTCGACGACCAGGGCGGCACTCACGACATGGTTGCTCGCCGCGACGTACAGGAGGAGGGGTTCTCCCTGTTCGGGAGCGACGAGGATTGGGGCCAACGTCAGGGACGCTTTGAGGCTTTCTAGAGCCTACTGGGCTTCCTCAATCCAAACGAAGGCGTCCGTCTTTTTGAGGAGCTTGTAGAGCGGCATCCCCTGTTCGCCGAGCCAAGAGATGAAGCGGCTCAGGGCAGCCAGATAGCCGGTGAGCCTTTGTATGCCCTTGACATTGCATATGGGGCCCATGTTGGAAATGGCCGTGACTTTTTCGAGGTTGGCCTCGATGTCGCGCTCAGACATGATGTATCCAAGCAGCTTCCCCTTTGGAACCCCAAAAACACATTTTTTGGGATTCAGCTTGATGTTGAACCTTTGGAGGTTCGCGAATGTTGCGGCCAAGTTTGCGATCAGGTCGTGAGCTTGAGCCATTTTGACCACGATGTCATCAACATAGACGGCAATCGTTGGTTTCGGTCGCTCGGCCCGATCAGGCTGATCGAGAGGGTCGATTTGGTCGGGAAAGCAATGCTGCATGCACCTTTGGTAGGTGGTGCCAGCGTTCTTTAGGCCGAAAGGCATGGTCATGTAGCAGTACGAACCATACGGGGTGATGAACGAGGTTACGAGCTGATCGGATTCTTTCATCGCAATCTGGTGATAGCCTGAGTAGGCATCTAGAAGGGAGAGGATCTCGCAACCCGAGGTGGAGTCAACTATCTGGTCTATGCGAGGCAAGGGAAAGTGATCCTTTGGACACACCTTGTTGAGGCCTGTATAATCAACGCACATTCTCCACTTACTGGTCTTCTTTTTAACAAGAACGGGATTGGCAAGCCAGTCAGAGTGGAATACCTCCCTGATGAACTCGGCTGCCAAGAGTTTAGCGATCTCCACGCCTATGGCCCTGCGTCTCTCATCGTCGAAGCGACGCAGGCGCTGCTTGGTGGGCTTCGAGCCCAGAACGAGGCACAGAGCATGCTCGGCGACCTCCCGCGGTATGCCCGACATGTTAGAAGGCTGCCATGCGAAGACATCATGATTGGAGCGTAGGAAGTCAACGAGCTCGCATTCCTATTTGGCTGAGAGCTGGGTCCCGATCCGTAGCATTTTGGTTGGGTCGGTGGGGTCGATACCTACCGCCTTGGTTTCCTCGAGCAGGCGGAAGGTCATCGAGGAAGTTGGTTTGTTGCAGTCTGGGACTGTTGGGGTTGACGACTCCCCGAGCTGCGGGAGCTCAGACAAGTTGACAACCGCAGTGGCGAGCTCGTAGTGCTCGCGGTCGCACGTGAAGGCGTGTGAGAAGGCGCTACTCACGGTGATGACGCCGTTTGGTCCCGGCATCTTCAGCTTGAGATAGGTGTAGTTGCGGATTGCCATGAATCTTGCATAGCATGGCCGCCCCAAGATGGCGTGGTAGGACCCTAGAAAGTCTACCACCTCGAAGGTGAGGACCTTCGAGCGGAAGTTGGACCGGCCACCGAACGTGATGGGCAGATCGATCTGTTCGAGCGGGTATGCCTGCACTCCCGGGATTACCCCGTGGAAGGGGGAGCCTGCTGGGCGGAGCTCTGATCGGGGGATGCGCATGGCATCGAGAGTGTCGATGTATAGGATGTTGAGGCCGCTGCCTCCGTCCATCAGCACTTTGGTGAGGCGCTTCTTGCGAATGATGGGGTCGACGACGAGCGGGTAGCGTCCTGGCCTTGTGATGTGGAAGGGATGGTCCCTCTGATCGAAGGTGATCAGAGATTCTAACCAACTGAGGAAGGAGGGGATGGCCGTCTCGGCAGCGCATGCCTCCCTGTAGCGCACCTTGTGCTAGCGTTTTGTCCAGATGGCGTCGGACCCGCCGAAGATCATGATGCACTCCTTAGGTTCAGGGAAGTCGTCTCCATCCATGCCTGCCGCACCTCCCTTCTTGGCCACCGCCTCTTTGTCGTCTCCCTCCTTTGGCCCACCGGCCTATCGGAGGAAACGTTTGAGGAGCTCACAGTCCTTGAAGAGGTGTTTGACAGAGTAGGCATGGTTGGTGCACGGACTATCCATGAGCTTGTTGAAGTGGTCAGGCAGTCCCTGTTGGGGCTGCTTGCCCGTGCGATCAGCCGCGGTGACCATCGTGGTGTTGTCCGATCGGTGCCGATCCTTTTTGTTCTTCTTGCCCCTCTGTGTGGAGGGGCCCTCGTATGGGTCCGCACGCTTGGCCTTGACTTTGTCCCGACCTCCGCTGAAGACCGCTCCGACCGCCTCCTCTGCCAGAGGCGTGGTTAGTGGCGACGTCGAGCAGGTCGTGGGTGGTACGGGACTTTAGGCAGCCAAGCTTGTGGATCAGGGACTCGCAGTTCGTCCCAGAGAGGAACGCGCTAATGACGTCTATGTCGACGACATCAGGGAGGGAGTTGCATCGTTGGGAGAACCTGCGGATGTAATCCCGCAGGGACTCACTGGGCTCCTGCTGGCAGCACTTGAGGTCCCAGGAGTTTTCAGAGCGGACATACGTCCCCTAGAAATTTCTGACGAAGACCCTCTTGAGGTCTGCCCAGTCGCAGATGCTGTCGTGCGGGAGGAATTCAAGACATGCCCAAACATGCTCCCCCATGCAAGTGGGAAGATACTGAATGATGAAATAGTCATCATCCACTCCTCCGGCCCAGCAGGCGAGCCGGAAGTCTTCGAGCCAAATGCCTGGGTTTGTCTCCCCGGAGTATTTGGTGATGTTGGTGGGCGGTCGGAAACGCCGTGGGAATGGTGCTCTTCGGATACGTCGACCGAAAGCCCGTGGTCCCGGGCCGTCAGGGCTGGGACTCCGGTCGTCCGGTCGGCGACCGCGCCTGGGGCGTGTTTCACCGCTCCCCTCGATGGTCCGGCTGGGACCTGTGTTGCCTGCTCCTACCGCCGCCCGATGGGAGTCATCGTCGTGCCGGACCTGATGCCGGTTGCTGACGATGCTGCGAGCATCCTGGTGCGAACCAGTCCGTTCGTGCACCGACGGTCGGTGCGGGGCAGGCGCCAGGTCGGACCGTGATGCGGCCGCCGCCGCTTGGGCCGTACCTGGCGGCTGTAGCGGCGAGCGAATGGAGCAATCCGTCTGGTGCGTCCCTGTTCCCCTAGTGGGGAGGGACGGCGCATGTTGGAGTCACGATGCGGAGCTTTCCACCTGTTGAACGGCGGCGGCTTCTACCAGAACCCGAAGGTTCCGATAGACCTCCCGCTCCCGGGGGTCGACGGGCTTGGGAACGTCGCGCAGAAGCATCGCCGCAGCGGCAATGTTCTGGCTGGCCCGAGCGAACTGTGGGGGATCGTTCCCCTCATTTACGATGTCGTGTTGGACCTGGCCGGCGCGGCCCCGGGCGCCACCCGCCGGGTGATGCGCACGCGGCGCAACGTGCTGCACCGAATGCGCTGGCGCAGGCGGCGGCTGGTTCTGCCGCCGTTGTCGTAATTCCTCGGCGTGCGCTCGCGCAGACGCGAGGGCCCCCGCGCGCGGGTCTAGAGGGGTGTGAGTCTGCGCAGACTCCACAACCACCGACGGCTGTCCCGGAGCGTCCGTCATAGCGCACTCCCGGGACGGACAGTGGCGGGGTGCCACGTCGTCGATGCTGGAACCATCGCTCTCGCCCTCGTCATCCGAGAGTTCATGGAAAACGGTAGGAGAGCAGCCTGCCATTCCCACGAATTCGGTTACGAGGGGGGATGGAGCCAGCATCCTTTGGAGCCCCCGAGCGTACGCATCCGTGGAGGACGCGAGGCCGTAGGGGAACCGATCGTATGGTGTTTGTGGCGTGGGCGATACAGTCCCTCCGGGTGATCGGTGGGGGATAGTAAATAAAGAGTAAATAACAGTATGCATATTACTTATAGTGGGGTTTGAGCAAAGAGTTTGCTCGGAATGAAGCGCAGATGCCGCGTCGTCGAAGTTGTGCGTCCCGGAGTTGATGGAGGGCACCCCTCCGACGGGTGTCGGGACATGAGCCTCCTTGTGGAGGTGCAGTTCACCGAGCCGGTCGGCGACAAAGTCCAGGCTTCCGAAGAGGAAGGCCTAGGATGGCTCGAAGACGGGCGGGACCCGCATCCCAGCCGGTGAGAGTGCGGGAAACTCCAGCGAGCCAAAGCGAATCGTATCGCCCCGAGCCCGCCACGGCGAGGGTGGCAGGAAAGTGGGCCATCCGATGACCAAAAAGTGTTGAACGTACAGTGTCTTCCCCACGGACGGTGCCAACTGTCGGTGCAGAATGTGACCAACTAGTAAATATTTGTAGTTTTGTCGTACGTTGTGATCGGATGTGGCCTAGCACTCAATGACACAGGGTTTATACTGATTTAGGCAACGTGCCCTACGTCCAGTTTGGGTCGGTCAGTGACTTTATTCCTTAGCCCAGGTGCTCGAAGTCTGCAGTGGGGTTACAAACGAGAAGGAGAAAGATGGGATGTACAAGAGGTCCGGTCGGCTCCGGTCAGAAGGGCCGAGAGCGACTGGAGCTACGTTATGAGCTAAGTGTTCAAGCGTGTGCTTGAGGTCCGAACCTGGTGGTTCTGTGGTTGTGGACTAGAGAACTTGGTTGACCTAATGAATCTGAGAAATGCTCTTCAAAGGGGGCCTTAGAGAGAGAAAAGCCTCTCCTTTCTTGGAGGGAGCGCATCCCCTTTTATAGATAAAGGGGATGGCTTTACAAGTGAGGGTACGTATGCTACTGAGCTTTGTTGCCCATGTCGGCGGGTACAAGATAATGGTAGGCGCCTACAACACTGTTGATGTTACTATAGAATGTCAGATGCATGTGGGAGGTTGTGTTTGCCTTCTTCAGGAATGGTAGACGTCGGTACCTATAGATACTGTTTGATGCCTAGAGGCATGTGAGGAGTGTCACCACGTTCACCCCATACGGTAAATCCCGGCGCCCACAACACTAGTGGTACTCGGAGGCACGTGGGGGCCTTACCGTACGGGAGTTTTTAACAGCGCCTACAATACTGTAGAGGAAAATGTCAGCGCCTACAATACTGTTTGTGTCAGGGTGTTTGCAGAGTACTGTTCCTGCAGGTGTACAGGGTATGGTCCCTGGTATCGTGGTTTGACTTACGCTCCCTGGCTTGCTTTCTCCGTTCTCCCCTAGCTCCTTCTGAGCGGGCGTCCCCGGTCGGATGGCCCCAGTCGGTTCTGGCCACGCCAGTCGGAGAAGAGCGGTGAGCAGGGTTTCTGTGCCCCCCGGTCGGCGACGCGGGGTCGGAGTCGGAAGTAGCGCTTTGGGCCAGGCCTTCCGATCGGAGAGGCCGTCTGGAGGCGGCTGGAGTCTGAAGCGAGCGCTCTAGTCGGAGAGGTGGGCCGAAGTAGTTGACGAGCGGGCGCCGTTCCTCTTCGTCCAGACCTTCCGGTCGGTGACTGGACCACCCTTCCGGTCTGTTGTTTTAGACTCTTGGGCCGGCCCACGAGTTGTGTGCTGCCTGTTTGGGCCAAGCCCTGGCGTGGAAGCCGGTCCCTGAGGGACCCCGAGTCTATGAACCCGACAATACGTGTGCTACCTAGTCTTGTTACCCACGCTGTCGGGTACGAGACGATTATCGGCGCCAACAATATTGTTTGTGCTCTGACGCGTCTGGAAGGTTGTATAGTGTCTGTCTGGCATGGCCTGATGGCACCGTTCTGCAGGTGCGTAGGGCATGACAGGGTACAGTCCTCGGTATTGTGGTTGACTTGAGCGCCTTACCTTATCTACTCCTGATCCCCGGGCCCTCACCGAGCGGGCGTCCCCAGTCAATCGTTCTCAGTCGGTCCCGACCGTGTCGGTCGGAAAAGAGCAGCGAGCAGAGATCTGACGTATCCTCGGTCGGAGAAGGAGGTCGGAGCCGGACTACGGTCCCACCTTGGCCAGGCCTTCCGATCGCGGACCGGATCGTTGTCCCGGCTTGTCATTATATATCTGGGCCGGCCTAGGCGCGCGTTGTCACTGCGCCGCCTGCTGGGCCGGGTTTTGCAGGGAAGCAGGTCCATTGGGGACCCCGGGTTTATGAACCCGACAGAGATCCTGCTCAGAAGAGACCAAAACACAAAAATATGGGATGCAGCCAGCCCAAATCATCAGTTACTAGAGGTAGAACTATACATGATGACATCCTATTGTTTCCATCTCATTGTAATCGGACAATGTGACTGGGTAAGGAATGACAATGCTTGTAGGCCCTGTAGGTGCAGTTCACAATAGTTTTGATTGGATTTAAATCTCTCTTTTTTCAGGGGATCATTGCATTGATTTTCCTCTTGATATACACATGTCATGCATTAAAACTATCTACACATTTAAGTTCTTTAAACCATTAACATTGAGTACAAACAACTATGTCTTTCTCTGTAGCATCTCCAAAATTAATTCTGGTTTCCTACACACTCTGTTTTCCATATTACGTGGTGAGAAGCCCATGTGGGCTGTACTTTTGTTAAATTCCTTTGGTTTAGTTGAATACTTCATGATCTTCAGCCTCTTCCTCCCCAAACCCACCGAGACATTCACAGATCCACCATCTCTCTCAGCCATGAGCTCAGTAGAATTGGATGTGATGACTGTTTTCCTGGAACTATCAAGATCCTTTCTTCTATGCATTAATAACTCATCAAATTCGGAAATTAAGCAGCCAGGGTGAAGTATTGTGTTGACATGTGTTGCTGCTCTGCAAACTGATGCTGTTGCATCTGAAATGGGGTGATGTGGGTGATTGAGTGCAACTTGAAGAAGTCGCTGCTTCTGATTTATTAAGGGAACATCACTGACTAGCTGACTCCTCTTCAGGCACTCAACCATCTTGAGCCAAAGGTTCTCAAGATGAACAATAATTTCTCCTTGTTGCGTTTCAGAGTACAATATGGTGGTTAAAGAGAGCCACTCCGTAAGTTGGTCTCCAATAATCTGCAAGGACAAAATGGTGTCTTCGTGCAGTTAGCATAAAGTATGTGCTTTGTGTCATGTGCCTGAATTCTAGAAAGAGTAGGACTAAATGAAGTTGATGCCCTTAGCAACATGAACAGCTATATTTTTACTTTGTACTGTGAATATGCCACAAACCTCGAAAAGAAGAAGAACGTGTTCCTTTAGTACGATATGCCCAGCAAAATTAGATAAAGTTGAAAAAAACCTGAAGCACAACCAAGTTACAAGAACTGAGATGTAAACTCAAGCACACAACTAATAGCAGCTTACTTCCATTAAAATCAACAGACAAGTTTATAATTTTGTAAATCTGCTTAAATACCTGCTTGTGACCTGGTGCTGTCCAGCTGGATTTGCTTTGAAATGAAAACTTGACAACCTCATAAACCTGCAAATCATAAAAAGCTTATAGATTACTGAAACAGACTGAGGTCATCCTCATGGTAGGCAGGATAGATACAGGTGTTCCATTTAGAAGTGTAAGTCAACAAACCTATTAGCAAGCTTGAACCAATTCAAGAAAAGTTTAGGTTGTCTGCACACAAAAGAATCTTCACTTGTTTCCTTCAACTCTTGGTTAGCAGTGGTCAACATTTGATCATTCTGTAACAGTCCAATAACTATTTCACCAAGAGCAGAAAGGATAGTAGCATTTTCGAACTTCTCCGACAAATGCTCAAGGTTGGCTTGGAACAATGCCATGTTTTCGTCAATAGTGCAAACCAAGTATTGGTAAAAACCATCAAAGAAAACCTTGGAAGAAAACTTCGAATTACAGGAGTTTGTAGAGAGGGATCTATAAACTCCAATTGTTGATTCCATCTCCAGGTCTTGCAGGACAGAAACATTTGACTCGGAGCTGTTTTCAGCATTCAAAAGAATGGATATCCCCTTGGGGTATAAAAAATAAAGGATTGGATAACAGAAGAACTGATGGAGAACATCATGGTAACTTAATCCAGAATTGGTTTCCAAATAAGAGATAATTTGACTGTTCAATTGTTTTGCAAACGAGTTCCAAACCATCAACCATTTTAATCTTTCCCTATTACATGTCGGCCGCCCGATCTGCATATACATAAAAGAGACAGCAATACGAAAACTCTCCAGGACATTGGATGATGAAGCCAGAATTAAAACCAACTTCTCTGCATCTCTACGAGACAGCTCTCCAGTATACTGAGATATCATGGACAGAGACAGTGCAGCCACATAAACTGCTGGAGAAACCATCTCCATGTAAGAGAGTGATCTGATTCTTGGTAAAGACACCTTTGGACTGTATTCTGCATGTTGGTTCTCCTTTATGTGCTCGATGTCTAGGCATACCTCAATGTCTTCAGAAGCTAACAGAGAATGATCTAGTTCGTCCACAATAACTTTCACAAACCGAAGACCAAATTCCAGTAATGTTGCACGCTTGTTAACACTATTCTTTCCTATATGATCCAGCAACAACTTCTTTGCAAACGTGCACACATTAGTAATGCATTGGCTGACTTGTTCATAAGCATGCTGCTCTCTAAGTTCGATTTGAATACCTTGAAGAAGAAATCTGAAAATCTCTGTTGCAGAATCCATAACAATCACCAGTGTTTCAGGAATCATGTCCTGGAATAGTTCTGGCTTAAGAATTATGCCAAGAATATCGAGCTGGAAATGAAAGCAACTAATATCCCATGGTAACCATTTGATATGTTGAACATCCAATAAGGCCTTGATATGCATGCACGATTGAGCTAGCAAGTTCTGATTCACTGGAGGACACAAATCCTCTCTGTCCCTATTTTTGGATGAAACAAAATCATGAAAAAGATTCAAGCAAAATGACCATAGCAGCTTGTTCTGATCATTGATCCCAAAAGAGAAAACTATTTTGAGTATTGGCCCAAAAGCAGCCTTCAGAATGGGTAAATGATTGATCAGATTACCAAGTCTATGTAGAAGGTAATGCCATGTATTCAAACAAGAAGAGCTAAGTACAATATTGCGACTTCTTGATAGAACTCGACATAAAGGCACCATAATTAATCTTATCCTTTTCACCTGCGCACTTGCCTGTTCAATGGGTTTTAATGGGGGAATCACAGTTTGTTGGACCACAATCTCGGTTGCCTGAGAAGGAAAAAATGCATCCACCAATTTTTTCCAGGAAACCTGTAAATATGTAAAGATTATCATAATGTAATAGAGACATTCATAATACTTGAAAAGAAATTGTAGTCTGGAAAAAGGATAAATAGTTTAACTCACCATTGTAGCAACCAGAACTTGTGGGTTTAAATCAGTAAACATCTGCTCCGGAACCTTTAGGAGTTTATTAAGCAGCGGTCTATTGTTCACTGCATCTGGACCAAGCAAAGATATGATCCATCCCCATGACTTCACAGTTTGAACTTTCTTCGAAGGATCATCAAGCATATTTACCATGCAGGAGAGTAACTTCTGCTCAAGGTCTGAAGCAACAGCCTATACAGCAAGCATCAAAATAAATTGGGAAACAATTGATGGATAAGCTCATTGAGGATAGGAAAGATCACCACAGCAAGTAAAATATGCGGAAAATATGCAAAGCTGCAGGAGAAACACTGAACCATTTAATAAGCCAACTCCAGGAAAGAGTAAACACACACAGAAAAAGATTTAGATATCAAAAGCAACACAAAAATTGGTATAACCAAAAACCTGCATCACGTGCACGTTTGCCTATATTAATCTATTAATAATTCAACAGGGAGCAACCAAGCATCCAAGTTGTGCTCCAGGAAGCCGCTGACCAGGGCCATTTGTGGATCCTGGCAGGAGCAAAGGCACTGGCCGAGTTGCTTCAATGAGTATAGTTGTTGTGGAGGGTGTTTTTTCTCGAACACGCAGGAGAGCTGCGTATCATTTCATTAAAAGGAGAAGAAAGAGTCGTACATAGACCCGGACACAATATTGTTGTGGAGGGTGTTTTCCTTGCTTCTAGGGCACGTGTGTCATAAAAAACTAACCCCAGCAGTGGAATCAGCATGTTCTTGTGACCATACTTTTCTACCTATTAATACAATGACATGCAGCTCTCCTGCATGTCACAGAAAGAATTGATAGTTTCCAGTTTTTGCTGGTACATGGATTCTGTAACCTGAACTGAAAGTAATAGAACTGCAGGACATCCTCAATAGTAGCAGGAAGCCAGGAAGTGTTATGAAGCCTCTAGACCTATCATTTCAGATTTGATTTCAAGTGTTTTAATAATGCTATACTATTGGTTGAGAATTAGTTTGCTGATATGCTACTCACTTCAACAAAAGCTCACACTGCAGTTACTGTTGTGTGACAAGGAGTACATCCATATGTCACCAATACGTAAAACTAATGCAATTCAGCTAAATTACCTATTCCAGCCACAAAAAAATGTATTGAATCATTGCTTGTCCACATGAAGCTACCCTCAAGATTTATCATAATAAGTCACCCAATCTACTTGAACCTTTGGGTGCACCGTTATAATGCACCCAGATAGTTAAGTTGGATTAAAATGCTCTATCAGAAGATAGTCCATTTAGAAAAACAAATAATACACCACAATGTGCATATGTGGCATGAATTTGCGAGCAACAGCTTCACAGTTTTTAATGAATTAACAGAAATATTCATATGAGTTGCTTCTAATAGTGCTAAAGCAACATCTAATTATATCTTCTAGTAATTAACAGTGATCTTTTAATTACCTTGGAAAGAAGAGGCTGAGGTGGTAGAATAAGACATGACACCTTAATAAGGCATCTTTCTGCCATGTCCCTTTCTGTCTTGTCAGCACTTAAGAGTCTTCGGTACACTGGTGGAACCCACAAGCATGATTGGTCCCTCATTCTTTTGGGACTTTGGTCAGCAAGCTTCAAGATAGCCTACAGCAGAAGTTTTTAAAAGCACTATTCCAAGTTACATAATAATGATAGATGATAAAGGGAGAGAGAAAAAAATCATGATAGCCTACAGAGCAGAAGTTTTTAAAAAGCACTATTCCAAGTTACATTATAATATGATAGATGATAAAGGAAGAGAAAAAAGGAGCAAAGTATGCTAATAAGAGTTTTGCATGATTTGAGGCAAATTCCTGTGAATTAGAAGTATTGTGAAAGCATATGGTTATTTTGTAATGAACACCACTAAGCAAGTAGGCTGTAGTTACATGAACAATTCGGCTGCAGCCTGTACATTGAAATTCCTAAAAAGCACAGAAAAAAGCAATGAAATGCAACATAGTTTAGGTGTGCAGAACAACCTGAGCTGCCTCAAATGTTGTGGACAAGGAACCAAACGGATTGTCGAGGGCATGAACAATAGCAATAAGCATTGGATCTGCTCTATCCTCTATAATCAATGGCTCCAATTGTTGGACCGAGAAGCACCAGACACCCAAATTACAAGATGACTGTAGTAAAAGAATTAACAGGAGAAAATGGGAATCAAATACTAAAAAGATCAAATACGCATTCTGCACGCAAAATTTAGCATCTTAGGCTCTTGAAAAGGAAAAAATGGTCAGCCGGATCAACCTTCATCCGAGTATTCATGATTATCTGTACCAAGGTATCCAATACCAATTGGGCCATCTGTGCTGTAAAATAAGAAAATATATTTTTAGCTGTGTTATTTAAAACAATGTCGACAGCATGTCATGTATAAAAAACTAGGAGGACCGTGTCAAGTTAGATTTTCAGAAGGATGAACCCAAGGGATTAAAGAGATTGGTAGTAAAAGTGATAATAGTCGAAAACAGTACAAATAACATTCCAAATTGGAAGGATCTCAGATTAATTGCCAGACAACAGTAGAAAGTAAAACAAAAACTTTGAGCTACAAATGTCAAACATGCTGGTGGAGCTCAGATTCAAACGAGTGCAAAAGGTTTAAGTTTTGATCTTACAGCATACGGTTGGAGTAATATTATTAACAGAAGAGGTTAAATCCCACCAGGCCCAATTCTTTCTCATTAGCAATGCAAAACCAAATTGATTCACTAATCTAGATCTCGTTCAAGTTCAATCAACACTGGGATATTTAACTGAAGAAATGCGAGCAAAGAGAACCACTAGTAGTTAGACTAGTAGTACCTGAAATGGTGGAGACGATGACGGGGTGGTAGAGCGCGAAGCCGAGGCACTTGAGCGCAGAAGCGGCGACGGCCTCGTCATCGGCGGCCGCGTCGCGGAGGAGGAGCGGGAGGAGGGTGGAAGGCAACTCCGCGGCGAGGTCGGCAGCGGCGGAGGGGTCGTCGGCGCAGCCGCGCTGCAGAAGGAGCAACCGCGCGTACGCGGCGGCGCGGTCGGGCTCCGCGGCAATCTCCGCCACCTGCCGGTCCACCGGCGGCGGCTCCATGAAGGTGGAGACCTAGGGTTTTGTTTTTGGCGCGAAGGGGAAGTGACGGCGTTCGCGCGCGCCGGGCGTTTCGGGAGTGGGGCAACTGAGACATGACATGACGGTTTGATTTGTCTTCAGGTACGGAAATGCTACAGTGCGGCGTCCGACAGTCCGCACACCGCGTTTTCTGGGCCTGTCCGCTGCAGCCCAATAGGTCTGCCGTTTCTCTTAAAAAAAAGACGGGGATATTCCCAACTAGCACAGCCATCGTGGCGTTTCCTACCGCGACCACCTCCACCTCGGGGCCCTCGCTCTCCTCCGCGAGGCCAGGCTGCGCCGCTGGAGTCGCGCCCAGCGCCCGCCCTGCCCCTCGTCGCTGGAGCCGGTGTCGGCGCCCTCCTCGTCACCTCCTCCTACGGCTGGAGACCGTGACGTCGCGGCCGTGCCATACTTCGCGCTCGCATCGAGGCTCCACACGCCCCGGTGCCCCCAACGAAAGAAACTCGTGGTAGCCAAGCCCGTAGTGCTCTTCGCTCCACCACCTCCCAGCCCCTATCTGCCCATCGATGCGGTTATCGAGTTCCTCAACGCGCCTAACATGGTGGCCGCCTCCCACTAGAGTGTCGCACCTAACATGTTGCAAGCATATGTTTCAAGTATTTCAAATGTCCCAAAGGCATGTTGAAAGTGTTTCATATGGATGTTGCAAAAGTAGATCGGGATGTTGCATACGTTGCAAAATGTTCCAAAGGCATGTTACAAGTTTTTCAGAGGCATGTGGCAAGCGTTTGTTCAAAATGTTTCATCTGTTTTAGACGTATGTTGCAGCATTTTTAATCTAGATGTCGCATATGTTTCACACATATGTTGCAAGAGTATGTTCGAAATGTTTCAGTTGTTTCAGTCTTATATTGCAATAAGTGTTTTCATGTTACAAGTTGCAAGTGTTTTATCTGGATATTGCATATGTGTTCACCAACATGTTGCAAGTGTATGTTACAAATGTTTCATCTGCTTCAGACGTATATTGCATTCAAGTGTTTTATGTTGCAAGTGTTTCTTGTTTCAAAGGTATATTCAAATAGTCATTGGGGCACGGCTCAGGTGCCGTGGGAAGGGGCGCACGGTGTGCCAAGGGTCCAGTGGGCGGGGTGTGCTCGTCCTCATCCCAGCTCCCGGGTCTCGCCCGCGTGGAGAGAGAGGAGGGGTTCAAGGGAAGGAGCGGCGGGCGCGGGGCGGATGAGGGGGGGGGTACACGTGCGGGGCGGGACGAGGCAGACGGGGAAGGACTGCAGCGATACAGTAGGAGTGCGGCGCGTTTTTGATGGACCATTCGGGACCGTCCAATGAAATCATATCTCATCGGACGTCCAGCTACCAGCAATTCCCTCGCGGGAAAGAAAAGCGTTGTGTCTGGTTACGTGAAGTGAAGACCTCGGAGTATGCCAACGCGTAGAGGAAGTGGATTCAAGACGTAAGGCTATCTCCAACAACAAAACCCAAAATACAAGACACATTCGTCCTTTGGGTAGCGCTACAGGCAAAAAGTCCAATACTTATTCGGCATCTCCTCCAACAACAAGACCCAAAAGAGAATCATTTCTGTAAATGGTTTTCAAGAGAGAGGATGCCCATATTTGGATTGTGCCTCTCAGGCAACCCAAAATAGGTCTCCCGTATAGGTACTCTGTTGGAGGCTGATTTTGAATCTCTTGCTATCCATTTTAGGTTTGGATGCCCATATGAGTTTCTTGTCGAAGACAGTCTAACAAGCGCATTCAACGGATTCATCAACATGTTTGCACTTTGCACGGCCAATCTTCTTCTTTTTTCTTAAGTCACCGTGAAGCTGTAGTGTCTTTAGCTCAGTCGTTTATACCTCGTGGTATATCAACATGGCAAATCAGCAGCAACACATTCCGTCAACAAACTATCATCACCCCCACACAGAAAAATGAATTTTAGGTGCAGTTTTTAAAACTACTACTACACCATTGACTGTAGAAATAAAACATTTTTGTCTGTCGCAGCATCCGATCCGCCCCGTAGAGAAAAGAAAACAAGACGGCCGCCGAGACACCACCCCTGCCGCGTCGCCGAGGTACTGTGGACCTAATGGGCGGAGCTAGATGATAACAAAGACATTCCAGATTAACCTGGGCTACAGGGATGTGTAATGACCTGACAAAACCGAGATGACAGGGCCCCGTTCGCTGGTCTGAAACTGGTTGAACAACACTGTTCCGGCTAGTTTGTTGTGAAAGAAAAACATTGAGCCGGCTGGCTGGTCTGAACCAGACCAGCAAACGGCACCTGAACATGGTAATTTTGCATCTTCCAGTACTCATAATGTCATATAAAGTAATGGCTAGGCTACTAAAAACTCAGGTAATAACAATTCCGAAACAATGATGGTCACTGTTTTCAGGTGGCAAGCATAGCAATCAACTCCACCATGACAGCTGGGCAGCTTCTGCTTAGATGCTTGAAGCCATCGGTGGGCACGGCTGTCCTCAGATTCACAGGAACGCTGAGAAAATCGAAGCATGCCTTCGTCAGCCAGTGGCAGTTGTGTTGCTCAGCTAGCGTCAGTATGGTGGCTGCCCGTGGCAGTTGTGTTGCTCAGCTAGCGTCAGTATGGTGGCTGCTGTGCCCACCTCAATGTACCCGAACAGTTTGTGTTCACAGATCAACTTCGGCCTCCCCAAGTTGTATCTATCAGCTGCAACGAGCAGGTGCTGGGACATGATGCTGTCGTCCTCCTCTTCAGCTTCTTCTCCTTGTCCTCTCTCCTCTGTCTTGGGCAATGAGTCAGTGTACACAAAGTAGAGCAGAGCCTTGAACACCTGAGCCTCCATGTCGTCTACACGGACAATGCCTGTCGTGCTGCTCTCCTTCATTGTGCCAAGGAGCTCCTCTGCGCTGAAGACTGGTGACCGAGCCGCGAGCACGCACCGGTGTGCCGCGAACGTCTGGCCACCAACATCGAAGACCACATCGGCGCCCTTCTCGCTCAGGAGGAGGTCGCCAAGATTCCGGTGCAGGTCAGATGGGGGCAGGGAGACGGCCCTACATTGGAGTTGGAGGGGCTCTCACGGCCGTCTCTAACTTCGGCCGCTCTAATTTGGCGCCGAACTCATGGATAACAGCAATCTTGCAGCGGAGTGTGAAAGAGTCATTTTTGAGGTGCTCCGATTTCTCAAGCTCTTCCCTTCTGATGAACTGTGGGTATCCCCAGGACACCTTGTCGGTAAAGGTGGCTGCTGTCACCGGTTCCTCCTCCATGTTATCGACAAAATCGAACTGGAATTGCGCCTTCACCATATCGGCGACTCTCCCATCGAGGTGAAGGAAAACGGAGATGAAACCCTCATCCTCCGATTTGGCTCCATTGGGGAAGAAGCGGATGCGCCAACTATGGCCACCGACGGTCAAAGTATCAGACTCGAGGTAATCTCCGGTGGGTGTACCCTTGGTGAGTGAGTAGCCGTCGATCTTGAGATCGGTGATGATGGAGGTGCCAGATTGCAACAGCTCGCAGCTGCAGCCACACCTGGTGCGCGCCATGGGATACCTAGCCCTTCTCTCTTGCCGGCGCTGTAGGGTTTTGCACGGGACCAGCCGCTGCAGAATTGCGGGAGACCCAAAGACCGGAAGAGTAGAATACGGGGAAGGCGAGGAGTCGCGCTGGCTTTCTCAAGAAGACGACTTGGCCTCCCCCCTGATGGGCTGTCGAGATTGGGCCGATAAGAGAGCAAATGTGCAGCACTAGGCTTGGGCTCTTCACGGTTCCGGGCCTTCCATCACTCTCTATCAAACACGGCCTCAAGCCGTACTACGAATTCTGGATACGGGCATCAGACACGTTTGGGCCGACCTTGGATACGGCCCATGAAAGAAAAGCAGCTCAACTTTACCTCCCACGCGTGACCTATTCCCCTTGGGAGATTTAACTTTTCACCATTATAGTGGTGGGCACCTCCTCGTATGGCACTCTAACGAATGACAATACAACTTTGCCAGCAGAGAGCGAAAACAGATACAAAAATACCATTTTTATTCATGTGGCACGCCAACCCCTCACGGATCCAAGTCAACAGGACATGGGAAATGTCTCTCCTGCCCCTGCTCTCTCCTTCTCCATCCTCTTCCTCTCCACCACGCGACACGCATTTCGTCGAACACCCTCAGAGCCAGCACCGCGCGCTCTTGTTTGGAGAAAACATATAGAATCACTAGGAGCATAGATCTAGCCAGGGACTTGCTGTTGAATAGAATCATGAATCCTAGATCATTTACTAGTGCAGTAACAATAGGTAGAACGAGAGAAAGAGAGAGGGTAGAAGATGGACGTGTTAAACCTGACACCGCAGTGGAGGAGGATCCGCTCACGTCCGCCATAGAGTCGGTGTCTGTGCTAGGGCAGCGGCGGTCAGGGAAGACGGGTGGCGGCGCAGTGCAGTGATCGCGGTGACGCCGTCGGGCTGTAGCTCACACTGCCGCACTAGCCCGAGCAGCCGGTGCACGGTACACTGCTGCCCGCGTGCTCCAGGAACGCGCACTCCCCCACGTCAGCACGCGATCTCCTCTACGTCGGACGAGTAGACCACTAGCCCACGCACATGCACACGCAGCAGCAGCACGACTCGCCAGCCCAGGTGCTCAAGAACTTCGCACGACCGCGGCGGGCGTTCCCTACCCACGCCTCGCCGCGTACACGCTCCTGTACATGTCCGGCATCTCCAAGCTGCATAAGCGGGACACTTTGCCGCGGTGCACGCCCTGGAGACCTTCAGCCTGGGCGTCTCAAAGCTGTAGAAGCGGGAGCCTGACGTTGGTGCCACGGTCGCAGAGCACGATCTTGCCGGCCACCTTCTCAGGGATGAGGCTGCCGAACATGCAGAGCTAGCCCATGTTGTTGTTCCTGTTCGACGCGTTCCCTGCGTAGATAAAAGGCACCCTCGTGTTGGGCAATGGCTTGCCTCTGTACAGGGACGCGCCAATGTAGTTCTTGCCGTTGCCGAGCAACGAGCATGACGTGAGCAGCCACCGCGATGCTGTCGCGGTAATACTCCGTCGTGCCGCTGCCGAGGGAGAGGGAGAGCACGTCCACGCCGTCCGTCACCGCGACCTCCATATGGCCTTGAGGATGTCGGAGCTGAAGCACCCGCGCTGACCCAGCACACCTTTGTCGAGCAGCGTACCCGAGCAGCTCCATGCCCGTCGCTGTCCCTCGACGTGTGCGTCCCGTGCCCGTCGCTGTCCCTCGGCGACCGCGCCAGGGCTCAAGCAACCCCCTGCGGACCATGCCAAGCGACTCCGGCGTGGTCAGCGCCGGCGAGGACGAGGCGACGGAGGAAGACGTCGCCGGGATGGACGGCACCACGGACGGCACGGACGAAGAAGGTGCCATTGGCACAGCAGGAGGTGCTGCTGATGCACGTCTCCGTCGAACTCCTCGTCTACGGCTTCATCGTTAGCGTCCAGTTCGCCGCCGACCTCGACGGCCTCGTCGCGTCAGCTGCTGTCCGAGGTCGCCCACCACGGCCGCGCACCTCGCGGTCCCGAAGATTGCGCGCGAATCCGCGCGGGGACGGGGAACAGAGTCTGGTGGCCATGGTGGCGGCCGCCCTGTCCCCGGCGAACATGCACGACGAGCTGCGAGCCCACGCGGGAGGAGGAGGAGGCTTGCGCGGCGGCGGCGGGCGTGGTGACCATGGACGAGTGCGACGTGTCGCTGCACGGGGAGTACCTTCGAGACCGAGAGGTGCGGGAACTGGACGGCGAGGACGCGCCGCCGTCGCGGCTCTTCGTGATGGCGCAGGGGCAGCCGTGGTCATTTGCCATAGAGACTTTTCCCTGTGTGCCATTATAAAAGATCGTAATTTCTTGTGTGCCTCTGGAAAAATTCAGGGGTTTTCAGCGTCACTACTCTAACTTTTTCGGGTCCTCCATGCCACTTCCGTCAGTTTAGGCTCTAACGCCGTCAAATTGCAGGTGTGAAAAGACGAAAATGCCCTTAAGTTGAAATATGTTATTAATTTTTTTTGAGCATCTTAACGACTTCAAATGAAAAAACTCAAAACTAGAAAGTTGTAGATCTCGTCGAGATCTATAATTTTCATATAAAATTTATTTTTATTTAATTTCGCAAAAAAAATGATGATTTTTCTAAGATATATTAATCATATCAAATCATATTTTTTTTACGGAATTAAATGAAAATAATTTTTATATGAAAATTATAGATCTCGACGAGATCTACAACTTTTTAGTTTTGAGTTTTTTCATTTGAAGTCGTTAAGATGCTCAAAAAATTAATAACATATTTGAACTTAAGGGTATTTTCGCTTTTTTCATACACGCAGCTTTGATTTGCTCGAGGCCCGAATCGACGGAAGTGCATGGATAACCAAAAAATTGAGAGTAGTGACGCCAAGATCATGAATTTTTGCTGAGACACATGTAATTACGATCTATTTATAATAACAGCATTACGCCGAAAAGTCTGTTTGCCATACCCTGCTGACTCGAATCCCATCTAGAACGCGGCGCTGGCGTGCCACGTGAGATATGGTATTTTCGTACGACTTTTCTCTGTTCGTAAAATTGTATTGTATATCGTATATGAATAAGTGCTCCCTATAATAGTAAAAAGTTAAATCTCCCATTCCCCTTCCGCAGGTGCGCTCGACGCCCCGACGCGAGTGGCGAACGGCGGCCGGTGGCGGGACAGCGAGCGGCCGGCGGCGACCCTCCCAGCTCCTGGTGCCCTATTGCTGCACCTCTGCGCCCCTGCTCGGAGCATCCCTGGCCTGGGCGGCTTACCGTCGAATCGGCCGGCCAGCGACGACGTAGTCCGGCGGCGTCCCCTCCCTGCTCCCGGCGGCCCTTCCCCTTACAGAAGAAGCTCTGTGCCCCTGCTCCAAGCATCCCTGGGCCGCTCACCGTCGAATCGGCCTGGTTTCTCCATCCCAGCAGGATTCAGTCTAGTCAGTTCCTCGATCCTCGTCTCCTCCGGTCTTCCCTATGCTCTGTCTCACTCTAACCACGTCCGGTGCCCGACTGCCCATGTGTTCAATAGTTTTGTTCATTATGTATTCATGTGCTTTGATCTGAAATTTTGTTCTCTTATGTACTATTACTATGCATGTGAACTCAATTATGTATAATTGTGGACCTGTGGATGTGACCTTATCATGTTGTGAACTTAAATTATGTGTTATGCCATATGTCACTTGGCTATGTCCTTTTAGCTTTTGTGGTACCCTCTTGTCACAGAGAATGCCAGAAGCTTGTCCCCACTTGACCACCCTGCTTTGATTCTATGGCTAACGTCCGCATCAATATCTCTATCCCTCTGATACCGAAAGGTATCCTTCTTAGGCACTACTTGACCTTCCAAACTCACGTCTCCCTCCTCGTGTACAACTCCGCCAAAGTCGCATCTCATGTATTCGATTTTAGTTCTGCTCAATCCAAAACCTTTAGACTCAAGGGTCTACCGCCATAACTCTAGTTTCCTAAAGACGCTTGTTTAGTGATACAAATATTGACATTGTTTTATATAAATTGTCCAACCTGAGATAGTTTGATCTAGTACAAAACTAGAATGTCATTCTCTTTGGGACAGAGGGAGTACTAATTTATTGCACCTAACTTTCTGTGTATATGTTTACGTGTTTGTGTACGGACTGCCAAGTTTTTCTTTTCCTATTTCTGTTCTTTCCATGTTTATTACTTGTTAGAAACTTATTTACCTATTGTTTAATGCGTTGAAAATCAAAGGCAATTTTCCTCACTGGAAAGGAAGGGCAATCAGAGCCAGAACTTTCTTCATAAACCTGAATAAAGGACATGCGATGTATGTTATCTCCCCTTCTCATCTAATTGCATCTTAGGCATTTATATCACTTCACAACCAGAATACACAATGTCATTAATGCTTATATATGTTCAGTAAGGAATACAGACAGGGCGCCACGTAGCTCAGGTCGTTGCAGTAATGTTGCTTCATGGATCTCTGAAGTTAAAGACACATCTAATGTGGCCGTAAGAAAGAAAAGGGGGAGAAGAGCACCTCCATCTGCTAAAAGATTGCGTGATAAAAGGGTGGATAAGGCGATTGAAAGTGATGGTGCTGTTGACAGTGACAGCGATGATACAGATGGACAGGTTGGCAAAAGTCAGCCTAGTGCACACATTGAGGAACAGGAAGGTCCATCCTCAGCTTCAGAAGAACAGGACCATTCAACAAACTCTAAAGACATGCTCCAAAAAGCTAGCTCTCAAAGCACAAAGAAGGTTTCTAGAAGCTCAACAAGCAGCAAGCTAGGTGCATCTCATTTGGAACAGGAAGGTGCAAATGAATATGGGTCTCATGTGCAAGTGGCTGCTGTGTACAAGGATATTGATAATGAAAGAAGCTCTCAAGAGATCAGGGATGATGTGAGTTTCTTGCTCTTTGTTCTGGTGTTTTTCGTTTTATCTATGATTACATATATTGCCTGTATGAAGAATGCCAATCTTTATTGTTGAGAAGTTAATATGCATCTTGAAGTGATTTATTTGCATTTATGTGAACATATGATGCATCGAAAATTGAACCCTCAGTTTGTATTAACCACAGTTTATATCCAGCAGGTATCCGATGCACAAGTGGATACAACTTCATCTAATGATAAAAGTTCAGAAGAAGTTGAAGACGTGAGTGAGAACCTTAAATTTCTGTTTTTTTTATGGTTTGATCGACCTCAATTGATTGTATTTCGATTGGGTTGCCTTTTTCTTCTTTGATTGGATAATGCCCTAGTTTTGAATCGCCTGAACTGTGTAACCTGTTTCAAAACATAGGTGAAGGTGTGTGACATATGTGGAGATGTTGGTGAGGATGAGAAGCTCGCTGTCTGTAGCAGATGCAATGACGGCGCAGAGCACACGTAAGGCTTCTTCACTGCATTACTTTCTTTTTTCTGTAATAATGTTCAGTTGCATTTGATGGATTGCATACGCTAAAGTTGCCCATTTACTGTTTTATGGTTTTTAATTGCTGACTGCAAGGCTAATGGCACAATTAGCGTGCCAGAACACTAATAAGTCTACACATTTATTATCTTTGTCTATACACTTCCTGTTAGGGAGAAAACTGGTCTTTTGAGCACTTGTTTCCATTATGTCTTCCCAGATATTGCATGTGCGTAAGAGTATGTTTTAATATCTCTTTGCTTCAGGTATTGCATGCGGGTAATGATGGAAGAGGTTCCAGATAGTGAGTGGCTGTGCGAAGACTGCCAAACTGCGGTAGAATCTGAAAAGGAGAATAGACTAGAGAAATCTCAGGTGAAGGTTGGCACTTCGAAAGAGCTGTCCTTTGAAGGGGAGATTAACAAACCTCCCATTGCTGCAAAGAGCAGAAATTCTTCAGACTGTAAATTGAAGGCTGAGAATGTAGAAAACAAAGAGTCAGATACCACAAATGAGGGGAATGATACGGTTGAAACCAGGACGGAAGAAGATGCTGCGATGACATCCTCAATTAGAGATACTAATCCTGAAACTGGTGGCATGTACACGGGGGCTGACTCCAGAAAGAGAGTGCAACCATCACACGAGATATTCATGTTTGATGCTGACAAAGGAAAGCAACCTAGCCATCAAGTGGCAACTTCATTGGCGTTTAATGCTCTGAAGAATCAGGCACCACAGCCTCGTGGTAAATTGTTAATCTATTTTTTTCATATTTAAACTCTGTGTGTACACAAAATCCTTAATGTTCAAATTATGGTACTTTTAGGGCTTGCCCTGGTGGCATGCAATCAAATGAAACCATACTAAGCAAGGTTTAATGCAGGCCAACTTTCCAAATCCACTTCTTTCAACAACTCAAAGGTTCCGAAAGTGAAACAGCTATTGAATGAAGTTCCTCAGAAGCCAAAATTTTTGAAGGAATCTTGGTCTTCTATTATTAAAAAGGAAGGGCCAATCAGCATGACTACTAAGTCAGCGACCTTCAAAAAGCCTAAGCCTTGCGAGCCAGCAAACAAGGCAAAGTCTTCCGTCTTGCCACCTGCCGAGGAGCCAAGGGTGACGAATCAGTTGGTGAGCCACAACGTAACAAATGGTCAGTGCTCTTCAATATTGGGGCCTCCCTCTGCCACAGCATCAATGGTTGCTCCTGTTCTTTTAAAAACTGATACCACAGCTCAGCTCCTCTCTACAAGAAATAACACGGCTGACTCAAATAATTTAGGTGCTGTTCATGTACAGGGTGGTAAAAATTCTCTTGGTAAATTTCCTTTCACCCCCTTCCCCTTGCGTGTTATTTTCCTTATTTGACATAGTTCATATATTCTGATTGCATGCATTTTATTGTAGAGTAACTCTAATTTGTTTGTTCAGGAAACAGTGAGCTAAAGAAGCCTCCTTTAGCAAAAGTGCCGGGAAGTACGATGCTATCTAATGCTGAAAGATCCTCATGTGGGATTCTTGGTTCCGGTGCTCATAGAAAAGTGATTCAGAATTCAGATTCTTCACATCAGGATACTAAAATAAAGGACCAAACTGGCTTCAGACAGGGTGCTTCTAGCAGCAGTCGGAATGTGAAGAAGCCTTCATTATCAACTCAAGCTAATGAGCAGGATCTGAGATATATTTTATCCATCCCTGGGAGCGGAGTAGATTGTAGCAAGCTGAAGTTCAAAGATACTCATCCATCTCTATCTGCCACACCAGGAATCTCTTCTGATAATGGTTGCATTATGCCAAATGATCATAGGGATGAACCTGCTCAAGGGGTTTCAGCTGGTGATGAACCATTGTTTTCAACTGTCCCTGAGCTGGACTGGATATGGCAGTATGAGTATTCTTTCCTTTCCATCCCATATGTGAAATTATTTACTTTAGCATTTTAAATGACTTAATAGTAATAAGTTACTAGACATTCCATTGCCAATCTACCATCAATTATGTAACCACTTTATAGATAATGCTTTCACATGTTTTGTGTGTTGTGTTATGTGATGTTATATGTGTGCTTTGTGGTTCATCCCATTTTTTTAGACCTGATTATCACTCAGCCTGTATTATTTGCTAGCAATTATAATATTTCCTTGATGTGTTTATTATATGCATTTTAAACTTTTTTTTTATTTCAACAGAGGTGGTTTTGAGCTGCAGAGGATTGGAAGATCACCGGAGCTGTGTGATGGTTTTCAAGCCCACTTATCATGTTCTGCTGCACAGTTAGTGTTGGACGTAGTTAAGAAATTCCCTTCTAAAGTCCAGCTTGAGGAAGTTCCTCGGCAGAATTCATGGCCGACACAATTTCAGGAAAATGGTCCAACTTATGACAACATAGGTCTTTTTTTCTTTGCTAGAGATGTTCAGAGGTGTGTTGTTTGCAGTTTTTCCCCTGATTCATATTTGTTTCATTCATATGTTGTTTTAAATTTGAAACTAACACTTCTGTCTTTTGCAGCTATGAAAAACACTACAGTAAATTAGTTGAAAATATGCTGAAGAATGATTTAGTTCTCAGAGGAAGTGTTGGTACTGTTGAGTTGCTTATATTCCCTTCCAATATCTTGTCAAAGAACTTCCAAAGTAAGAACCCTTCAGCTAGTTAAAGTGTCATATTATCTCATGATAGGTTTCAATTTGATTGATCACATTCTTATTCTGTCTCAGGGTGGAATATGTTCTACTTTCTATGGGGTCTATTCAGAGTTGGCAAAAAAGATTCCTCTAACCTCCCATCTTATGTATCCACAAGTAGACTAGAACGAAACTTTAATGATGACCCCGGGGCCATGGATTGGAGTAGGACTGCTTTGTCATCTACTCATTCATTCTCACAAAACAGGAGTGGTTTTGGCGAAATTTTGGTAAAGTCAACTAATTTTGCACCGAGTTTGGAAGCCAGTCATGAGGTGTGTTTGAATGGAGAGAACTTTTTGAATCAGCCTGTATGTGGAAGAGGTCTAGATGATCACCTAGATTCAGATACAGAAACAATTTCAACAATTAGCAATGGTGGTATGGGTCCCTCTTCCATGTCTATGCAAAGAAAACATCAGGTGAATCTTTATTCCTCATTTTGTGTAGCGCTTGCTTTTTAAACATTTTCTCTGCATTAGTTGTGTTTAAGTTACCATTTTTTTCCTCACATATGTAGGAGAGCTGCGTATTAGTGCATCAAGAGAAAAGCATAGAATAACACATGCCACACTACCTTACACCTTTAGTAAGTTACATACGTGGCACTCAAACATTAAGTTGACCATAGATAAAGTTTATGTTACCATGAGCTTTCTAGAAAATTCCCTAGTCACTGATTCAGCTTATGGCCAACCTGCCAATATGTGAAATTTCCCTACACAACTTGAGAGTTTCGGATGCCAGCTTGACAACTGGCATTTTGTCACCTTGTTTTACATGATCATTTAGATGATGTTGCATATCAGTATCTAAATGTAACATTTTGTTATGGATATGCAGAAACTTGATTATCCAGAACACGACGATAGAATGAGGGACACCTTCGGTGGTAATGTTAGTGAAAGAGATTTTGATGTGAACATGGTGCCAGTTACTTGTTCTGTCTCCTTAACCCATCTTCCGGAAGGTAACTAACATTGTTCTCAATCATATTAGTAAGTATGGGTTAATTATTTATCACCCATGTTTTGTAATTTTTTTACTTGTTTGGTTAAAGAACCTGGCATGGTGAGCACAACCATCAACCTTAACGATGCAGACAACCTCATGGATATAGACCATAACGATGCAGACAACCTCATGGATATAGACCATGTAAATACCTGTGAGGTTAGCGCAGGTGCACTGGATCGTTCACATGCATCAGGTGGTGCAGATAAAAGAGGTTTTGAGATGGCCAAAGTAGCTGATGAAGTCGATGAAGTACCCGAGCATAAGAAAATTAAATTGGATAATGTAGTTTCTATGAACTCTGATTTATACGAGAATGCCTACAATGGAAGGTTATCATCTAAGGTGCATTCCCTTTCAGCTTCTTCTGTGAATGATGGCACTAGCAATAAACCGATGGCTGGAAGCTCAAGCAGTGATGGAAAGTGCGTGTTTCCACTTGATCTAAATGCAGTGGATGATGCAGTATCAGAGAACATCGTAAATCACTACTAGAAACCCTTGCTGGAAGCTCAAGCAGTGATGGAAAGTGTGTGTTTCCACTTGATCTAAATGCAGTGGATAATGCAGTATCAGAGAACATCGTAAATCACTACTAGAAACCCAACAATAGCCGATCGTTTTTAAACCGTCGGCCATCTTATGTGTAAGGTCCGGCAACAAAATAGCCAGCCTACAATGCAGTGTTTGTTCTTATGTTACAAAAAGCAGTTGAATCCTCAGAGTATTTGTTTTTAGCATACAATGCATAGTAGCACAAGAAGTGCCGATGACTGCATAAATTATTATCAGGGTTGGAGTCGGCTTTGCTTTCCTGATCTGGAGACTCCATTGCCGAAAGTACAAAGGTGAATTCAGAAAGGATATCAATATCAAAAGAAGAAAAGGTAGTGTATTGCACTATTTATGTGGGAATGACAGCAATATGATATTTCATTGCACCCGGATCAAGAAGCAGGACCAAAGGAAAAAGGTTTTGCCATGCAAACAGATAGTGAAAATGTTTTTTTGCAATTAAATAAACTCATAGCCAGCGTAAATAATAAGATATCTTAATTAACTACACAATATTAATGAACTTGTATCCGTGTGCTATACAAAGCTGGTCAGTCCAGTGATGCTCTAATCAAAGCTTAGGTAGTTTTGAGAACATGTTTACTTATTTAGCTTTGGCACTAATCAATCAAGCTTCTTCAAAACATTACGGTGCTTTGGCTTTTATGCCCTCGTTTTGAAGGGAAATGGTGATTTTGTACTTATTTTTTAAAGAGTAAATAAATTTTATTTATGGTCCTCAAAACTTGTTTTGAGTTTTTATGTAGGTCTTGAGTTCTTACGTAGGTCTTGATACTTTCAAATTGTACATTCAACTCCTTAAACTTTTTTTAGTTCTCATTCAGGTCCCAATACTTTTAAGCTACGCATTTAGCTTTCTAAGACCTTGTTTAGTTTCATCCCAACTTCTAAAAATTTGCTACAGTATCTATCACATCGAATATTTGCGGTCCGTGCATGGAGCATTAAATGTAGACGAAAAGAAAAACTAATTGCACAGTTTGGTGGGAAATTACGAGACGAACGTTTTGAGCCTAATTAGTCTATGTTTGAACACTATTTGCTAAATAAAAACGAACGTGCTACAGTAGCCCCAAAATCCAAATTCCTCCAACTAAACACAGCCTAAACTTATCATAAATTCTCATTTTAGTTCCACTATTTTCAAAATACACACTCAATTCCTCCACACTCCATTGCATGTGCCCACCACACTCATGCGGCCACATTGTGTTGCACCGTGTTTGTCCACCCACAGTGGTGTAACGAGGATGAGATGTGTGGTGGGAGCTCAAGTGGTATATGCATACCTAGTTTCCTACGACCTACTACGCCGCTTGGTCCTCCTTGTGCTTGCTCTACTGCACATCCTAGCCGAGCCTTCGCCGCTACGGCCTTCCTCGATTCCGCTCGACTCGCTTCTGCTCCACCTCCACCTCACCATGGTGCCAGCCCCTGCCTCGCGGCAGTCGCATTCAACACCACCATGCTCCTTCCTCTTCTACGTCAAGCGGGAACTCATGCTCATTCTCGCCATCTCCTCACACTTAATTAGTTCCTTTCTCAGCCTTCCTCACCTCCCTTCACAACAACAGGGCCATCGTTGCAATGCAGTAGGGTGAGTGTAGCACACGACATAAGCATCACGGCGAGCACGACATGACCTAGCGTGGTAGTGTGGGTGTAGCATTGCACCGATGATGCAACATAGGCAGGCATGAAGTAGCAGGGCGAGCATGATGCAGCGCTACGTGCGGGTAAGGTGAGCATGTGCAGTGTGGCGGAGGTGAGGATGGTGGTGAGAGGTGGATGGATTAAAATGGTACAATATTACAGCTTTAGGGACTAAGTGTAATTTGCCGATTGGAGGAGCGGCCGGGGGTGCACGCGTCGGGGGAGACGAGGAGGCGACTCATCGCTGGGAGCACATGTCGGCATAAAAAAATTGATTGCTCGGGTGCACAAATTCAGACGTCGGTTCGTGCTGCCATGTTAGCGAGGACTGTTGGGGCATTTTACACTTAGTCCGTACTCCCTCCGGTTCTCTAAAGCAAGTCGTTTTGACATCGACACGGTCTTTAAGAAACGACTTTAACCGCTACTTTTTGCTATAAAATATTTATAAAATATAGTCAATATATACTTTTATAAAACTACATTTCGAGATGAATCTACTTACATCACTTTCATATTTTCAAACTCAATCCAAAAGAAATTATTTGTAGTCAAAGTTTAAAATGTTTGACTTAAGACAACCTCAAAACGACTTACTTTAGAGAACCGGAGGGAGTACATGTTTCGAACAGGGGCGGATCTACAGGGTATGCCAGGTATGCACTGGCATACCCCGCTGGTCTAGCATGTATAGAGTATATATACATGTATATTTATTTGTAATAAAACAGAAAAACTTGCAAAATAACTAATTGAGGTTGCGCAGTGTGGCGTGAGGTCTTTTCACTTTCGAGGCCCACGACCTCACCCAGTGACACGCCTATACTAGCTACGGGCCGGCCTACGGCCACACGACGTCACTTGGAAGAACCCCACACGACAAGACTTTATGGTAGGAGTCCATCGATCCAATGCCGCTGGGTCTCAGATCGCTGCCGTCTCCGATCAACGAAGCCGTACACGCGCTCAGGCGAGGCTACGAGGACACGACGTCACCACTAATCATGATTAAGATGGTCAGATTGAGGATCCGCCCCAGCTACTTCGCTGCTGCTGGTCAGCTGCTGTGCGTGCGCGACTAACGTGCTAGGCATAGATCTCGACTGCTAGCTACCGAGGTATTCCATCTCTGCTTTTGTCTCTTCTCTTTTATTTTATGTAAAAACATAACACCTATTGATATTGCTAGGCAACGGCAATTATTGATAGGGTATTTTGTACGATGATTTAGTGAAAGCAAAATTAAGAATATGTTAAGAGGCATTTTTAAGTGAATAAAGATAATATAATCGAAACATTCACATCCCTTATAAAACAGTTTAAAAAGTCAGATAAGTAGTATGATAATTCTCTTACATACTCTCTTTTATGTTTATATTTGGGACCGTTAATATGACGTTTGAACTATTTGTATTAAAATTTATGTCTTTCAGTTTCATACTTATCATGTAATTTAGTGTGTGTATATCAAATTACGTTTAATTCTACAATTATTACCAAATTGAGAAATGATTTTACCGAATTATATATGAAAATTTTTGGCCGGCATACCCTGAGTTCAAATCCTGGATCCGCCGCTGGTTTCGAATACGGCATAAAATAAGACTAAGCTTCGTGTGATCACTCGGCATGTGTGCATGTATTCAGATTCGTAATAGTAAACCACCGGATGCGGAAGTGCAAATGCCCTGCGATTTCATTTCTTAATCTGATCCAATCAACGACACCACGCTTATCTTAGAGCTTGTGCATTTCTGCATATGCTATCGCTACCCGACTTAGGTCCGGCGTAATCTCAACTCAACTTCTGAGTTTCTACTCGTAGTTTTGATACTCTGAATTCCTCTTGCTACAACGCACGTACAAGTCTACAGCTCAATGACAATCCTGTGAACCCTCTCCTTGGGCATCGCCTCCAGCTGCAAAACAACAATGCCGGAGGAAGAATCATAGGTGAACTCCAGCTGCGCAGAGCCCAGCAAACATCTCCTTGGCCTGACAGAGGAGTAGGCACCGAACCTGCCACACCCCCTCACTTCCACGCACACCAATCCGGTGGCATCCGAGCTAGGAGTGGACCCGTTGTCGTCGAGCAGCTTTGCGCCGTCGAGCAGGTGGTACGTCAGGCCTTCCACCGCCGCGCCGCTGTTGAACATGTCGACGAGCCCGATCGGGGCGAACCTGAACCCGGGTGCCAACTCCTGCGATGCGTCATGAGTTAGTTGATTACAGGTGCCAGTTTCTTGAGTTCGGAACTAGCAACAGATTGGACATGGCAACAGTGATGGGAGACATGGATGGCGCGCTGACCTTGACCGGCGAGACGGTGAGGATGTCTTGCTCGAGGACCTTGAGGGAGACGGGCAGTGCCGCGCCGTTCGGGAGGACGACGAGGTCGCCACTGGCATGGCGGTACACGGCGCAGTCGCCGTTCCATTCGGCGTCCGTCGCGGCCTCGGAAATGAGGTGGACGTCGCTGCCCCTGACGCCGCACGTCAGGGCGTCGACGCTGGCCGGGTGGAACGTGGTCTTCTTCTCCGCGAAGCTCCACGCCGCGCCCTGGCAGTTGTACACGCCGAGGACGCCGGTGAACTTGTTCATGTTCCATATCTTGAGCAAGCTGCATGCAGCAGGAACCAACCAAGACATGGCACGGAGTTGTCAGGCATGCTGCAAACCGCGTCTGCGTTGCACCTGTCGGCAGAGACCCATAATGCAGCGGTGGGTGATCGCGCTCACCTGACACCGTCACGTGCCGGGTCGGTGAACAGGCAGTCCTTGGTCGGCCTGCCAGGCAGACGCGCACGGAGCACGGAGCCGTCCGGCAAGACGATCTTCTTCAGCAGCTCCAAGTCGTGCTTGCCGGGGGCGTCACTGCAAATCCATCACCAAGAACACAATTCAGCTGCCAATTCCACCGAACATAGGAATGGAGTATGGTGAGCAAACTGATCACGACCTGACATAGACAGGGCCGCCGCTGATCGCACGGGCCGAGCCATGGTACTCGCCGGCCGGGTGGAGGGAGTGGAACATGTCCCAGTCCGGGAGCATGAACTCGCCGAGGAACACGCTGTTGTACGCCACCGCGGCGATGTGCACCGTGTGCGACGCGGGGTCCCTCGGGAAGAAGTCATCTGACGCTCTCACCACCGCCGTCTGCTTCGAGCTGTCGAACCAAATTGGTCAACGGATTCGCTATGAACTTCACGGTTAGGACGATGGTAGGAGCGTACCAGTAGAGGGCGTCGGTGTTGTGGCTCATGCAGGCGATGATGCCGTTCTCCGGGAAATTCTTGGCGACGGAGGCGTCGAGCGCCTGGTGGTATTGCCTCGTGAGCTGCGCGCGGCCGCCGTGGCCGGCGCCGAGCGTCTCCAGGATGCACTGCTCATCCACCTTGACGCCGTCGACCCCGGCGGCGGCGAGGTACGCATGCTGCTCGTCGTAGAAGCGGTACACGGCGCGCGGGTGCATGAGGCCGACCCCTTGGGCGGTGATCCAGTCGGTCTTCATGCCGGGGTCGTTCTCGGCAACGCCCGGCGAGATCTCGGGGAACTGCATCCTGGAGACGTACTGCTCCATGCCGGCGGCGCCTGGACGGACACCGCCCCAGTAGCCGGTGATGGCGTGCCAGACGAAGACGTACTTGAGGCCGTACTCTTCCTTCGCCGCGCGCACCACCGTCCTGATGCCCGCGGCCGGGTCGTCGTGGCTCTGGAACTTGCTGTTCTCCCTGATGCCGGTGAGCCGAGGCAAGCGCGGCTGCTTGGCCTCTCCTGCTGGGTCGTCGGGGTTGGGTTGGTCCGTCCCTACGGACTGCCAGCCGTCGTCTATTATGACGAACTTGGGCGGCGCGCCGCCGGCGACGAGGCTGCGGAGCCCGGCCTCGACGCCCTCCTGCGTGACGTCCTGGTAGAAGGCGTCCCAGGTGCACCAGCCGAAGTAGTCGACGATGCCCGGGAGCTTCTTCTCGGCGCGGACCCGGAACGTCTTGAGCGCGGACTTGGCCGCGGCGACGGCGCCGGCGATGGCCGCGAAGGGATCGGACTCCGCGGCGCCCACGAAGAGCGCGTGCTCGAAGGATGCCGCGCGCGTGTCGGCGTCCCCGCTCTCGACGCAGAGCTCCAGCTCATCGCCCGCGCCGCCCTGGAGGCTGGCACGGAACGCGCCCTCCACGAGCGGGAGGAACACGACGTACGCCGCGTCCTCACCGCCGCCGGCGCCCCTGGACTCCACGAGCAGGAACTGCGTCTCGTGTGGGACGTCGCCGCCCTTGTCCCCCATCCGCTGCGACATCCACCACAGCTTGCTCCGGAAACACGCCATGAACCGCACGTCCCTGCGCCGTCGTCGCCCAAACCAAAATCCAAAATCAGAGCGGAGTGGACCGAAAAATCGCAAATTTTTTTCACGTGTTCTCAGGGTCGGCACCAGACCGTAAGGCGCCGACGGAGACGACATGGCGGGAGGCTGACTCGGCGAGGTCGGCGCCGAGGAAGACCCCGTCGACTGCTCCCCTCGCTGCAGCAGAGGACGCTACTACGGCTGCGGGCACGCCGGACAGGACCGCCCGGCCACAGACTGACAGCGTGCCTCCAGCGAGCTTGACGGATGAGGTGATCGTCATCCGCTCTTCCTCTCCCTTGCTCTGACTGGGATGGCGAGGCGTTACTCAACGGCGGCGCCGCGACGAGTATGAGTCGTGGCAAGTATGGAAGAGCTGTGGCAGCAGAGGAACGAGGGAAGGCGGCGGCGAGCTATATGTCAGCTTGGCGCCAAATGCGAGATCACTGTCACAGACGCCAGCGGCACCTCAACTCTGTTACCACTTGCTAGATGCTATTGGGATCTGAATTGAGTGACTAGCGACCAAACCTTGCTTGGATTACGTACGTAGCATCGTCTAATCTCTGCGCATACTTGTCCGGTTTGTTCTTTCGATGGTTAGATTTGATCTAATAATTTATTCGGTATCATAAATATTAATAGTTTTTTATTTATATAGATTTGATCAATTTTTAAATTGTTTGACTTCTCAAAAAATAAATATTGTATTTTTTTAGAGTAAATTGCACTCACCGTTCAATAACTATCTAAGTGGGTGCATGTTAGTCCAACGTCATATAATTTGTCCAATTTAATGCGGCAACAATTTAGGTAGGTGCATGTTGGTCTAATATCCCATAGTTTGTCTAATTAGATGCGAGAACTTGGCTCATTGATGCATAAACGACCCAAACACATGTGTTCATGTTTGGGAGCTACTCCCTCTATTTTAAATTATAAGTCGTTTTGATTTTTTTTTTGTATATTGAATTTACTATAGGTTCATTCGGCTGGCGTTATTGTGTATGAGATGTGAAGCCCTTTCACATGTTCGTTAACTCGAAGAGACATCTAAATCGAGGCCAATGGCAACTCAAGAAACCAATTAATTGTGCAAATGAGTCACTGTAGCAGCGGCGAAGCTACATTACGACGTATGGGTCGGCCGACCCCAACGACCTTAGGGTACCCTCGTGTACATTGGGATTTTTCACCAGTTATTATGACAAATTAATGATCAAGTCAAAAGCTCAGCAGGTCCAGCAGCATCCCCTCCTACCCTGGTTGCTCCGCTTGTCTAACGGACCAACGCTCCAACTCGCACTTTTTGCCCTTTCCCCTTCGTTGTGAACTTGTGATGTAGTGACTTCACGCGTCCGTGCGGCCGTGCGCCATACATCTTGGCGAAGTGGCAGCTACCGACTAGTGGGTGAGGGCGGTAGCCGGTAGCCACGAAGCTCCCCACTATTCGCAGCGGTCCTATGTCCCCGTTGGAGGAAGTTAGAGTTTGAAAAGAAAGAAAATAATTATTCAAAAAAACACCTTCACCGTAGAAATATAAATAATTTCAAATATAGAAACCGCATCAGCTTCTTCTATTGAAACTGTCCTAACGGACCAACGCTCCAACTCGCACTTTTTGGCCTTTCCCCTTCGTTGTGAACTTGTGATGTAGTGATGTCGTTCCTGACTTCTCGCGTCTGTGCGGCCGTGCGCCTTGGCGAAGTGGCAGCTATCGACTAGCGGGTGAGGGCGGTAGCCGGTAGCCACGAAGCTCCCCACTATTCGCATCGGTCCAATACATAGACACAAGTATATACTTCCTCCGTACTAAAAAATAAAGTTATTTTTGGACAAGAGTTGGATTAAATATTAAGAATATAAATCATTGATAACTTTTAAGTTGTTGAGTTTGGAAATGTGAAAGCCATATAAATAGATTTGTCTTAAAAAATATTTTCATAAAAATATACATATATCACTTTTTGATAAATATTTTTATAAAAAACAAGAGTCAAAGTAATACTTTAGAGACCGTGTCGCTATCCTAAAACGATTTTTTTTTTGAGTATGGAGGAAGTAGTGCAGTTCATTAATTCACAAAAAATCGTCAAACTTTTGAACCATGTGGATCACTTTTAGGTTGACCAATATCGAGTTTAAGATCTTATTTTTCCTCAAATATATAATCGTGCAGATATGTCATTTTGTTGCTCGTATCGGATTAAGGTACCTTCTCCTATTTTTTATTCCAGCAAAATTGTGAAGTAAGAAAATTAGTAGTTTTTTATGTATGGCTGGTTGCAAATTGTAAAGGGCCATGGTAGCGCTCTGACGTTCGGATGCCCACGCACCCGTGTGCTGCTGTGCCTGCCCACGATGCTTCGCGCCCCGCGCTTGCTGCTGCTGTTGCTAAGTTCGCGCCCGCATGACAGAGATAGGCAGCACTGGATGGGTGTGTGCAGCGCGTGCATGCCCACGAGTTAGAGCGCGTGGGGAGCTGCACTTGGTGCAACATACTGAAACCAGTTGAACATAATTGAAACATACGTTTACAACAATGTGTATAACCACTGCAAAAATAAAACAACATCTACATAAAATACTTGCAACATACGTCTGAAATAGGTGAAATATTTGGAACATACACTTACAACATACGTCTATAGCCACTGCAACATCCAGATGAAACAATGAAACATTTGGAAACATGTTTGCAACATACGTGTATAGCCACTGCAACATATGCAACATCCAGATAAAACACTTGCAACATACGTTTGAAACATTTGAAATAGATACTTGCAACACGTATATAGCCATTGCAATATATGCAACACAAGATCTAATTTTGCAACATATAGATGCAACATACATATGAAACGCATGAAACATACGGCTGCAATACGTGCTCATCTACTTACTGCAGCCTAATGAAGGTTGACGCGGGCGCGGGGGAGCACAGCGCGAGGCGCGGGCGGCGTGAGGCACGAGAAGCGGGCAGCGCGCTACGCGAGGCTGGACGGTGCGAGGCATGGGCAAGTGTGTGCGGCATGAGGCGGGTCCGGTGCGACCGTGCGTGGCGCGAGGTGCAGCGGGGCTCACGACGCTAGGCGGTAGGCGTAGGGGGGTGCGTCGCGAGGCGTGGGGCACGCGCGGCGCAAGGCAAGTTCGGTGCAACCATGCGAGGCACAAGGTGTAGGGTGCACAACGCAAGGCAGGAGGCGCACGGTGCGAGGTGGGTTTGTCCAGTCCAGACGAACGCCCTAACAGGAGCATTACCGAATTGTAAATGTAAAAAAGAACTATTAGGCGTTAGTGTTTAATTAGTCAGGTAATAATTTAAAACGCAAGTAAAATACATTGTGATTTGTCACGATATGTCATTTGTTGTTTTATTAATTATTAGGGTTATATTCATAATTTTATATTGCCACTCGACCCGGACGATTTATCCTGGCATCGGCCCTGCACTGAGTGTGACATCAACTATGTGCTCCCAAGGAGGAGCAGGAGTAGTATGTAACTTGCTTTTTATACTACGAGAAAACGGTACGAAGTTACGAACCGTGTCGCGCCACGAAAGTTTTTGAACGCTAGTACGCTACGTACTTCTCGTTATCTTCAGGAGCAAGTGCGTAGTCTGTGCTTATCTATTGTTGAACCTACCTGATGAAGAAGCCAACACATTTGGCCATTGCGAGCAGTTTCACCTATATGATGGATTGCTGGTGGCAACTGCGTACAGTGCAAAGTTCAGGAGCAGCAGCATATCATCACCATTCCCCACAACACTGATTGGCCCAATTGCACTGTGACCACTGACACAAATCAACGACTCCATGCATTATTGTTGTCTCACACGTCAGTAGCTAGTATTCCAAATAAATCATATCACCCGTGACCACTTGCCCTGATCAATAGCATAAAAAGCCCAGCTACGCTTTTGCCGTCCTTTAAAAATATATATATATATATATCTACGGCCGTCTGTCCGTCCCTCGATCGTTCGGTTCGACCCGAGATTTTTTTTTCTTGAATAAAGTTTTCAAAGCGCGATGTCTGCGAGCTGGTTGTCAGTGTATGCTGTTTGTTTCTGATCATGACTAGCGTAATTATATTATCTGACGATCTTTTGGTTCCGGCCGTAGCCGTAGCTTTCAAAGGGCCACCAGTTGTGATTACTAGGTTTTAGCCTTGCTTATCCCATATTCAGGAGCAGCAGCTTATTTTCACCATTCGCCACAACACGATTTTTTCTCCCAATTGCACTGTGACCACTGACACAAATCAACGACTTTTGCATGATTGTTGTCTCACACGTCAGTAGCTAGTATTCCAACGGGGCCATGTGTATCATTATTAGCATTACAGCTGATCTCAGTCCAGCTATAGATCATGCAGAATAATCAAATGATTGTGGCAGGGTCAGCTTCCCAGTGAACCAGTGATGAGCTCATGTAATGTGCTCCCTTACTGCAAACGCCAGTGTGAGCCACGCTATCGGGAGGACAGTCATCAGGAGGCTGAGATAAACAGAGTACAGCACACATTAGCACAAGATACTACTGGTGAAGGTCGAAGAATACACTAGTATGTTCTATGTTGCAGGCTTGCAGTGAAGCTTGTATCGTGGCACATCGTTGTCTACAGGGACTTAGACGCCTGGTAGGTACGCATCAGACCTCGCCCCCTCCGTGTCATCTAGCTCGTCACTCGTTATCGTTACGTACTCGTCATGCATCCTTCTCTCTCTTTAGGGTGTGTTTAGTTACTCAAACTTTGGACAACCAAAAAGCACAAATGATTGTGGCAGGGTCAGCATCCCAGTGATTTGATAATAATTGCTCAACCGTTGACTAATTAGGCTTAAAACGCCAGTCTCCCAAAGTACGCTAAAAACTGTGACAGTAGTCATTTTTTTGAGATACATTTAATACTCCATGTATATGTTTAAAGATTTGATGTAACGTGATGTGATGGAAAATTTTGCACTGTGCAAAATTTGAAGGTGCAAAGTTGGTGGAACTAAACAAGGGCTTAGCAATAAATCGCAATGATTGGCATTATTTGCGTGGCATCTTACATCTCCTCTCCCTGCATTATTGACAGGAGCTGGCGTGCTAGCCGATAGTGCATTTCTTCTACTTATAGTTGTAGCGGCTGATAAGCTTGACGTGGCAGATTTTCCATCGAAATGGTAGGCCAAGACGCCTGGTAGGACGCATCAGACCTCGCACGACTCCACTTCATTCGTAAAGCGTTATCGTTACGTACTCGTCATGCATCCTTCTCTCTTTAGCAATAAATGATAAATGATTAGCATTATTCACATATAGTTTTTCTTAAAATATTCTCTAGAGCATTATTGAATGAGGAGCTGGCGTGCTAGCCGATAGTTTTTGCTCTCCCACCCCAAAACTAGTGAGAGTAGCGGCTGATAAGCTGACGTGGCAGATTTTCCATCGAAATGGTAGGCCAAAAAAACGGGGCAGGACTTGGACTTTAGTATGATTGATTGGGGCGTCGATGTGGCACGATCATCAAGAAGATAAAAATAGCCATATAATGACGTGAAAAAATTATTCGGTTTGGCTTGCGTACGTACCCGGATCTGGTCCCGTAAAACAAATTGGCAGCTAGCCAGCGCTGATGGCCGCCGACAGGCCGAGGGCGGAGCCGACCACGACCAGCAGCTGGGCGGGCTCGGCGGATTGGCACGTCCACGCGGATCCGCCGTGGCAGCCTAGCTCGGCTCCGTCGCGCCGCGTCTCCCCGCGACCCGCCGCCAGCGCCAGGGTTCCCACTTCCCACGCCGCGCTTGTGTTGTGCGGTTGTGCACGCACACCGCACACGCCCTCTGGGTCGCCCGATCGTCCGTCCGCCACACGAGTCGGTTCCGTGACCGAGCCACCAAATTATGCGGCCCCACATGTCGGTTGCTCAGAGAAGAGAACAGATCACGCCGATGTGATCCAAAACGGAAGTTCGGTGGAAAATGGCTAGCGGGTTATCTATGTATTAATTTAATAACCTACACATTCTTACATGCTCAGATATAAATATATGGATAATTTTTATATTTTTTTTTTTGCGGGTAGTAGATATATATGCTGATGTTCAAATGCCTTTTGATTTTATTTATTTTATTGGTGTCTATTCACTACTGCATACGGGCTCTTTGCCGAGTGCTTAGAGCACTCGGCAAAGCCTCTATTGCACTCGGCAGAGGCTTTGTCGAGTGCCGCACTCGGCAAAGAGCAGTCAGCAAAGAACCTGTCGGCAAAGGTTTCTTTGCCGATGGTCACATATTGGATTGCCGAGTGTCATGTCAGCACTCGGCAAAAAAATCCGACGTCAACTCTGACGGTCTCTTTGTCGAGTGCCACCTCAGCGGCACTCGGCAAAGAATTTTTTTTTTAAAAAAATTCTTTGCCGAGTGCCATACTATTGCACTCGGCAAAGAAATTTTATCTTTTAAAAAAAAAATCTTTGCCGAAAGTGCCATGGCTCGCACTCGCCAAGCCGAGAAATTGGGTCTGCTTCCCAGACTTTGCCGAAAGTGCCATGGTCACGACGACATCGGTAAAGTTTCTCTTGCCGAAAGTGTGGCACTTTCGGCAAAGAGGGGGAAAATGCTATTTTTTTGGTTTTTTTCTTTCCATCAGCACAAACAAAGAAATCACATATATATCAACACACAACACATGATATATCACATACACATCCATATTCCATCACATACACATCCATAACCCATCACATACACATGCACCATCCATAATACATCACATACAAATCCATTGTTCATAATCCATCACATACATTCGCATCATCCATGACAATATCCATCACAATATATATATATGTCTCTAATAGTAGTCCAACATAACGCTAAGTCTAACACAAGTCCATGCAACATGAAAAGAAACAAATAAACGGTATTTATCGCCACCTCTCCCACCCGGAGTGTGAATCGCCACCTTGAGGAGGCCAGTTGGCACACCCGGCTTTGTGGAGAAGGGCCACCTTGAGGAGTCCGGTTCAACCCGTCGATTGTGGCTGCACAAAGGAGAAGCGAATTCATGAGTATCTACAGGGGAGGGCCGCACAATCTAAAGGAATAAACAACCATATATACTCATCGGAGTCCCCACTGAGGAGGAGCCACAATCGGAGCGAGCAAATGATCGGGCACGACCACACACGGCAAGGCTCAAGGCTCGCCATGAAACTGAACATGTCCTGTAGCCTCTGCGCCTTGGCCACCCTCTGGGCTTGTACAGCCTCCATCTCCAACCGATGGGCCTCCGCCTAGGCCGCCTGCTGGGCCTCCAACCTCCGCAAGTCGGCCTGCAACATTCCACCCGCAATGTTTAAACAATGCAAAGGCAAGGTAGATGTGTAAAAGCAATGAACGCATTTAATAAAAGCAAGATTAACCTAGAGTTCCGCCATCTGCTGCTGTGAGCTCACGCTGCAAGAGCGTATGGGGGAGGAGGAGCTCGTGCTCCTTGCTCGAATCTCGGCGAGGTTGGGAACAGAGGCGGAGTCGACTGTGCTGTCCGCCATCCAGTACCGGCCGTGCTGCTTCCCTCCTCCCATCCTCATCAGGAGGTCTATGTCCAGGGGCTAGGTGGCCGGATCGAAGTCCTCCCCATGGCGCTCGTGGGCCGCCGAGGTGTACTCGCTAAGCTTGCTGTGGACGCGCGTTGGTGTGCACGCCTCGAGCCCGGCCCACCGGGTTGTAGGTGACTTCGGGGCCGTCGCCTTGCCTTTTGTGTGCAGGCGTATGCCATGAACTCGTTGCATTCCTGGCCTTGGTGCACCTGGGACTGCGAGGAAAACACAAAGATGATTACAAGTAATGAGAATTGAGCGTTAGAATAAATAAATAAAGATGAAAACACAAAGCAGATTACCCATGTCTGGGCGTACGCGCTGAGGCTCCGGTTGCCTTGGTGGTGTGGCGCCCCACCCATCTGCAGGCGGCAATCCCAATGGATGTTGTGCTTCTCTGCCCACTCCTCCGAGAGCCACCTGTCCACAATGGCCTCCCAGCAGAGGCGGTGCCTGGCGCACCAATCAGGACATTGTTGCATGCCATCAAGTTATTGATATGTCAGAAGATGAAATAAAGCCTACATATTCTTCATGGAAGGAGTCAGTATTAATGTTTCGTACTTACCGAGAGGTACTGCTCCTTGGTGAGCGTCCTGGTCTTGGCATCGGCCTTCCTCCCCACCTGACCAAGGACGTCGGCGCTGTAGTTGATGATGCACTGGAGCCACATCTCGTGGTACAGGTCTGAGAGTCGGGACCTACAGACCTTGTCCTGCACTCGCGCCGCCCGATCCTCAAACCCTTCGTCGCCCTAAAGAAGTCCTGCATACAGACATCATGTATCGTTTCATTATTTCAAAAACGACCAATGAATGCGTAGTATTGACCAATTTAGTGCGATGCAGACTCATCCAGAACTCTACCTTGATCCGCGCCACAACGGTGCCGAACTCGCTATCCTCGGCGGCGTAGAAGTGGTCCCACGTCCAGGGCAGCGGAGTCACCGAGGCGTAGGTGACCTTGCCAGGGTAGTGCTGCCGAATCAGAAGGCCCAGGGTGCCATTGATGTGCCGGCCCGTTCCGGACACAACTTCCCAGTTGTTGCAAGAGTCATTAAGAATGGTTAGTCTCCAGTTCGATTTTCAACATGTCATATGAAATAGTAGTGAAATAATACTTACTTGTCGCCGCTGGGTCGAATCACCGGGCGCCGGTGAAGTGGGATCGGCCGCGCCGAGAGCTACGAGTGCCCGCACAAGTAGACTCCCGACGAGGTAGAGCCAGGGGCAGTGCAAGTGGAACCCCCTGCTGTCGCTATCGTCGCCTCCCCGTGGTTCGACGAGTCAGAGGAAGCGCCACCCCCTCCTATGTGCAGGCCCACCGCCTGGTCGTCCTCGTCCACCGACGGGGTGGCAGCCGACTGCACCCTCATCCTCGGACAGCCACGGGGGCGGCCGGTCCTCGTCCTCCTCGTCGGCGGTTCCGGCAAGGGGTCCTCCTCAGCGTGGGGTGGTGAGCGCTCCCTCATGTAGAGGGAGTTGACCCCCCGATGGGCCTGCCTTCCGTCCGGCATTTTGTCGAGTTCCTGCAATTTCAAAGAGTAAACCAATTAGCACAGTTAAATTACAAGTACTTATAAAGAGATGCAAAATGAACGAAACATAATTGCAATAATAATAATAATAATAATATAGTATTACATGAATTAGAAATATTCTTCATGATCGGCAGCGGCTGGATCATAAGTGTCGTCATTACTATCAATATTGTCGAGTAAATCGGGCTCATCTCCATTGTTGTCATCATTGTCATCGCCTAACTGTAATCGCTCAAACATTTGTAAGTCCTTAGCATTTTGCACCTCTTCTCCGTCATCCTCATCTCCATCGTCCTGATCAATGTCATTGTCTACTTCCATGCCCATCAGCGAAAACATGTCTATGTCAAACCTCCCTTCTAGCCCCTCTAGTTGATAGAACTCCCGTGTGTTTAGGTCAAAGTTGTAATCCTCATCGTTTGGGACAGGCAGTTTACCGTGCGGCGATACCAACTGCACAAGGTACCAACCGATAAGATTTGGGTCTTTTTGGCACGCCCATGGGAGATAATAAACTTGCGTGGCCTGTTGATCCACAATATAGACATCCTCTCCTTGATAGATAAAATCCTGTCGAATTTCGACTTGTCCAATCTCAGGGGCTATTCTCGTGACATTAGGATCGAACCAATGGCATTTGAATACAACTGGATTAGGAGCTTTGCGACACTCAAAATTGAGCTCGTATATTTCTTCTACTATGCCATAGTAGTCGCGCTCATCGGTGCCGGGCGTACGAACTCCGGTATTTGTGGTTTTCCGATTGGGCCAACTCCGCTCGTAGTTTCTTGTGTGAAAGCGATAGTCATTCACATCATAAACGGTGAATGACTTGACCTTGTAGGCGAAGCCTTTGGCGAGCCCTTTCAACTCAGCATCCATTTCTGCATCCTTGCGGGCCTGCAAGGTGAGGCCGGATAGATCGTTACATTACTCGCTCGTAGGAGCAAAGTGGGATGTCAAAGATTGAACAAGGTAAATTGGACGGTACCTTCGTATCGAACCAAGATATGAAATCGGGCACACCATCTTTGAGAAGACTATCTTCTTCTTGAGGGGAAGGAGCCATATTCCCTCTCCAGTATTTATTCAGAAATTCCCTGAAAACAAAAGAGATAAGGGGGTTGGATAGATGGAGGATAGTGACAAGGGCATATGTAACAAGCTCATTGAGAACTTACTGCACATAAGGCTTCACTTCATCAAGGTTCAACAACACATACAGCATGATAGTGCGCCACTCATCATGCCGCAAGGTCTTGATGCCCGATGCGCTTGCCTTTCCGAGTTGCCCTTTGAAAAGGCTGAGGTTCGATGAACTCTCGTCCGCATTGTAACGAGGGGGACGATTGTGCACGCTGGGAAGGCCATCCTTATAGTATGTTGTTGTGAAGTTTGACACCTCCTCCAGAATGAATGCCTCTGCCACAGAAGCCTCAATTTTGACTTTATTTCTACACTTTTTTCAAAGAATCTTTAGACATCTCTCAATTATATAGCACCAGCAGGCCTGCACGGGCCCCCCATTCGTGCCTCGTACGGTAGGTGCAAAATTAGATGCTGCATCGCCAGGAAGAAGCCGGGTGGGAAGATCTTCTCCAACTTGCAGAGCAACACATGTGACACTTTCTCCAAGTCATCAATCATGTCCCGAGATAACTCCTTGGCACAAAGCTGGCGGAAGAAATAGCTCAACTCTGCCAGCACGTGCCACACATGCTCAGGGACGTATCCTCGGGTCATAGTAGGAAGGAGCCACTCAATCCATATGTGGTAGTCATGACTCTTCATCCCTAAGACTCACATAGTGGACAAGTTCACTCCCCTACTCAAATTCACCGCATGCCCATCAGGGAACATTAACGTCTGGATCCACTGCAGTACTTCCTTCCTTTGGTCCTTTTCAAGATTTAAATCGACCGAGTCCTTCTCCATTTCTTGCCGCACGGAGGCTTCATCACTTGCTTTGGCCTATCGCACATCGTTGCTGTGTCCGATCTAGCCTTAACGTTGTCCTTTGACTTATCAGGAATGTCCATGAGTGTTGCAAAAAGCGCCTCGGCGATATTCTTTTCTGTGTGCATTACATCAATGTTGTGTGGAAGAAGAAGGTCATTGAAATAGGAGAGCCTAGTCAAGCCCGATTTATGAGTCCACTGGTGTTCCTCACCATATCCAATAAAACCACCTTTCTCTTTATCATCTTTGAGAGCCTCTATCTCAAAGACGGACCTCTCGCACCGGTCATCATCTGAGGTGCAGGGTCGGTGACTTGAACCCCTTTCCTGAAGTTCTTGACGTCTCGTCTGAATGGATGGTCAAGAGGAAGGAATTGACGATGTTGGTCAAATGAAGAAAACTTGCCACCCCTCTTCAGCCAAGTGAACCTCACAGCTATCTTGCATATTGGGCACGGGAACTTCCCGTGAACACACCATGCGCAGAATACGCCATACGCCAGGAAGTCATGCAGGAGTAGTGGTATCACACATGCATTGTGAAGTTCTTCTTTGTAGCTCGATCGTATGTCGTCACACCCCTTTTCCCAAGCAAGGATCAATTCATCAATGAGAGGCTCCATGAACAAACCCATCTTGTTCCCCGGTGTCCAGAATTATCGGTGACAAGAATACGTTCTTGGGTTGAAACATGATGCCGGGGGAGATTGAGGGTGATCACGAACACGGGCCAACAAGTGTATGGGGCCTTGACCAATCCATAGGGGTTGAACCCATCATTGCAAAGACTACACGTACATTCCGAGCCTCCTCGGCTTTACCATGATGTATGCCATCGAAATGGGTCCATGCATCGCCATCCGATGGGTGTACCATCTTGTCGAGATTGTATCTTTTGTCATGTTTGTGCCATGTCATCATTTTGCAGACTCCTCATCATGTACAATCGTTGGATCCTCAAGATGACAGGAAGGTACCAGAGGACCTTCACGGGGATACCAAGCTGTTCCTTCTTGCCATCACTAGTGTCGACCTCCAGATACCTAGAGGATTTGCACTTTGGACAGTGCGTTGCTTTCTCGTGATCTTTCCTAAATAGGACGCAACCATTCAGACAAGCATGGATGTGCTCATACGGCATCTTAAGGGCACGAAGAAGTTTCTATGACTCGTACAAGTTCTTCGGCAGAATGTGAACCTCTAGAAGCAGGGATCCAACAACTACCAACATACCATCGAAGTTGTCTCGACTCATGCTACACTGCGACTTGAACGCCATTAGGCGTCCAATGGCATCCAGTTGTGAAACCATTGTCTTTTCGTGAAGGGGCTTCTGTGCCGAAGATAGCATATCGTAGTACGCCTTTGCGGATTTCTCGGGCTCGTCCTCTAATCCTTCACCGAACCGTGCCTCCTGAAAGTCATCCATCCAGTCTGCTACCTCGGCATCTCCATCAAAAGCCTCGAGGCGTGGTCTCACCACCTCCTCTCTAATATGATCGGCTTCATCATGGTGGATCCAGCAGGTATAGTTTGGCGTGAATCCATACTTGCAAAGATCTTCCCCCACGTTCTTCCTATTCTTTCTTACACGGTTGTCACATTTGCTGCAGGGACACGACATCCGACTCGACCCTCTAGCAGCCTCGCCAAATGAATGCTCCAAGAAAGCATTAGTCTTAGTCATCCATTCTGGGGTCATACTTGCGTGGCCCATGTACATCCAATCACGGTTCTCCATCCTCTGGCATATACATATGTAAGCGAGTAATATAACCAGCAATTGCATCTGCACGGCGTTCCTACCATCTAATAGGTGAGGATAGGCCCTAATCCCACCCGCGGATGCGTATATGAGGTCAGTTTTAATGCTCCGCTCCTATCCGAGACAGAATTTCGACAGCACCTCCCTGTTGTTCTTCCGATACACGTCCTGCAAGGGAGAGTGTGTATCCGGAGAACAACAGGGAGGTGATGCCGAAAGTCTGTCTCGGACCTGAGCGAACCATGGAAACTAACCTCATCTACGCATCCGCGGGCTGTCCAAAATATGTGGACAATCCAAAAGAGATACGGTCGCAGATATGCTAAGATCTGCATACCTCCGACCGTATCTCTTTCGAACGGGAGACGCCTAACTGGGATACGTGACCATATAAAACATGCATGCAAAGGAGGAGGGGGTTATACCTAGGGTGGCGGTGGAGTCAGGCTAAGAAGGGCAAGTGGCGTGGCGTGTGCGGTGCAGATTAGGCGGCGCGGTGCGTGTGTGCAGACAAACCAAGCGCCCGACGAAGACAATCGGGGTCATCGAGTCCCTCCCATGGATCCTTCTCCTACATAAAAAGGCAATAGGTTAGAATCCATTGAAAATTTCGGCAGCACCTCCCCTGCACGGGGAGGTTTCCAAAACCTACAAGAAACGTAGGCGCAATGGCCAACAACCACATATATACCAAACATAGGCACGAAGGCCAACACACATATATATACCAAGACGAGCCATGTACTTTAGTTCTTTTTCCATGCAGATGAAAGTATCGAAGTAGTACAACAACAAGTACTACTAACACTAACACTACTACTACTAACACTACTACTATCACTACTTACTACTAACACTACTAACTACTACTAACACTACTAAGTACTACTACTAACTACTACAGGTGTAGGGCATACCTTCACGACGAGAATGGCAACAACGAGGGTCGGCGACGACGGCGGGGACGACCGCAGCGGCGTGAGGGTCGACGGGCCTAGGCCGGCACCTTCCTTCTCCTCTCCTTCTCCTTCTCCTCCTCTCTTCTCCCTCCTCCTCTTCTCTCCCTGCCTCCTCCTCCTCTCTTATGCAAAGGTGCGGTGGGAGGGAGGGCTGTGGTGGGTTGGGACAGGCAATGCATCTTGTGCGGCGGTGAGGTAGAGAGGTGAGAGGAGATAGAAATGAGAGAAAGAGAGAGAGAGAGCGCGCCGGCCGGGCGCGGGTGAAGGGGTAAGGCGTCTTTGCCGAGTGCCAGATCGGCGGCACTCGGCAAAGTCAATTTTCTTCGCCGAGTGTCGTGATCCGCACTTTCGGTGAAGTTTTAAAAATTCAGTGACTCTTTTGGAGTGCGGTGGGCGGCACTCGGCAAATTACCCCACAGTTTTTGCCACCAATTTTTTGAAGCTTTAGTACACTACCACAAACAACATGTTTAAATTTGGGACATTTTCATTTGCCTTTTGGCATATTTCTATAGTTTATTTTGTTTTGTTGAATTTTTCGGAAAAATATAAGTTTGTTGCAAGTGCATGAATAATGGATTACATTCGTTCAAAAATGTTATCCTTGTTTCTTAGTGTAAATTTAAGCTAAATCAAATTTTCTCGAAATTTCGATAATAGCGTGCTCACGAGGCAACTCGCCAAGTTGCATGGGAGTTTTTTAATTTATAAAATCGATACAATTCGAAAAAGAAACTTATCGAGTTATCGTCGTATCGTATCGTGAGCCATGGAAAAAAATTGAAAAATTTCGAGACCTCGGATTTGTCCTAAATTGATACACACAAGAATCACAGGATGTCTGGTTTTTTCGACGTGACAATGTAACTTTTCCATTATTCGATGCAACTCGACAAGTTTCAATTTTTACATTTTTCGCGTTTTATAAAATTAAAAAGCAACAAAACAAAACGTTGAAAATTTATAGAAATATGCCAAAAGATAATGAAAATGTCCCAAATTTAAACATGTTATTTGTGGTAGTGTACTGAAGCTTCAAAAAAAATTGGTGGCAAAAAACCAAATTTTTTTTTGCCGAGTGCCAAACGGGGGGCACTCGGCAAAGAGGACGCCGCTGGATGCCGTTAGGCCCCTACCAATCTTTGCCGAGTGTCTACCTTTGCCGAGGCACTCGGCAAAGACATCCTTTGCCGAGTGCCTGACACTCGGCAAAGACATCCTTGCCGAGTGCCATATTTTGCCGAGTGCGGCGCTCGGCAAAGCAGGTCTTTGCCGAGTGTCCGAAATTTGGCACTCGGCAAAGATTTTTGCACTTGGCAAATCACGTTTTTCCCGTAGTGAATGTTTCTATATACTTTAATTTTATTTTACCTATTGATGTATATTTATTGAAATTATTTATATTGATAAATGTTTGTCTGCATGTCTTTATATATACTCTTGTTTTGTACGTATTTTGGTCCACAGGCACATTAGCATACCTTCTCTAGATGAGACATGAGAGCTCCAGCTAGCTTAACCTGGAGTGTTGAATGCTGATACGGAGTACCTGATAGCAGCGACGCACAGGGCAACAGCATCACCACGCCACACGGATCGGAGCCACTGGTTGGCTCTATTGTGGCTGTTACCAGCGGCACCAATCAATTGCCTGATTTTGTCTTCAGCTATGTACTGTATGATATACTCCTGTATATGCTACAGTATCATTTTGCAAACCCTACCGTGTACCGTCCCAACTCCCAACCCGTCTGCAGTCAGAGAGACACAGACAGAGGCGTCCGTGCAAAGTGGCCGAGCCCAGTGGCCCTACTGGTCATGTTCGCTTCGCTGAAAAAAACAAGTCGAAATACTGTTCCGAATGATTTGTTGTGAAAGAAAAAATATTGTTCCGGCTAAACAACCAAGCTAAAAAGTACGAAACATGGCCATGCAGCTGGGCAGCTGGCGCCATCTACCGCCGCGACCCCATTGATGGGCATATGGGCAGACGCCAATCCAGCGTTGCAGGTCGGTAGGTCCATCGGCATTCGGCAAAATGACCCCGGTAGGCGGCGGGTAGCCCTTCTCTTCGATCGGCTTGTCCTCGTACGTGCAGGTGCCAAAAGCGCCGAGCAAAATCGGACGGAGGTAGGCTAGTTGCTATACGTAGATGGCTGCTTCAGATCAGACAAACGAGATTGGGAACACGTCATTTTCAGTTTCAGACAGGGCGAGCTGCCATCGTGCATGCACAGCAGATCAAACGTCGAAGTAGGCCATTTGCTGCAGCACGGCCTGCCGCGCCCGGCTGGGACTCGAAGTTGATGCAATCATCATCCGGCTTCGGCGTGGACGACAGTGTCGCATTGTCCAATATACGCAACGTCGAGGAAGTACATGCGGTCGCAACGTCGAGAAAGTACATGTGGGCGCGACCGCTGGGTTCTCTGGCCGGAGGTTGAGCTGCAAGATCACCACCTTGTTCTTCTGCTGCGGATTCTGAGTACACGGAGCATCATCCTCAAGGCAACGACGATGACGGCGAGGATGAGTACGGTCACCACGGCGGCCACCATGTACCGTGCCGCATCCAGGCCCAGGTACCAGAGCGTTGAGGTCCTTGTTCCCGTCCGCTCTCGTGTCTACGGCTCCACTCTTGATTGCTTAGCATGTTTGCTTGTGTCTACGCATTGTATCATGGAGTGAAACTGCGAAAGCAATGTGGCTCTATCAGTTGATGAGCACCTGCCCATTAATACGCGACAGAAGCAATATATACAACAGCAATTGACCATGCAACGATGAGTGACTAGCAGGAGTTGGGCTTGAACCTGACGGACGCGCCATCGACACTACAAACACCTTTTCTGACCGCTGCTGCACGTTCCCAAGGATGATGGCCATGCCGCTGCCGGTGGCCGCGAACGCCAGGCACGCCCGAACCACAGGATCCCGTCGGCGCTGTTCAGCGTCTGCTCGTGCCGCTGCTGAACGTGAGCCAGCAAGCAACAACTCACACCCGGCCAGCGACGACAGCTCAATCATGCCATACCAGCAGTCGAATGCCTCCACTCCCATCGTGACGATTTCGTCTCTCAACTCCACTGTTTGATCGGCCCTCCGTGTCCCTGTGAACGAGGGCCGGCGCGCCGGTGGGGAGCTCGGCCATGACGCACCCCAGCTCCCAGATGTCCTCGGTCGGCCCGTAGCGAGGGATGCTGACGTTCTGCCGTTACGGCGAGGAGTACTGCATCGTCGTGCCCATAGGCGGCTGCGAGTTCCCGACGCATGTACTTCCTCGACGTCGCCGCGCGTAGCACTTCGACAATGCAACACCAGTGTCCGCGTCGAAGCCGGCGAAAATTGCATCAACTTCGAGTTCTAGTCGGGGCGGCAAGGCCGTGCGGCAGCAAATGGTCATGCACCTGCCCACCGTTGTCTTCGAAGCAGACGAGATGAGAGCGAAGGGGTTAAGTGCAAAAATATATGCCATGTTGGCATGACATGTCAGCAAGTAATGCACACATAGCTGGTATGGACCTGCGATGCACAAGCTAACAAGTTTAGGGACTCAGAAACACATTCTTGAAGTTCGTGGACCTAAGTGATACCCTTTGTCAAGTTTAAGAGCCACTCATGCATTTAACTCTTTTTTAATTTATGGTTCCAAAGTGAGATGCGCATCACACGCACTATACATACTGTGCATGATGATAGTGTTTGAGTTTTCTTTTTAGGCATATTCATCAGATCGGGATACATAGTAATAGAATAGGTGTTCAGGATTCACAGAGAGACAGAGAGAAAGGGGTTGATAGGTAGCAAACCATCGAAAGCCGTAGTGGTCGAAGCTCCGGCCGGGGTTTCGTTGACGGACGCCATCTACGCGCCGGCAGCGACGTTCGGTGGAGAGGGAGTCGACGCTGTGGCGTCCTCGGCGGCGGCGTGTGCGTCGGGGTGGCGTTGCCGGCGTCGGTGGTGCTTCCCGTCGCTGGCAGCGCCCCTTCTCAAGATCGGGTCTAGGGTTAGGATGTCGGTGGGGTGACTGGCGACGCGGTGAACCTCGTACTGCGAGCCCTGGCCCCCACCTTTCCTTTATAGCGCTGTGCGACGGGGGCCCACCAACCATGTAGGGTTGGACGCCCCCGATCAGGGCGCGAGAACAAGGCCCAAAAGGCCGTTGGGCTAACTGGTGGGAGATCAAACCTAACATTCTCTCCCTTGATCTCTCATCTATTCTTCGTTCTTTAATTTCATACTCAAAACTTTTAATTCATATTTTTCTTGCTTCCATCCTATTTCATCACAGATTAGTGCATAGAACTGTCCCATCGTCACAGCAATTAGTGCCGTTAGACTAACATCCACAATACACTTCTCCGTTTTGAAACGTAAACTTTCTTTGGGCCCTTCGTATGTTCGGGAATCATAGGCTTTCCGTTAAACCCATGCCGGCTACGTGTTCTCTGAACACGTTGGGTGGTAAGCCCTTTGTGAGCGGATCCGCGAGCATTTTCTCTGTACTTATATGCTCAAGATTTATTATATGATCCCGAACTTTATCTTTCATAACATAATACTTTATGTCAATGTATTTGGCAGCACCACTTGACCTATTGTTGTGAGCGTACTATACCGCTGGATTGTTATCACACTACAATCTCAGTGGTTCATTTATATCATCAATCACTTTCAATCCGGGTATGAATTTCTTCAGCCAATTCACCTGTCCCGTTGCCTCATAGCATGCTACAAACTCGGCATACATTGTCGAGGATGTAGTCACGGTTTGTTTGTAGCTTTTCCACGATATAGCCCCTCCTGTGAGAGTAAATACATATCCTGACGTGGATTTTCTTTCATCTCCCGCATAATCAGAATCTGAATACCCCTCTATCTGCAGGGAATCAGATCTTCTATACGTAAGCATGAGGCCTTTCGTACCCTGCAAATAACGCAGGACTTTCTTCACTAATTTCCAATGTTCAATTTCTGGATTCTTTTGATATCTGCCAAGTAACCTGGTAACAAAAGCTAAGTCAGGGCGTGTACACACTTGAGCATATTGTAAACTTTCAGCAGCTGAAGTATACGGTACCGCTTTCATTCGGTCAATTTCATATTGGTTCTTGGGACACTGATGTTCCCCAAACCTATCGCCCTTGACTATAGGAACAGGTGAAGGACTGCACGCATGCATACTAAATTTCTTTAGGACCTTTTCTATGTATGCCTTTTACGATAATCCTAGAACCCCTTTTCTCCTGTCTCGGTGAATCTCTATTCCCAAAACGAACGAGGCCTCACCGAGATCTTTCATATCAAAGTTTGAGAACAAGAATTTCTTCGTTTCCATTAGTAGATTGATATCACTACTACCAAGCAAGATATCATCCACATACAAAATTAGGAATATGTACTTTCCATTCTTGAACTTTGCATAAACGCAATTGTCCTCAACATTTTCTTCAAACCCAAAACCTTTTATCGTTCTATCAAACTTCAAATACCACTGTCTTGAAGCTTGCTTCAATCCGTAGATTGATTTCTTCAGGCGGCATCCCATATTTTCCTTTCCTTTTACGACAAAACCTTTCGGTTATGCCATATAGACATTTTCTTCCAAATCTCCGTTTAGGAAAGCCGTCTTTACATCCATTTGATGTAACTCCAAATCATAGTGGGCTACAAGTGCCATTATAATTCTGAAGGAATCTTTACATGAGACTGGAGAAAACGTCTCATTGTAATCAATCCCTTCTCTTTGCGTGAAGCCTTTCGCCACAAGTCGCGCTTTAAATCTTTCTATATTCCCTTGGGAGTCATATTTCGTTTTGTAGACCCATTTACAGCCTACTGTTTTGGCTCCTTTAAGAATATTTTATAAGTCCCAAACTTTATTGGTACTCATTGATTTTAATTCATCTTCTATGGCCTTAAGCCACTTTGATGAGTGGTCGCTTCTCATGGCTTCTTCAAATGAGGTGGGATCATCCCCCATCTGACATTCTTCTGTTTCATAAACTTCATAGTCATCGATAATAATGATCTTCTTATTCTTTGAGACCTTCTAGGTGCCTCCGGCACTTGTTTCACATTTGGCTGTTGTTGTTCTTCCTCATGTGCAACATTTGGTTCTATAGGTTCCTCAAGGATAGGTTCCTCAAGGACAGGTTCCTCATGTTCATTCATTGTCGCCACGGGAGAACTTGCAACAGGTGTTGGCACTACATTGTCTGCCTTTGTCGGTGCAACAAAGAAGCAGAGTAGCGTGAAGAATGGTTCTTCAACCATCGGAGTGGGTATATGTACCCGCTTCTCACAGAGGCTAATTTCTCGTGCTACCATGCTCATACGATCATGTTATCCTCCAAGAACACAGCGTGTCTTGTTTCTACAATCTTCGTATGTCTGTCAGGACAATAGAAGCGATATCCTTTCGATCTTTCTAGATAGCCAATAAAATGTTAGCTGACTGTCTTGGAGTCTAACTTTCCTATGTTTGGGTTAAACACTTTTGCTTCAACCGGACAGCCCCACACACGCAAATGATTAAGTGAGGGTTCCCTTCCTGTCCATAATTCATACGGTGTTTTAGGCACCAATTTGCTTGGTACTCGATTAAGTATGTGAATGGCGGTTTTCAGTGCCTCCATCCATAAACTAATCGGTAATGTGGAGTAACTCATCATGCTTGTTACCATATCCATTAAGGTACGGTTACGTCTTTCAGCCACTCCATTCTGCTGAGGCTCCCCCGGTGTGGAGTACTGAGCAACTATGCCATTTTCCTGTAGGAACCTTGCAAATGGTCCAGGAATTTGGTCATATGGGGTATGTCGCCCATAGTACTCTCCACCTCGGTCTGATCGTACTATCTTGATTTTCTTATTGTGCTGATTTTCAACTTCAGCTTTAAATATTTTGAATTTATTCAATGCTTCCGATCTTTCTTTAATTGGATAAATATTGCCATAACGAGAGTAGTCGTCTGTAAATGTTATAAACGAGTCATAACCATCCACACTTTTCACAGAAAAAGGACCACATATGTCTGTGTGGATTATTTCTAAAATTCCTATGCTTCGTTTGGCATCTTTTTTAATTTTCTTGACATACTTTCCTTTGATGCAATCAATACATTGTTCTAAATCTGAAAATTCTAAGTGCGGGAGAATTGGTTCCTTAACCAATCGTTCCATCCTCCCCCTCGAAATATGGCCCAAGCGACAATGCCATAATTTCGAAGAGACAGTATCAATTCTCTTCCGCTTCTTAGTTACATCCGCAGATGGGGAATCATTCACATTCTCATCGTATACATTGTTCGCATTCTCAGCAAGAGATAATAAATAAAGCTTGTCTTGTCGGAAGGCAAGACCAACACATTTATTATTAACCAGTATCTTACACTTGCCATCACCAAAATGGCAATCAATTTCATCATCATCAAGTTTCGAAATACTTATCAAATTTCTACGCAAAGAGGGAACATAAAGTACTTCTTTAAGTCTAAGTACAAAACCATTATGCAATTCTAAAGAAAAATCTCCAATGGCTTCAACATTGGCTTGCACTCCATTTGCAACTTTAATCGTTCTTTCTCCTCTTTGCAAGGTTCTCGTCCCACTAAACCCCTGTAAGGAATTTGCAACATGAGTAGTTGCTCCTGAATCAACCCACCAAGTGGATTTATCATAACATAAATACAGGAATTCATCTACAAATGTAATAAATTCATCACATTTCTTTAGCAGAGATTTCAGGAAGTCTGGACAATCTCTCTTGTAGTGTCCCTTCTTGAAGCAGTGCTTGCACTGATCTTTTCCAGCTCCACCATACTGCTGATTTTCAGAATCCTGGGGTTTCTTTCCCTGTGAACTGGAGGAAAAGGTCTTATCCCACTTAGGTTTCCCTTGTGGTTTAGAATTCTTGCCATTAAAGTTCTTTCTTTTGTTATCCTTCACAAAATGAGCAGATTCACCTTGTGAGGACTTTATCCTCTCCTTTTCTTGAGCACACATTGAGATGAGTCTTTCTATGCCCCATCTTTCAGGCTATATATTGTAGTTCACAATGAAGGTGTCATTCTTTTGGCAAAGAAGCAAAAATCAAATGAATCAGGAAATCCTCCTCCTTCAAATTCATTTCTTTTAGCTTAGATGCCGTAGTGTTCATCTTCAAAATATGCTATCTTATGCTACCACCAGTGAATTTCTCATTCACAAGCTTCTTAATCAGTGAACTTGCTGTGGCCTTGGTAGACCCAGTAAACTGACTCTTGATTTTCTTAAGATATTCTTTGGCAGTAGCACATTCAGGGATTGAGCCCCTTATCTGTTCTTCTATGGTGGCTTTGGCTACCAACAGGCACTTGCGGTTGGAGAAAGTCCATAGCCTATGTTCAAGGTCATATTTCATTCTTATTTCAGCATGATCACGCTTTCGAGCAGCGAAATCAGCGTCAGATTCATTGTCACCTCTCACCGGGTCCTCTGGCTCAGTAGGACATGGTGAGGTGATGGCAAAATCGACCTCTCCCAACGTAAGTTCTAATTCATACTTCTCCCGCCACACACGGTGATTGGTTCCATTGAGTATCGGGATGTTGGCAATGTTCACAATGCATTTGCCTCCTGAAATCACACCAGAGTAAGTAAGAAACATTTATACGTAAAATTTCATGCTTTAACTCAACGTTGGTCAAATTAAAACTTATAATTCATCCATGCAAATATTTTACATCACCGTTGGGCAGAAGTAAAATTAATGCACAATTTCTCATGGATAAAAAATTATAATATTGTTATTAACAACGTTGGTCAGAAAATAACATATCATAATCGCATCAAAATTATCAGAAATTCATTTCTCTTAAAATTAAATTATCCTGTTGGTTCAAATTTAATCAAAGAGAACAATAATTATCATGCACAGCGGAAACATTAATAATCTTTTCATATTATTATTTTTCAGAAGCACTAAAAAATTCACTGTTTTCTGAGTAAAATATTGTTGGATAAAATTTGCACAAAAAATTGTGTCAAAATCATTCAAATTCATCAAAATATGCATTTAAAATTGCTCCTGGAAAATAATAAGAAAATTTTTCTTCTTCTTCTTTCATTTCAGCTCAGCGCGGCCCAAGACGCGCTGAAAACCGGCTCGGCCCAGCTGTCCTCGCGCGCACAGGCCGCACCCAGGCCGCAACCTGGGCCTGGGCCGGCAAAGTGCCGCGCGCCCTCGTGCCCGCCTGGGTCGGCGAGTTGGCCCAGCGCATCTCGACCGTTCGTTCTGATCCGACAGCCGAGCGTCCGTTTCGCGCGGATCAAAAACGTCGCCGCGGCCGACGCCCTGGAAACCCTAGCGCATTCATCCCTTCCCTTTCTCTCTCTTCTTCGCCGCTCTCTCTCATCTCTCTTCAGCTGCAGCAGTGAGCCGCAACCGAGAGCGAAGGAGCGACGAGCGAGCGGACCTTTGCGCCGTCGCCGGCCCCCTCGCCGGCACGCGTGCTCCCCAACGGGTGAGCACACCGCCGTCGAGCGGCTTGGCCTCGGCGCTTCCTTGGCCGAGCCCGGCGAGCCAGCGCCCCCGGCTCGGCTTCTTTTCCCGCCTCACAAGGGTGGCCTCGGCTTCATCCCGCACGCCGGTGCGGGTACGAGGAAGTACCGCACCGCGGCGGTCTCTTCCTCTCGACGAGGGCCGACCGCTCGTTCTTTGTCCCGCGCGGTGGCGATGCCGCCGGCGGGATGAGGGCCCAGGTAGGACCCCATTCTTGATTCATGTTAGGGTTAGGGTTAGGTTGACCGATTTGATTTCTTCCCTTTTTTTGTTCATCCGAATGGGAAAACTGGGGTTAGGATTAGGGTTTCGACCCTTCTTTCTTTCTTCTTCCCCTTTTCCCTCTTTCGGATTTGTGTCTAGGGTTCTCGGAATCCAACCCTCCCCTTTTCCCTTCTTCCGATTTGATTTGGGGAATTAGGGTTAGGTCTTAGGGTTCGACTTTCTATTTTCTTTCTCGACCCGCATCAGATCGGTCGGTTTCACTTCCCCGATCTGATTTCTTGTCGAACCGTGGCTTTGATACCATTGTTAGAGTTTTCTTTTTAGGCATATTCATCAGATCGAGATACATAGTAATAGAATAGGTGTTCGGGATTCACAGAGAGACAGAGAGAAAGGGGTTGATAGGTAGCAAACCATCGAAAGCCGTAGTGGTCGAAGCTCCGGCCGGGGTTTCGTTGACGGACGCCATCTGCGCGCCGGCAGCGACGTTCGGTGGAGAGGGAGTCGGCGCTGTGGCGTCCTCGGCGGCGGCGTGTGCGTCGGGGTGGCGTTGCCGGCGTCGGTGGTGCTTCCCGTCGCTGGCAGCGCCCCTTCTCAAGATCGGGTTTAGGGTTAGGATGTCGGTGGGGTGACTGGCGGCGCGGTGAACCTCGTACTGCGAGCCCCGGCCCCCACCTTTCCTTTATAGCGCTGTGCGACGGGGCCCACCAACCATGTAGGGTTGGGCGCCTCCATCAGGGCGCGAGAACAAGACCCAAAAGGCCGTTGGGCCTAACTGGTGGGAGATCAAACCTAACAGATATTGCCAGGGTCATAGTGCTTTGATAAGCTTCTGGAGGCTTTCAGGCCAATGAATGATAGCTTGTGTTCGTTAAAAAAAAAGAATGATAGCTTGAGGAAATGATCATCCGTGTCATTTTCTAGTATTGACTACTGAAGTAGTAGTAAAATTAGAGATCGGAGTCGGTATCTGCCTCCAGCTCGTGCAAGCATCAGATTTCTCTTTCGCCTCGTGCATTCTTCCTTCTTCCTTTGGTAAACCGCATTGAATTTTGCATTAATTGCTTTGTATCTTATTTAGACAGATCGTTTTCTCTTCATTTTCTTGTACTTCCAAACATGCACTGCTGGAATGAAAAAAAGGGGCATATCGCTCTCATCCTGGTCCAGTGGTCCCCGTATTATTGGTACATGACAGCGGTCCAGCGCATAGCTTATCATATCTGCTAAGCTGATGTGGCAGGTTTTCATCAACCCATATCGATGAGAGTAGGGTTAATAATTTAGCTTACTGACTGAACACAAATGCTATGTCGCGTACAGTAAATAATATAGTTTGTTCATATAATATGTTGGCTGCAAGTCGCTTCGCTGAAAAGCCAGGCTAAAAAGTACTGTTCGCTGATTCGTTGTGAGAGAAAAACATTGTACCATAACTGATAAGCCAAATCGATAAGTTCAAGCAAACAGAGAGCTGAATCAAATATACAAATATTTTGCAGATGGGGTGAAGCACAAGATCGCAAAGATAGATGGGTGAATGAAGCAATGGCTCCTCGCTAGCATCTATCTGGGAGAGGACTTTTTTTTGTCTCGTACCTTGTGTTTGAGTCGGCGAGAAGATCTCTCCTAATATGGCCCTTTTCTAATGACGTGTCCTCATCTAGCCGGCTCAAACGTGTTACTATACTTGCTCTAAGTGATCATAGCGAACCCCCTGATCTGAACATGATTATTTGTCATGGCTGTATGCAAATGGGTAGCGATGGCCGACGAGCCCCACCAGGCCACCGCCATTCCCTTTGACCTTGGGTCCATGTTTTATGGTTGTCTCATATAGTTAACTGACGAGGTGCTAACTAGATAGATTTGTTGACATGTCAATATGTCAACATTGGCTACGTTCCTTTGAGATATTTTGTGTGAATTTTCACCGATTTCTCCATGATATGCCGCCACTTATTTAATTTTTAGATGCAAATCGAACCATAGGAATGCAATTCTCCTCTCACCGCCTTAAATTGCCAATTTGGGAGGACCACAAATCATTAAAATGTAGGTTTTTTATGAGAAATTTTACAGGGCTTGGAAAAAATAGCATCCACCCATTTAGCGAGATCTAATGGTTAAAAAATAAAAAAAATCTATTTGAAGGAACTTAAGTTGTGGAGCGGAACTGAAAACTAGTGGATCCGGAACTAGTTACAAAATTATTTCAAAGGGCATAACTGTATTTTCATACTCCTATTGATTCAGCCCAACCCAGGACGATCCAAATATCAACTCCTTGGATTCGCTGGCGATGAAATCGCTGTCTTTTCAGCAGCGGTGGCGGCGGCCGTCCATCCCCCTCCTTGCCGACGCGCCCCTTCCCTCCGTCCTCCTCTTCGGCAACCATGCCGAGTCCAGGTAGTGCGTCGACCTCCCATGGTCGCATCCCGTCCCTGCTAGCACTCGGCCGTCCATCCCTCTCCCTGCCGGCGCTCTGCTTCCTCCATTCTCTTTGGCAACCACGCCGACCCCAGGCAGCGTGTCGGCCGCCCATAGTCGCATCCGGTTTTTTGTACTGCGTGGGCTGGTGTTGGACCGTAGAGCATCGAGCAAGCAAAGTGAGGGAAAAACCAGGAGGGTTCAGTGGGTCTTCTTCAACGTTACGACGTTCAGAGGAGCCGTCGACTTACAGGCGTGCTGCTACTGCACGATTGGAGCTTCAGATCGTGCTTGATGCTCCCAGGAAAAACGATTGGATCAATTAGAGCTAATGATCTTGGCTAAAAGTACTAAAGTAGCCCTAATTACAATTAGCTCATTATTTTTATAATCAACGGCTGCCAATTTTTCTTTTGGGCGGACTCGTGGTTCCTCCCAAGCACAGTAACAAACCTCTTTTTTTTTAGTTTCTTGTGTTTCCCTAAGAAAATGAGTAAATTTCTGTGAAATTTCTATATGATTTCTAAAAATTCCTGTTCCAAAAAGCTAAATGGGCCCTAATGAATTGCTTAGCTGTGTAACCAGAGGGTCAACTTTACCGCGCTTGTGGCAGCCGCCGGGTGTCGCGGATCCGCCGTGGCAGCCTCGGCACCATCGCGCCGCATCGGTCCCCGCGTCTCCCGCACACGGGACACGGCCACACCCACCTGCCTCGGCTGCCTCGGTTCACACACATGTCCTCTGCCTCGCCCAATCGCTCGCGCACGCTTGTCCGCCGCCGCCGCCGCACGAGTCGGTTCCGTGACCGAGCCCAATCGGCCAATCCCCTCCGTTGGCCGTTTGCCTCCTCCTTCCCGTTTCTTCTCGAGCCACCAAATGCCGCGGCCCCATGCGTCGGCCACCTCGGGAGCCCTTGCCTCAGACGGAAGCTTTGCCGTGCAGGATATGAACAGGAGGCAACGAGGGAACCCGGACCTAACACAGCACGAGCACAGGGCCACAGCCCACTGACCTCACCGTCTCACCCACCCGCTCGTCACCCAAACCGATCCGGTCCCATCGAGAACGTGCTCGCGCGCGCGCGCGTGCGCTGCCTAGGCTGCGACTACGAGCAGCAACAGATTTAACCGCCGCCGATGTCAGCTATGGCGCGGAGGCTGAGCTCCAGCTGCAGCAGGGCCGTCGCGTCCTCGTCCTCTTCCAAATCCATCCCATCTTCTCTGCCGCGCCGTATATATACCCTCCCTTCCCGCCCGCTGCTCCTCGCATCCTCGCTGCGCGCGTCGCGTCCGTGTCCGCTCCCTCTTCTTCTTCCCACCCCGGCTCGGTGCGTGTGAATCCGTCCCGAATTCGTTTCTGCCATCGCCGGTGTTCTTGTTACCGTTTCAGTCTACCGGTTGGTATTGGTGTTGATTTTGGCGTGTTAGGTTGTGTTGGATCCGGGAGCAGGTGTTCGTTTATTAAGACTCTCGAGGCGGCCAAGGGGTCGTCGGCGACGTCGAGCAGCGTCTCGCCGACACAGCAGCAGTCCCGGAGCTCGAGAGAGGAAGGCGAGATGACGGTCGCCTCGTCCGTCAAGCTCGCCGGCGGCACGCTGTCGGTGTGCGGGCGGACGGTGCTGTCCGGGGTGCCGGACTCGGTGGTGGCCTCGTCGGCGGCGGCGGGGGGAGCGGTCGACGGGGTCTTCATCGGCGCCGACTTCGCCGAGCCGGCCGCCCGGCACGTCGTCTCCCTCGGCGACCTGAGGTACGTACGATTCTTCATCCATCAAAGAATAAAGATCGGGAAAAGTGGTGATTTTTCCCCATCCGAGATCCGACCCGATTGTTCGTGTTGCCAACTGGCATTGGTCTCTGCCGATTCGGCAGGGGCGTGCGGTTCATGGCGTGCTTCCGGTTCAAGCTCTGGTGGATGGCGCAGCGGATGGGGGAGAAAGGCGGCGACGTCCCGCGCGAGACCCAGTTCCTGCTCGTCGAGTCCAAGGGCGCCGGCGGCGGCGCGGCGTACGTCGTGTTCCTGCCCCTCGTGGAGGGCGCGTTCCGTGCCAGCCTCCAGGGCGGCGCCGGCGACGCGCTGGAGCTCTGCGTCGAGAGCGGGGACGCCGACACGCGCGCGACGTCCTTCGAGCGCGCGCTCTTCGTGGGCACCGCGGAGTCCGACCCCTTCGCGGCCATCTCCGGCGCCGTCGCCGCAGCCAAGTCCGCGCTCAGGACGTTCCGGGTCCGCGCCGAGAAGAAGCTCCCGGGCATCGTCGACTACTTCGGCTGGTGCACCTGGGACGCCTTCTACCAGGACGTCACCCAGGAGGGCGTCGAGGCCGGGCTCCGCAGCCTCATCGCCGGCGGCGCGCCGCCCAAGTTCGTCATCATCGACGACGGCTGGCAGTCCGTCGGCACCGACAAGTCCGCCACCGACACCGACGAACCTGCCGGAGAGGACAAGCCGCCCCTCCTGTCTCGGCTCACCGGCATCAAGGAGAACAGCAAATTCCAGAACGTGGACGACCCGGCCGCCGGCATCAAGACGGTTGTGCGCGCGGCGAAGGAGGAGTACGGGCTCAAGTACGTCTACGTCTGGCACGCCATCACCGGCTACTGGGGCGGCGTCCGGCCTGGCGAGCCCGGGACGGAGCACTACCGCTCCAGCATGCAGTTCCCCAAGGTCTCGCCGGGCGTCATGGAGAACGAGCCCGGCATGAAGACCGACGTGCTCACCGTGCAGGGTCTCGGCCTCGTGCACCCGCGCGCCGTGTACCGCTTCTACGACGAGCTCCACGCGTACCTCGCTGCAGCTGGAGTCGACGGCGTCAAGGTGGACGTGCAGTGCATCCTGGAGACGCTCGGCGCCGGCCACGGCGGCCGCGTGCAGCTCACCAGGCAGTACCACCAGGCGCTCGACGCCTCCATCGCCAAGAACTTCCCGGAGAACGGCATCATCGCCTGCATGAGCCACAACACCGACGCCCTCTACTGGTACGCGATCCGATCTCTTCGCTCTCGCATTTCTGACCGTGAAAAATCTGTAGAATTTACATGGAACCATTTCTGACCCGCAGCTCCAAGCAGACGGCGGTGGTGAGGGCGTCAGATGATTTCTACCCGAGGGACCCCGTGTCGCACACGATCCATATCGCCTCAGTGGCATACAACAGCGTGTTCCTCGGCGAGTTCATGCTCCCGGACTGGGACATGTTCCACTCGCTCCACCAGGCCGGCGACTACCACGGCTCGGCCCGCGCGATCAGCGGAGGCCCGGTCTACGTCAGGTTGGTCAATTCTTTCCAGCCTTGGTTGTCGGTTCAGAATAGAATCCTCAGCATTGTTATGCCTATGTCTGGCTGAAAGCGATTGCTGAATTGTGTGTTCTTGGTGATGTTTGCAGCGATGCACCCGGCAAGCACAACTTCGAGCTGCTCAAGAAGATCGTCTTGCCCGACGGCTCCATTCTCCGCGCGCGTCTGCCAGGCCGGCCGACCAAGGATTGCCTGTTCACCGACCCGGCACGCGACGGTGTCAGGTGAGCTCGATCCCCTTTTGTTGCAGTTTTTGTCTGTGCTGGTGTTGTTTGGAGCAAGCATGTGTTCTGACAAATGCCACGGCGTGGTAATCCTTCCTGCAGCCTGCTCAAGATATGGAACATGAACAAGTTCACCGGCGTCCTCGGCGTGTACAACTGCCAGGGCGCGGCGTGGAGCTCCGTGGAGAAGAAGAACACCTTCCACCACACCGGCACCGAGGCCCTGACCTGCGGCGTCAAGGGCAGCGACGTCCACCTCATCTCGGAGGCCGCGACGGACCCCGAATGGAACGGCGACTGCGCCCTGTACCGACATGCCGGTGGCGACCTCGTCGTCCTCCCGTGCGGCGCGGCGTTGCCCGTCTCTCTCAAGGTCCTCGAACATGACATCCTCACCGTGTCACCGATCAAGGTCAGTCAGTGCCCGTTTGGCAAGCAATGTGAATAGTGAACTTGGCGAACTAGTAACTGATGTAATTATGTTCCTGCAGGACTTGGCACCTGGTTTCAGGTTCGCCCCGATCGGGCTGGTCGACATGTTCAATAGCGGCGGGGCTGTGGAAGGCCTGACCTACCACCTCCTCGGCGGCGCAAAGCTGCTCGACGGCGGTAATGGTTCCGCTTCGGGCTTCGAGGCTGTCGGATTGGTGTGCATGGAGGTGAAGGGCTGTGGAAGGTTCGGTGCCTACTCTTCAGTCAGGCCAAGGAAGTGCATGCTGGGTTCAGCTCAGCTGGAGTTCTCCTACGATTCTTCCTCAGGGCTGGTGGTTCTGCAGCTTGAGAAGATGCCCAAGGGGAGGGTTCACAAGATTGTTATTGAGTTGTAGGGTGGTATTGCCACCAGTGGTACAGAAATTTAGGTTCATTGGTAATCAGAGTCCCATCCGATGAGTATAAAGTTGTAGCAGTGGTAGGGACTGAGAGTGCTGTATGGTTTGATAGTGCAAATCTGATTCATGATTCAATTGAAGAGAATATGCGCATACTGTCCGACTGTTCTGCTTGTCTGAAGTCTGAAAGAATGGCCTTCGGTATTTTATTACAGGGAGTGTTCGGCTGGCTGTAAAGCTGCCGGTGCTGATTTGTATGGTTACTTTTTTGAGAAAGAAAAATACTGTACCATATCTTATAAGCCAGCGAATAAGCTGGCTGATAAGACCTTCCAATCGCTCGTTTCCAAACTTTCAGTATGACTGTGTGAAGCACATGGCGCGGGATGTGAGGCTTCCCGGCTGCTTCGTGTGTTTTAGTCGCAAATTAGTTACTATGTAATCGCTTTTATGGTGCTCGTTGTTCGTTGGAGTCCGGTAACCTTTGATTACCGTCTAAGTTGTTGTTTGAAACTCCTTTCTTCTTAATGAAAAACGCGCTTCGGCGTGGTCGGAAAAAAAGAAGAAGCACATGGCGCGGCAGAGTTATCTACTGACAACTGCTCTACCTAGACAACCGTAATTTTTTTTTATCATTGCATGCCAACGGACAGGGGATGGGTGACAGAGCAGTGTATCGCCGGATTCGCTTGGTTTATAAGCCGTACTTTTTCAGTCAACGAATAGTATTTTTCTCTTCACAACAAATAACAGTACTTTCAGCCATAGTCTATCAACTAAGCGAACAGGGCACATGTTGGCAACTTGGCTTGCCTAGTTGATGATGATGAGCCTCAGAAATCAGAATAGCACGAATCAAGTTTCAGTGGTAGCCTGCCTTATACATGTGGTAGGAATCGAACAAACAACATACGTACGCATCGCCTAACCAACGCGAATTCATCAAAACACCGGAGATCTTGAGGAAAAAAAAATCCCCTGTGTTGCTGATCTGCTGGATGCGTGCCTTGTGCCCTTGTCCCTGCTCTGGTTGAGAGGAGCAGATCAAGGCCTTCCTGGGGCGTGCAGCCCGTGGGACGTCACAGGCCCCTAGTTTGCAACGATGTAGCCCATTAATCCCTAGCCCACAATTTGTGTTCCTGGTCGCCTGGCGGACTTCCGGAGGCCAAGCGTTGATTCGTTTAGACGGTGACTCGTCTTTAACTTCCGAATTCCGATCGGTGTCTAGGTAGGGCCTTGGGCAACTGATTGGGCGAGGCCGCCTCCGACTCCTTGATTCCTTTCGCTGGCGTTTTTTTTAATACTAGATAAATATCCGTGCAACACGTAACAATGATATGCATCGTACTTTAAGTATGAGCGTGTGATGTATTTAAAATATACACTAGTAAAATTGCCCGTGCTTTGCAACCGGATTATTTTAAAAAAAATATTATAGTATTTATCAGCCCACACTAAAAAGATTAACATCAGAAAATGCATCATCAGAATGCAATATAATACAAAACATCAAATTATTATGTCGTATGCTATGGAAAAATAAACTGTCATCCGATGAATTAAACAGCATCAGTACCGATCTTCAGCACATATACGGAGCAGGCTTACTCGGACGTTAGTTTAGTTAGCTACTTAGTTTGGTCCTATCTTATCCACTATTGCTATTAGTGTGCTAGTGAGCCCTTTTTTATATAACAAAAGGCTACGTCACACATACAAACGGTGACTTTCGTGCAAACCAATTGCATGACCAATTAAAGCAGGACCTGCATCCATCATCTGGTTTCATGGCTGGATAGCCCATAGTGCCTTTTTAAATTAATCGCTAGGTGTAAAAAATCTAACCGTGGGACCTGTGTCTGCAGTGTCAAGTCATTGATTACTCACACCTAGTGCCTGTTTAGTTTTCAAAATTTTGCAAAATTTTTCAAGATTCTCCGTCACATCGAATCTTTAGACGCATGCATGAAGCATTAAATATAAATAAAAAATAAAACTAATTACACAGTTTAGACGAAATTCACGAGACGAATCTTTTAAGCCTAATTAGACTATGATTGGACACCAATTGCCAAATAACAACGAAAGTGCTATTGTACCATTTCTCAAAAAATTCCGCCAACTAAACAAGGCCCTAGCAACCTGAGTCCACCTCCCATTTTTTAAGAAACTACTGTTCCTAGTGGGAAAATCACGCGCTCGAGCTCGATCCGTGACCGATGGCCTCCACTCTGGGAGAGCTCACCAACCGAGCTACGGCTCGGTCCCAGCCCTCCTCCCATTTAGTACATCGTAGTTTCTCCTGTATCGGGAACGAGCCGTAGCTCGGTCGGTCGGTCTTCCAGGTGCGGAAGCCGTTGGTCGTGCGTTCGAGCGCTGCTCGGCGCATGATTCTCACCGGGGTTTTTCCCCCAATTTCTCAAGCCTCACACGTGGATGCACCACAATAGTAAGGTGACATGCCCGTCGGGTGAAAAAAAAAGTTTCTCCTGTATCCGTAAGCTATAGATATTTTTTTTTGTCTGCCGGCATTATCAATCCACTCGCTCGTCTCATTCAATAGCTCATGGTTCCATCTATTCTGTTATGCTCTTGTGTCTTTCACGCTCCGTTCGATACAACTCCACTTCGTTTGTAGAATAGTTTTTTTTTTTTGGAATTAGCGGTAGAGCAGCTCTACTTGTGGAGCTCAAGCTTTTTATAAAAACGTTTGATGGTTAGAAAAAACATTAAAATGTCTATAATGCCTTTCTATTTTTGTTCTTCCGCTTTTTTCTCCTTTATTTCTTTTGAAGGAAGGAAAAAAGTAAAGGGGGCAAATCGCACGGGCACCTCCACCAGTCATGGTTGTGTCATTGTGTATGGCTTGATCCCCTCCTGGAGTCTGTAACCAGCCTGGGTTGATCGCGATCAAGTTACCTGGACAGGTGATGAACGAAATAAACAAAAGTGCGTTGCTCGAAAAACAAAAACAAATGTTTAAAGACACTATCTAAAGTTCAACTCCGTAAACACACCTTCAGTCAGGACTGAGCAACCATCTTCAGATAATTGCAAGTCTGCAACTCTATCTAGGAAGGAAGTACTTCTCATAGAAAGAAAAAAAAAAAACTTTAGTCAAGTGTTGGGTGTTTACGTATGTAACTATGTACTATATGACTACTCGTTAGATTCTTCTGAATCCTCCGACTCTTCATCCTCTTCTCCTGAATCTTCTGAATTTGGAGATCTTCTTTTACGGCTTATCATTGTCTGCTTTGGCCACGTTTGCCTCCGCCGATGGAAGCCTATACTGTGCATCTCTACTGTAATAGGCCAATCAAAATTATACTAGGTCTCTCTAGAAAAAAGTCCTCTCGCTGAAAGTCTCTAATCATTGTGCACCCAGAAAAATGCATATAGTAATTCATTTGCATTAAAATCAAGGGCTAATAAAACACTTAAACCAAATCCGATAACCATAGTAGTAGGGGCTAGGTGATTTGACACTACCCATCAAGTCTATGCACCAACTCTGCGCAAAAGCAGCATGGGTCAGCTATGTGTTCGTCTCTCCGTGTCAAAGGGTGCCGCGCCATGCGCCGTGGCACGTCAGTGCCGCGCTAAGATCGGTGGCGCGGCAGACCCTGCCACGTCACAGGTCAGTGCCCCGGTCGTCGCCACATCAACCCTCTTGCTGCGCCACCATATATGGCGCGGCACAGGCTTTTCGCCGCGCCAGGGAAATAGGCGCGGCAAAAAGTGTTAGTTTAAAAAAAAACAATGTTAAGGGCGTGTTTGGGACTGCTCCGCTCCACATTTTTCAGCTCCGCTCCACGTTTTTTAGCCAAACGGTTTCAGCTCCACGCACTCTGCTCCAGGAAAAAGGGTGGAGTTGTGAGAGCACCTAAAGAGGTACTCCACAAACTCCAGTTTTTTATGGAGCTGCTCCACGATGGAGTTTATGGAGCAGAGTTTGTGGAGCAGTCTCAAACACCCTCTAAATTTAAAATTAATTTACAAAAAGTGTTAAAAATAAAAAAAATTCCCCACGGCCAGGCAAATGGGTCGTATGGTCAGGGACGGTACAACCCACACTAGTAGAGAAACGATCTTCGATCCAGCTCGAAATTTGACTTTAGTCCCGGTATTTTTCGCACCCGGGACTAGAGAGACCTTTAGTCCCGGTTTGTAGCTCCAACCGGGACTAAAGGTCCCTGCCCAACGGCTACTGCGGCAGGCTTTTGCTGCAGGAGACTTTTAGTCCCGGTTTGAGTTACAAACCGGGACTAAAGGTTAACTTTTACTCCCGGTTGGTCCCTTCAACCGGGAGTAAAAGTCTTCTCCCGGCTGGAGGCTTCGTTCGGGACTAGAAAGGGACCTTTAGTCCCGGTTTCTGTCTCTAATCGGGACTAAATGTCCCCTCCTATATAGCCCTTCTTCCTCCCCAAGCCCGAACCACTTCGAGCTCAGTATTTTTGCTTCATCGTCGGCCTCTCTTCTTTCTCATCGCCGGTAATCACAAGATTTCTTCGATTCCTCCCTCGATTTTTCGGTTCTAAAGGTTACCAACTTTATACTCTCATGTTTCATCAGTAGCATATCTCATTTTGTGGACTAGATATATGTGGTTTTTTATGGTAGATTTTTTTTATTTGTAAGCCATTTAAGTTCAAAATCACTTTAAAGTTTGCATATTTGGATGAAGGAAGGTTAAAGTAGTTATTCAAAACTAGTATTCAGTTTTTATTTCTAGCATGCATAGCACACTTCATGGTTTAGAGATATAGAGAATTTTATAGTTTTTTTAATTTTATTTGTTTATAAAATAAGAAATTTATATTATATTAAAAATGAGTATAGAGAGTAGATGTCAACTGCTTCCGGGTCATCGGCCTCTCATCGGGTTTCAAAGCGACTGAGGCCGGACCTCCCTCTCATTGCATGCGGCAAGTGTGAGGAGAAGATTGTGATGGAGTACCGGGTGAGGAAGGAGTGTCCCAACAAGGGCCGTATCTTCTACAAGTGTCCGGATCGCAATGTGAGTTATTTTATCACATTTGATGATTATGGTTAATTTATACTTATTTTCATGATGATTGTGATTAAAGTTCTAATTTTTTGTTTTAATTTCAGTGGGATGGCACTAGATGTTCAGGCTGGTACTAGGAGGAAGAGTATGTTGAACACATGTAAAACTCTCTTGCGTAGGCGGTTACGGCGGCTGATGAGGCAGTGATCCTACGGAAGAAGCCCATAGATGTTGAACAAACGCATGACCTGTCTGTTTTAGTTGGGATTGGTCGCGAAATCCTTATGCTGCTGAAGTGCATTTTAGCTTTAGTTTTTTAGTAGTAGTTGGGATTGTCTACATTGTAGCGAGACTTTCATAAATTAATACCTTATGTGGTCGCATGCATGTCGTATAATTAACTAATTATGTTCTAGATTTTAATATGGTATGTATGTCATGTAATGCAGATGAGCCGGCATTGGATGTACAATGCTGATCGCCGCTCCCAAGAGTTCATTGAGGGTGTGCATTCTTTCTTACGTGTGGCCGAGGCAAACAAACGCGATGGTTTCATGTGCTACCCATGTGCCATATCTAAGAATTTGAAGGAATATGCTAGCTCAAGGAGTCTTCATTCACACTTGTTGAAGTCGGGTTTTATGCCAAACTATATTTGTTGGACAAAGCACGGAGAAACCAAAGTTATAATGGAAGAAGGTGAAGAAGAACAATGGGACGATGATGACATTATTGCTGAATATGGTGCCTTCAATGATACTGCAATGGGGAAAGCTGAAGAAGTGGTAGTGGCAGAAGATGAGCCCACTGATGATCTTGGCCAGGCCATTCGTGACGCACAAAGAGAATGCGAAAGTAAAAAGGAGAAGATCAAGTTCGAGCGCATGCTAGAGGATCACAAGAAATTTCTATACCCAACTTGTGATGCGGGACATAAAAAGTTGGGTACCACACTAGAATTGCTGCAATGGAAGGTAAAGAATGGTGTATCTGACAAGGGATTTGGAGAGTTACTAAAAATCCAAAAGAAGATGCTTCCGAAGGATAACAAATTGCCCGTCACTACGTACGAAGCAAAACAGGTAGTCTGCCCTTTGGGATTAAAAATCTAGAAGATACATACATATCCTAATGACTGCATCCTCTACCGTGGCGAGGAGTACGAGAAGTTAGATGCATGCCCGGTATGTCATGCATCACGGTATAAGATCAGGCGAGATGACCCTGGTGATGTTGAGGGCGAACGTCCCACGAAGAAAATCCCTGCCAAGATTATATGGTATGCTCCTATAATACCACGCTTGAAACGTCTGTTCAGAAACAAAGACCATGCAAAGTTATTGCGATGGCACAAAGAAGACCGTAAGGTAGACAATATGTTGAGACACCCTGCTGATGGGTCCTAGTGGAGAGCAATCGATAGAGAATTCTCAGAGTTTGCAAATAACGCAAGAAACTTAAGGTTTGCTTTAAGTACGGATAGTATGAATCCTTTCGGAGAGCAGAGCAGTAGTCATAGCACTTGGCCTATTACTCTATGTATCTACAACCTTCCTCCCTGGTTATGCATGAAGCGTAAGTTTATTATGATGCCAGTGCTCATCCAAGGCCCAAGGTAACCTGGCAACGACATCGATGTGTACCTGAGGCCACTAGTTGAAGAACTTCTACTTTTGTAGAATAGACCAGGTGTACGTGTGTGGGATGAGCACAAACGGGAGCACTTTGACCTGTGAGCATTGTTGTTCGTAACAATCAATGATTGGCCTGCTCTAAGTAATCTTTCAGGACAATCAAACAAGGGATATAATGCATGCACGCACTATTTCGATGACATTAAAGGTATATTCTTAAAAAAAATGTCAAAAAGTCGTGTACCTTGGCCATCGTTGATTTCTTCCAGCGAATCACCCCCTAAGAAAGAAAGACAAGCATTTTAAAGGTAAGGCAGACCACCAGACCAAGCCGGGCAACCGAACTGGTGAGGATGCACTCAATATGGTCAAGGATGTGAAAGTAGTATTTGGAAAGGCACATGGCAGCAAACCTGTTCCGAACGACGTCGACGGTCACGCACCCATGTGGAAGAAGAAGTCCATATTTTGGGAGCTACCCTATTGGCAAGTCCTAGAGGTCCGTAGCGCGATCGACGTGATGCACTTGATGAAGAATCTTTGTGTGAACCTGGTAGGCTTCATGGGTGTGTATGGGAAGCCTAAGGACACACTTGAAGCACGATAGGACCTACGGTTTTTGAAAGAACGAGACAACCTACATCCAGAGAAGACAGATGATGGACACCATTACTTAAGTCCTACCAGCTACACTCTTAGCAAAGAAGAGGAGGAAAGCATGTTTGAATGCCTAGCAAGCATCAAGGTACCATCTGGATTCTCCTCGAATATAAAGGGTATAATAAATGTGCCAGAGAAGAAATTCCTAAACTTAAAGTCCCATGACTGCCACGTGCTCATGACACAATTGCTTCCAGTTGCATTAAGAGGAATTCTACCTCCAAATGTACGTCTAGCCACCGTGAAGCTATGTAAATTCCTCAATGCAATTTCTCAGAAGGCAATCGATCCAATGGATCTAGCTAAACTACATAATGATGTGGTTCAATGTCTTGTCAGCTTTGAGTTGGTGTTTCCTCCTTTCTTCTTTAATATCATGACACACCTCCTAGTTCACTTGGTCAAGGAGATTAGCATTCTCGGTCCTGTGTTCTTGCACAACATGTTTCCCCTTTGAGAGGTTCATGGGAGTCCTAAAGAAATATGTTCACAACCGTGCTCGGCCAGAAGGAAGCATCGCCAAGGGCTATGGAACAGAGGAGGTCATTGAGTTTTGTGTTGACTTTATTCCCGACCTTGACCCGATTGGTGTTCCTGAATCGCGACACGAGGGGAGACTAAGTGGAAAGGGGACACTAGGGAAGAAAACATATATTGGTACGTAGGATAATTATTTTAATAAAGCACACTACATAGTTCTGCAAAACTCCTCCTTGGTGGATCCGTATATCGAGACACATAAAGAGTTGCTGTGATCTGAGTTTCCAGCGAAGTCTGAAGCTTGGATTACGCGTCAGCACATGGAAACTTTTAGTGACTGGTTGCAAAAAGAATGTCAGGGTGATGAGAGTATTGATGAGCAGTTGTATTTGTTGGCTAGGCAGCCATACAAAGGGTACGAGATAAATGGAAATACATTTTACACAGTAGCCCAAGATAAAAGGAGCACCAACCAAAATAGTGGTGTCCGCATAGATGCCACCGACCCTAATGGAAATAAGCAAACATATTATGGCCGCATAGAGGAGATATGGGAACTAAACTATGCACCTACTTTTAAGGTACCTTTGTTCAAGTGCCAATGGGTAAAGGCGACTGGAGACGTGGTAGCAGTCGACAACCAGTATGGAATGACAACCGTAAACCTCAACAATATTAGGTACAAAGACGAACCGTTCATCCTTGCCAAGGATGTGAATTAGGTGTTCTATGTCAAGGACATGTCTATAAAACCGAAGAGAGGGAAAAACAACAACGACCCAATCAATGAGCCAAAGCGCCACATAGTTCTTTCAGGGAAGAGAAACATCATCGGAATTGAAGACAAGTCAGACATATTAGAAGATTATGAAAAGGATGACCGAATTCCACCCTTCACAGTGAACAAAGACCCAAGCATCCAGCTAAATGATGAGGACACTCCATGGTTACGACGCGATCATAACCAAGGGATATACGTTAAGAAGAAGTTCACTACTATGCCCGCTTGATATATATAGTGATGTTTAATAGTGTGTATTAGAGGTATTATGTAATAATTGTGAATTCAGAGATGTTTATTAGGTGTTTCCTTTTTTTCTATATTCAGATTAAATTTGTGTTTGATGGTGGGATTTCTATGTCGCACAAAGCAAAAAGCAAAAGCAATGCATCTGATGTGAAAAAATTAGTGAAAAAATTGTTTTAGTCCCGGCTTGATATGGTGATGTATTAGACCTATTATGTAATAATTGCGACTTCAGATTTTTTTGTCGTGTTTTCATATTTTCTACGGTTTAAATGATTTTTCAATGTCAATAAGATGTGAAAACTAATTTCCTGTCGAAAATCAATAGTTTTAATGATTTTAATTAAGTAGTACATTTTTGCATAGTGAAAATTATGATTATTATTTACACTATGTTAAATATTTATACGGTAAAACAAAAGAGTTTAGGTTACAGATTTTTCTTATGTACAATAATGCAAAATCAGGTCCAGGAATTCTTTTTGTAATTTTTTTGCTAATATTTTATTTACTAGGCAATTAACAACTCTATGCATATTTATATAAAACAAATATATAAAAAAGGAAAAACTTCTAGAAACCGGTGAGAAGCCAAACTGCAGCCCACCTTTACTCCCGGGTGGATCAACCACCCGGGACTAAAGGTGGGCTGCGTTTTGGTGGCCCGCCAAAATCACCTTTACTCCTGGGTCGTGGCTACACCCGGGACTAAAGCTTAGACCTTTAGTCCAAGTTTTAACCATCACCCGAGACTAAAGAACCTTTAGTCCCGGTTCTAACTATCACTCGAGACTACTAAAGAACCTTTAGTCCCGGTTCTAACCATCACCCGGGACTAAAGGTCTCCCTTTATAAACCACGCCCTTCTCCCTTCTCTTCCTCTCTGTCTCCGCCACGCTGTCGCCTCTCTTCTCCATCAGATCGATCCGATCCAGCAGCGTCGCCGCCCCCAGGCGACCACCAGAGCGCGCCCGAGCATTCCCCGCGCTGCCGCACCTTCGAGGACGAGGAGCCCCGGAGCCATCCCCGCGCTACCTCACCGAGCGCCAAGCCTCCAGCCTGCTGCCTCACCGGGCGCGCCTGAGCCTTCCCCCGCCCCCCAGCGACCACCGAGTGCGCCTGAGCCTTCCCTGCTGTTGCCAAGACCTTCGAGGATGAGGAGCCGGAGCCTTCCATGTTGCCTCACGGAGCGCACTGAGCCTTCCTGCAGGCTGCTTGCTTGAGCGAGCCCGAGCCTTCTCCAAGATCCGCAGCAGGCCACAACATCTCTATTACAACACGTCTTCTCTAGGTTTGGCCCGGTCTCCCTCTTCCTCTGCACTCTCTTGCTGCTATATGGCCAACTCATTCAGTGCCATTGCTCAATGAATGTATCGCTTTGATTTGGTGCTAGCTAGTAGCCTTTGCAATTGGTGCATACTTCTATTTATATGTTAGGCGCCTTGGTGCTAGAATGTGGGTGACTGATGAGGCCATGAATTCATACTGATATTTATGCTTGTGTCTGACCCTATGTAATATGTATTTGCATGTGCGTGTCGATGATCAAATTAAATGGCAAAGACATGTACCACTGTTATTACCGGTCAATCACCCATGCCACTTGAGGTTGAGGGTAATAATTTAGCTAGTTTGCTACTTTTGCATGGTGATATTTGATTTCACCTAACCATACTTACTGCTCTTAAGAGGCAAAATATTCTTTCAGATTGTAGGAATAGTGATAGCTTCCCAGTCCTATAATGAAATAGATTATTACTATTTTTAGTAAAGTCTAAGTCTCTAACATGTTTTTTTGCTGCAGGAGCTGGACCTCGCGTTTGACACCTTGGATGTGAGCCACCGCCGCCACCATATATAATCCGTTTATGATGGATTAATTGCTCTAACCTTTTGTAATCGGATGGATGCATGTGCCGAGCCCTCGTGCCGGCAATCTTGTAATGCGATTTTGCGCCGAGCCATCGAGCTCAGGGGAGCACGGGCGCAGCCCGGTGTCTCGTCGTTTCCTCCTTTTTTTGCGGTAGCTTATGATGATGCCGGCCCCTAGATCCGAGACGTTCGATGGCGTCCGTGATGTTGTAGTAGCAGAGCACGTAGTTCTCGTACTCGGGCGGGCATACCTCCGCCTCCTTGGCGCGGACTAGTTAGAAAATTATAGAAAATCCATACTAGTTGAACTTACGGACCGTGTTCATCTCGACTAGCATGTTCTCTGCCGAGCGGTAACGGACGTCAAGGAGGAGCTTTGATTCTACGAGGGAGAGCGACAACGGTCGTGGAAGACCTTGTTCCCTTCCTCGTAGAATCGGAGCTCTTCCGTGGCCAAGTACGGTGCCGTCCGGTGGAGAAATGCTCGCCGAGATAATCACGTAAGCAAGATCAACTAGTATGGATGGTTATTTATTTAAACATGTTTTTGAGCTAGAATTTGATGGATATTTGATAGATATAGTTTTTATTTTTTATAGATATATCTAGTGGTGTAAAAGCTAGATGGCTGCCCCGAGAGACAACATGGATGAAGAAATGATGGATATTATCAACATCAGCATTCAATTTGCCGATGGTGACCAGCAGGATGTAGATGACGGGAGTCAATACCTGGCTCTTGAAGATAACCAAGAAAATATTGCGCAACAAAAATACTGGCGAGGTATATATATTTATATATATATTTGAATATCTATCATCTATTATTTGTACACATGATATTTATTTATTCTTTTTTATACGTAGCCCTCTGGATCGACGACCACAACGGCGAAAAGCAAAAATATTCGAGGTCTGAAAAAGCCATTGGAGGGACGCTACATAATATCGGAATTCAATATCGAGACAGGCGAACCACTTGGTCCACATGCAAGGAAATTCATGCAACACTGTGGGTGCCTTATAAGGGACAAACTTCCGATCAGTGCCCGTGAATGGAAGCAAAAGATCAACGAGCCTCATGTTAGTTTTGTCTCTGATCTTGATAAGAATTTAATTTGGGATGATATCCTTCAATATTTCACGTTGCAAGCGGATGATTATGATGCTATCAAAGATGATGAATTGAAGGAACTAGTTCGAAAGTGGGCTATGAAGAAGATAGCCTCACAATTTCAGACTTGGAAGAAATCCCTATACACAAAATACGTCAAGAAGAACCTAACGTCCAATTTCAATACTAGTGGCCCGCTCGCGAAGTTGAGGCCCTACTGGAATAATTTTGTACAGTACAAGACATCGGAATAGGGTGAGGAACGGGTGAGAACGAACCAAGAGAATGCCTGACAAAAGGTATACCACCATGGCATGGGATCAGGTGGCTACGCGACTGCCATTCCCAAGTGAGAAAAAATGGAAGTGGACATTCTTGCCAAGGGTATCACACCAGAAACACTCAATTGGCCCAAACACGCGAATAATTAGTTTTTCGCTCATGGGGGAAGACTAGACCTAGAGACCGAGAAGCTGGTTCATGGCACAAAACTCGAAAGAGCAACACAAAGATTTTCTTATGCTCTACAAGCTAAAGCTATTGGTGCGTTCAGGCCCAATAGAGAGAAGGATGAACTGACTTATGTCCTCGGGACCGCTGAACACAGTGGCCGAACGAGAGGTTTAGGACGGAACATTTCTTGGGAGCATGGTTTCTCTGACGATAGAGATACATACAGAAGCCGCCAGAGAAGGAAGGATGAGGATGCAGTGTGGATCAGCAGGTTGGAGGAATTGGTTCGTGAGTCACGGGAGGCGTTGCTTCAAGCACAGGAGCGCGAAAAAGACATGAAAGCTAGAATGCAGGACGAAATTATAATGCAAGTGCAAATAGCAATGAGTGCCCAAAGGCAGACATCAGATCTAGGAATCAACATTAATATTAGCCCCCCTGATCAGTTGAAAAGCAGCTGCGCTTCCACGAAGTTGCCAAATCAAGATGACGCAATGCTACGTTTCCCCGTGGATGACATCACTGCACCGTTTACATCATGTGAGCTACACATTCTAAAAGAGAATGCCACAATCATGGTGGCTCTCAGTGTTTTTTCTCCTCTAGATCCTACCAAGACACCAAGAATCCATGGGGCAATAATACCACCTGGATATGTTAGCGTCTCAGTGGATAGAGTTAACAAAGGTTTTAGTGATCTGGCTCTTGACATTTCAGGAGGTGATGGGGAGAAGACTCTAGGAGAAGTAGAGAAGACATTCATACTATGGCGCAAGCGCTACATCATTATTCCCGGGGTCTCTAGTCCACCGCCGCTTCCTCAACTGCCAGACAATAGGTGCGGACAAAAGTGAACGAAACAATTTTTTCACAAATTTTTTATTGACATGCATGATTAATAATAACAATTTCTTATACCTAATTGTTCTTTTTTGTAATCACACAGCAGGGCCTCCGCCAACCTAAGTCCAATTATTCAATCTCTAGATCATCATAGTGCTTCGGGCAATGATTATGCAACGCCGCCATCGCCGCCACCTCCAAGGAGGTCTCCAACGCCTCCAAGGAGGTCTCCACCACCGCCACCTCCAAGGAGGTCTCCAACGCCTCCAAGGAGGTCTCCAACGGCTGCCCCACCTCCCTTGATGATCAAGAAGCAGCCAACTCCTAAGAGGTCCGCCCCACAAACGAAGCCGTTGGCCCACCAGTCGACAAAGAAGAAAGCCTCCTCTAATCCAGTTATTTCCCAAAAACTGTCTTACGAGAAAAGTGAAAAAGAATTAAAGGATGCAGTACAAAAAGATGTGAAAAGTTTCTTCGAAAAAGTAAGAAAGCAACGAGAAGCGAGGGAGAACCCGGAGAAACCGTACTTCTACCTAGCTCTAGATCTTCTAAGAAAGAAGGTGGACCAGAAAAAGCGGGAATCTCAAAAGACCCGGCCAAAATCGGACTACGACCGCTCTCTCACTAAGTCATTTGAGGCGGCGCAGAAAAAGACTAGAGTAGGAAAAGGTGTTGCACAACTCGGACAACAATCGCAACAATCAATCCCCCCTCTTGTCATTCGTAATGAATATGGTTCAAACTTAGACTTACCTGACGTCCATTTTGAGGAAATGGTTCGGTTTTACGAGGATGCCGGTTTGGACCTTGCCCAAGTGCTCACTGAAGGACCATCTGCTCCGAAAGTGGATCCTTGGAAGAAATTTAAACATAGAAAGAGTCTATACAACCCTGAGGCCTTAAGTGAACTGGGTACGCAAATATACCTGCTAAACAAGTGGTACATGACGGCGTGTGAACGGGGAGAGAACTTTATTTCTGTCAGAGTTATAAACCAACATTACTTCCGTGGCGTTGACGTTATATATGTCGAGTTTTTAGAATTACACCAACTATGCCACCTGGACTCTCTTGACAAAAGTCTCATTAGCTGCTATTGTCTGTAAGTGTGATTATTTTCTACTATTAAAGTGTATATATATAAAGCTACATGTATATATATAAATTATATATCCTCACACTATATTTTTATATATGCAGATATGAGATGACAGAACTCAGAAAGAGAAAGGATAATGATGTTGGTTTCATTGATATAAATGTCGTATTCAAACACCCTGATCCCCCTCCTCAATGGAAAGCTGAACTCGAGAAAAATCTCATGAGGTTCTCAGTGAACCAACAAAACAAGGACATACTCTTCCCCTACAACTTCAAGTGAATGTTAAATAATTAATGTCGATCATATTGACATTTGTTCAATTATTTGCTTACTAGCTAAGCTATCTCCCATATATATATATGTTGACTCTAGTTAATGTCGATTATATTTGTATATAAAAACATATGCAGCAATCACTGGATATTGATGGTCATCGATATGGCCAATAGTCGGTTGAGCATCTTAGACTCGTTAAGAAAAGAGCAAACAGAGTACCAAGACATGATAGATATTATCCAAGGGTAATTTGGTCTCTCTAGCAACTATATATACCCCGATCTCTTAACTGCAACAATTATTGAAGGCCAAATTAATTTTTTATTTTATGGGGCGCAGTGTTTGGAAAAGTTTCATTGAGGAACACCAAATGAAACATTGCAAAGCGCCACTGGATGTAATCGCACACAAAGTAAGTACTAGCTACATATATATATATAATTCAATTAACACCATGCATGCTTTTAATTCACCGAATCTTTTTTCTCGTAAAAGTGGGTTTTGAGGCAAGAACAGGGAAACAACTATTGCGGATACTATGTTTGCGAGTTCATCATGGCGTACTCAAAAAGAACTCCTGAAGAGAACCTCAAAGTATGTTATATAAATATATTCATATATTCACAATTTCTTTTATTGCTCATATATATAAGTAATCCGTGACCAACAAAACACACACACACATATATATATATTAATACTTTTCCTTTAACTTTTATTGAAGACTCTATGGTTGAAGAAAAAAGTCATATGACGTGACCAACTGAAAGCAATTCAAGAGACCATAGCAGGATTTCTTAATGACCAGGTCCTACACCCTGCCGGCGAGTTCTACAATGACGTGAACGAAACATGGAAGTCAAACCAGATGGAGTGAATTTGTTATCCCAAAGATATGATAGAATATACAATGCAAGATTTATTTATATATATATATATATATATACATATTATATGTACATAAAATAATGTACAATATATGTATATGCATGTAATATATACGTTAGTTTCATATTTTAGTTTGTACAAAATATTCGAACATTATAAACGTGTAGAATACGTATATTATTAGCAGCATAGAATGCGTATTTGAAAACCAAAACGATTCATCAATTGAAAATAGAAAAAAAAAGAAAAAGAAAACCTTTAGCCCCGGTAGGTAATACCAACCGGGACTGAAGGGCCGACCCATGTGGCCAAGCCGGGAGGCCTGCCTTTAGTCCCGGGCACGAAACCAGAACTAAAGGAGGGTCCTTTAGTCCCGGATTCGTGCTCCCGGTTCTAAAACCGGGACTGAAGGGGGTTGAGAACCGGAAGTACAACCCGTTTCTATACTAGTGCCATAAGATTCTAAGACTTGTGGTGTACGACACTGCTTCGCGTGTACATCGCAAGACGCCTAGAAGATCTGATCGAATACTATAGATATTGTAATCTAAATAGAATACTTACCATATAACCGACTAAATAATTTTTCCTAGTAACCATACCCCTCCAGAGTATACAACGAGGGGCAAGGGGCCCTCTAGTCGCACCCATATACAGATCCCGAGCTTAGCCTAGGGTCTCAGATATCTCATCTCATAATACAATCCACCTAAGACACATGACGTACGGTATTACGTCAAGCTGAGAGCCTAAACCTGCACGTCAAGCTGAGGGCCTAAACCTGCCTAACCGCTGTCTCTTGCGTTCTGTGTCACCATCTAGTTTCTGTCACGCGCACCTTCACCGATTCATCTACTACCATGGGTATACCCCTCGATTGGCTGTCGGCCGTATTTCGTCGACAAGCTTCTTGTCTGCGCTTAGCAACATCAGCAACATGGATTTCACGTGAGCTACGCCCTTCACGAGCTGAGGATCGTGATTAGCAAATCAGTACCATACCTCTGCACGTAGGTTTGAGCCTTTTTTTTTGCCGCAAAGGTTTGAGTCACCCTGGGCGCTTTTTCACAAAAAACCGAACACCGAACCGAAACCGAACCGAATAGTCGGTAGTTCGGTTTTTCGGTTCGGCTTCGGTCTTTGGTTTTAGAAACATCGGTCATCGGCTCGGTGTTCGGTTCCTATGTAAAACCGAACCGTAAACCGAGAACACCAAACATTCATCAACTCTTGCCTCTCAGCAGCCCGTGTCCCTCTCCCCGTCCTCTCAGCAGCCCACCTCGGCCCAATTAGCAGGCCCACTCGGCCACTCCACCAGACCACCGCTTCGGCCCCGCCCCCACGTGAGATGACGCGACGAGACAGACACCCGAGCGGGCGAGCGGCCAGGAGCGAACTTGCCCCAAACCCTACCGGGAGAGAGCGGCGGCGACGCGACGGCCACGCGCGAGAGGGAGCGATAGGGCGGTGGGTGTGACTTCGCCGACGAGCGCCAGTGGAGCTGCTGCCAAAGCTCAAGCGCAAGGCGGTGCAGCGGCAGCGGCGCCAGCGCCCGGCGGAAGCGAGCGAGTGGCGGCTGCGAGCGCCGGAGCTGGCGAGCGGCGTGGCGAGTAGGGAGAGGAGCTGCACAGCCACGGCCGCGGCGGCAGGAGCGACTTCGAGTGAGATCAGCGAGGAGCGGAGCAGGTTAGCAGGAAGACTTCGGTCATCTTGGTTTAAACCGAAAAGCCGAATTAGGAAACTGAAACCGAACTCGTCGGTTTTGCATTTTTGAAATAACCGATCGGGTGTTCATTGCTGGAAACCGAAGTTTACTAAAACCGAACAAACCAAACCGAATTTTCGGTTTAAACCGAATGCCCGGTCTGAGCAGTACGTGAGGGGGAGGGGCCAAGGAGTAGCTCAGAGCTAGCACATTTGATCAGAACATACGCTGAGGAATGTTCAGTATTTAAAAAATTCAGAGCGGAACCTATTCCCCGTCCGACAATACCAGTATGGAGCAAACCTCCAGAAGGTTTTGTCAAACTCAACTGTGATGGAGCATTCAGAGATCATGACCTGTCTGGTGGCTGGGGATTTGTTATGCGAGATAGTTAAGGAGCTGTCATTGGCGCGGGTTATGGAAAATTGCAGAAAGTCTTAGAATCTCTACATGCCGAGCTTGTAGCGTGCCTTCAGTCTGTACAACGAGCTGTGGAGCTGGGAGTGCAGAAAATAATCTTAGCGACTGATGCCGCAGCGGTGATTCAGGCGTTGTCCATCCAAGGTGTTGATCGAAGCTCGGCAAGCGGTCTCGTTTGGGAACTCAAGGATTTGATTCATTGTAATTTTGTTTCAAATGTAGTAGTTCATAATCCACGTTCTTGTAACTTGGTAGCTCATTCCTTCGCTGCTTGTGGAGCCAGTCTTGGTTCGGGTACTGTCTCAGTGCGAGATAGTTTTCCAAATTGTACTCAAATTCTGTTGGCCAATGAATTAGCCTCAGTTAATGCGTAATGGAGATCCCCTTCCATGTTCAAAAAAAGAAGCATGGCTGAGGTGCAAGGAGAGTCATGGAACCGACCAGGCGATCGGAAGGATATCAGTGCATGCATGCACGTCGGAGATCCCGCTCATCCTTCATCACCTCGGACGGAAGGGCTGTTGACTGTTGTGCCATGCACGCCACACACGCAGCCTTTCTTCGCGTTCACGAAACTTACTCCTTTTCTCTGCTTGCACGAAACATAAAGTACGACGCGTGCAGTGAATCTAAAATGCTACACAAAATTAAAGAAAAATCTAGATGAGAACAATGCTATATATATAACATATGGAGATATTTACCATAACGTTATAGTAAACCATTTAGCAGGGAGTTACTATAATCTCGTAAATTAACATTGTAATTATCGTAACTCAAAGTGGCTACAAAATAAGTTATTTTGTAGCTAGCTATAGGGTAGTATATATACACTAGATCATGCCCGTGCGTTGCAACGTGAACAAAATAATATCACAGTAATTTTAAGCTTAATCTGCATATTAGCATGTGAGTGTTATTTCTTTATGTGATTGCAGCATTTCATCAGATTTGTCAGCTTTTCTTCAACAATCTCCATAAGGGAACCTGTGCGTTGTAGAGATATGATTTTCGACGTGGAAGAGTTTGTTTCTGAAACGGTTTTTTTCTGTTTGTATCTTTTTTCAGTAAACTCTTTTTGTCGTATTTTTTTGGAAAGCGGGGACGGAAGAACTTTTTGGCGTGATTTGATTTTTTTCGGTTTGGAAACGGGAGGTTGGTTTTTTCTGTGTTTTTTTTTATGTGGGGGGGGCGCCTTGAGCATTTATAGCTGTAGAGATTTTTAGTGTAGATAGATAGATAGAAGATAGCTACCTATGTGGAAGATAAAAAACTCATGGCTGCTCTTCTCCTTTTAGGTGGTCCGATCCGGATTGCATGTGGACAAAGCTAAGACCGATCCGAATTTTCTTTTAGCCAAGGTCAATCCGGATTTTGCATGTGGGCATGCACTTGCACCGTATATCCTAGAGGGATGAGCGTCCGGAATTTTCTTTTTGGCAAGACCGATTAACGTATTCTCGAGGGGCAAGCATGTACACTCTGAGGATTTTTTAGGTGGTACTAATTGGCGGCGTGGGGTGATCGCGTAATTGATCCACGATTGTTATGGGAATTGATTTTTGCCTTCGATTTTGTCGTGGTTGTTATGGGGATTGAGCTGATCGCATGGAGCGAAAGTGCGTTGTCTTCTGATCTAATCGCATGGAGGGAATTGATTAGTGCACGCGTTGCCTTCCCGACCGATCGCACGGAGAATTGATTTTTGCCTTCCGATTTCTTTTCGCCGCTGTTATGGGGATTGAGCTCGATCGCATGGAGCGAGTGCACGTTGCATTCTGATCTGATTGCATGAAGCGGCTTTTGGTGTAGCGTGTGGACGGAATAGATATATATATATATATATATATATATATATATATATATATATATATATATATATATATATATATATATATATATATATATATATATAAAGACAAGCAGTTTGCCAACGCCTTACCATAGGCATCATCCGTCACTCTAGGAGTGAGGAAACCAGAGCTCAGCGAAATCCCTCTCGTTTTGCTCAAAAGCTCCGATAACAAAGAAGATACCAAAAAAAAAAAAAAACTCATGGCTGCCTCATCCGCCATAGTACCTGAACACAACAGAACGGCCGGCACACAGACCGTCCACATAGCTCAAAGCAGCACCGGCGGCGCCTACTCAGCCACCTCCACATCCAGGTCCCCGTTCCCGCAAGCTCCGGCTGGTCCGGCCGCCCCTCTGGCCCAGCATCAGCTCCCTGCGACCCACACGCCCACCACCACCAGGACCGCCCGGCATCGCGGTCCCTGCTCCGGTCGCCGACAGCGTGGATCCGATCGAAGGGTCACGGCTTCGGGTCGGGCAAGCACACGCCCCGCCGGCCCGCCGGGAATTTCCACTACGACGCTCGCAGTTACGCGCAGAACTTCGACGAAGGCGGCCGCGAGGAGGAGGACGCGCTCAAGCAGCACAGGTACTCGTCGCTCGGCCTCCTCGCGTCGCCGTCGAACCTGCAGGGCATTAGCGGCGGCAGTATTAGCAACGGCGAGAAGCCAGCGCGAGAAAGATTACGTGTGATGGAGTGAAACGGGTCTTCGCGTGTTTCTTGTCGGCATTTGGCAATTCAGAGCATCCATCCTGTTCATTTTGTTGGGTTTTTGTGTTCCCGCTAAAAAATTTTACGTGCAAATGTATGGGCGTATGTAGATGATGATATTTCGTCGTCTGGACAATGGATTCTTTTTCTGCTCATCTCACCAGTTTATGTGTATGTTGTATTTCGAAATTTGGTTCATCACACTCTCAATCCGTGTGTCTCACCATTTTCCGGTGCTGTCATAGCTTGGTTTACTAATAGTAGTAGTATGTGATGAATTAGAGACTAGAGCTCTAATTGGTTCACTACTACAAAAACGGTTTTCGCCGCCAACGACATTTCTACTGTCTATTTTATAGAAACCGTTGGTGATGATTTTAACCATTTTCACAAATGGTTCATATTGTGAATGATTTTCACGGATGGTTCGTAATCCGAATCATTAGTGGAAATGTGTGACCCCCACCCCCGTGTGTGCTTTCTCAGGGCAGCCGACAGGTGAGGCCCAACTATCGCCCACGTGTCACTTTGTGATTGGCTCTAGTGGGGGTAGACCAATGGACCCACAGGTCCCTTATTCATACTTTTCTACCACTGGCCACTGTGATCTCCTCTCTGAACTCTTCAGAAGGTGATCTCGCGCGAGCCACCGAGATGGCATTTTGGATATCCACTTCTTTCGGAGAGACTGGTGCTACCATACAGAGCTTCCTTGCAAGAACAGACATTTTGGCTCACGCCGGTGGTTAGATCATGGTCGAATGAATGGGGGGCTATAGGGGATATGGGCCCCCAATAATTTTAATTCAGATAGTACAATATCTTAATGCTTAAGCCAAGCAAACTAGGCATCTGAATAAAGGAGTGCAGAAGCTGAATTGTTTGGCTATATGTATCCAACCATTAACAACAACCTAGAGATGGCTGCATAACATTAAGGAATACTTCTAATTAATATGCAATGTTGCAGCCTCAGATTAGCATTTTGTGGATACAGTATCCTTCTCCCAAGCTCCATTGGTGAGAGAGAATAAAGTTTCAAGTTTCAAACTGAAGAAATTTAGTTTAAGAGTCTAACAATATTTTTTTTACCTTCCCAAGCTCCATTGGTGAGAGAGAATAAAGTATCAAGTTTCAAACTGAAGAAATTTATTAGTTTAAGAGTCTAACAATATTTTTTTACCTTCTTGGTAGCTTTTCTATTTGACAGAATAGTTAAGTTGCACATATTTAGAGTTAGCATTGAATTTAACGTCCTTAGAAGGTGGCACATGCTCTCAGACTGACATATTTCACTTGTCCAAATTTTTATGCAGTAGTTTTAGGCATGTGACTTTGATCTTCAGAACTATAACAAAAAAGAGCAACCGGTTCAGTGATACTTGTAATGTAACAATTGATGATTCTCGATTTTTTCTTGCCTAAATATCATGCATCCTAAGAATATGAGGGCATAAAAAGACCAATGTTATATCTGTTTTTAACGATTGGCTTGCTTATCATCAAATTGTATAATGAACTCACTTTCTTGAGTAACACTTCTTCCATTAAATACTCACATCTTCAAGTGCCAGAAAAGGTAAATTTACCCTGCTAACAGTTATGTCTATTCAGTTATTAGCTTAAATTATGTAAACTTCTGCCGCTACTTGTACCAAACCTGATTGTCCATGCAAAGAGGGAAGCAAACTCATCACTATTTCATCTCCTCTCCCTTAGGCCTTTTTCGGTTTGATGGGGATTGTAAGGGAATGGAGGAAATCTTATGCCCTACAAGGCTACAGGTCAAAATCCTCTCAAACCCTTTGGGGAGAGAATTAACCGAATAAGCCCTTAGTCTTCATTTCGCACGTTCTAGGGATAAACAAGGGAGAACGAGCCCAAGGGGGCATAGGGTTGATCCATCCCATCGACCCAATCCCCATCCATGTTGGGGTTTCAATCAATACATAAGCAATAAATATATGTTTTCATGTGCATTAAGTAAAGTTCAGTGAAGGTTGACTGAACAATTTAAAGAAAGACCAAAAGTTGACTTTTTGATCCATTGCTTGGATGGACTATGCATAGCTCTTGTCTAATGCACTCCATTTACCTACTCATACACACTAATCGTGGTTTACGTTGCGGAGTTATGTCTGTGGAAGGTTACATGCTGACCTCAAATGATCAAGTAGCCTTGCATTGATAGGTTAATCTTCCTTTTTTTTAGTTGTCTCTCGCCTAGGAAGGCACGACGCTCCCTCGTTCTATGCGAGGTTTGGGAACTTTTGGCTTAAAATAAATTCAAGAATATTATTTCAACACAAGGAACTATCCTTCGTCTCCTTTAGACACAAAATCAAATTAAAGGTGAGATGGCCACTTGGTATATATACTCTCTCTCTCTCTGAATAAATAGATTTCGGAGTTGTCTCAAGTCAAACTTTTTAAACTTTGACTGAATTTGTAGAAAAAAAAATATCAAGATTTATGATATCAAATTAATATTATTAGATGTACCATACAATATATTTTCATAATATGCTCATTTTATGTCATATAAGTTGTTATCTTTTTTCTATAAAGTTAGTCAAATTTAAAAAAAAAAGTTTGATCGACACGTATTTTAGGAATTGATTTATTTGGGGATAGAGGGAGTATACAGCTAGAGCGAGGTGTCTTGAACTGTTCATTGAGCGAGAGTGTTTATAAGGCATGAGGAAGAGTGTTTATAAGGCATCAGAAACAATGCCCCCTGACGGATCGGGGGACCTGCCCACCGGCAGTAGTCACCGACGACGCGCCGCTTAATTCGAAGGCTCTCCTGCTTTGACGTCACGGTCCCGGGTCCTGCCTCTTGGTTTTGTAAAGCGCTCGTGCAGTGCAGGCCTACGCAGAATCCCTCTGTTCATGGCTGCTGACTGAACTCTCCGGTGATGTGCAGCGTGCATGCACACGTTCGAGTGCATCTGCTAACCTCCCGATGAAAACGGATCCTGTTCCGTTCCGCTGAACACATTACACATGGAGGCAAAGCCCAAGTTTTTATATCCGGCTGGGCACAACGAAAGAACACGATCAGCGGATCAAATGGAATCCGGACGACACCGGATGACCTAGCGGATCGAGCAGGGCCAAGCACACACAACCCGAAAGGCTGGTGCAGGTGATTGGTCATATCTCCTCCTTCCATGCCCTGTCATGCTCTGCTTCCGCAGCTGCTCACCACTCATCACGCCCACAGCCACAGGGTCAGGGAGGCCCACAGGCAGCGACAGAAGGCAGCTTTCTTCCCCACAGCGACGGCACGGCACGGCACAGGGAGGCCGGCCACGGGCCACCCATTCCTCGGAAAAGTTCTCCCCCTCCGTCCGTCCATGGCTCCATGCGCCATGCATGCACGCCCCGTCCATCCCAGGCACTGTTGCCTGGCACAGGCACTGACGCCTGGGCCCCCGGCTCGCAGTCGCACGCCACGGCCCCACGCGCAGCGTAGCGAGGCTAGCAGCTCGTCCTCTCGATCTGTCAGGTGAGGTGAGGTGAGGGCGTGAGGCACGCTTGTTGCTGTAGCTTTCACCTTCGAGATTTCGACAGTTTGGGTCAATCCGTCGACCGTCGTATACAAGTTCTACCTGATACATACTACTCCGCTGCTGGCCACTTGGGGATAAAAAAGGAGTTTTTTTTAACAAAAGGGCTAAAAAAACTTGATGTACAGTGCAGGCTTCACCGCCAATCCGCCATGGGTTTTCATTGTGCGCGATGTGGCAATGGCGATTTGTGGTGACACAAGGATCTTGAGGTTTAAGTCACTAAAAAAGGATCTTCAGGTTTAAGTCACTAAAAAATGATCTTCAGGTTTAAGTCACAAAAAAAGGATCTTCAGGTTCTGTACATTGTAGATTTGTAGTAGCTCTTTCAGGCTTGCAAGGCTCTCTAGAATATACATTTGAGCTAAATCAGTGCAGATTGATTCATGGGGTCAGTTGCTTGATCTGGATGCCCCATGTCTGAACATCTTAGCAGTAGATCGACGACCGCAATCAGGCAAGGTGGGGGCAGCTGTCGTTTCAGGCATTTTAGCAGTACTCCTTTCAGTGTGCGTGCGCAACGTTACTGAACTGCAATTATGCTTATTACCAAACTCAGGCCAAAGTACAGTGCAGAGAATACAAAATCCAAAAGACCATTCATGTTCAGGCTGTATTTATAGAAACAAAAGTTTTGCTTTCTACCTGTACACACCACTGCCCATACCAACCTGACTGCAGTAAACTGAATAAAAAAAATAATATACGTGCATTCAGATAGAACTCATAGGACCTCTACGTGTAGTCTAGCGGCAGCGGCGAAGCCACAGTGCATGTGTCGGGGTCATGCGACCCCGATAACTTTGTACGAATCAGTGGAACCCCACGTATTCCGGCCAGCTACGACCCTATCAGATTGAGTTCATGAATCTGTGCGACCCGGCAGCAGTTTAGCCTAGATTCGCCGCTGTCTAGCGGGTAAAACTCAACTTAGATAAATGACTTGTTAATGTACCTCATGTCAAGCGTAGTCGCGGCCATGGCGCCACCGCCGAGGTAGCAGCGACGTGGAGGCGCGGTCCAGTGGCGGCGGCGAAGGCGATGGCGCTTTCCGTCGCTTACAACGCGCCCTTCTAGATCGGACTAGGCCTAAGACGTCGGTGGGACGCTGGCGGCTACGGTGAACCTCGTGACTTGAGCCCTAGCCCCCACCTCCTATTTATTACGCTGCACTTGGTTCACGTTTTAGTCGGCGGTTGTGTTTGTTACTCTTAGAGCTTGGCTCCCAGCCGGCTAGAGCGTCGCCCGTAGAGCTTGCCAACTTGTGTGGCAGCCCCGAGAGGTTTGTAACCATCTCTTAAAGCTAGTAAACTTACCCCTTATTTCAAGAGTTAAGTCTCTTGACTTGAGAATGAGGAATGGCTGAAAAGCTCTAAGCCTTAGTGGCTAACCTCAACAACGTGGAGGTAGGCAAGCCTTGATGGCGAGCCAAACCACGGGATAAATTATTGTGTTACTTGTGCTTGATTTACATTACTTGCGTGACATATTGTTGATTGAGGTGATTTCTAGAGTTTGAGGCTGATCTACTTGTGTGTGGTGTTCCCACCACTTTCAGCTGTCGATCTGTAATCTACTACCCTGTAGGAAGCTAAGAAATTTACCCAATCTAAATTTCGTTGGGTAGATTTTTAAACTGTGAACTAATCTCTCCTACAGATGCGGTAGTGCCGCACTCACAGTGCCGCAATGCCGCGGGTGAATTTGACTTCGGTTTGAGTTAAATTTTTACAGGCCTATTCACCCCCCTCTAGGCGTTCCAGAGATCCTACAAGCGGTATCAAAGCGAGGTTATCTCATGTACGCTTCACCGCGTGAGGTATGGAGCCCGGGGGAGGATCCGGTGTTGTGAAGCCCATCAACGTCGATCCAGAGGATGTTGGACTGCATGACACCGACAATAGTGAGCTTAGCGCCTCTACAGTGAGTAACTCCATGCTCCCGCAACTAGAGGCAACCGATGCCAAAAAGGCTTAAAATGAAGAAGAAAGAAGAAGAAGAAGGGTAACTAGAAAAGAGAAAAGAGAAGCAAGAGAGAAGAAGAAGGAGCAGCTACGGTTAGAAGAGAAGAAAGCAAGAAAAGAAGAAAGAAGACTCAAGAGAGAAACTAGAAGAAAAAGAAGAGAAGCAAGAAAGAAGAAGGAATAAGAAGCAAAAGCCTCCAATGCATCTTTAAGTGAGCTATCTAGCAGCTCCGAAGATGGTGATGATGATGAGTCCTACCAAGTGCATAGCAAGAAGCACAAGAAAGGAAAGGGCAAGAAGAATGACGACAACAAATATGCCACCGTATCCTTTAACTATTCTTCTATGTCTATGACTAACCATGATGGCAAATCTTTCATGAATGTGCCCGTAGGCAAGTTACCTTATTTCGACAGGACTAACTTTACCAAGTGGAAGCGCTTGATGAGAGCCTATCTTATAGGTCTTCATGTCGGCATTTGAGAGGTTGTTTGCAATGGATTTGAGCCACCAGTTGATCCCAAGAATCCAACCATGGAAGAAATGAGAATCACCCACCTTAACGGTCAAGCTACTAGTGTGCTACTTAGTGCCTTGGATGGTGATGAGTATAATAGAGTGATTGGTGTGGATGTTGCCAAGAAAATTTAGGATACTTTGCGTCTTGCACATGAAGGGGTTGACAAAATGAGAAAAGCAAGAATTAATTTATTGATGTCCAAGCTCAACCGATTTGTTACCTTGGATGGAGAAGGGCCACAAGAGATGTTTGATAGGTTGATGACCATGGTGGACAAGATTAGAGGCTATGGTTGTGATGAGCTAGATGATCACAAAGTTGTCAAAATTATATTGGAAGCTTATTCACCAAGAAGAAGGACAACTAAATGACCTTTGACATGCAAAGAGAAGAAGCAAATAAGAGGAAGAAGCTTGGAGAATTACAAGCAAAGCTAGAAGGTATCAAGATCAACATGGGTGTAGCTCTCAAAGCCAATAAATCAAGCAAGCAAGGCTCTAATAGCAAGTCCAAGACCTACAAGCAAGCTTCAATTAGCAATCCCAAAGCAATCAAGCAAGTTCAAGAAAGAGTACAGAACACCTCATCCTCTAGTGAGAGTGAACATGATGATGACCAATATGAGAAAGTGGATGATGTTGCTCTCTTTATGAGGAGGTTTCACAAAGGGTTGAAGAAGCAAGGGTACAAGGTAGTAAAGAGGAAATTTTCAAACAAGAAGAAGAGGACACGCTACAATTGTGGAAGCACCAATCATTTTATTGCCAAGTGCCCACATGAGATCAAGGAGAACAAGTATAACAAAGGGAAGAAGGAGGACAAGGCCGACTGGAGAAAAAGTAAGAAAAACATGGAAGGAACTCACATTGGGCATGAATAGGATTCATCTATTGAAAGCTCAAGTGAAGAAGATAAGAAAGTTGCAACCATTGCTATCCATGAGCCATCGTCTTCACCAAGACTCTTCATCAACATGTCCGATGATGACTACTACTCCCCTCACATTTGTCTCATGGCAAAGGGTGAGAAGGTAAAATCTAAATCCAAGGCCAAAGCTCCTCTACCTCCACCTCCTTGTGATATCTCTAGTAGTGATATTAGTAATAGCTCTAGTGATGATGAATCTAGTGATGAAGAAATTGATAAATTAACTAAGAACTTAGATGGAAAGACCAAACTATTTATCACTAAACTAATAAAGGACTTAGAGAGTGTCCAAGCCGAGCTAGAATCTAGAGAGGAAACTCTTATCTAACAAGAGGATCTCTACATTGCTAGTAAGGAAGCTCTTGCATTAGAGAGAAGTGATGTGGAATCCTTGCACAAGGCCTTGACCAAAGAACAAGGGGACCACGCTATCACAAAGAAAGAAAATATTGCTCTCAAAAAAAGTATTATGACTTAGATGAAGAACACAAAGAACTTGATGAAAGGTCCTAATGGCTAGAGGGGGGGTGAATAGCCTAATAAAAATTTCTACAACAACACTTAGCAAACCGGTTAGACAATTATGAGGCGAAGCAAGTGTTGCGCTAGCCTACCAAAAATGCAAGCCACCTACCACAATTCTAGTTGATATAGTTTCTATCCACACAATAGCTATGTCACTACACTAAATTAGTGTGCTCTCAAAGGCTAACTAAAGAGCCACACTAACCAAACTAACAAGCTCTCACAACTAGCTACACTAAAGAGTTTGACGACTAGTTTGCGGTAATATAACGAGAGTGAGCAAGATAGTTATACCGCCGTGTCGAGGAGTGAACCAATCAATCACAAGAATCAATATCAATGAAGACCAATCACCTCGAAATCAAATGATGAACACAATGATTTTTTACCGAGGTTCACTTGCTTGCCAGCAAGCCGTTGTGGTGATTCACTCACTTGGAGGTTCACGCGCTAATTGGCATCACACACCAAACCCTCAATAGGGTGCCGCACAACAAACACAAGATGAGGATCACACAAGCCACGAGCAATCCACTAGAGTACCTTTTGGCTCTCCGCCGGAGAAAGGTCAAGAACCCCTCACAATCACCACGATTGGAGCTAGAGACAATCACCACCCTCCGCTCGACGATCCTCGCTGCTCCAAGCTGTCTAGGTGGCGGCAACCACCAAGAGTAACAAGCGAATCCTGCAGCGAAACACGAACACCAAGTGCCTCTAGATGCAAACACTCAAGCAATGCACTTGGATTCTCTTCCAATCTCACAAAGATGATGAATCAATGATGAAGATGAGTGGGAGGGCTTTGGCTAAGCTCACAAGGTTGCTATATCAATGCAAATGGCCAAGAGATAGAGCCGTTATACCCCTTCACTAGGCACAACGCGGGGTGACCGGACGCTCCGGTCATATTGACCGAACGTTGGACCTCAGTGGTCCGGTCATGCTAAAACCGATGCGTGCCATGTGTCCCCTTTCATCAAATGTTGATCACCGATCTCAACATTGGTCAAGTGGTATTTGAACTGACGGACACACAAGAACCAAAGTAGAACTGGTCATCGCAATAGTGTGGGAGTCACTAGACTTACCCGTCAAAACCAGAATAAAAGACGCATGAACCCGACATAAAGGCATAAAAGAGCTTATGATTATAGTCATTTCATCAAGCTTATCATTATTTACCCGTCCACTAGATTAGCATTTGTATTTAGAGCATCTTATTAGGAGAGACATATCATTTTTCACGACATTGAGGCGTCAAGTGTAACCGGTCATGCTCGGACCGGACACAGCCCAGAACCAAATTCGCTGGTTCGATCAGAGCGCCAAAGACTCTCGAGGATTACCCTTCCGGTCACACGGCGACTTTTCTTATCGACTCCGGCCCGAGGTGAGCGGCTTTCAATGGTCGGTCATCGGACACGCCAACTAAGAGAGAGGCATCGTTCAACAGGACCGAACACAACCTTTTAGCGTTCGGTCACTAAGTGACCCATGTATCATCGTCTGACAGAAATCGAGAGGCTAAGCACTACTCGGCGAGCTACATAGGATTCAGGTAACTTCACGACGCGACTGGACGCGTGCGGTCCAATAATGAGATTTCGGAAATTAGGAGCGTCCGGGTCACTTATAGTGACTCTCCTTTTTTTCTGCTCCTCCTAGGGCGCGGTTCCTCGAATTCCAGCAGGTTACTGCGGTACACACCTATTGCATGCCATGAAAAGATAAATATCATGGATGCATAAGGAATGACTGCTCATGATGAATGCGGACACTCCACTCCGAGTGAAATTTCCTACCCTTGCTCAAATGTAACCAACCACCAAGTGTATCACCTTGTGCACATGTGTTAGCATATTTTCACAAACATTTTCAAGGGTGTTAGCACTCCACTAGATCCTAAATGCATATGCAATGAGTTAGAGCATCGCAATGACAGGGTTGGCATTTTGATAACCGCACTTGTTTTTCATAACGATATGAGTTTCATCCCCTCTTAATAGTAACGGCTATCGATCCTAAATGTGATCACACCATAAAAATTTCGCTAAGTGTCTCGATCACCAAAATAAAATGGCTCCTACCATTTATACCTTTGCCAGCCTTTTGCCTATTTTTTTTTTCTCTTTCTTCTTTTCAAGTCCAAGCACTTGATCATCACCATGGCATCACCATCATCATGTCATGATCTTCATTTGCTTTACCACTTGGAATGTGCTACCTATCTCATGATCACTTGATAAACTAGGTTAGCACTTAGGGTTTCATCAATTCACCAAAACCAAACTAGAGCTTTCACTTGAGCTGCAATATAACATGCTTTGGAATAGCAACTCACATCCCTCTAAGGCAAAGGATGCCTCCACTACCTCCACTAGTCAAGGTTGTGGAAAATATTATAATATTGATTTGAATGCTTATTCCACTAACCATGCAAACATGGAGGCAATGAGAAAAAAAATTGCTAGACTCAATGAGATCAATGGCAAGGGCTGCTTGAGTGGTAAGGCTCAAGTAAGTGACAAGAAGGCAAATGATTCAAAAGTGCCTCAATTCAAGCAAGGGAGACACCCCTCAATCAAGCATGGGCTTGGACACACAAAAGAAGCCAAGACAAATGAAAGAAGATAGTGAATGGCTATGAGTGTGTGCAGTTTGAAAGGAAGGACAAAATTAATTTCAAGTGTTGAATCCACCTTCAAAGTGACTTGTGGGACAGAGTTGGTCATAAAACAACTTTTGTTCCTTGATAAATTAGCTACAACTTTTGTAAAGAGTGCACAGCCATGCAAAGAGTCAAACGATGAGTCCCAAGGTCAATTCAAGTCAAACTTGCACTTGAGGGCATTTCGGTCATTTTGATCTACATGAACAATGTCCCAACAAGTAACCTAAGTATAGTTAAGGTGTAATAGACCATGCAAAATTGTTATACCCCTAATGATCAAATAGAAAGATTACCAATGTTTCAAGACCTTGTTGTCTGATCAAATTAAGCCCAAGAAGAAGGTGTCCTACCACTCTAAGCAATCAAGCATGAAACACATACAATTTAAAAATATGTATGTTCAATGATAAGCCAAAGGATTGGTTATGAAATGACAGGTAATTTAGTGGAAGTACTATAAACAAGTATGCCTACCAACTAAAGTTTCAACCACATCGACAAAGCTTAACTTCGTGTTTTGTTTTAAGGAACAAGAACAGTGGAAAAGTGGTTGCCAAATATGTTGGAAAGAAAGCCAACACATATAGGAATACTTCTATTTGGTTTTCTAAATCTCTTGTGACTAACATGCAAGGCCCCAAATCTAATTGGGGACCTAAATCAAGCAACTAAATCTGTTTTGTAGGCATAGTCCTTCGGTGAGTCAAGTTGGGTGCTTGATAGTAGATGTACAAATCATATGACCGGAGAAAGGAGTATGTTCTCATCATATACCCCAAAGATGGACTCAAATGAAAATATTCTCTTTGGAGACAACTCTAAGGGGGGTGTGATTGGTCTCGATAAAGTTGCTATAACCCTTGAATATTCAATAACAAATGTTTTACATGTTGATTCGTTAGGTTACAATTTGTTGTCCGTCTCTCAATTATGCGAGATGGGATTCACTTGTCTCTTTATGGATAAAGGTGTGGAAGTCTTTAGAAGGGAGGATTCCTCTATTGTCTTTACGGGTCATTTAAAGAACAAGCTTTACCTAGTTGATTTCAACAAAAGTAAAGCTAATCTTAAGACTTGTTTAGTGGCAAAATCTAGCATGAGGTGGTTTTGGCATCGCCGTCTAGCCCATGTTGGGATGAGGAACTTGGCCAAACTTCAAAAGGACAAACACATCCTTGGGCTAACAAATGTTCACTTTGAGAAAGATAGGATATGTAGCGCTTGTCAAGCCGGAAAGCAAGTTGGCGTATCTCACCCACCAAAGAGCATCATGATCACGACGCAACCATTGGAGCTCATACACATGGATCTCTTTAGACCGGTCGCCTACCTAATGTCAAGTTAGAGACAAAGTGAAGACTTTTGTTAGAAGAGCTTAGGAGTTCGGTCTCCCCATCAAGAAAATGAGAAGCGACAATGGGACCGAATTCAAGAACACCTAAGTTGGGGAGTTTCTTGATGAAGAATGCATCAAGCATGAGTTCTCAACTCCATACACCGCTCAACAAAATGGTGTAGTAGAGAGGAAGAATTATACACTAATTGACATGGCAAAGACAATGCTAGATGAGTACAAGACGCCGGACCTCTTTTGGTGCGAAGCCGTCAACACCGCTTGTCATGCCATCAACCGCCTCTACCTACACAAGAAGTTGAAGAAAACTTCATATGAGCTTCTAACCGGTAACAAACCAAAGGTGTCCTACTTTAGAGTGTTTGGGTGCAAGTATTTCATACTTAATAAGAAAAGCAAAACCTCTAAGTTTGCACCTAAAGTTGATGAAGGTTTTCTTCTTGGTTATGGATCAAGTGAGCATGCCTATCGTGTTTTCAACAAAACCTCCGGGAGAGTTGAAATAGCGGTAGATGTGACATTTGATAAATCTAATGGCTCTTAAGTGGAGCAAGTTGATTCAAGTGTTGTAGGAAAGGAGGATCCACCATGTGAAGCAATCAAACAATTGGCTATTAGTGATATAAGACCACATGAAGATGAAGTCACTGAAGTGGAGGTTCCTCAAGCTGCTGATGAACAAAGTTCCACTGACATACCTTATGCTAAGGGGGAGCCAACCCCTGCTGCAAATTAGCAGAGCAGTAGTGCCGCACATAAGAGCAGTAGTGCCGCACTCCCTCTGATAGCAGCAGCAAGTCCAACTCTAATTCAAGGACAGAACCTACAACCCATATTCGAGCAAGAAAATAATGAAGATCCAGAAGATGGACAAGAGGCCATTGATCATCCAAGACTAAGGCAAATAATACAACGGGATCATCCCGTTGATAACATCCTTAGGAGTCTTCGAAAGGGGGTAACAACTCGTTCATATTTAGCAAATTTTTACCAATATTACTCGTTTGTTTCCTCTTTGGACCCTCTTAAGGTAGAACAAGCACTTGGAGACCCAGATTGGGTGATGGCCATGCAAGATGAGCTCAACAATTTCGAAAGAAATCAAGTTGGACCTTGGTGGAGATACTCAACACCAATGTCATTGGCACCAAGTGGGTCTTCCGCAACAAGCAAGATGAGAATGGCGTTGTGACAAGAAACAAGGCAAGATTGATTGCTCAAGGTTTCACTCAAGTAGAGGGCTTAGATTTTGAGGAAACATATGCACCGGTGGCAAGACTTGAAGCAATCCAAATGCTTCTAGCCTATGCCGCTCATCACAATTTCAAGCTATATCAAATGGACGTGAAGAGTGCATTCCTCAATGGCCCCATTTAAGAACTTGTCTATGTTGAGCAACCACCGGGTTTTAAAGATCCCAAGTTTCCCAACCATGTCTACAAACTCCAAAAGACACTCTATGGGCTTAAGCAAGCACTAAGAGCATGGTATGAATGCCTTAAGGAATTCTTGTTTAAATAAGGCTTTGAAATAGGCAAAGTCAACCCTACCCTTTTCACTTACAAAGTTGGTAAAGGCATATTTGTGTGCCAAATATATGTCGATGACATAATATTTGGTAGTACTAATCATACTTTTTGTGAGGAATTTAGTAGGATCATGAAGAAGAGATTTGAGATGTCCATGATGGGTGAGTTAAAGTTCTTCCTCGGATTTCAAATCAAGCAAGTGAAGGATGGAACTTTTATTAGTCAAACAAAGTATACCCATGATATGCTCAAGAAGTTTGATGTGGTGAATGCCAAGCCTATCAAAACTCCCATGCCAACCAATGGACATCTTGATCTCAATATTGAAGGGAAAGCTGTGGATACCAAGGTATATCGTACCATGATCGGCTCTCTACTTTATTTGTGCGCATCTAGGCCCGATATTATGCTTAGTGTGTGCATGTGTGCTAGATTTCAAGCTAACCCGAAAGAGTGTAACTTGGTGGCCGTTAAGAGAATCTTGAGATATTTAGTACACACTCATAACCTTGGTTTGAGGTATCCTAAGGGCTCTAAGTTTGATCTACTTGGGTATTCGGATTCCGATTACGCCGGTTGCAAAGTAGATTAAAAAAGCACTTCAGGGACATGTCAATTCCTTGGATGATCCCTAGTGTCTTGGAGTTCTAAAAAGCAAAATTGTGTAGCTCTTTTCACTGTCGAGGCCGAGTACGTTGTGGTCGGTGCATGTTGTGCCCAACTACTTTGGATGAGGCAAACTCTTCATGATTTTGGATGTCATTTTACCAAAATTCCATTATTATGTGACAATGAGAGTGCCATTAAGATTGCAAACAATCCCGTAAGCCACTCTAGAACCAAGCACATAGACATCCGTCATCATTTCTTGAGAGACCACAAAACTAAAGGAGATATCGAAATTCGCCATGTGAGCACCGAAAAGCAACTAGCCAATATCTTCACAAAGCCCCTCGACGAGTCAAGGTTTTGTGCTTTGTGTAGTGAGCTAAATATACTTGATTCTCGTAACATGGTTTGAATTTTAGCATGCCTCTGTTTGATAAACTAGTATCTAGGCAAAAGAGTTGAAAAATTTCATATTATGCATGAAAATGATTTATAAAAGGCAACTTATGTATCATGATCATGGTATGTATTGATTATTTGTTTCTGGTCATGGTATATAGGTGATATATGTCCATATCTTTTACAGAGAGAGTCATATAGATTATACCTAACTCCCACTATTTTGGGGAGTGCGGCAATGCCGCGCCTGCCGTGCGGAAGTGCTGCTCTACGACAGTGCCGGGCTAGGCTTGTGGCATTGCCGTACTTTGAATCTCAATTGAGATTTGGCCCAAATAGTTTTACTATGGGGCATATTTATTCTTCCTCTTATCCTCAAGTCCGCAGTAACTTCTTTCCCTCTCTCTTCCCCCCAACACCAAAGCCTGCGCCTTTCTCTCCTCTCGCGCCCACGCCATTGCCATCTTGTAGCCACGTGTTGCTGATCTCTAGCAGTGCCACAGCAGCTGCCAGCACTCCCTCAACATTGCTGATGGCTGCTACTGCCCCTGGCCCGAGCAGTTTCTTCCCTCTCCTCTCCATTCCTCGTTTGAGAAGATGGAGCACGGAGATAATGACCGAAGGGGAAAAAGGAAGATGAATGAGCAAAGAGACAAGGATCTACCTCACTGTGGTCGTGGGAGGTCAACAGCAGCAGACAGTAGTGCAGTTCCAAGAGGACTTGGTTACAGAGGGAGGCAAGTGCAATACATTAAAGATGAGGAGAGGCTTTAGATGATAGGTCGTACCACTGATGCCATTCCTGACACCCCACGGCATCTCTTTGAGTTTGATGGCAGATACATGAGAGACTTTGAGGGTGAGATCATCATGAGACCTCCAGATGACTCCCGCCAGCATGCAGTTGTCAACTATTCCAAGAGTTGGAAGTTGGTGGAAGAGGCAAGGAGAATCAATCCCTATGCAGTGCGCAAGGATTTGGGTATTGTTTACAGATTCTAGAATAAGTTTTATTCCAACTTTTATGCCACTGTCATTCTTGCATCTAAGAAAACCAAGATTATAAAGATATAGTATATTGATTGGGATGAGATGCAGAAGGAGGAGCTTGAGTTTGACAAGGTAATCAAAATTTGTGACAGGTTCTAGCTTTCAGACATCATGGGTTTCCAGTATAACTAGAATGAGGAGGTCCTTGTATAGTTTCATGCCACATACTTCTATGACCAGACCTCTGATGAGATTTACTAGATGACTGATAGTCGGCACTACCGAGTTAACTTTGTCACTTTCAGCCGGATTCTTGGCTTTGGGGAGGAGCACAGAGGTTACACTTACATTCATGATGAGCCTCGAGCTGAGATCCGTGACATCAGTTACATGTGAAGAGATAGAAGGATTGTAGATGGCAAAAGGAGTGGTCTACACAGCTTCTATTACATCCTCAACAACCTCATCAGAAACACCATCAACCCAAAGGATGGAGCAGCCTCAGATATTAATAGCTATGTGAGAAATGTGTTGGCTAGATTTGCTCCAGGTGGGGACAGGTTCAATGTCCCTAGATTCATGTAGACTGAGTTGAGATTTGTAGTGGAGGATGGGAGGAGGGGTCTGCCCTATTACCCCAACCTCATGTTCATGATTGAGAGGGTCACTGGATTTTATTTTCTGAAGGATAGGATGCATACCGTCTACAAAATTGAGAAGACCCAGCCAGCTACAACTACTCAGGGAGCGGGGAGCTCTTATGCTCATGTAGATATCCCTAAGTCTTCCCACTCTAGGTCTCACAGAGGAGACAAGATGAAGAAGTTTGGTAAATGGTTGAAGAAAATCTTCGGTAAGTGCACCTATGCAGCTGACAGAGCATATGAGACAGCTTGAGTAGTGTCAACAGTGTGGACAGGACCTTCCACCGCTTCCTCCTATTCCACCTCCACGGTATGACCTTCCGAGTCTCTTTGACATAGATTTAGATGATGAGGATGATGATCATAAGGAGGAGGAGCAGATTGGGATGAGACCCTAGAGGGATACCATCAGAGACAGGAGCCGAGGCGTTCCACTCATTCCACTCTCTACACCACCACTACTCACCGTTAGGGCCATGCACATATTGACTCCGACGATGATGATTGTGATGGTGGTGCCAAGATTGCTGCAGGAGGTGATGATATTGATTGGACGAACATCCAAGGAGATGACGAGTAGGTGTTGATCTTTCTTCTTTTCTTCTCTTTTTGGTGCTTTATGTCAAAGGGAGAGAAAATTAGAGGGGTCAACACACAACTTTTCGCAGCAGCTGCGATTCATGTCCTATTTGATGAGTGTTAGTCTTCGCTAGGTGGAAAGTAACTCTAAATTGTGAAATAATGCTACTATTTGACTCTTTGTGTATCGGATATGGACATGTATCGTTGTGTGGATTAGAAGTCATTATTGTGCTAGGTTGCATATCTTTCTTATCTGAGCTAGCTATGTGGAGCTTGACTCTATCTTGCTCGTACAGTCAGGTGCGACACTGCCGCATAGCAGCAAGCACATGTGTGTATAAACTATCATTTGCATCTCGTTTTACATACCTAACACAGTATGCAGCACCCCATAGAAGCAAGGATGTAGAGGGAGCCCGATCACTTTCACTAAAATGTTAATCTTGGCTTCTTATGTCAATTTGAGAATTCAATTCTCTATTCACATACTTAGGGAGAGGCTCTACACCCATGGCTCGAAAATCTTAGTATTTATTTCATATCTTTTGTAAGCTTTAATTGGGTTGTCATCAATCACCAAAAAGGGGAGATTAAAAGTGCAATCAAGCCTTAATTGTGGGTTTTGGTGATAATGACCACACAATTAGAGAACTAATGAGATTTATTGAGATGACAAGCAGGGAATTTATATTCGAGGATGCTACACAAAATGGAGGAGACCCTAATTATAAATGTAGATGGCTTTAAACTCAAAGGAGGTTTAAATTCTTTTATATATTGAATTTGACTATAGGAAAAGCCATACTATAAAGGGGGGCACAATGCTTAAGCTAATATGTGCTACCAAGTGCTCAAACAACCACATGCATCCTCAGATTCATAGCCAAGACAGTCTACACTTCACTTTTACCCTTGCTGTCTTGCATCATGCGAGCTCTGACTCGCCCGACCCCTTGGGTGCGAGCTCCGACTCGTCTGACCCCTTGGTCGCGGGCTTTGACTCGCCCAACCCCAAGGTCGAGGGCTCCGTCTCGCCTGACCCCAAGGTCGCGGGATCCAGCTTGCCCGACCCCTTGGTCGCGGGCTCCGTCTCATCAGACCCCTTGGTCATGGGCGCCTCGCCCGACCTCAAGGCCACGGGCTCCGTCTCATCCGATCCCTTGGGTGCAGTGACCGTTGGGGGCTTGGAGGTATATATACCTTTCTCTTTCCTCGCTAATGGCTATCTATGATTTAAAGTGACCGTTAGGGGCTGGGGGTATATATACCTTTTACCTTCCTTCCCAACAGTAACAAACCAATCTGCTCTCTTCTTCTCACTTCAACAAGCCCAAAACAGAGCAGGAGAGCTCTCTCTCTCTCTCACTCCATTGTTGACCTCAAGCCCCCTAAGCAAATTCATTGATTTCCCAATCAATCCTTGAGGGATAAGGGTCCAAAACTCGATTAGAGAGGAGCTCCATTGATTCCCAAACTCTATAGAGCACTTGGTTCATGTTTTAGCCGGCGGTTGTGTTTGTTACTCTTAGAGCTTGGCTCCCAGCCGGCTAGAGCATCACCCATAGAGCTTGCCAACTTGTGTGGTAGCCCCGGGAGGTTTGTAACCATCTTTTGAAGCTAGTAAACCCACCTCTCATCTCAAGAGTTAAGTCTCTTGACTTGAGAACGAAGAAGGTCTGGAAAGCTCTAAGCTTTAGTGGCTAACCTCAACAACGTGGAGGTAGGCAAGCCTTGGTGGCGAGCCAAACCACGGGATAAATTATTATGTTACTTGTGCTTGATTTACATTACTTGCGTGACATATTGTTGATTGAGGTGATTTCTAGATTTTGAGGTTGATCTACTTGTGTGTGGTGTTCCCACCACTTTCAGCTGTCGATCTGTGATCTACTACCTTGCAGGAAGCTAAGAAATTTACCCAATTTAAATTTCGTTGGGTAGATTTTTGAAATGTGAACTAATCTCTCCTACAGGTGCGGCAGTGCCGCGCTCATAGTGCGGCAGTGCCGCGGGTGAATTTGACTTCGGTTTGAGTTGAATTTTTACAGGCCTATTCACCCCCCTCTAGGCGTTCCAGAGATCCTACAACTATGGTATGCATCATTGATGACACCATAACAGTTTCATTAGAGCTTTTCCACAATAATACTCCAACTGCGAGTGTTAGCAACTACTGTGGATTTCATTACATATCTCGCCAAAACTTAACATTTGTACCCACAATTATTTGGGAGTACTTGTTTCTTTCTTACTCAGCATGAGGCCTATGATACTTTGCAAAAATTGCAAGACATTCTTAACTCCATTCCAGTGATCTATATCTGGACTGGACTTCTGCCAAAATATTTCGGATACGTAAGCTACATCAGGGTAAGTTTTTACTTGTATATTTATTAAGCTTCCAATAGCTGAAGCATATGAACCATGTTCATTTGATCGATCTCATATCGGTTCCTGGAACACTAAAAGTTCCCAAATGTATTACCTTTGACTATAAGAGCAGGCGTAGGTTTACTCGCGTGCATACTTTATTTCTTTAGAATCTTTTCTAAGTATGCCTTTGCGATAGTCCTAATACCTCTTTTCATCTATCTCGGTGAATTTCAATTCCTAGAACCAATGAGGCTTCACCAAGATCATCCATATTAAAACTTGAGGATAAAGACTTCTTCTCCAATGGTAGATTAATATTACTACTAGTGAGTAGGATGTCATCTATACACAGGATGTGGAAAAAGAATTTTCCATTCTTGAACTTCGCATAAACGCTATTGTCCTTCTCATTTTCTTTAAACCCAAACTTTCTAATTGTTTCATTAACTTCAAATACTACTATATAGAGACTTATTTTAACCCATAAATGGATTTCTACAGGTGGCATCCCATACGTTCTTTTTCTTCCACGATAAAACATTTGGGTTGTGCCATGTAAACGTTTTCATACAAATCCCCGTTGAGGAATGCCGTCTTTACATCCATCTGATGTAACTCTAAATCGTAATGTGCTAATAACACCATTATGATTCTAAAAGAATCCTTACATGAGATTAGAGAAAAAACACTCATCGTAATCTATTCATTCTCTTTGCGTAAAGCCTTTTGCTACAAGTCATGCTTTATATCTTTCCACATTTTCTTTGGAGTCACATTTTGTCTTATAGACCCTTTCACAGCCTACTGTTTTTGCTCCATTAGGAATTTCTTCTAAGTCCTAAACATCATTGGTATTCATCGAATTCATTTCAACTTCCATAACTTCTTGCCATTCAAACGAGTAAACGCTTCTCATGGCTTCTTCAAATAAGGTGGGATCACCCTCTATTTGAATTTCTTCACTAACATAGACTTCATAATCATCAGAAAACTAGTTTACTAATTCTTTGAGACTTTCTGGGGTCTCAGCTTCTAGCACTTTTATGTGGGGCTGTTGTTGGTCTTCATTGCCTAGAGGCAATTAATTTTACAGGCTCCTATATCACAAGATCCTTGTTTATATTATTCATCTTCTTCGAGGAGCCAATAATAGGTGTTGTATAAGTCATACAACATCAACAGGTATCGAGAAATTTGTTGTTTTGAATCACTGAAGTGAGCATGTAGTTCCGCTTCTCTTCAAGTCATAGGTCTGTACATTCATGCCCCCAGATCATCCCAGCTTCTATGAAGATAGTGTATCCTCAAATTTTTTATTTGGGTTTATCTGTTAAAACCTTATATGGTGCTTTAAGCACAACCTTAATATCTTTGAGGCTGACTACGCTATCTTCCTATCAGAACTTTTAAAAGTTCAGAAATTTAGCTATTTCTCTGCTTAGGGGTATCGTTATTATGATCGTTGTACTCCTCCAACGGTCACATTCAATAAAATCTTTACCTCGCTCAGTTTCTTACAAAATATGTATCTCACTCTTGATAAAGAGTAGCTTCTTAATTGATCTTAATTCTTACTCTTAATTCATCTCACAATTCTCCTCCTCGAAATATGGCATGAACTATACTGCCATAATTTTGAGAATTATTCAGAAAACTATTAACGAGAAGACACTTATGACTTACTTCATTCACATGATTATGCTATGCAAATAAAGTTATTTCTTGATCCTTATAGGAGTACACTTTGCTCATTCCACTTCAAGAACTCATCGAGGTCTTTTATTAGCAGTACTTTTGCAAGTCACGCTTGCATCTTTTTTTTTATCTTTTGGTTAGAATTAACCATGACGGTGCATTTCTATTGTGCTGTGGCCAATACTAGGATAGTATAAGAGCTACCCAAACTTCTCTCGCTATGCGGGATACAATAACATATGAGTCATCACAAAAACTTCTCCCGCCATGCAGGATGGACTAGCATAAGTACTATGCCAAACTTCTCCTCATACAGAATAAATCTATATATAAATTACCGTAACGAAAAATTTAGTCATAATGACTAAAAACATTTACTTATAATCATTTTTCAATTAAATCTTCCCGTTGGTTCCAATTTAATCAGAAAATTAGTTAACTAACAAAAAATTATCCTGAACTGGCTTGACTCAAGCCTTTTCATTCACATACCCCAGCATTACAACCCGTTGGCATGCAGACGAGTAATCTCGTCGGATAAAAAATAAAACTTACAAGATGCTTCTACATCAATTCTACATCACCGTTAGGCAGAAAATAGAATTAATGCATAAAACTCATAAATTAACTTGAAAGACATATAACTACTCTTCAAAATTAAATTCTTCCGTTAGTTCGAATTTAATTAGAAGATAATCAACATCATTGCAGCGAAACACGATAATAAAATACATTCTATTAGTTCAGGAGCATTTCTTGGTCTTTATCTACTCTCTGAAAAATTGACTATGTTGGTGTAAAATTTATTAGAGATTTAAACTTCAACCTTAAACTCATTATAATATTCTTATCATCAACATTGGTCAGAAAATAACAATACCATAATTTAACATAAATAAATCGAACTACTCCTCTAATTTAAATTTTCCCGTTGGTTCCAATTTAATTAGAGGATAAACATAATCATAATTTATTAAAAGTAATTGCTCTTCAAATTAAATTATCCAGTTGGTTCGAATTTAATTATAAGATAATCAGCATTAAACTTTACAGCGAAAACATGAAAAAAATCATTTATCTACTTTTTAGACGCATTTTACTATGAACTTATCTACTCTCTAAACAATTTATCCCGTTGGTTCCAAATTGAATAGAGATGAAAAACTAATCAAAATTCACTTCTGAAAATAATAAACAAATTCACACTCATTACTATGCATTCGGCCCGGGCCGGGGAAACAGTGCGCGGCCCATTCCGTAATAGCAGTGCGCGGCCCAACGAAAACACAATGGCCTAGTGGCGAAACTCGGCCCAATGGCCTGCTTCGCGCACGCCCGCTTCCCCGCCCCCAGGCCGCAACCTAGGCCTGGGTCGGGAATCTCCTTCCCCACTTGGGCCAAATCTAGCCCGTGTAATCTGAGCCGCCGATCTCGAACGAACGACCGTCTACACTCCTCGGCGGAACAAAAACCGCGACCTAGCCGCTCCCCTAAAAACCCTAACGCATTCATCCCCTTTCCTTTTCTTTCTCACCGCCATAGCCGGAAAAAGAGGAGCAGCGGTGACGGCCACGCGTGGTGGCCAGAGAAGGGTAGTGGCGCCGTCGCCGGTCCCCTCGCCGGCGCGCGCGCTCGCCCTAGGCTGAGTGCGCCGTCGTCGAGCGGTTTGGGTGACGGTGCCCTAGTCCCCCACACGCGCTGCGGTGGGGCTCGCCCTAAAACCCTAGCTATTTCCATTCTCCTCTTTCTCAGCCCTCAGCGCAGCAGATGCAGGAGAAGAGAAGACCGGTGCCGCCGTAGGCCCCTTCGCCGGCGTGCGCGTTCGCACGAGGGTGAACGCGCCGCCGTCGAGCGGGCTTGTAGTGGCACCCTCGGTCGGGGCTCGCGCGCACGACGAAGAGCGCGGCTCGGCCGTCTCCCCGCGTGCCGGCGAGGTGGTGGCGGGTGCTTCTTCCCGCGCGCGTCGGTGTTAACGGTGGTGAAGAAAACCGGGTAGGTTCCTCCCCCTCTCCGTCCGTCTTCTAGGGTTAGGGTTAGGGTTAAGGTTTTACTCGACTGGATTTGTTCGTTCCGATTCATCTCCTTCTAAATGCTAAAACTTAGACTACCCCAAACTAGATCCGCATACCAACCTGGCTCCGATACCATTGATAGAATTGATAGGACCTCTAGGTGCAGAACTAGCGGGTAAAACTCAACTTAGATAAATGACTTGTTAATGTAGCAGCGACGTGGAGGCGCGGTCCGGTGGTGGCGGCGAAGGCGATGGCACTTTTCGTCGCTTACAACGCGTCCTTCTAGATCGGACTAGGGCTAGGACGTCGATGGGGCACTGGCGGCTACGGCGAACCTCGTGACTTGAGCCCAGCCCCCACCTTCTATTTATTACGCTGCGTGACGGGGGCCCATCAGCCAGAAGAACGGCTAGGCGCCCCATCAGGGCGGATGAAGAACCCAATTAGCCGTTGGCCAACTTGGTGGAGATTAACCTAACACATTCAACTAAGAGCTGTAGTAACATGTGTTCTACTACACAATAACCTACATACCACTAATCCGAACTTGCCAGTTCTCTCCTTGTGCTTGTGCAGTTGTGCACGCTGTGCAGCCGGCCACAGTGCTAGCTCACTGCTCAGGGTGTGACAAGATGCACCCACCCACGCTGAACCAGGCCGGCCACAGGCGCACATCCATTGCCATCTGACTGTTCAGGGGTAAGCGAAGAGGCCGGCCACCTGCCCGGCCAGCCATGTCACTGGCTCCACTGCTGCTGAATGCTGATGGCCTGATGCAGCAGCTGGTGCGCAATGCAAGACCACACACAAAGCAAAACCATGGACCGGGAAAAGAACAATCACTGGGAACGGCATGCAGTGCATGGCTATTTAAGGAAACCCGCTTGACCCTGCCGGCGAGCGTGCGCTGCTGGGGGGCCTCTTCCAGCGTGAGATGTCATGAGCGCAGTGGTGGAGTGGAGCACTCGACCAACCGGGTCCTTGCTTCAGGAATGGAAGTCCCATCGCCCTGGCCTTTGCTTGGCCACCGGAGAGTGGAGACGACTGGGCTGGCTGTCACGCAGTGACGCAGGTGATAGGGGCGTAGGTCAGTGTTACAGCAAAGAAAAAGGGAGCCAGTACTGGTGCTCTGGTACTATGATTTGAGGTTTCAGGCTCTTTCGCAGTGGCTTTTCATTTCGCCACCAAAAGATCTACTCATTGCACCCCTTCACCAACAACTTTCATCAGGCCAGCTTTATTTTCCGTCGGTATTTTCCCCCTATTTTCACCGTGGCACATTGAATTTATTTTATATGACATGTGAGAGAGATGGGTGTGAGAAAGTCAGAAAGAGCAGCCGTTTTTCCGCGAAACAGTAAGGAATTGTTTGGATTGGAAGTTTTTTATGGAAATTTAAAAGTAATCCCATTTCTATGTTTTTCTTATATCGCATGGTGTTTGACCAGAGGAATGAAGTTTCCCTTTCCAATGAAAAGGCTTGTTTTCTTTCATATGGAGGAAATAAAACATCAACTTCAAGCTCTTAACAATTTTTTCTGCATACGAATGAAGGGTTGAGCTCGTCCTTATTCACTAGAACGAAGGAATAAATATGTTTTTATATATATTCCTGTGTTTCAAATACTCATTTCTATAAAATTCATGTGTTTGTCAATTCGCTGTTTTCTATCTGCACTCATTTTCTATTTGTGTGTTTTCTTCTTTTTCTCAGCTTTGCATTCATCAATTCCAAACAGGCCCTTACATTCTTCTGTTCCGTATATAATTAAGAACTGTGGATTTACTACGAGATAACTTGAAAGGCAATGCAAAGGGCTGCCTGCTAAATTGTCTGATGATTACATGTATAATAAACATCTATAAACAATGTACTTTCCCTAAGAAGAGGAACAATAATTAATATTTTATGGCACTACAAATGATGTGTTTTTACATAATAAGAAAAAACCTTAATATATATTCCCTTGGCAATAGGAGATCTTGAGTAAACTAATCAGTTCATGCATTATCAAGCAACATTGATATGAGAAAAAAAAATGCAGGTTTATCAATGCCCTTGCATAGTTGCATACGGAATAACAAGTGAAGGAACCTAGCTAGGTAGCTTAAAGATTTTGTCGAACTTTTTGAAGCAGCGTTGTCCTAGAGGAATTTGTGAAGTTAAAAGCTTGTTAGTCCTTGTGGTCTCGACGCGCTCTCTCTATTCGCATGTTTGATCGCGTGAGCAATCTCGTGTTTCTCGTAAGAGAGTAACTTATTCTATGGTCACTTTGAGTTACGATAACTACTATACTAATTTATAAGATTGTTCTAACTCTCTCCTAAATGATTTACTGTAATATTGTGGTGAAATTTAAGGTGTGTTTTTAGAAAAATTGCTGGCATGATTATGCCAGGCGTATATTGATAAAGTGGGAACATTTGAGGTTGATTTTGCAATTTCACTTTTAGCAAAACTATTTTTTCTGTCAGATGGGTTTAAAACCAAATCTCTTAATAATGATTAAAAAATAAGAGGAGAAGAAGAAAAAACTTCTTGGAGAAAATATACTTAGAACATGAAAAAAAAAGCTTCTCAAAATTACTATTGCGAATGAACATAAATTAACGAAGTAAAGCTTCTTGGAGGAAAAAAAACATTTATAATACTAAAAAATACATCGATGAACTGAAAAACTTTAAGTTTACAAAAGAAGAACTGTCAAAGCATGCAGGACAATCAAGTTACACGGTAGGAGAGAGTGTACATGAAAGTATGAAACTAAACCTTCGCTTATTATTACCAGCTGCTGCAGACAGAAAAGACTACATCTTGATCGGTGCATGCATGTGGATTTATATTTCTCTCTAGGCACCACGCATCTACAAGATGACGAAGTTGACGCCACCGGCCATATGCTGCTCTGTTGGCCGCTCTCTGCAGTTTCCCACAGCTTTATTGAACTGCACCTGCTCATGCAGGTAGAGTTCAAGCTGCTCCTCTTAGAGATGCAGTTCAAGAAAGCTGTGGAAGATCACAAAGAAGGCCATCTATCTAGTTACTGCAGGAGGAAGAAGAAGGAACACTGCTTACTTGCTGCTGGTCATCTTTGACATTCAGTAACAAGTTGGGTGGAGGAGGAAGAAGGGGAGGGCAAGGGCTATTTATACAGAAAGAAAGATGGTGCGAGGAGAAGGGGGAGGGCAGCAACAGGTTTGGTTGGTGTGAGAGGCTAAGGACCCCAATCCCAAGAAGAATATAGAACCTGAACACTACTCCAAGCCACAGGCCACAGCCAAGCACTCTCTCTCTCTCTCTCTCTCTCTCTCTCTCTCTCTGGACCCAGGAGGGAGACTTTTTGGGCAGATCAATCCAAGGAGCTTTGTTCATGGGAGGGGAGACAAAGGGCTAATTCTTTAATCCACACTTGGATCAAATATATAACCAGTGCGCACAGGACAATTGACCAATGCTTAATTCGTTTCCTTTGTGGCTGACGCGCGGTGGCTTTGCGGTGTTCACGCACAAAAACATGCCCGTTATGCAGTTACGGACGATGCTAAAGGCAGGCAGTGAAAGACCGGAACTTTCTTTCAGTGAGTGGGATACAGTTCACCTGCATGCGTGCAGTGACCGATCGATTGGACAGCGTTTCCACGAGCAATTCTAAAAGCGAGAGATTTGCATGGGACCATGGTCTATCCTGCTGATCGCGCGCGCTCGCAAAAGGTGTCGCGGAATGGCCTCGCTTGTCTTGTTTGTTTCCGGCAGCGATCAGCGGGTGTGTGCGTGGCCTGAATGTCCAGCTTGTTTTCCGCCAAAGGTCAGGACCGGCCGGCCGGCCGTCCGCCATGAACGGGCGCCCGGTCGCCCGCTGCCTGCCATGTTCGTTCTCGGGGCCCCGCCAAGGCCTCAAAAGGAGCACGCGCCCGCTTCCTTCACGGTTGCAGTGCACGCGCCATCTCCAACGCGATGCATCGATCGGCTCTTCCGATCGGATCAGAATCCACGGTTTCGATCGGTCCAAGTTGAGCAGGCACGCTGACTGCCTGAACCCAGGGGACGCTCGGGGGTGGCGCCCGGGCCCGTGAAATTTGGCCGATCGATTAATCTTACGATCTCGATCAGAGCGGCGAGCTCGATGTGTGCATGCCCTTCCTCTGATCCTTCGCTTTTTCCTCGCGTGTCCTGGCATGCCATGCCATGCGATGCGCGCGCCCGCGTACGCCCCCCCTCCGGGTTCGAGGCCGGCCGGCCGGTGGCAGAACGGTGTCAGAGCCCGCCCGGGAAGGCGGCGCGCGGACCGCGGCTCCCTCCGGAGGCGCGCGCCCGGGTCAGGCGCCGGCCTGCGCGCTGACGCCGCCTCTGGCCGCAAGCCGGTGGAGTACGTCTATCTATGGCAGAGAGAGGCCGGCCAGCACCCGGCTGGCCTTCTTTTCGTCGTCGGTCAGGTGGCCTGTCTCTCTTGTCAGCTTTGACGTTGTTTGGAAGCAAGTTAAGCTGTCACAGCGAGCAGGACCATGTCGATCTACGGGACGGCAGCTGCTAGCGCTCGTGCGTGCATGGCGACTGACAGCGTGTACTAAAATAATGCAGCAGCATTTGCTTAATCGATCGAATCAGTGGAGCTTGAACCTCACTCAGCTTAATTAGGTTTGACCCTGTTTTGACCAGCTATATTAATCTCTGTTCTTCTAATATAATTGACAGTTGTTTAAACCTTGACTTACAATATTTGTTTAAATATTTAGTCCAATATAAAATACGAAAAGTACCACTATATTTGTTATTAAAAAGTTAGGCCTTTGAAATGTGGAATTTTTTTCATGTATCCTGTGTTTTTCCTATGTAAAATAACCGATCCCGCTAAGCTCAAGTGCTAGATTGCACGGACCACATGGACTAATGGTTAATCATGCAGCGAGAGGAAAAACTAGCCTGAGGTGGTTTTCGTAGCCTTCTCGGCTAAAAAAACCCTCGAACGTCTCTCGGTAAGACCCATCAAGGAGACCGCACGCCTGGAGTGTCTTAGATTTGCAAGACCACCTAGGACGTCCACAAATCTCACCGAGAGAGGTATAGAACATCCTAGGTTGGAAGAGAACAATGTTTTTTTCATCGATTAGATACCTTAATCTATTGTGGACCTCTCATATATAGACAGGGGTGATCTTATCCCGTGAGGGGTTGCGAACCCTTGCTAATCCAATGAAAATGACTCCAACCCAATCTGGACAGCAAAAAGTGGCGTGTAGGAACTCAGAGTGAAACTTTCCAAATCCGTAATTTTTTCATTTAGACTCTAAATTGGACATCCTATGTATGCATTTTGATTGTCGGCGAGAGGAATCCAATAAAAAAGTCCAATTTGCAATTTGGGAAAAGTTCCAAAACGCAAACCAGCCTGGGTCAGTTTCTACCGGAGTGGTTCCCAAAAGTGTAATTTTCCTGTTTGGACTCCAAATTTGGCTTTCTCTATGTGATATTTTATCATCTCGACAAGGAAAATCCAATGGTAAAGTATTGCATTTTGGGAAAGTCTCAAAACCAGCTAAGGCCAATTTAGAACCGGCCTGGGCGGCAAGCTTTGCCTGAATTTGTCGGATTGGTCAATTCGGGTGTGAGCACTGTGAAATTCCTGTATAGTCCCGTGAAATTCTCACACTCCAAAAGAGTGCTTAAGCATATCATGTACTCTATTGAGCCCCATCAATACGTCAAAACATTATATAGATTTGTAACATACGGTCTAATCCCTCTGTCCCATAAATGTGGACGTTATAGAGTTGGTCACGTAGATTAAGGAGGAGGATAAATATTTGCATTACCCCTACACACCTGCTACCTTTTTGATTTGACATGCACCACAGCGCCACTCACCTCTCTGTTTTTCTCACCTCCTGGCGACGAAAAGAGTAGCTGAGCAGGCATGGATGGACTGATGGGACGTCAGCTTAGGTTGGGATGGCTATAACGTCTTGCTTTGTGAGACAAATTTTGAACGCTACGACGTCATGTATTATGGGACGGAGGGAGTAAGTTACTGTATTCATTTAGGTTGTAAAGTCTTCCACAAAATGCAAGCCAAAGTATTATACTCGAGATTATCAATGACCTAAGAGACTTGCATTTAGAAGTAAAAGTACTTCAAGTTATTTGTACAAAATGAAGAATATACAAATTATTAAAATTAAATAGTACAGAATGTTATTCCTTAATCTCGAAATACAAGGTATCCTAAGAATTTTAAGACACTATTATGAGTAAAGTAGATGACACATTTAATCATCCCTGAATTATGGGGAAGTATTGTGATTATGATACTTATATTGGGGTTTTTTTCTCCATCGGGTGTTTAGCCCATTTTTCTTTAAGAGGAAAGGAGTTTGAAACGAAATACACCAATGATTTGTAATGGTGGCGAGGAGTCATCATTAACAAACCGGAGAAGCCCTAGCTACTGGGGTTTTTTCCACTCTTATTACATAAATAGCCAAATTTTGTGACTAGGCCGAGGTTGGCACTGAAAGCGATAAGAACCTACAGCGACCCAATCGTGTTCTTGCAACAAGAACTCGCGTACGACAGCACAACACGCTCGCCTATTGAGACCGTGAACGTTCCAAATAGAAAGGTTTTGTCCAATCATGTGGAACAACGTTTGCGACACAAAGTAACATACTTTGGCTTGCATTAATGGTAAGTATGCATGTGAAGTGTTCATATTTTAAAATGAATTGAGTGGTTATTTCACTTAAAATCATTTGTAATAACTTAGTAAAATTCTAAATGATTCATCTTACATTTTTGGACGGAGAGAATATGAAATGGAGGTTAAGTAATAGAAGGCTCGATTTTGTAAGGATTCATAGAAGAATCACCGTCGAACGGTGTTTAGGGTACATGATTCAAATTGAAAAACAGAGAAACATTTCTCCTTTTTTTGCACTAGGAGGGGGATCCAATAAAAGGCGGTTTTTCGTTGTGATTCACTTCTTTCACATTTCAACTTGCCAACGAGTCAAATGGTTTCACTGAAATTATTCTGATTCACAAAGAAATGTTTTTGAGTAACCAGTTTTGAAGCGTTTTTGAGAATCCAAAACTGGAAAACCCTATCAAACGGAGCCTTGTTCTTTTTAAGGTTGGGGGCCTTGTCAGTTTGATCAGAGCTTTGGAGCACAACCTTGGGCCACGTTTTGCTCCCATAGCCCTGTCCACCGTGACCACGCATGGAGTTCCGCCGCAGACCGAGTACACGGTGCAGGGTTCCACGCAGCACCAGCTCCACATCCACGCACGCCACACACACACGTGCACACGAGACGGCCGCATGATCACCCGCGCCGTTGAAGCTGGGCACGGCGTGCAATAATCCGCGGTCCTCGCCCATACGGCCATACCATACCAGAGTCCCCGGCAATGTGATCCGGCAGCAAAACGGGGATTTCGTCCGCGTCCGACGCGAGGGGAGGCAGCAGGTCAGCAGGAGCTGAGGAGGATGGACGAGAAGACGCGCGCACGCGCGTGGACACAGGGGATCTGGGTGGGGCGATTTACAAAAATGGGACTCAAAACATCAGTCGTTTGCAGATTAGATACTGAACCCACATTCACAGACATAGATGGATCCACTTATCATCCACCCGACCTGTCATCCACCCGAGTGTTATCATAATCTAGGAATTAATCTTTCGAGTGTCGTTTTTGGCATGGCGGCCACGGGCGCCTGTCCTCCCGACGGGGCAGATGGTCGCCGTGGAAATCAGTGTCCCGAGAACGTGTCGGCGGCTGCGGTGCGGCCTGGACAAGCCGTATGCCCGCAGCCGGTTTCAAGCACGGGCACTGGAGAATCCGCACCGCTGTGCTGTCCCGTCTCCATTTGACGACACAGTGGCTTAGTGTCCACACTAACTGTGCTATAACCTGTATAGGACGGAAAAAAATGTCGGTGTTCCCGCTGGATCCAGCCGGATTACAGAGCGTGCGGATACAATCATGAGGAGGAGCTCATAATGATGACGGCCCGTCGTTTATTTTAACGACAGACGCTAGCGTCCGGATGTCCGGCCCCAAACCCACGTCCGGATGCAGCTCCGGCGTCTACAACCGCTTCGCATCGGATGCCCTCCGCGCTTGCATCAGATCCCGTGCCAGCGAATCGTGTCCGGACGACCGCGACCGATCCCGCGCCAGTGACCGCGTCCGACCATCCACGACACGATCCCCATCCCGGTTGCGTCCCCGACGTCAAACCCGTCGCGCTCCTTCCCCCACCACGCCGTGCTCCTTCCCTCACCGTGGCGCCATCCCTGCCGCGCCCCCGTCCTCCGCCGCGCTCTGTCTCGGCCGCGCCCCTTCCCTCGTCCTAACGTCTCATCTCCTCTACAACATCCGTCCGACCGTTGCAACATATGCAATATACTATTAAACATACTTGTATAGTCATTGCAACATCTAGATGACACACATGAAACATGCGTCTGAAACAGCTGAAACATTTGCAACATACGTCTAAAACATATTAAACATGTGGAACATACACTTGAAACATACGTGTGTAGCCATTGTAACATATGCACTTTTTGCAACATAAAGATAAAACATATGAAACACTTGAAAATAACTTCTGAAACACACCAGAAACAAAACATGGCGCCACCGGCAGCCATTGCCTACCTGGTGGGGAACTGCGGTAGCCAGCAAGCAGCACTCAGGTGCAGTGGAGAGGGATAAAGATGACCATGCAGCCCGCAGCCCGATGGCACGGCACGAGGCCCGGTTTTTTGGCCCGGCCCAAGCACGGCCCGGCCCGGTGGCCAGTGGGCCCGGGTCAGCCCGGCACGGAGGACCAGGGCGTGCCTAGGCCACACCCCTAGCCCGCCAGGCGGCACGACACGGTAAAATAGGGCAGGCCCGGTGGAGGCACGGTCCCTAGCAGCCCATACTATTTCACTCTAACCCAGACTACTTTCATCCAACCTAACGCATCCCTATCTCCACGTCGCTTACCGCGTCCCCAATTCCCCATCCCCGCGCCGCTTACCGCATCCTCACCCCGCACCGCACTACGGCACTAGGCTCGCGTGGATGCGCGTCGTAGTCGCGACCTCGTCTCCTCCTCACCCACCGCGCCAACAGCCACCTCCTCCACGCACGCACCACCGACGGTGGCCACCTCCTCGCCCCCCGCACCAACGGCCGCATGCTCCTCCTCCGTGGTCAAAGCCTCCCGTAGTCCCGCGTGGCCGCACCGCAGGCGCCGACCTCGAGCACGGCAGCCTCAAGCGGCCGATCTGAGGCCGCCGCCGCCGCCGTTGGAGCACGCGGCCGATCTGAGGCCGCCGCCGACTGTGCCCAGTGCCTCTGCATCGCCTCGTCATTGCGCCTCTGCATCGCCTCCCTGGCCTTCTCCTCGTGGTCACGTGCCTCGACGCCATCACCGCCTTCGCGTCCTCCTCCACGTCGTCGCCTCGAGCGCCACCGCGGCCGCAGGGCGGCGCCTAGACCTCATCCTCCATCCTCTCTCCCTTCCCCTACTGAAGCGGGCATCGGGCCGGCCTGGCCTACTAAAAAGGTTGTGCTTTCTGGGCCGGCCCGGCACGGAAAGTGGCTCGGCCCAGGCACGGTGGACTGGGGCGGCACGGCCCGGTGTGCTCTACCGTGCCGTGCCCTACCGGGCCGGGCCGGGCCGGGCGGCCTGAATGCTCATCTTTAGAGAGGGAGGATGGTGGCAGGCAAGCAGCTCGGCGTGGTGAAGAACGCCGCGTCGGAGCAGTCGCCGTGGACTACATCGTGTCAGCTCGAAGAACTCGGTAGCGAGTGGTGAGTGGCAGTGGGGAGATAGGAAAGCAGGTGACAGCGCTCGGACGTGGTGCAGCACGCCGCTACATTGTGGCCACGGCAGCGTGGTTGCCGTGGAGCAAGCCGCGACGATGCGGGCGTGGAGAGTTGGTTCAAGAATGGATGAGAAAACAACGACGATTCGGAAAAGATGAGAGCGGTGATTTTTTATTTTTGTTTCCATATGGATAGCGGTGTTGCCTGTTGGGTGGTTCGGGCATCAAGGCCACCAACGTTTGTCCGGACGAAACTGACATCCTACCCGAAGCATTATCATTTTTTTAAGCACAAAAGGTTTAGTAACTCATGGAGCGAATTCGGAAGGAATGACAGCCAGGCCCAATACACTTGCAGCCGGGCTTGAACCCGGTGTTCGGCCCAACACGGCCATCGGACCATGCCAAAGCTGGCAGGCTCAATTGCGGCTTGCACGCATCCGCCCACGGCAGCTGAAGCGCCCAGGATTGGGAGATCAGCTCCAGTGATGAAGAAAAAAAAAGAGCTCCAGTGATGAAGAAAAAGAACCGGAAATATATGGGCATGCAGTTAGGTGTATCCGAGGAGAGGGTTTACGACCATATGGTCCAATTGTTTGAGAGACTAAAGCAAGGATATCTAGTTTCCAGCAGGTTAAATTTGTTGATGAGGGTAGGAGCTCCAGTGGGGACGCTCAGAGTAAGCTCGACTTGTATGGTTTTTGTTGCCACCTGATGGTGTTTGTAATTATATTATGAGCTAATAAAGGGCGACACATTTTTTTTTTAAAAAGGGCATAGCACTATGGTAAAAAATTGTTCTGCATGGCACCTAACGCAAAAAAAAAACTCAATGCTTTTTCTTCACCATTGACACTCTGAAACATGAATTTGTCAAGGTCATGGTGATCATGTGGAAGATCTGGACGACGCGGCCGAGTTATCCGTGAGGGTATTTAATCATAGCTCACGCACCACACCTCCAGTTCTATCAATAATTTCTTAAGTGAGTTGAAGCTGGCTAGTGAGAACCGAGTAAGCCATTGGAAGTCTAAGGGCTCATTTGGTTATTTAGCAACCGAGTTCCTGGAACGATTCTGTTATTTAGCCACCGAGTTCCTGGCTAGTTGGAATGGTTCACTAATTTGTATAGTGATGATAAGCCATAATCGATCCTAGCTCGATTCCTGGCTAACCGAAGGGCCTTATACTGGCTATGAGAATAGGTGGATGGATTGCCCCTCCATCCTAGGGATGTTGCAAAAATCAATATCGATGCTGCAGTTTTAGGACAGGTAGGAACATTGTACCTGCTTCTGCTGTGATTTTTATTGGGCTTATTGATCCAGTGAAGTGCTATCTCTAGCCATCGACGTTTGGCTCTTACTGTTGGGAGCTAATAAAAAAAAACCTTTACACTGAAAATTTCTGCAGCTACTTATATATCCCTGCAGAGATTAAGGAGAAGGAACAGCTATTTGAGCAGGTTAGCTTGTCATAAAGGCAGGGAATCAATTTTGGAGTTCATTGGTTAGCATGAAGTTCATTTGTTAGGGACTGACGACTGACCGACCACACTGTTGGACGACATAACAGCCCAAAACGACCCCAATCCCAGTAACCAGTTGCGCATTTGCATCACTCTGCACGAACACATTCAATCATGCCCACAGAACAAATAAACCCGTAGACAAATATTTGAAGATAAACAACGTAACTTAAGAGTTAAGACTGAACACGTAACTAGAAGAAAGCACAACCTATCCCAACAATTCAGGGATATTTTCACAAATGCATCAGATCGTCAGATGCTGCATGCCACAACAATTTCCCTGACCAAACAGCTTGTCGCAATGCTGCAGTCACATACACAGGTCAGACTCACCAGAAACATATCATGCTGTGATTTCCATTTTCCAAAGAATAAAAATGAAAGTTGTGGTGTGCAATTCATGGCATGTACCAACTTGGAGAAGAACAAGGACTCAGAACTATGTCGTGTTCAAGTGAAATAAACTGCCTTAATTCAATAAATTCTTTTGCAATGCTTCAGTATGGACAGAACTAAAATATAGTAGGGTGCCCAATTTCATTAGACACGTGAACCGACCTGTTTTTCAATGAAAAAGAAGTGAGAAAATTATGGACTTTGTGACATTCATGGTTGGATTGTAGAATGAAGTGCGGAGTACATAAAGCAAATAAAACTTGACTTCACCTGACTTAGTTAACTTTGCACAGGCCTACATTTCCCATTACGTTTCACAGTGATTCACTGCCATGTGCAGAGTCAAAAACTAGCATAGAACAAACATTTCAATCAAATAGGAGGCTTGGTTACACTTCCATCCACAACTACCTGAACCTAGTACATATGTATCAGCAAACTGGTTTCAAATTGGGGTAGCATTAAAATTTATACTAAGCCTGCAATACTGATTGAACAAACAGCCAATTTCTTAATCAAACGAGGAATGCGGGAGACCTAAGCAAAAAATTATCATTGTCAGGTAGCCATCAACGAATGATCCAACTGACTATTTGCATAACATTCACAAAGACAACCAAAAGGCACAACAATAAGGCACAATAAAGTCATTGGCTCATATCATCATATCTCAAATTCTTAATAACGAGGTAGACATATAATCTCGAGTTCCCATCTCATCACACGAACAACGAAACTGAAACTACAGAAGGATCTTCCTCTGCGAAACTACTACCAGCAAGAGCATAAGCAAACTCAAGGATGAGGAACCGGTACGAGCCGAACGGCGTCGCATCGCGGCGCCTACTTCTCCGAGGAGTTGGGCCCGCGCTTCTTGCCGAAGCCGACGACGGCGGTGACGAAGCGGCGGTTGTACTGCATCCTCTTGTGCGCGCGGCCGCGGGGCTTCTTCTTCTTGTCCTGCTTCGCCACCTTGGGCGTCTGCCCGCGGACCTTCCCGGCACGGGCCAGCGATCCGTGCACCTTACCTGCGCATAGCCACGCGACACACCCGATCAGCTCGTGAGTAGCAGCGAAAGGTGAGGAGAGATGAGAGGAGACGGTGGCTTACCCATGGCTGCGAAGCGGCGGCGGCGGCGGCTGTAAGAGGGAAGAGGGAACCCTAGGTGAGGGGGCAGGCATTTATAGGCGTGAGGATTTTTGGGTGCGGGCAGAGGGGGCTGGAAGGTCGGTTGTGGCCCGTGGGGAGGAGATTGACGGGCCTTGCCACACTGGGCTCATGTTACCAATGTTTTGGGCCTTGAACGTGTAGGCCGAAGGAGAGACTAGACATCCAAATACTAGGCCACCTTTTCGTTGTGGGCTGTACATTTAGTCGTCTCGGCCTAATTCTGTAGGCCGACCGTATTTCACCAATGCGAATGGACAAGTGATGTTTCTTGTCGTCGTTTTACTAATGTCAGTGCTTCAGCCTTCAGCTGCCTAGGCGAGGGAAGCATTCTCAAATCCCAAGATGCCAGGAGCGAAAAAAATCATGAAAAAATCACAGATGTTGGCATGGGGATTACAGCAAACCGTTGTTTACGAACTGATGGCGCGTTTGGTGGTTGGATGCCCGTAGAAGACAAACCAAACTTCGGCCATCGACCTTAGAAACGAGGTGCGTTTGGTTTCCTACCGCAATATCGGTGTCAAGTTGTGGTTTCCAAATCGGGGCGGCCGTTTCGACCTCCGAAGTTTGGCTGGATGCCCAGGTTTGGCAGGGAGGCTGAACACAAACGCGCCCCGGTATCCACGTCGACGTCGCGGCCCAACTGCCAACGCCCAACGACGTGCTTGCGTCGACGATGGCGGTCTCTTCGAACCCCGCCGGCCGCCGCGAGACATTCCGCGCAACGCACCCGCCATCCATCAGTCGAACGTATGCAGCCACGCACCCATCCACGGTCGGAGCTCTGGCGCCGTGCACAGGTTCGCGAGGAAGAGTGGGAGAGGGCAGACGGTGGCACGCCGCGGGACGGGAGGGGCCTGCATGTTCATGCACCTCCATGAGGCCAATGAACTGGCGTCCTCTTCCTCGCCGACGCGGGCAAAAAGCACCGCAGGCTGTCAGCTCCAGCTGCCGACGTGAGGAATGCCGCCTCTCCCACCCTCACTCGCAGAGTCGCAGTACCCCTATCCCGTTTTCTTTTCTTGGCGTCGCGAGATGGGGATCGAACCGTATTCCACCCCACTCCACTCGACCACTTGCCCCCGGAATCCATCCAGCAACGCGTGCAACGGAGATGCGCTCCCGGCTGTCCGTCCGTCCGTCCGTGCCTTCCATTCTGACGCACCCACACCAATTTCGCGATCGACGCCGTGCCCGTGCACATGCGCCTCCTGTGCCGCACGCCCGTCGCGAATCTCGCCGCCCTCGCTGTCCCTTGCATGATTGTTTTTGTCATGTCGGCCGTTCTGGTGTCACAAAACGCTGTGACGGTAAGCTACTATCAGCGCCAGCCGGCCAGGGTGTCATGATCCTAAGAGCGTCCGCAGTGTGGGTGTTTTAGCCAGTTCGATCTCATAAATGTCACCGTAGCACCGAGTCCTATACACTGCGTGCTTGATTCGATAAAGACATCGCTCCTATGCAACGAACTCGGTTCTATTCACTTCTCTCTCCCAATTGGTGTCGAAGAAGTAAAGAGGATCCGAGGATAGAGAGGATCAAAGAGTCGGTGATGCATGTGGTAATAAGGGGTTCTCCATCGAAAGTAAAGCCCTATAAATCGACATTTTGGTTCAACACATTGGAGGTTGAATGCGCCACGCCCGTAGCGAATCACATCCTCGCTGTGGGATCATGTCGGCCGTTCTGGTGTCCAACCTAAGCTACTATATACATTGAGGTGTCGATGATCCTAATAGAGATACTATGGGCTGGGCCGATGAAATGATATATGGGCTGGACCAAGGCCGAAGGAAGACAGTGTGTGGGCCAAGCAGGAAGGGAAGACAGTATAAACAATGAACACCACCATCAGCAAGAGGCGTCGAAGGACCAGAACCTGAACCGGCGGCGAGCGCGAGCTCGAGGCTAGCTGCGGCTAGATTTCACCTTTTCCTTTCTTCCCCTTCCAAACTTGTATCTAGGTCATTCTAGTAGCTTCTAGATACTTCTATTGCTGTTCTTGTGCTGGATCGAACTAGTAGGTCGGTGACACGGGGGTTCGTTACTTACGCCGTCGCACGTCACGTACTCCATCCGGCCGTCACAAGATTTATTACGATGATAATAGGATCCCTTGAAACCAATAGAGTACAGGGCTAGCTTGGAATAAATCAGATCAGCTCAACAACCCAAGATAGTAGTATATACTTATGTAACTTGTCCAAATAGCAGTAAACATCACACTCGCAGCGAGTTAACAATGCAGTAGTGTGGAAAACCCGGCGTTTCTACAGCATCACACCGCTCCATTTGTCAACCATCTAGGCACTATACCAATGGAACGTTTGGCTCCATTTGCATCAACCGCGGCGTACGTATGTACTATGTAGTAGTGGTTATGTACAGGTAGTACAGCACCTCAGCAAATGACGCCGCGTGGACACCGATGGGAAGCAGCAATAATCAGCGACTCTGATTGGTGTCATGAGTCATGAGTGAGCTTGGCATCTTCTTTTCTTTTTTTTTCTTTTCTTTTCTTTTTTGATGTCGTGAGCTTGACATCTTGGTACATGGACGGCAATTGCATGACCTATCATCTTCTGTGGAAATAAATTGCACGGCCCAGATCATAGAATTGGAGTTGTTAATTTGTCAGAGATCTGAAGAATTAAAACAGTTTTCAGTGCCGTTTCAAAATGCCATCTTCATTGACCTAGCACAGTTTAAAGGGTCTGTGATCAGAACGTCGCAACGGACAAAGGGAGGTTTCTGAAAATCATTGTCATTGGAAGGATTAGCGTAGGCAGCTTACAAGTTTGCAGGCACCAGAAAGCTGCTGCTCCATAATATTCAGGCCAATATAATAATGCAATGATACCGTGCAACTAGGCACAATACAGAGCAAGAATTCGGTAACAAAAAAATATATTTGTAGCAAAAGAAAAAGGAACCCCTTTTTTTGTCATCTTCCTTAGGTTGCATGATTTTTCTTTAATTTTGGAGGAAACCAATAGAAGTCTTTTACTTCACAGAAACCAATAGAAGTCTTTTTACTTCTCAGAGAAATGTTTATTGTGGTGTGAAAGAGTTACTGCTTGGAGAATCAGTTCTTCGGTGACCAGGTAAAAGTAGCAGCACATCAAATCTTTGTCCGCTGAATTTGTCAAGGGAATAACATCCAAGCAACAACTGGAGGTGTGGAACACGTATGAACACATGCCACGAAAATCCACACGATCACAGTCTCTGGGTCATCAGAAACAGTGTAAAAAAAGGCATAGCTTGTCCACAAAGACAAGAACTTTCTTTGGGTTTTACTACTTCATGAACAGGCAACTGGCAACCTTACAGCCAAGAGCAGATTTCAACTGTCAAAGTTTGGTCATAGAAAGCATGGCACGAAGACTTGTACAGTTACACATCATCGACAATTCTTAAACATAATTGTTTGAACAGGGACGGGTCCCAAACACAAACACCGAATGAACAAGTCATACTCGTTGATTCATCTAGTTGTTCATTTTTCCACAGATTAACCTGACAGCGAGCAGGAACTAATACGAGCTCCTGGTGCGTTTGTTAATGGATCGCGCTTCTGCTACCAACCAATCCCCGATGCGTCTTTTCCGATCCAAGAACAAAATAACGTTACTTGCCTTTGCAAATCCGCCGCTCCAAGTTTCGTATTTGATTTGATCTGCGAGGAGGAAGAAGAGGAGGAGCCTAGGCCTTGACGACGGTCATCATGCGCTTGAACTCCTCGAAGGACACCATGCCGTCGCCGTCGCAGTCGACGAGGCGTATCATGTCGCGGCAGTCGGCGACGGCGGTCCGGCCGTTGCCCTGGCGGCGCAAGCCGAGCGAGCCCAGCACGGTGCCGAGCTCCTCCGCGGAGATGAGCCCGTCCTTGTTGCCGTCGAACACGTCGAACGCCTCCCGCAGGTCCCTCTCCTCATCCTCCTCCCCCTCGGCCTCTTCGTCGTCTCCTTCCACCGGCACCTCCCTCGCTGCCCCGCTGAAATCCCCGGCAGCGACGGCGGGGTGCTGGTGCTTCCTCTTCTTGGGAATGGAGTCGTAGAGCTCGCGGAACTCGTGGATGTCGATGAGCCCGTCGCTGTTGGCGTCGACGCGCGCGACCATGGCCGCGGCCTCGTCGGCGGACACGGCGATGCCGAGGCGGCGCAGCGACTCCTCCAGCTCGACCGCCGTGATGAAGCCGTCGCCGTCGTGGTCGAACGTGGAGAAGACGATGCCCAGGCCCTTCTCCGGGTCGGCCCGCGCCTTCTTCTCCCCGTGCTGCTGCTGCTGCGTCTCCTCTGGCACGCAGCCGTCGCTCGTGACGTCCTCGCACTTCTTGACGCTGGCGCGCGAGGAGGTGGTGAGAGAGAAGAGGGCGCAGAGGCCGCCGAGGAGGAAGAGCAGGAGGAGAGGCGCCATGGGTGGGTGGATGCTTTGCTTGCGCTTGGGCCTCGGAGGTCTCTGTGCGCGCGCGAGTGTGTGTGAATGGGGAGATCTGGAGGAGGAGGCGGAGAGGCGGTTGATGGAGTTGGAGTACTCCGTATATGAGGGGAGCGGAGCCGAGCAGGAGAGGAGAGACTACGGCGGAGGAGCAGAGGAGCGGCAGTTGTTGCTTGCCGATTATGCGATGGCCTGGTAGATCGTGGGTGGTTAAGATCCATTTCTTTTGAAAAAAGAAGAAGTTTGCACTGGTGCCCTGGACAGGGCAAGTATTTCAGATGGAGCCTCGCCGAAAATTTGTACAGTACTACATGGTAGTGTACACGGCGGATTTTCAGGGAAAAAGATGAGGATGAGCATGCTAGGCTACTTTTGGACTTGTATATCTTTTATCTACTTATTACCAGACAAGCCTAGTAAAACTTATCTATAAGCCAAGCTAAAATTATCAATAGACAAGTTTAGAGTTTAACACATACAACAATTAGTCTCTTTCTATAGTCTAAATATTTTTTTTATTCGATAGATAAGTAAAACGGGCGAAGAACGGGCCTAGCATGTAGCTAGGAAAAGCATCTCGGCATATGGGTTTAGCTGATACTCCGTACAAAGGAAGCGCCAAGGGCCAAGCTTGACTTTCTCTCTCATGTATCTCGTGCATGCAGCTGACGTGACGAGCATATCGACTGTTATTGTACCTGCTTTCAACGGGTTTACGCATTTCGAGATCACCGCCATCGGCATACAACGATATGTGAGGAACATTTTTGGCTGACCCGACTCGATCCCAAGGTCACGCTCTTTACGACATTTTTCTAATCCTAGGAATTATAGACTAATATCAAAGGTTCAATGCTACAGTCAGTATACAAGATTGTAGCTAACCTATATCAATCTTTAGCAACTAGTATAGCAACAACATATAGTTTTCATACGATAAAAGTTTAACAAAGAATTTAAACCTCGTTTCTAAAGTATAGCAACAACATATAGCTAACTTTGAACCACTTGTTTCTAAAGTTTAGATCGTCAGAGTGGCGCGTTGGGGCTGGCCTCCTTAACACCAAAAGTTTCTTTGTAGATCATCGTCAAGCGGCGTGGAGACTGACAACCCGAAGCCGTGCATGTGTTCCCTAAGAGTTGTCAGCTCATGTACTGGCATGTACGCACTGGGCGTACTGCCAGGAAGGACGAAGAAGAAACCTAACGGCTAGGGAAGTTCGGGTACGTGTACGGGCCCCTCACAGCTCACGGCTCACAGCCAAGACCCAAAGAAGAGCCAAGGGACCTGGGCAGCATTCTGGTGATCTCCGCGGGCGCCTCACAGGGCATACTGTACTAAATTAAAAGCGGGGGCGTGAGCGTGATGGCGACGGTTGATGCGGCGGATGGAAGCGCGTCGGGCGCCACCCAAAAGCGCGTCGGGCCGCCCCACCGTAAACAAAGTGCGTACAAACCTGAGGGGGCCCCTGCAGCGCATGAACGCACGAACCCAGCCGTGCCCATCATCAGACCATGCAGGAGAGGAGCGGCAGGTCCTGCTCCTCGGGGGCCGTTTTTAAAAGCGGGCGGGGCGGCAACTAACGGCTGGGCCTGGGCATGGCAGCGCCCGTGGCGTGGGCACTGGCCACCAACGGCATTGTCTGGTACAGTACTCTGGTCTGGCCGCGGGCACCGGGCAGGGCACGCCCGGGGGGCGCCTTGCGTGCCCGCCGCGCGTACGAGGAGGAGAGCTAGCCGGAGAGGACCGACCGAGGGCGACGCGCGAACCACATGCATGCTACGGGTACAACTGTAGTACAAGCATCAGCAGGTGGGCATTTGTTCGGTGTAGTTGGGCGCGTCTGGCGTGATGGCGTCAGCTGGAGCCTCGAGCTCGAGGGGAGCTGAGGACGGCAGCATGGCACAGCCTGCCTACGGTAGAATACGGGCTGGAGGAGACGTGACGCCAGAAAAAAAGCAGGCAGGACGACAGAGTACCCGTTTGGAATGTAACAAGAGTTTACCATGCGGATTTCGCTTTTGTCCGCGAGGTTACCACGATGGTTTATATCTTAATAACATAACAAATGGTGTAATGTTAAAGGCATGAGAAATGCTCATGTAACTTTGCAAAGTTGTGTGTCCTTGGATAAGCTAGCGCAAGAGATCACTCGCTCTATGGATTTGGGTTAAAGAGCCCGAGGCGGTACATACTCCCTCCTTCCTCTTTGAATAAATCAATTTTAAGAGTTATTATATTGCATTCCGTTACGTTTGACCAAATTTGTAAAAATAAACATCTATCACACCAGAAAAATATAGTATAAAAATAATACTATCATGTTGTGTATTACTCCCTCTATCAAAAAACATGCACTTCTAGAACAGTGTTATGGTAGGGTATGTCAAATTTGATCAAATTTACATAAAAGTTAATAACATTTATCGTACTAAACAACTAATTCATCATAAAACATACTTTCATAATAACACACTTATTTAGCGTCATAAATATTAACATTTTTATCTATATATTTGGTCAAACTCCGAACACTTTAATTGAGAATGCACCTAGAATTGTCTCTCTCTTTTTATAGAAGAGGTGGTACTATATTAATTTTGTGTTATAAATATTAGTCTTTTTATAAAATTCAGTTAATTTTAGCAATTTTGAGTTTGTATAACTCCAAAAAAAATGTTGTTTTATTTAGGAATGGATGGAGTATTTACTCCAAGAGAATACAACTAGCAGACTTGGTAGCTCGTGCCCAAAGGAACAGGTTGACAACCAACATTACGTTTGCAATGAGGTTTGACGCTCCCTTGTCGTCTCGTCTCGTCGCACTAGCACACAACTACACCAGGTCATACTACAGCCTCGTAGTCGTAGCACGAGTGCACAACCGACGCAAAAGCAGCTCCCTTGTGTACGGAATACGGGTGTCTTTCTCCAAAAACAAGTGCTGACGCCTCGTCTGAACGCCCAAACAAGAGAGGTCAGCCCGGTACGAGACCGAAATAAACGCCGGAAAGCAACCACGCTACTTGCATTGGGTACTCCGACCGTTTCTCGGACTCGAAACGTTGTGCAATGCAGCGTGCAGACTTCAGGGAGGAGACCTGGGCCTGGTGAACGACGGCACGGGGGTTTGACAACGTGTGCATGGACATGGACACATGGTGCACTCAGAAAGAACGAGTCGTACGGTACGTGCTGAGAGAGTAGCTAGCTACACAGTCAGTTACTCAGTGGCCTCAGTTTATTTTAGTTCTTTCCTGACACGTTCGTCTCCGGCCTGAAGAGTAGTAAAAAAGAAAGTAGTGCTGATTAAGATTCATCTGATATTGACGGGCAGATGGGCAGGTGTGTGATGGTCTTTCAAACGCTTGTGTACACGACGTCGACTTCGACTTCGACTTCCCTCCCGCGGGCTACCTCTGTACTAGGGCAGATGTGATTGTGGCTGTTTTTATTTCATTTATTATTGTTAAAAAAACTAAAACATAATGTCTTGACTCTTTCTTAGTTATTATTATTAGTACCCCGCTATACCTTTGGTTGCATGTTACTCCCTCCGTCCAAAAAAAATTACAACTCTCGCTATTCGAGTATATACAAAATTTATAATACTAGATAAGTGTTACTAAATAAATCATGGAATACATTTGCAGATGGTTGGATCTTTTTTTAATTCATAAATATTTATATAATTTTCTATAAACTTATAGTCAGAATTATGGAAATTTGACTTAGACACCGTTCGGGTAAAACAATAGAATTGGAAGACACGGTGCCAAACGCCATAACCACGATTCCATTCTACCTCGAAATGTTTCTCATGGTTCTACGCCTTTTGCCTTTGGCGAGAGAAATAGCTCCACCTGGTTTTGCTAGATTTCATCCATCTCTCTCTCTCTCTCTCTCATACACTTGCGGCCGTATTTTTTCTAGTTATCATCTTTTTAAGTGTAACCAGTTAAAATGAGTTGCATTCTAGTTATTCTTTCCCCACAAGAAGTTCTCGATTTTTTTTGAAGCATACTTTTAATTTATTTATATGTTTTTATGGAAAACATTGTTTTTTTAATAAGAATCTAGCCTGTCAGCCAATGGTCCCATAAAATGAGTCTAATTCATTGGCTAAAACGTTTCTTCGAGACTCTAAATCCCTACCAAACGGTCTAATCTAAATCAAGAACTACATCATTTCTTTTTGACAAAGTCAGTAGTACAAGAAAATGTTGAAGCTATACCAAAGCCATTGTAGTCGGTTTGTATTAGGGAACGATAGCTGAACACTACCACAGATAGGATTAGTAGGGGCGGCTGGTGAGGCTTTGTAGAGGCGGCTCGGTCAGCCGCCCCTGCCATACCGTCTCTATAAATCATGTATTTGTAGGAGCGGTTTCCAGACCGTCCTTACAAATCGATTTGTAGATGCGGCTGGTGTTATCAGCCGCCCTTACAAAATCGATTTGTAGGGGCAGCTCCCATATAATACCTGTTTGTAGGGGCGGTTCAGTCATTCAAATTTACAATTCAAAGAGAGGTCCACGTGGCTGACTCTACATACGCATATAATAAGCAGCCTGTTCGGCTGGAGGAAAACGATTGTATACGATCGTAAATTTCCAGCCGGAACAGTATTTTTCTCTCACACAAACCAGCCAGCAGTATTTTTTCACGAACCAGCAACGATATGAACCAGCCAACCGAACAGGCTGAAGATCATTGGCCTCGTCTGTAGCCATCTTCAAGTTCTCCATCACTTCTACAAGCAAAAAGTGCCGCCTTGATTAGTTCTATTATAGCCCAGCATGTATAGAATAAATGTAAATGATATCGAGTACTGTTCATCGGCGGTGCTCACCTGCTCGAACCCTTGCGGGCGGAGCTAGTCCAAACTCCGCTCCTGCTCGAAGCCATGTTGATGACGAGGAAGGCTCAGGTTGGCAGAAGAAGACGGGGTTAGCTCGTCCACGGGATGCTACTGCGCGGTGAAGAGGAAGCAATCATGGTCGGTGAAGGTGAAGCTGACGCACGGCTACACACTACGGGATACACGAGCTTTGCCGAGTGCCATACACAAGCTTTGCCGAGTGCCAAGAGCACTCAGCAAAGCCCCAAAACCACTCGGCAAAGCGTTTACCGAGTGTTACACTTAGCAAACGACACTCGGCAAAGGTTTTATCGGCAAAGAGTTGTTTGCCGAGTGTCAAACGTCGGGCACTCGGCAAAGACTATGCCGAGTCCCAAAAAAACACTCGGCAAACATTTTTCGAGAAAAAATAAAAAAAACAAGTCCCGCCGCCGCCACCGCCACCACGCCCCGCCGCCACCACCACCACCACAGCCGCCGGCCACCACCACCACCACCACCACCACGCCACCACCACCACCACCACCATGCCCCACCGCCGGCCACCACCATGCCGCCCACCGGCACGCTCCTCCCTGCCGGATCCGCCATCGGAGGGCACCTCCCCACCGGATCCGCCGCCTCCACGCTGCTGCTCCCCGCCGAATCCGCCCGCCGCCGCCATGGTTCTGATCACCGGCGAGGGAGAGAGTGAGGGAGATGAAGAGAGGAAAAGAGAGGGAGATGGGGAGAGCTGACCTACCTCGGACCCACGCCCGCCGTCGCAACCCCATCGTCGCTGGATCCGAGCCCCAGCAGTCGGATCCGACACATGCCACCGTCGCGAGGCCTACCCACCATGGATCCGCCGCCATGGAGCTCCCCTTGGCCCTCCTCGCCGGAACCAATGCCAGCCACCGTCGCGAGGACCACCCGCCGTGGATCCATCGGCCTGGAGCTCGCCTTGGCCCTCCACGTCGGTGGGGGAAGAAGGGAGGGGAGGGGCGCCCGCCGGGAAGAAGAAGAAGGGGAGGGAGGACGCCCACCGGGGAAGAAGAAGGGGAGGGGAGGGGAGGGCCACCCGTGGGGAAGAAGGAGGGAGGGCAGGCGCCATGGGAAAAGAAGGGAGGGAGGGGCGCCATGGGAAGAAGGGAGGAGGAGGAGGCGACGGTTGGATCTGGGGAGGAGGAGGGGGGAGGGGCGGCGCCCGGATCCGGAGAGGGAGGGGAGGGCGGGGCCGCGCCGGAGAGGGAGGGGAGGGGCGCGTCGGAGGAGGGGAGCAGCGAGACGGCGCCGGAGAGATGTCGCAGGCGGGCGGATCTGGGAGGAGGCAGGGGAGGAGGGAGGGGAGCTGAGGTGAGGGAGGGGAGGGGCGACGACGGTTAATTAAGTGGTTTTTTTCTTTGCCGAGTGTCCTAGATCTGGGCACTCAGCAAAGTTTCTTTTATTTTTTTCTTCTCCATCTTTTCCAGAAAAAAGATTTTTTTTTCTTTGTCGAGTGTCCTAGATCTGGGCACTCGACAAAGTTTTTTTTCATTGTTTTCTTCTCCTTCTTTCCCAGAAAAAATATTTTATTTATTTGCCGAGTGTCCTAGATCTGGGCACTCGACAAAGTTTTTTTTTCATTTTTTTTCTTCTCCTTCTTTCCCAGAAAAAAGATTTTATTTCTTTGCCGAGTGTCAAAAAAAAACACTCGATAAACTCCCTATTTGCCGAGTGTTTTTTTTACACTCGGCAAACCTCCTCTTTACCGAGTGATTTTTTTGCCGAGTGTTTTTAGCGCAGCACTCGGCAAAGAACTTGTTTGCCGAGTGCCAGAGAGAATACACTCGGCAAACATAAAAACACTCGGCAAATTTGACGTTTCTGGTAGTGATAGCACCCGACCGGCCGACCTGACGAGGACGGCGACGGATCCTGGCTCCTCGGCTATGGCTACAGCTCGGAGAGGACGGCGACGACACCGGAGTTGGAGAAGAAGAATGGCAATGGCTCGGTCTACCGCTGTGACTGAGCTCCTCCTAGCAACGCGGTCGACGACGGCAGCGGCGGCGAGCCACCGTTGCGACCGAGCTCCTCCCGGCAGCTGCGGCGCTAAGGTTCAAACCCGGCAGAGCTTCGCCTGGTGTAGTGGCGTCGACGTGGTTGGGGAAGAAACTGTGGGTCTCTTCTTAAAGGCCCCGGCACGCTCGGACGGCATCAAAATTTTGGACGCGGGATTTGGAAGGTGAGCGCGCGCTCGTGCGGTAGCTGCATAGTGGGGCAAGTGCCGGATTGGCGAAATTGTGGACGGCGCCGCGGGATTTTGGAAACGGAGCACGCGCTCGCGCGGCAGCTGGACCGCCAGCGCCGGATTAAAAAAATCCTGGGCGGCGCCTGCTATGGCTCCAGAATATCGACATCCTCATCTGGAAGCATGTGAGGGAGGTGGACCCATTTGTGTTGTTGGCGCTGTGATGCGGGATCATCCAAGGGAGGTATGGCTGTAGGATGTCGACATCTGCAGAAGGATGTAGTCGCTTGAGTTCCTGAGCCCTGACACATGGGCCACCCCGTACCATATGGAAGAAGGGGGCTGCAGCTTTTTGTACGTGCAACATTTGTAGGGGCCGCTCGTGATTGAGCCGTCCCTACAAATAGCAACACCGGAGGCGGCTGGTGAGTGAGCCGCCCTTACAAATCGACTTATTTGTAGGGGTAGCTCGTATCACCAGCCGCTCCTACTGTGCCATTTATAGAGGCGGCCGGTTTCGTGGGTCCCAAGCACGCCTATTGTAGGAGCGACTCCATCACCAGCTACCCCTAAAAAAATATTCCGTTGCTACAAACATTTTTTTTAAGTAGTGACCACCTATTCTTAATTAACAATGGCTGCGGGCATATGAGTGTACTACTCATACGAGGTATAACAATTATTATCGAAGAGCCCTTTTAGAACTAAGGCTATATCAACAATAACGTCCAAAATACAAGACTCATTCGTCCTTTGGGTAGCGCTACAGGCAAAAGGTTCCATAACTATTCAGCATCTTCTCTAACAACGAGACCCAAAAGAGAATCATTTCTGCAAATGGGTTTCTAGGAGAGAGAATGCCCATATTTAGGTTGTGCCTCTCAGGCAACCAAAAATTGGTCTCCGGTATAGTTACTCTGTTGGAAACTGATTTTGGATCTCTTGCTATCCATTTTGGGTTTGGATGCCCATATAAGTTCCTTATTGGAGACAGTCTAATATTCGAAGGTTGAGCTAAAATAATGACCAACAAGTTGACTCCCTCACTGAAAGTCACCGGAAAAGCAGCAGCAAGAAGTACTAGTAGTGCAACACGCGCAGTGGCGGGCTCAGGGTTTCTAGGTCAGGTATTCGAAATGTAAAGGACGTTGAATTTTTTTTTTGACAACCAAAGCTTAATACTCCGTATTTAGCATCATAATTGATAATATCGTATATATAATTTTTATGTGAGGATACAGTATATGTAATTGTATAATATATAACACATAATTAAGCAAGTTTCCATATATTTTTAGAATTTGAGCATAATTTAAAATTAATTAATGAAAGGTACCAATAGTTCCACATAACAAGGCGACAACATACATCAAATATATAGTCATATACTATAGAGGAATAAGAAAGCTTATACAGTTATTCTTCACCGGATGTTTATTTATCTTCATCGTTTTCTTCTTTACAATACATATACACATATACACTATATCTGTAAATTTTCTTGCCAAAAAATTTGGGTATTCAACTCAATACCCTTGAATATAGCTGAGCCCGCCCCTAAACACGCGTTATTGCTTTTGCAATAAACCGAAACCTTAAATAACCTGTGTCCTTGCAGCAAAGTTTTTGGATCCGACAAAATAAGGCCACCAATATTATATAAAAGTACAGAATGGCTAGCGTCCAGACGTTTGGACACTAGCCTCATCCGGACGCCTGCGCCTACCCCACCTCGTACACAAGCTACTACGCCTTCTTGCGTCTGCTGTGTCTACCCGCCCACCCGTCCCACACCTGCTGCTGCGCCTATCGGACGTCCGCGACTCTACGCGCTCGTCGGGCGAGCCTGTCCCCGCGCCTACCCGACGTCCGCGACTCCACGCGCTCGTGGGCCGAGCTCGAATTGTGACCATAGATGGAGGGAAGGGAAGAGAAGGGAGAGGGAGAAGAGAGGAGAGGAGAGGGCTAGGCGCGCCGTGCGAGGAAGGCGCGAGGTAAGAGGCGAAGCCCTGCGCCAGGCCTCCGTCTGGCAGCCACCGGTGCCATTGCAGCATATGCAACACCCGATCTACTTTTGAAACATCCACATGAAACATATGCAACATATGTATGTAGATAGATGAAACACTTGAAACATGCGTGTATAGCCATTTATAATATGTGCAACACCAAGATTTATTTTTGAAACATCTAGATGAAATATTTGCAACATACGTCTGAAACACCTGAAACACTTGAAACATAGGCTTGCAACATGCGTATTTTGTCATTACAACATATGCAACATCCAGATCTACTTTTGCAACATCCAGATGAAACACTTGAAACAAAAGTCTGAAAACGCCAAAAACACTTGAAAACATACGCATGCAACATGCGTATATTGTCATTGCAACATATGCAACGTCTCATATATACTTTTGCAACATCCGTTCCAAACACTTGAAACACGACGTCGCCGGAGGCCACGTCCTAGCTAGCTGGTGGCAAACTTCTATAGCTTGCAAGCTTGGGTCAGGGAGACGTTGGCCCAGCGTACACCTCCGTTGCAGGACGTCGGCCCATCGCTCCTCCTATGATTATCCCATTCCTGCTTGCTGCCCAGGCTCGCGCCCGTCGGCACGGCTTCTCCAACGCCGCCGTTGCTCGGCCGCAGTTTTCCAGCCCCGTCCGCTCGCTAAAGATGGGGCGCGGCGTGGCCACGATGGGGTGCAGTGCGGTTGGGGAAGGGCACGGCGCGGCGGGGGACGGGCACGTGATAGGGCAAGGGGGCGCGCCCGGGGTAGAGTGGGGCGAGAGTGGGGAGTGGGGAAATTTTCAGAGGTGGAAGAGACATAGAGGTGCTATTGGGCCAGTATGTTGGCAGGCCCAAGAAGGCTGTGTCCTGATGGGACGGACAGCCATGTACAAGCATTTCCGATAAAAGTAATACTAGCCACGTCAGTGTTCCTTCCACAAGCAAAAATGCAGTAAAAAAAAAAGATCCCCCAATCTAATCAGTAATCAAACACAAGAAATTTAGGGAATTTAAATTGAACGAGAAGTTGCTAAAAGTGCATACACTACTCTGCAACCATCGGGAGCAGCACAAGTCAGTCGAGGTGGTGTTTGGTTCGTCAGAATCTCTCTACCAGTCTAGTTTACCAGCTCCAGACGGAACAGGTGGGTGGATGTGGATCAGAATCAGATGCTCCCTCCCTCGCTCGCTCGGCGAATATGGCTTTGGCCGCCCTTGCGTTTGCTTCTAGCAACAGCCGGGTCTCCGCGACCCACACGGCCACACCCAACCCAAATCATCTTGTCTGCTATTGGCTTCGTCCAGTAACCATTCAAACACGCACACGTCAACGCTCTCAGCGAGAGATAGAACAAGCACAATAGACACACTGTTTTCTGACGACGAACGTCGCGGCGACAAACTCGCCTGTATCTTGGTTACATATTTACCGGACTTGATAACTGAATACAAAGGAGCACGAGGGCTACATATAGGCCATGGAGCTCGCCTCCATGCCACCCTTCACGCCATAATTCACAGGACCAGCACAGCAACACTGTGAGCCCCTTGTTCATCCGAACAATGCGGCTTCTACCATGCAAATCGGCGCAATGCACATCACTACTCCAACTAGACTCGGTCTCGACCATTGCATGCCATCCAGGAGGCACACACGACACTGCCATTCAAGAGGCACACACGACTCGATCGTGACTCTAAAATAGCCAGACATGCATATCATCATGACGCGGGACACACGCACACGTCATGGACACTACGTGTCGTGGATTATTTCTAACGTCTGCGAAGTCAAAGACGGAAAGCGGCGAACCCCGGGAAGAACAGAAGCGTTTGGCGGGCGCGCTGTATGCACTCGCCTGACGCGTCCAGACTCCGGCCAGACGGCGCCCTCCCGGTCCCAGCTCCGGAGTCTCCGGTGGTGCATCATTGCTTCATTGGCATGTTGGTCTAGGTAGTGCTCCGGTCCAAGTCGTGGTTAGGGATTCCTCACCAGCGAATTATTGGGCCGTCGTCTCAATTCCTTTGCAAACTTTGCTTAAAGCCTTAAAGGATACTCCACTAGAGTAGACCACTACACAGTCCGCACTGTTCTCCTTCCTGCTGCATGCGAATCTACAATTCCAGATGGGATGCTGATTTGGACATGGTGGGACCTGTTCGCTTGAGCTTATAAACCAGAATCAGTCCTACTTTTCAGCTATGGAACATTGTTTTTTCTCTCACACCAAATCAGCCCAACAAATCAGCCGCAACAGCAATAAGGCCTGCCGAACAGTGTTTTCTGGTCTCCAGGGCACCGATCTCCGCGGCGACCTTTTCATTCATTGTTGCTAAAGGATTAGAATGCTGTGTGTGCATTGTGAAGTCGAATTGCAAAAAAGTGATCAATCCAGTAGATAACGGGAAAAAAGGGTGATTGGTGGCATGCAAAACAATATGCAACATTATCCACATTTTTTTTGTCTTGTGAGTGATGATTGAACCAAAAGTAGAAACCTCAATTTTTTTTGCTTTTACTGTAGATGATCGCTCAACGAGCTGGGCCCCAGACTGCCAGGAATGTTGCAAGTAGGATAGGAAGAGCTGTTTCAGAGAGTTCCTTCCCGGGCAGCAGTTGAAGTATCCTCAACGGCAGATCTTGCACTGTATGGGATCTGTGCACGCACGGTCTCATGGCACACTAGCATCAGAAGGAATCTCCATTCTCTTCCCCACTATATATGCCAGGCATTAAGGTTCTGTTTGTGGTTATACATGTCAGGTCCCATGCGTTTTAGCTAGCACTCTGTGTTTGGCCCGGCACGGTTGCAGGCTTGCAGCTGCTCTGTGTGTACCAGTGTATTTCCAGCACCGCCACCGACAATCCAGAGCCTGAATGGGATGAGAACTGCAATGCAATTCGCCTACTTCAGTTGAGTAGGCTCATACATACTGTCACACAGGCGTAGGACCGTACCAGAAGAGACGACTGACTGACGTTTGAAACGAGCTGCTCGCCTACTTCAGTTGAGTGCGAAACTGCCAGCATCTGATCCCTGCTTTTGGAACAAAGCGAACCTCTGAAAATGGCAAAGGTGCAGGGTTCGTTATTAAAAAAAAAGTCAGAAAACAGAAACGGTTCTGCTTTCGTAACTTTTCTTTTTGTACAGAATATATTCATGCACACAACTACTACAGCCTCGTAGTCATAGCACAACCGACGCAAAATAGGGGTGTCTTTCTCAAAAAACAAGTGCTGGCGTCTCGTCTGAACGCCCAAACAAGAGAGGTCCGGCCGGTTCAGAGACTGAAATAAACGCTTGAAAGCAACCATGGTACCCCGACCGTTTCCCGGACTCGAAACGTTATGCAATGCAGTGCACACTCACTCATAAACGCACACATGCACACTCTACTCCTATGAGCACCTTCGAAGAATTGAGTTGGACCGATAAATCTCGAAATTGACGAAGTCATCACAGACGTCTCATTATCGATGGGCACGTCAGCACCACCGAAAGAATAGCGCCGACCACCACTGAAAGAATAGCGCAGTTAAATCCTAAAATAAATTTAGAAAAATACGAGCACTCGTGTTAAGTCGAGAATTTAGACGTGGATGGACAGGTTAAAAAAACAAACCTACCGCTCAGTTCGTGGCCTCAATTTATTTTCCTAACCCGTTCGTGTCTCCGGCCTGAATAGTAAAAAATAGTACTAAGATTCGTCAGATATGATGGGCAGATGGGCAGGTGTGTGATGGTCATTCAAACATTCCTCTACACGACTTCGACTTCTCTCCCGGTAGTTACCTCTGTATTAGGGCAGGTGTTTTGTGGCTGCTTTTGTTTCACTTGTCTATTACTGAAAAATAAAACATATTGTCTTGACTCTGTTTTAGTTATTATTAATACTCTGCTATACTTTCGCTGCATGTTACTCCCTCAGTCCAAAGAAAAATAAAATACAATTCTCACTCTTCGAGTATATAAAAAAATAACTTTACCTTTGCTCCTTTCGTATCAAATTATAAGTCATTCCAACTTTCTCGTAGAATCAAAGCATCTCAAATTTGATAGACAAACACCGATTGGAAGCAACAATAATCAGCAATAATCAACTCTATTTTTGTATGCTAGGTCGAAATTTGAGAACCAACATCATGAGATCAGCTATAAGACTCGTAATTAAAAGTTCGTCAAGCACATGGTACTTAGCGCAGATTGGAATAAGGGGACCATTGGGTACAATTCTATTCAGCGGTTTATCTATTTTACTACGAGAATTCACCACTTTATATATGATATAAGCTATACCTCATTTAGGGGCGGAGCTAGAGCAAATAAAAGAGGTGTGTTTGCCTTGTGGATGCATAGGATTTTACCGTATGAGTGCGAATATGGTGAAAATTTGATCATAACGACTATTTTTTGATTTTTTGTGGGTGCACCCGCACCTCATTTTGTTTACAGAAAGTACAGCAGATTTTACAATTTTATAGCAGTTTGTCGTGAAGATAGGAAAATTTCACTGTACAGCAATAATGCTGTGTCCGGTCATGCCCATGTAGGTTTCTTTATTCACTTACATTTATGCTACCATTGTTTACATTGATTTCTTCGACAATCAATAAAGCTTCAGCTTCTACATTAAGGTGGTAAAAGAGCCTTCTTTAATCTAACACTGGTGTTCGCAAGTTCATCAATAACACAGGTTTATCAATAACACCACGTGAGGGAAACTATAGCCCACGCGGAGAGTGTTACTTGTGTAAAGTAGAAGCCAATGGTAAGTTTTGTTTATTCTATTAAATTTTTGTTCCTCTATTTGAATAAAAACAGCAGTTTTCCAATGAATTTTTTTGAGGATTATAAACTACTACCATCAGCAAGCTTAGAGGGAACTATGAAGATTTGGAGGCTAAAATATGTTGATGAACCCCTGTTATGAGTAAAAAAACTTACAGATGCCATGAATACTACCATCAGTTATGAAAATCCTAGATGGAACTGTTTTGCGTTGTGCCTTATATGATATGTCATTGTTGACGGTAGTTAACAACCATTATAAACCGTCAATTAAATGTGGATAAGGGCATAAATGTAATCACCAATGAAGGTTTAGGAGTTTAAACTAATAAATTCCACGAGTTTTGGTGAATCTATGTTTTCAGCAAGGTTTATCTAGAAAACCGTCATGGAAGACCAAATCGTCGAAGGAAATTACGGAATTTTGCCGCGGTACCTACGTGGCAAGACTCCAGAAGGGTCTAGAAGGCAAATCACCGACGTGGGGCTCAACCCACTGCCATGTGGGGCTGACCGGCCTGTAGGTGGGGCCGCCCGGCCCTGTGGGCCCCACCTATCAGCCTGCTTCGTATGTCGGTTCCCCACCGCATTTGAGGATGCATCTAAGCCGTTGCCTAAGTCTGTTTGATCCAAGAGCTCACGTTGGACCCTCAGGGCTATATATCCCAGCCCCTGCCCCCCTCCCTCAGGAGAGATCCTGAAACCCTAATTCATATTGTCCTCATGAGGATCAGAGTTAGCTATCAAGAGAAAATTAGACCTCCATAGGATCTACTCTTTAGAAATAGAGAGATGGAGAGTGAGGGAAGAGTTTGGAGGAGATGCCGGCCTGTCGGTGCTCTCTCTACGGCTTGTACTTGGCGGAAGTCAACCTTGCGTCTGAGATTTCTCTGGTAATCAACTTCCGATTTAAGTAAGTAACATGTTTATATTATTCTTCTGGTTTGTGAGTCTCTTTTGAGTGCTTTAATCTTTTGGCCTTAGGTTAAAGTATTATTCGTAGTGTAAGCGTGGTATTTAGTCTCGGGTAACTCGTGGATGTACCCTAGATTCCAGATCGGTGGTAGCTCGTGAGGGTGACTGTTATAGCCTCGTTGAATCCTCTGTAGTCATCCTCCCATTTGTAGGACTAGCATGATTTAGTTATTATAGGAAACATACTCTGTCTGTGTTTCCCTTAGTAATATCTCTAGTCGAACAATAGAAGACATAGCTTATTGAGATTAGAACTAGAAGACCTTAGCGATCTCCTCTACACTCCCGACTTTCTTAAGTCTTGTTGCTACCCTGGGTTAAGTTGGACCGTAGTTAACCTCACACGTTTCCCTATGGATACGATACTTGGAATATCTCTGGGTGAAAGCTACAGCGGTATCCGTGCGCTTGCGGATTTATCTGTGTGCGTTAAATATACCAACAAGCTTTCTAGCGCCGTTGTCGGAGAAACGGTTGCTGAGTTAACTTCGAACCTAGCTTAACCTTGTATCATATTCTTTTATCTTTTTATTCCTTCATTCTTTTTTTCTTTTCCATTATGAATTCCACTCCTATCTATCAATACACTAAACCCACGAGCACGAGCTTCGGGCCACCTAAATCTGTAGAGCCTATCCTAACACCTGGTTATGAGCTATGCCCATGTTTAATAAAACTGATTCAGGATCAATCCTTCTCGGGAGAAGGTGATGAAAACCCATACTCACACCTATGAGAGTTTGAGCAGACATGTGCTTGCTTGCATATCGTTGGCATGTCTGACAAAACCTTAAGATGAAAGTTGTTTCCGTTCTCTTTGACAGGAAGAGCGAAACATTGGTATAGTCAAACCGTAGGAAGTATGCGAGGAGATTGGAAAACATTATGCTCTAAATTTTGTTTATGTTTCTTTCCCATCTCTAAAGTGGTTAGCCTTCAGAAAGAGGTTCTAAATTTTAGACAACTAGAAGAAGAATCTCTTGGTACATCGTGGGATTGTTTTAATGAACTCATCTTCACTGGCCCAGACCTTGCCATTCAAGACCCGATACTTCTTCAACATTTTTACATGGGTCTTAGCAAGGATTCCAGGGAATCCCTTGATACAGCCTCTAGAGGAGTTTTTCTTCATTTGTCTGCTAGTGAAGCAAGGTCTATGCTTAATAGAATTAGTGGAATCACTTCCTGCACTAGCATTCATAATGAACTCCTCGAGAAAGAGAATGAATCACCTCCCGAACAAGAAGAGGAAGTTTTGATAGTCAAATCACAACCACTCCAATCCCAGGATTTAGCTATCAATCCTGAACTATCAATACCCCAAAATCCCCCGAGAAGAAGGAATTCCACTTTTAGAAATCCCTATTGAAATTAAGGATGACCTTCTTGGTGCTGATTTTGGGAGAACATTAAATTCTCATCTTCATAAGAGACCTTCGAGCGAATATAATTCAAATCCTCTCAAGAAGGGATCACTTAAGAAGCGTCCTTATTCTCATATGGGACATTGGGAAAAATTCAAGGATGGCATATCTAGTGATGCCATAGAAGGAGAGCCAAGCTATTTAGAAGCCAATCCTATCTTCTCTCCTTCTATGCCCACATTAGATGTCTCATATGAACCTATTTTTCAACCCATCCTTGACCCCGATGATTCCTCTTATGCTCTTTCTCCTCAGTCTCATGACGACCCTAGAAATCCACTAAGACAACCAAAGCATAGGAATCATGAAGGCCATAAGGAAGACCAAGAAGAGCAACAACAATGGCTGGAGGATATTAAGAACTTATGTGTCGTTGCCATTGAATGGATGGACGAGGTTTTAGACAAGATCAATCCAAGAGTTACCAATCCAAGGGAAATCTTGGACAATAAAATGTCCAATAAATGTCATATGTATGGAATGATGGAGACAATATTTTCGCCTATAGACATTCATAAAGAAACACCCTTGAAGATTAAAAAGGAAGATTTCATCAGCGAACATGGAAGTTATCTCTTGAACACCTCATCAAATTCATGCTCACATGAGAAATCTCCTGAATCAATTGGTCTTTCCAACATTGCCACACATGAGATCCTCAACCCCCTTATACTTTCTGTTCATAAAGGCTTTGAAGGGGTGGTTGCAGATGTATATGTTTATCATAAATATTGCAAATCTTATAGGCATGAATCTTGAGATAGGTACCGAAAGGTTGGTGTTGGAGGGGAAACCACTTCACTAATTAGAAACGCAATTCGAAGGTTTCCCAAGGACAAGCTTCTGTCCTAAAACAAGCACTTTTGAGAGATGACATGAGCTTTTACCCTTTTTGCTGTGATGCCTTTGTAAAATTAGTATAGAAACATAATTGTGAAAATATTCCTTCGGGTATTATTATCACTAACCATTCCAGGTCTAAAGCAAAAATGATGAACGATGATGACTCAAGGTATGTCCAACCAAACACCATGCAACATTTAATCACATCTATCCAAACTTGATTTTTGCCTTGAAAAAATCAAGTGTGGGGGATGAACTTCTCTAAAAAAATCTTATACCATGTTGCTAATCCACCTTGGTTGTTTCTACCTTTAATCCATGCTCAATGTGCTAGATAATAATCATGCTCTTTCATCATTATTTGAGTAAATCTCTATAGTGCTTTCATGTTACCTTTGTTTGCCATAGTAAGTTTTGGTTTGGAAGTACTCGTTATACTTCCAAAGGTTTTTTTTAAATTAAGCGAGGTGCTTAGGTTAAAATGCATTCCTTAATCAAATTAGACATAGAGTCTAGTTTGGTTATTGAACTAAAAAATGCTTTAGTAGATATTGGATATTTTGCTGGACTAACCCCTGTAGGAAATTCTCAATTCAATTTGGGTAAGTCATGAGATGAATTCAAATCAAAGATGAGCAAGGGACATGACAAACTCCAATAACATTGCACAAAGAAGACACAACTCATTCATTATGGATGAAAGAATTGCATAAAATAATGAGTGAGGCAAAAGGTCTAACAAGGTGACAAAAGATCAAAGAGTAGAAAGATGGCATAACAAAAGGATGAGAAGGAAGGGTGCAAATCTAGGAGACAAGAAGCTCATGAACAGCTCAAGCTGCGAGACTAGCCGAACAAGGAAAACTTCAAAGGGAAGGACCATCATGAGTCATCTACCTTTCGTCATATGGTGACATCACACTCCAATGACAAATGTAACATCCTAAGGTAAATGATCGTTATTTAAAAAGTTTTTCCTTGATTCTGGTAGGCACATAAATAAGAAACAAAATATGTTTGAGTTACAATTTACCTGATCAAACTTGATTAGCTCAACATGTCTTATTCTTTAAGCTTATTCCTAGCACCACTTTCTTGATCTCATAGTTTTAACCAAATGAGCTAAAACATTGCGCATCGTATCTCTAGAAGATGATAGTCATAATCATATAAAGATTGATACATTATGAAGAGATAGACAATCCTTCCATGGGTTAAGCAATTCAACCCTTTCTGCCAAATGAACATAAATGTTACATTCATGCTCAATCTTCTGATCTTATCACCTATGATATAATTGAACACAATATATAACATCAACTTCATCTTGTTAAGTGTGCCTAATGCTAGAGAAGAATAAATGAAGTTTTAGTTTTGTTGGTGTTTTCCCACCAATAGAGCCTATGCACTTGATCTCTACCTTGTCTGTATGAGCAGGACACACTTCAAGTAGAGTGTGGAAGAGTTATTGATTCCCTAATTTCTACAAGTGAAGGTTCTGAAGATATGCAGCCATTTGGGTCTCCATCGCTGAGACCGGACGATGCACCCGAAAGGTAAAGGACTCTTCTCTAGCCGAGTCCTGTCCGGAGGACTTAAAAATCCGAACCCTGGCCGTGAGGTAACATCGGTAGTTATCCATATTTACTTTTTAGCATTGCATGAATTATTTTCACTTTTAGCATATTTATTTTTCTGTCTTTGCATTGCATTTAGAAAAGAAAAATAATAAAAAGTTTTTCATTACTGCATTACATCATTGCATCGTGAAAGCTTAAAGCCCCATGTGAATAAATCTATGGTGTGTAAAAGCTCATAGGAATATTTACTGTGGTGGCATAAAAATATAAAAATACCATACATACATATTTCTTTCTACATTATACAAATAAGAAAATCCAAAAATATTAAATAGACATCCTGCTAGGACTTTGTCAATTAAAAAATCTGCCTAAACCTCTAAGAACAACAAATCTCTAAATGGCTGACCGCTAACCCCTTATCTTAATCTGTGCCATGAGTTTTGGTGTTCTTGTTGGAGTGTTTTGCAGGATGATCAAGAGTAATACCATCCATCCGAAGTACATTCTTCCGAACCGTTGCTACACCCGCTACACGAGGAACACAACTTCTGGACGAATAAGAAAGACCACGACAACATCCTACTTGGGGGAGGAGCATCCTCCATGTATCTAGCTAAGCATTTCTTTTTCTTTTTGGTTCTACTATTTTTAAGTTTGCTTCATATTTGCTAAAGTCATAAAAAGATGCATAACAAACGAAAACAAAATAAAAATTTATCTTAGATATATATATATATATAATAAGGTGTGATTTTTAAATTATGAAAACAAAATAAAAATTATGTGTCTAGTTTTTTGTGTTTAAGAGTTGAATAAAGTAAAGAGGACTCAGAATAATCTCTTAAATGGAAATGCTGAATAGATGCTTTGTTATAATTCCTTTCAAGTACCTACTTTTCAGCCTTGAATTCTCCTGAGTTTTTGATAAAATTGATTTGACATAAGAATTTGCTCTGAACTTGAAACTCGTGGGTAGCATATGCTTATCTAAGTCTAGATAATTGATGGATATGGTATGAGAAGGTATGAGCTGCTATTTATCTTGTTCCAAGTGATACTAAATTTTGAAGATTTACTTTAAAAAAACACAAAAATGTTACATGATATGTTCCTATATGACAAAGCTTGAATTCCCAACAGAGCCATATATGCTATTTGGGCTAGAAAAACTTTCACTTATATGTTACTTGTTTTACATTGAGTTTAGTCAAGCTTTGTTGATGCCTTATGAGAGGTTTGTCATACTCTTAAAATCAAGATTAGCGATGGACGGTCTGACGCTAAAAGCGGCTACAACGACAGACAATCTGACACTAAAAAGTTATAGCGACAGACTTCTGCAGACGCTGTAAGTCCTGACGCTAAAAATCTTTAGCGTCAGACAGTACTTTTAGCGTCAGGCAGTCTGTTGCCCTAAATTTTTTAGCGACAGATAGTCTGCTACTACTCTTTAGCGACAGATAGCCTGCCAGTACTCTATAGCGACAGACAATTTGAAGTTACAAATATTTTTAGCGACTGATGGTTTGACAAGATCATTTAAACGCATTTAAAAAAATAAAAGGCCATTTGGTTGCAAATTAATACAAAAGTAACATCATTGTGCACATTTCTCATACAAATAGATTCATTCATGAACCTGAAACATAGATCCATGATCAGATAAAGTTACTATGATTTAGTATGATGTATTATTACAAAAGTAGGAATCACCCTATTTTAGATGCATATAAACACTACTTTCAAAAGAAGCAAAGTTACATGCCTGCAAGTCTATACTCTTTTACTACAGGATATAAATATTATTGATTTCGTCTAAGTAGTTGACTAGATGAAAAGCAAGGATGGCTTGTCATTTCTCCCGCTACTCAAAAATTCAGAACCTGAAACACATGGTTGAGCTGTTATTGAACTGAAACAAGCCAAGACTAAGTTGCCGAACAGAGCGAGATAAGTTGCTGCTATTTCAATTGATTTACTACAGTGCAATAACAGAATGATAAATATAACTCGGTTACAAATTGCAACTTTCAACTTACAATGAGAGAATGAGATGACATAGTTTCACAAATATAATTCACATATTCAGTTTGCTCGAACACTAAAACTTTCAAACAAGTACTCATGATAGTCATAACTAAAGTAAGTGGCCATATGCTTAAATCTGATATAGAGGCTATTAACATGTGTTGCAATTGGTCCTATATAAACTATGAAAAAACAAGAACAGAGTAACGAACAAGAGTGCAGCCAACACTGATGTAAAAAAAGAATTGTAATCTGTAGTGAGTGGTGAAGAACAGTTGGCACCTACCTTTGCCCAAGCTATGCCGCACACATTGCATAAAGTCCCACGACCCTCGGTCCACGACGCATATGAGGCGTCGCATTTCTTGTTGATGCCACAACATAGGCATCTCGAACAGCTATAACACAGAGGTTAGAAATTATCTTATCACTTTGACAAAGTGCAATATTTATTTGAATAAATAAACAAAAAGCAAAGCACTACTTTCGGATCACCCAGCGTCTTTGTTGAAGTTCAATACAACTGGCAATCTTTGAAATAGTGATATACCTTTCTGTTCATCTATTAAAAGATAATAAATATCATAAAAGCCAAAATAGCAAGTCAACTATTGCGCTGCTTTATGCATAGGAATCTGGCGGTCATTGAAAATTTATTGTTTTGACAATCCTTTCGGACAAAATACACTAAATATGGTCATAGATCCCTCGTAATGCCACATCTCAACAAAGGTATACAGAGATATTGGTTCCTTCAACCTCCCATCGAGTGATGAGGGAGGAGCACCAACCGAATGAGCACTCAGATTACTAAAATGTTCATCACGAGGATATGCGTAAATTACATGCACAACATACAAGAGCCAAGAACAAGGGAAACCGATATTACGCCAACATGTCACAATGCAATCATTGATTTGATCTAGTCTTACTTATATCGCCTATAAGCAAAACTTTAAAAGCAAGCAAAATACATCTCAATTTATCGACTTGATGAGAAACCTTTTCCCCATCTGTACATAGAGAACTTCCAAATGATAGGCCAGAGTATATGCTCTATCATATCATGGCTAATTACTCATGAGAAAAAGATGTCATTTAATCTTGACCCAATTGGACTATGATCGATTAAGCTTACACAACATCAAAGTATTTCTCAAGCGGTCATGCTAAGTGCACAAGAACCATCCAAATAGCATCAGACCATTACATTGTAGCAAAATGGAGGCAAAACTCACGAACTTCTAAGAAAATACTGAAAAATGATGTTTGAAAAACAAGATACAAGGAAATAGAGCCAAGAGGAATGAGCTAGTATGGACAAATACTGCATTTCATAAACATACATAGTCGACCAGTCCAAATAATACCTGCTACTACCATTGACCTGCTGCTCTATCTTGACGCAACTTGTCTCTCTCCTCTTTCATCTTGTTCGTAATCTCAATTACCTTGGGTTAAATAAACGATCCATAACATATTTCTTTTCCTCTCGCTTGTATTTCTTTTATGGCACTTGGGTATGGATTTGAGGTGGCTTCTTTCCTTCACTTCGGGCAATTTCTTTCAGTTCCTTGTATGCTTTCTTCTTTGCTTTCTTCTGTGTCCGATACTCCATCTAGAAAAAGGATGGTGGTTATACAATAGATATATGCTTTCTTCTTTGAATTTTCTGTTTAATGGTGTTTGATAAAAATAAACAAAAGGATTATATAGGAGAAAAATTACATCTGCCTTTCTGACCATCGCATCATCTTCACGGACTCCTTGCTCTTTCGGCTCCGGTGACACGCCAAGCAAAAAACTCGAAAGCTGGTGGTGGATCAAATCCACTTATCCCGAAAAGGATGGATAAACAATACATCTTGTGTTCAAAGCGAGAAACACAAATAAATCAAGTCCAAGAAATAGAGACGAAATATTTCGGAGAATAGGATCAAAACAGTAATGCCATCGAGAGAGTCGGACCGAAAAAGAGTCATTTATGAAGCAAGAGCCTCTGAGATGGAAGTCAAGATAGTCGCCAAGGTACCAAACTAATACTAGAATGTTCAAAAGAACAACGCTACTCAACAAATTCAAGAACCTCATTAATCTATTTGCAATCTGTGCATCCTTTGTAATAATCAACTGTTTTCACTAATCCAACAATTATATAACAACATTCATAAATTGCGTGATACTATCAAAGCTTCAATGAGAAGGCCAAGCATGTCCCATATAAGGATGTACAATACAAATGGAACCCGTGCAAATCTCCAAACAGAAAAGCGGAATTAAAACATGAAAATTAAAACCTCGAATACTATTTTAACTATACAAATGCAGGGATCACATTTCTATAAGGAAATAACATAAGAAAAGAGAAGGATTTTACTTGATTGCATCATGGTAGAGCGAATCCGGATGCTTTTGTTGAACTTCCTAACATACACATCCTCGAAACTCGATCTTCTTGATCTTCCCCTCCGGGCGAGGAAATGTCACCGGCGGTGCCCTAATAAACAAGCGCCACTTGTTTGAAGAAACCGTAAAGACATGATGAAAAAAGAACGGAAATGTTACATGAGACAAATGATAAAGACACTTTTAAACAAGTCACTAAGCATACATAGACTCAAGAGCCATCTTCGGTTTATGCAAATATACAAATTTAGCACAACCGAACCAAACGAAGCACCATAACACATAGGAAACCGGTGACAATAAATGAAACTACAGTCAAGAATCACATCTATATGCAATACCATGGGGCTCGGGGTTTTATTTAGAGAACATATAGGAACCAAAGACACAGCGGTTTCAAAGACAAAAATCGTGTCATTACTACTACATCACTATCACTACATTTAGAGTTGCAGAGATCACTTAAGTATGAATTTTCCGACCGTGCGGTTTGTGTTCTTGATCATTTAAAGGACAAAAGGTCGCCATATCATGCTCCTTGCAAATAATTCATACTAGCTCTTGTTATCTCATATAGTAGTAATTAGAAATTTTGATAACTGAATACGAGATCAAGAGAAAAAGATACAAATTCATACTAGCTCTTGTTATCTCATATATGCCATAAGAATCTGCTCATGTACAATATGAATTAGCTTGAATAATCACCCAAGCAAGGAACTGATCATTAGCTAATGATTACATGAGAATTAATTCACCGTTTCACCTTGTAGCTTGAACATGACATTTCACCTATGTGAATCCACACCGCCTCGCATCATGAGATAAAAATGTCACTTGCTCAAACCTCTGTAAAAGCAGAGCTAAGCTATGCAATTGCCAAATTGTCGCTTATCTTTGCCCAATGATGGTCTAGTGATGGCTTCAGATTGCTCTGAACAAGCAGAGGTAAAATATCATGGAGGCAAGACATACCTTTCGACTCAGAGGGTGCATCTTGGACCTTCCTATGCAATGTCGCTTCCTTCTTTCTAGAGAGTAGAAATTATCATCAATAAAATAAGCGCAGATTAATATGTGTGTACTATACAAACAAGACAAAAAATTAATTCTACTTCCAAGAGAGTGGCCTCGAAATTAATCACGGTGGACCAACGTCTCTACAACAATCACAATCTCGAAAAACTTAAACTATAGTCCTAGCTAGTTTACTCGGGAACCTTTAACATATGTTGATTGGTAATAATTTAATAAAAAGCAAGAGTGACATTCAGATTTGAGCGCCACACATCACAGGTACAAGTAAATATATTAGTGAATCTGCTATCCCATTGCTATCACATTATGACTATCATTACAAATCAAGGCCTTTTGTTCTCCTCTCTTTTTTATACATGTAAAGTGTCCAATGTCAATCAGCTCTCTTCCCTGTTCTCATGTAAGCATGAGTAAAACAATATGTTCCATCCAGTTGGTTTGAAATATACTTAGATGGTTTTATTATAACCTTGTGTAGGTAGCATTCTAATTTAATCATTCTAACAGTTCATGTGGCTTTGTTTTCAAAGAATACAGTTCAGAGTTGAGAGTGCAAACCGGTGGTGTGTAAACTCGAAACTTTATCTTGAAAGCATACATGTCATTGTCTTTCCAAATTCTAGCCACCAAATGGATTTCAAGTACGTGAAATTTAAGATAATATGTCTCATCGAAACTAAGGGAAGAAAATGATAAATCTGTACTTGATATTTGCTTGCAAGCAAATTAAATGCACTACATAAGAAAGAGTCAAATGCAATTAGTAGTGAATAAGCACAAAAAAAGGAAGGGGCAATATTGGTATTTGGTAATAAAGTTATACTAATCTGCGGTCCATTGCTCATGTATTAAGAAAATGTAAAGATCCCATGTGCAGTTAGTCTACAGGTCTATAGTTTACATAAGAGCAGAAGAAACAGAGCTCATGAAATCTAACTAGTATAGATCATAGTAGCAGGGAGTATTCATATGAATTCAGTAATGTGGGACATGTATATGCATTTGCTCGTAATTGAGTAATGTGGAACATGTATATGCATTGGCTCGTAATTTAATTACAAGTTGAGAGTGCACCTTTATTGAATGTTGATGTCGACCGCTTGTTTCCCTACAAGCTGTCAATCAGCACTCTTTGCAATTCTACAAATGGTTTGTTACGAAAGAATGTACAAAGTAAATCTGCTAAGAAATAAGCAGATAGCGTAAAAAAGAATTAAACAGATAGCAAAGTAAATCAAGCACTCCTTGCAATGCTACAAAGTCAAGATATGAACAAAGAATTAAAGATATAGTAGAACAACATGTGGCTCTTAACACAGGCCCAGATTGATCGAATATAACATAGAAATCAAATAGAAAGGAACAAACATGTTCTTGATTTTCTTTGTGAGGTTTCCATGTCATGTCTGCTGCCCAAGCCATGCCTCGCTTCCTCCAAGCACATATGAGCATGTGTTGACACAAAATGTGACGACTGTGCCTCACACACAAGCAGTCGTTTAAAAGCGTAGCTTCAATCGGGTTCCGGGTGCTTCGTTATCCGGAAGCGTGCGGTCGCTTTGACTGAAAAAAAACTAACAAGGGACAAAACAATTAAATGTCAAACGGAACATGTCGGGTAATACCAGATAGTTCCACATATACTGACCCCGAAGTTACTTACAACGACATACTGACTATAGAGAGTCATTCGCCAATGAGTTCATAAACCGTTCACTAATAGTAAGATGAATGCACGTGGAGACCTGATTGCGAATATACGTGCATGGGAAGACATGTTTGAACAAGTGAAATTAATTATGAGTTAATGCATAACCAAGCTCGGCAGATTCAAATTAATTGGGGTCCATGAAGAAGGAACGTGCAAATAAAAAAAACGATTAAACTAATCTAAAACCCGCATCCGCCGCGACGACACCTGGTTTTGTTAAAGTTTAAACATGATTAACATGCATGAACCCGCGACATGTGACAATCTAGATTAAAATAATTCAGCCATTATATGCACACTATCTCGATTGCAAAGGTATTATGAAAAGCAATGATCGTTGAAGCACGAATAAAACCACAAGAGAGAAAAAGGCCAAACAATATCAAATCTAGATTGGCAGAAATATGTTACAAATATATATAAAATATTCCGTAACATGCAACATCGGATAACTTAATGAATCTATTTAGATTTGCCATATCTAAAAGAGCCGATAACTATCTTGCTTTCACTAAGCATATTGAGCAAACGTCGCCGCATACGGTATCTACTCATAAACAAAGCATAAGCAAAGACTTCTTGATTGTCAAACAAAGATCCGCCGCAGACGACCATTGAAAACAAACAAGACTACTTGCATCACGTCTAAATCCACCGCATGATACTAAACATGATAACAAGGTTGTTCGAACTTACGGAGGTCGACGGATCGATGACTCCTCTCAAGAACCCGACGACACTACAAAAGGACTCGAAAGTTGGCACGGGGCCGGTTGTATTGATTTGGTTGTGAACCTCTATTACAATGGTCGAGGGTCAATATTTATACCCTAGACAAAACACGAGTCCTAGAGGACTACGATTTACAAAGGAACCTTTAAATAAACTTGGAAACTCACGATTCCTTACCCTAAACTTTTAGAGTCCTTTACTATTACAACTTTCACCTTTTCGATCGGCCTTGCCTGCCATCTTCGCTTTTTCCCGAATGGAATCACCATATACGGAGTAACCGACCGCAATGCATTTAGCCGACCGCTTGCTTTGTTTGCCGAATACCCTTCTTCCCGCATGTGGGTCTACCTGTCATCTTCCAGAATCGACCAAAATCCAGTGTTAACACATGCCCCCTCAATTTCGGGATAAAAGTTGTTTTATTCTGAAATTGACCACAAGCTCTTTCATTCTCCTAGGTCATCACCGTTCAAAACCGCAAATTGCCGCCCAAAAATTCAAGCTTTCAAAGCAAGCAACCTCGGACCTCCTTCAAATCTTCAATGGCGACCCAGGATGAAATCCCAGAGGTAAACTTTACTTATACTCGGCAATTTTCATTTTATCCTCCCGCTCCTCTTTTGATTTACTCCCCTTTGATTTCAATCATCTTCTAAAGGAATACAAGAGCCAGATTTTGATCCCCTATGCTGCCAACCCCGACTCCTATTTCCTCGGCCCAATGGGAAATCCTGACCCTTCTGAAATTATTGAGAAGGAAACCCAAAGAATTCATTTCAAGTCTGGGATTACCTCGCCAAACCGATGGCGAAACACGTTCAAGAATTGGCCATTTCCCCCAATCACCGGATGGCGTAACTGGTACAGGAGAATGCTGGAGAAAAGCAGCAGCCACTGGGAAAGTCAGGACATCAGTCATTGTCTGGAATTATCTTTAGCAGAAACACCCAGGAATGATTCCCTTTTGATAGCAGCTTCTCATTTTTGGTCTGACACTATCAATGCCTTTATCTTTGGTCATGGTATTATGACCATCACTCTAGCCGACGTATTCATGATGACTGGCTTGAATGTGTCATTGCCAGTATATCCCTATAAGTACAAGAGCAAAAGTAATCAAAGAGCCGTTAGTTCTGGATGTGGATGGGTCAAACATATTCAAAACTACATGAATGCATCTGGCATCGTCTCTGACAAAGAGTTGAAAGCCTTCATGAATATGTGGCTATGCGATTCATCTTCCGTGGAAAATCCAATGAACCAACCACGAATCACATGGTAATGGTGAAGACTTAGTCTGCAGCACTCGAGATCCCACTAGGCAAATATCTCTTAGGGTCTCATTTATCATATGATGCATCAGATTACTCTTCGAGATGCGCCAAGGTGGAGAAATTTCTTGTGTGAATGGTCCACGTGGCTAATTCAAATGTGGCTTCAGCTATATATGCATCGAGATAACCTCTGTGAGCCTCTTCAATCTAAGTTTTCCTTCACCAACTATGTCAAGGCAACACAAAGAAAGGTCAAGGCATGTCGGACTTATGGGGAAGCAAAGATCATCCATAAGCATTGACATAGACATCGGTCATTTCTTCAAGCTATTTTTCAAAGGATTCGGCAATGTGCTCTGGTTTCCTTACAGAGAAAATGAAAATTTGACTTTGCCCTGCAAGTTTAGCTATGAAATTGGTTGTTCAGGCCAAGAATCCACGGAGATTTTCAACTCCTTTATCAAGCCTTGCACTCTGCCAGCCGAATTTCATCATGGGAGACTAGTACAATCTACCTATGAATTTTATTATCCAAACATGGTGGCCAGACAATTAGGATGCGGCCAACTGCCTCCAAAATTCCTCTTCTCAACAATCATAAAGTCAAGGGAATTAATAACAGAAGGAATGGAAGCCAAGAAGGTCTTTGAATTAGGATGGGAATTGCCAATATATGAACCATCTCCATTTGGACTAATAGATGTTGCTCATCCCTTCTTTGTTTCTTGGTGGCAAGAATGGCATGCTCATATCTTCAATATATCAGTTCATTCTCTATGCAAAAACTTGCAACCCGATTTTGCTTCTGACAGTGAGGTAATTTCATTATGCCCATCATTTCTTGTTCTTGAATCCACTTCTTACTTTAACATCTGGTCATGCACAGGATCTTGAGTTTACTCCTCCAGCCAAAGCAATCCAAAGACTATTCGGTTGGTCCCAAGCTCCGCGCTCGTGGTTTGATGCTCCAAACTTAAAAGAATTCATGAAAACTTCGCAACTTTGGATTCAAAGACCTCTAAAGGCACTCATGAGAACTCCCGCTACTTCAAATGCTTTGACCTTCGAGAGGAAAAAGCAAAAGGAAAACACCGAAAGTTTTCTACCCAAAAACCAAGGACCAAGAAAGCCAGATTATCCCTTAAGGCATGAATCTTTTATTTTCTTATCAGTCAACAATCTCACTTAGCAAAGAAGCCCGACCACCTCTATATTCATTACTTCTATTGCAGCCACAAGTCGAAACTCCCACACTGGGCAATACCTCAAAGACTGCGCAGAACCAACCCCTCAAGTTTCTCATCAAGATGAAGAAATTCATGATAGCGAAATTTCAGAGACTCATGAAATCGAAGGTTCAAAGGCTCATAAACCTGATGAGACTATAGGTAACATTGTTCAACCAATTCTCTTTTTCTTTCTTTTAAATAACATCTATTCTCCTATGCTCATTATCATCTACTTCACTGAAAATAGATGAAATCTTGGATGAACTGGCAAGGGAAACCTCTCCTGATCAAGCTCCAAACCTGTCCCCTTTAAATCTTCAAACCAAGTTCCCAAAGAAAGTGGTATAACCCATCCCGACGATCAACCAAATTTCGTGAGGTAATTCCTTGTTTTACACTATATTTTATCAAAATTACCCAACCGGCTAACACTTTCTTTCTTCTCTTTTCTTTAGAAGAACATCACTAAACCGACCACCAGTTACTCTTTCTCTATTGAGGATTACATCATTGAGAAAGGTGAAGAGATTACTTCCCATCAAACCTTATCGCTAGAAAATCAGGCCCGGCTAAAAGATGTGATCATTCTGCTAAACAAGGATACCATCACCGGTTCGGGATGCGCACCGGATAAAAGACCTCCTTGAACTCATTGATCAAGATATCCCCTCGCTCTCAAGGCTCCCCTAGAATCTGCAAACCCATCTTGATGACCATTTTGCTATGGTGAGAAGGGCAATCAAAAATACATCTTCGAGGACCGCCCTGCAGAAGGATAGATCTTTGAAAAAGCTGGAGATTAAAGATCTTCACTCTCACATCCAGACTACGAGAAATTCCTTGGTAACCTTAGAGCCTGAACTGAAAGCCATGGAGGATGAAAAAAAGCAGACTAGAAGCTCAACTAGTGAATCGAATGCCAAAATTCAGTCTCACAGGCCCATATAATTAATTTGTCAAGAACATAGAAGCGGCTTCACTAAAGATAGCTTCGATCATCAAAGAAGATCAGCGAGATCAAAACTAAGTTATCCAAAGATCCAGAGTTTCAAGATGAAGATCAAAAGTGCTAGATAATGTTAGCGAATCAGATCGAGGCTATAGAGGCAATCAATCATCTTTCGAACCAAAGAGACATTGGATTTGTAATAAACTTAAGTGTGACATCTTCTTTCCCTCGGTTAACCAAATTTTATGTTTACTTATTTTTATTCATTCGAAAGCAATCGGCCCTTTTCCCTTAAATTACTCGATTAGAATGTAGCCGATTGTCTCCATTCTTCCGATAGCCGAACCAATCCAATTCAAATATTGTGAGGGTATAACCGAACAATGTTGGCTCCAACAAACCAAGGAGATATTCGAGCGACGTTCGACTTAACCCATGCCTGGTCCAGCCCAGTAACGGCCCAGCCGAAAAGGAAAAAACCTACTCCGCCGCTCGGGATTCTCGCCCCACAACCCCGTGGAATTCGCCACGATCCCTCGCTTCGCTTATAAATAGACCCTTCCGTTAGCCTTCATCGCTATCTTCGCCTCAGCGTTCTCACATCCGTCTCCTCCACTTCCTTCGTTCGATTCATTCCGAAGAAAACCCTAACCTCCATCAAAGCAAATGATTTAACAGTGGCAACCGTGGCAAGCGTCCCCGCCGATGGAGAGGTCAAGGAAAGAGAGCATCATACCGCCAAGGCGTCGTGGGTATGATTCGGCTTTTTTGCCCCCTTTGCAATTTCCTTGTTCATCTCTTAATTTCGATTTTTCCTTCCTCATTCATCAGGATAAGGGTCATCAGCTCCAGCCAATACCATCTCCTTCCTCCAGTGACGGCAGCTCAACCGGGAACTCCATCATCCGGCTCCTCCGGGTCTTCCAGCTCTTCAAGCTCTTACCATTCCAATCCTTGGGGTTCGGCAGAACCAGCAGATGCACACCATCCATACTCTCACGAGGAGGCGCTCAAGTTCCGCCAGGAGAGGGACGAAGCCCGGGAGGAGCTAGGCGACGTCTCCAAGAAGTTCGGCATCGATCAAGCCGAATGGGAGGACCAGCGGAAGCAATTCTGCGACGCCATCACCGGTTTGATATCTTCATTTAGTTTTATCATCCTGACTTCCTTTGCTTGCCGACCCATTTCTTCTTTTCTGCCCAGCTCTTTCCGCGGAGAATGACCGCTTGAGGACGGCGGCGAACAAGATTGCCGACAAGGTGAATGCTCAGGGGGAGACATCCGAGGCACGCCTTGATGCTGTGGACGGCCGCATTGATCAGGCCGTCATCCAAGGTGTGCACCTCGGCGCCTCTCTCGGGCTGGCGGCAATGACCTCCCAAACCAACGAGGACTACTCCTCCCAGCCAGTTGGCTTTGTTGGAGGACGCCCGGACGAAGTCGAAGACATCGATGAGCGTCTGGAGGCCTACGACGATCATGCTGCTGCCCTTGCCGAAATCACAAACCCCCAGTCCGTCCTCAACAAGTTATTTGAGGAATAGTTTGTATTAGGATGGACTTTTTATAAATAATCTCGTCCTTTGAAAGAATACTTATTTCTTTGATTCTTTTCGGTAAAATTCCACCATGATCGTCGGAAAAATGCTGAAAACAGCCCAGATTTAGGATAAACATTCTTGTGCTAGAGGCTATTTAAACTGCAGATCGGCTATTTTGTGCTAAAGGCGATATGAACGATATCGGCTATTCTCGGCCTTTGTATTCGATCTTTAGGCTAAAGGCGATTTTTTCTTTGTCGGTTTTTTTCGATCTACATTCATGAACCAACCTCAACACTTTGGGTAGTATTTTTAAGAAATCTTCCATTGATAGCTCTCGTAAACTCCTCCCCAAATAAAGTCTTCAATATGTATGCATTGCCGTGTACACATTCTACTATTCGGAAAGGACCTTCCCAATTTGGAGACCATTTACCTAACGCTCTATCCTTTGTTCCAACTGGCAATATAGTTTTCAAACCAAATCTCCTACGCAAATTGCTTCAAACCTAACCCTTTTGTTATAATACCGCAACGCGTATTTTATTTTTCTCAATATTTTCCAATGCCTTGAGACGAATCAAATGTAAATCTTCCAATTCATCCATCATCGATTCTTATAATCTTCTTACGCCAATTCTTTCAGAATACAACTCGCCTTTGAATCTAACCGTAATTCCCATGGTAGTAGTACAAAGATGATGCCCATAAACCAGTTCATAGGGAGACGTTTGAGTGGATCCATGACAAGCCATTCGGTAAGCCCACAAGTTGCTTCATTAAGAACCAAGTGCCACTTCCTTGGTTTTTCATCAATCTTCTTCTCGGATAATTTTAATCATAATCTTATTTGATGCTTCGACTCACCATTAGCTTGTGCATAATAAGGAGAAGAATTATACAACTTAACCCCCATACTTTTGGCAAAGTCACTGAATTCAAGAAGTAAATTGAGTTCCTTGATCAGTTGTTATAGTCTGAGGAATCCCAAATCTATGAACTATATGTTCCTTAACAAAACTGATCATATTCTCTGACGTTACCTTCTTCAAAGGGATAGCCTCAACCCACTTGGTGAAATAATCCGTGGCCAAGAGTACAAATTTGTGTCCCTTACTAGAAGGAGGATTGATCTGACCAATTAAATCTATACCCCATCCTCTGAACGGCCAAGGCTTGATTATAGGATTCATAGCAGACGCTGGAACTTTTTGAATATTACCGAATTTTTGACAATTGTGACACCCTTTGTAATATTCAAAACAATCTTCCAACATAGTTGGCCAAAAGTAACCAGTTCTCCTAATTATCCACTTCATCCGATAAGCTGAGTGATGTGCACCACACAATCCTTCGTGAACCTCATACATCACTTTCTTGGCCTCTTCTTGACTTAAGCACTTGAGCAATACTCCATCGATGGACTTGTAATATAACTGATCATCAAGAAACACAAATTTGAGAGCTTTGTACCCGAAGCCGGAAACCTTCCGAGATGGATTTTTCAGATAATTGGTAACTTCAGATCTCCAAATCACCATCTCATCGGATCAAGATTTAAAACATCTTCCTCCATAGCAAAAACTTCCCGATTCTCTCGATATCCGTAAGCGACTTGAGCTAACTTATTTGCTTCTTCATTGTACTCTCTAGGATATGATGCAAGGTTACTATCGAGAAAATTCTTCAAAAGTTCTCTACACTCCTCATAATATTCTCTTAACACATTGTTCTTGCATTCATATCGACCATTCAGGTTGATTAATCACCAACTCGTAATCCCCAAAGATTTCAACAAGAACGGCCTTTACTTCTATAAGAAGTTGAAGCCCTCTAAGCAATGCTTCATACTCACCGATTGTTAGTAACATGAAATTCAATAGGAATCTGCAGACTCAAAAGCTTTTCCTTGTGGGGAAATCAAAAGAATACCAGCACCACCACCTTTGTTACAAGATGATCCATCGAAGAACAAGGCCCAAGGCACAATGCTTATCGCCTCAACAGAGAGATCCCGATGTTGGGTAATAAAGTCGGCAATAATTTGACCCTTTACCGCCTTTTGCCGATTCATACCTTAAATTAAATTCGACAATGCTAAAATCCATTTGCCAATTCTTCCATTCAAAATCGGCATTGATAACATATGTTTGATTACATCAAACCGAAACCACCACGCATTCGAATTCAACAAATAGTGCCGTGATTTGGTACATGAGTAATATATACACAAGCAAAGTTTTTTCGTCAGAGTGAATACCTTGTTTCCGGGTCTAGTGACTTTTCGCTAAGATAAGCTATGACTCTTTCTTTTCCTTCAAACTCTTGCATAAGGGCCGATCCTATCGTTAGGCTATCGGCCGCCACATACAACTTAAAAGGCTTGTCAAGTTGTGGAGGTACCAGCACAGGTGGTGCCTTCATATATTGCTTGATCTCATCAAAAGCCTTTTGTTGTATGTCACCCCATATGAATTTTTGATCCTTCTTGAGCTTTAATAGAGGAGAAAAGGGTAAAACTCGTTCTGATAGATTGGATATGAATCTTCTTACAAAGTTGATTTTGCCTAACAATGATTGTAATTCCGTGAGATTAGTTGGCGGCACAACTTTGTCTATTGCTTCCATGTTCTTTTTCCCAACTTCAATTCCTCCTTTATGAACTAAAAATCCCAAAAACTCACCAGCCAAAACTCCAAAGGCACATTTGTTTGGATTCATCTTCAAGCCATGCTTTCTTGTGCACTCCAGAGTCTTTCTTAAATCGCCTAAATGTCTTTCATGATTTCTAGACTTGACTACTACATCATCAATGTAGATTTCTACAATCTTGCCGATCAACTCGTGAAAAATATAATTCATAGCTCTTTGATAAGTTGCACCGCATTCTTTAACCCAAACGTCATGACTATCCATTCGAACAAACCAATATGACCGGGACATCCGAAAAGTCAAGTTTTTGAAATATCTTCTATTGCCATAAAAATTTGGTTATAGCCAAGATTACCATCCATAAAACTAATGACTTCATAACGTCTTCTTTGATCTACCAAACAAATCAAGAATCGGCATTGGGTAACTATCCATGGGAGTAGCCTTATTAAGATTTTGAAATCTATGCAAACTCTCATTTTTCCATTTTTCTTGTATACCGGTACTATATTTGAAATCCACTCTGCATACTTGCATGGCCGAATGAAGTTTGCTTCTATTAATCTTTCAACCTCCTTCTTCACATCGGCCAATACTTCCTCTTTGTATATCTTCCTTGGAGGTTGTTTATAAGGACGAAATCCAGGTTTAATGGGTAATCGATGCTCAACAATGGAACGATCCAATCCAGGCATTTCCGTGTAATCCCAAGCAAAACAATCTTTAAACTCTTTCAATAAATCTATCAACTTTGATTTATATTCTGGATCTAACTTTGCACTAATATACATCGGCCTTGGCTTAGAACCATCACCAACATTAATTTCTTCCAATTTATCAGCCGACATAAAACCACGTCCCAACTTTCCTTTGTTGCCATCGACGGGATTTCCCATTAAAAATTGCTATGAGAGCCGACTGCTTGGATCGGCTGTTGGCCCTCGCTGAAAACATTTACAGGACCTTCTTTCCACACTTTTCCAGAGAAACAATCGATGCCCTCATATTCCCAATAGGTAGATTCTGTGGCAGCAACACTTACCGAATTATCAGCATGTACAACTTCAACATCATCTCCAATCCATTGAATGAGAATTTGATGCATAGTTGAAGGAATGCAACAATTAGCATGGATCCAATCTCTCGCCCAAGAGTAGACTATATGCCCCCCTTACCGTCAATGACAAAAAAGGTAGTAATCGAGTTTTCGATCCAATGGTCACTTTCGACATGGATAGCACCTCGGTATCGGAAGGATTGCCAAGAAAGTCCCTAAGCACCATGTCGGGTTTTCAACAATTCTTCATTAGTCATCCCAAGTTTCCTGAAGGTAGTATAAGGCATGATATTGATAGCAGCCCCTCCATCAACAAACATCTTGGTCAAAGGCTTGCCATTGACATATCCTTTTAAATAGAGTGGTCTCAAGTGACGATTCTTGATTGGTTTGTCAAAAAAATGACTGCTTTGCGTTAATATGAGTGAGCCATCAAATCCTGACATTCACTTTCATCAAAATCAGAGTACACCTCTTCTTGGACATCTTGGCTTTCGGGAGCTATAAACTCTGATGGGAGGAAGAAAGCCATGCAAGCATTAGCCGAAGGACCACACCCATCAGGTTTCTTTTTAGGACGCCATATTTGCTTTGTTTTGGTAACTTCTTGTTCCAACTCCCTATTCCTCAACCGTTGCACTCTCCTTTTCTGACTTTTCCTCAGGCCTGGAGGACACCACTGTCCTTTTTGCCATACGTATCTATAGAAGTCATCTTCTTCATCATGCATTCTATTATGAATCCAACCTTGACCTGCAACTCTTTTCCTTTGCTGATTCTCAAAACCATCTATTTTTAAGCGCCGATCATCTTCAGGAACCTTCGTTCCAAGTCTTTCATAGACGGGACGGCGGTTGATTCGAGATTGCCTATACTCGGAGTACTGAGCACTACACTCTGGACAATTATTTCTTGCAGGCAACCTCAAGCCTTCATTCCAACAATGCCTAAAGAACGAACAACCCCAATGAGATCGCTCCTGCTCGTCATGTATTCTTCTTGCTCCCCTTGGTATACTTCTTCCTCATACCTCCCAGCATTCTTCCATAAACCATTGCTTCTTACAAGATTCCTTCTCTTGTTCCCTCGCCACTTGTTTAGCAAAATACGTGATGTAACTCTAGGTTTGGAAGTTTGACCTTTCTCGGTTCGGCTATTCTCAAACCGAACTCGTTGTCGCTTGACTTTCTCATTGGTGACTTGCCGATCCGGGTCAACAAGCACCACTCTCCTTTGCCCTATCGTAAGTCAACACCTTCACCTTGCCCTTACCCTTGAGATCATTGGCGAGACCATATTCACAGAGAAAGAAATCATATTTTGTGGAAAAGGCTGATCATCAATTTTCATCTTACCATCAAACCTCAAATGTCCTTCTTGGATAGCTTTACGGATTCGTGATTTCAACACTCGGCAATCATTAATAGAATGAGAATTAGTGTTATGGAAACCACAATACTTTTTGTCTTTCACTCCTTCAGACGTAGCATAGGATGTCCTTCCGGCAACTTGATGCGTCCTTCCTTTATCAACAATGCAAAAAGTCCATGCGCTTTAGTAACATCAAAATCATAGGTTCCTTTTGTTGTTTCAACCAGCGTTGACTAACTTGAGTGGGTTCCTTTGCCCAATTTAACTCAAATTGCAGACTATCTCATCTTCATCAATATACTCACCGCTTCATCCGTAAAGCCTTGATACACCTCATTAGTGGCATTGTTCTTCCGAAAGCGATTATCTCTCCTGAATCCTTGGGCTTGATTACTCATAGTCGCTAAACGTCTGTGCAAGTTGGCCGAGATCATCAAACTCTAAACCGAACAACTTCTCCACGATATTGGCAACATTCCCGCGCTATAGCTATTCCGGGTAGTTGATCATCCGTAAATTTAGAGAATAACACATATTCTTGGTTTCCCTAAATCTGCGAAGATACTCCAACGGTGTCTCATTTGTTCTCATCCTCGGACTCATGAGATCAACCAACTTCTTCTCATTGGTACCGTGATAGAAATATGAATGAAACTTCGCTCTAGTTTCGCTTACGCGTACCAATGGAATGAGCTGGTAGAGGCGTGAACCATGTGAAAGCTGGTCCCGTAAGAGACAAAGGAAAATATCGAATCCTCCAAGCTTCATCTCAAGCGACTTCTCCGAAATGCATTAAGTACCGATCGACGTGCTCTATGGTACTAGTATCATCTTGACCGTAAAACTTGGTCAAATCATTGGAGGCTTCACCCTTGGAGGCAATGCCACTCTGTTGTACCATTCTGGATAAGAAGACTTGTATGAATAGGATTGATTCTTTGGCTTCATATCAGCCATCCTGTGCATCAAAACATCAATGCCTGGATCCTGATTTCCTTGTACTTGCACTCCGTAAGGCAATCTCGAAACACTTCTATACCTCGGATTTGGCACAAAGCATTAATAGCATCGTAATCAAGAAATTCTTGATATCCGTCTCCATACATATTCTTCTCGCAACTGTTTGATCTTTGGAGAAACTCTATAAAGTGAAGGTGGCACTTCTCTGTAGTACCAAATGTCACTGGCCATAGGTGGGATGTGATTGCTTTTCAAAGGTGAGTCAATCCACCTATATTTGAAGGCGACGCTACTTCTTTTCTAATGTGCTTCTCTTGATGCTTTGGAACATTGAAAAGCGCCGCCCACCGAGTGGTCCAACATTTTCTTCAAGTATTTATCAACCATTGGGCCAAAAGTACTCGATCATGATTGCCCGAAAGGTATTCGTAAAAGTCGTGTGTGATGATTTGTCATGGTCTCTCCCATGGCTTTATAAACTGGGCTGCCATCTTCTCGAGCATCCTCCTCTTGATGTAATCAGTTTGATGCGGAAGAAGAACCCTTGGCATTGATCGCTTTTGAAATACTTTATTGCTCTTGTTTTTGGAAAAAGACATCAAGCATTTCCGTTGGTATTGCTCACATGCTTGTAGCACTAAATCCTTGTAATTATCCGCAATTCGCCATGCTTACATCCGAGAACATGATCATTGTTGATCTCAGATGCCATCTTGAACTAGCAGATTGTCCCCATCGGGCGTGCCAAAAGTGTGTTGACACAAAATGTGACGACCGTGTGCCTCACATACAACAAGTCGAAAAGCGTAGCTTCAATCGGGTTCCGGGTGCTTCGTTATATCGGAAGCGTGCGGTCGCTTTGACCGAAAAAACTAACAAGGGACAAAACAATTAAATGTCAAACCGGAACATGTCGGGTAATACCAGACAGTTCCACATATACGGCCCTGAAGCCACTTACAACGACATACAGCTATAGAGAGCTGTCTGCCAATGAGTTCATAAACCGTTCAACTAATAGTAAGATGAATGCACGTGGAGACCCGATTGCCGAATATACGTGCATGGGAAGACATGTTTGAACAAGTGAAATTAATTATGAGTTAATGCATAACCAAGCTCGGCGATTCTCAAATTAATTGGGGTCCATGAAGAAGGAACGTGCAAATAAAAAAAACGATTAAACTAATCTAAAACACGCATCCGCGCAGACGACACCTGGTTTTGTTAAAGTTTAAACATGATTAACATGCATGAACCCGCGACATGTGACAATCTAGATTAAAATAATTCAGCCATTATATGCACACTATCCGATTGCAAAGGTATTATGAAAAGCAATGATCGTTGAAGCACCGAATAAAACCACAAGAGAAAAAAGGCCAAACAATATCAAATCTAGATTGGGGTAAATATGTTACAAATATATATAAAATATTCCGTAACATGCAACACCTGGATAACTTAATGAATCTATTTAGATTTGCCATATCTAAAAGAGCCGATAACTATCTTGCTTTCACTAAGCATATTGAGCAAACGCTTTGCCTTGCAGTATCTACTCATAAACAAAGCATAAGCAAAGACTTCTTGATTGTCAAACAAAGATCCGCCGCACGACCATTGAAAACAAACAAGACTACTTGCATCACGTCTAAATCCACCGCATGATACTAAACATCATAACAAGGTTGTCGGAACTTACGGAGGTCGACGGATCGATGACTCCTCTCGAAGAACCCGACGACACGACAAAAGGACTCGAAAGTTGGCACGGGGCCGGTTGTATTGATTTGGTTGTGAACCTCTATTACAATGGTCGAGGGTCAATATTTATACCCTAGACAAAACACGAGTCCTAGAGGACTACGATTTACAAAGGAACCTTTAAATAAACTTGGAAACTCATGATTCCTTACCCTAAACTTTTAGAGTCCTTTACTATTACAACTTTCACCTTTTCGATCAGCCTTGCCTGCCATCTTCTGTTTTTCCCGAATGGAATCACCGCCTTCTGGTGTAACCGACCGCAATGCATTTAGCCGACCGCTTGCTTTGTTTGCCGAATACCCTTCTTCCCGCATGTGGGTCTACCTGTCATCTTCCAGAATCGACCAAAATCCAGTGTTAACAGCATGTAAGTACAATTGTCAATAGGTTCATACACCAACTGAACATATGCTACATGCTATTTATTTTCTTTAGCTACTGTAAGACTAGACAAATCTGGCTCGTTTTTAGCTTAGAAACAGTACAAATATCAATAAGCAAGTAAGACAACATTTGAACAAAGCACTCCGTTCTCTTCTATGGTAAACTATCTACTGATCTACTCTTTCTTTTTGTCCTCACTACTACACACAAGTAATGAAACAGAACAACTGAACAAGTAGTTCTGCATTTTCAGAAATCAATAGAGAATATTGTTAGTAACTACATAATTATTTTGTAGGTGGAGTCTGACAAAATATTGTGAACATACTACTACCTCCTGTCATATTCATTTGACCTTCAGGTAGAGCTTACAAGCAAGGTTGTTACAATGTAGTTAGAATGTCTCACGCCACATATTAGAGTTGGGAGAGAGAGGAGAAAAGCTCGCCGGAACCCTAGATCCAGGAGGAGGACCTACCTCATCGGGGTCACCACGCCACTGGATCCACGCCGCCACCATGTCGGGGTTGCCGCACTAGGGCCCGTCTGTGCCACCGCTGCCGCGCATGGGGTCGCTGTGCCGGGCCACCGTGCTGAGGGCCTCCCGTCGCCGTCCATGGCTCGGTGGACGCGGTGGGGCATAGGGAGGAGTGCGGTGGGGCGCGGGGAGGAGCGTGGTGGGGCATGGTGGGTGGGCGTGGTGGGAGGCGGCGGGGCCAGATCCAGAGGGGAGGGGCGGGGCAGTGGCCGAATCTGGGGAAATACGGGAGGGAGGGAGGCGGCGGCGCCGGATCCGGTCCAGGGAGAGAGAGGGGGCGGCGGGGAAGGAGAGGGAGGGGCCAGCCGGATCCAGGGAGAGAGAGGGGGCAGCGGGGAAGGAGAGGGAGGGGCTGGCCACCGGGGAAGAGAGGGCGACGCCGGGGAAGGAGAGGGAGGGGCCGGCCACCGGTGGGGCGCAGGGAGGAGCACGGCGGGATCCGAGGAGGGAGCGAGATGGGGCGAGAGGGAGGGGAGGGTGGGAATGGGTGGGAGCTGGGGCATGAGCCAGGGTGCGTAGGCAGGTGGGTTTCTGTACTCGTACTCATGGGCCACGACAAAATTTGCGCGCGAGGGCTGAATGTAAGTGGGCACGCGAGCTCAATGTAAGTGGGCGCGTGAGCAAGGTGGGGCCCCTTTTTTTATTGACGGACGGATTGATGCTATACCTGTTTTTAGCGACAGATAGTTCGACATTAAAGATGATTACCTATAGCGACAGACATTTAATATCTAAATGGAGAATCAGCGTCAGATTGTCTGTGAGTTATCTTTAGCGTCAGATCATCCATCGATAAAAAAAAGTTTTAGCGTCAGATGTCTGATGGTGATATGGTGTTGTGGTGTAGTGATATGCACTACTCCTACACTGGGGGTAGGCGTAGATGTATGCCTTCCATCTAGATACACCAAAAAATGTTCTACTCCTACACTAGGAGTGAGCACCAAAAACATGCTTGTTAGGTTTTCCATCCACCAAATAAATACTCCAAGTTCTTGTTGCTCTCTCTCAAAGTTTTGTTTCAGAAAAGAGGCATGGGTCTTTGCAAGAGTTATTCATATAAAAAAAGAGAGAGAGAAAAAAAAGATTGAGAAAAAATGGACAAGTGTCCGAGATATTTAAAACAATGGGTACTTAGATGCTCGCCTGAAAAAAAGAGATGAATAAGATAGCCTCTGTTCTCTTGCAAATGTTTCTAAGTTTCAAAAAGAAAGATATATTTTCAAGGAGAATAGTAGAATTAGGTTAGCCACCATATATATCCACACACATGCACATCTTGATTCGATTGTATTACTTAACTCTCTTTGGATCTGTTGTTTGACTTTATAATATATGTATTGTAAGTATGCCATAGCTTTTTCCCTACCTATGAACTCCACATAAAGCCTTAGTGGTAGGAAGAGAAAAAGGTATAACATCTTCATTGCCTTGGCGAGGATCCACAAATACCACATATATTGAGAGACTTGAGAGTGTCATACAATGGAATCTCTGAGTTTTATTTTGAAAAACTATAAAAACTCCAGAATAATGGTTGAACAAAGAACTTGAGACATAGTACTTGACTTGATTGTTCTGTCTTTCAATTGGTCAAGACCCAAGTGAAGGCTAAGAAGCCCCATGATTGAAGGTAATACGGGTAAGTTTGAAAGTTAGATCAATTTATTCTACTCCAGAGGAGAATCTTTTATTGAACACCTGTATACTTTTGAGGCGTGAAAGCATAGTAGCTACCCCTGATCCATTGCTGAATTAGTTTTGCTAAGGGACTAGCAAAGGTTAAGCTTGGGGGAATTGTCGACGGTAGTTAACAACCATTAAACATGGATAAGGGCATAAATGTAACCACCAATGAAGGTTTAGGGGTTTAAACTAATAAATTCTATGAGTTTTGGTGAATCTATGTTTTCAGCAGGGTTTCTCTAGAAAACCGCCAAGGAGGACCTAATCGTCGAGGGAAATTACGGAATTCTGCTGCGGTACCTACATGGGAAGACTCTAGAAGGGTCCAGAAGGCAAATCACCGAAGCGGGGCTCAACCCACTGCCATGTGGGGCTAGCCGGCTTGTAGGTGGCGCCGCTTGGCCCCTTTGGGCCCTACCTATCAGCCTGCTTCGTATGTCGGTTCCCCACTGCCTTTGAGGATGCATCTAAGCCGTTGCTTAAGCCAGTTTGATCCAAGGGCTCACGTTGGACCCTCATGGCTATATATACTAGCCTCTGCCCTCCCCCCTTAGGAGAGATCCTGAAACCCTAATTCATATTCTCCTCATGAGGATCAGAGCTAGCTATCAAGAGAAGATTATACCTCCATAGGATCTAGTCTTTAGAAATAGAGAGATGGAGAGTGAGGGAAGAGTTTGGAGGAGATGCCGGCCTGTTGGTGCTCTCTCTACGGCTTGTACCTTGGCGGAAGTCAACCTTGCGTCTGAGATTTCTCTGGTAATCAACTTTCGATTTAAGTAAGTAACATGTTTATATTGTTCTTTTGGTTTGCGAGTCTCTTTTGAGTGCTTTAATCTATTGGCCTTAGGTTAAAGTATTATTCGTAGTGTAAGCGTGGTGCTTAGACTCGGGTAACTCGTGGATGCACCCTACATTCTAGATTGGTGGTAGCTCGCGAGGGTGACTCTTATAGCCTCATTGAATCATCTGTAGTCCACCTCCCGTTTGTAGGACTAGCAGGATTTAGTTATTATAGGAAACATACTCTGTCTGTGTTTCCCTTAGTAATATCCCTAGTCGAACAATATAAGACATAGCTTATCGAGATTAGAACTAAAAGACCATATGGATATCCTCTACAATCCCGACTTTCTTAAGTCTTGTTGCTACTCTGGGTTAAGTTGGACCATAGTTAACCTCACAGGTTTCTCTGTAGATACGATACTTGGAATACCTCTGGGTGAGAGCTACAACGGTATCCGTGCGCTTGCGGATTTATCTGTGTGCGTTAAATATACCAACAGTCATCTAACGTAGCAATATTCTAGTTCGTAGTATGCCCTTTGTGTCATGATATTTATGTCTTCTGTACTATGTCATCTAACATAGCAATATTCTATAGTTCTTCCCGCATTTTTGGATCGTGCAGAGGAAAAGTGGAAAATATTAGAGGTGGTATGCCAGCCATGCTTCCTAATAGAAGCCTTGTCCTGAGGTGGACCTTCCATTCTTAGGTGTCCAAATGACGAGGTTAGGGCCTCCATTCCCGAAATCAAACTTACACAAATGAATTTTGATTCGCCTAAAACATCTGTGGATCCCTACAACAGTCTAGAGAAAGAACCCTAATAAGGAAGACTAAAAAAGACTAACTGGATGGATGAGGTTGAATGGTGCAGCCCTCTTTTATTTATAGGCCCATTACACAATCTCACTTGTTCCCTTAGATATTTTAGGCGAACCACCTAACCCTTAGGTGTATTATGGTCCAACCCAATATTCTTTTGATTGGACGGCCACGCTTCCTTCATAGTTTTGCTTCGCCTTGACGCAACCTTTGTGATTCCGCCACGTGCCGCTCTAGATTCCCGCTAGAACCACAGCTGGGTTTCACTATGTAAAAAAAGCACATCACAGACGCGCGTTCAGAGACATCACAGTGCCATAACGCGTCTGTAATAAGGTTTATTATAGACACACAAAAAGCACGTCTGTAATAAGCACACACTACAGACACGTGTTACTAACACGCGACTGTGACAAAAACGAACACGCTTCTGTGATGAGCCCTTAACAGAGACTGGTGAGTATCTACACGCGTCTGTAGTAAGCTCTTACTAGAGACGCGTGTTCCCAACACATGTCCGTGAGAAGATTAAGATCAGCTTGTGTGAAGAACCATATCTTAGACGCTTGTCCTTTTCCATGCGTCTGTAGTAAGAATCATACTATAGACGATGTTTGTACACGTGTCTATGTGAAGAAACATAGTGCCGACACGTGTGCAGTACTAGCATCTGTAGTAAGAATCCTACTACAGACGATGTTTGTAAATGCGTCTATGTGAGGAAACATAGTGCCGACGTGTGTGCAATACACGCGTCTGTAGTAAGAATCCTACTACAGACGATGTTTGTAAACGCGTCTATGTGATAAAACATAGTGCCGACGCGTGTACAATACACACATCTATAGTAAGAATCCTACTACAGATGATGTTTCTTGAACACAGCAACCATCCTGGTTGTCCTTTTCTCTTCACATTCTTTCATGTACCAAGCATGAAGAGCAACACACCTAGGTCCTGCCGTCTCAAGCTCTGTTTCTGATAGGAATCACTCTCCAAATTTGAACTTGACGTTGGCCCTGTTCCATACAGAACCCCCAGGGTCACTCTTAGACGATCCGGGGGGTTTCTCCACCTTCTGCTATTGCTCCAGTTTGCAGTCACTCTTGACTGTTGCAGGCTATTTCAGTGGGTTAGCTGGAGCAGTTGTGGACTTAGCCTTCTTCGGCTTTGTCGGTGGGTCAGCTGGAGCAGTTGTGGACTTAGGCTCCTCTGGCGCTGCATCAGTCTCCTTTGAAGCACTCTTTTCTATAGTAGTGCCACTCTTTAGCTCATCAATAGTTGCACTCTTAGAGGTCGCCTTCTCATCACCTATCACAAAGTCCTTTAGATTGCTTTTGGAGCTCACAGACAGTGGAGGTCTTGATAACTTTGGAGAAGAGAGCACCTTTTATATCACAATCTGGCCTCTCCTCCACTAGACCATCTTGTATAGCGCCTCAGGACTTGGGGGCTGACTCAGTGGTCTGTCCTCATGTTCCAGATGTACATAGTCAACATGTACAATGGCATTATGTTCCATTACTGGTTGTGAACATATCTCAGTTTGCGCTGGGAAGACCTGACCCCTTGCTACCTCCATCTGATAACCTCTAGGGTTGATTACTAGGCTACATGGTGTTGGCTCTATCAGAAGGTCCACAATATCTGGATCTGGAGTTGCCTCAAGTCCATCGATGTAGTCTCTTTCGACTACATCCGAGGCTGAGGCACAGCTACTCTTCCGACCACCTACAAGGCTAGGGGTGTTGGAAGGTGACCTCAAATGCACTCCATGGTCACGCAGCATGGCCATGATATCACTTGTGACCTTCTTGGTAATTTCTTCTGTCACTTGGCTTTTAACTTCTTCTTTGATGGCTTCCATATCCACATCACTTGATGATTGCTTCCTCTTTCTATACATGGCGGCATAGTCCGGCCAATGCTTCCAACCATAGTAACTAGACACACCATGCACGTGGCCTGTCTGTTCTGGGCTGCCCAAGACCTCTTTGAGCACATCCTTTTCCCAAACCAAAGAGAGCCATGAAGACTCAAGGGCTCCTTGCTTCTCTAAAATTAGCTTAGATACACTTTCAACTGAATCTTTCAACCAAATGATGATTTTTCCCAAATTTTGTAAAATCATGCTCTACCCATTTATTGTGTTGTTACAGCTATTATGTTTGTCATATTTTCATGTGACTGTGTTTTTATCAATTCAAAATTTGAATTTCAAGAAATGGCAACTTCAAACAACATTTTGAAGCAATAAATGGTTTCAGCTAAAAAAGTTATCAACAACAAAGTTGTAGAACTGATCAAGATTTACAACTTTTATTTTGGTCATTTCTTCATCCGAGAAAATGATAGTAAAATTGTTCACAAAATCTACATCTCTTATAGTTTATAAAACCATATGAGAGATATGTAAAATTTATGAACAACGTTACTCTCACTTTCTCAGATGAAGAAATGAGCAAAATAAAAGTTGTACATCTTGATGAGTTGTACAACTTTCATGTTTATGACTTTTTCATATGAATTCATTTGGTGTTTCAAAATGTTGTTTGAATTTGCCTTTTTTTGATATTCAAATTTTGAATGGTTCAAACAGAGTCACATGAAAAGTTTTCCAAAATAAAAGTTGTAGATCTTGTTGAGATATACAACTTTTATGTTCATGACTTTTTCATCTGACATCATTTGGTGTTTGAAAATCTTGTTTGAACTTCCCATTTTTTAAAATTCAAATTTTGAATTGTACAAATAAAGTCACATGAAAAGTTTTACAAAATAAAAGTTGTAGACCTTAATGAGTTCTATAACTTTTATGTTTATAACATTTATATTTTAGATCATTTAGTGCACTAAAATTGTATTCAAAGATTTGAAATTATCAATTTAACTACTGCAGACGCGTGTTGGAAACACGCATCGGCAGTAATTGATTACTACAGACGCGTGTATTAAAGGTGTGTCTAGAGTAGTTGTAACTTTCGACGCGTGTAGTCAAGGCGCGTCTGTACTACTGCTTCCCTTCAGATTCAGATCTGAACTACGTCGTGCCTTCCATATAACTGCTGCCACCCCGTCACATCGCCTCGCTCAGTTCGCTACCCTCACACTCCATGCTCTGTGCCTCTGTAAGTTCGCCTCACTCACCACCACCGCACCCCACCCCTCTTGCCTCCTCTCCGCCGCCGCCGCCACCCTTAGAGATGAGGAGGCCCGAGAGGCGCCACTACCGAAGGGACGCAGGGACTGGGCGGTTCGCCCCTTTCTCCACGGCCGCACCCTCGACGCCAGTGGCGGTGAAGGTGGAGGTGGAGGATGTCCGGTGCGCCCGTCGGGGTTCAAGAAGAGGTATGGGATGGCTTCTCGAAAGAAGGTCATGCCCGCCTCATCAGTGGCGGTGAAGAAGAAGGGCATGCACTCTTCCTCGGTGGTGGGGCCCTCTTCCTCGCCGGCGGTGAGGTCGGCGGCGGTGAAGCTGGCGGAGGCAAGGAGGAAGGCCATGGACAAGGAGAAGGAGCCGGCAGTCATGCTAGAGGGTGACATCTCATCGGATAGCATTTGTATATATATGTCTGTGTTTGTGTTTAAATTTGTTTGAATTTGTTTCAGTTAACTGTAAGTTAGTGTTTGGCATATGTTTCCTGCATTTTGATGAGGAATTACTGGTTGTTGGTTTTGAGCGATGCTCCCGTGGTCATTGTGGGGCTGGAAATGTGTTTGGTGGGACTGGAATTGTGTTTGGTTGATAAGTGAACTTGCCTGAGTCAATTGGCACTGTACTTGAGGATTTGATCAAAGTTATCAGTGTTTCATGTTTACTGAACACTTTCAGAAAATAGTTTAGGCTTCAGTTATCTTAGATCAGAAAATAGCATTGTCAAGAATTTATTGTTTGATAACTGTTTCTGTGCATATATGTAGGCTCCATCTTTTGTGGTCCATCCAGCTACCATGCATGAGGCCCTGCAGGCAGTGGCTTTGAAACCACTACAGGAAAGGCTCTTGGCTATTCACTAGACGCTTGACGACGTCTAGGAGTTGCTGAACAATCAAGCTATGGAAACACAAGAGTTGAAGAAGATGCTGGCTGAGAAGGAGGAGAAGGGACCTACTAAGGAGATGGTGGACACCATGGGTGCCCAGCTGGTGGCTGTGTCTCAGAAGTTGGAGGGCCTAACCAAGGAGGTGGACGATGTCCTAGCTAAGAAGCCGAAGTGATCATGCCATTGAAACAATGATGACCTTAAGTTACCTAATTAACTTAGCTAATATATGTACTGTGTGGTGATATATGTTGTATGGACACCGGTTCATCTATGTGCTGTATGCTGATCATGTATGGACACCTTATATTAATTAGCTATCTATGTATATATATGTTATATGTGGTGCATATTTGTGTTGCTGTGATGACTATAGCAGCCACTTGATGTTGTTGGTTTAATTCATGTATGTGTTGTGTGCTCAAATACTAGATGCTCATGTACTGGATGCTCATGAGTTGAAGAAGATGCTGGCTGAGAAGGAGGAGAAGAGAGCTATCTATGTATATATATGTTATGTGTGTTGCTATTATGACAATAACAGTGACTGGATGCTGCTGGGATATGTATGGACACCTACATGTTAATTAGCTATATATGTATGTCTTGATAAGCAAATTTCAGCATGCATCCACAAGGTACCATACACATTACAAGGAGTTGTGGGCTTAACATCCTAGACTAGATGACATGAACTTATCTAATACAATTTACATCTCTCATTCTACAATTTACATCCTTGATGACATGAACTTCTCTCATTAGCCAGAATCCCTTCCTGAATTCCTGAAAGTAACATCACATTGTAAGTAAGAGCGACAACAAATATATATTGTTAACTAAAAATGAGATTGCACATTGTTCAAAAACTCATATGAGCATATTTTTTTGCGTACTTGCCGTTTTCGGTGACTTTTTGCCACGGGGCCAACCTCTTTACGAACATCTCTTAGGTATGGGGTTAGCTCGCTCGCCAAAATCATAGGGAGGATGGAAGTATCCAAAGTAGGCACTTCATTGGATTGAGTGAACTCATCTTCGCCCACTAGATTTTCAAGTCCGACTACCCGCTTTTTGCCAGGGAGAACCGCTTGTCATTTCTTGTTTCTAGTGTTGCGCACATAGAAGACTTGGGAAACTTGACTTCCGACTAGAAATGGCTCGTCCCTATACCCAACTTGGTTGAGGTCAACTGTAGTGAAGCCATACCTGTCTTTCATGACACCCTGACTTCCCTAAACCCATTGACACCAAAAAACAGGCACCTTGAAGCCTGCATACAAGAGTTTCCATATCTCTTCAATCTGACCATAGTATGTTGTCTTTTACATCTTGCTATCAAATGCATCTACATGAACAACATTATTCTGGTACACGCTCTTCTTGTCTTGATCAATGGTGTAAAAGGTATATCCATTTATGTCATAGCCTTTATAGGTTGTGACTGTGAAGAAAGGCCCCTTTGCCAACTTTCAAAGCCTTTCGTCTGTGCAAGAGGTTGAACTGGCAAGTCGATCTCTGAACCAGATGTTGAAACCACTCATATGTGCCCTTGCTATCCAAGCTTCACCCCGGTGTGGGTTTTGTTGCCTCAACATCTCCATATGCTCTTCGATGTAAGGTTCCACCTCTGCTGTGTGCTGCAACACTAGAAAGTGGGCTCGTTCGTAGGCATCTCTCTCTAGAGTAATGTGCTTCACCCCAACACACCCTCTGCTCGCTAACGTTCCCTCGTGGCGAGACTTGGAGATGCCAATTGGATTGGTGGGGTCCATGTAACCGAGGCACCAATCGACCACCTCCTCAGTAGAATAGCACTACGCCATGCTTCCCTCAAGATGGACCCAACTCTTGGCATACCTATTTAGAGTGCTCATAAATCTCTCATACAGATACATGTGGTGGAGGAACATCGGTCCAAGATACCTAATCTCCTTGACCAAATGTACAATGAGATGGACGGATATGTCAAAGAAAGTCGGCAGGAAGTAAGCCTCAAGGAGACACGTCACCTCAATCATGTTCTTTTCAAGATCTTCCAGTGATTGTTCATCATTGACCTTCTGATAGATCGCATTAAAGGAGTAGAGGCTCATGATTGCCATTTGGGTTTTTTTCTAAAAATATGTTTTGGATACCAACTGCAAGCATCATTGTGAGCATGACATCGCAATCATGTGCCCTCATGGGAAGCATCTTGTTTTCTCTTGCAGGCACAAGCTTTTGGAAGTTTGCTGCATATCCAGAGGAAAGTTTGACAGTACGAAAGAAGTCGCACAATTCCTGCTTCTCTTCTTGGGTTAGGTTTATGGCAGATAGAGGTGGCTGGGCACTGGTACCATCAGGACGGAGCTAGGGCCTTCTGTCCAATTCCTCTAGGTCAGCTCTTGCTTTTGCATGGTCCTTGGTTTCCATTTGTTATTCGTGAGTGTCCCAAGCAAACTCCCACATACATTCTTTTTCACGTGCATGAGATCGATGCTGTGGCGGACCGCTATGTCTTTCTAGTAAGGCAGTTCCCACAGGATTGACATTTTCTTCCACCTCTTCTTATCGGCACTCTTTGCTTTTGCACTGCGCTTTTGCTTACCAAGGACAGTGCTCTTTGGGTCATCTTTAGGCGTGGTATCCTCTACCACCTGGTCATATACCTGTTGCCCGCTGAAATGCCTTGGTGTAGATCCTGTCTCCCTAGTCCCATCAAACTGACGTTTCATCTCCCGTATGGATGAGACTTAGGAAGAAAACGTCAGTGCCTTACATAGAGCCTCTTCTTTGAGTTATTCAGCCAAACAGTCTCCGTGTCATCTAAGCAACGTGTAAGGAAAATAGACCCTAGGCCCATTTACTTTGGATTTTGGTGTTTGATGACCAACACAACCAAATTGGACTAAGAAATTTGCAAGTGATTGTTTTGTAGTTCAATAGGATGCAAGACGTGACTTGGACGAAGGCGACGTGATGATCCGATGATCAACACCATAAGCAAGACCTTAGAAGCACAAGAGAAGACCCAAGATATCAAGCAAAGTCCAAGCATGAAGATAGGAACCAAGCCGGACGCAAGATCACGAGGAAACGAGCTCACATAAGTGACCGGACGCTGGACCAGACGCTGGCAAAAAGCAACTGGATGCTCCAATCAAGAGACTCGGCAATAGGCGTTAGCAACAGCGACCAGACGCTGGACCGGATGCTGGCGGCAAATTGACCAGACACAGGACAATAGAGTCCGATTGAGTACATAGAGGTTCTAGAGCGGCGAAACTGCGACCGGACGCGTCCGGTGGCAAGTGACCGGATGCTGGCAGCGTTCGATCAGTAGATCGTGGCTTCAACGGTCAGGACCACCGGACGTGTCCGGTCAGGATGACTTTAGCGTCCAATCAGTAGCAAAAAAGCGGGATTTTGTCCCCAACGGCTACTTTCTCATTGGTAAGGATGGCAACGGGGATATACCCGTCGGGTATCGCCGGAACGTTCTCTTCCCCGCTACGAAGAATTCATCCCGTCCCCGTCCCTGTTAACTATCTCGGGTATAGATTCTTGCCCATCCCCGTACCCGTCGGGCATTGGTCGGGTAACAGATACCCGACGGGTACTGCATACCCGATAAACAAGGACACTTGGGGTCGCAGCTTTGCAATCGGAGACGTTTCTTCTTCACCCGAGTATAAGTGTCGAAGTCTCGGAGATGCCGAGGAGAAGAAGCGAGGTTGCGAGGAGAACGAGCAAAGGTGGCAGAGAGACCAAACTGAGGAAGCGAGGGGCACGAGCGCTCATGAGGTAGGCGTGCTTGTGCTGCTGGCGGAGATGCTGAGAAAAAATTGAACTAGGGTTCCTAGAACACACAAACTATATATATGATTGTTCAGATTTGGGCCAAAATACCTATGTTAAGCTTCTTTGGGCCTAATACTCGCATGACAGCTCAAATAGTCGGGTTCCCCAACGGGTAACGGGGACGGGTAAACATGGAACGTTCCCGTACCCGCTATACCCATCGGGTATGGATTCTTGCCCATTTAGATGCCCGCGGGTAAAGATATGATTCCATCCCCGTCCCCTAATGGATCAAATACCCGTCGGGTATCGGGTATCGGGGCCCCATTGCCATCTTTACTCATTGGGGCTTATAAATACAACCCCCAACCGGCCAAATGAGAATAGTGGAGCTGAGGAAACATATCTAGGGTGTTGATACACCATTTTAGTGATCTCCACTTGCATAGTGCTTAGTGTTTTATTAGGTGATTAGCGTAGGTGCTTTGCGAAGTGCTTAGGTTGATTAGACCACCGCTTATGCGCTTGCTCTAGGTTTAGGCCTAGTGTTTAGTGAGGTTTGCGTACCTCTTACCACTCGGTGCTTGCGCGCACCATTGTTGTACATCGGAGGGGCTTGTAGTCTTGCGAGATCACACCAACCGTGTTTGTGGTGTGGCCGCCACCATGTACCAGAGGGAACAAGGCCCGCGGCGTTTTGGCCGGAAGCTTGATAGTGAAGACGGCGGGGAGCATCCGGGAGAGGCTTGCCGGAAGGCACGTCGGAGACCCACTTGCGCATGAGGAAGGCCCGAGGCTATCCACAGAGTTACCCGACTAGGAGCTTGGCCCTTGCGAGGGATTCCTTGTGAGGGGCTCCAACGAGGACTAGGGGCGAGCTTGCGCGCTTCTCGATACTTCGGTAAAAATACCAGAGTCGTCGATGGGAGTTTGCATATCTCTACCTCAACTAGTCATCCGGCCTCATGGTCCCTCAGTCCAAGCCCACCATAAGTCCTTCACTGCTCCGAGCTCCACACCTGCTCACGACAAGCTAAGAGATATGTTGCACAACACAACTCACGTCACAGTTAGTCCACAAACTCAACCCGAAGTGTCTGTCACGTTGACAATCACTCATCACAAACTCGAACCACAAGGGCACATATCAACCTTATGTTCATAGGGTCGAAAGAGAGACCAGTTGGAGATGCTCTAAGTTCTGGCTTCCACTCGTGAAGCTGCACAGTGAGCTCTGCATGCAAATACATACCCAACGAATTCAAGGCTAATTACAAGGTTACATCGATGGACTGCCTACCCAAACTATTGATTTCTCTTGTGCCTATGTACTGGTAGGCACTTTGATGTACTTACCTTTGTTCAAGACAACCACAGCATGCATGTAAGTCTTTCCTCCAGGCCCAGCGTAGGATGATGCTTCGTATTAGAATCTTAACCATGTCATCACGACGCAAAGTGACAGCCATGTATAGGGCGGATACACCTTCATAATCTAGTTTCTACACCACAGGTGGGGAGTTGATCTTGACGTCCAGACTTTTATACACCAAGATCAGTGATTTCAGAAAATGTGCATTGCCTCGCTAACCGCCTCATGTAGGCAGGTCTCCCCCTTGTGGTTTCTTACCCTCAGAACTCGGCGAGGAGCTGCCTTTCTGCTACCACTTCACCGTCTATTTTGATACGAACGTTGTTGCTCCCATCGCCCTCTCCTGCTGGTGCATCATTTTCTGGGCCTGAAGGGGGCAGTTCCACAGCCAGTTTGCCAAAGATGGAAACTAGCGGATATTTTGCCAAACCTGACTGCAATGTGGAGCACTCCATCCCCATCACAGGTCACTCCTTGAAGAAGCTTCTCCCGCATCCCTTGTGTTGATTCTTTCTACGAAATTGATACGAACCGGGCGTCCGCCGCCAACTTGCATTCGGACACGGCCCCGTGACCCCACTCCTTATCCCATCGGCATTGTTATCCCATCCCGTGACCCACCCCGCTCTCCCCTCGCCCACTCGTTGCTTCTCCGCCATTCCGTGACCCACTCCGCTCCACCACGCGCCACTCGCTACCGCTCCGCCGCGTCGCTCTCCAGGCCTGCTTGCGCCCCCAGGACGGACGCCGCGCCCCACAGCTCACTTCTGTCCCGCCGCCCGTGCTCCCTCCCTCCCTCCCCCCACCGGAGACGAGGACGACCGCGGTGGCTCCGACGAGGTAGGTCGGTCTTTTCTCTGGATCTGAGCCCCTCCTCCTCCTCCTCCTCCTCATCCTCATCCTCATCCTCTGGATCTGACCGCTCCCCCTCCTCCTCCTCCTCTGGTTCTGAGCCCCCCTCCTCCTCCTCTGGATCTGAGGGACGCGGCGGTGGCTTGGGTTCCGGCGAGCTCTGTTGCACTAGGTTTGTTTTTGTTGTTGCAACAAGTAATATTTCTTTGTTGCATTAGTCTTTTTTTTTGTTTCTGATGTTGCATCTCGCATTGCAGTAGCCTTGTTCTGATGTTGCAACAAGTAATTTTTTTTCTTTGTTGTATTAGTTTTTTTTTTCTGATGTTGCTTCCCGCGTTGTGCTTTGTTCTGATGTTGCAGTAGCCTTGTTCTGATGTTGCAACAAGTAATATTTCTTTGTTGCATCAGCTTTGTTTTCTGATGTTGCTTCTCGCATTGCGCTTTGTTCTATTGTTGCAGTAGGCTTGTTCTGATGTTGCAACAAGTAATATTTCTTGTTGCATTAGTCTCTTTTTTCTGATCTCACATCTCGTATTGCAGTAGCTTTGTTTTGTTGTTGTAATAGGCTTGTTCTGATGTTGCAAAAAAGTAATACTTATGATGTTGTATGTCGCATTGCTCCGTGTTGCAACAAATCTTTCGACGGAAAATTTCTCATTGGACATTCGGGTGATGGAGCATGGTGGGGATGGGGCGTGGATGGCAACGGGCGCGCAGGGGATGGCGTCACGACGAGGCACGGCGGCGCAGCGGGAGACAGGCCGCACGTGGGGGCGTGCTCGTTTGCATATGCGGGGGCGCGCTCGTTCTATTGCATCGGATAGGTCCGCTTTATTTCCATCGTTGCTTTATTCGATGAGATTTGGACGGCTCCTATTATCTAAATCGGATGGTCCCGAGGGGCGTCCGGACTCGTGCTCGCGCCGGACATCCGGGCGCTAGTTGCATCGTTCTTTCTACCTCAAAGCCTTAAACAACCCGATATCCATTTCACTACGTGTCCAAGCTGGACCTGCAATTCATAGGATCGTAAGAACAAACTCATATTGAACAAACTCATACATAGCTCACGCTTTTTGATCAACTGAGATGCTGGGGAAGGAAGCTGGTATGCATTCGCCTGCCGCGTCCAGACGGGATTCCTCACCAACGAATTATTGGGCCGTCTCAGTAGTTCCTTTGAAAACTTTGCTCTAAAGCCTTAAAGCGGGTACTCCACATACGATTCCAGATGGGATGCCAATTTGGACATTGACATGGCCTCTACTCTCCAGGGGGATAGAGACATGGCCTCTACTCTCAGGGCGGCCTTTTTATTCCGTGTTGTTAATTAATAAGGATTAGAATGCTGTGTATTGTGAAAGCGAATTGCGAGAAACCAATCCAGTAGATAACGGGAAAAAAGGAGGGCTGCAACATCCAATCCACATGTTTTTTGGTCTTGTGATGATTGAACCAAAAGTAGAAACCTCATTTTTTTGCTTTTAATGTGGATGATCTCTCTCTCTCTCTCGCTTTTACCGTGGATGATTGCATGCTCTACGGGCTGGGCCCCAGTCTGCCAGGAATCTTGCAAGTCGGAAGAGCTGTTTCAGAGAGTCCTTCCCGGGCAGTTGAATTATCCTCAACGGCAGATCTTGCGCATACAATCTGTCATCTGTGCACGCACGGTCTCATGGCACACTAGCATTAGAAGGAATCTCCTCCGTTCTCCCCCAGTATATATGACTGGCATTAAGGTTCTGTTTGTGGTTTAGCTGTGTTTGGCCCGGCACGGTTGCAGAGATTGATTGCAGTTGCAGCTGCTCTGTCTGTACCACTAGTTCAGCACCACCACCGACGATCCAGAGCCTGGAATGGGATGGGAAATGCGAGGCCTCTGATTCCCGGTGAAAGTATGAACATTTTGGGCTCGTACATACATACTGTCATACAGCCGCAGGACCCAGCCAGTACCAGAAGCGACGACTGGCTGACGTTGGAAACGAGTTGCTCGCCTACTTCAGTTGAGTGCGGAACTGCTGCCAACATCTGATTGCTGCTTTTGGAACAAAGCGAACGAACCCCTGAAAATGGCAAAGGTGCAGGGTTCGTTTTATTAGAAAAAAGGCAGAAAGCAGAACGGTTCTGCTTTCATAACTTTTCTTGTTGTATGTATGTACAGCGTATATTCATGCAGTCAGTATTTTTTGTTTGTACAGATAAACATGCCATGTGTTCATGAGATGTACCAGTAAGATTTACAGAAACTAGAACCCAGGTGAGGCTACTAAAAAATAGACATGTCCTCTGGGAAAGAGTAGCAGAAACAGGAACCACAGTGAATTGGCGGTGAGCTAGCTAGGTTGCTCAACGGAGCTGGCTTTGCTTTTGGTGTTGGGACACATGCGCAGATCATAACAGCACAAAACAATGCTCACTCAATGCATCAACATACAGGCATGCAGCAGTCGCAGCCACCACATGATCTGAGAATCCAGATATATAGAAATCTTGTACAGGTGCAATTTGTACAACTGCACCTGTCTCTGTCCAAAATTTTGCAACAACGGTTCATGATTGGATGCTAATATAATACATCTACAACAAAGATCCAAGAGGCTCTTTCAGTACTTCACAAAATTGTTTTCTTTCTGGTTACATATAACTGTATGTAGTGGCCTCTGCGTCAGGGCAGGCATGCAGCACATGATCAGATTCCACAAAAGTCATCGATAGCTATAGTTTTCCAAATGGGCCAGGCCCACTGGACCGGCACGGGCACGGCACTGAAAAGCACGGCCCGACCCGGTGGCCATCGTGCCCGTGCCAGGCACGGCCCGGTCGTAGTGCCGTGCCTGGGTCACGACTTTGGCCCGCAGTGCCGGCACGGGCACGGCACGGAAATTGGGCCGGCACGATGCGGCCTGGTAATTCTCTACCGTTGGATGACCTCTGATGCATTACAACCGTTGGATGCAGTGTATAAATAGGCAATCCTAACCCTAGCTTCGCCGTCCGCTTCCAGTCGCTCGTCTCCCGTCTCGCTTCGCTCGCCTCCCATCCGTTCGCTTCCAGTCACTCGCCCCCTCTGCCCTCTTCTTCCCCAACCACTCCACATCCATGTGGCGCTCCATCTCTTCCCCGTGCGACGCGGACCCTCCCTCTCCCTCTCCACATCCGGCAAGCAAGGCGGTGCCTCTCTCTATCCATCTCCTGGCGCGGATCCGGCGAGGTGGAGTCTGCTGGTGGAGGATCCGGCGAGGAGGAGCTCTCCGGTGGCGGATCCAACGAGAAGGAGTCCGTTGGTGGCGGATCCGGCAAGCACGAGCCCGCCGCCGGTGGATCCGGCGGGGAGGAGCTCTCCGATGGCGAATCCGGCGAGGAGGAGCTCTTCGGTGGCGGATCCAGCGAGAAGGAGTCCGTTGGTGGCGGATCCGGCGGGGAGGAGCTCTCCGGTGGCGAGCTCGTGGCAACGGCCCCGCGCTGAGCGGAGGCCGCATGGGGCTCACGGTGGTGCGGCATGACGCGACTACGGCACGGGGCGTATAGTGGCATGGCGCGCGGCGACGGCGCGCCGAGCCAGGGCCGGCACGGGCACTAGGGGCTGCCGTGCCCAGCGGCACGGCACGACACGGTTCAACGGCCGTAGTGCCGTGCCTGGGCCACGACCTTGGCACGGCGACACGATACGGCACGGCACGGCAGCGCCGCCGTGCCTCGCCGTGCCGTGCCTTGGCGTGCCAGTGCCGTGCCGTGCCTAGGCGGCCCGTTTGGAAAACTATATCGATAGCCATCGTGCGGGGCTCTCAACTGTCAATCGGGGACGCCAGCGGGCGGCGGCTCGGCGTCCGCCGCGAACTGTATCGGTGCCACTGACGCCGATGCGTTGCGTTGCGCTGCCACTGCCAGGCGTCGGGAGCGCTCTGGCCGCGAGGTAAAAGTAGCACATCAAAAGAGAATTCCCTCCTTGCCATCAAAATCTATAATGGCTCCTTGGTTGCCATTAAAAATTATAGTATTCCTTGACTGCCATCAATTTGTAAATTTTGATCCCTTCTTCGCCATCACCGTTACATATGTCGATTTTGTTTCCTTAATTGCCATTGAGTGGACGGAACGGCGGCATCCGTGTTCTCCGCTCGACGTCATTTTCTGCCGCCGTGCTCTTGTCCACCCTCCCTGCCGTCCCGTCTCCCGTATTCGCGCCGGGGTGTCCCGTGACAAGTGCCAGAGAAAGAGAAGGATCCGGCCAAGGGTCCACGGGACGAAGCAAGATGGGGACGGGGTTTACCCCCGAGACGACCGCCGCAGTGAGACACCCACTGCCCTACAGAGAGCCAGAGGCCGATGAAAGAGAGAGCTCCAGGCCAGGGAACTGGGACAGCACCACCTGGATCGGACTACGCTGAACGCCAGCATGAGCATGGTCTCTAACGTGTCGCAGTGCGCGCCAGCACCGTCTGTGCCAGCGCCGTTCTGGCGGACATGATAGTTTCTGCAGCGGATAAGAGGGCTGATGTTGTTTTGTTACGAAAGAAAAACATTTTATCATAGCTAATAAGTGATAGAACTTATAGGATCTCTATGTGCAGATCTAGTGGGTAAAACTTGACTTAGATGAGAGACTTGGTGATGTACCTCACCATGCGCAGTCACCCCCACGGTGCCACCACGACATGGTCACTGGAGTCGTAGTAGGGGAAGCCGTGCAGGCGGCCACTAGGTCATCGAACGCAGCAGCAGTGCAGGTGCGGTGCTGTGGCGGCGTCGAAGGCGATGGCGCTTCCCATCGCTCACAGCGTCCCTCTCGATCGGTCTAGGGTTAGAAACTTTAGGGTGGGGCTGGCGGCTACCGGTGACCTCTTGTCTTGTGCCCGACCCCCACCATCCTTTTATGACGCTGCGCGACGGGGGGCCATCAGTCAGGAGAACCGGCTGAGCGCCCCCGATCATGGCGCGGATCAAGGGCCCAATTAGCCGTTGGGCCAACTGGTGGAGATCATCCTAACATTCTCCCCTTTGATCTCACCTTATGACTTAAACTCAACTTACTTTATCTTTTCCCATTCCATCACAGATCAGTGCATAGAGCGTGCATCATCGTCACGGTCAGTTGCCATTAGATTAAACAGCTACAATGCACCTCTCTGTTTTGAAACAGATTCTCAATTAGGCCCTTAGTATCCAGAAATCATAGGCTTTTCCGTAAACCCATGTCGACTGTTGTTCTCTGAACACACTAGGTGGTTAGCCTTTGGTAAGCGGATCCGTAAGTACTTGCTTGGTACTCATATGCTCAATGCTTTCAAAATGATTCTAGATTTTCTCCTTTACAACATATAACTTAATGTCAATGTGTTTGGCTGCACACTTGACATGTTGTCTTAGGAGTTAACTACTTTAAATGGTTATTGCTGTTGACTACCATTGTTAAATCCGGATACTAATTCCTTTAACCTCCTTTTGCCTGTTTCTTAAGCCTCATATCAAGCTATACTATGGTATGCATCACTGATAACACCACAACTGTTTCTTTGAAGCTTTTCCACAATAATACTCCAACTGCGAGTGTTAGCAACTACTGTAGATTTTACTACACATCTCACCAAGACTTAACATATGTACTTTCAACTGTTTGAGAGTACTTGTTCTTTCTTACTCAGCATGAGGCCTATGATACTTTGTAAAATTGCAAGACATTCCCAACTCCATTACAGTGATCTATATCTGAACTGGACTTCTGCCAAAATATCCCGGATACGTAAACTACATCAGGGCACGTTCTTACTTGTACTTGTACACTCATCAAGCTTCCAACAGCTGAAGCATATGGAATCATGTTCATTTGATCGATCTCATATCGATTTCTAAAACACTTAAAGTTCCTAAATCTATTACCTTTGACTATAGGAGCATGCGTCCGTTTACTCGCATGCATACTTTATTTCTTTAGAATCTTTTATAAGTATGCATTTGCGATAGTCCTAATACCCCATTTCTTCTATATCGGTGAATTTCGATTCCTAGAACCAATGACGCTTCACCAAGATCATTGACATTAAAACTTAAGGATAAAACTTCTTTTTCTCCAATGACAGATTAACAACACTACTAGTGAGTAGAATGTCATCTATTCACAGGAGTGAGTAGAATGTCATCTATTCACAGGATGTGAAAAATGAATTTCCCATTCTTGAACTTCGCATAAACGTTATTGTCCTTCTCATTTTCTTTAAAACCCAAACATTCTTATTATTTTTCATCAACTTCAAATACTACTGTCTAGAGACTTACTTTTAACCCATAAATGGATTTCTACAGGTGGCATCCCATATGTTCTTTTCTTTCACGACAAAACCTTTTGGGTAGTGCCATGTAAACGTTTTTATACAAATCCCCGTTGAGGAATATCGTCTTTACATCCATCTGCTGTAACTCTAAATCGTAATATGCCATGAACACCATTATGATTTTAAAAGAATCATTGCATGAGATTGGAGAGAAAACTCTCATTGTAATCTATTCATTCTCTTTGCGTAAAGCGTTTTTCTACAAGTTGTGCTTTATATCTTTCTAGATTCCCTTTGGAGTCACGTTTTGTGCTGTAGACCTTTTTACAGCCTACTGTTTTTGCTCTATTAGGAATTTCTTCTAAGTCATAAACATCGTTGGTATTCGTTGAATTCATTTCAACTTCCATAAGCTTCTTGCCATTTAAACGAGCAAACGTTTCTCATGGCTTCTTCAAATGAGGTGGGATCTCCCTCTATTTGAATTTCTTTACTAACATAGATTTCATAGTCATCAAAAAAACTAGTTTACTAATTTTTTGAGACCTTCTAGGGCCTTAGCTACTGGCACTTTCATATAGGCTATTGTTGCTATTCATTGCCAAGAGACAATTGATTTTACAGGCTCCTGTATTACAAGATCCTTGTTTATATTATTCATCTTCTTCGAAGAGCTAACAACAGTTGTTGTATTAGTCATACAACATCAACAAGTATTGAGAAACTTGTTGCTCCTGGGTCACTAGAGTGGGCACGCAGTCCCTCTTCTCTTCAAGTCTTAGGTCTCTATATACCTCTACATATCATGCTTCCCTAGATCTTTCCATCTTTTTTAAAGATAGTGTATCTTCAAATATCTTATTTTAGGTTTAATTTGTTAAAACCTCATATGGCGCTTTAAGCACCATCTTAATATCTTTGAGGCTGACTACGCTATCTTTCTGTCGGAACTTTAAAAGGTCCAGGAATTTAGCTATTTCTCTACTTAGGGGTATCATTGTTGTGACCGTTGTACTCCTCCAATGGTCGCATTTATCTTAGTTAATATTCATCTCACTCTTAATGAAGAGTATCTTTCTTAATTGATCTTTATCTCACTCTTAATGTAGAGTATTTTTCTTAATTGATCTTAATATTCTTCCACTCGAAATATAGCATGAACTTTACTGCCATAATTTTGAGAAATATTCAGAAAACCTATGAACGAGGAGACACTTATAACTTACTTCATTCATATGATTATGTCATGTAAACAAAGTTATTTCTTGATCCGTTTAGGAGTACACTTTCCTTATTTTACTTCAAGAACTCAACGAGATCTTTCATTAGTAGTACATTTGCAAGTCACGCTTGCATCTTTTCTTATTTTTTGATTAGTATTGACCATGACAATGCATTTCTATTGTGCCACGGTCAATACTAGAATAGTACAAGAGCTACCCAAACTTCTCTCGCTATAGGGGATACAAAACATATGAATCATCATAAAAACTTCTCCCGCCATGCAGGATGGACTAGCATAAGTATTGTGCCAAACTTCTTCCCATGCGGGATAAATCTATATACAAACACGCATGCTTAATCCAACGTTGCTCAAATTAGACATGCATGTTACTTATTGCAACTCTTATATAAAACATTCACTTATACTTTATTTTTCAATTAAATCTTTCCATTGGTTCCAATTTAATCAGAAAATTAGTAATATAACAACCAAAAATCAGTCCTGAACTGGCTTGACTCAAGCCTTTTCATTCACATAGCCCAGCATAGCAGCTCATTGGCATGCAGCCGAGTGATCTCGTCGGTTAAAAATAAAACATACAAAATGCTTCTGCATCAATTCTACATCACCGTTGGGCAAAAAATAGAATTAATGCATAAAACTTATAAATTAACTTAGAAGACATATAACTACTCTTCAAACTTAAATTCTCCCATTGCTTCGAATTTAATTAGAAGATAATCAACATCATTACAGCAGAAACACGATAATAAAATACATTCTATTTGTTCAGGAGCATTTCTTGGTCCTTATCTACTATCTGAAAAATTGACCACGTTGGTGTAAAATTTATCAGAGATTTAAACTTCAAACTTAAATTCATTATAATATAATCTAACATAAACAAATTGGACTACTCCTCTAATTTAAATTTTTCCATTGGTTTTAATTTAATTAGAGGATAAACATAATCATAATTTATTAAATGTAACTGCTCTTTAAATTAAATTCTTCCGTTGGTTCGAATTTAATTGGAAGATAATCAACATTAAACTTTATACTAAAAACATGAGAAAATTCTTTATCTACTTTTTAGAAGCATTTTACTGTACTTATTTACTCTCTGAAAAAAATATCTCGTTGGTTCAAATTTTGACAGAGATTTAAACTAGATAAAAAACATCAAAATTTGCTTCTGAAAATAATAGAATAAAAACTCTGCATTTACTATTCATTCAGCCCGGCCCAGTCCGCAGCAGCAGTGCGCGGGCCACTTCGCAGCAGCAGTGCGCGGCCCAGCGGCAGCTCAGTACGGTGCGCGCGCCCGCTCCCCCGCACCCAGGCCGCAACCTAGGCCTGGGCCGGGAATTCACTCGCCCGCATGGGCTGATTTCAGTCTGAATGATCTGAGTTGTCCATCCTGATCAACGGCCGGGTGGCGATCTCGGGTGGAATAAAAACTTGCCTCAGCTGGCTCTGCCCTAACCCTAGCGTCATTTCTTCCACCCTCTTCTCTCTCTTCGCCGCAGCGCCGCAGCCAGAAGAGAAAGAGAGCAGCGTAGCGGTGCCACCGCCGGTCCCCTCGCCTACGCGCGTGCTCGCCCTATGCAGAGTGCGCCGCCGTCGAGCGGTTTGGGCGACTGTGCCCTAATACCCAACGCGCGTTGCGGTGGGCTCGCCCTAAACCCTAGATCTTTCCATTCGGTTCTTTGTCTCCCCTTCTCTTCTCTCTCACCGGCGGCGTCTGAAGCGGCGGCACAAGGCAGTCGGAGGAGTGCGGCGCCGCCGCGGGCCCCCTTGCCGAAGCGCGCGCTCCCCAGTGGGTGAGCGCACCCGCCGTCGAGTGGCCTCGCGTCGGCGCCCTGAGCCCGCGCGTCGGTCACCCAGCGTCGCGGGTCTCTTCCCGCACGATTGTGGTGGTGACGGCGGCGAGAATCCGGGTAGGTCCCTCCCTTCTCCGTCCATCCTTCTAGGGTTAGGGTTAGGGATGCTCCTCGCGTCCGCGATGGCTCGGGGTGGCTTCCCACGCGACGTCGAGGCGACGGCCGGCGGTGGTAACGGTGTGTGCGGTTCCCTTGTAGGAGAATCCCCTTCCTTTCCTTTCTCGTTCTAAATCTACCCCAAATTAGATCTACACCATAGAACCTTGGCTCTGATACCACTGATAGAACTGATAGGATCTCTAGGAGCAGATCTAGTAGGTAAAACTTGATTTAGATGGGAGACTTGGTGATGTACCTCGCCATGCGCAGTCACGGCCACAGCGCCACAGCGACATGCCTACTGGAGTCGTAGTAGGGGAAGCCGTGCAGGCGCCCGCTAGGTCGTCGAACGCAGCAGCCGTGCAGGTGCGGTGCTGTGGCGGCGGCGAAGACGATGGCGCTTCCCGTCGCTTACAGCGCCCCTCTCGATCGGTCTAGGGTTAGGAACTTCGGGGTGGGACTAGCGGCTACCAGTGACCTCTTGTTTAGTGCCCTAGCCCCCACCGTCCTTTTATGACGCTGCGCGACGGGGGCCCATCAGTCAGGAGAACCGGCTGAGCGCCCTCGATCAGGGCGCGGATTAAGGACCCAATTGACCGTTGGGCCAACTGGTGAAGATCATCCTAACAAGAAGCTCAAGTCAACGGGGCGTTTTTTCTTCTTCCATGCTTGCACAGGTTGCAGTGATAGGCTGACGGTATACCCACCCATGGCGCCCACAGGTTCACGTACTGCATGATCTCGCACATGAACACCTCTCTGGGGCCTGCGATGTTCAGGCACTTTTAGTTAAACGAGACGTGGAGCTGTGTCCGTTCACGTATAGAGAGATAACGAGAGGTGGGGGTGCGCGGCGCCGGTGCGTACTGAGGTACGATCTGATGACGGCGTCCATGTAGGTGCGGTTCCTGTCGCAGGTGACGGGGTGTGGCGCGCCGTAGGCGTTGGCGAGCAGCGTGGAGGTGTAGTAGGTGACGGCGTGACGCACGAGAAGCCAGCGAACGCGTGCCGTCGGCCATTCCGTCCGCTCAATGGCAGTTAAGGAAACAAAAACCCACGTATATAACGGTGATGGCAAGAAAGGGATAAAAAATAACAGATTGATGGCAATCAAGGAATGCTATAATTTTTAATGGGAACCAAGGAATCATTATAAGTTTTGATGGCAACGAGGAGTTCTCTCTCAAATCTTTGTCCGCTGAATTTGTCAAGGGAATACTAACAGCCAAGCAACAACTGGAGGTCTGGAACACGTATGAACACATGCAACGAAAATCCACACGATCACTTCAGTCTCTGGGTCGTCAGAAACAGTGTAAAAAAGGCATACCTTGTCCACAGAGACAGGCAACCTTACATCCAAGAGCAGATTTCAACTGTCAAAGTTTTTTTTTTTGAACATCAACTGTCAAAGTTTGGTCGCGGAAAGCATGACACCCAGACTTGTACAGTTACACATCATCGACAATTCTTAAACACAATTGTTTGAACAGGGGAGGGTCCTAAACACAAACACCGAATGAACAAGGTCATACTCGTTGATTCGTTTAGTTGTTCATTTTTCCACAGATTAACCTGACAGCGAGCAAGAACTAATACTTACATACATGTCTTATCAACTCCTGTCAGTGAAAACAGTAACAAAGACTAAAAAGAAGTATGAGAGAAATCAGAGTGAAAGAGAGAGAGAGGAGGTCATCAGGATTGATGAATAGGGGAGAAACAAAGAGCAAGAAGCTGCTTCAGCCTTCAAACCCCCCCCGCCACACACACACACAAAAAAAACGAGTTCCTGGTGTGTTAATCGATCGTGCTTCTGCTACCAACCAATCCCCGACGCGTCTTTTCCGATCCAAGAACAAAATAACGTTACTTGCCTTTGCAAATCCGCTCCAAGTTTCGTATTTGATTTGATCCGCGAGCAGGAGGAAGAAGAGGAGCCTAGGCGTGGATGACGGTCATCATGTGCTTGAACTCCTCGAAGCTGACCATGCCGTTGCCATCGCTGTCGACGAGGCATATCATGTGGTCAGGAACTTTATTAAATTTGACTAGTTTTAAAGAAACAAAAATGCTATACAACACATATGTGTTTTAGCAAAAAAAAAATACATGGATTTTTTTTCTCTCTCTCTCCCTCTTTCTTTCTCACCGGTGACCACCGGCGTCGGCGACCGGCGAGCTCGACCCGGCGTCCGCGCCCACGCCCGGCACGCCTCCCCCGCCCGTGCCGGCCATGGCAGTGGCGGGTGGCGGCGGCGGATCCCGCTCCAGGTAGACCTCTTCTCCTCCCTCCTCTGCAATCTGTGATTGGTCATTCCATAGAAAAAAAATGTTTCTTGTGATCTGTGGATCTGTGATCTTGTGATTTGTGATTGTCTGGAGGCTGGAGGCTGGAGGTAGAAGGAGGGTGGAGGCTATTGCATTTTAATTCTATGGTGCAAAAAATCATGTGTTGAAACTACGTAAACATATGATTATGTAGTAGACAGACTCTACTGCTGTTGGAGGTGCCCGCGGTACCGGTACATGTGTTCCTTCACCGTATATATGTCATCTTCCATGAAATCTGGGGGAAGGACCGCATCCTTTCCATGATTTAAGTTGATGTTGTGCCGGTTTTAAACCTAAGCAGTGACCTGAGTGTGACTCTGTGAGCGACAATGATCTTTTGAGGATCGCAACCAGATCGAAATCGCTTGGTCCTGCTAGTCGGTTGTCACCCTCGTCGTCTCTGATCGAGCATGGGACAATGGGTGTCTTCAACGGCCACGGTCGGCAGAGCACCCCAGGGTAGAACCGCATCAGAGATGTTCCGTTGATCTGGTGACGCCACCTTGTTCAGTGAATGCCTCGCTGATTAATCTGGAAAGTTGACAAAAAAAATTTATCAGTTGAGCGTAAACTGTGCATGCCTGTTCATAGGAGATTAAATATAGACAAAAATAATGTTGAGCTATTACCTCTATTTTTTCCTGGATTGATGTACTAACAATAAAAGAAAATCATTTTTACTCTGCAGGTTTGCTGGGCGGCAAATCCATGCAAGCGAAGATGATGGTTCCGTCAACCATACTCTGATCCGTGATTACGGTGCAGAGGCGTCAAGGTTGGATCGATTTGGAGAAGAGTTAAGAGTCTACATTGAGAGTCAATCAGTTGATGATACGGGCGGCTTTTTTGTATGGTAGCATGATCACAGAAAGTTTTACATCTTACCTCTTCCATTTGTTGGCCTTTCATTTCGCCTAATTATGAATCTCCAAAATAGAATTATATTTGGGCCATGAGCTGTACGTTGCCCGTAACTGTAAAGCGTATGCTAACATGCTACACTTGGTAGTAGCAGCTTGCAACGCTCGTGATGCTTGTACTGGCATCGCTGATGATACGGTTGTATGATAACGATACGGTCTATGCTTGTCAGCAGAAAGCCATTGATGATACATTTGAGCTGCCAGTAATATATTTTGCTCTCTAACAAAAAAAAAAAGTCTTTTGATTTTTCCATTAGTGTTACCAAGTGACGAGTTTGTGATCTTGACAATTTTTAATGCTTCTCCTGTTAACACCCGATTTTGGAATAGCACGCGAAGGCCCAAGATTTAGAGGAGCTTGTGGATCGCCTGCATTGGCCCATGTATGGATAAGGTCCAAATCGGCTCTTTGATCCTTGACGTCACCATCGGATCATGCGTAAGGAGGCTGGTTTCGACGGTTTGGGAAGCTGAGGCGTGATCGGCATCGGCAAAGGCTTGAAAGTGTCGGACTTCATCAGAAAGCAAAGCGTGAAGTCCAAGCTATCCCAATATGGATATTATTATTATTATTATTTTCCAAGCATCGTAATAGTTTTATTCAGCCCAGACTCGTGTTTAGGCTTAGGGTATAAACATAAGTCCAGGGTATTGTAAAGAAAAAACACACATCAATACAACAATTATCTTTTCTACCCTTTGTGCCATTGCATTAGGAGTAGGAGTGAAGTAGATCTCGGCGAGTTATTCAGTGAGCAGGACTGCATCGGTTTTGATCTCCGGTTTGCTCGTAAGTACCGTCATGGTTAGCATTGATCTTGTAAGGCTGCATCGTTCGATCTCTTACTTGGTTGGTGTTAGCTAGTTATCGATTGAAATCTCGTTTAACAAGGCTGCATCTTTAGACCACTTGCTAGATTAGGTATTAGTCACAATTATTGATTTTTACTATTTTTAGTAAAAACCACCCTTACCCACCACCGGTTCTAAGATACGATCGGTTTATATCCTTTTGAATCTATCGTCTCGCTGCTCTGTCACGTTCATCCCTGTTTTGATGATCGGATCTGTATCTGTTGTTTGTGTCTTAAATCTGGTGCACGTAGCATGGTTTCAAGGTTCTGCGTTAGTGTAAGCATATTCGTAGATTACCAGTCTTTAATCTATCGCCCAGCTACTAACGTTGTATCTTCGGACCGATTAGCAGTGATGGTAGGATAGAAGTTGATGGTCTATGGGCCTGTTTACATGAAAACAGGGCTTTGTTAGTGCGCTATGTTTCCATCGACTATATAGCCGATGATGTAAGCTTTTACTCTTATAGCATGTCTTCAATGATCTGTTTTGTTATAGATAGATCTATCGGCTCTCTGGTTTTAGTTTATTGCCCTGCTGCCAATGTTGTTTCAGTTTGATCCGATTGGTGGTGATAGTAGATTATATCTGGTTGGTCTTTAGGTTTATTTATAATAATCCAGTGATTTGTTGACTTGCTATACTTTAAATCTGCTCTCGATCATCGGCTCTTGCTTTAAATGCTTTATTTTGTCTTCAATGATGAGCCGATGAGTTTATATTCTAACGTCTTATTTGATTAGCTTGCTGGAGATCGGCTCTATAGCCGATTGTCCACCTCGTTGTATCGGCTCTTTAGTCGATTGCTTTTATGGAGACAACAGCCGACATGTTCCACTCCTAAGCTACTGATCGGTCTCTCTCCCTTATCAATTGTAGGTCAAATTGGCTAGCATGTCCGGATCCTGGAATCGGCTGGACCTGCACCGGAGCTAAGCAGATCTCCTAGGCCACCGTGTGTTGTTCGCATTGACACACGTTTTTGCGCCAACATCTCCCTATAGAATACTGAAATACAGTGACTGTTCGGACGTATACGATGCGTTTCATGCATGTCGTGTGATAATCAACACTAAGCAAGTTTAACAGATTTTCTGTACCTGTTACAGGTACATACCACCCTTTTTTTCACTTGGAACTCAGTTATCTGCTGCAGAAGATGCTACTCGAAAAGTATCAACACCACCAACCAACGCTCATTTAAGATGACAAAGACAAGCGTTGCAGCTGCAAATTTCTGAATTCATGTCTTAAACCGATGCGGCAACCGCTTCTGAATTTTGACATTCAGATGCTCCCCACAAAGCTGATGTGGCAACTGTGGAAGCTTCGACATCAGGACTGCCGAAGCGTTGACAGAAACAATGCAGACGAGCACCACAATCAGGGTGGTGGCTCCGACAGCACCGCCAGCTGTTGCAGCCAGGACCGTCAAGAACTGGACATGGCAATACCACTACGGTGATGAAGACCAATGCTGCCGACCCATGTCAAGCTCGCCACCACCAATATCCCGATTCACGAATTAGCAAGCTGGACGACGGAATTGCTGCCGCGTGAATCCGTGCTCCTCCAGCTCCTATGGCAACCACGGTACACAGGGGTTGCAAGCCACCATCGAGACCTCCAAGTCGCTTCATTCTCAAAACTCCGGCATTTACCCTTGGATCTCCGTCCTCTACCGCTTCAACGCGTACAAATTCCTTTAGAACGACATCAGTAAGGCATGATAGCACGTTCGCCCTTCAGGTCTTACTGATGCCAGCTTACGCTTAAGACGCTTACCGCTATCGCTATGTTGTTCCTCGAGTACAAAGAGAAAACCAAAGAAAAGATGAAGTGGTTCGACCCTCAACTTAAATATTCACTAAACTCGTTTTGGAAAAATAGAAATTTAACTAGATAAATGCCCGTGCGTTGCACGAAAAAAATAGAATTTGAATTCTATTTCAAATCATTGTTTATAAATCTCGACACTTTTAATAAACTAATGAACTAACACACTTTGATCATTTCATCCTTCTTTTGCATATCTAAATGGCCTTTATTGAAACCTTTCGTAGTAATGCAACTTTCAGAATTAAATTACTCTTCTCTTCAGTGACATGCTCCAAATCGAAGCTGGTCACTTTGCCATGGCTCCTATGCCTTTCGCACCCCACCCCATGGCGACCGGCGACAACGTCGGCCAGTAGAAGCAGGACAGCAAGCAACCAGTGGTGATCATCACGGGGTGCGCCAAGGGCGGGATCCGGTACAACTACTGACATGCCTTCACAGCTATCGGCTGCCGCGTGGTGGCTATCGACGTTCGTGACCGAGTCACGGCCTTGCACGCCACATGCCTGGCGAAGACGCCGGCGTCCGTGGCCTTCCTTGTCTGGATCCGCGCGCTGCCATGTGGGCCGCGACGGTGCGCACGGTGCGGACCTGGACCAGGAAGTTGACGTCAAGTGCGCGCAACATGGCGTCGGCATGCAGCTCCGCGATTGGGCCCATGCACCCGACACCGGCGTTGTTGAGCAGCACGTCGCGGGCCCGTGCACCTGACACCGGCGTCGTTGAGAAGCACGTCGTCGCGGCCATGCCGCGCCAACACGTCGCGGACGGCGGCGCCGACGTTGGCGTCGGAGGTGACGTCGAGTTGGAGCGCCTCTGCGGACGGCGTGCCAGCGAGGTCGGCGACCAGGGCGAGGTGATGCCCTCGCTGAAGTAGCTGTTGCTGTTGTCGACGTAGTAGACGGCCGTCTCCTTTGCGCTGCGCTGGGCATGCTTGGGCGAAGCATAGCTGCCATGGAACGAATCTGTGTCGGGCATTGGCGGCGGTGCGTAGAAGACGTGATTAGGATGGTTTGATTAGGACTGTAGATATGTAAACCGTGCGTGCATAGCGGCATAGCGCTGAGCAGGAACTCGGCAGCGTGGTGTGGCGGCCCACTCCAGAGATGAGGAAGGCGAAGTTGGCTATGCCCACGGCGGATGCTGGGAACTGGCACGCGACGTCGAGCCCATGGAAGCCGCTATCGCGGGCAAGCGCGACGGCCCCGGCGACGAACGCCGCACGGGAAGGCGGGTCCGCGGCCATGGCTGCGAACGCTGAGTTGATCTCGATGAGCAAACACTGGCGACTTCCTGGCCTGCTGCTACCTCTTCCTCTGTGTCTTCTCCGTTGCTGCTGCCTCTCATTGCCGCGGCGAGGAGGAAGTGGAGGAGCCCAGCGAGACCTATAGGGTCTGCAGCAGTTCGGCAGACAGGCTTTGGACGACTTGTGACCGCTGCATTGCGTTTGGGTTTAGGAAAAGTGCATACTGTCGATTATTTCGGTTGAAAGGAAGGAAGATCAAATTAAATCTCCATGATTGCGAGCAGAGCAACCTCCTTGAAAACCGGTTGCGGCATCGCCGCCGTCTTGTAATTTTCTCCCGTAACTCCCTGTTGTTGCCGGACTGGGCGCTAGGGGGCGGGTTTTTAACGCAGAGGAGCCGAGACCGATCGAACTTCGATCCAAGGAGCATGCACACCAAAATCATGTCCGAGACCGATCGGACTTCGATCCAAGGAGCGCGCACACCAAAATCATGTGGACGAAACCCTTTCTCCCTTTTTAGGCGGTAATAGATTAAAAGCGGTATCCAAGTTTCGCTTCACATCAGACTAGAAAGAGGTTGGGACCGGACTTGCTACTTATATGAAAGACCCCAAAGAAACATGTTTGCTAATTCGAAATTTTTATATATATAAAAAAACTCTTGTCATTTGTTAGACCAAAACAAAATAGAGGAATGAAAGAATAGGCAAGACCATGAGCACAGATGTCAGAATCAGATGAGGATTTTTAGATTAGGAAGTCACACAAATTTAATGCCTCGCAGGTTCCACTTGGGTAGCATTGCTTCGTGCAACAGTGTTACTCTTTGGATCTGTTTTGCCGGTAACAGTGTTATGCTACTTCCGAAGTTACATATGACATTTACAACAGATAATGTGGTTCAAGCTGTACTAGATTTGTGGCCCTAAATTAATGTCACATATTTAAGAATAGTGGGAGATACAACAATATTAATGTGGTGGGGATATGGACAGCTTGGTGTTCTTACTCGGTGTATCAGACAAAAGCAAGGCCAGAGGATTCTCCAGTTTTCTTTACTCAGGGACAGATACAACAGCGGACTACGAATTATTTGGTTTCCGTTGGAAGAATATATAGCCAGTGGGCACCAAAGCTATTGGTAGAGATGCCCATACAAAACTTTTGGACACAAGGCCTTGTCCAATGCATGTATTCACCAACTTTTACTTGCAAAATAAACCGCTGTGAGCCTCCCACCATACCCAGACTAATAAAACAGTGAATGATACAATAATTAAACAAACAAGCAAAAATTGACCTTTAAACTTCTGACTTCATCAGATACAATGATCCAAACAATCAAAGCATAGTTAAGGAGGAGCTGTTTTACCATACGAATATATAGGTGTTTGATTTGAAATGACAGAAAGTAGCCTGTTCGCTTGTTGGTTTCAGCCAGCCCAAACCAGCCAGCTAACAGTGTTTTCCTCTCACAACAAACCAACACCAGCCAGCTCAAACCAGCTCAGAAACCAACCAGCGAACAGGCCGAAAGAAAGCCTGGACAAGCTTGCTTTACCACAGGAATATAAAATGCTTGCTGCCACCACCCCAACCATGTTTTACCACAGGAACATAGAAATGCTTGCTGCTACCCTCCCAACCAAAAAAAAATGAACAAAATACACAGTCTACAGATCTCCAACACATAATCACTGCTTAATTGGACGCGTCCCTGAGTAAAAAGAGAAATAATTAATACAACTAAATATGACATAGCAAAGGCAATGAGGAAATATATATCAAGTAAACATTTGAATCCTTTGTCCACTAAATGCTAGGAACAAGTAATATAATACAACCAATGCTGGGAGCGTGGGAGTTTACTCACAAACACCTTAAGTAAAGTCTGATAGTTTCTAGCAGTATGGAATATTCCAATTCTTCTTCAAATATATACTCCCTCCGTCCCATTGAGTTTGTCGCTCGGGAAGCGGGATTGTGAGGGTGACACGGTTTTCAAACGACAAACTCAATGGGACGGAGGGAGTAAGCCACAATAAGAAATAATTCATCTTTTCAAATGTGAAACCCACATGAATGGCAACAAGGTATAGCCTACTTTCATATTTTTTGTTGAGTAAAATTCGTGGCCGGTCCTCGAACTTGTATGGGTGTGTCATCCTGGTCCTCGAACTTAGAAAGTGTGTCATTCCGGTCCTTCAACTCTGTTTGGGTCTCGTATTCGTCCAAACGGGTATGGATTTGTGCCCACGAGCAGAGATAAGACTGAATTGCTTAAATTAAAAGATTAGAGGGGGTTATAAATAAATTTCACAGACACATAAATTACACAAATATTAACAAACTTCATGAGGGACTATTTTGGAAATAATCATCTTCTTCCTCGTGGACCTGGTTGCCGGCGCACAGGCAGTCAGGCACGCGGCCGAGCCGCTGCCATCGCCGCCACACAGGGGCGCGGCGAGACGAGGGGCACGGGCGAGCCTCTGCCGCGCAGAGGGACATGGTGAACCGCCGCCGTTGCCGCACATGGGCCGGGCGAGCTGCCGCCGCCGCGCACAGGCACATGGGCGCCGGCGAGCCACCGCCGCGCAGGAGAGCAGCAACCGCGGCAACGCACAGGCGCGAGGGCTAGCCGGATCCCGAACCGTGGCCGTCGCAGGCTGCCGGGGCGCCGGGCTCGCGGCCTCGCCGCCGCCGCCGGGGCTGGGCGCAGCCGCGCCCGCGCAGGTCGCGCTCGCTCAGCGCCGCAGGGCGAGGAGGCGTACCGCTGTGCCCCGCTGCTGCGGGTTCCTTCCCCACGTGCGCGTGCCTGCTGCCGGTTCCTAGTTCCTACGATCTTACATGTATGATGTAGCCAGTTTCTCCGTTGGCCTCATTCGCACTTGAAAGCTTTCCAAACTACCCTATAGTGCATAAATGGAATAACGTGCTCAGGCTGCGAGGTCGAGAAACAAACTTGTGGTCCACCGCAGATGGGCCGGGAGCGTCACCGGCGGCGGACTGTGTCGAGAGGCGCCTTGACGAGATGGTCCTCAAAGATAACAGAAGAGCCGCTGGAGACCCGCCACACAGGCCAACTGGCTTCCGCACAGGCACGCGCACGTGGGCGCGGTCGAGCAGCAGGCTGCCGCTGCCGTCGACGCGCAGATGAGCTGCGGCCGCCGCCCCCCGCACGAGCCGAACAGCGGCAGGCGGACGAGCTTGCCATGGCTACGAGAGTTGAGAGATGGGAGATAGAGCTGACAGTTTTAGATGAATATGAGATCCAAACGGAGTTTAAGTACAGGAATGGCACACTTTCTAAGTTTGAGGATCAGGATGACATACATGTACAAGTTTGAGGACCGGCTATGAATTTTACTTTTTTTTTTCACAAGTGTGAAACAACTTATAATTGGATAATTGGGAACAGAGCGAGTAAGCCTTAATGCATATGCTACCCTAAAGCTTCAACCCTGCCAAGCAGCCATCAGCACCTTTAAGAAATAGCGAAGAGAACATTCATTTATAATATTTTATCATTTGGTCAATCAGGCATATTGCTTTGTATCATCTCAACATGCTTACTCCTAAAACTTGTTTAAGGTAGCAAAACATCCACTGATTATCACTTATCAGCATACCTAGCGTTTTAAAGCAATACACATTACAACAATCTTATGCCGCCTAAGAGGCACCTATATGGCTATATGTCAAATTCTACAGCACTCACGATAAAGAATATGCCCCAATTCCAATGAAAAGGATAAAATGAAATGCTTCTACATCTTTTTCTTAAAAAAACACTAAAAATCGGTGTGGATGTGGGAGGACAGAACAGAGTTGGCCACCAAGTTTTAGTAGTTAAAAATCCTAATACATGTAATCTAACCATGCCCGAGTTAAAAGGAAAGGACTTATGACAATGCAAGAAATGTAGCAGGGCTCACAGTACAAGGAAAACAACCTATGAGATTTAAAAGACAGACAAATGAAAAGGCATGCATCAGTTCTGTGGAATATTCGTGTTTGCATATAAAAGGGTCATGATCGATGAAAATTACTATGAAATATAAAGGTTAAAAGCTGTCAATGGTACTTACATCGATACAAGACTGAAGCCAAAGGGAGAGAAACCATGAGTTGAACTGGCAATATTTAAGGTACATTCCTGCTGACTGAAGACTGCAACCTCTGGATTCACAGCTAGCATGGTTTCATCCCGATTTTCCAGGACTAAAGGGTTCTCTATTTTTGTCTTGTTTAAATCCAGGACGTAAAGGTGTTACATGGAGTGTCGCATGGGGTGTTCGGATACTAATAAAAAAACAAATTACGAAATCCCTCAGTAAACCGCGAGACAAATTTATTAAGCCTAGTTAATCCATTATTAGCAAATGTGTTACTTTAGCACCATATTGTCAAATCATGGATTAATTAGGCTTAAAAGATTCGTCTCGCAAAGTAGTCGTAATCTATGCAATTAGTTATTTTTTAGTCTATATTTAATACTCCATGCATGTGTCAAATATTTGATGGTATAGAATGTAAACTTTTTGGGAAGGAACAAGGCCATGGCCATGATATGTCGTCAAGTTTACATGCACCTTCCGTGGAAAGTGTTTACCAGTCTCGTGTTTATAAGTCCAGCTGTCGCTGTCAATTGAAAGACTCAATGAGCAGAAGCTTTCATTGTCCAAGGAAGAGAAGCAGGGCTCTACATCAACTTCACGTTCCATGTATTTTACTGGGAGTACAGTGATGGACAACTTGAGAGCATTATCCTCGTCGTCAGATGTTGTAACATGGATGCGGTAAGCATTGATGGGCCCCTTGCGAGATGAAGCAAGGAAGATAGAGCCGAGTGGGGTGGCACAGCCATTGAAAGGCAAATTATCCTTGTCGACCTTGTGCCACTTGTATGGTTCTTGTGCGTTGGTGTCAAATGCATATGTGCCCCATGGTACGTTGAAAGATACCAGTATGTAGGGGCCAACCACCACACAGGACATGAGAATTACAATTGTCAGCATGGTGTATTCCGTCGGGCTGAGCTCCCAAGGCATGCAAGGTGGATGCGGCAGGGGAGTCCAGGAGCAGTCCTCTAGGTGAAGCTTGCCAGCAACGTTGACGATTTTTGCTTTGGAAAGATCGAGTACCTCGAACCAGGGTGGGAAATAGCGGTCTGAAACCCAAGAGGGAAACTTGGACATGGCGTATACCTTATCCCCATGTTAGTTGATCTCCACCAACGGTCTATTGGACCCTTATCTCTGCTTCCTGATCGGAGGAGCCCAACTCTAATATGGTTGGTGGGCCCCCGTCGCACAGCACATATAAAAGAGAGGTGGGGATCATGGCTCGCGCTACGAGGTTCAATGGAGCCGCCATACCCACCTACAGAGTAAATCTAAACCGATATAAAGGAGTGCTGCCAGCGACGGGATGCCCCACCACACCGCCGTCGCCTCTACAGGGTCTCCACCAGGCCACGAGATCACCACTGGACCTCGCCACCGAACCGGAGCTGCCTTGACACCGGCGTCCGCGAGGTTGCAGCGCAACCAGGGCGAAATAGATGAACCCTAAAGAGGTCTACTCCGATCTACGGTTACACAAAGGTACACAACGATTCTAACAATGGTATCGGAGCAAGGTTGCCAGTGTGTAACCCTAACCCTAACCAGGTAAAAGCAAAGAGGAAAAGAGACCAGGGTGGCGTACGTCACTGGAACCCGGTCACCACCGCCACCGCGCGGGGAAAAGATGCCGCACCGCCGTTCTCACCGGCGCACGGCAAGAACAGAATAGATCTAGTTCGGATCTAAGGAAAGAAGAACAGAAAGGTTCCCCAAGCCTAACCCTAACTCGCATGAAGAAGGGGAAGGGGAGCGATTCGGATGAACTCCTAAAAGAAAAGAAATCAAAAGAAAAGTGCAAATCACGAAACCCTAACCCTAGTACCCCAATCGGTTGAATCCGTAGAAAGAAGCAGATTCAAAAGAAAAGAAGGGGAAGAGGGGAACGGGATAATCTCAAAGATCTCGAATCAAACCAAAAGAAAACACGAATCGGGTTCAACCGAACCCTAACCCTAGGTCCCCTTTTCGGGTGAACAAGCGAAAAGAAAAGAAAGAAGATACAAAAGAAAATCCGAAGGGGAAGAAGAAAAGGAACCCTAGATTCCCATTCGGATTGAACCCTAGAACAAACCCTAATTCCCCACGATCGGTTCGAAAAAAGAAGATCAATCCAAATCGAAAAGAAGAAGAGGGAAGGGAGGGGAAGGAAAGAGAAAGGAAGGAACAAACCTCGCATGCGCGCTGGATGGCCCTTCGCGGCGCTGAGAGAAGAAGGGCTGATCCCGGGGGCATTTGCTGCCGGCACGGCCAAAGAAGCGCCGTGGCGAGGCCGCTCGGCGGCGGTGTGCTCACCGATTGAGAGCACGCAGCAGCGAGGGGGCGGCGACGACGCCATGGTCGCTCCACCGCCTTGCTCGCTCTCGCTTCGGTTTCATCATCATGGTGAGAGAGGAGTGGAAAGCGGCAAAGAGAGAAAGAAGAGAGAGAAAGGGCACGGGGCGAATGGCGCTAGGGTTGTGGGGAGCCGAGCGGCGCTGGGGTTTTCACCGGCCGAAACGCCCGTTCGGCCGTCCGATTGGATTCAACGGCGCCAGATGCACGGGCCGCATCACGGCCAAAGTAAGTGAATGGCCATGGGCGCTTTGCTTCCCTAGGCCACGTTATGACTGGTAAGGCAAGAGAGAGAGAGAAGAAGGCCGGACTGAGGGCGAGTGTAGGCGGACCACTGTGCGCTTTTGGCCCAAGAACAGTTTTTTCCTTTTTTATTTTCCAGTAATTGCTTATTTCTGGAAAATGAAAAATAGCTCAAAGAAAATAGAGGAAAAGTAATTTTTCCCTATGGGTAAAAATTCAAGAAATTGAGAATATTTTTTCCACTGCTAAAGAAATTATTTATTCTCTAGTTAATTTGTACCAACGTGGTATTTAATTGGAGAAAAAGAAAGTTTTTCCGCTGCTAAAGAAAATATTTATTCTCTAGTTATTTGAACCAATGTGGTATTTAATTGGAGAAAAAGAGTTTTGACATGATTATGATGTTGTTATTTTCTGATCAACGTTGTTAATAACAATATCATAATTTTAATGATTTATGCATTAATTTTACTTCTGCCCAACAGTGATGTAGAATTAGTGTATAAGAACAGATGTAAATTTTAATGATTTATGCATTAATTCTACTTCTGCCCAACGGTGATGTAGAATTAGTGTATGAGAACAATTGTAAAAGTTAATGATTTTATGCATTAATTCTATTTCTGCCAACGGTGATGTAGAATTAATGTGTAAGAACAGTTGTGAATTTTAATGATTTTATGCATTAATTCTATTTCTGTCCAACGGTGATGTAGAATTAGTGTATATGAACAATTGTATGTTTTGATTTTGACCAACGTTGGAATCAAGGCATGCAAATGGTGTTAATTTTATGTTAAGAAAAGGTTTGACCTGGTTTTCATCTTGGCTGAGGTGGACTAGGTAGTCACCTCACCGTGTTCCACTGAGTGTGTGGTATCGGTGAGGGAGACAAAAGAGAATGATGCCGATTAAGCAACTAAAGAAAGGGATTTTGAATCCCAAAATATGTCCTCTGACTTTGAGCATAGGAAGTGGGTCACTACCAACATGAAATGTTTGGCTGTGATAAAGGACACGATTAAGCCTGCAATTGTGGGCTCAATCCCAGAGTGCGACACGGTCACCGAGTACCTCGATAGAATAAAGAGTCAGTTCACTGGCTCTTCAAAGACATATGCTACCTAGCTGATAAAGCAGTTGGTTACAGAGTGTTAATCTGGAAATGGTGGCATAAGAGAGCTCACGATGCATCGTCAAAATTATGGCACTGTCGTTTATGCCATATTTTGAGGGGGAGAATAGAAAGACAAGTTAAGAATGGTATTCTTCCTCCATTAGAGCTCTCAGATTTAGAACAATGCAGAGAATGCATAAAAGGAAAGTATGTAAAGAAAATAAAGAAAGATGACAAACGAAGCGTAGGAATTTTATAGATTATTCACACAGACATATGTGGTCATTTTCCTATAAAGAGTGTGGATGGATATGATTCATTCATAACATTCACAAATGATTACTCCCATTATGGCTCTATTTATCCAATCAAAGAAAGAACAAAAGCATTGAATAAATTTAAGATATTAAAGATTAAGATAGTCAGGTCTGACCGTGGGGGAGTATTACGGTCGGCATACCCTAAAAGAATGGCATAGTAGCCTAGTATTCTACACTGGGCGAACCTCAGCAGAATAGAGTAGCTAAAAGAATCAATCGTACCCTGATGGATATGGTGGGTAGTATGATAAGTTACTCCACCTTACAGTTGAGCCTGTGGATGGAGGCGTTAAAACCGACATTCATATTCTCAATAGACTATCAAGAAAGTCGATGTCCAAAACACCGTATGAGTTGTGGACAGAAAGAGTACCCTCACTAAACCACTTGCGTGTGTGTGGGGGAGCCCTACTGAGGCTAAAGTATTTTAACCCAAACATTGGGAAGTTAGATCCCAAAATAGTAAGTTGCCATTTGTTTGGCTACCCAGAAAAGTCAAAAGGTTTTCGTTTTCTACTGTCCAGATAGACATACAAAGTTTGTGGAAACGAGACACGCTGTCTTCCTAGAGGATGAATTGATGAGGGGGAGCATGGTAGCTCGAGAAATTGACCTTGAAGTGAAGCGGGTGTATGCGCCCACTCCAATGATTCATGAGCCATTTTTCTCACTACCTGCTGTCACTGCACCGACAGTGCTAGATACTGTGGTGCCAGCACCTGTTGTTATCCCACCTGTGGCAACAATGAATGACAATGAGAAACCTGTTCTTCAGGATCCTATAGAACCTATTGCCACACATGAGGGGGAGCAACAACAGCCTCAAACAGAACATGTGCCAAATGTGAAGGCCCCTAGAAGGTCTCAAAGAGTTAGAAAATCAGCTATTCCTGCTGAATATGAAGTGTACAACACTGAGGAATTTCAAATGGAGGATGATCCCACCTCATTTGAAGAAGCCATGAGAAGTGATCATTCATCAAAGTGGCTTGAGGCCATGGAAGCTGAAATAAAATCAATGAATGCCAATAAAGTTTGGGATTTGGAAATAATTCCTAAAGGAGCCAAAACAGTAGGCTGTAAATGGGTCTACAGAACAAAACTTGACTCTCAAGGGAATATAGAGAGATATAAAGCGAGACTTATGGCAAAAGGCTTTACGCAAAGAGAAGAGATTGATTATAATAAGAACTTTTCTCCAGTCTCATGTAAGATTTCCTTCAGAATCATAATGGCATTAATAGCACATTACGATTTAGAATTACATCAGATGGATGTAAAGACGGTATTTCTCAACGGAAACTTAGAGGAAAATGTTTACGTGGCACAACCGAAAGATTTTGTCATGGAAGAAAAAGAACGAATGGGATGCCGCCTAAAGAAATTCATTTATGGATTAAAACAAGCTTCAAGACAATGGTACTTGAAGTTTGATCAGACAATAAAAAATTTGGGTTTAAAGAAAATGTAGAGGTCAATTGTGTCTATACAAAGTTTAAGAATGGGAAATTTATCTTCCTTGTCCTGTATGTGGATGATATCTTACTTGCTAGTAGTGATGTCAGTCTACTACTGGAGACAAAGATATTTTTTGTCCTCAAAATTTGATATGAAAGATCTTGGTGAAGCTTCATTCGTTCTAGGGATCGAGATTCACCGAGATAGAAGAAAAGGGGTATTAAGACTGTCACAAAAGACATACATAGAAAGAATCTTAAAGAAATTCAGTATGCACAAATGTAGTCCCTCACCTGCTCCTATAGTTAAGGGCGACAGATATGGGGATTTTTAATGCCCCAGGAACCAATATGAGCACAATCAAATGAAAGTGGTTCCATATGCTTCAGCTGTCGAAAGCTTGTAATATGCTCAAGTATGTACGTGCCCTGACTTAGCATTTGTTACCGGGTTACTTGGCAGATTCCAGAGCAATTCTGGAACAGAACACTAAAATTAGTAAAGAAAGTCTTGAATTATTTGCAAGGAACGAAAGGCCTCATGATGACATATAGAAGATTTGATTCACTCCACATAGTGGGATATTCAGATTCTAATTATGCGAGAGATGATAGAAAATTTAGAAAGGATATGTATTCACTCTCGCAAAGGGAGAGCTATTTCATGGAAAAGCTCAAATGCAAACCATCACTACATCGTCCACAATGTATGACAGTTTGTAGCATGATATGAGGCAACGGGCAGGTGAACTGACTAAAGAAGTTCATACTCGGTTTGAAGGTGGTTGACGACATCTATAGACCATTTAAGTTATACTGCGATTATAATCTGGCAGTACAGTATGCTCACAACATAAGTCAAGTGGTGCTGCCAAACACATTGACATAGAGTATTATGTTGTGATAGATAAAGTCCGGGATCAAGTCATAAGTCTTGAGCATATAAGTACAGAAAAGATGTTCGCGGATCCGCTTACAAAAGGCTTACCACCCAATATGTTCAGAGAACATGGTGTTCAGAGAACATGTAGCTAGCATGGGTTTAAGGGAAAACCTAAAATTCCTAAACAAAAGAAGGCCCAAAGATAAGTATCTATTTCAAAACAGAGTAGTGTGTTGTAGCTATTAAGTCTATCGGCAATGGACTGTTACGATGAGACATGCTCTATGTGCTAATCTGTAATGGAATGAACAAAAGTAAATGAAATTGAAAGATGGTAGTGAGATCAAGGGGGAGAATATTAGTTGATCTCTACCAATAGGCCCATTGGGCCCTTGTCTCTGCTCCCTGATCGGGGGAGCCCAACCCTAATATGGTTGGTGGGCCCCTGTCACACAGCACATATAAAAGAGAGGTGGGGATCATGGCTCGCGCTACGAGGTTCAATGGAGCCGCCATACCCACCTACAGAGTAAACCTATACCGATCTAAAGGAGTGCTGCCAGCGACGGGATGCCCCACCACACCGCCGTCGCCTCTGCAGGGTCTCCACCAGGCCACGGGATCACCACTGGACCTCGCCACCGAACCGAAGCTGCCTCGACACCGGCGTCCGCGAGGTTGCAGTGCAACTAGGGCGAAATAGATTAACCCTAAAGAGGTCTACTCCGATCTACGGTTACACAAAGGTACACAACGATTCTAACACCCCACGGTCGTCAGGACAGGGCTCTTTGTGAAATTGAGATTCGGTCCTTGGATTACCTTCTTCTTCTTCTTCTCGAAGATGATGGTATCATAGTGATCACCCCCTACGCCGACGATCCATGCGCGGTTGCTAGAGCTCACGGAGGTGAAGACCTTGCCACGGGCGTCAGCCTTGAGGCTGCCGAGACGTTTTAGGTGCTTCCGGCTCGCCTCCGACGTAGACGAAGCAGCGAGGTCCACCATCTTGAACATGTTGTAGCGTCTGGAAGACCTGGAGTAGTCCTAGTGGCCAGCCACCAGATAGGCCGACCAATCCCGGCTCTCCCTAGAATCGATCCCCGCCCGATAGAGGTCTCATACTTGCTGATCTGCATCTACTGGCCAATCATCGCTGAAGATCTCCTCCAGATACCCTGCCCGACTCTGATCATCGTCCTCCCTTTCTTCTAGCTTCGGTTCTTCAATGGATGATGGCTTGGGCTTGTTAGGGAAAGCATTGGCTCCTCGTCCATGAGGGTCCTACATCTTCCTCTTCTGGCGCTCCATCCGTCCCTCCAGCTTCGGGGCCTCCACTGCTGCGTGAGGTCGGAGCAGGTTTAGCTAGGGTTTGGATGGAGAGGGGGGAGAGAGAGAGTGTGTGTGTGTGTATATATATGAGATAAGTGGGGAGGAGAGGATTGGATAGGAGGAATTGGTACGGCATGAAGTGGTTGTGGCGGTGGCCGGAGGGGGGCAAACTTGAGATGCATGAGCAATACAGATGAAGTAGCATGGATTTTTTTCTCTTCCATTCAAATGATGTCAGTAGTGCCCACCTTGGAGATGCCTATCAGGTATTCGACCCATTACCTTTCATGGCTTGCTCCAATTGCAATTTAGTTTGAATGAATCATGTGTAGCTGAATTTAGAAGTTAGATTATACATTTCTATTTTGTATACAACCTTAATCTCACCCTGGTTTGAGTATTGCTGTTGACACCAATTTGGTGATGAGGATGATGAACCAAGAAAGTACGTTAACTGCGCATGAACTAAATATCATCTCTACAGGAAATAGTTCTAATTGCTAATATAGATCTTTTGTAAAAGGGTTTTTTTGATTGGTGCCATTATAATTTTGCAAGTTTGGAGAAATAACATTACTATTTGCCTATTGGGGCATGGATACGCGAGTAGCGGAGGCCAGTGCAAGTGAGAACTAACGATAGCAGAATTGTTGAAGTAATGTTGTGCAGGGACAGCCGGCAGTATCTTCGCCCACCATCAAACTAAGACGGAGGTCATAGTGTCACGAACAGAGACCGCCCGGCGAAGGCGGAGGTCGCAGCACTATGAGCGGAGGCCGCTCGACGAAGGCGGAGGTCGCAGCGCCGCGAGTGAAGGTCGCCCGGTGAAGGCGGAGGTCGCAGCGCCGTGGGTGAAGGTCGCCTAGCGAAGGCAGAGGCCGCACTACCACGAGCAAAGGCCGCTTGGCGAAGGTAGAGGCCACAGTGCTATGGGCGGTGGTGGAAGCTGGCTCCACCACAGCAGGAGCGTTCATGGCGCGGAGGCGACCTCGGGCTAGGAATGGGCTTCCCTTGGGCTAGCAATTTAGGCCCAAGGAGCAAGGCGGTGCAAAGAAGGGAAGGTCTAGTTTGCCCTAGGAGGATATTCAGGGAATGTACCGTAGCAGTTGTAGGACAAAGATATAAAAAGGAAAAGTAGTGAATAGCGCCCTATAAAAGGGGAGAGTTGAAGCCTGTTTGATTGGTTGGTGAATGCATTTATAGAACCCTAATTGTGCCAGGACCCACCTACCACTTTCTTAACCTTTACCTAGGGCATCCGACCGGGCGAAGGCTCTCTCCATATCACCTGCTAGAAACCGCTACTTTCCAACATTGGCGCCCACCACGTGTTGGCCAAGCAAAACCCACGATGCTGAGAAAAAGAGCAACCCCCACCAGAACACCCGCGGAGCCTTCGACAAGGGGACGATCCAGCCGTAATACCCGCAGCGCTTATGCCAGTGCCCCAAAAGACCAAGTTGTGGAAGAACCCACGGTCGAAGATCAGCCTTCGACAGTCGAAGATCAACAAGCCTCAGATCCCACCCCGGAGCAGGTACTCCAACAATTGCAAGCCCAGCTGCAGAGTACACAACAAGAAAGAGATAGGCTGGCAGCAACCTTCGCCACAAATTAGAGGGCAGCACAGACATCATTGCAGGCAACAGAGATCAGACAACAATTGGCTATCCTACAAGCGGAGATTCAGAGCATGCAGCCAAGCTAGCCCCAGTCCAACATTTCCAACCAGCTTTGGTCAGTAGATCAAAGCCAGCCTAACCCTTCGCTAGGTATGGCTTCCCAGCCAACCTTCGGCACACCGTTCAACTCACCGCCATCCCATAGAGCTATAGATTCAAGATCCCCACTCTCTGAGGGAATCCAAACCTCACCTTGGCCACCATCTTACAAGCCCATTACCCAACCCAAATTCAACGGAAGATCAGACCCCCGCCAGTTCATCATGAGTTTCGAGGCAGCCGTAGCCTCCGTAGGAGGGAATGACACTGTCTTGGCCAAGTCATTTATCATCACAGCCGAAGGATATGCATTGGCATGGTACTCAATGTTGAGGCCAAGTTTAGTATATTCATGGGAAGACCTCCGAGATAAGATCATCGCTAACTTCAAAGGGTTCACCATCGAATCTCTGATATCAATGGATTTATTTCAGTACAGACAGAATCAAGGTGAAGCACTAAGGGACTCTTTTTAGAGGTTTGTGCGGCTTAAAACAAAGGCACCAAATGTCCCAGAGGATGTGGCAATTGAGGACATAATCAAGGGCCTCTGCATCGGAGCCTTCATAGCTCATCTAGCTCACGAAAAGCCAAGCACTATAGAAGAATTATACAGAGAGTTTGAGAAGTACTGCAGGTCAAATAATGACCTCCGAAGAAGGCTAGAAGAGCAAAATTAGAACAAGCAGTACCAAACAAGTGGTAGGAATGTTTAGAGGGGCAACAGAAGCCAAGGTCAATCGCAACCTCAACAGACCCCTTATCAACAAGTTGTTAACATAGAACAACAAGGGAGCAGCCAGCAGCAGAAGCAAACGCCAGAGGCAGAGCAAACCAAACCACTACACAAGCAGTACGAAAGCAAGAAATACAATCAAAGGAAGAACTAGAACAAAAACCAAGAACCAAAGCTACGGAGGCAGTATTATTTCTTTCACGGAGAAAACAAAGGGCACATCACCAGAGATTGCCTAGACGTGAAGGAAACTCAGGAGAGGATAAAAAGCAGGGAAAACCCTCAACCTCCGTCACAACAACCCGCCAGGGAAGTCAACCACACCTTCGCTGCTCTTTCTCAGCAGCCATATTGCCCAGTCTACCCAAGTCTTAACTCCAATCAAATTCACCCATCCACCTTAGCAGCCGCATACTACCCCAACTTCCTACCTACATGGCGACCAAGCATCCAATAGCAAGGACAGGCAAGTAATCAACGAACAGAAGCCAACCTCACATACATAAACCCAAGGCCTCCGCACATAACATTCATAGAGACAAACCAGCTAGCTCAGGTGCATAATAGACAACTCGAAGCACCTCCGCCGCCACCTCCACCACAGCTAGCGGCCCCAAAAAATGAGCCCAACCCAGAAAATCAACTCAACCCACATACACTACTACTCACCATTAGCATGATACTGCCAATAGCCGAAGGCTCTTCAATGGAATTCCAGACAAAGAAGCAAAAGAAGGATCACCTCAGGCTCGTCAACAACATAGCAGTCCAAGGCCTAGTGCGTTGTACAGATTGGTCGAAGTCACAATCACCTTCTTAGAACAAGACCTACAATTAGAAAGTTACCCCCATACCTATGCTATGGTAATCAGGGCCAACATAGCAGGTTGGGAGATCAACAGGATTCTCATAGACTCTGGAAGGTTAGCAGATATCAACTTTGTTAATGCCTTCGACCAGATGAAACTAAGCAGGACCCAGTTGCATCCTTCGGATTCACCGCTAAACGCTTTTAGGGGAAAGAGGATCGATGCATTAGGGAAAATATCCCTGCCAGTTTCGTTTGGAGGTTAGGAAAATGCAAGAATAGAACATGTAACCTTCGACGTAGTGGACCTCTATTACCCGTACATCGCCATCTTCGGCAGAGGGTTTGTGAAAAAGTTCAGCGTGGCCATCCATATGGGTTACTTGTGCATGAAGATGCCAGCTTTGCATGGCACTATCACAATACATGGAAGTCAAAAAGAAGTAAGAAACATAGAAAGAGCTATCTACAAATCACAGCGAAACAGCAATTCTATTGATTCAGCAAAGAATACTGAGCCAGAGCCTCTGGACAAGCCAAAGGGCAAAACAGATCTGAAAGATCAAGAAGAAACAAAGTCAGTCCCATTGGAAAATGTAGTCCCAGACAGAAAGGTCACCATCGGAGCCAACCTATCGAAGGCAGAAGAAACAGAACTCATAGAAACCTTATCCAGGAATAAAGATGTATTCGCTTGGTCAACCTCTGACCTGAAAGGAGTCAGCAAGGATATCATACAACACTCCCTTGACATCAACCCCAAAATAAAGCCAAGAAAGCAGAAACAAAGGAAAATGTCTGAGGATAGAATCTTAGCAGCAAAGGCTGAAATGCAAAGGCTGTTAGATGCAAACGTCATCAGAGAAGTCAAGTACTCAGAATGGTTAGCAAATGTAGTGCTGGTGCCGAAGAAGAATGTAAAGATGAGAATGTGCATAGACTTCACAGATCTGAACAAGGCATGCAAGAAAGATCCATTTCTGCTACCAAGGATAGATACCTCCGTCGATAAGGTGGCAAGATGCAAGCGCTTCTCCTTACTGGATTGCTTCTCAAGATATCTTCAAATCTGGCTCAATAAAGAAGATGAAGAAAAGACAAGTTTCACTACCCCTTCGGAACTTACTGTTACACAAGAATACCCGAAGGGCTAAAGAATATAGGCTTGACCTTCGCTAGAATGACGAAGGCAGTCGTTGGCCCACAATTACAGAAAAACATCATAGCTTATGTCGATGACATTGTAGTAATGAGCAAGAATGAGGAAGATCATATAGCAGATCTAAAGGAAACCTTCACCAATCTCAGGGAAGCAAGCCTAAAGCTAAATCCAAACAAGTGTGTTTTTGATGTTAGCCGAGGAAAGATGCTTGGGTACATCATAGGACCCGAAGGTATTTAGGCCAACCTAGAGAAGACAAAGGCTATAATCTCAATGGTGGAGCCATCAACCAAAAAGGAAGTGCAAAAACTCTCTTGAAGAATATCAGCATTGAGCAGATTTATCTTAAAATCAGTAGAACGTAGCCTCCCATTCTTTAAAGCTCTGAGAGGCGGAGACAAGGTGGAATGGGGACCAGAGCAGTCGAAGGCTTTCCAGCGACTCAAAAATTACATGGCTAGCAAACTCTTAGTAACAGTGCCAGATCCGGAGGCCCCACTACTGTTATATGTGGCAGCCTCTGACCATGTAGTTAGCGGGGTACTTGTTCAGGAGAATGAAGAAGGGTCGAAGGTCATTCAATAGCCTATCTACTATATCTCAGAAGCCCTATCGGGAGCAAAGCTAAACTATACAGAAATCAAGAAAATTGCATACGTCGTACTCATCTCATCAAGAAAGTTAAAATACTACTTCCAAGCGCATGAGATCACAGTGCCGTCTTCGCAACCACTCGGAGATGTGTTCAACAACAAAGATGCCTCTGGAAGAATAGAAAAATGGGCAACAGAATTATCCTAGTTTGAAATCAGCTATATGCCAAGAACAACAGTCAAATCCCAAGCATTAGCAGACTTTGTGGCAGACTGGACACCTTTGGCACATCAAAACCCACAGCCTCAAACCTAATTCTGGACACTTTACACAGACGAAGCATGGGGCATTTGGGAGCTAGGGCCTCCACCATTTTGATAGCACCATCAGTCCTTCATACATAGTATGCAGCAAGACTAGAATTCAAAACAACAAATAATATAGCAGAATATGAAGGTCTCGTATTGGGCCTCAATAAGGCAAAGGCGCTCGATGCGAAGATTGCGTTAGCCAAAACAGACTTCCAAGTCATGGCAGGACAGGTTGAAAAGGAATATGTCGCAAGAGAACCAGAGTTGGCTAAATATTTGGCCATAGTGAGGGCACTTGAGCGGAGGTTCTAGGGATTCACCCTAAAGTATATACCAAGAGCAGAAAACACAGAAGCTAATGAGCTAGCGAAGGCATCAGCAAATCACATGTCCATTCTAGAAGGAACCTTCTACCAGATATTTCAAGCACCAGCAACCCAAATAACCGCAAAGGCATTCAAGACAATCCTAATCACCGAATATGAAGACTGGAGGCATCTGATTACATATTACCTTAACAACATCCATCACCTAGAAAATGAAGCAAGCACAGCCAGAATAGCGGCCATAGCAAGAAGTTACACATTAATAGATGGCATCTTGTACAAGAAAGGGGTAGTCCAGCCATTGCTCAAGTGCATAACCCAGAGCGAAGGAAGAGAGCTCCTCCAAGAAATCCACTTAAGAATGTGTGGCTCCCACATCGGCCCAAGAGCATTGTCCGTGAAGGCAATCAGGCAAGGATTCTATTGGCCCATGCACATCTAAGATGCAGAGCAGATTGTTAAGACATGTCAAGCATGCCAGACCACATCCCCTCATTAGTCAAAGCCTTCGGTAGCAGTACAGCTCATCCCACCCACTTAGCCATTGCAAAGATGGGGCATGGACCTAGTCGGCCCACTACCACCTTCGCAAGGGTGGAACAAATTCACAGTAGTAGCGATCGAGTATTTCACATGATGAATTGAAGCCAAGCCACTAGCAACAATCACCTAAGAGGCAGTGAAAAAATTCTTTTAGCAGAACATAATCTGTAGATTTGGAGTACCAAGAACCTTAATAGTAGACAATGGGAACCAGTTCGATTCAGACAAATTCGAAGAATTCTGCCAAAGCATAGGCACAAAGATAGCCTTCGCATCTGTCTATCATCTAGAGTCAAATGGAGCGGAAGAGAGATCAAACAGAATAGTATTCTCAGCAATCTCAAAAACCTTATTCAACCTCCGTAAAGGCAAATGGATAGAAGAGCTACCGAAGGTAGTATGGTCTCACAACACCATAGCGTCCAGAGCAATGGGATTTACTCCATTCAAGCTCCAGTATGATGAGGAGGCAATGCTACCCTAAGAGATCAAACATCAAAGCCTCCGAGTGATGAAGCAGACCTTGGCTGCAGATGAAGAATACTCCAAAGAAATGACCAAAGGCTCAAGACTAGAAGCAGTGGAAAACATCACCAAATACCAAGAGCAAACCAAAAAGTGGAGAGACAGCCAAGTGGTCAGAAAGCTTATACAGGATGGAGACCTAGTCCTAAGGAGAAAGCCCAATGCTGCTAGCGTAGGAAAGCTACAACCAAAATGGGAAGGCCCATACACGGCGAAGGCCGCTGGGAGGCCAAGGTGATTCTTCTTGATAGACGATGAAGGTAGAACAACCACTCATACTTAGAACATCGATAGTTTGCGCAGGTTCTACATATAATTATAAAAAGGTGGCCTCCGCGAAACTATAAGCGTAGGTCACCTCACTCAGTTTTCGCATTTTTCCTTTTTCACTTCGTGTAAAAGGGCATGTACTCTTTTCCTCACAAAGGAGGCTCCTAGCGGAGGTGAGGTTTTTAACGAGGCAGGACCCATGTAAAACCCTCTAAAATATAGAGGAATTCCCCTAAGAATACAGCCAAAAGCAAAGGTCGAAAGTGGCTAGCAACAGAACCACACCATTCGACAATGACATCTTGACAAAGAGGACCTTCCACTGCCTTAGCCGAAGGCTCTAAGACGTGGAACGACCTCTATGGCTAGAATTAGCCTACAACCTTGACAAAGCCTTGTCCACAAGCAGGCATCAAGGATTCATCAAAACGACCAAAAGGCCACAAAACCTGGCAAAGACCTACCTCTGTTGTAGGCATCGGGCAAGAAAAGACCTGGCAAAGACCTGTCCTTATCAGGCACCAGGGGAATATCAGGAATTAATGACTAAAGTACAGTAGGAATAAAGGCCAAAGATATGCAGGGTACACACAAAATCCGTCAGTCTTATTACCACTTCAAAACGTATCTAAGCAATAAATTTTGGTCAACCACCAAGACTCATTAAATTGTGCAAGAAGTAGACTAAAACCCAGCATCTTGCCCTAGCACTAACCTTAGTCAGCGCATTCTCATACCCCCATCCCCACAAGAGTGCTAGGGGGAAGCCGAACAAACCAAGAGCCACTCTGCTATAGGGCCAAACAAGAGAGCCATGGAAGCTGGAGTTTCCTTAGAAACGAGAGAGCAAAAGGTACCGTGCGAAGATTCGTAAATCCAGTAGCTCGCACAGCTTGGCGAAGGCCATGGACAGGTTGTATGCATTTGCCACATGGTGTTGCACAGCCTCCATGGGGCGTCGTGTGACCAAAGGCCGGCAGCAAGCAGACAGTGTCAGAGGTTACAGGAGGGTATCGCATGAAGGCTCGTAACATCCCCTCGCAACCGAAGACACCATCTGGCGCAACTCGGCATCAACCATGTTTGACGGGAGCATAGCTGCTCCAGCATGGCCGAAGGATACAACAAAACAACCCATGTGCAAGCGGAGGCAATGAACAAAAAATGCTTCCTCAACCTCCGTTGCTTGCTCAAATTGCTCTGTGGCCTCTAGAGAAGCAACAAAATCGAAGGCTACCACCCCCAATGAGTGCTCAAATTGCACCAAAGCCTTCGCAGTATCTGCAAGATCGAACACGAGTGCCTCATCCCTTCTTCACAGACATGCCAAAGCATCCGGTTCAACGGCAAGCAAGCACAGAGTCAGAGGCCAGTGCGACCAAAAAGCTGCTAAAGCCTCTGCAAGTCGTGCAAGGGCGAAGGCAACTACTCCAACTTCTCCATTGCGACGCGCAAGCTCATCCCTAATGGGAGCCAGAGAATGGGAGACAGAGAAAAGAGCAGCAGAGGCAAGAGCAAGAAAATAAGTAACGGAGCCTCGGCAGGCCATATAAGGTCCAAGATGAGCACCTTAGCTTCTCCACGCCAACACCCAGACTCATGCTCAGCGTCAACCAGAGAAGAAAGAAGCTGAGGCTAAACAAATATTGTAAAAACATTCACTAGGAACCTTCGGCCTAACCGGTATTCATATCCAGCATCTTCATTAAAACAAGAGTTCGACCAAATCATCCCAAGCAAACTTTATTAACAAAAAACAGGTACATTACAACAAGGCACATCTTAAGTGCAAATCTCTGATAAACCTTACAAGGGAGCCTGAAGGTAATAAAAACAAACGAAAAAGACGTTGCATCAAGGCGTAGGGTGAAGGCGCAAACGCCAACCAAGGGAAATTTATAAAGGAAGAACTTTACAATGGAGGTTGAGGCCCCCACCAAGCTAATGACCTAGTAAACACCGCACGTTTGTCGTCGATATCACACTTCACAAAATCAAACATTTCAAGAATCGAACGTCGGGGAAAAGCTTCACGCCAATATTGCCACAGTTCACCATTAACATAAATCCCATCAAGGTACATAGTAACATGGGGTACGTCCTGCACAAGCCCAGAGAAGGAAACCTACGCAGGATAATTTGTCAATTTAGACCCAAGATATATACAAAAGGGCAGCCATTTGCAGCACATTGCCTTCGAACAAACCTAGAAACTTGCTAAAACCTAGGCACTACACCTCTGGATCAGCAGGGGTAGGCGTAGGTTCCCTAGGCCTTGGGACCTCAACAGTAGGGGAAGGAGCCCTCAGAGTTGTCGCCTCAACAGCAGGAGAGGGGGCCTTCGTAGCCGTCGCCTGTGCTGCCCGCGAAGATTGCGCTCGAGCAGCACCACGCGCGGCCTCCATCTTCTGTGCCTCCTACAAAATAGCACAAGAATACAAATGAACAAACAAACGCTAAACAAAACACAAGCAAAAGACATGTTCCAAAAAACCAACCTCAGCTCGGCGAATCTCCGCCATCGAACGAGCCTCCGCTCGACCGAAATTCACCCAGAAGGACTTCATGAAGTTATGGGCCGATCTCCTCATGCCACGAGAAGTCATTCTAAGGTCGGATGGGCCCCCAAGGTCCTTTTCCTTGATGCCTTTGACATGCTTGCAACCATCTTGTGCCAGCATCTTGGCAAAGTTCGTGGCAGAGGCCAGGGCTCCAAAATCAACGGCGCCACCAACAAAAGCAGGAGGCTTCTCAAAATTGGCCTTCATCCATGAAAAAATGCTGAAGGCCAAAGGCTCCAATGACGGCAAGGACATAGAATCCCCGAACTGTTCAAGCGTACTAGCATAAAGCTTAGCTGCAGTCAGACCAACCTCCTTAGCATCCTCCAAGCGTTTGGACAGCAGGCCCACTTGTGCCTTCAAAGCGGCGCTAGACTCCCTCTCGACGTTAACCTCCTTGCGGAGGTTCTCGGCCATCTCGATAGTCTTCAGGGTGCGCTCGCTGGCCAATGCCTTGGCAACCTTCGCCCCTTCCACCTCCTTATTCAGAGACTCAACCTCCTTCTGAAGGTTCTCCAAATCAATGTGGGCGGCGCTAAGACCCCCAACCTCCCCTACAAGCCGATCCTTTTTAGCCTCCAGAGTCTCCACCTCTTTCTTCAAGGCCTCAATGGCTAGGTTGCAATCGTCAACCTCTTGTGTACTGTGCTCTTCCAGAGCCTACGCCATATAGTGACCCTGTCAAGGCAAAGGTCAATCGTAGCCTCCAAAAGAAAAAATATATATATAAAAGAGGGAGAGAAAACGAGGAAACAAACGAAAACACACCACACACTACTGCTCCAGGTTCATGCGCGGCACCTCGAAATAATCAACGCTCCTCAGCCGGTGGCGAAGATGACCTAATAGGAAACCGAGTATAAGAAACATAAGACTAAAAACAAATAACAGGGGAAAAACAAAAGACAACCTCCTATATCCTTATAAACAGCCTCAAGGGCATCCGCCCGCCCACTTATTGTGCTGTTGGAGGCCCTTGCAATAGCAACTTAGTTAGCAAAGCACAAGGCGCAGAAAGCACAAAACCATAGAAAAGGCAATAACTACAACCTATGACGTGTTCCTTGCCAATGAGCGAAGGCCTCGGAGGCGCACCCAATCCAATTCGGGCGACATCCATACCCGTAGGATCACAGGGATTCTTGCCAGTGTCCGCAAGGGCCTTCGTCAAATCCGCTGGGACAACAAAACCAAATCAAATCAGGATAAAAACTCAAAAATATGAAGCAGCTAAATAAAGCAAAGACGGACAGCAAGTCCTGACCTAGATGCAGAGAATCTAGGACGACACTAGAAGTACTCGCGTCGGTGCGTTACGACGTGGCTTAGAATGCTGTACTCCAGAACGGAGCAGGAGATTGCGCCTCCGCTTCATCCTCGGACACCTCCAGCACCAGGGCATCCATAGTTTGGTGGTGGCTTGTGCCACTGACCTCTGCGTCAGAAGGAGAGCGTGCATCACCACCTCCACCAATATCCTTGTCCTCTAAATCAGACGAGTCATCACCAAGAACGCCGAGCATAGGCGCTGCGACGGAAGGATCAGCGGCAGACCCGGCACCCATCCCCTGGAGGGCATCTTGGATGAAGTCGTCGCCACCAAGGTCCAAAGAGGTGGCACAATGCTCACCTTCGCACAAGAAACACCTTATCGGTTATGTCGCCGACAATCTCACGAGCCTCCTGTTCCACGACGGCGACAAAATTATCAGGGGACTCCTCTGATAAAGCTATTTCAAAACAGGGAAAAGGAACACCTTCAGCCTTGCCAAAAATAGGAAGGTTCACCATCTCTATTTTGAATGAAGGCTTCGACTTCCCAAGAGGCCAAAACCTCGTAGCAACCATCTCTTCAACAAGGTCACGCCCTCCAGAGTATCGGTAGGCCAAGGCGAAGGCCCTGTCACAAGCTTCCCTCTTTGGAGTCATCTCATCACTAGGATTCACCTTCGCCAAGGGCTTCATCTCGGTCATGACGGAGGCCAAGGGATAGCAAGTGCTCTTCTTCCCGTCTTCATGTGTAGTAGTGACGCCGAAGGTCTGAACATAGAACCAATAGCACATCTAATCCTTGTCCCACTTGTTCTTCTAGCACCAAAAAAAATCTCCAATCGAGCCCTTGCTGCCTCTTCGCCATAAACGCGCAGCTACCATACTGAGCTACAAGCCCCCGAGCACCCACCTTCTTCGTCTGGCGCTGAATCTCAAAGTATGTGCAAAACGTGTCCAAATTAGGCTCAGCACCATAGGATTGGCAGGCCCAGCAAAACTTACTCAAAGTGAGAAATCCGTTGGGAGTAAGGTGGTGGATCTGGAGATCAAATTCCTCAAGAACCTGACGAAGGAACTTAACAGAAGGGAGGCGAACGCTGCAAGCAAAAAAATCCTTGAAAACGACAGCATAGTCCCTACCGTTATCTGGGACCATCTCGCCCTACGAAAGCTTTGCCCGGCCTGGGGGATGCATCCCTCCTTCTCAAGGTCGGCTACCATCTTCTTAGTCATCAGCGAAGGCCCAAAGTCCCAGGTCTTTCTGGCCATTGCTTCGGTCTCCTCAGCACCAATCAAATCACCAATTGAAGCCTCAACACCGGCAAGATCCTCCTCAAGCTCCCAAGCCTCCGCACTAGTGATCATGCACTCCTCGAAACCGCAAGCCACCCGCTAGCCCTAACGCTTAGAAGCTGGGAATAGGGACCAAAGAAGGTAGCTTGGCGAGGAGCACGACTGGCAGTAGGAGCCACCGCTAAGACCAAAATAGCAAAACAGAGAAAGAGCGAAGGCCGTAAGGCGCTGAGCGGAGGCTAGCAAGGCAAAAAGAGAGCGCTACAGGCGTAGAGCAAAGAAAGCGACAGCTTAGTAAAGCACAAGGGGGGCCTCCACCAACCCCCTTTATATAGGCAGCGATTGGACACTTTGCCTTCCAGGCGCCAACGGTCACGACTGTTTCGGAACGCATCGGTTCCAGAGCCACCGCAGCGAGTCAGGAGCCGACACGTCACACCACCAATGGTCCGTTCTGGTGATCCAGGAGGGAAACGGGGGAAGCCTTCGCCACTCGGCACCAGCGCCAGACTTGAGGCTCACGGCCCGTTCGCATCGGAGGGCACCCTCAAGGGGGGAACTGTTGGGGCACGGATACGCAAGTAGTGGAGGCCAGTGCAAGTGAGAACTAACGATAGTAGAATTGTTGAAGTAATATTATATAGGGACAACCGGCAGTATCTTCGCCCACCATCAAACTAAGACAGAGGTCGTAGCGCCGCGAACGGAGGCCGCCCGGCGAAGGCGGAGGTCGTAGCACCGCGAGCGAAGGCCACCCAGTGAAGGCGGAGGTCGCAGTGCCACGAGCGAAGGTCGCAGCGCCACGAGCGAAGGTCACCTGGCGAAGGCGGAGGCCATAGTACCATGAGCGAAGGCCGCTTGGCAAAGGCGGAGGCCGTAGTGCCATGGGCGGTGATGGAAGTTGGCTCCACCACAACAGTAGGGTTCATGGCGTGGAGGCGACGTCAGGCCAGGAATGGGTTTCCCTTGGGCCGGCAATTTAGGCCCAAGGAGACAAGGCGGTGGAAAGAAGGGAAGGTCCAGTTTGCCCTGGCCCACCTGCACTAATAGGAGGATATTCAGGGAATGTACCGTAGCAGTTGTAGAATAAAGATGTAAAAACAAAAGGTAGTGAATAGCGCCCTATAAAAGGGGAGAGCTGAAGCCTACTTTCTAACATCGCCTATTGGAAACATACCATTATAATTCTTCTGCGGCTAATCGTGTCATTTTCTACGTATTCGATAGCGTTGGACCAACGTGCAGGTGACTAAAGGCTACTGTATTCTCGTATGTCCCAAAATAACTCTGCTGCTTCTCTCCCTCTACTCGCTAACGTGTTGGCCCCGCATGTCATATATCGTGTGAGAGGCTCATTTTTTGTTTAAGGAAGTTTTGCATAGTTATGCGTGAGAAATCATTTTCTTGCGGGTAGTAGCGCCATGAAACTTTTTTTTCTTCTTCACGGGAGAGAAACCGACGAAGAACCTATCATTTTAACTATTCGTGAACGCAAAATAGAAACACACTGTTTTACGGTCCACCAGGGTAAGACTGGTGAACAAACTTGCAGCTTCACCGGCGGTAAGACCGATGAGCAACTTTCAGTATAGATGAGGTCGTGAAGATGGGGCATGTTCTATCAGCACAACAATGTGGTGCTTCTGGTCATTCTATCATTTCTGTGATCAGCTACATTAGCGGATTAGAAGCAATTTTACACTCATGCGATTTGTGACATCTTGCTTGTGCTGTGTACGGAACAATAATGATTATAACAAAAGGAATAACCACCATTGTGCCCTCGTCACTTGCAAACGCTAATCATTTGTTTCCCGAACGAGTAATTTACAACAAAAACGAAAAAAAGAGCAAGAAACACTAAAAATGTTGCTGGTCATATCCTGGTAATAAGCTCGATGGTAACATTACCAGCAAGGACACAAGTGATGTGATGCCATCCCTAGGAATAGATATCATAGCCTGCTTCGCAAATCGCACAAAAGCTCTCTCGGGTTTGATAAAACACGCTGCTTAGCACAAATGTTAAAACTCTCAATGTTTGCTTGATTCTTGTGTAAGACCACTCTGTGTCCGGTAGGAGATTACATGTACTTCAATGATAGTGCTATCAGTAGTTTGGTTTCCTCTTGTCTCAGCTGCTTCCTCATCAAATACTTCAATATTTTATGTGTCCCTGGATCATATCATAAAAGGAAAAAAATCAATATTCAACTACTGTGACAATAGATGAAAGCTAGCCCAACAATGCAGTTCATGCATACTTAATAAATCCCGAAATTCAGGTTTGTAGTAATATAACATATAATAAGCATCGCAAGATAAAAAAAAACAGGGACATCCAGTATACTAAATAACAAAACAGTGAACACAGGACATCCTGTATACCAAAAAATCATAAAATCATCACAAACTAATATAACTACGGTTGATAAAAGTGGTCGTGGTGCAGTTTCCCGCACACTTGAGTCTGTGCTGGTTAGCTGTTTAACCATGTTCAGCTCTGTGCCCAGAAAGATGGCACATGCACCCCTAACCGTTAGTGTCCATTTGAGAGCTACTAACATTCCTAAAATCAGATCACTTGGCAAATTTCAAAAGATGTTGCCTTGGTGCTATAAGATCAAATTGTATTGCAAATTTTGTTAAGCCAAACCTTCATTACACACAGCAGCAACTTTTATGTGGATTCAGCCATCAAGGAGAACATGGTCTTCCACGACCGTTGTCGCTCTCCCTCGTAGAATCAAAGCTCCTCCTTGATATCCGTTACCGCTCGGCAGAGAACATGCTCGCCGAGCTGAACACGGTCTACAAGTTCAACTAGTACGGATTTTCTATAATTCCCTAACTATTTTCTAAGTTTATATTTATATATATACTATGTTTGGGTACGGTGATTGACAGACTACTGCGACGATATCGGGACATGTGAATAAATAACCATCCGTACTAGTTGACCTTGCTTACGTGATCATCTCGGCGAGCATTTCTCCACCGGACGGCACCGTACTTGGTCAAGGAAGAGCTCCGATTCTACGAGGAAGGGAACACGGTCTTCCACGACCGTTGCCGCTCTCCCTCGTAGAATCAAAACTCCTCCTTGACGTCCATTACCGCTCGGCAGAGAACATGCTCGCCGAGATGAACACAGTCCGTAAGTTCAACTAGTACGGATTTTCTATAATTTTCTAACTATTTTCTAAGTTTATATTTATATATATACTACGTTTGGGTACGGTGATTGACAGACTACTGCGACGATATCAGGACATGTGAATAAATAACCATCCGTACTAGTTGACCTTGCTTACATGATCATCTCGGCGAGCATTTCTCCACCGGACGGCACCGTACTTGGTCAAGGAAGAGCTCCGATTCTACGAGGAAGGGAACACGGTCTTCCACGACCGTTGCCGCTCTCCCTCGTAGAATCAAAGCTCCTCCTTGACGTCCGTTACCGCTCGGCAGAGAACATGCTCGCCGAGATGAACACGGTCCGCAAGTTCAACTAGTACGGATTTTCTATAATTTTCTAACTATTTTCTAAGTTTATATTTATATATATACTACGTTTGGGTACGGTGATTGTGAGACTACTGCGACGGTATCGGGACATATGAATAAATAACCATCCAGTACTAGTTGAACTTGCTTACGTGATCATCTCGTGAGCATTTCTCCACCGGACGGCACCGATTTTGGCCCACGGAAGAGCTCCGATTCTACGAGGAAGAAGGAACACGGTCTTCACGACCGTTGCCGCTCTCTCGTGAGAATCAAAGCTCCTCCTTAGCGTCCGTTACCGCTCGGCAGAGAACATGCTCGCCGAGATGAACACGGTCCGCAAGTTCAACTAGCTACTTTAACCTTCTTTCATGTAAATATGCAAGCTTGAAGTGATTTTGAGCTCAAATTGCTTACAAATGAAAAAAACCACAATAAAGAACCATATATATATAGTGAACAAAATGAGATAAGACAATGGTGAATAATGAGAGTATGAGATTGGTAACCTTTACAACTGAAGAATCGACGGAGGAATCGAAGAAATCGACGGAGGAATCGAAGAATGGATGGAGGAACAATGGAGGGAGGGAGGAAGCAAGAACACTAGTGCAGTGAGCTTCAAAATGTGCTAAGCTCGGGCTCGAGGAGGAAGAAGGAGACGGCCGGGATATAAAGGGGGGACCTTTAGTCCCGGTTGGTGGCTCCAACCGGGACTAAAGGTAACTTTTCAACCCGAGGGCGCAGCCACGGCCGGGAGTAGACCTTTACTCCCGGTTGGAGCCACCAACCGGGAGTAAAAAGTATCTGTAGTCGGTTGGTGGCTCCAACCGGGACTAAAGGTCCCTGCCACCTCTGCCTGGCGTAGTAGCTGTTGGGCAGGGACCTTTAGTCCCGGTTGGAGCCACCAACCGGGACTAAAGGTATCTCTAATCCTGGGCGCAAAAAATGCCAGGACTAGAGCTCATTTTGGCCGAGGATCAAAGGTTTATTCTCTACTAGTGAATAGATCCAAATTTCTTGGCTGGAAGTCTAGAGCGTTGAACCAGGGTAAAAAAAATCTACCAGCAGAGAAAAGAATATAAATCTGTTTGGAGCTCATGCATGAAGTAACTAAATAAAATTAATTATTAAAACAAGGAATTCCTTGTTGGTGAGAAAAAGAGAGAGAGCTGAACTATGATCTAGCCAAAAAGTGCCTCTCCACCTCCCCCTCTTCCCTCTTTTATAGGGGAGGTGGGAGAGAAGATTCTCTTTATGCTTCCTAGTGGAGTTTGTATTCACAGAAACGTCACTAGGGGTTGCAAATGGACCCCTAGAGTGGGTTTGTATTTATAAAAATACCATTAAAGGTTACAAAGGGTTCCCAAACATTATTTTGTAATCCATAGGCCATGTAATTGGACCCGAAACATGATAGTGGGGGTCACCAACATATAATACACCCCCAACAGTTATCCCTTAGCTATTCGGTTTTGATCGAAGGAACAAGACCCAATAGCTGAATACAACAAGGTGTGGCCCAATTACAACTCAGACTTGATGCCCAGCTTTCATCTTCACATAGTTAGTCTAGGGACTACTCTGGCTAAATCTTTGGCATGTCTTCGGCTAGTATTTAGTGGCGAATTTCGCTCTACCCTCCATGATCCTGTCTTTGGCAGCTTGCTTTTTCATATATATGGCCCTGAGCCCCTTGATACTTATGTTTGATAATTGAATCAGGTTCCAGGCAAGGCTTTTGCCTTCGGACGGATTGCTTGTCCAATGCGCTCCTCACCGATTCCCCTTGGCTGGCACCTCGTAGGCATGGTAGATGTTGCAGATGTCATTGATGGAGATCTCCTCTATCCAATTAGCGGTGAAGGTGAAGACGAAGTCGGTGATGCCAAAGTTGCTCGAACTTTCGATAGTGATGAAAGCATTGTCGATAATGTCAAAGAGGGTGTCGAAAACCCCTTGCCATAGCTCAACAATGGTCTTTTGAAGCGGGTAATCGAACTTTTGATAGCAATACGGGGAGCAAGAATGATGCAAATATGCATACCATGGTCCATGTACCTCTCTGCCTTTCAAGCGCAATGAAAATTGTGCCAAGGCTACGGAGCCTCTACTGCTTTGTATATTTTATGATGAACTACCGGAGAATTAAAACTAGTTGGTCTTTTCGATCTTTTTAACAAACTCTGTCATTTCGCAGCTACCACTCGGGGTTTCGAACCTGAACCCTTTCGGGCCTTGTTACATGCATTTTAGTAACCACCTTGCTCCCTTTGTTCTGTGTTTTAAAAACTGATAGTTTCTTGGCAAATCCAGCTGTGCTCAGATAAATCATTACCTCAATTCACAAAAGCTGTAGAAACGCCTGGGCTCGAACCCACGCACGCAGCATTAGGGCTTTACCCATCCACTGTGAAAACACAAGTCAGTGTTTTATTTATTTATTATTATTGTTGTTTTTGTATATATATTTTTTATGTCACCAGCTTTTCGAAGAACGGGTGCCCACCTCGGTTCAGCGAACACCTGTTAGTAACCCAAAAAATGTATATATGTGTACATTTTGGATTTCGAACTGGTAACAGCAAAGTGTCAATCATTTCAGATATCCGAACATTAATATTCCAGTGAGTAACCACGCATTCAAGACCAGCGAAGTCTTCAGGAAAGCACTATTTGCTCAGACGAGGAGACTTCGCACTCAGGAGTCAGGACCTGTGCTTCAGCACATGACGAAGACTTTGCTTTGTGGCCTATTTGTGGATTAGTAAACATAAGTATTCAATTCACATTATACTCCGAAAAGAAAAACATGTTATATCCTACTTAACCTTTCGGATAAGTCACCCATTTTGCATTACATTCAAGAAAAAAGAAGAGGGAGAAATAATAAATGCTTCTCACATTTCGACTTTGGAGGCCTGACCTGTAGCACCTCACCACCCTGTTTTAATACGGTTCTCGCTAGTGCTGTATTAAAGTATATTTATATGTTCATCTAACTAGCAAAGTCATTTTGTTTCTAAGAACAACTCATTCCTTCGGAGAAACGCAACAAGACCAACGAAGGGTCATTCGGCGGGACGCAAAGTATGCATCGAAGTACGGACGAGAGCTTGATATCATTTTTTCTTCACCATAGGTCATCTTGGAGCTTCACTTCCGAGGAACTGGCCGAAAACTCGATCATATCCCGCCATTCCCTTCTTGGAGCTCTCGGCAGTCGCGAAAACGCTTTCGGCAAGCTGCGAAATCACCATTGGCGAAGCAACCTGTGGCGGCTCCGATGACTACGCCAGCATGTTGGCTCCCGCACACAGCATTTCGCAGGCTTATGAAGGACCCTCATTTCAGCACCCTACCTCGGCGCCCCCCCCCCCCCCCCCCGCGTGAAAAGGCAGACCGGGTTTGTCATTTTCGCACCAGCGAAATGAAGGGCCATCTTCCTCCGTCGTTTCGCACCAGCGATAGAGCGAGTCACCCATTTTCGTCATTTCGCACCAGCGAAATGGCGATGGCAAAATGAAAGTGGCACCGAGAGCGGCGAGCGAAATGCGGCCAACACTAGGCACGAAGGGATTCCTTTCCAAACCGAGTATTCTAGTGCTTGTGTTTACAGGTGGTCGACCAGGTTTCGCTCGGACAAAACCAGGTCAGCAAACTGAAGGCTGATGAGTGCTGGCGTCGGAAGAGCCGACAGTCATCTCGCACCAACGTTAATAAATAAACAAGAAGCACCCAAACTAGACACCATTTCGCAGGACGCCACAAACTCCTCTTTGTAGCGGTGTCGGTCTATTCGATTCGCTCACTAGCATAGCTCATGTTGTTTTACTACTCTTTTCGGCGTGCGAAACCTAAGACCGCACCCATAGCCTGTTCCTGGTGTTTTCGCTAAATAAGGCGTCCCATGCTTTTGAGTAGCAGCATGCATGTGTAAAACGAGAATACTATAGTTAATGCTAGCTTTCGCTTCGTACTTGTTCACACTACCTTCTTTTCGTCTACCTCAGTGAGCACTTGCTCTGCTTGCATGTTTGACAGGCACCGGAAGTAGCAATGGAGTATTCGTGCATAGCAGTGATGGGCATTCGTCAGGACAGTGTTCGGACGTAGCGAAGGAACATTCGTGCACGGCGGAGAATCTTGAAAGTAGCAGATCTTAGTTTTCCTACTCTTCGCTACTTCAGAAATAACCTCTTCCTAAGCGAAGACGAGAAACACGAAGAAAAACCAAGCTCTGGCCAACACACCACTCCAGTTCGTCAGCAGCTACAACAATGAGAGCACACAAGCATGATTGGCGAAAGTCGCTAGTGTGAATTAGTGGCCGAAGCTCCCGCTGGGCAGTTTGCCAGCATCGAATACAAAATGTTTCTGTGCTGTTGCTCGCGTGCAAAACAATTACTCAAGCAAAGAAAAAAAGATTATAATGCTCGTTTAAATTATTAAGGACTCAGTAGCGTATGCTGAGACGCATGGTGCGTCCGCATGAGCTGTCGGCTGCATAATATACAATTTTCTAGTTATAGGTAGTGAAAAGGTCATCACACTTCGCCCTGTGCGATTCTTCATAACATTTGAATGGACGAGACGCGGTGAAAAGAGACTCTTTGGTGTTGGCACTAACCCTCATACCCCCTTTTTTCGGCGAGGAGGCGAGGAGTTGCGAAACGAGCCCTTCGGCGCTTATGAATTGTTTTGGCGCCAATCCCCCCACCTTTCGGGGCGAAGGGGCAAGAAGTTGCGAAACGAGCCCCTCGTCACTTATGAATTGCTTTGGTGCCAATCCCACCTTTCAGGGCGAAGGGGTGAGGAGTTGCGAAACAAGCCCCTCGGCACTTATGAATTTCTTTGGCGCCAATCCCCCCACCTTTCGGGGCGAAGGGGCGAGGAGTTGCGAAATAAGCCCCTCGGCGCTTATGAATTGCTTTGTTGCGACGTGAAGCTACAAAGCTCTATCAAATCGTTGTGCTTTGCCTGGACGTATTTTTGCCAAGGCAAAGTCACTGGGCTTCTTTCATGTCATTATGCTTCGTTTGCGCGTATTTCTGACAACACGAAAAATTTGAGCTTTTATCAGATCCTTGTGTACATAAAGATCGAAAAGGATGGAAGCAGTGATCACGTCCCTTTAGGCTTGTTGCTTCGCTCTCATGTAGTTTCCAAGGGTCAAATCGTTTTAGCCCTTATGCTTTTCGCTTCTTCGCCTTGAGTATTATTGGAGGGTCAAGGTGTTTTAGCCCTTAAGTTTTGAGGTCGAGCTGGCGGATTTGAGAACTTTAGCGAAGATCCGGTGGCCCAACCTTTTGCCTCAACTGGTTTTATCGATATCCAGGCCTTGCTAAAGTCAAGGCTTGTTTCAATATTCGGGTCTAAGACCGCTTATTTTGGGGAAGATTGAAATTTAAAGCTTAATGGGATACAAAAGATTGCCTTGTTACAAAACCTCATGCCCTTTCGCAAAGGTTTCTCCTGTGAGAAAAAAGAGTACGAATCCTCCTAAATTTGCAATTTTTAGCAACTAGGAATTACGAAAATTATAAAAGAAAGAAATGGCCATTAACAACTAAGGATAGAAGTGACTCAAAGTAGGCGAAATGTTCCTGGCTGAATTCATTTAGCTTCGCCCTCGCGTATTTTTGGAGGGTCGAAATCTTGAGTCCTTAGGTTTTTTGCTTAGCTTCGCCCTCGCGTATTTTTGGAGGGCCGAAATCTTGAGCCCTTAGGCTTTTTGTTTAGCTTTGCCCTCGGGAATTTTTGGAGGGCCGAAGTCTTGAGCCCTTAGGCTTTTCATTTAGCTTCGCCCTCACATATTTTTGAAGGGTCGAAGTTTTGAGGCCTTAAGATTTCCATTTAGCTTCGCCCTCACGTATTTTGGGGGGTCGAAGGCTTGAAGCCCTTAGGCTTTTCATTTAGCTTCGCCCTCATGTATTTTTGGAGGGTAGAAGTCTTGAACCCTTAGGCTTTTCGTTTGCTTTGCCCTCACGTATTTTTGGATGGTCGAAATCCTTAGCCCTTAGGCTTTTCATTTAGGACCTCTTTGGCAAGGCTTCGGCGACTCCGGCTCGTGCCTGTCGGCCTCCTATGGGCCGACAGGGGGCTACTGTTCACCGAAGCCGTTTTTCTCTCTCCTCATTTCCTCTCTCACAGCGACCACCGGAGCCGGAGAAGCTCGTTTTTCGGGCTCTGTGGCTCCGGCTCCCCCTGGCACCTATCGGCCCGTGGGAGGCCGACAGGGGCGGAAGCCGGAGCCGCCGGATCCCTACCAAACAGGTCCTTAGCTTCACCCTTCCCGTATTTTTGGAGGGTCGAAACCTTGAGCCCTTAAGCTTTTAGTTGGTTTCGAATACCGACGCCTAAATACCAATATGTACCAAGTGCTGATGACCATAAAACTTGGCCTTTTCGATAGAATCCAATGTTGTGACCACCAATATTTGAAAGTTAATTGGCAATGAAGCCCAATATTCAGTGAATGCAAATAACCGAATAAATATAAAAAAGAAGGCCATATTACATGGAGACCAGTATAACTTGCTTGTCAATCTTAGAATATTGCGAAGGCACTGTTGCCTCCAACTCCAACCAGCAAAAACGCCTTCGCCGACTCTTGCCGGAAGTCTTAGGGAAAAGAACCAGCAGAGCCCAGAGATGAAACGGCTCGTTGAGCCCTCTGCTTTGGGGTCCCAATTTCGCTTGACGTAGTTGATGGGGTTCGACGGATATTTGACGGGCCTCATTTCGCTTCGCATTCGGAAATCCCTGCTAAGATCAACTCAAACAAGTGTCTAATAACAAGACAATAGTGAAGGTGAGTCGTAAAAGTTCGAACTGAGTAGCGACGTATAAATATGTAAAACTGAGACACTTATCTAGTTATCTTCGTTGGTTCCGAAATGGAAAAAGAGAGTCTTAGCTGGAGGCTGATGATAGCTTTTTCTGGATAATACGAAGGAACCGCCGAAAGGCTGCTTGCAGAGGCGGCTGGTTCTGAAATCCAAATAGACGATGCAAAATCGTAGTGCAATGGTGGTATGAGTTGACCCATTCGGAGGTGACAAAAAGTTCCTCTCCCGCAGCCGTGGGACTTCCGAACGGTGCTAGAGCTGGGCGCGGGAAACTGCGAAAAGTGTTAGTGAAGCAGAGCGAGGTGCGCAAGTTTCGCTTTGGAAATAATCAAGAAAATCCATGGAATGACTTTCTCTTTATGCTAAAGAAAAGAGGTGTCTATTTATTTATTTCTCTACAAAAAGTTGATTTGACGAAAAGGTCACTTATCTTGGTTCTAGTTGACTGATTGGCTTTTCGTTGCGGAATCAGCTGGTGACTTGTGTCAGCGAACGGAGAAATATTACAAGGTTCGCGTCGTCTGGAGTAAACCTGCGAAAAGGTTGGGCCGGTGATAGGATTCGACTGGTGAAGCCGACCGGAACCCCTTTCTGACCACGTGCGATAGCGACGCGAGTGGGCCTCGTCATTTCGCTCTAGCGAAATGATGACATGAGTTACTCCAATACCACGCGACAACAACTCGGGCGGACAACGGGTTTGTTCGCTGGTCGGTGCTGGTTTAGGCTGGTTGGTGTTGGTTTTTTTTAGAGAAAAATATTGTTGACTGGTTGGTTTATGCTGGTTGAAACCAACAAGCGAACAGGCTGAACAACTCGAGCACATTGCAGGTTCTTAGCATCTGTGCCCACAGATTGACATGCGTTCAAGATAGCCGATCGCTTGTCTTAAGATCCAGCTTGTTCGACTTCTTTTTTTAATTAAAACAGTATTTTTCTCTCACAGCAATTCAGTCAGAACAGTGTTTTGGCTCGTTTTTTCCAGTCAAATTCAGTCAAGCGAACGGGCGATGTTCTCAATCTGAAAGGCGCTCAAGATAACCTGGTCTTCCTTCGGGCAGTTGGGTTTTGGCTTGGGGATCCTGCCCTCTGATGCCTTCACTGGGAACTCTTGGATTGATAATGAGGGAGACGGCATCGGGAACTCTTTGATCAACAATGAGGGAGGCGACATGGGGGTGGACGAGGATGCCTCCTTGATAGAGATGTGGAACATCGAGGCAGACGCAGCTGTGGCACCAATGTTCTCCTTGGATATGGGGCAGGCGACGAAGAGGTTGCCGCTGCCGCCAAGGGTCATGGCCTGGCCAACAACCGGCAGATTTTCAGCGTGGACCTTCTCCCACGTCTTGTTCACCACATGAAAAGCATAGGTACCCAAAACAATCGGTTCTTCTTGTTGTGCAGAAACGCCAGAAAGCAGGATGTGGGAGGAGCCCACGGCAGCATAGGACGTGACTGAAATCTCCGGAGGACTACGAAACTGATAGGGGTTCAGTGACGAAGGGAAGAAGGGCGGCGGCGGCAGTTCACACCAGTAGGTCCGACCCACGCCGCCGCCGATGGGGACCTCGTTGTTGAAGCTGAGAGATTGGAACCACGGCTCGAAATCGATGTCGGGCACGGGCACCACCCGGGGTCGGCGCGAGAGGGCGTACACCTCGCCGGCGAGGGAGAGGAGGACGGGGTCGCTGTTGGGGTGCAGGAACCGCGGGCCCTGGTACGTCTTGAGCGTGCTCGGGTCGAAGATGATGGTCCCCGCTCGTAGCCCGCCCCCAACGCCGACGATCCAGGAGCCGTGCTTCGAGTGTACGGAGACGAAGGACATGCCGCGCGCTGTGCTGGGTAGCCCGGCCACGGTGTGGGCCCGCGGCGGTTTGGTCCCACCGGCGGCGGCGGCGGCGTCGACCTTGAAAACGGAGTAGGCCGTCTTCTCCCCCTCGTGCTCCGCCACGAGGTAGACCGTCTTGGCGAAGTCGGATGTCGACGTGGCGCCCGGATTTGCTGCCTGAGTCGTCCTGCGATTCCACCTTGCCATCTCCATGGCTCTTCTTCCTCTTGGGCGCCATCTTCGTCTCACTAGAGGCAAGGGGGAAATTGGGGGCGAGGGTTTGGTCCGGTACTCTCTCTCCACGCCGGATTTCAGCGTTTCAGCATACGCATCAGCTAACCCAAATTTCAGCACAAGCGAATAGGAATTCTTTTTTTTTAGAGCAGCAGAAGAAGAGGGCCTGGATGGGCCTATTTGCGTAGTGGCTAGGGATGAAAACGGTACGGATATTTTCCGACCGTATTCGAGACCGAATCCGTTTAAAGGGGTTCAGATTTGTTCGTATTCAAGTCCGGATATTCAACATCCGATATCGTATTCGAATCCGAATCCGGACAGAAATATAAAAACAAATGTAATATCAGTGATATCCGTTCGTATCCGATCCGTTTTCATCCCTGGTAGTGGCACATCGTGTTGGGCCATATCGAGCCCAGATTAACACATTTCTAATAGGACACTAACCAAGTCCTCAACTACCACTGCCTGTGACACAAATGGAGCTTTGCACGGTTTCAAAACAAAAAAAAAAGCTTTGCACAGCTCAAGATTTCGTGTACAGCGTGTAGTGTACCTAACATACAGTGTAATAGAGACATGACTATGCAACAATCGTAACAAAAGTACACATTTTTGTTGGCACCCCCTGGAATTATTTCATTACTAGCTATATATTACTCATCGTCTGCAGCAAAAACTTGTGCCGTTCTTTATATTGCTTAGTATACCGCCTTTTAATTTAGCTGTTGATGGCGACTGGTCAGGTAAAAATGAAGGTTTTATGCTGTTGAAGAGATTGCATTAGCACTTGAGGAAGAAGTATCTGAAATACAGAACTGTTGTTAAGCACGTGTCCCAGTGACAATAGCAAAAATGTATACCACCATCCAAGAACTAAATTCCAGACGTATAACTCCATTGCATACTAGTCAAGTTCCAAGATCTAGGAGACGAGGATGATTTCGAGACCCACCTTATATTTTTCAGCAAATTGTGACATCTACAAAATTACTAATCAGCCTGTTCGGACACACTTCTTGTAGCGCGAGTACAATGTTCGGACGCACTTCTTTGGTAGCGCTTTTTTTTATGAGAGTACAATGCTTCTTACAAAGCAGTGAAAGACTCTTCACTAATTAGCTTTGCAGCAGTAATGTTCATATCACTCATGTCAAAATGAGCTGGGAGCCAGGAGAAGCCACGATTTGTGACTCCTCCGGCTCCAGGTTCTTTGATACGATACAAGAACCCTGACGAGGTTGCTCTGTGTGTGCATGACTTTGCTTTGGATAGCTCACATGCACATATTCGAGATCATATCAGATCCAAATAATAATTTGCAAGCAATGCCAAAAAGTTCTTAGTATCCAAGATACTACTTTGGATAGATGCATTAGTGGAAAAATGGAGCTTAAGCATGATTCATGATTGCATGTGAATATTCTGCAAGAAGAACCAACAAACATGATAAAAGTAATTAAGCCAGATCAAAATTCAAATCACACTTTTTTGAACACACAGGAGAGCTGGTGGCAAGATACAATTTGTGGAAGTGCTTTCTATGTGGATTCCTTCTTGGAAAGAAGTTATGGGTTCAGTTAGTACAAGCTTCAAAACAAACTCTGCAGTCAATTAAGAGTAACCACAAGGTTGTTGAAATCAGTACAGTTGCAAACTTCAATTACTTGCAGTTGGTTCTGAACTTCCTCCATAGATTTTATAGCTGCTTAGGGTAACTCTGACATCATCAGCAGCTATATTTTTTTTCTAGAGAACAACACAGTGTTTGCTCAATTCCATTTACCCTTATCAGAACAAGCCCATCAGGAGTACTTGGAACTCCAGGATTTATTGCAGAATATTCAAGTACAGAAACAGAAACATTCGAAGGACACATGGACTATATATGGGGAACTAGCACATACACTTCTTCTAAAGTCTACAGCTTCCCGTACAAGAATGTGTCCCCTCCTGCTCTCTTCATGTGGATTTGGAAGTCCAAATGTTGCAACAAACTAAGAGTTTTCACATGGCTCTTAATGATGGATAGACTCAACACTAGGAGCATTCTTATGAGGAAAAAGCACAAGCTGGAAGGCAACAACTACATTTATGTCCTTTGCAATATGAATGTTGAAGAAACGGCCTTTCACCTCTTCTTCACTTGTCCTTTCAGCCAGCACTGTTGGCAGAACCTTAGCATTCAGTGGAATCTTACGACAGACTTCTTTTAAATGATGATACAAGCCAAACAAGCTTTTCCATATCCTTTCTTCATGGAAGTGTTCATTATCTCTGCATGGCAAATCTGGAAGCAGCGCAATAACTCCATTTTTAACAAAGGACCTCCATCCTTCTCTTCCTGGAGAAGGTATCTCAAAGATGAAGCTCGGCTACAAGCGTATAGGATTTCTGAAAACAAACAATCTGTTTTTCTCTCCTGGGTTGATTCCTGTGTATAGTGGTTCTTTGCTTTTCTACCTTTTTTAGCCTTGCTCAGGTTTGAATGGAGGTTTTTTTTGTTTTGTGCAGTGGTTGTTTTTGTGTCTTAATAAAATCTAACAGTGGGGGCCTCTCCTGCTGTTTTTCCTGGTTCAAAAAAAAGCATGGAATACAATTTCAATATGGACAGCTTGCTCTACAAAAACTTCACATTATCACATCTATTAGCTTTTAGCTTCCACAATTGATATGAGACCAACTCCTCTGCACCATTCACAATATGACAACACCACAAAATGGGCTGAGACATGCAACTCCTCTGTAATACCATTCATTCACATGTATTAATAGAACAACCATTGATTGGTATGTATGGAACAAACACCATCAAAATTTGGAGTAGAGATCAAATAATTGATCAGTTTTCAGCCAGAATGTCTTGCTCCCTCTGCTTCTACAAAGCCTTTGAAACAGGGTCAGGGAGAATCTCCTTTCAGAAGAATTCACAGTTATATTCTCTTTTTTCCCATAAGATCATCAATTTTAAAACGTCTTTGCACTTCAACAGTACAAGTCATGTACAGTTGCGTCCATACATCAAGTTCATTTCACCAGCATGTCTTGTCCCTCTGCTCAAAAACGTGTACTTTTTCCCAAGATCATCTTTATATTCCAGTATTGTTCATTATTCGCCAATCACCAAAACTTGCTTCTATCTTCTCCAGAAACTATTCATTCATGAGATGTCCTAACCATTAGTAGCTTTTTTGAGATATCCCCATGTAGCTCTGTGCTACTGAAATTGCAAAATTAATTTTCCATGTGCTTCTCATACATCATCATGGGGCATACAATAAGAATGTTTGATTTAGCAGCACCCAAGTTAGTGAGCAGTGTGACTCATGATATCCGAGTAATGTTTGGTTCAGTAGCATTCAAGTCAGTAATTCATGATATCGTAGGGCAGGTGGGAATGTGGGATCGTTGCATGTATGTAAACGGAGGCTCAAAAAGATCAATTCCACTTCCTTAAAAAAAAATGCAGACAAAAGTCACTACTCCATGAGTTGCTTTTATGTTCACTCCTATGTATCATCTGTTGCACGCCCATCTTTAAGATCACGTAGATACTGAACACGATGATCGTTGATTCCTTTGATGAGAAACCATTTGATCATGGTAGTGCATGTTACCTTGTCTGGTTTGCATCTGTGCTCCTTCATCAAATCAAGAACATCCCACATCTCTGCCAAGCACCCCACCCTCCCATATGCATCCACCAAACAGTTGAAGAACACAATATCCAATGTTATGTCAGAATTCTCAACAATTCTCAACACTGTCTTTATTTTCTTAACTTCCCCAGCTCTTCCATATGCTCTAACCACTGAACAGAGTGTAACACAATTGGGCTTTACACGCTCAGATTTCATTAGCCTAAATATGTATTCCATCTGCTCAAGGTCTCCGGCCCTTCCAAATGCATCAATCACTACATTGTAAGTAACTATTGTCCAAGAATAGTAATACTTCTGCATGTACTCCATCACAGCTCCCATCTTCTCATACATTTTGGCTTTACCATAGGAATCGAGTAAGATATTGTAGGTCTTAATGTTTGGGACAATACCAGAGGCCTGGAACTTCTCATAGCAGCTTTCCATTGTCTCAATCTGACCACTACTGCCAAAAGCTCTGAGAGTAGAATTCATTGTCCACACATCAGGCTTGCAATTTTGTGACAACATCGTCAGAAGAGTTGATTCCATCTCAGCAAACCTTTAAAATAAAATAGCATTAGCTGAGCTCTATTTCATAGAACCCAATTCAGGAATAACTGGATATAATGATAGATTTGGACGGCTAAACAAATGCAACCAAGGGCACTTCTCAAAATTCAAGGTTCAGCTGTATTATCAGTGCATCTACTAGGAAGGAGGAACTGCAGTAACTTCTTACAAAAAAAAAGATTTTTTTTTCTTTTAACAACAATCAGGCTCATTATTAAGAACAGAGTACAAGAGAATTTTCAGAATGCTTTGGTAAAAAAAAATGAAAGAGCATTTCATGAACTACATTCCATGGAACCTAACCATGAATAACTAAAGATTTGGGTGACTACAAAATTCAATGAATGGTAAAACTACTTCAAACTCTGAGATGGTAACTTGTTAACTAGGTTTCAGGTAAACATGGTGCATCCCTTTAGAGCTAGTAGAATTTTAAGACAGCATTTATTACCAAATATATGATCAATCATTACTGGATTACATAAGCATAGGTTCTTGCGGTCAGTTACCTTCCTGCTTTCCCATAGGCATCGATCAATGTATTATAGGTGACGGTGTTAGGCCAGATGCCCGCCCGTGCCATATCAGTCAGCAAACTCTTCACCTTCTCAAAATCATAAGCGTGTAAGCATGACTTGATGAGAATCGAGTACGTCTGCACATCAGGCTGGCAACCCGGGGTGTCCTTCATCCGATCAAGTAGGTCGAATGCCTCACGGAATCGGCCGCTCCTGCTATACGCGGAGACTAGGGCGGTGTAGGACTCGAGGTTGGGCGCGCAACCTTCATCGATCATCGCCTGGAAGAGCTCGTGCGCCTTCTCCGGCTGCTTGCACTTGCCAAGCATGGTTATAAGTTTGATGTAGATGCCGATGTAAGGCCTGTACCACACCTGGTCCCGCATTAGCTCGAACACCTGCGCGGCAGTGGACGCGGCAGGATTAAGCGTCGTTTCATCCGGATAAGAAGTTGTGGTGCGACTGCAATGGAGAGGTGGTTTGGGGGGTCGAAGGGAGCAGGACCTTGAGGGCGGAGTCCCATCGGAGGGCGGCGACGCGGTCGTGCAGGGCCTCAAGGACGGTGCCGGGGAGGAGGCGGCGCGTGCCCTTGCCGGGCTTGCGCTTGTCGAGGACCGCTTTGGTGGCCTCGCGCCGGAGGATGACGGACAGCGCCTTCCGGGACGCGATCTTCCGGTTCACCTCCTCCTTCCGCCGCCTCTCCGCTTCCTCCTCGTCCGCCGCCTCCGCCTCCTTCCCTCTCCGCGCCCTCCCCTCCGCACCAGCCGCTGCCCGCGCGCGCGGCGGCTCGCGAGCCGCGGAGACTGTTGGTAGGAGCGCCAGGTTACGGCGCGCGGAGGGGACCGCCATGGAGGAGGGAGCGGTCACTGGCCCAGCGGCCATTGGCGAGCTCGAAATTGGAGCGAGCTTTGCTGCCGCCGTGAACTACAGCGGTGAGCTGAGATTTTTGTGTTAGCCGTGAGGCCGACCTCCCGGCGGTGTGGCCGAAAGCCGAAAGGACTGGATGAGATTCCGAGCACAAGCGTCCGTCTGCGGTGGCGGCAAGATTGGTTAAGTGCGGCAGTTGCGTCGAATCAACGGTTGAGATCTTCACACACACTTCTCCTTTCAAAGCAGTTAAACATCGAATCAACGGTTGACATCTTGACACACACCTTTCCTTTAAAAAAATATTGGAGTATTTTTTTTTTTAGAAAACAATGCCCTCCATCTTCATCCAATCGATGACACACTGGACATCTTGTGTCGAGTTTCACACCCCTTCTCTGGATATTCATCTTTAGTGCAAGGCTATTCCGCGCTAGTCTCCAAAGGAAATGTCGCACTTTGGGCTGGCATGGAAGTTTCCAAATTTTGCGCCAAATGGTGTTTCTCTTGTTCCCAGAATTGCCGCTGCTACTCCCCCTCCTTGCTGTCGAGTTTTCTCCCGGTTCTTCTCAGGCAGACTTCACCGAAAACTGCCCTTTATTGTCAAAATGTCAAGCTAAAACATCCTCATGGTCTGGATTGGTTGGTGTTGCTAATACATATCGCACGTCCTCCTCCCAGAATACATCACGCACCAGGTCTTCATCCCATCTCCCCGTGTCCGGATGCAGCAAGTCTGCAACCCGGGTCAATACTGTATAACCCCTAGGTGTAATCGGCCTCCTGGTGATCCCATTTGATATCCATGGATCTTCCCCCAAATCTTAATTTGCATTCCATCTCCAATCCGCCAAATCTGTCCCTTTTGCAACGCTTGGAGTCCACGGACAATACTACGCCAAGTATAGGATATACCCGGTCCTTCACTAGCCTGCATCAAGGAGCCATTTGTGACATACTTTGCTCTCAACGGCTGCGCACATAATGAATCAGGATTTTGCAAAATTCTCCGACCCTGCCGTGCTAACATCACCAAATTGAAAAGATGAAGGTCTCTATAGCCAAGTCCACCTTCCTCCTTCCTTCTACACATTTTCTCCCAAGAGACCCAGTGCATTTTATTCTCCTTATCTTGTTGCGCCCATCAGTATCTACATGTCATTTTGCCCATCTCATCACAAAGAGACTTAGTAAGATCGAAACATGGCATGGCATATGAGGGAATTGATTGTGCCACTGCCTTGATCAAAGGTTCTTTGCCGGCCTTTGATAGCAACTTTTCCTTCCACCCCTGTATTATTTTCCAGACTCTCTCCTTTAAATATCCAAACACACTTGCCTTTGATCTCCCCATATATACTGGCAAACCCAAGTACCTTTCATTCATTGACTCTTGTGTAAGATCAAGAATTTCCATGAATCTCCTTTTTGCCTGTGGCTGGGTGTTCTTACTAGACACAATAAAGGATTTCTCTTTGTTAATTTTCTGCCCCGAGCATATCTCATAAATTTGTAGAACATGTCGCAGATGTGTTGCATTCCCATCATTTGCTTTTAAGAGAAGCAACGAATCATCTGCAAACAAAAGGTGAGTCATGCTAGGAGCTCCTGCACATATCGAGACCCCCTGAATTCTTCCATTCATCTCGGCATCATTTAGCAAGGATGAAAAACCTTCCGCACACAGCAAAAAAAAATACGGGGAAATTGGATCCCCTGCCGTAGACCCCTTGAAGGAATGATTTGTTCAGTCAAACCACCGTTCACCCGTATGTGATAAGTGACTGTTGTAATACATGTCATAATCAGTCTTATCCATCTTTCATGAAAACCCAGCCTTCTCATAATCTTCAAACTAAAATATTGGAGTATTAATTTTGTCCTAAAAAACTCCCCTCTCTTCTATAACATTAAATCGATTTGATTAGATCCACCATAGCCCATAGCGCATTTATTTAGTATATTTCTTTAGTCCCAAATTCTAAGTCATTCGAACTTTGCTAATTTATAATTTAAAACAAAGGAAGTCTAAATATATAAATTTTACTATAGAACAATATATAATTTGAAACAGAGGAAATATATGATATGATATCCTCTCTATTTGTAATTATAAGCATTATAAATCGTTGCCTTTTTTTAAATACATAACTTTTTCTATACATCTAAATATATATTATATTTAGATATATTTTTTTACTACATATATCTAAAAAACAATACTTTAATTTGGAACGAACTGCATAGTACTCAAGCTATATCCTATAAATTTAGAGTCTGTTTGGTATAGCTCAACTTCACTAGTGAAGTTTTATAACTTCACTAGTGAAGTTTTTTTTTTTGTTTAGTTTCATAAAACAGTTTCACCAGTGAAGTAAAGCTATTTCAAAAAAAACATTTGTAAAACAGAGGAAGATAGCAATGAGAGCTCGAAGAAGCTAATATTTTCAGATTCATCCACCTTCACCTGAAAAACTGTGCCTATGGAGGAAGCTCAAGAATAGCTTCTAGAGAAAAATTATTTCATTGTCCTATTTAGTAGAAGCTAGAAAAACAGCTTTGTAAAGCTAGGGAAAAAAACCCTACTAAACATGCTCTTAATAATAACAACAGATGTTGACTACTCGTATCCATCTCAATCACGTATCGAAGTGGATTGAAATGCAAAATTGACTAATTTCTACCTTAATCCACTCTAATGGAGATCAAAGTGAATACAATTGAAGCCAAACTAGCCCTTCATGTGTTCCACAGTACACAGGCTTTATAAATTTGGTCCAAAACTATTTGTATTCTAGAGTCTGGAACTAACAACGCAAACATACGGTACTCTGCTCATATGTTCAGACGGTATTGGTCCACAGCACTACGCTTCAATTGCTAAACTATTTACACGGCAGATTCGCTGACGTGAGTCCCAACGAACCATCATTCGCCATGAACTAGCGCACAACAGCAGGCAGATACATTCCCTGAAACGCGCACCAGAACTGTCACCGAGAGCAAGTGACCTTCAGCCAGTACCCAGCACAACACCAAAGCTCCATTCTTCACACATACGAGTCAAGATAGTCGAATGCATGGATCATCCTGTACTGCAACAGGCTGGCATAGACACGGTCGCACACTCCGACGAACAGGGACTTGTCGTCCGGGCTGAGCGTGATCCCAGATACCTCACCAAAGAAGTCGATCTCCTGCCGTTTCTTGTAGTCTGCAGCCACGTTGTACACATGAACAAAGTCGGCAGGCTCCGAGAACACCAGGAACCGACCGTCGGAGGAGTAGCGAATGCACCGGATCGCGCCGATGTTGCCCCGCAATACCGCAAGCGAGGTCGACAAGTTGCGGGTGTCCCAGATGCGGCAGGTTTTGTCCTGGTTCCCGGTCGCAAAGGTCCGGCTATCCGGGTGCCATGCCGTAGCAAATGAGTAGTCCAGATGGCCAACTAGGGTAGAGGTTACCTGCAAAACACATCAATTCCGCATTTCACTTCTCATGTCTGTTCAGTTAGTAACAAAACACGATTGTAAAGCTCCAAAGTATCTCTTGCTGTTACAGTGGTAAAACTAGACATGAGCAAAACCTTTTACGGAAAAAGATTAGTAACTCCACTCAGGACCTCTTTCTCTAAACAGGCCCTAAACAGATGCCCTACTGTACTGAGGAACATTTTAAAAAAAGGTCATGGCCAATAGATGTTACAATGTCAAATATATATATATATATATATATATATATATTTGATAAAGAACCTTGCAATATTGATGTAACGAAAGAATGGCAGTAATAGTAATAAGTTGTGAATTAAGCCACAAAAGCCCAAATTAATAAACCAAAAAAGCCTGAAAGAATAAGCAAAAAAACTACCTTTCCATTTCGTGAATCCACAAGAAGAGCATCCCGATCATCTCCAACCACAGCCAAAAGTTTCTTATCCGGGCTCACGGATGTGTGCTGTTGTTACGGAAGCAAGCAGTGAATGTCAAATATGGATGAAACAACCAAAACAGTACATTGAATCCTAATGAGGTAGAACTTACATTAACCGGCCAGTTATAACGGTAGTGGTTCAAGAGCTGAAATCTCTCCATATCATATTCACGAACACCACAGTCGTTATTAGATACGGTAATGCGCAAGCTTCCACTGCAAAGCAATTTGGAGACCTTTAGATTTTAATGACAATGTACATCTTCAAGTAGGTTCTGAAAAGTTAGTTTCTCACCTTGTCGATCTGTGTATATCTATGGCGTTTGTTATAGCATTGTCACTCAAAGTTGTCCTTGCACAGAATTTTACATTGCGGCCTTCCAAATCCTGTAACAACATAAAAAAAGGTGGTGAGCATGCAAGCAGTGCTTTCAATGAATTGCTTATTCTCACAGCACAGAAGCAAATAAGAAAGTACGCTGGTGATGAATACATCAATCTAAAAAATACAGTGCATGCAGTAAAAAGACTCTTCCATTTTAGATCTTTATCATATGTAATATAATACCAAATAAAATAATAAACAAAGAGAAACTGAAAGGAAATGGACATCTACAGCTTAGATCCTATGGGTGGATAGAACAGCCAAACCAAGTCTTCATTGGTGGCTTACCTTGCCAATTAGTTCTCCTTGAAAACCACCAGCTACCAACAAACCCTCATTCACAGCAAGTGTGCTAACTTGAACCCCAGAGAAACCTTCTAGTAAACTGCCAGGATGCTTCTGTGGGGAGGAACAAAAGAGAAGACCAAACTTGCATTAACAATGAGACCTATTTGATTTTTAGAGAGAGGACAACAAAAAATAAAAATGATTATTAGATCAAAAGGTTGCAAGCAAGAAACTATAAGGGGAATACCTCCGCTGGAGCAACATGCCCAGAGAAGTCGAGAACCTCTGATATTTTGTGAGACAATGATGACCAGTGGCTTACTGTGGAATTTGACATAAAATAGACATCATGCTTCGAGGTTGCCCACAGCAAATTCCTAAGCTACAGAAGCAAAAGTTAGTCAGTACTGTTCAGCCTCGGGAGTCATATGACAAGATTATGATGCAGACAAACACATTAACTAGTCTCCATTTCATAGAAGAGAATGCAAAGGAACACATCTTAACTCTTTTCTTGGTTATAACTAACAAGACATTTGTTTTAAAGCAAGTATAAATGTTCTTCACTTGCTAACATTCCTCTCATCATGCTCTTTTATTAGTGGCTATTGTTGGGTTTTGTCTCTAGCCTACCCCAGCATACTTTACACTAAAAGGCTTTGTTATTATTGTTGAATTATAATTTCATGTAAAAGTTCTATTAGAGCGCCACACAAAAAATGACACTAATTTTCCCCAATGCCTGGCCAACTGGTGGGAGAATGTGGCATGCACGATACCGAAGCAAAAACACAGAACTTTAAATGGAGTGTTTATTTACATTGTGTGGAACCTATGGAAGGAAAGGAACAAGAGGATTTTCGAAAATGAACACAAAATGGCAGATCAGGATGCCTATCTAGCAAAGGAGGATATTATTCAGAGGCGTAGGGCCGTGTGTATTGCGGGGTAAAACAACAAGTGCGTGATCTGTGGCCTTTGTGTTTTGTCCCTATGACCGGTGCTATTGGGCACCGTAGGTGCCATTGTAAATAAAACTCTATTTCCTTCTTAATTGAGCGGCAGAGCTCCTGCCTTTATTTTCAAAAAAAAAATGACACTAATTTTCTTCCTTGAGTTTCTTGCTAATATGGATAGTTGCATACAGGTGGTACATGCAACTTGCAAGTTTGTGAAGAAAGCCTTCTAAATGCTGGCAAGTAAGAACGAAATAGACAATCCACAAGAACTTTTTCTCACATATATAGTACAGTTAGTTTTTTTTGGAATGAGTGTAGTACAGTTAGTTATTGCATATCTTGCAATAAAAGGTAGGACACAATGCAAAATCACCTGAAAATGGAGAATTGATGGCTTCACTGATCTAGTGTTGTGCTGAAACTCGTAATACTTGCTGCTCTTCTCCACTTGCTTGCACAACTAAGGAAAATATTTTGAAAATAATTAGGAAATATGAATATTTGGAATAATAAAAACAACCTTTAATGAAATAAGAGACTAGATGGTAGTGAAGACCTTATCCATGAGCTCTCCTGATTGAGGGAAATTTTCATAGTTCTTATACTGTTCCAACCTAGCTTTTCGGTAATCTTGCCTGGCTATGTGTATCCTCTCCCATGGTATACCTTGTATATCCTTTCCTGCCCTTGCTTCAGCTGCCGATGTGTCCCTTATCCTAGTGAGCTGTAGAAACATAGACAATTATCAATAGGAATAAGTTATAAACACTAAATGAACAACACTGTCTGAGCAATCTTAAGGTTTGAATCAAATTCATCATTTCTCAGTTTTGGCATAAAAATATAGACATAATCCAAGAAATATCAAACAGATTTTAATCGCTGATAAGCTGCAGCGGCCATCATCACGTCATGATTGGTCATTGCCTAAGCCGATGCAGATAAGTGCTGGTGGTCCTTGTGCTTATACCGAAAACATGCCCTCAGTTAAGTGAGTAGTTAATTCAAAAGGTGAATTGATATTAACTCTAATCAAGAAGGACAAGACATGAGTCAAATATTCTAATTGAAATCTGTGTTTCAAGCTCGTTGGTCCAAGCCCAATCAAACAAGGATGAAACAATGCATCTGCAACACCGTGCCATGTTGGGCATAGAAAATTATGCAACAAATGCTTAGTACGAAAGCGACCTGGTAAACCAAATCATTATTGGCTGAAGATAAGCACAAGAAAAGAAAAGACAGCATTCTAGACCTACATGATTGGCCAAAACAAATCTGCTCCACAAGCCCCGTTGACATCAAGTCTCCCTGTCCCATAAATAATTCAGCAGCCAAGGACTAAATGAGGAAAAAATCAACACCGCAACTTAGCCAGAAAATTAGAGTTTCACGTTTTGTCTATCACTTTGCTAATGTTTCCTCGCAATTCGGCATGCGCTTTGAAACTTAGTTGAAAAAAACATACTACTGCTGCTGCTTTATATTCTCCAGTTTGCTTAATTTCTGCAAATTAACATTTCTACACTACCCTATCAAAACAATTGCCTTCTTGTTTTTCAAATGGTTTTCCGCATATACTTTACCACCTGGTTCACCCCATCAATAACATCACACCTACACCATAAAACTTAGCTTTAAATTATAGCAATATAAACTTATATTCCAGATAGAATAGAAACCTAGTACACATGAAGATCCATCTATGTCCATGAGCAATTTTAATGATCTAGCATAGACATGTACCGCACCATGCTACCCACCGAGCCATGAACGATCTGAAGCTCGACTTTCGCATGTGAATAAAAAACCGGCAGGAACCTTAGGCAAGCAATCGAGAGTACCACCGGAGCCATCACGCGTCGGCCACCTCAGATTTGCGAGTTCGACAGCAACAAAAGCACTCGACGCCCACGGCAGGAGCACCAGGAAAAGGTCATACGCACCAGCAAGTACTCATCATCACCATCCGCGCCGCCGTCCCTCCGGTCGGCGTCGAGGTCTTGGAACTCGACTTCCACATCCATCTCCACGTCCATCTCGCCGTCCGACACCCATGCGTCGTGATCATCCACGACTCGCTCCGCCGCATCCGCGCTGTCCCGCGCGCTCGCCGCCATCCCGCTGCCGCGTCGCACCGCACCCCTGTCCGCACCGCACCAACCAAACATTCAGATCACACAGGCGACGCGCGGACATAAGAGAGGCGATCAGAAGGCAAGACACCAGCCCTTACCACGGAGGACAACAAGAGCGGCTGTGCCGCGCGGCTCGCGATGTGCACTGCGCGCCCGCGCCGCCGGGTGAGGTACCGAGGATGGAGCGCGGGTTGATGAGCCTCGGGCCTCCGAGGGCTGGAGAGTGGGGCGGGGGGGGGCGGTGTGTCGGCGGCGGCCTACGGCGGCTGTGGATCGGGAGGCGGAAACGTGTGGATGGGATGAGGGCGCGGGCGCGGCTGTGCTTTTGGTGCCGTGCGGCGAAGCAAGGTTCGAGAGAGCCAAGCTCGATCCGGCAACGCGATGGGGTGGATAGCGACGGGGAGGGGATAATTAGCTAGGGTAATGGCGTTTTCTAGAAGACGTGACGACGGAGACGCGGACGGGATATTTGCAAGGGGCACACCAGTGTGGGCCTATGGCCTGTGGTGGCAGTGCAGTGTAGTTATCGTGTCGGTTGCGCTCGTGGGTCCAGCAGATTTAAGTGAAACTGGCTTAGCACCTTCCTTGTCGTCCTCAGCGAGTTAAGGTTCATACATCAATCCCACGAGCTTAGAAGGGAAGATCTGTGGGCGGTACTGCGGCAAGGTGGACCAGCCGTGGTGACGACACAGGGGCAGCGTGGTCAAGATGGTAGTGGCAGTAGAGAAGGTGGTTGGCAGAGCAAGGGTAGCAGCATCACACTGATAGCCCGACGTGCCGAGTTAGCATGGCAGCGGTGGGCAGTGGCAGGGAGCCGCTAGAGACAGAGGAGGAGGGCAGGGCGAGGGCACGGACACCGTGAATGAGTGGCGGCCGGAAAGAGGAAGTAGCGAGGAAAAAAAGAACAAGGAGGAAGAAGATGTGAGTTTGAATGACATATGTAGTATGTCGTGGGATGCCTCACATCAATGGCCAAAAAATCAAGTGTTTTGCCCCCCACCCCCCTCTCAGAAAAAATCGCGTGTGTGGGGCTACTAATGAGGATGATAAAACGATGATGTCTCAAATTGAAAATGTGTATGGTGTCACTACGAATGTAGTTTGTTTTTTTGGCTTTATTACAAAGATACACAACTTTTCAGCATACTAGGAAAAAATATGATATGTATAGTTAATGATATTAATCATATTAGACAGACATAAAAACACTTAGGACACATTTGGTGTCCACACGGAGCGCTAAAAACGCGGCTTTGCCTTGGATGGTAGAAAACGGCTCTTGCTCCTTCTTTCACCATCTAGAAGCATTTTTCTCTATCCACTTTAGTGCGGCTCCGTCCCTCGTGTTTTCATAGCTGGAGTGGAAGCTAAACCAAATAGACCCATAAGTTACAACACTTAAACTTTTATTAGGAAAAGAATAGCAACCGTGATAGTGAGATATTCTTTTTCAATTTTGGACATATTTAGAGTTTGGAATTAGGGGCTTTAGTCTATAGCGAGGTTTTCTCGATATACATGCTTAGAGAGGAGGTTCGGCAGTGAATGATTGTTGTGGGACAATGGGTTGACATGCACTAGTCATGATAGGTAGAGGGTCTCCAGTTATACATGGGCACATGTACATTCCTGTGACAAAACAAAAGGGAGAGGAGATAAAAAAATGCATGATGCTGAATATGAGAAAAAAAGAATGTGGTGGCAACTCAATATGGTTCGATGACGTTGGAGTCAAAGGTGCAGTGACAAGTACTTTCTCCCTTTCAAATGGGATGTAATTCTATAATAAGCATAGAATAGTGTTCAGTCAGATTATCTTAAATTTTACTAAATTTATATAAAAAACAATGTTTACCATACTAAGTAATTATCTTTAAATTTATCATGGAATATATTTTCATAATATATCTATTTAAAGTCTTAAATGTGGATATACTTTTATAAACTCAATGAAATTTTGGTTAGTTTAATGCTGACTAAACATAGAATTGCATCTGTTTTGGACGGAGGTAGTCTAATAAAGGACACAATCACAATGCTAGATCTAGAATGAGAGGATGGCTAAACAAAAACTAAGACTATGGTTGCTAATTATTAGCAACATATTATTATATCTATTTTTGGTATATAAGATGGATACTACAACCCACCTTTTTATATTGTAAGTGTATGTAGCCTTTTAGTAGGTTTTGGTGGATCCAATGACAACATAATTAAAGGTCTAACATGTTTGCTAAGTGTTGAGCAGGTCATTGTTATTGTCATATACATTTATGATATGCTATATTGTGTAAATCATTCTAAATCAAAGCTCAAATTGAAAGGCAAACATGCATGGTATTCGTGTGACTAAGTGTGATGACATGGCAAGCCAAATGCACAAAAGAGAAGAGATACAAACTAATGCATATATTGATCTTATTATGTTGGTTTGGATATATTGAACTAAGCAACTTGACAAGTGTAAGATGGATATATCAGAAGGGACATGTTCGTTGATGATATCAAATGAAGTCTCAAATGTGAAGCTCGGTCAAGTTGTGCAATAGGAAATCAATATAAGCACTGTTGAGAAGAAAGTTCATGGAAACAATTTAGTTCAAGCAAAAGACAAGAATGCAAATGAATATGGAATAAAATGTATGCCTATTATTGGTTCAAAATCATCATGTGGCTCAAAAGGGTGAAGGTAGCAATGAAAGGGCTTCAAAGGATCAAGCAAGGGCAAAGGGCAATCGACGGCTTGGACATCGATGGACCATGGCTATGGTGAAGAAAAGAGTGCTCGCACTAAGTCTTGCGCACATCAAGCTATGGGAAGTCATATCTTGAGGAGAATCAAATCTTTGTTGAATCGTATGTATAAAGAAGTGACTTGATGCCATTAAGTGAAATGATATATATGGAAATGGTTCAAGTCACTTGCTGAAGATGGTATTGATCAAATGATAGAGGCAAAGATTGTCGCAAGCTCTTATGAAGATATATTCAGAAGAAATGACATATAAAGATATTGAAGTCTTAAGTGGTGAAATTATACATTATTTTTATCTTGAGTATAGGTACGTTGTATTATCAAGAGGGATGCAACATTGAGTGTGTTGACAAGCCTCGATGCTCAAACTAACTAAACTCAAGTGCTAACTTGATATAAACACTTGTCATAATGCAAAACTTGCACATGCTGGTAATCGAAGCTTGGTTTTAGTTGGTATGGATAGTTCTCCGGATAAGCTTTCCGGAATGTCCAAGATCATCAAAATTAGAATTCAGAGTGGAAAGTTACGACATTTTAGTTGAGCTATTCTGGAATTTCTAGGTTTGCTCGGAAATTCTAGGACAGGTTAGAATTTCTGGTCAATTTTTGGTCCGAGGTTCTCTGTGGCTAGAATTTCCAGTCATTGGAATTTCTAGGGCTTGATTATCTTTGTGTATTCTCTGTTTGACCTATTCAAAGTTCCCAGGTCCATAACAGTCAGGTTTTAGAGGTTGAGCATATATACTCCATCACCCCTCTCTCCTAAGTGTTGATTCTAACCACGAAGAACACCTCTCTTTAGGCTAAGCAAGTTCTTCTATCTCCGTCTTCAGATACAAGAATACTGAGAAGTAGAACATATGATGGAGATTCTGTGTGCAAGTTAGGTGTCGAGATGGTCAGTGGCAACAAAGATGACAACGACGGTGTGGCACGAGCGACAATAAAGAAATCTTCAAGTAGACCTCATTTTTTATTATTTATGAGCAAAATATTGGAATTGCTGGTGATGCGGTTGTTTTTTTCCTTTTCAATATTTATTGAAGAGGTTGCAAAACCATACTTTTGAGATTAGTTTTTAGGTACCATTGGAGATGCTTCTAGGATAGGGCGCTATCGGAGGATATCTTTTTTCACCCCACCAAAAAAATCAAGGTTAGAAGTGACTTTTTCAAACCGTTAGAAATACTCTAAATTGATTAGCATAAGTGGTATACTTCACCAAATCACAAAAAAAAAGTGGTATACTTCACCAACTTCTTTTCATCTTCTTAGTAATCATTTTTTTGCTGCTATTCCATTCGTGGCGGTTTCAGCAAGTATAATAGAAGAATCATTCTAAAGCTAATACGTAGCAATTGCTCTTATAGCTTGCCATATTTTAGTGTCCCTTTCACCTTTATTTGCCTCACTATCTAAAAGTATGGACCAAAAGTCATCTCGCTATCTCACCTATATAAAATTGATATATCATATACTATAAAAGCAAAAGCTGATGTAGTAATACTTGGAAAATATCAAAATGATTATGACCAGTCTTAAAAGGAGTCAAAAACAGTGTGAGCAACAGTTGTTTTCTTATCATCAGGGCACTGAGCTGGCTTTGTTAAGCTGCACGGTGCACCCCACCCCACCACCCACTGCTCCAACCTGTAACCACTGCGCTACCTGCGGGTTGCGGCGCGAAAACGCGAAAACGCCAAAAGCCCACCTCGCGTCTATTCACACCGCAGGCCGCGAGCCCGCGGCGCGACCAGGGGCTTGTTTAGTTCATTCGTAAAATTTTACACTCTATCACATTAAATATTTGAATATATGTATTAAGTATTAAATATAGACTAAAAAATAACTAATTACACAGATTACGACTACTTTATGAGACGAATATTTTAAACCTAATTAGTTCATGATTTGACAATGTAGTGTTATAGTAGCACATATGCTAATAATAGATTAATTAGGCATAATAAATTTGTCTCGTGATTTACTAGCGGATTCTGTAATTTGTTATTTTATTAGTATTCAAACATCTCGTACAACATCTCATATATTATTCGATGTGATGTCTCAGAACTTTACGCATCGCATTAAACAAGGCCTAGTTTGCTCCGACTCCCCACAGGCCCCAGCCCGGCCAGCCAGCCCTCCACCGTCTCGTGCCCACGCGCCCAAGCCCCAACCGCCCACGCTACCGAAATTTTTATTTTTAGCTCTTTTTTAAAAAAAATTCATAAATATGCTCTTAGAGGTATGATTTCAAAATCTGGACCTTAGCTCGGCGCCATCATCACATCTCGGCGCTAGCTCGGTGCCACGTTGGCGGTGTGGACGCTGACATGGCAGCCAGCTCGGCGCCGTGGATCTTGGTGCCGAGCTCGGTGCCAAAGATCCTGGCGCCAAGCCTTGTCTTACGTATGGACCCTCCCTTCCTTTCTTTCTTCATCTCTCTCTCTACCGCTCCCGAGCCGCCACCGCTGCCGCACCGCCTCGCCCTCGCCCTCGGTACCCTTTCTCATCTCTCACAAGTATGACATCTGCCTTTTGAGTAAATAGTCATATCCAGGATTACTGAAGTGGCATTGATAAGCATATTACTTTGACCAGTCGATATATTATTTGTCTAAGATTCAGCAATTGCCCAAGAATTGATCCCTTGACATTAAGAATCACTATTTGTTCATAAGTTTTCACTTTGGAAGCTATACACTACTTTAGAATTTTGTAGTGGCATTATTGTTTAATACTCACATGATAAGCAGTCTCAATTTAAGGAAGAAATCCATTTTTGGCCATCCAACTATTGCCTTGTTTTTGGCCATGCAACTCTAAAACCAGGAATCTTTGACCACTGAGGTATCAATACCGGACAAATTTGGCCATATATCTAGTTTCAAAGGTGGTTTTGTATTTTCTGAGAATAATAAAAAATGATTTATATTTTCTAAAAATCATAAGCAATCCATTTTTAAATCATAAAAATATGAAACTAGTACCAATATCTTTCTAAAAATGTAGTCTATCTTCTGGTGCTACATTTGGAGTTATTGGTATTTTATTTGTTCCTATTTCTAGTGTTTTATTGCTCGTAATCATGTTCATTACTTATTTACCATCATTTTCCACTATGTAATACCTGAAATTCACCAACAGAATTCATAGCAGACCAAAAGTAAACAAAAGATTTGTAAGATAACACCAACCTTGCAGGTGCTCCACCACATATAGATCATATTTACCCGTCACAACAACTATGTCATTGTTTTAGCCTTCCTAAAATAATTTGAACAATTTAAACATATCTGGTACTCTATTTTGAGTATGGATTCTTTTGGTTGACCTCTAGGTTCAATATACCACAAAATGGAAAGTTAAACAAATAACACGCATGACTATGAGCAATAAAACACTAGGAACAACTGCAAATAAGACCTAGATAACTCCAAATCTAGTACTCATAGAGATATTATATATTTTTAGAGAAGTTTTGGTACTAGTTTCATATTTTTAAGATTTAAAGTGAATTAGTTATGAATTTTTAAAAACAAACCAGTTTTTATTATTATTAAAAAAAAATACAAAACCTCCTTTGAAACCAACTAAATGGCCAAATTTGTCTGTAGTTCGGTGGTCAAAGGTTTCTGGCTTCATGGCCAAAAACCAACTCGGGCAATAGTTGAATGGCCAAAAATAGACTTATCCCTTCATTTAATGACGATACTGTTGATCTATGTTGCATCATGAAGAATATCTGAGAACACATGGGGATGCCTGTATAACACCAAACAACAATGCATAACGTAAATAGTGCATAATCTGTGAAATGATTTTAATGCTAAGGAATAGGTTGAGGCAATAGAACATTGTCTATCTGTCCATAGGTTTTTGCCTACGAGCACTTGATGAAAATAGTGTGGAAACAGAAGTATTCCCTTCAATATGTATGCAACAACGAGTACACTATTTGATTGATCATGTAATGGCATGTACAGAAATAAATTTGTGCTATCTTGGTTCTTTCTTATTCGTTAGAGGAGGGTTGATTTTCATTCTCTACCTTGTTTTCTCACTGAATATTTCTCCCTTTCCTTTTAGGATAACACAAGCTGCACACGTCGACATGAGCTTGTTAGCACCCTTCTGTCTTCGTACCATAATGGTACCTGGTAAAGGCTCTTTGCCTGTTGCATTCTTGGGAATTATGGCCTCAGTTTCATGAAAATTCATCTCTGGAACATACAGTGCATCACTACCAAAGCGAATCCTAAAATGGACTGGAACCTGTATAAGAATTTCTAAGATGGCAGATGAACTTCTGTGGCGTATCCAGGTGAATGCATACTACTTTTAACCATATAAAGCTTAAATATTGCTTAGACTGTTTATTCTGGTAACAGTATTATTTCATCCAACAGCAATATTTGCCATCCACGATAACCAACTACAATCATGCAGAGGCTCTTTTTTCTAAATGGTGATCAAGATCTTTTTTCATTTCTATTAGTGGAATTTGGTGTAGTGAAGTTTCCAGACTATGTTTGCAGCATCTCTCATTGCATTTTTCAAGAAAGAAGTGATCTACTCCCATCATTCTTTTCTCGCTTTTCAGCTTCCTGGGTCTATTCGAAAATACTCACATTAGGTGTCTCCGTTTATGAAAGAGACCGCAGGTAAGTTGCAATAACTGCTATAATTATGGACCAGCTCAAACACTCTCATTATGCATGGTTTTTGTGATTCATAGAATTTTGGTTGAAGTGGAAACCTTACCCACACTAGAATTGTTTTCTCGTTTTGGGATGTGTTCACATGCCTTCTGGCTCATGGTACAAATTGGGACGCTTTAATCGTGATAGGTGATAGATACTTGAGCATGTGACACAATGGCAAGTTGTTGCACATACACTTTTACAGGCCCTTCTGTTATAGGGCTCATTAAATTCTTTCCTGAAACCATCTTAGAAATCTTGTTAGTTTCTGGGTATCCAAATTTCATGCCAATCAAAATTATAGGTATGAAGATGCAATAAGGATTCTAAAGATACTACTTAGTAAAGTTGCTTGTGATAGACGGCGAGGATATTGGGCACTGAGGCTATCCATTGATTTGGAGCATGTGGGTCGTGCAAATGAGAGCCTTTCCACAGCTGAAGGAGGAGCAATTGATCCATGGGTCCGTGCTGGTTCAAAGTTTGCGCTGCAAAGGAGAGTGCTGCGTTTAAGCAAACCTCCACGACGCTGGAAAGTTCCCAGTTATGCTGATTATGTTAAGAGAAATATAAGAGAGGTATATATCATCCTCACTGTCCTCATTGATGGCAAAAGTTCACATTTTTGGTCTGTTACATTTTCATGCTAAATAATCTATGCTTGTTATTCTTCTATTATTAATAGGCAAGCATTGAAGGAAGGCCATTGAATTGCGAGACAGGAGCAAAGAATGTATTTTATGGTTATGATGGGGAACTTTGTGGGGTAGAGCAGTTGGCTTTACAATATTATGCTGATGAAGGTGGTGGTTGGCAAGGTACCCATTCGGAAGGTGGCATTTGGATGACTATCTTTGGCCTTCTAATGTGGGACGTAATGTTTTCAGACATACAAGACGTTTTCCAGTCTAAATTCCAGGTATGTGACCTATGAACCATGCTTTTATTTTGTTTGAGGTGAATAACCATATTCCCTGCAAAGTCATCAGGAGCCCACCTTGTAGCGTAATTCCTTATTAGATTAGATCCCTGTTGATTTTGTATGATATATAGTTGTTGGACCTTATCCAGATCTTTTTCTTGGTTTCCTACTGTACTTCACAACACGTCTTCTTTGCTCTTTTGCAGACAGCCCCCCTTGATCTGGAAACAGATGACTTCTACAAATCTAGAAAGGACCTTGCAGAATCTCAGTTGAAGAAGATACAAGATGGAATGGCTGAAGAGATGCTCATCAGCTCCTGGGAGCTACATCAGGGGACATCCTGCCAAGGTGTTAACTGGGCCCGTTATTCGTTAACTGATCTACGGGCTGTCGTTGCATGCATTGGTGGCCATCGCTTGGCATCGCTTCTCCGCCATCTAGCAGTTGATTACAGGAGCTGGTCGAGTGGAATGCCTGATCTGCTGCTATGGCGTTTCCTTGATGAAAGAGGTGGAGGTGAGGCTAAACTTGTGGAGGTCAAAGGACCAAGGGACCAGCTGTCAGAGCAACAGCGTGCATGGATTCTTGTTCTCATGGATTTTGGATTCGATGTGGAAGTTTGCAAAGTAAGCCCGGTTACCAAACGGAGATAGTTCTCTACTTCTCTTGTTAAACTTAGTTTGATTGATTATTACGATGCAAAATGTATTTGATTGATTAGATAGAAAGGGCAAATCTGTAACGCATAAACAATGACATTGTTGTCGTGTTGTACTGAAGTAACAAGCAAGCTCTACTTGACGTGCTATAACTTGTGAAGGATACATTTAGTTGTCTGAATCGACACAGTTAGAACTCAAAAACAAAAGTTCAAGAAATATTCTACCACTGTCTCGAGCCTGTTACTCGGCAAACCTTAATATAAGTTCTGAAACCACATTTCAGCATCTAAAATTTTGTTCATAAAGGCCCTAAAAACATATTTTCTTGTCTGCAGATGTTAGGAGACAAAATAAGCCCCACACTGCCCATGTCATGTCACATTCTATTCTTCAACAGCACAAGATATGCAGAGTTTCATTGACATGGTTATAAGGGCCACATGTAAATGAGACAATAGGTGGGAAATCCTAACTTTTCCCACAAATAAACATTCCTGGCTTCAAAGATAAACTCTTTAGTCTCATACATAACCAGGAAAACCAAACAATGTAAATGAAGTTTAGTGCACAGCACACTAAATAATACATCATCTCATGCACTCTTTCAGCAGGAAAGAGAAATTACTCCTACAAGCTAACTTAATAACATATATGTTAATAGAGAAGTACTGCAACATTTTCAGGGCAGTCAAGTAAGGTTGCACAAACTGTAGAACTTCCTTTAAGTTCCATGCACATCATTAACACCGTACAAAATCAAGAATTTTACTTCCTTGAGTAAAAGGAGATGGCATAAGGTCAACAAGAATCGAGGATAAACAGTACTTGCACAAAAAAGAGTATTTCAACAAAAGAAATCAATGAAAGATGTAGAAAATTCAGAAATATCAAACATTGGACACATTAAATTTCATGCCATCTAAGCTAGAGATTCTGTTACCGTTCGACTTCTAAGTAGAACGATAAACAGCTCTCCATGAGATTGATATCTAAGTGATACAAGCATGCAAGTTAAATTTTACAAAACTGAAAATGGCTACAAACTGTAAAAACTTCTGCACATACATATAGAGTAACTCAGGGCAAGCTACAACCACGGAACCTAAGGCAGCTTGACCGTTAAAAACTTGTTTGTGCCATGCTTAACCCAAAAGGTCCTCAAACTTCAAAAGACCGAAATCATATGTTTAAATGAGAACATGATCCTCTTTTGAGGGTTTCTTCCCCTTGTACTCTCGTTTCTTCTTAATGAAATAATACACAGCTCTCCTGCGTGTTTGAGGAAAAAGAGAGGGAACATGATCCAATCACCACATCTGCATAAACTATTAAAGTTTATCCTAGCTAGTAACATAATCACAGCAATGTTCTATGCAATACAGATCTTAAAACGCACCCGAATCCCATAACCTCTGAACTAAAAGAGAGAGCTTAAGGATGTATTATACCAACTTACCTATCAAAGAAAACTAGAACTACAGTACTTCAATGAGATTATGCAAACAACTTAATTCCTGTTGCATTTCCCTGCAGGGAATAACAATTAAAAAACCAACTAATCTGATGATTACTTAGTTTTGTTACATCCAGATATCAATTCAACAAACCAGGAACCAAATCATAAATATTTCGACTAAAACAGAGCCTCTTCATTAAGCATATACAAATAATAACAACCTGCATAGAACTGAACTAATTTCAATTTTTTCAAATATTGCATTATAAGCTCGGATCCATTTTTAATTCTGTCGGAACTCTGCTTCACCAGTCAAATTGTTCATTCAAGCTTCATAACCAGATTTCACCACCTGAACTCTTGTTGCAAAATGTTTTGGAAAAGACACTTATCTCAATGCCAATAGCAATAATAGATGACTTCTCAATCATTTTTGACAACCACAACACTAAGACATGGTCCTAGCCTCCAAGGCTCAAGGGTAGCCTCTTTATTTTAACACATGGATTATGGAACCATAGCAACCAAATACCATAAAGAAAGTTAAGCACAACCTCCACACACCCTTTCTGAAGAAATACTACTTCCTCAAATCGCAGATATAATTCCATCCGGTCTTGTCCATAGTCAAACTTGTTCCACTTTGACTAGCAATATTTACAGAAATATATCTCAAATGTAAAGAGTTATATATTATGAAAGTATATTTGTTATTGTGAATCTAGTAGTGTGAACCTCATGTTGTCAATCTATATAAAATGCTAGATATTAGTGGTCAAAGTTAAAAAAACAGATGGACTTATATTTACAATGGGAGCAAGTACATGCCAACCAGCACTTGACAAGAAAATACAACATGAACTAAAAGCAAAGTTCTATAAACATTTCACGGTGAGCAAGAAGCCAAGAGATAACAATATTTGCTTTTGCACAGACCACTGGAGGCATGAAGATGCAGTCAAGGATTAGTTTCTTGAATCTGTTCTTGAGTATGAATTGTAAGGCATCAAATACATAATATGAGTACTTCATAAACACAACTTAAAAGATGTCGTACAATAAGCTAACAGTTAACTAGCTTCTCACAAGTTATACCAGTAAGAACAGTGTGATCGGGGGTCTCTCCATGCCAGTTTGCATTCAAATCCTAGTACAACTTCTTATTGCAATGCCCAGGGAGCGTCCCCCAGTGGTCAAGTTTCTTTTAATAAGTTAACAGTTATCTCCATGAAAAGGTGCTGGTAAATGTCTTCCACCAGACAAAGTCACAAAACCTTCACATAACGCCATTACTTCCACACAGATCTAATTAATTGCAATGATTTTCATGCCACCTAAATTAGAGACTATTATGGTTACACTAAATTTTGCAAAGTGGAGGATACAAACATACTTCAATTGGGTCAACATCTGAAGCTCGAAATAGGCATGAAAATAAAGTCATTGGAACTGAACATGGCTACAAACTACTCCTACAGGTTCTGTAGATTGGCACATAGACATACAAGCAATAAATCAGGCCTAACTGCAGCTCTACAAGCAGTGGCGGAGATCCAGGATCACTGATTTGGGGTGGAGGGGGGGTGCCACTTCTCTTTCTCCTCATCTTCCTCCATTTTTTCTCCTCTTCTTCATCCATGCATAAAATTGTTGGGGGGCTCCATTTTCCGAGCAGGGTTAGGGGGGCTCAAGCTCCCCCAGCACTCACGCTGGATCCGCCCCTGCTACAACCTACAAAGCGATAAACATAGCATGCCTTTTTCTTTACCTGATCGTTACAAACTTATTTGTGCCGTGCTTAGCCCAAAACGTCTTCAAGTCAATTGGATTAGCAAGGTTGTACCCTTCACCAGCCAACTTCTCAAGCACCTTTTTGAATGCACCTTGGCTCATCTTCCTTCCAGAAATACGTGCGCCCCGGCGCTTTGTGCTCATTGGCAGTGGATACGTCGATATAGAAGTTGTGCAGCATGCAGACTGCCAGCCACCTGGACCCCATCGGTAGCATTGCTGGGGCGCTCCGGTGCACGAGCACACTGGTGTTGGTATGGTGGCAAGGTCCAGCTCAATACCATTAATCACCATCCCCACAGTCTTCTTAGGTCCCCTCCTTCGGGGCGCATGCCCACTGAGCACCCCATCCTCCAGTGGAACAGCAATCTTCTTAGGCTTCTTAGGCTTTGGTGACTTAGGCTGCCGATTCTGCTGCCGGCCTCGCTGCTTCTTTTTCACAGGTGGCCCGGTACTAACAACTGAGTGATCCTCAATCAGTGGAGGTGGTGCTTCCTCTTCCTTGCATGGAGGAGGCTCCTGAAGCTGTGTCTCAAGCTGTGGTTGCATCATCTGGAGAGTATGTTGTGCATCTGATATCATCCCATAACCAGTAGGATGGTGATGCACAATATGTCCGACATGCGCAGGATGGCCACCATGGACTGGATGCCCAGCATGCCCAGCTGGTCTGATAGGACGAGAATGAAGGACCCTCTGCTCACTGGGACGTTGGTGGTGTGACTGGTGCAACCAAGCTTCATTGCGTGAGAAATCCATGTGAATAGGTTGCGACTCGGTGGGCATGCCACCAGAGGCTCCACCACCAGCAGGGCCACGGGGATGTTGTGAGTGCTGCATGTGGAGCTGGTGCGGGGCATTGTGGTGTCCATGGTGCTGCAAGAAGGCACCGTTCGGGAGCAGTGACTTTGTGTCCCGGTCAGGTGGCACGGACGACATGAGCTGCAGGCCGAGGTTGCCTTTCACAGTGTCGTAGAAGCCCCAATTCCGAATGCCTAGGCTGCCGTCTTCGTCGTCCATATCTGATTTTTGTGCAAAAAGCAAATCCACCTCCGAAGACCGCAATAAGGAGAAGAAAACCGAACCTTCTCGCGGTTCTGATCAGCTCATCTGTGAAATCGGCCCTCCAATCGGCAATCCCTACACACCCATTTTGGCAATCAGATCAGAAGAAGCAGGTCTAATAAAAATACAAAATTGCAGGAACTCTAGATACAAAATCGAAGCCAGTGGTGGGCCTAGTTGTAATGGTTAGGTCAGATCCGGATATAAATTGCTTCAGTTAGGGTTTGGGGATGCTCGGTTCAGCACAGCAGGAAGGGATGGGCAAGGGAAGGGGCGGTCCTACCTGGTGGATGTTCGTCGCCGGCGAAGGACCCCGACGAACAAGGTCGGCCCCGCTCGCCCAGCCGTCGACGAAGGGGGGCTGGGGGTGGTCAGAGCACGGAATGTGAACGGATCCTCTGCTACGCCGCCGTGCCGTCGTTGGACCTCCTATCCGCCGCCCGGGCACCGCCGAACGCCCACTCCCTTCGCATCGTATTCGTATAGGTAGCTTAGCTCCCCACACGCAGCCACGCAGGGCCCAGTGCATACGTAGGTCAGGTGCCACAACCACGGCCCAATAAAAAGACAATGTAACCAACCTCTCCGTACAAACCGTGCAAACCAACTGCGGAGGAGAGGTGGGAGGAGAATTTGCAAAAGTGTAATTAGGAGCGGGCGTAATTACACTTTTGTAAATTCCCCCCTCCCACCTCTCCCCCGCAGTTGGTTTGCACGGTTTACACGAGATATTGGTTTGCACTAGATATGTTCCCCAATAAAAACCCTCCGGTGCTGCGAACTTCATTCCGGTTGCCATTGCGATCTGCCTGTCGGAATGAGATTCTTTTTATATTTTTCATTCTCGTTTATAAATCAAAATTTTGCAAAACTTAGGCATTGTTTGACATAGTTTCTGAAAGATCCTAATGGTTATAGAGGGGTGTATAGCATATTAAAAATTTCTATAAAAACACTTAGCAAACCGGTTAGATAAATACGAGGCGAAGCGAGTGTCGAAGCCTACTAAAAATCCAAGTCACCTACCACAATTCTAGTTTCTATAGTCTCTATCCACACAATGTCTATGTCACTACACTAAGTTAGTATGCTCTCAAAGGCTAACTAAAGAGCCACACTAACCAAACTAATAAGCTCTCACGACTGGCTACACTAAAGAGCTTGATAACTAGTTTACGATAATATAAAAAGAGAGAGCAAAATTGTTATACCGTCGAGTACAGGAATGAACCAATCAATCACGAGAATGAATACCAATCACCTCAAAATCAAATGATAACACAATGATTTTTTACTGAGGTTCACTTGCTTGCCGGCAAATTAGTCCTCGTTGTGGCGATTCACTCACTTGAAGGTTCACACGCTAATTGGCATCACACGCCAAACCCTCAATAGGGTGCCACACAACTAATACAAGATGATGATCACATAAGTCACGAGCAATCCACTATAGTACATTTTGACTCTCCATCGGAAAAAGGTCAAGAACCCCTCACAATCACCACGATCGGAGCCGGAGATAATCACCAACTTCCGCTCAACGATCCTCGCTGCTCCAAGCCGTCTAGGTGGCAGCAACCACCAAGAGTAACAAGTGAATCCCACAGCAAAACATGAACACCAAGTGCCTCTAGATGCAATCACTCAAGTAATGCACTTGGATTCACTCACAATCTCACAAAGATGATGAATCAATGATGAAGATAAGTGGAAGGACTTTGACTAAGCTCATAAGGTTGCTATATCAATGCAAATGACCAAGAGAATGAGCTAGAGCCGGCCAAACGTTATTTATAGACACCCCAAACAATAGAACCGTTAGCTCACTGATTGGGCTGTCTGTGCACCGACCAGATGCATCTGGTCGCTGCCGTGAAGCCACGTGTCCCCTTCAAATGAGTTAGCCGTTGGCGCCCCAACGGCTCTCTCTATCACACTCTGACACAACTGATCGGACACGCCATTAGGAAAGTGATCGGACGCAGGAGAGGGAGCGTCAAGTCGAGTCTAGAGAGCTCCTAGAACTGCTCGGACATGACCGGACGCGTCTGGTTTCACCAGACCAAATGCACCCAGCGTCAGATCAATTATAGCGCAGGAAACCAAGGCTCACTAGTTCACACCAGACGCGTCCGGTCGCTCCTGATTCTCTTCTTCGAGCCACGTCGCCTTGACCTGACGCATGAACAGTGAACTGTCAGCGTCCGGTCACACAACTGAGCTAGAGTTCGGTCACTTTCTTTCTCAGCTGCTCATGTTGGGCCAAATACCGGACGCGTCCGGTCCCAATATTGGACATGTCCGGTTACCTCTTCAGCACTTGCTCGAGCTGGGGTAACACGCCGAACGCGTCCGGTCCCAATTCTGGACGCGATCAACTCTTTTTCAACTCTAACTTCTCCACCCTTGCTTAAATGTGCTAACCACCAAGTGTATCACTTTGTGCACGTGTGTTAGCATATTTTCACAAACATTTTCAAGGATGTTAGCTCTCCACTAGATCCTAAATGCATATGCAATGAGTTAGAGTTTCTAGTGGCACTTTCATAACCGCATTCCGATACGAGTTTTACCCCTCTTAATAGTACTACTATCGATCCTAAATTTGATCATACTCGCTAAGTGTCTCGATCACCAAACCAAAAAGCTCATATGGAATATCACCTTTGCCTTGAGCTTTTTGTTTTTCTCTTTCTTCTTCTCCATGTCCAAGCACTTGATCATCACCATGGTCACACCATCATCAAGATCTTCACCATTGTTCCACCGCTTGGAATAGTACCACCTATCTCATAATCACTTAGATAAACTAGGTTAGCACTTAAGGTTTCATCAATTCATCAAAACCAAACTAGAGCTTTTAGTTTCACCAACAGCTTCATGAGCTGTTGTGAGCTATTTATTTTTGCCAAAAACTCCTTTTCAAAACAACTTCAAGGGTGAAACTAGCTTTTTAGAGCTCTCTCCCTCATTTCTCTCTCGGCCATGCATGAAGCTGTTGGTGACGCTACTTTGTCAAACAATTTTTATGAAACAACTCAACTTCACTTAGTTAAAGTAGGTTAGCACTTATGGTTTCATCAATTCATCAAAACCAAACTAGAGCTTTCAATCTCTCCCTTTTTGGTAATTGATGGCAATCCTTTCACAAAGATATGAATTGAAATTCATTTGAATCCATGTTGCTTGCCCAAGCATATTTACCATATGTAAAATGATATGGACAAGTTTCATGAAACCAAAATGGTAGAAGCTTGCACATATGCATGGATTTGAGTTGTGGGAGAGTAGTGTCTACCAAATGATGTTAAGGTATAAGAGATGGATCTTTAAAGCGTGATACCAATCGAAGTGCACCATTATATCATCCTTAGCATCATTAGTAACTAGACATACACAAAACTAGAATACCTTGTGAGATCAACATTGAAAGCAAGGGTCTAGTTTTTACGATATAAATACAAGTCTAGTTACTCATTCTATGCATGCTAGTTTTTCATTTCATCATTCAAACCTACAACTAGCATCCACCACACAAGCATGGAATTTTAATTTAAAACTTGTGCCATGCAAGCAAACATATGAAATGCACATTCAAATTCATCAATCAAGTTTATGAGCTTGCTCTCCCTATTTGTATGCTCAAATTTTAATTAATCCCCTTATTTTATCATATTTCTCCCCCTATGTCAAAGTTCTCCCCTTTGTTATCTTTTCACTATCTTTATGCACTATTTTATGGCAGAACCGTCCGAAATAACACGTTTTTGGAGGCGCTCGTCTTCCACTAGACACTAAGCACCCCAAAAGTTAGCTACATCAGATAGTTCTGCCGAGCACACCCCACGGGAGAACTCGAATCAATCCACGTTTTATTTCTAGAATACAATAATGAGTACGAGCTTATAATACTTAGTCAATTTCATACAACAAGAGTTCTTGAAAATTATTTATTACAATATTAGGGTTCAGAGTGCGATAATTAAATAGTGGAATAAAAATAAATATCTAGCGGAAATGATATAAGGATCTGTCTGTGCCCACCAGAAGAATCCTCCACACAAGAGCTACTCCTCAAGCTGCACCTGCAACTAGGTAAAATAAACCCTTAGTACACAATGTATTCGTAAGACTTACCCGACTAGTGGGAATAGTTCCTGACTTCAAAGGGTATGATAGGAAATATGGTTTGTTGTTTTCTTTGGTTGCGAAAAGCATTACTAGTAGTACGTCCTTAAGATCATGTTTTATTAGCAGTCATGATTACTTTATTAGCTAACCATTCTAGGTAAGCACCTGTTCTACCTTCAAGCAAGGGTTGAGCAATCAGAACCATTTTATCATCTTTCATATTCCAGTTCTTACTACGGTGCTAGACCATAGACAAGTCGTACCGTCTCACGGAAATGGTGATTCATGAACCAATGTATCCTAGCTGGGTATCCTGAAACACATGCCCCGTTTGTACCCCAGACACAAGCAAGACCAACCCATTTCACTCCTGTCATGGGGTCTAGGTCCCCGTCTAAACTTGGACTCCAAGTCCCCACACTTGAGACCCGGTCTCAATATGGTGCTTAGACCTCCTCCTTTCCTCACCTCCAATCAGTCGGTCCAAAAAGAGCTGGAACCCACGACAAGAGCGTAACGAGCCTTCCTGCTCCCATAAGCAAGTATATGCTCAGGATAATAAGCATGTGACCTGAATACCATCAACAGCAACGGACGGTCCTCAATCGACACAGACAGGGAAAACAGTGTAACCAAGCTAAGCTCCATGGCCATGGGACACAACTCGTCACACCTACCATATCCCTGCCCGGTCTTTATTTTTCCTTTCATCATTTTATCGTGAGAGTAATTATAATAATCATCTATTATGAGTAATGGCAGGTCACTCACGCTACCGAAAACCTAAGCATAGCAGCTACTCGAACCTATATTAGTAGGACTCATAGGACAATTATATCTATGCAGGTGGTTTTCATAAGATTCCTATAACATAAATGCACATAACATATAGATACAGTGATTATAAAAAATAAGGGGTTATGCACCGGGGCTTGCCTTGGGCAGGCGCGGTGTCAGCTGAGTCAGTCGTTGGTGGCTTCGGGACCTCCTCCCTCATGAGGATCTCCTCCTCGTACTCCTCGATAATCTCCTCGAACTCGTGCTCGCCGGTGGTCATGATCTCCACTAACTCGTTCTCTACATGCATGCGATGATGATGCAACACTTAGTATTTAGACAACTGCAACTCTTAAAATAAGAATACGCATACTAAACTACTAAGCTAGCTCTAATGACTAAGATACTAAGCTAACTATCATTTTCATCAAGCAAAGTGTTGTGTTCAACTAACAAACACTTGGCTTTGCAAATTAAAGGTACATCTTTATTCCTACTAAGGATTTAATGCATATTGAAACAAAGAGCATTTAACTACCCTACTGCTTAGTCTATTCTAAGGCTACAAAAATTACAGTGGGCACATAATAATACAATGAAGTTACTATAAAAATTTCAGGGCTAAAGCTATCACCAATTTACCACAAAAATTGCTACAATGATTAACTTAATAATATTAAGCACTCTCAAACGATTTAATAGCTCCTAGTGTCAACACATATAAACATGAACTAAAAATACCAATAGATAGATCACAATTTTAGAAACCTAACAAAATTTGTTTCACAATTTTTGGACACATACATGATTTTATATTAATTACCAAAGACCAGCTCAGAATTTAAATTAGAAAAGCATTTACTGATTCCTTATGAAAAAGGAAACTGAATCTCCCATGCGGCCCACACGCGGGGCCCACACGACATAGCGCGCGCGCGAGTGCGCGGTGGCCCGCAGATGCAGCCCAAGCGAGGCCGGCCTACATCGCGAGACGGCCCACGGCGGGGGAATCCCGCGCGCTGGCATTTATGCAAAAGAGGCCTCAAACTTCTTCCAAATCACAACTAAGTACTAACATTATTTCCCTCTCTCACCGGCCTTCTCACTTAACCCCTTGACCTTTCCCTAATTCACTCACGCGCACCCCCAGCGACTCAGCGCACGACGGCGCGGCAGGCGATGACACGGTGCGACCGCGCCGCCCCCTAGAGGCTCGCGCTGGCCCATCGGTCGAGCCGACCTTCAACTATGGTCCAATCGCCTACACCAAGAAGCAACTCAGGGCGGCAGGACATGCTAGAGTAAGCTGTAGGGACGTACGGCCGTCCGCAATGGGGGCGCGCCTCCTTCGGCGAACCAGGGCACCTAAGGACCTAACCATCTAGCGAGTGAGCATCAGTAGACTACCGTGGGCTAGGATGAGGTGACAGTTAGAGTGGAGGGTGGTAGAGGAGGGGTGGCCACGTGGGGCCAAGCCGTGTGGCGGCGCACTATGACAGCACGGTCGCATCAGCGACGATGGGGAGGTGGTAGCGGTTTGGCTAAGGCACGTAGGGTGAAGAGGGAGTCAAGGCGAAGCTAGTGGTGCAGGTGAATTGGATCGGGGCGGACGGTAGGGCACTGCCCTTGTCCATGATAGAACTCTACCTTATCGGCACGACGATGGGGAAAGCTCCAAATTGGAGCTTGGCCTTGCACGGTTCAAGGCTGGGTGCAGTCGGGCAGCGAGAGAACTTGATGGTGAAGTTGTGGTCGTGCTAAATTGAATGGAGGTGATCACTCAATGGCCAAATTGATGGCGCGGCTCAACAACGGCAACAGAGGGAGAGAGATGGGTCTGAGCTTTGGCCGTCCTCACCTTGGCAGCTAGAGGTCGGCTGAACTCGCGATCGTGTCTGCGCACTCGCTACGCGACCGCGACCCGACCACTTCTGTGTGTGGGGAGGCAAGTGGGGGCATAGCCTATGCGGCCGCAGCGCTATTAAGGCGAGGCGAGCGGCAGAGCGTAGGCGGGACCACCCATGTGCATGTGGTGGCAGAGCGAGCGGCAGCAGCGCAGCACGGCATCGCGGTGGCGTCGGTAGCGACAACATGAGGCAGGACAGCAGTGCGCGAACGCGATGACGAGGTGATGGCGCCGATAGTGCCTTCATCGCGATGCGGGGTGGGGCATGCGGGAGCAACAGCGACTTCGCGCAGCGGGGCCAGCGGCGGCCAGGCCACAGCCAGGCCAAAGGCAACCACGGCCGGCCACGCGCAGCAGCGCGCTGTAACACCCTCGGTGTTACGCCCTAAACAAACTACTAAATCGTGTTACGAGCATCATGTTTATGTGTTAATGCATGTAATAAAGTGTGTAGATCAATTTCTATAACTCAAAACGATCAACGAAAATGGGAAACGAAAGTTGATTTAATAGTCGTGTTATATCACTTAGGGTTTAAAACTAATTTTTATTGAACAAAAATACTATAGAACAGTATGTGACACTTAAATAAAGTTGGAAGTACAAACTTTGTAGATGACAATGCAACTTTAACTTTTGGAAAATAGATGTTGTTAACTAGTGTTTTGGGAGCTCTAAAAGCAAACTTGACATTAAGATAAGCTCTTTTCGTTAAGTCAGCAAACACTTGAATTTATGTTTACAACACTATTTTAGCGAATTATATTGAGCAAAATAGTTAAAGGGTGCTTAGATATTTTGCTCCTATGGGTTAGTATAAGGTATGGACTATTGCATGAAGTATTTGTTGATTGAAGTTAACAAGGTTTAGATCTATTAAAAATTGCGACAAAAGAGTTAATGGTTACTTAGCCTCAATTGAAATCATTAGCTTTTTTAAGTAGGGAGAAGTAGTAAGATAATGCTATTTTGACATTTAATTTCTAACAAAAATGTTTAAACACTTTTTGCAAGTTTTGGTATTGTTGATTGCATCAAAGTGAGTGCTTGAGCATGGCATAGGTCGACATTGTGTTGGATATCCCGTTGTCCACTCTAAAATTGCCCTAACTTCACTAGAACGCGCTGCAAACCCTGATTCGGTGCTCGGTTCGTGAACCGGCGTTCAGCGTGATGAACCCATGTTGGCAACCATCTATCTCCTTCCCTGGTTGCTCTTTGGTCATGGCGATGGCGTTGCTAGGATGTTGGCAATGTGGACTTCATGATAAGAGAGTTAGTTGGACCTCAACTGTGATCGTTAGTAACTTTTGCTACGCTTTAAAACGCGTGCACGTCACCTAGGGCAGCCGTTCGGACGGTGTTCGCGATCACCGCGTGCGTGGGCACTGTTGGCGTCGGGCTCAGGCCATGGCTGAGCTGATGCCGCTGGCCACCTCGCGCGCCTGGGTGATGCCGCGCAGCGCCTATAGCCTGGCTTTGGTCGGTCCTAGCTGGCTGCGGCTGGTCCCGCCGCTACACGCATGCCACTGGGCCATGTAGTGGTTGCGACTGTATCACGCGATGGATGTGGTGCTCGCTCCGCCCCTCGTCCTACCTACCCCGCCTGGTCCTTAAGCTGGAGCCTTGTCGACATGACGAGTCGAGGGTCGGACGTAGAGGCGAGGGACGTTTCCCTACCTCGCCTTGTTCCATTAGCCGACATCGGTGAGCCTGCTCGGGTTTTGCTGCTTCATTCAAGCGCATCGCGACAGGCTGCCTGGTCGCATCACCCGTGCACATGTGCTCTTACTATAGCTATCGGTCGAAGCCGCTGTCTTAATCCACTTGAGCTCACTCATGTGCCTCTCCGCGACATGACCACAGCGGGAGCACCACGTGCTTTGCCTCTCGATTTGCTTAGCTCAGAGCTCCGTAGTTCAATCCCATGCTCCAACAAGTGGCCTAGGGAGTCGACTAGCTAGCTGACTCCTATCGAGGCTTTGCCACACCTCGGCACGGACGAATTTAGTGCTTCCGCGGCCGCCGGTCATCATGCTCCGAAACATAGCATGACTTGGGGGTAAGGCCCTACCCCTCGGTAGGGGTTCAACTACTATTCCTACGAGATCACCTTGGTCCCCTCATGCTGTTGCTCACCTTCATTTGACCAGGAACGACGTGAGTGAGGACCTGACGCGTCGGTGTCAACCTTGGAGCGCCACCGCCCCATTCGGTCGCACGTGGCCAGACCGCCACAACGCTTCCCAACTTCAACCGTCAGTAGGGGGTACACCACAGTGAGCTACGAATGCTTCTCCATCATCTCTACCTTGCCGTGAGGGCGTAGACTCGTCGGAACAGTCGTGCCGCTATGGCGGATAGCCGCTCACCGCTGTAGCTCGCGCTAGCACTTCTCCGAGTCCCTAACCGCCACCCTTCCTTGCGTGTTTAGCTGTAGATGGTGGTCGGCCCCTTAATTTTGTCGTAGCGGGCCTAGTTTGCCCGGCATAACCGCCTTGTGCCGTCGGTCGCCGCACCGGCACGCGCGGGGATCCTAGGGACCTCCTCGTGGTAAAGACGAAAACATCCAAGGGTTTGGTTGCAAAGTTACTGACGATAGGAATAGTGCTTATAGTAGTCATGTTATTATGTAGAAGCATGGGGGCTTTTCTGCAAAGCCACCGTTGTGCGCAGGCGCCTCGGCCTTAGGCCATTACTAGGCCGCTGCGATGGGCACGTAGTGCGCCGCGCTGGACTGACGGGCCAGAAGGGTCATTACCGGCCCTTTTCTTTTTCTAAAGCGTTTTCTAATTAGGTTTCCAAGGTAAACTTGTAAATTCAAGATAAATTTGTGTAGATGTCCAAAAATTATGAAACCAATTTTGTTAGGTTACTAAAATCATGATCTATCTGCTAGTATATTTTGTTCACATAGTTTTGTCATATTCTTAGGAGCTATATAATTAATTTGAGATACTTAATATTGTCAAAACATGAACTTGTAATAATTATTGTGATGAATTGGTAGTAGTACTGGCCCTAAAATTTTTACAGTAGATTCCTAACATTATTAGGTGCTCACTGTAATTTTTGTGGATCCATAGGAATTAGTTCGTTTAGGTAACTAAATGAGCCATAGTACAAAAATATATATTTAATCAATCAAATGTCAAAAATTAGTTGGGGTTTGTAGAACGAAAACATTTTCTAAAAACGAGCCTCACTTGACCATGTGGATACATGGCTTACTGTGTTAGTCATTAGAGCTAGCTCGTTAGCTTGCGAGACGTAATCGTATTTTAGAGTTGCGGATGCCGTTGATTATTTATGTCCCTGCGTTGCATCCACGTATTTCATGATAGGAGCGATGTTGGATCGCAGAGTCATCGGGAGTAACGGAAGCAGATGATGACTTGGTGATCATGCCACCAAGATGAAAGTCAACTTGGTTATATCTTACCCAGGCAAGCCCCAGTGCATAACCCCTATTATTCTGCACTTTATTTTATGCTTGTGCATTAAGTTTAAGGAGTTAAATGAAACGCACTTGTATATATACATCCTTATGCTATGAGTCTTACTAGTATGATAGGATCGTGTAAATTGCTATGCTACAGGACTCCGGTAGAAGTCGAGTGATTGCCTGTCACTCGCGAGAGATAGGAAAGATATTATTGTTGTCATTATATTACTATCACATGGAATATATATGAATGATAATTGGAGACTGGACGGAATGGTACTTTGGATCTGGACTTGGTTAGGAATTCGAGCGAGGCTCGGGTTGCATTTGTTCCACCTGTGTCAATTAAGGACCAGCCGTTGCATTGGATTTTAGTCAGGTCACAGACTTATTATCCTGAGCACATACTTGTTTATGGGAGCAGGGAAGTCTCGTTGCTCTCTTGTCATGGGTTCCGGCTCTTTTTGGACCGACTGATTAGAGGTGGGGATGGTGGAGGTCTAAGCACCATACTGAGTCCGAGACTCAGGTGTGGCGGCTTGGAGTCCAAGTTTGGACGGGGACCTGGACCCCTTGATAGGAGAGTGGTGGGTTGGTCTTGCTTGTGCCTGGGGTACAAGTGGGGCGTGTATTTTGGGGTACCTAGCTGGGCTACATTGATTCGCGAATCACCACGAAATGCAGTACGACTTGGCTATGATCTAGCATCATAGTAATAACTAGAATATGAAAGATAAAAAATGGTTCTGATTGCTTACCACCTGCTTAAAAGTAGCACAGGTGCTTACATAGAATGGATAGTTAATGAACTAATGATGATTGCTAATAAAATTGAATATAAGGATGCACGCTTAGTAATGCCTCCTGTAGATGCAATAAACCCACAAGCCAGATAGCCTTGCATATCCTTGGAGTCTTTTTTTCTCCTAACGGGTAAGTCTTGCGGAGTACAATTGAGTACTCAGGGTTTGTTTTACCCTGTTGCAGGTGACAGGAACATGTGGAGCTAACACTTGTGTGAAAACCTCCTGGTGGGCTCAGCGAGGATTTCCTTAATGTTGTGGACATAGAGTTTATTTGAAACTTCCACCCAAAATGTTTTACAGTGGAAAAACTTATAACCTGTTATGATGTATATAACAGATCATCATGTTAATGTTTAACTTGTCATTAAATTATTTTATTTCTGCTAAAACTCTGATAACATGATTATATTCCGTTGTTATAAACAATAAATATTATACTCTGATGTTGCATGGAAAGTGATGTAAGAAATGGCTAAAATGTTGTAAGTTTTATTCTCCCATTTATGATTCTGTTGAAAAATATGGATTTTTGGGTTCACCCATAGGTTGTGCTAGACAGAACTGTCTAATGTAGCTCAACTTCGGGGTGCTTAGTGTCTAGTGGAAGGCAAGCGCCTCCGTAAGTGTGTTATTTTGGGCAGTTCTGCCACATGCGCGCACGTGAGACCAACGCGGTGACGCCGAGAGCCCGAGCTTGGTGACCGCATCCACCCAGCGAGACAGCCCGAGAACGTGTCGTGCATGTATTTTAAAGCTCCTATAACAACTAAACGGTTGCTTCTGGACCTAAACCATCTTCACCATGCTCAAGATAGCATATGAGGCTCCCAACCCGAGCTAAAACACGATACCACCTCCTAATTCAAATTTCACAAAATAAATCGCCAAACATCGCATTGTCTTGCTGTTTATAAACTTGAAAATATTGTAAGTCTTTGAGCTAAACTTGATTCCAAGTTACATTTCTAGGCTATTAGAAATGTTGGCTAGCAGTGTTATTTTTCAACGGCAAGTATTTTATTGTCATCTACAAAGTTCATATTCCAAACTTTATTTACGCGCCACATATATGTTCTATAGCATTTTTGTTCAATAAAAATTAGTTTTAAACCCTACTTGATACATATGGGTTATGGAATAGCTTACCATTTAACATTTTTATTGATCATCTAAAGTTACAAAAATAATATCTACACATTCCATCACATGCATTATCACATAAACATGATGCTCATGACATGGTTTGGTAATTTGTTTAGGGCGTAACACCGAGGGTGTTACATATTTCTCCCCCTTTGTCATTAATGACCACAAAGGTTCAATTCTAGATAGTTGAAGATTATCAATGTCAATCAATGGAGTGAGGATCATTTTCTCAAATTTGGTTCAATCTAGAACACTTGCCTAAGATATTTAACTTGGTTTGATTTAAGGACAAGCTTCTTCACACCTCATTATAAGGGTTATCTTGTACCATGTTGAGTTAAACATTTATAGCTCATTTTCTAGATCAAACACTAGGTTCATAAGCCCACAAATATGTCATGTGCTACCACTAGACCAAGTCATACATAGAAGCAATAGTGGTACCATACAAACATTAAATTCATTTAATTTTTATGAATGAGCCTATAAGACATGAGGAATGACTAGATGCACTAAACATGCCCTTAGCAAAGGATGTATGCATGCCAATCAACTTTTACCTTGGATTGCTCGAAGGAGTGGCATGTCATATAAGTCGGGGGGGGTGCATCAACACATATTTAAGAAATCCAATATGTTCAACTCATTACTTATCCTGCAAAACCTCTTCTCATCTAATGGCTTGGTGAATATGTCGGCAAGTTGATCTTCGATGTCCACACTCTCAATGCAAATGTCCCCTTTTTGTTGATGATCTCTTATGAAATGGTGGTGGACATCAATGTGCTTTGTTCTTGCATGTTGAACCGGATTATTTGTGAGCATGATCGCACTCTCATTGTCACAAAGCAATGGCACTTTCTTGAACTTGATTCCAAAGTCATTCAAGGTGGCCTTCATCCAAAGTATTTATGCACAACAACTACCAGCGGGTATGTATTCGGCTTCAGCGGTTGATAATGCAACACTATTTTGCTTCTTTGATGACCATGAAACAAGTGATCTTCCCAACAATTGACATGTGCCTGACGTGCTCTTTCTTTCAACTTTGCATCCCGCATAATCCGAGTCAGAGTAACCAACTAGCTCAAACTTTGCTCCTTTGAGATACCACAAACCGATATTTTGTGTATGCTTCAAGTACCACAATATTCTCTTTGTAGCCTTCAAATAACTTTCTCTTGGTAAGGATTGAAATCTTGCACACATGCATACACCAAACATGACATCTGGCCTTGATACGGTCATATAGAGTAGGCTTCCAATCATAGACCGATATAACTTTTGATCTACCATGTTGCCACTTGCATCACTATCCAAATTTCTATTTGTTCCCATTGGTGTACATATGGCTTTACTATCACTCATGCCAAACTTCTTGAGCATGTCTTTGATGTACTTGCCTTGACTCACAAATGTACCATTCTTCAAGTGCTTGATTTGAAGACCAAGGAAGTAACTTAACTCTCCAATCATGGACATCTCAAACTCATTAGCCATCATCTTGCCAAACTCTTCACAAAAGTCTTGATTGGTTGATCCAAATATAATGTCATCAACATAGATTTGTAACATAAACAAGTCCTTGCCAATCTTCTTGGTGAAAAGAGTGGTGTCAACCTTGCCCATCATGAACCCTTTAGAGAGTAGGAAGTCCCTCAATCTCTCATACCATGCTCTAGGTGCTTGCTTTAAGCCATACAATGCCTTCTTCAACTTGTACACATGGTCGGGCTTTTTGTCATCTTCAAAACTGGGAGGTTGCTCAACATACACTTCTTCATTGATGTAGCCATTGAGAAATGCACTCTTGACATCTATTTGATATAGCTTGATGTTATGGGCATAAGCATAGGCTAGCAAGATTCTAATTGCTTCCAATCTAGCAACCGAGGCGTATGTTTCTCCAAAGTCAAGACCTTTAATTTGTGTGTAACCTTATGCTACCAATCTTGCTTTGTTCCTCACTACTATCATATCTTGATCTTGCTTGTTTCTATAGACTCATTTGGTTCTAATCACATTGTGGTTCTTTGGTCTTTTCACTAACTTCCACACTTGATTTCTTGTGAAGTAGTTCAATTCTTCATGCATTGCATTCACCTAATCAACATCCTTCAATGCTTCATCTATCTTCTTTGGTTCAATGGATGACACAAATGAGAATTGCTCACAAAATAAAACCAATCTTGATCTAGTTTGCACACCTCTATAAATATCTCTAATTATAGTGTCTAATGGATGATCTCTTGCAATATGAGTTGGTTGAAGTATTGGAACTTGATTGCTTGCACTTGGTTGATCATTGGGTTGAGATGATATACTAGCCACTTGATCTTGCACATTGTCATGAGAGCCACTTGAACTTGCTTGATTTGTATCATCTTGCACATTTGAGTTAGAGAGCACTTGCACTTGATCATCTTCATCATCAATCACTTGCCTCGTCCTCAATTCACCAACATTCATGTTCTTCATGGAATTTGAAAGTTGAATGCATCTGACATCTTTCAAGTTCTCATTCTCATCTTGTGAACCCTTGGTTTCATCAAATTCAACATCATGAACTTTCTCAAGAGTACCACTTGCCAAATTCCAAACTCTATATGCTTTGCTTGTAATGGAGTATCCAAGTAGGAATCCTTCATCATATTTCTTGTCAAACTTGCCCAAACTAGTGCCTTTCTTCAAAATATAGCATTTGCAGCCAGAGACCCAAAATATGCAATGTTGGGCTTTCTGCCATTCAAGAGCTCATAAGGTGTCTTCTCTTTCAATGGGTGACAATATAAGCGATTGCTACAATAGCAAGCCATGTTGATAGCTTCGACCCAAAAACATTGACTCACATTGTACTCACTCAATATTGATCTTGCCATGTCAATCAAAGTTCTATTCTTGCTCTCAACAAGACCATTTGATTGTGGAGTGTATTTGGCCGAGAATTGATGTCTAATTCTAAATTCATTACACAACTCATCAATTCTTGTGTTTTTGAACTCTCTACCATTGTCACTTCTAACTCTCTTGATGGTTGTTTCAAACTCATTGTGAATGCCCTTGACAAATGATTTGAATATTACAAACACATCACTCTTGTCCACTAGAAAGAATATCCATGTGTATCTAGTGTAGTCATCCACTATCACAAAGCCATATTTGTTCCACCGATACTAGTGTATTGTGTTGGCCCAAACAAATCCATATGCAACAACTCAAATGCTTTACTAATGCTCATCATGCTTTTCTTAGGATGGGTGTTTCCAACTTGTTTGCTGGCTTGATAAGAGCTACAAAGTTTATCCTTCTCAAACACAACATCTTTCAAGCCTCTAACCAAGTCATGCTTAACCAATCTATTTAATTATTTCATTCCAACATGACCAAGCCTTCTATGCCATAACCAACCCATACTAGACTTAGTGAACAAGCATGTTGACAATTGAGCTTCACTAGCATTGAAATCAATCAAGTATAGATTCTCATATCTAAAGCCTTTGAAGATCAAGTTAGAGCCATGTACACTTATGATCTCTACATCATCTACCCCAAATATATATTTAAATCTAAGATCACACAATTGAGCCATGTATAGCAAATTAAAGTTCAAACTCTCAACTAGCAACACATTAGATATGCTCATGTCAATAGACATTGCAATCTTACCAAGCCCTTTGACCTTGCCTTTGCCATTGTAACCAAATGTGATACTATCATAACCATCATTGCCATTGGTATTGATTGAGTTGAACATTCTTGCATCACCGGTCATGTGTTGAGTGCACCCACTATCAAGAACCCAATACCTTCCTCTGGCTTTGTAATTGACCTACAAAAGAAGATCAATTTTTTTAGGTACCCAAACTTGCTTGGGTCCTTGAAGGTTAGTGACCAAGCTCTTTGGCACCCAAATGGCTTTCTTCCTTGAGCCCATACATGGTGCACCAATAAACTTAGCCTTCACACCGTTTGTACCCTTAGTAAGCATATAGAAAGAATCAAGCTTAATTAAGGATACATTAGCATTCTTATTCTTAGTCTTGCACTCATGCTCTTTATTATCAACTTGCTTGCAACGAGTGTAAAACCGACCATTGTTCTTTACAAAACTAGTCTTATGATGAGTAAAGGTTGCCTTGCCTTTCTTGAGGGTATAGCCCAATCCCTCTTTGTAGAGAGAAGCTCTTTGGCTAGCCAAATACATAAGCAAGCGGTCCTCACTACCATAGGCTTTGCCTAAGGCGCAAGTGAGCTCATTGACCTCCTTGAGGGTCTCATTCTCAACCATTAGTGAGGCATCACAAGTAAAACCATCACTACTAGATGAGGTAGAAGTAGATGTGCTACAAGAAAGGTTTGTGGGAGCAACAATGATAGGCTTGTAGAATGATTCATCAATTATATCACGAGTTAAGCCTTTGTCACATGTTACAACATGCTCCTTCTCATTTTGTTCATTAAGTAAAGAGGAATGAGCTTTTTTCAAGCTTCTTATGAGCCTTACCAAGCTTCTCATGGGCTTCCTCTAGCCTCTCATGAGATGCATTGAGCTCATCAAAGATTTGCTTAAGGGCTTTTAGTTCCTTTAGCAAGTCTTTGTATTCCCTTCTCTTAATGTCAAAATATTCTTTAGCATCTTCTAACATGTCAATTAATTCATCTTTAGTGGGTTCATCATCATTGTCACTTTCACTTTCACTTTCATTATCATGTTCCTCATCACATCCATCATCACAAGTTTGTACCTTAGTAGCCTTAGCCATGAAGCATAATGGAGTGTTGAAGAGAGAAGGCTTCTCATTGATAGCAATGCTTGCAAGAGCCTTTTTCTTGATGGTCTTGTCATCATCACTATCATCATCATCACTTGAGAAAGCATCACTATCCCAAGTGACCACATATGAACCACCCTTCTTCTTCTTCTTCTTGATGGTCATCATGTTCTTCTTCTCTTTCTTTTCCTTCTTGTCCTTCTTCTTGCTCTTCTTGTTGTCATCATCATCGTCGCTATTGTATGGGCATTGGGCAACAAGATGATCCTTACTTTCATAATTGAAGCACCTTCTTGACTCTTCCTTGTTCTTAGATGAAGACTTCTTTCTTCTAGCACGGCAGCCCTTCTTCGTCATGAACTTGCCAAATCTCTTGACAAAGAGAGCCATCTTCTCATCATCTATCTCATCAAAGCTCAAGTCTTTATCTTCACTTGATGATTCTTGCTTTGCCTTGCCCTTGGATGATGTGGCCTTGAATGCCATACTCTTCTTCTTGTCATCCTTCTTCTCATCTTTCTTCTCCCTCTTTTCTTCCTTCTCATCATCATCTCTATAAGCATCATCGGTCATGATATCTTCCAAGATTTGGTTTGGTGTCATTGTGTCCAAACCGGTCCTCACTAGCAAGGTGACCAACATGTCAAATCTTGTGGATAAGCATCTCAAGAACTTATGAGAGAAGTCCTTGTCCTCCACCTTCTCACCAAGTGCTTTGAGATCATTGACAAGCACTTCCATCCGATGAAACATGTCCGACACACTCTCATCTTTTTTCATCTTGAAGCTAGCAAATTTCTCCTTGAGAATGTATGCCTTTGCACCCTTTATTGCCTTGGTGCCTTCAAATGATTCTTCCAACTTCTTCCAAGCCTCATGAGCCATCTCAATGTTCTTGATTTGCTCAAATGTTCTCTCATTAATTGCGTCATGAATGACACTTAGAGCATTGTTTTGAAGAAGCACTTCTTCGGCCGTGGTGGGATTCTCCGGATTGACAATCTCAATTTTGGTTTCTACCACCTTCCACACCCTTCTATTGATTGACTTGATATGTGTGGTCATTTTGACTTCCAATATGGATAATTTGTGCCATCAAATTAGGGTGACTTCTTGGTGTTGTTGATTTAAGCCATTTTGACATCGAAGGTTGTTAAGCCTCAAATCATAGTGACCACGGCTCTGATACCACTTGAAAGGTCCTAATGGATAGAGGGGGGTGAATAGCCTATTAAAATTTCTACAACACCACCTAGCAAACTGGTTAGACAAATATGAGGCGAAACAAGTGTTGCGCTAGCCTACTAAAAATGCAAGCCACCTACCACAATTCTAGTTTCTATAGTCTCTATCCACACAATAGCTATGTCACTACACTAAGTTAGTGTGCTCTCAAAGGCTAACTAAAGAGGCACACTAACTAAACTAATAAGCTATCACGACTAGCTACACTAAAGAGCTTGACAACTAGTTTGCGGTAATGTAAAGAGAGAGAACAAGATGGTTATACCGCCGAGTCGAGGAATGAACCAATCAATCATAAGAATGAATACCAATGAAGACCAATCACCTCAGAATCAAATGATGATACAATGATTTTTTACCGAGGTTCACTTGCTTGCCGGCAAGCTAGTTCTTGTTGTGGCGATTCACTCACTTAGAGGTTCACGTGCCCGCGGTGGCCAAGCGAGCGGCAGCAGCGTAGCACGGCATCGTGGTGGCATCTGTAGTGGCAACGTGAGGTTGGGTAGCAGTGTGCGGACACAACAACGAGGTGATGGTGCCGGCAGTTGCTTCGTCGCGGCGCGGGACGGGGCAGGCGGCAGCAGCAGCTCCACGAGGTGGGGCCAGCAGTGGTCGGGCCACAGCCAGGCCAGAGGCAGCCATGGCTGGCCACACGTGGCAGCGCACGCACGCGCGACCAGCGTGGTGACGCCGAGCGCCTAAGCTTGGTGACCGCGTCCACCCGGCGAGCCAACCCAAGAACGTGTCGTGCACGCATTTTTAAGCGCACATAACAACTAAACAGTTGCTTTAGGAACCAAACCATCTTCACCATTCTCAAGATGGCATGTGAGGCTACCAACCCGAGCTAAAACACGATACCACCTCCTAACTCGATTTCACAAAATAAATCGCCAAACATTGTATTGGCTTGCTGTTTATAAACTTGAAAATATTATAAGTCTTTGAGCTGAACTTGATTCCAAGTTGTATTTCTAGGCTATTAGAAATATTGGCTAGCAATATTATTTTTCCACAGCAAGTATTTTATTGTCATCTACAAAGTTCATATTTCAAACTTTATTTAAGTGCTACATATATGTTCTATAGTGTTTTTTGTTTAATAAAAATTAGTTTTAAACCCTACTTGATACATATGGGTTATGGAATAGCTTCTCATTTAATATTTTTATTGATCATCTTAAGTTACAAAAATGTTATCTACACATTCCATCACATGTATTATCACATAAACATGATGCTCATGACATGATTTGGTAATTTGTTTAGGGCGTAACACCGAGGGTGTTACAATAAGCATCTCAACAACTTATGAGAGAAGTCTTTGTCCTCCACCTTTCTCACCAAGTGCTTTGAGATCATTGACAAGCACTTCCATTCGATGGAACATGTCCAACATACTCTCATCTTTTTTTATCTTGAAGCTAGCAAATTTCTCCTTGAGAATGTATGCTTTTGCACCCTTTATTACCTTAGTGCCCTCTAATGATTCTTCTAACTTCTTCCAAGCCTCATGAGCCATCTCAATGTTCTTGATTTGCTCAAATGTTCTCTCATCAACTGCATCATAAATGGCACTTAGAGCAATGTCATTGTTTTGGAGAAGCACTTCTTCGGCCGTGGTGAGATTCTTTGGATCGGCAATCTTAATTTTAGTTTCTACCACCTTTCACACCCTTCTATTGATTGATTTGATATGTGTGGTCATCTTTGACTTTTAATATGGATAATTTGTGTTATTAAATTAGGGTGGCTTCTTGGTGTTGTTGATTTGAGCCATTTTGACACCGAAGATTGTTAAGCCTCAAATCATGGTGACTACGGCTCCGATACCACTTGAAAGGTCCTAATGGCTAGGGGGAGGCGAATAGCCTATTAAAAATTTCTACAACAACACTTAGCAAACCGGTTAGACAAATATGAGGCGAAGCAAGTGTTGCGCTAGTCTACTAAAAATGCAAGCCACCTACCACAATTCTAGTTTCTATAGTCTCTATCCACACAATAGCTATATCACTATATTAAGTTAGTGCGCTCTTAAAGGCTAACTAAAGAGCCACACTAACCAAACTAACAAGCTCTCACGACTAGCTACACTAAAAAGCTTGACAACTAGTTTGCGGTAATGTAAAGAGAAAGAGCAAGATGGTTATACCGCCGAGTCGAGAAATGAACCAATCAATCATAATAATGAATACCAATGAAGACCAATCACCTCGGAATCAAATGATGACACAATGATTTTTACCGAGATTCACTTGCTTGTCGGTAAGCTAGTCCTCGTTGTGGCGATTCACTCACTTGAAGGTTCATGCGCTAATTGGCATCACACGCCAAACCCTCAATAGGGTGCCGCACAACCAACACAAGATGAGGATCACACAAGCCACGAGCAATCCACTAGAGTACCTTTTGGCTCTCCGCCGGGAAAAGGTCAAGACCCCCTCACAATCACCACGATCGAAGCCAGAGACCATCACCAACCTCCGCTTGACGATCCTCGTTGCTCCAAGCCTTCTAGGTGGCGGCAACCACCAAGAGTAACAAGCGAATACCCACAGTGAAACATGAACACCAAGTGCTTCTAGATGCAATCACTCAAGCAATGCACTTGGATTTACTCCCAATCTCACAAAGGTGATGAATCAATGATGGAGATGAGTGGGAGGACTTTGGCTAAGCTCACAATGTTGCTATGTCAATTCAAATGGCCAAGAGAGTGAGCTAGAGCTAGCGAAACGTTATTTATAGACACCCTAAACAATAGAGCCGTTGGCTCATTGATTGGGCTATCTCCACAGCGACCGGTGCGTCCGGTTGCTGCTGTGAAGCCACATGTCCCCTTCAAATGAGTAAGCTGTTGGCGCCCCAACGGTTCTCTCTGTTATACTCTAACACAACTGATCGGACGTACCATTAGGAAGTGATCGGACGTAGGAGAGGGAGCATTAGGTCGAGTCCAGAGAGCTCCCAGAGCTGCTTGGACGCGACCGGACTCGTCCGGTTTCACTAGACCAGACGCACCCAGCGTCAGATCAATTATAGCGTAGGAAACCGAGGCTCACTGGTTCACACGGGATGCGTCCGGTCACTCCTGATTCTCTTCTTTGAGCCACGTCACACAACTGAGTTAGAGTCCGGTCACTTTCTTTCTCAGCTGTTCATGTCGGGCCAAATACCGAACACGTCCGGTCCTAATACCGGACGTGTCTGGTTACCTCTTCAGCACTTGCCCGAGCTGGGGTAACATGTCGGACGTGTCTGGTCACCCTATGACTAACACGATCAACTCCAACTTCTCCACCCTTGCTCAAATGTGCTAACCACCAAGTGTATCACCTTGTGCATGTGTGTTAGCATATTTTCACAAACATTTTCAAGAGTGTTAGCTCTCCACTAGATCCTAAATGCATATGTAATAAGTTAGAGCATCTAGTGACACTTTGATAACCGTATTCTGATATGAGTTTCATCCCTCTTAATAGTACGACTATCGATCCTAAATGTGATCATACTCGCTAAGTGTCTCGATCACCAAACCAAAAAGCTCCTATGGAATATCACCTTTGCCTTGAGCTTTTTGTTTTTCTCTTTCTTCTTTTCTAAGTTCAAGCACTTGATCATCACCATGGTCACACCATCATCATGATCTTCACCATTGCTCCACCACTTGGAATAGTGCCACCTATCTCATAATCACTTAGATAAACTAGGTTAACACTTAGGGTTTTATCAATTCTCCAAAACCAAACTAGAGCTTCATGAGCTGTTGTGAGCTATTTTTTTGCCAAAAACTCCTTTTCAAAACAGCTTCAAGGGTGAAACTAGCTTTTCAGAGCTCTCTCCCTCATTTCTCTCTCGGCCATGCATGAAGTTGTTGGTGATGCTACTTTGTCAAACATTTTTTATGAAACAGCTCAACTTCACTAAGAAAGCTGCTCGTGAAATTGTTTTACAAAAAAAAACTCACTAGTGAAGCTGAGCTATGCCAAATGGGGCCTTATACTATTGTCGTTGATTGAAGCGGCGAGAATGACATAACATCGGTTGGGTTGGCTGAATATTAGTTACCGCTGGTTGAATTTGTAAAATTTTCCTTTTTTTTGTTAGCTCATCTTATAAAAACCATAACTTTTACATATAAAGTTGAATGAAGGCAAAGCTTTGTTCTAGAGAAAAAGAGATCTACAACTTGTAGTTTATGATTTTTTTATTTGAGTTTGTTTTGATATAAAAACTGGTACAATGTTCATATGTGTATTTGTAGATTTGAACATTAAATTGTTCATTTAGATATCAAGATGGGTTCAATGAAAATATTGTAGACTACAAAATTGTAGATATCTTAGGTATCTACAATATATTTATAAACATTATCCCTATACGAGGTTATATGAAGAAGTTATGTTTTTTTTCTAAAATATGTTGCGCTATCTAGTGGATAAATTGAAGCAATTTATTTGCACCCTTTCATAACACATCTTTAAAAAATTATAACTTATTTATATAGTCACATATAAAGATAAAATTTATATATGAATTGCATTGAATGATAAATGTAAAACCTTTCAGCTCACAATAATTTCGTTTGAAGGCATCTTGGTACCAAAATAATTGATATAATGTTTCGATCTACAAATATAGATCTAGATCTAAACATTGTATCAACCTTTTAGGTATCTAAACGATCTTAAATGAAAAACTCATAAACTACAAAGTTGTAGTTTTTCTTTCTCTACAACTTGAATTCATATTGGGACACTTTTAAGTGTGATCGGTGATAAATACTTGAGCATGTGACACAATGGCAATTTGTTGCACATACACTTTTACATGCCCTTCTGTTAAAGGGCTCATTAAACTATTTCCTCAGAAACCTTCTTAGAAATCTTGTTAGTTTCTAGGGATCCAAATTTGATGCCAATCAAAATTTATATGGTATGAAGATGCAACAGGGATTCTAAAGATACTTAGTAAAGTTGCTTGTGATAGACGGCGATGATATTGGGCACTGAGGCTATCTGTTGATTTGGAGCATATGGGTCATCCAAATGAGACCTATCCATAGCTGAAGGAGGAACAATTGATCCATAAGTCCGTGCTGGTTCAAAGTTCGTGTTGCAAAGGAGAGTTCTGCGTTTAAGCAAACCTCCACAATGGTGGGAAGTTCCTAATTATTCTGATTATGTTAAAAAAATACAAGAGAGCTATATATCACCCTCACTGTCATTGATGGCAAAAGTTCACATTTTTGGTCTGTTGCATTTTAATGCTAAATAATCTATGCTTGTTATTCTTCAATTATTAATAGGTAAGCATTGAAGGAAGGCCATTGATCGAATTGCAAGAGACAAGAGCAAAGAATGTATTTTATGGTTATGATGGGGAACTTTGTGGGGTAGAGCAGTTGAATTTACAATATTATGCTGATGAAGGTGGCGGTTGGCAAGGTACCCATTCGGAAGGTGGCATTTGGATGACTATCTTTGGCCTTCTAATGTGGGATGTAATGTTTTCAGACATACAAGATGTTTTCCGGTCTAAATTCCAGGCATGTGACCTAAGAACCATGTTTTTTTGAGGCGCATAACCATATTCCCTGCAAAGTCATGAGAAATCCACCTTGTAGTGTAATTCCTTACTAGATCCCTGTTGATTTTGTATGATATATAGATTGTTTGTTGAACCTTGTCAAGATCCTTTTCTTGGTTCTCTACTGTACTTCACAGCTCTTGGTAGCCTACAGTATGTCTTTTTTGTTCTCTTGCAGACAGCCCCCCTTGATCTAGAGAGAGTACTTGACATGCTATAACTTTAAGAGTGAAGGATACATTTAGTTGTCTGAATCAGACACAGTTAGAAGAGGTCAATGACTCACACACTCACAGTAGATTGAATATTTGAATTTGAAAAAAAAAATTCTCACAAAAACAAATATCATGGGACAATTTCTTTTTACTCACTCCGTCCCAATCTATAGGTTGTTTTGACTTTTTTAGATACACAACTTTTATTATCTATTAGACATATCGTATATCTAGGTACATAGCAACAACTATGCACCTAGAAAATCCAAAACGACCAGTAATTTGGGACAGAGGGTGAGAAGCGAGGCTCGTAAAGTGTATCGTGTCCTTATACAAAAGAACAATCACAAGTCTTGACTGTCACAATGACCTTAGGCTCGTAAAGCGTATCATGTCCTTATACAAAAGAACAATCACAAGTCTTGACTGTCACGATGACCTGAGACGAACAAGGTACACAGCAATGTGCATTTTCTAGCTTGCACACAAAGGATGCTTTTGCGACGCAGGCTCACTTGGTGCTAATAGGTAGTACTTCACTAAAATCTATGAGAATTCCATGTCCCAATGAAGGTTTCGCAGTATAGACCATCCAACGTTGTGCAGTTGTCCTAGATGAATATGGCGCTAAATGCCTCCTCCAGTGCTCTTCTCTTGCTCAGTTCAGCAGTCCATCCACCAGCTCTTATTGCTCGCTCTGCACGTAGTCTCCTGGTCTCCTCATCATCTCCTTGAAGAGGATCTGACCGACTGCCCATTAGTTGGGGAGCCATACCTGTGGGGCGAGGCTGAGCCACTCTCCCAAGAACAGCGGCAGGTGCATACTGGCCCTGAACTCCTGCCCCACCACTAATACCCTAAGAACTCCCAGCAGCCTGTTACAGATTGCAAGAGCACCAAGTGTTGGCATTTATAACAAGAACATGACATCAATGCATCAACCTCTCAAGAAAAAGATAGTACCAAGAGCACCAATGTAGTGTATAGAGAAAAATATAATGAAAGGAGAAGGAACTTTGCAGTAGTTCTTTATGCGAGATATGCATGAGTCAAACCAGACGAAAAACTGAACATGATCATATAAGGATACAAAGTGAACATGACAATAGCATGCCTTTTGTTGGTGTTTTCGGACCACCGACGAGTAAATTTGTATTTGAGCGTCTGGATCGGATGGTGTGCTCGGAGGACACAAGGCTAATACTGGTTCGGGCAGAACGTCCCTACGTCCAGTTCGTTGTTGCTCGTGTTACCAACACTTGGTTTGCAGTAGGGGTTACAAACATGCGAGAGAGGGAGAGAATCCCAAGTCTCTAGTGGAAGGAGTGAGCGGGTGCTGAGAGCTCACTTGCCGCTCAGCCATGTGCTCATGTCGTGTTTTTGTGTCAAGATCCCCCCTTCATGGGGCACCCTGCTTCCCCTTTTATAGGCGAAGGGAAAGCGCAGGTCACAGAGGAGGAAAAAGAGAAGAACGAGAGAGAGAAGGCCTCCAGGGCTGCTGGGTCCTTCTCCTTCATGCGGGTCCTACCGATCCTATAGATGTCAACAGGGACGACTCCATGTCGCGGCCCTGTTCGTCACTGGCGTCATGCGCAGGCGTCATCTGCCGGTCATGGCATTCCACTCCGTTCCGACGGACATCGTGGTGAACTAACGCACCTATCAGCGTCCGTACGAGGATTATGCAGAACAGCACCGGCACGCCCGACACTGTTCTTGATGTGAATCCCCAAGTATGGCCCATCATGGTCACGGGTTACATCGAGGCGTGCTAGCCTCTTCCCTGGCGTCGGAGTTTTGACCTAGGTCCATACGCTTGGACCTGGAGTGGTTGGCGGAGGTATGGTCCCTGTTGTACGAGACGGAACCCACGTCCTCGAGGTTGGGCAAAATGGAGCCCACGACCTTGGGCGAGATGGAAATCGCGTCCCTAGAGTCGGGCGAGACGGAGCCCGCGGCCTCGAGGTCAGGCAAGACGGAGCCTGCGGCCTCGAGGTTGGGCGAGACGGAACCCGCATCCTTGGGGTCGGGCGAGATGGAGCCTGCACCCAAGGGGTCGGACGAGACGGAGCCCGCGGCCTCGAGGTCGGGCAAGACAGAGCTTGCGGCCTTGGGGTCGGGCGAGCCCTTTTTATACGTCTCGAGCCATCCGGGTAAGCCAGCGTGGGCGCTAACTTTCTTGCTCTGGGTATCCCTAATATCGATGCCCGACAGTAGCCCTCGAGCCTGCGGAGGAGTAGAATACTCCTTTGGAGACTTTTTCGGACGGGAGGACTCTGAGGACCTTGGCCTTCTTTTTTAACCCGCGGCGTGTCCTAGTAGGACGACGATTCCCTTTTGTCACGATCAGTCTTCTTGGGGGCATATAACCGTAGGATTCGGGAGGTCGGAAATATTTTTCTTCATTCCGGTCCCCTAGGATCCGATCGGTCCACCGTCGTACTGCGATCGCGCGTTCGGTCTCCTTGCGAGTCCAACTTCCCTCGAGCCCCCACTCGTAGCAAGGGTCCGATCGAGGGTCGGCTCGTCTTTGTGATCGTCATCCCTCGAGCGTTTTTTTCGATAAAATGGAGGGGCTGAGCCATGCCACGTTTTCCCTCGATGGACGAAACATGGTGCTCGGTGAGCTGTTAACAGGCTAGTCCGAGTGGGGCCCTGGCTTCCCGTTCATGAGGGTCTGGCATGGGTCAGCTGGTGACCGACTCTAGACTCTTGGCGGCCAATCCATATAGTTCTTGGGTCCGTTCGACCGGTCCCAAGGGCTTGTTGCCTTTTTTCGAGGAAAAACCATAAACTAGGAACCGACCAAGACTCGAACATGGGCCGAGATGGCCGTGGCGCTCGTGCGCCCGGGTACTGACCGCTAGTGGGCCCATCCCTTTCCACCCCTCGCACTAAGGGTGCCCTAGAGCGGCTGTGAACCTGTCGGCGGGACAGCCTTTGAACTCCTAGTCCTGAATGGGCCATAGAAGCGTTTTCAGCTCTGCATCCCTGCTTACCTGCGACGGTTCTTGGCCCATCGACCGGGCGAACCGTCATCCGGCGTGTCCTTCGAGGGCACGGCCAGAGATAGCGTGCACAATCTTCGGAGGGAGGTGACGTGACGCGGCACAGTGGGCGCGTGAACCTAAACGGACGGTTCGCCTTCTCACCCCGCTCCGTCCTACTGGTTATGGTTGGGGGGGTGGGGGGTTGTGTGGAGGAGGGGGAAGAAGCGTATGCCTTAACGGCAATTAGAGAGAAAATGAGAGGTCCTTCCGACAAATTATTGGTTTTAGTCGATCTGAGCCGTCCGATACCGATCGAGCAGCTAGGAGCTTGCACGTGTCAAGGGTTTAGCCCTTGTCCCTTGCATCCACGTGACGAACGCCATGGCGCTTGCGGTTCGCCTCATCGGCCGCCGCCAGCTCCTCCCGTCGCCGCTCGCCGCCGCCGTTGCTCACCTCTCTGCTGCTTCCCAGAGCCCGTGCCACCACCACCACCACCCACTTCCGATCCCCGCGCTCCCGTTGCCCCCTCGTGAGCTCCCTCCTTTTGCTCTTCACTCGCGAAGCTTCTCATGGTACTCCCGCTCCGGCTCCGCCTCCGGGTCTGGTCCCAGTCCCGGCACCGCTGCTGCGGACGCTCCCGGAGAGGATGTGTACACCGAGAAGGAAAGCGTGTACTTGGATGGCGTGACAACTGTTGATGATGGGGAAGGGGTCGCCAACGGAGCGGGTGCTGCGGCGGATGCCGTGGGAGGTGCCGCCGGCGCCACGGCCGACGGCGTCGGGGGAGTGTCGGAATTGTCTGTTAGCACAGTTTTGGACCTCATGGACGGGTTCCATAGCCTCACCGGACTGCCGTGGTTGGCCTCTTACTGCTGAAAAAAAAGCTTTCCATTTCCCGTTATTTTTGGCAACACATTCTCTCGTGCTAATTTGAGGCTATGCTTTTGCTTGGAATATCGTTTTTGCTTGTATTTTTGCATATATTATGGATATCCCCTGTCATTGAGCCAACGAGTCTAGTTTAAGTTTAATTGTTGATGTTCACCACAGGTGGATGACAATCTCCTTTTCTACTGTGGCCATGAGACTGTTGATACTTCCTGCCCTCATAGTGCAGCTTCAGAAGATTGCTAAAATTGGTGAAGTATTCCGAAAATGTAAGTTCTACTGCCTGCTCTGCAAGCTTCATATTGTCTGGTGACGCAACAACACATCGGCTATCAGGTGCCCGTAAACAAAAATGATCAATATCTTTATTCAACTTGCAGAAGTTGAGCAGAAGTATATTCTAAATTCCCAATGGTTTAGTTTATGTAATTTAATATGTTTAGCATCCAGTGACAATTAACAATCAATACCCCTGTGCCTTGATTCAAACAAACAAAATGATCAATACCCCCTCCTGATGTAATAGTATGATAACGCCTACTGCCTAGTATATTGTTTGACTCAAAATGCTTATGTTAGGGGAGCCTGATTTCAAAGATACATCTGTGGCATTGGCTTTAATAGATTGTGCATTTTCCATGTGTTTCTGATTGGACTCTCCTATATCTTTTTTTTTGAAGTGTCCACTTCATTACCCACTCCTCAGCCTGGAAATAACTTCCGTGAACAGTATGCTCTGTTCCAGAAGAAAAAGAAGGAGTTTGGTTGTCCCTCATTTCTTTGGAATTTTGCCTATTTTTCGGTACAGGTAATGATATAAATATTGTGATAAGATCTTTTGGCTTCTGCCCTTCACATAGTTTAATATTAGTTACAGATCTTATGATGATGTCAGTTGATTTTGAAATGTACATTTTGTTGTTCCTAATTATGTTCTCATCTCTTCTGCCCTCTCTATTTTGTTGCAGTTCCCTTGCTTTATACTTTGGATGATGAGTATACGGAGCATGTGCTTGAATAATCACCCTGGATTTGATAATGTATGTTCAAGGTATCTCTGTACTTTTTCCTCTATTCCTTGTACTAGTCCCATATTTTGTGAAGCGAGTATGATATGATTCTTAAGGAGTTAAGGCCACAATGTTAGCAGCCATAGTTGTTGTTGATACTGTTTCCATTTTATATGTAGTCATGTTCTATATTCTTTATTGTATTGTTTAAATTAACTGTTGATGCTTTAGACAAAGATTAAGTTGTTAATTTCACAGTTAGGATGCAACTTATTGAATCTATAACAAACATTTATACTCCATATTCAGTACTAGAATTACTATGTCACTATTGGCCAATTGCATAGAGTTTAATGCACTTACTTGTCCTTTACCTAGCTATGAGAAGAAAGAAAAAGATGCCAAGGTGTGAAGTACTGGATTACATTATTGAATATTGATACCATGTGGTCCCAGGTGTTTTAAGGAACTACTGTGTCAGTTGAGCTACTAGAGATATCTTGCTTAACATACGTTAAGTTGCATTAGTTCTTTTAGAGATTCAGAGCTGTTGATAATTGTGGTTATTAGGTAAAGGGAATGTATATCCAGGGGCATGGTGAGGTGGTTGAAGAGGTTGCGGACTGGATTCGGCTGAAGCTAGTCAGCCAAAGTTGCCAACATCAGGGTAGTGAATATGGACTCACTGGCGTTTGATACCGTAAAGCTTTGATGCCATGTTAGGCACTCAACAAATAAGTTGTATTGAGTTGAAAACTGGTATATATACAAGAGAAGAAAGGACATATGGGCAACACTTAGACTTGATGTGCCAAAAAGCCAAAAACATATCAAACTATATGCTAGTATTGATAGTAGTATGGTACTATAGTTACCATTTATTTCCCAGATATTCATTGTCTAATGGCAAGTGTATCCTGTTTGTGAAGCATACTTTTTTTTTTGCAAGGATTATATTCATACTATTACGCTGTGTGGTTAACTCATTTTGATTAAATATAGATATAACTTCCTATTGTTTATTTCTGTACTACTAAACAGGGTGGGATTCTGTGGTTCCATAACTTGTCTGAGTTTCCACATGGCACTTTAGGTCCCATCTTTCCTATCTTAGTTGCTGGTCTGCATTACCTAAATGTTCAGGTACTCTCTTGCCAATGGCTTTGTCTACTATTCTCCCTTTACAATGTGTTTCCTTTTGCTTTGTAAGTCTAGTCTCTAGTACCAGGCCAATACACGGAAAGTGTAACAAGTTAAAATTCATGACTGGGTTAATTTCCTTCTGGTAGGTTCTCACTGTGTGATAATTAATTTGAATTTCACATACAACGTGTGGTTAAGAATCATGCAAGAAAGTTGGTGTACAAGCGATGGCAACATTGAGGGTCTATTATGAGCTTAGATTAAACTAGTGCAGTAAGGGTTAACTTGTTGGATGGATTATAGGTTGGTGTGAACTGGTGATTTTGGTTTCTGACAATCATTTTTGGTCTTATTGTGTGTTAATGTTCAAAAGATCTTTCCAAACGTAGAACCTGGGGGGAGGGGCAGGGGTCAGCACTGTGATATGCATTAAGTTTGGCCATGTTCTTATAAAACCTTTTGTTTAAATAGAAACATTGTTAAGTTATTTTTTTGCTAAGTAGATCAACAATGATGGTTTGTAATCTTATGAAGCTATTAGTAGGAATTTGTTTGTTCTAAACTCTCCCTGAGACTGACTTCATCTGTTGTCTCAGATTTCTTTTCAGGGGTCCCAGATCAAGGATCATCCAGGAATTTTTGGCTTGCTGGCTAAGGTATGATCCAGAAAACCAATCACAGGGATACATGTAGCTAGTCGACTAGCTGTTGTAAATTCTTAATAAGTTATCAGTATAAGTAACCCATTACTCAGATTTTGTAATGAAGAGTAAAGAACATGGATGGTGGCCATCAATCAGAAAATCAAGTGTTCTTTTTTAATCTAAGTATATATGATGTGTATAGTGTACTTGGGCAGTTGGCCTTAGGAGCTATGGCCCATATGATGTTGTTAGCTTACATGGATCATGGGGGTACCTACAATTGATGAAATGAAGTGTTTTGGACAGGGTTGGATGGTCCTGAGCCCCTGACAGCAGCAGGGTGTCATGTGGAGTAAATTATCGGACTAATGATGATGAACTGCCCCTTTTACTTGTTTGGTGGCAATCAGTGGAGGTCAATGAAACACTTGTGGGGTTTAGATGGTAAATATTACTAGCATTACAACCAAGGTTGTTAAAATCCCATAGATTCAGTTCTGGGTTTAGGGTTCAGTTCTGTTAAGCACTCTGTCTTCCTTTCTTGTACAGCTGCTCTAGTTTAGCTCTGTTGCCCTCCTCAGGCATGCTTCCCTTTTTGTTTCTTCTTGTATAGAGTTGGTGTTGTTTTTGTTTAATAAAAAGTTTATAGTGGGGGCCTCCCCTGCAGTATTTTCAACAACAACAACAACAACAATATAGCCTTTCAGTCCCAAGCAAGTTGGGGTAGGCTAGAGTTGAAACCCACCAAAAGCTCCAAATCATGGTTCAGGCACTTCAATAGCTGCTTTTCAAGTACTCCTATTCAAACATAGATCTTTAGGTATATCTCAAGCTTTCAAATCTCTTTTTATTGTTTCCCCCCATGTCAATTTCGGTCTTCCTCCACTTCTCATATTATTAGCTTGGCTTAGGACTCCACAATGCACCGGTGCCTCTGGAGGTCTCCTTTGGACATGGCCAAACCACCTCAACCGATGTTGGACAAGCTTTTCTTCAATTGGTGCTACCTCTAGGTGATCACGTATATCATCGTTCCGAACTCGGTCCATTCTTATGTGACCACAAATCCATCGCAACATACGCATTTCTGCAACACTCAGTTGTTGAACATGTCGAATCTTTGTAGGCCAACATTCTGCTCCATACAACATAGCCGGTCTAATCGCCGTTCTATAGAACTTGCCTTTTAGCTTGTGGTACCCTCTTGTCATAGAGAATGCCAGAAGCTTGTCGCCACTTGATCCACCCTGTTTTGATTCTATGGCTAACGTCTGCATCAATATCTCCATCCCTCTGTAGCATCGATCCCAGATACCGAAATGTTTCCTTCTTAGCCACTACTTGACCTTCCAAACTCACATCTCCCTGCTCCTGTACAACTCCGCCAAAGTCGCATCTCATGTATTCAGTTTTAGTTCTGCTCAATCTAAAACCTTTAGACTCAAGGCTCTGCCGCCATAACTCTAGTTTCCTATTTACTCCCGTCTGGCTTTCGTCCACTAATACTACATCATCAGCGAACAACATACACCAAGGGATATCCCCTTTTATGTTCCTGGTAACCTCATCCATTATCAAGACAAAGAGATACGGGCTTAAGGCTGACCCTTGATGAAGTCCAATTTTAATCGGGAAGTAATCTGTGTTACTATCGTTTGTTCGAACACTAGTCACAACATTGTTGCACATGTCCTTGACGAGGGTCACGTACTTGGATGGGACTTTATGTTTGTCCAAAGACCACCACATAATATTTCTTGGTATCTTGTCATAAGTCTTCTCCAAGTCAATGAAAACCAAGTGGAGGTCCTTCTGCTCTCTAAACCGCTCCATAACCTGTCTTATTAAGAAGATTGCTTCTGTGGTTGACCTTCCGGGCATGAAACCAAATTGGTTTGTTGATATCTGTGTCGTTCCTCGCAAGCGCTGCTCGATGACTCTCCCATAACTTCATAGTGTGTCTCATCAACTTAATTCCCCGATAATTAGTACAACTTTGGATATCTCCCTTGTTCTTGTAGATTGTACCAATATGTTTGTTCTCCACTTCTCAGGCATCTTGTTCGATCGAAAGATATTGTTGAACATCTTGGTTAGCCATACTATAGCTATATCTTCGAGACATCTCCACACCTTGATTGGGATACCATTAGGGCCCATCGCTTTGCCCCCTTTCATCCTTTTCAAGGCTTCTCTGACCTCCGATTCTTGAATTCTCCGCACAAAGCGCTTGTTAGTGTCATCAAACGAGTTGTCCAGCTGAACGGTGGTGTTCTCGTTCTCACCATTGAACAATTTATCAAAATACTCTTGCCATCTATGTCTGATCTCATCCTCCTTCACCAAGAACTGCTCACTCTCATCCTTTATGCACTTGACTTGGTTGAAGTCCCTTGTCTTCCTATCGCGAGCCCTAGCCATCCTATAAATGTCCTTCTCTCCTTCCTTTGTATTGAAACGTCGGTAAAGGTCCTCATAGGCCCGCCTCTTTGCCTCACTCACCGCTTGTTTTGCAGTCTTCTTTGCCACCTTGTACTTCTCTATGTTGTTTGCACACCTGTCATGATACAAGCGTTTATAGCACTCCTTCTTTTCCTTAATAGCCTTTTGCACATCTTCATTCCACCACCAAGTGTCTTTCGAGTCGCATCCGCTCCCTTTGGTCACTCCAAGCACCTCTGAAGCAACCTTCCGAACGCATGTTGTCATCTTCTCCCACATGCTGTTTGCATCGTCTTCATCATTCCAACGGCCCTCTTCAATGATCTTTTCCTTAAAGACCTTTGATGCCTCCCTTTCTAATTTCCACCACTTCGTTCTAGCAACCCTAGCTTGTTTGTTCCCACGAGCTTGCATCAGAAAGCAGAAGTCAGCCACCATCAGCTTGTGTTGAACGACCACACATTCTCCAGGTATCACCTTACAGTTCACGCATGTTCGTTTATCCCTCCTTGTAAGGACAGTCGATTTGACTAGAGTACTGGCCGCTATTAAAGGTCATTAAATGGGACTGTCTCTTACGGAAGAAAGTGTTAGCTATCATTAGATCAAAAGCTATGGCGAAGTCTAAGACTTTCTCTCCCTCCTGGTTCCTACTACCATATCCGAAACCCCCATGATCCGCCTCGAAACCTGCACTTGATGTACCTACATGGCTATTAAGATCACCTCCTATAAAGAGCTTCTCGCTACTAGGAACAGCTCTAACCAAGCGATCTAAGTCTTCCCAGAAAAGCCGCTTAGCACTCTCATCATAGCCTACTTGGGGGGCATACGCACTAATTACGTTTATGACCATATCACTAATGACAAGTTTAACTAAGATGATCCTATCCCCTTGCCTTCTCACCTCCACCACACCATCCTTGAGGCTCTTATCAATCAAAACTCCAACTCTATTTTTATTTGAAGTTGTCCCTGTGTACCAGAGCTTGAAGCCGGTATTGTCCACCTCCTTCGCCTTCTGCCCCTTCCATTTAGTCTCTTGGACGCATAAGATATTTACACGCCTCCTAACCGCTGTGTCCACTAACTCTCTTAACTTACCTGTAAGGGACCCTATATTCCAGCTACCTACATTCCAGCCTCCTAACCCTACATTCCTCCCCTGCTGTATTTTCCGCTCAAAAAAAGGTTGTTAAAATCATAATCCTGAATCTGATTGGAACTCCACCGGTAGGATCGCAAATCGATCATAACTTACTAGAATCACAAAATTGTAGATTCTATTTAATAGAATCATAGAATCAACGCAATCAACTAAGGTCATAAAGTCGTAAAGTTAGATGATAGAATCAAGATTTTAACAACTATGATTACAACTGTCTCCCACTTGTTTTCTTTCTGTTGTTACATTGCACTGGAACCACCACTGCCAAATGGGGCATTGTTGTTGCATTTGTATGATTGATGTGGTTGCTATACTGACCTCCCGATTTATACCCAAGTACGAGCTATGGTTGGTACATATGAATACGCATAATACCATTCTTAGAGTTAGAGGTATGAATTATGTTCGGTGGGCTGCTCTCAACCTTGATGTCTACAATTAGGTATTAAGATTTTTTTTCCCTCTTTAGTGAGGTCCATTGAGATACCTGTGAATTTATTTCAGGTTGACTGTTTACTTTGGACGTTTTCTATTTTCGCTACTTTTATGTAAATCTGTCTTGTTCTGAAAATATTTCTTTCCTGTTTGTAGTACTATAGAATATACCTCGATGTCCTGACTATCCCTTTGTTTCTTATCGCATACATGGTTCCTCAGGTCAGTTACTTGCATTTTTCCTTTGCTTTATTGCATATGTGATTCCTCCGATCAGATACTTGCATTTTGTTTTTATGTGGTTTCGGTCTTGCGGACAAATGCTGTGTGGTCGATTAGCATTTCCAGATTTTGTTCTCAAGTTTGCTGGGCAATAAATTGGCCTAATTATTATTGTGGAATTTCATAACCATTGTAGATGCTTTAGTATTTGCATTGGTTTCCAGCAATACACTCTATTAGGCACATTGTTCCATTCGCATTACATTACAATCCTTCTAATATCACAATAATGACAGGCAGACACCACTAATTTCTGCTTGTGCTCTCAGAAGCAAACTAGACACAGTTGGATGAATAAGATATTGCATCTGGAGAGGGAAAGCAGGTTGTGCAGAACTGTGGGCTGTGGCAAAACCTAATTTCTTTTCGTAGGATTTTGAAACTAAAAGTACAATACTCATACATTGTGAGATGATGTGAACTAATTTGCACGAAATTGTTTAGTCAATGATATTTTTGCTACACCAACATGCTTATTATAGCCAAACTGGTTGCAGAAGAAGTATCACACTTGTGTGCAACTTTTGTTTCACCCAAATAGCAATTCAGATGCTGAATTCCGGTTTTTGTAATCTTTGATTGGCAGGGAAGCCTGGTCTACTGGACTACGAATAGTTTATTTTCTGTAGCTCAGGTTAGAGCATAATTTTTACTTGTATTATGAAGTCATTTCCTTTTCAATTTGATATATTGTGAATTTGTGATAATCTTGTATTATTTTCTTAGTAACTCTATGCCTAAATCTCAATATGATTTTTGTGGTAAAGTAATAGTAAACCTCATCCAAAAAATAGGGAAGATGGATCACATGTTCTGGTAGAATTATCTCATTTCTTTTCTGTTTTTTTGTTGGGTGTTGGGGGGGGGGTTGGGTTGCCTTTGATCAAATACATGTTCAAATATCAACATGGTAGGTATGTGTTGTAAGTTTGTAGCATTTTTATGCTTATGCTCCCAATAAATCAGCAAGTGAAGGCTAATATATGATCCTAAGAACACCTTGACGGAGATACTAAATATTCCACAGCAGATGGTATGATAATGCAACGGCTGTCAAGAATCCCGAAGAAGTTGCTTAGAACAGATAGATGCATCCCAACCTCTATTGCTATTGTGTAAACTCCAACAGGAAAAAATGCTTATGAATTCCCCCTTTTGTTATTAATTTCCTATTTCTATCCTTTGAGCAGATCAGGTTCCATGCAATTTAATTTGAACAAGCTTGATGCCGCGAAGTCAGCATTGTGTACTTAATGTTACATTCTGTTTTTTTTCAAATGATTAAATCGCAGCAATTGTCCTTGAGAAATGATGCTGCCCGCAAGCTGTTGGGATTGCCAGATACTAGGGCTCAGGTTAGTTACAGAGCACAAAAGTCACCTCTTGAGGTACCTGAGATGATGCAGGCATGCCCATCTACTTTTTGTGCTCTTGTTATTTTCATTATGTGCAATTGAATCATGATGCTGAAGTTATCATGAATTTACAGAGGCCACTGCTTGAAGATGCTGACATGCAAACGAAATCGATGTCATCTGATAAGGGAACTGCCAGTGAGAGTACAGCTCCTAATTTTGTAATGGAAAGTATGGAAGGAAATATATCTGTGTCCAGTTCACCTGAGGAGCTACTTGAAGTATGAATGTTTACACAATTGTTTTGTCTTGGAATATTGTTCCGGTATGAATTCTGATGCATATACATATATGTTCATCACTAGCAAGCATTACAGTATCTGGGGACTGGCTGCCGAGATCAAGCTCTTCCACTGATCAGGTAAGTTGGTGTTGTGCTTTGTCTAATCAATTGTTGGCTATTCCATTTGCAAACAATGGGAGTTGGTGATCAATGTTGCACACAGGACAGCAGTAGAGAGAAACCCAGATCTGTCTGTGGCATTGATTGGAATGGGACAAACCCTGTTCTCAAATAAATTGTTTCCTGAAGCTGCAGTTTGTTTTGAACATGCTATACCAAAGGTCTGTTGTTACCTCAGACGATTTTCATGATCTGAGACAGTAATTTAGTAAGACTCAATGCTCTCGATTGTGTAGATTCAAGAAGATGACCCTCTTCTTGTGCTTGCATATTTCGGGGCAGGTCTTTCAAACGAGCGTCAGGTAGAGTAATGCTGCATTTGGACTCAGTTTATAAAAACATTTGGAATAAGAGTGAACAACATAAGCATTGCTTCGGTTTCCAATGTAGGGGGATAATGAGACCGCAATCAAACTCCTGCAGAGAATAGCAGAGCTCAAGGAACCGGAAAAGCCCATCAACAAAACCTGCTACTTCCAAGGGATGCTTACTTTGGGAAGGTAAAGTCCTTTTATAGATCATTCTGTTACAAATGGTCCATCGATACGATGCGCTATGGCTACCAGTAACCTAATTCTAGAGGGTAGCTTGGCCCAGCATGTAGCATGTAGCCACACACTGTGGTTCAACTCCATTGTTGATTTTATTTATGTGGCTCTGCTTTCCTAAAATGCTGGACAGTTGCTAAACGTGCTGACATTGGTTATTGCAGTATATTATCTAGAGAAGGCCGGAATTCTGAGGCTGCCAAATATCTGCGGATGGCTATTGCTTATGATCCTTCAGTAGAAAGACTTCTTAAGGAATGCGAGGAAGGAATGGATGATCAACCAAAGCCAGAGAAGTGATGTGCTGCACCTGAAAAGGCCACAGTAACAGATAGCATACTGCTTTTGTTTTTGAACACTAAAACAAGGTTTGTCTGGAATTGAAATTCTGGAATGCAAGCCAGCAAATCCTAGACAATTGCCGCCATAGAAGAAATATGAAACCAGAGGGTGGCAATAGCACGATCAGAATATCTAGGCCATACTGCTGCCTTTGAAGTCTGCGGCAACCTCACACACATCTGTTGTCCAATGCACACCATCCAGTGTTCTTGAGCCCTAAGCCCCAACAGACTTCCTTGTAAATTGAATGCCCAACTTGTGTTCTTTGGTAGATTATAGTCACTTCAAATTTTGTAAAGAAATCAATACGCAGCAGAAATTTCAGTGACTTCGTGATTTTTTTAAAAAAAACATGTGCATGACCTTACGTTACTGAACATTTCTTGCCGTTTGATTGATGATAAAGTTCTCCCCATCGTAAGATCAAAACTTATTTTTGATCTGCTGCCTTTAAAGTAATTTTGTAGCTCAAATATTATTTTGTCCATGGCATGAGCCATCGTGGATTTAACATACAAGTCTTCCATGAATTTTTTTGTTACAAGTACACGGTATTGTAAAATTAGTACTCAAATAATAGTATCAGAGTTCTCGTTCTTGCAACAGCAGCATCTCTGACGGCATTCAAACTGTTACAAGGTAGGAACTCAAACAAGTAGGTCATTCTAAGCCGAGAACAATAGCTAACCGCGTGGGAAACAATCTTGAATTCACCACCACAAGCTGGTGTCCTATGTAAACGTTTGACCTTGAGCATGAATCCTCATAGGCGCCAGATAATCGTTACATCCATTTCGCTAGTACACAGGGAAATCAGGATCAACATCTCGTCCCCACGCCTGCAGCCCACCGATGATATCCTTCGCTGAGGCAAATCCCTTCTCGTGGAGAAGCTTGACGGCTCTTTGAGAGTCATTGCCTCTTCTACACAGGACAACCAAGGTTGACGCCTCTCCTGTTTCCTTCAGTGAGGTTTCAAGTGTAGGCAGCTTCTCCTCCAACATGGAGAGCGGGATGTTCAGAGATGGAGAAATCGAAGCTATTTGGAAGTGATGTGCAGGTCGTACATCCAACAATAGATGAGGTTCACCATTGTCGACCAGATTTTTGTAATCTTGGCAAGTGATTCGGGCGCTCTCTGGGAGTATGTTCACACTTGGTGCTGCCTGCAGTAAATGTAACAGTGGATGAGGACACATAGATGTCAAGATCATTCTTGATATGATCTGAACTGCATCCATTCACATTACCTTATCAGACATTGGTGATTGTGTGAAGTTTTCATAGTCAAACTTCTGAAAATCTTGTTCCGTGAAAAAGGAATTTTTGCCACAATGGGTGCAATCTGGAGAGCTTCCACGAAGCTTAACCTGCAAATATACGTAGACATGATAATGAGCTATATTAAGACAGTCCTATAGCTTGCGTCCAAGCAATGCAAACAACTTCGAAGGACCAAAGGCTGTTAATAATTTGCAGGATGACCAGAACTACATTGATGACCATAATCCACTTAATGGCAGACCACCTGCAAATAGGATGAATCCTCAAACATGGTTTTAAATGCCATTGGCGACTGGAAATCACAGTAAGTTCTTGGAGAAGAAACCAGGCAAGATCATGCGAAAGCTTCAGTGGCTACTTCACAATTAGATTCTTTTAAAAGTTTTAGAAGGTTTGTAACTAACTACTGGTGCTGGGAATACGTTAGTTACCAGCTCTCTGCGAAGGTCTGGAAAACATTAAAACAGGGGAGTTAACCCTGCTAGCAACAGCTATGTTCCCAGAATCTAAATGGCTCGAAGGTATTATATATTGGATCAAAAGCACAAAACTAAACTTTATGAGGCACAATCAAGATGTGACCATCACATATAAGGATACAACACAGTAGAAAAAGGTTGTTCCCATAAGAAAAGAGAGTCAAAGTTTCTCTCTCTCTCTTTTTTTCACGAACAGGCAGAGAGCTGTGTATCATTATATTAAGAAGAAAAAGGTTCGTAACCCATACACCAAACAACAAGACACACTTTTCTCACTAGTGCTGAGAATGATCCTATAAAGGATTACTTTCTTGTTAGAACCAATTTCAATTCTTTTATAATAAAACATGATTGGCAACATTATCCTATCGCACTATTGTAATTCTTGTATTAGACTCCAATCTGTGATAAATATACTAGAAAGAAGATTTAAGTTAAAACTAGATAGGCGGATGCAGCATTGCCATCCCCCGATGGACGATGGTGCTGGGATTAGGATAAATTGTGATCATGCATCCAAAGACAATAAATTTACAGAGTAAAGTCACGTACAATTCTAACACGAGCAGAGAGTGCATCAAATAGTAGCATTCTTCCACATAGGGGCTCACCAACACCAGTTGCAACCTTTATAGCCTCCAGAGCTTGTAAGCAACCAATCACTCCCGGAACTAGTAAACAAAACAGTAGTTAGTACACCAGTGCAAAACTATGTCTAATAAAGTAATTAACAGGGCATCAATCATATATAGCAGCAAACTATATAAACTAATTATACAAATTGCTAACTTAACTGAGGTGTCTACACTGATTTCTTGTAAAAGCACAATAAATACCACAATATTTAAGAACACCCTGAAGAAAAAGCCATTTTAGTAATTACATCATTGAGTGAACCAACAAAAACCTGTAGCCACTGAATAATTAAGGATTAATATGGACATGAAAAAATATTAAAATTACACAACATTGGAGCCACTAACTCATGATTTAAAATATCCCATTTGGGTTGAAGTCCACATCATATAAACAAAGAAGTTTGATGAATTTTAAACAGGACAAAAAAAATCTAAGTTTTTGCCCACTGTACTAATGACGAGCTTCTACAGTGTCACCTACCAACCCCAAGAACACCACTGTCTGAGCATCTCTGGCAGGCTGCCACAGGTGGTGGACATGGAAAGAGGCACCGATAGCATGGACTTCCATTATGATGATAAACAGTCAACTGTTAGAGAAGACAATGAATGAATGAATGAATGAAAGATATAAGGTGAAGTAAAAAGGGTGCAATATCTTTGGCAAGAAAGATGCTTACCTGCCCTTCTAAACCTAATGCCGCACCAGATACAAGTGGCTGCAAGAAGTAGGTCAAATGTAAGTGACTGATCAATGCATGAATACATGAAATCAATAAAAAAGATATTACACTATATCGTATTGATGGGGTAACATGGCAGAGCAAGAATTCCATATCAAATATAGCGTGCATCATTTACAACAAAAATAAAGTTACCTTGTTCAGCAAAACACAACAATCACTGATCATATACCTAGTAGGAAGGTTGTCAGTTGCATCAACAACTATATCATATCTGAGGTTGTTTTAGTTAATGCTGAAAACAAGAGCGTTGCCTTTGAGAAAAAAATACTGTATCTGTCACAGCATATATTGTAAGGATACTTCCGCACAGCCTCCAAAGCATTGCATGGCTTCAGAGTATGATGATGCTCTACTACCTTGATAGAGGAATTAATCCTGATTTGAGACAACATATGTGATATAGTGAAATAGTAGCATCAAATAGTACATTTGGTTGGCAACCAATGCAGAGAAAACTGCCAAAAGGATAGTTTCTTACTCACGGCAAGCATCAGCTGCTGATTTCACTTTTGATTGTCCAACATATGCTTCTTTATGAATTATCTAAGAGAGTTTGAGAACAAAAAACAAGGTTAGCACTGATATGTATGACCGCCACAGGTTAAAATAACCAATTTTGATCATGGGTTATGTTCTTGTTTTATCAAGCGGAACTCTCTCACTTCACTACAAATTTGCTAGTTTATGAGTGCATATTTATATCTCCCTTCTAATTGAGTTACCAAGAACAACAAGAATACATCATGCAGATGATTCAGTGTTTAAATATAATCCAAAGAAAATATTGAGAACGCTAGATAAGAGGGACAGAAGACATGCCAAATTATTTCACCTGTCGATGAAGGTTATTCAGTTCAACATCATCACCATCCACAATGCCCAAGCAACCTAATAAGATAACAAGCTGTAAGCAATGATACATTAGTGAATACAACAAATTAGTGAACTGGAGCCCACCAACAAATTCACTTTACACATAAGATATGTAAAAAACTTTGTCAAGGAGAAGGACTACGTCTAGAAATCTGTCTTATCATTAAAGAAATATAATTTCTTCCTTGAGAAACTAACATTAAACACAACTTCACAGCAGAGTATGAGGCAGCTGTTGAGAAGGAAAAAACATGGATCTTCCTAGCTATAACTGTGTCCTTTGGAACAATCAGATTGAAGAATCTTTGCAGCATTTGTTCATTATCTGTCCGTTTGCTTCTGCCTGTTGTAACCTACAACCTCTGTTCCAAATTATAATTCGTCTGACTTTTCTTTCCCCAAGTTTGACCACTAGTCTTATTCAAAAATTTGAGCAAAATGTCACTTATTTTGTTGTGGCTTGCTTTATTAATAAAAGTTCTTCAAGAATGACTTAAATTTGACTATGTTTGCACAAATTTTTTGAATAAGACGAGTGGTCAAACTTGAGGTCAAAAAAGTCAAACGAATTATAATTTGGTACGGAGGGAGTAGTTAATGTGCAGACAAGCTCAGACCTGGACCCTTTTGAATGTCTTGATCAGTTCAATCAGCAACTTAACATGCCCTTCTTTATGGAAATTATCATCATTATGTGCTGGCGCATTTGGAAGGCAAGAAATGATCTAATTTTCCAAGGAATCCAACCGTCTGTTTTGACTTCCAAGAGCTTTAAATCAGAGTTTTCTCTGTTCACCATGAGGGCAAAGCGGAACTACTTCCCTCTAATTGATACATGGATAGAAAACTTAGTTTAATTCGGTTAACTTTCTTTGTTTCTTAAGCTTGTTTGTACTTCACTTGGGTTAACTCATTACTTTTCAATTTAAAATATGTATTGCAGTAGGCCTCCTGATTCCCTCAAGAAAAAACTTCGCAGCAGAGAGGAAAATTACCGACGCCACAAGCAGCTAGATACAATGCCACGGGAGAGCCCAAACCTCCAGCCCCAACCACTAAAATCGACGACTGTGACAGCTTCCGCTGGCCTGCCAGATAGATGACAAAGGGTCAGAGCCTCAGAGGATCAGCCGAAACGAGGTTGCTACACTGCACCTTTTTTCCCAGCAATATACTGCAATTGTGATGACACATCGGAAGCAGAAGAGGCAAGCGTTATATACTAGTAGTAAACAAGAGAAGGGGGGCATGGAGCAACCAGGAAACCATATTAATGGAAGCAAGTCTGAGACTTTGGAGGTAGGGAGCCGTGCTGATTGAAACGAAACAACTGACCTTCGACCCCGAAGTCCGGGAGAAGGAGGTGGCGGCTGTACCGGTAGATCATATCAGCCGGGAGGCCATCGTCCCGCGCAAACCCGTTGCCCACGCGTCTCTGGCACGCGACACTCCCGCCGCACGCACCATCCTCTACTCCTTTCCCCGCCGCCGCACCGCTGACTCCCGCAGGCACCGCCCCGAGCTGCGATTCCAGCAGCCGTATCCGGCCGTCGAGCTCATCCCGCTCTGCCCGAAGCTTCTTCAGCTCCCGCTCTATCGCCTCCCTCCTGCCGCCGCCGCCGCCGCCGCCGCTGCCGCCCATCCCTCCGCAGTCCGCACCTGGACGCTTTGCTCACTGCTGCCGTGTCGCCTCAACCGCCGAAATTGTCTCGCCAAAGCCGCCGAAATCAGCCGCGTCTTCCCACGTGGGCTCGGACCACGTAAGTAAATACGTAAAGCTCGGCCCACGTAGAATACTACGTAAAGCCCGGCCCAGTAAGAGATCACTTGTGTTAAGAGGCGAGGTGGTAATAGCGCGCTTTGCCCGTCAGATTCGGTCGGGACTCGGGGTCTCGTCGTTTGCCCCCAGCCCCCCTTGGCGCCGTTCCCTCGGCTCCTCGTCGGCGGCGGAGAGGAGGGGATGGCGCACCGGCTGCTGCGGGACGCGCAGGCGGACGGGTGGGAGCGGTCGGACTTTCCCATCATCTGCGAGTCATACCTCGGCGACAACCCCTACGTCCGGATGGTAACACATCTAACCCTACCTGAATGATTTGTGAGCTTCTCCTTGGCGTTGTGATGCGGTTTGCACCGCTGTGGTCCTCTTGATTTGATTTTCATTTGTGATTTCTTATGCTCGATGGGATCCGGACCTAGGTCACGCTTCTGTTTAAGTGTCGAATCTTGTGCACGTGTGGCATCAGTTGTTTTACATATTGGTTTTTTTGTGAAGTTGTTTCTTATAGATGTGCTGTTGAACATGAGAATAGATCGTTGAGGATGTTTGATGCTTGCTTCGGGATTGTGCACTGCGAAATGCATTGCTGTAGTAGTAGTAGTTTAGGGGCCGTTTGCTTCGTTTGGTTCTCCTCACCTCACCTTCCTTAGCCAGGAATGGAAAGAGGTAACTGTTTGGTTTGGAGTCTGGGAAAAATATTTGCTCTTACTGTTGATGGTTCTGCAAGATCAGTAGTGCAGTACGGTGGTTTTGCCATATGCATAGTGTAGTTAACAAGATGGTTCTGCAAGAATTATATTTAAGCCAGTTATACTAGCTAGCAAAACCAGGATAAATTAGTTTGCTAGCAAATTATACTAGCTAGCCAATTGGTTTTGCCATATGCTATACCCATCATGTAGTACTAGGTAGGTGTTATACACGAATGGGGATAACTTTCCAATTATTCTCTCCTTATTTTGCATTTGCTTCAGTATTTCATGTTAATACGATTTTGTGGCTTACTGTCTCTTTTTTTTTTCTCTTTGCAGTTAAGAGCTGAATATGACAAAGAATGCAAAATTTGTGCGCGTCCTTTTACTGTCTTCCGGTGGCGGCCTGGTCGAGATGCGCGGTACAAGAAGACTGAGATCTGCCAGACATGTTGCAAGCTAAAGAATGTCTGCCAGGTCTGCCTGCTGGATCTTGAATATGGTTTGCCTGTTCAGGTCCGGGATACAGCACTCGCTATCAATTCTAATGATGCAATTCCAAGGAGTGATGTCAATCGCGAATATTTTGCAGAAGAGCATGATAGGAGGGTACGTTTCTCTTTCAACATTGAATCTTGATGCTGTTGTTAATTTCTTTCGTATTACCCAGTATCTAAGACAGACTGTGTATTCTTCAGGTTGTTTTGTTCATTTGAAATCTGAAATGAAGATATCATGTGTATTATAATACTGTTTCTATGATGTCACCGTAAACTGTATCATAGTGTCGGTTACTCTTGAAGTATGACAGCAGCAAAATATGCCTTCTTTTTAGATGTAATTTATCTTTATCTGCTATAGTTGAAACGAATTGCACTTATTCTCTGCTTATATGCACTTATTCTTGTTTGTTCCATTTGACCTAAGAATAGTTGTTCCTAATGAGAATTTCTGGTTCATAAATGTAGGCCAGAGCTGGCATAGACTATGATTCTTCGTATGGGAAGGCTCGTCCAAATGATACCATTCTGAAACTTCAGAGGACAACACCATATTACAAGAGGAACAGAGCTCATGTTTGTAGTTTCTTTGTGCGTGGTGAATGTACAAGAGGAGCTGAGTGCCCTTATCGTCATGAGATGCCTGAAACCGGGGAGTTATCTCAGCAGAACATTAAAGATCGCTACTATGGGTATGTTGCTGTGCTTATGCACTCATTATTTTTAGTTGTGTGTTTTTTGTGGTTCTCTGCATGTATTGTAGGCTTCATTTCAGCAATCACTATTGTTGATTAGCATGTGCAATTTAAAACTGGCGTTCATAATTTCATCATATGAAATAATGAATCAGATAGCTTTCTGTTCTTGACTGCTTGTCAACATTGCGGTGTTTAAAGGGTTTGATACTTTTCATTCAACTCTTTTGTGTCGCATCAGTAGTACACTATGTTGCCATTCCTGAGTTCATGTAGTCCATCTAGTTCTTTTAGGAGCATATAGCAAAAACCTATTAAGGGACGCTTTTCCTTTATGACTTGGATTTTAGACGACGTATTTGAAAATCCATATTACCTTCTATTTTGTTTCTTGTCGTTTTTTTTTTGACTGGCTTGGGACTAAAAGGCTATGCTGTTGTTGTTGATTTTAAGGTGGTAAGACCAAAATTAAGTCTCTCTAGTTGCCGGCAATTGATATTAGCATCTGTACAGTTAACCCACACCTGGGTAGAAATTGTACTGCTTACATGTACGGATGTTTTTTTTAGATAGAAGGCTTACATGTACAGTGTACAGACAAAAGATGTCTCCAGATGCTGTTTGGTCATGAAACTATTCTAACTTGGTTGAAATGTTGAACTTGTAGCTGTATCTTGGATTCCTTTATCCCAGCCAAAATTGCGCTCTAGATATGCCAAACATTGATGCTTTTTAGGTCTACTTAATGAGTTCAACTAAATTATTCATTATTAAAAACCTTTATTAGGTGAATGTATCTATTCACTCTACTAAATTTCCCATGTCTATTCTCTCCTCTGTCTTGGTTTCTGACTATCTCTTGCTCCCTGCAGAGTTAATGATCCAGTTGCACTGAAACTTTTGAGCAAGGCAGGTGAGATGCCATCCCTGACACCTCCGGATGATGAGACTATAAGGACCCTCTACATTGGTGGACTCATAGCAGAATAACTGAGCAGGATTTGAGGGATCAATTTTATGCCCATGGTGAGATTGAGTCCATAAGGATGGTACTTCAACGTGCAATTTCATTTGTGACATATACTACAAAAGAAGGCGCAGAGAAGGCTGCAGAGGAGCTTGCTAACAAGCTAGTCATAAAGGGTGTGCGCCTGTAGCTGATGTGGGGCAAACCTCAGGCTCCAAAGCCTGAGGAGGACGAGTCTGGGAGGCAGGGGCAGGTTTCCCATGGAGGACTGCTCCCTAGGGCTGTCATATCTCAGCAGCAGAGCAGCGACCAACCTCAACCCCCTGGGATGGAGGGGCAGCAGCAACAGGCTGCACCAGCATCGTACTACTTCAACATTCCAGCACCACCAGCAGCAGAGCGGACTCTATACCCATCCATGGATCCACAGAGGATGGGTGCTATAGTAAAATCACAGGACAGTGAAGGCAAACCAGGGCCGCAGCAAGCCGGGCAACCTCAGCCATCAAGCAGCTCAGCACAGGGCGGCTATCCTGCACCACCACCATACTACCATGGTTAGTATCCACCATACTATCCACCTCCCCCACCATATGGTGGCTACATGCCTCCACCGCGCATGCCCTACCCACCACAATATCCACCTTACCAGCCTATGCTAGCACCACCAGCACAGGCACAGGCTAGTTCATCTCAGCAACCACCGCAAGCAGGTGCAGGACAGCAGCCGCCTCATGGCCCTCCATCTCAGCAGCAGCCACTTCATGGCCCTCCAGCTCAGCAGCAGCCGCAACAGCCAATTCAGAACTGAAGTCCTTACAAGATGTTGGATACTGCTACTGCTCTAATTGCTCGGCAGGAGAATGTAACCCTCGTGGGTCACCAACTTTTGTAATTTCTTAATTTGTGGTTAACAGTAAAACTTTGTTGTATTGCTTATCAAAGTTTGAAAAACCGGGAGATATACTGGATGTATCCAGCATCTATATTTTGTGTTACTGCGTCTGCCGAGTTTCACGTGGAGGCCATCGAAGCTTTCATCTTTTTTCAGATTGACCTAACGAATCGGTTGTAATAGTAAAAATGACTCGGATAATGACACCAACTTACAGTTGACGCCTGCAACTTTGCGGCTAAATCTCAATTCGGCTGCAAGATACCTGTCTTAAACATTATTCTTTCTGATATAGCTAATCCATCTGATGAGAGCACAACTTCAATGCTAATTGCTTTTTAGCCTGTTCGTTTGGTCATATTTGGCTTATAAACCATGACTTATTAATCAACAAATAGTATTTTTTTCTCATACTAAATCAGTCAACGATACTTTCAGCCATGGCTTATAAGCCAAACTAACCCAAACAAACAGGGCGTTTGTCTTTTGTTCTATCTTGAGGGTTTTGCTAAAAGCGTATTTGGTTTGGCTCCCGACGGCTCCGGCTCCGCTGCGTACGTCCTGTGCTCCACTGTATATTACTATGTTCGGTACTGGAAGGGCTCTGGCTCAGCTGCGCAACAGACAGGAGCTGGAGGAGCCTATGATTAGAGGCCCCGCCACAGTACATGCATAGTGACGGAGCCAGAGCCGGAGCCCTCGGGAGCTCCACCAAAGACGCAGTCAAGGAGTAGTCCACTAGACTAGTCAATTTAGTTAAGTAGTCGTCAGTTTGTAATTTTGGTTAGTTTCCCTATCTTTTGTTATGTGCATTCCCTTATCTTTCTTTTGTTAGCTTAAAACATTTTTTTGCTCTGAATTTGTTGATTCAATAGTTATCCTCATGTCAGAATCTGTAACATATTTTAGCACATGTTTGTCTAACATATTTTAACCCACATGTTAGTCTTAATGTTTGTGTCGTCATGTAAATCACCATAACTACACATGGTCATACAATGATCATACACAGGGCACATACGATTGATGATCCTTACAAAGTCGTGCTTCTATCGGCAATGTCGCAAGGATACCACAGGAAAACGTTAGGCACTTAGGCTCACATAAGCAGATAAGCTCAAAGCCAATTCATTTGATTCAACTGCCACCCACAATGTTCTAGTTGACGACCTTAGCCTAGATCGTACCAGCCAGACATGCTTAGTCCATTTAAAAGCAGGATGTGGTTGCTAAGCAGTGACAGAGGCAGGAATATTTTCTAGGTGTGCCAGGTTTATAAAGGTCAAACATGTATAATGTAAGGGAGACGCTAGCGCCCGAACGTCCGACCTCAAGTGGTGTCCGGACCTCAAGTCTCGCCCGTTTGTAACCTCTACTACAAACTAGTGCCGGTAACACGAGCAGCAGCACACTAGACGTAGGGAATTCCGCCCGAACCAGTATAAATTCTTATGTCCTCCGAGCACACCATCCGGGCCAGACGCGTATATACAAATTTACTGGCTGGTGGTTCGAAACACCGACAGTTGACGCGCCAGGTAGGGTTTTTTTGCGCGTCTCGATGTCCACATCAGGCCTCGGATGGTTGGTCATGGCGTCAGTTGGGTCCCGGGCGCGCACGTGCGCTTCGGGAACCTGGACTTCGTCGTCACGATGGAGGGAGAGTTGACGTAGGCCTCCGCCGCCGTCCAGCCTCTCCACTCCGCAGGCCTCGACGCGATCGTCGAGACGCTTGAGGAGCTACGGCTGCACGCACCGGAGGCCCGTGTCCCCGGGAGCGACCGGCTCCTCGGCTTCGAATACGAAAGGCTAGAGCACCAACCGACACCTTCCTAGGACCCTGACCGTCTCGGGAGGACCTGCGCTGCCTTACCTTCTCATTCGCCAACGTCATGACGCAACTTGCCGGGGGGAACCGCTCTCCCTGGAATACCTTGTCCGGAGCGCCCCGACAGCATTCCTGTTTGGTCTGCGCAACGCCGCAAGGACCGTTGGCCACCTAGTGGCGCAGCGCATGCACCCATCCCTTACGAACAACGAGTTCGTGGGGATGACCGAATATGTCGTGGAATCTTTTCACGACCTTCTCGCAGGAGATTCAGAGTCGCCCTTCGACTCTGACTCCAGCAGGGGGAGCCATCACCCCTCGCGAGAATGCTTTGTGGCAGGTACCCTCGAGGGACGCGTCGAAAGCATCCACAAGGGAGGGGCTACTGCACCAAACGACCTTGACGACAAGGTCGAGGGAGATGCAGGGGCCCCACCTCGCCTGCGGGTGGAGCAGCTGAGGGCGCGGCATAGGGAACTCGAGGATGCGTGACTCCAGCTAGAGCAGGAGCGCGCGGAGCTTAAGCAAGAGATCGAGCGCCACAGAGACAGTGGGCATGCGCGCGTCATGGCCCGCGATGTGAACCAGAGGATCATCGAGGACGATGGAGCCCTCCCACATTTCGCCCAGGCGAGCTAGAATATCACCGCCGTGGCGGCCTTGCTCTGAGGGCTTTCAGAGCCCACGACACCTAAGGATCATCGAGCCCATCTCGAGATCCGCACGCTGCTCGAGCGCGCGGCGGTGCAGCAGGCGGAAAGCTCGCTGTCTCGGCGACGCAAGCTCGACGCCAGTTAGCACGCGCCCTTAGGACGACATGTCCGAGACGTGTTTGTCCACTAGGCGCCGCGCGTCGATGGGGGGCGCGCCGCGGCCCCGGTGCATGACCGTCTCGGCCTCCACCGTGACACACATAACACCTTGGATGCCCGTAGGCGTGGACGAAGCGGCGAGATAGAGGAAGCCGGCCGCGGCTATCACCCTCGTCGCGGCAGACGCTACGACAGCGGCAAGGACCGAAGCCCAAGCCCTGACCTACTAGGACCTTAGGCCTTCGGCCAACACATCCTCAGCGCCGCCTTCCCACCACGGTACCGACCATCGACCAACATCCCAAAATACTCTGGGGAAATGAACCCTGACTATGGCTCAAGGATTACTAGCTTGCTTGCCAAGCCGGTGGAGTGGATAATGACAGTTTCATCATCCGCAACCTTCCATTATTCCTGGCCGATTCGGCGCGAACATGATTGGAGCACCTTTCGCCTGACCAGATTCAAAGTTAAGCAGACCTAAAGGAGATTTTCGTGGGAAACTTCTAGGGCACCTATGCGCGTCCTGGAAACCCATGGGATCTAAAAAACTACCGACATAAGTCCGGGGAAACTCTTTGTAAGTACATCCAGCGCTTTTCCCGACAGTGCAACGAGCTGCCCGACGTCGCCGACACCGACATTATAGGAGCCTTCCTATCTGGTACCACCTATGAGTCCCTAGTTCACAAGCTGGGACGCAAGGGTCCACGAACCACCAAGGAGCTCCTCGACATCGCCACCAACCATGCCTCGGGCGAGGAGGCGGTCGGAGCGATTTTCGACCGCCCTAAGGGCAAGGCAAAGCAGGATGAGGACACCGGCAAAGGCGCCTCCAACCGCCCCAATAAGAAGAAGAACAAGCAGCAGTGCGAGGGCTCGCTCGTGGCCGCTATCGACCGCAAGGGGGATCGGAAACCCGCCGAGGGTACCCCAGACCACTTCGAGAAGATGCTCAAAGGGCCATACCCGAACCATGCATTCCCCGTCAAGCACCTATACAAGGACTGCGCCCTCATGAAGTGGTTCCTATCTGGTGGCTCTAGCAAGGGGAGCATATGAAGGAGCCCAAGCCGGCAGCAGACGACACCGAGGGGAAGGACGGCTGCCTCATGATCTTCGGAGGGTCGGCGGCCTACGACTCCAAGCGCCGCCAGAGGCTTGCGCACCGTGAGGTCTATACGGCCGAGTCGGCCGCGCCTTCCATCCTCCAATGGTCGGAGTCCGCCATCACCTTTGATCAGACCGACCACCCAGAAAAGCATCCCGTAGCCGGGAAGATACCCGCTCATGGTTGACTCGATCGTCGGCATGAAGCGGCTCACCAAGGTACTAATGGATGGAGGTAGCGGCCTCAACATCATGTACGCTGAGACGCTCGACGCCATGGGCATCAACCGGTCGCGCATCCGGCCGACCGGGGCACCTTTCCACGACATCGTGCCTGAAAAGCAGGCCATGCCACTCGGGCAGATCTATGTGCCCGTCACCTTTAGGAATTCAACCAATTATAGGACAGAGACCCTTACCTTCAAGGTGGTTGGGTTCCACGAGACCTACCACGCCATCCTGGGACATCCATGCTAAGCGAAGTTCATGGCCGTTTCCAACTACACCTATCTAAAGTTGAAGATGCCAGGTCCATATGGGGTCATCACTGTCGGCACCTCCTTCCAGCGCGCCTACAAGTGCGAGGTCGAGTGCTGCGAACACGCCACGGCGATTATCGCCTCCAAAGAGCCCGCGGCCATCAGGGACGAGATCGTCGAAGAAGCGCCTGACCCCAAGCGGTCGGCTAGGTCTTTCGAGCCCCTTGGAGGGCGCCAAGGAGGTCCTCATAGACCCCAGCGGCTCCAAGGGCAACATGGTGCGCATCGGCACCACGCTTGCCTCCAAATAAGAAAGCGTGCTCATCAACTTTCTCCGCGTCAACAGAGATATCTTTGCATGGAGACCCTCGGACATGCTAGGCATTCCAACAGAAGTCGTCGAGCACGCCTTGAAGATCAGGCCAGGCTCCAAGCCGGTGAAACAGTGCCTACATCGCTTCGACGAGAAGCGCAGGGCCATCGGCGAGGAGATTGCGAAGCTTTTGGTGGCCAGATTCATCAAGGAGGTGTATCACCCTGAGTGGTTAGCCAATCCCGTTCTTGTAAGAAAAAAGAGTGGGAAATGGAGAATGTGTGTTGACTACATGGGTCTCAACAAAGCGTGTCCAGAGGATCCATTTCCTTTGTCACGCATAGACCAAGTAGTCGACTCGACCTTAGGGTGCAAAACCCTTTGCTTCCTTGATGCATACTCCGGGTACCATCAAATCACAATGAAAGAGTTCGATCAACTCACGACGTCTTTCATCACCCCGTTCGGATGGTTCTGCTGCGTCACAATGTCGTTCAGTCTGAAAAACACGGGGGCTACATATCAGCGTTGTATGCTCAAGTGTTTTAGGGACCTCATCAGGCAAACCATTGAGGCCTACATAGATGACATCGTGGTCAAGTCCAAACGGGCTGACCAGCTCATAGCCGACCTAGAGCAAACCTTCGCGAAACTTCGAGCAAACGACATCAAACTCAACCCCGAGAAATGCGTTTTTAGGGTCCCGAGGGGTATGCTGCTGGGTTTTATCGTCTCCGAGCGTGGCATCGAAGCCAACCCGGAGAAGATCTCGCCATCATGAGGATGGGCCCGATTCAGAACATAAAGGGGGTATAGCGAGTTACAGGGTGCCTCGCTGCGCTCAGCCACTTTATCTCGCACCTCGGTGAACGAGGTCTCCCCTCTATCGGCTTCTGAAGAAGGCTGACTATTTCGAATGGACACCCGAGGCCCAGGAGGCACTTGACAAGGTCAAGCAGCTCTTAACAAAGGCTCCGATCCTGGTCCCCCTCGACGATGGGGAACCGCTTCTGCTCTACATTGCGGCCACCACGCAAGTGGTCAGCGTCGCCCTGGTGGTAGAGCAAGAAGAAGAGGGACACGCCCTCAAAGTACAGTGTCCCGTGTACTTCATTAGCGAGGTCTTGTCCGATTCCAAGACTCGCTACCCCCAAATCTAGAAACTCCTGTACGCCGTCCTTATCGCTAAGAGGAAGTTGCGTCACTACTTCGAGTCACACCCGGTGACGGTCGTGACGTCCTTCCCTCTCGACGAGGTCATCCAAAACTAGGATGCCACAGGAAGAATTGCAAAGTGGGCACTCGAGCTGATGGGTCAGGGCATTTCGTATGCCCCTCAGATGGCCATAGAGTCCCAAGTGCTGACTGATTTCATCGCAGAATGGACTGAGATCCAAATGCCGCCAACAGCCATCGACCAAGAGCCTTGGACGATGTACTTTGATGGATCGCTAATGAAGAAAGGCGTCGACGTGGGGCTGGTCTTTGTTTCACCCCTCGGGGTACGCATGAGGTACATGGTTCGCGTCTATTTCCCTGCCTCCAACAATGTGGCCGAGTATTAGGCACTCATCAATAGATTACGCATCGCCGTCGAGTTGGGCATCCGACGGCTTGATGTCCGGGGTGACTCCCAGCTGGTCATCGACCAAGTCATGAAGGAGTCAAGCTGCCATAATGCCAAGATGGCTACGTATTGCCGAGAAGTCCGCTAGATGGAGGACAAGTTCGACGGTCTCAAGCTCAATCACATCTCGAGGTGACTCAATGAAGTGGCCGACGCGCTAGTGAAAATGGCGTCCGACCGAGAGCCGGTGCCGACGAGCGTCTTCGCTAGTGATCAGTACAAGCCCTTGGTCTGCTACGAGGAGCCAGAATAGACTGGTGACATGCCACCTGCCCTAGGCCTAGGGGCTAACCGACTGTCGGCTCCTTCCGACCCTGAGGTCATGGAACTTGACGATGATCCAGTGGTAGAGCCTGACCCTCTAGCCGACTGGAGGACGCCTTACCTCGACTACCTCCTCCATGAGGTGCTGTCGATGGACAAAACGGAGGCTCAGTGGCTCATGTAACACCTCAGGTGTTAGCCTTGCATAACTTGACTTGCATAACATAAGCATGAGCATCAAGCATTCATAAATCATCATTTACAATTGAAACATTCGATCGAAACATATGAAACATTGCTTGTTATCTCGTGTTTCTTGGAACATATGCATATGATCATGTGCAAATGAATGCAAGTGGGTAATGTTGGTCACTAAAACACCTTAGCTACACTTAGGTTAACAAAAGGAACCTTGTTCATGAAGGTCACTTTTCATGATCAAGCACTTAAGTAATATTACCTGTGTTGACCTGGATAGCTATATGAGTGACTACTACATGAAATGCTTAAATGACCTTGCAAATTGTTTAAACATGCTTAGAGTATCATCATGAACAACTTTGGTATTTAAGGCTAGGGCTAGTTTGGTCATTTAGCCATGGTTTGAATATGTATCATGATTGCAAAGTGACATGTTTGACTAAAGTTGAACTAGGTGTTAGAGACCTTACATGGAGGAGTTCACTAAAGCAATGTTGTAGTGTTTGACATAAGGAACAACTTTAATTTTTGGGCCTTTGATTGATTCAGCTCCTAACATGTGTGAATTTGGGTTTCAAAAATCAGAGAAATCACAAGTTCAACACTTAGCAAATTTTTGCTAAGTCGTGAACACTGACAGCCTGACGAGCCAACTTTGAGCACGATTTTCTCCGTTTCTGTTGCGAATTAGAGCTTGATTCTTTAACAACAATTGTAGCTGGTGCATGGGTCTACAAAAGTTGTTCAGGTCGGTTGCACGATAGAGCTACGGTTAAGCAGAAAAATCATCGTCAACTCGCGCTGTCAGGCGGCCATCGCGTTTCTGACGAACTGAATCCAATCCGGCACGTTGGCTTCAGTGGCCGACCGGCTTCAGACACCGCGCGCCGCGTGGCGCGGGAAACGGCCGCGCGTCGCCGGCGCTCTGCCCAGCGCGGCCAAGGCAGGCCGAAGCGCGCCTTCAACACGCCAGCGCTCGCCCGCACCCATCCGCGCTCCATTTTCGCTTCGCCTCGGCTTTTCTTCACCACAGCGCAGCCTCCGAGCACCCGCCACGCCATTGCCGTCGCAGCTGCTCCGCCGAGATCACCAGCGCTCACCGCCGTTCCATTCGCCAATCAGTCTTGCTCGTAGCTCCGTCTCCACCTTCTCCACCGTTTCCTCCTTGCAGCGCCCACGATTTCGCCTTTGGTAAGCCGCGTTCAGCGTTGCGCCGTCACGGGTTTGCCCTCGCCGGAGCTCCGCCATGGCCGCTGCCGTGGCCGTGCTTCGTCGACGCAGCTCTAGCCGTCCTGGTCGCGTAGCCATCGTCGTAGAGTCTCCGTAGTCCTGTAGAGTGCGTCACTTGACTTCGCCGTGGCCTCCACCGGCATAGCGCCGTCGTCCCGCACCACCGCTCCGCCATGAGCGCCGCCGCCGTTGCTAGCATCGACGAGCAGTCCCACCAAGTAGATGGTTGTGTGCGCAATGTCGAGTAGAACACCTGGTGTAGATGTCACCGCCAGCAACCTCGCCGTCGGCGAGCTCCACCGTTCCCGCGTTGATCCCACGCCGTTGCTCTGTTCCGTTTCACTGACATGTAGGGTCCTCTGACCGACGGGTCCCACCGGTCAGCGACAGAAGTAGAATAGGCCAGTTCAAAAATTCCAGATTCAAGTGTGTTTTGTTATTTTTGTATCTTCAGTTTAGTAGCTCCTAAAATTTTGAAATAAATTGTGAGTGTTCCTTAGTAAGTGTAGTATTTAATAAAAATATGTTCTTGACTTGTACAGTAGAAATTTTTGGAGATTTAAATAGGGATTTGAAATGTGCTTTTGAATGCATTCAAATTTGTTTATTTTATATCTAGAGTTCCTGTGCTCCAAAAATTATGAAATTTTTGTGGTGAACTAATCTTAGCATATGTGAGCCCTGGTAAAAATTTGGGGACTAGTGCATGGGTAGATTTAGAGTTATAGATTTTTCTTTTATGACTAGTTAATCCTTGCATGAATTTTCATAAATTAAGTATGAGTCCAAAATTCATGAAATTTGTTGGAGGTAATCCTAGTACCATATGGATGATAAGAAAAATATGAAATCTATTGCTTGACACTTTTCAATAGGATTTTCCATTTATGCTATTTCAAGCCTTGCTGCCTTGTCATTTTTGTATAGAATGTTCTACTTAGTAAAATGACATGAAATTTTTATAGTAGTCCTTTGATAGCATTAGTAAGGCTCTGTAAATTTTTGAGAATTTATGAAGCACATTTGATAAATATTTATTATTTAACCTAGATATCTAAATAAAATAATAAAGGCAATTTAAATAAATAGTTTGGGCTTCACCATTATATTTTCTTAAATGTATTTGGTATGCTTAAACTATTGGTAGGCTTTGTATGATAAGACTTTGAATACTTATATGAAGTAGAGGTATTGTTACTTTATAATGCGAATTGGAATAGTTTCCGGACAAATTCTAGAGTGTGATGAGTTGCATGTTGAAACTGATGTGTACTGTAAAAATGGTTAATAACCAAGTTGTAGAGAATTTGATAAGCTTTCCAGAAAGTCCTAGATCACTGTTTTTGGATTTGTAGAACTCCAGTTATGAGTGAAGCAAGTAGCTACTGTTTGTGGCATAGTCGATGCATTGTAGAAGTAGTTAAGTGGTAATCGAGAAGAGATATGCACCTACTCAAACAACGTGATGCACTGGTTAACATGTATGCATTCGTAATACTTATACCATACTCATGCATCTAGGATCGGAGGAAGAGATCACGTTGCTGGAATTCGAAGAAGCAGAGGAAGGGAACCCGCAGGAGGATCCGCAAGCCGCAGCTCCCGAAGGCGTGGAGCAGAACCCTGAAGAGCGTCCGGAGTGTCCTGACCACCGCCCTACTTCCTTTCTGTGAGGCAAGCCCCGGAGTATTATAAGTCTCCCAGTAATTTATAAATGTTTACTTAAGTACTTATGATTGCTGCATTAGGTTATAAGAGTTGAATGAAACCACTTGATGCATGTACATTCCTTGTCCAGATATTACACTTTTAACCGGTATAGGTCCAGGATCGAATATATGCTTAGCCATGCTTAGACCGGTAGAAGTCGGGTGATTTCCTGTCACCTGCTAGATATAGGTGGATACCAGAGCACGGTTGGTTATAATTGCTATCGTGGAAAAGAACCATGGTTAATGTAAATGGAGACCGGGCGGGATGTCGATAGAGAAGCAACAAGACATGGAGGTCTTGGGTGTGAATCTATCCCCGTCTGTGTCGATCAAGGACCGCACCGTTGTTGGAACTTCCGACAAGATTGAACGCATGCCTCTCACTTAGCTGGCGAATAATTCGTTCGACCATGGGCCGAGTAATTCAACTCGGGCCGGGAATCGTTCACAGCGCGCCTTCCGGAACGATCGGTCGAGCCCAAGGCAGGTTTGGCTGAGCATCCCGGCATCTGGTGTTCCAGTTGTGCGGTGGCTGTGAAGACGGACCCGCGAAATGTGTGTGTACCGGAGTTGTACCAAAGGTGACCTAAGGCTATCGTGGTGGTAGACTGGGTTTGTGTTAGGAATAAATTTCGGTGGTTGAAATCGATTGAATCGCCGTCTCTCCCGGATAGTGAGAAACTTGGCTAGCTCCAACATCGTAGTGGCTTGTATTATGGAACATGATGGTTCGGATGAAAATGGAATTACAATACCTGCTATGGTTACTATTGTATGCTTCTAAATGATATACCACATGTTTGGTACAGGATAGTTGCAAATCTAGAAATGGATAGTTATAATTAACTTGGTAAGGGAATCATAATGGTACAACGGATCAATTGCCTTTTTCGCAAAATGTTGTCAAGTTACGTCCACTTATACTGACCTTGCATAATCCTTGGAGCCATTTTATTTACGGTTCATGGTCAGTAAGTCTAGTGAGTACCTTCTCGTACTCGGGGTTTATTTTCCCATTGTTGCAGATGGGAACTGTATCATGGTTATTGCAAGAGTTGCTTCTATCCCATTGTGGATGAGGAGGAGTAAGCCTTGGGCGAGCTTCTTTAGTAATTCCTATCCTTGCTTTTGTGGACCGTGATCTAGCTTGGGCTTTGTATCAAACTATGTTGGAAACTTTATCTTCGAACTTATTTGCTTCCGCTTTACTTATCAAACTCAGTTTGTAATAACTTTTATTCGTACTCTGATGATGAAAAGTATCTGTGAACTTTATGTAATATGTGGCATGTATGTTGAATCCTGTACGATCTTGGTTGTTGTAAATCGTTTATCGAGACCCGTCGTGGTACTCGACGGACTACCGGGTTTATACGGGTTCAAGTATGACAGTGCGACTGCTTGCGGATTGCCATTGTACTTGTATTCTTATAAATTGGTCGGTTCTGCGACAGCTCACACGTCACGCCAAGTCCTTCGTCGTTATTGAGGACGAGCTCTATAAGTGAAGCCATATCAGGATCCTGCAGCGCTGCATCTCCATCGAACAAGGGAAGCAGTTGCTGAGAGATATCCACGGTGGGGTCTATGGGTACCATGCCATACCTAGGACCCTGGTCGGAAATGTGTTCCGACAGGGCTTCTACTGGCTGACCGTACTAGCCGACGCCGAATAGATTCTGCGCACCTACGAAGGGTGTCAGTACTACGCTTGGCAGACCCACCTGCCAGCCTAAGCACTCCAAATGATCCCCATCACATGGTCATTCAAGGTCTAGGGGCTTGATCTAGTTGGACCTCTCAAGAGAGCACCCGGGGGCTATACGCACTTGCTTGTCATCGTAGACAAGTTTACAAAGTGGATAGAGGCTCGACTGATCTCCATGATCAAATCCGAGCAAGCCGTGCTGTTCTTCCTTGACATCGTCCATCGCTTTGGAGTCCCGAACTCCATTATCACGGACAACGACACGCAGTTCACCAAAAAAAGTTCCTCCAATTCTACGATGAATACCACATCCGCATCGATTGGACCGCCATGGCGCACCCCCGCATGAATGGGTAGGTCGAGCTGGCGAACAACATGTTCCTACAAGGCCTCAAGTCTAGGATCTTCAACCGGTTGAACAAGTTTAGTGAACGATGGGTCACGGAGATCCCCGCGGTGCTCTGGAGCCAAAGGACCTAGCCGAGCCATCGGCTACACACCCTTCTTCATGGTCTACGGTTCCGAGGCCATCCTCCCGACCGACCTCAACTATGGAGCACCGAGGGTCAGGGCATACAACGAGCAGGGAGCCAAGGCGTCCCTCGAAGACGCCATGGATCAGCTCAATGAAGCGCGCGACGTTGCCCTCGTCTTCTCAGCCAAGTACCAGCAAGTGTTGTGCCGGTACCACAACCGTCAGGTGTGAGGTCGGGCCTTCAACATTGGGGACCTAGTGCTTCGCCTCGTCCAGAGCAACAAGAACCGCCACAAGCTCTCTCTGCCGTGGGAGGGACCATACATCATCGTGGAGGTGCTCTGACTGTGCACCTACAAGCTCAAGACCATCGACGCGCGAAGTCTTTGTCAATGCCTAGAATATCGAGCAGCTACATCGCTTTTACCCCTAATCAATGCGCATACTTATGAAAATTAAGAATGACATTTCTGAAATGGAAAATGATTTCTCTTATCGGTTTTGCTATCGTCTCCTTGATCTTCAGTGACACCCGACCCCAGCAACGACAAGGGGTCGGGCCACACTTGGGGGCTAATAAGAGCATACCTATTCCGAAAACATTCTCTATGTCTGACCCTTTCTCATGTTAAGACCTAGAAGCAAGGGTTGCAGAAACAAACGCTGAGTAAAACTAGTAGGACTGCAAGAAACCTACGCCCCAGCGGCAACGACGTTTTTGCTCACCAGCATGATCAGAGTTTTTTCGCTCGCACCTCGAGCCTTACAGCCTTAACAACAGAAAAGGTCAGAATGCATTAACCCTTTTATACAAAAAAGGGAGAAGATCCAAAAGTCTGTTTGGCCAAAACAAAAGTTAAGAATTTGTCCACTTATTACAAGTTCGCCGTCTAACCTATCTGACTAAATAATTTCTCGGGGGGATGATCTCATCCTCTATCTTGGCAGATAAGTCCTAAGCTAGAGGAGCCACCTCCTTCTTGATGTCCTCCAGCTTGGCGTCGGTGTAGACGGGCACGAAGCCTTGGCTCATCATCGCTAGATCGATGTTCTCATAATGAGAACGAGCTATCACGAACGATCGGTGAACGCCGCAGCGAAGCGCCTCCCTCGTGATCTCACACGCTTGATCCATAATCCGGATGGTGCGAACCGCGTATAAGCTCGTCTCCACCTCCAGGGCCAGTTCGAGGTCATCGAAGACCAGCTGGATGGCAATGCGTAGGGCATTGTGCTCATCACTCTCTTTTAGTTGGGATGCCTTCACCTCATCGAGCTCCTTCTCCAGGCCATGGCTCTTCATCACCTTCGCCCCAAGCTTTTGTCGAGACCTATCCAAGCCACATACCGACCATGTCAAAAGGCCTACCACGAAGTCCAGGGAGAAAGACAATAGGGGAAACTGAAGGCTTACTGTCCATGTCCGCCCAAAGCCTGCGCACCTCATCGCGCTGCCGGGTCACCTCGGTGTTCAGGCACCGGACCTCTTCCTAGCGCTGACCGACCTCCATGGTGAGCCTGGCCGACATGTCCTCGACTGCAACCTTTAGGTCCCTCTCCCCCTCAAGCTCACCCTTGAGGTGGTCGATCCACTGCTAGGCATCGGCGTGCTCCTAGCGAGCTAAGTCACACTCCGTGTGGAGCCCCTCTATGGCCTAGAGCAAATAATCCCGCTCCTTTCATTGCCGCTCAGCCTCCATGGCGTCCACGTGCGCCCTCTTGATCAGGGCTATGAGCTTCTCCTCGGCCTCGCGAGCATCATCGCGAGCGTCCTTCTCCCAGACTTGGAGGTCGGCTAGCTCCCAGGCGGTGGGGGTAAGCTCAGGCACATCCTGACAGGCGGTAGCAAGCAATGCGCCCAGCCCCTCACTCCACCGCGTCTCCTCGGCAAGGAATTGGGACTTCTCTCGGCTGTGGACCATAATGGACTATGGAGAAGACAAGACTTAGAGGCACGGAAAGGGAAACTGAGGGTCGGAAGCACGGTCATATCATACCTGGCCAACCGGAGTGACAATGTCACGCATCGAGCTTAGCACGGTGGTTAGGGCATGAGCCGTGGTCCCAACCTCCATGTGGACGCTCCCCCATTCCCTCTCCTCCGCTGCGTCATCGAGGGCAACCACCTAGACCAGAGACCGGGATGGCTCCACGCCGATCCCAGGCAGCGTCAACCCCTCTTGTGGCAGCAACTCCACCGGAGCGGACCCTCCGGCAGTAGAAGGGCTAGGTGATGTGGATGAGGAGGACGGCCCTGTCACCACATCCATTAAGGACACCTCAAGTGCACCCTCTTCTGTCTGCCCCACCGTAGGTGCGGCCACCCGCATGGATGATAGCTCTGGTTGTGCTACCTCTACCTATGATGTCGTGGCCACACTCGGCCACGCCATGCCCGCCACAGGCGCTCCAGACGCGCCCTCCTCCGTCTGCTCTGCCGTGCATGTAGCCATCGGCTGTGCTTCCCCAGTTGACATCGTGGCCACCCTAGTGCCCCTCCCGCTCACCTCCGTCGTGGTGCCAACCGGCTCCTCGCACGTCTATCGGAGGAGGCCCTTCTTTGGTGCAAGCCTCAGGAGAGTCCCATGACCTCCGACGCTGCAAAGGATATGACGGTCAGTTTATGACAAAAATTCGTTACAACAAAAGGACAAAAAACTCTTGACTCACCCTGACGCCATCGGGCGAGGATGTTTTGGGGCAAGCCTACCCGGCCCTGGCTGCTCCACGTCGGCATGTTGCCGCTTTGAGCCCTCCCTCTGCTTGGAGGGTCCTGATGGAGCAGAGCGGCCAGTCCTCGCCGACTCTAGGGGCACCGTGAGAGGCTCAGACAGAGCAGGGCAGCTTGATTCCAAAGGCTCTAGGGGCGCGTCCTCCCCCTCCCGCCTCAGGTCATGCCACAGGAAGGCCCCGCCTGCGACAGAGATGGATCCTCGTCCCACCGCCCAGGTCGTCCCATTGGATGGGTGACCAAAAACCGTCCCCGCCGCCTAGCTCGTCCTATTGGACGGGCGACCCAGAACCGTCGCCTTCTTCTTCTTCTTCTTCTTCTTCTTCCTCTTCATCCTCCGAACCCTGCCGCCGCTTTCCTCGATTTAGCCTCGCCCACTGCTCCGCCCACCCCCTTGCCTCCTTGTCGTCCTTACCCTTCTTGCTTTGCTCATCTATGGTGTGGTTCACCGCCCTCATGGCCGCGTGCTCCAGCAACGGCGCGACGGAGGCCCAAAATCCCAAACCCACCGGTAGCTCGACGAAGCCCGTGTCCCGTTGATGCGCTACATGACTTCGCTGTCGTGGAGCAGCCCCTAGGCGAGCACTGTCCTATCAAGCTGTGCACCAGGCATCATCCCATACAGCGGGAGGGCGCACCCCTCCTCGCGTGATATGCCCCGATGACACCAGCCCCGCGAAAGCCATGGTTCTTCAGGAACACGATGGCGTCGAGGATATCATGCATCCTTTTCTTCTCCTTCTCGGGAGGTCCCCATGACCACACCAGCGGCGCCTCTTCGATGAGGCGCCTAGTGAAATCTGGCATGGGGGCAGTGGTGTTGTTCTTCACACAGTACCACTGCACAGGCCACCCCTTGTTGGACCTTGATAGCTAACAAGGCATGTATGTGGTGGACCGCTAACCCCAGAGGTGGATGCTCGCGTAGCCCATCGGCACCGGCAGGTCCCTAGCTCTATCCCTCTTCTTGTATAGGGAAACAGAGAAGAAGTACCTCCACAGTTCGAAGTGGGGTTTGATCCCTAGGTATCCCTCACATAGTGCAATGAAGGACGTGATATGCTAGATCCCATTGGGGTTCAGATGCTGCAGCTCGATCTGGTAGTGGTGCAGCAGTCCTCGGAAGAATGGATGGGGAGGAATTGTGAGTCCATGCTTGTGGAAGGGCGCGAAGGACATGACGTAGCCATCAGGCGGCGCCAGCGCATCCTCATGACCGAGCATGAGCCACTCCATTGTGTCGGTCCTCCCACGGAGAAGACCATGCTTGACGAGGCCCTCCATGCGCGTGTGGGTGATGTCATCTCCATGGAAGGAGCAAGGGCTTTTTGGTGGCTGTGGAGAAGCGAAGGCTACGGATCTAGGGCACTAGCGGCGGATTAGCAAGGGTAGTAGATCCAAACGACAGTGGCAGAAAGGTAGAGAAGGCAAGGTTGTGGTTTAGCATGCCGAAACATGAAGGGGGAGGCCACTATTTATAGGGCGGGGTGAAGTGAGAGGCGAATTGTTCGCCTAGATTTACGTGCTCGCCGCGTCGCGTCACATCGCCTCTCTGATAAACGTGCACATGCCACCTCTGGCCGCTCCCTCGAAGGACATGCTAGATGATGGTTCGCCCCAATCGATGGGCCAAGAACCACCATAGGTAAGGAGGGATACGGAGCTGAAAACGCTCCCATGGCCCATTCAGGCCCATGAGTTCAAAGGTTGGCCCACCGATGGGTTCGAACCGTTCCAGGGCACCCTTAGAGTGAGGGGTGGAAAGGCATGGGCCCACTAGCAGACAGTACCTGGGTGCACGAGTGCCGTAGGCATCCCGACCCACGTTCGAGTCTTAGTCGATTCACAGTCCATGGTTTTTTCTCAAAGAAAGGCAGCAAGCCCTTAGGACCGGTCGAACGGACCCAAGAACTATATAGATTGGCCACCAAGAATCTTGAGTCAGTCACCAGCTGACCCATGCTGGACCCCGTGAATAGGAAGCCGGGCCCCACTCGGACTAGCCCATTAATAGCTCACTAAGCACCATTATTTGTCCAGCAAGGAAAACATGGCACGGCTCAGCCCCTCCGTTTTATCAAAAAAATGCTTGAGGGAAGATGATCACAAGACGAGCTGACCCCTCGACCAGACCCCTGCTGCGTGTGGGGGCTCGAGGGAAGTTGAACTCACAAGGAGACCGAATACGCGATCGCGTGACAATGATGGATCTATTGAATCCTAGGGAGGGATCGGAATCAAGAGAAATCTCTTCCGGCCCCCCGAATTCCGTAGCTACATGTTCCCAAGGAGTCTGATCACAATAGGAGGAAGTCACAACCCACCAAGGCATCCCACGGGCAGCAGAAGATCAAAGCCCTCGAAGTCCCTCCATTCAAAAAAGTCTACGAAGAGTATCCTACTTCTCCATAGGATCGTGGGCTACTGTCGGGTATCAGTATTAGGGATGCCCAAAGAGGGGATCTGAGGACCGCGAACGATGACTCGCCTAGATAATCAAGGATGGTATCCATCTCGCCTGACCCCTTGGGCACAGGCCCCGTGTCGCCCAACCCCGAGGGCACGGGCTCCGTGTCGCCCGACCCCTTGGGCACGGGCCCCGTGTCGCCCGACCCCGAGGGCACGGGAGCCATCTTACCTGACCCTGAGGGCACGGGCTCCTTCTCGCACGTGGGGACCCGTATCGCCTCCAACCACTATGGGTCAGAAGGTATGACCCTGGGCTTCGTCGCGGTGCGGGGCGGGGCAGGCGGCAGTAGCGGTGGCTCTACGCGGCGGGGCCAGCGGCTGCCAGGCCACAGCTAGGCTAGAGGCAGCCATGGCCGGCCACGCACGGCAATGCGCACACATGCTACCAGCGCGGCGACGCCGAGTGCCTGAGCTTGGTGACCGCGTCCACCCGGCGAGTCAACCCGAGAACGTGTCATGCACTCGTTTTAAAGCGTCTATAACAACTAAATGGTTGCTTCTTGACCTAAACCATTTTTACCATGCTTAAGATGGCATATGAGGCTACCAACCCGAGCTAAAACATGACACCACCTCCTAACTTGATTTCACAAAATAAATCACGAAACATGGCATTGTCTTGCTGTATATATATACTTAAATTCTTCTAAGTCCTTGAGCTGAATTTGATTTCAAGTTCCATTTTTAGGATATTAGAAATGTTAGCTAGCAATGTTATTTTTTCACGGCAAGTATTTCATTGTCATCTACAAAGTTCATATTCCAAACTTTATTTAAGTATCACACACATGTTTTATAGTATTTTTGCTCAATAAAAATTGGTTTTCCACCCTACTTGACATAACATGAGTTATTGAATAAATTTCCATTTAACATTTTTATTGGTCATTTTAGGCTACAAGAAATTTATCAACACCTTCTATCACATGCATTATTACATAAACATGATGCTCATGACATGATTTAGTGGTTTGTTTAGGGCGTAACACCGAGGGTGTTACAATAGTCTAGCTAGCAAGGTTCAAGTAGAGTGTGGGCTATTGCTTAGGATTCCGGATCTATCGTCTGGAGACTGGTATAGCCATTGTATCTCTTTATTTATGACTTTGTGCTACTTTAATATTATGTTGCTATTTATTATGTTCCTAGTTTGCTCTAGTAATATGCTTGAAAGAGTTATGATTGATGATGAATATATGCATGTGCTCGCAAAGCTCTTAGCTCAGTACTCGAGTGAGTTAAGTGGTCGACATTATATAAGCATGGTGCTTAGATATTATTTGCCTGTGGATGCATTCTGTACTCTGGGCCATGTGGTAGATTACGGATGTGACACTCCCATTGAGTCCTTTGTAGTCCACTCCCCATTTGTAGAGCACGCAGAACGTGATTGCGAAGAAAGACAAGCTCTGTTCTTAATCTTCTTTAGTAATGTTCCTTATGCATAGATCTAAAGTTAGTTATACTATAGGTGAGAGTGTATATAATTGGGTGTACAAAAGACTTAGCAGATAAGTAATGACTTAGGAATATTTTGCTCTTAACAAATCTCCTGCTTCGCCTTACTACATTTTATGAGTATCTATTTCTATCTCTAGAACACCATTATTACCTTATACTTATCATTTATTTATCACTTGACTTACCCTTGCCATAGCATGAGAGTGGTTTTATCATAAGTATACCTATTTGTCAATATCCCTATGCCAACACAACCCCATAGCTCCTCCCTGTGGATAAAATATAAATAATGATACTCGGTATACTCCTGGATAAAATGCTACAATGGTAAATTATCTGTGCGCTTGCGGATACCCTATATATATATAGTTTATAAGTGTTCTCATAATTACCAACAATATATTTATGGCATCATGCTAGGGATGACAACTTAGTTAAGAGTGATGCTAAGAAATATCAACACAGGGGTAAGCCTGTTTGAGTAGAGGTCAATGGTTATTTCAATCACATCAATAAGTATAAGTTTATCAATACTTCCTTTGTCTAGCTACCTTCCCTGGCAACAACGCCAGAAATGATTGTTGGTATTTATTAACTTGTCACTTGTTTTAATAGCCACCTATTATAAACATATATCTCCTAACATTACTTTACTAGGTTGTCATCCCTAGTGATGTTGCTAGAGATACTTGGTGATACTACCTAGCATTACTACTAGACTAATACTAAATAGTTCTTTACTAATTTATGTGACTAGGACGAATATATATATATATATATATATATATATATATGAATGAAAAGGATCTGCAAGCGCACAAATAATTATACTGTTGTAGCACTTCACCCGAGAGTATTCCAAGTATCGTTATTTATATTTTTACCACAGGGAAGGTCTAGCATTGACATGTATTGATAACTTATACTATTGATGGAGAAGTAAACCATAACCAATATTCTACTCAAAATAGGGGTAAGTCATAGGATAAGATATATATAATAAGTATTGATCAATGATAATGATAAATTATTCAGAGTACTCCTTTCTATGGCAATAGCATGGTCAGACAGAATATTAGAGGAATAATTCCTAAGTCATCCTTAATTATAAGTCAAAGCATATATTGATTAGTGCAGTTACACCTAGTAATCATGGCTAAGATCATCTTCATATCTACACATAAGGGATATTACTAAGGGAGATTAAGAACAGAGCTTGTCCCCCTTCGTAATCAGATCCTACATGCTACCTACATCGGGGACTGGACTACAAAGGACTCAACGGGAGTGTTACGTCCTTGATCTACCACATGACCCAGAATATATGGTGTATTCGCAGGTAAACAATGTATAAGCACCATGCTTACACAATATCGACCACCCACCCATGGTACCTTAGAGTGAGCGCTATACGAACTTATGCATGCACACGATGATAATCCAACTATACTAAGCATATAATAAAAGTAGATGATGAACATTATAACGAAGAACATGAATGAGATGAATACTAATATTGTCATAACAATTATAGCAAACATATAAAAATAATGGAGATACAAAAGAGAGAGTACAAAGATTATACAAAGATTATACAAAAGCCTGCTTGCCTCCCTCTAGACCTAGCCTAACTAGCTATGCCCTAGAATATGCTGGAGCTCTGAGGATGCTTAGGGTTTCTGTCTTCTCAAATGACTTGATGACTAGGGTTATGCCTGGGGGAGAGGTAGGGGCTGGATTATATAGCCCTAAGGGTCCAACGTGAGCCCTTGGATCAAACCGACTTAAGCAACGGCCTAGATGCATCCTCAAAGACGGTGGGAGACCGACATATGAAGCTAGCTGATAGGTGGGCCCATGGGGGGCCGAGCGGCCTGATAGTGGGGCCAGGTGGCCCCGCATGTCATCCCCTTGCTCTCTGTTTCGGTGACGTGGCTTCTGGAGTGTTCTAGAGTCTTCCCACGTATGTACCGTGGCATAACTCTGTATTTTCCTTTGACGATTAGGTCCTCCTTGGTGGTTTTCTAATTAAACCCGTCTGGAAACACAAATTCACCAAAACTCATGGAATTTATTAGTTTAAACCCCTAGACCTTTATTGGTGATCTCAATTATGCCCTTATACATGTTTTATTGATGGTTTATAATAGTTGTTAACTACCGTCAACAAGGTCCATGGTGATGGAGGTGGACATGAAATGATGATGATCATGCTCAACTTGGAAAAGAAGAAAGAGAAAAACAAAAACCAAGAAGATCAAGGCAAAGGTATAAGATAGGTTTTTGTTTTGCACTCAAGACACCATAGAGGGTGTGAGTGACTTAGGATCGATAGCCATACTATATAGAGAGAAAATCTTTGGCTAAATGATTTATCCAATGCCACCAGGTGACATGACTTTTGCATATGCATTTGGGAACCTAGTGTGCTAACTTTGACCCCTGTAAAATGCTTTGAAAAATGGTAACACACATGCACATAAGTTCTACACTTTGTGGTTAGCAAGTTGGAAGCAAGGGCGAAGAGGTTGCGGACTTAGAAAAAGAAAAGGACGAGTTGCACGTCGACCGGACACTGGACACATCCTGACTGGACGCTGGCTAGGCAAGTCCGGTCATTTTTAAACCGAGGCAGCACGGCTGGCCGAGAGTGCAAAGAAGGACCGGACGCTAGACTTCTCTTCACCTGCGCGTCCGGTCACCTTTTCCCGAGGAGCGTGATGGCGTGATCGGGACAAAAGATGCTCAGCAGTCCTCCGAGGGGTATCCCACGAAGGTAGATTGATCGATGGAGGTGCGCGTGATCAAGAACCGGATGGTGACACAAGGTGCAGAGACAACGATTTAGACAGGTTTCGGCCGTCTGATCGACGTAATACCCTACGTCCTGTGTCTTTGTTGTATTGTATTGAGATGTATGTAGATGCCTTAGGCTAGGCCTAGGATCCATATGGGGATGTCGACTAGGGAACCCCTGCCTCTCCTTATATACTCTGGAGGGGTAGGGTCACAAGAAAAGTATCCTATTTGGTACTATACAATATCTTGCGGTGCACGTCGACCAGTGCCATGCACGCCTTGATCTTGTGGTCTGGGTCACCTCTGATGGTGCGCCCCATGTCTTGTCTTATGGATACTAGGGGTCATATCCCCCACAGCTAGTCCCCGAGCACCTTGTATCCGTTGTGCAACGCCATCTTGAGCTTGTCCGAGCAGGTGCGAACAAAGCTGAGCAGTCAGACTCAAGGTCTAACCACCATGATGAGTTGCCGAGCAGTTGTGAACCGTCGCCAAGTAATTGTGAACCATCGCCGAGTAGTGTGAACCATAGCTAAGTAGTGTATCCCAAGTAAGGCTTGCCATAAGGATGTAAGGAGCTCAAGTTCAAAATCTGAAAATTCTGAAAATTCTTCCACTTAGGAGAAGTGTAGCCACTTAGACTCCAAAAATAAGGAGGGTAAATCAAGAAATAAGCACTACATTCACCGCTAGGTGAAGTGTAGCCACTTAGTCCCTGAGCCTACTAGAAGATGAAGAATGAATCTTATAACAGGGTCAAAGAAAAGAAATCTAAGAGCTTGCCAATGTCATCTGACATGAGCGTATCAAGACCCCAGATGTGTTGCCCAAGATCAGCACCCTGATCTGAACAGCATGGAGCAGCTTGATAGCACACAGATGAGACGTAGCCAGATCCGACCACCAAGGGAGTCCTCAGCTTAGCTGGCGGTGCTTGCATGAAGAATCCGAGCACTGAGGAGTCCCCCGCATAGTTGGCGATGTCCAAGCATCGAGGAGTCCCCGGCGTCGCTGGCGATGTTCGAGCACTGAGGAGTCCCCGATGTCGCTGGCGATGTCCGAGCACCAAGGAGTCCCTAGCGTAGCTGGCGATGTCCGAGCACCGAGGAGTCCCCAACATAGGTGGCGATGTCCGAGCACCGAGGAGTCCCCGACGTAGCTAGCGATGTCCGAGCACTGAGGAGTCCCAGGCGTAGCTGGCGATATCTGAGCACCAAGGAATCCCCGATGTAGCTGGCAATGTCCGAGCACCAAGGAGTCCTCGGCATCGCTGGCAATGTTCCAGCACCGAGGAGTCCCCGGCGTCGCTAGCGATGTCCGAGCACCGAGGAATCCCTGGCATAGTTGACGATGTCCGAGCGCTGAGGAGTCCCCTGTGTAGCTGGCGATGAAGCATGAGCGACGAACAGTCTGGTCAACTGGTCAGTGGCGAAGTGAGCATTGAGTAGAAGTGACCGGCGAATAGTCCGATCAACTGGTCGGCAATGAAGTCCATGAACCTAGCGGTTCGACTAGTTGATCGATGGAGAAGTCCGAGCACCAAGTGATCCGATCACCTGGACGATGATCCTGCAATACAAATATGTAGAACGGGTAGTACATGATGTAAAAATATATGAACTCTAGAGAAGAATCAGCAATGGTGATGAAATAGCGTATGTAGCTCGGCGATCAGTTGGTGTGAACACTTAGTGTTATTATGAAGATGTATTTATATTTAATATAAACCACCCGACCGGTTAGTGTGTAGCTGAGTCTCTAGCCCTAGCTAGCCCGTTAACCATAACGCAGAGTGCGGAGCCCATGTGCGTGTAGGAAGAACAAAGCATCGCTAAGGAGCCGCTGCCGACCACCCATAACACAGAGGGCGGACGCTCGTGCACGTGTAGGGAGGAGCCAGAGACAGGGCCGTCTCTGGGGACATCTGAGCGTCAACATGACTGTTTGGGGGTTTGGAAAACCATTTGGAGAGCAAACATGGATAAAACAGCTCGGAGAAACATTATGGCGATATACGAAGATTGGAGAATATTTAGCAAAATATTAAAGCGTGACTTAGCTTTAGACAGAAAATCTGATCGGCGGCGTATGGCGTTATCTGGTCGGCGACGTGGTCAGCATGCTTAGCGGCTCGCTTGATGGCTGGAATGAAGTTGATCTCGTGTTGGAGTAGGACAGACGTAGTCGGAGCTTGGCGGTGTCAATCCACGTATGAAGACATGTGCCGTGGTTGTCGAAGGATGTCGACGCGATCCGCCAAGTTGCCGCGAAGGATGTTGATCTTGAGTTATGCCATCTGGTTCACCAGGGATCAGCGCGCACAAGCCCCATGGTGGCGCCAACTGTCGACAAAAGATGCTCGGTAGTCCTCTAAGGGGTATCCCATGAAGGTAGATTGATTGGTGGAGGTGAGCGTGATCAGGAACCGGATGGTGACACAAGGCGCAGAGACAATAATTTAGAGACAGGTTCGGGCCGTCTGATCGACGTAATACCCTACGTCCTGTGTCTTTGTTGTATTGTATTGAGATGTATGTAGATGCCTTAGGCTAGGCCTAGGATCCATATGGGGATGTCGACTAGGGAACCGCTGCCTCTCCTTATATACTCTGGAGGGGTAGGGTCACAAGAAAAGTATCCTATTTGGTACTATACAATATCTTGCGGTGCACGTCGACCAGTGCCATGCACGCCTTGATCTTGTGGTCTGGGTCACCTCTGATGGTGCGCCCCATGTCTTGTCTTATGGATACTAGGGGTCATATCCCCCACAGCTAGTCCCCGAGCACCTTGTATCCGTTGTGCAACGCCATCTTGAGCTTGTCCGAGCAGGTGCGAACAAAGCTGAGCAGTTAGACTCAAGGTCTAACCACCATGATGAGTTGCCGAGCAGTTGTGAACCGTCGCCAAGTAATTGTGAACCATCGCCGAGTAGTGTGAACCATAGCTAAGTAGTGTATCCCAAGTAAGGCTTGCCATAAGGATGTAAGGAGCTCAAGTTCAAAATCTGAAAATTCTGAAAATTCTTCCACTTAGGAGAAGTGTAGCCACTTAGACTCCAAAAATAAGGAGGGTAAATCAAGAAATAAGCACTACATTCACCGCTAGGTGAAGTGTAGCCACTTAGTCCCTGAGCCTACTAGAAGATGAAGAATGAATCTTATAACAGGGTCAAAGAAAAGAAATCTAAGAGCTTGCCAATGTCATCTGACATGAGCGTATCAAGACCCCAGATGTGTTGCCCAAGATCAGCACCCTGATCTGAACAGCATGGAGCAGCTTGATAGCACACAGATGAGACGTAGCCAGATCCGACCACCAAGGGAGTCCTCAGCTTAGCTGGCGGTGCTTGCATGAAGAATCCGAGCACTGAGGAGTCCCCCGCATAGTTGGCGATGTCCAAGCATCGAGGAGTCCCCGGCGTCGCTGGCGATGTTCGAGCACTGAGGAATCCCCGATGTCGCTGGCGATGTCCGAGCACCAAGGAGTCCCTAGCGTAGCTGGCGATGTCCGAGCACCGAGGAGTCCCCAACATAGGTGGCGATGTCCGAGCACCGAGGAGTCCCCGACGTAGCTAGCGATGTCCGAGCACTGAGGAGTCCCAGGCGTAGCTGGCGATATCTGAGCACCAAGGAATCCCCGATGTAGCTGGCAATGTCTGAGCACCAAGGAGTCCTCGGCATCACTGGCAATGTTCCAGCACCGAGGAGTCCCCGGCGTCGCTAGCGATGTCCGAGCACCGAGGAATCCCTGGCATAGTTGACGATGTCCGAGCGCTGAGGAGTCCCCTGTGTAGCTGGCGATGAAGCATGAGCGACGAACAGTCTGGTCAACTGGTCAGTGGCGAAGTGAGCATTGAGTAGAAGCGACCGGCGAATAGTCCGATCAACTGGTCGGCAATGAAGTCCATGAACCTAGCGGTTCGACTAGTTGATCGATGGAGAAGTCCGAGCACCAAGTGATCCGATCACCTGGACGATGATCCTGCAATACAAATATGTAGAACGGGTAGTACATGATGTAAAAATATATGAACTCTAGAGAAGAATCAGCAATGGTGATGAAATAGCGTATGTAGCTCGGCGATCAGTTGGTGTGAACACTTAGTGTTATTATGAAGATGTATTTATATTTAATATAAACCACCCGACCGGTTAGTGTGTAGCTGAGTCTCTAGCCCTAGCTAGCCCGTTAACCATAACGCAGAGTGCGGAGCCCATGTGCGTGTAGGAAGAACAAAGCATCGCTAAGGAGCCGCTGCCGACCACCCATAACACAGAGGGCGGACGCTCGTGCACGTGTAGGGAGGAGCCAGAGACAGGGCCGTCTCTGGGGACATCTGAGCGTCAACATGACTGTTTGGGGGTTTGGAAAACCATTTGGAGAGCAAACATGGATAAAACAGCTCGGAGAAACATTATGGCGATATACGAAGATTGGAGAATATTTAGCAAAATATTAAAGCGTGACTTAGCTTTAGACAGAAAATCTGATCGGCGGCGTATGGCGTTATCTGGTCGGCGACGTGGTCAGCATGCTTAGCGGCTCGCTTGATGGCTGGAATGAAGTTGATCTCGTGTTGGAGTAGGACAGACGTAGTCGGAGCTTGGCGGTGTCAATCCACGTATGAAGACATGTGCCGTGGTTGTCGAAGGATGTCGACGCGATCCGCCAAGTTGCCGCGAAGGATGTTGATCTTGAGTTATGCCATCTGGTTCACCAAGGATCAGCGCGCACAAGCCCCATGGTGGCGCCAACTGTCGACAAAAGATGCTCGGTAGTCCTCTAAGGGGTATCCCATGAAGGTAGATTGATTGGTGGAGGTGAGCGTGATCAGGAACCGGATGGTGACACAAGGCGCAGAGACAATAATTTAGAGACAGGTTCGGGCCGTCTGATCGACGTAATACCCTACGTCCTGTGTCTTTGTTGTATTATATTGAGATGTATGTAGATGCCTTAGGCTAGGCCTAGGATCCGTATGGGGATGTCGACTAGGGAACCCCTGCCTCTCCTTATATACTCTGGAGGGGTAGGGTTACAAGAAAAGTATCCTATTTGGTACTATACAATATCTTGCGGTGCACGTCGACCAGTGCCGTGCACTCCTTGATCTTGTGGACTGGGTCACCTCTGATGGTACGCCCCATGTCTTGTCTTATGGATACCGAGGGTCATATCCCCACACAGAGGGTGCGTCAGGTCCATGCTGGCGTATGCTAGCGTCAGCGACTTAGCAGCTCAGCGTGTGAGATTATAAGGACGGACTCTGGCCCAAGTCCGGTCACTAACGAACGGACACGTCCGATCAACACTGGGTGCTTACTGTTGTTGATCGGACTCTGACAACGTGGCGTCAGGTTGATTCGAGGGGCGCATCCAATCATCGGTTTGACTCGGCGTTGACCGTTTTGTGACCGTTGACGATCAACGAATGACATTCAAAGCGGGGACACGTGGACACATCGCTACGATCGGATGCAGGGGGCCGAGCATCCGGTCATCTTGACCAGCGTGTCCGGTCCTTGTGCAGTGAGCCCAATGCTGAGCCTAACGAGTCTATTCTTTGGAGGGGCTCTATAAATAGTTGGGGTCGGCTCCAAGGTGTCTCGCTTGGCCATTTGACCTTTGACATCCTTGTGTGCTGAGTATACTCCCTCCCACTCATCTCTCTTGCTTGATTGCTAATTCAAAGTGAGATTGAGTGATTTCAAGTGCATTTGCTTGAGTGATTGCATCTAGTGGCACTTGAGGATCATTGTGGCTGTGGATTTCTTGTTTCTCTTCGTGGTTGCCACCACCTAGACGGCTTGGAGCAGCAGAGGAGGATTGTCACAAGTTGGTGATTGTTCAAGGCCATCTCCCAGTGATTGTGAGAGGTCTTGTGCCATCCCCGGTGGAGCGCCAAAAGGTAACTCAAGTGGATTGCTCGTGTCATTGAGTTACCTCACTTGAGGGTAGGTTCTTGCGGTGTCCAATTGTGTGGACGAGGTTCATGCAACACCTCTTAGCCGCCGAACCACCAAGTGTTGGTCGACACAACGGGGACTAGCGTGCCGGTAAGCACGTGAACCTCAGAAGACAAATTGGTTGTCTCTTGCCCTTTGGTATTCTCCCGGTGATTGAATTGATATTCATCTTGCGATTGGTTCTGTCGGTGCAGAAAGTGACCAACACGTAAATATTTGTAGTTTTGCCATGCGTTGTGATTGGAGGTGGCCTAGCACTCAATGACACAGGGTTTATACTGGTTCAGGCAACTTGCCCTACGTCCAGTTTGAGTCGGTTGGTGACTTTATTCCTAAGCTAAGGTGCTCGAAGTTTATAGTGGGGTTACAAACGAGAAGGAGAAAGATAGGGGGTACAAGAGGTCCGGTCGAAAGGGTCGAGAGTGACGGGAGCCCCGCTATGAGATAAGTGTTCAAGCGTCTACTCATGGTTTGAACCTGGCGGCTCTGTGGTTGTGTACTAGTGAACTAGACCGATCTAATGAATCTGAATCAACCTATCTGTTGGAATAGAGCGCATCCCCTTTTATAGATGAAGGGGATGATTTTACAAGTGAGAGGGAGGGAGTACATTCGCTGCTAAAGTCTTGCTGCCCACGTTGGTGGGTACAAGACAATGGTAGGCGCCCACAACACTGTTGAATGTCAGATGCACGTGGGAGGCTATGTCGTCTTCTTCAGGTATGACAGATGTCGGTACCTGCTATACTGTTGATGCCCAGAGGCATGTGAGGGATTTTACCATGTTCGCCCGGTACGGAAAATGCCGGCGCCCACAACAGTGTCGATGCCCAGAGGCATGTGGGGGAGCCATACCGTATGGGAGTTAATGACACCCACAATACTATAGGGGAAAATGTCGGCGCCTACAACACTGTTTGGGCTCTGTCGTGCCAGGGAGATTGTTGAGTACGATTTCAACAGTTGTACAGGGTACGGTCCCCAATATTGTAGTTTGACTTGTGTGCCCTGCCTTACTTTCTCTGTCCATTTCCTGGTCCTTACCGAGCGAGCGTCCCTGATCGGTGGGTCCCGATCGGCTCTGATCGCGCCAGTCGGAGAAGAGCAGTGAGCAGGGGTTTGGCGCACCCTCGGTCGGAGACGCGGGTCAAAGCCAAAAGTGGTGTTTGGCCAAGCCTTCCGGTCGGAGAGGCCATCCAGAGGCGGGCTGGAGACCGAAGTGAGCGCTCCGGTCAGAGAGGCCATCCGGAGGTGGGCTGGAGACCGTAGCGAGCGCTCCGGTCGGAGAGGCGGGCCAGAGTCGGAAGCGGGCACCGTTCCTCCTCGGCCAGGCTTTCCGATCGGTGATTGGATCGCCCTTCTGGCCTGTCGTTCAGGTACTTGGGCCGGCCCATGACTTGCACGTTTGTTTGCAACGTCGTCTACTGGGCTGAGCCTTCGTTGCGAAGCCGATCCGCGAGGGACCCTGGGTTTATGAACCCGACAGGAGCCCCCGAGCCCCCGGGCGATTCGGGTAGAATCGTCTGGGGGATTTTTATCTTGACGGCGGGTGCGCGCGAGTGGACCAGTGGGTGTAGCCCCCGAGCCCCCGGGCGATTCGGGCAGAATCGTCTAGGGGGGTTTTCGTGTTGCCGGCCGGGGATGCTTTTTTGTTTTTGTCGGCGGGTGCGCGCGAGCGCACCCGTCGGGTGTAGCCCTCGAGCCCCTGGATGATTCAGGCAGAATCGCTTCGGGGGTTCTGTCAGCAGGCGTGTGTGCGTGTTTTTTAGTCGAGACGGAGTCGTCAACCAAGGAGTCGTTGCGCAGCCGAGGTGTTTTTTAGTCAAGACGGAGTCATCAACCTAGGCGTCGTTGCGCAGCCGAGGTGTTTTTTAGGGATCGAGCGAGTCGGAGTTGTGGATCTAGGTAGTTAGTTTAGGGATCGGATGTGATGGAGCTCGTGGATCCTGGCGTCGGTGCGCGCCGTGGGATCGGGTGAGTCGGAGTCGTGGATCCAGGTAGTTAGTTTAGGGATCGGACGAGACGGAGCTCGCGGATCCTGGCGTCGGTGCGCACCATGGGATTGGGCGAGTCGGAGTCGTGGATCCTGATGGGGTTAGTTTGGGGTCATAGACCCAGGCATTTTTTGGTGTGCAGGTGTAGCCGGATGGGGTGAGTTTGGGGTCGCAGACCCAGGCATTTGGAGTGCAGGCACAGCCGGATGGGGCGAGTTCGGGGTCGCAGACCCAGGCATTTTGGAGTGCAGTCGAAGCGTAGCTGGATGGGGCGAGTTCAGGGTCACAGACCTAGGCGTTTTGGTGTGTTGAGCCCCCGAGCCCCGTTGGGCCTTGGTAGGGGTCGGTTTTTGAGTTGTGTGCGTTACCCCATCCTCGGTTTCTCACAACCGGAGGGGCGGAGTTTTATCGCTTGCCTCGATCGCTCGGGCTTGAGTGACGTGCTCGGTGAGCTCGCTAACGGGTATGATCGAGTGGAATCCAGGTCCGTCGTTCGTGATGGGGTCAGCATAGCCCTCTTGTGACATTCCACTACTCCTTTACCTGCAACTCGGCAGATGCCTGGGTCGTTCCAGAGACCAACTTGGGTGGCCTGATGGCCTCCCCTCGACGGAGATTCCGTGGGCTTGGCAAGAGGTTTAGGATCGAACGAGAAGGTTGAGATGACCCTGTCTGCTTTGGGGCAAACCGGGTGAGGGCCACATGGGGCTCATCTGTGTTTTCTCCCCTGGCTCTGTTTGACTTGGGGCAGCCTCGAGCCCTTCGTGGGCCGGCCTTCGAGCCCTGGTTGGTCGTTGCTCATGTCGAATGAGGAAATTGCCGCTTCGTGACGCAACAAGGAGCGTTGTGATGCATTTCGCTGCATGTGCGATGCTTAGTTCCCGAGCCCCCGGGCGGTTCAGAGCTCGAATCATCTAGGGGGCACGAGCATATGGGATGGATGCGTGTATGGATGTATGAAATGATTATAAAGAAATAGCGGGGGTTGGTAGTGTTACCTTGATGACTCGAGTGACGGGGTTTGAAGAGCACCAGTTGGAAATGTCCGACCGGGACCCATGCTCGTCATTCATGACAGAGATGGCATGGCCTACATGGGGCATCCCTTTGCTCCTTACCTGTCTCTTGGTGCTTTCCTGAGCCATTCGATCGATTTTAGGAAGCCCGATGGTTTCTCCTGGCGGAGATCGCGTCGTTTGGGTTTTTCCAAGTCCCGCCTGGGGAGGCGGAGAGCCGCCTGCGCGTGGTGGCACTTTGGTTTTTGTGCCCAATGTGCAGTAGTGGTGGGCCATACCCAGACCATGTCCCATCTTACCAGGCGTCGGTCCATCTGACCAGGCATCATTTCGTCGGTCAGTGTGCATCCCAGCGGTCAGGGTGCCTCCCATTGTTTCCCATCCGCATTGAATGGGGGAAGGGAGAGTTATTCGCTCTGATCTTTTTGCCCCTCTTCGGCTGTCACGTTTCCTCCTTAAATAGGGGGAGGGAGAGGGCTTGTTGTCACAGTCCTTTGCCTATTCTCCAATTATTGTCTGTCCCCCTTCTTCCTCACCGAGAGTGCCTGTATGCCACGGCGGTTCCTAAGTGAGAGAGAGGGTAAGCGAGGGGGAGGACTTATAGATCCTTTCATGAATCCAGAGCACGATATCGAGCTGGAGGCTGCCTAGGGTGGTGTTGGCCGTCTTTGACTGAGAAGGGGCGACTTCCGCCGAAGGAGGTGGCACGCTGGATTTATCTGCGAGGCCTTTTTGGGATGGAGCCATGTGTGGATTTTCTCCAGTGGATCTTCACCGGGCGAGCCTTGTTAGAGGGGAAGTTGCCCAGGATCGTGCTGGTGGAGGGTTCCATGCCTACAGCTGCTCAGGTTGGCCAGTTAATAAAGTTTTATGAGATCTCTTCCAGCCATGGTGGCCGCACCTCGGTGGCCGCGTCCCTGCCCAGGAGTTGCCTCGACTACATGAGAAGGTTAGGAGCTCCATGCTCTTCTGCTAAGCATCTATGGGTGCGACGCCCTTGAGGTACCCGTTGCGCTCGCCGAAGTCGAGGGAGCGGAACCGAGCGGGTGCCTTGAGGTACCCATTGCGCTCACCGAAGTCAAGGGAGCAGAATCGGACGGGGCCCCTGTGGTGGTGGTTATGTCCGGCGGCGTGTGCCGTGGCCTCTCCTTTGGCATCAGGCAATGTCGTCGAGCGGCCGCAGTAGTATTTGGATTAGAAGTAGTTAGAAAATGTAATAGTTGGGTTCGTGGGTGAGTCCCCGTGTTAACAGTTTTTTGTATCAATGAATACATCAGTTCTGTTTTTGTGATAGAATTACTATCTGTTCCCTGTTTTTATCCTAGCATAGCCTTTGTTTTTGTCCTTTCTTTTTCGCATCTGCCCATTAGTTCCGTAGGCTGCAGCTTTTAAGAACCTAGGCATGGCCCGCGGGGCTCGGCTGCTCGTAACCGTGGGTCATGGCGAGGTGTGTTCGGTTAGGAGTAAGAACAAAGTTACGTAGGGCAATCATAGGAATGGAATGTGCTTCCATTTGGGGACAAGGTTGTTTACCATATGATAGTAAAAAAGAGGGGTAATATTTAGTATTGTACCCTTATGGAGCCCCCGAGCGACCCGGGCTAAAAGTGTTCGTGCTGGGGTGTTTTACAGGAGCAAGTGTTTGACTAAAAGCGGTAAGACCAAAATTAGGGGAAAAACGACGTAGCTGTTCAATGTTCCAAGTGTTGGTAAGAACATTGCCATTGTCGTCCTCCAGTCGGTAGGTGTCCGGTTGGATCACTTCGGTCACCGTATAGGGGTCCTTCCCATGGTGGAGAGAGTTTGTGTTTTTCCTTCATTGATTGGGTCCTCTGGAGTACGAGATCACCGACTTCGAGTATCCTCCCCCTGATCTTCCTTTCGTAGTACTTGCGGAGAGTTTGCTGGTAGCGAGCGGAGTGGATGACGGTCGTCTCGTGGGCCTCCTCGAGCAGGTCGATTGCGTCTTGCTGAGCCTCTGCGGCTCAGTCACGGTCGAAAGCCCTTACTCTTGGGGTGCTATGGTCGAGGTCAGAGGGCAGTACTGCTTCAGCTCTGTAGGCTAGGAAGAAGGGTGTGAACCCTGTGGATCGGTTCAGGGTTGTTCTCAGGCTCCAGAGGATCGCTGGGACCTCTATAACCCATCGCCCGGCGTACTTGTTGAGTCGGTCGAAGATGCGTGTCTTGAGTCCTTGGAGGACCATGCCATTGGCACGCTTGACCTAACCATTAGTATGTGGGTGTCCGACCGAGGCCCAGTCGATTCTGATGCCATATCCGTCACTGAAGTCCAGGAACTTCTTCCCGGTGGAGTTAGTCCCGTGGTCAGTGATGATGCAGTTAGGAACGCCGAACCGGTAGATGATGTCGAGGAAGAATTTGACCGCCTCTTCCGAGCGGATGTTGGTGATGGGCTCGGCCTCTATCTACTTGGTGAACTTGTCGACTGCTATGAGAAGGTGAGTGAAACCGCCTGGGCCCTTTTTGAGGGGTCCCACCATGTTGAGGCCCCAGACCGCGAATGGACAGGTGATAGGGATGGTTTGGAGCTCCTATGTGCGGCAAATGGGTTTGTCGAGCGTATAACTAGCATCCTTCACACCTGCGGATGACCTCCTCTACATCTCGTAGCGCGGTGGGCTAGTAAAAACCATGGTGAAAGGCTTTTCTGACCAGCGACCTTGGGGCCACGTGATGTCCGCAAATTCTGGCATGGACCTCGAGGAGGAGCTGCTTCCCCTGGTTGGTGGGGATTCACTTCATGAGTACCCCCGATGGACTCTGTTTTTAGAGTTCATCACTGAGCGCGACGAAGGTCTTGGCGCATCGAGTGATCCATCGGGCTTTGGTCCTTTCAGGTGGAAGAACTTTCTCGAGGAGGTAGGCGAGCAGTGGTGCTCGCCAGTCGGTTGAATTGAGTGCCAATACGGCGACGTCAGCGGGTGACGTCGTCATAGAGGCACTGGGGTCGGAGCCCCCGAGCGCCGGCTTGGCGTCGGGGTCGGAGCCCCTGGGTGCCGGCTTGGCATCGAGGTGTGTCTAGATCGGACCTCCTAGGACACGAGCGGACGGCTCGTGGAGATCGTTGATGAAGACCCCGCTCGGGGGCAGATCCCACCTGGCAGCCAATTTTGTGAGAAAATTAGCGGCATCGTTGTCCTTTCGGGGGACGTGATGCAGCTCGATTCCTTAGAATTTGTCCTCGAGCTTACGCACCTCTTGGTAGTATGCCACCATGAGGGGGCTTTTGCAGGAGGACTCCGTCATGACCTGATCGATGACCAGCTCCGAGTCGCCACGAACGTAGAGTCGTGTAGCACCAAGTTCGATGGCGATGCGTAGTCCGTTGATCAGGCCTCGTACTCCGCAGCGTTGTTTGAGGCTAAAAAGTGGAGGCGGATGGCGTAGTGGAGCCTACCATCTGGGGAGATCAGAATCACTCTGGCCCCCGATCCGGGTGCCATGACGGACCCATCGAAGTACATTGTCCAGTGCTCATGGGTGACGTTTGGGGTCAACAGCTGGACCTCCGTCCATTCGGCAACAAAATCCATGAAAGCTTGAGACTTAGTGGCAGTATGGGGGATATACCTGAGGTCGTGGCCCTTGAGTTCGAGTGCCCACTTGGAGATTTGTCCCACGGCGTCGCGGTTGCGGACGATGTCTCCGAGCGGGTATGAAGTGACGACCGTGACTTCGTGGTCGGTGAAGTAGTGCAAGAGCTTCTGGGTCACCATCAGCACAGCCCTATAGGAGCTTTTGCACCTGGGGGTACTAGACCTTGGGGTCGGTGAGTATCTCCTCGACGAAGTATACGGGCCGCTGGACCTTAAGGTGGTGTCCCGGCTCCTCCCTTTCGATGACCAGGGCGGCGCTTACCACATGGTTGCTGGCCGTGACGTAGAGGAGGAGGGGTTCTCCTCGTTCAGGAGCAACGAGGATTGGGGCCAACGTCAGGGATGGTTTGAGGCTCTCTAGAGCCTGCTGAGCTTCCTCAGTCCAGACGAAGGCGTCCATCTTTTTGAGGAGCCTGTAGAGTGGCATCCCTCATTCGCCGAGCTGAGAGATGAACCGTCTTAGAGCGGCCAAACAGCCGGTGAACCTTTGCACTCCCTTGACGTTGCGTATGGGGCCCATGTTGGAAATGGCCATGATTTTTTGGGGTTGGCTTTGATGCCGCGCTCGGACACAATGTATCCTAGCAGCTTCCCCTTTGGAACCCTTTAAACACATTTTTGGGATTCAGTTTGATGTTGAACCTTTGGAGGTTCGTGAATGTTGCGGCCAAGTTTGCGATTAAGTCGCAAGCTTGAGCCGTTTTGACCACTATGTCATCAACATAGACGGCGATTATTGGTTTCGGCCCCTCGGCTTGATCAGGCTGATCGAGTGGGTCGATTTGGTTGGCGAAGCATCGCTGCATGCACCTTTGGTAGGTGGCGCCAGCGTTCTTCAGGCCGAAAGGCATGGTTACGTTGCAGTACGAACCATACGGGGTAATGAATGAGGTTGCGAGCTGATCGGACTCTTTCACTGCGATCTGGTGATAGCCCGAGTAGGCATCTAGAAAGGAGAGGATCTCGCAACCCGAGGTGGAGTCGTCTGGTCTATGCATGGCAAAGGAAAGTGATCCTTTGGACACGCCTTGTTGAGACCAGTATAATCAACGCACATTCTCCATTTCCTGGTCTTCTTTTTAATAAGAACAGGATTGGTGAGCCAGTTGGAGTGGAATACCTCTCTGATGAACCTAGCTACCAGGAGTTTGGCGATCTCTTCGCCTATGGCCCTGCGCCTCTCGTCGTCGAAGCGACGTAGGCGCTGCTTGGTGGGCTTCGAGCCCGGGATGAGGCGCAGTGCATGCTCAGCGACCTCCCATGGTATGCCCAGCATGTCAGAAGGCTGCCCTACAAAGACATCGCGATTGGCGAGTAGGAAGTCGACGAGCTCGCATTCCCACCGCACCGTCTTGGTTGGGTCGGTGGGGTTGATTCCCACCGCCTTGGTTTCCTCAAGCGGGCGGAAGGCCATCGAGGAGGTTGGTTTGTTGTAGTCTGGGACTGCTGGGGTCGATGACTCCCTGAGCCGTGGGAGCTTCGACAAGTTGATGACCACGGTGGTGAGATCAAAATGCTCACGGTCGCACGTGAAGGCGTGCGAGAAGGCGCTGCTCACGGTGATGACGCCGTTTGGTCTTGGCATCTTTAGCTTGAGGTAGGTGTAGTTGGGGATTTCCATGAATTTGGCGTAGCATGGCCGCCCCAAGATGGCGTGGTACGACCCTAAAAAGTCCACCACTTCGAAGGTGAGGACCTTCGAGTGGAAGTTGGCTCGGTTGCCAAATGTGACGGGCAGATCGATCTGCCCAAGCGGGTATGCCTACACTCCTGGGATCACCCCGTGGAAGGGGGAGCCCACCAGGTGGAGTTCCGACCAAGGGATGTGCATGGCATCGAGGGTGTCGACGTAGAGGATGTTGAGGCCGCTGCCTCCGTCCATCAGCACCTTGGTGAGGCGCTTCTTGTGGACGATGGGGTCGACGACGAGCGGGTAATGTCCCGATCTCGTGACATGGGAGGGATGGTCCCTCTGATCGAAGGTGATTGGAGATTCCGACCGGCTGAGGAAGGAGGGGACGGCCATCTCAACGGTGCATGCCTCCCTATAGCGCACCTTATGCTGGCGTTTGGTCCAAATGGCGTCAGATCCGCCAAAGATCATGATGCATTCCTCAGGGTCTCCGTCCTTGTCCACCGTGTCTCCTTTCTTGGCTGCTGCCTCTTTGCTGTCTCCTTCTTTCGGCCCACCAGCCTGTCGGAGGAAACATTTGAGGAGCTCGCAGTCCTTATAGAGGTGTTTGATGGGGTAGGCGTGGTTGGTGCATGGGCTATCCATGAGCTTGTTGAAGTGGTCAGGCAGCCCCAGCTAGGGCTGCTTGCCCGTGCGCTCACCCACGGCGACCAATGCGGTGTTGTCCGATCGGTGCCGATCCTTTTTGTTCTTCTTGCCCCTCTGTGTGGAGGAGCCCTCATCTTGGTCCATGCGCTTAGCTTTGCCTTTGTCCCGGCCTCTGTTGAATACCGCTCTGACCGCCTCCTCGCTGGAGGCATGGTTAGTGGCGACGTCGAGCAGGTCGCGGGTGGTACGGGGCTTCAGATAACCAAGCTTGTGGATCAGGGACTCGCAGGTCGTCCTGGAGAGGAATGCGCTGATGATGTCTGCATCGATGACATCAGGGAGGGAGTTGCATCGTTGGGAGAACCTGCGGATGTAATCCTGCAGGGATTCGCTGGGCTCCTGCTGGCAGCTCTTGAGGTCTCAGGAGTTTCCAGGGCGGACATACGTCCCTTGGAAATTTCCGATGAAGGCCCTCTTGAGGTCTGCCTAGTCACAGATACTGTCATGCAGGAGGAATTCAAGCCACGCCCGAACATGTTCCCCCACGCAGATGGGGAGATACTGAATAATGAAATAGTCATCATCCACCCCTCCAGCTCGACAGGCGAGCCAGAAATCTTCGAGCTAAATACCAGGGTTTGTCTCCCTGGTGTACTTAGTGATGTTGGTGGGCAGTCGGAAGCGCTATAGCAACGGCGCTCTCCGGATACGTCGGTCAAAAGCCCATGGTCCCGGGCCCTCAGGGCTAGGACTCCGGTAGTCTGGTCGACGACCATGCCTGGGGCGCATTTCACCGCTCCCCTCGATGGTTCAGCCGGGGCCAGTGTCACCTGCCCTCACCGTCGCTCGGTGGACGTCATCATCATGCCGGGCGTGATGCCGGTTGCTGATGACGCTGCGAGCGTCTTGGTGCGAATCGGGCCACTCGCGTACGCAACCACTACCTCCCGAGCTGTGCTTGGCGGCTGTAGCGGTGAGCGGATGGAGCGATCCGTCCAGCGCATCCCCACTCCCCCAGTGGGGAGAGAAGGCACGTGTCAGAGTCACGATGCGGAGCTTTCTGCTTGTTGAACGGCGGCGGCTTCTACTAGTGCCCGGAGGTTCCGGTAGACCACCCGCTCCTAGGGGTCGACGGGCTCGGGAACACCGCGCAGAAGCATTGCCACAGCAGCGATGTTCTGGCTAGCCCGAGCAAATTGTGGGGGGTCGTTCCCCTCATTTATAATGTCGTGCTAGACCTGACGGGCGTGACCTCGAGTGCCACCGGCCGGGTCATGCGCATGGGGCGCAACGTGCTGTACCGAGCGTGCCGACGTAGGCGGTGGATGGTTCTGCCACCGTTGTCGTAGCTCCTCGACGTGCCCTTGCGCCAGCACGACGGCCCCCGCACGCGGGTCCAGAGGGGTGTGAGTCTGCATAGACTCCGCAACTACCGGTGGCTTCCTCGGAGCGTCCACCATAGCGCACTCCCAAGACGGTTGGTGGCTAGGTGCCATGTCGCCGATGCTAGAGCCGTCACTCTCAGCCTCGTTATCCAGGAGTTCGTAGAAACAGGTGGGAGCATAGCTCGCCATCCCTACTAATTTGGATGTGAAAGGGGGTGGCGTCAGCATTTTTCGGAGCCCCTAGGCATACGCGTCCATGGAGGACGTGAGGCCGTAGGGGAACCGGTCATGCGGTGGTTGCGGTTCAGACAACGCGGTCCCTTTGGATAATTGATGGAAGATAGTAAATAGCGAGAAAATAATGGTATGGACATTACTCACAGCGGGGTTTGAGTAGAGAGTTTGCTCGGAATGAAGCGCAGATGCCTCGTCGTTGAAGTCGTCGTGCGTCCCAGAGCCGATGGAGGGCGCCCCTCCAATGGGCGCCGGAACGAATGCCTCCTCGTGGAGGTGTAGTATGCCGAGACGGTCGGCGACAAAGTCCAGGCTTCCGAAGAGGAAGGCCTGGGAGGGCTCGAAGACGGGTGGAACTCACATCCCAATAGGTGGGAGTACGGGAAACTCCGGTGAGCTGAAGCGAGTCGTATCGCCTGAGCCTGCCATGGTGATGGTGGCGGAAAAGTGGGCTATCCGATGACCAAAAAGTGTTGAACGTACAGCGTCTTCCCCACGACGGCGCCAACTGTCGGTGCAGAAAGTGACCAACACGTAAATATTTGTAGTTTTGCCATACGTTGTGATTGGAGGTGGCCTAGCACTCAATGACATAGGGTTTATACTGGTTCAGGTAACATTCCCAACGTCTAATTTGAGTCGGTCGGTGACTTTATTCCTGAGTCCAGGTGCTCGAAGTTTGCAGTGGGGTTACAAACGAGAAGGAGAAAGATGGGGGTACAAGAGGTCCAGTCGGACTCGGTCGGAAGGGCCGAGAGTGACGGGAGCCCCGCTATGAGCTAAGTGTTCAAGCGTGTGCTCGTGGTTTGAACCTGGCGGCTCTGTGGTTGTGTACTAGTGAACTCGATCGATCTAATGAATCCGAATCAACCTATCTGTTGGAAGAGAGTGCATCCCCTTTTATAGATGAAGGGGATGGTTTTACAAGTGAGAGGGAGGGAGTACGTTTGCTGCTAAAGTCTTGCTGCCCACGCCAGCGGGTACAAGACGATGGTAGGCGCCCACAACACTGTTGAATGTCAGATGCACATGGGAGGTTGCGTCATCTTCTTCAGGTATGGTAGATGTCGGTACCTGATATACTATTGATGCCCAGAGGCACGTGAGGGGTTTTACCATGTTCGCCCGGTACGGTAAATGCCGGCACCCACAACACTGTCGATGCCCAGAGGCATGTGGGGGGAGCCTTACCGTATGGGAGTTAATGGCGCCCATAATACTGTAGGGGAAAAATGTCGGCGCCTACAACACTGTTTGGGCTCTATCATGCTAGGGAGATTGTAGAGTACGGTTTCTACAGGTGTATAGGGTACTGTCCCCAGTATTGTAGTTTGACTTGTGTGCCCTGCCTTACTTTCTCCATCCGTTTCCTGGTCCTTACCGAGCGGGCATCCCCGGTCGGTGGGTCCCAGTCGGCTCTGATCGCGCCAGTCAGAGAAGAGCAGTGAGCAGGGGTCCGGCGCACCCCCGGTCGGAGATGCGGGTTAGAGCCGGAAGTGGTGTTTGGCCAAGCCTTCTGGTCGGAGAGGCCATCCGGAGGCGGGCTGGAGACCGAAGCAAGCGCTCCGGTCAGAGAGGCCGTTCGGAGGTGGGCTGGAGACCGAAGCGAGCGCTTCGGTCGGAGAGACGGACCGGAGTCGAAAGCGGGCGTTGTTCCTCCTCGGCCAGGCCTTCCGGTCAGTGATTGAATCGCCCTTCTGGCCTGTTGTTCAGGTACATGGGCAGGCCCATGAGTTGCACGTTTGTTTACAACGTCGTTTGCCGAGCCGAGCCTTCGTTGGGAAGCCGGTCCGCGAGGGACCCTGGGTTTATGAACCCGACATGTTCACTCCTCTAAGCGGTGGTATAATCACCCTACTCACTCATTTACATTCCCACAAACTAGTTGTAGCAAGCTCTTTAGTGTAGCTAGAATTGAGAGTTTGCTTTGTAGTTTAAGTTCATCTAGTTGAGCTCTTTAGTGTAGCAAGTTTGAGAGCTCTTAGTGAGTAGCAACATAGCATCTTGTGTGTCTAGTGATCATAGCAACGAGAATTATTGGATAGGTGGCTTGCAACCCTTGTAGAGCTAGAGTAAGTTTGTATTTCGCTATTTGTCATACTAATCAAATTGCTCTAGTGATCTTGTAGATTTTTAAATAGGCTATTCACCCCCCTCTAGCTATATTAGGACCTTTCATGTTACATCCCTCCACTTCCCCCGCGCATGCATGACGGTATGTGGGTCCAATGGTGCAACACCAGATCTACTTTTACAACATCTAGATAAACACTTGCAACATACGTCCGAAAACAACTGGAACACTTGCAACATACGTCTGAAACACCAGAAAAATACATGTATAGTCATTGCAAAATATATGCAACATCCAGATGAAACATTTGAAACATAGTTTGAAGCAACTGAAAACACTTAAAAACATACGCTTGCAACTATGCATATAAATGCAATATCCAGATCTACTTTTGCAACATTCAGATGAAACACTTGCAACATACGTCTAAAACAACTAGAACACTTGAAACATACGTCTGAAACACCAGAAAAATACATGTATAGCAATTATAAAATATATGTAACATCTAGATGAAACACTTGAAACATACATTTGAAGCAACCAAAAACACTTAAAAAGCATACGCTTGTAACTATGCATATATATGCAATATCCGTATCTACTTTTACAACATCCAGATGAAACACTTGCAACATACGTCTGAAACAGATGAAACGGTCGGAACATCTACTTGAAACATACATGTATAGCCATTGCAACATGTGCAACATCTCGATCTATTTTTAGTTTTTTACAACATTGATATAAAACACTTGCAACATACCTCTAAAACATCTAAAACACTTGAAACATATGTTTGCAATATGCGCTTTCAGCGTATAATATCTCCTTGCTATTTGGGAACGGAGGCTCGTCAGCGCGTGGAGTTCACCGGTCTAGAGCTCGCTGGTGGCACAAAGCTCGCCGCTCTGGTGGAGAAGGACGCGGCAAGTCCGGTGGAGAAGGTCGCGGTGGGTCCATGCGCTCTAGAAGGCCACGGCGAGCGAGAGGCACGGTGGAGATGGAGGAAGACGGGCTGCTGCGCTCTGGAGAAGGCCCTATTCTTCTATTGTTCTTTTGAAATTCTTTCTTAATTTTAACAAGATCAAGTCCTTTGAATAAGCATCGCTCAACATAGCACACCATGAGGTCATTAAGCCAAGCATCTGACATTTTGTTGCATAACTCAGTCTTGATAATCTTCATAAATGAGAAGGCCCTCTTAACAGACGTTGCCGCTGGCAGCAGTAACCCCAACTCAATAATACGATAAACTAGAGGGAACATTATATTTCTTTTAAGTTCAAACATCTTTTTAGCTAGGCTTGGAAGTCGTGACAAGCTCTAAACTCATCATGTCCTCAACACTGGCCCGCCTAGCGCGCCAGCATCGAGTTGCTGCCTCGTCGATCACCGCCTACCCGCCTCTACACTTGACGCGCTGTCATTTCTGATTTGCGATAGCTGATAGGTTTATGTCTTTAGGAAATACGAACCGTCAGGTGATTGAAACCTAGAGCTAGCAGCCGATCGATCAGCCAGGAAAGACCAACGAGACTACTTTTTTTTAAGAATTACACTGTACAACACCGGCGCACACAACACGCACACACAACTCACCCCCTGTGAACACACATACACAAATATGTCGGTGTTTGATGATCGGCAACTCGTCACGGGGTTACCTGGGACGATGGTTGGTGGGCTTCGACGTATGTAGAACTCATGGGTGAACGCAGAGACAATAATTTATACTGGTTCGGTCCACCAGAATAGCGTCCTACGTCCAGTCTGAGATAAATAGTATATTACACCCTACGCTTGGGGTTTAGACCGTGAGGTCTATTCCTCTTTTCGATCTTGGGAGCCTTGCCTCCTTTATATAGCCCAGGAGGCAAGTCTCCTTGTCGGTTATAATGTAAGAGTCATAGCAGGATTACAGCATAGCAATGTTACTAGGATTACATATGAAGATTCCTAGATATTCTCCCTTTCTTGCGAGGTACCCCTAGAGCCCTGCACCGACAAGCCCCTGAGCAGGTCCCATGCATGTAAGATAAATATATAAATTTTGTAGTTATTGATATTCGGGATATTAAGTCGGGAGCAGGTCCCATGCATGTAAAATAATAAGTCGAGAACAGATCCCAGTATTAGGAAAGGCATGTAAAAATTTTCGCGTATTGCTCTTATTAGGCTGTGTAAATGCTCCAAGTAGCTGACCCCGTATGTGTAAGCACTTGTATCTTTGGCGTATGGTTGTGAGGTTCATGACCGTGACAATGTGAGCCGTGTGAGTAAACAGTCCGTCACATGTGAGTTCGCACTACTCAAGTATTTTTGCAACCGTTAAGAGAAGACTAGAGCAGTCGGCGCTGCACGAAAAAAGAGAATGCACGCAGAGCGCATGTTACTACAAGCTCGGAGTTGTATGGGTAGTCGGAATATAATAATGGTATGGCCGTGGAGGCACATGAATAATATCAGGAGATATATAAAATTTAAAAAATATTTTAAAAAATATTAAAGCTGTAACTTAGCTTGATCAGCAATCGAGTGGAGTAGTCGGCACATCTTAGAGGCCTAGTCAGACCGTGTTGGCCGCGCAAGGGCCGGAGCCCACGGTCGTGTGGAGTCGTGACTTGGCCTGATTAGTCGGCGTAGTATCCGAGGAGATAGATGTGCTGCAGAGCACGCTTGCACGCTAGCCCAATCAATATGGTAGTCGGCTTGCATGTTGATGGAGTGATGAGCTCACGGCCGGGTAGACATGCCAGCCTTCTTCTCCCGTATACGTACATGCTTAATTTGCTAGTTGATGTTGACATCTAGCATATCCATGTTTGATGTCGACTCGAACATGTCCGTCAGCCGGGACTCCGTAGTCCGTACGTGAAGCCCCCGTTGGGAAGGGTAGCAGTGCTGTTGGCGATTTCGGTTTGAGGCACGTTGGTGCTTGCTTCGATCTCTAATCTTCCAGTGCATCAGCCTGTTCGGTTGGCTGATTCGTTTCGTTGCTGGTTTATGAAGAAGTACCGCTGGCTGGTTTGTGTGAGAAAAAAATACTATTCCAACTAAAAATTTATGATCGTTTACGACAAGCCACAACCAAACGAACAAGCTAATACCGATGGCTGTAGCAGGGCTAGCCGTACCGATAGCTGTAGCAGGGCTAGCCGTCCTCCGTGCTACGGAGGCCACGGAAGCTCCCGGCGTGATGGATAAAGAAATCCTTGACGAACACGTCTCCTCCGTGCGGTGCGTGCAGATGCGTGAAGGGGTCGGAGTCGGCACTCGGACTCGGCGGGAAGGAGTCAGAGTGGGTACTCGATCACAGAACTCGTCGATGATTATGGTGCTGTAGTTGATGTCGGGTCTCTTATTTGTTTGCTTGCTCATGATCGTCTTCGCATAAGCATGCACGTGTATGCTTGTCGTAGCGCTGTGTATGTGTGTACGTCGCCAATAGCTTGCTTCCTTGCATTGTCATAGATGGCGTTGATCTCGTGTTGGAGCCCGGCCGTGACTTGAAACGTCTGCTTGCATGTTGCTGGCTCGTGGAGGAGTAGGACTTGTTGGCTTGTGTCCGGGTTGGACTCGAATCAGCATAGGGCCGAGTTGCCTTGAAGCTGCCAACGGATCGTATGTGACTCGGACTGTTCACGACAGAATCGAGTCGTGCCGCCGAACGTGGAGACACGGTGCCGCTCGGCTCCGCGCTTCTCTACTAGTTACCACGAATTGCTCTTTGACGTTGAACTCCATGCTCTCACGAACGAGCTAGAGGCTTGACGACTTTGATTCGTGTGCACTAACAAGCCTGACAACGTGACGGACTCCTTTTCCTCAAGTCGCGTGCACAACAGTATAGCGGCAGATGGATCTCCAGCAAACGAAGAGCAGCGACCGCAGGATGACATCGAGGGATGCCGTCTCAATACGTCGTAGATGTTGGTCTTTAGGTCCGCCGAGCTCTCAAACGCAATTACATCGAAAATCTCTACCTGGTGCGTTAGCTATCGGTGTTTGATGACCAACAACTCGTCACGGGGTTACCCGGGACGATGGTTGGTGGGCTTCGGCGTATGCAGAACTCGACGGTGAACGCAGAGACAACAATTTATACTGGTTCGGTCCACCGGAATAGCGTCCTAGTCCAGTCTGGGGTGAATAGTATATTGCGCCCTGCGCTTGGGATTTAGACCGTGAGGTATGTTCCTCTTTTCGATTTAGGAGCCTTGCCCTCTTTTATATAGCCTAGGAGACAAGTCTCCTAGTCAGTTACGATGTAAGAGTCATAGCAGGATTACAGTATAGCAATGTTACTAGGATAATATGTGGGGAATATTAGTCGGACTAGATCTTCTTCCTTCCTTGCGGGGTACCCCTGGGGCCCTTGTCGGTGTTTCAAGTTACCAACAATGAGTAAATTTCTAGTATTGCGCGTCTGGCTCAGATTGCGTGCTTAGATGACACGAGGTTTATACTGGTTCGGACAGAATATCCCTACATCCAGTTCATCGCTGCTGCTCGTGTTACTAGTACTAAAAGTTTGCAGTAGGGGTTATAAACGGGCGAGAGAGGGACATGTCCTAAGTCTCTGATGGAAGGAATGAACGGGTGCCGAGAGCTCGGTTGCTGCTCAGCCGTGTGCTTGTGTTGCGTTCTGATTGGTTCGAGGTTCGATGAGTTCGTGATGGTTCGATCGGGTCTGGCCTGAATCGATTCGACTCAAGCCCCCTTCATGGGACGCCATGCTTTCCCTTTTATAGGTCAAGGGAAAGCACAGGTTACAGCGGAGGAAAGGAGAAGAACGAGAGGGAGGGAGGAAGTCCTTCAGGATCGCCGGGTCCTTCTTATCCTTCATGCGGTTCCCGCCGACCCTGTAGATGTCAACAGGGATGGTTCCATGTCGTGGCCCTGTCCATCACTGGTGCCATGCGCAGTGCGTCGTCTGCCAGTCATGGCACTCCACTCCGTCCTGGCGGACGTCGTGGTGAACTAACGCGCCTGTCAGTGTTCGCACGAGGGTTAGGCAGAACAGCACCGGTACACCCGACGCTGTCCCCGATGTGAATCCCTAGGTATGGCTCGTCATGGCTACGGGTCACACCGGGGCATGCCGGTCACTTCCTTGATGTCAGAGTTTTAACTTAGGCCCGTACGCTTGGATCTGGAGTGGTTGGCAGCGGTATGAGACCCCATCGGGCGAGACGGAGCCTGCACCCGAGGGGTCAGGCGAGGCGGAGCCTGCCCCCAAAGATCGGTCGAGGCGGAGCCCGCGGCCTTAGGGTCGGGCGAGGCAGAGCCTGCCCCCAGAGGTCGGTCGAGGCAGAGCCCGCGGCCTCAAGGTCGGGTGAGGCGGAGCCCGCGACCTTGGGGTCAGTCGAGGCAGAGCCGGCTCCCAGAGGTCGGGCGAGGCGGAAACCGCGGCCTCAGGGTCGGGCGAGGCGGAGCCTGCCCCCAGAGGTCGGGCGAGGCGGAGACCGCGGCCTCGAGGTCGGGCGAAGCGGAGCATGCGACCTCGGGGTCGGGCGAGGCGGAGCCGGCCCCCAGAGGTCGGGCCGTGATCTTGGGGTCGAGCGAGGCGGAGCCTGGCCCCGGAGGTCGGGTGAGGCGGATACCGCGGCCTCAGAGTCGGGCGAGGCGGAGCCCGCCCCCAGAGGTCGGGCGAGACGGAGCCCGCAACCTTGGGGTTGGGCGAGGCAGAGCCCGCGGACTCGGTGTCGGGCGAGACGGAGCCCGCCCCCAGAGGTTGGTCGAGGCGGAGCCCGCGCACCTGGGACCCGGTTGGAGCCGTAGTCACGCTCTTAACTGCTCGGATAAATTAATGTTGATGACCGTTAGCCCCTCCTCTTCGGTTATCTAGTATTGGTCCCCGACAGCCCTGCACCTATAAAACCCTACCCTTATAAGGATCTCCTAAGAATGTATAATATTTCACGTATATACGCATAATATACTAGTGTTTATTATAAACTTTAGGTATGGCAGCCGCCAAACATCGCTGCCTCCGCCCCATTGCTAAGCTACGTAGAGAGAGAGAGACACCACACAAATGCGTGTTTGAATGCACGCACGGAGCAGCTAAAAGCCACACCCACATGCTTGCGTTTTGAAGTTGCGAGCGGTAGGCTGATCGGGCCGAGTGCGAGCCAACCCTTGCACGGGGCGAGTGACATGACGCTAAGGTGTGGCATGGAAGCGGCTGGAAGAAGACGAAGCGTGGGGTAGAGGTCCGCGGCGCGCCGAAGCGGCGCCGCGGCATCCGTGGAACCATCCGGGTCCGGGCACAACAGCAGGGTAAGCACGTTCCGACTTCCGACCGCTCCCATGCTCCATCTCTCGGTGCTGCATCTCTTGGCGGGGTGCAGGAGGAATCGAAATGGTCAGCGGATTCGTAGCGTTTGCTGCGGTATACTGTATTAATCCCCGATTAGAGCCTGGGGCTAGTTATTACAACGTGCTGCGTTGACCCATTACCTAGGTTAGTGCTTGTTTGGGCTTCCGGTTCCGGGCAAGTGCAGCTGCAATTAAGAAACTATCCCCAAGGACCTTTTCAGTAAACTCAGTAGGGCGTAATTTGACTCGGTATGTTAAAGAAATGCCACTATCCCAAAGGACCTTTTCAGTAAATTCAGTAGGGCGTAATTTGACTCGGTATGTTAAAGAAATGCCGGCCTCTTGTTAGATCCAGTCAAATGCAGAGTATATAGCTGGATTAAAGGCGGTCTCCTATTGCTAGTTCTGTACTTTTGTTGCTAGTTTTATTTCTTCGATGCGTCGAATCAGTCATTTTTTCCCGGAGACTTAGCTGAAATGTCAATGTACGGTACCCCGTACAAGTTCCAGTTCGTTAGAAACAGCCATATGGTGAAATGGAGGAGCAGCAACGGAACCACAGCGTTTGTTTGGCCCAGTCATTCAGAGATGACGAATTCATCACCTAACGTGCATAGAAATTTAGAGAGTTAACAGACTTAAGGGCCCAACTTGATGTTCGGCAGGCCGTAAACGATCGTGGATTATTTACTGTTGGCTGATTTGGTGTGAGAGAAAAATACTATTCCAGCTTATAATCCACGATCGTATACGAGTAAACGAACAGGCTGTATGGGCCACCATAGGAAGCTCTCTGATGAGATGCTGTCCATGCATCTGCTGCTGTTCTTCAGCTTTGCCTTTCTGTTGCAGCCTGTGGTCAGAGGTGCTTCATCTTCGCCCCGCCATGATTGCCCGAACAAGTGTGGCGACGTCAACATTGAGTATCCATTTGGGATTGGCCCTGGCTGTGCATTGGAAAAGGGATTTGAGCTTCACTGCAACAAGTCTCAGGATGGCCAAAGGAACATTACCTACTTCTCTAACCTGCCGGTGGCCAACATATTACTGCTCGAAGGTCAGGTTCAGGTGATGAGTTCTATTGCTTCCATGTGCCCCAACCGCTCAACCACGTACCTCTTGAACCTTTCTGGCACGCCGTTCACGGTAGCAGACAAGGAGAACATGTTCACAGTCTTAGGAGTCGACGCGCTTGGCTTTATGGCTGGTTCAAGGCAATCTGCCATCGTAAGGGCCCGAGAGCGAGAGGAGCCTCTCCGTGAGCTTTCTGTGTGCGCTGAAGGAGGGGAGGCTGCTGGACGTGATAGATGACCGCATCAAGGGTGAAGAGAACGTTGGGCTGCTGGAGGAGGTCGCTGACGTCGCGAAGCAGTGCCTGGAGATGGGTGGCGAGAACCGACCAGCCATGAGAGACGTCGCTCAGAGGCTCGGCAGGTTGAGTAGAGTGACACAGCACCCGTGGATGCAGCGTGACCCCGAGGAGATGGAGAGCTTGCTCGCTGTCAGAGAGCCATCGGTGGACGGCATGGAGATGGTGAACGCTACGTTTTTTACCATGGAGAGGAGCGTTGGTCGTGGCTTACTGGAGTTTGGTCGTTAGAGACACCTGCCCGTCATGTTTTGTGGATCATCTTGCGTGTACCCATGTACTCCGTATGTACTATGATTCCATTGCTCTGGGAGATCTGACCTATTGTTTGCTTGGTCATCTCTGATAGAGGTTGCTGTTACTCGACTGTTCATTGTCTCTTTTGTTACTCCTGAGGTATTATGCATTTATGCCTCCCTTGTCCATTCTCTCTTGTTCAAAGGAATATTATATACTAATGCGTAGTGAAGGGAATCAACCCTTTGGTGACGACGGGCGGAAATTAGAATTGGATACAGATATAGAGTGAAATCGATTGTCTCCATAAGAGCATTTCCAAGAGTTCTCTTATCCTCTTATTATCTCCACGAATTCTCTTATCCAACCTTTTGAAGTCAAAATTAAGATTTATGAAGAAAAAAAATCACCTCTAACAGTCCCCTTATCTAATATCCTATATTCTCATCTTTGGAACATTTTCTCATACTAACCAATAACTACGACTTTATTCTGCATAAAGATATGCTTTGTCAACCTTTTACTTTCAGTGATAAAAAACTTTGAGAAAAAGGTCATTTCCCCTTGGTTTGGTTTAGGGTTGATTTTACAAATAAAGCCAGACAGCCTTATGTGGCATACCAACAGAATGCAAAACTTGGTGGCCTTGGTCACAACTCACAACCCAGTGACTAAAAACTATTTCTAGCAACACAACAGACAGCACATGCCCTTCTAGCCCAGCCAACCTAAATTGCCAACCTAAATGGGCACTACTTCAACATCAAAACTGCACAGAGCCTAAACAGAGAGTACTATGTTCTCCGTATCTGCACTCAGAATCTCCAGATGAGCCAAGCAAATCGCTTCGGTGGTCCGGTGGCCCCTTCTCGTTCTCCAAGAGGTCAGCCTCTCATCCAGCTCACCTCACTTGTCACTTATCTTCTCCCCAACGGATGCAAGTGTACTAGCCACAAAATCAAGGTGTTCTTGTCACTTATCTTCTCCCCAACGGATGCAAGTGGACTAGCCACAAAATCAAGGGGTTGTTGGATCCGAGGACTAAACCCTGTCACATGGAACGTTTGCATACTAATTAAGAGGACTAAATATAAGCTAATTATAGAAAACTAATTGTATAGATGGAGACTAATTTGCGAGGCGAATCTATTAAGCCTAATTAAGCCATCATTAGCATATGTTACTGTAGCACCGCGTTATCAAATTAAGGCTTGATTAGGCTTAATAGATTCGTCTCGCAAATTAGTATCAATATATACAATTAGTTTTATAATTAATCTATGCTAAATTAGTGTTAAATATCCGATGTGACAGGGATTAAAGTTTAGTTTCGGAACCAAACACTTACACTTACACTATGAGTAGACAGCAGCGCTGCCAGATCGGTTATTATATATACATATTAGTTACCTGAGGCAATTCAGAACCAGTTGCTCAATCAAAAGCCCAGATTCCATGAGTCCCCAGCGCACCATGCAACACGCCAGCTACAAGGCCCTCCATCTCCGTCACCTCGTATTACGGGTCCCCAAGTAACTTTTACCGTTTAGCAGATCACGGCATCACACCATTCGTAAAAGAACCCCATTATTTTCCTAACCATGCGAGGAAGAGTTCAAAACAACCGGTAGCCGGCTTGAAAATTGAGCGACCTCGATCTACCCCAACCATCCAACGGATGTGCATAAGTGTATTGAGGTGGATAAACAAGTCCGAAGTGGGAAATCTAGCCTAGAGCCGAGTTCGTCCTCGTGATCACTTTCATTGGCAAACCGCCTTCCATCCGCAGCGTGAGCGAGAGCACGAGCCCCGGCCGCTCCTCGCCGCCGACAAACTGGAAGCTGAACCTCTCCAGCACGCACGCCACGATAGATTTCATCTGGATGTACGCCATCTCCTTGCCGAGGCACATCCTTGGCCCGGCGTGAAAGACCGGATACTTGAACGGGCTCTCCGGACGGAACGCGCCGTCCTCGCCGATCCACCGCTCCGGCCTGAACTCCTCGCAGTCCGCGCCCCAAATGTCCTCCACCCGACCCATCGCGAACGCGGAGTAGGTCGTCAGCCACCCTTTCCCGACGAACGTGCCGTCGGGCAGGAAGTCGTCCTCCTTGCAGCTGTGCGTGTCCATGGCCACCGGCGGGTACAGCCGCATGGACTCGGTGATGGCCGCGTGGAGGTACTGCATGTCCCGCAGCTCGTCGAAGCTGAACGCCGCCGCGGCCGCATTTTCCTGCCTGCTGGACGCGCGCCGCACCGCGCGGACCTCGCGCACGATCTTCTCTTCCACGTCAGGCCGTGTGGAGACCAGCCAGAAGAACCACGTGAGCGCCGACGACGTCGTGTCGCGCCCGGCGAGGAGGAAGTTGGTGACCACGTCCCGGAGGGTCTCGTCGCTGTGCTCGCCGGTCGCGGCAAAGCGCGACAGGAAGTCGTTGTCCCTGCGGCACGCTGCTAGCCCAGCCGCCTCGCCCCTCGCCCGGCGCTCGCGGATGATCCTATCGGCGTAGCCGTGGACGGTGCCGACCGCCTCGCCCATCCGCCGCTCGGGCTCCATGTTCAGAAACTTCTTGAGGCGCCACAGCGACTTCACCGGCGACATGAACCGGGCCATGGTGGCGCTCTGCGCGTCGTTGAAGGCGCGCATGAACTCGGCGCTCTCCGGCGCCGCTATGCCCTCCTCGGCGAGGCACGCCGGGTCCTCGCCGAACGCCACGCGGCAGATGTTGTCGAGCGCGAACCGCTCCAGCACGTCCTGCACGTCCAGCGTCCGGCCGTCGCGCCGCGCCCCGTCGAGCAGCGGCAGCAGCCGCTCGACGACCTCGAACCGGACGGCGTCGACGACGAAGTTCCGGAGCGAGCGCTTGCTGAACTCGTAGCTGGCGGCCTTGCGCTGCCACAGCCACTGCTCCCCGTCGGAGTTGAAGATGCCGTGCCCGAGGAAGTCCTCGATCATGGACACCGTCAGCTCGCCCTTGGGGTAGTTGGCGAAGTTGGTCTTGAGGATGTGCTCGACGTTGGCCGGGTTGGCCGTGATGGCGCCGCCGGTGAGGCCGAGCGCCTTGAACGACAGGGTGTGCGAGGGGTCGCGCTTGAGCACGTCGGTGGACCAGTCGAGGAAGCGGCGCTGGTTCTTGACGAAGTGCGGGACGGTACCGACGAGCGGGTAGACCTTGAGGCCATGAGCGCGAGGCTGCTTCTTGGGGTCCTGGCGGCGCAGGTAGAGTAAGCAGAGGAGAGGGAGCAGGGGAAGGAGCACGACGAACTGGAGCACAGGGGATGAGGTCAGGGAGAGTTCCATGTCGATACGGGTTTGCGAATTGCGGGTGGTGCCGATCAGCTGACGATTTCTCGTTTTGTACTGGCCCGTGGGTTCGAGTGGCTCGGCTGACTGATGCGTCCGGCTCTAGGTGTACCACTCGTACAAATATCCTGGCACATTCCAGTACTCCGTACAGTACCTATACGAGTGCAGCACTCAAACCTTTTTTTCATTCTGTTATAACAAAACCTCCTTTCATATTATTTGTTTTCTCTTATAAGTTATAATACTCTCTCCATTTCAAATTATAATGAGTTTTGACTTTTTTATATCCATAGCCTTAGAATTGTCAAAATGTCTTATATTTGGACATAGAAAGTAATATACTAATCACCTTGTTCTTCAGCAGTAATTTTCAGCGAACGAATAGTGTTTTCCTCTCATAGCAAATCAGCATGATATCACAAAAGTAGATTTCAAGAATATAGTTGTGATATCTAATAAACATGGTATCACGAAAGTAGATTTCAAGACAAATCTATACATAATATGAACTTTTTGAAAAAAGAAACTATTTTTTTGTCAAAGTTTTCAAAGTTCAATAGGAATTTTGTCAAAGTGCAAGTGTTTCCTGCCAAAGGGAATATGGAATTTCTAGTTGTATGGTTGGAAACGGTATTTTTTCCTTGTCGTTGAATTGTCTCATGCGCAACTAGAATTTCATACTAGAGAAGCTGCATACCATGAATTTTCTAATTTTCATTGAGGGAGTGGAATTTTTCATTCCAGATAGATTCATCAGATAGAACCGAATGAGATGGAAAACATTTTGCTCCTTGCAGGTTTTTTTTTTTAAATGTTGCACGTTAGCCTGGTTCTCTTGTTTGTATGGCGAGGAGTCAACTGAATTATCGATTTTGGCCCAGAAATCTCTCGGGTGTCCTAACCCAAGCTCGGTCTGGCAGGAAACATGGCCTGTAACCATATAAGAGCGGCGATCAGGCCGCGGCGCACGGCGCAGCAGGACTCGGCGGCTCTGCCCTCGAGGCGCGATGGTCGCGGAGAGCCGGAGAGGTCGAAGCCAGGTTAGCAGAGGGCTTGAGATGCTGCAGGGGTTCAGCTCGACGTGCGGAAGCGACGGCTAGACGAACGCCGGCCGCCATGGCCAGTGCAACGCGCGGCGACGGGTAGCGCGAGGTTAGCCTGGTTCTACTTACTCCAGTACTCCCAATCCCTCCAATCTTCTGGTATTGCCTTTCTCTGTCCCCAAATCTGAGTCCACATAATGTGTTGAGTTATGCGTTTTTTTTTTTTGAACATGAAGAGCTCTCCATTACTCATAGACTGACGCCAAATCTTTGGCAACCAGTGACCGAATACAAGCTGGAATACTGTCCTGAATCGGAGTTTGGGGGAAAACAGCGGGTTGGCTTAGTCCCGTTGCGATCCACATCCTGCGTTCAAATAATGTCCGATGACCTCAGCATTTTAAGGCTTGGCCAAACCAATCCACGTTCCGCGTTGACTTTAGTTTGGCGTGACATCTGTAACTATCGACCTCTGCACCTCGTAGTTTTGGTAGACTCCTATTTGAGTGAGGGCAAGTTGAGGGTATCTCTTGTGCAGCTGTGCGTTGAATTTTGCCGAGTTGTGGAGCTAGTTGAGGCCTTGAGGGAATCTCTTGTCAGGTTCAAATAAATTTGTGACAAGTGAGTGAGTGAAATGGAATACTTTTGCTGCTGGCCACGCAAGTTTGACGCCGTGTTTAGTTCCACGAATTTGGAATTTGGGACTACTGTAGCACGTTCGTTTTTATTTGGCAATTAGTGTTCAAACATGGATTAATTATGCTCAAAACGTTCGTCTCGTAATTTCCCACTTAACTGTGCAATTAGTTTTTTTTTCGTCTACATTTAATGCTCCATGCATAGGCCGTAAACATTCGATGTGACAGATACTGTAACACTTTTTGAGATTTTGGGGAGGAACTGAACACGCGATGAATTGTACAATGGAGTAGAAGATGTTTGTGGAAAGTCAACTACACTGTACCTGCAGTAACTCATTGACTTGACCAAAGATAGCAGACTGCAAGTTTAGCATCCAGCTGTTTGATTCTCCAAAATTTTGTCCTGAGATGCAAGTTGAAACCAAAAGATTACTGTATTCAAAGGGTTTAAAACCGTAGCATTGACAGACTAATGTAAACGATGGACTAGTATATAGAGAGAGACTGTTAACGTTATCATGTGTGCTCATGAATCAAAACAGATACCGTAACACACCAAAGCACACTATGAACAACTATTACTACTACAAGAACCCCATTGATATATAGTGCCTATGCTTCTGCTGCTACTTTTCAGCCTCACAGTCACGCTGCAATTGGCTTTGCTTTGGATTTTCCTAAGTGGGCAATCAAAGCAATTGATAAGATAAGATAAGATGGGCTTTTTTATGGAAAGGTCGCAAGGAGGTGAATGGTGGCCATTCCCTAGCACGTGTTTATGCTTGTCGAACGTGATTTCTGGGTGTGTATCACTAATCACAGAGCTCACCCTACAACAACCTCAAGGCATAAGATGGGAACACTACCGGACATAGCATCTTTGCCGAGGGCCTGAGGATTTGTCGAGGATAAATGCTCGAGCACTTGGCAAAGAATCTTTGCCGAGGGCCTGACCCTCGGCAAAGAACAGCCCTCGCCAAAGACTCTTTGCCGAGGGCCAGTCCCTCGGCAAATACAAGCACACAGCAAAAATAATTCAGGTCCGGCCCTCGGCAACACCGTCTGACACGACGTCCATCCCCTGCCGTCAATATTTGCCGAGGGCATCACCGTTAGGCCCTCGGCAAAGACTTTTTAACCGTTTTTGAAAATTTTCTTTTAAAAAATTCTTTGCCGAGTGCCCCTGGCCCAGCACTCGGCAAAGACAGTCTTTGCCGAGTGCCAAGTTGGCACTCGGCAAATTTTCAATTTTTTTTTGTTTTTTTGACCCCAAATTTTTTTGTTGGGTCCGCCTACATTGTTTACAACTTCATGTTCAAATTTGGTGCTTTTTCTAGTTTTTTTGTTATATTTGTTGATTAATTTGATTATGTTGAATTTTTATATATAATTCAAATTTGAACTGCAAATGCATGAAATATTGTAATCTAGTGCTTCGAAAAATATTATTCATGGTATTTGGTGTATGTTGAGTCTCTATCCACGAACTCGCATCAAATTTCGCGCATCTTCTTCACGTAACATGACGAGCCACTTGTCGGAAAAGTGTTTTAAAATTATATAAAGTCCATACGAAGTCCGAAAATCACGAAACTTGTCGAGGTGTCATGTTATCGCATGTGTAGGCTGTGGTAAAAATTTAAGAATGTTTCGAGCAAGTTGCGATGTCAGATGCATAAAACCCAGACATCTCCACATGATGTCTCCAGATGCATAAAACATCAGATGTCTGGGCCTATTGGTGGAAACATGCTCCGGTCAACCTCGTAGTCCGAGCCCTGATCTCCACCTCTCATTTTATAGTGCTGTGCGACAGGGACCCACTAACCATATTAGGGTTGGGCGCCACCGATCAGGGCGCAGATCCAAGGGCCCAATAGGCCATTGGGCCTATTGGTGGAGATCAACTAACATTCTCCCCCTTGATCTCACTACCATCTTTCAATTTCATATCATTTACTTTTGTTCATTCCATTACAGATTAGCGCATAGAGCATGTTTCATCGTCACGGTCAATTGCCGATAGATTTAACAGCTACAACACACCACTCTATTCTGAAATAGATACTTAACTTTGGGCCTTCTTTTATTCAAAAATTTTAGACTTTCCCTTAAACCCACGCTAGTTACATGTTCTCTGAACACGTTGGGTGATAAGCCTTTTATAAGCGGATCCGCGAGCATCTTTTCGGTACTTATATGCTCAAGACTTATGACATGATCCCGGACTTTATCTTTCACAACATAATACTTTATGTCAATGTGTTTGGCAGCAGCACTTGACTTATTGTTATGAGCATACTGTACTGCCGGATTATTATCGCAGTATAACTTAAGTGGTCTATAGATGTCGTCAACCACCTTCAATCTGGGTATGAACTTCTTTAGCCAGTTCACCTGCCCCGTTGCCTCATAACACGCTACAAACTCGGCATATATTATGGACGATGTAGTGACGATTTGCTTTGAACTATTCCATGAAATAGCTTCCCCTGCGAGAGTGAATACATATCTAGACGTGGATTTTCTATCATCTCCCGCATAGTCAAAATCAGAATATCCCACTATATGGAGTAAATATGATATTATATACGTCATCATGAGGCTTTTCGTTCCTTGCAAATAACGCAAGACTTTCTTTATCATTTTCTAGTGTTCTGTTCCAGGATTGCTCTGGAATCTACCAAGTAACCCGGTAACAAATGCCAAGTCAGGGCGCATACATACTTAAGCATATTGCAAGCTTCCGACAGCTGAAGCATATGGAACCGTTTTTATTTGATCGATCTCATACTGATTCCTGGGGCATTGAAAATCCCCATATATGTCGCCCTTGACTATAGGAGCAGGTGAGGGACTACATTTGTGCATACTGAATTTCTTTGAGATCTTTTCTATGTATGTCTTTTGTGACAGTCCTAATATCCCTTTACTTCTATCTCGGTGAATCTTGATCCCTAGAACGAATGAAGCTTCACCAAGATCTTTCATATCAAATTTTGAGGACAAAAACTTCTTTGTCTCCAGTAGTAGACTGACATCACTACTAGCAAGTAAGATATCATCCACATACAGGACAAGGAAGATAAACTTCCCATTCTTAAACTTTGCATAGACATAATTATCCTCTATATTCTCTTTAAACCCAAAATTACTTATTGTCTGATCAAACTTCAAGTACCACTGTCTTTAAGCTTGTTTTAATCCATAAATATATTTCTTTAGGCGGCATCCCATTCGTTCTTTTCCTTCCATGACAAAACCTTTCGGTTGTGCCATGTAAACATTTTCCTCTAAGTCCCCATTGAGAAATGCCGTCTTTACATCCATCTGATGTAATTCTAAATCGTAATGTGCCACTAATGCCATTATGATTCTGAAGAAATCTTTACATGAGACTGGAGAAAAGGTCTCATTGTAATCAATCCCTTCTCTTTGTGTAAAGCCTTTTGCCACAAGTCACGCTTTATATCTCTCTATATTCCCTTGAGAGTCAAGTTTTGTTTTGTTTTGTAGACCCTTTTATAGCCTACTGTTTTGGTTTCTTTAGGAATTATTTCCAAGTCCCAAACTATATTGGCATTTATTGATTTCATTTCATCTTCCATGGCCTCAAGCCACTTTGATGAATGATTACTTTTCATGGCTTATTCAAATGAGGTGGGATCATCCTCCATTTGAAATTCCTCAGTGTTGTATACTTCATAGTCAACAGGAATAGCTGATTTTCTAACTCTTTGAGATCTTCTAGGGGCCTCAACATTTGGTACATCTTATGTTTGAGGCTGTTGTTGCTCCCCTCATGTGTGGCAATAGGTTCTACAGGATCCTAAAGAACAGGTTCCTCATCGTCATTCATTGTTGCCACAGGCAGAATAACAACAGGTGCTGGCACCACAGTATCTTGCACTGTTGGTGCAGCGACAACAGGTAGTGAGAAAAATGGCTCATGAATCATCGGAGTAGGCGCATACACCCGCTTCTGTTCAAGGTCAATTTCTCGAGCTACCATGCTCCCTCTCATCATTTCATCCTCTAGGAAAACAACGTGTCTCGTTTCCACAAACTTTGTATGTCTGTCCGGACAGTAGAAACGAAAACCTTTTGACTTTTCTGGTTAGCCAATGAAATGGCAACTTACTGTTTTGGGATCTAGCTTCCTAATGTTTGGGTTAAATACTTTAGTCTCAGTAGGACTCTCCCCCACACGTAAGTGGTTTAGTGAGGGTACTCTTCGTGTCCACAACTCATACGGTGTTTTGGGCACCGACTTACTTGGTACTCTATTGAGAATATGAATGGCGGTTTTTAACGCCTTCATCCACAGGCTCAACGGTAAGGTGGAGTAACTTATCATACTACGCACCATATCCATCAGGGTACGATTGCGTCTTTTAGCTACTCCATTTTGCTGAGGTTCGCCCGATGTAGAATACTGGGCTACTATGCCATTCTCCTGTAAGAACCTTGCAAAAAGTCCAGGAACTTGGCCATATGGGGTATGTCGACCATAGTACTCCCCCCCACGGTTGGACCTGACTATCTTAGTCTTTAAATTGTGTTGGTTTTCAATTTTTGCCTTAAATATCTTAAATTTATCCAATGCTTCTGTTCTTTCTTTGATTGGATAAATGTAACCATAATGGGAGTAATCATTTGTGAATGTTATGAACGAATCATAACCATCTACACTCTTTACAGGAAACAGACCACAGATGTCTGTGTGAATAATTTGTAAAATTTCCGCGCTTCGTTTGGCATCTTTCTTAATTTTCTTTACATACTTTCCTTTTATGCATTTTCTGCATTGTTCTAAATCTGAGAACTCTAATGGAGAAAGAATATCATTCTTAACTAGTCTTTCTATTTCCCCCCTCGAAATATGGCATAAACGACAGTGCTATAATTTCGACGACGCATCGTGAGCTCTTTTTCATTTTCTATTTACATCCATAGACGAGGATACATTCTCATTGTCGCACGCAACGTTCCCATCATCGCATACAACATTCACATCATCACGTAGTAATAACAAATAGTATGTGCTCTCTTATGCCACCATTTTCAGAGTACCTCTCTGTCACCAGCTGCTTTATCAGCTGGATAGCATATGTCTTTGAAGAGTCAGTGAACTGACTCTTTACTCTATCGAGGTACTCGGTGACCATGTCACGCTCTGGGATTGAGCCCACAATTGCAGGCTCAATCGTGTTCTTTATCATAGCCAAACATTTTTTGTTGGCAGTGGCCCACTTCCTATGCTCAATGTCATAGGACATCTTTTGGGATTTAAAATCCCTCTCTTTAGTTGCCCAAGCAGCATTAGCCTCGTTTGTCTCTCTCACCGGTGCCACAGGCTCAGTGGGACACGGTGAGGTGACTGCCCAGTCCACCTCAGCCAAGATGAAGGTCAGGTCAATCTTTTTTTTCTTCCACTCCGTGTAGTTGTCACCTTTGAGAGTGGGGATCTCTTTGATACAACCCATCAAGTTGTATCCGCCTGACAACACAATTCATATAGAGTGAGAACATAAATAATAACAACAATTGCATGCCTTGATTCCAACGTTGGTCAAAATTAAAACATACAACTATTCTTATACACTAATTCTACATCACCGTTGGGCAGAAATAGAATTAATGCATAAAATCATTAAAATTACGATATTGTTATTAACAACGTTGGTCATAAAATAACAACATCATAATCATGTCAAAATCTCTTTTTCTCCAATTAAATATCACGTTGGTTGATTACGATATTGTTATTAACAACGTTGGTCAGAAAATAACAACATCATAATCATGTCATAATATCTTTTCTCCAATTAAATATCACGTTGGTTGATTACGATATTGTTATTAACAACGTTGGTCGGAAAATAACAACATCATAATCATGTCATTATCTCTTTTTCTCCAATTAAATATCACGTTGGTTCAAAATAACTAGAGAATAAATAATTTCTTTAGTAGCAGAAAACGTATACTCAATTTCTTGAATTTTACCCACTGGGAAAAATTACTTTTTCTATTTTCTTTGAGCTATTTTTCATTTTTAGAAATAAGCAATTACTGGAAAATAAAAAAGAAAAAAAAGCGATCTTGGGCGGAACTCCATACGAGTGGCCCGGCCTAGCTCGCTTTTTTTCACTCACAGTGCAGCGTCTACCGACCTGTGTGACCAGCCATAACTTGGGCTGGGTAAAGCAAAGCAACCGGCGCACTTTCGCCCACCCTGGGCGAAAGTCGGCCCGGCCGTTCGCAGCCGCTCGATCAAGATCGACGGTCGTCCGCGCGTCTCGGGAGATCAAAAGCACACCGCGGCCGGTGCCCCAAAACCCTAATTCCATTTCGCATTCTCTGCTTCTCTCTCTTCGCTCTCTTCGCCACTCTGCTCTTCCCTCTCAGCGCAGCCACAACGAGCGACCGAGAGCGAGACGCGACGCGGGGATGGCGACTCCGTCGTGGCACCCCTCGCCGGCGCACGCGTGCGACCGGAGCCACGCGCGGCACCACGGTGGTGCCCTTTGGCCCGAGCCCGAGGTGGCGGAGATCGTGCGGCGGCGCTTCTCCTGCCCCGACGGCTGAGGTTGTCTTCCCGCGCGGTGTCCACGCGACTGCCGGCGGTGGAGACAGAGCGGGCAGACCCCAAGTAGGAGCCCCTGCCCCTTTGTCCGTTCACTCTCTTCCCCTTTCTCATCACGAGTTAGGGTTTTGTTAGGTAAGCCGCCTTGCTAGCTCTTCCCCTTTCCCCTTCTTTTCTTTTGGATCTTCTTTCTTTTCTTCTCGGAGCTTTGCCGATTGGGGATTAGGGTTAGGGTTGCGTACTGTTCTTCTTCCCCGAGCTGTTTTGCGGGTTAGGGTTAGGGTTTGACTCACTGGAGTCACTATTCATCTTCCCCAGCGAGTTCTTCATGGGTTTGAGCTCGGATTCGGGTTCTTCTTGAAGCCGAATCCTTCTTCTTCTTACTCCTTTCCTTCACCCTGTTAGGGTTGGGGTTCGGCGACCCTCTTTTAGATCCGAAAACCGAATCTCTCACCTCGGCTTTGTTCTTTTCTTGCCGCACGCCGGCGAAGACGGCGGTGCGGCATCTTTCCCCGCTCGGTGGCGGTGGTGACCGGGAGTTGAGTGACGTCCGCCACCCCCCGGTCTCTTTTCATTTTCTTTTACCCGGTTAGGGTTAGGGTTTCAATCCGAACCGGATCGAACCCACTATTACTCTTCGATTTCTTTTCAATTCTCTACCCAATACTAGATCTACACACTGGCAACCTTGGCTCTGATACCATTGTTAGAAAGTTCTAAACTCTAGGTGTAGATCTAGCGGGTAAAGAACATCTATTGGTGTACCTTGATAGCTAGTGCGCCACAGCGACCGGAGATGAAGTGCAGTCGCAGTCCCTACGGCGACGCGAGGTACAGCGTCCCGGTGGTGGCACGACAGAGGCGACGGCGGAGTCGGTGGGGCTTTCCCGTCGCTGGTAGCACCCTTCTTTAGATAGGATTAGTGTTTCTCTGTAGGTGGTTATGGCGGTTCAGGTCAACCTCGTCGTTAGAGCCCTGTCTTCCCACCTCTCTAGTGCTGTGCGACAGGGGTCCACCAATCATATTAGGGTTGGGCGTCTCCAGTCAGGACGTAGATCCAAGGGTCCAGGTGGAGATCAACTAACATGACGACGTGTCTTTTAGCTCACTTTACAACACGACGAAATACTACACCAACAGAAGTGCCACAGACAGGGCAGAGTACCAAGGCTATGCTGTGGTTATGGAGACTGACGCATTCTGGTTCAAAACAACATATCTAAACACAACAGCCTCTCTGGATGAGCATGAGAACCACCGTGTCCCGGCCATCTTGAGCTGGGAAGTGGGCAACGTGACTTGCGATGTCGTGACGAAGAAAAACAATTCATATGCTTGCCTCAGCACTAACAGCATGTGCGTTAATTCCAGCAGTGGATCAGGCTACCTTTGCAACTGCAAGGAAGGATATCAGGGTAATCCTTACCTTCCAGATGGATGCCAAGGTCGGTGTTGCAAGTATGGCAATGTTCGCTTGTCTTATAATCCGTACTTTTCGGTTTGTCTTTTTAGTCGGAACAACATTTTTCTCTCACAATAAATCAGCCGGAACAGTGTTTCAGCTTGTTTTTTCAGCGAAGCGAACCGAGGCCTATACCTTTTGATTCATGCATACAAGCACAGCAAACAATTTCACAAAAGAATATATTTAAGCAAAATCTCTGAGGCTTGAGCTCTAAGTATCGTATTATTTATGCAGATATTGATGAGTGTGCTGACAAACAACCTCCATGCGCTGGCTGCAAGAACACACCTGGAAGTTTCTCTTGTCCAGACACGAGATCCTTGAAAGTTGTGGCACTAGCTGTCGGTAAACACGCTTTCTCTTCTATCTTTGAGAAAAATGTGTTTTCACATCTTAAACCATTATCAATTAGAGACTTATTTCAGAGCCCAACATTAATCCTCATAAGACACACTAGGAAAAAAATGGAAAAGTTATAGAAGCATGAGCATAGTAGTGTCAATTGGATAGACTCAAATCATCATGGACAATAATAGCTACTGGATCTATTTTGTTTTTAAAAATACCAACCTCTGTCATTATAAAAGATAGTCCCTAGCTCTAAATTTTTATCTAAATTTCTCACCTCTACCATTATAAAAAACACCTAAAGCTAAGTAATCCAATAAGCTTTCATCTAAATTACCCATATATGTCATTACTAAATCTGATCTAAGGTACCCCTAAATTTGTATCTAAACTAGTAATCCCCAAAATTTTCATCCAAATTACCTATAAAAGTACTCTATAATCTATATATGCTTTAGAATGCCAACTTATGCCATTGTTAAATAAAATCTATCACCACCGTATAAAGCAAAATGTACATGTACGAGTATGTGTTAGAATATGAACAAATGAGAAACCAAAGATAAACAACTTTGATTAGATAAGGACCCTAGACTTATCTGTGATCTTGTTTTTTGAAGAATTGTTTTTATTTTTAACACTTTTTGTAAACTAATTTTAAATCTAACACTGTTTTATTTTTTTCTTTCAAAACTAACATTTTTGGCCGCGCTTATTGCCATGGCGGGGCGAAACGCCTGTGCCGCGCCATGCATGGTGGCGCGGCGGGAGGATGACGTGGCGACGACCGGGGCGCTGATCGATGACGTGGCAGGGTCTGCCGCGCCATAGACCATGGCGCGGCACAGACGCACCAAGGCCCATGGCGCGGCAGGACCTGGATGCAGACAGAAGACCAGCCTCAATTGCAATTGCTGCTGTCGGTGAGGATCGGCAGCAACGCGACCATGGACCCCGGCTTCGCGTCGCAGCTGAACGACACCTGCAGCTCCGACCCCAACGCCTTCGCCTTCCTCGACCCCTCGCCGGTGGGCTTCGACAACGCCTTCTATCGGAACCTGCAGGTCGGCAAGGGCCTCCTGGGCTCCGACCAGGTGCTCTACTCCGACATGAGGTCGCGGCATGGTCGACTACTAAGCGTCCAACTAGGGTGCCTTCTTCTACGATTTTGTGATGGCGATGACCAAGCTCGGGAGGATCGTTGTCAAGACGCCGACCACCTGCGGCGAGATACGCCGGGACTGCCGGTTCCTGAACTAGTTGCTAGTTAATCTCGACAGCAGTGCTGCCGCGACGCATTGAAACGAATATGAAGCAAATAAATGGAATATGTGCGCAAGTTGACAAGTTGCCACATAATATTTTCATTGGTTCATAAGTCTGCAAGTTTCGGACGACAATATTCGTTCGACATAAGTTCGACATAACCAACTAAATCTCAGGAGTGCAAGGATCCCTCGGACGCCTCTGTCTCTTCGGATTTGTAGGCAACACATTGGGAGTGTAGCCAACGTTGGTGTGGTTGCGTTGCCGATGCGTACGACTCGTACCGCTGCAAGTATATAATATGCACGATTACTTATAATCTTTATGATCATTAGTTCATGGAGCCTACGTATTTAAAGAAACTACCTTTGTTACTACCTGTGAGGCTCCTTGGGTACCAAGCGGGGCATCACCTAGCTGAGACATACCGATCTCATCCTGCTGCCAATCGTCCCACTAGTGGTGCCGTATGCGGAAGCCCGGGGGGTCATCGTCATCGTCGTCCTCATTTGTAGGGTCCTTCCCAGCGCTATGATGTGGTGGTGTACGCACTGCGGAAGCGGCACCTGTCACCGGATGAGAAGAGTCGGCTGATGTCCTCAAAGAGCCAGAAGACGTGCCACCTGACCGTGCCGGGTAATCGGGTTCCACCCAAGGAGTATCCATGTAGCTCAACTTCTGAGCTAGCTTCCTGCAGCTCCGCTTCACCTTCTGCATAAATAGACGTTAAAGTCAGTGCATTTCCCAAACGCATATACACTAAAGAAACATTTTTGGAATGGACAAGTTTATGTTTACCTCCACAAAAGCCTCGAGAACATCTGGCCCATGCCCTCTAGACTCGTGAAGCCAAAACGCTGCTTCGTTGCATAGCCTTGATAATTGTGTCACTGGGTATAGAAACGCAGTTGGACAGTTTTAGTATAGATACTTAATACCAAATGGATAACAAATTGTACCATTCGAGTATCTTACCACGTATCTTTGAAGCGGGGCTCTCTGTAGTTGTGTGTCGCCCCTAGTGGCAACGTTGTACACATCTTTGATCACATCTTCCTTGTCGTCCTCGTCAATCGCCTCCTCAGTGTATGGGGGCTTGATATGTGTCCTCGTAGACCTATGAAGCCACCGTAGGTACTCGTCGAAGGTGTGCTAGTCGTGTGGGGGACCCGCATCGACCGGCTACCGGTCCCTGTTCTGCCACAACTAGATGTACGCATTGTGTGGCATGCACCAATCCTTGGTCTTGTACCTCTTCCTGCGGTCATACCTGCAACAAAACAATTGTTAGTTGTACCATACACACCTCTGAATTGTAGCTTTGTTATTAATCCATAACGCACCCGTGCAATTCTTGGTTGGTGGAGTAAAGCGGTGGTGGGTAGCCTATCATTCTTTCAAACTGCCTGCAAAGCCTGATGGGCAAGTGAATCTCGACCACATGGAAGAAAATAAGAGGGACGTTGCAGCGATACTCGTCTGACTCATCCCTAGTGACAGGACTCAGAGAGTACTAGAGCTCCGGAGCATCCCAAGGACACCAATGCACCTGAACATTTCGTAATTGAGTTAGGTTGTGATATAGTGTACATCGAATAAGACACATGTATGATAGTAAAGAGAGCGTAACCTGGTGCTGTGTCAGGACGTCGAGACAGTCCGTGTACTCCCTGTACTTGCGCCTCGCATTCCCTCTAACTAACTCTGCTTGCGTCCAGATATACAGAGCTATAGGGAGTGTATCCTGCCCATTCCAATGCTGTATTGAACATGATAATGAATTAGCCATTAATAATTTCATCATATGTAACTGTCTCGAAGAATATAGTCAACCGAAGTACTTACCGGTAAACCAGTAACAAGGGGCCTCCCAACAGGCCATCGTTCCCAACACCAAACCTGGAGTAGGTAGGAGCAACCCCCAAGGTTCGCATACGCTAAGGTGCGACGGTAGGCAACGCATAGCTGTCGATACGTCCATGCCAGGACTACGCTGCCCCAGCTGTACGCCGCTATGTTATCCCACGGCTGGCGTAGTATGTTAAGAAAGATCCAGTTGATGGTGTTGCCTGAGACGTCTGGGAATAGGAAAGCACCAAGGAAGTGCCAGAGCCACACTCTAGCGAACCTGTCAATCTGAGCCTCATCAGCCTGTGGGTACAAGTAATCAAAGCGCTCTGTGATCCACGATGATGAAACACCAGAACTTTTCCTAAAATTCACCAAAGAAAATGAGACCCGATGGCTGCAGGAAAGCAATGCAAATATTAAATAGGCTTGAATTGCTCACTTATTTTTCTTGAAAACCTCGTCGTCCGGTGGAAGAAAGCCTGTGAACTGAGCCACCAGCTCCCTCCAGTGATCGTTGTCAACTATACCTGTCACTGAAAATCCCCCCAACCAAAGGCCAAAGATAGACTTCACGTCCTGCATGGTCAAGGTTATCTCGCCGCAAGGTAGGTGGAACGTGTGGGTCTCAGGCCTCCACCTGTTATAAGAATAGAATGACTGTTAGTTGCCTCAAATTTGTTATAAGAATGTTTACGTACAATGAAGGCACTCGCACCTGTCTACAGCTGCAGTAAGTAGTGCTGGGTCAAGGGGCGGAAGACCGTAGTTGACAACACGGACAAGCTCGAGGAAGCCAGCACGCTGTATGTACGGCACGTAACGCTCGTCCCACTAGTACGCCCTGGTGTGCGTGCGGGGCCTCAAAGGAGGCAAGAGCACCACTGCGTCGGTGTCAGTCAAGAAGTGTGCTCGGTGCGGCTCGTCGTACTCCACCTCAAGAAGGGGGTACAACTGGTGCTGCGTGGGAGGGGCCATCCTGTTACAAATTGATAAACAAAGGGTTAGAGTATTCAAATTAACAATATTCAAATTAACATTATGTAGCATTGCAAAATTTGAACTACTTGTTATGCAATACGAACACAATATGAAAGCACATGTATATATTCAAAGTAACATTAACAGACATATTAAACAACTTCACTAGAAAAATAAACAACTTCTATGTATGGACATGTTGCCCTCGTCTTCTATGCCTTCTAGCCTTGTGACCAGGTTCTTTGCAAGTGGAGCAAAGATTCCTGCCATGAGTCTCGTTGAAGTCTCTCCCTCTGTACATGTCTTCGTTGTATCCTCTCATAGCGTAACAGTAACCTAAACCCTAACTAACAGTAACCCAAAAGTGAACAACCGAGAGTCCTAACTAACAGTAACCTAAAACTTAACTACCTAACCAAAACTTAACTATACTACAACACACAACCTAAACCGTAAAAACTACCTACCTAAATAAACAAATTCACTAACCTAACTATACTAAATCAGTAACCCTAACTATCCTAAATCACTAACCCTAACTAAAATAGCATTCATAATAACAAGAAATCGAGAGAGGGAGCTACCTTGATATGAGTGGGGACCTTTTGGGGTCACCCAAGTCGAAGGAGATGGCCGCTGGCGCCTCAACACCGGGCGTAGGCGGGGTGGTGGGCAGGCGAGGCGGCAATGCTGATAGGCGGTCGGGCGGCGGTTGGTCGGTCGGCGGCGGCGGCGGCTCGGCTGGCTGCAGGCGGGCGAGGGCTTGGCGCAGCGGCGGCGGCGTGGGGTGGGGTCGAGGGCGAGGGCGGGTGCAGTGGGGGCGTCGCTGGCTTTTTATTGGGCTTGCTTGCCGCGCCACCAGTATTTGGCGGCGTCGTCACCGCCAGCTTAAGATGGGTGTGCGCGCGACAGACCACGCCACGACGACGTCACGTCATCCTCTCGCCGTGCCACCATGCATGGCGCGGCACAGGTGTTTTGCCACGCCATGGCAATAGGCGCGGCCAAAAGTGTTAGTTTTGGAAAAAAAACAGTGTTAGATTTAAAATTAGTTTAAAAAAATGTTAAAAATAAATAAATTCTTTTTTGAATTAGTAGCCCATGTAGGAGCAGAAGTTGATTAACTTGTTAATATTTGTAATGATGGTAATTGTCTGAAAACCACACAGGTTCAAGTGGGGGTGCAATTGTGGTCATAGCCATCACCTGCACGTACTTCATCCATGAAAGGAAGAAGTTGTCAAAAATCAAGCGGAAGTATTTTCAGCACCATGGAGGGATGCTTCTACTGCAGGAGATAAGCTTAAAACACGGAACTGGTTTCACCATCTTCACAGAAGCAGAGCTCATTGATGCAACGGACAAATTTGATGACAGGAACATCCTTGGCCGTGGTGGCCATGGCACTGTCTACAAGGGGATGCTCAAGGAAGGAATTCGGCAAAGAGATGTTAATCCTTTCCCAGATCAACCACAAGAACATTGTTAAGCTACTGGGCTGCTGCCTCGAAGTAGAGGTTCCAATGCTAGTCTATGAGTTCATCCCCAACGGCACACTATTTCAGTTTATCCATGGTAGCAATGGCTGCCACAACATCCCCTTCTCAACTCGCTTATACATTGCCCTCGAGTCTGCTGCAGCCTTAGCTTACCTACATTCATGGGCTTCACCTCCAATCCTTCATGGAGATGTCAAATCATCCAATATACTCCTTGACGAGAACTATGTAGCTAAGGTCTCAGACTTTGGGGCCTCTATACTGGCACCGACTGATGAGTCTCAATTTGTCACACTTGTGCAAGGGACATGAGGTTACTTAGACCCTGAGTATATGCAGACGTGCCAACTGACGGATAGGAGTGATGTCTATAGTTTTGGGGTCGTTCTCCTGGAGCTTCTCACCGGCAAGAAGGCACTCAACCTTGAAGGGCCTGAAAACGAGAGGAGCCTTTCACTGCGCTTCTTATGTGCTATGAAGGAAGGCAGACTCATGGACATCATTGACGACGGCATCAAGAATGAGAACGACATGGGGTTGCTTGAGGAGGTTTGCGAGTCAGTGCCTAGAGATGGTTGGCGAGAGGCGGCCGGCAATGAGAGATGTGACCGAGAAGCTGGACAGGCTCAGCAAGGTCATGTAGCACCCATGGGTGCCTGCGCAACATCTTCCTGGAGAGATGGAGAGCCTGCTGGAGGAGTCGTCGATGGTCAGTTTGGAGATGATAGGCACAGGAAATTTCAGCATGGAGAAGAGGATTGTGCAAGGGCTGCTGGAGTCAGGACGTTAGAGTTTTCAGCTGTCACACCTTCATACCACAATACCACATATTCATAGTGATGGTCTTGTGTGTGTACATATACGTCTGTTGGTTTCAGGGATATATACATACTCCATAATTACATTTCTTTGGGAGAACTTATAGTTATCTAATTTACTTGAGTAGCACTAATGGAAACGTTGTTTACGTTTGCGGTGAAAAATCTGTTATTACTGGGGAAAGTTTCTCTTTTGCGACCTCTAACGTCGTTTTCAGTCTCCCTTAGGCCTTGTTTGGATGTTGTCGGATTTTCCTCGTTCCACATGTGTTGAGGTGGATTAGGATGAAATTTAGTTTAAGTTCCACTCTAATCCGCCTCAACACATGTGAATTGATGACAATCCAACTACATCCAAACAAGGCCTTACCTGGAACGGTGAATTCTGAATGCGGGCATTGAGAGAGAGAGAGAGAGAGAGAGAGTAGTTGTATGATCAACTCTTTTCTGCAGGACCGAAGGATGTGGAGTTGTAGGTGCTGGTGGGCCACTCCGCACTGGTTATGCCTGCTATGCTGGGTTGGTACCTATATTTTCAGCCCCAACGTCTCCAAGAAGCAATCTTTAGTTAGTCAGATTCCACAATACTTGTGTGGCCCATGAGCCCATCATGAACATGTGCAGTGGACTACTGGCCATTTATTTATGTGAAAGTTTGATTTTCCTCGCCTTCAGTATGTAGCAGAATTTGTCAAAGATGTTCAATAAAATTTGCGATGACATGCTCCTGTGTGCACATCGTAATTTTGGTACGAACTCCTATTTGAGTGAGGGCAAGTTGAGGGCATCTCTTGTGCAGCTGTGCGTTGAATTTTGCCGAGTTGTGGAGCTAGTTGAGGCCTTGAGGGAATCTCTTGTCAGGTTCAAATAAATTTGCGACAAGTGAGTGAGTGAAATGGAATACTTTTGATGCTGGCCACAAGTTTGAATTGTATAATGGGAGTAGAAGATGTTTTTGGAGAGTTAACTAAACTGTACTTGCACTAACTCATTGACTTGACCAAAGATAGCAGACTGCAAGTTTAGCATCCAGCTGTTTGATTCTCCAAAATTTTGTCCTGAGATGCAAGTTGAAACCAAAAGATTACTGTATTCAAAGGGTTTAAAACCGTAGCATTGACAGACTAATGTAAACGATGGACTAGTATATAGAGAGAGACTGTTAACGTTATCATGTGTGCTCATGAATCAAAACAGATACCGTAACACACCAAAGCACACTATGAACAACTATTACTACTACAAGAACCCCATTGATATATAGTGCCTATGCTTCTGCTGCTACTTTTCAGCCTCACAGTCACGCTGCAATTGGCTTTGCTTTGGATTTTCCTAAGTGGGCAATCAAAGCAATTGATAAGATAAGATAAGATGGGCTTTTTTATGGAAAGGTCGCAAGGAGGTGAATGGTGGCCATTCCCTAGCACGTGTTTATGCTTGTAGAACGTGATTTCTGGGTGTGTATCACTAATCACAGAGCTCACCCTACAACAACCTCAAGGCATAAGATGGGAACACTACCGGACAGAGCATCTTTGCCGAGGGCCTGATGATTTGCCGAGGATAAATGCTCGGGCACTTGGCAAAGAGTCTTTGCTGAGGGCCTAGCCCTCGGCAAAGAACAGCCCTCGCCAAAGACTCTTTGCCGAGGGCCAGGCCCTCGGCAAATACAAGCACATGGCAAAAATAATTCAGGTCCGGCCCTAGGCAACACCGCCTGACACGACGTCCATCCCCGCCATCAATATTTGCCGAGGGCATCACCGTTAGGCCCTCGGCAAAGACTTTTTAACCGTTTTTGAAAATTTTCTTTTAAAAAATTCTTTGCCGAGTGCTTACTGCTGAAGACTTTCGGCAAAAAGCGGTCTTGCTTAGAGTGCCAAGTTGGCACTCGGCAAATTTTCAATTATTTTTTGTTTTTTTGACCTCAAATTTTTTTATTGGGTCCACCTACATTGTTTACCACTTCATGTTCAAATTTGGTGCTTTTTCTAGTTTTTTTGTTATATTTGGTTGATTAATTTGATTATGTTGAATTTTTATATATAATTCAAATTTGAACTGCAAATGCATGGAATATTATAATCTAGTGCTTCGAAAAATATTATTCATGGTATTTGGTGTATCTTGAGTCTCTATCCACGAACTGACGCATCAAATTTCGCATCTTCTTCGTATAACATTACGAGCCACTTTAGGAAAAGTGTTTTAAAATTATATAAAGTCCATGTGAAGTGAAGAAAATGCACGAAACTTGTGATGTGTCATGTTATCTCATGTGTAGGCAATATACACCAAAAATTTAAGAATATTAATAGAGCAAGTTTTTTGGAGCAAAACCGGACAATCACATCCACGTCTCGGATGCATAAAATCATATTCAAATTATGAATTATGCGAAAAAATTCAACATAATCAAATTAATCAACCAAATATAACTTTATAAAAAACTAACAAAAAGCACCAAATTTGAACATGAAGAAGAAACAATGTATTTGATCCAAAAAAAATATACACCAAATACCATGAATAACATTTTTTGAAGCACTAGATTACAATATTCCATGCACTTGCAGTTCAAATTTGAATTATATATAAAAATTCAACATAATCAAATTAATCAACCAAATATAACAAAAAAACTAGAAAAAGCACCAAATTTGAACATGAAGTTGTAAACAATGTAGGCGGGTCCAACAAAAAATTTGGGGTCAAAAAAACAATTTTTTTTTTTGAAAATTTGCCGAGTGCCAGCTTGGCACTCGACAAAGACTGTCTTTGCCGAGTGCTGGGCTAGGGGCACTCGGCAAAGATTTTTTTTAAAAAAAATAAAAACATCTTTGCCGAGGGCCCTGGATCTGGGCCTTCGGCAAAGGCAAAAGCCCTAAAAAACCGACGTTGGCCCAAAATCCCCAAAATCCCTCTTTTTCCCTCGGCCGCGCCCGCTCGGTTCTTACCCCCCCGCCACTCGGGCCACCCACCCGCCACGCCGCCGCGCCTACCGCCGCGCGCCGCCCAGCAGCCGCGCCTCCCCGACCTCGGCTCCCACCGACGCCGCCGCCCCCACGCCGCCCCCTCTTCCACCCAGCCACCACTGGCCGGCGGCATCTCAGTAGCTTGCGTCGCCGTGCCCGGTCGCCGCCGCGCGCTGCCCGCCCTCCCCCCAGCGCAGCGGCCACCACCGGCGGCCCCCTACGCCGGGCCGCCCTGGCTCCACCGGCGGCCGCCCCGCGCCCGGCCGGCCCTCCTCCCCCCGTGCGGTGGTGTCGGACATCCACGGCGCCCAACTGAGGCAGCCGTTCGACTTCGCCGACGCCAGCTCCGGCGGCGACGCGGAGGAGGACGAGGACTTCATCCGCGTCGTGGAATACATTGAGCGGTAGGTTGAATGCTGTTGTTCAATTCGATCCAGGTTGAATGCTTACCATCGTATTCCTGAACCAAACCTGAAATGAATCTTTTGTTCAATTCGATTGCAGTAGGTTGTAGATTAGGATTGTGTCTGCATACCGCATGCCCACCCACTATCTGATCTCGTTAGGTGTATGTTGATGCTGCAGCTCTTCATGTGGGCGTGGTTGCAATTATAGTTAAATCGAAGCAGGGAAAGTTGCTTAAGCTATCTATTTCAGCTTTTCAAACTTGATTCAACTTCATCTGCAGTTTGGTACATTGCCTAAAACACCTGAAGGCACCATCACCTGCATTTTTGTCCCTCTGGACGCCTATCTCAAATTCCTACATTTCTTGTCATGCCTATTATTGGTGCTAAAGTAAAGCTGTTTGTTGCAATTCAAAGAAAAACTTAGACATTTCAAACTTTAGTTCATACAAATCGATATACTGGTACTTAAAAGCTATACTGGAGCTAACTATGTCCATGTTTGTTCCTCATGACAGGTTTTTTTTTCACCTTGTATTGCGCATAGCATACTAGCAGTCCTATTCTCAGAAACTGTATTTTGCCATTGAATTACTTAGGCATAGTTGGGAACTGGATACTTGGATAGGGATGGAAGAAAAATAAAGCCAATATCTGTAGCAGGATTCAATGTGGTTTATCTAGTAAAAAACGAGTTGTTGTTGAAATAGCTTATGTATCCTTTCTTATTTAAACCACTAGTAATTGCACTTTGTATATTGTACATCGTGAGCATGTATTCTGGAAACATGATTATCTTTAAACTCATATAATTATATTTATCTTGCTGTCTCCTTAAACCTTGAAGTTTTCATATTTTATCTTGGCCTGCAATGCCACTACTAATATTACTGCAAGAAAGTAGGTGCCACCCTTTAGTTCATCATACATTTCCATTGCTCCTTAATGTCATTCCTTCCTTTCAGTGTCAGCAAGTACATAGAACCTAAGGACGAAAGAACATTGTTAGATGGTACTGTATCCGTTGCTTGTAGTTGTTGGTTACAATAGCTGTTTAAGTTTGCTGTGGCTCCATTTACTACCTACATCATACAGCAGTGGTTGAGAGTGTTTCCAACTTGGCCACGAATGGTTTGATGCTTTCTAGAAGACTAGAACCTTTTTGATTACTCAGAGAGCTGAGCTTGTTTTTTAATCCATCCTATAACTTTACAATATACCACGCTTACTAGCAAATTGTATCATGAGTTCTGTCAAGATGGCTAACAGTAACAGTAATGTATTTTGGGTGCTCAAAAACCTTTGCTATTTAGACTTTTAGGGTGTTACTTAATAAAGGAATAAAAGAATGAGACTCCTGTTGCTTAGTTTTGGGGCACAATTTGCAGTAGAGTCAACACAACATAGTGTTTCTGGTGATATCTGGACTTACATTTGGCAATCCTAGAGTCAAACAACATAGTATTTCTGGTTTGATGTAGTTTTATTGGCAAGGATCAAGGAAATGATAATTGTGCAAGATAAAAACTAGAAAAAACTAGACATATGCTGAAGACTTGAGTTAATCTTAGGCTGTGCCTGTTTTTTCTTCTTTATTGTGATTTGACATCTATTAGACAGTGGTATTTCTGGTCATGTTTATCTTTCAGAAAGGGTGAGATGTCTAGTGTTCAGTACGTAGACAGTGGAGTGTGCTGTAAGTTCATGGGTGTGTGTGAGTTTTGTTTGGGGACTCATCCCCCCATGTACTCTCTCTTTATCTTTAATGAAATCATGCGTAGGAGAAAGCTCTCCTACGTGTCTGAGAAAAAAATGGTCGAACTATTTTTCTTTCTGAGAAGCAATCCTGAAATATGTGGCACACTGCCTGTCCTGTTATCTACATTTCACTATGATGTATAGTTATTCAAGAAAGCAGATAGTTTCCCACTAGTAGCTTATACATTAGTCAGTTCCTTACTATTAGTGAATCAACCTATGCTTGCTTGAGTGCATAGGATTATTAGGATCAGTAGTAGCATTTCTCTTTTTTCTTCGAAGTATATGCCACAACTTGCATGCATATTCTCTCATGTGATAGTTGATGTGAGCAGTATGACAACTTTGGGCATCCGGTGGTTCCCAAAAGGTATTCTCCTTACTAGTACAGTGTCACGGAGGTCTAGTCATCATATCCTTCTATTGTTATAAATACTATCCACCAGAGTGGTTTGCTCATTTGGGTTATGTTTGATCTTTTCCTGGGGTGGGGGTGGGGTGTTGCGCATGATTGTCATTGGATCCTTTCTCTAGTATCATTCTATGTAATTTAATAAAATCACCTTTTCTCATTTGTTTTAAAGAATACATGGTTGGTACTGGCTAGTGTATGTGCCAACATTTTAAATGCTTAGTGTTAAGTTGAAATTCATTTTGGAGTATAGGTGGATCTTTAATTACAACATTGTCAAAGTGGTGGATTATATATGATTTAGTTTTAGTTGGAATGTACTCGCTGTTGCAGGGCAATGCTTAAATTGGGATGGTAGACTGGACCAAAAATTTTGTTTTTCATTTTAGAAGTATCGATGAGTTGAACTGTATTTTCATTATTTTACTTGCCTAGGGCATGTAGTCGTTGACTATTATACAGAAACACAAAATTCCACACGACATGACCTTGCTTGTGTTTGGCTGGGTACAGAAAGCAAAGAATCTCCAAAAAAGGAGAAAAATCATAGGGCGATGGACGATATTAGAGAAAGCATCAAGGAGCTACAATATTACAAGGAAATCATTTTTAAATCACGCAGATCTGAGTAGCAGACTGTGGTGGTCTAAGGGCATATACCCAACAACGTTTTCTAGCTACCTATTTGACGACGTGGTGGAGCTGCTAGCGATGAGTTAGTCCCCCAGCTCGCACGATTACCCATGGATAGTGTCTTTGACCATATGGCCCACACCAGTATGTTGCACGCTAGGAACTTTTTTTCATTTTTTTATGTCTACTTGCTTGACGATTTCTTTCTCCTCGTTGAGGACACTAAGTAACAGACTCTCTGATGGTGGATGTTGTATCGCACTGGATGGTTGGCCTAAGGTTAGAGTTGGGAGTTGGGAAAGTGCTCTAGAATTTCGGGCGATTGAACTAATCATCTTCTCAATCCCCTACAATTCCAATGGGAAAGCTGCCCATTGTTGTCGGCCTTCGTGCCGTTGTGAATGTCGGCCTTCGTACCGTTCTTTTTTGCAGGTTATGGAAAACCTCACCATGCAGGGGAGGTGCTGCCGAATTTTTTAACAAATACTAACCTGTTGCCTTTTTATATTGCAGAGGATCCGTCGGAGGGGACCAGAGGACCCCGATCGTCTTCGTGGACGTTGCGGGTCTGCCTACACCGCGTCGCCTCACCACTGCACCGACTCGACACCGCCCCGCTAGCCTGATCTCACCGGCACCTTAGGTATAACCCCTCTATCCGTATCATGGTCGTAGGTCGCGTAACCTAGTTAGACGTCTCCCGTCCGAAACAGATACGGTCGGAGGTATGCGGATCTTTGTATATCTGCGACCGTATTTGTTTCGGATTGTCCACATTTTTTGGACAGCCCGCGGATGCGTAGATGAGGTTAGTTTCCATGGTCCGCTCCGGTCCGAGGCAGACTTTCGACATCACCTCCTTGTTGTTCTCTGGATACACACTCTCCCTTGCAGGACGTATCGGGAGAACGGCGGGGAGGTGCTGCCAAAATTCTATCTCGGATAGGGAGTGGAGCATAGAAACTAACCTCATCTATGCATCCGCGGGTGGGATTAGGACATATCCTCACCTATTAGAGAGTAGGAACACCACGTAGATGCAATTGATGGTTACATTACTATGTGCTGTATATGTGGAAGGATGGAAGACCGTCAGTGGATGTACACGGGCTAGAGAAGCAGGAGTGACTTTGACATTGAGTGGGTGAATGAGACAGATGCTTTCTTGAAACATGCATGGAGCTCGGGTGTAGCTAAAGGACATTCTAAACTTTGGTGTCCCTATAGCAAATGTGACAACAACAGAAGGGTAGACAAGGTGACCATGGGTAAACATCTTGTGTACAATGGTTATATGGCTGGCTACCACCGGTGGATCGACCATGGTGAAGCAGATCGTATAAGAGCGGAGGTGGTAAGACCACGCCTCGAGGCTTTTGATGATGATGCCGGAGTAGCTGACATGCTAGATGACACTCACCAAGCTCACTTCACGGGAGCCAGCCTACACGTGGGACAGGTACCAGTTGGCCCATGACGACAGGTATCGCAACAAACAGGAGCGGGTACTGGCGGAGTTTTGGGTAAGTCTCTCTCGCACAACATTTTCATTGGGCAAGTCTTTTATTGAAATAATCAATGGATACATCGGTTTTGTATGCAGAGGTATTTCAAGCCGGAAGAAGGACTTGAGGCCCGGGCGGATCAGGCGGCTGCCGCCGCCTATAGGAAGTACGTCACCGACATGCACCACGAGGTGCGCGTGTAGGCCCACAGAGACTACTACGCCGTGGTGTTGAAGCAGTCCATCAGCAAGCCTGATGCAAGATAGGTGGAGCTGTCCCGGGCCCAGTACCTTGAGGTAGACGAAAAACATTAATAATGATTCGTTTTGAGATTAAGTCGGTTTAATTTTATCTTTTTCTATGTCAAATAATCGATGACTTGTAGGTGATTCCCTAGTGGTGCCGATCCCACCCCGTGTGCTGGGACATGATCGTGGACAGGTGGTTGTCCAACGACTTCGCTCAGAACCACGCGAGGCAGCGGGACCAGCGTCTGCTGAGGCGAGGTGCTACTCACCATCAAGGCAGCCGCAGCCTCCCCGCCTACAAACAAGCATATGTAAGTGATTTCTTTTATCTTATTTGACGCTGAGTTCTACCTTATTTCTCACCATCTTGCCGTCTTACTCGCAGGAGGCTGCACACCCGGGCATGGAGGTCTCGGAGTTCTCTGCGTGGGCTATGTCCCACATGGGCAGGGCGTCTTCTTCTGTCTCCTTTGACCCGTCTGCCCCACGCGAGGTGTACTCCGACCCGACCGTGCACACTAAGGTCCAAGAGTACACCTCAAAGGTGAGGGAGGTCCATGGGGAAGATTACGATGTGCGCACTGAGCCCATTGATGCAGAGACCATCATGAGGCTAGGAGGAGGCAAGAAGCATGGGCGGCTGTGGATTGCAGACGGCGCCATCGACTCCACCACTATTCCCTCTCTCGACGTGCTTCAAGCACGGAGCACGAGCTCCAGCCAGCCCATACACCCACGGCCTACTCCGTCACTGCAGCGGGTCGACGCTCTCGAGGTACGTCCTGTTTTACTCGTCGTACGTTCATCTTTGCACACCTAAGTTACATTTGCATTACTGAAACATTGAAGTTTGTATTGCAGGCCGAGCTGCAGGCCCAGAAGCTCATGGTCGAGGCTCAGAGCGCGCAGCTGCAGGCCCAGAGGGAAGCGTTCGCGGCCCAGGAGAGGAGGATGCAAGAAATGGAGGCCTTCATGCGGAGTGTCCAGCAAGGGGGTGTACCTTTGCCGTTGGCAGCTCCTCCACCGCCTACTTCTACAGCCACTCCTGTAAGTATGAAAGTTCACTCTTACTAGATGCTTCCTTGACATACAACCATGCTTGACATAGAAACTTACTAGATGCTTGACATAGAAACTTACTACATGCTTGCACTAGCTATGACATACAACCATGCTTGACATTCTCAATTTACTAGATGCTTGACATAGAAACTTACTAGATGCTTGCACTAGCTATGACATACACCAATGCTTCACATAGAAACTTACTAGATGAATCTCACACATGCAACCTCTTATCCTTTTTGCAGCCTCCATCGGCGGGTTCGAATAACCCCGCTCATGCGTCACCGAATGATGGAGCCTTTGCTTCACCATCATGTCATAGGCCGTCTTTTTGAGGAGTTGTGCTTCGTGATGTGCTTGGACTTGAGCTTCACTTGTGGTTGTGACTTGTGCTTGGACTTGATGGACTGTGGTTGTGAATTTGTGACTTGTGGTTGTGATATTTGACTTGTGGTTGCGATATGTTGTTATTTGAGTTGTGGTTGTGATATAATGTGTGAAAATGGTTTCGTTGTGATATATATGTGATTATTGTGATGTTTATGATATATATGTGACATGTGATGTATATTTGAACTGTTTGTGTCAGTGGAATGCAAAAAACAAAAAAAATTATAATTTTGGTTGATTTGCCGAGTGCAATGGTCATGGCACTTTCGGCAAAGCCGGAAACTTTGCCGAAGTGCGGGACATTGCACTCGGCAAAGATTTTTTTAAAAAAAAAAAAAAATCTTTGCCGAAAAGTGCCAAGTTGAGGAGGCACTCGGCAAAGAGCTTTTTGAAAAATTAAAAAATGGCTTTGCCGAGTGCGCGCCGCCGTGGCACTCGGGAAAGAATTTTAAAAAAAAAATAAAAAATGTATTTGCCGAGTGCCTTGCCGCCGCGGCACTCAGCAAAGAGTTTTTGAAAAAAAAAATAAAAAACATCTTTGCCGAGTGCCCAAACTGTCAGCACTCGGCAAAGGTGCCGTCAACGGAGCAGCGGCGTTGACGACTGCTTTTCTTTGCCGAGTGCCGCCGTTGGCACTCGGAAAAGGATTTGCCGAGTGCCCGACAAATGGCCCTCGGCAAAGAGCCTCTTTGCCGTTAATTTTTTTTTCGATGGCTCTTTGACGAGGGCGGTACTCGGCAAAGTCTTTGCCGAGGGCTTTTGGGCCTTTGCCGAGTGCCCTAGGCCCTCGACAAAGAGGGCGCCTCCAGTAGTGGAAGTACATGGGTTACACTTGATCAAACGTTGGGTCGGGTCAGGACGGGAAAAAGTTTTGGGTCAAAATCTTTGGGCCGAGCTTGACCCAACACACTAGCTGATCAGATTAGGGTTAGTTTTTTGTAGGGTTTTGCGTCAAAAATCATGACTGAAATGGTGGATTGGGTTTTTTGGGCAAATTGGTCGGGGTAACTTAACGAAAGAGTTGGGATGTCTATAAAAAAATATTTAAGGAAGCATTTTATTAGAAAAACTCAAGATAATTACATCAAGTTGATGTAACCACTTTAATATCATTTTTTACATGTACACAAAAGCATATAACCTATAAAAGTTCATTTCTCGAAAGATATAGACATACCGGTGACTATCAATTCATAGACTAGACCGCCACTAATGTGGCTTGGTAAAAAATCTCTTTACCACAAACTCTAATTATTGTTATACCATACCACTATGACCAAATCCTGTGAATATAATTACTGGAAAATAACCCAAGTATAAGCATCAATGAATAATCAAATAGATAATCTGCAAAGGAAAATTGATAGGCGTATGCAGATGTCGCAAGTTATAGTTGTTCAATGAGGAGTGAAGAATATTTGGGAGAATCGACAAAAGTAACTAAACTGTAGATGCCGCAATCCCTTGACTCCACCGTGGACTTGACGAGTTAAACACATCTGCGTCCATTCTGTTTAGGTGAAAGTTTCCCTGATGATACTTCCATCGCCATCACTGGAAGGATTGATCAATATTTTTTTAGAGTTCAAGGGTGGCCCCCGGCCTTTATATTGCAAAGACCAACAGTTAAGCATCTTTACAAGTTTCTCACCCAGCACCGATACAGATTGATCAATATGTTTGTCCTGAGTTGGAAATTGGAAAAGGAAGACGCGTTGCTGAATAGAAAGTCATGACCGAGACGAAGCCTCGAAGGGTCCAAAATAGTAGCGCGTGTTTCTGGTAGAGAAAGATCCTTAATCTTAGATGCATAACTGCTTCAGTTCACTTTCAAAGAACGGATGTCCTTGTCTTTTCTTGGGAGGACATTTGGTTAGGCCGAGTCCCACAACTACGGTATCCCATAATTGTTTTCCCTTGTCAAAGAAAAAGGGTGTCTCTGCACAAGGCAATTTCTGCACAGCCTCTGCATCGCCTCTTTCACCTCCCCCTATCTCTGCACGCTTTTGAACAGTTACTTGTTGAGTAGTGGCATTTGGAGGACAAGAACTTACCGATCAGGTCTAAGGGCATGAGGGATTTTTACCAGGTTCAGACCCCGATTAGAGTAAAAGTCCTACATGTCCTGGGTGAGCCAGAGCCCTCTCCATGTGTGCTTTGTTTCAAGAGTTTGAAACCCATACATGGTACTTAAGATCACGCTCCCAAAAAATTCTATTTTGAAATGTGAATAAAAAATACTAATAAAATAAACAATTTAATATTTTTATAAAAATTCTAAGCTTTAGTTAGTATGTTGTCGATTTAGAGAGTGAAAGAAAAATGATTTTATAAAATGTTTATAATTTAATATAACTTGTTGGTTACATTTCATGCTGTTGCATTAACTTTAATGCGCGTAATACTGAGTTTAGAAAATGATTAAACTTTATTTTCAAAAACAGAACAAAACCTATTGGGAGTGTAAACGGATTTTCAAAATTCATTTTCACAACAAAGCTAACGCAAAGGCATAAATGCTAGAAAACAGATCATATTAACTTGTATTTTTAAAAATAAAACCATGCATTCATTCTTTAAATTGACAACACACTAAAAAATTCTTAATTTTTTTTACAAAATTCATTAAATCGTTTATTATATTTAGTGTTTTCTATGGACAACGTAAAATAAAAATTTCACATTCTCTATTCCAAATAAGGGAGGGCAGGTACATTGCTACACGCCAACGGTCTCATACTATGTCTCATGCAGTGCCACGGAAGATTTTTTTATGATGTGGAGTAAAGAGAGAAGAGAGAGAGAAAGAAGGTCATTGCTTCGCACAACGACCATCTCATGAACTAAAATTTAGGGTTATGTGACAACTATTGTACCGTTGTTGCAACTCAAATTTTCATTTTTATTCTATGCATAAATTAAAGAATTATGAGTTACTATACGACAACTTAAAAGTCAACCATTGTACATATAGTCTATTAAGTCGTCTTAATTACGTGGCACTATATGAGACCACCTACAAGACAACAATTGTTTACTTGCCGTAATTAAGTAACTTTCCACCCGGTGCATGATCCTTCTCCAGGGGATTGGATCGCCTTCTGCAGCAGTGTTGGGTCTGTCTCAAGCTGGACATGAGGCCATGACTTCACCGTAGAGGCGTAGACTTCTAGTTAAACTTGTATGTGCCATTTTGTTGAGGTGAAAGTTTCCTCGATGATACTTCCATCGCTATCATTGTAGGTCTCTGTAGCTTGTAGCTTACACTTTGTTTAATTCTCATGAGGCCTTGTCAATACTGTAACATTGTTATCAGTTGAATGAAAGCTTGCCTGAAGGCATTTTTCAAAAAAAAAAAAAAAAAACAATCATGACCCTGTCGAAGGGTCCAAGTCCAAAACTATAGCATGTATTTGGTGGGGGGCAAACAGTCATCTTGTTTTGCTTAAAAATGACTGGCTGGTTGGCAAAGTAAACGCTTAGTCTATAGACATGGCACCGTCAAAGGATTCAACATCATATCACGCGTTGGAAGTTTGAACTTGGAAGATGCTTGACCTGGACTGAAACAATAGCCATGGGCCCATATGCATGACCCCGTCATAGGGTTCAACATCACGCCGTGCGTACTATATATAGAGTGTGTCATATGTGCTCATGAATCGAAGCAAATATTGTGAGACCCCATAGGAAAGTATGTACTACTACAAGAGCGCCACTGATACAGTTCCTATGCTTCTAATTCTACTCTTCAGCCTCACAGTTTTGCTGCAATTTCAAGGCAAGGCGGTGGTGGCTTTGCCGGGCTCCAGCTGCCAGAGATGGTGCGGCGATGTTGAAATTATATACCCATTTGGGATTGGTGCTGGCTGTGCAATGAAAGGATTTGAGCTCGAATGCAACAAGACTTCTGCGGACGCAGGCACCAACGTGACCTTTTTGGGCACCATGCCACTGCTGAATATATCGCGGTTCCAAGGTGAGATACGGGTGACGCACTGCATCTCATCCATGTGCTACAACCAGTCGACAAGGAACATCTCCTATAAGGAGGGGGAATGAACCTCAACAACTCACCATTCACATTCTCGGAGCAGCGCAACAAGTTCACAGTTATCGGCTTCAACACATTCGCATACATGATCGGCACAACTGTGAGTTATCTCTAGCAATTATCATCTTAAGATATGGGCTATTCTGGCAGCACATAGTTTCCTATGGCGTCTCACAATAGTTAGCTACGAGGCTCTCATATATTGGCCATGTTTTGATCCATCAGCCGCTAATAGTTAGCTAACTAACAGTGATGAATCTCGGATTTTGACAATAATTATGCCACACACTAGGGTGGATCTGGATCCGGAGCTGGATTGGGGGGTGCTTCCGCCCAAAATAAAGTGTACTATGGGGGTTTTCTAATAAAAGTGTCGAGGAGTGGTGCTCCAACTTGAGTTGCCTTTGGCTGCGCGCTCTTGGAAAACATTGAAGCCAAGAAATCGAGGGTTGCAAAACATTACAATAAAAATGTCAACATTAAACAATTCTCTGAAGGAGACTTGGGCTAGAAAGGCAGTAAATCCGGCAAATGGTCATCTAACTGGGAAAAACCTTATCGGATCAAATATTGCGCACCTAGTAACGCTTATATTTTGGAAACGCTGAGAGAGGGAAAAGAATTCGGCAGAGCAATCAAATGGGGAATATTTGAAGGAATATTGCCCTAACGTTTGGATTAATACTTGGCAACCAATTTGCTCGCTTGTCAGCTCTAACAGCCGATACCAGAAGGGTATCGCTTCTAGTACAAAAGTAAACCCAAAGGGGTAAAAGCCAGTGCAATGTGTATCGCTCGCAGGAGCAAAGTAAACACGAACAAAGTGATGCATATAGTATGAAGTACAAAACAAAAGGGAAAATCAGTCAATACGGAGAAATTGCTTGCTAATATCACCTATTACAAACTACGGGCCAGAAAACACTTTGACTACTATATCATCGGCCTAGGAGATAAAGGCTACAGAGTTAGCAGCACTGAAGAAGTCCTCAATCAGGCGTTCATAATCCCCAGGGTGCGCCGCAATTGGGAAGTCGTGGGGAAGAAACCAAAGCTCGTGGCCAGAATGAATTTGAGCAGAAGCCAACGCCATGGCGGCACCATGGCGAACGCCATGCAAAGCGACCTCTCTGACACGGTTCAGGATGTCGTGCAGGCGAACCACCGGGACGGCGCCTCTGGCATTGACGAATCCCGCCGCATGCTCCGTAGCCAATCGGAGGCTCTCCAGTTGAGCAGACAAATCTAAAAGATTCAAAGGGGAGATGATCAGAGTCTTGAAGATGAAATTGAAAGGAAGAATATGTTTTGACAGAAATCTCACCCGTAATTCTAGCATCGGCCTTAGCCAACATATCCTCCACAGAATCGGCCTCGGGAGGTGATCGACATCGAACCATGGCCAGAGCTGATTCTGTGAGGGAGAGACATTCATCAAGACTCTGGTCATGCCGATCAATGGAGGCAAGCAGATCGTCATTGTCAATCCATCTCCTTTGATAACAAGGGAGCTGGCGACGAGCTATTAACGAAGAGGACCCTAAAGGCCGAATGGAGTTGGTCCTATTCCTCAAGGCAGTGGGGGCACTACGAGTTGTAACCTCCTGACGATGAAGGCGCTGACGTGATGATGCAGGTCCGTTGAGGGCCTCCTCAGCAAACTTCTTGCTGTTCTCCATGATCTCAAACCTACAGAGAAGCAGGAACTATACTAAGGACGCGGAAGGTTTGAGGTGAGACGAGTTGTTTTTCGATCCCCAGCCGTGGCCTATATATATAGCCTAGGAAGGTAGAGAGCGATTTCACCAGCGGTGTGAAATTGAAATCAGATATGGAAAATGATCAACGCTCCGAGAATTCAGGGAACAGATAACGAAGAGATAATAGATTCGGGCTTATTGCTCTCCCAAGTTACAGAATGCCATGGGATAATGCAAAAGATTTACATTGACCAGCAATTAGCCCACCAAGGCCTCTTTGGATTGAAGGAAGTTCGAATCCCTACAGGGCCAAAAGTCATCATAAACCAAGTCACATCGGCCCGTTAATTGCGATAGGGAAGGAAAAGGCCGCCTGTCTAACAAATGCCCAGCTGATTTCTCGAAGCCGCTAGAAAGAAGCTTGTGGCTTTCTCGATGGGCATTTGATTGAGCAAACAAGGGGAAAGTGTCCACGTATTTTAGCCCTTGCAAACACTAGAATAGCTCTACAAGCATGGAGAGAAGACCCAGGCGATATTACAAGGATTCTTCTAACCGCAGTAGCTGATTCTCTCGCTTGACAAGGTGCTAAGATGGGAGACACAATCACCCTATGCACAAGAATTTTTCTGTCCGCTCGAGATCTTCATAGCAAAAGGATAGACCATGGAGGGTCCAGCGGAGTTAGGAGCACTCGAGGAGGTAGGTAGAAGAGAGACATGGCTGAATTGTTGAGTTGCTCTCGCTAGGGTCGGATAGACATTTTGTAGCCTGCCTGAAAGGATAAATCCAAGTGCCCGTGAAGCAATGATGCTCTCGTAAAAGTTTTGAAGCATGGGCTCATGAGCTGATATAGACAGCGACAAATAATAGACCCTAGATCAAGATTCTTTACCCATAACTGCGGACCTATCGGGGGCACCGACGTGATAATTTTTGAATAAAATTACTTTTATCCCAAAATTGAGGGGATGTGTTTACACCAAAATTTGGAAGAAGAGTCATAGGGACTCGAAAGCTCTCAAGATCATGTCAGCAGGAAATCAATTACGTATCAGCTGATTAGAATGTAGCACTAGAATCGGCTTTCTTCAGGTAGCGCCGGCAGATAATGACAAAGGCTACAATCGGTGCCAGGACGAGACATGATGGACTCTACAAAAGGGGAAAGATTAGAGTTCAAGTTATCTTAAATTAGAAATGTTTTCTCTAGGGTCAAAAATTGTGATGAGTCGTGCTTAGACAGGAGTCATGCACAGGTCCCGGGTATAAATATCAAAGCCCGGCTATTATAAAGGACACACAATCAATCCAATACAAGTTATTTACTTTTTTTGCTCCGGCCACCCCTTAGGAGTAGGAGTAGAGTAGATCTCGGTGAGTTCTTTAGGAAGTATGGCTGCATCGATCCGGTCGACCTCCACTGCTTGTCTGTAAGTACCGTCATGGCTTATACCTCTATTCGTACGGCTGCATCAATCCGGTCGACCTCCACTGTGACTCTGGTATGAGTTAGTTATCGACTCTTATCTAGTTCAAGTATGGCTGCATCGATCCGGTTGACCTCCACTGCTCGAACTAGATTAAGGTCAAGTTATCGGCTCTATCTAAGGGTGGCATTCCTTCGGATAAATTCATTAAGTTACCGGTATTGCTTATTGTTTCCATTATTTATTTAATTACAACAATATCACATCGCTCAATTGGGATTGATCTAGATCGGCCTTACATCTTTGTTAACCCATCGTTTGTTAATCTAAACTGATTTAATCTGTATTTTAAATGTTGAGTTATGTTTTATTGGCTGTTTTATGTCAATCTTGATCATGCATAGCATGCGTGATTAAGGCGCGTTTGATCTTGAGTAGATCTATTGGCTAGCGAAAACCGTTCTATGGCCCGTTATCACGGCCTGTGTGATTCGCCTCACACCCCACTGTTAGCACCATGGAGCGGGGGTCGTTATTTGGTAGATCTGTTCCTAAGAGGGCATGACTTTAACTGTGCATTATGTCTGAATCGGCTGTTTTAGCTAAGATCGAGTGCTTTCACGAACGGTTCGCATCACGAGATTGTTGAAGTAGCGATAGGTTGAAAGATGTGTTAGCCCCATGATCTTATTATTGTATTACGGCCTGCATGATTCTGTCTCATGCCCCACTGATATTAGTAATAAGTTAGGGTCGTCGAGTCTATTGTTGTTTCTACGGCCTGCATGATTCTGCCTCATGCCCCACTGGTCACAACGATAGATGAGATCTAATATGTTTATTAGATTTATCTCTATTAAATGGTTGAACGATGATGAATTGTTTCTTTCATAAAAAGGGTTCGATTACTTGCAGTCATTGCTTAGCATGAACTAATTACTGTTGTTATCTTTTTGCCAGTGACCAGTATTTGTTTAAATAATCATATTCATAATGATAATCGATTCTTCTTACACAACCCCATGAGGTTTAACCGATCTATTCTTACGAATATGCTGAAATTAGCTATTTAGTTGATCTCCTTTCATATTGGCTCTCAAAACCGCACATTCGGGACTGTCTAGCAACACCGGCATGTTCCACCCTTAATTACTAATAAGCTTTCTCTCATTATCAATTGCAGGGTCAAATTGACTGGAATGTCTTAGGAGGAGTGCGCAGGATCGACCACCCTTGCGCTGAAGCTAGGCGGATCTCCAGCTCCATCGAGCGGACCCTAACGTCTTGCTACGTGTGTCCTCGGTAGGGGACAAAATTCCGTGTCGACATAAACTACTAAGCTAGCTCTAATGACTAAAATACTAATCTAACTATCATCTTCAGCAAGTAAAGTGTTGGGTTCAACTAACAAACACCTAGCTTTACAAATGAAGGATATATCTTTATTTCTACTAATGATTTAATGTATATTTGAAACAAAGAGCATTTAACTACCCTTATGTTAAGTCTATTCTAAAGGTACAAAAATTACAATGAGCACATAATAATACCATGAAGCTACTGTAAAATTTTCAAAGCTACAGCTATCACCATATTGCCACAAAAATTACTACAATATTTAATCGAATAATATTAAGTACTCTCAAATGATTTAATAGTTCCTGGTATCAACAAATATATATGAACTAAATACACCAACAAATAGAGCATAATTTTAGGAACTAACAAAATTAGTTTCATAATTTTTGGATACCTACATGATTTTATATGATTTACCAAACTTAGCTCAGAATTAAAATGAAAAGCTATTTCTATTCTCCACGAAAAAGATAAACTCAATTCGGCCCAACGCGACCCACGCGGCACAACGCACGCGCGCATGAGAGCGAAGCGGCCCACAGGTGAGGCGCGGCCCACGCACAGAGGCGGTGCAAGGCGAGGAAGCCCGCGCGCGCCGGCACTCTTGCAAAAACACCTCTGGACTATGAGCAAAACAACCCGTAGTCCACGTTACTATTTCTATAGACAATGACTTTGCAATAGAACCCTCAGATCTTTCTCCTCTTTTCAACGACAAGGTCCTCAGCCATCCCCACGCGCTCCGACGCGATGAGCGGTGGCACTAGCGCTTACACTGGCCACACGGGACCCCCGCTGACCTATCTACGAGGCCGATGCTCACCTAGGGTTCGACGCGAGACGATGGGCGATGATTGCACGAGCCGGGACACTGTAGAGGGACCTCTCCACAACGGCGGGCACCCTGCGGCAATGGCGACGGCGTTCAGGCAAGCCGCAACAACAACAAGGCAGTAGGGGTAGCGGTGAGCAATGACCACTCAACAGTGACCTTACCGAGAAGCTGGCTCAGCCAGAGATGACCCGAGCGAGGCTAGCCACGTGCGCGCTGCGAGGTGAACGGCAGACCGCAATGGCATGGCCGTGTCAGCGGTGAGGAGGCGGCACTAGAGCTATGACTAGCGTGCGCATGATGAAGAGGGAGCCAAGGCTAGCTAGTGGTGCAGAGGAATTAGCGCGTGATGAAGTGGTGGAGACTGGCCACGACGCGGGCGGCGACTGGCCGTAACAGCACGGCGGCGGGCAATGCTCCAAAATTGGAGCTCGGCGTGACGTCAGTCAAGGCAGGGTAGGGTCGGCTAGAGAGGGGGCATGAAGGCGGAGACACGAGCATGAGGAATTGATGAGAGGTGCTCGCTCTCTGGCTTCACCATGACACGACGTGACAGCGGCAAAAAATAGAGGGAGAAAGAGGGAAAGAGAGAGATGGCGTGGCAGGTGAGCTCGGCTCGTCCACGCCTTGGTGGGACTTGAGCGGCGAGCAAGGGAGGCCCACGTGCTGGCGCTATGGACAACGCATGCGTGCGTCTGACCGGCGTGGCCTGCGCGCCACAGTGCCATAAATGGCATGGCGACTGCAGCTCACCCACGTGCGCATGTTAGAGGCGACACGCACGAGGCTAGCAAAAGCACAGAGGTGCAGCAAATCAGTGCGGACGTGATGACGACGCGACGGCAGCAGTAGCGTTGCGACGTGAGTAGTGTCGGCAGTGCGGACGCGACAGTAGCGCAGCACGGCCACAGCGGCACCCAAACGGCTGTGCGAGGCAGAGTAGCAGGGCACAGGGCTAGCGGTTTACTACAGCCGGCCTCATCCAAGCCTAGGCAGCATGACGGCAGCGGCAGCAGCGCGGCATGGCGGCAGGATGGCCAGGCAGTTGGTGGCTAGCGGCGTGCCCACCGCGGCTAGGCTGCGGCAGCAACAACCAGACAGCATGGCCACATGCGCTCGTGCATGCACGCCCAGTGCACCGACGCCGTGACATCGTGGCAGGACGGCCTAGTGACTACGCCCAACATAAGAAGACGGCCCGAGTTCATGTTATGCATGGATTTTAAAGCGTTTGAGACGTCTAAATCGTTGATCCAATCCCCAAACCACTTTTGCTATACCTTAGAGGGTATATTAGGCTACTAAAACAAGCCATAATACTACCCTACTCCTTAATCCAATCTCTCACAATAAATTGCTAAACATAGCAATGTCTAGCAGTCGGTAGACTTGAAAATTTCTAAGTTTTAGAGCTGAATTTGATTTCCATTTGCGATTTCTAAGCTAGTGTAATTATTAGCTAGTAATATCATTTTTCGACCGCAAGTATTTCACTATCATCTACAAAGTTTGTACTTCAAACTTTATTTAAGTATCACACACATGTTCTATAGCATTTTGCTTAATAAAAATTGGTTTTAAACCCTAAGTGATATAACATGACTATCGAATCAACTTTTGCTCCGCATTAGAGTTGATTGTTTCAAGTTACAGAAATTGATCTACACACTTTATCACTTGCATTAACACATAAACATGATGTTCATGACATGTTTTAGTAAATGATTTGTGGTGTAACACCGAGGGTGTTACAATGGCAGGCCAGCATGTGGCCATGGTTGGCTTTGGCCGGACGCCTTGCTTGATGGTCGCATATACTACTAGCCCATTGTCGGATAAGTTTCGGTAACTCCGGCCTCCATGGCCGGTCGACAGCCTACCATGGCCAACTTTAGCTGACCATAGCTGATCGCCATGGCTGGCCACCATGGTAGCATGCGGCCATGAGTGGCCATAGTTGGCTTCGGCTGGTTAGAAGCCTCGCTCAGTGGACGCATATTCTACTAGCCTATTGTTGGATAAGTTTTGGTAACTCCAGCCTCCATGGCTAGTCGATGCCTACTGTGGCTAGCTTTGGCTGGCTGCAGTTGGCTGCGTGGCCACCATGGCTGGCTTTAGCTGGCCAATCGCCTCGCTCGGTGCCCGTATATGCTACTAGCCCATTGTAGGATAAGTTTTGGTAACACCAGCCTCCTTGGCCAGCTGATAGCCTACTATGACTAGCTTTCCTGAGCCACCATGATAGCCTACTATGACTAGCTTTAGATAGCTACCACCGACTGAGACCACCAGTGGGGTGGCTGTTGTTGGCCATGAACTCCAGCTATGGCTAGCTAGCCACCATGGTACGACAATGTGTAGCCTTGCGGTCGGACGCAGTGGCCACATATTTCGACATGCTATTGGCCCGTTGTTGGTTATTGTTTTTAACTCGGCCTCCCTTGTAGCCTACCATGGTGCTCTCTTGCTGGATGCTAGCCACCACCGTGGATGGCTAGCATGCGACCTTGACCCACTATGGTTGGCTACTGTCGGCCGAATTCCTTACATGAGTGGCTGCACGCTTTTGGCCTATTGTTGGATACGTTTCGGTTGCTCCCACACTCTATGGACCTTCAGTTGCCATCCTCGCAAGTAGAATCATTGTGCCTAGCATGGAGGGATGCTTTGTATGTCTTAACCATCATGGCTACACTGGCACATGAGTTCTGTTGAACCTGTGACTGTGTGGAGGACCCCAGCTAATTTGCGGCCAACAACTTCTGGTGCCATTGTCCCTTCAATCGTGTAGGCACGTTCTAACCACTACATCGACAAGTGCTTGTATGCTGCTAGCTATCCTATAGGAAGTTGCATTCATTTCACATTGCCTTCATCGAGCGCACCCTATGGTTGTGGCTCGTTGGCTCTAGAGCGCGTGTGATGTTGCCTCATGCTGCTATCTGCCTAGGCTAGTAACACCAAGGACACCTCACTTGTGCTTTTAGTCATGGATGCAGCTAACATTGAAGGCTAGAGGGGCGTTGGCCTCCCATGCCTAAAAACTTAGTCCATTTGGAAAGAACGACAGCTAGCCCAATTGATGCCTCGTGTGGAGGCCAGTGCTGGCTCATCGATGAGGGCGTGCTACCTGGTTGATCCTGCCAGTAGTGAAAGGTCCTCATGTGGTTTTGGTAATTGAGTGACAACCTAGGTGGACTAATTGTGTTTAAGTGAGATACACAGGTGATTAGTCCACAGGAACATGTGTGTGAGCAACATATGCCATGATGGTGAAAATGGCTCGGAGATGTTGTAAAGCTCATATATGTGATGATGAAGGAGCTCATTGAACATGAGACATGACATTGAGTCATGTGATCAAGGTGGAGAAGATCAAAACATGATTTGGCTTGATGGACTGGTTGCAAGCGTGAAGGGCAAGTCGAAGGCTTTGGAGCGATGGATCGCATGGCAGTGAAGCTTGAGCAAGACTTGGCGCCAATGGACGAAGGCAACTATGAAAAACAAGTGAAGTCAAGATCGATGAACCAATATGATCACGTGATGATATGAAGTGGATCATATAATTATTGATCGTGTTGGTGCATGTGTTGCATCGACATTAGAGGAGATGGAATGGAATGCGCAAGGCAACGGTATAACCTAGGGCATTTCATTTCACCAGTCATAGGTGTGTAGAGAAGTTAATGACTAGGTTTAGGATAGATGACCGTACTATCAAGTGGGGCAAACTTGTTTGCATATCGGTCATCTAGTGCCACTTGAGTGATCTAACTTTGCATCATTGCTAGGATCGAGTGGCGTGCCAAGTTGAGTGACTAATCCTTTGGAAAATGATTGTGAAAATGCTAACACACATACACATGATGATGTACACTTGGTGGTGTTGGCACATTTACAAAGGAGATGATGTTGGAGTTGAAAAGGATCAACTCGGTGAAGAAATGGAGGCAAAAGGAGGTCACTATAAGTGATCGGACGCTGGCCTCGGTAGAACTGGCGCGTCCGGTCAGTGGCAGCAATGAGCGTGCGGTCTCGGTCTTGTGACCAGACGCTGGCACGAAGAGGGACCAGACGCTCAGGGCCTATGTCCGGTTAGTGCTGATGTATGGTGACATAGGCAGTGCTGGAGTTTGGCGCGTAGGTGTAGAACCGATCGGACACTGGTCTGCATCCGGTCATGGTGGACTGGGCGCGTCCCGTCGCAAAATAGAGGCTCGGGGAGCTCTCTAGAAATGACTTGGCTCAGGCATAGCAGTGTCCGGTCATTTCACTATGCTGTGTCCGGTCGTAACTTGACAGTTGGCACGCGGTTGCCAACCATTGAGATCAAGCAACTGAGGTTGAATGGAGGTGACATGTGGCATGCATCCGTTGATCGGACGCTGGACCGAGAGCGTCCGGTCGATCTGACCGAAGCATTCGGTCACCCCGAGCTATGACCAGTGAAGGGGTGCAACGGCTCTATTTTTGTGGGGGCTATAAATAGAAGGTGGTCTCGACCATGGCTGGGGCTAAGCACCTCGGGGACTTTGTGTCCATGCTTGAGAGTGCTTGGGAGCCCTCTAACTCACTCTAGCTTGATAGTGTTCATCCGATTGAGTGAGTGAGCGATTCTAGTGCGATTGCATCATGAGGTTGCATCGAGTGGCACTAGGTGGTCGTCTTGCAAGCTGGTGGTGCTTGTTACTCTTGGAGGTTGCCACCTCCTAGATAGCTTGGTGGCGGTCTCCGTCGAAGCTCGCAAGAAGCTTGTGTAGTGCTCCGAAGAAGAGCTTTGTGAAGGTCATTGTGCTCGCCCCACGGCAACCGTGAAGAGCAACTCTAGTAAAGCGAGACATGAAGGGCAACAAGTGGTCCGTCCGAGTCAAGTGCTAGAGCTTGTGGTAAGCACTCCATGTGGGAGAGCGTGACTTGTGGGTCACCACTAGCAAGAGGACCGGCAGCAACCTTGGAGCTTGTCTCAACAGGGACTAGCGTGTTGGCAAGTATGTGAACCTTGGGAAAAAATCATTGTGTCATCCTTGTATTCCCGGTGGTTTACATCCTCATTACACAAGCTTGTAATTACCTTCATATACATTGTGCTTGTGTAGTTGCTTTTGTAATTAGTTAGCTTGTGTAGCTTGCTAGTTACCTTCTAGCTTATGTAGCATAGAAGTAGCTCCCTTGCGTGGCTAATTTGGTTTGTGTAACCTTGTTAGTCACATTGCTTAGTTTGTGTAGCTAAGTATTTGCGCTCTCTAATTTGGCATTGGTTGCCTTGTTATTAAGCATTGCTAGTGAGCTTAGGAGCTTTGTGCTTTTGCTTACTAGAATTGTGTAGGAGCTCCTCGGTGTGTAAAATACTAGTGGCATAGGTTTGTGTGACCTTGCTCCTAGAATTGGATAGGTGAGATCTAACTAGCCCGACACCTTTGTTGACTAATTAGGATCTTTATTGTAACACCCCAGGTGTTTATCACCAGTTAAGCAATGGATTTGAGCTCAAACCTGACATGTCAAGTGGTAATCAAGGTGTCAAGATCAAATCTACATGATGGAGCTCCAACTTAAACTTGGGCCACGCACATTTGCTTACATATGGACCCTTGTTAAGATTATGCAAGAGTAATGTTAAACATGCTTATTCCATGTACATTACATCCCCATGCATCCATCTAGACCATTGGAAAAGTTTCATGAAGTTTGGAATCAAAAAGTCACATGAAATGATAAGTCATATCTTTGCATGAATTGCTTTATCAAGTGGATGGAAACCTATGAAGTCAACCAAACCTTGGTACCTTGCTCAAACAACTCTACTTGCACTCATGAACAAAAGTTATGAAGGGTCCATGTTGAGCAGGTGGCCAGAAAATGCTCCAATGGATCAAAAAGGATAATTTAAGCTTCATCGTGATCCTACTTTGGTCAAAGTAGAATAGTAGGTTCTATACCAGTTTTGAGGTTGGACCTTAAATGAAAGTCGTAGTCCATATGATGTAGAACAAACTTTGTTTTTGGAACAAGAGCCAGATCAACTTGGAACTAAGTCAAACAGAGGCTCGAAAATTGAATCAGCGGCTGTTTTCAGACTTAGAATTTTTCTAAGTCTGGAATTCATCGTCGTCGACGTTGGCATGTCGCGTTCTCATGTTTTCGTTAAGCAACTCGACTTGACCCCAAAATAAAGGTTGGAGCTAAGTTCATGGAGAAGAGCATATAAAAAGATGGCACTCGTTGGACTTCGTTTTGAACATCAATTTTGGACTTTTGTTCATCGCTGTTAACGCGCTGACACTATCACCTTGGAGCCTAATTAACTGCTAATCCATTGCTTGAATGACTAGAGTGCCTTAATGAAAAATGTAGAGCATGTCGAGGTGAACAAACTTCGTTTTGGGCCCATGAACCAAATCGGCCCGTAGCTGGCCCAAACCAGCGCTCCACCATGCCCACACCGACACCCGCCAGCTGCTCGGTGGAATGCCTCAAAGGGGCGACGCGTGCCCTATGCGTGGCGGCCATGCGCGAGCAGCGTGCCCCCGCCGCTGACGCATGCCCTGCCTCTCTATCGCGCCGCCTCGCGCCTTGCGCCTCCAAGACCGAGCCCCCGAGCGGCCCTCGCCTCCTCTCTCGCCTCTCCATCGCCCCTCTCACTCCCTGCCTCTCGCTTCGCTCCGCGCCGAGACGCGCGGCCGCCATGGGCGTCGCGGCTGAGCTTGCCGCCACCGCGTCCTCGCTGCCTCCGGGTTTCCCCGAGTGCGCCATCGCCTTCTCAGTCATGCGCCGCTCCCCCTTCACCCATTGTCCGGTCACCGCAGCCGCCGTAACGCGCCGTCGCCGGGCGCTCGCTGTTGCCGCTTTGAACGCGTGGTTGTCCTTGTTGCCTCAAGCTATCGCAGAGCAAGCCATGGCCACCAGTAAGTGTGCGCGGGCCCACTAGCACTGCACCGCCACTTCACCACCGCTGGAAGGCCGTCACCGCCGGGCTACCGTTTCTTCGACGCCGGTGCCGCCCGCTGCCGTGGCCAAGCCACCTCGGGTCGCCTCTCGGCCCTCCGAGACCACCAGTGGGTGCGGGAGGACACCCTGGTGCTCCTCCTCCACTTCCCCGCCGCCGACGAGCCTCCTTCGGCCGGCAATAGCAAGTCCGGCATGCTCCTCTGCTGTGTTCTGCGACCAGGGGCCTCAAGCTCAAATTCGACAAAGTACGCTAGATGCACCACGTGAAGGATGAGATGTTGGAGCCAAACTCGAAGACAACGTTTGATATATCTATCCCGAAGATGGAAGGACTAAGCAAGTGCTAGGACCTTAGATGTCACCAGGACGGTGCAACCTAACTGAACTGACTTGTGTCGGATCCCAGGTGAAGTTCTTGGCCTGTGAAGATGGTGGCTAACCACCGATGGGCTAGGTGATTCGATAGTTACTTCTCATCTATATGCTTTTGTCGGATGATGTCACTTATGCTAGCAATGTATTTAGAACATATATTAATGTAATCTTTTGAAAGCTATGTTGTTTTCACTAATCGGTTTTTAAACCCAAACTTGTACTATTATTTGTGAATCCATTTGTAATATTATTTTCCGCTGCAACCCTGCGTATGTGATGTGTATTTGCTTAATCACGCGATCTTGGTTGTGATGTTGATTTACCGAGGTCTTTCGGGACACTCGGCGGACTACCGGGTTTATATGAGTGAAAGTATGTGTGTGTCAACGTGTTAGCGGGGACAACCGTACTTGATCTTGTATAAATTGGGCGGTTCTGTTACATTTATAAGGTGCTTGTGAACTTCAATAGAGGGGTGTAGTCTTGGCTAGACCGATTGTTTTAATTCCACATTTGTTTGGGTTAGCCGGCGCTATTAATTTTAGAAATGACTATTCACCCCCCCTCTAGTCGCCATCTCGTCCCTACAAGTGGTATTGGAGCCAGGTTTCTCATTTGTGGTCTTCACTAACCCGAGAGGATGGTGACTTATGGGCTAGATGTTGAGTGTCCATACACTTTTGATGGCACACACTTTGCACGGTGGGAACATTGGATGACATGCAATTTTAAGTTTATTTCCCCCCAAATGTGGTGGATCGTAGATGTGGGCTTTTCTCATGCGTTGGATGAAAAGAATGCAACTAAAGCGCAAAAGAAATGCCTACATCTCGATTGCCAAGCTACTAATGTTTTCTATCAATCCATGAAAGATAACATATTTGGGGAGATCATGTACATGAAGACCGCCATGATATTTGGTTGTACCTCAACTTAATATATGGGAGTGTCTCCGACGATGATGATGATGAGCCCAAGAAGGAGGCACATGAGTGTGATGAGCATGATCATGATTTGGTGATTGTGGAAGATTGCTCCACCTCATGGTCAAGTGATGATGATGATCATACTACCACAAGATCACTTGACAAGGTTGATGATGATGCCACAAGTGTTGCACATGAAGATTCTTCCTCAAGCACACTTGGTAGTGATCTTGACGATGTTGGTTCATGCTCAAGCCATGATGATGATGCTACTACAAGCTCTCCAACTACATCACATTGCTTCATGTCACAAGGTGACACTAAGGTATCTAATGCAAATGTGATTGATCTTGATTCATATGAGGAGCTTCTAGATAGATACGGTTGCATGATCAAAGCTTTAGAAAAGAGATAGCTAAAACCGAGAAATTGAAAAATGAAAAGTATTTTTTAAAGAACACATGTGAACAACAAAAGCATCTACTTTATGTTACTACCTGTTCATATGAGGAGCTAAAATTGGCTCATGAGGAACTTAGTGTTGCTATGATAACTTGGTACAAGACCATGCTTTTCTCATTAAGGAGCTTTCTAATGGAAAAACTAAAACTAGTGAGAGCTCATCACATGTTGTTGCTAACCATTGTGATGTTGGCAAGAAGCATGTATCCACCTCTTGTGATAATTTATTAGATATGCCATGCTCTTCACATATAGATGCTTGTTCTACTTCTATATCTTGTGAGACTAACCTTTTGAAGGAGAACAATGAAGCTCAAAAATGAAGTGAAGAATTTGATCAACAAGTTAGAGATGTGCTACAACTCTCAAGTCACTGTTGAGCATATGTTGAAGACTCAAAGAAACTTTGGTGACAAGAGTGGTGTCAGCTTCAAGACTAGCAAAGTCAATCATCAAGAAAGCCGCAATGACATGAGTGACATTAGATTCAATAAGAGCAAGATCAAGGACAAGAGATGGGGCAAGAGAAGATATGAAAGAGAGATGAAGAAGCAAGAACAAGAGAAGCTCTCTCATTTCATGTGCTTCAAATGCCATGAAGTGGGATATCTTGCAAATGGTTGCCCCAACGAAGAGAAGCTCAAGTTGATGAAGGAAGAAGAGAGGCTAAAGCATGTCAAGTGCTTCAAGTGCTGCACATGGGGTCATCTCACCTCTATGTGCCCAACCAAGCAATTGGTGAAGCAACAAGTGAAGCCTCAACCAAAGTCACAAGTTGAGCAAGAGAAGACACCCCAAGAGCAAGTCAAGATCTATCATGAAGATGGTGGTGACTTGATGACGAAGAAGAAGAAAACAAGAAGGGATGCAAAGGTAAGGCATCCAATGCAAACTCAAGATGCCAAGATGATGAGCAAGACACAAGATGAGAAGAAAGTCTATGCTCACATCAAGTGCTTCAAATGTGGAAATATGGGACACTTTGCCTCTAACTGTCCTACCAAGCTTGAGAAGAAGGCTCAAGCAATCCATGAGAGGCAAGGCAATGGGAAGCACAATATGAGCAAGGAAGAAAAGGCTCAATCAAAAAGAAAGTGCTACTCATGCCGAGAAAAGGGGACACATGGCACATTCATGTCCCCTAGGTAACACTCCTAAGCCTATTTCAATTGATGATGATTCTATGCTTAGGAAGGATGGTAATGGTACCTCTATGGTTGCTATTGCAAAACATCCTGCTACTCATACTAAGGCTATGACTAAGTATGTGCTCCTAACTTGAGAGGACCCAAAATTGTTTGGGTACCATCAAAAAGTGGATGATTGATTGTAGGTACCATCGGCATTGGAGGCTTGATTCAATTGATCTCACATTTTTCATCACATATTAAGTCAAGTTATGAAGCTTAGTGCACATCCAAACGCAATGCCAAGTGAAAATTGAGTGAAGTCCAAATGTGCTACATCATACAAGTGCTATAATTCAAGTTATTGGTGATTCATTGGATTATTTGATGGCTTGCAATTAAATGAGTTGAAGCTCGATAGTTGGATGATCATGAGCTAACCAAGGTATATCTCTTGTTGATCATTTTATTTGGGTGCATATGAGTTGATTGAATTGGATAAATATGCAATGTTGCTTGCTATAAGATGATTGAATGGATAATTGCTGAGTAATCAAGTTTGGATTGATTTGTGTTGGATAAATTTATGAGATGACTTTTAGTGAGTAGATTGAATGGACTTATATCTTGTGAAATTATTCAAACAAGTTGATTTCAAGTTTGATTCATATTTGATGAAGTGTAGCTCAAGTGATTGAAATCTGTCCTATAACTGAGAATCTGAGCTAGCTGTCATCTTAGCCATGTTTGAGTGATCAAAACTTATTGGGCCGGCATAAAAATTGGTACACATGCTCTAGACTTATGGTATAATATTCTGTATAAATTTCATGAGAATTGGATAAGAAATTCTTAAGTTTTGGAGTGAATCTTGTCAGCTATAGTGCATCAGTTTTTTCAGCATGTAACAGTGGTAGAAGAATTGAAATCTAGTAGCAATATAGAAGTCAAATGAATCTAACATTTTTACAGCTGCTAGATAACTTAGTGATGCACACCTCCACCAAATTTTGTTGTATTTGGATTTGTACTTTAGGAGATATGTATTTTTCTTTGAAGAGTACAAAATCTGTCAGACAAGTGACAAATGTTGGATTAATCTAAAGTCACTTTGTTTGAAAGGTCCTCAAATTGGAAACATGTTTATAAGTCATTGAGGCACCTAAGTTTGGTTTTGAGATGATCTAGAAGCATGACAAGCAAAGTGTACTTTGCACATATTCGGTACTCAAATTGGAAGATCAAGATCAAACTTAAGATGAAAATGAAGTTTAAGTTCTAGTGACTATTGGAAATCATTTGATAGAAAGAAAAGGACTTAAACAAGTAGAAAGGAAACGACTTAAAGAAGGAATCAAGGTTACTCATCAAGTTAAGTCCATCACTTGGATCAATCAATCAAGTTATTTTAAGTGAGTGTCAAGAATGGTTCTTTGGAGAGAGGTCACTTCTCCCTAAGTGTAGGGGCTTGCCACCTATGTGTAGGTAAACCAAGTGTGGTACTTGGAAGGCTAACATGGAAGTGGTGATCCAAGGGACATTTGAGATGCTTAGTTGAAGCAAATAAAAAAGGGTTGATCAAGAAAAGCAAGCAACACCCAAAAGAGAGCTAGTCATGGCAATTCAAGTGGTATTCCAAATAGTTCTCTCATGCAAGCATTAATCAAAAGATGAAGCAAGCTAACCACAACAAGATAGTGCACTTGATCATAAGTGGTATTCATTTCGTATGGGTGAAGAATGGAATTCAAAATGGTATCTATTGGTATTCACCAAGCTATAAATTGGACCTCACATTGCTATTGGAGTAATGAATCAGAATTTATGTGACTATCCTCTACTCCAACATAGCAAAGGTATCATTGTAATGTGCATGATCATTTCATCCCTTACTAGTATGCGGTTAGTGCATATAGTACATGCTTCATAGGATCATGCATAACAAATGAAATGTTTAAATTCGTAGCCTACCACTATTGCTTGAATGATTAGTTGATCTAGTGGTTAGTGTATGAATTTGTTCATAAGCTAGTGAATCCAAGTACTTGATTTAATTTGGATTGCTAACAAGTGACAAGTATAGCATTGGCAAGATAACCCTTGTAAGAGGTGTGAAGAAGCTTGTCATTGGTTCAAACCGGACTTGGAAGCTTAGGCAAATCAATTTAGTTTAAGTCAACTTAGAAGCTCATGATAAATAAAAAGAGTACAAGCACAAGACAACAATGCAAATGGATATCTAGTTTGTTTGTTTCAAGTGGTATCTAGACTCAAGTATTTCATCAAGTATTCACAAGTGATGTCTAGATCAACTCACAAGTGATATCCTATAAGTGGTACTCATGAAGATAGCAAAGGTTCAAAAAATGATTTTTATTGATAAATCCAACAAGTGGTTCCATACTAGAAAATTCTTTCAAATGGTATCACATCTACACGTGGTATCAATCATGCAAGACGATGGTTCCATAAGTGATCCTCAACTTTAAGTGATCATCAAATGAAGAATGCATCCCTCACCTACAAGAGCTCAAGCTTATCAAATGGATGACCCATGCTATGACATAGGGGGAGGTGTCTCACAAATTGGTATCAAGATCAAAGATCCTATGTGTGGTATCTCAAGAAGCCCTACAAGTCACCTACAAGTGGTATCTACAAGTGGTGTCATTCCAACAATCAAGTGATGTCCATAAAAAATGCAAGATTAAAGCTTCAACTATCTACCCCAAAATGCAAACCTTTGCATCAATGAGAAGCACACCCTTTATGGAAATTAATGACAAAGGGGGAGAGATTGTACAAAGATATGAAAGCTTTAGGAGAGATTGAGATAAAGAAGTAGAGGTTGGACATGGACATGGACAAAGAGGGAGCAACATTGAAGAAAAGAGATGGATCAAAATTCTTGAACAAGAGAAGCACACAAGTAGGAGCAAGCTCATGGACTTTAATTGGTTGCATTTGATATTTGCATAGTCATGTGCTTGCTTGCATTGCATAATTTTTTTAAAATTTGATATGCATGCTTGTGTGGTGTATGCTAGTTGTAGAACTTGAATGATGATTTGATAACTAGCATGCATAGGATGGTAGCTAGACTTGTATTTTTATACATGGTACTAGAAACTTGATTATAATGTTGAACTCATGGGGTTTCTAGTATTTTTGTTGTCTAGCTACTCATGGTGCTAAGGTTGAACTTAAAGGTGCAACTCCGATTGGTATCACACTTCAAAGGTTTATTCTATACACCTTAGCATCATTTGATAGTAATTACTCTCCCACAATTCCAATCTATGCATATGTGCGAGCTTCAAACCAAACACTCTAGCACATATGTAGGGGGAGCTAATACTACCATTTTGGGTTTGTGGTACTTGTCCAAAATCATTTACACATGGTAAAATTGCTTGGACAAGCAACATGAATCCAAAAGAGCTTAATTTCCATATCTTTGTAGAGTTGTCATCAATTACTAAAAAGGGGGAGATTGAAAGGTCCTCGTGTGATTTTGGTAATTGAGTGACAACCTAGGTGGACTAATTATGTTTATGTGAGATACACAGGTGATTAGTCCACAGGAACATGTGTGTGAGCAACATATGCCATGAAGGTGAAAATGGCTCAGAGATGTTGCAAAGCTCATATATGTGATGATGAAGGAGCTCATTGAACATGAGACATGACATTGAGTCATGTGATCAAGGTGGAGAAGATCAAAACATGACTTGGCTTGATGGACCGGTTGCAAGCGTGAAGGGCAAGTCGGAGGCTTTGGAGCGATGGACCATGTGGCGGTGAAGCTTGAGGAAGACTTGGTGCCGATGGACAAAGGCAACGGTGAAAAGCAAGTGAAGTCAAGATCGATGAACCAATATGATCATGTGATGATATGAAGTGGATCATATAATTGTTGATCATGTTGGTTCATGTGTTGCATCGACATTGGAGGAGATGGAATGGAATGTGCAAGTCAAAGGTATAACCTAGGGCATTTTATTTCACCAGTCATAGGTGTGTAGAGAAGTTAATGACCGGGTTTAGGATAGACAGCCGTACTATCAAGAGGGGCAAACTTGCTTGCATATCGGTCATCTAGTGCCACTCGAGTGATCTAACTTTGCATCGTCGCTTGGATCGAGTGGCATGGCAAGTTGAGTGACTAATCCTTTGGAAAATGATTGTGAAAATGCTAACATACATACACATGATGGTGTGCACTTGGTGGTGTTAGCACATTTACAAAGGAGATGAAGTTGGAGTTGAAACGCATCAACTCGGTGAAGAAACAGAGGTGAAAGGAGGTCACTGTAAGTGACCGGACGCTGGCCTCGGTAGGACCAGCACGTCCGGTCAGTGGCAGTAGTGAGCACGTGGTCTCGGTCTTGTCACCGGACGCTAGCATGAAGAGAGACCGGATGCTCAGGGCCTACGTCCGGTCAGAGCTAATGTATGGTGATGTTGGCAATGCTTGAGTTTAGCGCGTGGGCGTAGAACCAATCAGACGCTGTCTGCATCCGGTCATGGTGGACCGGGCGCGTCCGGTCACAAAATAGAGGTTCGAGGAGCTCTCAGGCGTAGCAGCATCTGGTCATTTCACTATGCTGCGTTCGGTTGCAACTTGACAGTTGGCACGCGGCTGCCGATCGTATAGATCAATCAACTGAGGTTGAATGGAGGTGACATGTGGCGTGCATCTATTGACTGGATGCTGGACCGGGTGCGTCCAGTCGATCTGACCGGAGCGTCCGGTCACCCCGAGCTGTGACCAGTGAAGGGGTACAATGGCTTTATTTTTGTGGGGGCTATAAATAGAAGGTGGTCTCGGCCATGGCTAGGGCTGAGCACCTCGGGGACTTTGTGTCCATGCTTGAGAGTGCTTGGGAGCCCTCTAACTCACTCTAGCTTGATAGCGTTCATCCAATTGAGTGAGTGAGCAATTCTAGTGTGATTTCATCGTGAGGTTGCATCGAGTGGCACTAGGTGGTTGTCTTGCAAGCGGTAGTGCTTGTTACTCTTGGAGGTTGCCACCTCCTAGATGGCTTGGTGGTGGTCTCTGTCGAAGCTTGCAAGAAGCTTGTGCGGTGCTCTGGAGAAGAGCTTTGTGAGGGGCATTGTGTTTGCCCTGTGGGAGCCGTGAAGAGCAACTCTAGTAAAGCGAGACACGAAGGGCAACAAGTGGTCCAGCTAGGTCAAGTGCTAGAGCTTGTGGTAAGCACTCCACGTGGGAGAGCGTGACTTGTGGGTCAGCACTAGCAAGAGGACCGGCTGCAACCTTGGAGCTTGTCTCAATGGGGACGAGCGTGTTGGCAAGCACGTGAACCTCAGGAAAAAATCATCGTGTCATCCTTGTATTCCCATTGGTTTGCATCCTCATTACACAAGCTTGTAATTACCTTCATATACATTGTGCTTGTGTAGTTGCTTTTGTAATTAGTTAGCTTGTGTAGCTTGCTAGTTACCTTCTAGCTTATGTAGCATAGAAGTAGCTTCCTTGCGTGGCTAATTTGGTTTGTGTAACCTTGTTAGTCACATTGCTTAGTTTGTGTAGCTAAGTATTTGCGCTCTCTAATTTGGCATTGGTTGCCTTGTTATTGAACATTGCTAGTGAGCTTAGGAGCTTTGTGCTTTTGCTTACTAGAATTGTGTAGGAGCTCCTCGATGTGTAAAATACTAGTTGCATAGGTTTGTGTGACCTTGCTCCTAGAATTGGATAGGTGAGCTCTAACTAGCCCGGCACCTTTGTTGACTAATTAGGATCTTTATAAGGTGCTTGTGAACTTCAATAGAGGGGTGTAGTCTTGGCTAGACCGATTGTTTTAATTCCACATTTGTTTGGGTTAGCTGGCGCTATTAATTTTAGAAATGACTATTCACCCCCCCCCTCTAGTCGCCATCTCGACCCTACAAGTAGTCATATGCTTGTCTCAGAGACTAAGTCATGCTTGTGCAAGTATGAACTAATTCAAAATGTGAAAGTGTGAATGTCTCATTAAATCAGTTATAGTTTGTTTGATGGTACGTGCTACGCAGATAACGTAGTAATTCTAGAGCTAATACGTGCAACAAACCCCAACTGTTGGGAGGGGTGCATTTATTAGACAAAAGGCTGACGCTGGCTCTGCTTGCTGATCCGATGATTCATGATAACTTAATGGATCGCACGACCCTTGTGCCGGCGACGCATCATTCAAATTTCGGCCCTATCAACTTTTGATGGTAGGATAGGGGCCTACCATGGTGGTGATGGATGATAGAGAATTAGGGTTTGATTCTAAAGAGGGAGCCTAAGAATAGCTACCACATCTAAGGAAGGCAGTAGGCGCGCAAATTACCTAATCCTGACATGGGGAGGTAGTGACAATAAATAACAATACCGGACGCATTAGTGTGTGGCGATTGGAATGACTACAATCTAAATCCCTTAACAAGGATCCATTGGAGGGCAAGTCTGGTGCCAGCAGCCATGGTAATTCTAGCTCCAAGAGCATATATTTAATTTGTTGCAATTAAAAAGCTCATAGTTGGACCTTGGGCTGGGTCGGTTGGTCCGCCTCACTGCGAAAACTGACAATTGCTTTATCAATTGCCTTCTCCTTGGTCTTACTAGCTGCCTTCTTTTGGCCTTACCTGCATTTTCTTTGTCACTGACAAATGCTTCAGAACTCTTTGCTTTCTCCTGTTCCTCATATAGCAAAACTTCAGAATCTTCTTAAGACTTTTGGTGAGACATTGCACCTCTCTCTTGGCAATGTGAAATTATAGCAGAAAGTAAATTAATGTCATACCTTAAGCATTTTATTTGTCATGGACAAGTTCTTCAGAACTCTTTGCTTTTCCATGTCCTCTCTTTTTCTTTCTCATGGCCATGTTTAGGGCGGGCCTTGTTTTGTTCATGACAATACAGCTCCACCATGAGTTTTTTCCTATACTGGAATGTGCTTTCCTACAGCTTTATACACGGGTTAGTACTTGAATTCATTCATGTGTACTGATGCTTAAAAGAGACATCACTGACCTTATCAATGTCACATATATCTTCTTGTCCAAAGCGTTCTATGGAGATCTGAACACGAAAACCACAATCAAAATTGTTTCCTTGCTGCTTGACCATCATCATATTATGGTTGAAAGCCGATATTAGCCACTCAGGAGGTACACATTTCTATAGGCCTTCAAGCTTCAAGAATTCATATGTAAAAAAAACCGGCATGTGTTTTCAAGGTAACTTTTTCAGGTTTAGTTTAGTACATTACCACAATATCCACTATCATGCCAACATTTGACAACCCCACAAAGGAATCATATATTTTAACTTTAGACTTATCATTTTCTACCGCCAAAACTCAATGCATGTCATCAATGTTTATGGGGACAAATATCTAGAGAAGAAAAAAATGCATGCACTAAGATGAGGTAAAAATACAGAACTAATTAATTCCATGTTAAGGCCTACAAACCAGTTTAATTTCATTTATTTTGTCCACACTGATTTTTGGACACCTCATTAGTGATCTTTTCTTCAAGATTCCCTAAAACAAAAAAATATATATATAAAGTGGAAATTTAGAGATAAATCACATTGAAGTGCTTTGATGCTGCTTACTAGACTTACCACAGTATTTTGAAATAGTATCACCCTATTGTGCCAACTTTTGCTCAACAAATAGCACGTCAAATCCAAAATCAAGCTATGCATCATCCCTTCTGGTTTGAAGCAATTGACAAAAATGCTTAACTCTACATAGCTATGTGTAAAATCAAGAATTCGATATGTAGGATCATCAGGAAGGATATGGACTTCTTGATAATATACTCGTACATATCATCAACAGAATGATGAATGTGGCCATCAGTTAAAGAAGCATCGCTATTATTTAGAGTGGACTGCACACTTTCAATGGCATTCCGATATGCAGCATCGCTGAGTTCATTTCCCTTTCTAATGTGCTCGTCAGCACAATCTTTATCTTGTGCAAATTGTCGCATCACACCATCAATCTGGTCACATTTTCCCAACACACTTGCCTTCTGCATAACTTGCATCAGCATAAGCTGCAGGCTTTGGTGCGGTAGAAACTCTAGATGATAATTTGGAGGAGGTTATAGTAATAAGCTTGTTGAAGAATGTTGTTTGTTGGGTGTAGTGTGACATGTTTCTGAGGTGGGTTTTAACTACGGTAGATGAAAATACAATAGTTATTTACTACTATACTTACAAATAAGCTAGATATATTTAAAAACACTAGGCTTCATAACAAGCGCACCTTCAAGTTACCATATTTGCTTTCTTTTGAAGTATCTGCAGCTATAAGTTTGGCCATGTTGTTGTTGTCATAGTAGATGCACTGAGGTGTCAACTTATGGACAAGCTTATAGTTCATGATACTTCAAAAGAAGACAAATATGGTAACTTGAAGGGATATGCATTGGGTAGCTTTGCTAGTGCTCAACTAAACCATGATCTTTTAACTTGACTAATGGTATATGCAATAAACATTAAAATATGACTTTTTAGCAACTTAGAAACAGGGGGCTGGAGTGTTTAGCTACTTTCTGAATGCTCTAGATTCCTCTCCCTAAGAACTTATCTATAAGTGATCATCCGGGACTTACAGTACAGCTGTGAGGGCTACATGGCTCTAGCTTTAGCTTAGTATGAGGACCTTTTCTAGCTTGTTAGAGGTTACCTTTATTGGCATAAGAATGGCTTGACGAATCGGGTATAGTGCGGCCTCTGTCCCCTTGAGTATAGGCTATGCATCATTGTGCCTTCAGGAAGGGGGGCTCTATATCTATTTGCCGAGTGAATCTAATGGCCCTAACTTGTTAGACGAACCTTTGAAAGGCTTCATAGTGAACCCTGCCTGCTCACCTTGGAAGTGTTTTGGGAGTAATTAACCCGGGCATATGGGTATCATGACTCACAGTGAAAGTGTATAACCTCTGCAGAGTATAAAACTAGTATATCAGCTGTGCTCACGGTCATGAGCGGCCTTGGAACATTTATGGAATAGATGATCACTAAGAATTATTTGTTTATGCTATTCATTATTCTTGTTTACATTGATCATGTGTTTTACTTTGGGATTGAAACAATTTGTCGCTACCCTTATGCTAAAATTGTGACAATTAAAAGTTGAATGTTGTTAAACCTGTGTCAAGCCTTTTGAGCCTCATGAACCACATGTTACACTTGTTGAATATGACACGTACTTACGCTTGTTATTTTCATTATTTGGATAAAAATCCCAGATGGATAACAGATGGCTATGGTAATGACGACTTTCCTAAGGAATAATAGACTTATGGTCAACCAGTTGATGTCCCTGTGATATGGAGCTTCTGTGAGAGATTAATCGTTATACTTCCGCTACAATTATGTGAAGACTATATCTTATTATTCGTGATGTAATAAACACTTGTGATGATACTATTTATAATTTGTCAGCTTATGTGTGTGACTGTTCTCTGGGCGCACATAAGATTATGCATCTCATTTTATCCATAAAATCGGGTGTGGCAGATTGGTATCAGAGCCATGTTGACTGTAGGACGCAAGCCTAGTTATCAATGGTCGTTTTAGCCCCTTTTGCTTCACTCATTTCATGCTTTCCATCTCACCCTTGTTATTTACTAAATTTTATGCTTCTTTTGCCTCACTTTGTTGTGAAAATTATTGCTTCTAATATGACTAAATCTAATTCTATAGATGCCTCGTGCCAATACGACCGCTCGCATCAGCACCGGAGGCTACTACCCGTCTCGTGGCTTGTATGAGTCCATGGAGCCACATGAGAAGGAGGAACCCCTAGAGCAAGAAATTGATTCGCCAGCACCTGCACCTATGCTAGAGCCATTCCAGGAAGGGACTGAAGAAGAACCCAAAGAAGTGGAGGTCATTGTATTGTCTGATGAGGAGGAGGAGGAGGACGCCGTTCGAGAGGATGAGTCGATCCCTCCCCTAGGATGGACTACGAAGGTCTGGTACAAGTCGGGGTGTGAATCCTCCATCTTGCACCATTGACTTATGGGGATTCTTCAGACCTACTACGCTGATTGGGACGCAGCCGTGGAGTATGTCTACAACGAGCATACGCACCCTCTGGAGGACACTTATTAAAAGACCAGGGTGTGCATCTCCATCCAGTATGGAGAGAAGGAAGCATACCAGCTGGACTCGAACTATGCGCATGACGCTCACTGTGTCACCATGGAAGATAGCATAGAAGATGCAGCCATTGTAGCCTGCAAGGGTCTGCGTGGTCGTCGCTTTGATTATATGAAGGAAGATCAATATCACTTCCTCCCTCGCCAACACCTTGACTTGGGTTGGGCAATAATGGACCCTGAAGGCACGAATCACACTACTCAAGTGATGGTGCACTATGCCTGTGAATTAGTAGATAAGAATCAATGGCTGGAAGATCGGTTGAAGGCACAGAAGGCGACCCTTAAGAGATATCGACAAGTGATAGATGAGCAAAGGGTGTGCCTCAACCTGCCAAGGATCTATGAGGAGCTTCCCCATGAATTTCTCCCATAGGTGTTGGAGTCCTTTCTATGTCATAAGATGTTAGTAGCACATGTCAAGTTGAGTCAAGTCGAGTCTAGTAGTGTTGTGTGAACTTTGGTGTACCGAGTTGGATTATTATTATGTTTATATGTGAGGTGGATTTTTGTAATGAGGACTGGAGCTATGTGGGCATGTCCGCAAGTTCCATAGTTAAGAATATTAAAGTTTGAGTCAATAAATAAATAGTTGAGTTTGGTACATCATGTTCTCTCGGATCTATTTTTTAGAGCAGTCTGTCCTTATCTCAATGCCAATCTAAATCTACTTGACAAAAATTATGATTTTTTTATGGGAGAAACTAGACTTAAGTATATTTCTAATGCCTCTGGAATCACCACTATACCTAATCTATTTCAAGAGATATAGTTATTTTAAGTTGAAGTTTCTGCGTAGTCTGGAACCTAGAACAGTTTTGGTTGTATCTTGTTTTTGAGTAACCTAATGATAGAATCTGGAAATGAGGTATGAATAAAAGTTGTAGATAATTTCTTTCCAACCATGTAAAGAATGCCTCTTTTGGATATCTGGAACTCGAGATATGATTGTTTTACCGAGCTACTGATGTTGAAACTCGTCCAGAAAATTTTTAGAATGTATTCTATATCTCTATAAGTGCATATAATTTGGAAATCTCAAAATTTTGAATATTGTGTTGGATGTCAGATATCTAGAAGAGGAAGAGGTCGAGGTCATGGAGGTGTTCCCCCACATCCACCACCACCACCACCGCCACCTACTATTGAGCAGCTTCTGGCAGTGCAAACATAGCTTATGCAAGCTCTGGTGCAAAATCAGTCAGAATCAACCAATTGGTGGAGCACTGCATGACAAGTGTGGTGAATTCTTGAAGGGCCACCCCTAGTGTTTTCTCATGCCACTGATCCACTAGAAGCAGATGATTGGCTTCGTGTAGTGGAAAAGCAACTCAACATAGCATAGTGCGATGACCAGTAGAAGGTGTTGTACGCATCAGGACAACTCTAGGGAGAAGATCAAGACTGGTGGGAGGCATTCGAGTATGGACATCCCGCCAATGCTCCTCCTATCACCTGGTAGGAATTTAGAGAGAATTTCAGATCCTACCACATACCTGAACGATTGATAGAGCTCAAGCAGGAGGAATTCAGAGCTCTGAAGCATGGATCTATGTTCATAGCTGAGTATCATGATAGATTTGCTCAATTGTCACATTACTCTCTGAATGAGGTGGCTGATGATGCTAATAAGCAATACCACTTTCTCAAGGGTCTGTATGACGGTCTGCAACTCCAGCTTATGTCCAATACATACCCCAATTTCTAGACGCTGGTGAATCGTGCCATTGTTATTGACAATAAGCGCAAAGAGATGGAGGCTAAGAAGAGGAGGCTTCAGGGATAGGCCTCTGGAAGCAATACTCGTCAGTGCACCAATCCTCATCAAGGCTTCCAGCAGAGGTACCAAGGACCACCCAATCAGGGAAATCGTGGTCAGTACCCTCAGCGTAACCCGAACCAGCAGCATTCATTGTACCAGTAGCAAAATGGCAATCAACATCCCTAGCAGCAGAGTGGCCAGCAGACACCACGACAGGGAGCGCCTAACAACACTCCCATGAAGACTAGTGCCCCTAGCACTCCCAACAAGTGTTTTTGTTGTGGTAAAGAAGGTCACCTGTCTTATAATTGTCCTGAGAAGCCAAACCAGCAGACCCCACAGAGGCAGAATAGCTACTAGAAGCCAGCACCCAACACAGGAAAGGTGAATCAGGTGTCTACAAAGACTGCGCTTGCGGAACTAGAAGTCATGCTCGGTACGTTCGATGTCAATTCCACTCCTGTCACTGTTCTTTTTTATTCTGGAGTTTCGCATTCTTTCATATCACAAGCATTTGTTAGTATGCATAGCATACCCTTATATGCCATGTAAAATCCCATATTAGTAAACTCACCAGGAGGTAATATGCAAGTTTCTTATCGTTGTCTCCCGACTAGTCTATCCTTAAGGGGGTAGAGTTTCAAGTGACCCCCATTGTGCTGAGAACATCTGGTATTGATGTGATTCTAGGTATGGATTGAATGATGCAACAACAAGCAGTAATTCAGTGTAAGGAGAAGGTAGTTGTTGTGACCGCACCGAATGGGGATAGAATCAGTGTCGATGTTGTAGTACAAGCACAACCGACAGCCATAGTGAACCAGCTTGATGATCGCATCAACAAGGAGGACCCAGTAGTGGATGAGTTTCTAGATGTGTTTCCTGATGACTTGCTAGGTATGCCACCTAACTGTGACATTGAGTTTATTATTGAATTATTACCTAGAACTACATCTATAGCTAAGCGTCCATATAGAATGGGGGTTAATGAACTAGAGGAACTTAAGAAACAAATAAATGAGTTACAAGAGAAAGGTTTCATTCGTCCTAGTTCATCACCTTGGGGAGCACCAGTTATATTTGTAGACAAGAAGGATGGTACTTAGACAATGTGTGTTGATTATAGGTCACTAAATGAGGTTACTATCAAGAACAAGTACCCGCTACCTGTAGCACCTGATTTTAAAGACAAAACCAGATACACACTATATGTGAGCCTAGGAAGTCAAATCTCACATATAGCCACAAATAAGGGTAATATCAAAAGACAATACTTATTACATAACGTATTAGTATAAGGAAAATAACCTTAGAGTATAGACAGTGGAAAGACAACTCCGATCTTTAGGTGAAGACTCCAAATCCACAGGGATGACTGACTGGTTGACCACAAGCCTAACTCCTCCAGACTAGCAATCTGGTACCCATCTGGGATTTTTATCCAAAGTATAGAAGAGTAAAGCAAGCGTAAGTACATATCGTACTCAGCAAAATAACATGGGGTTCATGAGGCTCAAAAGGGTGACACTGGTTTACTGTGATTAGCTTTTAATAGGTCATCTTTTTAAGCAATTGTGTAGCAACAAGTTTGTCATAAGCCCATAAACACATGATTAGGTAAACATAAATAATGAATAGCATAAACAATTAATCATTAGTGATCATCTCTATTCCATAAGGGTTCCAAGGCTGCTCGTATCCGTGAGCATGGCTGTTATAACAGTTTTACACTCTATAGAGGTTGTACACTTTCACTGTGAGTCATGATTTACCCTTTTGCCCGAGGTGATCAGCCTCTTGACCCACTACCAAGGAAGGTCAGTAGGGTTCACTATGAAGCCTTTCAAAGGTTCATCTAACGAGTTAGGGCCGCTAAGGTTTCCTCATCAATAAGCATGAACCCCCTCCAAGGAGTGACTAACAAAGTGTACCCTTTTGGCAGGCCGAGAACATACCTGTCGGAACCCCTCTTGCGCCATAAAGGTATCCACTAACAAGCTAGAAAGGGTCCTCATACTGAGCTAAAGCTAGAGCCATATAGCCCTCACAGCTGTACTGTAAGTCCCGGATGATCACTTACAGATAAGGCCTTCGGGAGAGGAATCTAGAGCATTTAGAAAGTAGCTAAATACTCCAGCCCCCTATTTCCATATTGCTAAAAAACATATTTTAGTGTTTATTGCATATTCTATTAGTCAAGTTATAAGATCATGGTTATTCATCTTGAGCACTAGCATAATACTACCCAATACATAATCACCCATGGTGTCAAGGTACAAGATATCAAATATCTAGGATATCCTTATTGGCAACAAAGTAGACACATGCAATATGAATTAAGTGATTAAAGATGGATAGGTAACAAGGATGGTCCCATGCTATACTTGCCTTAAACTCAGATCAGATCCTCTTCTGGTCCAAATCTTCCAAGAACTGCTTCTGGACTCACCACGTATAGCTCACCGACTGGACCTGATTATAGAACACCACACAAGATTCTAGACATAACATACATACACAGCCATATTAGAACAATACACCATCTAGAGGAAAAAGGATTTGAAACAGATCTACGTATTGCTATGAATACACAGACGCGGGAAGCATGCTAATCGAGAGCTACGGTTGAAAAGATACATCTACCGAAAGATTTTGCTTATAAAACGGAAAACCATAAGCTTTATTTATTTTATTATATAAAAGCATGTATATGATATTTTAGAGAAAATACTTTAGTTGGATTAAGTCAAACTTATATTTGGTTTTAAAAATCGAAGTGGAATTTATTACATTTTATTTATAAATCTAGTGACATAATTATTATTCAAGTTGGGATTTAAACCATGAAATTCCAAAGATTTCAACATAGAAAACATTAATACTAATGCGTAGGTCGCATCGTTATGAAACCAACGTAACTTGAATGGACTATTTCAGAGTTAAAATGAATAAGTTATGATTTAAACGAGTTTTCCTTTAGTTAAATAATAGATTAAATCTACCCATGAATTTTAAGTATTGAAAACATGCCTAACAGTAGTGTAAACATGTAGAAAACATAAATTCGGTCCAAACGCAATTCGAACGTGTCAAATCGGACTTAAAATGCAAAAGTTACGCATGAAATAAGGTTCAATGGCATTTCTATAAATAACTTGAACTTATTTTTGAATTAAAATAATAAAAATATGAATTTACACGTTTATTGGACTGCATGTACTATTTCTGGAAAATACAGGGGCCTAAACGAATAAAAACATGATTAAATTGTATTTAATTTGAACTGATTTGGACTGCGGGTTAATTCTCTGGAAACCGAGGGGCTTTTCTAAAAAATGTGCACGGCTGACCGAGTGTTGACCGCAGTTGCTGGCCGACACGTGGCGGCACGCGATTGGCGCGGTGCACCACGCGTGCGGTGGACGCGCTGACGCGGCACCGTGGGCTGAGTCCACGGCTCGCTGTGGACCGATTACGTAACCAACCGGTATGTTATGATCTCGGCTGCTAAACGAAACCGATGGCGTAGGATGCTCTGGATGATCTCTGGTGGCTACACGGGACCATGGCGGACGTCGGGTTGGAGTTCTGGACCTCCCGGGACCAACCGAAAGCACATACGTGAACTACAGTTGCTCGTGAACACAATGGAGTGAAGTCCTAGGGTGGAGAACGCATTGGGGTGACAGCCCATGGCGGTGCCATGGTCGGTGGCTTGGGAGCTCGCTGATACGGCGCTCTAGGGCACTAACCGAGACAAGAAGGGGACGAGGAGGTTTGGGAGCTCACCGCGAGTTGAATCGAGGTGGTTGCGGCATCCGGGAGGCCTACGAAGAGGTGGTTCGATGGTGGCGGTGAACTGGAGAGAGAGAAGGGTGCGGGTGAGGAGAAATCCGAGCAATTGAAGGCCAAATTGAGGAATTGGAGGTACCTACGGCACCGGTGGGTCACAGCAGAGCTCCGGGTGGCGTCGGCGACGGCGATTGAGGCGCGGGTACGGCGTATTGCGACGGCGATGGCAAGAGCGTGAGTGCGGACAGAAAAAGGGAAAGGGAGGCGCTCAGTACGGGCTTTGTAGGCATGTAGGCGCTGTGTAGATGGAAGGAGAGTGGGGCGTGGTGATTTTGGTCGCTTGCCATACGGGCACGGGCGTGGCGGCTTGCCGTAGGTGGTGCACCATCGCCGAGAGCGAGAAAGGAAAGGGGTAGGGGGAAGAAAGGAAGGAAGGGGACGTGCCGGCTGAATGGTGGGGCCTGCGGCGTAGCGAGAGGGAGAAGGGAGCGGACTGCGCGGTGCTGTGGTGAAGACCGAGCGGGCCGAGGCGCTAGCTGGGCCGCGTGGAGCAGGCCGACGTGGGAGAAGGGGAAAGGGGAGGCGCGGCTGGGACGCCGAGCAGGCCAGGCCAGGAAGGGAAGGGAGAGAAGGGCTAGGCCAGTTCCTAGGGCTGGGCTGAAAAGAAAGAAAAGAAGATTTTTCAAAATCAATTCCTTTTCTATTTCTAGTTTCCAAATCCGAGCCAAATTCAAATGTAAACCAAATCAAATTTGAATATGTTCTCAAATATACTTTTCAACTCAAACATAAATGAGAAATTTTGGTAAGTTTTCAAAAATAAATTTGACCACTTTTTAAATCCTTTTATTTTCAAATTTTCTTTTCTCTTATTTCAAAGCCATTTTTAATTTCATTTGCAAAAGAAATTTAAACCATTTTGAATTTTCAATCAAAACCACCCAACCAAATAAATCAAATGCAATGGCATGTATGCTCAAACATATTGCTACCTTATGATGAATTTTAATTTATTGAAAAAAAATATTTTCTTATATTTCATGTGCACAAAAATTCCAAATTAAATCTCTTTAGGTCCATTTCCAGAAATTCAAATTTTAGGGTGTTACACTACCTAGAATTGATGACTTATTTGATCAGTTGAGAGGTGCTTGTGTTTTCTCTAAGATTGATCTGCGTTTTGGTTATCATCAATTGAAGATTCATGCAACTGACATTCCCAAGACAGCTTTTACGATGAGGTATGGTTTGTATGAGTACACCGTTATGTCCTTTGGTTTGACCAATGCACCTGCATACTTTATGTACTTGATGAATAAGGTGTTCATGGAGTTTTTGGATAAGCTTTTGGTGGTATTTATCGATGATATATTGGTATTCTCCAAAATGGAAGAAGAGCATGCTGAACATCTAAGGTTGGTCTTGCAAAAGCTCAGGGAACACAAGTTGTATGCTAAGCGAAGCAAGTGAGTTTTGGTTGAAGGAAGTTTCTTTCCTAGGCCATGTTGTCTCTAATGGTGGAATAGCAGTAGATCCAAGCAAGGTGAGAGATGTGTTGAATTGGAAACCACCAACTGATGTGGGAGAGATTCGTAATTTCTTGGGATTGGGTGGATACTACATAAGGTTCATAGAAGGTTTTTCTAAACTTGTCAAACCTATGATAGCTCTATTGGAGAAGAATGCTAAGTTTGTGTGGTTTGAGAAGTGCCAGGCTAACTTTGAGGAATTGAAGAAGAGGTTGACTACCACCCTAGTGTTGGTTTTGCCAGATTTGAGCAAGATTTTTTCTATCTATTGTGATGCATCTCATCAAGGTCTCGGATGTGTTCTTATGCAGGAAGGTAGAGTAGTGGCCTATGTATCCCAATAGTTGAGAAAGCATGAGTTAAACTATCCTACTCATGATTTGGAGTTAGCAGCAGTGATTCATGCTCTAAAAATATGGAGGCACTATCTTATCGGACATAAGAGTGACATCTATACTAATCACAAGAGTCTGAAGTACATTTTCACTCAGAAAGATCTGAATATGAGACAACGTCGATGGTTGGAGTTGATTAAGGATTACGATCTAGAAGTACACTATCATCCTGGAAAGGTGAATGTTGTTGCTGATGCTCTTAGCAGGAAGAGTTATGCCAATGAGGTGCAAATGGCACCTATGTCAAGTGAGTTGTGTGCTTAATTTGAGCAACTAAACTTGGGCTTTGTCACTAATGCAGTGGAGTTGGTGATAGAACCTACACTGGAGCAAGAAATACATAAGGGCTAGTTGTAGGATGCGAAGTTGAAAGAGATAGCAGATAACATAGTGATTGGCAAGGCACTAGGTTTCTATATGGACGATAATGGAACTCCGTGGTTTGGGAAAAGACTATGTGTGCCTGAGAATAAGGCTATACGAGATGCGATTCTTCATGAGGCACATAAGTCTGCTTACTCTATTCATCCCAGAAGTACCAAGATGTACTTGGATCTAAAGGAGAAGTATTGGTGGTACGGACTGAAGAGAGATGTTGCTGAATATGTTGCTCTATGTGATACATGTCAGAGAGTCAAAGCTGAACATCAAAGACCTATAGGATTATTACAACCAATGAAAATACCTGAGTGGAAGTGGGAAGAAGTTGGTATGGATTTCATTGTTGGGTTACTATGCACTCAGAGAGGTTATGATTCAATTAGGGTGATAGTGGATAGATTAACTAAAGTTGCTCACTTCTTATCGATCAATACTACCTATACTGGACCCTAATTGGTTGCATTATATATGGAAAGAATAGTATGTCTGCATGGAGTTCCTAAGAGAATTGTGTCTGATCGAGGTACTCAATTTATATCTCATTTTTGGCAGCAAGTACATAGTTAATTGGGAACAAAGTTGAATTTCAGTACAGCATATCATCCTCAGACAGATGGACAAACTGAGAGGATTAATCAGATATTAGAGGACATGTTAAGAGCTTGTGCATTGCAGTATGGTAAAAGTTGGGACAAGAGTTTGCCTTATGCAGAGTTCTCGTACAACAACAGTTATTAGAAGAGTCTCAATATGGCACATTTTGAAGCTTTGTATGGACGAAAGTGTAGAACCCCGTTGTTTTTGAATCAAATGGGAGAAACTCAAGTGTTTGGACTGGATGTCTTAAGAGACGCAGAAGAGCAAGTAAGGATGATTAGGGATAATTTGAGAGTGGCACAGTCTCGGCAGAAGAGTTATGCCGACACTCAGAGAAGAGAATTGGTTTTCAAAATAGGGATTATGTTTACCTAAAGGTGTCACCAATGAGAAGTGTGAAAATGCTTAACATGAATGAAAAGTTAGCACCAAGGTATATTGGGCCTTTCAAGATTTTAGAGAGCGTGGCGAAGTAGCTTATCAGTTAGAATTGCCTGAGAGTTTGTTAGGTGTACATGATGTGTTCCATGTGTCTCAATTAAAGAAGTGTTTGCGTGTACCTGAGGAGCAGATACTGTTAGGGACCAATACTAGGGTACCCTAAGAGGAGGAGATAATAACCATCAACGTTGATTCATCCGAGCGGTCAAGAGCGCAACTACACCTCTTGCTAGGCTCCGCCTCGTCTAACCACCGAGGCCATGGGCTCCACCTCGTTCGACCCCTGAGGGTTGGCTCTGCCTTGGTGGACACTGAGGCCATGGGCTCCACCTCACCTGACCCCCGAGGGTTGGCACCACCTCGGCTAACTTCCAAGGGTTGGCTCCGTCTTGTCTGACCCCTGAGGGTTGGCTCTGCCTCACCCAATGTCTGAGGGTCAGCTCTGCCTCGCTCAATGTCTGAGGGATGGCTCTGCCTCGCTCAACGTTTGAGGACCAGCTCTGCCTCATCCGATGTCCGAGGGCTGGCTACGCCTTGGCTGACTCCTGAGGGTAGGCTCTGCCTTGACTAACCCCCGAGGGTCAGCTCTGCCTTGGCCAACGTCTGAGGGTTGGCTCCGCCATGCCCGATCCCTCAGACATGGTTCCTAACGGAAGCTCACGTCACCGCCAACCACTATGGACCAAAAAGTACTACTCGAGGTCAAACTTCTAGCATCATGTAGGGAGCGGTCACATCTCAGCATGAAGCATCCCCACGACATGTCATTACGGGGAACTCACGTCACCCACAGTGATGGACGTGTGGTCACTGTGCTACCAACTCCCTGCCTGGCCACCATCCAACGTCAGTCGACCGGTGTCAGTTGACTAGCACTGTACCGCTGGCCCCCCGCATGGCCCCTCTCAGGGACTCTTTGACCGTTCCGTTCGCTCAGATAGGATTGAAGACAAGAACGACACATGATGCTCGCACGCATGCTGCAGTGGCCAACAGGACCCGGTATGATGCCGCTACTACCATGATCTACAGGGTTAACGGGACCCATGTGAAGAGGAGAACGACACACCTCTGGGAGCCTATTTTCTCTTTCTCATTCCCTCTTCCCTTCAACTATAACCCCTACTTTCCCTTGGGCTATAAAAGGGAAAGCAGGGCGTCCCACTAAGCGACATCAAACAAGTGCATCACACAACATCGGTTCACCGCACCGTATCAGACACCGAGCAATCGAACCACAGAGACTTGGGAGCTACCTCCCTCTCTCGCTAGTTTGTAACCCCCTACTACAAACTCAGTGCTGGTAACACGAGCAGCCCAAAACTAGACGTAGGGACATTCGGCCTAAACCAATATAACCCTTGTGTCTTCTCAGCACACCATCTGAGCCGGACGTGCAATATACAAATTTACTCATTGGTGTTTACTCAAAACACCGACAGTTGGCACGCTAGGTAGGGGCCTTTTTGCGTGTCTCGACATCAACACTACGCCTCGGATGGCTAATCGCAATGTCAGCTGGGTCCTGGGCGTGCGCGTGCGTTTCGGGAACCTGGACTTCATCATTACAACATAGGGAGAGTTGGTGTGGTCTTCCGCTACCACACAACCCCTCCTCTTCACCAGCCTCAATGCAATCACCGAGGCGCCCGAGGAGCTATAGCAGCCTACAACGGAGGTCCGCACCCCTAGCAACAACTAGCTCCTCAGCCTCGACTACGGAAGGTCGTGCACCACGATTTTGGTGCACGAGCATCTCGAGCTCCACCACGATGCGCGTGACACCCTCAACACTCGTAGACGTGAAGCACCCTCAGAACAAACCGACGAGGATGTCTCGATGGGCCGTGCACCGCGGTCCCGGTGCATGAGCGTCTCGGCCTCCACCGCAACGCCCACGACACCCTCGACGCCCACAGGCATGCCTACGGCAATGCAAAGGAGGGGGCTAGCCACGGCTACCATCCACGTCGTGGCGGGCGCTATGACAGCTGTGAGGACCAAAGCCCGAGCCCCAACTTGACAGGACCTCGGGTGTTTACCTGACACACCCTCAAGGGCAAGGCAAAGCAGGATGAGGACGCCGACGAAGGCGCCTCCAAGCCTCCCAACAAAAGGAAGAACAAGCGGCGGCGTGGGAGCTCGCTAGTGGCCAACGCCGACTACACGGGGGGTCGGAAACCCGTGGAGGCCACCCCAAGCCACTTTGAGAAGCTGCTTGAAGGGCCATGCCCGAACCATGCTTTCCTCGTCAAGCACCTATACAAGGACTGCATTCTTTTGAAGCGGTTCTTGTCTAGAAGTTCTAACAAGGGGGAGCATAGGACGGAGCCCAGCTTGATGAAGCGCGCAACGTCACCCGCCTTCACTCGGCCAAGTATGCAAGGACCCCCACAAGCTCTTCCCGCCGTAGGATGGACTACACGTCATCATGGAGATGCTCCGGCCAGGCGCCTACAAGCTCAAAACCATCAATAGCGAGGTCTTTATCAACGCCTAGAACATTGAGCAGCTATGTCACTTTTACCCTTAATAAATGCACACTTTCTCTTATTATTAGTTTCGTTGTTGAACTCCCCGATCTTTTGTGACACCCGACCCCAGCAAACGGCGGGGGTCATGCCTCACTCAGGGACTAATAAGGGCATATCTGTCTGGTTAATAATCTCTATGTCTGACCCTTTCTCACTATCGACAAAAGATGCTCGGCAGTCCACCGAGAGATATCCCACGATGGTAGATTTGTCATAGAGGTGAGTGAGATCAGGAGCGAAATGGTAATACAAGCACCAAGACACAAGATTTAGACAAGTTTGGCCATCAATATGACGTAATACCAACATCCTGTGTTCTGATGTATTGCATTGAGATGCATCGATCTATCCACTAGGGGACCCCTGCCTCTCCTTATATACTCTAGAGGGGTAGGGTTGCAAGGAAAGTATTCTATTTGGTACTATACAATATCTTGCGGTGCACCCCGAGCAACGCCGTGCACGCCTTGATCTTGTGGGCTGGGCCACCTCTGATGGTGCAGCCCATGTCTTGTCTTGTGGATACCGGGGACCATACCCCCACAGCTAGTCCCCGAGCCTGACAGCAGGTGACGTAGTCACGTGGTGCCAGGGTCAGAAAGTAGAAGACAAGCCAAGCAGGCAGCCAGTCCCCGGGCGTAGCCTCGAGATGACAAAAGCGCACATTCACCGCAAGGTGAAGTGTGTCCACTTAGTCCACTTAGCTTACCAACGTCGTCTGACATGCATGTATCAAGACCCCAGACGTGCTACCCAAGATCAGCACCCTGATCCGAACAGCATGGACAGCTTGATAGCACACCGATGAGACGTAGCAAGATCCGAGCAACAAGGGAGTCTTCGGCGTCGCTGGCGATGTCCGAGCACCAAAGAGCGAGGAGTCCCCGCCGTCGCTAGTGATGTTTGAGCACCGAGGAGTGAGGAGTCCCCGACGTCACTGGCGATGTCCGAACACCAAGGAGCGAGGAGTCCCCGGCATCGCTGGCGATGTCCAAGTACTGAGGAGCGAGGAGTTCTCGGCGTCGCTGGCGATGTCCGAGCATCGAGGAGTGAGGAGTCCCCAGCGTCGCTGACAATGTCCGAGCACCGAGGAGCGAGGAGTTTCGGCGATGTCACTGGCGATGTCCGAGCACCGAGGAGCGAGGAGTCCCCGGCGTCGCAGGCGATGTCCGAGCACCGAGGAGCAAGAAGTTCCTGGCGTCCCTGGTGATGTCCGAGCATCGAGGAGCGATGAGTCCCTGACATGGACGGCGATGTTCGAGCACCGAGGAGTTCTCGACGTAGCTGGCGATGTTCGAACAGCGAGGAGTCCCCGGCGTAGCTGGCGACATCCGTGCGGTGAAGTGTGCCCACTTTGTCCTCTAGCATGAAGAATTCGAGCGCCGAGGAGTAACCGGCGTAGCTGGCGATGAAACACGAGCGACGAACAGTCTGGTCAACTGGTCGAGTGGCGAAGTGAGCATTGAGTAGAAGCGACCGGCGAATAGTCCGATCAATTGGTCGGCGACAGAGTCCATGAACCAAGCGGTCCGACCAGTTGATCGGTCGAGAAGTCCGAGCACCAGGTGGTCCGACCACCTGGATGAAGATCCTGCAATACAAACATGTAGAAAAGGTAGTACATGATATAAAAATATATGAACTCCGGAGAAAAAATAGCGTATGTAGCTCGGCGATCAATTGGAGCGAAGATGTATTTATATTTAATATAAACCACCCCACCAGTTAGTGTGTAGCTGAGTCTCCAGCCCTAGCTAGCCCATAGTCCATAACATTGAGCACGGAGCCCGTGCACGTGTAGGACGAACAGGCGTCACTCAAGGAACCGCTGCCGACAACCAATAACGCAGAGCGCGGAGCCCGTACCACGTGTAGGGAGGAGCCGAGAGACAGGGCCATCTCTGGAGGCGTCCGAGCATCAACATAACTGTTCGGGGGTTCGGAAAATTGTTTGCAGAGCAAATATGGAGAAAACAACTCAGAGAAACATTATGGCGATATACGAAGATTGGAGAATATTTAGAAAAATATTAAAACGTGACTTAGCTTTAGTCACAATGTTTGGTCAGCGGCGTATGGTGTTATTTGGTCGGTGACATGGGTAGCTCACTTAACGGAGGACCGACGCCGCATCTGTGCCTCTGAAGGCGATCATGTTGATGTCAGAAAGCTTTGTCGTCACATATTCGGCTCCAATACTTGATGCAGTATTTGGCTCGGACGTGGAGGCTCTGCATGATGCATGCACACGTATGTTGTACGTGTGTGTCATGGCTCTGTAGATGTAAATGCATGAATACATGCAATCATTTTCTTGATCATCGAAGATTAGTTAGCATGCTTGACAGATGCATCCGTGCATGTATACATGCATACAGCCTTAATATTTAATTAGCTTGCATGCCATGTCGATCGGATCTTGATTTCACACGGCCCTCGTTGATAAGCCCACTGCTGTATGGTGGCATTGCCGATGGCATCTGTGCCTCTCGGGATCGCCACATCGGGATTGTCTGAGGACACCCTGATGGATCGGAGTCTTGGCTCTTGAGCGTGATGAGTGGTGTATGTAGCTTGCATGGCTTGGCTCGCCAGCTTGAATATGCGCATCGTCAGCCTTCATGCGCGTGGTGCTAGCGAGCTCTCCCGCGGTAGGTCGTAGTCGTTGTTGTCGAAGGATGTTGCCACCGCCGCCAGAAGCCGAGTTGCCACGGATGGCATTGATCTTGAGATCCCATCTGGCCCCCCATGGATCAAGCGCACACCCCTACTAGGCGCACCAATTGTCGATAAAAGATGCTCGGCAGTCCACCGAGGGGTATCCCACGATGGTAGATTTGTCATAGAGGTGAGCGAGATCAGGAGCGAGATGGTAATACAAGCACCAAGACACAAGATTTAGACAGGTTTGACCATCAATATGACATAATACCTACATCCTGTGTTCTGATGTATTGCATTGAGATGTATCGATCTATCCACTAGGGGACCCCTGCCTCTCCTTATATACTCTGGAGGGGTAGGGTTACAAGGAAAGTATCCTATTTGGTACTATACAATATCTTGCGGTGCATGCCGAGCAACACCGTGCAAGCCTTGATCTTGTGGGCTGGGCCACCTCTGATGGTGCAGCCCATGTCTTGTCTTGTGGATACCGGGGACCATACCCCCACAGCTAGTCCCCGAGCCTGACAGCAGGTGACGTAGTCACATGGTGCCAGGGTCAGAAAGTAGAAGACTAGCCGAGCAGGCAGCCAGTCCCCGGGCATAGCCTCGAGATGACAAAAGCGCACATTCACCGCAAGATGAAGTGTGTCCACTTAGTCCCTATGCCTGCTGGAAGATGAAGAATGAATCTTGTAGCAGGTCAAAAAAAAGAAGTCTGAAAGCTTTACGATGTCATCTGACATGCATGTATCAAGACCCTAAACGTGCTGCCCAAGATCAGCACCCTAATCCGAACAACATGGAGTAGCTTGATAGCACACCGATGAGACGTAGCAAGATCCGAGCAACAAGGGAGTCTCCGGCGTCACTGGCGATGTCCGAGCACCGAAGAGCGAGGAGTCCCCAGCGTCGCTGGCGATGTCCGAGCACCGAAGAGCGAGGAGTCCCCGGCGTCGCTGGCGATGTTCGAGCACCGAGGAGCGAGGAGTCCCCGACATCGCTGGCGATGTCCGAACACCGAGGAGCGAGGAGTCCCCGGCATCGCTGGCGATGTCCGAGTACCGAGGAGCGAGGAGTTCTCGGCGTCGCTGGCGATGTCCGAGCACCGAGGAGTGAGGAGTCCCCGGTGTCGCTGACAATGTCCGAGCACCGAGGAGCGAGGAGTTTCCGGCGTCGCTGGCGATGTCCGAGCACCGAGGAGCGAGGAGTCCCCGGTGTCGCAGGCGATGTCCGAGCACCGAGGAGCGAGGAGTTCCTAGTGTCGCTGGCGATGTCCGAGCATCGAGGAGCGATGAGTCCCTAGCGTCGATGGCGATGTCCAAGCACCGAGGAGTTCCCGGCGCAGCTGGCGATGTTCGAACAGGAGGAGTCCCCGGCGTAGCTGGTGACGTCCGTGCGGTGAAGTGTGCCCACTTAGTCCTCTAGCATGAAGAATTCGAGCACCAAGGAGTAACCAGCGTAGCTGGCGATGAAACACGAGCGACGAACAGTCTAGTCAACTGGTCGGTGGCGAAGTGAGCATTGAGTAGAAGCGATCGGCGAATAGTCCAATCAATTGGTCGGCGACGGAGTCCATGAACCAAGCGATCCGACCAGTTGATCGGTCGAGAAGTCCGAGCACCAGGTGGTCCGACCACCTAGACGAAGATCCTGCAATACAAACATGTAGAAAAGGTAGTACATGATGTAAAAATATATGAACTCTGGAGAAAAAATAGCGTATGTAGCTCGGCGATCAGTTGGAGCGAAGATGTATTTATATTTAATATAAACCACCCGACCAGTTAGTGTGTAGCTGAGTCTCCAGCCCTAGCTAGCCCATAGTCCATAACGTTGAGCACGGAGCCCGTGCACGTGTAGGAGGAACAGGCGTCACCAAGGAACCGCTGCCGACCACCCATAACGCAGAGCACGGAGCCCGTACCACGTGTAGGGAGGAGCCGGAGATAGGGCCGTCTCTGGAGGCGTCCGAGCATCAACATGACTGTTCGGGGGTTCAAAAAATCGTTTGCAGAGCAAATATGGAGAAAACAACTCGGAGAAACATTATGGCGATATACGAAGATTGGAGAATATTTAGAAAAATATTAAAACATGACTTAGCTTTAGTCAGAATGTCTGGTCAGCGGCGTATGGCGTTATTTGGTCGGTGACACGGGTAGCTCGCTTAGCGGCTCGCTTAACGGAGGACCGACGCCGCATCTGTGCCTCTGAAGGCGATCATGTTAACGTCAGAAAGCTTTGTTGTCACGTATTCGGCTCCAATACTTGATGTAGTATTCGGCTCGGACATGGAGACTCTGCATTATGCATGCACACTTATGTTGTACGTGTGTGTCATGGCCCTGTAGATGTATATGCATGAATACATGCAATCGTTTTCTTGATCATCGAAGATTAGCTAGCATGCTTGATAGATGCATCCGTGCATGTATACATGCATACAAGCCTTAACATTTAATTAGCTTGCATGCCATGTCGATCGGATCTTGATTTCACACGGCCCTCGTTGATTAGCCCACTGTTGTATGGTGGCATTGTCGATGGCATCTGTGCCTCTCGAGATCACCAAATCGGGATTGTCTGAGGACACCCTGATGGATCGGAGTCTTGGCTCTTGAGCATGATGAGTGGTGTATGTAGTTTGCATGGCTTGGCTCGCCAGCTTGAATATGCGCGTCGTCAGCCTTCATGCGCCTGGTGCTAGCGAGCTCTCCCACGGTAGGTCGTAGTCGTTGTTGTCGAAGGATGTTGCCACCGTCGCCAGAAGCTGAGTTGCCACGGATGGCATTGATCTCGAGATCCCATCTAGCCCGCCATAGATCAAGCGCACACCCCTACCTGGCGCACCAACTATCGACAAAAGATGCTCGGCAGTCCACCGAGGGGTATCCCACGATGGTAGATTTGTCATAGAGGTGAGCGAGATCAGGAGCGAGATGGTAATACAAGCACCAAGACACAAGATTTAGACAGGTTTGGCCATCAGTATGACGTAATACCTACATCCTGTGTTCTGATGTATTGCATTGAGATGTATCGATCTATCCACTAGGGGACCCCTGCCTCTCCTTATATACTCTGGAGGGGTAAGGTTACAAGGAAAGTATCCTATTTGGTACTATACAATATCCTACGGTACACGCTGAGCAACGCCATGCACGCCTTGATCTTATGGGCTGGGCCACCTCTAATGGTGCGGCCCATGTCTTGTCTTGTGGATACCGGGGGCCATACCCCCACACTCACGATTAAGACCCAAAAGTGAAGTTTGCATAAATAAACCATGGGTAAAATTGGTCGGACCACAAGAAACCAATGCCCCAGCGGCTACGGTGCATTTGCTCACTAGTGTAATCAGAGTATCTTTTCCACACCATGGGCTTTTTTGGCCTTAGCCATGGAAAGGGCCGGCACGCATTTAGAAATCTATCCGACTAGCAAACATTCTCTATACCTGACCCCCCTTTTCACGTTAAGACCTAGGAGCTAGGTTTGCGGGAACAAGCTCTGAGTATAATTGGTCGAGCTTCAGGAAACCTACGCCCTAGCGGCTACGTCATCTTTGCTCACCAGCACGATCAGAATTGGCTCACCCGCATCCCAAGCTTTTATGACCTTAACAATGGAAAGGGTCGGAATGCACTGATCTTTTTACACAAAAAGGGGAGAAGAGCTAAAAAGATGTTTGCTATAACAAAATTTAAGAGCTTGTCCATTTATTACAAGTTCTCTGCTTGGCTTATCTGCCTAACTAAAATTCTTGCGGGATGTCTCATCCTCTATCTCTGCAGGAAAGTCTTGTCTCAGCAGGTAACACAAGTTGACCGAATGGCTTGGCCACTATAGGGAAACGGGTAGGGAGCAGCAGGATGCCCCATGAGGGTTATGCCAACCCCGTCACGAATGATGGACCCGGATCCCACTCCATCATGTTTGGAAAGAGCTCCATGAACCCGTCGCTCTTACCATCAAAGTAAATCCTATGCCTAGGCCGATCGAATGCCAGGAAGCTACCGAGAGACGAGCACATGCCTATCCAAATCTTCCCCGTGAAGGATCCGTCGAGCGATGGTTCGCCTTCAAAGGCTACGGGCCACCGCAGGTAAGTGGGATACGGAGCTAAAAACACTCCCATGGCCTATTAACGCCCAGGAGTTCAAAGGTTGGTCCACCAGTGGGTACACGGCCACTCTAGGGCACCCTAGAGTGAGGGGGGTTAAGGATGGGCCTGCTAGTGACCAATACCCAAAGTGTGTGAAACGCAACGGGCATCCCGACCCTCGTTACAAGTCTTGGATGATGCAAGGCCCATGGTTTTCCCTAAAAAGAAAGGCATCGAGCCCTCGAACCGGTCAAATGGAGTTGGGAACTATATGGGTCAGCCACCAAGAATCTAGAGTCAGTCACTAGCTGACCTCGAATCGGGCCCCCATGAAGGGGATGCTGGGGCTCCACTCGAACAAGCCCATTAACAACTCACCGAGCACCGTGCTCCATCTACTGAGGAAAGCATGGCACGACTCAGCCCCTCCATTCTAGCTAATGGACGCGTGAGGGACGACGATCACAAAATGAACTGACCCCCCGACCAGACCCCTGCTATGCGCGGGAGCTCAGGGGCTCAGCATCGCAAAGAGACCGAACACACGGTCGTAGACAAATGATGAGTCACCTCTGGCTACGGAAACCAAGGGCGGGGAGACACATGAAACACGGTAGACCCCTACCGAGCCCCACGAGGCTCGGGGGCTCGAGCCACTCGACCCTAAAATCGAGAGACTAGGGTTCGAAGGCCGGCCCACAGAGGGCCCAAGGCCACCTCATGTCGAACAAGAGCCAGGGGAGAAAACACATATGAGCCCCAGCGGCCTTTGCTCGACCCGCCTAGAAGCGGATAGGGTCATATCAACCTTCTCGTTCGATCCTAACTCCTAGCCGAGCCCATAGAATCCCCATTGAGGGGGCATCTGTTGGAAGGGGGGTTACAGAGCAATGGAATGCCGCATGAGGGCTTTGCCAAGCCTATCACAAACGACGGACCCAGATTCCACTCGAACATGCCCGTTAGCGAGCTCACCGAGCGCGTCACTTGAGCCATCGAGGCAAGTGACGTTAGCTCAACCCCTCCGGTTGTGGGAACCATAGATGGGGCAACAATCACAAAGTCGAGCCAACCCTTGATCGAACCCCCGCTATGTGCGGGGGATCGAGGAAAATTGGACTCACAACGAGACCGAACGCGCGGTCGTAGAACGATAGCTCAGATCCTTGGGAGGGGGTACGTATGAAAACAAGAGACGTTTTCTTCTACTAATTTCGCTATCCTCTCCCCGATCTTTAGTGACACCTGACCCCAGCAACGGCAAGGGGTCGGATCTCACTTGAGGGATGATAAGGGTATAAATACACCCTTTCTAAAATAGTCGCCGCGCCTGACCTCTTCCTCACGTTAAACCTAGTAGCAAGGTCTGTGCAAACAAACGATTGAGCATGGTCGGTTGGACAACGAGAAACCTACACCCCTATGGCTATAGCACTCTCACTCACCAGCGTGAATCAGAGTTTCCCTACTACACCTTGGGCCCTACGGTCTTAACAAATAGAAGGGTCGGAACACATGAACCCCTTTTCACATATATAAAGGGAGGAAAAACAAACTCAGTCAAATGAAACAAAATGATAAGTTTGTGCGATAGTACAGAAGGGTCGGAGTTTGTCTGCTTACTACATGAATGAGTACTCGACCTATCTAACTAACTAACCCCTCTGGGGAAGAACTATGTCTTCTATTTTGTCCACCAGATCCCGCGAAAGGGGAGCCACCGCCGTCTCTATCTCATCTAGCTCATAGGCTTCGTAGCCAGGCGAGAAGCCGAGGCTCATCGTCTCCAGGTCGATACTGTCCCCATAATGAGAACGAGCAATCATGAAGGATTGATGGACCCCGGCGCGAAGGGCGTTCCTTTCAAGTTAGCGCACCCGCGCCGTGATCTCGACGGCACGGGCCACAAGTGAACTGGTCCCCTCCGACCACACCACCTCTAGGCCATCCTAGACCACCCTGAGGGTGGCGCTCAGGATGCTGAGCTCGTCGCTCTCCGCCTGAAGGTTCCTCCTTGCCTCGGTGAGGTTAACGGTTAGCCTGGCAGAAATGCCCTCGGCCTCCATCCTCTGGGTTGTCGCTGTTCCAAGCTTGGCCTGAAGGGAGCCAATCTTCTACTACACGTAGTCACGCTCTCGGAGGGCCTGGTCGCGCTCCTCGTGAGCCACGCCACACTCCAAGCGGAGCCTCTCCATGGTTTGGAATAGCTTGTCCCACTCCTTGCATAGCTGGGCAACCGTAGTAGCATCCAGACTCGCCTTCTTCTCCACAGCCGTGAGCTTCTCCTTGGCCCCAAGCTTTAGCTCCCGCTCCTTCTCAACCTCGACCAGAAGGTCAAGGATCCATCGGTGAGTCTTGGCGTCCTTCGAGAAAAGCTCATCCCTCTCCCTCTTGACCTTCATGGCCTCCTTGTCATCCTTCCATGACCTCACTGACAGAGCCTCGAATGCCCTCTCGGCCTCGTCCGCATGCCGATGGGCCTCGGCCACTAGCAATCGAAGACTGTTCACCTCCTCGGCAATGGGAGTCAGCTCGGCCACCATCTGCTAGGCAGCAGCAAGCTGGGCCATCACCTCCCTGTGCAGTCGTGCCTCCTCAATGAGGGGGAGCTAGGTTCCTTTCTGCTCATGAAGGAACCACAACTTTCCCCGGCTACGTGCAATAAGGGACTGAAAGAAGACGATGGTCAGAATACAAGAATATGCAGAGAAAGGAAAAGGCGAGAAGCAGGATCAAGCAAGTACCCAGCTAGTAGGAATGACAACATCGGCCAAGGCACCTCGAGCATGGTCCAGAGCTTCGAGCATGAACGTGACTCCCATGTCGAGGCTCTCTCGCTCCATGCTCTTGGCGGCGGCGTCGAGGGTGAAGAGCATCGAAGCCGGGTCCTCTAGATTTGTCCACTGGAGCAGGGGTTCGCCCCACGCGGGCGAGTGGCTACCTCCCGACGTCAGGACTAGGGATGATTCCCCGCCAGTCCTCTCTGCCACCACCATGACGTCCGAAGACCCCTCGACCGTGTCCCCTCCATCTTCCCCACATTGGGCATCATCGCTTGGGCCATCGGTGGTGTGGCTTGCAATGTTGCCTCAGGCGCCGCCATGGTTGCGTCCGGCTATGGCCCATGTATCACAGCCGCTGCCATCTCCGCCTACGTGAACAGGACCTCGACCGCCTATGTCGTGCCCTCCGTGACTGGCGCCACCAGCACAGAAGGTAGCTCCATCCGCCTCATCGTCGGTAGTGGTATCACCTCCATCGCTGGCTGCTCGGTGACATCCGAGGGCGTCCCTCGAGCCCCTGCGCCCGCTTGTCCCGCTGAGGACACGGGCATCACCGTGGGCAGCGCTGACCGGTCGGTGACGCGGTCACACCAGAACCGCTCCCACCCGAAACGGGCATGACACCAACCGATGGCTGCCATCCCGCTGGAATGACGACGCTCTTCTTTGGTGCTAGCACCAAAGGATTATTCCACTTCACGATGCTACAAAGAAAGAAAAGCATAAGTCACAATGAAAACAGAGAAAAATAGAGAAAAATAGAGGAGCTGGTGACTTACATTGGCGCTGTTGGGTGATAGATACGTTTGGGGGTGAACCTCCAGACCCCTGCTCCACCTCATCGGGGCGGGGCCGTTTCAAGCCCGCCCCCTACTCCCAAGCATAGGGGCTCGCTCCCCTTGCATGTTGGGGCACGACGATGAAACCACCCGCCTCCACTAGCACCTTGGGCGTGGCGGCAGATCCACCCGCCCCTGTTGGCTCCTAGGGCAGGCCAATAGTCCGGCCCATCTCTGTCGGTCCCACGAATGCGCCCTCCCCTCCATGGAATGGGAAGGGCCCTGACTCCTGCAAGGACGAGCGGATACCTGTCAGCACATCCTCGCTCTCTAGGTCATCCCACTCAATGTCGTCGACTACCTCGTTATCATCTTCCTCATCATCGTCGTTGTCACTATCGGTGTCCTCCCCTCGCTCCCACGCCTACAGCTTCCATGTCTCTTCCTCCTCTTGTCCTCCTTTGCCATCCGAAGCTTCTCACCCTCGGCACAATTCGCCGCCCTCACGGACGAATCCCTCGGCAGTGGAGCTGGGTGATCCATGAGGATGAGGTCCCTCGACTGGTCCCCCCATCTCAATGTTAGTGTCAAGGGGGTCGGGAGATTAGTTGAAGACAAGGCATAAGGAGAGGAAACTTACAAAGACGGTGTAGCCTAGTTCTGGCCGCACCGGAGGATGTCCCGGCACCAGGTACACAAAATCAAGAGGGATGCCTGCGTGTCCCACGAAGGCTCCATCACCTCCTAGATGCGCTGCGTGACTTTAGAGGGGGAGAGCGCTCCCTCGACCAGCGCCATCCCGACGAATAATGCCTCGGGCACCATCCCATACAGTGGAAGCGCGCGCCTCATCAGCAGCGCCACCCTCCTTGTGTGGTAGGCCCCGATGATGCCCGACCCCTTTAGGCCCCTCTCCTTCAGGATATGGATGGCGGCGAGGTGGTCTTGAATCTTCTTCTTGTCCTTCTCCGAGACACCCCACTTCCTCCATGAATTGGGGCCTCTTCGATTAGGCGCCCGGTGAACTCCGGTAGGGGGCGGTAGTGTCGTTTTTGAGATAAAACCACTTTGAATGCCACCCCTTGTTGGAGGTTGACAGCCACATCACCGGGTACTTGCCGACCCGGTTGTTCTGGAGGTGGATGCTGGCGCATTGAAAGGTCCTAATGGCTAGAGGGGGGTGAATAACCTAATAAAATTTCTTCAACAACACTTAACAAATGGATTAGACAATTATGAGGTGAAGCGAGTTTTGCGCTAGCCTACCAAAATGCAAGCCACCTACCACAATTCTAGTTTAGATGGAGTATATCCACACAATAGCTATATCACTACGCTAAGTTAGTGTGCTCTCAAAGGCTAACTAAAGAGTCACACTAACCAAACTGACAAGCTCTCACAACTAGTTACACTAAAGAGCTTGACAACTAGTTTGCGGTAATGTAAAGAGTAGGCAAGAAGGTTATACCGCCGTGTAGATGTATGAACTAATCAATCACAAGTGTGGATAACAATGAAGACCAATCACCTCGGAATCAATGATGAACACAATGATTTTTTACCGAGGTTCACTTGCTTGCCGGTAAGCTAGTCTTCGTTGTGGCGATTCACTCACTTGGAGGTTCACGCGCTAATTGGCTTCACACGCCAAACCCTCAATAGGGTGCCGCACAACCAACACAAGATGAGGATCACACAAGCCACGAGCAATCCACTAGAGTACCTTTTGGCGCTCCACCGGGGAAAGGTCAAGAACCCCTCACAATCACCACGATCGGAGCCCGAGACAATCACCACCCTCCGCTCAACGATCCTCGCTGCTCCAAGCCGTCTAGGTGGTGGCAACCAGCAAGAGTAACAAAGCGAATCATGCAGCGAAACATGAACACCAAGTGCCTCTAGATGCAAACACTCAAGCAATGCACTTGAATTCTCTCCCAATCTCACAAAGATGTTTAATCTATGATGGAAATGAGTGGGAGGGCTTTGGCTAAGCTCACAAGGTTGTTATGTCAATGCAAATGGCCAAAAGTTCAAGCTTGAGCCGGCCATGGGGCTATAAATAGAGCCCCAGTGAAATAGAGCCATTGTACCCCTTCACTGGGCACAACGCGGGGTGACCGGACGCTCCGGTCCGATCGACCGGACGCTGGCCCTCAGCGTCCGGTCACGTGATTCACGCCATGTGTCCCCTGCTTCAAATGTTGTTCGTCAGATTTCAACGGTCATCTACTGACCGGACGCGTCAGTTAGAAAGTGTATTACCTTGTGCACAAGTGTTAGCATATTTTCACAAACATTTTCAAGGGTGTTAGCACTCCACTAGATCCTAAATGCATATGCAATGAGTTAGAGCATCTAGTGGCACTTTGATAACCGCATTCCGATACGAGTTTCACCCATCTTAATAGTACGGCTATCAATCCTAAATGTGATCACACTCTCTAAGTGTCTTGATCACCAAAACAAAATAGCTCCTACAAAATATACCTTTGCCTTGAGCTTTTTTGTTTTTCTCTTTCTTCTTTTCTAAGTCCAAGCATTTGATCATCATCATGGTATCATCATCATCATGCTATGATCTTCATTTGCTTCATCGCTTGGAGTGTGCTACCTATCTCATGATCACTTGATAAACTAGGTTAGCACTTAGGGTTTCATCAATTTACCAAAACCAAACTAGAGCTTTCACGCATCCCATCGGCGTATGCAGCTCCTGCTTGTTGCTCTTCTCCCTCTTCTTCAAGAGGGTGATGGTGAAGAAGTACTGCTGCAGATCAAAGTGGGGACCAATCCCTAGGAATCTCTCACACAAGGCGACGAATGCCGCCATGTGCTGGATTTCGTTAGGATTGAGGTGCTGCATCTCAATCTTGTAGTAGTGCAGCAGCCCCTGAAGAAATCTGTGAACAGGGGTAGTGAACCCACACTCATGGAAGTACGTGAATGACACCATGTAGCCATCGGGCGGCGATAGCACGTCCTCCTTGCCGGGCAGCAGCCACTCCTCGGCCATGGTCCACACGTAGAGAAGACCACGACAGACGAGGCCCTCCATGTCCTAGAAGGTGATGTCAGAGCGGCACCACGGATCCATTAGAAGATGAGGGTGGGTGGATGCGAGATCGACTGTGGCTGGGACATGGATGAAGGAAGCCTAGGAGATTGGTGGTGGAGGTTGCAGATGTGAAGGCAAGAAGGCAAAGTAAGAAACCTCGGGGGCAAACCCTTTGGTTTTATAGGGGCGATGGATGCAAGGAAACCAACCATCCGCCTAGATCTCCGCGCCTACCATGATTTTCTATAACATCATGTCGTGGGATATGCGCACGTAATCCCTATCCTTTCCCTCGAAAGACTCACCGAACGTTTCGCCTCCATAGGCGGGCCACGACTCGTTGCAAATGAGAGGAATACGGATCAAAAAACACCTCTACGGCCCATCTGGGCCCAGGGGTTTGACGGTTGGCCCATCAATAGGTTCGACAGCCACTCCAGGCACCATTACGATAAGGGATGGAAAGGGATGAACCCTACAAGTGACCAGTGCCTAGGCACACGAGCACCATAGGCATCTCAGCCCACGATCGAGTCTCAGCTAGGCTGACCCTAGCCGGATCCCCGCAAAACAGGATGTTAGGACCCCAATCGAATTATCCAACTAACGAACCACCAAATCTCACGGACATACCCATGAAGAGTCCGACCTCAGCAAGAAGGAATCACCGTTCCCAGGACATGCCATGGGAGACAAAAGAAGGCCAGGACACTTAGAGTCCTCCCTTTCGAAAAACCTCCGAAGGAGTATTCTACTCCTCCGTAGGCTCGGGCTACACCCACCAGGTGCGCTCGCGTGCACCCACTGACAAGTCAAAAAAACCCTAGGTGATTCTACCCGAATCACCGGGGGCTTGAGGGCTACTGTCTGGGACCAATACTAGGGTACCCTAAGAGGAGGAGCTAATAACCATCAATATTGATTCATCCGAGCGGTCAAGAGCATGACTACACCTCTTACTGGGCTCCACCTCATCTGACCACCGAGGCCATGGGCTCCGCCTCATCCGACCCCTGAGGGTTGGCTCTGCCTCGGTGTTCACTGAGGCCACGGGCTCTGCCTCGCCTGACCCCCGAGGGTTGGCACCACCTCGGCTAACTTCCAAGGGTTGGCTCTGTCTCGTTCGACCCCGAGGGTTGGCTCCGCCTCTCTCGACGTTTGAGGGCCGACTCCGCCTCGCCCGATATTTAAGGACTAGCTCCGCCTCGTCCGACGTCCGAGGGCTGGCTCCGCCTCGGCTGACTCCCGAGGCTAGGCTCTACCTCGACCAACGTCTAAGGGCTGGCTCTACCTCGCCCGATCCCTCAGGCATGGTTCCTAACGGAAGCTCACATCACTACCAACCACTATGGGCCAGAAAGTACTACTCGAGGTAAAACTTCTTGAATCATGCAGGGAGCGGTCACATCTCAGCACGACCCGTCCCCACAATATGTCATTACAGGGAACTCACATCGCCCACAGTGATAGACATGTGGTCACTGTGCTGCCAACTCCCTGCCTGACCACCATCAAACATCAGTCAACCGATGCCAGTTGACTGGCACTGTACCGCTAGCCCCCTGCATGGCCCCTGTTAGGGGACTCTTTGACTATTCCATCCGCTAGGATGGGATGGAAGACAAGAACGACGCATGACGCCTGCACGCATGTTGCAGTGGCCAATAGGACCCCGGTACGACGCCGCTGCCACCATGATCTACAGGGTCAGCGGGACCCGCGCGAAGAGGAGAATGGCACACCTCCGAGAGCCTATTTTCTCTTTCTCTTTCCCTCTTCCCTTTGGTTGTAACCCCTGCTTTCCCTTGGGCTATAAAAGGGAAAGCAGGGCATCCCACTAAGGGACATCGAACAAGTGCATCACACAGCATCGGTTCACCGCACCATATCAGACACCGAGCAATCAAACCACAGAGACTTGGGAGCTACCTCCCTCTCTTGCCAGTTTGTAACCCCCTACTACAAACTCAGTGATGGTAACACGAGTAGCCCAAAACTGGACGTAGGGATATTCGGCCCGAACCAGTATAACCCTTCTGTCTTTTTAGCACACCATCCGAGCCAGACGCACAATATACAAATTTATAGTTAAGGAAGATCTTACCAATGAGGAATTTCTAGTAAAGATTTTGGAGACAGCAGAAAGAGTTACAAGGAGCTGAGTTATAAAGATGTGTAAGGTTCAGTAGAGTCGATATACGGAAGATGAGGCTACTAGGGAAAGAAAAGAGGATCTAAGGAAAATATACCCGTAGCTTTTTGAGTAAGCATCATCCGAATCTCAAGGACGAGATTCATTTTAAGGGGGGTAGAATTGTAACACCCTAAAATTTGCATAATTTTAAAAATAGGAAAAATAATTTAATTATGCATTTTTTAGCATTGAAATTTAGAAAAATAATAACTTTGTTAAAATTAAAATCAAATATAGGTCTACATACATGTGTGTGCATCCATGTTGCTGCATATTTATTTTGTGATGCTTTGGGTTGATTGGAATTTGCAAAAGAATTTGAATTTGAGTTTAAATTGGAGTTGAAATGGTGTTTAAGAAAATAGAAAAAAGAGTTTTATTATTTTCTTTCCCCGTCTCTGTATTCGGCCCCAAAAGCCCAGCTCCCGCTCGGCCTTCTATTTCTGCTAGCCCAGCTTAGTTAGGATCCCAGCGCGGCCCGCCTCTCCTATTCTCCGCAGCGGCCCGGTCGCGGCCCAGCAAGCCGCACACTCTCTCTCTCTCTCGTTGACATCATGGCACACGCCTCCTTTCCCGCTGATAGCCCAGGCCTACTCGTCGGACGCATCTCCTTCCTCTCGTATTCACGCCAGAGTCCTTAATGCCACCGCCACCGACTCCGCAGCCGATACACCCCGTCCTTGCCTTGCGCCTCAAGCAACTCCTGGCCATAAAAATCGGATGCCCGCATCGTGTCGCTCCCGTCCCAAGCTTTGAAGCCGCAACTACCCTTGCATTGCACCGAGCCATGCTAACCCTAGCACCGCTGCCATCTCCGCCTACCTCGCCAAGCACCACGCTGCTCTCGTTCGCTTCACGTCGAGGTAAGCTACCTAGCCGAGCTCGTCATCTCTCTCTCTCTCTCGGTGTCTTCGGCTCATGAATCCGTGATCCGTAGGCTATGTTTCATATGCGCCGCCCATCTCCGGCCATGGCGCCCACCGTGGAGCTCACCGCCATCCTCGTCGGCCGTTTCCCCTCCCATCTGATCTGATCTGCGTCGTCCGATTCTGATCCAACGGTCTAGATCTTAAGAAACTCTTTCGCCTGTCGTTTTGCAAAAAGGCCCTTATAATTATTTGGATCTCAACATACTGTCCTTGCATTTATTCTAAAGAGCCCCTGTGTTTCTTCATTTTCATGTCCGCAGTCCCTGGTTCGGATTAAAATCTAATTTTATTTATTTAAATTCAGAAATTAAGTTTCATCAAACTGTCACTACCTTCTGTAGGCCATAAAATATTTGTTTTAACTCTGATTTAATCCGTTCAACTTGCATTAGGTTCGTAATTCCATAATCTACATGTTCATACTACCGTTAGGTATGTTTTCAACTTTTAAAATTTGAGGTTACATTTAATCTATTATTTTATTAAAGAAAATCTTGTTTAATTCGTAACTTCTTCGTTTTAGCTCCGATTTTTATGATCTTCGCGTCTGTGTGTTCTTAGCGAGACATAGGTTCATTTTACAAACTTTTCTTCTTGATTTTATGTTGTTGGTGTATTGTTCTAATCTATAGCTTTTGTTTGCTATGCATGATTGCTTCTGGATGTTTGTATGTTGCTGTGATTATCGAGTATAGACGATGAGCAATTCGTGGGTGAATAAGAGTACTACTTTGACGAGCAGGATCAGCAAGAACACTTTGTTCAAGGCAAGTATAGCATGGGATTATCCTTGTTTCCTATCAGCTTTAATACATTTAATTCAAGTTGCATGTGTCACCTTGATAGGGATTCCCTAGAAATTGAACTTATACCTTGTCTCCTATGGAATATACATTGGATAGCTTTGCTAGTGCTCAACTGAATCATGATCTTGTAACTTGACTAATGGTATATGCAATAAATATTAAAATATGACTTTTTAGCAACTTGGAAACAGGGGGCTAGAGTGTTTAGCTACTTTCTAAATGCTCTAGATTCCTCTCCCTAAGGACTTATCTGTAAGTGATCATCCAGGACTTACAGTACAACTGTGAGGGCTACATGGCTCTGGCTTTAGCTCAGTATAAGGACCTTTTCTAGCTTGTTAGAGGTTACCTTTATTGGCGTAAGAATGGCTTGACGAATCGGGTATAGTGCGACCTATGTCCCCTTGAGTATAGGCTGCGCGTCATTGTGTCATTGTGAAGGAGGCTCTACATCTGTTTTCCGAGTGAATCTAATGGCCCTAACTTATTAGATGAACCTTTGAAAGGCTTTATAGTGAACCATGCCTGCTCACCTTGGAAGTGTTTTGGAAGTAATTAACTCGGGTATATGGGTATCACGACTTATAGTGAAAGTGTACAACCTCTGCAAAGTGTAAAACTAGTATATCAGCCATGCTCACGGTCACGAACAGCCTTGGAACATTTATAGAATAGATGATCACTAAGAATTATCTGTATATGCTATTTATTATTCTTGTTTACATTGATCATGTGTTTTACTTTGGGATTGAAACAACTTGTTTCTACTCTTATGCTAAAATTATGACAATTAAAAGCTGAATGCTGTTAAACCTATGTCAAGCCTTTTGAGCCTCATGAACCCCATCTTACACTTATTGAGTACGACACGTACTTACGCTTGTTATTTTTATTATTTGGATAAAAATCCCAGATGGGTAACAGATGGCTATGGTAATGATGACTTTCCTGAGGAATACTAGACTTGTGGTCAACCAGTTGACGTTCCTGTGATATGGAGCTTCCGCAAGAGATTAATCGTTATACTTCCGCTACAATTATGTGAAGACTATGTCTAATTATTTGTGATGTAATCAACACTTGTGATGATACTATTTATAATTTATCAACTTATGTGTGTGACTATTCTCTGGGCGCACATAAGATTATGCATCCCATTTTATCCACAAAATCGAGTGTGACACGCGGCGACGCTACTGTTCGCATCGGCAACTGGCCCTGCCCCCGTCCCCGGTGCTCACGGTAGTCCTCCCATCTGCGCTCGTGTCGGCCCCACCCCATTCTTGGCGCCCGCATGTGGAAGATGATGAGGAAGGTGGAAGGTGGAAGAAGGTGGTTGACACTACAGACCCCATATGATAGCTGGGTCCCATGGCTAATAGTAACTAACGGTGTGTAAAATGATATCCATCTCAACATCTTCAATCCCTCTAACCAAACGAGAAACTAGAATGACTCTATCCCTCAAACAAAACAGGAGGTGGGTTCAACCTAACCCTAAAAACTAGGATGGGTCCAACCGATTCCATATCATCCCCAAACCAAACACATGGTATATTTCCAGCCCCAACCTCTCCAAGAAGCAATCTTTATATAGTCATTCCATAGTACTTATGTGGCCCATATGAACCCATCATGACATCTGGCTCTATATCGTTCTTAATTGCTAGAAATAGTGATTTCAATTAAAAAACACTCTCCAATAGCTTCTTTAGTTGGTTACCCAAATATAGTTATATTCTATTATTGATTTCTCGCTAGCCAAATATAGAAAACAAGAATGACTCTCTGGAGTGTACATAAGATATAGAAAAACTGTTGGAGAGTGAAAATATATAGAAAGCAATTTTTATATAAAATGGCTCTCCAAATGATTATTGAGAGTGAACTTTAGAAAGACTTTTGAATATACTTTAACACTATTTTATGCAAACTAAATTTCCGTTTGGTTTGCAAAAGTTTAGGCAAATCCTAACAGACGCAAATGTTTCAACACGCCATTCTTGTTGACTTGGACACATGGTGCAAAATCCATACTTTGCCTCTTATTTGCCACCTTCGGCTAGACTCCGGCATGGTGGCATGGATTTGGCCAAAAGCTGAGAAAAAATGCCTCTCAAATTTTATGACAAATTCATGAGAAAGTGGATGCCTTTCCCAATAGGAAAAGAGATTTATCTATTTGGTACTGAAAAAATCAGTCTTCCTTCTAAGGCACTCCTGAAATCAAAGTTTTGTATCTAGCATCGAGTTGAAATTTCCTTTCCTATTTGGCACTACCATCCATTTCCTTCACTAACGATATTAAGTCGCCACCAAAATGACCTATATGTCCCTCTTTATATCAAAACTATGTGGTGTCAAATAAGGAAAACATGAACATTGTGGTCGTGAAATAAGGAAGAGATTAATTCTAGTTTCAAAGGTGGTTTTTATTATATATGTATTTCTAAAGTAATAAAATAATAGGTAAATCTCTATAATTCATAATTATTTTTTAAATTCAGAAAATATGAAATTGGTACAATGTTCTGAAAAATATAATCTATCTCTTCATGATCTACAACTGTAGTTTTGGCAATTTCTCATGAGTAATATATGTGAATACTCAAAGCTAATCATGAAACATCCCATTTATACTACGTAAAACATCAAAAACACTTTACAGAACATCATATGTATATTACACGAACATCACATATATACATCCTAGAGCATTACATGTATATTGTACAAATATCACGTGTATATCACATAATATAGAAAATTTAAAAATACAAAACATGAATTTTTTAAAAAAAATAAATAAATAGAGTAAAACAAAGGAGAAGAAAAAGAAAAATAAAAAATATCAATTACAACGATATGAATATATGAAATAAATAACTTACATAGAAATTAAGATAATAAAAGATTAAACAAAACATAAAGGGAAACATAAATAAAACATGAAATAAATAAAAAGTTAATCAAAGTAAAAGAAATAAGAAATAAAATAAAGATTAAAAAGATAAAAGAAGATTAAAAAACACGCAAAAAAGAAAAGGTAAAAAAAGGGAAAAGATATATAAGAAAGGAAGGGAAAAACATAAACATACCAAGCTGGGAGAGAACACAAAAGAAACAAAAATAAAAAATGAGATTAAGAAAAAATATTTTAGAGTAAAGAAATAAAATAATAAGGCAAATATTATCAAATATAGTAAGGAAAATAAAAAGAAGAATAAAAACCACACAAAAAAGAAAACAAAAAGTATAAGAAAAAGGACAGGAAAGGAAAGGAAAAGAGTAACATACCTGGAGCGCTCAGCGTGATCGCGAGGGTGCGCTCGTCCGCAGGCCCGGTCTTGCTCTAGTCACTGATTCAGCTGCCGTTCCAGACAAGGCCCGGCACTTTGCAGCCCAATAGAAGCCCGTGAAGCAGTGTCGGCACGCTGCTTCCGGCCGACCGGTCGGACCGGAAGATTGGCCGGTATCCAAACCATCCATCGGGCTCGGGCGGCGATGGTCCCAAATCCCCGATTCCCAACGGCGAGTTAAATTCGAGCACGGGCACGTGCTGCCGTCTGCCGAAGACCTGCGACTTGCGATGCCCATGCCCGCGCGCCGCGCGTGGATGCGAAGTCGGAGTCTAGAGGAATACGGAGGATATGACGTCGCGTGGAACGCGGGCGGGCTCGCCGTCCGGAGGTGATGACTGGCCAGACGCGGGGTGACAACAGCGGTGGCGAGTGGCGACAAAGAGCGTGAGGTTTGGCTCTTTCTACTCCACCAGATCCACTGTAAACTTCTAAAAAAACATTCTCTACAGCGAATCCCAAACCACCAAAACTACGGGTTGGACCAAGGGGTGGGTTGGACTTTGCTCCCAGTCGGCCAGTCGGTGTGTGTGGGCACCGGGTTGGAGATTAGAAAAACTAGCGGGTCGAATGGTTCCTGCCTTGATTGAATTAAGTAGTGTGGCGTCACGCCGTGACTTCTATATTTTTGGACCTAATAGCCAATTCAAACCACATCTCTGCATCGAAGTAGACACCTAATACGAATTAGTTGCATTGTAGACTTAGTAGAAGTAGATGTGGCAATTACACTTGGGGCCGTTTTGATCCTTGAAATTGAATTCATTCTAATAATTATAATTTAGACATAGATTAATTAAGTTAATATAATTGTATATGGAATATATTTGTATATATTATTGTTAGACATGTAAGGGACATACTTATATGTTGTTTTTTTATTATAGAGAAGTGAGTTGAAGAATGTGCTATAAGTTGGATAGTAGAATTATAGCATAATAATCTATATAATCAATTTTCATCTCTCACCCTATGAATTTGAAATAGGCTTATTTGTTAGCTTGAAAAATTTATGGAATGTCAAATTTCAATCCAAGTAGCCTAATCCATTATGTAAATTTCAATTCCTCCAAAATGATGGGATCCAAACGACCCCTTACAGCAGGCCTTTTTTTAAGATGGAAACTTGGACAGCAACATCTTAGCAACACAAGTCGTGTACCTACATGCATGGCTATTCTATTGCACATCTGCAACCTTTTGATCTTTGTGAATACTGTACCAAACTATTAGTTGAGGAACCTCTTGTCCGATCAAACTAAATTTATGAGAATTGTTCAATGAGAATTGAATAGTGTTTTGGGAGAGACTATTTGACTTCACCACAGACTTCATAAGTTATATGGCTTGTCTGTATATAGGCTAGAGGTTCAAATGTGCGACAGACATATAATTTTGGCCTTTGCACCAATTAGGGATGCACATAGCCACCACCCATTTTCTTAGGTGAAAGTTCTCATGACGACCCTTTCATCGCCACCATTTTCTTTAGGGTTAAGTCCAATTTACACCCTCCAACTTACAGCAAAGTTCGGATTTCAACCTCGAACTTCAAAACCGGACAACTTTGGCCCTCCAACTCTCGAAAAAGTTCAACTTTCAACCTTTTGGGCGGTTTTGCGGGTGAACAGTAACTTTTGATATTTTTTGGAAAGGAGTCTCGAAATTTTATATTATTTTTCGAGCATCTTAACGTTTCAAATTTGAAAAAACTCAAAACTACAAAGTTGTAGATCTCATGAAGATCTACAACCCTTCAATACGATGTCGGATGACTCAAATTTCAAAAAGATAATTAATTTTAATATGTAAAATTATCTTCATCGAGATCGTATTTACAACTTTGTTGTTTTGAAATTTTTTTCATTTGAGGAAAAAAGATGCTCTGAAAAATAATATTATTTTTTTCAGCATCATATTTTATCAAATGATGAGACTCAAATTTCAAAAATAGTAAATCCCTTCAGGTCTACGATGTCGGATGAAGATAATTATTATATGTAAATTGTAGACCTCGATGAGATCTACAACTTTCATAGCGAAATTTTTTCATTTGAGGACATTAAGATGCTCGAAAAAAAATAATATAAAATTTCAAGAAATTCCTTAAAATATCAAAAGTTACTGTTCACCCACAAAACCGCCCAGAAGGTTGAAAGTTGAACTTTTTCGAGAGTTGGAGGGCCAAAGTTGTCCGGTTTTGAAGTTCGAGATTGAAATCCGAACTTTGCTGCAAGTTGGAGGGTGTAAATTGGACTTAACCCTTTTCTTTATAGCCATCATTGTAGCATATAGTTATTTGATTCCCTTGACGGATTCTCCGATATTTATTCCTGATGTTGAAGTTGAAACTGTAAGATGCTTGATTGAAATTAGACAGCCATGACCTTGTCAAAAGGTTCCAAAATCATGCTATGGCCCCGTTCGGCTTACCCCATATTCGGCTTTTTTTTTTTGGCGGAACAGTGCTTTTTCTCTCACAATAATTCAGCAAAAACAGTGTTTTTCAGCCAATTTCAATCAAGATTCAGCAAGTCGAACGGACCCATGGCATGGTTTTGGAACCTTTTGCAGCTAAAAATAAAATAAAATAAGGCTGGCTGACTAACAAAGTAAACGCTGCACCAGTATATATATAGAGGCTAATGAGCCGTGTGCTGATCAAACAAAGCAGAAATTGTGGCACACCATAGCACACTATGTACTACTATTACAAGAACTCCACTGATACAGTACCTATGCTTTTGCTGCTACTCTTCAGCCTCATAGTCATACTGCAATTCCAAGCGAAGACATTGGCTTTGCCAGGACCCAGCTGCCTGAAGCACTGCGGTGATGTTGAGATTCAATACCCATTCGGTGTTGGTGATGGCTGTGCAATGAAAGGATTTGAGCTCAACTGCAACAATACTAAGGATGGCCGCAGCTTCTTAACGGTCTTCGGTGTAATTCTAGTGCGGAATATATTGCTGCTCGATGGCCAGGTTCGGATCATGAAACACATCTCATCCATGTTCTACAATCGCTCGACCAAGGAGATACACTACAGTATATGGGGCAGGAATCTCTCCAACACGCCATTTAGATATTCAGGGAACTCCAACATGTTTACGGTTATAGGTGTCAACACTTTCGCATTCATGACATACAATTATGTGAGTAGACTCAATTTATAACAAGAATTGATTTTTGATTATAGCTGTATGCTTTAATTCTTCGGTGCAATGGACTGGGTACGTTTTAGGCTGCTAATAAGTTGAATCTTCATGTTTATGCATGCAGAATGTGATTTTTGGGTGTGTATCAAAGAACTCATCCAACAGCAACCTCAAGTCACAAGATGGGAAGTATTTCGGTGCCGGGTGGTGTCGGGTTCCACTCCCCGTGGACATGTACGATGATGATGTGTCTTTCAGTTCACTTTACAACACGACAGATTACTATACCAACAGAAGCACCGCAGACAGGGCAGAGTACCAAGGCTATGCTGTGGTTATGGAGACTGACGCATTCCAGTTCAAAACAACATATCTAAACACAACAGCCTTTTTGGATGAGCATGATGACGGCCGTGTCCCAGCCATCTTGAACTGGGAAGTGGGCGATGAGACTTGCGATGTCGCGATGAAGAAAAATGATTCATATGCTTGCATCAGCACTAACAGCATGTGCGTTAATTCCAGCAGTGGAGGCTACCTCTGCAACTGCACCAAAGGATACAAGGGCAACCCTTACCTTCCACATGGATGCCAAGGTCAGTATTGCAAGTATACCTTTTGATTCATGTGTACAAGTACACAAAGAATTCCTTAGAAGAAAATATTTATGCAGTCCTTGAGATCTAAGTACCATATTCTGTATGCAGATATCAATGAGTGTGCTGCCAAACCACCTCCATGTGCTGGCTGCAAGAACACACCTGGAGCTTACTCTTGTCCGAGATCCTTGAACGTTGTGGCACTAGTTGTGGGTAAAACACACTTTTCTTTTCTATCTTTGAGAAAAACGTGTTTGCACATCTTATACCACTATTAATTAGAGACATATTTCAGAGCCACTGATTTTCATGAGACACACTAGGGAACTAAAATAAAAATAATAAAAGTTGTCACAGGAGCATGAACATACAATTATCAGTTGGATAGACTCTAATCATCATGGACAATATAGCTATTGGATCTATTTTTTTCTAAAAAAATATACATCTCTGCCATTATAAAAAAATAGTCTAATCTAACCATAGACTTAAATTTGTATCTAAATTTCTCACCTCTACCATTATGAAAAACACCTAAAGCTAATTAAACCGTTAAACTTTCATCTAAGTTATCCATATATGTCGTTATTAAATACAATCTAAAGCATCTCTAAATTTGTATCTAAACTAGTACCCCCTCTGTCCTGAAATATAATTAAGGTATATTAGGAATTGTAGGACAAATTATGAGGTAATGCAAATGACGCATGTAACCCTCCTTTAACTATATAGAGGCTTTGTGCTTAACATATTTTGAGCCTGGTGGTAGACACTAATGGTAGGTCCGTATATGATTAGGACTTTGAGGGAGTTAATTCACCTATAATACCTTATAATTTGGGACAAATTTTGAATGCTTCAATACCTTATATTTCAGGACAGATGGAGTAACCCCCAAACTTTCATCTAAAGTTTACCTATAAAATACTTTATATATGCTTCTAGATTGCCCACTTATGCCATTGTTAATATATAAAAAATATCTCAAATAGCATGATGTGTGTCACCAACTCACCATGCACGACATAGGGTTGTGTGATGCAAAGATAAAGCTACAAATCGTGATGCAAATGCCTATATATGTAATTGGCAATAAAATGTATCAGACCGTATAAATTAAAATGTACATGTATGAATAGTGTATTAGAATATGAACAAATGAGAGAGCAAAGATAAACAGCTTTGATTATATGGGCCTCAAATTACTAGCCCATGTAGGAGCACAAGTTGATTATCTTGTTAAAAATTTTAATGATAGTGATTGTCTGGAAACCACACAGGTTCAAGCATCGGGGTTGCAATTGTGGCCATAGCCATTACCTGCACATACTTGATCCATGAAAGGAAGAAGTTGGACAAAATCAAGCGGAAGTATTTCCAACAGCATGGTGGGATGCTTCTATTGCAGGAGATAAGATTAAATCAAGGAACTGCTTTCACCGTCTTCACAGAAGCAGAGCTCATTGATGCAACAGACAAATTTGACAACAGGAACATCCTTGGCCGTGGTGGCCATGGCACTGTCTATAAGGGGATGCTCAAGGAAGGCAGTCTAATCGCAGTCAAACGGTGTGTATCAATGACCAGTGAGCAGCAAAAGAAGGAGTTCGGCAAAGAGATGTCAATCCTTTCCCAGATCAATCACAAGAACGTTGTTAAGCTACTGGGCTGCTGCCTCGAGGTAGAGGTTCCGATGCTAGTCTATGAGTTCATCCCCAACGGCACACTATTTCAGTTCATCCATGGTAGCAATGGCTGCCACAACATCCCCTTCTCAACTCGCTTACACATTGCCCTCGAGTCTGCTGCAGCCTTAGCTTACCTACATTCATGGGCTTCACCTCCAATCCTTCATGGAGATGTCAAATCATCCAATATACTCCTTGACAAGAACTATGCAGCTAAGGTATCAGACTTTGGGGCCTCTATACTGGCACCGACTGATGAGTCTCAGTTTGTCACACTTGTGCAAGGGACTTGCGGTTACTTAGACCCTGAGTATATGCAGACGTGCCAGCTGACGGATAAGAGTGATGTCTACAGTTTCGGGGTCGTTCTCCTGGAGCTTCTCACTGGCAAGAAGGCACTCAACCTTGAAGGGCCTGAAAATGAGAGGAGCCTTTCACTGCGCTTCTTATGTGCTATGAAGGAAGGCAGACTCATGGACATCATTGACGACTGCATCAAGAATGAGAACGACATGGGGTTGCTTGAGGAGGTTGCGGAGCTTGCGAGTCGGTGCCTAGAGATGGTTGGCGAGAGGCGGCCGGCAATGAGAGACGTGGCCGAGAAGCTGGACAGGCTCAGCAAGGTCATGCAGCACCCATGGGTGCCTGCGCAACATCTTCCTGAAGAGATGGAGAGCCTGCTCGAGGAGTCGTCGATGGTCAGTTTGGAGATGATAGGCACAGGAAATTTCAGCATGGAGAAGAGGATTGTGCAAGGGCTGCTGGAGTCTGGACGTTAGAGTTTTCAGCTGTCACACCTTCATACCACAATACCACATATTCATAGTGATGGTCTTGTGTGTGTGTGTACATATACGTCTGTTGGTTTCAGGGATATATACATACTCCATAATAACATTTCTTGGGGAGAACTTATAGTTATTTAATTTACTTGAGTAGCACTAATGGAAACGTTGTTTACGTTTGCGGTGAAAAATCTGTTATTACTGGGGAAAGTTTCTCTTTTGCGACCTCTAACGTCGTTTTCAGTCTTCCTTAGGCGTTGTTTCGATATTGTCGGATTTTCCTCATTCCACATGTGTTGAGGTGGATTAGGATGAAATTTAGTTCAAGTTCCACTTCAATCCGCCCCAACACATATGGATTGATGACAATCCGACTATATCCAAACAAGGCCTTACCTGGAACGGTGAAATCTGAATGCGGACATCACGAGAGAGAGAGAGAGAGAGAGAGAGAGAGAGAGAGAGAGAGAGAGAGAGTAGTTGTATGATCAACTCTTTTCTGCAGGACCGAAGGATGTGGAGTTGTAGGTGCTGGTGGGCCACTCCGCACTGGTTATGCCTGCTATGCTGGGTTGGTACCTATATTTTCAGCCCCAACATCTCCAAGAAGCAATCTTTAGTTAGTCAGATTCCACAGTACTTGTGTGGCCCATGAGCCCATCATGAACATGTGCAGTGGACTACTGGCCATTTATTTATGTGAAAGTTTGATTTTCCTCGCCTTCAGTATGTAGCAGAATTTGTCAAAGATGTTAAATAAAATTTGCGATGACGTTCTGCTGTGTGCACCTCGTAATTTTGGTACGAACTCCTATTTGAGTGAGGGCAAGTTGAGGGCATCTCTTGTGCAGCTGTGCGTTGAATTTTGCCGAGCTGTGGAGCTAGTTGAGGCCTTGAGGGAATCTCTTGTCAGGTTCAAATAAATTTGCGACAAGTGAGTGAGTGAAATGGAATACTTTTGATGCTGGCCACAAGTTTGAATTGTACAATGGGAGTAGAAGATGTTTTTGGAGAGTTAACTAAACTGTACTTGCACTAACTCATTGACTTGACCAAAGATAGCAGACTGCAAGTTTAGCATCCAGTTGTTTGATTCTCCAAAATTTTGTCCTGAGATGCAAGTTGAAACCAAAAGATTACTGTATTCAAAGGGTTTAAAACCGTAGCATTGACAGACTAATGTAAACGATGGACTAGTATATAGAGAGACTGTTAAGGTTATCATGTGTGCTCATGAATCAAAACAGACACCGTAACACACCAAAGCACACTATGAACAACTATTACTACTACAAGAACCCCATTGATATATAGTGCCTATGCTTCTGCTGCTACTTTTCAGCCTCACAGTCATGCTGCAATTGGCTTTGCTTTGGATTTTCCTAAGTGGGTAATCAAAGCAATTGATAAGATAAGATGGGCTTTTTTATGGAAAGGTCGCAAGGAGGTGAATGGTGACCATTGCCTAGCACATGTTTATGCTTGTAGAACGTGATTTCTGGGTGTGTATCACTAATCACAGAGCTCACCCTACAACAACCTCAAGGCATAAGATGGGAAGTAAATGGGTTACACTTGATCAAACATTGGGTCGGGTCAGGACGGGAAAAAGTTTTGGGTCAAAATCTTTGGGCCGAGCTTGACCCAACACACTAGCTGATCAGATTAGGGTTAGTTTTTTGTTGGTTTTTGCGTCAAAAATCATGACTCGAAATGATGGATTGGGTTTTTTGGGCAAATTGGTCGGGGTAACTTAACGAATGAGTTGGGACATCTATAAAAAAATATTTAAGGAAGCATTTTATTAGAAAAACTCAAGATAATTACATCAAGTTGATGTAACCACTTTAATATCATTTTTTACCTGTACACAAAAGTGCATAACCTATAAAAGTTCATTTCTCGAAAGATATAGACATACCGGTGACTATTAATTCATAGACTAGACCGCCACTAATGTGGCTCGGTAAAAAATCTCCTTACCACAAACTCTAATTATTGTTATACCATACCACTATGACCAAATCCTGTGAATATAATTACTGGAAAATAACCCAAGTATAAGCATCAATGAATAATCAAATAGATAAACTGCAAAGGAAAATTGATAGGCGTATGCAGATGTCGCAAGTTATAGTTGTTCAATGAGGAGTGAAGAATATTTGGGAGAATCGACAAAAGTAACTAAACTGTAGATGTCGCAATCCCTTGACTCCACCGTGGACTTGACGAGTTAAACACATCTGCGTCCATTCTGTTTTGGTGAAAGTTTCCCTGATGATACTTCCATCGCCATCACTGGAAGGATTGATCAATATTTTTTTAGAGTTCAAGGGTGGCCCCCGGCCTTTATGGGCTTGTTCGGCTGGTATTAAAGCCGGCTGAAGCTCAGTTAAGCATCTTTACAAGTTTATCACCCAGCACCGATACAGATTGATCAATATCTTTGTCCTGAGTTGGAAATTGGAAAAGGAAGACGCGTTGCTGAATAGAAAGTCATGACCGAGACGAAGCCTCGAAGGGTCCAAAATAGTAGCGCGTGTTTCTGGTAGAGAAAGATCCTTAATCTTAGATGCATAACTGCTTCAGTTCACTTTCAGAGAACGGATGTCCTTGTCTTTTCTTGGGAGGACATTTGGTTAGGCCGAGTCCCACAACTGCGGTATCCCATAATTGTTTTCCCTTGTCAAAGAAAAAGGGTGTCTCTGCACAAGGCAATTTCTGCACAGCCTCTGCATCGGCTCTTTCACCTCCCCCTATCTCTGCACGCTTTTGAACAGTTACTTGTTGAGTAGCTAGTGGGATTTGGAGGACAAGAACTTACCGATCAGGTCTAAGGGCATGAGGGATTTTTACCAGGTTCAGACCCCGATTAAAGTAAAAGTCCTACGTGTCCTGGGTGAGCCGGAGCCCTCTCCATGTGTGCTTTGTTTCAAGAGTTTGAAACCCATACATGGTACTTAAGATCATTGTCACGCTCCGAAAAAAATTCTATTTTGAAATGTGAATAAAAAATACTAATAAAATAAACAATTTAATATTTTTATAAAAATTCTAAGCTTTAGTTAGTATGTTGTCGATTTAGAGAGTGAAAGAAAAATGATTTTATAAAATGTTTATAATTTAATATAACTTGTTGGTTACATTTCATGTTGTTGCATTAACTTTAATGCACGTAATACTGATTTTAGAAAATGATTAAACTTTATTTTCAAACACAGAACAAAACCTATTGGGGGTGTAAACGAATTTTCAAAATTCATTTTCACAACAAAGCTAACGCAAAGGCATAAATGCTAGAAAACAGATCATATTAACTTGTATTTTTTAAAATAAAACCATGCATTCATTCTTTAAATTGACAACACACTAAAAAATCTTATTTTTTTACAAAATTCATTAAATCGTTTATTATATTTAGTGTTTTCTATGGACAACGTAAAATAAAAATTTCACATTCTCTATTCCAAATAAGGGAGGGCAGGTACATTGCTACACGCCAACGGTCTCATACTATGTCTCATGTAGTGCCACGTAGGATTTTTGATGATGTGGAGCAAAGAGAGAAGAGAGAGAAAGAAGGTCATTGCTTCGCAAAACAACCATCTCATGAGCTAAAATTTAGGGTTATGTGACAACTATTGTACCGTTGTTGCAACTCAAACTTTCATTTTTATTCTATGCATAAATTAAAGAATTATGAGTTATTATAAGACAACTTAAAAGTCAACCATTGTACATATAGTCTATTAAGTCGTCTTAATTACGTGGCACTGTATGAGACCAACTACAAGACAACGCCAGTTTACTTGCCGTAATTAATTAACTTTCCACCCGGTGCATATCCTTCTCCAGGGGATTGGATCGCCTTCTGCAGCAGTGTTGAGTCTATCTCAAGCTGGACATGAGGCCATGACTTCACCGTAGAGGCGTAGACTTCTAGTTAAACTTGTATGTGCCATTTTGTTGAGGTGAAAGGTTCCTCGATGATACTTCCATCGCTATCATTGTAGGTCTCTGTAGCTTGTAGCTTACACTTTGTTTAATTCTCATGAGGCCTTGTCAATACTGTAACATTGTTATCAGTTGAATGAAAGCTTGCCTGAAGGCATTTTTCAAAAAAAAAAAACAATCATGACCATGTCGAAGGGTCCAAGTCCAAAACTATAGCATGTATTTGGTGGGGGCCAAACAGTCATCTTGTTTTGCATAAAAATGACTGGCTGGTTGGCAAAGTAAACGCTTAGTCTATAGACATGGCACCGTCAAAGGATTCAACATCATATCACGCGTTGGAAGTTTGAACTTGGAAGATGCTTGACCTGGACTCAAATAATAGCCATGGGCCCATATGCATGACCCCGTCATAGGGTTCAACATCACGCCGTGTGTACTATATATAGAGTGTGTCATATGTGCTCATGAATCGAAGCAAATATTGTGAGACCCCATAGGAAAGTACTACTACAAGAGCGCCACTGATACAGTTCCTATGCTTCTAATTCTACTCTTCAGCCTCACAGTTTTGCTGCAATTTCAAGGCAAGGCGGTGGTGGCTTTGCCAGGCTCCAGCTGCCAGAGATGGTGCGGCGATGTTGAAATTATATACCCATTTGGGATTGGTGCTGGCTGTGCAATGAAAGGATTTGAGCTCGATTGCAACAAGACTTCTGCGGACGCAGGCACCAACGTGACCTTTTTGGGCACCATGCCAATGCTGGATATATCGCTGCTCCAAGGTGAGATACGGGTGACGCACCGCATCTCATCCATGTGCTACAACCAACCTCAACAACTCACCATTCACATTCTCGGAGCAGAGCAACAAGTTCACAGTTATCGGCTTCAACACATTCGCATACATGATCGGCACAACTGTGAGTTATCTCTAGCAATTATCATCTTAAGATATGGGCTATTCTGGTAGTACATAGTTTCCTATGGCGTCTCACAATAGTTAGCTACGAGGCTCTCATATATTGGTCATGTTTTGATCCATTAGCTGCTAATAGTTAGCTAACTAACAGTGATGAATCTAGGATTTTGACAATAATTATGCCACACACTAGGGTGGATCTGTATCCGGAGCTGGATTGGGGGGTGCTTCTGCCCAAAATAAAGTGTACTATGGGGGTTTTCTAATAAAAGTGTCGAGGAGTGGTGCTCCATGTTTTTGTTTCAAATTTTAGTCAATAAAATTTTCCTCCACAGTTCAGTTACAAATAGGTCCAATACCATTATAATACTGCGAAATATGCATAAAAATTGTTTGGTCTACGTTTTCTAAAGGACAACTAGCCTTAATTATATCATCTCAATCAACTTCATAGAAAAGGAGTCTACAACCACACTCTTCAACAAGCATGTCATGCACGGCTAAGCAAGTACTATAGTTAATTTATAGGGAATAAAAAGTACTAGTTAAGAGAGTAAAAAACAACTAAAACACATTATCATAGTTAATTTGTAGATGGATAAAAGATAGAAATTAAGTGCAACTCGCTAGTACATCCTGCACTATGCGCTACAAGCAAAATAAGAAAATAAAAATTAAAGTGCAACACAATAGTTAATTTGTAGAGAGATAAAAGTAGAAAAAATGGAAATTAAGTTTGGCTTAGTAATACATCATGCACCAATAAAAAATAGAAAAATATACCACTACTTAGAAAAATAAAAACTAAAGTACATAAGAATCAAGCTAGCAACACCTCCTATAGTTAAATAAATGACTACTTAAAAATAAAATTTAAAGTGTAGCACATAAGAATAAGAATCAAGCTAGCAACCTCTTTGTTAGGAGGCAAGATGCAAACAACTAGGCTAACAATATCTTATCTTATTATTAAAATATCAAATATTATGTGCATGATATTTTATAGTTGAGAGCTGCCCCACAGGGTATGCCAAATGTCATGGCCCATTTGGCATACCCTGTGGGTCTACCGCTACTAGCTAGCTAATATTAGCTAACTAACTATTAACTGCTATTAGCTGATTTGATTCAACTAGTGAGATATTTGTTAGTTGAGTATTAGCTAACAATTAGTTAGATATGTTTAGATCCAAAGAGCTAATGATTAATTAGCAGCTAACTATTAGCTCCATGTATCAAACAGGGCCAAAGAGAACTTGTGGATTGTGATTTACTACTGGCTGTATATAGTTTTACTTAGTACCATGGACCGGGGAATTTTAGGGCTGTCAATAAAGTGGAACATTCTTGTTATGCAGAATGTGCTTGGGTGTTGTTAGATATTTAGGCATTTTTATTATCAGTTTAATCTAGAAAAATAACATCAGCAGGTTTGTGATGACATATATGTGCATGTGTATATCACTAACAAACGCTACCATATGCAGAGATGACATACAGATCGATGCAGTAAGAATACAAAATACAGTAATCTTAGAGATAAGATTGTACCCAGCGGAGGGTCCCATGCCGAGAGCATCGGAGGCTCCATTCGCACTAGTCGACATAGTGCGTTGCTCGAAGTCGTGGACCACAATCGGTGCAAGACGGTGTTCGCAGTGCAGTCCCACGAACGGATCACCAGGAAGAAGACACCTTGCGGTGCCGTAGGTAATCACCAGAAAGAAGACGTACGTGGACGAGTAGTCGCGGATCGCTCCCCAAAAACCTAATCGTCGCGCACCCCGTGCAAGGTTCACTGGCGAACGAGGTTTCCGGAGGCACCTGCTCTCCCGCTACTCCATGCGCGCAGAGGTACGGGACAGGAAAGCCAGAGGGCTGCTGAGATGTGGTTTCTTTCGAGAGCGGTTGCGGAAAACGGGGATCTAGACTGACGGAGGACTCCGGATATATGGCTGCGGTAGGAAGGGAGAGAGGCAGCGGAGAATCCCAGGAGATGGGAAAGCGGAAAGGACGGTAACTGACGCAATCAGTTCGCCTCCACAATCAAAGGGAGAAACTCCCGTAATTATGTGGATTAAGTGGCAAAAGACTGGCCACGCCCGCCCGCTCACTCACCGCCCACCTGCCTGCCTCGCCACACCACGGGCGCAGGCGCGGGCGGGCGCGCGTGTGTGGCACGCTTTTGTCCTTTTTCTCAGCTTCTTAATTTGGATAAATAATTTCTAACCATATAAGCGGAGTCAACGTTCAGTCAAAATTCCGTATGGTATTAAACCATACAACGCTTAATGTTACGTACCATAGAGTTTTATTTGATTTATTAAATATTATATAGGCCAAGCCCATATTATATCCAACAATCCCTACCAAACTCTAGGGTTTGTAACAAAGTAGTCTTAGAACCATATTTCTTTTATATACCAGTGTTTCGATGGAGACTGTTAAGTTGAACATCCATCTAGAGCAATAGTTTCACTCAGTCACAACTAAACAATGGACTAAGCCTTGAATTGTCAGTTTTATGTGAGGTGAATATCACTAAAGTCCTTAGCTGATACTTGGTTGTAAAAGGCATCCCCTCTATTTGAAGCATATAAGTCATACTCTAGTGCCTTTCATGAGTATTTAGAGATCACCCAAATCTCATAGACTGTGACCAGCAGCCTGACTCATATAGGTGTGCTCCTCAAAAGATGTTCTGTAGGACAACATCTTTGCTTTAGCAAGCCACTTGGAACACATTAAGGTAAAAACCAACCTGCATTATAGATAGGAAAGATATGCATCAGAAATGAGTATTATTAAGGAGCTTTCCTCATAATTTACTACTAGCTTGTTTCACCATTCTACTTCACGAGATCTCCGATCACATAGAACAAGTTATCACTATAGTAAATTTCAAGTGGGTCTCAAACCCATCTCTCTCGATGCACTTTCTATCACATTGCGTGATAGACCCTTAATGAACTGATCTGTCAGATTGTTAGATGTGTGAACATAGTCCAACGCTATTACTCCAGAGTTTCTAAATTTTCTGACATATTTTAATCGTCTCTTAACATGCCTTGTGGACTTTATGTTATCCTTAGAACTGTTAACCTTCGTAATCACAGTCTCGTTATCACAGTTTCTAGAAATAGTCGGTATGGGTTTTTTAACAACGGTAAATCCATAAGGAGATCACGAAGCCACTCGGCTTTAGAGCCAGCGGTATCTAATGTTGTGAGTTCTGCTTTCATTGTAGACTTTGTTAAGATAGTCTGCTTCCAAGACTTCTAGGAAACAGCGCCACCTCCAAGCGAAAACACATATCCACTTGTGGCATAAAGCTCATCAGCATCAGAGATCTAGTTGGCATCACAATAGCCTTCCAACACTTTTGGATGTCCGGTATAACGAATATCGTAGCTCATGGTGCCTTTTAGATAGTGCAACACTCTCTCAAGAGCGCGCCAGTGATCATCCCCCGAGTTTGACACAAATCGGCTCAGCTTACACACAGCAAAAGAGATGTCAGGCCTTGTTGCACTAGCAAGATACATGAGTGAACCAATGATCTGGGAATATCTCAACTGATCCCTTGCTATTCTTCAATTTTTTTCTCAATAGCACACTAAGGTCATAAGGTGTAGGAGCAGGTGCACAGTCATTAAACCCAAAGCGACTCAGCACTTTTTCCACATAGTGGGATTGTAACAGAGTTACCCCACCATCACCTTCTCTTAGAAGCTTGATATTAAGAATAACATCAGCCTTGTCCAAATCTTTCATCTCAAAATTTTTAGATAAAAATTCCTTCACCTCCTCGATCACTTTGAGGCTAGAACCAAATATCAGTATGTCATCAACATATAAGCACAAAATGACTCCTTCACCCCTACCATACCGATAGTACACACATTTGTCAGCTTCATTCACAACAAAGCCGACATATGTTAAAGTTCTGTCAAACTTCTCATGCCACTACTTAGGAGCTTGTTTCAGGCCATATAATGACTTTAATAACTTATACACCTTGCCTTCTTGACCATTTGCCACAAACCCTTCCGGCTGATCCATATAGATCTCCTCCTCTAACTCTTCATTTAGGAAAGCTGTCTTAACATCCATTTGATGAACGAGGAGACCATAAGAGGCTGCCAGGGAAAGCAAAACTCGAATGGTGGTCAATCGGGCGACCGGTGAATAAATATCAAAGAAATCATCATCTTCCTTTTGAGTATAACCCTTGGCCATAAGCCTTGCCTTGTACCTCTCGATAGTACCATCAGCCCTAAGCTTTTTCTTGAACACCCATTTACACCCTATAGGCTTGTACCCATAGGGACGATCAACTATTTCTCAAGTTCCATTAGACATAACAGAATGCATCTCACTCCGTACTGCTTCCTTTCATAAGTCAGCATCAGGAGAGGAATATGTCTCTTCCATGGTTGTTGGTGTATCATCCACAAAGTACACAATATAGTCATCACCAAAAGACTTTGCAGTCCTCCATCTTTTGCTTTTTCTGGTGACTATAATATCATCCTCCTCAGGATTTTGCACATATTTCTCAGTTTGTTCTATCGGAGTAAAATTTTTATGTTCATGAGGAATTATAAATTCATGACCAGTTATGCTAGGTGCATTTTTCATAGGAAACTCATTCTCAAAAAATATAGCGTCTCTAGATTCCATAATTATATCAACATCCATCTTAGGAACACTAGAATTTATAATTAAAAATCTATAACCCACGCTGTGAATAGCATAACCAAGAAAGATACAATCAACAATCTTTGGTCCAAGCTTTCGCTTTTTGTTTATTGGTACATTCACCTTTGCCAAACAACCCCAAGTTCGCAGGTAAAAGAGATTTAATCTCTTCTTCTCCCATTCCTCGAATGGTGTAATTTCTTTGTTCTTTGTAGGCACTCTATTCAGGACATGACACACTGTCAATGTAGCATCACCCCACTATTCTTAGATAGTCCCGCAGTCTCTAACATGTCATTAACCAAATCAGTTAGAGTGCGGTTCTTTCTCTCTGCAATCCCATTGGACTGTGGTGAGTATGGTGACGTCCTCTCATGAATAATTCCATGCACCGCGCAAAACTCAGAAAATTCATTTGAGAAATATTCCCCCCCCCCCCGCGATCGGACCGCAAACGCTTGATTTTCTTCTCAAGTTGATTTTCTACCTCAGCTTTATAGACCTTAAAATAATACAACGCTTTATTTTTAGTTTTCAATAAATACACATAGCAAAATCTAGTACAATCATCTATAAATGTCATGAAGTATCGTCTACCGCCTTTAGTCAATTCGCCATTCATTTCGCATAAATCAGAATGAACGAGTTCTAATGGTGCCAAGTTCTCGCCTCAGCAGCCTTGTGAGGCTTGCACGGTTGCTTCGATTGCACACACACCGGCACTTAGAATCTTTGACTAAGTTAAATTTTGGGATTAAATTCAGATTTGCTAGCCTCGTGAGACAGCCAAAATTAATGTGACAAAGTCGTGAATGTCAAATATTCGACTCTTCCGAAACATTAACAATGTTCACCACTTTATTACACACATCATTAAGCAAAGATAAGCGGAACAAGCCTCCGCAATTATAACATTTTCCAACAAATATTTCATCTCTCGACACAATACATTTATTGGACTCAAGCACAATTTTAAAGCCATCGCGACACATCTGAGAAGCGCTAACAAGATTCTTCTTGATGGAGGGGACATGCTACACGTTCTTTAATAGCACCGTCTTTTCCGAAGTAAACTTCAGAACGACCGTACCAGCACCAAAAACACGCGCATGCGAACTGTTTCCCATCAGCAAGGCTCCACTCCTGCCGGTCTAATAGGAAATAAACAAAGAAACATTAGCACACACATGAATATTAGCACCGTTATCCATCCACCACTCAGGTGAAAGACAAACTGAAAGAACAAAAGGTAAAGAATTACCATACCCAGATGTTCCTTCTCCAGTCTCGCTAATCATCATATTTGTTGATTTCTTTTTTTGCTTATATTTCCGGTCTGGGCACGCACTTGCCCAATGCTCATCACTCCCACAAACAAAGCAACCTCCACCTTTCTTGTTGTTTTTCTTCTTAAACTGTGCAGTTTGCTTAGGCTTTGCATTGTTGTTCTCTTGCATGTTCTTCTTTTTATTACGAGATGCAAATGAGTTTTTCTTCTGCACCATATTGGCAGCGGAAGACACAACTTCTTTTCCACGATTGTCTTTTGCTCTCGCCCTCTCCTCAACATCAAGAGATCCGATAAGTTCAGCCACGCTAAACTCCTGTCTCTTGTGTTTTAGAGAGGTAGTAAAATTCCTCCAAGTAGGTGGCAGCTTAGCGATTATACCGCCGGCCATAAACTTGTCGGGAACAAACATGGGAAATGTTCTAGTTCCTTTGCTGGCGTCTGTATCTCATGAGCCTGTTCGACCACAGAATAGTTTTCAACCATTTTGTAGTCATACAGCTACTCCATAAGGTACAACTCACTGCCAACATCAGAAACTCCAAACTTTGCTATAAGAGCATCCCATAACTCTTTGCCTGATGTGCAAGATATGTAGTTTTTCTCATACTTAGGATGAAGTGCACTGATCACGGTGCCTCGAAACAGGTTATCGACAGCTAAGAACTTTTTCTCCTCTTTAGGAGTAAACTGATCAGGCTTCCCCTGTGCGGTGTGATAACAGTTCATCACAGTCAACCACAATACCATCTTGGCACGCCATATCATGAAATTATTGACATCAAAATTATTTGGCTTCAAAGCAGCAGCAAAACCACTAATAGAAAAATGCCTAATATTAGGTTTTTGGATTGTTAGATATTTAGGCATTTTCATTATCAGTTCAATCCAGAAAAATAACATCAGCAGGTTTGTGATGACATATATGTGCATGTATATATCAATAACGAACGCTACCACATGTAGAGATAACATACAGATCGATGTAGTAAGAATATAAAATACAGTAATCTTAGAGATAAGATTGTACCCAGCAGAGGGTCTCATGTCGAGGGCATCGGAGGCTCCATTCGCACTAGTCGACATAGTGCGTTGCTCGAAGTCGTGGACCACAGTCGATGGAGGACGGTGTTCACAGTGCAGTCCCACGAACAGATCACTAGGAAGAAGACACCTTGCGGTTCCGTAGGTAATCACCAGAAAGAAGACGTACGTGGACGAGCAGTCGCGGATCGCTCTCCAAAAACCTAATCGCCTCGCACCCCGTGCAAGGTTCTCTGGCGGACGAGAGTTCCGGAGGCACTGCTCTCCCGCTACTCCGTGCGCGCAGAGGTACGGGACGGGGAAGCCAGAGGGCTGCTGAGATGTGGTTTCTCTCGAGAATGGTTGTAGAAGACGAAGATCTGGACTGACGGAGGACTCCGGATATATGGCTGCGATGGGAAGGGAGAGAGGCAACGGAGAATCCCAGGAGACGAGACGGGGAAGCGAAAAGGACGGTAACTGACGCAATCAGTTCGTCTCCACAATCAAAGGGAGAAACTTCCGTAATTATGTGGATTAAGTAGCAAAAGACTGGCCACGGGCGCGGGCGGGCGCGCACGTGTGGCACGTCTTTGTCCTCTTCTCAGCTTCTTAATTTGGATGAATAATTTCCAACCATATAAGCTGAGTTAACATTCAGTCAAAATCCTGTATGGTATTAAACCATACAATATTTAATGTTACGTACCATAAAATTTTATTTGATTTATTAAATATTATGTGGGCCAAGCCCATATTATATCCAACAGGTGTTAGGCGCATTCCGGGCCCTACAACAGCCTCACGGCACATGATGGGTTTTGCGATGGTGTTGGCTGCTGCCAGGTTGCGCTCACGGGCAACATGTCAAACTATGACGCAGATTTCGTTCGTCGATACAACACTACCAACATGAGCACCACAGATGGCGCAGAGTACTGTGGCTGTGCTGTGATGATGGAGGCTCGAGCATTCCATTTTCGCACAACATATGTTAACACGACAGAGTTCTGGAAAGAAAACGATGGCCGTGTCCCAGTGATCTTGAACTGGGCAGTGGGCAACGAGACCTATGATATTGCAAAGACAAATGTAACTTCGTATGCTTGTGTTAGCAATAACAGCACATGCATTGATTCAGTCAATGGTCCAGGCTACCTCTGCAACTGCACTAAAGGCTACCATGGCAACCCTTACCTTCCCGATGGATGCCAAGGTTCATATTGGAGTATATCTTTGATTGATGCATTCAAGCATTTTATGTCTCACTTTTTATCCTTGCACAGCAGATCTCTAAATATGATATTGTGTGTTTGCAGATATTGATGAGTGTGCGGCTGTCAACTTTCCACCTCCATGCCCTGGGCATTGCAAGAACACAAACGGGAGTTTCATTTGTCCAGATGAAAAGCCTCCAAGTTCCTTACGCTATGGCACTGTGGTCCTAATTGTCGGTAAATCACTCTGCCTCCCTCTTTTTTCCCCATGGATTTAGGCCCGGTTTGATTCAGCTTTCTGGGAAGCTTTTTGGCTTTTGAAAGGTCCCAAAGCTGAGGTCGAAAAGCTTTCAGGAAGCCCAAACAAACAGGCCCTTAATCCACCCATGATTGAATTGGAAATTTGGAATAGCAACAGTCTGAAAACTGCATGCACAGGTCCAAGCATCGGGGTTGTAATTGTGGTCATAGCCATCACCTGCACGTACCTGATCCTTGAAAGGAAGAAGCTGTCCAACTTCAAGCAGAAGTATTTCCAACAACATGGTGGGATGATGTTGCTACAAGAGATAAGCCTAAAGCAAGGAACTGGCTTCTCCATCTTTCACAGAAGCAGAGCTCATTGAGGCAACCGACAAGTTTGATGACAAGAACATCCTCGGCCGTGGTGGCCATGGCACCGTCTACAAGGGCTTGCTCAAGGATGGTAGTCTCATCGCCGTCAAACGGTGTGTATCGATGACCAGTGAGCAGAAGAAGAAGGAGTTCGGCAAAGAAATGCTCATCCTTTCCCAGATCAACCACAAGAACATTGTCAAGCTGCTGGGCTGCTGCCTTGAAGTAGAGGTCCCGATGCTGGTTTACGAGTTTATCCCCAATGGCACACTGTTTCAGTTCATCCATGGTGACAATGGCTCTCGCAACATCCCCTTCTCAGCCCGTGTTTAGTTCAAAAAAAAAGTTCCAAAAAAGTGCTACAGTACCATCACGTCAAATCTTACGATACGTGCATGGAGCATTAAATGTAGACGAAAAAAACTAAATGCACAGTTTGGTTGGAAATCGCGAGACGAATATTTTGAGCCTAATTAGTTCATGATTGAACACTAATTGTCAAATAAAAACGAAAAGTGCTACAATAACCAAATTCCAAACTTTTCAACAACTAAACACGGGCTCAACTCGGATACGCATTGCCCTCGAGTCTGCCCTGGCCTTATCCTACCTTCACTCATGGGCATCGCCGCCAATTCTTCACGGTGATGTCAAATCTTCCAACATACTTCTGGACGAGAACTACGAGGCAAAGGTATCAGACTCTGGGGCCTCAATACTAGCACCGGTGACAAGTCGAGTTCATGACTCGTGCGAGGGACTTGCGGGTACCTAGATCCCGAGTACATGCAGACTGCCGGTGACGGCACAAGAGCGGCGCCAACAAGCTGCACCGGCGAAGACGGCGTTCAATCTGGAAGGTCCTGAGAATGAGAGGAGCCTTTCGCTGCGCTTCTTGAACGCCATGAAGGAAGACAGGCTCGTGGACATCATTGACAGCCGCATCAAGGCTGATGGTAGCGACAATAATGGGCTGCTCGAGGAGGTCGCGGAGCTTGCGAGGCAATGCCTGGATATGATCGGCGAGAGGCGAGAGGCGGCCAGCAATGAGAGATGTCGCCGAGAAGCTGGACCGGCTGACCAAGGTCATGCAGCAGCAGCACCCATGGGTGCCAGCGCAGCATAATCCGGAAGATGTGGAGAGCCTGCTTGGGGAGTCGTCGGTGGCCAGATTAGAGATGATCCGCACCGGAAATTTCACGATGGAGAAGAGGATTGTGCAAGGGTTGCCGGACTCTGGGCGTTAGATTAGGCCCTACAACACCACGTATTTTCGGTGATAATCCTATTCTTATGCAGAATGCATAGAACACACGTGTGTTTTGCCAAAAAAAAATAACACATGAATTTTGTATCCGTTCATCGTGCGTTGCGATTTGTGCTAGCGCCTCCTCCGCACACGGGCTGAGCTGTGGGCTGCGGCGGCCTTTTTATTTTTATTTTTAAATCTCGGGAGTCACGCCGTTTTAGAGGCTGGGAGTGGGGAACCTGCGCGGCGGATGGGGGCCGGATGGTCGCCGGCTGCTCCCGTTGCCCCTCCCCGTGTGACCGTGCCTCTCCCTTGCCGCACCGCTCCCTTCCCTTCCCGGGGCGAGATCCGGTGGCTGGTGCGCCGGCCCTCCTCGTGGGATTCGTCGAAATCCATTGTTTTTGTGGGTCGTTGCTCTCATTTTGGCCGCGGCATTGTCTTCAGCGGGCGGTGGCCGCGTGTTCTCGTTGTTGGCCGCGGCGTTGTTTGAGGCCGCGGCTGCGGCGTTGTCTCAGGCGGCGGCGGTCGTTCCTTTTTTTAGTTGGCGTTTTTCCGAGGCACCGGCGACAACGTTGACCGAGGTAGCGGCTGCGGCGGCGTTATCTGAGGAGGCGGCGGCGGCGGCAGCGGCATCCCCCACGGTGCCGTTCTATTCTCTTTTGGTTTGTTCGAAATTTCGAATATGTTCTGCGGTTTAGTCAGTGGCGGCGTTTGGTTGCGGGCTTGGTCGGGGCAAGCTCGTCAGCAAGTTCTGTTCTCGTCTGCAATTCGTCAAATACCTGTTAGGTGGGGGAGACGTAGCTGAGCCTTGGTTGCCGTAGCTTCCTGTTATCCTGTTGCTGCACAGACTGGGAGCAAGGCGTTTCGTAATTAGTTTGTGTGCTGCACAAACAGCTAGAATCCAAAATTACATCCAGAAAAAGTATCGGTGGAGGTGGAGGTGGACTTAGGGCGTGTTTGGGACTTGTGTGCTGCACAAACAGCTAGAATCCAAAATTACATCCAGAAAAAGTATCGGTGGAGGTGGAGGTGGACTTAACAGCACGAAAATCTCATATTTGGTTGTTGCAGCTTTGTTAACTTGCCTGAAACTCAGGGTAATTGTGTCAATTGACCGTTGCTGATTGTTTATGCAGTCGATCAGGCACTTTTTTGTGCTACTATGCATTGTACACTCTCTTAAAAACAAATGCTCTGATAATTCAACTGCTTTTTATAGCTATAGAAATCAGACGCTTTGCTCTTGTTGCAATGCTTCTTTTGATTGAACATAATTTTATTTCGAATCGGGCTGTTTTTTTTATTGAACACAATTCCACATTTTGATTGAACATAATCGTGTTGTTTTTACAGCTTTTCACTGAATAAAAACAAAGTACATAGGAGAGGGAGAGGCTAAATGAAATTAGATTGTACAAAGAGGAATATGAAGGTGAATATACAGCAGCCTGTTTTCAGACAATTAAACAAGTCAAGTCCATAGTTTAGCTTGTTTAACAAACTCCAGCGCTTAGTGATTCCTGGGTTTCCTGAATTCTGCATTTTTCTTTAGGATGAACTCTTGTGTACCAAATTAACCTCTGCACTTGAGGGGCACCATTTCATTGCATATTTGCCAAATAATCAAGTTGGGGAAATTCCCCTTGCTCTTTGCCTGTCATACTGTCAATGCCTGTATGTCCCTTGGGGTTCAGAGCTAAAAGGAGGTGAATATACAAGCCTGTGTTTTAACAAAAACCATGTCTTCAGTTTAGTTCAACAGGCTCCAGAGAACAGTTAGTCCTCAGGCTTCATTTTGTGTGGAGAAATTAGTCTGTACTAAATTAACCTCTGCACCTGGTCTCTAATTCATTGCATATGTGCCAAATAATTGAGGTTGGGAAATGCTCCGTACTAGTTTAGTTTTTTTTAGCCCCATACTCTTCACCTGTCAGTGCCCATATCCGCTAACTATCGCTGTATAGTTGTATTTTTCTGCCACATCTAGATCTGTGAAGTCACAAGGCTGTGGGGTTGCCGGTTGCCACACGGCGACATTGGAGTTGTTGAGTCCTGCTGTATCTCTTTGTCCCCAGTGTAAGAATCTCCTAGAAAGAAAAACTCGGGCTTGGAAAAATGCCACTGCTGCTTTTAATATCCAACGCTGGGCTGACTAGGGCCATCCCCCATTAGGATACTTTGAACTGTGAAGTTGTTTGCACTGGGACAACAACTGGTGCTTTGTTGAGTTTTTATCATTTTTGGCTTTTCTATTTGCACACAAGTACAATATAATTGCATTATCAAATAGTAATAGTTGCACTAATACAAATGTGCAATTTTTTTGTGTATTGTCTGAATTTTTCAGCATCATTTAGATGGTTTATTCTTTACTCAGTAGAAATGATTATGCCTTCATTGTTATGCAGTTCATAATGTAGATGTACCATTTTTTTATTGCACATTTATTAGTAGTAAATTGCACACTTTAACTACTGCAATTATGGTGTGTAACATGTGTAATATCTGGTCTTTATAAATAACTTTGTCACTATTTTAGTTAACTTAGAGCATGCAATTGTTCTTGCTTTAGGGCATCGATATTCTTCTGGATGGGCTATTTGGGACTAGAAATGGGTCTTTTGTTTCAGTGTAAGCACTAGACAGTACATTTTTAAGGAGTGCATCTCATTTCTATTTTAATACAAGTCTTCTCTTTAAGGAATATATCTAATTCGTCTTGAGAATTAGTGTGTGTTTGTGTCTTTAGAATGCATTTGTGAAGCTGGTAGGGTAAAAACTTTGTAGTGGTGCCAAAATGCTAATATGAGGCCCAACATATATTTCCACATTTTTAATTTGAACATTCTCCAGCTAATCTGAATGCACGATAATTAGTTTGGGTCTGACGTTGCCGTTGCAGCTTCAGTGTAAGAACCAGTCATTTTCCTGATCCTACACTTATTGAAAGTCATGAGTTTACTTTGTTGTTGTACAGGTTGTCTATATACTTTGTGCCTGCCCACACCAAGTTTTTGTCATTGTTCTTTCATAGAAAAAAATTTCTATTGTGATTTGTGCTAACACATCTTGAACTTTGTTAATTGTGATTTGTGCTAGCACACTCCTCTTATTTGTCCTTGTCCTTTCATAGAAAAAAATTGTCTCTTGTGATTTGTGCTAACACATCTTGAATTCTGTTAATTGTGATTTTGTGCTAACTACATGCAGTAACAAAGGCATTTGTTTGTGGTTGTGGACTAGGATTTTCATGCCAGGGGTTAGCTGGCTGATAACTGAGTGTTACTGCATGTAGTTGCACTAGTATTGTTGACATCACTACTCATGCAAAAGCTATTTGACTATGAATGACATTTTCTAGTTGATAGAGGATAGGATCCTAAGTAAGTAGATTATAGGTGGCCATGTTAACACATGATATTTAACTAAGCTCACATGATATTTTCTTTTTTGGTTCTTGCGTGCTTGTAGAAGTGCTGGGTTAGCTACTTGATTTGGTTAGGGCAAAGTTAATCGAAGTGGGTAGGGAAGTGATTCAAATCAACTAATTTATTAGGTTTGTGTGTTATCCATCCAGAGTGCACAATATCAGAAGCTCTGTATGAGATAGATAGATATCTGATGTCATTTCAGACTTAGGTGGTATCCTACATATTTTGGCACTTCTTTTGTTTGTATTCTCTTAATTCAGCATTAAGTCCATTCTGCTGCATCATAGATTTCATTAGAGGTCACTTTTGGACTGCAGTTTTGAAGTTATTATATAAATGTTCTCACAATGAAGTTGTTTACATAAGTTCTCACAATAAAGGTCCGTAGTGAGCCAACCTGGAACGCCAAAGGCTCGTCCAACTGCCTTAAAATCAAGGGTGAGCCATTTGAACATAAGTTTTGTGCCTACTCAAACAAATTTTTTTCCTTGTCATTTGTGTTGGGATGTGTGTCAGATTATGTTCATTCATAGTCACTTCTGTCCTTGCAGCACACCACAGTCCACGACACTAGTTGATTTTTTTTGTATTTGGGAGGAGTTGCTTGTGTCTTTGTGTGTATGTGTGTGGAGGAGGCACAGGTGTGTCAGTGTTACCATGGTTTGCTTGCCTCTAAATCCTAATTGATGCACATTCTTTGCTTAAGCTGCAGTAGCCATCATGCCTAATTGAGCTCGGTCCCTCCACTAACAATGACATTGATGAAATATTTTTGTTTTACCCTGTACTGCTTGTGTATAGCCTCATCCTCCTGTAGTTTTGGATAGCTAGGCTGTCTTGTGGCTGTTGTAGTGGAATAGTAGGAGCTCACATCTTTTAATTGTGTGTTGCATATACGCATACACTATACAAGAAAGCTATGTTTAGTATCCATTTCTTGATTGCACATTTATAAGTAATAAATTGCACACTTAAAATACTGCAATTATGGTGTTTAACATGTGCAATATCTAGTCTTTATATATAACTTTGGCACTATTTTGTATGGGAGGCGTGCGTCGCAGCTGCTGAAGGAGATTGACTCCTCTGCGGCTGGTCAGCTTGCGCCATTCAACGTAATTCCCGCTTCTCTGTACTCACCTGCAGTTATTAGTTTGGAATCAGAGTGATTACTGCTTTTTATCTCGTTTGTGTCTGTGGCAGGCCGCAATTTTGTATGATCTAGTGTGTTCTGTGTTCGATGGGTGAAATTGCGTTAGAAAACCTTTTGTATCCTCAGTCGAAAGTATTGCTTTGGTAGCACCTAAAAAATCATAAATCGTCAAATCAAATATTGTTGGTTTGGCTGACAGATGTTCCTGCAAAGTTATATAAATTTTTTGAGCTACTGAGCCAGTGCCTTTTAGACTCTTCTCCCTTCTAAACATGTTAGTTAGTATGTGCTATCCAAATTTGGAAGAAACTCGTATTGGACCTGGACAACTGGTTTAATTCTCCATCAGGTTAGACCCTGTCCATACCTATGGATTTACATAAAAAAGAGATCACTACATGTTTCATTATTTCATAATCATATTTTTTTACCATGTGTATTTTGATATGGATGTAAACAATTACGTGTTATGACATCTTCAGAAGCAAACTAAGGCTACTAGCTGCAATATTGTTTACTTGTCATTATATAGTGCAAAAAAGGTTGAAAATATTTATACTACTCTTCCATTATTAGAAGCAGTGTGACTTTGACAGCAACAGTTCCTTTTAGTTTCTTTTGTACCTAACATGTAATCTCTGAAAATGTGCAGACTGATGTGTTTGATCAGGTGATTAGAGTGCAGTGAGCACAATTCATAATTTCAATCACTGATCAGGTAAATTGTACCCTACATTCCTACTAGAATGTTGACCATCTGGATCCAAAGTTACCCTGATTGATAGACATTTCCAATGCACAGTTTACTGACAAGGCCTGGCTTATGACAGGAAAATGGTGGAGCAAAACTTAGATATTGAGACAACTAGAAATGAGGATCACTATGGTGCAGCTATCCACCATCTTTCCCTGCTCCGTAACAAAAGATGCCTTATGGCTTACATGTACATAACTAAAAGTTCTCAGATGAGCTAACTTTTTGTTTCTCTGTTTTATGCTGATAGCACATGCTTAACTTTGATTTTGCGTGTACTTTAGCTGAATGAATTCTATCCAAACAGGTACAATCGAGCAGAAGTTATTCAGAGTTTTAGATGGAAAGTTGGCCCTGTGCTTCCTCATGACATACAAGAAAAGCTCCATTTCTCAGAGAAAGAGTACTTCAAGAACCACTCTGCAGCCATTAAATCATACATATCGGGGATGGATATAGATTTGACAGTAGTATGGTGTTTTTCTATTTCTTATGCTTTACTCGGGATGAGAGATTTATCAGACTTCTAATACCCTTTATTACAGGACATGGTTCCTCCCAAGGATCCTTACATTCAGGTTCGGGTGCTGGAGGACATTGGTGAAGTATCTCTTGGTGACCATTCTGTATCATTGACCAAGACCTCACTCCATTTCCTAAGGCGCACAGATGCTGAACAATTTATATCACAGGTTTGCTGTCTGTTTCTTTGTGATAGCTACCAACTTTGAAGCATTTTGTTCTGTACTTGGACCTGCTTCTTAAACTTTGCATCTGTGAACTGATTATCTTACAAGATGTGTGGCGCTTGTTCTCTTCAGTGCTGCTGCCTGATGGAATATCACCCTTGTGATGCTTGAAGAGACTATTTTCAACAATGAAAGGACATGTCATCCTGGGTCTGAAGGGACCAGGTACATGAGACGTGTACCAGGGAGCTTCTAACTAGACATGTTCTGTACCAGGGAGCTTCTTGTAACTAGTCGTAGGTGATGATTACTTGCTCTAGATAAATGAGTGAAGTTTATAATATCTCTGTTAGTGACAATTTTCTTCATGATGTATTACTTTTATAGTAGATCTTACAACTCTGTTTATATGTGGATGCCTTTTGGTCAGTGTGCCATCTAAGAAAGCAGATGTTGATAACAGTTTTACTTGTGTATTAACATTTAGTTTTGCTCGACTTAGAAACTTATTTTTCCTATGCACAAGTTTGATTTACTTCTTGCACTCAATGCTGTAAAATCACAGTTCTCTCAGAGTTCACATTCTAACTTGCTCTTGCAGAAGCTGGTTCATTCCACCTCTGTATCACATCGTAGTGACCTTTCCATCTTTGCCATGAAGCAAGATTAGTGCACTTCTTGCAGGAAAGTTCCTGCTAGCCAGATTTATGTATTGTTCTGAACATCACATAGTTAAGGTTGCCATCTAAGAAAGTAGATGTTGATAACAGTTAAGGTTGTAGTACAGTCTGTGTCTGTGATTGCTTCCTGCTGTTTCTCTGTTGTGTTGCCATCTATGACTCTATTCTTGGCTCTCGCTCAGTAATTCCAATGAGTGCCGAATGTGTGCGCCGCGCTAATCTGAATCTCTGCTCGACGCACTCTGAATGCAATTTGGACATGTCGCAAGCTCTGTTGTTTTTCCTTTTCTGAATGCAATTTGGACGAGTCGCAATCTCTGTTATTTTTTGTTTTCGGAAATGAAGCTCTGCTTTGAATAACCGTTTGGTTGTCAGTTGCCAGCATTAGTGTTACAGTGTGTCACATGTGTATTGTAATTGGTTAATTGCGTTACTCGTGTTTATCCTTAAGTGAAACTTGTGAGCATTCTGATTGATCCTACAGGTGCTAGAGAAGCTCCCAGTGTCCCATGTGTTTTTAGGCAGCCAACAATCGTGTGCTAGCTTCTTCTAAAACACATGTTTTTTTATCTATTGGAATTCGTGTGTTTTTTAAGCAGCCAACAACTATGTGCTAGCTTTGGCTAAAACACATGATTTTTCCTCTGTTATAAATCGTGTGTTTTGCAGCTAGTAAACAACCATATGCTACATTTTGCTGAAACATATGGTTATTGGGTAGACAAACTCATTCTTATGTGTTTCTTAGTAATAATGGAATGCCAAAATTCATACTATTTTTTTAGTCTGTCTATTCAACAACCATGTGTTTCAACAAAATATAGCACATGGTTGTTTGCTAGCTACAAAATATACAATTTATAACAGAAGAAAAACCATGTGTTTTAGCACAAGCTAGCACATGGTTGTTGGTTGCTTACATAACACATGATTTCCAATAGAGAAGAGACCATGTGTTTTAGCATAAGGTATCACACGTTTTTAAAGAGCTGCAAGGTTTATTCGCTGCTCCCTCTATGCTTGACGCTTCAGACGCACCTCCAGTCTGGACCTCTTGAGCATCCACAGGCCGCTCAGAGGTTTCAGGCTCATGGGATGCACTATCCTCTTCAATACATAAAATTTTCTCACTGACCATGGTAGCATCACTGTCGTTAGCAACTTCTGGGATGCACCTTCCAGCAATGACTCGGAGCCCGTGGTTTCACCGGTTAGCACTTCATCAGTTTCCTCCGTGTTCAAGGAAACCTCTTTAGAATTGGGGGATGATGAAGGAACAGAGGCAGCTAGGCGATCATTGATTCCTCTATCACCATCAAACGTAAACCAGTTTGAATTCGTGAAGAGGGAACTGCTGCAGAATGCGCACACTATAAGCCATCTTATTTCTTGTAAGATTTAGGTCACTCAAAAATATTAATTACCTGTCCTGATCATCTCCAAACGCAATGAAGATATTACTACTTCAGCTGACTCATCATCAAAGTAGACATCCTGAAATACATGGACAGGAATAAGCTCATAGATAATCCATGTTTGTTATAGCATGATACAATATGTTTTTAATTATCAAATCAAAAGTATTGACCATTTACCAATCTTACATTGACTGTATTGAAGTAAAACAATAGAAATATTTACATAAGTATACCTCGTCATCTCGTTCGTGGGATCCTTGTGCCTGCAATAATCAAACATGAAATATGTTATAATGTTAGCAATGAAGGTAATATTAGTATATTACAGTTATATGGGAGAATCCCAAGGTTTTATTTTTACATGGTTGAAATGTTTAGTTGTAAAACAACAACATTGAAGATATTATAACATATTCAGAAATTGTATATATACACTACTGTTCATAAATGAGAATACACATCGGTCATTTACACCGACCGCTTTTCATCTAACAATAATTTTGATCAGAAACAAATTCTTATTCAAACCTGGATTAACATGTGATTCAACTAATCAAAATGTGAGTAGAAAATTTAAATAGTTTATTGTCTAATCTAGTCTAAATGAAGGGACTTGCTATATTTTAGGTGCCTGGAATATGGCTTTTGTTCAGGCGACAGTTGCCAGACATCCAACGGTAACCATATGAGCCTAGCATTTCTGCTATTCACATTGAATGGGGCTTTAGATATTGACCCAACAGCACAGAGAACTGCATATAGAATTTGGCCTTCTCTTGAATGGGGCTTTAGATATTGAATGTATACCCCAAGCAAACCCCTGCTACAAGAAACGAAAGGTATTTACATGTAGAATTTGTCCTTCTCTTGAATTCATCTCCATGTCCTTTGTTCTGTAATGATGGAAAGCTGAATCTGTAGTCAGAGAGCCACCATTTTCTTAATTTTTAGCACCTTGATGATGATTTGTTGAGGACAGTATTGCTTGGTACTGCAAATTCACTATAGTGGGATTAGTATTTGATGATTTATTGAGGACACACTCAAATTTAGATAGAAGACATGTCACGAATTGCATAGAAATGAAGGCATACTCATTTGTACTGAGTAGTAAACAATGCACCATCTATACAATGTTGAAAAATTAAGAGCATACATAAGAAAAATTACACATTTTTATTACTGCAACTAATACGTTTTTTGTAGTGCAATTGTATTGTATATGTATGCAATTGGAAAAGGCTCACAATCAACTAACACATAGACTTTGCATGTGCTTTCCCTGATTACATACCACATAGTATCCACCTCCTCATCGTATAAATCATGAAAGGTAGGGGCTTGACATAACTAGCCACACATATTTCCATACCCAGCCCTCTCCTTTAGACACTAAAATGTGAACAAGAAATGGCAAAAAACTGATATATACACAAAAACACAAATACAATAATATGGCTATGAGAGTAATGACAGTGTGTGCAGAAATAATGACTAAAGCGAGCTAATGAGAAGGTGACAAAGAGAAGGCGAGAAGTGCTTAATGAAGAATTGCACAATTGTTCGGGTCAAAAAAAAATTCGAGTAAAAAAAATTGCACAATTGAAATAGTTCAATTAGTACTTTCTGTTAATGCAATTATACTATACATGTATATAATTAAAAAATCCGGCTCATGCAAGTGAAACCTGCTGAGAATAAAGTTGTTTAAGGATTGCTACCCGTGGCACTATCACTACAACTAGCAGTTTTAGCGACATTTCACAAAGACAACCAAAGACAGCCAGGTTTCACAAACTAGGACACAACCAGACCTATTTGAATAACAACTGACCTATTTTAGTACTTATTACTAATTTGAAGAACCATAGAAGTATAGCACTGAAATCCTACTGAAGAATAGAGTAAGAACAAAATACCTTTGGTGGAGCCATTGGATATTCTTCAGGCAAGAATAACTTGACCTTCAAAAACTCCTCCTGCAAGTAGTCAAATCAAAGTTACTAGAGACCATATTAGAAAGCACAAAAATGACAAAAACCAATGCTGTCTTTCCCTAAAAATTAACTATGGAAAAAACACAAAATATCTTGGGAAATGAAGCAGACATGCACAACACAGGGAAAGCCAGCAAGCATGACTTGTTTATCAGCATCAACAAAGATAGAATGACAATCTGGGACACAACCATAGTACCAATCAGGCGATCAAGTCTATGTTTGTTTGGAACCTGAACAAGATATCATCTGGGTAGTTGTTTTCTAATCTGCTGGCCACAAAAACAGCTAAGAACCTAGAGACATAAACCTCTGATGACAAGACAATGAACACTTCGCTCTAGCCTCATCAGTGCATCATCATCATCCACTAACATAATCACATTCACATGTGCTCACGAATTAACAATCCCCTCCATCATTATAAGCTTCAGTTCGGCATCAAATTCAAAGCAGGCACGGCCCCTCCTCTCTTGTCACTCTCTGTCACATATACACATGCAATCTCAGGAGCCCCAATTATCTAACCAACCATAAATTCCTCAATCCTACCCCCGCTGCTACAATCTCAGTTCCTGTCTAGCATTTCCTCACAAGAAAGAAACAAGGGCCACACCTACAGGGCCTAGGGCCTTCAGCCACAGCCCACAGCAGCACAAAGGTCAAGCAAGAAGAAAAAAGAAACAACACTCCTTGCTATGTCTCTCTCTCTCTCTTATCTTCCTCCTGTGTCCTATTTTATCAATTCTGGTGGGTTCTGCTCACCAGCCTCCTCCAAGGTACAAAAGCCCTACTAGCACTGTGGACTATGGTGTTTGTGCAGGGACAGAGGTGGCTAGGAATGAGTGGGGAGGAGTAGCAGCGTACATACTCCTACAGTTCAGCTCGTCTTTGAATATAACCTCGCACACAGCCCAACACAAGCTCAGATGAGAACACTGTACAGAAAATATCATGCACAAAAACATAAAAACTTCTACAGAACAAACAAGGATGAGCTTAGCTTCTGGGGTCTTTATTTGCATAAATTACAATAAAACAAAATCACAAAAATGCGGTGTGTTCTAGCACAAATATCTGAAATGTGTCGGCACAAATCACAAGTAACAATTTTTTCTAGAGGAAGACAAGGACAAAAATGTGGTGTGCACTAGCACAAATCACAATAAACAAAGGACAAGGTATGTTAGCACAAATCACAATAAACAATTTTTTCTATGAAAAGACAAGGACAAAAATTTGGTGTGTGTTGCCACAAATCACAAAAAACAATTTTTTTCTATGGAAGGACAAGGACAAAAATGTGGCATGTGCTAGCACAAATCACAAAAACAAAGGACAAGATGTGGAAATGAATATTGATAGTTATTACAAATTGTATTCAAACAATGTAATGCCAGTTATACTCATGAGGTAAATCAAAATTTCACATATTGCATATTATGACAACTAAAATTGCGGTGCTACATACTCGCAATTTACACTATTCCTGATTGCAACTAATGAAATTTGTGTTTTATTTGTATGTTTTCATGAACAGGAGAGTTCAACAGCAGCAGTGAACTACAACTGCTATGGACAAGAACAACAAACACGTGGAATGAATGTGAGATTCAAAATTCATACCTCATTTATAAAAAATATGTGGGCACTAACAAAACATTACAAGTTTATTGTAATGATGAATGCAAATAATTGCAGGTTATATTGTCACAGGGAGATGAGCAGCAATGAGGATTAGCGATTATACTAGCCATGGTCGAGATAGAGTAGTCTGAGTGAGGAGCGGTGCCATGATGAGGATGTCGATTGCCGATGGCAGGCCACTACAGCCCAATGGTGACATCCGGGATCCATCAATCACAATGGAGTGCTTGGTAAGCCTTTGGTACCTGGCCAATCAACAAACTTGGAGTGAGCATCATGTTTCATTGCATAACATGAACTCTGAATCGTAGATACAAGAGAATGAACACAAATGCAAATATAAACTTTACAGACTATAGATTAACACATTCAGAAAGGACATTTGTGAGTTGGGGTGTCAATATACATGCATTTAAGAATCAACAATCTCACTCTTTGCAATCCAGAACAGTTAGTTGGCCTGCTGGATTTTTAAGTATGCCTTGCTGTAGCACCTACCAGTTGGCTAGACCTGCTGTGGCCACCAACAATTTGTTGGGGTTAAAGAAGAGAGGGCGTACCCAGTGCAGAGAGCTCCCGCTCTGTGCGGTGTCTAGGGAAGGGTGTCAGTGGCAAGCCTTACCCTCGCTTGTGCAATGCGAGGAGACCGCGACTCAAACCTCGGACCTTCCGGTCACAGGCGGTAAGACTCTACCGCTTGCACCAGCCCGCCTTTGGTTAAAGAAGAGAGCAGTCCTATAAATTTCACACGCATGGCTCCCTCTTCTACTTTCCCATCTCAGTAGTACCACCATTTCGATTTCACCACCAAATGTTGAACATTGCAAAAGATTTTAAAATAATTTCTACAAACACACCCCTAAGAACTTCTTGTTTGACCTTATCCTCCCAAGAAATACCGTGACGCTTAACTCAGCTAACAAAGAAAAAATGTCGAAAAAATCGCAAGGCCAAGACCATGTGTCCATGTCTAGAGACAAATATGGAAAGACATGAGCAATAACAAAAGGGGCAAGGCCAACACCAACTTAGACCTCTTAAACAATACAGGAAAGTGGGCAAACACTACACACTGTGGAAAAAAGAGGGCAAAACCCACTACTTAGCAGCTCAAAGTTTGAAAAAAGGAGTGGTACAAATCACAACTTCCCATGTAAATAAATCTGGAAAACAAACATATCTAGTTTTGACCCGTTGTAACCAGTATTGCCTCGGTTCTTGGAAAACAAAAAACAAACAGAAAAAATACACAAAGAAAAAAGCAAAGGGCTTGTAGATGATAAGAACAAACCGATATTGAGTGAAAGTCTAGTCTGTGTGGCTCTGGCTCTAAAACTAGAATGAAACCCTGTACAGCCCACTACACCACCACCCAGGTGAACAAAGTTGGAAGGATTGTTGTGGAAGAATGATCCACTTACTAATAGGCAACCCCTGCAAGCAAAATGCGACATAGTTAGAAACAAAGAGAATGGCTACGCTCCAACCACTGTCAACAATATACAGAAATATATTTGTATAATATGCCTTTTGAATAACATGAAACAATTACATACTGCTTGGCTAAGTGATTTGTTAGAATAATGTCGATCATTCCAATTGCATCCTCAGTGTGCTCTAATAATTCTTGACCTAGGCTACCATTTGCAGGAGTCCTAAGAGCAAGAGAAGCAAGTTAACACAAGAAGCAAGTTAACACTTAGGGATAATTATCAACAGCACCTGAAAACAACCTACAGGGAATCACCTAATGTTTTCAGGCTAAATCGAGAAATAAATAATATAACGAGCTCATACAATCAAATTGCATATACTCAGAACTACAATTGCTGTGTTGTATACCTGCAATTTACATTATTCCTATTTGCAATTAATTATCTGAATGTTTTTACAATAGCCAACACAAATTGCATATGCTAAAAAAGCAGCCTCAGCCACAACATGTGGAACCTACAAACACCATAAGCGGTGCAGGCTCCAACTTCAAGTAAAAAAACAAGCACAGTCGCATCCCAATGTCAAACTAAAACATGAACAAGCACTGCACGCAAAACCAGATCTACAGATCCAAAGGAAACACCATTGTTGACCTTAAAAAATATTGCACACAGAAACTGTAACCCATTGGGACATGGACGGCATGGAGGGCTACAAGAGCCGGGGCAAGTACTGCTGCAATGAGCTTTGAGTAGCCCATTGTTAAAGTATATTGCTTTGCAATGGTTGGTTGGATTGGAGATGTGGAGCTGCAAATTAAAAGAGCAGTGTATTACTATATTTATATATCTATACGGACTGGTGAACATCAATCAAGATTATCAAATTAGTGTATATTTAAAAAAATTCAAAGACAAATAAGTGGCGCTGAACATTGAAACAATTGACTATTGCAGATCTGAAATCATCACAAGATATAATGGGACAAACTTTCTCTATATAAAGAAGTGGCTATTGCAGTGAGCACTACCACAGATTGTGCAAGGAACATCTTGATACTTGAGACAACAAAAAGAATGGTCTATATGGTGAGGGAAGAGGTACGTTCTGAGTTTAGTTATTTCATAAGAACATGTTTCTTGCATGTGGCAAAATGAATAAAAATATGGAATAGAGGGAAGCTTGTTCTTACCTAGGAGAGTTCAGTTACTAGTTTCTAGATAACCCTTTGCTTGTAGAGCTTCAAGTTCCCTTTGGCAGCATTCTTTCTATATAGTTGAACACATATTTAAATTACTAAAATTATAACATGCATATATCAAATCAAGAAATGAGTACACAGATGAACAAAGATGCCAACAAAATGGTATTGTTCTGAATTCTGATACAAAACTGCGCAAGAACTCCAGAAGTATGATCCTGGAAATCTACGGAGCTATACTTTCACAGTAATGTGCAAACTTTAGGTAGTGTCATTTTCATCCCAAGCTAGGCATTTCAGCAATCCTTTGGTGGCACACACGTCTGCGAACGGAAACGGAACACCAAGACCACAAATCTAGTTAAATCAACACAAACATTCTTGGTCTACAATTCAGAAACGCAAGGTAATGTTAATCCCAATCGAAGGAAACCAGAACACTGGAAGCCACCACCCCCTGGCCACATAGACATTCCTGCAAACAACAGATGCACCCACACAGACATAATCTGTGTATGTTACTTTCCTAGAGTAGTTTAACAAATTGTCCAGTATGAGCACGAACTCAGCATTTTATTGCTTACAATTATTTTTAATCCTAGTCTCCTACCAGGAAATAAGTTTATTGGACTACTGTTAGTTTGTTGCACATAATTTTTTACTCTGTACTGATGGCTTTTCCTTATTATTTCACTCGGCTATCTATTTGGTGGCTGCAATGTGAAGGCAGAGTGCAACAGATAGTAGGAAATGCAGTAGTTGCGTCCAAAATCAATTAATCAAATTGGATAGCACCCCTAGAATGCCAACAGAGAGAGGAGAGTGACATGCAAGCAATGACTTGTGTTGGAGAAAAAGACAGGCCATGACAGAATGAGGTGAGTGACAGACTGACAGGTAATGGGTGAATGAAGCATTGAAGCTTGTTCGGGTAACTAAATGAAGTGAAGCTCCCATGTCCTCCAACAATTCCATGGACTGACAGAATGTGGATCCCTCCCATGTCCTCCTACCTTCAGAAAATAGTTTCCTACACCAAACACTAACAGAAACAACGCCACGCTTGAGTCGTGCTATAACCTTGCCGCTAAGACCTCCTGGTTTGCCCAATCCATGCTCACTCCCTCCAATGCACTCTTGTTCCATTTGCCCAAATCAATGCATGCACTGCCACAACTTGGGCTCCAGATTTGCTCAACCCGAAATTGACTCGGAAATTGATTCTGTAGCAGAGGGCGAACTCCTCTCCTTGCTCACAGATCACATCCCAACAACACAATAGAACAAGCTCCTCGCACCAGAGGAAGAATCAAGCACTATACCAGGAAAGGGGATCGAGCAAATCCACACCACATCATGAAAGGGGATTGGATAAATCATGCAACCGATGAGAAACACAAAAACAAAGAGGAAGAATAGGGATGAATCACGCACCAGAGGTCCCGACCACCGTTGTCCTGCATGTCGCGGAGGAGCGTCTGGAGGAGCTCGTTGGCGGTGCGGACGCAGGTGTGGAGGTCCACGAGGTCGACGCGTCCGGCGGCGAGCACAACCTGCGTGGCGTTGAGGTCTGCGTGGAGTGCCGCGGAGCCATCCTAGAGGTAGACGATGGTGGCAGCAGGCTTGTTGTAGCTGCTGTAGCAGTAGAGGAGGGAGGGCCCGGTGCCGGAGCAGACGGCGGCGACAGAGACGGCATTAGTGAGTAGCTCACTGGATCCCGCCTCCACCATCGACGAATCCCATGAGGAGGGCCGGCGCACCAGCCACCGGATCTTGCCCTGGGAAGGGAAGGGAGCGGTGCGGCAAGGGAGAGGCACGGTCACACAGGGAGGGGCAACGGGAGCAGTCGGCGACCATTCGACGGGGAGATGGGGGCGACCATCCGCCCCCCATCCGCCGCGCAGGTTCCCCACTCCTAGCCTCGAGAGAAATGAATACAAAATAGCACAACTCCTGAGATTTAAAAAAATAATAAAAAAAAGATAAAAAGGCCGCCGCAGCCCTGAGCCCGTGTGCGGAGGAGGCGCTAGCACGAATCGCAATGCGCGATGGATGGACACAAAATCCATGTGTTTTTTTGTGATAAAACACATGTGTGTTGTATAGCATTCATCATTTTTAGGGAATTTGGTGTTTCTACCTTTATTCCATAGTGCAATGGTGATTTTACCCCTCATTTTTTAACTTTGTTATTTTACCCTCCTTATATTCAAACGAAGCTCCCGTCTACCCCTCCTTTGTAACACAGTCTAAAATTGTTGGATTAACTGGTTAAAAAAGAAAAAAGAAAATGCACCTACACAAAAAGACCATGGTACCCCTCACTCCCTATCTCCTTTGTCACGGTCTCTCGAATCATCCTCGAAGGGAGTCGTGACTCGTGGCTCGACGCCCGGACTCACGCTAGGGTTTCGCTACCTGGCAGCGCGGCAAGCGGCGGCAGCACGGCAAGTGGTGGCGCCGCTCCACCTCCCTTCGGCATGTTTCCCCCTTGGCTCGTCTCCTCCTCCCTTCGGCCCGCTTCCCCTGGTTCGTCTCGTCCTCCCCCGGCGGTGCGGCTACCAGCTGGGAGCGTCGCGTGGGCTCCGCCTGGCCCACTACCCCTGGCTCACGCCCTCGATGGTGCGGCTGGGGGTCTCGATCAGCCCCACCCCGTAGGCTGGAGGACGCAACAGCAGCACTTTACCGACATCTCTAGTTAGGCACCATGGAAGAGCCGGCCACCATGGAAGAGCCTAGGTATATTCAGCAATTTCTGAGATGTGTGCTTCAATGCAGTAGAAAAATTGTCTCGATTAGTAGATGTGTTAACTCGTTTCTTCCCTGCTGTGATTTGTAGGCTAAATCACAGTAAATTGGAACTTGTTGTTAGAGTGCGCTCGTTTTTCAACTTGCCAGACAGTGGTCCAAAAACATGGTGGCAAGGTAGAACTTTGCCAACCAAAGTTGTTGAAACAAATAGCTTTGGGCTGCTGGAGCTAGTTGATTTCGTTGTTGAGCATTGCTTGTGGGGTTCTAAACAGTACATTACCTTGTGGCGTGATTTGGAGAATGATTCTATGGAAATTAAATCTGATGAAAATTTATTAAGTGGTTTCTAATCAATGTAGATGACGGATTAGTATGTATCAATGCTCAGATAAATGATTTTGAGGGGCCATTGCAATTTTCTCCTACAAAGAGAAGGTTTCACCCAACCGTGAGGGCTAGTGTGCTTCTAATTGAGGAAGGCACCAATGAGAGAGCCACAAATGAGAGAGCCACAGATGAAATAGCAACAAACAAAACAACCACAACCCCATCCAAAAAAGACAATATCCACCCAAAAAACGAGAGCTACCACCAAAGAAAGTGCTTCTGAGGCTATTGATGCAGAGGTACTAAGTGATAGCAGCTATGACACTGATTTGGCTGCAGTCAACTTGGAGGAAAAGACTTGTAGCTATCGGGCTTGGCAAGTGTCTGGAAAACCATGCAGCCATACTTTGACTTTCATTGCAAAGATCAGTAGGGAGGTACAAATGGATGAATTTGTCCATGAATACTTCTCTGTTGATAAGTACAGAAAGGCATATGCAAGTAAATTTAATCCAATAACATCCAAACATCAATGGTCCCATGTTGACATAGGCTATAAAATCAACAAACCCAAATTGAGGAGGAAATCTGGGAGGCCAAGAAAATCTAGGATCAACCCATTTGATGAAGTTAGCACAAGCAAGAAAAGAAATGTGTATTCGGAATACAATGAACTAGGCCATACAGCCAAAACTTGCCAAGGAGGTCCTACAGCTAGTCAAAAGAGGAGGCAGTCAACACCACAAGATGGATCAGGACAAGGAATCAATGGCCCAATGTGAGTCGTACATGCATTGCTGTCCAATCCCATTTATTTAGCCTAATTATTCATATTTACTTGTACTAACAATTCTTCGAACAAACATTTACTGCAAGTACAAGTGTTAGTGCAAGTAGTACTGTAACTGGAAGGAAAAGGAGAAGGGGAAGAGGAAGGGGTTCAATAGAGGACAACAATGAGACAATGTATGTGATTCATGGTTGTTGTTCGTTACTATTTTTCTAGCAAATTTGAGCGTTGCCACCTATATTAACTTGCTTTTACTCTATTCTTGTTAAGTGTAAGTGGTACAGGAAGCGGAAGAGGAAGGGGAAGAGGGTCAGGAGAGGCCAACAATGAGACAAAGTAAGATATAGCACATTTGCTTCTCTTTACTACATATTTTAGTAACTTTACTAACATAATTATACTCATTTTTCATACAAAGTGCAAGTGCTCTAGGAAGGGGAACATGAAGAAGCGGGATAGGAGCAACTTTTGGGAGGCTTGCTACTTTGTTGGGTTTCAATGCTTATATATAGCTCACTGCTAGTTGCTTAGGAAACTCACTACTAGTTCCTACTTTTGTTTCACATGTCATTTGGTGTTTCACATATTATTTGGACCTTTCTGTTGGTGTTTGACATGTTATTTGGACCTCTATGTTGGTATTAATATGGTACTGTGATGGCATGTTATATGGATCTGGTTTGTTGCCGTTAATGTAATATGTGTGAAATTAATTTGTTGTGTGATATTAAATTCTGTTTATATAGATTGTCAGCATAAATATTGTCAAATTTTTCTAAAAAAATATGTATACAAAATGTCAACATGCTGATCTAAAATAACGGTAAAAACACAAATAACATAATAAAACAGGGGTAAAAATGCATGGACAAAGTTATCCTTTTGCCAAAAAGTTAATACCGTTACATGGGCTTAACAGACCAGGGGTAGAGTCTCCCTTCGTTTTGAAAAAGCAGGGATAAATCATAAAGTTAAAAAAACGAGGATAAAATCATCATTTCGCTTAAAAACAAAGGTAGAAATGCTTAAACCCCTTTATTTTAAGATCCGATTATCCGGCCTTGTATTAATAAGCAAGAGTACAGAGTTACGAGGCTATATGCACGAGAAGCGCTTCCTTACTTGACAGGCAGCCCCGTGAGGATGAAAGGAACAAGGCTAATTACTCACTAAATGGTGGGCAATCATTACAGGTCGGAGGACTCTTCCCCCGGCCGTGATCCAATCAGAGCATTCATCCTTTATCCTTGTGAAAATCGCCTGCTCTTATCTTCTCTAGCCGTTGAAAACTATTGCGTTTCTTTGCTTCCAAATCTGCCACAAGCTTAGAATTGGTAGTGAGTGTGCTGCTTTTGTGCCGCTTTCGGTCATCGCGAGAAACCATTCCTCTCTCTCATTCTATTGGATCCAGGCAGCTGGGTGTAGGTTGGCACCGTTGCTCCATGTTGCCACTAGTTCCCAGACCTTCCTTGAGTAAGGGCACTCGATGAATAGATGAAGAGAGGTCTCCAGACTTCTTTCACATAAGACGCAAAAATAATTGTTCTTCGAACCCCCCCCCCCCCCCCTTGGCGCACGAGTCGGCAGCTGCGCCGACTGTGACACCTCCGCCCGCGACACCTCTGTAGCACAGGGAAGAAGAATACAGGGGAGCCCACGACACCTCAGCGACCATTGAAGGCACCTGGCGGCCGGCACGAGTGGTGGAGAGCTGTGAGCTGGAGAAGAAGACCGAGCTCAGCAGAAGGCGCTGGAGCAGGAGATGGAAGAGGAGGAGGTGAGCAGATCTGGCACGTTGGTCGGCAGATCTGGCACGGTGGCTCCGGCGTGCCTGCGCTGTGGTGGTTGTGAGGTGAGTCTGACGGTGGAAGAGGCGCTCGCGAGGAAGAGGAGGTGAGCGGACGAGGCGGCAAGAGCTAGCCAAGCCTGACTCCGCTAGAACGAGCGATGCGGGCGTTTCCAGGGAGCCACCAGAACCGTACAAATTGGACTTGTGCAAGCCTGGCTAGCAGGCCCTACAGGGACCAAACAGGCCCAAGTTCCAAGTTGTATTATGCAAGCCTGGCTAGGGGCTAAGCCAGGGAACCAAACACATCCTATACCGCAGGGTCGAAAATTTGAACTTAAACCTAGAAGTTCTGTGCTGTGTAAAATTAGGATCCATGGGCATCTATGTGTAAATGGATCGGATACAGATGGATACCTACGGATACGAATACAGATAGTTTTTTTTTGTCGAGATTTAGATTCTAAGTATGAATAATGGTAGCTGCCAAATAAGATACGAATGTACATCGACTTGATATATATATATCTGACTTTGGAGTTATATGCTTATGTAGATTAAAAAGGGTTCGAACACGTGCAGTGGACTAATGGCCAATTATTTATGTGAAAGTTCTCAACGTATCTTCACTGTAGCAGAATTTGTCAAAGAAACTTTGTGATGACGTGTAGCTATGCCTATGCGCACATCGTAGTTTTTTGTTATAGAACTTTTGAAGTTTTGAGGGGAAGTTGTCGAGGGTATGTCTTTATGCGGTTGTGCGTTGAATTTTGCTCGTTGAGGGGCTAGTTGAGTGGTAAGTGAAATATGGAATACTTTTGCTGCTGGCCACGAGTTTGAATTGTACAATGACGGTAGAAGACGTTTTTGAAGAGTCAACTAAACTGTACCTGAACAGTGATTCATTGACTTGACCAAAGATAGCAGATTGCAAAGTCTAGCATCTACTACCTCCTACTCTCACTTTTTCACGGAGTCAATGAGTCATTTAACAAAATATTACAAAAATACTAATATTTACGAGTTTTAATAAGTGTCGTTAGATGTTAGATGAATTATAGAATATATTTTCACAATTAATCTATCTAGAGATATAAATGGTGATAAAATTTTGTATAAATCTAGTCAAACTTAAAAAAAGTTGACTTAGTCCAAATCTAAAATAACATTCTTTTATAATGATAATAATATATGTAATTTGTATCAATATTTAGTGTGTTACTTTTAAGTTTCTTTTATAATAGTGCAGGTGGGCGATTGAGATGCAAATTAGGGATTACTTTAGACTATTTTTCATAATGCCATATAGCAGGGCTTACTTTGAGTTACTTTTAACAATGTGAAGGTGTGTAATTGAGATGTGAATTAGGGTTTAGAGATTACTTTAGACTATTTTTCATAATGGCATATGTTAGGGTTTACTTTAAGTTACTTTTAACAATGGTGAAGGTGGCATATGCTTGGGTTTCTTTAGATTATTTTAATTAATAATAGACATGGATAATTTAGATGTAAATTTAGAAGGTTACTCTATATTATTTTTCTCGAATATCATATGTGGGTAATTTAGATTAGGACTAGAGGTTACTTATTTTTCAAAGTGATAGTAGTGGGGAGTTTAGATATAGATTTAGGTGGTTATGGTAGAATAATTTTATAATGGTGAAGTTGAGTAATTTTCTAGAATATAAAATAGATCTAATGGGTAATATTGCCATGACAAATTTTCAGACTAGAAATCGATGTATGGAGTATAAAGCATGATTTTAGAAATTATCTGAAACTGGTTTCATATTTTTTTGAGCAAAATTTTTCTATGAACTTGCTAAAATTAACCAGCTCTTGGGATTTTAAATTCCATATTTTTCAAAAAAATTGGGTAGATTTTTAAATATTTATTTCTATAACTTTTTGGTAGAGTATATCTGTTAACATAGTCCAATTTATCTTCCTCGTTACCATATACCGTTGTATAGAACATCTGATGTGACACTACATTGGACTAAACCGTCTTGCAAACTGCCAGTAGTTGCAGTAATTCCAGCTCCAATAGCATATATTTAAGTTGTTGCAGTTCCTACGCCTGACGGATTTCTGTCTAGGACAAAAAAAATAGCAGTTCGGCAAGGCGTCCGTGGTGAAAGACAGCAGTTTGCCCACGTGGTCCGTGGACAACCCAAGTACCCGGGAAAGCCGGCTTTCCTACGTTGGTGCCCATGTGTCAAGGGCAAAAACAACAGCTCGGCAAGGCATCCGTGCTCAAAAATAGCGGTTTGGCTACGTGGTCCCTGGTCAGCTGAAGTCCCCGGGAAAGGCGGCTTCCCAACGCTAGTGCACATGTGTCTAGGGCAAAAAGAGCAGTTCCGCATGGCGTCCGAGCTCCAAAACAGCAGTTTGGCCACGTGTTCCGTGGACAACCCAAGTCCCTGGGAAAGTTGGCTTTCCTACGCCTAATGGATATATGTCCGGGGCAAAAAAAACAGCAGTTCTGCAAGGCGACCCACAATGAAAGACAGCAATTCGACCACGTGGTCTGTGGACAACCCAAGTCCCTAGGAAAGTCGGCTTTCCTACACTGGTGCCCATGTGTCCAGGGCAAAAACAGCAGTTCGGCAAGGCGTTTGTGCTCAAAAACAGCAGTTGGGCCACGTTGTCCATGGACAGCCCAAGTCCCTAGGAAAGCCGACTTTCCTACGTGTGACATATATGTGTCCAGAAAAAAAATAGCGGTTCGACAAGGCGTCCGTGGTGAAAGACAGCGGTTCGGCCACGTGGTCCGTGGACAGCCCAAGTCCCTGAGAAAGGCAGCTGTCCTACGCTGGTGCCCAAGTGTCCGAGGTAAAAGCAGCATTTTGGCAAGGTGTCCGTGCTAAACAGCCTGTTCAGCAGGCCGTAAACGGTCGTGGATTATTTACTGCTGGCTAGTCTGGTGTGAGAGAAAAATATTGTTCCAACTTATAATCCACGATCGTATACGAGCAAGCGAACATGCTGAAAACAGCAGTTCGGCCACATGGTCCGTGGACAACCCAAGTCCCCAGGAAAGCTGGCTTTCCTACGCAGCAGTTCGGCCACATGGTCCGTGGACAACCCAAGTCCCCAGGAAAGCTGGCTTTCCTACGCGTGAGGGATATGTGCCCGGGGCAATAAAATAGCAGTTCGCCAAGGCGTCCACGGTGAAATACAACAGTTGGGCCTCCATGGACAGCCCAAGTCACCAAGAAAGCTGACTTTCCTACGCTGGTGCCCATGTATCCGGGGCAAAAACAGCAGTTCAGCAAGGCGTTCGTGCTCAAAAATAGCAGTTTGGCCACATGGTTCATGGATAGCCCAAGTCCCCGGGAAAGCCGACTTTCCTACGTGTGACGGATATGCCTCACGACACGCGGAAATGGGTCACTAGTGAAGGATAAAGATGACATCGAGGCGAAAACATCACACGCGATGTGGAAACGGCTCACAGCGGGCCGAGAACGGGCCACGAGAGGCCAAAAAATGGGCGGAAACAGGTAACGGGACGCCTAAACAGGTCACGTTGGGCCCCACGACGCGAGTGAAAATGGCTAAGTTAGTCCGAGTCAAGGTCACGGAGAAAACGAGCCAAAAACAGGCCACGAAGGGCCGCAGGGCCCGGTCCCACTACGGCGACCCATGGGCCCCAGGGGACCTGCCCATGGGCCCCCCACGAAAAAGTCCAAGGTTCGGCCCATCCGTGAAAACAACGACTCCCGTGCGCCTCTAGGGCCGAAACTAGCGTTTCGAGCGAAGACCACATGAAAATTGCATATCACTTGGATTTCATGTGGTCCTCCAAAAACGTGCATGGTTTTGTGAAGGCAAACTCCCGGGAGGGGGATGCCCCTTGGGTATATTAGGGGGTGAGGGTTCGACGGGCTGAGACCACGGGTAAAGTTTTGCGAAACCACTAGCTTTTTAGCGTTCTTGCTAGGACTGCTCCAACGGACCTCGGTATCACCCTGTGGCCTCCGTGGCTAGCAGTGACCTCATCATGGCGGCTAGCTTTTTGGGTCGGTGCGTTGGGTGCCGCCGACACCATGTTCAGCCAAAGATATCGACCATGAGCGGCCATGGCTGGCTTCAGCCGGTCGGACGTCTCGCTCGACGGACGCATATGCTACTGGCCCATTGTTGTATAAGTTTCAGTAACTCCAGCCTCCATGGCCGGCGGGCAGCCTACCGCGGCTAGCTTTGGCTAGCTACAACTGGCTGCCTGGCCGCCATGGCAGGCCAGCATGTGGCCATGGTTGGCTTCGGCCGGACGCCTTGCTTGATGGTCGCATATGCTACTGGCCTGTTGTCGGATAAGTTTCGGTAACTCCAGCTTGTGTAGCCGGCTAGCAGCCTACCGTGGCCAGCTTCAGCTGGCCGTAGCTGATCGCCATGGCTGGCCACCATGGCAGCATGCGGCCATGAGTGGCCATAGTTGGCTTCGGCTGGTCGGAAGCCTCGCTCAGTGGCCGCATATTCTACTGGCCTATTGTTTGATAAGTTTTGGTAACTCCAGCCTCCGTGGCTGGCCGACAACCTACTGTGGCTAGCTTCGGCTGGCTGCAGTTGGCTGCGTGGCCGCCATGGCTGGCTAGCGTGCGTCCATGAGTGTCCATGGATGGCTTCAGCCGGCCAGGCGCCTCGCTCGATGCTCGTATATGCTACTAGCCCGTTGTATGATAAGTTTCGGTAACTCCGGCCTCCCTGGCCAGCCGATAGCCTACTGTGACTAGCTTCAGATGGCTGTCTGGCCACCATGGGTGGCCAGCGTGTGGCCATGACCGGCTATGGCTGGCTACCACCGACCAGACGCCTTGCACGAGTGGCCGCATATGCTACAGCCTGTTGTTGGATAAGTTTTGGTAACTCTAGCCTACCACGGCCACTAGCTGCCTAGCCACCATGGCTGGCCAATGTGCGGCCATGAGTGGCCATGGCTGGTTTTGGCCGGTCGGACGCCTCGCTCGGTGCTCGCATATGTTATTGGCCCGTTGTTGGTTAACTTTCGGTAACTCGCGGCGTCCCTTGTCGGCCGACTACCTACCATGGACAACTTCGGTGGGTATAACACCCCGGTGTTATGCCTGCATTTAGGCACTATAAATCATACATATCATGCATCATCAAGCATCCTAATCCTACATGCCTAATCATGTAAATAACAATTGAAACACTGCTTCGAAACATATGAAACATGTTGTGAAACCTGAATGTTGCATACCTTTGTTTGAATTGTTTTGCCCTGATTTTGCTTGCTAGATTAGTAAAACATGTTTGGCTACTATGGTAAATCATCTAGGATTATTTAGTTCAATTTTTGGAGCAAGGTTGGTATTCAAAGTAATTTCCCAAAAATTAGGGTTTTGAGTTAAACATGGACTTTGATTTTTCAATTCAAAATCTAGAAAGAATTTGGCGTTGGTCATAAAAGCAAAGTTGTAGAGAATTAAATTCTAATCAACTTTCATTTTTGGTACATTTCCAAAAGATGTCATTTTCTTGTTCAAAATAATATTTGAAAGCTGGCATTTAAAAATTTCTTGAAAATATAAATGAAAAAAAAGGTTTTTCTCCTTCGTGGGTCGCGCGCCGCTGCCCACGGCCAGAAGCCGCCACCACCTCAATGTTGCTGCCCCGCCGCGGCGCCGCCTCACCTCGCGAGTCGCCCATCCGCCCACGCCTCCTAGTCCCATCGCTCGCGCTGCTCGGCCGCCGCATGCGCGATCATCGCGCAGCGCGCTGGCGCTGCGCCGACTGGCGACGCATGCATGCGCCGGCGCACCCACAGTGCGGCACCATGGCTGAATCCGCCCCACACGCCCGTTTCATCATCGCCGGCGGTGCGCGCCGCTCGCTTCACTCCGCTGGCCGCTTCTCCCATCCGCAAGCACGCAAGCCTTTTCGCTCTCGCCTCTCTCGCGCACACCGCACCGCATGGGCGAATCCGCCTGCTCCTCCACCTCGGCCAGCAATCACGCTACCGTAGCTCCGCCTCGCTCTCCTTCAAGTTGTGCTTTCGCGTTTTGCGCCGACTGCCGAGCTCAGGTAGAGCCGTCTCAAGCCCCGCCACCGTCGGCCATGGCGCCGCCGTGCTCGGCCGCCATGGAAGACACCTTCCTCCTCTTCTCCAACCCCGCCTAGCTACCCTCCCACCTTCGCCATCTTCTCATGAACCTCGTGCTCCCTTCGCTTAACTCGCCTTTGTCTGGCCAAGCAATGGCTCGCTGGCATGGTGAGCTGCAGCCGCCCAACTTAACGTCTAGCACGGTGGCGTGGCCTCGGCCTCGGCCAAGCAAGCCAGGTAGAGCCGAAGCCATGGGCGGCGCCTGCCGGGCCGTCTCCCCCTTCCTTGCGCTCGGGCCGCTCAGGCCAAATGTGGCCGTGGGCCAGCTGAATCCAGCGGGCTGGCCCAGTAGCCGTAGATAAATGGTTTTCAATTTATTCTTTATTATTTGAAAATAGAAATGGTTTGAAAAATGTTTGGATACTCAAAGTTGCTCCAAATCTGTTGAAATAAATTTGTCTAGGTTACTTATCATCAGATCTACTTGGGAAAATTATTGCATGTCATTTTTGGGATACTTTTCTATAGAACTTTATTTAATCATGTATATTGCTGATAACTTGAAAAATGTGTAGAAAAATCTATAGGCTTCAGAAAAATATGATTCTAAATTTGTTAATCTTCTTATGTAATGTACTTTCTAGTTAAAATATGTGTCATGCTTGTGCTGTAGAAAAATTTTGAGGTATAGTTCAAGTGCCTTTAATGGCTGATTTTTGTTATTTTAGCTAGAGAGCAAACTTTGTATAAAACATGCACGTGATAATTTTTGTACAGTAGTTGTATGCTATGAAGAACATAGGAAAAATACTAATTCTGTTGTTTAACACTTTTCACAGTACAAAGTATTTTTACGTTCATAATCATGCCATAGCTTGTTATTTTTGTGTAGGCTAACCCACTCATTCAAACATCATGAAAATCTGATGGTAGACTACTTAGGGTAGTAATGTGCTATGGTAATTTTCTAAGATTTTTCTAAGCAATAAAAATAGAGGTTGCTATTCAAACCTATTTTTAATTAGGGTTTAATTAAGGGTTGCTTTATGTGTGTTTAAGAAATTAGTAAAGCTTTGGTGTATCTTTGAAGCATTTAATAAGATATGTTGACTTAACATATTAGTAGTAGAAGAGAATGCAGTAGATGACATGTGCTTGTAGTGTATTTTCTTGGATGATGTTGACTACCTTGCATTCAAACATATCCATTGTATTCATCTCATCCTATGCACCGATTGCATAAGCACTTACGCACATTGCATTATACAGGATCGCAAACCGAGAACCCAGTCGTCATACCCGAGGAGCCCGAGGAGCAGTTCGAGGGGCAGCCGCAGGAAGTGCCAGAAGCCGACGAGGAGGACGTTGAGGAACTTCCGGAGTGCCCCAATCACCGTCCGAGCTCCTTCGAGAGAGGCAAGCCCCGGAGCATTTTTCTCCCGGTTTGCAATGATTAATTAAATGCTTTACTTTAATTGATGCATTATGTTCAGGAGTTGTTTGCAACCGTTGCTGCATTATACCTTGTTTACCTTTGTTATACTATATCCTTGTTACCCTGGTATCCGCAGTCGAGTCAATGCTTAGCTTGCTTAGACCGGTAGAAGTCGGGTGATTTCCTGTCACCTGCGAGCTATAGGTGGTTACCTGGATCTGCTTGGATGACTATGAAGTCATGGTATAACTAAGTGTTAAATGAAGTTGAGACCGGACGGAGACTTGCAGAGTTTTGGACTGTAGTGTTTCCGTCTGTGTCGATTAAGGACCGACCGTTGTTGGGCCTCGAGTCATGTTGAATGCATGCCTTACATTTAGTTGGCCGGATAAAGTACCTTCCGACCGCGAAGCTAGGAGATTTTTCGGGCTGAGTAGATTGCCCGCAGCGCACTGTGCCAGAGCAGGTGTGGTAGGACACGGGGGCGAGATGATAAGACCAAAGTGCAGTCGGTCGGCCCCCGGGTACATGTGGTTCCTGGCAAACTCGAGATACCTGGAAAGTTGACTCGGTGATCAATATCTCACTTTAGTGGGTGAGTGAGGTTTGTGTAAGGAATAAATCACCAGCTGGTTAGGAATCGATTCGAATCGCCATCGCTCCTGGATAGTGAGCACTTGACTTGAGTTGCTTCATCGTAGTAAATGTTTATGGAACACTTGGACAGTTATAGTGGATATGACAGTATGGAAGTTGTTTAATGATCATTGGTTATCATTATCCGCTTAATCATATGTTTGCTCTAGTTTAGGTGCAAATCTAGTCGACAGGTTAATAATAATTAACTTGACAATAATGCTTTTAGAAAGGTTCTTGAAATGCTAAAAATGCTTCTTTTGCAAATGAGTTAGCTACCCTACTATAAAGCCCTTCATAATCCTTGGTGTCATTTATTTTCGGTTATGTCGGGTAAGTCTAGCTGAGTACCTTCTCGTACTCAGGGTTTTATTCCCACTTGTTGTAGATGGGCAGATGTATTACGGCTACTGTATCAACTGCCTTTATCCTGCGATGGGTGATGCTTAGGACCATGGGCATGGTCATTCCTTACGTCTCGTCTAATGCTTTTGTTGGAGATGATCATTCGCTGTTACTATATTTGAACTCCGCGTGAGTGTGTGTGTGGTTTAAACAAATGGCTTCCGCTACTTTTATTCGAACTGGTTTTATAATAACTATGTTGAAACTCTGATGTATCTGAGATTACGAACTTTTATGTAATATGTGATGGTGACCGCTAAACTTATTACGATCTTGGCTGGAATGGAAGTTGGTTTGAAATCCTTCGTGATTTCACGGACTACCGGGTTATACGGGCTTAAGTTTGCTAAATCATCTGCTCTGGCGGATAATTTTCTTACTTAATTTCGTATAATTGGTCGGTTCTGTTACAGCTGGCATCAGAGCATGGTTTAGCGTGTTACTGTTCACAAGTGTATTTAAAATAAAAAGGCATTTGAAAAACGTGATTTCCAAACTATAAAGTGTGCCAGTGGTCATATCCTTTATGCCCAGTTAAGGACTCTAGGTGGCTTAATTAAGTACTAACTGGGGTTCTTGCATCATATTTCTCTTTCGTCGCTCATACGGCGTGCTATTGTATGAGTGCCACTTGTTTGAGTGGTAATGTATGGATCAATTGCCTCTACGCCTCGGTAAGTGTGAGTTGTGAGAGCATGATCAGATACACCGTCGATCTAGGGTGAATGCTTATATGATGCTGGAGTAATTACATGTTTTACAAAGGCATCTCATGTATGGGTCTTCCGTCTGTTGAGGCGATGCCATCAATAGGACGATGGTTCAGGTAGTTACTACCGTTGTACACGTATCTAGGGATTCGTGTAGAGCGTGTAGATAAAATTTACTGCTTTTATGCATTCATTGGGAATTGGGCTGAAATGAATCTTCTGCAGGTACATAACAACGCTATCGTGTAGAACGTATTAGTTACGTATTTGAGAGATCGTTTGTATGCCACCGAATTCGTCGTTAGAAATTATTTATTTCCTAAGTTTGTGAGAACGTATGGCACGTACATACATCATATTACTTGTGCATTTCATTCATGTCATGCATTCCTCCCCTTATAAATTGATTATCAACTTTTGATAAAAGTTGTATCACCTAAAATATGTTTCCCCAAGGCAATCAAAGAACTTTTGCTACAGATGGCCCGCACGAAGCAGACCGCCCGTAAGTCCATCGGAGGAAGAGCACCTCGACGTCCGTTGGCCCTGAGGGAGCACCGCACCATGGACACCTTCTTGAGTGAGTTTGGTATGCCGACTTTGCTTTGGAGAGTGCTCCATGATGTGGGGTACCCAGAGGGTCAAGAGCCGGTGTACTCTTGGAATGAGAGCTAGTTAGCAGAGGATGGACTTGCAGTGGTGGAGATCACGGTTCCTGCTCTCGGTGATGCTCCAGATTGGGATGGTTGGCATTTGGAGTTTGAGGGTCGCACTCCAGCTGAGGGTGCAGAGGGAGCAGCATTCCATGTCATCAGGGACATTATGAGCAGATTTCCTAGTGAGCTTGCAGCGGCTCTAGCTGGCACTTTTCCTAGGGATGATCCTCGTGATGCCATTTGGGTTTAGCCTCAGGGAAGCGCATTGGTCAGAGGTCCAGCTGAAGGACAGGCTAGCGACAATCAGGCAATGAGTGCTATGTTCGCCGCCATCAGAGCGTATGAGGGTCTCGAGAGTACCTACTGGACTTTGACTGGCTTGCGTGGTGAGGATAAGCTCAAGGGTAGAAAGCAGAAGAAGAGACAAGCACGTGCTATAGCTAGTTTGCAGGAGCAGTTGGCTGATATGAACTTACAGCGAGATCAGGCGGTTGAGAGAGGCGATAGAGCTATGCAACGGGTGCATACGTTGACTCAAGCCAACAACAATGCAGACCGCATGATTGGACAGTTGGTGCAGGAAAGGAATGAAGCCTAGGATGAGAGAAACCTTCTGCGACAGAGGGTCGATGAGCTAGAGGAATACAACGGCAACCTGCACGAGGAGTTTCACGCGCTCTACAATGGGGTTGGCCCATATGCTCCACCAGACGTCGCTGGCATGGATATCGATGACGACAACCAGGACGAGCCTGTAGTTTCACCTAGGGGCGATGGTGACGTCTTCGATCCCGATGATAGCCCCGAGGAGTAGGCTAGTTGCCTTGCGCTAGTATCTAGGTCCTGTCGGATGACCTTTCTTTTGTTGGCATGTAACCTATCGTATGTTGCTTTGAACGTATGAGACTTGGCATGTGGTTGGAACTTGATTTTGAATGCGATATCTGAACGCATAAAAAGTCCAGTGTATGTATGCTAGCAATTTGATTGTATGGACGCGATGTTTGCCGTTGAAGTAATTTGATTAAGTGTTGTTGTTTTAATTGGGATGCGATTGTTGTGCCTCTGTTTTATTGTATGAATTTATTCTCTCGAAGAATTCAGAGACGGCATAATTTTTCCTTCCTTCACTGCATTATTATTACAACTTCACTCAATCATTACTTGTTGCTGAAATATGCAGATGACAAACACTCGCGAAACACGTATGAGGTCATCCCCGAGACCGGTGCTAACGGTGCGGGGACCGGTGGTGGTGGTGGAAACCACGACAACAACAATGAACCTCCCCATGAACCGCATTTGCCACCTCCTCCCCCGTTTACCCCCGAGATGTTCCTCGTGACATTGCTTTCGGGAGTCAAAGACAACGCGGAACAATCCCGAGAAGAACATGGAGGATTTTCTGCGCACCATCGCCAACAAACGTTCAACGTGGATAACAATCAAGGTGGTGGCATGGGAGTGAACCAATATAGCGACTTCAAAGATTTCATGGACACCAGGCCACCAAAGATTCAAGGAAGCAACAGAGCCACTCGATGCTGAGGAATGGATCAACACGATGGAAGATAAATTCCGTGTGTTGAGGATAACTGAGGTGCTAAAAACGGAGTATGCTGCACTTCAATTGCAAGGACCGGCGGGAATGTGGTGGAAGCACTATCGCACCACCTTCCCTCCAAATGCTCAGATTTCTTAGAGAGAGTTTGCCGAGGCCTTCCGTGGAGTCTATATTCCACCCGGGCTGACCGAGATGAAGTTGGGAGAGTTTCTGGCGTTGAACTAGGGCACCAAGACCGTGATGCAATATCTGCATGCCTTCAACAACTTGTGTCGCTATGCTCCCGACATGGTTGACACAGATGCTAAAAGAATAGCCAGTTTCAAGAGGGGACTCAATCCAAAAATGATGAAGCATGTTGGTACCAACAACCGCGTCAGATTCAATGACTTCATCAAGTGGTATCAAGGCGGAGAGAAGAATAACAACGCCCAAGACCATGACCAAGACATTAAGAGAGCCCTTGAAGGTGGTCCGTCGCAAGCTAGAGCACCTATGGGAGGTCGTCCTCCATATCACCCATCGGCTTTTTGGCGCTAGGTTCCGGCCACCTCAGCAAAGAAGTCAGAATTTCCATGGACCCCAGAAGCCTTACAAGATGGCAGTGTAGTCCAACAAAGCACCAAGAAGCTGCGGTACAAAGGCGATTCAAAAGGCTGTGGGATCTCGGCCGGAGACGGTGAGGGGACCCTGCTATAACTGTGATCAACCCGGCCATTTTTCGAGGTTTTGTCCATACCCGCCCAAGAAGAAGCAGCAGACTTATAATGCTAGAGTGCATAGTACGATAGTGGATGAAATTCCTGAGGGAGAGCCCATCATTGTTGGTAAGTTTCCTATCAACGAAAACCCTACAGTTGTTCTATTTGATTCTGGATCATCGCATTCTTTTATGAGTCAAGCATTTACACAGAAACATGGACAACTATGCACAGAATTGGGTTATGGGTACCGTATAAGTTCAGCAGGGGCTGATGTTTTGACCAACCGGATGGTTCGAGGGGCAACCCTTGAATTAGGTAGCAGGAAGTTCCGGGAGAACTTAATAGTTATGCCTGGATTAGTTCTGGATGTCATTATAGGGATGAATTGGATGAAGGATTAGGGAGCAGTCATAGATACTGGAAGTCGAGTACTTACCCTTAAGGATCCCCTGGGTGAGGGTACTTTCCAAGTACCATTGCCTCGAAGAACAGACCTTATAAGTGTTACATGTGCTACGGCAGTCATTCCTCTTCATCAGATTCCGATAGTGTGTGAATTTCTGGATGTATTCCTAGATGAGCTACCTGGTCTTCCTCCGGATAGGGAGATTGAGTTTGGAATTGAGTTAGTCCCTGGAACAGCTCCGATTTCAAGGAGACCCTATCGGATGCCTCCAGATGAACTAGCTGAGCTGAAGAAGCAGTTAGAAGATTTATCAAAAAAGGGGTTTATACGGCCAAGCAAGTCTGAATGGGGATGTCCTGCCTTGTTTGTGAAGAAGAAGAAAGAGGGCACGTTGAGAATGTGCGTAGATTACAGGCCACTCAATGCCGTGACCATCAAGAATAAGTATCCCTTGTCTCATATTGATGTTCTGTTTGACCAATTATCCAAGGCCAAGGTGTTCTCAAAAATAGATTTGAGATCCGGTTATCATCAAATCAAGATTAGGCCACAGTATATACCGAAAACTGCATTTTCCACCAGATACGGGTTGTATGAGTATCTTGTCATGTCCTTTGGCTTGACAAATGCTCCTGCATACTTTATGTTTTTGATGAATACAGTTTTCATGCCAGAATTGGATAAGTTTGTGGTAGTGTTCATCGATGACATTCTGGTGTACTCCGAGAACGAGAAAGATCATGAAGAGCATCTGAGAACTGTCTTGACCAGACTTAGGGATCATCAACTGTATGCTAAGTTTAGCAAATGCGAATTCTGGTTGAAGGAAGTTCCTTTCCTTGGTCACATTCTGTCAGAGAATGGAGTTTCAGTCGATCCAAGTAAGGTGCAAGAAGTTATGAATTGGAAAGCACCGACCACAGTTCCTGAGATTAAAAGTTTCTTAGGACTAGCGGGTTATTACCATCGCTTTATACCAGACTTTTCGAAGATTGCCAAACCGATGACAAGTCTCCTACAGAAGGATCACAAGTTTGTGTGGACAGAGGAGTGTGAAGCAGCTTTCCACACTTTGCGGAAACTGTTGACCACTGCTCCTGTTCTAGCACAACTAGATATCGAGAAACCATTTGATGTGTTTTGCGACGCATCGAAGACTGGATTGGGCTGTGTTCTTATGCAAGAAAGGAGAGTCATTGCTTATGCATCACGTCAATTGAGAAAGCACGAGGTCAACTATCCAACACATGATCTTGAACTTGCTGTAGTTGTGCACGCCCTAAAAATTTGGAGACATTACCTACTTGGTAATGTGTGCAACATTTTCACAGATCACAAGAGTCTTAAGTACATCTTTACCCAACCAGAGCTAAACATGAGACAGAGCAGATGGTTGGAATTGATCAAGGATTACAACTTGAATGTGCAATATCATCCTAGAAAAGCCAATGTAGTGGCAGATGCTTTAAGCAGAAAGTCACATTACTTGAATGTGCAGCCATTACTTGAAGATGGGTTCGATCTAATGCATCCTACTGTGTTACATAGTATTCAGATTAGTTGCTCTTTGGAGAGTAAGATAATAGAAGGCCAGAAAACCGATAAGGGCATATTCCACATCAAAGAGAAAATCAAAGAAAAGTCGTCTCAACACTTTAAAGTGGATGAACAGGGTGTGTTGTGGTTTGACGACCGTCTTATGGTTCCCAAGGATCGAGAGCTTAGGAATAAACTCATGGATGAAGCTCACCTTTCTAAGCTATCTATCCATCCCGAAAGTAGTAAGATGTATCAAGAACTAAGATCTCGTTATTGGTGGACCAAAATGAAGAAAGAAATTACAGCATATGTTGTCAGATGTGACACATGTTGTCGAGTGAAAGCCATCCACATGAAACCTGCTGGTATGTTGCAACCCTTGTCCGTCCCTAGTTGGAAGTGGGACGATATAAGTATGGATTTTATCATGGGTTTGCCCACTACTCAAAAAGGACATGATTCGATTTGGGTAATTGTGGACCGTCTTACCAAGACCGCTCATTTCTTGCCTGTCAAAACAGATTATCGACCACCTCAATATGCCGAGAAGTATATCGCAGAAATCGTGAGGTTGCATGGTATACCAAAGACCATAGTATATGATAGAGGCTCACAGTTCACGGCTCACTTCTGGGAACATTTACACAAAGGCTTAGGAACTAGTTTGATTCGTAGTACCGCTTATCATCCTCAGACAGATGGTTAGACTGAACGAGTGAATGCTGTTTTGGAGGATATGTTAAGAGCCTGTGTATTGTCTTCTAAGGGATCATGGGAATCATGGTTACCGTTAGCTGAGTTTTCTTATAATAATAGTTATCAAGAAAGCATCAAGATGGCTCCATTCGAAGCTTTATATGGCAGAAAATGTAGAACACCATTAAATTGGGTCGAGCCTGGCGATAGAAGGTATTATGGCATTGACTTTGTAGAAGAAGCCGAGAAGAGAGTTCAGATTATTCAGCAGAATATGAAAGCGGCCCAATCACGTCAGAAAAGTTATGCAGACAGAAGAAGGAGACCCCTTGTGTTTGAAGTTGGTGACTATGTTTATCTAAAAGTCACGCCAATGAAGAAGAAAAGGTTCGGAGTTCAAAGAAAGCTTGCCGCGAGATTCGTAGGATCATACAAGATCCTAGAACAAAGAGGTCCGGTAGCCTACAAGTTAGAGTTACCTAAGATAATGAGTACCGTTTTCCTAGTTTTCCATGTATCACATCTCAAGAAATGTTTGCGTGTTCCGGAGGAAAGAATAGAACCTCGAGGTATCCAACTCAAATCAGATTTGGTGTATCGTGAGCAACTAGTCCGGGTGTTAGACACTAAGGAACGTGCTACTTGAAATAGTGTGGTGAAAACATACAAGATACAGTGGGATCACCATGATGAGGGAGATGCAACTTGGGAAACAGGAGAGTATCTATAAAAAGCTTATGAAGATTTTTATAACAAATGGTTCGTAACCCAAATCTCGGGACAAGATTTTTATAAGGGGGGAGGGCTGTAACACCCCGGTGTTATGCCTGCATTTAGGCACTGCAAATCATACATATCATGTATCATCAAGCATCCTAATCCTACATGCCTAATCATGTAAATAACAATTGAAATACTGCTTCGAAACATATGAAACATGTTGTGAAACCTGAATGTTGCATACCTTTGTTTGAATTATTTTGCCCTGATTTTGCTTGCTAGGTTAGTAAAACATGTTTGGCTACAATGGTAAATCATCTAGGATTATTTAGTTCAATTTTTGGAGCAAGGTTGGTATTCAAAGTAATTTCCCAATAATTAGGGTTTTGAGTTAAACATGGACTTTGATTTTTCAATTCAAAATCTAGAAAGAATTTGGCGTTGGTCATAAAAGCAAAGTTGTAGAGAATTAAATTCTAATCAACTTTCATTTTTGGTACATTTTCAAAAGATGTCATTTCTTTGTTCAAAATAATATTTGAAAGTTGGCATTTAAAAATTTCTTGAAAATATAAATGAAAAAAGGTTTTTCTCCTTCGTGGGCCGCCGCTGCCTGCCGCCCAACAAGGCCAATGAACCCGCCACGCAGGCGCCAGCCCCCTCCTCGCTGCGGCCCCACGCGTCACGACTCGGCCCAGTCCCGCACCGTTCCCCTGCTTCCGCTCGCCGCTCACGCACGCGCCGACCGCGTCAGGGCGCTCTCGCCGCTTGGCGACCATGCGCCGGCGTCGCTCGCCGTGCGGCAGCCACGGCCTGAACCCGCTCCCACGCGCCCGCCTTCATCTGCCAAAGCCGGTGTGCTCGCTCGCTCACTCCCGCGCTGCTTCTCCCATCCGCAAGCACCGATCGCACTCGCTCTGCCTCTCGCCGCGCCACCGCACCCGCCAGCGAAATCCACCGTGGCTCCTCCACCTCGGCCAGCAATCATGCGCCCGCAGCTCCGCCTCGCTCTCCTTCAAGTCGTGCTCGCGTTTCCGCCGACTGCCGAGCTCAGGTAGAGCCGTCTCAAGCCCCGCCCGTCGGTATTATGGCGCCCGTGTTTCGGCCGCCATGGAAGACACCTTCCTCCTCTTCTCCAACCCCGCCTAGCTACCCTCCCGCCTTCGCCATCTTCTCGCGAACCTCGTGCTCCCGCTAACTCGCCCTGTCCCGGCCGGCAATGGCCACCGGCCTCGTGGCCGAGCCACGCCGCCGCGACGTCGCAGCGCCGGCGTGGCCTCTGCCTCAGCCAAGCCAGGCCGAGCCAGGCCGTGGGCCGATGCCCTGCCGAGCCGTCTCCCCCTTCCTTACGCTCGAGCCGTGCAGGACAAATGTGGCCATGGGCCAGCTGACTCCAGCGGGCTGGCCCAGTAGCCGTAGATAAATGGTTTTCAATTTATTCTTTATTATTTGAAAATATAAATGGTTTGAAAAATGTTTAGATACTCAAAGTTGCTCCAAATCTGTTGAAATAAATTTGTCTAGGTTACTTATCATCAGATCTACTTGGGAAAATTATTGCATATCATTTTTGGGATACTTTTCTATAGAACTTTATTTAATCATGTATATTGCTGATAACTTGAAAAATGTGTAGAAAAATCTATAGGCTTCAGAAAAATATGATTCCAAGTTTGTTAATCTTCTTATGTAATGTACTTTCTAGGAAAAATATGTGTCACGCTTGTGTTGTAGAAAAATTTTGAGGTGTAGTTCAAGTGCCTTTAATGGCTGATTTTTGTTATTTTAGCTAGAGAGCAAACTTTGTATAAAACATGCATGTGATAATTTTTGTATAGTAGTTGTATGCTATGAAGAACATAGGAAAAATATTAATTCTGTTGTTTAACACTTTTCACAGTACAAAGTATTTTTACGTTCATAATCATGCCATAGCTTGTTATTTTTGTGTAGGCTAACCCACTCATTCAAACATCATGAAAATCTGATGGTAGACTACTTAGGGTAGTAATGTGCTATGGTAATTTTCTAAGATTTTTCTAAGCAATAAAAATAGAGGTTGCTATTCAAACCTATTTTTAATTAGGGTTTAATTAAGGGTTGCTTTATGTGTGTTTAAGAAATTAGTAAAGCTTTGGTGTATCTTTGAAGCATTTAATAAGATATGTTGACTTAACATATTAGTAGTAGAAGAGAATGCAGTAGATGACATGTGCTTGTAGTATATTTTCTTGGATGATGTTGACTACCTTGCATTCAAACATATCCATTGTATTCATCTCATCCTATGCACCGATTGCATAAGCACTTACGCACATTGCATCATACAGGATCGCAAACCGAGAATCCAGTCATCATACCCGAGGAGCCCGAGGAGCAGTTCGAGGTGCAGCCGCAGGAAGTGCCAGAAGCCGACGAGGAGGACGTTGAGGAACTTTCGGAGTGCCTCGATCACCGTTCGAGAGCTCTTCGAGAGAGAGGCAAGCCCGGAGCATTTTTCTCCGGTTTGCAATGATTAATTAAATGTTTTACTTTAATTGATGCATTACGTCAGGAGTTGTTTGCAAAATCGTTGTTGCATTATACCTTGTTTACCTTTGTTATACTATATCCTTGTTACCCGGTATCCGCAATCGAGTCAATGCTTAGTTGGCTTAGACCGGTAGAAGTCGGGTGATTTCCTGTCACCTGCGAGCTATAGGTGGTTACCTGGATCTTCTTGGATGACTATGAAGTCATGGTATAACTAAGTGTTAAATGAAGTTGAGACCGGACGGAGACTTGCAGAGTTTTGGACTGTAGTGTTTCCGTCTGTGTCGATTAAGGACCGACCGTTGTTGGGCCTCGAGTCATGTTGAATGCATGCCTTACATTTAGCTGGCCGGATAAAGTACCTTCCGACCGCGAAGCTGGGAGATTTTTCGGCCGAGTAGATTGCCATGCGCCTTGACCGTGGCCGGAAAGGTGTGTGGTAGGACACGGGGGCGAGATGATAAGACCAAAGTGCAGTCGGTCGGCCCCCGGGTACATGTGGTTCCTGGCAAACTCGAGATACCTGAAAAGTTGACTCGGTGATCAATATCTCACTTTAGCGGGTGAGTAAGGTTTGTGTAAGGATTAAATCACCAGCTGGTTAGGAATCGATTCGAATCGCCATCGCTCCTAGATAGTAAGCACTTGACTTGAGTTACTTCATCGTAGTAAATGTTTATGGAACACTTGGGCAGTTATAGTGGATATGACAGTATGGAAGTTGTTTAATGATCATTGGTTATCATTATCCGCTTAATCATATGTTTGCTCTAGTTTAGGTGCAAATCTAGTCGACAGATTAATAATAATTAACTTGACAATAATGCTTTTAGAAAGGTTCTTGAAATGCTAAAAATGCTTCTTTTGCAAATGAGTTAGCTACCCTACTATAAAGCCCTTCATAATCCTTGGTGTCATTTATTTTTGGTTATGTCGGGTAAGTCTAGCTGAGTACCTTCTCGTACTCAGGGTTTTATTCCCACTTGTTGCAGATGAGCAGATGTATTACGGCTACTGTATCAACTGCCTTTATCCTGCGATGGGTGATGCTTAGGACCATGGGCATGGTCATTCCTTACGTCTCGTCTAATGCTTTTGTTGGAGATGATCATTCGCTGGCACTATATTTGAACTCCGCGTGAGTGTGTGTGTGGTTTGAACAAATGACTTCCGCTACTTTTATTTGAACTGGTTTTGTAATAACTATGTTGAAACTCTGATGTATCTGAGATTACGAACTTTTATGTAATATGTGATGGTGACCGCTAAACTTATTACGATCTTGGCTGGAATGGAAGTTGGTTTGAAATCCTTCGTGATTTCACGGACTACCGGGTTATACGGGCTTAAGTTTGCTAAATCGTCTGCTCTGGCGGATGATTTTTTTACTTAATTTCGTATAATTGGTCGGTTCTGTTACAGTGGGCTACTGCTGGATGCCAGCCGTCGTGGATGGCCAACGTGCGGCCTCGACCCGCTATGGTTGGCTACCACCTGTCGAATTCCTTACATGAGTGGCTGCACGCTTTTGGCCTATTGTTGGATACGTTTCGGTTGCTCCCGCGCTCTATGGACCTTCAGTTGCCATCCTCGCAAGTAGAATTGTTGTGCCTAGTGTGAAGGGATGCTTTGTATGGCTTAACCGTCATGGCTACACTGGCGCATGAGTTCTATTGAACCTGTGACTGCATGGAGGACCCCCGCTGATGTGCGGCCAACAACTCCCGGTGCCACTGTCCCTTCAATCGTGCGGGCACGTTCTGACCACTACATCGACAAGTGCTTGTATGCTGCTACCTGTCTCATAGGAAGTTGCATTCAATTCACATTGCCTTCATCGACTACTATGGTTATGGCTCGTTGGCTCTAGAGCGCGTGTGGTGTTGCCTCATGCTGTTGTCCGCCTAGGCCGGTAACACCAAGGACACCTCGCTTGCGCTTTTGATCATGGATGTAGCTGACATTGAAGGCCAGAGGGGCGTTGGCCTCCCGTGCCTAAAAACTTAGTCCGTTTGGAAAGAACGACAGCCAGCCCAGCCGATGCCTCGTGTGGAGGCCAGTGTTGGCTCATTGATGAGGGCGTGCTACCTGGTTGACCCTGCCAGTGGTAATATGCTTGTCTCAGAGATTAAGCCATGCTTGTGCAAGTATGAACTAATTCAAAATGTGAAAGTGTGAATGTATCATTAAATCAGTTATAGTTTGTTTGATGGTACGTGCTACTCGGATAACGTAGTAATTCTAGAGCTAATACGTGCAACAAACCCCAAGCGCATTTATTAGATAAAAGGCTGACGCAGGCTTTGCTTGCTGATCCAATGATTCATGATAATTTGATGGATCGCACGACCCTCGTGCCGGCGACGCATCATTCAAATTTCTGCCCTATCAACTTTCGATGGTAGGATAGGGGCCTACCATGGTGGTGACGGATGACACAGAATTAGGGTTCGATTCTGAAGAGGGAGCCTAAGAAATAGCTACCACATCTAAGCAAAGGCAGTAGGCGCGCAAATTACCCAATCCTAACACGGGGAGGTAGTGACAATAAATAACAATACCGGACGCGTTAGTGTGTGGCGATTGGAATGAGTACAATCTAAATCCCTTAACAAGGATCCATTGCAGGGCAAGTCTGGTGCCAGCAGCCACGGTAATTCTAGCTCCAAGAGCATATATTTAATTTTTTGCAGCTGAAAAGCTCGTAGTTGGACCTTGGGCTGGGTCGGTTGGTCCGCCTCACTGCGAGAACTGACAATTGCTTTATCAACTGCCTTCTCCTTGGTCTTACCAGCTGCCTTCTTCTTGGCCTTACCTGCATTTTCTTTTTCACTAACAAATGCTTCAGAACTCTTTGCTTTCTCCCATTCCTCATGTAGCAAAACTTTGGAATCTCCTGAAGACTTTTGGTGAGACATTGCACCTCTATCTTAGCAATGTGAAATTATAGCAGAAAGTAAATTGATGTCATACCTTAAGCATTTTCTTTGTCATGGCCAAGTTCTTCAGAACTCTTTGCTTTCCCATGTCCTCTCTTTTTCTTTCTCATGGCCATGTTTAGGGCGAGTCTTGTTTTGTTCATGACAATACAACTCCACCATGAGTTTTTTCCTATACTAGAATGTGCTTTCCTACAGCTTTATACGCGGGTTAGTACTTGAATTCATTCATGTGTACTGATGCTTAAAAGAGACATCACTGACCTTATCAATGTCACATATATCTTCTTGTTCGAAGCGTTCTATGGACATCTGAACACGAAAACCACAATCAAAATTGTTTCTTTGCTGCTTGACCATCATCATATTACGGTTGAAAGCCGATATTAGCCACTCGGGAGGTACACATTTCTATAGGCCTTCAAGCTTCAAGAATTCATATGTAAAAAAAATAATGGCATGTGTTTTCAAGGAACTTTTTCAAGTTTAGTTTAGTACATTACCACAATATCCACTATCGTGCCAACATTTGACAACCCCACAAAGGAATCATATATTTTAACTTTGGACTTATCATTTTCTACCACCAAAACTCAATGCATGTCATCAATGTTTATGGGGACAAATATATAGAGAAGAAAAAAAATGCATGCACTAAGATAAGGTAAAAATACAGAACTGATTAATTCCATGTTAAGGCCTACAAACCAGTTTAATTTCATTTATTTTGTCCACACTGATTTCTGGACACCTCATTAGTGATCTTTTCTTCAAGATTCCCTAAAACAAAAATATATATATAAAGTGGAAATTTAGATATAAATCACTTTGAAGTGCTTTGATGTTGCTTACTAGACTTACAACAGTATTTTGAAATAGTATCATCCTATTGTGCCAACTTTTGCTCAACAAATAGCACGTCAAATCCAAAATCAAGCTATGCATCCCTTCTGGTTTGAAGCAATTGACAAAAATGCTTAACTCTACATAGCTATGTGTAAAATCAAGAATTTGATATGTAGGATCATCAGGAAGGATATGGACTTCTTGATAAAATACTCGTACATATCATCAACAGAATGATGAATGTGGCCATCAGTTAAAGAAGCATCACTATTAAAGTGGTACACACTTTCAATGGCATTCGATAAACTTCGTTGAGTTCATTTCCCTTTCTAATGTGCGTAGTTTCGTCGATTACAATTTTTATCTTGTGCAAATTGCAGATTGATGGTGTGGCATCACACCATCAATTAGAAAGGGAAATGAACTCCGAGAAGTGCATATCGGAATGCCATGAAAGTGTGCAATCCATTCATAATAGCATGCAATGCTTTGGTCGATGGCCACATTCATCATTCTCGTTAATGAATTTGGAGAGAATTATATCAAGAAGTCCATATCCTTTCATGATGATCCTGCATATCGCATTCTTGATTTTACACATAGCTATGTAGAGTTAACCATTTTTGTCAATTGCTTCAAACCAGAAGGGATAATGCATAACTTGATTTTGGATTTGAAGTGCTATTTATTGTGCAAAAGTTGGCATGATAGGTTGATAATGTTTTAAAATTCTATGGTAAGTCTAGTAAGCAGCATCATAGCACTTTAATGTGATTTATCTCTAAATTTCTACTTTATATATATATTTTTTGTTTTAGGGAAGCTTGAATAAAAGATCACTAATGAGGTGCCCAGAAATCAATGCGAACAAGATGAATGAAATTAAACTGGTTTGTAGGACTAAACTTGGAATTAGTCAGTTCTGTATTTTTACCTTATCTTAGTACATGCATTTTTTTCCTTCTCCAGATATTTGTCCCCATAAACATTAATGACATGCATTGGGTTTTGGCTGTGGTGGACAATGATAAGTCTGAAGTTCAGATATATAGTTCCTTCGTGGCGTTGTCAAATGTTAGCACAACAGTGGATATTTTGGTAATGTACTAAACTAAACCTGAAATGGTTCCTTGAAAACACATGCCACTATTTTTTTACATATGAATTTTTACAACTTGAAGAGCTAGAAAAATGTTTACCTCCTGAGTGACTAATATTGGCTTTCAACCGTAATATGATGACGGTCAAGCAGCAAAGCAACAATTTTGATCATGGTTTTCATGTTCTGATGTCCGTAGAACGCTTTGGTCAAGAAGATATATGTGACATTGATAAGGTCAGTGATGTTGCTTTTAAGCATCAATACACATGAATGAATTCAAGTACTTACCTGTGTATAAAGTTGCAGGAAAGCACATTCCGGTATAGGAAAAAACTCATGGTGGAGCTGTATTGTCATGAACAAAACAAGGCTCGTCCTAAACTTGGCCATGAGAAAGAAAAGAGAATTGGCCATGGGAAAGCAAAGAGTTATGAAGAACTTGGCCATGAGAAAGAAAATGATAAGGTATGACATCAATTTACTTTCTGATATAATTTTCCATTGCCAAGAGAGGTGCTCCTCACCAAAAGCCTTCAAAAGGTGCCCAGGTTTTGCTATAGGAGGAATGGGAGAAAGGAAAGAGTTCTAAAGCATTTGACGGTCACAAAGAAAATGCAGGTAAGGCCAAGAAGAAGGAATCTGGTAAGGCCAAGGAGAAGGCAGCTGATAAAGAAATTGTTAGTGACAACGAAAATGCTGATGGTAAGGCCAAGAAGAAGGCAGCTACTGGCCATGGGAAAGCAAAGAGTTCTGAAGAACTTGCCCGTGACAAAGAAAAAGCTGAAGGTATGACATCAATTTACTTTATGCTATAATTTCCCATTGCCAAGAGAGAGGTGCAATCCCTCACCAAAAGTCTTCAGAAGATGCCCAAGTTTTGCTACAGGAGGAACAGGAGAAAGCAAAGAGTTCTGAAACATTTGTCGGTGACAAAGAAAATGCAGGTAAGGCCAAGAAGAAGGCAACTGGTAAGTCCAAGGAGAAGGCAGCTGTTAAGTCCAAGGAGAAGGCAGCTGGTAAGGACACGGAGAAGGCAGCTAGTAAGTCTAAGGAGAAGGCAACTGGTTAGGCCAAGGAGAAGGTAGCTGATAAAGCAATTGTCAGTGACAACAAAAATGCTGATGGTAAGGCCAAGATGAAGGCAGCTGATAAAGAAATTGTCGGTGACAAAGAAAATGCTAATAAGGTGAATGCAAATCAGACCCCCCTGGCCGCATTCTACTTAAACACAAGATAAAGGACTACAAAGCGATAAACAATGCTGATAATCTAGGCGTGGAGTAGTTGTTCTGGTGTGTGATTACAATGATGGATGGTACTGGTCTGATACTTTGATGTATATGCTGGTGTGATGGTCCATTGGAGTATCTAATTTTCTCTTCTATCATTATTAATTAGAGGCAAATTGCAAAGTTCACTAATTTTCATGAGACAAGCTAGGAAATAAAAAGAAAAATCATAAAAGTTGTCACAGAAGCATGAAAATACTACTATCAATTGGATAGACTCTAATAATCATGGACAATAATAACTATTGGATCTATTTTGTTTTCTAAAACAACACCTCTGCTATTATAAAACATAATCTAAAGTAACCCTAGCCCTAAATTTATATCTAAATTTCTCACCTTACCATTATGAAAAACACCTAAAGCTTCAATGAACTTTCATCTAAATTACCCATATGTCACTATTAATTACAATCTAAACCATCCTAAATCTATATCTAAACTAGTAATCCCCGAATTTTCATCCAAATTACCTATGAAGTACTTTATATTTGCTTCTAGATTGCTCACTTATGCCATTGTTAATGCAAAAAGAATATCTCAAATCGCATGACAGTGTCACCATGCATGACATAGGGATGTGCGATGCACAGATAAAACTATGAATCGGGATGCAACTTATATAGTAACTGGTAATATTATAGTAACTGGTAATAAAATCTATCGCATCCGTATCAAGTAAAATGTACATGTAAGAGTACTGTGTTAGAATATGAACAAATGACGGCAAAGATAAACATCTTTGATTAGGTATGGGCCTCAAACATATATTATGCATGTCTTTAAAATTACTAGCCCATGTAGGACCACAAATTGATTAACTTGTTAAAATTTGTAATGACAGTAATTGTCTGAAATCAACACAGGTTCAAGCATCGGGGGTGCAATTGTGGTCATAGCCATCACCTACACTTGATCCATGAAAGGAAAAAATTGGAAAAAAAAATCATGCGGAAGTATTTCCAACAGCGTGGCGAGATGCTTCTATTACACGAGATAAGCTTAAAGCAAGGAACTGCTTTCACCATCTTCACAGAAGCAGAGCTCATTGATGCAACAGACAAATTTGACAACAGGAACATCCTTGGCCGTGGTGGCCATGGCACTGTCTATAAGGGGATGCTCAAGGAAGGCAGTCTAATCGCAGTCAAACGGTGTGTATCAATGACCAGTGAGCAGCAAAAGAAGGAGTTCGGCAAAGAGATGTCAATCCTTTCCCAGATCAATCACAAGAACGTTGTTAAGCTACTGGGCTGCTGCCTCGAGGTAGAGGTTCCGATGCTAGTCTATGAGTTCATCCCCAACGGCACACTATTTCAGTTCATCCATGGTAGTAATGGCTGCCACAACATCCCCTTCTCAACTCGCTTACACATTGCCCTCGAGTCTGCTGTAGCCTTAGCTTACCTACATTCATGGGCTTCACCTCCAATCCTTCATGGAGATGTCAAATCATCCAATATACTCCTTGACGAGAACTATGCAGCTAAGGTATCAGACTTTGGGGCCTCTATACTGGCACCGACTGATGAGTCTCAGTTTATCACACTTGTGCAAGGGACTTGCGGTTACTTAGACCCTGAGTATATGTAGACGTGCCAGCTGACGGATAAGAGTGATGTCTACAGTTTCGGGGTCGTTCTCCTGGAGCTTCTCACTGGCAAGAAGGCACTCAACCTTGAAGGGCCTGAAAACGAGATGAGCCTTTCACTGCGCTTCTTATGTGCTATGAAGGAAGGCAGACTCATGGACATCATTGACGACTGCATCAAGAATGAGAACGACATGGGGTTGCTTGAGGAGGTTGCGGAGCTTGCGAGTCGGTGCCTAGAGATGGTTGGCGAGAGGCGGCCGGCAATGAGAGATGTGGCGAGAAGTTGGGACAGAGCTCAAGAAGGTCATGCAAGCACCCATGGGTGCCTGCGCAACATCTTCTGAAGAGATGGAGCACCTGCCGAGGAGTCGTCGATGGTCAGTTTGGAGATGATAGGCACAGGAAATTTCAGCATGGAGAAGAGGATTGTGCAAGGGCTGCTGGAGTCTGGACGTTAGAGTTTTCAGCTGTCACACCTTCATACCACAATACCACATATTCATAGTGATGGTCTTGTGTGTGTACATATACGTCTGTTGGTTTCAGGGATATATACATACTCCATAATTACACTTCTTTGGGAGAACTTAGTTATCTAATTTGCCAACGAGCCTCTAGTCCATCTGGTTAGAAAACCTCAGCGGCACTACATAGGTCCTGGGTTCGACTTCCCGTGGGAGCGAATTTCAAGCTATGGTTAAAAAAAATTCCTCGTCTGTCCCATGACCAAAACACAGGTCAAAAGGTCTGCCCGGTTCTCACAGGGCAACGGTGCCCCTGTGTCACGGTGGGGCAGGGGTGGCCTGTGGAGAAGTTTTTTCTTAGTTATCTAATTTACTTGAGTAAACGTTATTTACGTTTGCGGTGAAAGTTCTATTGTGACTGGAGAAAATTTCTCTTTTGCCACCTCTTTCTATCACTCGTCATTTTCAGTCTCCCTTACCTGGAACGGTGAAATCTGAATGCTGGACATCACGAGAGAAAATATTTGTATGGTCGACTCTTTTTCTGCAGGACCAATGGATGTGGAGCTGTAGACTAAAGGTGCTGGTGGGCCACTGGTTGTGTTGTGCTTGCTATGCTGGGCTGGTACCTATTTTTCCAGCTCCAACCTCTCCAAGAAACAAGCAGTACTTGTCTGGCCCATGAGCCCGTCATGACATCTGACTCCCAGTTTCTGGTTCATCACCGTTTTATGCATACTGAATTTCCGTCTGGTTTACAAATTTAAGCAAGTCCTAACAGACACAAGTGTTTCAACACGAAATTCTTGTTGACTTGGACACATGGTGCAAAATTCCTTCTCTGCCTTCATATGGCCCCGTTCGGCTTGCTGAATCTTGGCTGAAATTGGCTGAAAAACACTGTTCTTGCTGAAATGTTGTGAGAGAAAAACATTGTTCCGGCTAAAAAAAGAAGCCGAACAAGCCGGATATGGGATAAGCCGAACGGGGCCTACTCCGACATGGCGGCATGGATTTGGCCAAAAGCTGAGAAAAAAATGCCTCTTATCAAATTTGATGACAAATTCATGATCAAAGTGGATGTGTTTTCCCAATAGGAAAAACCATCGGTGGATCATAGAAAATCTCCTCACCTCTATGGCACAAGTTTTCTCAAGTTCACTGATATGATTTGATTAGTTTACTAGTAGTTCATGAACCCAACTACCTATTAGTCTCTTTTCTACATTCCAAAATATATTATAGATTTTAATAAGTTGTCCTAGGTAAAACTATTCTAAATTTAGCAAAATTTATATAAGTAAATAATACTATTTGGGCCTTACTAAACACCGCGTGCGTAGACGAAGAAAAATCCGCCCGCACGCCTTCTTCTCCCCGCCCCCGTCTTACTATTCTTCTTCTTCCCCCGCCTTCTTCTCCCTTGCCGGCGCCTCTTCCCCTACTGATGCCGGCCGCGCGAGTGCCCGACCTCCAGATCTAGCACGAGTGCCCCCCGCCTCTACCATCTCCCAGCTCCCACCGCCCCGCCGCCCACCACCCACGGCGCCCTTCTTTTCCCCTCCCCCCTCCCGCATGCCATCGCGCGCCCCCCACCCCCAACCTAGCCCGTCCGCCAGGGCCTCTAAACCGCCTTGCTGCCGTCCCCACCGCCTGGCCTGCCTACCTTCCCCGAGCCCCTTCTCTTCTAAGCCTACCAGAGCTGGGGAAGGAGTAGTGTGGGCCGCTGGAACCCTAGCCATAGTCGGAGCTAGGGAAGAAGACGGTGGGCGCGGGCGAGGGAGTGCGAATCGGATGGCCGGGGAGAGCAGCAGCGCGAAATCGACGGTGAGTGTGGGTATGCGCGCCGAGCTCCCAAATATTGCGCTTTTGTAAGTATAAGCATTTCCGATAATATTTACATGTTTTTTTATAATTTACCCCTTTTATAGATGTTACTATTCTTCTCTAAAATTCTATTAAATTTAGAATAGTTTAACTTAATTACTTTAAGTAATTTAAAGTCTCTTATATTTCAGGACCGTAGCCCAATTTGCATTTTTTTACACGGACTAGCAACCGGTTTGATCCTTGCCGGCGCCGTTGGTGCTGTGCAGCGTAGGCTCCCACTCGCCCGCCCACCGTTCCGCTCCCACCGCTCACTCCACGCCGGAGACGCGGAATCGAATCAACCCGACGAGCCGGACGGTAAATCCGGCCGCCTCATCCCACACATTCCCACCGCTGGTCGTTTGGCTGGCTTGCTGGCCGCCCCCCATTCCCTTGCCCGCGCCGCGCAGACGCTGACGCGAGGGAGGGATAAAGCGCGGCAAGGGGAGAGGGCCAGCGAGCCAGCCGCAGGCAGCCAGTGCGGCAGGCCGCGCCGCAGCCGCAGCAAAAGGACGCACCGAAAAGCCCCTTTCCCCTCGGCCGCATCCCAACATCATGACGATGGCGACGCCGACCCGTCGCTGCGGCACTAGTGCCTGCGCCTGCGCCAGTGCCAGTGCTCGCGCAGTCGCCACTGAGTCCGAGACCCGGCCAGCGGCCACTCCACTCCCGCCCGCCCCGCCCCACGCTCGCTTCTCCGACTTGTACACCCCCACCGCGCGCGCGCCACCTTTCGCTTTCGCTTTCCCTTTTGCGCCCCGCATCGCACTTATCTGCTTGCTTGGGCGATTTGGACTGGACGGGGTCGAGAGGGCGAGAAAAGCGAAGCAGGCGGGGAGAGAAGAATCACGACACCGGGCCGTGCCGATGGGTGTGTAGGAGTAGGAGCTGTAGCTCGTTGACCTCTCCGCCTGGGCAGCAAGGAGGAGATGACTTCCCCGAAGCGGGCAGCGGGGCGGGAAGGGTGCGGGTGCTGGGCCGCCGTCGCGCGGGGCCTCCGCGGGGCGTGCTTCCGGCCGGCGGCGCCGGCGGACGGTGATGGCGGCGGCTCCGCCAAGGGCAGCCACGTTCACGACGCAGGTGGTGGATTCTTGTCATATTCTCCTCTCTTTTTTTTCCCTACATATAAGTCTCTTTTTAGTCGGTTGGTTGGTGGATGATGATCGTTTGTTTGGTTTGGGAAAGATTTGTTCCTGCCTGCTTGTTCGTTAGTGGCAAAGAGTTGGCTTGGCTATTAGTGTGGTGTTGTGATATATGATTGATGATTTGATACGCTGATCATATATGGCAATAGGAAGCTCTTCTTTTCCATGTTCTTCTGTCCCCAGCATTCTTTGATTGTATTCATTGGAGTTTATCATGGATTTGATCGTAGCTAAAGAGGAATGATTAGATTGGCATGCAATGGTTAGAAAGTAAATTAAGGGTCAAACTTCAGCCGTTGAACTGAAACTCTCATATGGATATGAGTTGGCTATTGGTCGATCAACTTTTCAACAAGCCATTCTTGGTGGTTGGCTGATTAGAGCGGACTAATACAGCATTAGGTGATGCATTCAACGTTGTCTGTTTCTCCTATGCTAGGTGTGAATTCCATAAACAACTTGCACTATATTTATGAGCTTGTGCCAAACTATTTGAATGTTATATGCTCATCAGTCAGAGGTAAAAGGCGTATCTTAATCTGATTTGTATGAAAATCCCCTTCCGGTCTGTCAATAGTCTGTGCTCCTTATCTTTCAATCCAAATAGTTTTATTTAATCCATTGTGGCACATTTCAGTTGCTAAGTGAGATTTCTAATCATAGGGAAACAATTGAAGCTGACGTGGTAAAAGCTTTGAGAAAGTCTATGATTCATTGGTTCCAGGAGCCAATTACATCTGACTGTGTTGCTTGCTGCTGTTATGTTATCATATTGCCTGAAAGTGACACCTCCACAAATGATTAACCTGGATAACATAACAAAGCAGGATCATGGTACTTCAAGTCAACTGGATAGGTTTGATCCTGTATTAAAAGCTGGGGATGACTATGCTAAGTACATAATACTTTGGGTCAATGCCTATAAACTTTGTCTAACCATTTTGGATATGTGGGAGCCTAAGAGCGAATAGTTTTGACTTTGGCAAATATATTCTATCTTATCTTAGTAATTGCTGTAGGTAAAAATATCATTTTCTGTGTGATGTGCTCAAGGAACTTTGTTTTCTCTGTAGTAGCAGAGACAAGATATCTGAATGCTAACAATCGGGAGCTTGGTGATCATTTTCGGACAAAACATGATGGTGAAAATGGTGTTGATGCATCAATTGAAAAGAGAACACCCAAGCTACTTCAGTTTACCTTTCAAGAGTTGAAATCTGCCACCCTTAACTTCAGGCCAGACAGTATTCTTGGGGAGGGTGGGTTCGGTTATGTCTTCAAGGGGTGGATTGAGCCAAACAGCACTGCTCCTGCAAAACCTGGCACAGGGGTTACTGTGGCAGTCAAAAGTTTGAAGCCAGATGCGCTTCAAGGTCATAGAGAATGGGTGGTAAGTATTGTATGGCCTTTTTCTTTTTGAATGGAGTATTGTAGCTATGGTTTTAAAATAATCACATTTTCAGGCAGAAGTTGACTTTCTGGGACAGTTGCATCATAAACACCTTGTTAAGCTGATTGGATATTGTATTGAGGATGATCAAAGGTTACTTGTATATGAATTCATGGCACGGGGAAGTCTTGAAAATCATCTTTTCAGAAGTAAGCAATCACCTAACAGAGTTAATGCTTTAAGTTGAGTAGATTTAGTGCTTTGACTAATTTGTTTCCCCACTTAGCCTAACAAGTTGTTTGCTTCACTTATAAGTCTTTTTTGCATTTTTTCTGAGCAATCTTGGAATTTTTTTTGTCGTCTATCACTCTGTGACATCAGAGATAATTACATTCTAACTTAATTTGATTATGGTAGACTGGTGCAAGCGGTAGAGTCTTACCGCCTGTGACCGGAAGGTCCCGGGTTCGAGTCGCGGTCTCCTCGCATTGCACAGGCGAGGGTAAGGCTTGCCACTGACACCCTTCCCCAGACCCCGCACAGAGCGGGAGCTCTCTGCACTGGGTACGCCCTAATGTAGACCTGAGCATTTTAGCCTGGCCTTATTATATATTAAGTTTGACCTGTGCCAGTTACACCTATTCATATCTTCTTAGTCAATAGACAAATGATTTCCACACAAAAAAAGTGGTTCTACAATAGTACTGTAGTGAGCAGGGATGATGCAATGGTGGTGTCCATTCTATTCCTAACTTCTATATTAGTATTAGGTCATGCCCACATAACCATTATTGTTGGGAAAAAAATTATTACCAGCTTTTTCACGAAGTTGATTTTACTGTATGTGCCTAATCTTGTCGACTTTCCTTGTCAATCATAATCTTTCTGTCTTATCGTTCTTATGATCCTGTCATCTTACTTTGTTTAATCTTGAAGGGGCTCTTCCCCTACCTTGGTCCAACAGAATGAAGATTGCTCTAGGTGCCGCGAAAGGACTAGCCTTCCTCCATGGAGGTCCCAAACCTGTTATTTACAGGGATTTTAAGACATCGAATGTTCTTCTTGATGCGGTACTTTATCTGTTGAATCTGTTTCATATCGTGCTTAGACAATGCATGCTACCTTGTTAATTGTTCTGATTTTACTTCTGTAGGAGTACAACGCAAAACTATCTGATTTTGGTTTAGCAAAAGCTGGTCCTCAGGGTGATAAAACTCATGTATCTACTCGGGTTGTTGGCACCTATGGTTATGCTGCACCAGAGTATGTAATGACAGGTATCAGGGATAAACTTTTGACTTCAATAGTTACCTTTAGCAGAATTTCTGTAGCTTGGCGTTATCTGCTGCATGTTTGTACTTTACAATGTTTCAATGAGCTTGTATCTGTTCTCGTGTTCGCTTCATACTGGATTCTAAATTGGCTTAACATTTTTCGCCGAAGACGTAAAACTGGGGTGTCATTCTTCCTTGAGTTTTCCACCAACTATAGTTCAAACTTCTTTCGAGTGAAACTGTGTTTTGCTTTTTATTGATGCAGGAAGGCTGTAGACATAAATAACGAATCTTCTTGGTAATAGAACTAATGTTACATATGATTGCTTCTATACTATAATTTCGCTTTCATACTAGAGTTCTGTTGTTTCAATTTGTTTGACTAACCATAATCTCAGGAATTGCACATACTTCTATGCTAATGCATGTGAGGGTAGCTTCTATATGCATCCCGTGGTATTCTTTGCACAGGATTTGTATGCCTTACCTGATGAAAGCTGAAAAATAACAAAATGTGTTAGTTTATGGTTCTTTCTTTAAGCAGTTGATATGTCAAGTTTTGTTACTCATATCATGCGTACTGTTTTCAGGGCACTTGACATCTAAGAGTGATGTCTATAGCTTCGGAGTTGTGCTACTCGAGATGTTGACTGGGAGAAGATCAATGGACAAGAAGCGACCTACAGGGGAGCAGAACCTGGTTGCATGGGCGAGGCCTTACCTAAATGATCGCCGAAGGCTCTATCAGCTCGTAGATCCTCGCTTGGGGCTGAACTACTCTGTCAAAGGGGTGCAAAAGGTTGCTCAGATCTGCCACTATTGCCTTACCCGTGATAGTAAGTCCCGTCCATCGATGGATGAAGTTGTCAAGCAACTCACACCATTACAAGATCTAAATGACATGGCATCTGCATCGCCAAGGCCTCGCTCAACTCAGCGCGGTGAGTAGCACATGAACAAACTGCTCTTTACCAGTTTATCAGAGTGCAATTCTAGAAGCATCATCCAAGATGACTGACGAAGCTCACTGATTCTAAAAAAAATTGAAGTTCACTGCAATTTACTTTGTATGACAGGAAAGGTGCATAGATGACGGCCGGTTCTGCTGTAAGAAGAGCCGTGTGCTTCTGGTTGCTGGATGCTTGTTTGGTTTAATTGCATAGCAAAATTAGCTTTGATGTTGACTGCCGATACCTGGAGATGTGACACCGCCAGATGTCTCGCTCAGGTCAATCACACTCTGTTTGGCTGGTTGGCAAAGCGATATAAGGATGTATCTGGTTGCAACATGTAATAATTACTAGTATAGGGCGTGCGCCATCGCCCGCGTAGGCGGGCACATGAAAGATTTCAAATATGGAGAATATATAGACTGCAATTTAAGTAATAAGGTAGATAGATATACACGGAGGATGTGTATAGGTTTATATTACATCAGCTGTGGGGTGAAACAACTCACAAAGAAGGTATTCAATCTAGATTTAGAATTATGTTTGGTAGTAAATATGTGCAAAGAAGGTGCCTCCGCATAGTTTGAAATCCAGAATCATGCTCAGAGCTGAGTCTTACAAAGGAAGAAACTCATGCATGTAGCGATGTAGCATGGAACAAATCTCAGTGTTATCTAAGTACAAAGTACCGATATAGATGCAATAATAGAGCTGCACCTGAGTGGCTGAGTAAGAACACAGGTGGCTAAAAACAGGGACTATATAGCATAGTCTGACACCTGCATAAAAACAAAGACTTCCTATTAGATAGTGTTGGACCTATATTGTACCAGAAGAAAACCACAAATGGTCAAAACTGAAGTGGCTATGAGCAGTGTCCATCAGTGTCCATGCAACAGTTCGCTGGTTGGTTTCTGGGCTGATAAATTCGGCTGGTGCTGGTTCGTTGTGAGAGGAAAAACATCATTGTCAGGCGGACTACTGACAAGAATCGCCCAGCGGCTGCGCGGACTACGACAACCGCCCGTACGCGGCCTGCCCTGACACGCCCATGGCCCATTCGCATGCAATGAGGCGCGGAGGCGAGGCGCGAGCAGGCATGGGCGCAGGGCGAGTGGCCCAACAGGCCGGCGCGCATGACAGTTTTGCAAAGACATCCCTACGCTTCCATTTATTTTGTACGCCACTGTTCTAGTGAGTCACAGTCATTACGCCTAGAACCCTAGAAAGATTATCTTCTTACCCCGCAGTCCCTCTCGTCTTCTTCCCAAGCAGAGCATCAGCAGAGGACGGCGGCTCCGGCCGATTCCCGTCGGAGGGACAGCGACCAGGCGACACATGAGTAGCAGAGGGCCTGGTCGTGCACGCGGTTGACGATGACATGGCCCGAGGCGGCCCACGGCACGACGGCCACGCACGCGACGCGGGGAGGCCACGGGGCGACGGCGGCAGAGGTGAAACGGCTCCGCGGCGGGGCGTTTCGCCGGCTCCAGGCAACAGGCGGGCCGGCACCGACGACAGCGAGCAACGACCGGAAGGCGCTGCAATCCAGCGCGGCAACGTGGCTCGGGCGCACGGGAGGCAATGCGCCGGCCGAAAGGGGCGGCTCGCCGGCGGGGCACGGCGCATGCTGCGGAGCGTGGAAGGGCGATGGTTCAGCGTGACCGTGGGGCACGCACGTGCACTGCGAAGGGAGGCGGCGTGGTGCTACGGCCGTCACGACCGCAGACGCAAGCGGTCGCGGAGCTCAGCGCGACGGCGGGCGTGCGTGCGCGGGGAGAAGTACGCGGCCGGGCGGTGGCGCTTGCGAGAGGGGAGGAAACCAGCACTGCGCGTGAGAGAGGAAAGCGAGGAGCCGCGCACGGGCAACGGGGAAAGGAGGGGCGGCGCTGAGAGCTTGTGCGAGATGGGGGAGGGGGAAAGCCGACGACGGCGGGCAGGAGTTCGGCAGCAAAAATAGAACAAAGAAGGGGACAACAACACGAGGAGGGAGTGAGAGGCCAGTCTGGCTCAGCTTGGCAGATGCAGATGATACAAGTAAAGGCAGACAGGGACAACATCGAGGCAGGCAGCAGAGGCAGCACAACAAGGCTCGACGAGACAACGGAGGCAGTGGCTGCTCGGCGGTGCACTGGAGAGAGATGACACGCCAAGCATAGACAGACAAGACCGAGGCTGCAGAAATAGAAAAAGAACGGGAGAAGACAACGGGAGTGACCGGCCAACTTTATTAACGCTGGGACAGCGCGGCGTGTTTCGGCAGCGCTGCAGAGCGACGGGATGATGCGAGTCCACAAAACTAAGTCACACACGATTTCCTTCTCACGGCAAGTACGTTTTAAATCAAAAATCCGAGAAACTCGTTTTGAAAATTTTACTTAGGTCTAAATCGTGGTGCTAAGCAAGCTCGTAATACCAGAGGTGTTACAATCACACGGTGAATATAGGGTTAAATATATAATGATCATTTAAGTTCTGACGGGGGTACAGCGGATAATGGCTGGTGTACACCCATGTTAGTAGTCCTAATGGTGTCTGATGTTTGGCTGAGGGTGAGTAGATGGTGTGCAGTTGTTCGCATTACTTTTAGGGTAAAGGTGCAGGTGTTAATTGTGATATACATTTGCTGTGTTTCCATAATCCTTAGGGTTTCATTTTTACATTTTAACAATCTTGCTCCACCCTATACCCAGGAATTCAAGTCCAGCCGGGATAGCGTTGAGTTGAGGTGCACGGCCTCTGAAAGACAAACTGGATTCAGTCGTGCATACATAATCGGCAGTACTCTGAACCCAGTGCTAAACTAACAACCCAAAGCCTAACAGAATCTGCAGCTGATCTCTCGAGTAATCTGAAAGTAACGGGAGTAAACAAGGAACTGATCCTACAGCTGTCATGCATCATCAGCCTTTGAAAGTCTGAATCCTGTGACTCCTGCGGTCCCTTGCGTAGCATTTCGTCGCTCGTCTAACATTGCTGAAATTCGGCTGGGCAGCATATCATATCCATGCAGCATTTAGCCAGGATAATGCAAGGCAACACATCACTGCACCCTCACGAGGACGCGCCACGCATCGGTCCCTGTCGTCGTCCGCACATGGAAACAGAAACGATGCCCACTGCTCAAAGTGCTCATGCTCACCCCCGAGACCGACTGTGGACAGACGATCGATAAGGGTACGCGCGTGACCCCGCGACGAGAGACGACCTCGCGTCGCGCAGCCCGGCGAAGCCCAGCGACGGAAGGCTCCAAACCTGCGGCAGGGCGGCAGGGTCACGGGCGCGCCCGCCGTTCCCGAAGAGGACAACCACGTCAGTCTCCACACGATACCCCCTGCATCCTGCCTGGCCTGGCCTGGCCTGCGAAGTCTCGAGCCCATCCGTCCCCGCGCTATCGCCTCTCGCCATGCATGTTCCGTCCGAGCAAAGCACGGAAGCACGGCCGGCGCCCGCCCCGGCGGAGCAGGGATAGCTACGACTGGAAGCGGACGCTTCTGCGTCACCGCCGGCCCGTGAGCCCCCGGCCGCTGGCGGCTTGCGCGCGCGTCCTCGCCAGGTGCCGCGCGTCCCGTGCATGCTGCGCGGCCAACACGTGGCACCCATCGGCCCGTCGCACATGCAGTTTACTTGGCAAGCAGAAACACATGGCAAATTGGCAATGAAGGGATTGAGAGGACACGACCATGAATCCATGATTAGTGTTGATAAGTCGTGCATTCCGGTTGGAACCTGTGAGATTTGCCATCGCGTGCACCAGACTACAGTGAGATCTCGTCACAAACCTCGGCGATGTTTAGATCCACTGTCTAAATTTAATCCGGGTCACCTCGGATATTTGGATTTTAATTAAAAGGGCTAAATATATGGGCTAATTGTAAAACTAACTACGTGACTAATTCACGAGACGAATATATTAAACCTAATTAATCTATGGTTAGCATATATTTACGGTAACATCACATCCGCTACACAAGAACTAATTAGACTTAATAAAGTTGTCTCGTGAATTAGCCTTCATTTATGTAATTAGTTTTGTAGTTAGTATATATTCAATACTCTTAATTATTATCTAAATATTGGACGTGAGTTGTGACAGGGACTAAAGTTACGCTCCTCTATAAAAGCAGACGTGTGCACAGCCCGTCACGGCCATCGTCGCTGTGTTGAGCCGGCGCAATGGCCACCTCCACCTCCGTTCCCGTTCTCCTGCTCCTCGCCGCCGCCGCCGCCGGCCTCCTGCTCCCCAGCTCGCTGGCCTGGACGAGCAACTGTCCCCCGACCGCGCCCGGCAGTGGTGGGCACGGCCACCCGTCGTACCCAGCGCCCGGCAGTGGCTCGCCGACGTGGCCTTCCCCAGGCTCCGGCTCCAGCGGCGGCCACAGCCGCCCACCCCACCATGGCAAGCCGCCCAAGCACCACCACGGCCCCCCGTTCAACTGCACGCCGTGCAACCCGCCGTACGTGCCTCCGACGCCTCGGGCGTCACCGCCCTACGTGCCACCGTACGTGCCTCCGACGCCTCGGCCGTCGCCGCCGTACGTGCCACCGTACGTCCCGCCGACGCCTCGCCCGTCGCCGCCCTATGTGCCACCGTACGTCCCGCCGACGCCACGGCCGAGTCCTCCCTACGTCCCGCCGTACGTTCCACCGACGCCGCCCTACGTCCCGCCGTACGTGCCTCCGACGCCTCGGCCGTCGCCGCCGTACGTTCCACCGACGCCGCCCTACGTGCCACCGTACGTTCCGCCGACGCCACGGCCGAGTCCTCCCTACGTGCCACCGTACGTTCCACCGACGCCGCCCTGCGTCCCGCCGTACGTGCCTCCGACGCCTCGGCCGTCGCCGCCGTACGTTCCACCGACGCCGCCCTACGTGCCACCGTACGTCCCGCCGACGCCTCGCCCGTCGCCGCCCTATGTGCCACCGTACGTCCCGCCGACGCCACGGCCGAGTCCTCCCTACGTCCCGCCGTACGTTCCACCGACGCCGCCCTACGTGCCACCGTACGTCCCGCCGACGCCACGGCCGAGTCCTCCCTACGTCCCGCCGTACGTTCCACCGACGCCGCCCTACGTCCCGCCGTACGTGCCTCCGACGCCGCCGGCGGTGCGGACGTGCCCGATCGACACCCTGAAGCTGAACGCGTGCGTGGACGTGCTGAGCGGGCTGATCCACCTGGTGATCGGGCAGGAGGCCAGGTCCAAGTGCTGCCCGCTGGTGCAGGGGGTGGCGGACTTGGACGCGGCGCTGTGCCTCTGCACCACCATCCGCGCGCGCGTGCTCAACATCAACATCTACCTCCCCATCGCGCTCAACCTGCTCATCACCTGCGGCAAGCACCCGCCGTCGGGCTTCCAGTGCCCGCCGCTCTACGACTGAGCTGGCGAGGGAGATCACCGGCTACCGGCAATCGATGTATACGCGCCATGCATGGCATCGTGTGTGCAAGCTAGCTACTAGCAACATGTCTCTACAATTTGTGTCGTAATTTCTTCTGTGCTCTCTCGGGTATGCATGTGTGCTTGGCGTCAGGACTCGGGTGTCAGGATCGAAATCTTTTCTAAGTGTGTGGCTTGCATAATCAGTCGATGTACCATGTTGTTCTTGTCTTCTGGTGACGGCACATGCACAGCGGCAGATGGTATTTCGTTCAGCTGGTTCGTTTTCAGAAATATAGCAGTATAAGCTAATGTGGCAGGAACACCTTGTTTGGTTCATTTCCGCAGCTATCGTGATGCTTGACGGTTCTATTACCACCTTGTGGTTTCCACTAGAGTTGCGAGTTTGAGGCAAAACGTATGCATGATTGGCACACAAAAGGTAGCTACGATTATTGGACATTTAACCATCACAATAGGCATAAAAAAATATAGCGTCAATGTTATGTTGAGATAACACCTATGGTTAATACCGGTAATAGTTTAAGGACACGGCTAAAAGACTCCTTCCTTGCGCCGCCCTTTCCCCTTCTTCCTCCTCCTCTGGTCGCCACCCCCGACGGCCTCCTTCTCCCCGGCCCCTCCCGCTACCGCAATGACCTCCTTCTCCCCTAGTGAAAGGTCCTGATGGTAGAGGGGGGTGAATAGCCTATTAAAAATTCTACAACAACACTCAATAAACCGGTTAGACAATTATGAGGCGAAGCAAGTGTTGTGCTAGCCAACTAAAAATGCAAGCCACCTACCAAAATTCTAGTTTATATAGTCATAATTTACACAATGGCTATGCCACTACACTAAGTTAGAGTGCTCTCAATGGCTAACTAAAGAACCACACTAACCAAACTAAAAAGCTCTCACAACTAGCTACACTAAAAAGCTTGATAACTAGTTTGCGGTAATGTAAAGAGAGAGAGCAAGATGGTTATACCGTCGAGTCGAGGAATAAACCAATCAATCACAAGAATCAATATCAATGAAGACCAATCACATCGCAATCAAATGATGACGCAATGATTTTTTACGGAGGTCCACTTGCATGTCGGCAAACTAGTCCTCGTTGTGGCGATTCACTCACTTAGAGGTTCACGCGCTAATTGACATCACACACCAAACCCTTAATAGGGTGCCGCACAACCAACACAAGATGAGGATCACACAAGCCACGAGCAACTCACTAGAGTACCTTTTGGCTCTCCGCCGTAGAAAGGTCAAGAACCCCTCACAATCACCACGATCGAAGCCGGAGACAATCACCAACCTCCGCTCGACGATCCGCGTTCACTGGTAGAGAACAGAGCTTTACTCCCGGTGGGGAACCCCCTCTAGTCCCGGTTCCCCACCCGGGAGTAAGCATCCGGGACTAAAGGACCTTTAGTCCCAGTGGGTAACACCAACCGGGACTAAAGGTCCTCCCAGCTTTAAAAAAACTAATGTCTCCCACCGCTGCGTCCCGTGAGATTCGAACCCAAGACCCCATGCATTGCCTCGCGCGTAGCTTACCACCCCACCTACACAACACATCTAACAATGGATGGGATGCTTCCTTTTGAACTAACCCATCGAGAGACCTTTAGTCCGAGTTGGTGTCACCAACCGGGAGTAAAAGGTCTACTTTTAGTCCCGGTTGGTGTTACCAACCGGGACTAAAGGTTGAGGACTTTTAGTCCCGGTTGGTGGCTCCAACCGGGAGTAAAGGTCCACCTTTAGCCCCGGTTGGTGTCTCCAACCGGGACTAAAGGTCCTCTGCCACTGTGCCGAGCGCAGTAGCCGTTGGGCAGGGACCTTTAGTCCCGGTTGGAGACACCAACCGGGACTAAAGGTCTCTTTAGTCCCGGGCGCAAAAAATGCCGGGACTAGAGCCTATTTTAGCATCGGATAAAATGTCTGTTCTCTACTAGTGGTTGCTCCAAGCCGTCTAGGTGGCGGCAACTACCAAGAGTAACAAGCGAATCCCGCAGCGAAACACAAACACCAAGTGCCTCTAGATGCAAACACTCAAGCAATGCACTTGGATTCACTTCCAATCTCACCAAGATGTTGAATCAATGATGGAGATTAGTGGGAGAGCTTTGACTAAGCTCACAAGGTTGCTATGTCAATGCAAATGGCTAAGAGAGTGAGCTAGAGCCGGCAGTGGGGCTTAAATAGAAGCCCCCACGAAATAGAGCCGTTGTACCCCTTCACTGGGCACTCCTCGGGGCGACCGGACGCTCCGGTCAGATCGACTGGACGCACCCTGCTAGCGTCCGATCAACGGATGGCTGCCACGTCATCCCTATCTTCAAATACTGAGCGCCCGATCCCAACGGTCAAGTGATGACCAGACGCAGCACAGTGCCACCACCAGACGTAGGCCCTCAGTGTCCGGTCACTTCCAGTAAGGTTCCAGCTACGACCAGAAGCGTCAGTTTGATCACTACCGGACGCGTCCGGTCATGCGCAACCGGACTCACCCAGCGTCCGGTCACTCACTGTCTCCTCTGTGTGATGCCACATCAGCAGGACCGGACGCACCCCATCAGCGTTCGGTCACGAAGTGACCCAGCGTCAGGTCGAAGACCGACGCCAGCGTCTTCACTGCTTCCACTGACCGGACGCGCCGGTCCAGTTGAGGCCAGCGTCCGGTCCACTCTGTGAAACCCTGTCTTCTCTGTACAGGGCGCCGGTGGCACCGTCGGACTGTCCGCACTCTACGGACGGACACTCTGCTGGTGAAGTTTCTTACCCTTCCTCAAATGTACCAACCACCAAATGTATCACCTTGTGCACATATGTGTTAGCATATTTTCACAAAATGTTTTCCAAGGGTGTTAGCACTCCACTAGATCCTAAATACATATGCAATGAGTTAGAACATCTAGTGGCACTTTAATAACCGTATTTCGATACGAGTTTCACCCCTCTTAATAGTACGGCTATCGATCCTAAATGTGATCACACTCACTGAGTGTCTCGATCATCAAAACGAAGAGAGAGAATTCTGTATTTTGGCACTGAAACAAACCACTCTTCCGTATTTGGCACTAGAAATTTTGAACTTTCTTATCTAGCATCAACTTGAAAATTCCTTCCGTATATGACACTTCCGTCCATTTGATGCAGTAACGGTGTCAAGTGCCACCTAAAATAACATATATGCCCTTCTATGTACCAGCAACATGTAGTGCCAGATAGGAAAAGAATAAATGGACATAATATCAAATAAGGAAAGCACAAATATCACAAATATACTTATGAATGAAACATAGCATTTTGATAATTGAAGAGTGGCAATAATAATCAATAAATTTGATGCACAAGCTTCACAAATCTGACCACATTGTCAGCATACTTAAAAAACAAAAAAAATGTAAACACCTTGCACACCTCATATTAGCTCAACAAATCCATACAATAGGGGTCTAAGTTCACATGTCCAGGTTCATAAATATGCATACATTACCAGGTTCATAAACATAAACACATGAAGGTTCATACATAGGGGGTCTAAGTTCACATTACAGAATAGCAGATTCATCATACACACATCAGTTGCACTACATTATAGTTCATAAAGCATATGCCTTACACATTGCCAAGCACATCTACATAGAGAATCACAAGCTCAACCTTCTCTTGCTTCTTGTGCTATTTGCAAGACTAGCAAGCTTAACTGTTTTGTTTCTGTTGCCCATTGCAGAGCTGTCAAGTGGCAGCATAGGAAATTTTTTTCAGGTTTGAAGCAAGCTGTTTCTTGGTACTCAGGTTCAGCATACTGATGGATTGAGGAGAAAAACTGCCAAGAAAGAGGCCATGAATATATACAGAAGAGTAGTTTATTACTTGGAGGACTGGATATGCAATAGGCATATAATTTCTTAGGGATTCATTCCATCAGGTGAAATGCAGATAATTTCAATCAATCATGTTTACCATTCCAAAAAAAATACATGGAGGAAGATAGAAGATTTGTACCATGCTTATCAGAAGCCGCCTACAATCCCTGAAAATATTCAGGCAACATATCCATAGGTAGAAGAGCATCTGTAAATTAAATCATCGAGTAATTGGAGCCTACATTTGTAAGACTACACAACGCAGGTACCTTTGCAGTCGAAACGCAGGTTAGCAAAATAATTGGTGCTTACCATATCTCATAGGGGCAATCCATCGAGTACATGGTGTGCAACTCTGGATTCATTCAAAGCCAAGCACGATCAGACAATTGGTGTAAGCAAATTGAGAAGCAGCTTAAAAATTTAATAACAAACAAAAAGTAGGGAGTAATGGAACACACAAAGGTAGAACAAAAATCGATCTAGAACCGTAGCTGAAGAACTTGCCTCGAAGAAGGAAATGTGTAGCAACTGGAAACAACAGGACCTCCATATCCATGCGTACCTTCTGCGTGGCTTCTAAGCAGGGGGAGGCTGAAGAGGAAGAGGAATCAAGAAAAGGTGAGGAGCGAGCGTACCTTGCTGCGTCCCCTGCGCTCGCCGACGCCTCCAACGGATTGATTCGAAGGAGGCAGGGCCTCGCCGATGCTGGGGCTTCCGCGTCAGGTGGGGGTAGGGGCGCCGGTCCGCCCTGCCCGGGGCTGTCGCGCCGGGGGCTTCCTCCAGGTCCGCGCCGGGCGCGACGCTGAGTGGAGGCAGTGAGCGATGCATGCGGGAGGCCCTAAAGGCCGGAGTCGAGCGAACAGCAGCCGACAACGTGTCACTGCCGATGGCGGCGCCGAAGGAGGGGCGATGGCGGAGGCAGGTGCGCTGCCCGAGCTGGGGCGGAGCGGCCGAGGCCCGAGTGTATATACTAGCGGGTACCCCGGCGGGCGAGGCCGCCCCGCCGCGCCCCCCGCCCCGCGAGATAGGGCTAGCTCCAGCCGGTGAGCCCGCCCCGCCGCCGCGTCCCCTGCCGGAAGCTCGGCCCGCCCCGCTGCTGCAACCCCTGCTGGACCCGCGCGTCGATCTGCCACCATGGGGAGACCTCGGCTGAGGGACCGGCGCCTCTAGCTGAAGGAAGGGCGCCGGCGGCCGCTGTCTCCTCCGCCCCATCCTCATCCCCTCCGGCTTTCATCTAGGGTTTTGTTTTTTTTCACATGAAGAGAAGACTGACGGGGGAAGAAGGGGAGCGAGCGTGCGAGTTTCGCCCGTAGCGACTGCCGAGCAGGTGGGTGCGACCAAATTAAATAGAGGGGTATTTGGTACTTATCAAGAAAAACTGACATGGTCAAGGAAGTCAACCGACGGATGGATGGCCAAAATGGACGGAAGTGCCATATACGGAAGGAATTTTCAAGTTGATGCTAGATAAGGAAGTTCAAAATTTTCAGTGCCAAATACAGAAGAGTGATTTGTTTCAGTACCAAATACAGAATTCTCTCAAACGAAAAGGCTCCTACCACTTATACCTTTGCCTTGAGCCTTTTATTTTTCTTTTACTTCTTTTCCAAGTCCAAGCACTTGATAATCACCATGGCAACACCATCATCATGTCATGATCTTCATTTGCTTCACCACTTGGAGTAGTGCTACCTATCTCATAATCACTTTGATAAACTAGGTTAACACTCAGGGTTTCATCAATTCACCAAAACCAAACTAGAACTTTCACCTAGCTCCGCCGCCGTGACTCCCCACCCAGACCTAGCCCGCTCGCCGCCCCACCGTCGCCAGGGCCCTCTAGTCATCCCCAGCGCCTGGCTGGCCTTATTCCTCCCCCAGAACCCTAATTCGCAGATCTAGGAGGAGGAGGAGGACATACCTCTCGAGATCCGCCCTGAAGCCTCCATGTCCGCCGATGTTGGATCCGCCAGATCCATGGCGCGGTGGGCGTGGGTGCGACCGCTAGGGAGGAGGTCGTCGAGAGGGGGGGGGTCTTGGGGTGTAGTGGATGCCCGTAAGTAAGCCTTTGCCACCTATGTCTATGTGTGTACCCAGCTGTCACACGAAAGATGGTAGAACTTGAAGTAGCAAGTCCTCGAGTTGAGAACACGTGCTGGTTGTCTTCGGTTTAATTCTTTAATGAGGATTGGAAATTTTGCGGCAACACGAACATATGTAACTGCACATGCATTTTGTTCACGAGAAACACACAAAGCGATTTTTTTAACCAAATTAACAAGACATCCATCTTTGGTGCATGTGTCATTGCCACTGTCAATTTGAAGTTTGCCTATTTTTAATGACTATGTTCATCTTGATGAAGAGCCGAGTAACTCCCTTCTTCTCAAAAGAAAATAAGATAGTTCCCATCATAAAAAATAATGTTTGGAAGTTGATTCTCTAAAACACGAGACCTCAGGGTTTTTTTTTTTTTGGCAACGAGACCTCAGGTGTTCCATAGACGTTTTCAGTGATTTTTTACCTCGATGAACAGTCTTCCTATAATATAGTTTGGCATATGGGCCTACAAGTTGGGCTTTAGGAGTTGGCTGGGTAAACGGGCTAAAATGTCTCTGTTCGCAACGCCCGCGCACACAGGGGCACAGGGCAGCCAAGCAAGGGCACCGCGTCAGGTAGCTCCACCAGGCTGCCAACTCGGCCCTGCAGACAAATAGGCCCACCAGACCGACTGAGAGAATTCACACGACGTCCTGCTCCAGTGCTCCCGCAGAGCCGCACGAGCCTGCACCGCATTCCCGCTCCCTTCTTCCGTACGATTCCTCTCGATTTCGAATTCAGGGCGCACTACGCCGGCACGGCATTCAGATCTCAACGGCTGCCGTTGCCGGACAGCGAGCATCCTCGACCGTCGCGTCACCTCACAACGCAGTTGCAGCGTCTTCCTTCCCCTGCAAGGAAAACGAGAATCGAATGCCTCGCACTGACGTGGCAGTCCGGACCAACCAATCATACGGCGGCCCCCAAAAGTCCACGCCACCCTCTCAAAACCTGGCAGCGTACCAGCCGTCCAGCCCGCAAACCGCAAAAGGCTTGCACAGCACGCTCCTCGATTCCCGCCTGCCCCCCGCGAGCGGCGAGCCGAGCGCACAGCCGCACACGCGCACGGCGCACGCGCCGCCGTCGCACTGACATCAAGGGCCCACGTGCCGGTTCGTGACCGTCGCAGCGCAGACGGCAGAATTTCTGCCTTCTGTGACATGCTGGACCGGACAGACTGACTGACATCTGGGCCCGCACATCGGTTTCTTGGTTCCGGCGCGGCGGGAGTTGCCGCCCACCAACCCCACCCGCGCTCCACGACGCCAAATCCGCGCGGGAAACGCCTCCGCGCCCGCGCGCCAAACCCAATCGAAACCCAAAACATTTCCTTCTCCAGCGCGCACCTGAAAAAATAAAATCCTCCACTCCAGCTCCGCTTCATTACTCCTCGCCTCTTCCACGCCGGGAAGGCGTTTAAATCCGCCCCCAAACCCTACCCGCCTTCCTCCCATCCATTCCCCCGCATCCAATCCTCTGCTCGCCTTGTTCTGCCCCGGCGGCGGCGTGGGCGCGCACACCAGGTGTTCGACGGGAGTCCTCGCCGGCGTGGAAGATGTACGTGGTCAAGCGGGACGGCCGCCAGGAGACGGTGCACTTCGACAAGATCACGGCCCGCCTCAAGAAGCTCAGCTACGGCCTCAGCCAGGACCACTGCGACCCCGTGCTCGTCGCGCAGAAGGTCTGCGTGGGGGTCTACAAGGGCGTCACCACCAGCCAGCTCGATGAGCTCGCTGCCGAGACCGCCGCGGCCATGACCGCGTCTCACCCCGACTACGCCTCGGTGAGGAACCCACCCTTGGTTTCAGCTCTCATGTCTGTCTTCGTTTGTCTTCGTTTTCCTGACGTGGGATTGGTTGCCCCTGTTCTCTGTCGTGATTCGTGAAGCTGGCGGCGAGGATTGCTGTGTCGAACCTGAACAAGAACACAAAGAAGTCCTTCTCCGAGACGTAAGAAACGGTTGTTCTTTGGTTGAATTTCATTCATTCATTCATAGCGGCAGGAGGAAGGTTGGATCCGTTGGATTGGGTTGTGAGTTGGGATGTGGATGTTGTGGATGCAGGATTAAGGACATGTACCTGCACTTCAACGAGAGATCTGGGCTGATGGCCCCTCTGGTCGCTGAAGATGTTTATGAAATCATCATGAAGGTGAGATTCTGATTGCTTCTGACACATTTCTGACAGGGCACCTGTGTAGATAGTGCTGATCTGTTTCTGGCGGTTAAATTTACTGTTCCGTTCCTTTTTTATAATGTTGTTTATTTCATACAGTAAACCTGTTGTGCCCTGCACTCGCATGATGTAAATCGTCCCTCACATATGCTGTTACATTTCAGAATGCTGCTCGCTTGGACAGCGAGATAATTTATGACAGGGATTTCGACTATGACTACTTTGGCTTCAAAACTCTGGAGAGGTCTTACCTCTTGAAGCTTGGCGGGAAGGTTGTTGAAAGGCCGCAGCACATGCTGATGAGGGTTTCAGTGGGGATACACAAGGAAGACATTGAGTCTGCCATCAGGACGTACCATCTGATGTCCCAGCGCTGGTTTACACATGCTTCACCAACGCTTTTCAATGCTGGCACACCGAGGCCCCAGGTACTGTCTTGTTTCCCGCCAGATTATGTCAGTGTGGGTTGTGAAATTGTTATTTACTGTTTCCTTTTTCTGTGATGCAGTTAAGCAGCTGTTTTCTTATATGCATGAAAGATGACAGCATTGAGGGAATCTATGAGACCCTGAAGGAGTGTGCTGTAATAAGCAAATCTGCTGGAGGAATTGGTGTCTCAGTTCATAACATTCGTGCTACTGGGAGTTATATTCGAGGAACAAATGGAACATCAAATGGAATTGTTCCTATGTTACGTGTCTTTAATGATACTGCTCGCTATGTTGATCAGGGTGGTGGCAAAAGAAAGGGTATGCTTTTTCATTGTTTTCACTTTTATTAGTTCCATCGTCTTCAGAAATTCTTACGAGCTTCTAAAACTTAGGTGCATTTGCTGTATACTTGGAACCTTGGCATGCTGATATTTTTGAGTTCCTTGATCTGAGGAAGAACCATGGGACGGTAAAATCTCGACCATTAGTCTTTAATTACTTCCACATATAAAAACATAAAATATCTGTCTTTTGAACTCCAGCACTAAGATGACTTTATATATGCTTACTGTTGTCTTGATTCCTGCACCTAAAATTGATTCCTTACCTGTGCCGAGTGTCTTCCATATATATGGTTGTTCAAGCTAATGTCTTATAGAGACAGTTACTCTAGTTTATTTCTGCATGATATCTAAACTTCTTGATATTTTAGTCTGCATGCTGCTATCATGGAATAAGTACACCATGCTTTGCCTGCTTTCTGTGTCTAACATAGTATCATCCACTCAACTTATGAGTGGCTAGCATGGAAAAGATCCACTCAGCTTATGTTAACATAGTATCATCCGCTCACCTGCTATGAACAATATTTTCACAGGAGGAAAATCGTGCAAGGGATCTTTTCTATGCACTATGGGTTCCTGATCTATTCATGCAAAGAGTCCAGAATAATGGAGAATGGTCATTATTTTGCCCTAATGAAGCTCCAGGGTTGGCTGATTGCTGGGGTGAGGAGTTTGATAATTTGTACAAGAAATATGAGAGCCAAGTAAGCTGAAAAGTCAAAGCTGTATTTGTATGTACGCTATATTGAAATGGGAACGTGCTTTAGTAACCTTGCTTTCTGGTTTCAGGGCAAGGCAAAGAAAGTTGTTCCAGCACAGACCCTCTGGTTTGACATTTTGAAGGCACAAATAGAGACTGGTACACCATATATGCTTTACAAGGTACATTTGGTAGCTATCAAATAGGAATACCTTCTAGATTTGTCTCTTTTTTCCAAAATTGTCCACGGTTAACTATCAGACTCTAAGGATTTGTTGTAATGGCTATTAACTGTATGCAGGATACTTGCAATAGGAAAAGTAATCAACAGAATCTGGGCACAATTAAATCATCAAACTTGTGCACTGAGATAATTGAGTTTACAAGCCCTAATGAAACTGCTGTCTGCAACCTAGCATCTATTGCTTTACCTCGTTTTGTTCGGGAAAAGGTATATCTCGTCAGTCCTAAAGCTCTAGTCAATCATGAAGGTTTGATTCTGATGCACCATATAATAAACTTGTTTTACAGGGTGTTCCTTTAGAGTCCCATCCATCTAAGCTTGTGGGTAGCAGTGATTCAAAAAATAGATATTTTGATTTTGAGAAGCTAGCTGAGGTTTGTTCAGATCCTATTTGTCTTGGATCCTCTATTCTGACCTATGTTGACGAATGTTCTAATACATTATTGATTTTGGCAGGTTACCTCAACTGTTACTTACAATCTTAACAAAATTATCGATATTAATTATTATCCTGTTGAGACAGCAAAGAGATCAAATATGCGGCACCGGCCAATTGGCATAGGTGTTCAAGGCCTGGCAGATACTTTCATATTACTGGGCATGCCATTTGATTCACCAGAGGTACTTTTCGATTTCTCCTTAACTCAGCATTAGCCACCTGTTCCCTTATGTAATTAGCTGATATATGTAACAAATGGTATATCTTTTTCAGGCTCAGCAGTTGAATAAGGATATATTTGAAACTATCTACTATCATTCTCTGAAAGCTTCTGCTGAACTTGCTGCTAAAGAAGGTCCCTATGAAACATATGAAGGGAGCCCTGTCAGCAAGGTTTTCCTCAACAAGCTTTCCCCTTTTCAATTACTTATATGCCTAGTGTTTAGTGACATTTATATTCATGATGAAGAATTCTGTTTTTTTTAATTAACAAGTATGCATCGACCTTATGCTCTCTACCTGCTTTGTAGGGCATTCTCCAACCTGACATGTGGAATGTAGTGCCATCTAACAGATGGAACTGGTCATCTCTAAGGGAGACCATTTCTAAAGTTGGGATAAGAAATTCTCTTCTTGTTGCTCCAATGCCCACTGCTTCCACTAGTCAGATTCTTGGCAACAATGAGTGTTTTGAACCCTACACGTCTAATATATACAGTCGACGGGTTCTAAGGTCTGTAACAACACTCCTTACTTTAGAGTGTTTACATTCTGACCTACATGTGCATATATGATTAATCTTTCTAAATTTCTTCCAGTGGGGAATTTGTTGTGGTTAACAAGCATCTTCTTCATGATCTGACTGAAATGGGTATTTGGACTCCTACTCTGAAAAACCAGATAATATACGATGACGGTTCTGTCCAAAAGATAGCAGAAATCCCAGATGATCTTAAAGCAATCTACAAGTATGTATTTCTACCAGATGCCATTATTTTCTACAAGACTCAAATTACTATTTGAACATCTAAAAGTTTATATACAATCATTGCACCAGGACTGTTTGGGAGATCAAGCAGAAAACTTTAGTTGATATGGCGGTTGACCGTGGATGCTATATTGACCAGAGCCAGAGCCTCAATGTCCACATGGAGCAAGCAAACTTTGGGAAGCTAACATCACTTCACTTCCATGCTTGGTCCAAGGTATTGAACCTCCAGCCATCACAGCAATTGTCTTATCTTTATGGAGTTTGTACTTAACCTATTAAACTAGTGATTTGTTTTTTTTTTCTAATCTTGTTCAATGCCAGGGCCTGAAAACTGGAATGTACTATCTACGCACACGAGCTGCTGCTGATGCGATCAAGTTTACAGTTGATACCACACTTCTAAAGGAGAATGGGAATGTGGTATATTTTCTTTCCTTTAGTCCTACAATCTTTTTCCTCAAAGGTTACTAAAATACTATTCACCTTGAAAACCACTTGCATATGCAGGTGAGTAATGGAAAGCCCACAGAGGAAGACGTGGAAGCTAAAATGGCACAAATGGTCTGTTCTTTGAACAACCGGGAAGAGTGCCTGGCGTGTGGAAGCTAGATTGGAGCTCCATCTAGACACTGCACTTGTTTGTGACCACAACATTATACACAACCGGCTGATTATTGGAGCTCAATAACCATAACGAAGTCTGTGATGTAGGTTGAATTAAAAATTCCCATAATGGGAAATATCTTGTTCCCTGGATACAGCTACGGATCTCTGGTTTGTATTGCTCTACTGAGATATTTGTGCTGCTGGCCTGCTGCCAATGTATATATCTACTATCAACGGCATTGCCCTATTGGTGTGTGCAATTGCATTTTTGTGTGAACTGTGTAATACCCTTTGCATATGGTCGAGTTTACCATCACAAACAATTGGCTCGAACAGGAAGTAATTCATCGTTTTCCATGGTGAGAGACCATGCTTGTTATAAAAAAAAACTGAATTCTAAAAGAAAAATATTAATACGAGTGAGAAAACTTAGAAAATAGATACGAGCGCAAAAAAAAAAAAGGCCTGTAGACTAGTATACTCATCGTGAATTGTCACACGGTACTGATAGGTTACGTTCCTGGATGACTAGTATACTGGATGGCAATGCATTTCCTAGATGGCTAGTATACTATATTGCAATGCCAATACATAGAAGGTTTGTTTGGCTGCACTGCACACTAGTATCCAAATCCACATGAGTTTGGAGAAATTGAGGTAGATTGGTGCAATGGTGCAACCAAACAAGCCTTGATAGATGTGGATGCAATCAATACTCGTTTGACTAAGCACAAACTAAAGGTCTGTTTGGATAAACATAGCTAATTGTTAGGCAGCTAATTTATACTACTATTGTAGATTGTTCGCATTGTTGGTTTCAACAAGCCTTTAGATGTGGATGCAATCAATACTCGTTTCTTCTTAAAGCACAAACTAAAGGTCTGTTTGGTTTATCATAGCTAATTGAAACCAACTAAGCAAACATACTATTGTTATCTGTTCATCCAAGAAAGTTAGAAGATTGTGTTTGACAGCTTATGGTACATCATTTGGCAATACATATTTGTGATTGATGAGTTTAGTTATTCTTGAACACACAGTAGAGCAGCATCAACGCTAATCCAAAAAATTTAGTTGCACTGTTTGTCGGGGAAAGTTAAAAAGTAACTCAAGTCTCAACTTTAATCACCATCTGTTGCAAGTTATAACCATGCAGACAAAATAACTTTTGTGAAAGGAAAAAGGGTTTGGTTTGATACATTGTAGGAATCTTAAACAGCAACACTTGTAATGTTGCTTCCGCCTCCTGTTGAACTGGGCTCCAGCTTGAAATCGTCCTTGATCTTCTTCAACTTGGCAACAACATCAGTCATAGTTATCCTTTCGTCAGGTAATTCACTTGTGCATAGCATACCCAACTCAAACACTGATGTGAGAGTGCTATGCGAGATGCTTGGAGAAACTTCCGAAGGGTTGCTGGTGTGGTGAAAACCATGTACTATTTCATCATCTTTTTGTACATTACCGTCCAAAATATGGTTAATTCTTGATGGGAATGCTTGATGGACCCAGCGCCTAAGGCTGAGTTCTCCGACAAACATGGTGTCGATGGGCTTCTTCCCAGTGAATACCTCAAGCAGCATGATTCCAAAACTAAACACATCGCTCTTCCTTGATGCTTTACCCATGGAGCCATACTCTGTTCAAGAATGTTTTAAACAAAGATCAGCACAATGTGAAATAGGTTTACATGGTACTAAAGAAATTAATTCAGTCATGATTGGTTGACTACCTGGTGCCATATATCCGATTGTTCCTGGCATGCTTGCAGAAATCACTGAGTTATTATCACCTAACAAAAGTCTAGCTATGCCAAAATCTGCCACATGTGCTGTCATATTGTCATCAAGTAACACATTGCTAGGTTTCAGGTCACAGTGCAAGATTACTTCATGGTGTCGATAATGCAGATGTTCTACTGCCATCGACACCTCTATCATGATGTCCAATCTCTTGAGGAATTTTAAGGGTGGCTTGTCTTCATTGTGAAGATGTGTATCCAAACTACCATTAGGCATGTATTGGAGTAACAATGCTTTAAAGTCCAGGCTTGAACAAATGTTGATTATCCTTATCAAGTTGCGATGCCGAACCATGCGCAGTACTTGGCACTCAGCATCAAAGCTCTTTGTAACTTCTTCCAATTGTACGTTTAGAACTTTGATGGCAACCACCAAACCATCGTTTAGTTGTCCCTTGAAAACTTTTCCAAAACAACCCATTCCCAACAAATTTTCCTCACTAAAATTGTTAGTCGCATGGACAATCTCGTGATAAGATATTAACTTGTGGCTGATTGCATCAGTAATATTATTGGAACCTGTCAAAGCTCCTGGGTTGTTTCTTTTTCTTCTGATGATTAGATACAAGCAAATAGCTATTGCTCCAAATGCTGCAAGGGCACCAGGGAGTACAAATTTGAGGATCTGTCCATTTGTTGAGTAAGATCTGACGGTACATGATGAAAACCCTAGGCGTGGAGCACCACAAAGCCCATTGTTTCCTAGCAAGGACTGCAAACTGATGTTTGAGAAAATGCCTCCTTCTGGTATACGTCCATGTAGCTTATTGAAGGAGAGGTTCAGATTGGTGAGATATGTAAAATTGGCCAGGTACAGTGTGTAGAATAGCAGAGATAGAAGGGAAACACCACACCCAATGTGAGGGGGGTGACCTTGATATATATAGCCAATTACATGGCAGCATATATGCAATGCATGGCAGGTGCTAATCATACTAAATATAGACTTGCCTAATATACACTTTCCTAATGTATATATCTATCAGCCGCCCTCAGTCGAAGCATCAGGATTCCGGATGCACAGACTGGACCGAAAATCCTCAAAGAGCTGAACCGGCAGCCCCTTTGTCATGAGATCAGCAAACTGATACTTGGACGGCACATGGAGAACGCGAACCTCGCCGAGAGCCACCTTCTCACGGACGAAATGGATGTCGATCTCAATGTGCTTGGTACGGCGGTGGTGGACCGGGTTGGCTGTCATATAGACAGCGCTGACGTTGTCACAGTAGACAACTGTGGCGACCTTCAATGGAACATGAAGTTCCTGAAGAAGCTGTCGAAGCCAACAGCACTCTGCGACCACATGAGCAACAGCCCGGTACTCGGCCTCTGCACTGGACCGGGACACCGTGGTTTGCCGTTTGGACGACCAGGACACCAAGCTGTCGCCGAGGAAGACGCAGAAGCCGGAGGTGGAGCGGCGAGAGTCGGGGCACCCTGCCCAGTCAGCGTCGGAGTAGGCAATCAACTTGTCGATAGGCCCAGTGCTGATGTGGAGGCCAGCTGACAGTGTGCCCTTCACATACCGAAGGATGCGCTTGATCAGCGCAAGGTGAGCTTCGCGCGGATCATGCATAAAGAGGCACACCTGCTGCACAGCGTACGCCAGGTCGGGGCGAGTGAGTGTCAAGTACTGAAGTGAGCCGGCGAGACTCCGGTACGTGGCGGGGTCGGCGACGGGAGCGCCCTCCGTGGCAGAGAGCTTGGCACGAGAGTCGACAGGCGTCGATGTCGAGTGACATTCGGCCATGCCTGCCTTCTGAAGAAGATCCACCGCGTACTGCCTTTGGCTGAGGAAGAGCCCGTCGGAGGAGCGAGTGACGGAGATCCCCAGGAAGTGATGGAGCTCCCCAAGATCCGTCATGGCAAACTCAGAGTGAAGGCGACCGATGATGCGGCGGAGCAGAGCTTCCGAGGAAGCCGTGAGGACGATGTCGTCGACGTACAGCAGCAAGTAGGCACTGGCGCCGCCCTCAGTGTAGACGAAGAGGGAGGTGTCGGTGGCAGAGGCAACGAAGCCGAGCTGTCGAACGTACGTGGCGAAGCGCTGGTGCCACGCCCGCGGGGCCTGCTTGAGGCCGTAAAGGGAGCGCTGAAGAAGACAGACGGCGTCGGGACGCGCCGGGTCGACGAAGCCGGGGGGCTGCTGACAGTAGACCGTCTCGTGCAGGTGACCGTGAAGAAAGGCATTCTTCACGTCCAGCTGGTGGATGGGCCACTGACGAGAAGCGGCGATGCTGAGGACGATCCGAATGGTGGCAGGCTTGACGACGGGGCTGAACGTTTCGTCGTAGTCGATGCCGTGGCGCTGGGTGAAGCCACGAACGACCCAGCGAGCCTTGTGACGAGCCAGGGTGCCATCGGAGTGGAACTTGTGCCGGAAGATCCACTTGCCTGTCACCACGTTGGCACCTGGGGGCCGGGAAACGAGTCGCCACGTGTCGTTGTCGACGAGAGCCTTGTACTCCTCAGCCATGGCCGCGCGCCACTGGGGGTCGGCAAGGGCCCCTCGGTAGTCGCGGGGAATGGGTGAGGCAGTGGATGCGGCGGCGACGTGAGCAGACGATGGGAAGCCGTAACGATCAACAGGCTTCAGCGAGCCTGTCTGGAGGCGCGTCACAGGTCGGCTCGAAGTAGGAGGTGGCGGACCGGCTGCCACAACTGGAGCAGGAGCCGGCTGTTCTGGAACAGCGGGCGCCGACGGGGGCACCTCCACGACTGGTGCGGACAGAACAGCGGGCGCCGGCGGGGGCACCTCCACGACTGGTGCGGACAGTGGTGCAGGAGGCGGCTCAGCAGCCGGGGCGGGAGCACCAGCACGCCGCCGAACGTAGACCCGTAGAGGTGGACCGGTTGGAGCAGGAGCAGCCGGGCCAGGAGGAAGGACCGGGCCAATCTGTAGGATGGCGGGGTCCTCAGCGAGCTCCTCCAGTTGAGCTCGGCGTCGCGGCTGCTCAGCGGCGACTGGCGACGGGGCGACCGCAGGGGGCACCATGGTGGCAGTGTGGTGCACCGGCGCAGCAGGACCTGGAAGAAGAAAATCCAGAGAGCTTGTGGGCTCACTGGTGGGGTCAGTGCTGAACGGAAAATGATTCTCGTCGAAGACAACATGACGGGAGATGATAATCCGTCTAGTTGTGAGGTCGAGACACCGATAACCCTTGTGAGAGGAGGGGTATCCAAGAAAGACACAGGCTGTGGAGCGAGGGGCCAGCTTGTGTTTGGAAGTGGCGGTGAGATTGGGATAGCAGAGGCAACCGAAGACACGAAGAATAGTGTAGTCTGGGGACTGCTGGAAGAGTTGCTCATAGGGAACTCTATGGTGAATGGCTGAGCAGGGGCGCCTGTTGAGGAGATATGTGGCTGTAGCTAGTGCCTCTGCCCAATATTTGGGTGGCATGTGGGCGTGGATGAGCAGCGTGCGGCATATGTTGTTCAGAGAACGGATGATACGTTCAGCTTTGCCATTTTGAGGGGAGGTGTAAGGGCAGGAGAGGCGTAAGTGAATGCCGCTAGAGGCGAAGAAGGTGGCGAGGGTATTGTTGACAAATTCAGTGCCATTGTCGGCCTGAACAGCCTTGACAGGAAGGCTGAACTGTGTGTGGACAAAGGCGCAAAACTGAGTGATGTGAGTAGCTACCTCGGACTTGTGGACTAGGGGAAAGGTCCAGCAAAAGTGGGTGAAGTCATCGAGGATGACAAGGTAGTACTGTGCACCAGAAATACTAGCGACCGGGGATGTCCAAACATCACAGTGTATAAGCTCAAAAGGTAAAGAGGAAACGGAACTGGAATTGCCAAAAGGCAGCCGCACATGCTTGCCAAGTTGACAGGAGTGACAAAGAGTATGAGCTGATTTATTACAGGAAATGGAATTATTGTGTCTAAGCAAATGGAGGGCAGCAGCTCCTGGATGACCCAGACGATGATGCCATAGGTCGGTGGAGGTGACGAGGTTGGCTTGTGGCGCAAGGGGACGGTGTAGAGGCCGCCGGAGCTATTGGAGCGAAGAATCACGCAGCGTCCGTCTGCTGAGGTCCTTAACAGAAAAGCCAAATGCGCCAAATTCGATAGTGCAATTGTTGTCACGAGTGAATTGGCGAACCGAAAGTAAGTTGCGCACTAGAGAGGGACAACTAGAACATTGCGGCGAGAAGGAGACGCGCGTGGCTCGGTAAAGTGGAGCGGAGCAGGAGAGAGGAAGATGATGGCGCCGCCAACAAAGAATGGATGGTATAGAAGAGAGTTGACGGAGATGAGTATACCATCCGAAAGTTATGCATGTGGGAGGTGGCGCCGAGTCCATGACCCAGCCGGAGTTCTGGAGCGCCATCTGGTTCAAGGCAGCGATGAGGCCGGCCTGATCCCACAGTGGAGCGGATGGAGCTGGCGGAGGGGGAGTGAAGACGGTGTGGGCCTGCGGATTGGCACCCATGATGCCCTGGTCACCGTGAGGGGGCGGCCGGGTCGGGCTGTTGCCCGCTTTGCATGCTGCTCTGGAGGAGGAACGCCACTGGAAGGCCCATGGGTTGTAGCAGAACTGGGGCCCCATGGGGCGGTTGGCCCTTGTCATCCCCCATCGCCACGCCCGCTTGCCGGCCATGGCTGGTGCCTTTGGCGCTTGGCCGCCACATTTCTTGCTTGCCGCTTGCCTTTCCGCCGCCCCCCAGAGCCCTTGGGAGCAAGCGCCCGGTGGCACACAGAGGAGGAGGGGCAGCACCCGGAGAAGTGCAGGAGCTGAGAGGCGGCCACCATGGCAGATCATGCCGTGGTCTTCTGCGTGCGTTACAGGCGCAGACTCTTTGAGGAGAGCATTTCGCATACCGGAGAAGGATGGCAGCTCGGGGAGTTGGCGATGTCGTCGGCGATGGCGATGCAGAAGCGTGGGTTGAGGCCAGCAGGGAGGCCGAGGACGAGTTGGGAGTCCTCGATGGTGTGGCCGACGTCCCCAAGAGAGCGGCGGCCTTGATCTTGAGGCGCTGGCAAGATTTCGTCAATTGTCGAGTCACCCCTGTTTCAAGGAGTGAAACTCTTCAAGCGGAAGACGGCCCGGGCGCGGTTGGAACGGAAGAGGCCCTCAATCGCCACCCACAATTTCGCGGGCGGACTGGTTCTCGTCGGTGATGGCAAGATCAAGAACCGAAGTCGTCGACGCGGTGTTGAGGATCAGCAGCGGGACGATGCACTCGGCAATGTCCCACGATGGATCCGCGATCGGAGGGGCTGGTCCGTCGATGTGGGGGCGAAGGCTGAATTTCCCACACAAGGCCTTGAAGAACGAAGCCCACTTGGTGAAGTTAGGATTCTTCATCTCGTGGTAACGGAATGTGAGTCTTCACGTTCACGGCGGTGTAGGGGTGGACGACGACGGCTGCTGGCTGGTGGTGGTGGTGCAGCAAGGCAAAGCAGAAGCAGAAGCGGCAGCAGCAATATGCCGAGGCATCGGCGTTGGAAAGCATCTCGCCACAGGAGGAGGGGCGCCAGGGAAGAGGTGGGGTGGAAGGAGGCGGAAGTAGAAGGTCCAGGATCTAATTGATCTTGGTGCTGTGATACCATGTAGAATAGCAGAGATAGAAGGGAAACACCACACCCAATGTGAGGGGGGTGACCTTGATATATATAGCCAATTACATGGCAGCATATATGCAATGCATGGCAGGTGCTAATCATACTAAATATAGACTTGCCTAATATACACTTTCCTAATGTATATATCTATCACAGTGGAATGTTGCCAGAGAGGTTATTGTAGGAAAGGTCCAATGTTTCCATGCTCGCTAACTTGCCAAGAGAATTTGGAATTGAACCTTGAAATGAGTTATGTGATAAATTTAGGTAGGTCAGCATCTGTAATTGCCCAAATGAATCTGGAAGGCCACCAAGTAGTCGATTGCTAGAGAGATCTATTTTATTAATTGCATTGATGCTTTGTATATCAGCTTTGAGAGGACCCATCAAGTGGTTGTTTGACATATCGAGTTCAACAAGGCTGTCAATATGAAATAAACTCGGCGGTATGGTTGAAGACAACTGGTTATAGGACAGAGATAAAAGTTGTAACATACTAAGATTACCAAGGCCATCAGGTATGGAGCCAGAGAATTCATTGTCGTCAAGAAGCAATTCAAGAAGGCTTTGAAGCATGCCAATTTGGGTTGGAATGGGACCAGATATGCTGTTACTGGTGAGAGCAAGTACCTGGAGATTGTCCATTAACACAACAGATTCTGGGATTGGCTGGTTCAGTTTGTTGCCTGTGAGACTAATGAATTGGAGACTAGTTAAATTTGAGATAGTTGCAGGCAGTCCGCCAATTAAGTTGTTATCATCTGCTCGGAAAGTCACTAGTTTCTTGGAGAGGTTTCCTATGTAATCTGGGAGACTTCCAGAGTGAGAATTGGAGGAGATGCCAAGGTAACTGAGTTGCCTACAATTTGAAAGAGCACCCAAAAAGTTAAGGTCTCCCTCGAAGTGGTTCCATCCAAAACTAAGAAGGACTAAAGAGACGAGGTTCCCATGTGTGTCTGGGATCGGTCCAGTCAAAACATTTGTATCCAACACTAGGAAAGACAAGTCAGACAGGTTACCGATGGAAGCAGGAATTGGACCTGTCAGTTCATTATCTGAAAGATGCAAATAAAAGAGTCGTTTCATCTTCCCAAATTCTGGTAGGATTTGCCCTCTCAGCTTGCAGTTTGACAGATCTAGTTTTTGAATCCCAGTGAGATTGGTTAACTGAACTGGGATCGACCCAACAAGGTTATTTCCACCTAAGGCAAGGTACCAGAGGTTCGACAATTTGTCCAACCATGTTGGCACAACATCCGTAAAAGCATTTTCTGACAAAGATATTACTTGGATGAACTGGCACGCGCTGAGCCCCACAGGAATCCTACCCACGAAGTTGTTTGCAGAGAGGGACAACATCCGCAGCGCTGGAAGACTGAAGCTTTCATTGCCAGGGATAGTCCCAGTCAGATTATTGTTTCTCCAGAGGCTCAGAACTTGCAGGGAGGACTTATTGAAGATGTTAGGAGGCACTGTGCCGGTTAACTGATTGGTTTGCAAGACAAGGAGCTGAAGCACGGGCAAGCTACCAATAGCAACTGGTATCGTTCCCCATAGGCTGTTGTTGCCTAGGTTCAGATGACTCAGGTAAGGTGTGTTGTTGAATAATTCTTCTGGTATTTTGCCACTCAAGTAATTCGTCTGCAGCGCTAAGTGCCTAAGATTTTGCAGGTTTTGCAGCTCAGGTGGGATCTGCCCTGATAAACTGTTCTCGTAAAGAACAAAGCGCTCGAGCCTCGTGAGGTTTCCAATGGTTGATGGGATATAACCTGACAAACTGTTCCAGGGAAGAGCAAGAATCCTGAGGCGTCTCAGTCTTCCAAGCTCAGGAGGAATGGATCCTGTGAGGTTGGCGTTGGTGAGATTTAGGACGGAGAGGAAAGAGAGGTTACCGATGTGGGGAGAGATGCTCCCATGCAGGGGAGTGTTTGGCAGCGCCAGGGCGGTGACGCGCTCTCGGCGCTGGCTGCACGAGACGCCCAGCCAGTGGCAGAAGGACGTGCCGGGGGTCCAGTTGCCACGAAGAACGCCTAGAGGATCCGAGAGCTGTGCCCTGAACGCGAGCAGGGCGTCGAGGTCAATGCCTGTGCCGTTGCTCCCGGAGGAAACGGCAGCCACCGGCAGCACGGTGGCCAGTAATACGAGCTGAAGGAGATGGAGGGCCTTGTAGCTGGCGTGTTGCATTGTGCGCTGGGAACTCATGGAATCTGGGGCTTTTGAGCAATTGGTTCTGAATCGCCACAGGTAACTGTCATGTATATATAACCGATCTGGCAGTACTGTTGGTCTACTCTTAGTCTAAAGCTAATTGAATTATTGAACAATAATGCTCTTCATATAGGAACTAAATAAGGGCACTTCTCCAGTTTCCTGTCGAACAATAAAGTTGTTTCCTAGGTATTGCAAAGCATCAAACCTCCCGTGCTCTGCCTCTTTGTCATATTGGCGAATTATACAAATGCCCCTGATATATTTTCTGGAACAAAATGCCCCTGATTTTGGATGTTTGGCAGATCAGGGGAGGGGATTGTTCCATAGTTGTCTATTAATTATTATGATGACTTGCAGAGCGAAAATGGTAGGGGAGGGGGGCTGCAGTCACATGCTTCGTCTTGTAGCGGTCATGGGTGTGAGGTCTGTCAAAATCAACGTTGCAAAGTAGTCTACACGTCTTTGACCGGTATTAAGCAAGCAACACGTTTCCAGTCCGGAAATTCAGAGGTGAGATGACGCAAGAGGACCAGATTGTAATACGTAATTTCCAGGCAGCTTCTCACATCACACCAATCACGTTTACTTGACTATACTAGAGGATCAGCTCCTCTCTCTTTTTTTAATAACTGGCTTCATTAATATAAGGAATCAATCCCGTTTGCTTGACTGATACTCCCTCCGTCCCGGTATATAAGTCGTAACCACCTCCGGTTCAAAGACTTAGAAACACATTTAATTCTCTATGTACGCGCCTCTAGAGAGAGCACACATTATATTATGGAACATGAATAAAAAGTAGCAACAGCTTATATATGGGTAAAGTACACTTTACAACCCTCAACTTGCGCCAAAGTTCGATTTTCAACCTTCAACTATGAAACCGGTCAAGAAACACCCTCCAAGTATCAAAATCGGACGAATTTGGTCCTCGGCCGGTTTCAAAAGCGGTTTTCTATTTTCGGGAGGCACCGAAATTTTAAATTATTTTTTTGAGCATCTTAACGTCCTCAAATGAAAAAACTCAAAACTACAAAGTTGTAGATCTCATTGAGGTCTACAATTTACATATAAAAATTATCTTCATCCGACATCGTATCGAAAGGTTTTCTATTTTTTGAAATTTGAGTCTCATCACACGACAAAATATGGTGCTGAAATTTTATATTATTTTTTCGAGCATCTTACTGTCCTCAAATGAAAACAATTAAAACTATAAAGATGTAGATCTCATCGAGGTCTACACTTTACATATAAAAATTATCTTCATCCGACATCGTATTGAAGGGTTTTCTATTTTTTGAAATTTGAGTCTCATCACGCGACATCGTATTGAAGGGATGTAACCTGACAGGCTGTTCCAGGGAAGGGCAAGAACCCTGAGACGGTGCAGCCGTCCAAGCTCAGCTGGAATGGATCCCGTGAGGTTGGCGTTGGTGAGATTTAGGACGGAGAGGAAAGAGAGGTTACCGATGTGGGGAGAGATGCTCCCATGCAGGGGAGTGTTTGGCAGCGCCAGGGCGGTGACGCGCTCTCGGCGCTGGCTGCACGAGACGCCCAGCCAGTGGCAGAAGGACGTGCCGGGGGTCCAGTTGCCACGAAGAACGCCTAGAGGATCCGAGAGCTGTGCCCTGAACGCGAGCAGGGCGTCGAGGTCAATGCCTGTGCCGTTGCTCCCGGAGGAAACGGCAGCCACCGGCAGCACGGTGGCCAGTAATACGAGCTGAAGGAGATGGAGGGCCTTGTAGCTGGCGTGTTGCATTGTGCGCTGGGAACTCATGGAATCTGGGGCTTTTGAGCAATTGGTTCTGAATCGCCACAGGTAACTGTCATGTATATATAACCGATCTGGCAGTACTGTTGGTCTACTCTTAGTCTAAAGCTAATTGAATTATTGAACAATAATGCTCTTCATATAGGAACTAAATAAGGGCACTTCTCCAGTTTCCTGTCGAACAATAAAGTTGTTTCCTAGGTATTGCAAAGCATCAAACCTCCCGTGCTCTGCCTCTTTGTCATATTGGCGAATTATACAAATGCCCCTGATATATTTTCTGGAACAAAATGCCCCTGATTTTGGATGTTTGGCAGATCAGGGGAGGGGATTGTTCCATAGTTGTCTATTAATTATTATGATGACTTGCAGAGCGAAAATGGTAGGGGAGGGGGGCTGCAGTCACATGCTTCATCTTGTAGCGGTCATGGGTGTGAGGTCTGTCAAAATCAACGTTGCAAAGTAGTCTACACGTCTTTGACCGGTATTAAGCAAGCAACACGTTTCCAGTCCGGAAATTCAGAGGTGAGATGACGCAAGAGGACCAGATTGTAATACGTAATTTCCAGGCAGCTTCTCACATCACACCAATCACGTTTACTTGACTATACTAGAGGATCAGCTCCTCTCTCTTTTTTTAATAACTGGCTTCATTAATATAAGGAATCAATCCCGTTTGCTTGACTGATACTCCCTCCGTCCCGGTATATAAGTCGTAACCACCTCCGGTTCAAAGACTTAGAAACACATTTAATTCTCTATGTACGCGCCTCTAGAGAGAGCACACATTATATTATGGAACATGAATAAAAAGTAGCAACAGCTTATATATGGGTAAAGTACACTTTACAACCCTCAACTTGCGCCAAAGTTCGATTTTCAACCTTCAACTATGAAACCGGTCAAGAAACACCCTCCAACTATCAAAACCGGACGAATTTGGTCCTCGGCCGGTTTCAAAAGCGGTTTTCTATTTTCGGGAGGCACCGAAATTTTAAATTATTTTTTTGAGCATCTTAACGTCCTCAAATGAAAAAACTCAAAACTACAAAGTTGTAGATCTCATTGAGGTCTACAATTTACATATAAAAATTATCTTCATCCGACATCGTATCGAAGGGTTTTCTATTTTTTGAAATTTGAGTCTCATCACGCGACAAAATATGGTGCTGAAATTTTATATTATTTTTTCGAGCATCTTACTGTCCTCAAATGAAAAAAATTAAAACTATAAAGATGTAGATCTCATCGAGGTCTACACTTTACATATAAAAATTATCTTCATCCGACATCGTATTGAAGGGTTTTCTATTTTTTGAAATTTGAGTCTCATCACGCGACATCGTATTGAAGGGATGTAACCTGACAGGCTGTTCCAGGGAAGGGCAAGAACCCTGAGACGGTGCAGCCGTCCAAGCTCAGCTGGAATGGATCCCGTGAGGTTGGCGTTGGTGAGATTTAGGACGGAGAGGAAAGAGAGGTTACCGATGTGGGGAGAGATGCTCCCATGCAGGGGAGTGTTTGGCAGCGCCAGGGCGGTGACGCGCTCTCGGCGCTGGCTGCACGAGACGCCCAGCCAGTGGCAGAAGGACGTGCCGGGGGTCCAGTTGCCACGAAGAACGCCTAGAGGATCCGAGAGCTGTGCTCTGAACGCGAGCAGAGCGTCGAGGTCAGTGCCAGTGCCATTGCTCCGGGAAGAAACGGAAGCCGCCGGCAGCACGGCGGCTAGTAACACGAGTGGAAGGAGCTGGAGGGCCATGTCGCTGGCGTCGTGCGTGATAGGCTGGGTCATTTACTTGGAACTGATGGAGCGGTTGGCTGTACTCTTTCCTCCACCTCAGCATTTAGACACTTATACTTGATCTAACTTATCTCGTCATCTGGAGCAATTCTTTCTGGTCAAGACTCAAAAGTCAACTCTATACTCTAGTGATCTTGGCTATAGCCAACTGAAGACTAATGCTATTCATATAGAAAAAATTATACTTATATCATCTTATGGCCCTGTTCGCTTCTCTTATAATCCGTTTTTTTAGTTTGTTTTTTTTTCAGCCAGAATAGTGTTTTTCTCTCACAACAAATCAGCCGGAACAATGTTTCAGCTTGTTTTTTCAGCGCAACGAACGGGGCCTATATCTTACTATTACTAATTAGATACTTCAACGAAGACTCCACGTTAATTTTACCAAATACGTTAGAAGAAAAAAATCCTATAAATTCTTACAACAATCAGAAACGTCTAACCTTTAACTTGATATAATCTAATCGTCATCGCCAATAATAACCATTGGATATATCGTGTTTATAAAAAAAACTTATCTTACTATTACTAATTGAGACTCCAATAGAGCTACCTCGTTAATTCTCACAACATAAGCTAGAAAAAAGATACATCCTAAAAAATTCCCCAAAAATAATTAGAAACATATGACCTTTAATTTGGTATAATCTAATCTGATCGCCAATAATAACCATTGAATCCATTATGTTTTATAAAATATTATTTTACTATTACTAATTAGAGGCGCTCCAATAGAGCCTCCATGTTAATTCTCGCTAGATAAGCCAGAAAAAGAAGATAAATTCTAGAAATTCTCAACATAATCAGAAACATCTAACCTTTAATCTGGTAGAATCTAATCACGATCGCCAATAATAATCATTAGATCTATTATGTTTTATAAAAAACTTATCTTACTATTACTAATCTTAGAGCCTACACATAATTCTCACAAGACATATTAGAAAAAAAAAATAAATCCTAGAAATTCTCACAATAATAAAAAAACATGTTAACTTTAATTTGATAGACTCTAATTGTCATTGTCAATAATAAACGTTGGATCACCTCTACCATTATAAAAAAATATTTAAAATAAACTCCTAATTTTGCATTTCTATTATGAAAGACAATTCAAAATAACCTCGTAAATTTGTATATAACCCATCAAGATTCTATCACACTTGGCCACATCAAAGATAAGTTTAATATTTTCTTGTCAATTATTACGAATCGGCTCGAGAGAGGAGCAAGTATGGGTTTTGTCTTTAGGAGACCAAATAAATTCAGGGCACCTGCTCCGGTACTCCTTTTAAAACTATATACGCATTTCAAAGCATCGAATTCTAATTAAGTAAAGATTTTTCTTAATTATTATTACCCATCTAGGTGTCGTATGGGCCTGTCCCTTCCACGTCCAGCCCAAACCCAATCCATTTTAACATCATCTAGATCTAGAAAAAGAATTCCGATGTTTGGAGCCTCCACGGTGCTTATGCCGAGATGACGCCGCTCCTCTGATGGGTCTTGCCGAGTCGCGCGTCGCGCCTTATCGTCCTCCATTACGCCGACGACGAGACGATGACACTCCTATCCTACGCGAGCGGCGAGGATGACAAATGCATGCGATGTTCATCGGGTTTTACAGCACGACGTTATGATCGACTCCACCTGATCCTGCGGCGATACGTGTAGGATACAGGCTACGGTGGGCTTCGACGGAACTGGTGGCTTCTTGCCGGACATAAGCGAATCGAACGGGCACCGCGGATAGGAAAGAGATGAGGGGCCCATGTGACAAATAATTAAGAAAATGTTTAATTAATCTGATAGACTGCTATAAGATCCATGCAATTTTAAAAGGAGAAGTATTGGTGCAGTTCTCTTCATTTATTTGGGGACGGAAGAAGTATTGCTAGAACTGTTTGGGAGATCATATTTGACCAGATCCAAAGCCTCAATGTCCACATGGAGCAAGCAAACCACTTTGTCGAGTGCCGGCAAAGCCCGAAATACATTTAGTTAAGGTTTTGTCGAGTGCCGCACCCGGCAAAGAATTACTCGGCAAATAAGCCTTTGCCGAGTGTTTTTTGTCGGGCGCTCGGCGAAGCTTTTGCCGAGTACCGGAAAAGCACTCGGCAAAGATTTACACTTGGCAAAATAAAAATACGAAAAAACCCAAAAATAATAGCAAATTTTTTTTCGGGGAAGGGCGCCATCAGCCAGCGCCCGTCCGTTCGGCGTCACCGGCCATCGAAGTCGCTGTATTTTTTGAGCAAAATTCGCGGCTAATGCGGCCAGTGGGATTCAAACTCACGACCTCTCACTCGTGTGTCTGCTGCTCTACCACTGCACTACACTGTCACTTGTGTCTAGATTCCGTTATCTATCCTCATGTATTATACTAAATCGAGAGTAAATTGCTTGTTTGAGGCCCTAAACGAATTCAAATTAGAAAGTGGTCAACTACAAAGTTTCATAACTTTTCGAGATCTACAATTTTCATTTAGGAAGTTTTTCCATCCGAGGTCGTTTGAAAAATTCGAATTTCAAATTTGAGAGATTCAAACGTAGTTTTGCATGATAAGATGATTTCAAATTAAAAAGTTGTCAACTACATAGTTTCATAACTTTTGGAGATCTACAATTTTCATTTAGGAAGTTTTTCCATCCGAGGTCGTTTGAAAAATTCGAATTTCAAATTTGAGAGATTCAAACGTAGTTTTGCATGATAAGATGATTTCAAATCAAAAAGTTGTCAACTACATAGTTTCATAACTTTTACAGATCTACAATTTTCATTTAGGAAGTTTTTCCATCCAAGGTCTTTTAAAAAATTCAAATTTAAAAATTTTCAAATTCAAACGTCATTTGTGCATGACAAGATGATTTCAAATCAAAATGTTGCCAGCTACAAAATTTCATAACATCTCAAGATCTACAAATTTTATTTTGGTCATTTGGTCATCCGACATAGTGGTAGTAACATTATTCACAAATCTTATATATCTGTTTTCGACTTTCATGAAACTAATATGAGAGACGAGAGAGATGTAGATTTTATGAGCAACGTTATTGTCGCTTTGTCAAATGAAGAAATGACCAAACTAAACTTTGTAGATCTTGAGAAGTTATATAACTTTGTAGTTGAAAAGTTTTTCATTTGAATTCATTTAGGGCCTCAAAAATTGCTTTGAAAAAATGATTTGCCGAGGGTAAAAAAAAAATACACTCGGCAAAATGCGTTTTTGCCGACCGAGTGCAAAAAAAAAAGGCACTCGGCAAAGACGCATTTTGCCGAGTGCCAAAAAATAACACTCGGCAAAATATATCTTTGCCGAGTGCCAGAAAAAAGACACTCGGCAAAGACGTATTTTGCCGAGTGCCGAAAAAAAACACTCGGCAAAGCCATCTTTGTCGAGTGCCGAAAAAAACACTCGGCAAAGCTGTCTTTGCCGAGTGCCCGATAAAAAACACTCGGCAAAGCTTGCGGCACTCGGTAAAGTGCCGGTTTCCGGTGGTGATCCATGCTTATTGGTCCAAGGTATTGCACCTCCAGCTGTCACAGCAATTGTCTATATCTTTATGGAGTTCGTACTTAAACCTATAAAACTAGTGGTTTGGTTTTTCTAATCTTGTTCAATGAATGACAGGGCCTTAAAACTGGAATGTACTATCTACGGACACGAGCTGCTGCTGAAGCGATCAAGTTTACAGTCGATAATACCACACTTCTAAAGGAGAATGGGAATGGGGTATATTTTCTTTTCTTTAGTCCTACAATCTTTCCCCTCAAAAATTACTAAAGCACAACTCACCATGAAAACCGCTTGCATATACAGGTGGATAATGGAAGGCCCACAGAGGAAGACGTAGAAGCTAAAATGGCACAAATGGTTTGTTCTCTGAACAACCGGGAAGAGTGCATGGCGTGTGGAAGCTAGATTGGAGCTCCATCTGGAGTTCTGGGTACTGCTACGGTGCTGCCTCTGGCTTGTATTGCTATAAGATACTGTATTTGTGCTGCTGCCGATGTAAATATCTACTACCATCAACGTTATTGATGTGCTCTAAGATATTTTTTAACTGGGCAGCACTCTTTGCATTGGATCGAACATGATGTAATGTGTTATGAAGCTATTAATTGTGGGTAAATCATGATTAGCTAAAGGGAGAAGCACGCACATGTGTGGACGTGGGGAGCAACCAAGAAAGTCAGCGAATGAGGCTTGAAGGGTTCTCACCTCCTTGCCTCCCGTCTATAAAAGGGGGCCCGAGGGAGAGCCCTTGGCTGCTGATATGAGAATGTACTCATACACGAGAATAATAAAGAGCTCCCAACTTCTCCTATCTCTCTGTGTCCAATCTTGTGCTTGTGTGCTCAATCGATAGAACGATTTATTAACATAATGCATCATTTTCCATTATGAGTGAGAACTCAGAAATATAAGAGTGCGAAAAACAGAAAATAATTAAATTTGTATCCTGGATTGCAATGTCAATACGTTGATGGTAGATGTGGATGCGATCACTACTTGTTTGACTACTGTAAACACGAACAAAATACAAGTACTATAACTGCAAATTTAAGCACTCATGAACCGCGTAGGTCGACGTGGATGCGCTGGAGCGCAACAGCCAAACGGCCCATCTTCAAGAAGGCTGGCCCGCATCGCCGTGACCTGCCGGACCACGGCCGAGAGCCCCCGAAGGCCCACTCCACCTCGCGCACCGGCGTGGCCAGGTCGGCGCCGGGCCCCTTCCCCTCCGCACGCTTGCGCCGGAGCTTGCAGACCTGGGCCGACACGGCGTTGATCGCAGCGATGATCTCGCCGTGTCGACCGCCGATCCCCGATCAAGCTAATAAATAGCGGATATTAGCGAATTGATGCTTACGTAGCAGATCACCTATAACTGACGCTAAGTTTTAATAGTAACATCTAACAATCACACAACCTCTAGTTCAATATGTAAGTTAACTAATTGTTGATCAAAACTTGCAAAACCAATTATGGAGCGCAGTCCCACATAAGGTGCTCAGGGTTGCCGAATTGGCTACATTAGAAATCGACTACATCAAAGCATACTTGATGCTGATCGCACATCTAGCTCTACAGAAACAGAGATAAGACACAAATATAGAAAATTCTCAAAATATGTAAAAAAAAGAGAAAATTCTTAAAATATTCTAATTGATATGTGAATGTGTTTTAAAACTTCGCAAACAAAAAACATAATATGCAACTACCATAAATAAATAGCATGGGTACATTCAACGGTAATGTATGTTGCATTCATATCGATTGCATCTCATATTTTTGACATGAAAAGTTTTCGAAACATTTTAATACATTGGTTATAATGTTTTCAGAAATTTCTAGATTTTTCTGGATGTTTTCCATTTTCATAAAGCTAAACCTAGCTTTTTGCAGTTTCTAATTATGTTTCATGAGCTCTAGATTTTTTTTATTTGCTGTATCCCAATCTACCACTAGCTTTTTTTTAAAAAAAATCTTACAGACATTCTCTGTGGTCTAAAAAACTTTATCAAGTATTTTATTGAATTTTTAACTAAGAAATGACAAAGTCGCCGTCAAACAACTCCATAGTTTTTGATAGTTTAGGGTGTAAGTAAATTGATTTTGAAGTTTGAGAAGAAAAATTAGACTACAACAATAATTAAGATAGAAGGCTGTCGATACAAGGCTGCAAAATAATTTGAATGATTTTAAGAGTTTAGGTGTAAGATATTTTTCCATTTTTTTTAACTAAAGGATAAAACTATCTTTAAAACCACTCTAATTAAAGACAAAGAGGTAATTTGAACGACTTTGAAAGTTCAGGAGGTAAGATATTTAATTTTAAAGTTTGAGAAGAAAAATTAGATTACAACAGTAGTTAAGGTAGGTAGAATGGACTTTTCCCTATAATTTAATTGTCCTTGTTATGCATCAAATGTTCTCATTTTCTAATACTACTAGACAGAATATTATGGAATACCATTCACCTGAAGCTAAAATTTTATTCTCCTTAATCTGAGATTATTCTCTGAACCATCGCAGCTCGTATGAAGCCAGCTATATAGTTCTGTTATTTACACGTGGTTCGTGGCCATACGGTTCAGTGTGTTGCCCACAAAAAGATGAGATGCTGAGCATATTTGCTAGCGGAAGTAGACGGACAAAATTTGGGAGCAAAGCTTGCAATATGGCAACAGGAGGATAGTATGCTCTAATGGCACCAGCAAAGTGGCTGTAAAATATGCTGCTGCTAGCTAGTCGTACGGTGACAATGGACATATAATCTCATCACTATGTAGGCGACAGTGGGCATATAGAATCTCATCGCTAGCTGCTGACTGCTCTAAGGGACTAAAATTAGATGCCAGCGCGTCCCCGTCCTATAATTTGTTGATCAAAATTAAAAAGCATGGGGCTCAATCATCTAGCAGCATCGATGGATTAATTCCAATTGACCATATGCACATATACGCCATATGCATCAAGCATCATCCGACAGTAACCACCCTTTTTCGTCCCCAAAAAAAAAGTTACACGTACTTTCACACAGCATCATCCAACAGTAACCATCATTTTCCATCCCAAAAAATATTACACATACTTTCACAGACGTAAATAACCAAAAGAACACATGGCCAAGAGAGGACATGTATCATGGTCCAGAATAGGGGAGGTGATGTAGAAACAAATTACTCCATCCGTTTCAAATTATAAGACGTTTTGACTTTCTTAAATTTATAGCTTTTGTTATGCACCTATAATCTATGAATCTAGAAAAGTCAAAACATCTTATAATTAGTATCCGCTCCCTCGGTCTCAAAAAATTTCACATACAACGCTACATCCAAGAGAAGACTAACGCGATCGCTATTCATATTTATAGAAAAAAAGGACTGTTTATGTCATGATGTCGAAAGGATCGGAAAGCCTAGAGAGTATAGTAGTAAAAGAAAATTGTGAAATTACATTTTCTTCAGGGCACTTTCTTTCGTTGAATTATTGCACAGCTCAGATGGCTACGGCCTACTCTCTTCTTTTTTTTTAACTGTTTTAACTGTTCTAGAAGTCAAACGTACTCAAGTTTGACCAAATATATATAATAAATTATTAAATTATTAATATTTATATAGTGTGTGATAAGTATCATTACATTAATCATTGCATCTATTTTTATAATACATTTATTTGCGGATATAAATATTACTAATATTTTCTATAAATCTAATCAACCTCACAAAGTTCGACTAGCACGGAAATCCACACGACACTTAAAAGGAACAAAAGGAGTGTAGCCTATTGTCGGTGTTTCGAGTAAACACCAACCTAGTAAGTTTATATTTATTACGCGTTAGGCTCGCATGGTGTGCTAAAGGACACAAGGTTTATACTGTTTCGGGCAGAATGTTTCTACGTCCAGTCTGCTGCTGCTCATGTTATTAGCACTGAAAAGGTTCGTAGTAAGGGGTACAAACGGTCGAGAGAGAAACGGGTCCCAAGTCTATGATAGAAAGGTCGAAAGGGCGCTGAGAGCTCGGTTGCTGCTCAGCTGTATACTACGTGGTGCGTGGTGTATCGGATTGATCCGTTCTCTTAATGAGGTGTCCTGCCCCCCTTTTATAGACAAGGGGGAGCAGGAGTTGCAGATGGGACAAAGAGAAAAAAAATCAAAGGTAGAGAAGGTCCTTCGAATGTGTAGGATCTTCCTTTTCCCTTGAGCCTGCCCTGCTGACATGGCAGACCATGTCAGGGATAGCACGTTCGCTGATCCTGATAGGGCCGTGTTCTGATTTTGGTCAGCTAGTGGTCACGTCCCATCCTACTCCGGCGGACGATGTGGCGTGCTAGGGTACCGAGCCGTGACCCTACGGGGAGCAGACTGGGAAGTGACCATACGTCCGTTATTGTTGTTGATGTGAGTTCCCTCCTGGATTGTAGTGGTTGTCGTATGCTTATGTTAGGATCCGCGCCCGAGGGCTGATGACGGCGCCCACAACACTGTAAGACAAAAGTCGGCGCTACCACACTATTTGGGCTCTGTCATACCTGGAAGAGCTTAAAAGCGCCCGTCCCATCGTATCCTGACGGTACTTTACTGCAGGTGTGCAGGGCATGGTCCTCGGTAGTGCAGTTGACTCGAATGTCCTGTCTTACCTTGTGCTCGTCATTATGAAGGAGCAGGGTGCAGTCGTCGGGCGAGGCGGAGCCTGTCCCGGGACGTCGGGCGAGGTAGAGCCAGCCCTCAATCGTCGGGCGAGGCGGAGCCAGCCCTGGGGGTCGGACGAGGCGAGGCCAGTCCCCAGTCGTCGGGTGAGGCGGAGCCAGCCCCCAGACGTCGGGCGAGGCGGAGCCAGCCCTCGGACGTCGGGCGAGGCGGAGTCAGCCCTCAGCCGTCGGACGAGGCGGAGCCAACCCTCAGGGGCCGGGCGAGGCCAGGCCCCAGTCGTCGGGTGAGGCGGAGCCAGCCCCCAGACGTCGAGCGAGGCGTGGCCAACCTTCGGTCGTATGGGAAAGAAGTGCAGTTGCGTTCTTGTCGGTTCGGAAGCATCAACGTTTGATGGTTATTAGCTCCACCTCGTTGGGTACCCCAGTATTAGGTCCCCGACACCTATACTACGAACTTCCTCCATTCCAAATTACAAATCGTTATAAATTTTTCGGATTTATAGTTTTTACTACACACCTAAATATACATTATGTCCTACATGCATAATAAAAGCGAGAATAACTTAGGATCCGTTTGGAATGTAGGAATTTTACAAGAATCATATAGGATTTACATGAATAAGTTCAATTTTATAGAAAGTGGGCTCATTGCTTATCGAATGGAAACAACTATGGTGGAGATATTCACCAAGCTTATATATGTGCGTGCCTTTAATAGGCGCTTGGTGCTTTTCCGTTCGAATTATCAAAAAAGTTTTGATTGAAAACAACTGCTTGATAGTGGATGCTGATATTCACCAACTATTGTTTATTCCTTTTTTTAGAAATCAATCAATGATTGGAAATCTCCCTAATTGGTCTAATTGAGAGGAAAGATAGGATGACACTGTTATCTCGGTCCCAAGGGGAACACAATTCTAATTTTTTTGGTCTAAATCAAACTATTTTAAAGTTTAAACTGAAATAGATTTATAGAAAGAAAATAATACCAATAATTATGATTTCAAATATATATACTACAAAATATATTCTTTAATTAATCTAACGATTCTATTTGATATGATAAATTAATATTAAGTTTTTATAAAAGTTAAAGTGTGAAGATGATTTCTTTTCGTATTGTATCTAAAAATTGAGGGAGTAGCTGCAATCGGACAGAGGATAGTCTCCCAATTTTCCACGAAATGACAAGAAAGAAATAGCTAGACTCACTTATTATGGACGAATCCACAAAAGTCACTGTCAAGGGACGTCGCTTAGAGCTACTCCTTTATCGCGGGGCGCTCTCTCGGCTTGACTAAGGGAAAAAAAACACTTTCTACCATGCAACGACTAATCAGTAATCCCTAGCAGCGAATCATCATTGCCGCCCAGCAAAGTGGCTGTAAAATATGCTGCTGCTAGCTAGTCGTACGGTGACAATGGACATATAATCTCATCACTATGTAGGCGACAGTGGGCATATAGAATCTCATCGCTAGCTGCTGACTGCTCTAAGGGACTAAAATTAGATGCCAGCGCGTCCATGTCCTACAATTTGTTGATCAAAATTAAGGCCCTGTTTCGCTAGGATGAATTTGAAGGAATCTGAATGAATTTGAAGGAATTTGTGATTGAGTAAATAGTAGTTTTTTAGCAGTGAACAATGAATTCCGACTGATTTTAAGGGCAAGTGAACGGGGCCTAAAAGCATGGGGCTCAATCATCTAGCAGCATCGATGGATTAATTCCAATTGACCATATGCACATATACGCCATATGCATCAAGCATCATCCGACAGTAACCACCCTTTTTGTCCCAAAAAAAAATGTTACACGTACTTTCACACAGCATCATCCAACAGTAACCATCATTTTCCATCCCAAAAAAATATTACACATACTTTCACAGACGTAAATAACCAAAAGGACACATGGCCAAGAGAGGACATGTATCATAGTCCATAATAGGGGAGGTGACGTAGAAACAAATTACTCCATCCGTTTCAAATTATAAGACATTTTGACTTTCCTAAATTCATAGCTTTTGTTATGCACCTATAATATATGAATCTAGAAAAATCAAAATATCTTATAATTAGTATATGCTCCCTCGATCTCAAAAAATTACACATACGAACGCTACATCCAAGAGAAGACTAACGCGATCGCTATTCATATTTATAGAAAAAAGGGCTGTTTATGTCATGATGTCGAAAGGATCGGAAAGCCTAGAGAGTATAGTAGTAAAAGAAAATTGTGAAATTACATTGTTTTTTTTAGCATAACTACTGTTCCTAGTCAACCGCGCGCAAAGCCCCAACTCCCTTGATGTTCATGATAAATGCCCCTGATATTTCGAGAAGGAAATATCCTGATATCGGATCCACGTTTTGTTTGCTGCTAGGAGTACATTATACACGTGGGAATCCAACATTCCAACGGACGTGAAGGAGTGGAAATGGGGATGCTCCACCCACCAATTTTCTTCAGGGCACTTTCTTTCGTTGAATTATTGCACAGCTCAGATGGCTACGGCATACTCTCTTCTTTTTCTTTTTAACGGTGGTTCTCAAGTATCGAAGTCAAACGTACTCAAGTTTGACCAAATATATATAATAAATTATTAAATTATTAATATTTATATAGTGTGTGATAAGTATCATTGCATTAATCATTGCATCTATTTTTATAATACACTTATTTGCAGATATAAATATTACTAATATTTTCTATAAATCTGATCAACCTCACAAAGTTCGACTAGCACGGAAATCCATACGACACTTAAAAGGAACAAAAGGAGTGTAGCCTATACTACGTGCTTCCTCCATTCCAAATTACAAATCGTTATAAATTTTTCGGATTTATAGTTTTTATTACACACCTAAATATAAATTATATCCTACATGCATAATAAAAAGCGAGAAAGGGCCTGTTTGGAATGTAGAAATTTTACAAGAATCATGTAGGATTTACAGGAATCAGTTCAATTTTATAGAAAGTGGGGGCTCGTCTTTTATTGAATGGAAACAACTATGATGGAGATATTCACCAAGCTTATATATGTGCGTGCCTTTAATAGGCGCTTGGTGCTTTTCCGTTCGAATTATCAAAAAAGTTTTGATTGAAAACAACTGCTTGATAGTGGATGCTGATATTCACCAACTATTGTTTATTCCTTTTTTTAGAAATGAATCAATGATAGGAAATATCTCTGATTGGTCTAATTGAGAGGGAAGATAGGATGACACTATTATGTCGGTCCCAAGAGGAACACAATTCTATTTTTTTTTGTCTAAATCAAACTATTTTAAAGTTTAAACTGAAATAGATTTTGTCGGGGACCGAATACTAGGATACCTAAAGAGGAGGAGCTAATAACCATCAAATGTTGATGCTTCCGAACAGATAAGAACGCAACTACACTTCTTGCCCAATGACCGAAGGTTGGCTCCGCCTCGCCCGACCCCTGAGGGCTGGCTCCGCCTTGCCCGACGCCCGAGGGCTGGACTCCGTCTCGCCCGACGTCCGAGGACTGGCTCCGCCTCGCCCGACCCTCGAGTGCTGGACTCTGCCTCGCTCGACGTCTGGGGGCAGACTCCGCCTTGCCCGATGACTAAGGGCTGGCTCCGCCTCGCCCGACGTCTGAGGGCAGGCTCCGCCTCTCCCGACGTCCGAGGGCAGGCTCCGCCTCGTCCGACGTCTATGCGCTACTCCTTCATAACTATGCGTGCAGATAAGGCGGGGCACTCAAGTCAACCGTAATACCGATGACCATACCCTGCACGCCTGCAGGAAAGTACCATCAGGATATGAGCAGACGGCCGCTTTAAGCCCTTCCAGGCATGTCAGAGCCCAAACAGTGTTATGGGCGCCGACATTTGTCCTACAGTGTTATGGGCGCCGACATTTTTCCTATAGTGTTATGGGCGCCGGCATTTGCCCTCGAACACGAATCCTGACGGAAACATACGACAACCACTACGGTCCAGGAGGAAACTCATGTCATCTACAGTAACGAACGTGGGGCCTCTACGCCGTCTGCTCCCCGTAGGGTCGCGACTCGGCACCCTGGTGCGTCGCACCGCCCGCCGGGGCGGGATGGGACGTGACCACTTGCTTAACGAAGCCAGAGCACGGCCCTATCAGGATCACCGAACATGCTATCCCTGGCACCGTCTGCCGTGTCAGCAGGGCAGGCTCAAAGGAAAAGGAAGACCCGACACCTTCGAAGGACCTTCTTTGCCTCTGGTTTTTCTTTTTTCTCCCATCTGTAATCCCTGCTTCCCCTTGATCTATAAAAGGGAGGGCAGGGCACCCCACTAAGGGGACCTATCGATTCAACACACCACGCATCACATAACATACAGCTGAGCAGCAAGCAAGCTCTCAACGTCCTTTCAACCTTTCCATCAGAGACTTGGGACATGTCCCTCTCTCGCCCGTTTGTACCCCCTACAACGAACCTTTCAGTGCTAATAACACGAGCAGCAGCCACAAACTAGACGCAGGGACATTCTGCCCGAACCAGTATAAACCTTATGTCTTTTAGCACACCATCCGGGCCCAACGAGCAATAAATACAAATTTACTCGTTGGTGTTTACTCGAAATACCGACAGTTGGCACGCCAGGTAGGGGACCTTTGCGCGTTCTGACATTAACATCAGGCCACATATGGCTAGCCACGGTATCAACTGGGTCCAGGCGCACACGTGCGCTTCGGGGACCTGGACTTCATCATCATAGTGGGAGGAGGGTTGGCGTTGGCTCACGCCGCCATCCAACCTCTCCCCTCCATCGGCCTCAACTACGAGAGGTTTGAGCACCAGCTCGGTGTCTCCCTGGGACCCCAGCCGTCCAGGGAGGACCAGCGCCACCTCACCTTTTCCAACGCGAACGACATGGCGCGGCTCACCGGAGGAGAACCTCTCTCTCCAGAACACCCCACACAGAGCACCCCGACAGTGCTTCCGTTCGGTCTCCGCAATGCCGCGGCGACCGTTACCACCTTGTGGCACAGCGCATGATCCCATTCCTCGCGAACAACGAGTTCATGGGAGTGATCGAACACATCACGGAATCTCTCCATGACCTCCTCGCAGAGGAGCCAGGGTCGCCCTCTGGCTCTGACTCCAGCAGGGGGAGCCATCACCCCTCCCAGGAATGCTTCATGATGGGTACCCCCGAGGGACACGTCGAAAGCGTCTCCGAGGAGGAGGCTACCCTAGCGGACAACCTCGGCGACGAGGCCGAAGGGGAGACAGCGGCCCCACCTCGCATGGGGGTGGAGCAGCTGAAAGTCCGACATCGGGAGATCGAGGAAGTGTGACTCTAGCTTGAGCAGGAATGCGCGGAGCTCGATTGGGAGATTGAACGCCGCGAAGACGGTGGGCGCGCACGCGCCATGGTCCGTGATGTAAACTAGAGGATCATCGCCGATGATGAAGCCCTTCCTCACTTCGCTCGGGCAAGCCAAAACATCGCCGTCGTAGCTGCCCTGCTCCACGGTCTTTCAGAGGCCGCGATGCCCGAGGATCATCGGGCTCACCACGAGATTCGCACGCTACTCGAGCGTGCAGTGGCGCAGCAGGCAGAGAGCTCGTTGTCTCAGCGACGCAAGCTCGACGCCAGCCAACGCACGCTCTTCGGGCATCCCGGCAGGGACGCGTCGGTCCACCAGGCACCACAGGGCGGCAGTCAGCGCGCTGCGGTCCCGGTGCATCAGCGTCTCAGCCGCAACCGCGACGCACGCAGCACTCTCGATGCTCGTGGGCGTACCCACGACAATCCAAGAGAGGGAGCCAGCCGTGGCCATCATCCTCATCGCGGCGGATGCTACTACAGTGGCGAGGACCAGAGCCCGAGCCCTGGCCTACCGGGCCCTCAGGCCTTCGGCCGGCACTTCCTGAACGCTGCCTTCCCACTAAGGTACCGACCACCAACCAACATCCCAAAGTACTCTGGGGAAACAAACCCCAGACTATGGCTCGAAGACTATCGGCTTGCCTACCAAACCGGTGGTGCGAATAATGATGACTTCATTATCTGCAACCTTCCACTGTTCTTGGCCGATTCGACACGAGCGTGGTTGGAACACCTACCGTCCAACAGAATCCAGAGTTGGACGGACCTAAACGAGCTACCTAACGTCGCCAACGCCAACGTTATAGGGGCTTTCCTGTCTGGGACTACCTGCGAGTCTTTGGTTCATAAGCTAGGACGCAAGGGCCTGTGAACCACTGAGGAACTCCTGGACATCGCCACCAGCCAAGCCTTAGGAGAAGAAGCGGTCAGAGCGATCTTTGATCGTCTCGATGGCAAGGCAAGGCGGGATGAGGGCGCTGGCGAAGGCGCCTCCAATCGTTCCGCCAAAAGGAAGAACAAGAAGCAATGGCGTGAGGACTCGCTCATGGCCGCTACTGACCGTAAGGGTGGTCGAAAGCCTGTGGAGGGCACTCCAAACCATTTCAAAAAATTACTCGAGGGGCCATGTATGAACCATGCTTTCCCGGTCAAACATCTGTACAAGGACTGTAGCCTCATGCGGTGGTTCTTGTCCAGAGGCTCCAACAAAGGGGAGCACAAAAAGGACCCTTCCCCCACCACGGACGATGCCGAAGAGAAGGACGATGGCTTTCCAACACCAGATGGCTGCCTCATGATCTTTGGAGGATTGGCGGCCTACGACTCCAAATGCCGTCAGAAGGTCGCTGAAAGCTCTAGTTTGGTTTTGGTGAATTGATGAAACCCTAAGTGCTAACCTAGTTTATCAAAGTGATTATGAGATAGGTAGCACTACTCCAAGTGGTGAAGCAAATGAAGATCATGACATGATGATGATAATTCCATGGTGATGATCAAGTGCTTGGACTTGAAAAGAAGAAAGAAATGCAAAAGGCTCAAGGCAAAGGTATAAATGGTAGGAGCCTTTTCGGTTTAGTGATCGAGACACTTAGCGAGTGTGATCACATTTAGGTTCGATAGCCGTACTATTAAGAGGGGTGAAACTCGTATCGAAATGTGGTTATCAAAGTGCCGCTAGATGCTCTAACTCATTGCATATGCATTTAGGATCTAGTGGGAGTGCTAACACCCTTGAAAATGTTTGTGAAAATATGCTAACACACATGTGCACAAGGTGATACACTTGGTGGTTGGTACATTTGAGCAAGGGGAAGAAACTTCACCGGTGCCCTGTATAGAAAAGATAGGATCTCACATAGTGCACCGGACGTTGGCCTCAACTGGACCAGTGCGTCCAATCAGTGGAAGCAGTGAAGACGCTGGCGTCGGTCTTCGACCGGATGCTGGGTCACTTCGTGACTGGATCGCTGGCGGTGTGTGTTCGGTCCCACTGACATGGCGGCGCATACAGAGGAGACATTGAGTGACCGGATGCTGGGTGAGTCCGGTCGAGCATGACCGGACGTGTTCGGTCGTGAATTTTCACGAATGGAACCTTACTATAAACGACCGGATGCTAGGGTCCTACGTCCGGTCACTTTGAGCGGCGTGTCTCGGTCACTACTTCAATGTACTGATGACCGTTGAGATCGGGCGATCAACATTTGAAGCCGATGACACGTGGCAAGCATCGGGCGACCGGACGCTGGGGTCCTGCGTCCGGTCGATCTGACCGGAGCGTTCGGTCACCTCGAGCTATGCCTAGTGAAGGGGTACAATGGCTCTATTTCATGGGGGCTTCTATTTAAGCCCCATGGCCGGCTCAAGCTCACTCTCTTGGCCATTTGCATTGACATAGCAAACTTGTGAGCTTAGCTAAAGCCCTCCCACTCATCTCCATCATTGATTCATCATCTTTGTGAGATTGGGAGTGAATCCAAGTGCATTGCTTGAGTGTTTGCATCTAGAGGCACTTGGTGTTTGTGTTTCGCTGTGGGATTTGCTTGTTACTCTTGGTGGTTGCTGCCACCTAGATAGCTTGGAGCAGCGAGGATCGTCGAGCGAAGGTTGGTGATTGTCTCTGGCTCCGATCGTGGTGATTGTGAGGGGTTCTTGACCTTTCCCCGGTGGAGAGCCAAAATATACTCTAGTGAATTGCTCGTGGCTTCTGTGATCCTCATCATGTGTTGGTTGTGCGGCACCCTATTGAGGGTTTGGCGTGTGATGCCAATTAGCGTGTGAACCTCCAAGTGAGTGAATCACCACAACGAGGACTAGCTTGCTGGCAAGCAAGTGAACCTCGATAAAAAATCATTGTGTCATCATTTAATTCCAAGATGATTGGTCTTTATTGGTATTCATCCTTGTGATTGATTGGTTCACTCCTCGACACGGCGGTATAACTATCTAGCTCTCTCTCTTTACAGTACCACAAACTAGTTGTCAAGCTCTTTAGTATGGCTAGTTGTGAGAGCTTGTTAGTTTGGTTAGTGTGGCTCTTTAGTTAGCATTTGAGAGCACACTAACTTAGTGTAGTGACATAGCTATAGTGTGGATAGAAACTATACATAAACTAGAATTGTGGTAGGTGGCTTATAATTTTAGTAGGCTAGCGCAACACTTGCTTCGCCTTATAATTGTCTAACCAGTTTGCTAAGTGTTGTTGTAGATATTTTTAATAGGCTATTCACCCCCTCTATCCATTAGGACCTTTCAATCATGCACCGCGAAGTCTATACGACCAAACCGGCCACACCTTCCTTCCTCCGGTAGTCCGAGTCCGCCATAACCTTCGATCGAACCGACCACCTAGAGAGCGTCCCGCATCTAGGGAGATATCCGCTCGTGGTCAACCCGGTCGTTGGCACGAAGTGGCTCACCAAAATACTAATGGATGGAGGCAGCGCCCTCAACATTATGTATGCCAAGACGCTCGACGAGATGGGCATCGACCGGACACACGTTCGCCCAACCCGAGCACCTTTCATGGCATCGTGCCCAAAAAGCAGGCCATGCCACTTGGGCAGATTGATCTGCCCATTACCTTCGGGGACCCGTTCAATTATAGGACATAAACGCTCACCTTCGAGGTGGTTGGGTTCCCCGAAACCTTCCACGCCATCCTAGGACGTCAATGCTACGTGAAGTTCATGGCCGTCCCCAACTATACATACCTCAAGCTAAAAATACCGGGCCCCGACGAGGTCATCACCGTCGGCACCTCCTTCCAGCGTGCCTATGAGTGCGAGGTCGAGTGCTACGGTCACACCACAACAATCGTCGCCTTTAGAGAGCTCGCCGCCATCAAGAAGGAGGTCACCGAAGAAGCGCCCGACACCAAGAAGTCGACCGTGTCCTTCGAGCCTATGGAGGGCTCTAAAGAGGTCCTCATAGATCCCGACAGCCCCGACATGGCATGGTGGTGCGCATTGGCACCACGCTTTCCTCTAAATAGGAAAACACGCTCGTTGACTTTCTCCGCACCCAACAAGGACATCTTTGCGTGGAAACCCTCGGACATGCTAGGCATCCTGAGGGAAGTCATCGAACACACCTTGAAGATCCGTTCGGGCTCCAAGTTAGTAAAACAGCGCCTGTGTCGCTTCGACGAGGGAAGCGCAGGACCATCGACGAAGAGATCACAAAGCTTTTGGCGGCCGGAATCATCAAGGAAGTGCACCACCTAGAGTGGTTGGCCAATCCTGTTCTTGTATGAAAAAAGAGCAGAAATGGAGGATGTGTGTTGACTATACGGGTCTCAACAAAGCATGCCCAAAGGATCCGTTTCCTTTGCCGCGCATAGACCAGATAGTTGATTCTACCTCGGGGTGTGAAACCCTCTGCTTCCTTGATGCGTACGTACTCCGGGTACCTACCTTCGATGAAAGAGTTTCACTAGCTCGCGACATCGTTCATCACCCCCTTCGGATCATTCTGCTACGTCACAATGTTGTTTGGTCTGAAGAATGCTGGGGCTACATACCAGTGTTGTATGCTCAAGTGTTTCGGGGACCTCATCGGGCGAACCGTTGCCTTCGATGAAAGAGTTTCGGCCAGCTCGCGACATCGTTCATCACCCCCTTCGGATCATTCTGCTACGTCACAATGCCGTTTGGTCTGAAGAATGCTGGGGCTACATACCAGTGTTGTATGCTCAAGTGTTTCGGGGACCTCATCGGGTAGACCGTTGTAGGCCTACGTGGATGACATCATGGTTAAAACCAAACAAGCTGACCACCTCGTAGCCGATCTTGAGCAGACCTTTACCAAACTCCGAGCAAACTGCATCAAACTCAATCCCAAGAAGTGTGTTTTCGGGGTCCCAAGGGGCAAGCTGCTTGGTTTTATCGTCTCTGAGCATGGCATCGAGGACAACCCAGAGAAGATCTCAGCCATTACAAGGATGGGTCCGATTCATGATATAAAGGCGGTGCAGTGAGTTATAGGGTACCTCGCCGCACTCAGCCACTTTATCTCTCGCCTCGGTGAATGAGGTCTCCCCCTTTATCGACTTCTGAAGAAGGCTGATCACTTCAAATGGACGTCCGAGGCCCAGGAAGCACTTGACATGGTTAAGCAGCTCCTGACAAAAGCCCCAATCTTGGTTCCTCCCATCGAGGGAGAACACCTTCTGGTCTACATCGTGGCCACCACACAAGTGGTCAACGCCGCCCTGGTAGTGGAGCGAGAAGAAGAGGGGCACACCTTCAAAGTACAGTGCCCTATGTACTTCATCAGCAAGGTCCTATCTAACTCAAAGACCCACTACCCCTAGATCCAAAAGCTCATGTACACTATCCTCATCACATCGAGGAAGCTATGCCACTACTTCGAGTCACACTCGGTAACGGTTGTGACATCCTTCCCCCTCAGTGAGGTCGTGCAAAGCTAGGATGCCTCGAGGAGAACCACAAAATGGGCACTCGAGCTGATGGATCAAGGCATTTTGTATGCCCCTGGACGGCCATCAAGTCCTAGGTGTTAGATGATTTCATCGTGGAGTGGACCGAGGTCCAAATGCCACCGGCGATTGTCGATCAAGAGTACTGGATGATGTACTTCGACGGATCGCTAATGAAGAAGGGCGGCGACGAGGGGCTGGTCTTCGTGTCACCCCTCGGGGTACGCATGAGGTTCATGGTTCGTCTCCATTTCCCCTCCTCAAACAATGTGGCCATCGAGTTGGGCGTCCGACGTCTCAACATTCAGGGAGACTCCTAGCTAGTCGTCGATCAAGTCATGATGGAGTCAAGCTGCCACGATGCCAAGATGGCTGAATACTGCCAAGAAGTCTAATGACTGGAAGACAAGTTCGATGGCCTCGAGCTCAATCACATCCTGAGGCGCCTCCACGAGGCGATTGATGTGCTTGCGAAGGTAGCATCCAGCCGAGAGCCGGTGCCGACGGGTGTCTTCCCCAATGACCAACACAAGCCCTCGGTCCTCTACGAGGGGTTAGAACAGGCCGATAATGATCCCCCGATTCAGCCTCAGGGGCTGACCAATCGTCGGCTCCGTCAGGTCCCGAAGTCATGGAGCTCGAAGAAGACCCCGCGATAGAGCTTGAACCTCTGGTCGACTGGAGGGTACTCTACCTCGACTACCTCCTTTGGGACATGCTACCGATGGACAAGATGGAAGCTCGATGGCTCGCTCATCGCGCCAAGTCCTTTGTTCTTGTGGAGAATGAACTCTACAAGCGAAGCCACACCGGGATCCTACAGCGCTGCATTCCCATCGAACAGGGGAAGCGTTTGCTGAGCGATATCCATGGTAGGATATGCAGTCACCATGCCGCGCCTAGAACCCTAGTCGGAAACATGTTCCGACAGGGCTTCTATTGGCCCACTGCAGTAGCCGACATCGAGCAGATCGTACGCACCTACGAAGGGTGTCCGTACTACGCTCGACAAACTCACCTCCCGACTCAAGCGCTCCAAATGATCCCCATCACATGCCATTTCGTGGTCTAGGGGCTCGATCTGGTTGGACCTCTCAAGAAGGCGCCCGGAGGCTACACCCACTTGCTTATCACCATAGACAAGTTCACAAAATGGATAGAAGCTCGGCCGATCTCCATGATCAAGTCCAAGCAAGCCGTACTGTTCTTCCTCGACATCGTCCATCGCTTTGGAGTCCCAAACTCCATCATCACGGACAACGGTACGCAATTCACCAGAAATAAGTTCCTTCAATTCTGTGATGAATACCACATCCGGGTCGATTGGGCCACCGCCGCGCACCTTCGAACGAATTGGCAGGTTGAGCACGCATATGGCATGGTCCTATAGGGCCTTAAGCCTAGGATCTTCAACCGGTTAAACAAATTCGGCGCACGATGGGTCGCCGAGCTCCCCACGGTACTTTGGAGCCTAAGGACAACTCCTAGTCAAGCCACCGGCTACACACCCTTCTTCATGGTCTATGGTTCTGAGGCTGTCCTCCCAACCGACCTTGACTATGGAGCACCAAGGATCAAGGCGTATGATGAATAGGGAGCCAAGGCGTCTCTCGAAGATGCCATGGACCAGCTGGGCAAAGCCCGTGATGTTGCCCTCCTCCGCTTAGCCAAGTACCTAGCAGGCATTGCGATGGTACCACAACCGATGAGTGTGGGGTTGGGCCTTTGACATCGGGAACCTAGTCCTTCGCCTCATCCAGAGCAACAAGGGTCACCACAAGCTCTCCCCGCCATGGGAGGGACCATACATGGTTGTGGAGGTGCTTTGTCCAGTGCCTACAAGCTTAAAACCATCGACGGCGAGATCTTCACCAATGCCTGGAACATCGAGCTACTATGTCGCTTTTACCCCTAAAAAACGCATACTTTCTCTTATTAGTTTTGTTATCGAAATCCCTGATCTTTTGTGACATCCGACCCCTACAAACGGCAAAGGGTCGAACCTCATTCGGGGGCTGATGTGAGCTCATTTATCCAACAAACATTCTCTGCGCACACCCTCCTTTTTCACGTTAATCCCTAGGAGCTTGATTTAAGGGAACAATTCCTGAGTATGACTGGTAGGACTATGGGAAACCAACGTCCCGATGGCTACGGTCTCTTTGCTTACCGGTGTGATCAGAATTGGCTCGCCCGCACTCGAGCTTTTATGACCTTAACCACGGAAAGGGTTGGGATGCGCTAAACCTTTTTTACACAAAAAAGGGGAGAAGAAATAAGAAGATGTTTGCTATAACGAAATTTGATAGCTTGTCCATTTGTTACAAGTTTCACCGCCTGGCTTCCCTGCTTAACTAAATTCTTGCACGGAATGTCCGCATCCCTTATATCCATAGGAAATTCTTGTTTCAACAGGTAGCCCAAATCGACCGAACGACACGACCATTGCTAGGAAATGGATGGGACGAGCTTCCCCTTACAAAGTGATTTCATCACAAAAAGGGACTGATGTATTCATGAATATAAAAAACTGTTCACACGGGGGCTCCCCCACAACTTAAATGGTTACATTTGCTGACCACTTCTACTCTAAATACTACTATGGCCGCCCGGCGGCATCGGCCAGTTTGTCTACTGTGGCCGCCGCACCATGCTCTCCATCGGCTACGTCCTACCGCTCCGTGGGATCCCTGAGGGTGCCGTCGTCTGCAACGTCGAGCACCACGTCGGTGACCGTGGTGTCTTCACCAGGGCATCCGAGGACTACGCCATCGTGATCAGCCACAACCCTAGCAATGGCACCTCAAGACGAGGCAGCTCCTAGACAGGGATGCTGCCCGCCGAAGTATGGCCACCATGGCTGGTGCATGTCTCCGATATCTCATCAAACTTTATGAACTGGCTGACCTGAGCGGCTACAAGGGCAAAACCCCCCATCGGTGCAGTCCTGGGCGGCTTCCCCACCAACAAGGCTCACCCAGAGAAGATTTGCCGGAAGAAGTCTATGTACGGCTCTATCCCGACGAAGACCTCGTCGATGGTGACAAAGCCGGCGACGTGCAGCACCCTCCAGTCCGCCTCCTCCTTCAGCGGAAGTGGCCCCTTCTCGGCGAAGGCGACCAACACCATCTCATCTACGTTGGATGACCTCCAGCTCGACATCACGCTCTAGATTCACGAATGGATCTGTGAGTTCTCCTCTCCCTCGCTTCACCCTCTCTCACTTAGGAACCACCGTGACGCACGAACGCACTCGGTGAGAAGGAAGGAGGAGAGGTAGCAGCTCAAGAATAGGCAAGGGAATGGGATGAGAACCCTCTCCCTTCCCCTATTTAAGAAGGAGACGCAACAGTTGGAGAAAGGCGAAGGATTGGGGCGAAAAACCCTCTCCCTTCCCCTATTCAATGCGGATGGGAATTCGATGGGACGCGTCCTAACCGACGGGACATGCCTTGCTCGATGAGATGGTGCCTTGTCAAACGGTATGTGGCCTGGGCATGGCCCACCACTACCGCATGCCGGGCGCAAGAAACAAGGCGCAGCTGCATGCAGGCGGCTCTCTGCCTTCCCAGGCAGTACCTAGAAGGGCCCAACGACGGAACCTCCATCAAGGGGATACCAAGGCCTCCTGAGTCAATCGGATGGCCCAGGCGAACGCCGAGCGATGGGTGTGAGGTTGAGAAACCAAATGGCCATCGAAAGACAAGCACCCTTATTTACTTACTTTACGTATCAATTTCACTACCGAGCCTCCGACCCCAGCAACGGTAGGGGCGCGGACATCGCTCGGGGCTGCCGAGAGTGTCTACTCATTTAGACATTCTCTTCGCCCGACCCCTCCTTATGTTTAAAAACTAGAGGCACGGTGTGTGGGTGTAAACTTTGAGTAAAACTGGTCGAACCACTAGACCCTATGCCCCAGCAGGCTACGTTGTTTTTGTTCACCATTGTGATCGAATTCTTTGTCCCCGCACCTCAAGGTTTAGCATCCACCTTCTTGAGAAGGGTTCGGAGGGGTCTACTTGTAGAATCTCCTTCAAGGAGAAGCTGTCAGGTCATCCAAGTCGATCGAATGGCTCGAATCGCTGCCTAGAGATAGAAATGAAAAATTGCGATGCTCGTGCATGTTACATCATCCCCGTTGCAAACGTTCGGACCCAAACCTCGCACGAACATGTCCGGTAAGAGCTCCCCATCACTCATGCCACCAAGGTAACATCTCCAACCCTCGCCTTCATTTCCATTATATCATACATTCATCCCATATATTCCAGGCGTTGCATATGCAATTGTTGTATCTCAACGCTTCGCGTCGCGTTCACAAAGCGGTAGTCGCCTCATTCGATATGAGCGGCAACTGACCGAGGTTCGAAGGTCGGCCCATGAAGGGCTCGAGGCTACCTCATGTTGAACAGAGCCAGGGGAGAAAAATCAAGATGAGCCCCAACGGCCTTGCCCGACCCCGCTTAGAAGCGGACAGGGACATCTCAACCTCTCATTCGATTCTAACATCGAGCCAAGCCCATAGAATCTCCATCGAGGAGAGACCAATGGGCCACCCGAGCCTATCGAATGGCTCGGGCATCTACCGGGAGGCGAGTTAAGAAGTAGTGGAATGCCACATGAGGGCTCTGCCAACCCCGTCAGCGGATGACGGACCCAAATTCCACTCAAACGTACTACTCGTTAGCGAGCTCATTGAGCGCAACACTTGAGCCTCCGATTCTAGAAACTGAGGATGGGGTGATGCGTGAAACACGACCGACCCCTATTAGACCCTAAGGGGCTCGGGGGCTCGAGCCGCCCGATCCTAGATCGAGAGACCAAGGACTTGGTGACATGTGAAACATAGCCGACCCCTATCAGACCCCAAGGGGCTCGGGGGCTCAAGCCACCCGATCCTAGATCGAGAGACCAAGGACGGGGTGACGCGTGAAACACGGCTGACTCCTATCAGACCCCAAGGAGCTGGGGTCCCGAGGCCGCCTCATGTCGAACAAGAGCCAGGGGAGAAAACACAGATGAGCCTCAACGGCCTTCGCCCAACCCACATAGAGGTGGATAGGGTTATCTCAACCTTCTCGTTCGATCCAACCTCTAGCCGAGCCCATAAAATCCCCATTGAGGGGGAATCTGTTGGAAGGCGGGTTAAGGAGCAACAGAATGCCACCCAAGGGCTTTGCCGACCCTATCACGAATGACGGGACCGGATTCTGTTCAAACATCCCCGTTAGTGAGCTCATCAAGCGCGTCACTCGAGCCATCGAGGCAAGTGACGTCGCCTCAACCACTCTGGTTGCGAAAACCACGGGCGGGGCGACAGTCATAAAACAAGCCGACCCTTGACCGAATCCCCGCCACGCGTGGGGGCTTGGGGAAGGTTGGACTTGCAAAGAGACCGAACGCATGGTCGCAGAACGATAGCTAAAATCCTAAGGAAGGGGTATGTCGGTGTTTCGTACAAGCACCGGCAAGTAAATTTATAGTAATGCACGTTAGGCTCGGATGGTGCGCTAAAGGACACAAGATTTATACTGGTTCGGGCTGAATATCCCTACGTCCAGTTTGTTGCTGCTCGTGTTATTAGCACCGTGAATGGTTCGTAGTAGGGGATACAAACGATCGAGAGAGGGACATGTCCCAAGTCTCTGATGGAAGGGTCGAAAGGAAGCTGAGAGCTTGGTAGTAGCTTGACTATGTGTGTGTGTTGTGTTGTTTTCGGTCCCCCCCTCTAATGGGGAGCCCCGCCCTCCCTTTTATAGACCAAGGGGGGAGCAGGGGTTACAGATGGGAGAAAGGGGAAAACACCAAGGGTATAGAAGGTCCTTCGAAGGATTCGGGTCCTCCTTTTTCCCAGCGCCTGCCCTGTATAACATGGCAGACAGTGTCAGAAGTGTTGTGCTCACTCATCGTCATAGGCCATGCCCTGGCCTCTTGTAGCAAGTGGGTGCGTCCCATCCTGCCCCTACGGGCAGCGTGTCGGATAGGGTTGCTGAACCCCGACCCCGTAGGGAGCGGATGTCGCGGTGACTGCTTGTTCTGCCATTGTAGAGGACAGGAGTCTCTCCTTGGAGCGTAGTGGTTGTCGTATGTCCGTGTCGGGTTCTTCGCCTGGTGGGTTGAAGGCAGCGCCTACAACACTGTAGGGCGAAGAGTACGCGCCTGCAACACTATTCAGGCTCTATTACGCCTAGAAGGGTCTAAGCACCCGTCCTGTCATGTCCTGACCGTACTTTCCTGTAGGGGCACAGGACATGGTCTTTTGGTGCCATGGTTGACCCGAATGTCTTATCTTACCCTGTGCCTATCATCATGAGGGAGCAGGGTGCGGTTTGTCAGGCGAGGCGGAGCCAATCCTTGGACATCGGGCGGGATGAGGTCCATTAGGCGAGACGGAACCTAGCCTTTGGGGGTCGGGCAAGACGGAGCCCGGCCCTCGGGAGTTGGCCGAGACGGAGCCTAGCCCTCGGGGGTCGGGCGAAGTGGAGTCTAGCCCTCAGCCCTCGGGCGAGGCGGAGCCGTCCCCCAGCCGTCGGGGGAGGCGGAGCCGGCCGATGGCCTCGGGTGAGGCAGAGTCTAGCCCTCAGGGGTTGGGCGAGGCGGAATCTAGCCCTTGGGGGTTGGGCGAGGCGGAGTCTAGCCCTCAGCCCTCGGGCGAGGCGGAGCCGTCCCCCAGCCATCGGGGGAGGTGGAGCCGGCCGACGGGCCTTGGGCGAGGCGGAGTCTAGCCCTCAGCCCTCGGGTGAGGCGGAGCCATCCCCTAGTCGTCGGGGAAGGCGGAGCCGGCCGATGGGCCTCTAGCTGATGGGCATCGGGTGAGGCGAAACCAAAACTCCCATCGTTCGGGCAAGATGTGCAGCGGTGCTCTTGTCCGTTCAGGAGTTTTTAACGTTCGATGGTTATTTAGTTCCATCTCCTTGGATACCCCGGTATTAGGTTCCCGACAGTAGCCCCCGAGCCCCCGGGTTGTTTGGGCAGGGGGGTGTTTTGATTTTGTCAGAGTTAGTTCTCCAGAGGGTGCGTGCGAGCGCATCCAATGGGTGTAGCCCCTGAGACTCCAGGTGATTCAGATATAACCGCCTGGGGGGTTGTATCAGACCCTTCACGGGTAAGGCTGAAGGACTTGGTTTTTTCATCAACTGGATATTTTTTCGAGGGGGTCATGGTATCCCATTCGCGGGGATCTCAATTAGGGCTGACCTAACTGGGGCTTAACCATGGATCGAGACCCCTAGTAATGCTTACGCCCTTGATTTTGGATCGTTCACGGACCCACCCTCAGCTGGGCTGGCCGCCGAGTCTTCTGGGCCCTAGGTGGGCCAAATAGAAAAAATCTGTGTGACCTGCCTTCCCCAGGCGGGAAGAGAGTCCGGATTTGCCTGGGGAAGGCGGACCGTCCACCATGATTTTCGATGGGAAAAGATAGGGACTGCGGGCGCATGTCCCACGATGTGACGCGGCGGTGCGCGTGGTAGGCCCGGAGATCGAGGCTGACGGTTGCCCTTCTCGCGCCCGTCGCCCCTATAAAACCACGGGGTTCGCCCCCAAGGTTCTGTATTTCGCCCCCTTGCCTTTGCGTCTGAGACATCCGCCGCCAATCGCCCCAGCCTCCTGCGCTCGCACCGCCACCATCGACCGGCTTGCGTCCGTGTTGCAGCCGCCATCAAGCTTGCGCCTGCCCTGTAGCCGCCGTTGAGCTTGTGCCCACCTTCTCCCCAATCGCTTTAATGGAGTTGTGGGGCAGATCTAGCATCACCTCTCGACGTTTGGAGGGCCTCGTCCGCCGTGGCCTTCTTCATCCATTGTCCGCCGTCCAGGAGTGGCTGATACCTGGTGACGAGGGTGAGCCGGCGCCGCCCGAAGGGTATGTCGTATCTTTCGCCATCTTTCATGAGCGGGGATTTGTAGTACCCGCGCATAGATTCCTTCGGGGGCTGCTGGATTACTATGAGGTGGAGCTGCAGCATCTTACTCCCAATGGGGTTCAACAAATGGCGGCGTTTGTTGCCCTATGTGAGGGCTTCCTGGGGATCGATCCCCATTTTGATCTGTGGCGGTATTTCTTTACCGTCAGTTTGTCGAAGAGGAAGATTGGGGGAAGGATGTGAGCATGCCGATGGGATGCGCCGGTGTTCATCCGTGCCATACCAGTCGAGGGGTTACTGTTCATGCGCGTCTGGCGACGTCTAACAAGGGATGGCACTCGCATGAGTGGTTTTATGTCGTGGGGGCGATGTGAGTGCTACCGCCGAGGTACACCGGGCGCCTTTATTGAAGAGGCTCTCAGGGGTCGTGGGCCCGGGCGCCCAAAGTCCAAAGACAAGAAGCACCTTTCCGACCTTCTTTCCGCCCTCCAAGCTCTGAAGGAACGGGGCATAAAGGGGACGGGAATTATCGGTGCCTATCATGCGAGGAGGGTGGTGCCGCTGATGATGCGCACGCTTCCCCTACACCGGATGATGCCCGAGATATCGTTCGAGGGGATGGTGCTTGTTGACGAGGCGCTCCCCTTCTCGGAAGTGGCGCAGCGCATAAAGGAGGCGACGGAGCCGACGAAGGATTCCAAAGGCGGCGTCCTCGACATTGTGTATCCGGTGCCCGGACATCCCCCAATGCTGCCGGAACCTGGGTTCTTCGAATCCATAAGCCTTCTTCTTCCGTGCTCTTTCTTTTTCCTGAATCTTCATCTTTTTTGGTACTTGCTTTTGCGACGTTGGGACCAGTCAGGGGGGCTAGTCTTCAAAGACAGTTCAGTTCCACCGCCAAAGGACAAGGCCGTGGCGGCGGCGAATCGCCTCGCGGCTGAGCGGGATAAGAAGGCAAGGGAGCAGATGAAGAAGGAGAGACGACTGAAGCAGAAAGCACGGGATCAGGGAGAGGACGTGAGCAGTGATGATGATGATGACGACAATGATGATGACGACGAGGTAGTTGTCGACGTGGATTGGGGCGTCCTAGAGGACGAGGACACGCTGACAAGTGCATGTCCGTCCGTGCAGGGACCCTTCGCGTTCCACGCGGAGGGAAGTGAGTCGGTGAGATCGGTGGAGGCCAGAGAGTCCGTCGCTTCGCACGGCGTGCCGGCCGAGGATCGGTGGATGGGGGAAAGCAGGTCTGCCGCCGCTGACCCCGAGGTGAGCCGAGGTGATGGTCGAGAGGGGCGGTGCTGGTGCCGCACCCCTTGAGATGATGGAGGGGAGCGACTCTGGTGCCACGCCCCACAAGGTGATGGAGATGAGCCCCCCTGCCTCGGAGCAGGGGGCAGGCTCGAAACGGTCCCGCCCAGACGAGTTGGGGGGTGGATCCGGGATCCATCTCAAACGCCTCACTGGTCGAGGGCGGCGCCAGAAGTCGTTGATTTCCCTGTTTTCATCCTTTTTCCATTTCTATTTTGACCTAATGGCTATTACCTTTGTGTAGGTTCTTGCGGATGGGTCACCCCCTAGGGTTGGCGCCCAAAAAGAGCCTCACCATTCAAAGGCCAGGATGATGGCGCCGCCCGGCGCCGCCTATTTGAGGCAGGAGGCGGTGCTTGATGTTGAGGCTACGCTGGCCGATCTGACAGCGCCTGTGGTGGTGCCCGTGCCCTCGGTGGTTGTCGAGCAGAGCTGCTCAAAGGACGCCGCCACGGTGGTGCTTGAGGGCGCAGTGCAGTCCGTGCCACCAGGGGCCCAGGTGGATCCGCCATGACGCTTGAAGCGGCCCATGTGGAGGAGGGTCCGGTTGGAGGGTCCTCGAGTGTGGCGGTGGTGCCAAGATAGGGTCGAGGAGGAGCGCCCGGCCCCTTTGTCGGGAGGAAGCCGCCCCGTGCGGGGAGCCGCCGCTCTCGATGGATGGCCGCCAGATCCGACGTCGGCTCTTTTCTCGCTCGATGATCATGCCGAGAGCATGGAGCGGGAGGGTCTTGACGTCGGGATTTCGACCATGCTGGATGCCCTAGAGCAGGCCAGAGGAGCCCTGCGTCAAATCGTTGTTCCTACTGCCCAGGACTCACTTGGTTTTCTTCTTTCTTCGCTTGTTTTTGTGTTTTCGTATTTTTGATACCAGTCTTCTTCCTCTTTAGACTCTTGTTGCTCGTAGCCGGAATAAATCCTGATTCCTCCGTGACCAGAAGGCGGAGTGGGATTGCCTTTCTGAGGAGGCCCGGCTGCGAGCAGATATGGCCGCACAGCTTGCGCCACCCAGGAATGGGAGGCCCAGGCGCATGAGGACGCGGAGGAGGCCCACGGGATGTTTGAGGATTTGTCGGTGAGGTCAAAGCTGGATGAGGAGGAGATCGCCAGGCTCAAAAAGGAGCGAGACGAGCTGCTGCAGAGGAATGTCGCAGCTAATGAGAAGGCCGACGAGGTCCTGAAGGAGCTGGAGATGGAGCAAGACCTCAGACAGAAGGCCGAGAGTAGGGCCACAGCCCTTCAGTAGAGGGTGGACGAGGACGTCGAGGTGGTTCGTTCCCTCTGGGCGGATCTCGGTGACGCGGTGAGCCAAAGGTTGAGCGCCGAAAACGTCTCTGTCAAGCTGGAAAAGGAGCTTGGCCATGTACGAAGGACCCTTCAGACTGAGAGCGACGAGCACGATCGTCTGCAAGCTACGGTCGGGGTGGTCCTTGATGCCCTGATGGTGGTGGAGCCAGTGGAGACCAGCCCGCTTGCGGCTCGTGCCGCAGGTATCACGGCTCGGGTGGGCTAGCTTGAGGAGAGTGCTTTTCACGCCGGGATCACCTAGGCCTTCACCGTCGCCCATGCTCATTACGAGAAGAAGATCAACCTGAAGGTGATGAGCGAAGGTTTCCCGCCTACCTATGAGGATGATGAGCTGGCGGCGATTGAGAAGGTGGTGGCTCCCCTGGCGAAAAACCTGGTGGATAATCTGAAAGAAATGGTTCTCCCTTCGCGGGAGTAGTTAGTCGAATAATTTTGAGCACAACTTATATGTAATATGTGAACAAGTGTCGGTACTTTTCGAGTCTGGACGTAGTTTCGTGATTTTGCTTAGTAATTTTGTTTTGTTTTATTTTTTGCGATCTTACCAATCTGTTCCCCCGAATCTTGCCGCTGGTCTTGATGCGAGGAGATTGTTTCAAAAAAAGGAAGGGAGGTAGTCGTACCTTAACCAGCCCCCGAGTAAGGTCCGACCCCTTGCATTTGCTGGGGTCGGGTGTTACTGGAGACCGGAACGTTTGGATGGAATCCCATTCCGTGGTTTTTTGTGACAGGGTCGGCGAAGTCCTTGGATGTCATTGCAATATTCCCCGCCCTGTCTTCCAACAGAATTCCCCAAATGGGGACTCTATGGGCTCAGCAAGGTAGGGCCTTCGAACCTATGTCCCTGTATTGAGCGGCTCGAGCCCCCGGGCCTTGTCAGGGTCTGATAGGGGTTGGCCGTAATTTACGTGTTACCCTGTCCTCGATTTTTGCAATCAGAGGGGCTGAGTAAATGATACTTGCCTCGATGGCTCGAGTATCGCGCTCAATGAGCTCGCTAACATGTACGCTTGTGTGGAATCCGGGTCCATCATTTGCTGATGGGGTCGGAAGAGCCCTCTGGTGGCACTCCACAACTTCTTAACCCGCCTCCCGGCAGATGCCCGAGCCGTTCGATAGGCTCAGGCGGCCCGATGGCCTCTCCTCGATGGAGATTCTGTGGGTTTGGCTCGGGGTTAGAATCGAACGAGAAAAGGTTGAGATGTCCCTGTTCGTTTCTGAGCGGGGTCGGGCAAGGCCGCTGGGGCTCGTCTCAGTTATTTCTCCCTGGCTCTGTTCGGTACGAGGCGGCCTCGAGCCCTTCGCGGGCCGGTCTTCGAACCTCGGCCTGCTGTCACCTATATCGAATGAGGTGACGGCCGTTTCGTGACGCGACACGAAGCGTTGGGGTGCAATGTTTTGCATATGTAATGTTTGAATGGATAATTTAATCAAAATAAAGGCGGGGTCGGTAACGTTACCTTGGTAGCATGAGTGGCGGAAAAGCTCCTACCAAATGGGTTCGGGCCCTGATGTTTGTGACGAGGTTTGGAGTAACCTGCATAAGAATCGCTATTCTTTGTTTTTTCATATCTTGGTGGCGGTCCGAGCCGTCCGATCGACTTGGGCCACCTGACAGCTTCTCCTTTGCGGGAGATTCTGTAGGTGGGCCCCTCCGAACCCTTCTTGAGAAGGCAGATGTTGAAGCCGGAGATGCGGGGGGCATTGAGTATGATTTTTCTGGTGAATAGAAAACACCATAGCTATCGAGGCCTAGGGTCTGCTAGTTCGTCTAGTTTTATTCAAAGTTTTATGCATGTATTTCGCGCCCCTGGTTTCAAGCGTACGGAGGGGTCGGGTGAGAAGGATGTCTAGACTGGTAGACATCCTCGGCAGCCCTCGAGTGACGTTCGTGTCCCTACTGTTTGACGGGGTCAGAAGCTCGGTAATGAATTTTAACACGTAAAGTAAGAAGGCAGGGATGCTTATCTTTCTTTGGACATTCGTTCGTCGTTTGCTCCCCTTCACAGAGGTCCTGTCGTCGGATCATTCCGCGGTCCTACATGGGGAGGCGAAGGGTTGTCTGCCCATGTGGGCGCGTTAATTGCCGTGTCCGGAGCGGGTCAGTGGTGGGCCATACCCAGGCAGTATCCCGTTTGACCGGGGGACGCCTCGTTGACCGGGGCGCGTCCCGTCAGCTCCGGCGCGTCCCCTCAGGGGTCTATCAGCATTGATTTTGCATTTAAGTAGGAGAACGGAGATAGTTTTTCGTCCCAACCTTTCGCCTTTCCTTAGCTGCAGCTCCTCCTCTTTAAATAGGGAGGGGGAGGGAAGTTCTCACCCCATCTCTTATTCTGCCTCTGAGCCCGCTATCTCTCCTTCTTCCTTTCTGCCGGATACGTCCGTGCGTTGCGTCGGTTCCTGAGTGAGGAAGGGTAATGCCAGAGAGAGAGAGAAACTCACTGATCCGCTCGTGAATCCAAAGTGTGTTGTTGAGCTAGAGGTCATCCGACGTAGATGAGGTGGCGCGGGCCGCCTTTGCCGGGAAGAGCTCGCTGCCGCTGAAAGAGGAGTACTGGAGGGTGCCAGACATCGTCAGCCTCGCCGTCGTTTGTTGCGGCCTCCCCATGGCGGGAGGCGCCTCCCGTTCAGGCGCCATTGTCGGGGTTGCGGTTGCTGATGATGGCGTAGTCCTCGGATGCCCTGGTGGAGGGGCACCATAGTTGTCGGCGTGGAGCTCGACGTTGCAGGTGACGGTGCCTTCGAGGGCCCCACGGAGCGGCGGGACGTCACCGATGGAGAGCATGGCGCGGCGGCCGCAGTAGACAAACTGGCCCGTGCACATGCCCTGGGCGTTGCTGATGGAGAGCGTGGCGCGGCGGCCGCAGTAGATGAATTGGCCCGTGCACATGCCCCGGGCGTTGCTGATGGAGAGCGTGGCGCGGTGGCTGTAGTAGTACTTGTAGTAAAGCTAGGCAGAGACTGTAATTGAATAATTTTGTGGGGAAGCACCCGAGTAAACAGTCCTCTGAATTTATAAGTATGTTATTCCTTTTTGTGATGAAATCACTTTGCAAGTGCAAAAGATGAAATTTTCATCTTTTGTTACGGCAGATGGCCCTTTAGCTTCCTCTTTTTGTAAAAAAGGTTTTTGTGCCCTCCGACCCTTCCCATGGTTTAAGCCGTAAGAAACTAGGAGTGCGGGTGAAATAATTCTGATCGCGCTGGTGAGCAAAGAGGTCACAGCCGCTGGGGCATGGGTCTCCCGCAGTCCTACCAGTTATAGTCAGAATTTATTCCTAAAATCTTAGTCCTTACGACTTTTTTACGAGAAGAACAGAAAACTTAGAGAACGTTTGTAAATATAACACAGGAAGTTTTTGCAAGCGTACTACTTGTATTACTTATGTCAGCCCCTGAGTGAGGTCTGACCCCTCGCGCTTTGCAGGGGTCGGAAGTCACTAAGGATCGAGGTTTTGTAATGACAAAAACTGATAAGGAAGAGTATGCGCTTATTTAAGGGTAAAAATGACGTAGCTGCTCAATGTTCTAGGCGTTGTTGAAGACCTCGCCGTTGATGGTTTTCAACCTGTAGGCGCCCGGGCGAAGTACTTCTGCGACGACGTAGGGCCCCTCCCAGGGCTGTGAGAGTTTGTGGCGGTCCTTGTTGCTCTGCACAAGGCGGACGACGAGGTCCCCGACATTGAAGGATCGACCCCATACCCGTCGGCTGTGGTACCATCGCAACGCCTGCTGGTACTTAGCTGAATGGAGGAGGACGATGTCGTGGGCTTCATCTAGCTGGTCCATGGCGTCTTGGTGGGATGCCTCGGCCCCCTGTTCGTCGTATGCTCTGATTTTTGGTGCTCCATAGTCATGGTCCGTTGGGAGAACGGCCTTGGAACCGTAGACCATGAAGAAGGGTGTGTAGCCAGTGGCTTGGCTAGGAGGTGTCCTCAGGCTCCAGAGTATGGCTAGAAGCTCAGAGAGCCAGCGCACGCCGAATTTGTTCAACCGGTTGAAAATTCTCGGCATAAGGCCTTGAAGGAGCATGCCGTTTGCGCGCTCAACTTGCCCGTTTGTCTGGGGGTGTGCGACGGCCGCCCAATCGATCCGGATGTGTTGTTCATCGCAGAATTGAATGAATTTCCTACCGATGAACTGCGTGCCATTGTCTGTGATGATGGAGTTCGGTACTCCAAAGCAATGGCTGATGTCGAGGAAGAATAGCACAGCTTGCTCGGATTTGATCGTGGATATTGGTCGAGCTTCAATCCATTTTGTAAACTTGTCTATGGTGACAAGCAGGTGGGTGAAGCCCCTGGGCGCCTTTTTGAGTGGCCCAACCAGGTCGAGCCCCCAGACCACGAAGGGCCACGTGATGGGGATCATCTGGAGTGCCTGGGCTGGGAGGTGAGTTTGCCGAGCGTAGTACTGACACCCTTCGCAGGTGCGTACAATTTACTCAGCATCGGCTACTACGGTGGGCCAGTAGAAGCCTTGTCGGAATGCATTCCCATCCAAGGTTCTTGGTGCGGCATGATGACCGTAGATTCCACCGTGGATGTCGCCCGGCAGGAGTTTTCCCTGTTCGCCAAGGATACAGAGTTGCAGAATCCCGATGTGACTCCATTTGTAGAGTTCGCCTTCTACAAGAATGAAGGACTTGGTGCGTCGTGCGAGCCATCGGGCTTCTGTTTTGTCTGCTAGTAGTATGTTGTGGAGGAGGTAGTCGAGGTAAAGCGTTCTCTAGTCGTCGGGAGGGTCAGACTGTGCCACTGGGTCCTCTTCGAGAGCCATGACCTCGGGGTTGGGTGGAGCAGTTGGCGGATCAGCCCCTGGGGTCGGACTAGATGGGCCATTGCCGGCTTGTTCTGACCCCATGTAGCGTACCGAGGGTTTGCTTTGATCGCTGGCGAAGACGCCTGTCGGGACTGGCTCTCGGCCGGATGCTGCTTTCGCAAGCGTGTCGGCTGCTTCGTTGAGGCGACTTGGGATGTGATTGAGCTCGAGGCCGTCGAATTTGTCCTCCAGCCGTCGGACTTCTTGGCAGTATGCCTCCATCTTGGCGTCGTGGTAGCTTGACTCCTTCATGACCTGTTTAACAACCAGCTGGGAGTCGCCTCTGACGTCGAGACATTGGATGCCTAGCTCGATAGCGATTCATAGGCCGTTGATGAGCGCTTCGTACTCTACGATATTGTTTGATGAGGGGAAATGGAGCCGAACCATGTACCTCATGCGGACCCTGAGGGGAGATATGAAGACTAGTCCCGCGCCGGCGCCCTTCTTTATCAGCGATCCGTCGAAGTACATCGTCCAGTACTCTTGATTGGCGATTGTTGGTGGCATCTAGACCTCGGTCCACTCTACGATGAAGTCAGCCAGCACCTAGGATTTGATCATTGTTCGGGGGGCATAAGTAATGTCCTGATCCATTAGCTCGAGCGCCCACTTTGCGGTTCTTCCTGTAGCATCCTGGCTGCGGACAATCTCGCCGAGGGGGAAAGACGTCACGACTGTCACAGGGTGTGACTCGAAGTAATGGCATAGCTTTCTCTTGGTGATGAGGACGGCGTAGAGGAGTTTCTGGATTTGGGGGTAACAGGTTTTGGAGTTGGATAGCACCTCGCTGATGAAGTACACAAGCCGCTGTACCCTAAAGGCGTGCCCCTCTTCCTCTCGCTCTACTACTAAGGCGGAGCTGACCACTTGCGTGGTGGCTGATATATACAGCATGAGGGATTCTCCGTTGCTCGGAGGGACTAGGACCGGCAATTCTTTAGGAATTGTTTAACCATGTCAAGTGCCTCCTGAGCCTCGGCTGTCCACTCAAAGTGGTCAGATTTCTTAAGGAGTCGATAAAAGGCAAGTCCTCGTTCGCCGAGGCGCGAAATGAATCAGCTGAGGGCGGCAAGGCATCCTGTGATTCGCTGAGCCCCCTTTATGTTTTGGATTGGGCCCATTTTTGTGATGGCTGAGATTTTCTCTGGATTGGCTTCGATGCCGCGTTCGGAGACAATAAAGCCGAGCAGCATGCCCCTCGGGACCCCAAAAATGCACTTTTCGGGATTGAGTTTGATGCCGTTTGCCCGAAGTTTCGCAAAGGTTTGCTCAAGGTCGGCGACAAGGTGTTCGGCCCACTTGGATTTAACTACGATGTCGTCGACGTAGGCCTCAACGGTCCACCCGATGAGGTCCCCGAAGCAGTTGAGCATACAATGCTGGTAAGTTGCCCCAGCGTTCTTCAGACCGAACGACATTGAAACGTAGCAAAACGATCCGAAGGGGGTGATAAAAGATGCCACGAGCTGGTCGGACTCTTTCATTGCGATCTGGTGGTAGTCGGAGTATGCGTCAAGGAAGCAGAGGGTTTCGCACCCTAAGGTGGAATCAACTATTTGGTCAATGCGTGGTAAAGGAAACGGGTCCTTTGGGCATGCCTTGTTGAGGCCTGTGTAGTTGATACACATCCTCCATTTCCTGTTCTTCTTTCATACAAGAACAGGATTTGCTAGCCACTCTAGGTGGGATACTTCCCTGATGAACCCAGCGGCCAATAGTTTTGCTATCTCTTCGCCGATGGCCCTGCGTTTTTCTTCGTCGAAGCGGCGCAGGCGCTGTTTTACCGGCTTGGAGTCTGAGTGAATTTTTAAAGCATGCTCGGTGACCTCCCTCGGGATGCCTGGCATATCCGAGGGTTTCCACGCAAAGATGTCTTTGTTATCGCGGAGGAAGTCGACAAGCGCGCTTTCCTATTCGGAAGAGAGCGAAGTACCAATACGTACCCTCTTAGCCTCGGAGCTGCTGGGGTCCACGTGGACCTCCTTGGAGCCCTCTGCTGGTTTGAATGACCCAGTTGTTGTTTTGGCGTCGGGCGTTTTTTCGGCAACCTCCTCCCTGAGGGTGGTGAGTTCTTTGGTGGCGACGACTGCGGAGGCGTGATCGCAGCATTCAACTTCGCACTCGTAAGCGCGCTGCAAGGAGGTGTCGATGGTGATGACCCCGTGGGGGCCCGGCATCTTCAGCTTAAGGTACGTATAGTTGGGGACGACCATGAACTTTGCGTAACACGGTCGTCCCAGGATGGCGTGAAAAGTCGGAGGGAACCCCACTACATCGAAGGTGAGGGTCTCAGTCCTATAATTGGACCGATCCCCGAAAGTGACGGGCAGATCGATCTGCCCCAGTGGCATGGCCTGCCTACCAGGTACAACGCCATGGAAAGGTGCTCGGATGGGACAGAGGTTCGTTCGATCGACGCCCATCTCGTCGAGCGTTTTGGCGTACATGATGTTGAGGCCGCTGCCTCCGTCCATCAGTACCTTTGTGAGCCATTTTGGGCCGACGATCGGGTCGACGACAAGCGGGTACCTTCCTGGGTGTGGGACAGCGCCCGGGTGGTCTGCTTGGTCGAAGGTTATGGCAGATTCTGACCATTGGAGGAAGGCAGGCGTGGTTGGTTCGGCCGTATAGACCTCACGGCGTGTGACCTTTTGGCGGCGTTTGGAGTCGTAGGCCGCTGATCCTCCGAAGATCATGAGGGAACCGTTTGGAGTCAGGAAGGTGTCGTCCTTCTCCTCGACGTCGTCTGTCCTGGGGGCAGGTTCCTTCCCCTGCTCTATTTTGTTGAGGCCCTCGGTCAAGTATTTTCGCATGAGGCCACATTCCTTGTATAGATGTTTGGCCGGGAAAGCGTGGTGTGGGCATGGCCCCTCGAGCATTTTTTCAAAGTGGTTCGGAGTGCCTTTTGTGGGCTTCCGTCCACCTTTATGGTCGGCGGCGGCCACGAGTGAGTTGTCGCGCCGTTGCTTCTTGTTCTTTGTCTTGGCGGGACGGTCGGAGTTGCCTTCGTCGGCGGCCTCGTCCCGCCTTGCCTTGCCATCGGTGCGGTCGAAGACGGCTCCGACCGCCTCCTCTCCTGAGGCATGGCTGGTGGCGAAGACGACTCTGGTTCCACCGCGAGGAGCCTGTAGAGTGTCTTCGGGTCGTGTTCGACTACCCCCACAAACTCGCTGTCCGTAGGCGGCTGAACCATGCGTAGTGACAGAAGGTGGCCGGCGGTCGCCGCGGCGTTACGGAGACCGAATGGAAGTGCTGTCGGGGCGCTTCGTACGGGGCCTTCCGGAAATAGGGTGATGCTGCGCGGAGGCTCCCTGGATAACTAGGGTCCAAGGGAGTCGCCCCGTGGGCCCTTAAGCCTCAGATGGCTGAGGTTGATGGAAGGGAGAGGCTGTGCGGCCGTGTGGGTCAGCACCAGTTCTCCTCCTAGTGTGACGATGAAATCTAGGTCGCCGAAGCGCACATGTGCGCCCGAGGCCTAACTGATTGCGTGGGTGGCCATCCGAGACCTGGTTTGGAACGCGCAAGCCCCCTACCTGGCGCGCCAACTATCGGTGTTTCGTACAAGCACCGGCAAGTAAATTTATAGTAATGCACGTTAGGCTCGGATGGTGCGCTAAAGGACACAAGATTTATACTGGTTCGGGCTGAATATCCCTACGTCCAGTTTGTTGTTGCTCGTGTTATTAGCACTATGAATGGTTCATAGTAGGGGATACAAATGATCGAGAGAGGGACAGGTCCCAAGTCTCTGATGGAAGGGTCGAAAGGAAGCCGAGAGCTTGGTAGTAGCTTGACTATGTGTGTGTGTGTTGTGTTGTTTTTGGTCCCCCCCTCTAATGGGGAGCCCTGCCCTCCCTTTTATAGACCAAGGGGGGACCAGGGGTTACAGATGGGAGAAAGAGGAAAACACCAAGGGTATAGAAGGTCCTTCGAAGGATTCGGGTCCTCCTTTTTCCCAGCGCCTGCCCTGTATAACATGGCAGACAGCGTCAGAAGTGTTGTGCTCGCTCATCGTCGTAGGCAATGCCCTGGCCTCTTGTAGCAAGTGGGTGCGTCCCATCCCGCCCCTACGGGCGGCATGTCGGACAGGGTTGCTGAACCCCGACCCCGTAGGGAGCGGATGTCGCGGTGACTGCTTGTTCTGCCATTGTAGAGGACGGGAGTGTAACATCTCGGGTGTTTAAATATTAAAAACCGGGCATATCATCATATGCATTGCAAGACATTGGTCATGTTGCAAATTTTGTTATGCATTCACTAAAACAAGTTTACATTTATGTTATAAGTATTGCTCCGCCGTGATCGCTGTGACCGTCGAACCGTGTCTCCGTTGCTTCTCAGGCTCGGCCAGCGACTCCAGTGTGTTCGGGGTGAGCTCCTGGTTCTACCCGAGTTGTTTGTTTCATCGTTACTGAGTTCCTATCGCCGGTGTAGCGCAGCCGCGCTGTCGCGTCCGCCATGGCCGCCGTCGAGCTAGTATAGGGCCGTAATCAGTACAGATGGGGACGTCAATCGATGCGCCTAGTCTTGGTGATCGTTTTGGTACTTTGACCGTCGCCGTTGGACTCACCTTCGGCGAGGAATCGCCGGTCAGAGCCGTCGCTGCCGTGGTCAACGTCGGAGGTTGAAGATGACAAGTGGGACCCGGTTGTCAGTGACTCAGCGTTCAAAATGGATTTTCTATTTTTCTGAAATAAGTGAATAGTGTCTGTTTTTGTTATTTTTGTGTAGATTTATTTAGATCTCCAAAAATTATGAAAATTTTTGTGTGACTTCTCTGTGATGTGTATTATTTAGGAAAAATAGGAAATGTTGATTTTCAGTACTTTTTGAATGTGATAAAAATTGCTCAATTAATTAATAAATGAGTTTCCAGGATTTTTCTAGGCTTATTTATGTATCCAAAAATTATGAAAATTGTTGTCACTTAGTTATCATGTGATGAACATATACAAAAATTTTGAGGTCAATTGGAACAAGTTGATTTATTTCATAATTATTAATTAATTAATTCATTCATAAAAGCAAATAGTAACCTTTAGTGATTTAGGTTTTGTTTGAGTTTTTGATTAAGTGATGTCTTTGGGTCATTAGTTGGTAATGATCCTTGGCAATTGTTGTGAGTGTTGCGAAAATGGTTTAGTTAGTTTAACTTGTAACTGTACCGCGAAGGAAAGTTGTATTCAAGTGTTAAATTTTGTATCCATCATCGAGCATCATATTTTGTATCCGCATCATGTTAAGCATGGCATTGTTACTACGTGTAGTGAACGAAGGTGAGCACGTGGTAGTTAATCAAGTTGTTGAGGAGGTTGATCCGTCTGTGGAGGTTGGTGTTGATATCGGTGGAGCGACTCCGGACCCGAACTTTTCCATCGACGAAGGCAAGCCCCGGATGCATACAGCCCTACCTTGTATTTTACAAATTAATTTCGCTTTTGCTTCTTTTTACTGCATTAAGTGATTAGGAGTCAAGTGAAAACCAAATTGGTACCTTACCAACCTTGTTATTCCATATTTACCATATTACCAGTTTTAAATTCGTATATGCCAGTTTTGCTTAGCTATGCTTAGAACGGTGAAAGTCGGGTGATTACCTGTCATCTGCAAGTTTTAAATGGAGCTTTGGTTAATTATGATAACATGTGATATGGGAATGTGGAGTAATAAATCTAGACCGGGCGGACTCGGTGTGTGTGAGCCACAAGACATGGAGGTCTTGTGAGCAGGTTCTTTCCGCCTGTGTCGAATAAGGTCCGTCCGTTGTTGAATTGCATGAGGTGAGACTTTGTAGTACTAACCACATACTCTGGTAAGCCTTAACTTGGCTATTCTATTACGAGAATGGCTACTCGTGCACTGGGAGTGGAGAGATGGCGGGAATAGCGTGTACCCACGTGTCAATGGGCTGGATTGGTGGAGTATTGTATTCTCGGGTGGCGCGGACCCGTTCTTGTTTTAGAGGATCTGAGGGTAGGTTGGTATATGTAGGTCGGGGACCTACATATGTCGTGTGGTCTGGAATTCCCAGCTGGGTTATAATCAGTTCGAATCATCGTTGATCCTCGGTTATGGAGACTCAACTCACTGTTCATCATCGTAGTAATTAACAACTGGAAACTGAGGATGGTATGAGAAAGTGTTGGATATGAAGTTTCATGATCTCAATACGGATCGTGTCAGCTTTGTATATGATCTTTATAAAGTTTTAAACGTTGATATAAAGAATTTTGTTAAAATGCTTTTACGCAAAAAGAACCTTGATTATTGCTAAAGCCATACCTTGAATCCCATGAGCCTGCATTCCTGCGTTCTTTTAAATTATTATTTCGGTTAAGTCTTGTTGAGTACTTTTGTATTCAGGGTTCGTTGACCCTTGTTGCAGGTGCGGCTCATGAGCAGATCTGTTTTGGATCGTGCTGCATGACTGTTGTTCAGTGCGATGACGATAATTAAATGTGTGGTCCTTGGGCAGGGCAGCTTATGTTGTGTGTTTTGTAATATATTATAATGCTACTCCACTACTTTGGTTTGCTTTATTATCGAACTTAGTTATATGGTTTGAAACAAATGGTTTGTAAACTATGTTATTGTAAGTCTTCCGCTACTTTTACTCTGATGTATCTATTTGAATAAACTGTTGTAATACTGCAATGACTCTGTAATGTGATCCTGCTCAGAAATCGTGGATGATTCGGGGTTCCCCAAGGACACCCGACAGTCTTCTTAAGTTACTAGGAACATATGCATAGTCGTCAGAGGTCGTTGGACAGTGACAGGTGCATGTGGGTCCTATAATTTAGGAGGTTCTGCCACAGAATGGTATCAGAGCGATCGTTACAAAGTTTTGTGGTATTGGTTTACGAAGACTTCAAAATGATTTGGGATGACTAAATTTAACTTGATTAATTTGGTCCAAATTGCTTCTGACTTGTCTTATTTCTTTCTCACCATTCCTTATTTGATTAAAAAGGTTTTGTGTGGTGGAGTAGTAATCTTATTATGCCCTATATAAAAACAAATGTTGTTTATTTTCGTTTTAAGCTTTGGTGGTTTTGTTCGTCAGAACGATTCATACATCATAATTAAGTTACTTGTTACTTCCTTCGTCTCTGAGTCTAGGGTGAGTAGTGTGTATGGGTTGAGTGTGTAGTCCATCCTTACTGCTTTTGAGACTATTGTCAGATTGTTTTACTTGGATTAATACTGCTTGTACAGTATGGCTCGTACCAAGAAGACACCCTGTAAGTCCACTGGGCCAAAAGGAGTTCCTCGGTACCAACTAGCCCCTAGGAATGATGGTGCTAGCAGTAGCAGCTCTAGGCCTGATCCTCAGGCGGAGATACAGAGGATTTCTGCAGAGTTAGCCCAAGCTACTAGGGATAGGGCTATGGACGCCATTCAGGTGGGCAGATTACAGGAGCAATTAAGATGTCTCACCACCGCTCATAGGAACTGCGAACGTATGTTAGTTCGTACGGTGGAAGGAAGGAATGAAGCTTGGCATAGGGAAAATGTAGCTAGAGCTAGAACTCATGAGTTAGAATTTTATGTAGAAGACTTAGAAGAGCATAATACCTATCTGCATGAGGAAGTTCATAGGCTAAGCAATCTCCTAGATCCAAATCATGAATCCCAAGCTGATGAAATGGATCCCGATGTTATCCTTGCCGATGGTAGTGAATCGGAAGAAGAAGAAGAAGATCCCGAAGAATTAGTAATGATCGATGAAAGTGACAATGAAGGCGGTAATATTTCCGGAATGGATACCGAGCCTGAAGTTTGATGTAATCACAAAAAGGAGTAGAGTTGTGAAATAGTTAGTTCTAGTTTAAGTTAAGTAGTCTTGTTTAAATGCAGTTTTGTGTTTAAATAAGTGAAACTAGTGTAATGAGTTGCAGTCCGCTATTTTATCAATCAATAAAGGCTTGTGAAGTAAAGTTTGGTTTGTTGTGAACAGATGCGTCGTACGTGGGGTTCGTATATTCCTAGTACTTCACAAAATAAGAACGATATTCCAGATCCGCCACCAGTTCCAACAAATCTAGCGGATGCTATAGCCGCACTTGTCAATGTGACGGTTGAAAATTCGCGTTTGCTTCATGAGATGGCTCAAAGTAATCAGAATCAGATGCATGGAAACCGTGGTCGCCATCATAATAGGCAGGAGGCTACATATGTGGACTTCACAGATACAAAACCCCCAGTGTTCACTAAGGCAGATGAACCATTGGAGGCTGATGATTGGCTTAGGACCATGGAGCAGAAGTTTGATCTTATACCATGCACAGAGTTTCAGAAACCAGTCTTTGCTGCTCAGCAACTTAAAGGTGCAGCCGGTGCTTGGTATGCAAATCTTATGGCCATGCAACCCGCAGGTGTTCTGTTAACTTGGATGGAGTTTCGTAATGCTTTCAGAGCCCATTATATCCCGGAGGGAGTTATGGCTATGAAGCTGGATGAATTTCTTGCTGTGAGGCAAGGGGACCAAACCGTGATGCAATATGTGGGAAGATTCAATCACCTGTCACAATATGCATATGAACATGTCAATACTGATGCCAAGAAAAAGAAATGGTTCATGAGGGGTATGAATACCAAATTACAGACTATGATGACAACATGTACCAATGTCACTTACCATGAGGCAGTAAATATTGCTATTGCTTCAGAGGCAAAGTATCGGCAGCATAAGGAGCTCAAAAAGAAAAAGAGTATGCCGTCTGGATCTTATGGGGGAAATCTGAAGAGGCAGAGGGTGATTTATCATCCAGTTAATCATAATCGTCCTCCTTATCGTCCGCCGCAGTTTCAAGCCGGTCAGCAATCAAATGTCCGTCCTGCTACAACTTATCAGAATCCACAACCGACAAATGCTTCTGGGGTTTCTGCTTCAACACCCTAGGGTCACAAGTATCCCTATTTCAATTGTGGCAAGCCTGGTCATTTCTCGAGAGAATGTTCGTATCCAAGGCAGTCTAATCCCAATTATCAGAAGGCCCCTGCAAATCAACAACAGGCTCAGGCACAAAACAAGAATAACAATCAGAATGCTCAGAAAGGCTAAGATGAAAGGAAGACATGACGGGTGTTCTATATCCAAGCTGGGGAGATTCCTGAAGGAGAGCCAGTGGTGATGGGTATGTTTCTTGTTGCCAATCATCCTGCAGTTATACTTTTTGATTCTGGCGCATCGCATTCATTCATCAATAGAACATTTGTGGTGAAGTATGAAATTTCAATTGGGACAACAAAGGAAAATTTCTTTGTACAGTCGCCCGGGGGACGTCTGTGTACTAAGGAAATGGTATACCAGGTGCCCATAAACCTAGGTGGGCATATTTTTCCCACTACCATGATTATCCTTAAGGATCAGGATATAGATGTAATCTTAGGAATGAATTGGATGTATCAGCATAAGGCTGTTATAGATGCTTTGAATAGAACTATAAGGGTGAGTTTGCCAGATAGAACTTCTCAACTTCTCATCCAACTTCCAACCTTAAGAAGATCAGTGGGCAGAGTTTGTGCAATTGCCGTCAAAGAGATTAGAGATATCCCGGTAGTATGTGAATTTCCTGATGTGTTTCCTGAGGATTTACCCGGTCTACCACCTGATAGGGATGTCCAGTTTAACATAGAATTGCAACCTGGAACAGCTCCGATTTCTCGGAGAGCTTATAGGATGCCACCTAAGGAGTTAGTCGAGTTGAAAACTCAGTTGCAAGAATTGATTGAGAAGGGGTTTATACAACCTAGTTCATCGCCTTGGAGGTGTCCGGCAATTTTTGCGAAAAAGAAAGATGAGACTATGAGGTTATGTGTTGATTATCGTTCGTTGAATGAAGTGACCATCAAGAATAAATATCCATTACCTCGGATAGATTTGCTTTTTGATCAATTGGCCGGAGCCAAGGTTTTCTCCAAGATAGATTTGAGGTCAGGATATCATCAAATTAAGATAAAGCCTGAAGATATTCCCAAAACGGCATTTACCACAAGATATAGACTATATGTATATTTGGTAATGTCTTTTGGTTTGACCAATGCTCCAGCTCATTTCATGTATTTGATGAATTTAGTATTCATGCCTGAGCTAGACAAATTTGTAGTGGTGTTTATTGATGATATTCTAGTATATTCCAAGAATAAGGAAGAACATGCGAAACATCTCAGAATTGTTCTGACTCGCTTAAGGGAACATCAACTATATGCCAAGTTCAGCAAGTGTGATTTTTGGCTTAAGGAAGTACAATTTCTCGGACACATCTTGTCAGAGGAAGGAGTTGCTGTTGATCCAAGCAAAGTGAAGGATGTGCTTGATTGGAAACCACCAACCACAGTTCATCAAGTTCGGAGTTTTCTGGGATTGGCGGGGTATTACCGTCGGTTTATTCCAGATTTCTCTAAAGTATCAAAGTCCATAATCGAGTTCTTGAAGAACCAAGTCAAGTTTGCTGGTCATCGATTGTGAAGAGGCTTTCCGGACTTTGAAGAGACTGTTGACCTTCGCACATCAAGATTAGCCCAACTCGATATCGAGAAGCCGTTTGATGTTTATTGTGATGCTTTGGTATTGGTATTGGATGTGTGTTGATGCAAGAAGGCCGAGTTATTGCTTATGCATCCATGCAACTTAAGCAACATGAAGAACACTATCCGACTCATGATCTGGAGTTAGCATTGTGGTCCATGCTCAAGATTTGGCGGCATTACCTACTTGGTAATATGTGCCATATTTATCTGAGACCACAACGACTTAAAATATATCTTTACTCATCAGGAGTTGAATATGCGACAAAGAAGATGGTTAGAGCTGATTAAAGATTATGACTTGGAAGTACATTATCACCCCCGGTAAAGCAAATGTGGTGGCAGATGCCCTCGATCATAAAGGTTATTGCAATTGCACGACAAAGAAGAACAATGGGTTTGAATTTATGTCAAGAGATGGAGAAGTTAAATGTAGAAGTAATTCAACAAGGTAGTTTGACCAACATAATTGTTGAAGCCACTATTCGAGATCAAGTTATTCTTTGCTCGGAAGGAAAACAAGGGTGTAGCCCATATCAAGGAAAGAGTCGAAATGGAAAGGCGGAATGTTTGGTATAGATAATGAAGGTGTGCTATGGTTCAAGGATCGTTTGGTAGTACCAAAAGTTCCTGAGTTGCGGCAGTCAATTCTTGAAGAAGCACATGCTACTAGGTTATCTATCCATCCGGGAAGCAACAAGATGTACCATGACTTAAAACAAAGGTTTTGGTGGACAAAAATGAAGATAGAAATTGCGAGATATATAGCAAAGTGTGATACTTGTCAGAAGGTGAAAGCTATACATTTGAGGTCTGCTGGAGAACTACAACCATTACCTATTCCAGCTTGGAAGTGGGAGGACATAAGTATGGACTTTATTGTTGGTCTACCCAAGACATCAAAGGGATTTGACTCAATATGGGTTATTGTAGATCGACTCACTAAGTCAGCACATTTTCTTCCTGTCAAGACTATATATCCTACTGTCCAATACGTTAAGATATATTTAGCAAGAATTATGAGCCTCCATGGAATACCAAAGACCATAGTGTCCGCTTGGGGTACACAGTTTGTCTCCAGTTTTTGGAAACAATTGCATTCTTCATTGGATACCAAGCTCTTGTATAGTACAGCTTATCATCCGCAGACTGATGGACAGACTGAAAGAGTCAATCAAGTTCTTGAAGATATGTTAAGGTGTTGTGTCCTTAATTATTCCAACAAGTGGGACGAATGCTTACCTTTGGCCGAGTTCTCATATAACAATAGTTATCAGGAAAGCATTAGAATGGCTCCATTTGAAGCACTCTATGGTCGTAGATGCAGAACATCACTGAGTTGGTCGGAGCCCGGAGAAAGAAGATTCTTTGGAGTTGACCTTGTGAAAGAAACGGAAGACAAGGTTAGGCAAATACGGAGTAATTTGAAAATAGCTCAGTCCCGCCAAAAGAGTTATGCGGATAGACGACGGAGACCATTGGTGTTTAACAAAGAAGATTTTGTATATCTGAAAGTATCACCAATGAAGGGAGTTAACCGTTTTGGTGTTAAAGGCAAGTTGGCACCTCGATATATTGGACCATTTCAAATTTTGGAGAGATATGGAAAAGTGGCCTATCGCTTGAAATTACCAGAACATTTATTAGCTGTACATGATGTGTTCCATGTGTCTCAGTTGAAGAAGTGTCTCCGAGTGCCTGAGCAGAATGTTGAAGTTGAAGGAGTGGAACTTGAATCAGATCTGACTTATTCAGAATATCCTATCCGAGTGTTGGATCAGAAAGATCGTGTTACTCGGAGGAGAACTATAAAGTTCTACAAGATACAATGGAATCAACATTAAGAAGAGGAAGCTACTTGGGAATCAGAAGATTACTTGTTAGAAAAGTTTCTAGAGTTTCTTGCGTCATTATAGAATAGAGTACTGTTAGTTAAGCTCGGTTGTTACAAATTGTGTTTTGTAAAGGAACCTCAGTTGTTTTATGGATGAGAATTGGATGTTTTTGAATTGACACATTTCCTTTTTCCATTACTTACCCTATGGCTTTGAATCTCGGGGCGAGATTTTTTTAGGGGGAAGGATTGTAACATCTCGGGTGTTTAAATATTAAAAACCGGGCATATCATCATATGCATTGCAAGGCATTGGTCATGTTGCAAATTTTGTTATGCATTCACTAAAACAAGTTTACATTTATGTTATAAGTATTGCTTGGTATTGTTTGAATCAAGTTTGAAATCTTTGTATTGATTTGAAATTCCGAAAACCCTGATTTTCAATATTTAAATCCGACCCTGAAAATCCATTTCAAAATCGAAGCACATTTTGGGGTTGAGTCTTAAAGCAAAGTTGTAGAGCTTGTCGAGTTATACAAAGTTTATTTTTGGAGTTTTTCAAGTTGTTTAGTAAAATTTGAAGTTATTTAAAAAGGTGAAATTCCTTAAATATCCCCGCTTTAAATTCAAAAGTTCATTTCAAAATGTAGGCCGAATTTGGGTATGGTTTCAAAAGCAAAGTTGTAGAACTTTTGATTTTGAACAACTTTTGTTTTTGCAGATTTTTGAGTTGTTATGAAAATTTGGGAGTAATTTGGGAATTTTGGCGGATGGCAATTCTGTAATTTCGATGAACAGTAACCGCGGAAGCCAACTCATCGCCGACGATCTTCGGTTTGCTTCCAGGCGCGGTCGTGGCCGTTTTTAGCGTCGCGCTGGCGCGGTGAAGGCCACAGCGCAGCTTCCTTGAGCTTCTGAGCCGTGTTCTTTGGACCGAGGCGTCGTCGTCGTCGTTCTTTTCTCTTGCTCTGTTTTCTCCCGCCGCCACCGCCATTCTCCGTTGAGCCCTCGCCGTCGAACCAGCGTCTGAGCCGTCGCAGCGATGCGTGTCCCAGCTCCGCTAGTTCCTTGCGCACCCAGCCAGCTAGCTCTAGTCGCTTGATTTCGCCGTGAACTCGCCGTTCATCGTTTTCTTCCTCGCGGCCGACAGCACCACCGTGGTGTGCGCGTCGCCGTGGCCAGCGCGTTACGGTGAGCCTCTGCTATTTCTGACTCTTGCTTCAGCTTCGCCTCAATGCCATGGTGCTTTGTGCCGGGTTGATTGACCATTTCTTCCACCGCAGTCGCCGGAGCATCGCCGTCGTCGAAATTTGCTCCGCCGTGATCGCTGTGACCGTCGAACCGTGTCTCCGTTGCTTCTCAGGCTCGGCCAGGGACTCCAGTGTGTTCGGGGTGAGCTCCTGGTTCTACCCGAGTTGTTTGTTTCATCGTTACCGAGTTCCTATCGCCGGCGTAGCGCAGCCGCGCTGCCGCGTCCGCCATGGCCGCCGTCGAGCTAGTATAGGGCCGTAATCAGTACAGATAGGGACGTCAATCGATGCGCCTCGTTTTGGTACTTTGGCCGTCGCCGTTGGACTCACCGTCGGCGAGGAATCGCCGGTCAGAGCCGTCACTGCCGTGGTCAACGTCGGAGGTTGAAGATGACAAGTGGGACCCGGTTGTCAGTGACTCAGCGTTCAAAATGGATTTTCTATTTTTCTGAAATAAGTGAATAGTGTCTATTTTCGTTATTTTTGTGTAGATTTATTTAGAGCTCCAAAAATTATGAAAATTTTTGTGTGACTTCTCTGTGATGTGTATTATTTAGGAAAAATATGAAATGTTGATTTACAGTACTTTTTGAATGTGATAAAAATTGCTCAATTAATTAATAAATGAGTTTTCAGGATTTTTCTAGGCTTATTTATGTATCTAAAAATTATGAAAATATTTTGTCACTTAGTTATCATGTGATGAACATATACAAAAATTTTGAGGTCAATTGGAACAAGTTGATTTATTTCATAATTATTAATTAATTAATTAATTCATTCATAAAAGCAAATAGTAACCTTTAGTGATTTAGGTTTTGTTTGAGTTTTTGATTAAGTGATGTCCTTGGGTCATTAGTTGGTAATGATCCTTGGCAATTGTTGTGAGTGTTGCGAAAATGGTTTAGTTGGTTTAACTTGTAACTGTACCGCGAAGGAAAGTTGTATTCAAGTGTTAAATTTTGTATCCATCATCGAGCATCATATTTTGTATCCGCATCATGTTAAGCATGGCATTGTTACTACGTGTAGTGAACGAAGGTGAGCACGTGGTAGTTAATCAAGTAGTTGAGGAGGTTGATCCATCTGTGGAGGTTGGTGTTGATATTGGTGGAGCGACTACGACCCGGACTTTTTCCGTCAACGAAGAAAGCAAGCCCGGATGCATACTGACCCTACCTTGTATTTTACAAATTAATTTCGCTTTTGCTTTTTTTCTTTGCATTAAGTGATTAGGAGTCAAGTGAAAACCAAATTGGTACCTTACCAACCTTGTTATTCCATATTTACCATATTACCAGTTTTAAATTCGTATATGCCAGTTTTGCTTAGCTATGCTTAGAACGGTGAAAGTCGGGTGATTACCTATCATCTGCAAGTTTTAAATGGAGCTTTGGTTAATTATGATAACATGTGATATGGGAATGTGGAGTAATAAATCTAGATCGGGCGGACTCGGTGTGTGTGAGCCACAAGACATGGAGGTCTTGTGAGCGGTGTTCTTCCACTTTAGGTCGAATAAGGTCCGTCCGTTGTTGAATTGCATGAGGTGAGACTTTGTAGTACTAACCACATACTACGGTAAGCCTTAACTTGGCTATTCTATTACGAGAATGGCTACTCGTGCACTGGGAGTGGAGAGATGGCGGGAATAGCGTGTACCCACGTGTCAATGGGCTGGATTGGTGGAGTATTGTATTCTCGGGTGGCGCGGACCCGTTCTTGTTTTAGAGGATCTGAGGGTAGGTTGGTATATGTAGGTCGGGGACCTACATATGTCATGTGGTCTGGAATTCCCAGCTGCGTTATAATCGGTTTGAATCGTCGTTGCTCCTCGGTTATGGAGACTCAACTCATTGTTCATCATCGTAGTAATTAACAACTGGAAACTGAGGATGGTATGAGAAAGTGTTGGATATGAAGTTTCATGATCTCAATACGGATCGTGTCAGCTTTGTATATGATCTTTATAAAGTTTTAAACGTTGATATAAAGAATTTTGTTAAAATACTTTTACGTAAAAAGAACATTGATTATTGCTAAAGCCATACCTTGAATCCCATGAGCCTGCATTCCTGCGTTCTTTTAAATTATTATTTCGGTTAAGTCTTGTTGAGTACTTTTGTATTCAGGGTTCGTTGACCCTTGTTGCAGGTGAGGCTCATGAGCAGATCTGTTTTGGATCGTGCTGCATGACTGTTGTTCAGTGCGATGACGATAATTAAATGTGTGGTCCTTGGGTAGGGCAGCTTATGTTGTGTGTTTTGTAATATATTATAATGCCACTCCACTACTTTGGTTTGCTTTATTATCGAACTTAGTTATATGGTTTGAAACAAATGGTTTGTAAACTATGTTATTATAAGTCTTCCGCTACTTTTACTCTGATGTATCTATTTGAATAAACTATTGTAATACTGCAATGACTCTGTAATGTGATCCTGCTCGGAAATCGTGGATGATTCGGGGTTCCCCGAGGAGACCCGACAGTCTTCTTAAGTTACTAGGAACATATGCATAGTCGTCAGAGGTCGTTGGACAGTGACAGGTGCATGTGGGTCCTATAATTTAGAAGGTTCTGCCACAGGGAGTCTCTCCTTGGAGTGTAGTGGTTGTCGTATGTCCGTGTCGGGTTCTTCGCCTGGTGGGTTGAAGGCGGCGCCTACAACACTGTAGGGCGAAGGGTACGCGCCTGCAACACTATTTAGGCTCTGTTATGCCTGGAAGGGTCTAAGCACCCATCCTGTCATGTCCTGATGGTACTTTCCTGCAGGAGCGCAGGACATGGTCTTTTGGTGCCATGGTTGACCCAAACGTCTTATCTTACCCTGTGCCTATCATCATGAGGGAGCGGGGTGCGGTTTGTTAGGCGAGGCGGAGCCAATCCTTGGACATCGGGTAGGACGAGGTCCATTAGGCGAGACAGAACCTAGCCTTTGGGGGTCGGGCAAGACGGAGCCCAGCCCTCGGGAGTCGGGCGAGACGAAGTCTAGCCCTCGGGGGTCGGGTGAAGTGGAGTCTAGCCCTTAGCCCTCGGGCGAGGCGGAGCCGTCCCCCAGCCATCGGGGGAGGCGGAGCCAGCCGACGGTCCTCGGGCGAGGCGGAGTCTAGCCCTCGAGGGTCGGGCAAGGCGGAGTCTAGCCCTCAGCCCTCGGGTGAGGCAGAGCCGTCCCCCAGCCGTCGGGGGAGGCAGAGCCGACCGACGGGCCTTGGGCGAGGCGGAGTCTAGCCCTCAGCCCTCGGGCAAGGCGGAGCCGTCCCCCAGCCGTCGGGGGAGGCGGAGCCGACCGACGGGCCTTGGGCGAGGCGGAGTCTAGCCCTCAGCCCTCGGGCAAGGCAGAGCCGTCCCCCAGCCGTCGGGGAAGGCGGAGCCAGCCGACGGGCCTCTGGCTGAAGGGCATCGGGTGAGGCGGAACCAAAACTCCTGTCGTTCGGGCAAGAAGCGCAGCGGTGCTCTTGTCCGTTCGGGAGTTTTTAACGTTCGATGGTTATTTAGTTCCATCTCCTTGGGTACCCCGGTATTAGGTTCCCGACAGGGTACTTGCGAATACAAGAGTAGTTTCGCTATCCTCTCTTCGGTCTCCAGTGACATTTGACCCAGCAACCGCAAGGGGTCTGATCTCACTCGGGGGCTGATAAAGGTATAAATACCCCCTTTTTTTGAAACAGTCACTGCGTCGGACCTCTTCCTGTAGGATCTACAGGAAGATAAAGGAGGCCTAGAGGGGGGTGAATAGGCCTGTAAAAATTCAACTCAAAACTCTGTTAGAACAGAGGGCGGCACTGCCGGCCTTACAGGGCGGTACTACCGCTCTATGAAAAATAATCTAACACAGTTGAGATTTAACAGATATGAACCTGACCCCACTAGATGCTGAATCCTGTAATATAAAGCCAAGATCCAGTTCGAAGACTGGATACCACAGAAACTTCACACAACAGTGAATCGAGCAACTAAACCCTAACAACAGCTAGCAATAAGGTTAACAGCAAGTATACTAAGATGAAGCACGCGAGACACAAGATTTATCCCGTGGTTCAGCTCACCACTAAGGTTTGCCTAAGTCCACGTTGTTGAGGAAGCTACAAAAGGCTTGAGCTTGCCACCAAGGCTTGCCTTACCCTCATTCTCAAATTAAGAGAGTGAACTCTTGAAGTAAGGGGTTATTTCTTAGCTTTTGAATGAGGTTACAAACATCCCAAGGCTGCCACACAAGTTGGCAAGCACAAGAGCGACGCCTAGCCGGCTAGGAGCAAGCTCCAAGAGTAACAAACCCTAGAACCGCCGGCCAAACGTGAACCAAATGCTCTTAGACTTTGGGAATCAGTGGATCTTCTCTCCAATTGAGTTTTGCTGCCTTTTCTCTCAAGTTTTGATGGTTGGAATCAAGGATTAACTTGAGGGATGGAGGGGCAACAATGGAGGAGAGAGGTGAGCTTTGGTTCTATCTTGTTTCGAGCAGAATGACTCAGTGGAGAAGATGACCATTGTGGGCCGGGCCTAAAGGGTATAAATACCCCTCGAGCCCAACGGTCAGTTAAGGACGGCACTGCCGCTCTTAACAGGGCGACATTGCCGCCCTAGCCAATATAGGTAACATGATATGAAATTTGGCTGGCTATTTTGACTAGGTGGGAGGATGTAGATCTGTGAATTTGAGCATCTGCTTCAACAGTTGACCAACTGTCCTAAAGTCCCTCTTAATAGTATGGCTTTCCCTAAACTCAATTTTAAAACATAAAAGAATTTAAACCTCCTTTGAGCTAGGTCCAGCCACCTTTTGTAATTAGGACACCTGCAACCTGTACATCATCCTCATTTTTCGATTCCCTGCTTGTCATCTCGATAAATCTCATTAGTCTTCTAATTTGGTGGTCATCAATGCCAAAACCCACAATAGGGCTTGATTGCACTTACACTTCCTCATGTTAAGGTTAGTGGCAAGGTTTGTGGGAACAAGTAACCGAGCATGCCTAGTCAGACTACAAAAAACCCACACCCCGACGGCTATGGTAACTTTGCTCACCAGCATAATCGAAGTTTCCCTCTTACACACCTTGGGCCCTACGGTCTTAACGAACGGAAGGGTCGGATTGCATGAGCCCTTCTTTTTCGAATACAAAAAGGGAAGCAAGCAAGTTCAATCAAACAAAACTAAATTACAGATTTGTTTAACGAAATGAAATTATGAATCTATTTTTAAGAAATAAAAGTGCCGACACTTGTCCACAGATTAAAGATAACATCCATCAAACCCATTCGACTAACTACCCCCTTCGGGGGAGAACCATATCTTCAACTTTGCTCGCCAGGGTTTCTACAAGAGGAGTCACTGTCGCTTCTATTTTATCCAGCTCGGAGGCTTCGTAGCTAGGTGCGAAACCGAGGCTCATCGCCTTCAAGTCGATGCTTTCATCGTAATGCGAGCGGGAGATGTCGAAGGCTTTGGTGATCCCTGAGTGAAGAGATTCCTTCTCCAGCTAGCGCACCCACGCCGTGATATCTACGGCATGGGCCACGAGCGAGCTGGTCCCCTCCGCCTGCACCACCTACAGGTCATCGCAGACTACGCCAAGGGCAACCTTTAGGACATCGAGCTTGTCGCTCTCCGCCTGAAGAAGACTCCTTGCCTTGGCAAGATCCATGGCCAGTCTAGTAGCAGCGCCCTCAGCCTCCAGCTTCTAGGCTTTTGAGGTTCCAAGCTCGGCCTGGAGGGAGCTGATCCTCTACTGTGCCTCGTCGTGCTCTTGACCGGTTACGCTCCTCGTGGGCTACACCGCGCTCTGAGCGGAGCCTCTCCACAGTCTGGCATAGCTCGTCTCGCTCATTGCAAAGCCAAGCGACCGCCTCGGCATCTAGTTTCACCCTCTGCTCCAGGGCCACGGACCTCTCCTCGGCTCCCAGCATGAGATCCCGCTCCTTCTCGGCCTCGGCCAGGAGGTCAAAGATCCGCTGGTGGGTCTGGCCATCTTGCTGGAGTAGCACTCTAGCGACCTCCTCCTCATCCCACCGCGCCCTCTTCGATACTTCCTCAAAAGACTTCTCGGCGTCCTCCGCGTCCCGGCGAGCCTCGGCCTCCCGCCGCGCCTCCCGCCGCCGAAGATTGTCGTCCTCCATGGCAAGGGGAGTCAACTCGGCCACCCTATATTGGAGCTGGGCAGTCACGTCCCTGGCAGCCATGCCTCATCGATGAGGTGGTCCCAATCCTCCTTGTGTTCGTGAAGGAACCGGGATTTCTCCCAGCTGCGAGCAATAAGAGACTAAAAAAAGACGGTGGTCAGAACATAAAAGTAGATGAAGAAAGAGGAGGGCGATAGGCAAGATTAAGTGAATACCCAACCGGTGGGAACGATGATGTCTTGCAGGGTGCCCCTAGCCTAGTTCAGAGCTTCTAGTGTGGCCGTGATCCCCTCGTTGAGACTCTCCCGCTCCATGCCCTCAGCGGCATCGTCGAGGGTGAAGAGCTCTGACGACGGGTCCTACGGACTCACCCACCGGAGCAGGGGCTCGTCCCGCGCGGGTGGGTGGCTGCCCCCTGGTGTCAGGACTAGGGACAACTCCCTGCCAGTCTCCTTAGCAACCACCATGGTGTCTGGGGTCCCTCGGCCATGACACCCTCCGTCCTGCCCACGACGGGCATTGTCTCTTGGGCCGCTACCTCAGGCGCCGCCACCATAGCTTCTAGCTACAACCCATCTGTCATAACCCCTGTCACCTCTGCCTCCGTTAGTGGAACCTTGTCTGGCTGCGCCACGCCCGTCGTGGTCGACGCAACGGGTGCGGCCGGCAGCTCCGCCTGCTCGACATCGGTAGCGGAATTGCTTCCATCGCTGGTTGCTCGGCAACCTCCGAGGGTGCCCCCTCAGCCTCACCGACCGCTTGACCCACTGAGGGCACGGGCACTATCGTGGGCGACGCCTGACCGACCGACGAGGCTGCAACACCGGCTCCGCTCTCGCCCAAAACGGGAGCGACGTCAGGCGATGGCCCCCGCCTTGCCTGAAGGGCGATGCTCTTCTTGGGCGCCAGCGCTAAAGAAGTGCCCCATCTGACCCATCTCCCGACGCTGCAGAAGAAACAAAAGGCGTGATTCACGATGAAAACAGACAAAAATAGAGAAAGCAGAGAAGCTGGTGACTTACGTTGGCGTTGTTGGGCAGTGGAGACGTTTGGGGGATGAACCCTCAGGCCCCTACTCTGCCTTGTTGGGGCGGTACCATTTTGAGCCCGCCTCCTGCTCCTGGGCAGAGGGACCCACCTCCCTTGCGTCTAGGGGCACGGCAGCGGAGCCACCCCCTCCATCGACACCTCGAGTGCGGCGATAGATCTGCCCACGCCTGATAGCTCTTGAGGCACGGCGACGGTTCCACCCCCCTGTGCTGGCACCTCGAGCACGGTGGTAGACATGCCCACTCCTACGGTCTCCTGGGGCAGGCCAATGGTTCGGTCCATCTCCGCCGGCCCCGCGGGCGTGCTTCCCCCTGCATGGAACGAGAAAGGCCCCTGCACGGATGAGTATATACCTATCAGCGTATCCTCACTCGCCAGGTCATCCCACTCAGTGTCGGCAACTACCTCGTCATCCTCATCGTTGTCATCGTTGTCGTCATCACTATCTATCTCCTTTCCTCGCTCCCGTGCCCACAACTTATGCTACTTCTTCCTCCTCTCATCCTCCTTGTCCTTCTTCTACAACTCGGCCGCGGTGCGATTCACCGTCGCCACGAACGGGTCCTTCGGCAGTGGGGCCGATGATATGAACCCGTCCTATGAATCAAAAGTTGCCAATGTGGTTATATCCGAGCAGGTGATGTCCTCATCAGCCGAGCGATCCATAAAGACAGTCTCTTTGGCTGGTCCCCCTATCTCAATATCAGCATCAAGGGGTTGGGAGTTCAATTAAAAAGGAGGCATGGGGAAAGAGAACTTACGAAGTCAATGTACCCCAGTTCCGGCCACATTGGGGGATGCCCCGGCACCGGATACACAAAATCAAGAACAGCACCGGCGTCGTCCCACGAAGGCTCCATCGCCTCCTTGATGCGCTGCGCCACTTTGGAGGGGGAGAGCGCTCCCTCGATGAGCGTCGTCCCATCAAGCGCCACCCCGGGCGCCATCATGTGCAGGGGAAGCGCGCGCCTCATCAGCGGTGCCACTCTCCGCATGTGGTAGGTGCCAATGATCCCCGACCCCTTCACACCCCACTCCTTCAGGATGCGGATGGCGGCGAGGTGGTCCTGGATCCTCCTCTTATCTTTCTCTGGCACCCCCCACTTCCTCCATGAGTTCGAGACCTCTTCGATGAGGCGCCTGGTAAACTCTAGCAAGGGAGCAGCTGTGTCATTCCTGACGTCGAACCAATATGAATGCCACCCCTTGTTGGAGGTTGACAGACGCATCGGCGGGTACTCGTTGACCCGGTTGTTGCGGAGCTGAATGCCGGCGCATCCCATCGGCGCATTCAGCTCTTGCCTCTTCTCCCACTTCTTCAGGAGGGTGACAGCGAAGAAATACCGCCACAGGTCGAAGTGGGGACTAATCCCCAAGAACCCCTCACATAGAGCGACGAATGCCACAATGTGCTGGATCCCATTGGGAGTAAGGTGTTGCAGCTCCACCTTGTCGTAATGCAGCAACCCCCGAAGGAACTTGTGGGCGGGGGTGGCGAATCCCCGCTCGTGGAAGTGAGCGAAGGACACAACGTAGCCTTCGGGCGGCGATAGCGTGTCCTCATTGCTGGGCAGCCGCCACTCCTCGATGGTGGTCCGCGCGCAAAGAAGGCCACGGCGAACGAGGCCCTCCAGGCATAGAGGGTGACATCGGATCTACACCACAACTCCATTAAACGATTGGGGTGGATGGATGCGAACTTGGCGACGGCTGAGATGCGGATGTGAGAGGCTTAGGCGATTGGCGGTGGAGGTTGTAGATGCAAAGGCAAGGAGGCGATGTACGAAACCCTAGGGGCAAACCCTTTGGTTTTATAGGGGCGACGGATGCGAGGAAGGCAACCGTCTGCCTGGATCTCCGTGCCTACAACGATTCACCACCACGTCACCACGCGGGATATGCGCCTGCAATCCCTATCCTTTTCCTTCGAAGACGCGCTGGACGTTTCACCTCCCTGGGTAGACCAGGACTCTTTACCAGCAACAAGATATAGGTCAAAAAGCGTTCCTCCAGGCCCGGCTGGGCCCAGGAGTTTGAGGGCTGGCCCATCAACGGTTTCGACGAACCGTCCCAAGGCAGCCTTACGATGAAGGATGGGCCCGCGAGAGGCCAAACCCCAGGCACACGAGTGCCACAAGTATCGCGACCCACGATTTATTCTCAGCCAGGCTAACTCTTGCCAGATCCCGCGAACGGGATATCGGGACTCCAATCGAATTATCTAGTTATCAAAACACCAAATCTCACAGCCATACCCGTGAAGGGTCCGAATTACCCCCCGGACGATTCTATCCGAATCACCTGGGGGCTTGGGGGCTACACCCGACGGGTGTGCTCGCGCGCACCCTCTGGCAAACCAAAATACCCCCCAGGCGATTCTATCCGAATCACCCGGGGGCTCGAGGGCTACACATGTCGGGTGCGCTCGCGCGCACCCTCTGGCGAATCAAAATACTCCCCGGGCAATTCTATCCAAATCACCTGGGGGCTTGGGGGCTACACCCGTCGGGTGTGCGCAAGTCAAATCACCCCCGGGCGATTCTAACCGAATCACCCGGGGGCTCGGGGGCTACTGTCGGGGACCGAATACTGGGGTACCCAAAGAGGAGGAGCTAATAACCATCAAACATTGATGCTTCCGAACAGACAAGAACACAACTACACTTGTTGCCCAACGACCGAAGGTTGGCTCCGCCTCGTTCGACCCCTGAGGGCTGGCTCCGCCTCGCCCGAGCCCCGAGGGCTGAACTCCACCTCGCCCAATGTTCGGGGGCAGACTCCGCCTCGCCCGACGACTGAGGGCTGGCTCCGCCTCGCCCGACGTCTATGCGCTACTCCTTCATAACTACGCGTGCAGATAAGGCGGGGCACTCAAGTCAACTGCAATACCGAGGACCATACCCTGCATGCCTGCAGCAAAGTACCAGACGGGCGCTTTAAGCCCTTCCAGGCATGTCAGAGCCCAAACAGTGTTGTGGGCGCCAACATTTGTCCTACAGTGTTATGGGCGCCGGCATTTGCTCTCGGACACGAATCCTGACGGAAACATACGACAACCACTACGGTCCAGGAGAAAACTCATGTCATCTACAGTAACGAACATGGGGCCTCTACGCCGTCTGCTCCCTGTAGGGTCGCGACTCGGCACCCTGGTGCGTCGCGTCGCCCGTCGGGGCGGGATAGGACGCGACCACTTGCTGAACGAAGCCAGAGCACGGTCCTATCAGTATCACCGAACATGTTATCCCTGGCACCGTCTATCATGTCAGCAGGGCAGGCTGAAAGGAAAAGAAAGACCCAGCACCTTCGAAGGACCTTCTTTGCCTTTGATTTTCTTCTTTCTCCCATCTGTAATCCATGCTCCCCTTGATCTATAAAAGGGAGGGCAGGGCACCCCACTAAGGGGACCGATCGATTCAACACACCACGCATCACATAACATATAGCTGAGCAGCAACCAAGCTCTCAGCGTCCTTTCAACCTTTCCATCAGAGATTTGGGACATGTCCATCTCTCGTCCGTTTGTACCCCTACTACGAATATTTCAGTGCTAATAACACGAGCAGCAGCCGTAAACTGGACGTAGGGACATTCTGCCATAACCAGTATAAACCTTGTGCCTTTTAGCACACCATCCAGACCCAACGCGCAATAAATATAAATTTACTCGTTAATATTTACTTGAAACACCGACAGATTTATAGAAAGAAAATAATATCAATAATTATGATTTCAAATATATATACTATAAATTATATTCTTTAATTAATCTAACGATTCTATTTGATATAATAAATTAATATTACGTTTTTAAAAAAAAAAGTTAAAGTGTGAAGATGATTTCTTTTCGTATTGTATCTAAAAATTGAGGGAGTGGCTGCAATCGGACAGAGGATAGTCTCCCAATTTTCCACGAAATGACAAGAAAGAAATAGCTAGACTCATTTATTATGGACAAATCCACAAAAGTCACTGTCAAGGGACGTCGTTTAGAGCTACTCCCTATATCTCAAATTATAAAACGTTTAATTTTTTTTTGTCCCAAGTTTGACCACTCGTTTTATTTAAAAAATTTATACAAATATAGTTAAATTTAAGTCATTTTTGAAGAATTTTTATTAATAAACCAAACCACGACGAAAGAAGTGATATTTTACACAAATTTTTGAATAAGACGAGTGGTCAAACTTGATGTCAAAAAAATCAAACGTCTTACGATTTGGGATTGATTGAGTACTTCTTTATCGCGGGGCGCGCTCTCTCGCTCTCTCGGCTTGACTAAAGGGGGAAAAAACACTTTCTACCATGCAACGACTACTAATCCCTAGCAGCGAATCATCATTGCCGCCCAGCAGCTAGTAGACTCGCAGACCATAGTAACTGATGGTGCATCACTGCATCTATATATATGTTCTTATACGCTGTCTTCTTACCTCTCACCTGCCCTGTCCCAGACTCGGTCACTCACTCCTCACTCGGAAGGCGCCACATACCTCATACTCATATATACCATGTCCATCACCAAAGCCGCCGTTCCCGTGGCCGCGCACGGTGGTTACGACCGCCGGCGAGAGCTACTACAGGCATTCGATGACACCAAGGCCGGCGTCAAGGGCCTCGTCGACTCCGGCACCAAATCAATCCCGTCCATCTTCCACCACCCACAGGATTCCCTAGCGGCGATCACATCCTCCACCACTGCAGATGAAGCGGCGGCAACGATTCCGGTGATCGACCTCGCGGCTGCCCGGCGGGAGGAGGTGGTCGCCCTGGTGAGGGCGGCAGCCGAGACGGCCGGGTTCTTCCAGGTGGTCAACCACGGCGTGCCGGGCGAGGCCATGGCCGCCATGGTCGCGGCCGTGAGGCACTTCAACGAGGGCACCGTGGAGGCCAAGAGGCCGTATTACACGAGGGACACCACCCGCAAGATGCGGTTCTACTCCAACCTCGACCTCTTCCAGTCGCCGGCGGCCAGCTGGCGTGACACCGTCTTCCTCGACATGGCGCCGGAGCCGCCGCAGCCGGAGGAGCTGCCGGAAGCCCTCAGGCACGTACTTACAGAGCAAGCTAACTAACTTCTTTTTTCGAAAGAGCACTAACTAACTTCGAGTATATTTCACACAAACGTGTACATGAATTTCAAACAAAAACAAACAAATTCTATCAAAAACAAAAACAAACAAATAAAATTGAACAGGGGCGTGATGTTCGAGTACGTTGGTGCGGTGAGGAAGCTTGCGGTGTGGGTGTTCGAGCTGCTGTCGGAGTCGCTGGGGCTGGCCAGCGACCACCTCGCCGAGATGGGCTGCGGGGAGAGCCTCAAGGTGGCGTGTAACTACTACCCGCCGTGCCCGGAGCCGCACCTCACCCTCGGCAACACCAAGCACACGGACCCGACTTTCCTCACCGTCCTCCTGCAGGACGCCGTGGGCGGCCTGCAGGTGCTTCTTGACCACGGCGGCGGCGGCAGGGGCTGGGTGAACGTCCCTCCGGTGCCCGGCGCTCTCATCATCAACATCGGCGACCTTCTCCAGGCATCCACTTCACTTATTATTGATGACGTCTATAGTTTGTTTATGTATGTATCCACCTGGACCACTTCACTTAATTATCCTGGTGCAGCTTGTCAGCAATGGGCGGTTCAGGAGCGTGGAGCACCGAGTTCTGGCGAACCAGAGCGCTGACACGGCAAGGGTCTCCGTGGCGGCTTTCGTTGACGTGGGAAGATCCATGAGGCAGTATGGCCCCATCCAAGAGCTCACGTCGCCGGACGGTGGCAACCCCCCGATCTACAGGAGCGTCACGGTTGAAGAGTTCATCGTGCACTTTTACAGGAAAGGCAGCGAGCAGAATCGCCCTAGACTCGATTACTTCAAGCTGGAGTAGCGTACTCCTTTTTTTACCCCTTATATTAATAATAACTAGGTGAATACCCCTCGCGTTGCTGCGGGAATGGAGATCTTATATAAGGAACTTTATATGAAGCATGAAGAATTTATAGTTACCGGCCCTTTGGAACGTGTGAATGTAAAAAAACACAGAAACATAAAAAATATAGAAATATATAATAGAAATACAGGTAAAAAAACAAAAGATTAGAAAACATATAAATTTCATAGGGACGGGTGTTCTAACGATCATGAAAAAATATAGAAAACAGTAGCACATGTCAAGATGATGGGAATAATAACTATGATCTATACCTAAAGAGCAAATTATTATACAAAAATAAAGAACAGCATATTGAAGAGTAAACAACCATGAGCTTATACGTTCCTTTTTTAGTGCCTGCTTTTCTCTCCTCGCCGCCTCTCGTCCCACACAGTCTGTCCTGCCGCCGGTGTCTCAGACGCTGTCTAGGTGGTAGAGATGTAGCGGCAGCACCTGTGCATCAGGGGTCGCCGCATACGCTGCTGCAGCTCGCTGCCACCAGGAGACGGAGTTGCGTGGGTATAGCTGGTGGACTCCATCGATCTCGCAGCTCGCCGCTGCCGAAGGAGATGGAGCCGCATGGGGCCGACGAAGCTGGACTCGAGTTGCCGTTGCCGGAGGAGACAGAGCCGCGTAGGGCCAACGGGGGTAGACACCGGAGCGATCCTGCAGCTTGCCGCCGGGTGCCTTCAATCTGCGATGGTGTTGGTATTGACTACGACGCACGAAGCTCCCGCTACGGTGATATGGATGGTACTGATTACGCTTGCGATGGGATAAAAAAACAAAGAGACCAGAGCCCTCTAAATAGAAGATAGGGGCCGCAAGAGAAGTAACTATCAATAATGACAGAAGGGCAGGTGAAAAGATCATGGCAGAGGGAGGCTGCGAGGCGTCATGGAAGTGAAGAGATGCATTAATATTTTTTTAATAGAAGTAACTTACATATATATATTGGAAACAGATGATATAGCCATTACATAATTTTTTGAGCCACAAGTTGTTTAGGTGACTATCTATGCAATAAGATGTACTTTTTGTTTGGACATATTTGCTACTTTCCTTACTGGAGGGATTAAATTATAACCAAAGGTGCACCTATTATGATATATATACTCATGTCAATCAGTTAGGCGCAGCTTAGGTTTGTAGGACTTAAAAAGCATCTCTAAGAGTTTCCAAAACCTACTCTCTATCTTGATTTTTTAGGAAGATTGAAAAAAAAAACGCTCTCCAGGGTTACCACTGCAAATATACAAAAGACAAAAAAAAAGTAGTTAGGTGATTTAGAAATATTTCAGAGCTCCTGATGCAATAATTATATTTTATTTTTTAGGAACGAGCTTTTAAAAATGGTTGGAGGAACCTAACAAATGTGTTTCTAACTCTTTTTAGCCACTTAGAAATTTTATCGATTTATCAGTTACTTTTGGAAAACTATCGGAGATGCTACGCACTAGAGGTTCCAATGGAAAACGCTATGAGGAGGTTGACATAGAAAGGGTGATTGACGTCTTCAAGAGAAAAGAAACAAACACTAGATCAATACAAAAACGTGGGACTATGTATATTAGTTGTTTACAAAATAGAGGGTTGCAATTTAGAGGAACTGTTGTAGTTGAAAACAATTTAGGATAGATTTTTGCTTACGGCGGACCCTGTATGAGAAAACATGATACTTAACATAGCAGTGCTCCAGCTGATTTTTTTCAAAAAGAAAAAGAAAACAAGTGACCAGAGTAGGGGAATTCTTAGTACCCAAATTAAAGGCGAAAGCGACCTAGACTGTAGCTCCTTCACGCGATTTGGCTCCAGCAGAGCACCGCAACCGCCAGATGAACTCGTTCGTGACTGATCACTGATTAGAGCACCAACATGATAGTCCACAGCATCAAACTAACTAGCTTATTTCCAAGCTAAAGTTTCTCCTAAACATCGCATATTGTTTAGATACAGAGGGAGTAAGTTTGTAAGTTTAACACACGTGATAATGCAAGAATTAGCAGGAACAGTCCAGTTTCTCTAAAAATAGAAAAAAGGAATAAGAAAAGAGAAGACACTTGCACCCGCCCTGTCAGTGGTAGGCCCTTTGGGCACTGACTGTCCGTTATGTGCACGTGCAACTATTGGAGCTAGCCAGCATGACAGAGATAGGTAGTGCTGGCTGGGTACGTGCAGCGCGTACATGCCAACGAGTTAGAGCGCGTGGGGAGTAGCACTAGCTGTAGCATATGTCGGAAACAAGGTGGAACATTACAAACATACACTTGCAACTTATATGTATAGCCACTGCAACATACGTTGAAACAGGTGAAACATTTGAAACACACACTTGCAACATACGTGCATAGTCACTATAACATATGCAACATCCAGATGAAACACATGCAACATCCAGATGAAACAAGTGAAATATTTGGAACACGCACTTACAACATGTTTCTGAAAAAACTAAAACATTTGGAACATACACTTGCAACATATGTGTATAGCCATTGCAGCATGTGCAACATCCTGATCTACTTTTGCAACATCCAGATGAAACATCTAAAACACTTTAAAATATACGCTTGCAATATGTGCTTTCAACGCAATGTCACCTTAGTGCTTGGATGAATGAAGGCTCATTGTCACAGAGCTCGCCGGCGCGCTAGCAGAGTGGTGAGCACCTGCTCGGCGGCATGGGTGCGAGGCCACAACACCCCTAGGCGAGCACCTACTCGGCGCCCTGGGGAGCACATGCAGGAGGCCATGAGCACCCCTAGCGAGCAAGAGGGTAGGGTCGAGCACCTGCGGCTGGCGCAACGTGGGCCTACGCGTGGACCCCGCACGGGGCGAGCACGCACTATGCAGGGGCGAGCAAAACAGTTGTACGCACAGGCGCGCGTGGGGCCGACTGGTGGTAGGTCAGTGTGGGGCCGCGCGACTGTGTGGCAGGGGCGCGCTTGCGCGTGTAGCGCGGTTTTCGCGCCATTCTTTAACATGGGCCAGAGGGTGCCGTTGGGGAGGCACGCGCGTGTACGGACTTTGACCCGCGCGGTTCAGTGGGAAGCCGTGTCCGGTCAATCTGGACGTCCTCACGGGAGTATTACTTTTTTTGAGAGAGAGGACACCAGTCAGCAATTAAACTACCGTTGAGATGGTGGGCCAGAAGAGTATCACGGGCCTTTCTGGGCTGAGTCGAAATGCTCACGCCGGTGTCGTTAGGGGGAATTTTTTCTATTTTAACACTTTTTTAAACTATTTTTAAAACTGATACTGTTTATTTTTTTTTCAAATCTAACACTTTTGGACATGCCTGCTTGCACGGCGCGGCGAAACAACTCTGCCGCACCATGCATGGCGGCGCGGCAGGGGTGCCAACGTGGCAGCGACTAGGGCCGCTGACCGGTGACGTGGCCCAGCTCTGCCGTGCCACCGGTCACGGCGCGTTGGCACTACCGCGCCACGCATCGAGGCGCGACAGACCCTTTTACAGGCATGCAGCCCGGCCTCGCTTCCCTTTTGAAGCAGAGCCGCCCGCACGCACGCTGCCCGCCCGCCCACACGCACGCCGGCCGTGCCCGCACACCGCTTGCCGCACTCGCCGCGCCCGCACGCCGGCCGCCCACCTGCTGCCCACGCCTGCCGGCCGCCCGCTGTGAAGGGGACCGTGACGCCTAAGAGAGGGAGTGAATTAGGTAACTTAAAATTCTAACTCTAAACTATGGCCTCCTTTTCTAATCCTAGCAAAACCTATGCAAAGGATAAACTATCTAAATGTACAATTACAGTTTTGCTAGTGTGTTTCTATCTCTACCGCAAAAGGAGTAATGTAATCAATATAAATGCAGAAGCTTAAAGAGCAAGGTAGAAATATGCAAACTCCCGTTGACGACTCCGGTATTTTTACCGAGTTATCTAGAAGCGCGCATGCTTTCCCCTAGTCCTCGTTGGAGCCTCTCGCAAGGAATCTCTCACAAGGGCTAAGCTCCCGATCGGGTAACTCCATGGATAGCCTCGGGCCTTCCCCACGCGTAAGTGGGTCTCCGACGTGCCTTCCGTCAAGCCTCTCCCGGACGCTCCCTGCCGTCTTCACTATCAAGCTTCCGGCCGAAACGCCGCGGGCCTTGTTCCCTCCGGTACACGGTGGCGGCCACACCACAAACGCGGTTGTGTGATCTCGCAAGACTACAAGCCCCTCCGATGTACAACAATGGTAAGCGTAAGCACCGAGTGGTAAGAGGTATGCAAACCTCACTAAACACTAGGCCTAAACCTAGAGCAAGCGCATAAGCGGTGGTCTAATCAACCTAAGCACTTCGCAAAGCACCTACGCTAATCACCTAATGAATCACTAAGCACTATGCAAGTGGAGATCACTAAAATGGTGTATCAACACCCTTGGTATGTTTCTTTTGCTCCATGCACATCATTTGGCTGGTTGGGGGTTATATTTATAAGCCCCGCTGAGAAAGTAGCCGTTGGGGATGAAATCCCACTTTTCTGCTACTGACCGGACGCTGATCACGTCCTGACCGGACTCGTCCGGTCGTCCCGACCGTTGGAGCCGTGATCCACTGATCAGATGCTGTCAACGTCCGGTCACATGCCACCAGACACGTCCGATCGCATTTTCGCCGCTCTAGAACGTCTCTGTACTCGACCGGACTCTACTGTCTGCGTCCGGTCGATCTGCCGCCAGCGTTCGGTCACTGCTGCTGCCGAGCCTCTTGATCGGGGCGTCCGGTCACTGTGCTACCAGCGTCCGGTCACTTCTGTGAGCTCATTTCTTCGCGATCTTACGTACGGCTTGGTTCCTATCTTCATGCTTGGACTTTGCTTGATATCTCAGGTCTTCCCTTGTGCTTCTAAGGTCTTGCTTTTGGTATTGATCATCGGATCATCACGTTGCCTTCGTCTAAGTCACATCTTGCACCCTATTGAACTACAAAATAATCACTTGCAAATTCATTAGTCCAATTTGGTTGTGTTGGTCATCAAACACCAAAATCCAAAGTAAATAGGCCTAGGGTCTATTTTCCTTACAATCTCCCCATTTTTGGTAATTGATGACAAAACGACCAAAGCAAGCAAATAATAGTATTTTTAAATTTGAAAACTACCTACTTGCTAGGATGCACTGCAAGGGGCAAGGTTATGTGATGCTAAAAGATACTACTTATAAGACTAAAAGATACTACATAAAAACTTCTCTTGCCCTTGCAAATGTCCCCATGTGACATTATGGATTTAAGACTTGCTTCCTACCAATTCTCCCCATTTCATAGACTAATCCGTAATCCACTATCCTTCCTTTCTCGGACCGTTACCACTTGTAGACACCACTTGTAGGCCATTACCACTTATAAATTATTATGATCTAGCTTTTGGTCCTACAAATTAGTGCTTGCTTTTGGTCCTCTAAATTCTCCCCCTTTGGAATCAAACACTGAAAAGGAAAATATTAGTAGCACAAGGGAGGGTCAAACTTTGTGATCCTTTGTGTGTAGAGTGGAATAGGTCACAAAATTTGACTCTCACATTATATAGATTAAGCTCTCCCTAAATATATGCATACATATGGTAGAAAACAAGGCATATGCAAATTTGGCAAATTATTGCACAAGGGAATTTAATCTATATAATGCATGGAGAAAGCATATAAATATCAAAATGAAATCAACATGATGATATCGGTTTAGAAATACCACATGTGGAAACCAATTTGATTTCTACCACTTGCAATAGGTGGTGGATATTTGAGGTATGATGCTTAACTCTGGGGACTCCATTTTTCTTGCAATGAGACTACTACACACATGATAAGAAGGCATTTCATCATCACTATCACTCTCATTAGAGGATGAGCATTTGTTACCTCGTGCCATAAGGCACACACGAGAAGAACTTGATGGTGAGTGCTTGTGGCCTCACCTCTTGTGATGGTGTTCTTCTTCACTTGAAGAATCATCCCATGACCTTATTGATGTAAGGGCTTGGTTTTTGCACGCCTTCTTCTTTGCCTTGGGTGTGGGCTTGTTTGGACAAGCTTCCACAAAGTGCCCCAACTCGCCGCATCCATAGCATCATCTCTTTCTTTGCTCATTTCTTTGATTGGTGAAGATGATATCTTGAATTTGAATGGGCACACCCTTGGCATTAAGCCTTTGGATCATCTTCTCCACCTTGTTGATTAGTTTGATTGATTCTTCATCAAGGTCGGAGGTGGAGGAGGAAGATTGATCATCATCACTTGAATCTTCATCCTCATCCTCATCTTCTTCTTCATCTTTACTTGAGGAGCTTGAGCTTGAGCTTGTCTCAACTTGCTTGCCATTCATCTTCTTTTTCTCGCTACATGCGAGAGCTTTGACTTTGCTTGATGAAGAGGCTTCTTCTTGACCCATCTTGCGTGACATTTCAAATGCCACTATCTTGCCAATGACTATGCCTGGGGTCATGGTGCTCAAGTCCTAAATGTTGTGAAGGATGGTGATGATGCTTGCATATTTCTTTTGTGGTAGCACGGAGATGATCTTCCTCACGATGTCCGCATCATCTAGCTTTGTTAATCCTATTAAATGGAGCTCATTGATAATTAGATTCAAATGTGAATACATATCACGGACAAGCTCATCATCATTCATAGTAAAGGAATCATAATTTTGCTTAGCTAGACAATGTTTTTGCTCACGGACATTACTTGTGCCGTCATGGAGCTCTTGAAGTTTTAACCAAATTTCATGTGCCGTATTCAAAGTGAACACTTGGTTAAATACATCCATGCTAATTGATTCAAACAAGCAATTCTTAGCTCTAGCATTAAAATGCATTTCTTTTTCATCACTCTTTGTGGGTTTATCGGGATTCTTAATGGGTTTCATCCCATCACGAGTGACTCTCCAAACACCCAAATCAACCGCCTCAAGGTGACAAGCCATTCTAGCTTTATAATAAGGAAAGTTAGTGCCGTCAAAGTGCGGAGGCATAGAGATATCCATCCCAACCACTCTAAATAGCGTCGACTCAACGGCGGTTAAGCCAAAGGTCCAAATTGAGCCAATCGACTCTGATACCAATTGAAGGGGACCGTGACGCCTAAAAAGGGGGGTGAATTAGGCAACTTAAAATTCTAACTCTAAACTATGGCCTCCTTTTCTAATCCTAGCAAAACATATGCAAAGGATAAATTATCTAAATGTACAACTACGGTTTTGCTAGTATGTTGCTATCTCTACCGCAAAAGGAGTAATGCAATCAATATAAATGCGGAAGCTTAAAGAGCAAGGTAGAGATATGCAAACTCCCATTGACGACTCCGGTATTTTTACCGAGGTATCGAGAAGCGCTCAAGCTTCCCCCTAGTCCATGTTGGAGCCCCTCGCAAGGAATCCCTCGCAAGGGCCAAGCTCTCGGTCGGGTAACTCCGTGTACAGCCTCGGGCCTTCCCCACACGCAAGTGGGTCTTCGACGTGCCTTTCGGCAAGCCTCTCCCGGACGCTCCCCGCCGTCTTCACTATCAAGCTTCCGGCCGAAACGCCGTGGGACTTGTTCCCTTCGGTACATGGTGGCGGCCACACCACAAACGCGGTTGGTGTGATCTCGCAAGACTACAAGCCCCTCCGATGTACAATAATGGTGCGCGTAAGCACCGAGTGGTAAGAGGTATGCAAACCTCACTAAACACTAGGCCTAAACCTAGAGCAAGCGCATAAGCGGTGGTCTAATCCACCTAAGCACTTCGTAAAGCACCTACGCTAATCACCTAATGAATCATTAAGCTCTATGCAAGTGGAGATCACTAAAATGGTGTATCAACACCCTTGGTATGTTTCTTTTGCTCCACGCACATCATTTGGCCGGTTAGGGGTTATATTTATAAGCCCCGCTGAGAAAGTAGCCGTTGGGGATGACATCCCGCTTTTCTGCTACTGACCGGACGCTGATCACGTCCTGACTGGATGCGTCCGGTCGTCCCGACCGTTGGAGCCGTGATCCACTGATCGGACGCTGCCAACGTCCGGTCACATGCCACCGGACGCGTTCGATCGTATTTTCGCCGCTCTGGAACCTCTCTGTACTCGACCGGACTCTACTGTCTGCGTCCGGTCGATCTGCCACCAGCGTCCGGTCCAGCATCCGGTCACTGCTGCTGTCAAGCCTCTTGATCGGGGCGTCCGGTTACTGTGCTATTAGCGTCCGGTCACCTCTGTGAGCTCGTTTCTTCATGATCTTACGTACGGCTTGGTTCCTATCTTCATGCTTGGACTTTGCTTGATATCTTGGGTCTTCCCTTGTGCTTCTAAGGTCTTGCTTTTGGTATTGATCATCAGATCATCACGTTGCCTTCGTCCAAGTCACATCTTGCATCCTATTGAACTACAAAATAATCACTTGCAAATTCATTAGTCCAATTTGGTTGTGTTGGTCATCAAACACCAAAATCCAAAGTAAATGGGCCTAGGGTCCATTTTCCTTACACGCCGCACCCGACGGCCGCCCGCCACCCACTCACGCCGCCGCACGCGGGCCGCCCGCCACGCACGTCGGCCGCCTTCACTGCCGCGCCCACCACTACCGCCATCGTTGTACACCGCTCCCAACTATCGCGCGCACCTCCCTCTATCCCGTGTCCACCCGCCGCTACTATCAAGGCCAGCGCCTGAACCTCCGCCCCGCGAGGACGAGCACCACTCCACGAGGACGAGAGCACGCTGCTGCCGCGAGGTACTCCCCTTGTGTATTTGTTGATTGAATCGACATTTTTGTTACTTAGGGTTAAGATGCAAAATTAGTTTGAATGATTAGTTAGTATAGTTAGTATAGTAAGTTAGTACAATAAGTAAAGTTAGTATAGTTAGTAAAGTATAGTTAGCAAAGTTAGTAAAGTTAGTTTAGCTAGTATAGGCAGTATAATAAGTTAGTATCGTTAGTAAAGTTAGTTAGTTTAGTTAGTACAGTTAGTGAGTCTAGTCAGTTATTGTATTTAGTGTAATTAGTTGTTGTAGTTAGTCTTGTATAGGTGTTAATATTATATTTGTTAGTATAGTTATAGTTAGAATAGGTATTAATATTACTATGGATAGTACGTATGATGATTTCGACGACTTGATGAAGTTTCTTGAAATGCTTTTGTAGATGGATTGTTGTGTTAGAGTTTTTTACGGAGAAAGTGTTAGGAGAGAAGATGGTATATTTGAGGATATGGAAGAAGAATTAGAATGGTTTGATGAACCTCTTAGCTTCAATGACCTTTGTGTCCGTTTGACTGTAATGTTTGGCGGTGATTTTACTCTGAAGAGGAAGTTTGATACTGGGAAGACTAGGGCACGCTATGTCCTGATGCCCTTGCACGGCCCTGCTCACTGGTCCCACTACAATAGGGTGCTCCAAGGTTTGAATGTGCCCATGGCTGAGGTGGTGGTGGAGAATGGGTATAGGATTCAGGGTGTCCTGGACGGGCCATCCATTGACGGTGTTGGAGGCAATGAGCAAGAATTGGGGGTCGAAGGGGAAATAGCTCAGGGTAACATGGATTTGGACGGTCAGTTGACGCAGGAGCAGTTTCATTCAAGTCAAGTAGGTTGTATAAGCAATGACTTCGATGTGAACGAGTTCGAACTGGAAGAGGAGCAGGAGGAGGAGGACAGGATCGGTGATGTAGTTAGCAGTGATTTAGATGATGACCAGGGAGACAGACATGCTATGCCCACACCAGTTGATGCCATGCCAGTACCTGTTCATGGTATGCCATTACCAGTACCAACTGAGGTTTTGCATGCTATCCAGGCTCAGGGTAGATTAGTCATAGATTTACCAGCAGATGATAACCCCTATGATTCATGGGGTAGAATTAGTGAAGCACAGAAGTATGTTCCACCACCACCTTACACAGCGACTGAGCTTGAGCAACTAAGGTCGATGAACGTACCTTTTATGGGCATTCCGAACTATAGGGATGCCAGCATGACGGATATGGCAGTTTGTGACACCGGTCTTTAGATGTGTATGAAATCATTGTATGACCATGAGAAAGAAATCCTTAGGAAGGGGATGATATTCAATACAATGTCAGAGATGAAGCTCTTCCTTCAGGACTATGCTATGTATCACCATAGGCCGTACAACGTCACTCATTCAGACTAGGAGTTGAGGTACCACGTGATATGCAAAAACTATTGTATGTGGAGGTTAAATGCATGAAAGATATAGAGTGATGGCAAGTGGAGGATAAGTAAAGTGGTCAAACCCCACACTTGCCTAACAAATAGGGGGAAGGAAAATCATCAGTAGCTCACTGCACATTACCTTGCCTGTCGTATATTGGGGCTCATTGATGACAATAACGACATTTCGGTGTCTTCATTACAACAGTTCATATCTGGATTCGTTAAGTATGATGTGAAGTATGGAAAGGCTTAGCATGCTAAGCAAATTGCCCTGGCGATTCATTGGGGTAGTTGGGAGGAAGCGTACAATAGGGTGCCCCGCATCTTATGTGCAATGCATTACTACAACCTTGGCTTGAAATGGTTTGTGGACACCAGAGGGATGTATTTTCAGGACCCGTTGAGGCATGACCTCTATCGTGTGTTCTGGTCGTTCGCGCAAACGGAAGATGCATTCCAGTTTTATCGGCCAGTCGTACTTGTTGATGGCACTTTCCTAATAGGAAAGTACAGGGGCACTTTGATGATGGCTGCTGCTGTTGATCCTGAGGACCAGATAGTACCCATGGCTTTTGCTTTGGCAGAAGGAGAGAACGATGAATCGTGGTCATGGTTCATGCGGCTTCTACATGTACAAGTGCTTGGCCCATCTCAAACTATATGTTTGATCTTGAACCGTCACCTAGGGCTTCTTAATGCTGCAGCTGAGCATATAGATGGGTTCCCGCCTCTAATGCACAGATGGTGCATGAGACACTTTGCTGCTAATTTCTGGTGGCGTTAGAGGAAGAAGGAGGTATGTGACAAGGTAAAGGCTCTACGTTGTGTATGTACAGAGCACCAGTTCAAGGAGACAAAGAGAGAACTAGACAAGATGCTAAATGAAGCGGGAAAGGCCTGGTTAGAGACGTAAATGGAACAGAAGGCTTAGTGGGCATTAGCATATGACGAGGGGGGTTTTAGGTATGGCATCATGACCACTAACTCCTCGGAGTCTTTCAACCATGTATTCACCGGAGTTCGATCATTGCCTGTGTCTAGAATTGTTGAGTTCTCCTTTCATAAGTGCAACGAATATTTTGTCAAGAGATGGGAACTTGCGTAGAGGAATATAGCTGAGCAGGGGCGTTTTGGAAAGGCCGGAGCAGAACATTTGAAGGAGGCCGAGGAATTGGCCAAACAGCACACCGCCGAGCCGTATGGACCCCGCCGCCATATCTTTAGTGTATGGGGCAAGGGTGGCACAAGCTTGGGCGGCGAACGTTATGGTGGACGAAACTACTGAGTTGATCTTGAAAAAGTAGAGTGCAGTTGCAATGTCCCTCAGATCATGCATGCCCCTTGCTCTCATATGATCACGGCCTATAGGTTTCGTGGGTATAACTATGAGGATCTGCCATATATGTCACCCTTGTATCTCTATTCGAACACCATTTGTATTTGGGAGAGGAGCTTCGAGCCATACCTTGACCCGACACAGTGGCCACCTTATCATGGTTGTAACTACGTTACGCATCCGGATCTAATGAAGGTAGGCAAGGGTAGGAGGAAGAAGAAGCGACTCAAGGGGGACATGGACGCTATGAGAGGGTACGGTGAAGACATGTATGGAGGGGGAGACTTCAACGAGACCCGTGGCAGAAATCTTTGCTTTGTTTGCAAAGAACCTAGTCACAAGGCTAGCAGGCATAGAAGACAAGGGCAGCAGGTGCATATAGCATACATTTTATTATATTAATGTTAATTGTTTGCTATGTTATTTAAAACTACTATGTTAGTACATTGGAACCTTGGACCTATGTTTATTATGATATATGTTTATTCTCTAATTTTGCATAATAGTTTATTCCTTTTACATTTACTTTGTTTTTATGCACTAATATTGCATCATATTATAGTACTCTTAATGTTTGTTCTAACATATCCATTTGAAATTTGAACCAGGATGGGGGATCATCATCCGTAGTACCCCAGTCTTGAGGTGCACTATGATAAGGACCACTGAGCCATGCGCCTGTCGGAGCTCTAGGAGGACTTGGTACCTCTTAGACTACGCACGCACCAGCCGCACCGCTGGGACGAGCGATACCAGCCGTACATACAGCGTGCCGGCTTCCTTAAGATCGTCCGGGTCTTCAACACTGGGCTACTGATCCTCAACCCTACACTTCTCACTGCTATTGTCGATAGGTATGATTTGATACACGTTTGCGACAGTACAAAGCATTGATTTGTCTCATCGTTGGAATTAAAAAACTTCTTGTATTGAATTAAAAACCAACAAGTGGAGGCTAGAGACCCACACCTTCCACCTTCCGTGCAGCGAGATGACTATCACGATGCAGGACATGAAGATGATTCCGTGTCTGTGGTTGGGGGGTCTTCCAGTGACTGGGATCCTTGATAACAATCACTGGATGGACTTGGTGCAGCAGTTCTATGGCAGAAGACCACCCGAGGATGAGGATGCTAAGAGAGCAAAGTAAGAATTTCTACGTTCCAAACATTTACCATTTTGACACCAGCACATATTCTGTAAATTATTTTGCTATTTATATGGAGGGTGTACTACATAACTTTTATGATGCGTATTGTCTTTGTCTAGTTTAATGTTTGTTTTGGTCCCTCAGCTCTCATGTAACATCTGGTGTCAGCTCTAATTTAATGTTTGCAAAAATATTTTAGGAAAACATCTGGTGTCAGTTTGAGCTGGATAACAGAAAACTTCGGGGCGCCGCTGCACCCAAATGCTCCAGAGCAGGAGATCGAGAGGTATGCTAGGGTGTGGCTGTGGCACTTCTTAGGCGCCTTCCTGTTCCCTGACGCGCTGGGTAACACCATCAGCTGGGCCTTCCTCAACATACTGAGCCAGCCATGGGAGAATATAGGAGCGTATAGCTAGGGCAGCGCAGTCCTAGCATGGATCTATTGTCAGCTCTGTGTTGCCTGCCGATGCAGTACAGGAGGTGCCAACCTAGGAGCTTGTTCCCACCTACTACAAGTTTGGTGTTGGGAGCGATGGCCAGTCGAGAGGCTTGTTGTTCATGGTTTACCTGTAAGTGCATCAATTTTCTATTTTCCTCAAACTTGATGCCGCACTTGTGACTGACTATCCTATTCAATGCAGACATGGAATCACGTGGACGTAGGACCGACTGCTCTGTATGTCTGGCAAGAAGCGGAGGTAGTTAGAGGGAACCCGAAGCGGCGGTACAGGCAGTACTCGGACATGCTAGACGTCCTGACACAGCACCAGGTAACGACCACTTTGATACTGCTAGTCGGTGTTATTGCTTTTTATGATTCCAAAAACTTAACTGCAGTTACCTAACTTTCAGGTGAATCGGTGTCCTTGGTCCAGATTCGAGCTAGAGGGGTACCTGAGTCCTCGCACTAAGGAAGAGTTGGACAAGTGGCTTTTTAACGGGCCACTAATTTTCTTCCACGTGGTCAAGATGCACTACCCTATAAGGGTGTATAGGCAGTTCGGAAGATTGCAGCCATGCCCACCGCCGCTGTACACAACCAACAGAAAGTTGCACGGGTGCGACAACTAAAACATAATAATTTAGCAGTCATGTGCATCCATACAACCACTAACTTACATTAAACTTGTAGGTATGATCGAAGGAACAGGTACAAGGAGAAGAATTGGGCCATGACGCATGCCCCGTTCATCCACGAATGGGCCAGTCGGCAAAGGGTCCTGATCGCCGAGATACCGCCGCACGACCAACGCAACTTCGACCACTACCTCCAATGGTTGCATAGGAGTACCCACACACATATACAGGCCCCCTCCACTAACAAGCCAATTAATGAGGATGAAGATGAGGATGACATCGTTGATGCGTACGATAAGGCGACAAGGATGGAGACACAACTTCAGAGAGCCCCGCTACAGAGATACGTGGTAAGAAATTTGAATTTCAATACAACTATATGTCGGCGTTCCTATGAATTGTAGTGATACGAACTTAGCTCGCTTGTGTATGCAGGCATCACAGTTGACAAGTCTATCCAACGAAGCAGCCGTGTGACTTCACGAGACCAGAGGGGAGCCGCACGACATTCTACACGTCTTCATCGATGTACGTTCTATCTCAAAGCCATGACAGTGGTTAAATGGTTCGCATGACTCATTCATCTGTTTTTTTGCAGAAAGTGAGGAGGAGCTGCAAGAAGCTGGCATAGAAGCTCAGCTATGTGGATACTCCATGGGAGATGCCCTATGACCTGAACCTATCTAGTTCCTTGTGCTCGAGCACTATGCCGACACGAGCAGGTTCCTCGGACACGACGGCTGGTGGGACCTCTTATGTTCGTACTCCCAGCAATCCAAGCAAGGGTCCTACAGAGCACGACATTGCGGATGATGAGGATGAGGAGGACGAGGACGAGGAGGAGGACTATGATGAGATTGGGATGTCTCAGCTTGGTGATGCACCATTTCCTACACAGTTTGACGAACAGGTACTTGAAAGAACCCTTCGCCTTATACGTCACAATTACTTAAACATTATAAGTAACGATGCCTATATTGTAATGCAGGGTCCTAGTTACACTCAGTAGTACCACTGGGTGTACCGCCAGCGAGACCGTACTGACATTGGGTTCACCCCTAACGTGATGCCTTCACGTTCAAAGAGGCAGCGACGTCTGCGGTACCCATATACTCCTGGGTCATAGGAGTTCTTTAGGATGACATGATGCACTTGTACTCGAACACCCATATACTTATGCAACATGAAGTATGTCGAGTAATGTCGAACTTATGTATTGATGAACTTGTGTCGTAGTTATGACTTGCTAAACTTGTGTATTGATTGTCTCGTGCACTTGACCTTCCTGTTGACCTATTTGTTAAACCGACACGATGACATAACAGAAGTGCCTTGTTCCTTTTGCTACCGCTTTGATCGCCGCGCCATGGCTGGGGGCGCGTTAGACTTGTGAAAGGTCCTTGTGTGGTTTTGGTAATTAAGTGACAACCTCGGTGGACTAATTATGTTTATGTGAGATACACAGGTGATTAGTCCACAGGTACATGTGTGTGAGCAACATATGCCATAAAGGTAAAAATAGCTTGGAGATGTTGCAAAGCTCACACATGTGATGATGAAGGAGCTCATTGCAAATGAGACATGACATTGAGTCATGTGATCAAGGTGGAGAAGATCAAGACATGACTTGGCTTGATGGACCGGTTGCAAGCGTGAAGGGCAAGTTGGAGGCTTTGGAGCGATGGACCTCGTGGCGGTGAAACTTAAGCAAGACTTGGCACCGATGGATGAAGGCAATGGTGAAAAGCAAGTGAAATCAAGATTGATGAACCAATATGATCACGTGATGATATGAAGTGGATCATATCATTGTTGATCGTGTTGGTGCATGTGTTGCATCAACTTTGGAGGAGAAGGAATGGAATGCGCAAGGCAAAGGTATAACCTAGGGCATTTCATTTCACCGGTCATAGGTGTGTAGAGAAGTTTCTGACTGAGTTTAGGATAGATGGCCGTACTATCAAGAGGGGCAAACTTGTTTGCATATTGGTCATCTAGTGCCACTCGAGTGATCTAACTTTGCATCGTCGCTAGGATTGAGTTGCGTGGCAAGTTGAGTGGCTAATCCTTTGGGAAATGATTGTGAAAATGCTAACACACATACACATGGTTGTGTACACTTGGTGGTGTTGGCACATTTATAAAGGAGATGAAGATGGAGTTGATGTAAATCAACTCAGCGATGGAACGGAGGCGAGAAAGGTTTGAAACTCCACCGGTGGAGTGTCCGCCCATAGAGTGCGGACAGTCCAACGATGCCACCGGCGCCCTATATAGATAAGATAGGGTTTCACGGTGTGCACCAGATGCTGGGGTCCTGTGTCCGGTCAGTGGCAGCAGTGAAGGCGCAGGCGTCGGTCTTCCATCGGACGCTGGGTCACTTCATGATCGGATGCTGGGTGGCTGCGTCCGGTCCCGCAGATGTGGCAGCACAGAGAAGAGGAGAAATGACCGGACGCTGATGTGGCGTCCGATCATGACCGATCGGACGCGTCCGGTCATGAATTTTCACCTCTGGAAGCTTACTGGAAGTGACCGGGCGCTGGGGTCCGACGTCCGGTCATTTTGAGCTACTGCGTCCGGTCATCACTTGACCGTTGAGATCAAGCGACTGAGGTTGAACGGAGGCGACACGTGGCGATATGACCGGCGCATCCGGTCAACCCGAAAAACACCCAGTGAAGGGGTAACGGCTATTTTAGCCCGTGGGGCTATAAATAAAAGGGGGTCTCGGCCATGGCTTGGGCTGGGCACCTTGGGGGACTTTGTGTCCATGCTTGAGAGTGCTTGGGAGCCCTCCATCTCACATATGCTTGATAGTGATCATCTGATTGTGTGAGAGAGCGATTCTAGTGCGATTGCATTGTGAGGTTGCATCAAGTGGCACTACGTGATCGAGCTGCAAGCCGGTGGTGCTTGTTACTCTTGGAGGTTGCCACCTCCTAGATGGCTTGGTGGTGGCCTCCATGGAAGCCCGCAAGAAGCTTGTGCGGTGCTCCAGAGAAGAGCTTTGTGAGGGACATTGTGCTTGCCCCGCGGGAGCCACGAAGAGCAACTCTAGTAAAGCGTGTCATTAAGCTACCCTCACTTTTGGGGTAGGGTCTTGCGGTGCCCGACGTGCGGGCTTGGCGGGTGATGCCAATTAGCTGCTGAACCACCAAGTGAGCGGTCGACACAACGGGGACTAGCGTGTTGGCAAGCACGTGAACCTCGAGAGAAAAATCACCGTGTCAACTTTGTTCTTCCCGTTGGTTTGCAATCCCCTTACACAAGCTTGTAATTACTTTCACATACATTGTGCTTGTGTAGTTGCTCTTGTAATTAGTTAGCTTGTGTAGCTCACTAGTTACCTTCTTGCTTGTGTAGCATAAGAAGTAGCTCCCTTGCATGGCTAATTTGGTTTGTGTAACCTTGTTAGTCATATTGCTTAGTTTGTGTAGCTAAGTATTTGTGCTCTCTAATTTGGCATTGGTTGCCTTATTATTGAGCATTGCTAGTGAGCTTATTTGGCTTTGTGCTTTTGCTTACTAGCATGTGTAGGAGCTCCCTCGTTGCTTAAAGTACTAGTGGCATAGGTTTGTGTGACCTTGCTTTTAGAATTGATTAGGTGAGCTCTAGCTAGCCCGGCACCTTTGTTGCTTAATTAGGATCTTTGCAAGGTGCTAGAGAACATAGATAGAGGGGTGTAGTCTTGGCTAGACCGATAGTTTTAATTCCGCACTTGTTTCGGTTAGCCGACACGATTAAGTTTTAGAAATGACTATTCACCCCCCCTCTAGTCGCCATCTCGACCCTACAACTTGCCGCACCATGGCTGCTGGCACGTCAGCCTTGCCGCGCTGTGGACGGTGGCGCGGCAAACCCATGTCGGGCGCTGGCTAGACTCCCTTCTAAGCGCATCAGCAACAGCATTGTAATACCATTTTTATGGCGAAAGTTTTATGAGATAACACAATGTCCGTTACAAAAATTAAACAGTGTTTGTTACATAAGTACAATACATAAATAGTTCAAATGAAACACAATGCAGCACCGAGAAAGTTCTACTACATTATAAATACCAAATCTATAACATTAAACTAGCACACCTGTACTAATCCTCAGTCTAAAACATACTGAGTAAGCAACTCGTCATCCGGGTACCAGTCCTCTACTACAACCTTGTTGTTGTGGCTAGGCTCACCTGCATTGCTCTGATCTGCCTGTCGCCTGTAGTAAGCGGCCTCCGCTTCATCTGTGGCACGTGCGGCCTGAGTGAAGAACGCGTCATCGTCATCCTCCTCCTGCAAGCCCGCCTCTACTAGAGCGATGAGCTCGCTCAGTCTGCCAGTGTCATCCTCAGCCTCCTCCGCCTGCAAGCCCGCCTCTGCTAGAGCGATGAGCTCGCTCAGTCTGTCAGTGTCATCCTCAGCCTCCTTCACCTTTAAGCCCACCTCAGCAAGAGCGATGAGATCGCTCAACCTGGCAGTGTCGTCCTCAGCCTCCTCCCCCTCATCAGACAACATAATCAGTGATTGAACGATGCGACCAGCTCGCGTTCTATGCTCATCTAACTTCTTTTCCTCAAACCTTGCATGGGCCACCTCTGCGGCATGGTTCTCGCTGCATCCAATCCCTTCATGTATAAATGCAACCAGTTAGCAACGCGATTATATTACATTTAAAATCAGGCAACGAAAATAAAAAGGCTTTCAAGCACTCACTGTCACATAATGCAACAACATGGTCGTTCAAGACCTGCATCTATACTCTTGCCTCCTCCCTTGCCCTCTCCTCTAACGCCCTCCGTCTCTCCAATCCCCATTTGTCAAGCCCAACATCGATCGGGTTACGAATACCGCGCTGTCTAGCAAACTCACGTATCTTGTTTTTGTGATGTTTAACGAATAGGTTAACGTAGTCAGGTCCATATCCTCTCTTTCGTGCAATTACTTGCCTCCCCTTCGGTTCATCCAAGAACTTAGCTTGACCATCATAACATTTCCACCAGCATTTCCTAGTGCTCTGTTCAAACGAAAAATTATATCATATATGTCTTAGCAAAAGAAACAAAATACGATTTCATGTTTACCACAAAAATAACCAACCTCATCATAGTCTACCATATGGCCACAATAATGGCCTATTCCAAGCTCCTAAGAGACTAGACCGTAGTTGGATTTAACACCACATTCGCACTTGACTGGAGGTGCTTTGTAAATTAACCTTTCTTTCTTATTTTCCTTTGCCTTTGGTGGCTCCGTCCATTGCTTCTTAGGACCGTAGAGCTACTCATTGAAACGACACTTCGCAAATCCATAACGCTACAAGAGAATACATTAGTACACACATATAGAGATAAACATTTAAACAGATACACTTTCCACTTACTTCGTGTTTGTTCGGACACTCAAACTCCAACGTATTCTCAGGGTTTATCACAGCTCGATCTCCGTATTCGAACAGAGGAGGTTCCTCGAGTCATCTAACTACGGCTAGGTGCTTCTCCTTAGCCGTCATTGGCGGGGGGGTTAGGGGGGTGGAACCCGCCGCTGGAAGTGCTCACGTGGATGTCTTCCTCTACACCAATCGTCGAAAAGAAGGTACCTAGGGTCAAACTTTTCTGCACCGTCGACCACTGAAAGAAAAAGCACCTCTCATGGTCCTACACAACAAGATTCCAACAAAATATTAGTAGCCTACTTACACAAATTAAGAAAAAAAGATAGTGAAAACAATTACTTACATTAAAATGACTGCATGTGTAGAAGCAACGTGCCACTATGTCTGGATGTCTCGATTGAAACACGTCGGCCGGGAAACCGCAGTCATAGTTAGGGACAGAGAGGTCACGAGGGATGGGGGTATCTTTGCTAGACGCGTCGGGGTATAATTCTCGAGGACGACCCCGTTTTCGCCAAAACTCCTCCTGATGCATTTCTTGCATCTAACAAAACGGTTGTAATTTAACAAACAAAAATCAAAACATCACAAATTAATGTCAATGAGAACCATTTGCATTACAACAAACAAAATATAACCTACACTTTGGTGCAAACTCTATCTTAGATGTAAACATGCAAATTACATAAAAACTATACTTTGGTCACTAAAAAATAAAATTTGGTACATCAACATTGTGTCCATATATTTATTCACATATAAAAGTTGAGATGCAAACTCAAACAAGCAAAATACATGGTAATCATAATTAATTCTAACTAACCAATTAACCTTAACATTGACAATCCTAATCCTAATCCTTCAATCCAACGTTGTAACGAACTCATATTTTTCTCCATACCCTAACTATTCATTCAAATCCTTCGATCCACCATGGAGGCCGAGGAGAAGCTTCATTACCTTGACAAGGCCGAGGAGGAGCTTCGAAAAAGGTAGGGAGGGGAACGGCAAGGGAGGGAAATTTGGCGGCCGGCCGTGGGGGAGCCAGGAGGCAATGGCGCGGCGGTGCGGGCTGGGAGGCGCGACGGCGGAGGGTGGGCGGCATGGAGGCGGCTGCTGTGCGGCGTGGAGTGAAACAGAGAGGAAGGAAAGGGACTGGGCTGCGGGCATATATTTGGCTCTGCGCGCGCTCGACGGGTGGTGGCGTCACGGCCGCTACGATCGATCGGTGGCGGCAAGGCAAGGCACACGTCACCGGTCACCGCCCCCCGGTCACGCCGTTAGCACACACTCGCCGCGCGCCTTCATGCATGGCAGCAGAGTTGTTTCGCCTCGCCGTGCAAACAGGCGCGTCCAAAAGTGTTAGATTTAAAATAAATAAACAGTGTCAGTTTTAAAAATAGTTTTAAAAAGTGTTAAAAAATCTCGTTAGGCGTGGATGAGCGATTGTCACATCATGTGGGTCGCGCTATGGGCGATGTCGGTCGTGCGAGGGCTAGGTTCACCGCGCAGCCGTCGTCCGGTGGATCTGCAAGCTCCACCTTCGCGTGGATCTCCTGTCGTCCGGGGGTGTTCGTTTGAGCTACAGCGGTGGCTGCGTCTGCAGCCCACGAACTGACATCTACTGTAGCGATAGCTGCTGCAGCCACAGCAGCTGTTAAGCAGAAGCGAACGGGCATGGTAGGACGGCAGGACGGGGCAGCGCCAGGCACCAACTGCGGGCCACATCGTCCTAATATTTGGCAGTGTGGTCTGCGGTGGCGTGTTCGCCTCGTCGAGCCCTAAGGTTTTTTCTCTCCCAGCTCAACTAACATTTTACTGAATTCTTCTTTTGATAGTCATTACATTTGCCCTGTTCGCTTGGTTGATAAGGCATGGTTGAAAGTACTGTTGGCTGATTTGTTGCGAGAGAAAAATATTATTCGTTGTCTGAAAAAAGTACGGCTTATAAGCCAAGCGAAAAAGGTGATTACTCGGTATCCTAGTTTGAGTAGTTTCCACAGTCACGTTATCACTTGCTTTACTTGTGGAATCAAATAGATGTTAGAATCACAATTTGTTGGCGTTTACTTCAGTTGGTGCCTCCAGCACAAGTCGGCTAGTTGGAGGTTATACTGTTGGTCGGAGGTAGCCTTGTGACTAAGTTATTTTTCGCTCATCCAAGGTAATTCTGTTCGACAACAGATGCCATAGCGTTCTGTAAAGATCGTTTGTGATTGGTGATTTTAGCTAGTGCGATTTGTTGGCGAAGTTAAAAAGGGTGCTGTAAGTCTGTAACCATAGTTTTAATATATATTATATGCTGACAAAATATCTTTTTTTTAATTTCAATGGAGGAGTTCCCCACCTGATTTATATATATCGGTCCAAAACGACCCGTTATAAAGTTTTACAGAGATTTGTGTACTAACACCCCAGCCCAAGAGCAAGCGGTGGCACAGCCACAATTACACAAAAGGGGAGAAGAAACGACACCAAGGCGAACTCTTCGACGATGCCTCTAGGGAGGTAAATAACGTGCAGACGTAATCATTGTAAATGACGTGCGGACGTAATCATCGTCGGCCAGGAGCTTGGCAAGGCTTTCGCCCGATTCCTGTACCGAGGAGAACCGCATTGGCCAAGCCGACCGAGGAGAGGAGGCAGCAGGGCTTCTTCAGCGACGCCTTCAACAAGGAGTCCGCCCGACGGCGTCCGTCGTCGCTGGCCCAGCCAAGAGCTGAGCTGAGCTCGCCCAGAACCCTCGCCATCGCAATGCGGAGACGGCTCTCTGCCCTCCCCGACAAGAGGCGCAGGGGAAGGCACCCGCGGACATGCAGCCCCGCCGCCGGCTCACCCGCGGCCAAACCGCACGCGCCGCGCATGCACGCGAAGAAGAACGTCCAAGGTCACGCAGCCCCACCGCCGGCAAGCCCGCGGCCAAACCGCGCACCCGGGGCCCTGCACACGCACATGTAGAAGAGTCGCCAAACCGCAGAGCAGCTCCAGTAGACGGCCGTGCAGAGGCTCCGCCGCTCGGGAGCACCTGCAACGTTGAGGTCGCGCCAGGGGAGGTTGCACCAGCACGTGTCTGCGTCGGGTCGCGGAGCTCCGTGCTGGGTGGGGTCCGCCGACCACGGGGTGCAGCGGCCTCGCCGCGGCAGCACCCTAGGGCCCTGAACCACCATGCCAGTGCTCCACCGCTCGGAAGCTCCGCGACGGGGCCAGGGGCGCCAACACCAGCACGGGGCCGCGTCGGATAGCGGCGCACCGCGCTGGAGATCCCATCGACCAAGGAGGGCCGGCCGCCGGCGCGGCGGATCTGCGCCTAGAGAACCCCGAATCGCCCCACCGGCGAACCCAAGGTGCCGGAGACGATGCGGAAGAGGAAGGGGAGGCAGAGGAGTTGGGGTGGGAGGCTCGGTGGGGGAGGGGCGAGACCGTGTCCGCCAGCCCAGGCAACGCCGGATCCGGGGTGGATGGCGCCGGATCAAGGCGGAGGACACCGGATCTGCCCTTCGCCGGCCATGGAGCTCGCCGCCGGCCGACCATGTCACCGGGGGACAGAGGCATGGCAAGGAAAAGGAGGGAGGAGAGGGAAGCTGCTGCTACGGTGAAGCCTTGTTGGGCGCCACAGCTGGCCGCCGCCGACCACTAGCCGGAGGGCGGCGGCGGCGGCCTGGGGGTGGGTAGTCGGCGGGGGTTTCGGCTGGGGGCGGTGTCGCCCCCGAGTCGCCGTACGGACGACGCGGGGAGGACGATGCTCGAGTCCCCTTCAACTCCCTGCCCCCTACTCTGACAAAATATCTTTCAAGGGTTGTAGTTTGATAGCATTATAGCTATCTTTAAACAATAACACCAGTAATGTTGTTTCCACCTCATGCTAAACTGCTCTCATGCATAAAATCGTCCTTGATTTTCTTCAACTTGGCAACGACATCAGTCATAGTTATCCTTTCGTCAGGCATGTCACTTGTGCATACCAAACCCAACTCAAATATTGATCTGAGAGTGCTGTGTGAGATGCTTGGAGAAATGTCCGAAGGGTTGCTGGTGTGGTGAAAACCATATATTGTTTCATCTTGTTGTTGTAAATTACCATCAATAATACTGCTAATCGTTGATGGAAATGCTTGACGAACCCACTGCCTAAGGCTCAGATCCCCGACAAACATGGTATCTGTGGGCTTCTTCCCGGTGAATACCTCAAGCAGCATGATTCCAAAACTAAACACATCGCTTTTTCTGGATGCTTTTCCCATGGAGCCATACTCTGTTAAGGATTATTTTGAACAATAAGGATCAGTATAAACTTTTTTTTAAAAAAAAGGTATGGTACTACATAATAAATTCAGTCATGAATGGTTACTACCTGGTGCCATATATCCAATTGTTCCAGGCATGCTTGCAGAAATCACTGAGTTATTATCACCTAACAAGAGTTTTGCTATGCCAAAATCTGCCACGTGTGCCATCATATCATCATCAAATAACACATTGCTAGGCTTCAAGTCACAGTGCAAGATTACATCATGATATTGATGATGCAGATATTCTACTGCCATCGACACCTCTATCATGATGTCCAATCTCTTGAGGAATCTTAAGGGTGCCTTGTCTTCATTGTGCAGATGTGCATCCAAGCTACCATTAGGCATGTACTGAAGTAACAATGCTTTAAAGTCTAGGTTAGAACAAGTGCTGATTATCCTTATCAAGTTGCGATGCCGAACCATGCGCAGCACTCGGCACTCAGCATCAAAGCTCTTTGTAGCTTCTTCCAATTGTACGTTTAGAACTTTGATGGCAACCACCAAGCCATTGTTTAGCTGTCCCTTGAAAACTTTGCCAAAGCATCCTACTCCCAACAAATTTTCCTCACTGAAATTGTTAGTGGCATGAACAATCTCATGATAAGATATTAATCTGTATCTGACTGCATCAGTAATATTATTGGAACCTGTCAACGCTCCTGGGTTTTTATTTTTTCTTCTGATTGTTACATATAAGCAAATAACTATTGCTCCAAATGCTGCAAGAGCAGCAGGGAGTACAAATTTTAGTATCTTTCCATTTCTCGAGTGAGATCTGACCATACATGGCGAAAACCCTAGACGTGGAGCACCGCAAAGTGCATCATTCCCTAGCAAGGACTGTAAACTGATGTTTGAGAAAATACCTCCTTCTGGTATACGTCCTTGTAGCTTATTGAAGGAGAGGTTCAAATTGGTGAGGTATGTAAGATTGGCCAGGTACATTGGGATGTTTCCAGAGAGGTTATTGTAGGAAAGATCCAGTATTTCCAAGCTCGTTAACTTGCCAAAAGAATTTGGGATTGAATCTTGAAACAAGTTATGTGATAAATTGAGGTAGGTCAGCATCTGCAGTTGTCCGAATGATTCTGGAAGATCACCAATTAGCTGGTTGGCAGAGAGGTCTATTGTGTTAATTGCATTCATGCTTCCTATATCAGGTGTGAGTGTACCAATCAAGAGGTTGTTTGACAAATTGAGTCCGATAAGGTTGTCAATATGAAATAAAGTCGGTGGTATGGATGAAGACAACTTGTTATAGGGGAGAGAAATATATTCTAGCATACTAAGATTACCAAGGCCATCAGGTATGGAGCCAGAGAAGTTGTTGTTGTCAAGACTCAATTGTTGAAGGCTTCTAAGCATACCAATTTGGGTTGGGATGGGACCAGACATGATATTATTGGCGAGAGCAAGTACCTGGAGGTTCGCCAGTTTCACAACCGCTTCTGGGATCGGCTTGTTCAGTTTGTTGCCTGTGAGATATATGGTTTGCAGGCTAGTTAAATTTGATACACTTGCAGGAAGTCCACCAATTAAGTTGTTCTCACCTGCTACGAAAGTCACTAGTAGCTTGGAGAGGTTTCCAATATAATCTGGGAGACTCCCAGAGTAAGAATTGGACTCCATGTTGAGGTAACTGAGCTGTCTGCAATTCGAAAGAGCACCCAAAAATTCAAGGCCGCCCTCGAAGTGGTTCCATCCAAAACTAAGGCGTTGTAAAGAGCCAAGATTCCCAAATGCGAGTGGGATCGATCCATTCAACATATTTGTATCCAACATTAGGAAAGACAGGTCAGACAGATTACCAATGGAAGCAGGAACCAGACCTGTCAATTCATTATCTGAAAGTTCCAGATACTGAAGTTGTTTCATCTTCCCAAATTCTGGTAGGATTTGCCCTTCCAACTTGTTGTTTGAGAGATCAAGTTCCTGAAGCCCAGTGATATTGATTAACTGAATTGGGATCGACCCAAAAATGTTATTTCCACCTAAGGCAAGGGACCTGAGATTCGATAATTTGTCCATCCATGTTGGCACAACATCTGTAAAAGCATTTTCTGACAAAGAGATTATTTGCAGGAACTGACACGCGCTGAGCCCCACAGGAATCCTACCCACAAAGTTGTTCCAAGAGAGGGATAAAAACTGCAGCATTGGAAGACTGAAGCTTCCATTGCCAGGGATAGTTCCGGTCAGATTGTTGTTACTCACGAGGCTCAGAACTTGCAGGGCGGACTTATTGAAGGTGTCAGGAGGCACCGTGCCGGTGAGGTGATTATCTTGCAAGACAAGGATTTGAAGCATGGACAAGGATCCAATACCAACAGGTATGGGTCCCCATAGGCTGTTGTTGCCAAGGTTCAGATAGCTCAGGTAAGGCGTGTTGTTGAATACTTCTGGTATTTTGCCACTCAGGTGATTATTCTGGAGGTCTAAGCGCCTAAGATTTTGCAGGTCTTTCAGCTCATGTGGGATCAGCCCTGACAGACTGTTCTCCAGAAGAACAAGGCTCTCGAGCCTCGTGAGGTTCCCGACGGTGGCAGGGATGTAACCTGACAGGCTGTTCCAGGGAAGGGCAAGAACCCTGAGACGTTGCAGCCGTCCAAGCTCAGCTGGAATGGATCCCGTGAGGTTGGCGTTGGTGAGATTTAGGACGGAGAGGAAAGAGAGGTTACCGATGTGGGGAGAGATGCTCCCATGCAGGGGAGTGTTTGGCAGCGCCAGGGCGGTGACGCGCTCTCGGCGCTGGCTGCACGAGACGCCCAGCCAGTGGCAGAAGGACGTGCCGGGGGTCCAGTTGCCACGAAGAACGCCTAGAGGATCCGAGAGCTGTGCCCTGAACGCGAGCAGGGCGTCGAGGTCAGTGTCTGTGCCGTTGCTCCTGGAGGAAACGGCAGCCGCCGGCAGCACGGTGGCCAGTAATACGAGCTGAAGGAGATGGAGGGCCTTGTAGCTGGCGTGTTGCATTGTGCGCTGGGAACTCATGGAATCTGGGGCTTTTGAGCAATTGGTTCTGAATCGCCGCAGGTAACTGTCATGTATATATAACCGATCTGGCAGTACCGCTGGTCTACTCTTAGTCTAAAGCTAATATTGAATTATTGAACCATAATGCTCTTCATATAGAAACTAAATAAGGGCACTTTTCCAGTTTCCTGTCGAACAATAAGGTTGTTTCCTAGTTATTGCAAAGCATCAAACCTCCCGTGCTCTGCCTCTTTGTGATATTGGCGAATTATACAAATGCCCCTGATATATTTTCTGGAACAAAATGCCCCTGATTTTGGATGTTTGGCAGATCAGGGGAGGGGATTGTTCCATAGTTGTCTATTCATTATTATGATGACTTGCAGAGCGAAAATGGTAGGGGAGGGGGGCTGCAGTCACATGCTTCATCTTGTAGCGGTCATGGGTGTGAGGTCTGTCAAAATCAACGTTGCAAAGTAGTCTACACCGTCCGTGTTTGACCGGTATTAAGCAAGCAACACGTTTCCAGTCCGGAAATTCAGAGGTGAGATGACGCAAGAGGGCCAGATTGTAATACGTAATTTCCAGGCAGCTTCTCACATCACACCAATCCCGTTTACTTGACTATACTAGAGGATCAGCAACTCTCTTTTTTTTAATAACTGGCTTCATTAATATAAGGAATCAATTCCGTTTACTTGACTGATACTCCCTCCGTCCCGATATATAAGTCGTAACCACCTCTGGTTCAAAGACTTAGAAACACATTTAATTCTCTAGAGAGAGCACACATTATATTATGGGACATGAATAAAAAGTAGCTACGGCTTATATATTAGGACGGAGGGAGTGATAGAGGATCTCCTTTTTTTTATAACTGGTTTCATTAATATTAGGAAAGCGCTATATAACAGGCGTCTGAAACTAGCTTATTTTGTTCAGTTCCTTTTTACCATCCCGCCAACCCGACCTTCTCCCGCTAACTCCGTTAGGCCTCGCTTAGTTGCGTCGATTCGACACCGACAAAACACTGTAGCTTTTATTTTTATTTGATAATAATTGTCCAATCGTTGCCTAATTAGACTCAAAACGTTTGTCTCGCAAAGTACAATCAAATTGTGCAATTAATTTTTTATTTCGTCAACATTTCGTACTCTATGCATGTACCGTAAGTTTAATATGACGAGGAATCTTCTTTTTGCATAGTGCCAAAGTTTGGAATTGGGGGAACTAAACACCCTCTTAGTCGCAAAGCACTAGCAACCCACCCCAATCCATCCATCCTGAAATCGAGATAAAAAAACTGCAGCGTACTCCCACATATACACTTCATTTTGCAATCTCTATCCGACATATCAAAGATACGTAGAGGAGGAGAAAACAAATCTATAATGCCATACAGCCTCAGCTCATCTATTATACTGCTGGACAGGGAGGTTCAGGCCAACAGATCCCATCACAGAGAAGTGGCGCGTCTCCAAAACTCCGTTTGGTTCACTGAAGCCAAAAAGAAAACTTCGGAGACAACTATGTTTAAGGCCGAAGTAGCTTATGAAACTGCCGAGGGGTAACCAAACTCAGCGCGTGTTCAGTTCCACCCAAAATCCCAAAAAATGCTACAGTACCTATCACATCGAATGTTTGCAACCTGTGTATAGAGCATTAAATGTAGACGAAAAAAAATTAATTGCATAGTTTGGTGGAAAATTGCAAGACGAACGTTTTGAACCTAATTAGTCCATGTTTAAACACTAATTGCCAAATAAAAACGAACGTGCTACAGTAGCCCCAAATTCCAACTTACTGAAACTAAACACGCCCTCACTGAATTCCTAGCTACAATCAAGTGTAACACATTTTTCACAGACAAAGTGTTGGAACAAATTCTCACAGCACCTCCAACCAACCACGCAGTTTGTCCTTGGAACGAATCATGTGTAACAGCACAGGGAGGATCTAATCTTCATAATCTAAACCATCGTCGTCGTCTAGCTCGGAACTATCAACCCCACCCATCAGCGACAGGAAGACAAGAACTGCAACAAGTTGTGTGGCCAGGAAATACTTTGCTCTTCGCCTGAATTTCTTTTCCTCTTCTGTCCGTTCCTTCTTAGTTCTGGGTTTTGGCTTATAACCTAAAGATCAGGTCAATATAACAACATAAGGCAACAATCAGATGTCTGAAAACTGTCACGAGAATAAACAAAGCATGACCACCGAGACAACAGGTAAAAGAGACAGTGAAGTTCAAGAACTTGTTAGACCATCTTTATCAATTTTATTTTCTTTTTAATGAAGGGCGGGCCTGGTGCAAGCGGTAGAGTCTTACCGCCTGTGACCGGAAGGTCCCGGGTTCGAGTCGCGGTCTCATCGCATTGCACAGACGAGGATAATGCTTGCCACTAACACCCTTCCTCAGACCTCGCACGGAGCGGGAGCTCTCTACACTAGGTACACCCTTTTTTTGATACATTTTACTTCTTTCAAAAAATACAAAAATAAAAGTACGGTAGCCCCTTGGACTGGCCAAATCATACCAAACAATAAACAGATCATATAAAATCATTTTTTGCAAGAGAACTCATATCGTTATTCTGTCTAGGGGCACCATATGCTATCTATGCATATATTGGTTTTTCCACTCATCCTAATTAAATCATTGTTTGACACAGTTTCTTCCATGACAGCATTGTGATACAATGAAATTAAGGAAGCAACATACAGCTTGAGCAATCAGTGATCCAGGATTACATAAAGGATCTGTCCATTAAAATATTCTTTAGCACAGTTGTCACTTCACTTTGTAATGAAATGTAGTTTTATGTCCTAGACTCCTAGTTACTACAAGGAAGGTTAAGTCTTTCATTTATGTCCTAGACTCCTAGTTACTACAAGGAAGGGTAAGTCGTTCATGCACAAATGTTAAGAGTTAACTTCACAAAACTAGAGTTATATGCACCTAACTATCAAGGAACTACAGCTTTTGGGACCAGTTTCACAGAAGTTGTAGTTCCTTGACATTTGGCTGCAAATAATTACAGTTTTGTGAAACAGTCAATCACCAATGAGTAAACTGCAGACTGCAGAATTGCAGATTGAATTGAGTAAATAGTCCATTAAGTGAATATGATGGTAATTGGCAATAGCACATACATAATAAATAACTCAGACAAGCAGATCATAGACTCTTCATCTAACATGATTAAATTTTGAGTAACGCGTCCTTATATTAAATTCGACAGATTGATAGGCACTGAACAGGAAAATCATACTTTATAAGCTGGAATGGAAGGTCTGCCAGGTAGAGTAAAAATGGCATCATTCAGATTTTAATGTTCCCGACGACAGTTTATCCAACTAAGTATACATGCTACAACTAGCAATTTCTGAATTCTGAGCAGCAGGGTAAAGCGGACTGTTTGCTTACTTTGGTCAGAAGATGGTCTTCTCCTGGGGGTGGATGATGATGGACTAGGTGATGATCCTAATCCTGATGATGACGATGATGAGGTTTCCAGCAATTGGACCTTGTGATGCTCAGCAAATCTCACCAAGTTGTCATGCTTCTGCAAAGTGCCCCTCAGCACAGATGTATCCTAAGGCAGAAGTAAGATCAGAACATGCCCTGAAACTAACTATATAAACATAATTTGAGGATGCTTTGGATCATTTACTTGACAGATTTTGGCTTAGTGCTAGGAAACTCTTAATTAATAGCATAGAAAAAAAAACACTTGATCCCAATACTACTAACATCAGAAATTCAGAAGCATTCAAGATGTGAACTTTCAGGAGAATGTGCAAGTTCAATCAGGCATCTGTACTACAATCAATTTTCTATGCAACTAGATAGTTACTACTAACATCGGAAGTATTCAAAACGGGAAGTGGCACTTTCATGATAATGTGCAAGTGCAATCAGGCATCTGCGCTTCAATCAATTTTTCTATGCAACTAGATGAGTCAGTGTCTGCCATTCAGGTACACAACTAAGTATAGAGAGAAACTTACAGGCAACGCATTGAGGACAAAAAGAGCATGTCCAAGGAAAAGAGCATCAACATCTGTAGGGCTTCATAAATAGAAATTAAGAAATATCAGTGCTCCACATTTGGCATATCAGAACAAAAATCTAAGTGTCAGCAAGCATAAAAACCTAACACAAAGTACAGAGAAATATGCTGGATACAAGTTGATTGAAGTGTACCTGTTATCAAATAGAAAGACTTGATCCCCTAATCTGATAGATAATGAGTCATATGCAGCACTTGCCTTCCGGTATATCTGTTTAAATAGAAAATTGCATTAGAAGCTACTAGTGTGTCACCCGAAATGAAAAAAGGCTAGGAAAATAATAGGTAGGGAGTAGCAAACCTCCTCTTCTTTTTCTGCAGCATTGAGCTTTGTTATACCCAGTAGTTGCTTCACATGTCTAGTTTTCTTCCAATGGAGTATCTTTCCAATGGGCCAAGCGAGATCAGAGAAGTAGATATCATTTGCAATGCTTCCATCACTAACCACCCAGAGATCATACAGCAAAGCATCAGCAAGCCAGGTCGAAACCATGGCCTTCGTCTCTAGCACATCGGTGGATGAAACACTTGGGTGATTTGAGTTCAAGTCAACAATTTTTTCATCCTTGAGGTACTCAATCACGCCTCCTTTCTCGTTGTTGAAAGCCACGCAGTCCCCAAATTCAACATATGGTATGTGATCTGTGCAACAAAAAATTACGGTGTGAGAGCAAAGCAACCTTCTCGCTCGTAGCTCAACCCACGTAGAGGTCCCAGCACATCAATGCAGGAACCTTGCCACAAATATCTAGCAGTTTTGTTCTTCTAATAAGATTATTGATGGGGCAAAATAACATTATCTACCCGGACGAGCGGAGACGCCAGCAGCAAAGAGCATAGCGGAGCTAAGTAGATAGAGGATAATAGGATAGGACTACGCATGCGCGCGGGGAGCTCACCGGCGTCGGGGAAGTTGGTGTCGACGTGGATGTCGAAGGGAACCTGCGCCATGCGGAGGTAGAGGAACACGGGGAGGCAGGTAGGGCAGGCCGTAGGGAGCCCGAAGCAGGGCTTGCGCGCCACCAGCACCTTCCGCGCCGCCGCCTCCCACTCCGCGGCCGCCGCCGCCGCCGCCGATGCCATCGCCGAGAGGGTGGGCTGGGGGGTTTGCCTTGCGAAAGGGGTTTTTTTCCGCTTTCGATTCGAGAACGTAAAGGGTTTCTCGTGCTCTCTAAAAACTCAGGTGGGCTGAAAACTCGCCCGGCCCAGCTAAGGGCGTGATCGGAAGCCTGGACAGCTTTTCTACTAGGAATTCGGAATTCCTAGGAGTTCCTTTCTCCTTTTTTTTTTTAATAAAGGATAAAATATCCGGCTTCATCTATCCAAGGATAGAATCAGGCTAATTATTACAAACTCCAGACGCGTGCACAAAGTACGGTTACATGCAAAACAAACAGTCTCGCAACTAACAGAACAAGTAAAAAGTTCTTGACTAAACAAAACCAACATGTCTTTGTGAAAGCCATCCATTAGAACCGAAGAATTCTAGAGCCGACTTCTCAATGTGTTTAGCCACAGAGATCATTTGATCTTTCAGATCTTCATGCCGCTGCAAGTTGGCCCATTGACGTAGCCAGTGTGTCCCTCGGAACAGTACCTGCAAAAGAGATTTGGGTTTGCATTCGTCAAAAACTACCTCATTCCTTGTTAGCCATATTGCCCATTAGTAGTGTTGAATTACTGTTAATAACAATGTGTTATACTTTTGTTACCCAATTTATACCAATTAACAAACAGATCATCTATGTTCGTGGGAGGTGAAATTTCAAAAAGTATATGTATAGAAGTATACAAAAATTTGGCATAGAAGCAATCAAAAAGAGATGGTGAATTGACTCGAGAAATAGCGAAACAACACGACTTGTCTCAGCCCAATTTCTCCTAACCAAGTTATCTTTGGTTAGAATCACTCCTCTTTTAAATACCACATGAAAACTTTTAGTTTCATGGGGAGCTTCGTTGCCAAATATCTTGTAATACTCTCACCCCATTGTTAATTAATGCAAACATACATAGACTTGTTGTAAAAAATCCGAAGCCTTGAAGCCCCATACAAACGCATCCCTTTCCTGCAGTAAGTTTATTTGTTGTACAGAAGCAGCTATTCTATTCCAGTTTAATAAGTTCACACCCACCAATTTTCTGCGAAAAGAGATATTTAGTTCCGGGGAACTCAAAACTGTAGCAATAGTGTCATGTTTTCTTCTTACAATATTAAACAACGCCGGAAATTTATCCTTGAGAGGTTTATTGCCCAGCCAAGTATCAACCCAAAATCTAGTCTGTGACCCATCTTTGACATTAAAATGTCCTAACTTCAAGAAAGTATCTTTAATATTCATGAGGCTTCTCCAGAAATGCGAGTCCCTTGGTTTCTTTTCACAACTTCCTAGTGTCTTATTCTTAATATACTTATTTCTTAATAACTCTTGCCATAATCCGTCCTCATTTAATAACTTAAACAGCCACTTACTAAGCAAACATTTGTTTTGGACCTCTAAATTTTGTATCCCAAGACCTCCCTGGTCCTTAGGCTGACACATAATTTTCTATTTGACTAATCTATACTTCCTTTTATGATGGTCATTTTGCCAATAGAAACGAGACCTGAAACAATCAATTTTTTCTAATACTCCTTTCGGTAATTGAAAAAGGACATCATAAACATCGGTAAGCTAAGCTAAAGACCGAATTTATAAGGACTAATCGACCACCGATCGTTAGCAGTTTACCTTTCCACCCACTAAGTCTTTTCTCAATTCTCTCTTGATGCTCTTCCGGTCTTTATTATATAATTTCCTAAAATGCATAGGTAGCCCAGTGTAGCGAAATGGGTATTTACCAATGGCACATCCGAACAATTGCGAATAAAACTCTTCGTGATCTTTAGCTTTTCCAAAACAAAAGATTTCACTTTTGTGGAAGTTTATCTTTGCCGGATAGTTGTTCAAAAGTACTTAGCAATTTCATATTAAGCGCCTTTTCAACATCGTAGCTCATGAAGAGATTTGTGTCATCCGTGATCTTGAAGGATGGACAAACCATCTTGAATAAGATGGGGGATAACCCCTTCTATCTGCCCTGCCTCCTTTGCTCTGGCAATTAGTATGGCCAACATATCAACCACTATATTGAATAGTATGGGTGACATGGGATCACCTTGCCTAAGTCCTTTTTTAGTCTGAAAGTACGGCCCTAGTTGGTCATTAACTTTAATATTTACATTGCCTCCTTGTATAAAATTATGTACCCATTCACACCACTTTTGTGAAAAATCCTTCATCCTTAATGTTTGCTGTAAGAAGCTCCAATTTACTTTGTCATAAGTTTTTTCAAAATCTATTTTAAAAATCACACCGTCTTGTTTTTTAGTGTGTAGTTCATGTAACGTTTCATGTAGTATCACTGCACCCTCCATAATATTTCTTCCTGGTAAGAAAGCTGTCTGAGTCGGTCTTATTAATTTCTGAGCAATAGTAGTTAGTCTATTCGTTGCAACTTTTGTGAAATTTTTGAAAGAGACATTCAACAAACAGATGGGTCTGTATTGTTGAACAACTCTTGCATCTTTCTTTTTGGGCAACAATATAATGTTTCCAAAATTAAGACGATTAAGCGGTACTGTTCCATGATGAAAATCAGAGAACAAAGCCATCAAATCATCTTTAATTAAGCCCCAGAAAACTTGATAAAACTTCGGTGGAAAACCATCCGGTCCGGGCGCCTTATTGTGTTCCATTTGGAAAATTGCCGCTCTGACTTCCTCTTGTGTGAAAGGCTCTATCAAGAACTCATTTTCCAGATCAGAAACTTGAGGTATGTCCTCCGTCCGAGATTCATCTAGAGATATTAGAGAATCATCAGATGGGCCAAACAGGTTTCTGTAATAACTAGTAATATGCTCTTTAAGCTGAGCATCACCAGTTATAATACTATCACCATCCTCAAGCTGGAAAATACGAGTTTTTCTATGTCTACCATTGGCTAGCAAGTGATAATACTTTGTGTTCGCGTCACCTTCAAGAAGGTGTTTCACTTTAGCCCTTTGGTACCACTTGAGTTCCTCTTCTCTTAGTAACTCTGCAAGCCTTTCATTTAACACGTGCTTTAGATCTCGCTCTGAGTCATTGAGCATGGTATGTTCTGCTTTCTTATCTAGATCATCTAGTTTGTTTAAAAGTGTTGTTTTTTCTTTCTTATACTCGCCACTCACATGCTTCGCCCATCCTCTAAGATCTTGTGAAGTCTTCGATTTTCATTTGCCATCTCTCGATGGGTGAGCTCGAAACTAGAGTGTTCTGCCAAACCTCTGAAACCATCTCACAAAATCCGTCCCTTAACAACCAGCCTAATTCAAATTTGAACTGAGGTTGATAAGTTGAGGACGAGTCATTTGTAGAAAAAAGCAGAGGTGTATGATCAGAAATTTCTCTGGTTAGGCTATGTACAGTTGAATAAGAGTATTTTGACTCAAAATCTGTACATACTAACACCCTGTCTAATTTTTTCAAAGGTTTGGTTATTTGTGATTGTTAGCCTGTAAACTTTCTTCCTGACAACTCAATTTCTCTAAGATTTAAGGCATCAATTACTGCGTTGAACATAAAAGACCACCTGTCACTGTAATTTTCATTGTTTTTCTCGTCTGGTCTACGAATAATGTTAAAGTCACCACCTATAATAATAGGTAAGGTTTGCTTTGAACATACCCGAATCATCTCAGACAAGAAGTTTGACTTAAACTCCGCCTGGGCCGGACCATAAATTGAAATAAGATTAAATTTAAAATCATCTTCTTTGTGTCGTAGTTTAAAAGCGGATAAAAAATCCCTTCCTCAATTTCCCCAACGTCAAAGGTCAACAAATGAACGCCTAGAATCAAGCCACCGGATCTGCCATGTGGAGCCATACAGTGCCAAATAAAATCTCTACCAGCACAAATGGTGTTAAGAGTATTTTGTGGAAAGCTGGCTCTACCCGTTTCCGATAAGGCGATGAAATCTAGACTTTTTTCCTTTGTTAAGACAGACAAGAATCTGTATTTTTTACCATCCGCGAACCCATTACAATTCCAGAAAATTCCTTTCATCTTGAACAACTTTTATTACTTTTTTTCTTTTGCCTAGGGCGCCCTCTTTTACTTTGTGATACAGGGGTTTGTAAAATCACAGGATCACAACCCCCATCACCCAACCCTTCTGCAATTTCTAAACAAATATGGTTTAAAACTCCTAGATCTATATTGTCATCATTAGAACCAACAGTTGAGGTATCTTCTACTAAAACACAACTGTCCTCCCTTAGTTTAGTGTTCTCGGTCAATCTATTGTACTCAATGTCTTTCAGGGATTTTAAAGAATTAAAAATGTCATGGTCATTGCTACCTAAAACAACTCCTAAAGATTTTGTTGAACTAAGTAAAGAAGAATCATCTCGAGAAATAAAAGAGTGAGGTTGCTGCGTTTTACCTTTATCAGTCGCGGACTCGAGGTTCTTCTTTGCTTTAAGCTTAGCCGCCTTCTCGGTGGAATCCAGATCCACAGTCTCGGCATTCCTCTTGCTAGATCTCACTGGAGAGACTATCCCTTTGCTGAATTTTTTGTTAGAAGTCCCAGAGTCGGTCTGTGAAGGCAACCCAGTCGCTTTCCATGCTCCAATACCATCTAAAGCTCTAGCAGATTGGGAGAGGAGGACCCTTGGTTTGATGTTTGGCTTGTTGGTAGATACACCAATCTCCTCCAGCTTTGCCGCCCCGTTAGGAGCATTCTGCTGGCCATTAGGTGGAATCTCACCATTGCCATTACCAGGTGCTTTATCATCTACATCCATTTTTTCCTCTGGAATTCCCCCATTGGGGTTATCATCTTTTGGACCATCTCTCTTGGGGTCCTCCTCCTTAGGCTCCTCCTCCTTGGTAGAGTCCAAGTCAATGAGTTGTGGCTCACTAGCAAGGGTCTCTTCCTCCACACCAAACTGTAGCTCATAAACATAGTCCCCAATAACCACATCCACAAAATCTGGGATGAGTTTTGGGTTAAGCACTGCTACTTTCAACCTTGCCCTGCCAGTGTTCTTAGTAAAGACAGTGTCAACAGCCCGAGGGACACCCAGGATAGTTCCAATTGCCCAGATAACTGGAAACTCTTTGAACTCTCTGGGTAGTCCTCTAAACTGTACCCACACCTTGTCAATCTCGCATTTGTACACCTCATTATCAGTTCCTTTCTCAAACTGAATCCTGCCCTGAACTGCCTTTGCATCCATAGGGCCCCAATTAACCACCGTATCCAGTAGGTCAGCTGAAGGGAAATTAATGATAAAGGCACCAGTGCCTGTTGTCTGAATCTCCCATTTATGATTCTTGTTTGGTCGTAGTCTTTCCAGTTCTACTGCCAATTGCTGAACAGTAAAAGAACCTTCCAGAACACGTACCACAGCTTTTGTTTCATGAGCATTAACTTTTGGGTTATCAACCACTGGAATAAGATAGAAACCAAGGCCCTCCACGGCATATCCACAGAGAATAGCACTGGCATTTGTTTTTTTACTATTTGGGCACATCTTAGTTGAATGATCTCCATGACAAAGCTCGCAGCAAAGCACAACAGTACATTCATGAATTGTATGCCCTTTAGTGCGACAGCGATAGCAATACGGTTTGCCCTTATTTTTTTTTTTGCTCCTTGATCAGACGACTCTGGGATGTCTAACACATTACCTTTCGGCCCAGGAGCCGGTGGAACAGTCTCCTTGGAAAGTTCTAGAGCCTTCACGGACGTCGAATCCACCACCATCGCGGTGTCTGGCTCTGCCCTTGCCACCTGGTGCCCCCCCTCACCTTGCGCAGCCAGGTCGAGATGCAACCCGGCCTGTGCAACAGGAGGAGGGCCGCCACCAGCCTGCTGCTGCTGCTGGGGAAGGCCTCCATCGGCCAGCTGCTGAGGTTGCCCAGCGACACCCTGGTACTGAGGGTGGCCGCCAGCGGCCTGCTGCGGCTGTTGGGAGCCGGCCTGCTGAGGGAAGCCGCCACCAACTTGCTGCTGGAGATGGCCGGCACCAGCTGGCTGCTGCTCGGCATGCTGCTGCAAGTGGTAATCGCCACCGCCATAGTTGGGCAGTGGGCCCGTGTTTTGGCGATGCCCACGTCCAGCCCATGAACGACGACCACCGCCATAACCTCCTCCCAGCATATGGCCGACGTGGCGGCCCTTGATTGTAGCCGTACCCGTAGCCACCATATCCCCGTCCATTGCCACCATGTCCACGGTCACGGCCCCTAGGGTGGAAGTCACGCCCGTGGCCACGACCACCGAACCCTGGGGCAAAGCCGTTGAACCCTGGGATGAAAGGTGCGCCTCTACCTCCGGCTTTGTCACCATAACCACCGCCCGGACCCTGCGACGCCATCGGTGATCCCTCTCGTACCACTTGTGCAGAGGTGCGGCGTGGTGAGGAGGATCGTGCTTCTGGCGGCACAGTACGAGAGAGATACAAGGTTTTAGTCCCCGTACGAGAGAATAGCGCACACAACCCTTTACTGTGCCGAAAAGATTTTCCTGGCCCAAGTTCGATCCGATCTGGGACTGGACACCGGTTGTTTTTTCCTTTCAATGCTGCACCGTTCGCGTCACAACCGGAAACGACCGAGGAAGCCGCACGGATTGGCGAAAGGATACCGTGTGTTTCGTTTTTTTTTGGAATGGTCAGTGTGGTCTCATACGTTTTCCACCGGCTAGGCTAAGAGTTTTTTGCTGCATCTGACATGACAGGCTCTGAGAGACGTGTAGGCTACCAATCATGCCCCTAATGGCCCGTTGATCCATCACTTACGATTTGCGGAAGCCCTTGCCATGGCCCTCCTCTGCCCTTTCTCATGTGCTCGAGTGGGGCATTGTGTCCTCGGATAAGAGAAGCCAGAGCCTCCTATATAGGCTATTTGAATAGTGTTGCAGTGCCCCAAACCCCTCTTTCTAGCCCCTCTACATCTTAATAATCTATGCCCGCATGGAAACAATCTGATAGTGCATCTTAACAAAATCATATGTGAAACTAGGTGCATTAGTTTGGCTGGTGGTGATTGGTAATGGAGTATCATCGTGAGCTGCCCCTGATCCACCAGCCTTGTCATCATGAGCTCCCATTAAAAACGAAGGATGTTATGGAGAAAAAGTGAAGTCCTCATTATTACTATTGAGAGAGCCTCATTATCCGTTTGGGTTCCAGGGTTCAAGCTGGCTAAGGCCTAATTAAGGACATGCTCCCATGCCCCCTCTCCCCTAACATAAAGCTCCAAGATGCTTGACCATGAAACTGCTTTGCCATGCCTAGCCCATCAGGCTGGCCCAACATGAAAACAATCCAATGCGCAATTCCTAGATCGAGGTTGAAACATGTGGGGTAAACACGGCATGGCTTGTAAGCACCACAACGCATGGGGAGGTCGAAGGGGTGACTTGGGGGCTACTTGTCCTTGTGGGCAGCACGATAGACATATGCTTGCGAGTTAGAGGGGATGATAGGATAATAGACCTAATCAAACGTTGGATGGGGACAGAAAAAAGTGATCGGTTTAAAATCTTTAGCCTGAGCTCGACCCGCCGCATCGGCGAGTCGGGCTATTTCTCTAGTTCTTTCGGATTTTTCGTACTTTGAGTCGACTTTTTTGTGTTGGGTTGGGCCACGAGTCAAAAATCATGCCTCGATCGGATCCGATCCTTTGACGGATCAGGTTAAGTTATGTTCGTTTTTTAATGGGTTAGATCAGATGGCCCATAAACATATCTAATGGAGAAAAACCTCTAACGAGGCTTTTGACGATCTGCAAGTGCTTGGGTTTGCGGGCTGTTGGACACAGGCCCAAAAAACCCATATTGAATGGTTGGTACTTGGTAGATTAGTGGGTGACGTGGCCTCCCTCAGGCCGATCCGACGGGGAACACAACAGGTTACGCCTATGGAATCCAGTCCGGTAATTCTGTTTCATCCTCGCAGTTGAAGTTGAAGTCGAATTCCACGACCCCGTTTGGCCCGGCTGAAAACCACGAGAGATCCAACGGCCCACAAAGCAAAGCGGATGTACTGACGGTTCGGGTGGGCTAAAACCAGCCAGCGAGTCCCCTCCCCAGTTCTCACAAACGCAAACCCCAATCTCGCCGTCACCGCCCCAATCTTGCAAGCGCAAACCCCATCTCGCCGCCACCGCCACCGCCACGATGTCTCGCCGCTATGACAGCCGCACGACGATCTTCTCGCCGGAGGGGCGTCTCTACCAGGTGGAGTACGCGATGGAGGCGATCGGCAACGCCGGGTCGGCCCTCGGGATCCTGGCGGCCGACGGCGTGGTCCTGGTCGGCGAGAAGAAGGTGACCTCCAAGCTCCTCCAGACCTCCCGCTCCGCCGAGAAGATGTACAAGATCGACTCCCACCTGGCGTGCGCCGTGGCCGGGATCATGTCCGACGCCAACATCCTCATCAACACCGCCCGCCTCCACGCCCAGCGCTACGCGCTCTCCTACCAGGAGCCCATCCCCGTCGAGCAGCTCGTCCAGTCCCTCTGCGACACCAAGCAGGGGTACACCCAGTTCGGTGGCCTCCGCCCCTTCGGGGTCTCCTTCCTGTTCGCCGGGTGGGACAAGCACCACGGCTTCCAGCTCTACATGAGCGACCCATCTGGCAACTACGGCGGCTGGAAGGCCGCCGCTGTTGGGGCCAACAGCCAGGCCGCGCAGTCCATGCTCAAGCAGGACTACAAGGACGGCTTGACCCGCGAGGAGGCCGTCGCTCTTGCGCTCAAGGTCCTCAGCAAGACCATGGACTCCACCAGCTTGACTGCCGAGAAGCTGGAGCTGGCCGAGGTGTTTCTGCAGCCCGGCACCGGGGAGGTACAGTACCAGGTGTGCTCTCCTGAGGCCCTGGGGAAGCTGCTTGCAAAGTCTGGCCTGACACAGCCAACACCCGAGGCATAATGTTCTGGTTTGCTGTGGCTTGTGATGCTTAATACTGCTCTTAGACATGGTTTAAGCAGTTATGCTTCTGTTGTGTGAACCTAAACATTCAACGATTATGTGGTCTAATTTTATGTTGAGCATCCTTGATCTGTTAATGTTTCATCTGTAACAGTGGATTGCCTTGAACTGGTTGCAAATTGTTGATTTCTATCTGCTCTACTTGATTATTATCGCGATTAGGTAGCATGTGGTTCAATGGAACACGGAAAATTAGGTTCAGATGTGTGACAATTTAAGGCATCTGGATGATACCAACTGTGCTTAGAAACATGGCAAATTTTTGGAGTGCTTATGTGCTACAGTAACTATGACAGTTTAGGCCTCTGGATGATGCTACTGCTTTCATCAATTGTGCTCAGTAAACTAGGCAAAATAGTAGGGTATTCTATGTCTTTCAGATTATCTTTATGCTTCTGTGCTTGAATTGTTCTTTGCCATTAGGACTTACGGGTGACAGAGGGCAGTAGGATGACTTATGGCGACATAGGGCAGTGGAATGAAAATGTTAAGAACCATTTGTATGACCAGACCATGACAATACAATGCATCAGGATCATATAACTGTAAAGCCAAAAAAAAAAGAAACATGCTTCATATCACTGTTTTTGTCAACTGTGCTTAAAAACAGCTAATTTTTTTGTGGTGTTCTGTCTGATTCAGATTACCTGTATGGTTTGATGCCAACCATATGTTGAGCATTCAGTGTTATTTTTTAGGAGAGGTTCCAGTTATAGTTCTCTCACGACCAGACGATAACTTTTGTGGTTCGGTTGCAGCATTGTCTCGACAGCATTTTTCCATGATTAGCCACTCATTACATCATGACCCAAGCTTTTGATTCCCTCTTGAAAGATTATTTTGTACCTTGATTGACTAGAATTATTTGGTTAATATTTCATATCAATTGGTTATATCAAGTATCATCAGGACTCAAGAGTGTTGGTGTAATGGTCTGATGCATCTCAGTCAGTGCTAGTGATCTGCCTGACCACTTCTTGAAACCTTGGGCAACTCATTGCTGTGAACTTGAAATTCTGGTGCTACCACAATTTATTATTGCAGATTTCATCCAGTTTTTTGTTGCATAGTGTTCCTTGCTTATCACTTGACACTTGATGCCATCAGAGTATGGTGACTCCAATTTTTTGGCATATAAGTAAAATTTTATTCTCCTACATGTTCAACAGCTAAGTGTCGTGGAAATGCGTATGTTGCGTTGGATTTGCGGTCATACAAGAAGGGATCGAGTTCAGAACGATGATATACGTGATAGATTAGGGGTAGCGTCAATTGAAGAAAAGCTTGTCCAACACCGGTTGAGATGGTTTGGACATGTGCAACGGAGACCCTCAGAGGCACCGGTGCGTAGCGGAATCCTAAGTCAGGATAGTAACGTGAAGAGAGGCAGAGGAAGACCGAAGTTGACTTGGGTAGAGGCAATAAAAGGAGACTTGAAATGATGGAATATATCCAAAGACTTAGCCTTAGATAGGAGTGCTTGGAAGACAGCTATTCACGTGCCTGAACCTTGATTGCTTCCGATGGGTTTCAACTCTAGCCTATCCCAATTTGTTTGGGACTTAAAGGCTTTGTTGTTGTTGTCGTCGTCGTCGTCTAACTAGTTATATTTTTGCTTAAGGTACTCCCTCCATTCTAAATTGTAAGTCATTTTAGCTTTTCTAAATACAATAGTTTTTACAATGTATCTAGACACAATGTATATCTAGGTGCTATACGTAAAAACTATTTACCTAGAAAAGCCAAAACGACTTACAATTTAAAACGGATGGGGTACCAAATTGCAACAGTTAAGAGGTAAAATTGCATGTCTTTGGTCACAGGAACGGTTGAATCGTTGAATGTTTCGAATAGATTTTGCTTCAGTTTTGTGGTGTTCTTAACTTCCATCTTGTAGCTTTGTAGATTGTGGTATGTTTTTTTTTTCTTTTGGAAACCTGATATATGTGTATGCTTCATGATCGAATCATTTACTGTTTTCCAGCTGGATTTGTGATGTATCTGCAAGTTGTTGTGTTACTTGACTCTTTGCTTATCAATGTATTTCATATTGCCTAGTAGACAAGAAAATGCTTAAGTTTACGATAGTTTTGGTGATGGTAGGGTCGTGATCCATGAATAAGATTACCTAAAATGGTATTAATCCATTGAGTTTTTGTCGCAAGACATGTGCTGACTAGTCATAAACTCACAATTACCGTAAGTCGGGTGATGACTTGTTTACTTGGAACTGAACTCGACAAACTATAGTGAGAAAAAAGCACATCTTTAATCCACAGCTTTGTTTGGATGGTTTCCAAGGAGGGGCCATTTTGTGTGGAACTATTGAAATCAAATCACTTGTTGCTGTTACTCAAGCAGTTTATTTTGTGGAACTACTGAACAATCACTTACCATTACTCAGACAGTTTGTGTTAGGTCTATCCCATCCCGTTGTGGCTTCTTTCGCAATTGTAAAAATAAATAACATGAGTCGACAATTATGGTAGCCAATAAAAATCCAAAAGGTTGAACTGCAACATAACGTTCCGGCGGCCGTTTGCACAATACATACTTTCGCTTGTTTGTAAAGGAACTTAAGAAGCATGAAAGGGAACTTAGAAGAATTTCATGCAAAACAAATACAATGCACGCACAGATTCAGGGTAGAACTGCGACAGAGAACGCTCCAGAGGCCGTTTGCACAATACATACTTTTGCTTGTCTGTAAAGGAACTTATGAAGAATTTCATGCAAAACAAATACAGTGCAAGCACAGATTCCAAGGAAGTTCGATCAGCAAATAGGCAACACATGTAAAAAGCAAATACAGTATTAACACATGTAAAAAGCAAATAGGCAACACTTGTAAAATGTGAAGCTTCGGACGCACGGAAGTTAAATCCTCCCGACAAGAATGAGAAAACTGGATTAGTTTGATCAAAGAAATTTGCATATTATAGAAGTAGCAGAATGTCTAGATAATTTCCTGGGTTACAATCATCGTGAAACCAAACTGGAGACCTAAAATCAGACTCAGGCACATACAAAGGCAACTGTACATCGTGTCATCTTGGCTACGCTTGCAACCAACCTCAGCACACGAAACACCCACACGCACAGACAAAAAAACATGGGCCTATTCGCATGCCATGGAAATTGAAGAATCGGCTATATACATACATCAGACGAACTCCTCGATCCTCATGCCATTGAACGCTTCACAAGCGAAACCCATTTCCACCAAAGGTAGATAACAGATGAAGAGATCACCGCTGCGGCTATGCAAAGTGCAGCAATGCCCGCAACTACTCCTCTTCGCTTCTCGTCTTGTCGCGCAGAATCAGAACTTGGTGCTCGTGGGGGACTGATCGTCGGGTCTTGGGAACGGGTAACTGTGAAATCAAGCATTTCCTAGTCAGCTAATGGTTTTATATTATGCGAAAAATATGATGAGAGACCAACAGATGCTAGGGACATGTTCTGAAGCTACCTTTTATTGCTGACACCAGTGGTCCATAAGCTCCTTTATATGGGATACAGCAGGTGCCACGTCCACTCCAATACAGATGTATTTCCAATATGGAGTTGTTAACAGACACTTCCTGGGTGATGTTGGTGCCTTTTCTGGAACCCCCAGCTTCCTTAGTAATGTCAAAATCCTTCCTGATATTTTGATTCTGCAATTAATTGATAAAATAAATGTATGCTTTGTTTACTGGATATGCAAAAATCATTTTCCTCGTTAGGGATATATCAAACCTGAATATCAATGTCAAATAAGCGCCGTCCAGGTCCATCAGTTATGACTATCTCTGCAAAGAAGAGTTTGACTGTATATTTCCCGTTAACCAAACCTACCACATAGTACCGCAACGAGCTTGTTGACGTTCTTGCTGTTTTGTAGAGTTCTGGCATGACTGAGTCCAAAATATTGTCTATATTTACGATACCGGCAGATTTATTGAATGGATCAGAACCCACGTGACTGGTTACCCAATGACTGGTGGTGTTAACATTAAAGCCTGCTCCTCCAAGATCAGTTAAGTCTTCCGAGAACACAGTTGGCATTTGATCTGAATAATCAATTTGCTTGCCACCACAGTTTATGGAGAAAGTTGCATGATCTGCTGTATTATCAATTGATGATGTAAAGACTAAAAGTTGCACAAAATATGTTAAATACTATGGACTGAAAAATTCTGAGCACAACATTACAAGCAGCAGTGTCTGATACGTCATAACCGCGTAGATCAACATCATAATGGACAAATTTGCACTTTCTTAGCTGCATGCCCTAAATGTCAGTTTTCTTCTTTTGGCGCAAGTTTGCCTCAGCTGCAGCAATCAATTTCTTCACCACGAAAAGTATTGGCATGCTAGTGGCCTCAGAAATTTGGAAACACAGGAATGTCGTATTTTTAATGTGTAAATTCAAGTGCCATATCAATGTTGTAGACCATGGCAAATGAGAGTATCTTGTGGTGCTCGGCTGGAGCATTAGGGCTTCAAGAGTTTCTGGTCAGGTCGCTAATCATGGACAGGTGATTCCTGTCCTCAGGTTTGTTCAGGTCGCCTCTAGTTGGTAGCAGGCTGAAACCTGTATTTGTTGTTCAAAACACCTTCGATGTGCTGGGGTCGGGGGTCAGGAGTTCACTCCCTCTCCCTTGTACATTTTTTTATTTCTCTTAGGGCCCGTTTGGATCCCATGAATTGAAACCAATATCTAGAAAGTGCTTCTCATTTCATTATTAGATTATTTTCCAATTCCTCTAAATTCCTGGAAACCAAACAGGGCCTGAAATGGTACACAGTTCTCCTACGTGTTCAAGAAAAAAAAAAGCATGGCATGCAACACTTGCTTAAGGCTAGTTATGTAACACTTGGCATGATCCAAAAAGGCTCAGCAACACTCCATAAAACTTGCTGCAAATTTGCTCTCTGCATCTTTAATCTTTTGTTGAGTAAGAACCACATTGATTTAGAATTGTAATTTGGATTATCTGGTCAAGAGTTTGAAAATGCACCTAACCAAGTCGCCTGCTTTCTTTTACTTCCATCATTCAAAAAATCATGCACACTTTGTATGAAGCCCGTTAAAAAAAATACCGCCTATCATAGATATTAACCTTTGTCCTGTGGGGTTGCAACCTCCGCAAGTAGAAGAACTAATGATCAACCGGGTAGTTCGGTTCCTTAGTCGGTGTCAGGTTATGCAACCTTGTTCAAGTCTAATCCAAACAGTTGATTTTCAATCCTGTGGTGCAGTGCTGGATGAGCAAGAACCGGAAACTAAGAGGTAGTCAAGTAGTAATCTGGAATAGTTGATGTTATGTTTGCAAATCAGGTTCAAAATAGTGCTACTGAGGCAATTTGGCCTTCTGAGTGAAGTTTTTGGGTTGGGGTCTTTGGATGTTGTTAACTGAAAAAGACGGTGATGAAATATTTCCTAACATCAGACCTTTGTGATGGCATTTTGAGGTAGATCTCAGCAACTCAATGGCCATTGCAGATGATATGGAAAAGGTTTCGTCATGGAATTTTCAACATAATATCTGATTTTGATGCTACAAGCACTAGCTATCCAATAATCAGAAATGGCATGCTCAAAGATCAAAGGTACAGATTCGTGTAGAACTTACTAGTTACACTGCTTCCATTGCATCCTTTCATGCGAAGGCAGTTGAGGATGGTAAGAATTTCACTGCATGGTAATACAGCAAAGTGAGAAATATGCAGCATATTACTTCAAATTTCAAATAATGCAGTGATAAGTCTACTCTGTTCCAATTTCCAAATTATAGCTCACTTTAGCTTTGTCATGAGTCAAACTTTACTTTGACCAAGTTTTTAGAAAAATGCATGTTTAAATAAATGCATGTCAGGCATATTTCATATAGAATTTAATGAAACTAATTTGATGTAGCAGATGGTGGTGCATTTCCGTATAAACTTGGTCAACGTTAGAGAAGTTTGACTTAGGACAAAACTTAGTGACCTCTCTTGGAATTTGGAATGGAGGGAGCACTTTATATCAGTACGCCAATTTCAAGACTTTTAAACTTTATAGAGGTAGCAAAGCCACCGTGATGCTAGAAATTCGTTTACCATATCGTTCTTGTCGAGAATTTACTATACACTCCAAACATTCTACTGGATCATTCAATTCGCTCAGCAAAAAATTGTTCTCTAAAATGCAAAGAAAGGCCAAATTGTTGGCAAATCTTCTACCGCAATGTAAGCCAGTAGATCAATGAAGAAAATTTTTGCAATATCATTGATAATCTCTTTCATGGTCCTTCAATTCTCCCACAATTTAGGTATTTATTTGAAGTGCATGAAGAGAATAGAGATGCTACATGGAACATGTGATTGTGCTGGTTCAGTTTTCTTGCTAACAAAAGAAGGAGCACAATGAAAAGAAAGGGAATGGATTTTGCAGTACTGTATGAAAAGTTCTCTTTAAAAGCAGATATTTAACCTTCTTCACCCTTGAAAAAACAGGAAGCACAGATCCTGTAGTGAATGCTCTAGATTTCAAAAATTCATACACTACTTTAGGAAAATCATATGGCGCCCTCGTTCTAAAATACCATGTTGCAATGTTTCAAAAATCATCACAAAAATCATATATGTACTTATGTAGTACACCTAAACTTAAGTGTAGCCGCAACAATTCAGTTTGAAATTCATCATTGATGGTGAGATTAAAAAAAAAACGTAAGTGTCACTGTCAGCACATGATGAACAGTGCCAGGTTGACTGCTTGTCTATTTTGTTTCTTGGCATCTAGGATGAATTTCAAACTGAATTATTGCGGCTATACTTAACTTTATGTGTACTACATACATGATTTTTGTGATGATTTTTGAAACATTGCAATATGGTATTTTAGCTAACGAGGGTGCCAGCCCTCCTGGGGACCAAATCTGCACTCACTACTTTAAGTCTTTAACAAACAATAACAACTAAAAATTTTACACCAAAATATTATTAAAGAACTCATGATTGGTTATTTAAATGTTTGTTACCTGTTGACTGTTCCATTGGCATCAACAGAAGTTCCGATATAATTTCTATACAGGACATGTTTGCAAAAGAATAGGTAAGGTTGCTATATAATCAGTCTAATATCTGAAAATAATGATTGATATACTGAGGAAAAGAAGAAAGAAAATTTACATGGGCAACTTCTGACCAGCAAGGACAGTAGGAAGGGATCCGTTAACAAAACGATTGTACGAAACATCCCTGGAGTGTTTATTCCAAAATAGAGAAGAGTCAGATATGCGTAAGATCAGTCTGCACTGGACAAAAGATCATTCAGAAACAGATACATGTTTTACTTAAGAGAGAATTCGAAGCAGATCCTGAAGAATCACAAAAAATAGAACATGACACCAGAGGGAAAACAGAGTAGAAACGTGACACCAGTCCCACTTCACATCCAATGTGTGCAAGTTCCTATCTTCACTATATGCCTAGACCTCAACTGTTTTAAGAAGTTATTCTAACTAGACTCAGTTCGAAATTTGATCTGATTAAAGTAAAGAATTTAGGACGTACAACTCGGCACTACCTATGGTCCACAGGTTATGTATTTTTCAAGAACGTGCATTATTGCATGTGTTTCATTAAGAGGGGTTGGGCCAAGCTTACCAAAGTCTACAAAAAGCAAAAGAAAACAAGGAGTACAGACAAGCAGAAACACGGTAAAGGAAACTCACCCTACTAACACTACAAACTACAGCGTGATAGAGCTAGTAATCTGGTTGAACTTTATTGATGAACTGGAGATAATTGCAATGGCTAAATCTAGAGATAATCAGCAGCGGTAGAGCAGGTTCGCCCTCCCTGGGAGGCTCCGAACGTGCTGGCTCTATTTCTGCTTCACTTCCCTAATCAGCCGGCCCTTTGTTATATCTCCCAATGGCCGGCTGGACACTAACAAACTCACTAACAAACTGGCTCCCAGATCCTAACTTATAGGAAAAGATAACTATGGCCTAAAACTAGCCACTAGAGGCTGGCGCCTTCTTCTTCTTCCTGCTGTATTGCTTCCCAATGAAAGCGTCTACAACACAGCGACTAGCCGGATGGTTGCCTATAACAACAGTGCGGCGCCAAAGGTTACAAGAGGGGTAACTAGAAGGGAGAGGAGATCAAACATCAAATCAGCGGGTTAAGCTAACATGTTTCATCTGTTAACAAGAACTTTACTAACAACCATCTCCTCGCCTCTGCTTTAATCTCCTCCACGAGCTGTATCGACTAAAGCGAGACTCCCTGAAAGATCCGTGCGTTGTCAAAGGTGGTTTTGCCAGGTGGATTTAACATTTATGACATTCATGAACCAGTGCAAACACTTTAGGCAGAAAAGGAAAGGAAGAATAACAACTTACAAAGAAACGTTATGCTGAACAATTTCAGGAGGCAGACGTTCACTGAAGCTGTTTTCACCTATATATCTAATGAGTAAAACTTCATTAGCAAACTGGGAAACTCAAGTATCATGGAAATTGAAGTCATATGCAGGAGAATGGCAAGATTATGTATGAAGTGTTAACGGATCATCTGCAGATACCATAGGCATACATTCTTGATTCTGAGTTCGATGCTAGAGAATATTGCGCAATGCGGCCTATACATATTTGCATCAATACCTCAAAACCTCCTGCTAAATTTCAAGATAAACCTTGAAATGCTGCGTTTATTATCTCTATTTTTGAATTATTTTATGCAAGAACATCTCTAATTTTCAGATTACATGCATGAACTGAAGCTCTTTAAACTACAAAGGTTAGGGGACCGACAATGGTGAGAAGTGTGGGTGTACACCTCCACCACCAAGGCACCAACGTTCCGAGTCCTTTTCAACTCAAATGGGTCCCTATTTCTTTTTATTTACAATGCCTGCTAGTTCTGCCTAGGGTGCTCAAATTTCTTAAACTACAAGATTAACAATATTAACATATTTTTTTAAAAGTGAAAATGACTTCCCATATGTAAAATCTAAAACTAGGAAATGGCCATGTTCACATTTCATATCTATTTCAATAACCAGAAAAAGTGACGGGCAATAATATATCTAGTACTGGAGGAGATTTGAGTTGGTAAATGTTCAGGACTTCTCCTGCCAAGTGCCAACTATCTTGGGGAAACAACATAATGAAATAGGAGACAATAGTTTAAATGCCTACCTAGACGGCTAGACTATTTGGATTCCAAACCTCAGGCAATAGAGATAAACAGAAATATGCAGTAAAACTCGAAAGCCAAAGCTGCTGAATTAAATGGTTATACACTTAGGTTCTTAAATTTTACTGCAACCATTACCACGCTTATGTTAGGCAAAAGTTCTACCCCTAATTCTGTTTCTTAAGGAAGGTGTCATATTAACATATCACGCTTATATCACTCAAGGATTCAAACTCCATCTTACATGAAGCTTGAGTTCTTATATGGAAGCAATAGTCTTAAAGAGCCTGATAAATTGTTCGACGTCAAATCCCTGCAGATGATGTAAAATTGCCTTTCAAAATCATGACAAAATGAATATAAAAAAATGAAATGTTTACTTAACATGATGGACGGCACTTTTTCCATAGCAAGGAAAGTAAATTAGTGTGTAACCGCATAATACTATAGCAAGCTAAGAACACAATAAAATGTCAGTGCCTAGATGGCATATGAAATATTTTACAGCCACCAGTGTCTTCATGAAAAGAGAACTTAAAATTGAAGTAACATTCAAGAATATCCAAGATCTGGCTAACCTAGCTATTAGCAGTAGAAGCTATTGGAAAGGGTATGCATAAAATATGTTTATATCATTTATCTTTTCAAGTTGATGCGATAATTGTAGATAGAAATAATATAAAGACAAACTAAAAAAGTATTCAAACTGCAAAAACATTAAGAATATCAGTCCTATTACAAGCCAGTGTTAATGATATGTATTGGGTTTAGAAGGTGAACATCCATCAGAGAGGAGCCCAGCGGCGACAGTTTGGTGATGGAAAGTGCAATTGAAAGAAGTTGCTAGACAAAGAAGGGAACACAATGAAGGGGAGGCACTAAGCTGAGGGAACACATGAGGGATGAGAGGGAACTTTACTTTGATTATTCATTGCTAGCTAAGTCCCAAAGAGATACATGGTTGCCGCTTAAATAGGCTTCACCCTTGAGAATCGAATAACAAACTCTTATCTCTATAAGCCATTACAAGATAACGAGCAGCTAACCAGTCCTGCATGCACATTAACAACAACAACAAAGCATTTAAGTCCCAAACAAGTTGGGGTAGGCTAGAGTTGAAACCCAGCAGAAGCAATCAAGGTTCAGACACGTGAATAGTTGTTTTCCAAGCACTCCTATCTAAGGCTAAGTCTTTGGGTATATTCCATCCTTTCAAGTCTCCTTTTATTGCCTCTACCCAAGTCAACTTCGGTCTTCCTCTGCCTCTCCACGTTACTATCCTGACTTAGGATTCCACTACGCACTGGTGCCTCTGGAGGTCTCCGTTGGACATGTCCAAACCATCTCAACCGGTGTTGGACAAGCTTTTCTTCAATTGGCGCTACCCCTAATCTATCACGTATATCATCGTTCCGAACTCGATCCCTTCTTGTATGACCGCAAATCCAACGCAACATACGCATTTCCGCGACACTTATCTGTTGAATAGTTCACATTAACAAAACTAACAAATTAAAGCTCCTGCTAACACGCAAGTAGCTAAATAGTTCAATCCTGGAACGAATGACAGGTGCAGCTTGTGCCTGTTTGCTTTAAAGCCCTGCCAGACAGCAATGTCCACCCCAGGCTCACAAAATCAAATGCCTGGGAATTCATGGAGAGCCAGGCAAAGTTGCCTTGGTTCGAAGCAAACAGGCAGCGCCTGTGCTGATGCCTGGCCATGCGGTGCTGTGCAAGCCCAAAGCTCATACCATTACACCACTTATATTATTTAGCATAACAAAATAAACTCATTCTATTCAATCAGAAGGTTTAGAAACTCACAGGTATTCCAGCTTGGGCAAGTTTGGGGGAGTATTGGGAAGTTGGCCTGTGAGCCCACACTTCCTCAGAGATCTGCATAATAAAAAGAAAGCATCCAGTAACTGCATTAATCGCTACTATGCTATAATTCATTAAGAGTATGGTGAAACTTGACATACAACGTTGAAAGGTTTGCCCACTCTCCTATGACATCAAAATAAGAATGGTTGCCACCAAGATCACCAAGCATCCTGAAAGGAAATTCAGATCAAAGATGGCGGTATATGCTACATATTGCTATTACAATAATATTGGTGGCTTCTACTTCTACCAAACAATAATGATGTTTTTCTTCAACAACAGATAAGAATTTCTCCAGATCAGATGACTAACTTCTAAATACATTGACTCCAATATTTACCACAGCAATGAAATTCAAAATAAATGGAGGGGATATTATTTAACAGAAGTAACCATTAGAGTGACTTACAAGACTTCTAGATTGGTCAAATTTGAGAAAATTTTTGGGATAGGTCCTTGAAGTTTCGTCCCATATATACGCCTAGCAAGATCACGGCATTAGATCTCAAAGATTGGAAAGGAAGGAGCTGTTCCTAACAACAACAAACCAAGTGGTTATGCGTACAAGTCTGTGAGACTGGTTAAGTTCTGAATAAATTCTGGAATAAGCCCTTCGACATTATTATCAAATATCCACCTGCATAATCAACCACAAGATTAGTTATTCTTTCTTCAAATTGGCTAAGATAGAAGGTTACTGAGTATATAGAAAACAAAGGGACATAAGGCGCACTTACAGGGACTTTAGATTTCTTAAAAGTGATGATTCATGAGGAAAAGATCCACTGAGATTGTTATTGTTGAAGTGCCTAGCTATATGGAGAGCATTCAATCAGCTATGACTCTATGAGAAGATCAAATATCTTTGCTGACAAATAATTTTGAAATTAAGAAGGCTTGAGTGCTAGCCTAGAAGGGTTAAGTCTTCTCATAAGATATACAATTTATACGTAAGCATCCACTATTGCATCACAGTTCACAGACTAGTTACTTGAATTACACCAGCTAAACTAATACAGCTACAATCTGATCATGGGATATTATAGACACCAGGTCAAGGATGTAGGATATTATTTTATTTGAAATTTGCTAAGCTAATATCACAAAGTTTCACTCTAACTTGAGATAGACAACAACAATTTGCTAAGCAAGTTGAGCCAGGCTAGGCTAGATTTGAGATAGAGAAAGCAGAATAAGCATACATTTTTTAGATAAAGAATCACTTATTGTATTCAGCTTATCAGCTATATATCATGTCTGCAGCTGTTATAGATGCATGGCAGGGATGTAGTGTTGTACTATTGTGGCCCAATCAAGTAGGAAAACTTTAATCATTCTGTTAGCAGTAAGTTAAGTTAATAGCATTCAGCAAGATGGACCATCAATACATACATTCTAGAAATAATACAACAACAATGGCTCAATGAAGAGCTAAATAACATGTACAGGCTTATATTTAGGGGAGCAAGTACGGTTATCACCATGTTTCCAGTTTGGAAAGATTGCCAACTTCTGGGGGTATTGAACCATTCAAGTTGTTATTACTTAAATCCCTACAAAATGAAATAGGAGGCGACTTACAATCATATTGAAATTTCTATTCTCACAAGAGAATGCATAGAACCATATTGACAATCAAGGGTAGGGGGGAAAAGCAGGGTGATAATAAAGCTGGTAGAGCTTAAAAATGGTAGCCTTAGGTCCAAAACAAGTGTTATAATTGAAAGTGCATTTGACCAGCAAATACTTGTCAGTTTGGTTGTCCGAGGCAACACTTTCCACGAAATAGCCCTACTCATTGCTTCTCAGTAGAATGGCAGTGGTGTTATACTGTTGGAGAATCTATGGTACAATTCGTAGGAGCAAAGTACGTTGCTCCAATAGAGCTAAAATGACAACTAAATTAGGATAGGATGGAGTCATGGTAGACAAGCTTTCTGTCATGTATACTAACAGTTTGGTAGGATGAGATCAGGTAGTTTTTCAATTAGATGCTATGTATTACATGGATATCTGAGATACCAAAATACTAAAAAGTACCAAAGCTAACAATGACCATAGGTACATTCATGTCTGGTATATTCCTCTGGGCAGTAGAACACTGGATGTTAGCACAAGTATACAAGTCCATATTTTCATGAAAATCTTAGTTATAGGCCTACTCTTTTTAAGTAAACTCGGATATATTCTGAAGTAGTTTGTTGTGGTGCAATTTCAAGCTGCAGAGAGGGTAGTCATTAGTCATTACTTCAACAAACCATTTTAATCTAACATTAAGCTCACTAAAGCATTTGCAATTGTACAGCATGAACCATCGATTCAAAAACTCACAGAGAGACAAGCTCTGTCAAATTGAAGAGAGCCAGCGGGATCTCCGTGATATTCCTGTACCCAGTCACATTCCTGCACCATCCGGAGATTCCAGACCCACACATCAATCCCAGGTACACATAGGCATCAGCATCAAATGGGAGAAAGAGTGAAGACGACGCACAGGCCCGTGATCCGGCACCGGCTGAAGGTGGGGCAATTGCAGTCGATAGACGCGTTTATTTCGAACGACCCGGACCAGACGCGCTTCATGCACGGGTTCTCCGCCGCCGCCTCCCCCTCCAGTCGCCACTGCCGGAACACAGCGTGCAGGGCCTCCGCTGCAGGAACGCGAGATCCACGAGTTACTAGCTGCCAACTTTCTCGTCGCCATTACACAACTTCAGACACCGCAGAAGGAGCGAGAAATCGATACCATCGGAGGGATCGGTGGGCGGGAAGGGCTGTTGGCCCTGCGCCGCGCCCAGGGTGAGGAGCGCGAGGACGAGGAGAAAGACGGCGACGAAAGCGGGAGCGGAACGAGCCATGGGGGGCGGCGTGGGGGCGGCGGCCGCAGGCGGGAGTTGACTTGTGCGCGCAGGAGGAGGTTGGAGGGGTGGTGGGAGGAGCACAGCATTGGGTTGCTGCTGCTAGTAGTACTTGCTAGCCGAGCGGGAGGGCTGGGTCTCTCTGCCTCTGGGGTTTGACCGCGTGATCATGTGCGCCCGCGGAGACGAGGTCGTGAGGGTGCAGGTGGAGTTGGCGCGACCGCGTCGGGGAGTGGGAGGCGGAAGGATCTGGTCGGCGGCGGGAGATGCGGCGGGGCGGCGGCGCCGGTTTCGAAGTTCTGGCCGATGCGAAATGGCAGATGTGTGAGTACGAATCGCCGTACAAGAGGACAGAGGAATCGCCGTACAAAATAAGCCCTTGTTTAGTTAAAATTTGGATTTTTGAAACAGAGGACTCCAAACATTGACTCATTAGGCTTAAAACGTTCGTCTCGTAATTTCCCATCAAACTGTGTAACATAAATAAATGAACAAATGGTGTGGTTATTAAACTAAACACGGCGTAAATGAACAAATGGTGTGGTTATTAAACTAAATACTCCGTGATCTTCGGGGAAAAAACTCCTCAAGTCATAAGTCATTTAAATTTCTACCTTTGTGTCAGAAACATACCGTCCTAGCAATTTTTTTTCTTAACAAAACATGTCATTTCACATTCAAATTTTCAAACACCTGACACCACATCATTATTATAAAACATTTGGCACTTTTGGTTTTGCCCCTACAAAAATACTATACAAATGTTCTAGAAACACTTAAGTTTGGATCTTGCAATTGAATTCATTCAGATAAATTATAATTCATGCACATATTAATTAAACTAATATGGTTATATATGAAATATATTGTATACTATTATTAGCTATGCAAACGAGATGTTTATATGTTGCATTTCTACTATAGAAAAGTAAGTTGAAGAGCATGCCGGCAAAATATTCGGTGCAAACCACATCTTCGGTGTAATCATAAAAATCCTTTGCAAAACCATACTTAGGAGTTTTCAAAAAAAATGAAACTATGCACACCAATAGCGCATATGTAGATGTGCATTGTCACTGAAATTTGTTATTTTCATTTTTGCAAAACGAGTTTGAATCTCAAATTTTGTGACAATGCAGACAATGCACATCTACAGATGCGCTATTGGTGTGCATAGTTTTAATCTTTTTGAAAACTTCTAAGTATGGTTTTAATGTGGTTTTCATTGATTGCACCAAGGATGTGGTTTGCACTAGATATTTTGCCAAGTTGCGGAGTAGAAATGTAACACGGTGATCTATAAAATCAATTTTTATCTCACACCCTATGAATTTGAGATGGGCTTATATGTGAACTTTGTAAAATTATGGAATCTCAAATTCTAAGCAAATAGTCTAATCCATTAAATAGATTTTAGTTCCTCCAAAATAAAGGGATCCAAACGGACCTTATAGAATTTTGATAAGGACACAGCCTTGATTCATCTCCTTGGTCATGGTATGTTGTTGAAATTGGTCATGCAGATTCGAACGTTAGGTTGTACTAGTACTGCTACAATTCAATTTACTTTCCACATGACATGTCTACTACAGAGGAGGATACATAGCAACAGAAAATAGCATGATTCTGGATACATGAATAGGTCGCCTGTTTGGCTGATATTAAAGCCGGCTGATAAGTCGGCTGAAACTGTTTTGTTGTGAGAGAAAAATACCGTAGACTAGCTGATAAGCCGGCTGATAAGTTCAAGCGGACAAAACATCCGAGAAGTTCGGACATTTGCTCTTACAGTCTTGAGACAAGTCAGGCATCGAAAGCTGATTCAGGCAAGATCCTTCCTAAAGAAGAAGGTCAGGAATAGCAGCAGGGTCAAGCTCATAAAAGCCATGGAGCTTGCCATCATTCTCTTTTGTCAGGCGGAATGATGGTATCCGATGAGAAAATCTCAGGTTCTCTTTCCTTCTTATCTCCAGTGCTCCCTACTGCACATCAGGCTTGAACACAGTGGTGGTCATCGACTTTGGTCAGGAAAGCAAACAGAGTGGTGGCTTCAGTACACATCTTGATCTCGCCAATGGCATAGTGGGCAGGACGATCTTTACTGGAAGGAACCCAGTCGGGTGTCAGGAACATGTTTGGCAGCTTGAGAGTTAGCGACAACAACATCATCATTATACATTTTATCAGCAGTGGAATTAGCATCAGAAAGTGAATTGTCCTTACTTTGCCTCTTATTGATGCAAGAGTCCCTCCTGCGGCCACTGTCAGCACAATCATCATGCTTCCTCTTGCCTAACATCTGAAGATTGCATGACCCTGCAGCATTTGGCACTGTAGATGTATCTTCTCTACCAAAGTTCTGGTTGACAACAACATCAGTACATGTGGAATGCACTCTTGGTTCGGAATCCATGCTCCCTCCTGTAGAACGAAGCTCAGTGTACTGTATCAATTGATCAGGGACACCGCGTTGTTGACATGAAACCAATTTTAGTGAAACTTGAGAATTATCAGGTGCAACTGATAGGAATCTCGAGGGCACAGCCTGCTCACTCAACTTAAACGCAAAGAAATTTTTGCCACAGTCATCACAGATGGCCAAAAAGTTCCGCTGGTAGTAGACAAATTGCTTCTGAGAGTGTGGACATACGGTCCAGAAAACAATTGCACAATCATATGGTTGTACATGTCTAGCCCCCCACTTCTTTTGTCTAAGGACGTCGGGTCCGAGAGAAGCAGGACCCCGGCTACGGAGTTCGTAGCTGCGATCCGTGGTAACGGGACGAGGTTTTTTCCCTCGGCTCCTAGTCGGTTCAGAGGAAGAAGAAGAGAGATTAGATACTAATTCTTGCTTAATTATTAACCATCCTAAAAATTCTCATATATATTCGGCACTACAAATTGGAGCTAATTGCTCCTAATTCTAAGACTTTGATCGCCTGTTATTTTCTTCTAGCCACTTGCCATTTCTTCCTGATCTGCATGCCTGGTGACCACGCCCATATCTTCAGCTGGCGCGCCTGCCTGCATGGTGACCGCGCCCAAATCCTCAGTGGCTCTACGGCCATCCCGGGCGTGCCGTTTCCTTGTATAGGCGTGGCCCCACATGACATCTCTCCCCCCCCCCTCGACTAGCAGCTCGTCCTCGAGCTGGAACTCAGAGTACTTGTGGAGGAAGGAGTCCACATCTTCCCAGGTTGCAGAGGCCGCGGTTTCTCCCTTCCATTGGATGAGCACTTGTCGAACGCCATGAGCCAAGCGGATCAAGACGCCCATTCGGGCTCCAAGCGATGGCGTTGTTGTGGATGACCGGAAGAGGTGGTGGTGTAGTGGTGGCGGATCACCGATGAACTTCTTGAGGAGGCCGATGTGGAAGGACGCGTGCGCGACCTAGTGTGCGGAGGCAAGGTGAGGCGACGGCAACCTCATTGATGAGCTCGGTGACAGTGATACGGCCCAAGAAGTGAGGCTTCAGCTTCCCCCGTGGTCGCTGGGGCGTGAGGCGGCCGGGCGATGGCGTGAAGCGGAGTAGAACCGGCCGCCCACCGTGAGGAGACTTCTTTGGTGCAATTGTTGTCGTAGTGCGACCGACCGCCTAGGCTTGTTCAAGCCGGTAGCGGACGTCCTCTAGAAACTCGTAGCAGTCTGCCATGCTCTTGGCGACGGCAGCGACACGAGTCTCGCCCGGCTCATAGGACCGAATGGTAGGCGGGTCCCGGCCGTAGACCACCCGGAACGGCGTGTCGTGGAGCGAAGTTTGATAGGCCGTGTTGTAGATGTATTCCGCCCACGGCAGCCAGCGAAGCCACTGACGGGGCCGGTCGCCGGTGAAGCATAGGTACATGACAATGACGCGGTTGGCTGCCTCTGTCTGGCCATCCGATTATGGATGAAAAGCCGTTGTCATGTGTAGCTTGAAGCCCATGAGGCGCATCAGCTCCCTCTAGAACTTGGAAGTGAACACCGGATCACGGTCGGACACCATCGATTGAGGCATGCCGTGGAGTTGAACGATGTCGGTGAAGAAAGCCTGGGCCACAGACTCTACAGAATACGGGTGAGCCAAGGGAATGAAGTGGCAATACATGCTGAAGCGATCAACCACCGTCAGGATGACAGATTTCCCCCAATGCGCGGCAGCGCCTCCACGAAGTCCAGACCGATGTCGATCCAGACCGCCTTCGGGACCGGCAGCGGCATGAGCAGGCCAGCCGGATGAAGATGTTCCGATTTGTATCGCTGGCGGGTGGAGCATGCTCGGACGTAGTCCTGGACCATGCGGCGCATGTTGGGGAACTAGAAGTCGCGGCGGAGGCGGTGCACGGTGCGCTGCACACCCTCATGGCCGTCCTTGTGCACGGCGGTCATGATTTCCGGCAGTAGTGGTGACACCGGTGGAACGTAGAGGCGGGAATCATAGGCCACCATGCCATCGATGAGGGACCACGGCACCGCCCGGGTGCCTGCAGTGATCTCGTCCCTGATGGCGACGAGGGCCGAATCGGTGTCCTGAGCCTGGCGGAGGCGCTCGATGTAGTCGAACCAAGGCGCGGAGATGGCGAGGACAGTGCCCTCTTCAGTGTCGCGGCGTGAGAGGGCGTCGGCCACCGTGTTCGTAGCGCTAGGCTTGTACTCAACGGTGAAGTTGAACCCGAGGAGCTTGCCGACCCAATGATGTTGTGGGATCGTCGCGAGGCGCTGGTCGAGGAGAAATTTGAGGTTGTAGTGGTCCGTGTGCACCAGGAAGCGGCGTCCCCAGAGATACGGACGACAATGATGGATGGCGTGGACGAGGTCGATCAGTTCCCTTTCGTAGGCGGCGAGGGAACGGTGTCGCGGCGCGATGGGCCGGCTGAAGTAGGCGATCGAGTGTTTCTCCTGGATGAGCACTGCCCCAAAACCGTGGGTCGACGCATCGCACTCGACAACGAATGGCCTATCGAAGTTCGGTAGGGACAGAACCGGAGGTGAGGTGACAGCGGTTTTGAGGGCCTGGAATGCCACGGTGGCATCGGGGGTCCAGCGGAACCCCTCCTTCTTTAACAACGCTATGAGGGGAGCCGCAATGGTGCCGTAGTCATGGACGAACTTGCGGTAGTACCCCGCCAAGCCAAGGAAGCCCCATACTGCATGCGCCGAGCGTGGCTGGGGCCAGTCACGGACCGCCTGCACCTTGGCGGGATCCATGGCGATGCCGGCATCGATGATGACGTGCCCCAGGTAGGAGATGGAGGTGACCCCAAAAGCGCACTTGGAACGCTTGACGAAGAGCCGGTGCTGCTGCAACACGGTGAGGACGGCACGGAGGTGCCGAAGGTGATCCGCCCAAGATAAGTTGTAGATGAGGATGTCATAAAAAAACACGAGCACAAACCGGTGAAGGAAAGGGCGCAGGATGTCGTTCATTAGCGCTTAGAACATGGCCGGAGCGTTGCACAGCCCGAACAGCATCACCAGAAACTCGTACAGCCGTCGTGTGTGCGGAATGCCGTCTTGGCGATGTCGGTGGGGCACATGCGGACCTGGTGGTAGCCCGAGCGGAGGTCCAGCTTGGTGAAGAACTTGGCACCGTGGAGTTCGTCCAGCAACTCATCAACCACCGGGATGGGGAAAGCATCCTTGACGATGATCGCGTTCAAGGCGCGGTAATCGACGCAGAAACACCACGACCCGTCGGCCTTCTTGACAAGGAGGACCGGGGAAGAGAAGGCCGAGTAGCTCCGGCGTATGAGCCCATGGTCCAGCATGGCGGCGCATTACCACTCTAGCTCGTCCTTGTGCGTCACCGGGTACCGGTAGGGGCGGACCGCCACGGGCTATGATCCGGGCAGGAGGGTGATGTTGTGGTCTCGACTGCGGGGAGGAGGCAGCCCGTGGGGCTCGGCGAAGACGTCGGAGAAGGAGTCGAGGAGCTCGTCCAGCAAGGTGGCGCTGGCAGTAGTTGCGCGGAGGCCGGGTGCGTTAGGGCCTTCCATCCCGTGCCAGCAGACGTCACGCGCATGTCGCTTGAATGTCATCGTCCGGGCGTGGAAATCCCAGAGGATCGGCCCCAGCGACGCGAGCCACTGCGTGCCGAGGACCACGTCGTAGCTGGCGAGAGGCATGACAAACAGGTCTGCGGTGAAGGTGTCGCCGCTGATGGTGAGCGCGGCCTGGCGGATGATGCCCAGGCAGGAGAAGCGCTTGCCATTGGCCACCGTGGCCGTCAGGTGAGGACGGTGCTGCAGAGGAAGTTGTGTGCGCTGTGCGGCTGCCTCAGAGATGAAATTGTGGGTCGATCCGGAGTCAAGGAGTGCGATGAGAGACGTGTCGCCTAGCGCGACCTAGATTTGCATCGTGTCGCTGAAGTGGACGCCGGCGATGGCATGGAGCGAGAAGTGGGGGCTCGTCTCGGTGGCGCCCTCTTCAACGTCCTCGTCGTCCTCCACAACGCCCTCCAGCAAGAAAAGGTGCTTGCAGACCCGATTGTGCCCCTGGTCGAACTTCTCGTCGCAATTGTAGCAGAGGCCCAAGCGACGGCGTTCCTCCTGCTCGGCCTGGGTGAGGCGTTTGACCAGCCGACCCTCCACGGTGACTGTGGCCGGGGCGGTCGAGTTGTTCACGGGCGTCGGTAAGAGTGCTCGGGGCGCCGCGCGAGGTGGAGGCGCCGCGTACTGCTCCCGTAGCTCCGGCGAGGGACTGCGGATTATGCACCTCGACGTCGAAGCTGAGCGGCGGTTGGAGGCCCGCGGTGAAGAGTTGGACCCGTTGTTCCTCGTCCAGGCGGCCCGCGCGACGGAGGAGCGCTTGGAAGCGATCCTGGTACTCTGCGACGGTGCTCGTGCGCTTGCACGCCACCAATTCGCCGAGCGGGTTCGAGCGCAGAGGAGGTCCGTAGCGTAGGTGCAGCAGGTCCTTGAAGCGGCGCCACGATGGAATTCCCTCGTCCTGCTGTATCTGGATGTACCACATTTGGGCACCTTCCTCCAAATTGTAGGAGGCCATCCAAACCTCCTCCTCCTCCATGATGCCCTGGTGGTGGAAGTAGGATTCACAGCGGTTAATGAAGATGAGCGGATCAGATTTGCCGTCATACCGCAAAAAATCCAATTTCTGGAACCGTGGCGGCCGGTCCTGGTGGTGCTCCCCGGTGGCGGACTTGTTGCTAGAGGAAGACGACGTCGGCTGGGCAGCGTTCAGGCGTTGGATCGCCTGAGAGTTGGCATCGACTCATGCCTGCAGAGACTTGAGGGTGGCGGCCAGGGCGTCCAGAGTAGCCTATAGGGCGGCCTCCCGGTCTCCCATGATAGCGGCTTGGTGAGGGGTGGGCGGGGCGGAAGTAGCTCGAAGCGGCGGCGGAGGCGAGGATGATCGGCTAGGCGAGGAAGGCCTGGATCGTGATACCAGGTTGTCAAGAACGTCGGGTCCGAGAGAAGCAGGACCCCAGCTACGGAGTTCGTAGCCGCGATCCGTGATAACGGGGCGAGGTTTTTCCCCTCAGCTCCCAGTCGGTTCAGAGGAAGAAGAAGAGAGATTATGTACTAATTCTTGCTTGATTATTAACCATCCTGGGTATTCTCATATATAGGCCATTCGGCACTACAAATTGGAGCTAATTGCTCCTAATTCTAAGGCCTTGATCGGCTGTTATTTCCTTCTAGTCACTTGGCATTTCTTCCTGATCTGCATGCCTGGTGGCCACGCCCATATCTTCAGCTGGCGCGCCTGCCTACATGGTGACCGCGCCCAAATCCTCAGTGGCTCTGCGGCCACCCCGGGCGCGCCGTTTTCTTGTATAGGCGTGGCCCCACATGACATCTTTTTCCAAGAGTTATGTCTGATAGCCCAACAGTCTGTCGTTTGATGTCATAGCGAGATCGCTTCACATGATCAGACAATATCATCTGAGCTTCTGAAACCAACTTGAAAGCAGATTCAGCACAAGGCATAGTATTTTTGTTGGGATGAAGCCAGAATGCAAGTTCATCATATTGCTTCCTTATCACAGTGTCATCCGCTGTTACCTGTACTTGAAGGATACCATACCAGTCCAACTGTCTGTTGATCTTTGCCTCAGCCGCACAGTACACTTTGTAGACAGTTAACAACTGGGATAGATTCTCAAGCTCTGGATAAAGCCTTTGAGCCTGAAGTGCAACCCTTTGGGCACCAGAAAAATCTCTTTTCTCCAACTTCTTTAAAGCAATTCTTCTAGCCCTTACGGCTTCTTCTCTATTGCATTCCATCACGTTGTCTTGCAATTTATCCCAACAACTTTCTCATTTATGCAATAATCAGGTGCTGCATGTATAAAAAGAATAATGTTGTTGGTAACAGAAATATGCGCCTCTTACAAAAGCTATAGATGAACCTGACAATTACAAAAGGATACTACTATCATGGATATATAACAACATTAATCACACACATGAATCAAGAATTCAGAGTAGATGAAAATACATTTAAGTTTACTACCAGCAAAATTTGACATGACATAGCAGACGAAAGCAATAAAGCACAAACAACACTTCAGGAGTAAGCCCTGTAACCATGGCATTTCAGTGGACTTGAGCTAGCCAGATATAACCTAAAGGACGTACCCAGTGCAGAGAGCTCCCGTTCTGTGCGGGGTCTGGGGAAGGGTGTTAGTGGCAAGCCTTATCCTCGCCTGTGCAATGCGAGGAGACCGCGACTCGAACCCGGGACTTTTCGGTCACAGGCGGTAAGACTCTACCGCTTGCACCAAGCCCGCCCTTCCAGATATAACCTAAAATGGTAACTAAATCTTGAACTGACTGTGCCATTAGCCCATTACTTGTTTCTTGCAATGATTTGATCCAAGTTCGTTTACACTTCTATCAACAAAAAAGGTATGATTTACTCACCATTTCTTGGCTAATCAAGTTAGCCAGCTCCGATGCAGGTACTGTTGAATACGAATAGTTGCAGGTGACAGATGCGCAAAAAAGTTACATATCACACAAACCATAGTAAACAGTCTTCGATTTGTCCATCCTATACACAGACATAAAACACAATAAGAACAGGTACATGAAACAGAGATCTGAAGCATCAATGTCTTGTATCAGGTAAAGACTTATCAGTAGTGGGCGCCTAGCCAAATCCAGCAACCGCAACTCTTCCACCTCTTCACAATCGACTAAAATATACACAGCATGTTAAATGTACTAGATGATACCCCGCGCGTTGCTATGGTAATTTTGTAGCGCTACAAAAGAGAATGGTTCATGATTTGAGAAATAGTGAAGTCATGATACACAGGAATGTTTATTTGAATCTTGGAGGGAACCTAACGAATTGTATTTCATGATAAAAAAAGTCAGGAATAATGTACATTCCAAAGTTGTATGAAGCTGGTGATTGCCAAAATAATTCACTGGTAAATTTATCTTCCACTTAAACAATAGTAGTTGGTGCTACTGATGGTGTTATGTATATGTACCTAAGCAAAATCTTAATTCAGCCGGGCTCTTAAACATTGTCAGTGAGATGTGATGATCATGTGAATTTTGCACCGACGTGATATTTAACTGGAGAAAAAGAAAGTTTTTCCAGTAAATGTTTATTTCCTGGAAATTGATTAATGGATTAAAGAAAATAGAAAAAGCAATTTTCCCTGTGGGTAAAATTCAAGGAAAAGAGAATTTTTCCATAGCCAAAGAAATTGTTTATTCTCCAGTTAATTTGTACCAACGTAATATTTAATTGAAGAAAAAGAAAGTTTTTCCGTTGCTAAAGAAATTGTTGATTCACCAGTTATTTTGAACCAATGTGGTATTTAATTAGAGAAAAAGAGTTTTGATTTGATTATGATGTTGTTATTTTCTGACCAACGTTGTTAATAATAATATCATAATGTTAATGATTTATGCATTAATTCTACTTCTGTCCAACGGTGATGTAGAATTAGTGTATAAGAACAGATGTTAATTTTAATGATTTATGCATTAATTCTACTTCTACCCAACGGTGATGTAGAATTAGTGTGTAAGAACATTTGTGAAAGTTAATGATTTATGCATTAATTTTATTTCTGCCCAACGGTGATGTAGAGTTAGTGTATAAGAATAATTGTATGTTTTGATTTTGATCAACTTTGGAATCAAGTAATGCAAATGGTGTTATTTTTATGATAAGAAAAGTTTTGACCTAGTTTTCATCTTGTCTAAGGTGGACTGGGTAGTCACCTCACCGTGTTTCACTGAGTTTGTGGCACCAGTGAGGGAGACAAAAAAAAGAATGATGCCACTTGGGCAACTAAAGAGAGAGATTTTGAATCCTAAAAGATAGTCCTATGACTTTTGTGCATAGGAAGTGGGTCACTACCAACAAGAAATGTTTTGGCTGTGATAAAGAACATGATTGAACCTGCAATTGTGGGCTCAATTCCAGAGTGTGACACAGTCACCGAGTACCTCAATAGAATAAAGAGTCAGTTCACTGGCTCTTCAAAGACATATGCTACTCAGCTGATAAAGCAGCTGGTGATAGAGTGTTACTTTGTAAATGGTGGCATAAGAGAGCTCACGATGTGTTGTTGAAATTATGGCACTATCGTTTAGGCCATATTCGAGGGGGAGAATAGAAAGACAAGTTAAGAATGATATTCTTCCTCCATTAGAGCTCTCAGATTAAGAACAATGCAGGGAATGCATAAAAGGAAAGTATGTAAAGAAGATTAAGAAAGATGATAAACGAAGCGCAGGAATTTTATAGATTATTCACACAGACATCTGTGGTCAACTTTCCTGTAAAGAGTGTGGATGGTTATGATCCATTCATAACATTCACAGATGATTACTCCCATTATGGCTATATTTATCCAATCAAAGAAAGAAAAGATGTATTGGATAAATTTAAGATATTAAATATTAAGATAGTCAGGTCTGACCGTGGGGGAGTACTACGGTCGACATACCCTAAAAGAATGACATAGTAGCCCAGTATTCTACACCGGGCGAACCTCAGCAGAATAGAGTAGCTAAAAGAATCAATCGCACCCTGATGGATATGGTGGGCAATATGATAAGTTACTCCACCTTACAGTTGAGCCTGTGGATGGAGGCGTTAAAACCGACATTCATATTCTCAATAGAGTACTAAGTAAGTTGGTGCCCAAAACACCCTATGAGTTGTGAACAGAAATAGTACCCTCACTAAACCACTTGCGTGTGTGTGGGGGGTCCTGCTGAGGCTAAAGTATTTAACCCAAAATAGTAAGTTGCCATTTGTTTGGCTACCTAGAAAAGTCAAAAGGTTTTCGTTTCTACTGTCCAGAGAGACATACAAAGTTTGTAGAAACGAGACACGCTGTCTTCCTAGAGGATGAACTGATGAGGGGGAGCATGGTAGCTCAAGAAATTGACCTTGAAGTGAAGCGGGTGTATGCGCCCACTCCAATGATTCATGAGCCAATTTTCTCACTACCTGTTGTCGCTGCACCGATAGTGCAAGATACTATGGTGTCAGCACCTGTTGTTATCCCACCTGTGGCAACAATGAATGACGATGAGGAACTTGATCTTCAGGATTCTATAGAACCTATTGCCACACATGAGGGGGAGCAACAACAGCCTCAAACAGAAGATGTGCCAAATGTGGAGGCCCCTAGAAGGTCTCAAAGAGTTAGAAAATTAGCTATTCCTGCTGATTATGAAGTGTACAACACTGAGAAATTTCAAATGGAGGATGATCCCACCTCATTTGAAGAAGCCATGAGAAGTGATCATTCATCAAAGTGGCTTGAGGCCATGGAAGATGAAATGAAATCAATGAATAACAATAAAGTTTGGGACTTGAAAATAATTCCTAAAGGAGCCAAAACAGTAGGCTATAAATGGGTCTACAGAACAAAACTTGGCTCTCAAGGGAATATAGAGAAATATAAAGCGCGACTTGTGGCAAAAGGCTATATGCAAAGAGAAGAGATTGATTACAATGAGACCTTTTCTCCAGTCTCATGTAAAGTTTCCTTCAGAATCATAATGGCATTAGTGGCACATTACGATTGAGAATTACATCAAATGGATGTAAAGATGACATTTCTCAACGGAGACTTGGAGGAAAATGTTTACATGGCACAATCGAAAGGTTTTGTCATGGAAGGAAAAGAATGAATGTGATGCCGCCTAAAGAAATCCATTTATGGATTAAAACATGCTTCAAGACAGTGGCACTTGAAGTTTGATCAGACGATAAAGAATTTTGGGTTTTAAAGAGAATGTAGAGGACAATTGTGTTTATACAATTTAAAGAAAATGTAGAGGACAATTGTGTCTATACAAAGTTTAAGAATAGGAAGTTTATCTTCCTTGTCCTATAAGTGGATGATATCTTACTTGCTAGTAGTGATGTCAGTCTACTACAAGAGACAAAGAAGTTTTGTCCTCAAAATTTGATATGAAAATCTTGGTGAACCTTCGTTCGTTCTAGGGATCGAGATTCACCGAGATAGAAGAAAAAGGGTATAAGAACTATCACAAAAGGCATACATGAAAAAGATCTTAAAGAAATTCAGTATCCACAAATGTAGTCCCTCACCTGCTCCTATAGTCAAGGGCGACAGATATGGGGATTTTCAATGCCCTAGGAACCAATATGAGCTCAATCGATAAAGTAAAAGTGGTTCCATATGCTTCAGCTGTCGAAAGGTTGCAACATGCTCAAGTATGTACGCGCCCTGACTTGGCATTTGTTACCGGGTTTTACTTGGCAGATTCCAGAGCAATTTTGGAATATAACACTAAAATTAGTAAAGAAAGTCTTGCATTATTTGCAAGGAACGAAAGGCCTCATGATGACATATAGAAGATATGATTCATTTCACATAGTGGGATATTCAGATTCTGATTATGCGAGAGTGAATACATATCCAGACGTGAATTTTCTATCATCTCGCAAAGGAGAGCTATTTCATGGAGAAGCTCAAAGCACACTGTCACTACATCATCCACAATGTATGACGGTTTGTAGCGTGTTATGAGGCAACGGGCAGGTGAACTGGCTAAAGAAGTTCATACCCGGTTTGAAGGTGGTTGACGACATCTATAGACCACTAAAGTTATATTGCGATTATAATCTGGCAGTACAGTATGCTCACAACATAAGTCAAGTGGTGCTGCCAAACACATTGACATAGAGTATTATGTTGTGAAAGATAAAGTCCGGGATCAAGTCATAAGTCTTGAGCATATAAGTACAGAAAGGATGCTCGTGGATCCGCTTACAAAAAGCTTACCACCCAACATGTTCAGAGAATATGGTGTTCAGAGAACATGTAGCTAGCATGGGTTTAAGGGAAGCCTAAAATTCCTGGACAAAAGAAGGCCCAAAGATTAGTATCTATTTCATAACAGAGTAGTGTGTTGTAGCTGTTAAATCTATCGACAATGGACCGGGACGATGAGACATGCTCTATGCGCTAATCTATAATGGAATGAACAAAAGTAAATGATATGAAATTGAAAGATGGAATGAGATAAAGGGGGAGAATGTTAGTTGATCTCCACCAATAGGCCCCGCTGACCTATTGGGCCCTGCCTCTGCTCACGATCGAGGCCCAACCCCTTCGGTGGTTGGTGGATCCCTGCGCTACGTACACATATATATAGATGAGTGGGATGCGGGCTCGGGTCACGAGGTTGGCTGGGCCTCGCCATCCCGTTGAGGCCTAATCGATCTAAAGCGTGGATGCCGGAATGTGTCCCACCAGTAGACGCTGAGTGGCGGACCGAGTCTCTGATGTCTGCTTGGACATCACCTGTCGACTCGGCGACGGCTGTAGGCGAGTGGCGAGGAGGTCGCCTCAGTGGCAAGAGGAGGCGACGCCTTCCTACATCTCTGGTCACCACGGGGGACACATCCTGTACCATTGTTAGGTCGATGATTGCCTATCCTTTAGATCGGTTTAGGGTTTCGTGAGGGATGGCGGCTCCAGTCAACCTCGTGACCCGAGCCCAGTTCCCCACTCCTCTATATATATGTGTTGTGCGACAGGGGCCCACCAACCAGTTAGGGTTGGGCTTCCCCGATCAGGGAGCAGAGGTAAGGGCCCAATAGGCCGTTGAGCCTATTGGTAGAGATCAACTAACACTGAAGCATCAATGTCTTGTATCAGGTAAAGACTTATCAGTAGTGGGCGCCTAGCCAAATCCAGCAACTCCTGCAGCAACTGCAACTCTTCCACCTCTTCACGATCGACTAAAATATACACAGCATGTTAAATATACTAGATGATACCCTGCGCGTTGCTATGGTAATTTTGTAGCGCTACAAAAGAGAATGGTTCATGGTTTGAGAAATAGTGCAGTCATGATACACACGAATGTTTATTTGAATCTTGGAGGAACCTAACGAATTGTATTTCATGATAAAAAAAAGTCAGGAATAATGTACATTCCAAAGTTGTATGAAGCTGGTGATTGCCAAAATAATTCACTGGTAAATTTATCTTCCACTTAAACAATAGTAGTTGGTGCTACTGATGGTGTTATGTATATGTACCTAAGCAAGATCTTAATTCAGCCGAGCTCTTAAACATTGTCAGTGAGATGTGATGATCATGTGAATTTTGCATATCTGTTGCATTCTTCAGACCAAGATAAATAAACTGAAATCGTTCATGTACACAATGCTCATCATAACGAAGAAGTGACCAAAAAACTGATCTCAACTAAGACTTTACACATACTATGATCCAATGCAGGATTCCAGGTTCACGAATGACAAAGAAACTGGAAGTGACCGCAGGCTACAATATAAAATAATTTCCAGATAAGCGGCAGCATATATATGGGAAAGCAAACAGACTAATATGATCAAACCATCACTGTGAACTTGTCACACCGCGTTGAGGGAGGGAACACTGCCCTGCCACCGCAGACCGCATCTACCTATCGGCGTCGTCCACGATCTTGTTGAGGACGGGATTTTTTTAACACTTTTTTTTAAATTATTTTTAAATATAACACTGTTTAATTTTTTTTTTCAAAACTAACACTTTTGGCTGCGCCTATTCGCATGGCGCAGCGAAATCACGTTGTCGCGCCATGCATGGGGGCGCGATAGGAGCGGTGACGTGGCAGTGACGCGCCACGCCGCATAGCGCGGCAAGAGCGCAGGACGTGATTTGACGCATGACGCTGACAGCGAGCAGACTAGTCCTGCTTGTAGTTGGGCAGGTTGGGGCTGCTCTTGCATCCTGCTGTCTGCTATAGTGCCGCCCGCTAGCTAGCACAAGAGAACCATCGTACGTACAGCTGTACGGAGACTTTCTTTAGGACTAGAAATTTGCATGCGGGACACTGTGGCAGGACGTGATTTGACGCATGACGCTGACAGCGAGCAGAGGTTAGGGGCTAAGGAGCTCGGACTTTACACTACACCACAACACCATATCACCGTCAGACATCTAACGCTAAAACTTTTTTTATCGATGGATGATCTGACGCTAAAGATAGCTCACGGACCATCTGACGCTAAATCCACATTTAGCGATCCAATGTCTGTCGCTATAGGTATTCATTTTTAACGTTTAACGGTCTGTCGCTAATATCATGTACACCGTCAGTCAGTCTGACGCCAAAAATAAATGGGCCCCACCTAGCTCACGCACCCACTTCTCGCGCGCCCAGCTCCCACAAGTCAGAAACCCTAGACCCTTTTGTTCCCCCAAATCCCAAATCCGCTCGCTCGCCTCGCCGCGCCCCCAAGCTCCCACTCGCTCGCCCCCTCTTTCGGTCGCGCTCTAGCTTGACGCCAGGCGGCGTCGGTGTGGCCTTCGTTGCCGCGCGCTCAGGCCAGCTCGGTCCTCGCTCTCTCCATGGTGCAGCCCCTATGGACGAGATTTGCACCGGTCGGAGCTCGCCCTCTGTCTGTTTTCTCTCGTGTGTGTGTTTGATCAGCACCTCAGATCCCGCCCGCCCATCCCCGCGTCGTCACTGGAGCAAGCCACGGCAGAGCACGCCGCCACAGAGCACGCGACGGTGGAGGACGCGCTTCAAAGCGATCGTGCCATTGCATCACCGCTTCTTTTCTGGTAAGCAAGTTGTTGGATCGATTGCCTTTACAAAGTGAGTTCCGTTCTATAGGATCTATTTATTGTCCCGAGCAATCAAATCGAGATTTTTTTTTTTTCTTGAGCTGTCCATCCATCGGTTTGTTGTGGATTTGTGTGCTCCGGTGTCAGATTGTCGCCGAGATGTAATCGTAATCGAAGTTTGGGCACCGATTCAGCTTTTGTTCATGGTAGTTTAGGGTTCACTATTATGTACTCCGTAGTTGATTTTTGGTGCAAATCTACATTATGACATGAAAATGTATAAAGCAATCCGGCTGTATGACACAAATTTATCAAGCAGTTGGTATGAATTGGCGTTCATCTCATAAGAATCATCTCCTATACCACAATAATATGTTTTGAGGATTGATGCTCTTGTCCAGCTTTTGAATGGGGCCCATGGTTTAATGTTAACATGTAACCAGTTCCCATCTATTGATGTGAACATCTATCCTTTGCTGCCCCAACCAGTCAATTTGCAGTGGTTGGGATAATTTTGGGAAGCTCTTCATATTGGGTTTACATTTGCAGTGGTTGGGATAATTTCTTTTCCTAGCTTTTGCATGTTTCCTTACTGAAACCATTCTGAAAATAATCAGGGGTCTATATACTTGTTCTTACCGTAAGCCCGAAACCATTCTTTCCAGTGCTACAAGCAGGCATAATTGATTTATTCTTTCCGATTCATTTCATCTCCCTAGGTGAAATTAATGTGGAGCTGGCCCACTAAACCCAACGAGTTGTAGATCTACTGCATCGACGTCGTCCTCTTCTCATTGCTTGCAGCCAATAGATTCAAGTACTGTAGGTACACGCTCAGTCTCCCTAAAGACTCATGGATAAATCATGGATCAATAGTGATGCTAGGCACACAAAGGCATACTTACAAGGGGTCAACGGTTTCCTATCTTTTGCATTTAGAAATTCAGCGGTAGGGGACAAGATATTATGCCCTTGCAGAAAGTGTGTTAACTCATTTTGGAGAGACTCAAATGATATACAAGAGCACTTGATATGTGATGGGTTTCTAAAAGGGTACACAACTTGGAACTTACATGGGGAAGCTAGTTCCTCTTTTGTAAATACCGACAATGGTGATGGTGTTGATCTTGTGGAAGAGTCTAGTGAAGAGGATGACATATCTGCATTGCTTAGAGACCTAGCTTGTGGTTTAGATGATAGAGGGGATTTCAAAGACAACAGTTCTGTTGAGGTTCCTAAAGAACTAGTTGACCTCCAAAAGTTGGTAGAAGCCAATAGTCAAGAATTATTTCCTAATTGCAAGAAGTACAATAAATTGTGTTTCCTGATTAGGCTACTTCACATCAAGCTCCTTGGAGGATGGACTGAAAAAAGTTTTGACCTTATACTAAATCTATTTAATGATGTCTTACCTGAGGGTTCAACACTACCCAGAAACTACTATGAAACTAAGAAATTGATAAAGTCCATAGGACTTGGGTACATTAGTATTCATGCCTGTGACAATAATTGCATTCTATATTGGAAGGAACATGAAAAATCTGAATCATGTCCAAAGTGTGAGGTTTCATGTTGGAAATCAGCTAGGAAGAGTCTAGATGGGAAACATGTGTACAAGGTTCCTAAGAAGGTTCTTCGGTAGTTTCCGATAAAGAAAAGGCTCCAAAGATTGTTTCTATGTTCTAAAACAACAAGTCTAACAAGATGGCATGATGAGGAGAGAACAAGAGATGATGTTCTTAGGCATCCTGCAAATTCTCCTCTATGGAAAGACTTTGATCTTAAACATCCTGAGTTTGCTAAGGATAGCAGAAATATACGTCTTGCATTTGCCACCGATGGTTTTAATCCTTATAGAACCCAAAGTATTAGCTATAGCATTTGGCATGGTATATGTATTCCCTACAATTTTCCACCATCAATGTGCATGAAGCAATCAAATTTCATACTCTCTTTGCTAATTCCTGGAAAACATGCTCCTGGTAGTGATATGGATGTTTTTCTCCAGCCACTTGTGGATGATTTGTTAGATATGTTTGTTAAGGGGGTTAGAACTTATGATGCATCGAAGGGTGAGTACTTCCAATTATGGATAGCAGTGTTGTGGACTATTACAGATTTTCTGGGTCTAGGCTATGCGTCTGGTTGTGTCACTGTTGGTGAAGCGGCATGTACTGATTGCCACTCATATACTTGTTCACATAGACTTGGTAATGGCAGCAAGACTTGCTATATGGGTCATCGTAGGTTTTTGGATGAAAATCACCCATTTAGGTTTGATGTAGATAAGTTTGGTTCAACTGAATTTAGGTAGGCACCTACTCCACTCTCTGGGGAGGAAGTGTTGGAGTGTACTAAAGATATTGTTACAGTTTTTGGCAAGGATCCATATGGAAAGAAACCACCAAGGAAGAAACGCAAGGAAGGGGAGCCATTAGTCATTTTTAAAAGGAGGTCTATTTGGTTTAAACTTCCCTATTGGAAAGAACTGATGCTGCGACATAATTTTGATGTCATGCACATAGGAAAAAATGTGTATGAGAACTTTGTTAATACATTCTTGGGTACCGATGGGAAATCTAAGGATAATCTGAATTCTCGCTTAGACCTTCAAACTTTAGGTATTAGAAGTGATCTCCACCCTGTTGATGTTGAAGACCAATTTTATTTACCACCTGCACCATATACAATGAGTCCTGATGAGAAAAAAATATTTTGTGAAGTACTGAAAGGGGTAAAGTTTCCTGCTGGTTATGCATCTGATATACGTCACAATGTTCATGTCAATGAGAGAAAGGTGTTTGGCCTTAAGATTCATGAATGCCACATCGTTCTACAACACTTACTATTGCTTGCTGTGAGAAAAGTATTGCCAAAAGTAGTTAGTGCTGTAGTGATTCGTGTTAGTCATTTCTTCAAGAAATTTGTGCTTCTGTTTTCCGCAAAAGTGATATGGATAGTCTAGAGGCTGAAATAGCTGAAACCTTAAGCCTTCTAGAGACTATATTCCTGCCCTCCTTTTTTGACATTATGGTACATCTGATGGTCCATCTTCCTGCACAAGCAAGATTGGCTGGTCCAGTACATTTCCGTAGCATGTGGCCTGTTGAGAGGTAATTTCTGTGAGCGTATTGCAGCATACATATAAAAAATACATACTATTTTACAACATAATGAGCCTATTATATTTGTATAGGTTTTTGATGAGATTGAAAGGTGATGTTCGTACAAAAAGCCATCCGGAGGGATCAATTATGGAGGGTTCTATGTTTTATGAGAGCCTTACACTATGTGGACACTATTTACACAGCCAAGCACTTAGAAATGTTGAAGAACTGTAAGCTGAAAATTCCACAACCCCTTTCTTTGATAGCATTGGTCGGGGTTTAGCTGGGAAGTGCACAGTGAGTTTAGACCACAAGACTTGGTTGCAAGCACATAGATATGTTTTGTTCAACTATGCAAATATAGGGCCTTACTTAGAGTAAGTAATCTATTTCACTTCACACCATATGTTTAGATTCTCTTGCAATGGTAAGATGATAAAATTGACCTTTGCAGAAAGTATGCTCACTATCTATCTTCAATTGGTGTTCGAAACCAACGAGCTATCAACCGAATGCAGCACGAACAATTCCATGAGTGGTTTAGGTCACATGTAAGTAGGAAGAGAACTTAACACATGTTATCTAAGTTGAACTTCTCATTTACCTTAATAATATTTCTTACTAATCATAGGTGGAAGAAATATGTGAGGAAGTACCAGATGAGATACAAATCTTAGCCAAGGCACCAATTATGAGTGCACAAAAATATAGTAGCTACACAATAAATGGATTTGATTTTCACACTGAGTCCTATGATGTGGGTAGGTCTATCCAAAATAGTGGCGTCGCTCTAGTTGCAGAGTCCACATGCTTTCAGAGGGGTGATAATGATAATGTCATAATAGGAAACAAGACTTATTATGGCATTATAAAGGAGATTGTTGAATTGAACTATAACCACAAAGGAAATGTTGTTCTTTTCAAGTGTGATTGGGTTGACAGCCATGTGCGGGGCAAATGGGTTAAAACCGATCAGTTCGGGGTCACCACTGTCAACTTTAAACATTTATTCAATACTGGTGAAAAAAGTATCAGATGAGCCTTTCATACTAGCATCACAAGCCGTGCAAGTCTTCTATGTTCCTGAACATACTGGTTCTGAGTGGGTTTCTATTCATTAGTCCAAACTAAGAGACTTCTATGATATGGATAATTTGGAGAGTGAGCACCTAGTTAATGGAAATGGACTAGTTCTGCCACTGCCTGATCTAAATGCCAAGGTGACTGTGGATGTTATTAATGAGGTTGTCCCCACTATTAGGACAGACATAGATGGTATGATTGTTGAGCCTAAAAAGTAAGTGTTATTTATGTAGTATGTGATTGCCTCATTGAAAATTTTGTTCTCTTCAATTTGTATTATTTCTTATACAAGGAAAAGATTGCTAATTCCTTTGTACCTTTTTAGGAGAAAAAATGTCAAGCGCAAGAGGAAGATGTAACAAAGATAATGGCATGACTGAGTATGAGAGGTAGAAATGGGAACAAGCTGCAAGAAACCAGGAGAAGATGGATTCCCTTCGTCTTCGTAAGCTGAGCGCCACACTCCAGCCTGTCCAACCAAATAAAAGAACAAAGGTTAGCCTTGTACAATAGTGCTGGAACATTTCTAAACTAGAACAAATACTTATGGGCTGCTTGGAGTTGCTTCCTTACTATGTTAGGTTAACTTCTGCATAAAAAATTAATAATCTTTAGATGGCGCTTGGATCTCGTGACTTTACTACTACCTCGATCATCGCACTTGGATTAAACTGATCTTTTTAAAATAAAGGATAGTGATTTCTAAACTAGTACAAATACTAATTGGCATTGTCATGTGCATTTTCCTGTAGACAACTCATAACACAAGTGATGCAGCCATTGAACATCATAATTTGCGACCAAGACCACAAAAAATAATGTTGAGACTGCAAATGAGCAGATTATTGATAATCCTGATTATGAAGTAGTCGGAGAGTTCTTATGTGACAATGAAAGTATTGTATTTCTGAAAATTTCTGAGAAGATTTTTTGCAATTTCTGGCTACAATTTCTGAGAACATATGCTGATATTTTCTGAAAATACTCACATTTATGTTTTCATCTGCATAGATTTGCACAGTGGTACTCAAAATAGGAATGAAAGGAAAATCACCACAATGAATGACATATTCTCAAGGACAGCTGACATGCCTAAAATCAAAATAATAGTCAATGAATATGGACAGCCTGTAGGAGAAAATTATAGGAAGTTTGCTAGTGCCATTGGTTGTCAAGTGAGAAAGATATTACCAATTCGATTTAATGATTGGAGGTCTGTTCCCCTTGGAAAGAAGCTTCAAGTTTGGGATGACTTGCAGGTATAGCATTGTCTGCCCTTGTGAAAGTTATCCAAATCATAGCAGCTAGTATAATCTGTGCATCAATAGCAACTTAGTGCAATCTGTACATAATCTGTACATCAATAATCAGCTTTTTTTTGTAGCAATCTAATACCCACATATCAATTAATACTAGCTTAGTACAATTTGTACATGATCTGATGGCTCCTTTTCAATGGCAAATTAGACGTTCTATGATGTGAATGAGATTGTCAATAAATGGTTTATGGATACGTCTGCAAGGAAGTGGAAGGACTACAAGACAAACTTAAAAGAGAAGTTTTTTATGAAACATTAACAGATGAACAAATAAAGGAAAGACTTAAAAATATATTAAATGATGATGACATCAATGATCTTATTAAATTTTGGAGGTCTCCTGAATGTCAAGTAAGGAACAGTTCATATGAATCTCTCTTTTCCATTACTTGCCTATGAATGTGTAAATCTCAATGATTTATACCATAGGCTCGCACTGCAAGAGGAAAAGCAAATCGTGCGAAGTTGAGGGTTCATCATACATCTGGAAGCATCAGCCATGCTTGCCGTAGTTATAATCTGGTACAAAATCCTATCATGTTACTCATCCTGTAAATTATTTTGGGGCATTTTTATTGGTACATAGTTATAAACTTGTAGGGTCAAGCACTTAGACGCCCCCCTCGAAGAGATGAAGTGTACATCAATACACATACAAGAAAAAATGGAGTACCTTTAAGGGAGGCAGCATGAACGATTGTAAGTTTTCCCGCAAATAAAGAAACATGGATCTGTTGTATACACTTTACTTATTCGTATTTTGTAGGATGAGATTAAAGCCATTGTTGAAGCTCAACCAGAGTTGAAGGATAGAACAATTCAAGAAGGCGATGCGTATGCTGCTATTTGTGGAGCAAAGGAGCCAAGAGGACGTGTTCGTGTTTTGGGTCTAGGACCAACTCCCCAAGAGATTGGTACCCAGGGCTGAAAGCACTCATGTCAACAAGGATGCAAATGGAAATTTTTGCTCGACAAAAAGCTGAAAGTAAGAATAGAGCTCTTGAGCAACGCATTGCGGATTTGGAAGAGGAAAGGATGGCACAAGGAAGGACAAATGTTGAAGTCCTGTCACAGCATGGCTCTAATTCACGACAGTATGCGGTAAAGAACTCGAACTAAATTATCTCTTTACGTGTCGTAATCTGCACATACATTTCTTGCTTTGGCAGCCAATGAATATTATTGTTCCGATTCTTGTGTAGAGTTCGACACCTAAAAGACCTATCGACGAGGCACATAATGCTCTTCGGCGTGAAGACTATGATAATTATGTAGAGGATGAAGACTATGATGACTATGGTGAGGAGGATGAGAACTTGCTCCCCCGTAGGCATGCTGTAGCCCGATCAGCTATGAACATTACAACAGCAACAAATGTTCGCCCTTGCTTTGCAAATGATACACATGTAATCTTCCTATTCCCTTGCAAAGTATTTGTTTGTGATTTTAAAAATGTTCCCTGCATTACAATTCTCATGAGTGCATCATTTATTTTAGGTTGAAATGGAAGAGACCTTGCCCCCCTCTAGGCCTGCTGTTGCCGATCAGCTATGAACATGACTACTGCACCAACAAGTGATATCCATCCTTACTTTGCAAATGATACACATGTAATCTTGCCTTTCTGCTGCAATGTTTGTCTTTGCGATTTCAAAAATGTTCCATGCTTTATAGTTCTCATGAGTGCATCATTTATTTTAGGTTGAAATAAATGAGAGCTTGCTGCCCCCTAGGCCTGTTGCAGCCCGTTCAGTTATTAACATGACTACTACACCAACAAATGATATCCTCTCTCGCTTTACAAATGATACACATGTAATCTTGCAATGCTGCAGCAATGTTTCTCTATGATTTTAAATAGTTCTCATGAGTGTATCTTTACTTCAGGCTGAAACTAATGAGAGCTTGCTCCCCCATAAACACGATGCAGCCCATTCACCTATAAACAAGACAACTACAGCAACAAATGATGGCCCTCGCTTTCATGATAACCTTGTAATCTTCCTGTCTTCGTACATTCTTTTGTGGTTTCATATATGTTCCTTGCTTTAAAATTCTTATGGGTGCATCATTTATTTCAAGTTGGAAAGGATGTGATATTATTTGCTATATTGAGATCTGAGTTAGCTGTGGCTAGGGGAACAGTCATTTCAACTAATCCAAACACCATGGTAGGAGGCCAGCCTTTTGGGAATGAATATTGTGAAGTAGTTGTCAATGTTGTGATGAGAAGGGATGCTATGCTGCCTCGGACTTATGGCGAGATGCAGACTATGGCTAGTGCTCTCAAGATGAGCATTGCATGTCCATACAATAAAGTAATAAACTAGACTTCACATAATTTTAATTTTGTTTTGATCTGTGATGCATGACCAATGTCCTAATTAAACCTATCTGTGATAGATAAAGGAATGCAAGAAGAAGGAATGCAAGAAGGCATCTAGTACACCTCTCAAGGGCACTGCAGGTATGTCCCTAAATTAGAGGCTGACAAATATGTAATATAGATAGTATCATAGTAAACCATATAGGGGGAAAGGAGATCCAAATTATTGAAGCAGCACAGCAACAACCTATCAACAATGCACTTAGAGCATCATCCCAACCAATGGTTGGTTCTCCTTGATAATTAGTCCACTTGGAAGTAAGACAAGGTTTAGAATTTTGTGAGCCTTACAGTAGTTTAGTAAATGTCAATGGAGATGTTGACCACAGAATGGCAGAAATTATCAATCACTTAACAAGTGCAAACCCTACCACTGACTAGTCATTTTCCAATTAAATGTCATTATAGGGTATTAAGAAGCTAAAATACTCCAGTTTCAGAAACTAAGCTTCCATGCATAGAGACCACCCATGTATTGAGAAAAACTATCTGACACTACAAAATCCTGATCATGTGGTTAGTGTTACAAATCGAAAATCACACCAATGTTGAATTAAAGAATGGGCTGGAGGTGTAAGAGGCTGGGAAAACACTAATGTTACAATTCAGCTGTACATTTTTCATATGAGGGTGAGTTGCAGCTTCTGGGGTTTCATAGTGCAGTAAAGCCTCTTTACCTGTGCCTACCCAACTACCCACATATAACCCACCAGAATCCTATCCGTCCCAGAATCACTTTCATGAGAGCCAATTAGATTTCCATCTCATATAGTTTATAAAAATTACTAAATGGGAGTTACACTACTGCTGGAACTTGGAAGCAGTAAATTCTTTCAAGATTGAACAATGTTTCCTGTTACGAAAAAGAAAGTCTTACTTCACTTGCTGGTCTCGATAGGGAAGTATCAGTAATTCGGGTCTGGCACAATAACAGTATTAGTAAAAAATAGTGACACTTATAAAATAAATGCTCAAGTACTGGATTTGATTTCTCATTTCTTACTGCCATAGACCATGCTCGAGGTAGTAATATTACATGGTTGTTATATTTTTCAGGAAGTGTTGGGCAGTCTTTGGCTTGAGTTTCTGGAAAATGGTTCTACACATAACCTGGTGGAAGCTCTAGTGTTGGCAAGCCATTGCTTTTGGTTTGTGAGTTCCTAGAAATGATTGTGTGCACAAACCTTAGTATGTCAAACACAAACTACTAGTATTGCTTGCTGGGTGTGCATTCATGTGATCTTTTGGTGGCTGACCTTGTTGGATGATGTACTGCGCAAGACAGGATTGTATGTTATATATGTATTGATCTCCATGTGATAGTATGTGTTTTTATATCTTTATGTGATGGACCTTAAGCTTAAATCTGGGTATGATATGTACTGTGCAAGACAAGATCAGCTGGTGGCGTGTCTGGTTCATTACTGTAAGCTCAGGTCAGGAGCCAGCCACTTCTGGGATCAACACAGGTTGATAGTTTATATTAAGATATTATATCCTTCTATTGTTAATATCCGTAATTGATGGGGGAGTTTTCTATCAGGATATGAAGGCAGAAACAAATGTAGCTTTGAACCTGAGAGCTGCAGGTGTAGATGGATCACTATTTGGAGCATCAGGTGTCACTTTCATACCCAAACTCTGCTTTACTGTATCCTTCCTCATTCTGCAAATGAGTCATCCTACGCTCACTTAGGCTTCTGTTAAGGGCAAACTAGGTCTCATGTTCATGTGATCTGTTTCTGCAAAATAATGAACTATCATCATATGCTTTTAGTACTCCATGGTGCTGTAGTCTGTGCTCCTTGATGAATCCTTCAGCCATAGACAAATAACTATTTGTTGAACTTTCAACAAACTGGATTTGTCTGGGCTCTAATCTATGCACACTTGAACTTCCTTTTACATCTATAATCGTACACATTGAAGCATTGGGTTGATACTTGTGAAACTAACTCGATATTTTTATTTTTGCATCTTCCAGGTTTGTAGGACCCAAATTCTATTTTCCAAGTGTCTCTTATGCTCGCTCCAAAACCGCTGTCTGTAGGTATTTCCCTTAGGCTTCAATTCGTAGTTGTAGATGCCTTTGCACTGTTTCCAGTTTAAATTTCAGATCGAATCACCGCAGCACAACTCCATTTTATAGACACTATAAGGGGACTTTCTTTGGACCATTAAAAACATTGAAACTAATTTGATATTGTATATGTTGATGCGTTTTTTCTATAAATTTGGACAAAGTTAGAGAAGTTTGACTTAGGACAAAGCTAAAAGAACTATAATTTGGAACGGAGGGACCATATAATGGCTGCATGACACTGTTGAAGATTGCGGACTTGCATTAATGGGAATTTTCATCAAACATTTAGAAGTTCAATAATAGAATTGGTGTTTGAGAGATCTGTTTTCATATTTGTTTTTTTAACAGACTATTTGTTTCTTCACCTGTAATAACTAATGGCTATGTGCATCTCTTGACTCAAAGCTCAAACAATCTTATTGCTTAATCTAAAATGGTAATTAGCTTGTACTCCCTCGGCCCAAATTGAAAGTCATTTTAGCTTTGTAAATGTTTGGTTCGAATCGATCCGGTTTGTAAATTATTTTGTCCTCGAGGTAGTAATTTGGAATCATTGTCTTCCCTTATGCTCTTCGTGAAGTTTGGGACTGTATGCTAGCCAAAATGCTTGAGATAGCCCATTGTTCAACCTACCTTATCTACCAAGTAAAAAATCTAGAACAAGAGTGTTATCTTAGTGGTGTCGGTGACTCACCTCAAGTTGTTCATTTAGTTTGTCTCGAACCTCAATTTGCATCTCAAGTGCTTCACCAATTTGAATAGTCCTTGCACCCGTGAAAAGAGACTATTATTTCAAAGATTCAGATTATATGAAATTACATTGTGCTAATAGAGTCCTTACTTTTTTGCTCATGATACGACATTTGTATCTTGCTCATTGTTGTCGCTTGTTCGGGAATCCTATCAAGAACGGATATGGTCGCAAAGCGGTTACAAGTTGCTAACTCTTATGTTGTTCCATTATAACTGGGTAAATATGGGAGTTACAACTTGTTCTTACCATTCTTTGATGTACTGACATTTGCTTGAGCTTGGAGGTTCTTGGTAAGCCTGTACTTCTGTAACATCCAAGAAATGATGATTACTGCAGCAGTTACAAATACCATTTTAGTAGGTGGATTTCTGATTCTAAAGTACCTGGAGATGGCTTTTCAAACTGAAGATTGCTATTATCTTCTATTTTCCGCTCATTTCTTGGCTACTAATATCTTCATTTGTTTGCTTGAACCTTGAGTGTACTTGATTGTTTTAGTTCAAGTACTTCACTAGTACATGGGGCCCCTTTTAACATATGTTCAATTTGATTTTAATGTTTGTTACCCTTGCCTCCGTAGGAAACATGCTAACCTTTATGGTTGGTTCAAAGCAAGCATTTGAAGTATCCCTAGCAGATGTTGCACAAACCCAGATGCAAAGAAAAACAGATGTTCTCTTAGAGCTTCATGTTGATGATACTACTAGAGCCAATGAGGTTTGTAGTGGACAGTAGTTGTAGTGGATCCACTCATATTTTCTGCATTGCCAATGAGGTGCTAGTCGATCTCATTTGGATATATGTACCTAATACTGTAGACTTATCATTGATGAATCATTGATTCATATTTGTAATGGCTGACCATATATGTATGTATTAGTGACTGTTTGGACTTGGTCATGAATAAATCTATTTGTATGAGAAACGTGCACAATGATGTTACTTTTGTATTAATTTGCAACCAAATGGCCTTTTATTTTTTTTAAATGCATTTAAATGATCTCGTCAAACCATCTGTCGCTGAAAACATTTGTAACTTCAAATTCTCTGTCGCTATAGAGTACTGGGAGGCAATCTGTCGCTAAAGAGTAGCAGCAGACTATCTGTCGCTAAAAAATTCAGGGCAACGTACTGTCTGACGCTAAAGATGTTTAGCGACAGGACTTACAACGTCTGTAGAAGTCTGTCGCTATAACTTTTTAGCGGCAGATTGTCTGTTGCTGTAGCCGCTTTTAGCGTCAGACCGTCCATCGCTAAACTTGGTGTTGTGGTGTAGTGTTACCATACTGGACAAACTAGTCCTGCTTGTGGTTGGGCAGGTTGGGGCTGCTCCTGCATCCTGTTGTCTGCCACAGTGCCGTCCGCTAGCTAGCACAAGCGTAGTAGTACCCAATCTGCAAGCGCGATTGGAGCAAGTTGAAAGTGTTATGCCATTTTCCTTATGTATGTTATGCAGATTATGAAGTGAGACAAATTTTTTCTATTAGATTTATTTTTTCTTATGTAACTTTCTTCTTTATAAGTTTTTTTAGAAGATGCATGAGCTATAGTACGTTGAAGACTACCTATATCTAAATTTCACATTACATATTCGTCATGCAAATACCCAATATCAATAGAGTACCTACTCAATTATATAATAAAGAAGAAGCAAAGATTCGTTGTAGAATTGGAGTCTTCAAGGACAATGTCAAAATATATGAGACAAAATTCCTACCGTTTATAGTATTATATTCAACAAATATACAAAATCATCTTAAATGCATGCCTTGAACTGGAAGAATATACTTGATTTTGTTTATCGATATGTTATGCTAAATATTAAATTGGTCCTAGAACACTAAGCAAAATAAATTTACCTGTCAATGTCTTTTGGATTCTGCAGGCTATAGTAAAAATTTTCAAGCTTATGCAAACTTTTTTTACTTTACATTTCTAGAAGACTTCTACAGAATAATCTAACTCATTAACCTTTGCATCCTTCACACCGAAATTTCACCTCTAAATACCACGTCAACGTGCAGGGAATGCATCTAGTTTCAGTAAGAGGAGTGACCCTCCCAATTTCCCAACATTCCCCCAATTTGCTGAAATGTATTTTACCTTCTTTTTTCTGCAATAGTCCAGGTGGATTACCTACCAAATTACTGAATTTATGCAGCCGTATCAAACTACAAGTAGTGACTAGAGACTAATTGATATTTTCCACAATTGAAATTAGACAGCTAAATCATTTTTCAGTTAACCATTCTAAAATATTGAGATGATGATGCTATTTCAGTCTATGAGCGTCCTCTAAACTACCTTGGTCTATATATTTGCACCCAAAATGTTTTCTCAAATATTGTTGATTGCTGCTATATAACTCTATTGAAATAAAAATAGATATGTCATTATATGTTTTAAATGGAAGACTTATGTTACTTTCATATTTATGAGAACCACAGTAGTATCTTCGGAGCAACTACTCAGTTCTGCTAAGCTAATTCATAACCCTGTTCCTCATTGTCAAGTTTGCACAATTTTTTAGTACCTCTCTTTGCTAGAAAGGCCAATAATTTTGTGATTCATGATTGATCAGTGATCACAACATAAGCCACCATAAAAGTACCAACAATAGAAAAGGCACATCTATTTGGCAGCATAACAAATTTCTGCCATAGCATATCGACAACATCAGCATCGTTGGTATGTTTAAATCCTGTACTGGCCCTACGTCTTTCTAGTACTCCACCGAATGCACCAACTGCCCTGGCTGATCTGATCAGAGGGATAGATAGGCTAGTAGAGTACAAGTACAACCACGTCATGTACAAAAGAAAGTCTCCGTATAGCTGTACGCACAATGGTTCTCTTGTGCTAGTTAGCGGATGACGGCACTGTGGCAGACAGCAGGATGCAGGAGCAGCCCCAATCTGCCCAACCACAAGCAGGACTAGTCTGCTCGCTGTTAGCGTCATGCGTCAAATCATGTCTTGCGCCTTGCCGCGCCATGTGCGCGCGGCGTCCTTTGTCGCGGCTTAGATCCATGGCCGCGGCAGCCCCGCCATGTCGGTAGCATACCGGTCGCTGCCACGTCGCTGTTCCTACCATGCCCCCATGCATGACGCGGCAACGTGATTTCGCCGTGCCATGTGAATAGGCGCGGCCAAAAATATTAGTTTTAAAGAAAGAAAATTAAACAGTGTTATATTTAAAAATAGTTTTAAAAAAGTGTTAAAAAATCGATGACGGAGGATCCGATGATGCTTCGAAACGCTCGGCGAGCCGGGCGTCGATGCCATCGACGACGCTGACCCACGACAGCAATGGGATGCAATCGCTAATGCAGAAGTAGAAGGAGGCCAGCATGAGCACGCTCTCCTCTACCTGTGTGTCCAGTCCAGCCCGCATCCCGACCATGATCCACCCGATGACATCCTTGTGAATTCGACGAGGAGCTTGCTAACGTGCACAATGCTAGCGCCAGCGCTGTCGTGGCAGTGCGGCTCCACTCTTTGGAGGAGCCACTCCACCTCCTGCTCCCGATCCTCGTCGGTATGGACTTATGATGGCGTAGCTCTGCGGTCGGCGGCCACACGCACGAAGGTCGAAAGTTTGTGGAGGGCTATGAACCGATGACGAAGCCATCTGGTCGCTGGATGTGGCAATATATAGTCTTGATGCATGTCATGACTGCCCAGTTGAAACGACAGAGGAACTGATGGGTGGCATGGAGGAGCGAAGAGACACGGCACAATACTTGATGACGGCGGTGGAATACATGATGATGGAGAAGCCAAGGGGACAAATAACTTTTTACCATTATAACGGACGGCCACTCTCCAGTTCTCACCTTAGTGAATTCCCATATTCTTTCACCAGCGTTGTTCGCTCCGAGATACACTTTTATCACTTTTGCACAGCACAGCTTGCCACGTCGGCCCCGAGCGCGCGAAGGGTGCAAAATGACCTCGCCTGCCCCTGCCCCCCTCGTCTTAGCTATCTGGGTCGGTCTCAGTTGACCCAGCCGGCCCATTTGCCCTATCCCCTTCATCTCCCCCGCGCTGACAATGAATGGAGCATAGGTAGCAAATGCACAGATCACAAACTCATCAAGTGATAGAAACAAACCTAACAGTTAAGCATTGCATTACATGACAGGTTTTGTTCTGGCCACTTCACAGCAGTTCCCCATCCATACACAAGGATGTACTGTGGCCACATCCATGACAGGTTTTACATAACAGTTTGCAAAAGAAAAGACCATACAAGCTTGTTTCCCAAAATAAACAGGTTCAGGACAGCATGGGCCAAAATAAGAGACATTTTCAATTCAAGTTTTGTCTCATTTCATCTTCCCCTTGGTTCCTGCAGTCTTCTTTGCTAGAGACTTCTTTGCTGGAGTGTTTTTTGTTGGAGTCTTCTTGATCTTGGTAGCTAGTTGCTTCCTCCTAGGTGTCATCTTTCTTTTGCCAGTTGCTTCATCTCCTAGCGGGTTCACAACGTTCACAACTACCAATTCCAGGCAATTGTTCCTGTGTGCATATAAACCATTTAGTGTTGCTTCTTCAATATTTTGCAAAATGTACAGTGAAGAATGAAATTGTACCTTGTAGGTGTGTGGGGGCTTCCAAGTGCTTGGTATACAGTCTCTAGGGGTGTAGGTGTGTTGGGGCTTCTAGGTGCTTGGTATACAGTCTCCAGGGGTGCTTCTTTGGCTGCTGCTGCTTCAGCTGCTGCAGATGCTACTGCTGCCTTATCTGCAGCTAGCTGAGCTGCTTTGGCTGCTCTGTCAGCTGCTTCTCTGGCTGCTGCCAGTCTTGTCCTTGGTGAACACTGAACACTTGAGCCCTCATCTGCTTGGTCCTTCTTTGCCTTCTTTGGCCTTTCAAGTTTTGTTGCTGTCTTCTTTGTCCTCTTTCTGGCATGAAACAAAACAGATCAGGATACACTATATAAGTATTGGTGAGAATGGTAAACAAAATAAGTTTAGAATTAACCTTTTCCTTGTTCCTGTCAGTGAGCATCTCCAGCTGCCACATATTCTTGGCATACACCTCTCCAGTATAATACTTCTTTAAATTCTCCATCAAATGCCTGAAACACTCCCTCTTCTCACAATCAGGCCAGACCTGAGCCACTGTTGCCTCAAGACCCTTACAAGCATCAGTACACACTGCTAAATTTTCCATAGGGCCAATTGCTTTGCTAAGCTGCTGCATAAACCAGATCCAGTTGTCTTTGGTTTCTGACCCAAAAAATCCAAAGGCCAATGGAAACATCCAGTTGTGGCCATCCAATGCTTGAGCAGCGGGCAGCTGGCCATTCTAGAGCCCATTTAAGTGGGTTGAATCTATACTAATATAAGGCCTACATCCATTTCTAAAACCATCTATGGTAGCCTTGAAACAACAGAAAAATCTAGTAAAATGAACCTTGCCATCAATTTCCTCACTATCAACCTCAACGATACTACCAGGTGATCTCAATTCCACCTCTGCCTTAAACCTATACAACCAATCAAAGGAATCAGCAAGCTTACCAAAAAGCTTGTCAGCTGCTCTCTTTCTTCCATACACAACAGTCTGGTAGTTGATATCCATGTTGTACTTTTCATCTAGCTCTGCCTTCAGTGCCTTTGGGCCCATGGCTGGCATCCTCATCAAATATGGTAATGCCATTTCTGCCACCCAACCTTGTGATGCCATAGCACCCCCAGGCACCTTGTTCCTAGAGGCACATGTATGCACACCTTCATTTATTTGCACCTGCAAAGAAGCAAACCATTTGAGTATTTGAGTCAGCATTACCTGAAAAGACATACAAAAATTGCAAAAATATTGTATGAGCAATGAAATGCAAAGTACCCTGACACTCCCACCATGCTGGGTTCTAGCTCTAATGATCCAAGGACATCCTAGAAAAGCACAATGTCCCCTAAACCTTTCAGTATCTGAATGAGCAGTAGCAAGTTCAAAATCTTTGACTATTGCATGTTGTCTTACAGCTAGCCTAAAATCATTCATGGATGGAAAATAAACCCCAACAGACAAATCTGGATTTTGTCTGTCCCAGTCAAACATTGGCTCTTGATCATCATGGTCATCAACTAGAACTGCTGCCTCTTCCATATCAGCCTGCATCTCAGCTGTCATGGTAGGAATAGGAATAGCTTCCCTAGCTGCATCCTCATCTCTCTCATCTGCTGCTGCGAAACCCATAGCCTCATAAACTTTATCCTCATGAGCAGCTTGCTTGGCGTCTCCATCCTCATTATCTTCTTGTAAAATGGTCAACTCAGCCCAATCTACTAGTTGTGCTTGTTCAGGTGGCATAGAAGGAGGAGGACTGCTACAAGTGTCACCAGTGCCTTCAACATTATCATGTACAGCACTACCTTGTGTTTTATTAGGAGCAGCACTGCCTTGATCATTACCAGTAGCACCATGACCAGCAGCATTACTAGGACCACCACTACCAGCAGAAGTTACACCAGAGACAAACCTAAAATCAGAGCAAGCATTGACAGATTGATCATCTTTATTGACAACATCCACTACAAGCACAGCTTCCTTTTCATTCCATCTAGCCAGTATAAGCTGCTGAAAATGTTCATCCCTCCTTATTTTCCATTGAGATGGGCTGTCAAGCTCAACCACCCAAACTGCCAATGTCTGTGAAGGTCCCCAGATTATCTTCCCACCCATTTCGTCATGAAACTTAGCTAGAGAATAATGCGAGTCCTATCAAGCCAGATTTGGTGTTCCTGCTCAGCCATTGCCACTAGCCCGTACTCATCCTCAGCAATCCACTTAGAAACCTTTACAACTAATCTAAACGCATTACCAGGATCAATCCTGGCACAAACACGGATGCAATGTTAGGGACAACCTACTACACAGCATCCGCAGTCCCGTCCCATGAAAGTGAAGAGAAAACGAATAGGAAAATTAGGGTTCTTATCAAACAGGGCAACCACTAGTCGAATGCCAGTCCATTGCGTCTACCTTCAACACCGACTACATGTACTGTCCAAGAAAGAAAAGCAAGTCCATCATCATTCTCAAAAACCCTAAACCTAACCTGGAATCGTAAATGTGCAAACCCAAAACGGGGAATGAGAGTGTTGGTCCGGACGGGACATACCTTTTTCCCCCTTTTCTCAGCTGACAACTTCAGCAGGATGGAATATGGAATGCGGCGGCGGAGGGCGGCGACGGCGAGGTCCAGAGCAGAGCGCGGGGGAGATGAAGGGGACAGGGCAAATGGGCCGGGTGGGTCAACTGAGACCCGCCGGATAGCTAAGACGAGGGGGGCAGGGGCAAGCGAGGTCATTTTGCACCCTTCGCGCGCTCGGGGCCGACGTGGCAAGCTGTGCTGGAGCGCCACGAGTGCAAAAGTGGTAAAAGTGTATCTCGGAGCGAACAATCGCTGGTGAAAGAATATGAGAATTCGCCAAGGTGAGAACTGGAGAGTGGCCGTCCGTTATAATGGTAAAAAGTTATTTGTCCCGAAGCCAAGAGACAGGTGACTTGAAATCTACTAATGGAGATTTTGGTGGGCTCGTGAGATGACGTGGCTTCACGAAATCGCAGAAAAATAGTGGGTCTATTCTATTTAGATATATAGTAGATTCTATTTATTAATGCAGGAGTCAAGAGGTTCAGACACAAGATGCAGCAAAACCCCACCATCCGTGACTTAACTTAGCCCTCATTTAGTTGCCCGGAATAGGCAGTGGCAAAATCACTTTAGCGCACTGTAGCGCACTGCAGCATTTCGTTTTCATTTGGTAATAATTGTTCAATTGTTGACTAATTAAGCTCAAAACGTTCGTCTCCCAAAGTACAACCAAATTGTACAATTAGTTTTTGATTTCATCAACATTTAATACTCCATGCATATACCGCAAGTTTGATGTGATGGGAAATCTTCTTTTTACATAGTGACAAAGTTTGGATTTTAGATAACTAAACACACCCTTGATTGATTGGAACTTGCCCGCGTAGATCACTTCCTCTTCACAATCGATTAAAATAATGGCAAGCATGTGGCCGCAGCTGCATAAACCTAGCATCACCATCAACACTAATCCCCAGAATCCTACCGGATTAGGCGGCATTAACCCTCCATCGCGACTAAAAAACGGAAATCTTTCTCTCGACGACCGGCGCCCGCGCGCGGACGCAAGGACCAGCGAGCCCCACTGCTCCGGCGGGGCGAATGCGTGACCCGCGACCATTAACTTAGGCCAGCCTCGCGCGAGCGATCCAAGAAAGGGGAAGGGAGCAAGGGGGCGGGGGCAACTAACCGGATCAGGGAGGTGCGCCTGAGCACGGTGATCGGGGAGGACGGAGGGAGGCTGGCGACGAGTCGCCCGGCGTCGGGGGCAGTGGTTGCGATCGGTGGGCCCCACCTGGAAGAGAGACAGAGTGAGCGAGAGCGAGAGCGAGCGAGGAACAGCAAGAAACGGGGAAAAATGATGTTTGATGTCTCTATATAAACGCCATAGTGTGTGTTTTGGATTATTCTAATTCTCTGTTTTGTAAGTGAAAATTTTTATCCATTGAAATAATAGAAAGCTAATAAATGATTTTGCATTGTAAACCCTAAACTATTTTCAAATCCATTCAAGCTTTTTGTATGTAGTTATTTATCAACTGGAAGCATATTCTGTATCTATTTACTCCCCACATCCATCTCTTTATCCACGCTCCGTGTCGTTGTCTTCCTCATCAGACCATCATCCCTGCATCACGTGGCGTCATCTTCACGTTGGCACCGTCTCCCCCAGCATTGTGGAACGGTGAGCAACACGCACACGAGTCATGGCGAAGACGATATCTTTTTTGGTGTGTGTAGAGATATGCCAATTGTGGAAATCACATATAGGGGTTGTCTGGTTTCTCTGCCAAGCATCGCCTCCTAGCAGGCATGAATTGACACTGTTACGTCCATGTACTATCGATATCTGAGTAGTTCTGGCGGCAGCGACCACATCCGTGTCTGGGCTGGCAACGGGGTGGACAGGGGCGGGGCGATGTAGTAACTCGTCTCGGAGTTTTGACGAGCGCACGCGCAAATTGGATGAAAGCACTGTATATTTTTTTAGGTGTAACATAAGAACAACAGATCATGGTTATGAAACTACGCATGATTGACATACTGCGAAATCGGCATACGGCAGTAGTTCTTGATGTGCCGATTCGGTGTTTCTCTTTGAATGTGAATTGCAACATTATACCTTGTATGTTAAACCGAATGCAAAGTTTTACATGTACGGAATTGATGTGTCTATTTTGTTTGTGAAAATACGCAAGATCATTTGGACTACCAAAAATCAAGTTGCAAATTATTTACAAGATGCCATGCTGTCCGATGACCTATGTTGATGCCATTAGTTGAGAATATACTCGTGTAGTTTGCCTCCTTGTCTATTTTTACTGTTTTGCCATTGTAGTTGTGGAAATTTAGCTAAAATTTGGTTTATCCTGATTTATTGTGAGAGAAAAATACTATTTATTCGCTGAAAAGCACCGCCGAAGTAGTTCAAGCGAACAGAGCCATAGCACATTTATTTTGACGTGGTCAGACACATACTTGTACCAACCGAGAAGTAAAACAGGCACATGTTTTTCCAGACTTGTGCCAAACATGGGTGCTTTGAAGCTTTTTGTCATCGAAAACAAAGGAACGTTCTCGTACACCATGTTACACCAGGGACACCATAGATCAAGGAATCACAGCACTTTTACAAAGCTCAGATGAGTTACATAGTTACGATGGCAATCACGCATTCACACGAGGCTTGTGGTCTGTTCATAATGTTTTATGCTATGTTGTTCTTTGAATTTCTCATTTCTGGGAAAATGGAAGGGGAAGTTTTGTACAACTTGAAATGTTCAAAACCCTCCTGGTATCTCCTTAAAAATAACATGGAATCACAACTGCTTCTTAGCCAGCTTTCTGTTCTGCTCTAGGTAAGGGTAAGCTCTCTGATACTGTAATATAGCCCAAACAAGGTGCCTGAAAGAGAACTCGGGCCACAGAGGATCTGGATTCTGCAAGTGACTAAACGTTGTTTGCCACAAGAGGAAATTGCTCAGTCGAGTCTCGCCTGAAGTTCGGACGACGATATCAGGATCTGGGCAGCCAGCGCTATACATGTGGCGATCCAAATCCGCCACTGAAATCTCTGAATGCACACCGTTATTTGCAGCGTGGCCATTACAGTCGCCAGCATGTTCACTCTGCAACAGTTCCTTCTTTTCTGCACAGACTTCACTGACAGCATTGACAATCTCAGAAGTCGAGTTGTATGGCATGCAGACAGAAAAGACCAGCCCTGTGTTTCCAGCTGTGCTCGCCATCAGCTTCTGAGCCGCCAACCTCACCGGCTCACATAACAAGTCCAAGTTGCCCCAAAAGTTGATCTTACAGTTAATCTTGTTGATTACACTTTGGTTCTCTAATAGTTCATTGATTTTTTCCTCCATTAACTGCATCAAGGTTTCCACCTCACTTGGGTCCCTTTTAAAATTGTCAATGCTGAATGCATAAACAGTGATGTACTTCACACCCATTTCATAGCAGTACAGCAGACTTGCAATAAGAGCAGAGAAACCCATCCTGTGACCAGCTCCTTGTTGCATGCTTCTGAATTTAGCATATCGACGATTACCATCCATAATAAATGCAATGTGCTTCGGCATTGGGCCATATGAGAGGATAGCTATGAGGCACTTGCGTAGGAAATTCTGAAGGCTTGAAAGAACACCATTTCTAACCATCTCATCAGGCTTCTCTGCTTTCAGATCCTAGACCAAAAGCAAATAAATAACAACTGAGCAGAATCTTACATGTTGTAAGAATATTTGTCCATGTCAGCATAGCAAAAAGGTTATAGCTCTTTGAGGATTTTTACAAGCCTAATAACTGATATCTAAATGCTTTATCAAGAGATTAATCAACATATGCCGCTGCAAATATGAAACTCACCACAGAAGGTGAGGGAGAGATAAGTGACCCCGCCATGATGAGGGACTATGCAACCAATTACCAAAGCTGCAAACAGGAAAACGCCTGAGTAAAAAAAAAGGTGAATGATCTCCATCAGGACAAAGTACACTTAAAAAGAACTAAAACCAAGCGACATTTGACATTAGAAAAAACATGGTGTAAGGGTTTTACAAGCAGGCTGCACAGTGCAGTAATGAGCTCAGGCCGCATCATCTTGGGCAATGAATGGTGAGATCCACTGATTACTAGGTAATTGGAGCGCATGGTTTCCCCAAGTGCAAATGATGAAAGCCACTGCTGGGCTTTCAGATCTACCGGCAACTAGACTGCATATCCAAGGGTCAGATTTGAGCATTTGCAAGCGTCAATTTGGATACATGATGGGAGAAAAAGGCGAAAAGGACAGAACTTCAGTAAAGGTCAGTGCTTACGCTTGCTGATGCAAAAGTGCCTTAGGAACAGTAGCTTTCTCTTTTATTTAAGCTCATGTGGGTTGGTCTCAAATTCCTAGTGCTCTTGTAGGTGTCAATTTCCTAGTGCTCTTGTAGGACAAGCTCGCATGGACGGTGCCCACAGCAACTGCAAATCCTAGCTACGAGCTTCTAAACAGGAACCAACATGCCATTAAGCAACTACCGAGGATTTTGTTCCCCACCTGAATTCTAATGACCAGCAAGGCACTAAACAGTGCCGGCCGCTCAAACGTGTTACAGAGGTCACAGATGCATGGGTTTAAGGGGGAAAAGAAAATTACAAAAAATTGATTACATACTGGAAACCAGAGCTAAACACCAAGCAAAAATTAAGAAAGGGCCCTGCCTACCACCCAGAGTCTTTCCCCCATCTCCCATGCGCTCAATCAAGAACGAGCACACGTAGACATTTCATCGAGCACCTGACGAGCGAGGATGGCGAGCAGCCATGTAGAGAGTCAACTGACCTGCAGATTGGGGACTCGAAAGTCCGAACTCTGAAGCGAAGCCAGCGACGAACTGAGAGGGAGCGAGCGAGAACGAACGGTGGTGTGGTGGAGGAGGAGCGAGCAGGTGGTACTAGTAGGCGAGGGTCAGGGGGAAAGTGGTACCGGTCCCATCATCTCGCTCTCGACGGACGCGCGGACAGGGGAGACAGACGGAGGCCGGCAACGCGCCACGAGGTGCGCTCGTGAAGAATCTTTTTTGTTGTTTTTCTCGTGCCCTGTGGTGGCCGGTGGAATCGCCAGTTCGCCACCGCCACGACTCCTCCGTTTGACCGTGACGCGAACTGAAAACACGGATGGAAACGGCCGCCGGGTCACCGGCGTGGGCGTGGCCGCGGGCGCGGGCGGGCCTGCTTTTCAGCCAGTGGGCATGGCGGAACGCGCAGCCAAATTGTAGAAAAGAACACGTCCATAGACGAGGAGAATTTCTGGAGCGTGCAGCCAGATTGTAGAAAAGAAAGTCCATGGACGCGGAGATTTTCTGCTCTTGATGGAGACACTTGGCGAAATCGATGCTTCGGAAATCAAAATCATACGGAATCTTGAAAATAAAACGTGCTGATTCAGACCTCTGTGTACTGTGGTACGACTGCTGCACCAGCCGCACGTTTCGACTTTCGACGCCCGCGCCTGCGGCGCTCGCGCGCCAGTGCGCCACGCGGCCGCCCACCGCTAGGGTCACCGTCTCGCTGATTTCGCTCGGCGCACGCGGACCGGGAAGTCGTCGGGAAGCTCGCTAGTATACACGTACGTACAGTACAGTGTTTTGGATGAGCTGTAACTGGGCCGTAGTATTCGGCCGTCGGCCCACAAAGAAAATAGATGCTCGCTGCTCGGGGGGCTGGACCTCTACTACTTTGGCCACCACAGCCACAACAGTCAGCGCGAGTGCTCGGGGGGCTGGCCTAGCCGGTGCAATTGGGGTTGTTTGTTTGCCCTGGACCGGTGCTGGCTCCTTGTTTGTTTGTCTGGATAAGGTGTCAGTTTTCCCCAACTAACATCAACTACCAAAAGGAGATAAGGAACCGAAAGGGGATATCACCTTGCTACGAGCGAAAAGGAACACCAGGAGGAGCATACAATGCGGAAATGTCGAGGCAAACAAGCACCACCGCACCGGACCGGGGGAAGACGAAGCAGATCCGGAGTAGAGGAAGAAGAAGAGGCACGCGGAACTCCGGCCACCACCAGCACCCCGTGAAGGAGACGAAGCGGTCGGCGAGATGGAGATGTACCAACCACACCACCAACGCCGCCTCCTCCACAACGACGGCAGCGGGAGAACTCCCCAACCACATGGGCCGGGAGCGTCTGCTACCACGCCGTCAACACCGGGCCAAGCAAGAGCGGGAAGAGAGCGAGGGAGCGAAAGCGAGAAGCGGCGGAGAAGATGGGGGCAGGGGGATAAATGGGAGGGTGGAAACCCTAGCAGCGCCACGCGTGGACATTTTCGCCTCCCACGCGAGCCCGTCGGCGCCACCCGTCTCGGGCCAAAATGAGACAGACGAGCACCCGCTCCAGCCGGCCTGGCTTGCGAGCTGGCCCAGGCAAATGAAGAGCCCGGGTTGCACCCCCTGGGCTCGATGGCTCTGCCGGGCCACGCAAACAAACATGCGCTGAGAATATCCATAATATGGGAGAATATGGAGTTGCCTTGTGCTGGCTATCTATATAGCTAGGCCAGGTCTAAATAAATAGCTAGACTTAAATGAAAACCTGGAAGTCAAACGTACTCATTTTTTCGCCATGTCGACTACGCTGCTCTTTCCTTCGTGCATACTCACCACTCCATCGGGTCCAATGTTCAACAAACCCTGAGGTCGATCGCACACAAACATAAAACAAAGCTCGATAGCTCTAGTGTATGAACCAGTTCAATGTTCAACAAACCCTAAGGCTGATCGTACGCAAACACAAAACAAAGCTCGATAGCTCTAGCGTATGCATCAAGTCATGGGTCTCACCTACAGTAAAAATGGCGTGGAGTGCAACGGCATGTGTAGGATAGATTATTTTATACCACTCTATGCGACTAGTCTATAGAAGCCAATTTCGATTTTGATATAACCACAGTTTGGATGTGGCGATGCTAAGGTCCGATTTTATATCACACTGAAGCTGCTCTTAACCGTTCTCCGTCCAGTACATAGCATGCCCTAAAAGAACTTGGTGTATGTGCAGAAGACATAACTCCTTAACATTCGATTCAATTTACTCCATCCAACTATTTTAGTTAGTCCAAGTCACACCTTAAAAATTCTTTTTTGTTTCTTTATACTACAGTCGTGCACCGTCAGCCCGTAGAGAGGGATAGAGAGGAGCGGCCCACGCCGCATCACCAGCTGGCTACCACGGCCCACGGGATTGCACGCGCTGCAGCCGGCAGGTCGATTTCGCCTCGAGAACGGCCCAAACGCTCAATCCCTGACGGCGTAACAGCATCCTCTTGAACGAAGAAAACAAGTTCGCAAGTGTCAGTGTCATTGTCCTCTGAAAGCAACAGGAAACCATAGGAGCGGAGCGCACACTTGGGAGGCGGCCCAGGAACGGGCGTTCGTCCGGACATGGCAGGGCGACACGTCGCGTCCTTGCCATTAAACTGTGAGCACTGGAGTCGTCCCACGGCACCCACCACCCAAAATGACGGAGCACTGGCGCTATTCTTGAATCCTCCTCTCGGAGCCAGGCCAGCGACTTCTTCCGTCGGACCGTGCGTAAGTAGCAGTGTGATCCGGACCGGACGGGTAAACCTACCCGCGAGCAGAGCAGGCAACGAGACACCTCACATTATGAGCTGTCCTGTCCTTGCCGAGAGTCACCCGGCCGCCCTGCTGCACTGAAACAGTAGTGTGGTACGGTAGTGCTTCCTCGCAGCGATGCTCTCTCGCCAAGTCGCCATGACCATCTATCTGTCCAGGATGGATAGTAGTAGTAGTGATCACCACACCAGCTGCTAAAGTAGTACCCCTCCGTTTAGAAAAAAAAAAAATCATTACTTTGAATCTGGACATGACGTGGACGGAGGGAGTAGCCATTAATGGCAGCACATAACAACGACGCTATCACACTGTGGACTTGTTTAGATTAGGATTAGAAATACTGTAGCATTTTCGTTTGTATTTGATAATTATTGTCCAATCATGGACCTAACTAGGTTCAAAAGATTCGTCTCGTAATTTATAATCAAACTGTATAATTAGTTTTTTTTTATCTATATTTAATACTCCATGTATGTGTCAAAAATTTAATACGATGGAAAGAAAGTGAAAAAACTTACCATCTAAACAAAACAAGGCCTATGCTTCTTCGCTCGCAGCGTCTTCGATCGGCTTCAGCTCGTACGTCTAGAGCTAATACTTCCATTGTTTTCTTTTTTCCTTGGACAGCAACGAGTCTCGCTGTCCTGGCGACGTGTGTACGGCGTTCGGTGTACCTGTGACAGTGTGCGATGCGTGACTGAAACGACGTGACAGCCGGCCGGACAACGGGACAACTATCGCTCTTGCCACCGAGCAAGGGGACATCACAGTTGACATTGGCGGTGTGCTGCAAGCAAGCGTGGCGGCGAGCGCTCCAGCAAATGGCTGCAAACAAACAAGCGCGCGGTCTAACCCCGGCGGCAGGCCGGCCGGCAGCCGGTCGGTCGGGTGACTGCCTCGGCCGCGCTTGGCGTCGGGGCCCCGTCTCCACCCGCTGCGCGCCTTTGCTTAATTTCCGTCATTCCGTGGCACGAACACGATGCGCCGTCGATGCTGCAGTGCACGGGCGCGCGGCAGCTGCACAAGGCACAACGAGAAGGGGGAGAGGGCGAGGGCGACGACGCGAGCAGACGGATACGGGACCTCGGCTCGGCGGGACGACACGGTGGTGGGCGTGCAGGCGGGGGGCTCCACCGCTCCAGGTGCCCAACACGGCAGCACCGCAAGCAAAGCCGAATCGATGGGGTGACGCCGCCACAGTCGTCAACGCACCGGCAGGCCGGGCCCGGCCGGGCGCCCGGCAACCACCAGCAAACAATATTAATAACGTGGGGACGCCACGCCACACGACGGTCACGTGGTGGCGACACCGCAACATCCTCGCCGCAGATTCAAGAGCCCTGCACTGCACGCAGTATTTTGGTGCCGGTTGCCGTGGAGTTCCTGGGTTTCAGATAAGCGTTGAGCTGTTGTAGGAATGTTTAGGCAGGAATTTGCATTGGCGTGTTTAATTTGCAAGAGTGGTTTGGTATAAGCCGCAGCAGGGATACAGGCTTCTCTTCAACCCAGTAGGCTGAAGTGTACCATACGGCGCCTGCATAGATAACCTACGGGAAAAAATTACGCCACCATACGGTGTGCACAAGTACATGGTCTTCGTATATGTATTATAATCACATTCTATCCATGCAATTGAAGGATTCTATCCATGATACTACGTTCGTGGCATGGTGCAGGATTGTTTTATCGGTGTGGTAGTAATACTATTCAACCATCCATAACCAGCTAATGTTGACCATCCGAACACAGTGAACCATTAGTTGTGGATTCATGTCATTTTTTTTCCCAACGACTTTTCACATCAGGTCCCAAGTTCCGAGGTTGATTGGCAACAGTAGTGGTGGTCAGGGCTCAGGGGGGGAACCGGGGGATCCGACCTCTCGATCTGGACCTCAGGCTCAGCCACACGTGCGGCAAGTGGCAACGCAACTGATGCACAGCACAAACACACATCATAGTTTGCGACAGATGGCGTGTTGATGCAGCAGAACACACGCAACGCTACCAGTCCAGGATGGAGATAGATGCCAGCAGCTCCAAAGCCGGGAAGCCAGAATCTCCACCCGACGCCGCCGCAGCTGCTCCATCCCCCGACCCGATCTGCCAACCAAGTCCAAATCAGCCCAAGCCAAACCCAGATCCGTGTTCCTCAGGTGCTGATCTACTGATCCATGGTAGTCGGCGCCGGGGACTAAGACCGTCTCCTCTTCCCTCTCCCCCCTCGCACCCCCGTTCCATCCGGGGCGTGGCTCGGAGCGCCGGCCCAAGTTCCAACGTTGGACCGAGGACTTCGTCGACTGCTCCGCCAATGAATGCTCCGACGAGGCGAGTTCACCAAGGGATCCCACCTACCTTGATGTTGCCCACCGGCAATTGCGTCTCGGCTTCGCCACCGCCTGTACAAGTTCAGCTGCGCTCTGTTGTGGTCGCCGACAGTGCCGCCATGGGGATGCGTGACCAAGCCGGTGGCGGCAAGGCGGTCGGGCAAAGCAGACGCCATCGAATTATGAGAACCGCCTAATCTAATGTCTCCCGGGAAGTACGTCTTCCATTAGACACTAAGTACTCAAGAGATGACACTAAACTACGTAGCTCGTCGAGCACACTCCAAGAGAGAACTCGAAAATCCATATTTTTTCATCAGATCATGAATGAGAGAATAAAGCTTACAACATTCTTAAGTCATTTCTTACACAACTTTATTACAGTATAGAATATTACCTCAATTTATTATAATAACGGAATATAACAATATTACCAGAGTTACAGAAGAAACAAGATTAATTTAATGACATGGTGGAGCATTAATATAGTGGATATTTTTATACAAAAGATACAAGCAGATTTTACATCTTTTCTTATAAAAACATTTAGTGAGGGTTATAAATAAACACTACGGTTACGGGAAAGGAATCTTTTCTGAGCCTAACAAGAGGTTTCTACACACAAGAGTCAGCTCTACGTATCCTTCGATCATCTGCAACAAGGGGAATAAAACTCTAAGTACTCGATTGTACTCAGCAAGACTTACCCGACAAGAGAAAAATAAAAGACTCTAAAGATATGCAAGGCCATTTGACTTGTGGATTATTGCATTTGCGGAAGCATTACTAAACGTGCGTCCTTATATTCAATTTTATTAGTAGTCTTCATTAGTTCATTAACTAACCATTTCATATAAGCACCTATGCTAATTTCAAGCAGGTGGTGAGCAATCAGAACCATTTTACATCTTTCATATTCCAGTTCTTACTACGGAGCTAAACCGTAGCCAAGTCGGTACCGTCTCACAAAAACAGCGATTTGGGAATCAATGTATCTCAGCTGGGTACCCCAAAACACACGCCTCGTTTGTATCCCAGGCACAAACAAGACCAACCCATTTCACTCGTGTCACAGGGTCTAGGTCCCCGTCCAAACTTGGACTCTAAGCCCCCACACTTGAGACCCGGTCTCAGTATGGTGCTTAGACCTCTACCTTTCTCCGCCTCCAATCAGTCGGTCCGGAAAAAGCCGGAACCCGCGACAAGAGCGTAACGAGCCTTCCCGCTCCCATAAGCAAGTATGTGCTCAGAATAATAAGTCTGTGACCTGACTAACATCCACAGCAATGGACGGTCCTCAATCGACATAGGCAAAACAAGTGCAATCAAGCCTCGCTCGAATGCCTAACTAAGTCCAGATTCAAAGTACCATTCCACCCGATATATATATATATATATATATGCAAGTAGGTTTTATTCAACTCCTCAAAACTTAATGCACAAGCATGAAATAAAGTGCAGAATAATATGTGTGACATGATCATCAAGGCACCATCTTTTCCGCTACACCGATCATCTCCACGATCCATCGTTGTTCTTATTATGATATACGTGGATGCAACGCAAAGACGTAAATAATCAACATCAACCGCAACTCTTAGAAATATGATTACGCTCCGCAAGCTAACGAGCTAGCTTTAATGACTAATGTACTAGTCTATGTATCCACGTCGTCAAGTAAGGCTTCGCCTCTGGAAATATGTTTTAGTTCTAAAATCCCAAGGTGTTTCGATATTTTATTGATTAAACATATATTTTTGAACTAGGGCTCATTTAGCTACCCTAGCAAATTAATTATTATGAAGCCACAAAAATTATAGTGAACATCTAATAATGTTAGGAATTTACTGTGAAAGTTTCAGAGCCAGCACGGCCCAAGGTCGGGGGCGCCCGCGCGCAACGGCGGCTTTGTAGAAAAGCCCCCATGCTTTTAAATAATAATATAACTACTATGCGCACTATTTCTACCGTCAATAATCTTGCAATCAAACCATCGGATGTTTTCACCTTTACCACGACGAGATCCCTAGAATCCCCGCGTGCGCCGACGCGGCGACTGACGACATAAGGCGGTTACGCCGGACAACCTAGGCGTGCTACGCGGAAGTAAGGGGCCGACCACTATCTACAGGTAATCGCGCAAGGATGGGTGACGGTTATGGATTTAGGCGCACTGTCATCGCGGGCTGCAGCGATGATGGCGTGACTGTTCCGATGAACCTACGTACGCTCGATAGAGTAGAAGTGGCGGATAAGCATAAGTGGCTCACCGTGGTGCAAGCCCACTGACGGTTGAAGTTGGGAGCAGCTGCGGGTTAAGGGCACCGTCTGGCGGCACCGATCGGCACACGAGCTAGCTGCCGGCAACAACGCCTACGACGACGACGACTTTTGGCGCCAAGCAGCAAGACGCCGCGTGTGGTGACCGCGCCCACGGGGCCAGCGGCCAAAACGGTGCCAAGCATGATTTTTAAAGCGAGCCAAAACTACTTAAGCGTCTCGATTACGACTCAACCAATTCCACTAACCTATAGCTGGTGCTAACAGCTAACTAGCGAAACAATGTTTACGACCAGAGGATGGCCCAAGAGAAAGATGGAGAGACGCCAAGATAGGATCATCGCGTTGAACGCCGGTTCATGAACCGAGCGCCCACAACATGATTTCACATGTTTTAACGACGTTTGAGCAATTTTTAAGAGAGCAACGTAACACCCAACACCACTACGACCTATACCAAGATCAAGGGCTCACATAGAGGCAATCAACCATAATAAAACATAAAGCTAGTGTTTAAACAATTTAATTAGAATTTGAATGCCAAAACGGCATTGTCTTCTTCCATTCAATCAAGTCAAAAGTTTAGCTCGAACTAAACATCCATTAACACTTTTGCCATAATTTTCAGCTCTTGTGTTCTTGCCCCTACTTTGACTAATTGTGACTTTGTGATTTTGCCAGCATTAACAACGCGATTTTGCCCACGGTGCGGTAAAAAGCAGAGCAAAATGTTTAAAATATCTAAACCTCACAATTAACTTCAACCAACAATTGCACATTCAGGGCAAGAACACCATTTTCCCTTTCTAAAATGTCTAAACCTTATTAACTTCAACCAACAAGTATTTCACACAATAGTCCATACCTTATACTAACCCATAGGAGCAAAACATTTAAGCACTCTTTAGTTATTTCACTCAATACAATTTGCCAAAAATGACACTTTAACTACAATTTCGACTTCTTGCTGATTCAACGAAAAGTTATTTTTAAATTTCGGATTCGATTTTTGAGCTCCCAAACACTAGTTAACAATATTTATTTTTTAAAAGTTAAAGTTGCATTTCCATCTACTAAACTTGTACTTCAATTTTTGTTTAAGTACTAAATACAAGTTATGTTTTATTTTTGTTTATAGAAAGTGTTTTTCGTACCAAATAATTAAAACTACTTATTTTATTCTTCTTGTTAGGATTTTCATTAACACTTTTACGCACCAAGTAAGTTAACTTGGATATTTATTTGAGTCCACAAAAGTGAGTCACATAGGATTCGCTTATCATTTCACGTGGGGTATGATTTTTTAAAACCCGAAAACTTGTTAGGCTAATCCCTCTCGGACCTAAATCTCGGTGCTAAGTAAGCTCGTAACACCAGGGGTGTTACAATCGACCACGTCCTCGGCTTATCCGTGGGCCACCTATCCGCTGCAAGCTCCCGGTGCACCAGCGTCTTGGCCCGCAGTGCAACGTGTCGGTGCCTGACATCTCTCATCAGCGTCCACGACCTCACTCCCCGGCCTCACATATGGCTCGCCAAGGGCCCAATGTCGACGCCGATGGGTTCCACATCGTCGTGAGCCGGCGACGCTTGCATCACCAAGGGAGAACGGCCCCCAAACACCAGCGCCCTGTCCCGCCAGAGTTAGTTGGCCATTGCTTCAATTGCCTAGCGCACGGTCACGTTGTCGTCCAGTGTCGCTCCCGTCCCGTTGTCTTCATTCCTAGGGCACCGCCATCAGGCCCGGGCGTGCAAGCGAGGTCGTTCACCACCGCGCAGGTCCTCGTCCTAGGTGGCCGTGCACGGTCGGCGTGCCTCAACACGCAGCGTCGCCTCACTAGGCCAAGGCGACCCAACATGTCACCGGGATGTCGTCGCTGGGCCAAACCTAGCACCACCTATGTCGTCGCCTCCTTGTGTGCGGCAATTAGCCATGTCGCAAACGTCGCCGCTGCAGCACCACAACACCACGCTGCTGCCATCATCAACTATGGGTGACACCGTTAGCCGTCCTAAGGTTGAGGTCTTCGTCATCTCAAGGAACGTGGAACTCGCCACGACTAAAGCGGACCTCTCCCTCGTTATCATTGCGCTCGCTAGTGGGAACCAGCCAGCCATCTCGTCAGCAGAGGTTCGGGCGCACCTTTCCTCGGTGTACCATGTGTCGGAGGGCGCGACCGACGTCAGTAGCTGGCTAGATCGCTGTAACACCTCTGGTGTTACAAGCTCGCTAAGCACCAGGATTTGGGCATAAGAAAAATTACCGAAACAAGTTCCTCAGTTTTTAAGATCTAAACTCACACGAAATGATGAACAACTCTTATGTGATTTACCTTCTAATTGAGAGGAATCAAATAAAAAAATCTAAGTAATTCATTTAGTGCGTAAAACTGTTAGTGAAAATCCTAATAAGAAAAATATGATAAGTAGCTTTAATTGTTGGGCATGAAAAACTATTTTTATATAAATAAAAATCAAATATCACTTGTATGAAGCGCTTAAATAAAGTTTAGAGTGCAAGTGGAGTAGGTGGAAATGTAACATTCATTTTGGGAGAATAAATACTATTAGTTAGTATTTTGGGAGTTCATAAATCAAACTTGGAATTAAGGAGGGTCATTTTCGTTGTTAACTAATACTTGAGTTTATGTTAAAAGTATCATTCTTTGGCGAATTATATTGAACAAACGGGTTAAATAATTCTTAGATGTTTTATTTCTATGAGTTAGCATGAAGTATGAGTTAGGTCATGACATGTTGTTTAGTTGAAATTGACGAAGTTCCGACCTTTTAAAAATTCAATCAAAAGTGATAATGGTTGTTTAGTTCAACCGGGATTCTCGTCCTTTCTAAGTCTGTAACGATAATCGACAATGCCATTCGACATTTAAATTCCAACAAAAATGATTAAGCAATTTATATATGTTGGAGCACCATTGGTTGCATCATAGTGAGCTCCAGAGCGTGGTGTAGGTTGAGGTTGTGTGTGAGGTCATGATGCCCTCCCAAATATTGCCCAAACTTTGTAGAAGTGTGCTGTAACCACGCTGTGGGCACTCGGTTTGTGAACTAGCGTCCAACGCGACTAACCTGTTTTGGCGCCTCACTAGTCATCCTCTAGTTGTATGGGTTGCTCATCTAGCTAGCCGTTAGTGTCGACTTTGGGACCATGGAATTGGTTGAGCCTCCGCTGAATCGATGAGTAGTTTTTAGGCCGCTTTAATAACCGTGCTTGGCACCGTCTCGGTCGTTTGGCCCCGTGGGCGCGATCATCGCGCCCGCCGAGTGCTAGCCGGCTACGGCCGTGTGCGCCATGGCATTGGCTGATCTCGGCCGGCTGTGACCCGGCTGACCACCGCTACCTGCCTTTGCCGTGCACCGCTATTGCCTCGCTGTTGCATTGCTGAGCGCGCGTGCGCAGTCGCACTGAGTCCCTGTTGTCTGCACCGTGTCATGTCTCGTCGCACCCGTGCTCAGCCAATGCCATGCAAACCTACCATACTTATGCACGTCGCGACATTGCACGCTATGTGCGCCTGCTGCACACTGAGCCATAGCGCTCGCGCTATTGCTGTCTCACGATGGCGCTCGTCTTGGCCGCACGCGCCGCGTCCGATCAGCGAGTAAAGGCAGCCACTGCTGGTCCCGCCTCTGCGCGACGGGCTCAATCACCATCCCTTGTCCCTCTTGTCCTTTTCGACTGGCCGCTATCAACGAACCGTGCCCCACGAGCCGTCATCGTCGATGGAAATGACGAGCCGGTGCAAGACCCAGCCGCAGCAATCCCTGATTCGCCGTGCACAGTGCGTTGTAGTTCAATTGCTTGCACCTACAAGTAGCCAGACTAGCCAGTTAGATCCCCACACCGAATTAGAGCCAATCTTGCACCCCTGATCGCCAAATTGGTGTTTCCCTCACCGTCGGCCTTGAGCGCCGCCACGGCCAGAGATTTGGGGGTAAGTCCAAACCCATAGGTAAAGGATCAATTGATGGCATTTCTGAGCTTGTCTTGACCCCCTAGGGCTAGTGCTCGTCTTCTTTTGGCCAGGGCACTCGTCGACGGCGTGGTGACATGCCGTGCCTGCCTCGGAGCGATGCCACCGTGCTCGCACGCACGTGGCCAGGGTTTTTCTGACTTTCCCCTTCGCAACCGGTTGCTCGGCTAGCTTCGGGGTAAGTCCTTGTTGCTCACTTGCAAGCAATACCATATCGTCAGCCCGTAGCCTCGTCGGAACAGGACGCCGCCGTGAATCGCCGCTCGCCACGGCAGCTGACGGTAGTGCGCCGCCAAGTCTCTAACTGCCACCTATCTCTGCGGGTTTAGCCGTAGACTGCGATCGACCCCTAGGTAAGCTCGCGCGGACCCTAGGTGGTCGGAGGGACCACTCGATGACCGTGCTTGCCGCGTTGCCGTATGTCCTGCTTTGAGGGCGTGAATGGGGAAATTGGGAGAAACCGAGGGGGTCAAGAGCGAAATCCAGAGAGAGGTATAAATAGGTTTTGGACTTCGTGTGGAATTACTAGCAATACAGGGTCTTCTTCGCATAAGCACAAGCGTGCGGGGCATTTTCCGCCGTGAGCCGCTGGTGGGCCGGCTGCTGCGCTCAGGCGCGCTCTACACTGGGCCATTGGGCCACTAGGCCGAAGTACTTGGCACCGGCCCCCTTTTTTTCTAAAACGTTTTCTAATTTAGTTTCTAGGGCAAATTTTATAAATTCAATATAAATTTGTGTAGATGTCCAAAAATTATGAAACTAATTTTGTTAGACTCCTAAAATCATGATCTATCTGCTAGTATATTTTGTTCACATAGTTTTATAATATTCTTAGAAGCTAAATAATTAATTTGAGATACTTAATATTATCAAAATATAAACTTATTGGAATTGTTGTGGTAAATTGGTGATAGTGTTGGCTCTGAAATTTTACAATAGATTCCTAACAATATTAGATGTTCACTGTAATTTTTTGTAGCTCTATAGGAATTTGTTTGTTAAGGTAACTAAATGAGCCCTAGTACGAAAATATATAATTATTCAATCAAATGTCAAAAATAATCGGGGGTTGTAGAATGAAAATATTTTTTGGGAACGAGTCTTACTTGACGACGTGGATACGTAGACTAGCACGTTAGAGTTATCTCGTTAGCTTGTAAGGCGTAATCGAATTTCTAAGAGTTTCGGTTGTCGTTGATTATTTACATCTATGCGTTGCATCCACGAATATCATAATAAGAACAACGATGGATCGTGGAGATGACCAAAGTAGCGGAAAAGATGGTGTTGTCGATGTTTTACCACCGACAACCCGCCACGGGAGTACCCGGACGGTGATTTGTTCGGAGGGGTATCGGCGTTTGCAGGAACTCGATGGTAAACGCAAGGAGACAACGATGGTGGTTTGGTACGCCGAAAAATCACGGCCGCCTCTACGCCGATCTGGTGTGGATAGTATATTGCGCCTGCGCTATTTGTTGTGGTTGTGAGTTCTATCGGTTATGTCACATCGCCCATGTGTGTGTGTTAGCTAGGTTCTGCTGATCTAGGGACCCTGCCCTCCTTTATATAGTCCAGGAGAGGCGGGAGTCCTAGTCGGTTACAAAGTAGAGATCCTAGTAGGATTACGTGTACTAGTCCTAGTAGGATTATATGAGGAGAATCCTATTTGGACTAAGTCTTCTCTCTCTCTTCACCGTGGGGAACCTTATGGGTCCCATCGACAAGCCCCAGAGCATTTCATGATTGAGCTTCAAGGGCCGGGTTGTTGTAGACTTGTTCGGGTTCTTTCTTGAAACGAGATCTTGAGATGGTCTTCTTTGTCTTTTCTTCGGCTGATGTGCACTTTTGCACAAAAGTGCACTCGATGAGTGTAGCCCCGAGTCTCTTGCTTGTTGGGACAAGAAGCCGGATGGTCCCTTTAGTCTTCTTGGTTGCTCGGAGTTTTTTTTTCGGTGGGTGCAATTTTTTCAGTAAAAATTGCACTCCATTGAAAGTGTAGCCCCCGAGCCTCTTGCTTTTGCTTGCAAAAGTTGGAGGGTCCAGATTCTTGTCTTAAAAAATTTTGAGGTTATGTATCCCGTAGCCCCCGAGCCTTCTCCGAGTACTTTTCTTTAGAATAGAAATCGGATGAAGGGTCTTAATGTGTTGTCGTTGTTGTAGTCTTGAATACTTGTATTCTTGGTCGTTCATCCTTGAATTCGAGCCCCCGGGCGTAGTTGAAGCGAATGCTGAGCCCCCGAGCTTAGTGTTTGACTAAGCCGTGATGCTCTTTCGAGTTGTTTTTTATTCCTCCAGGTCATTTTCTAGACTTCTCTTGTTCTTGACGTATCTCTTCTAGGTTGTTTGCACTTCATCCAGGTTCTTTGGAAACTTGTATGTACCTCATCTGGGTTGTTTTATGATCAATCCAAGTTCTTTTTGTCTTGATTTCTATTCCCAACTTATCCGGGTTGTTTTTCTTCAATCCGGGTTCTCTCGATCTTGTCTTGGTCCTTGCCGCACCTTGTAGGGTTCTTTTTGATCAATCCGGGTTCTTTTCGATCTTGTCTTGGTCCTTGCCGCACCTTGTTAGGGTTCTTTTTTATCAATCCGGGTTCTTCTGATCTTGTCTTGGTTCTTGCCACATCTTGTCGGGGTTCTTTTTGATCAATCCGGGTTCTTTCTAAAATTGTCTTGTTACTTTGGCACCTCTTTATCGATTGTTCCGGGTTCTTTCTAAACTTGTATGTTCCTCATACGGGTTTTTTCGATCAATCCGACGAATTTGTCTTGTTTACTAGCATTGGGGTTGTTTGCGCTAGTCCGGTCGAACTTGTATGTACCTCATCGATCAATCCGGGTTCTTTTTGGACTAGCTCTCGGAGCGTGTTTTCCCGATCTCATGGTACCGATGTAGCTCCCTGCATGTTAAACATAAAAATATGTTGTAAATGACATTCCGGATATGAAGTGGGGAGCATGTCCCATATTTGAATAATCAATTGTTAGAGGCCCTGCATTAAAATCATGATCTTGCTCTTGCTAGGCCATGCAAATTCCTCGGTAGTGTTGTTCGTTTAACACTTGAATCTTTATGGTTAGATGACCATTCTTAGAAGCATGTGAGTACAAGCTTAATTAATTTGAGATACTTAATATTAGCACTATGTTTGCTCGCATGATGAAACTTGTAGGTTAATTTTATTGTAGTAAATTAAGCACTTGATATGGTTGGAGGTCCATTGGCGTGACCACCCGTATGGTTGAGAGGTTCTTTGGCGTGACCATCCGTATGGTTCGAGAGGTTCATTGGCGTGACCATCCATTCGAGAAAACAAGCTTAACGAATTTATCCGAGAAAATTAATGACCGTTAAGGGAAGATAATATGGCCCGTAGGTATATGAATAATGCTCCGGAATATATAAAAATGAGGCGTGACTTAGCTTGGTTTTGTAGCTAGTTGATCGGCGTGGAATTAGTTAGTTAGATGGAGGTAACTTGATAATCGAGAGTACTCGAGATCAACTTCGAACCCGTAGTACTGAAGTCATTGCGAAAGTATCGAAGCCATTGTCAAATATGAGTCGAGTATTGGAGATCTTGATCAAATGTCAAAAATAGTTAGCGAGAGCCGGGCGAGTTAGAAACGAGGGTCATGGCGAATCTTTATTTTTTTAGGAACAAGTCTTGATTTTTACCGGCAACCCCGGGAGTACCCGGACGGTGATTTGTTCGGAGGGTATCGTTGCAGGAACTCGAGTAAACGCAGGAGACAACGATTTATCTCTCTTGGTTGTGGCGCGAAAATCGGCGCCCTCGTCCGATCTGGTGTGGATAGTATATTCTTTCTGCGCTATTTGTTGTGGTTGTGAGTTTATATTACGCTCTGCGCTATTTGTTGTGGTTGTGAGTTACGCCGGTTATGCATCCAGCTAATATCATAATAGGGAACCTTTATATAGTGGAGGCGGGAGTCGTCGGTTACAAATGACCTAGTAGGATTACGTGTACTAGTCCTAGTAGGATTACATGAGGAGAAATTTGGACTAAGTGGTCTTCTCTCTTCACCATGGGGAACCTTATGGGTCGTGTCGCCATGATGGAAAGCTAACTTGGATATATTTGTTGGTTATAATTTTCCCGTGCAAGCCCGATTGCATAACCCCTACTTTTCTGCACTTTATATTATATTTATGCATTAAGTTTTAAGGAGTTGAATGAAAGCCACTTGCATATATATATATATATATCCTTATCCTATGAGTCTTACGAGCATGACAATATCGTATAGATTGCTATGCTACAGGACTCCGGTAGAAGTCGAGTGATTGCCTGTCACTCGCGAGAGATAGGAAAGATATTATTATTGGTATTATATTATTATCACCTGGAAAATATATATGAATGATAATTGGAGACCGGGTGGAATGGTACTTTGGATCTGGACTTGGTTTGGCATTCGAGCGAGGCTCGGATTGCACTTGTTTCGCTGTGTCGGTTAAGGACCGACCATTGCATTGGGTTCTAGGCAGGTCACAAACTTATTATCCTGAGCACATACTTGTTTATGGGAACAGGGAAGGCTCGCTGCTCTCTTATCATGGAGTTCCGGCTCTTTCCGGACTGACTGATTAGAGACGGGGATGGTGAAGGTCTAAGCACCACACTGAGTCCAGGACTTAGGTGTGGGGGCTTGGAGTCCAAGTTTGGACGGGGACCTGGACCCCTTGACAGGAGAGTGGTGGGTTGGTCCTGCTTGTGCCTGAAGTACAAGCGGGGCATGTGTTTCGAATACCCAGCTGGGCACATTGATTCGCGAATCGTGGGGTAATCTGGTACGACTTGTCTACAGTCTAGCACCGTAGTAAGAACTGGAAGATGAAAGATGGTAAAATGATTATGATTGCTTACACCTGCTTGAAAGTAGCACATGTGCTTATATAGAATGGTTAGTTAATGAACTAATGTTGACTGCTAATAAAATTGAATATAAGGACGCACGTTTAGTAATGCTCCAACAGATGCAATAAATCTACAAGCTAGATAGCCTTGTATATTATTGAAGTTTTTTTTATTTTCTCCTGGCGAATAAGTCTTGCTGAGTAGAATTGAGTACTTAGGGTTTTATTTCCCCCTGTTGCAGGTGACAGGCGGATGCTGGAGCGGACACTTGTGTGCGGGAACCTCCTGATGGGCTCAGCGAGGATTCCTTTACCGCTATCATAGTTTTTTTATAACTCTCACTAAATGTTCTTATAAATATAAGTTTTATATTCTGTTATCATAGTTTATATATCAATGGTTCATCATGTCATGAATAGATATTTATTTTCCGCTGTAACTCTAATCACATGTTTATATTCCGCTGTTAAATCAATTGTTCATACTCTGACGTTGCATGAAAAGTGATGTAAGAAATGTCTTAAGAATGTTGTAAGCTTTATTCTCTTATTTATGATCCTGATGGAAAAATATGGATTTTTGGGTTCTCCCTTGAGGTGTGCTCGACGGAACTACATAATTTAGTGTCCTCCCTTGAGTACTTAGTGTCTAATAGAAAACAAGTATTCCTAGGAGGCATTAGATTAGGCGGTTCTACCACAATCACGCCAACCAGGCTCCATCCACATAGCCCTACCGCAGCTGGTTCGTCGATGCTGCAGACGGGCACGACCCCTGTGGTGCCAACGGGATCGAGCTCGACGTGCCTGACCGCACGTACATACCGCGTTGAGCCCGCGCCGGACCCGATGGAGCTGGAGGCAGAGCTTGTTGCTCGATCGTCAGTCATGCCTTTGATCTCGTGGGCCCTCTGCCTACCCAACTGTTCATCTTTTGGCAATGATCAAGACAGCGCGCCGACTACGATCGCGCAACCACAACCGGACGTCGATGTGTGGCCGCAAGCACCGGCCCATGAGTCAAAGATCGTTGAGCATGTCCTCATGCCGCCCGTGGATGACGTCGCGCGTGCGGTCACGCCCAGAGGCGCAACCTCAACCATGCCGATCGACACTTTCATCGACGCTTTCAAGAAGCCATTGCAGCAGCCTATCCTTTCATCGCCACCCAGGCTTTGAATCACAAAGATCCCGGGGGAGGGTGACGATAACGATGAAGGATTTGTCCCCAAGAGGAGTGCACGCCTTGCAAAGAAAGAGCAGTTTGAGCCCAAAACACAAGCGCAGCGAGGAAGGTAATGATAAAGCGTTTGGGTTTTGAGGTCGAAACTGAGCTGCCCGATGAGGCATCGTTTGAAGAGTTCCAGAAGGCGTTTGCACCGCCGTTGTCGCCCTCGAAGGAGGCAAGACGCGTGCTTTTCTCTAGTAGGTGGAGCATGCGCGTGCTGGCCGAGAGTGCCATGTAGGCCACTAGAGATCCTTGTCTTTGGTCGCGTAACAGTATGACCGTATAGTCCTTTTTTGTAATATTGCTGGTTCATTCGTCGCACGGTTAATCTCGCCTGTGTCTCGTTAGTGAGATTATGCCGATCTGTAACGTTTAAACTCCTGCCTTCTTAATAAAATACAGTCTAAACCCCGCCGCCAAAAAAAACGCTACCAGTCGACCATCACGCGGTCCTCAACTTTCGATGGATAAAATGCAGCGAAAAATCTCATCCGGCACCACAAATCTCCACCGAATTCCGCTGTAAACGAGTGCCGGCCGCTGCCATTCAACCCCCACCTCCACCGGCACAAGCGACGACGCTCCACCGAAATCGCCATCAGGCCACCATCATTTTTTCCGCTTTTTGCCCGGTGCCTCCCCGAGCATTTCTTGTTTTTTCAGTTTTTTGCTTTTCTCTTTGCGTCGCACGAGGGACCGAGGACGAGGAGGAGAGAACAAGACCGCAAAGCTTATGCTTATCCCAGCCGGCCCGGGTTCCTTGCACAGTTGCACCACGCACCTTTTTCGCGAGAAAACGGCCTTCTAATTGCAGCATCGCCCGCCCAGCCTGTTCGGTTGGCTGGTTTGTGAAGAAGTACTACCGGCTGGTTTGTATGAGAGAAAAATACTGTTCTGGCTAAAAATTTACGATTATTTACGATAAGCCATAGCCAAAGGAACAAATCTAGTGGGAGCCCAAATACGAGAAGGAAAGAACGCAGTACCAACCTTGCAGAAAAGGTTCAAAAAGATCGCAATCTTTGTTCCTTCGTTCTTTTCTCACTTTGATATCAGACAGCGAATCCGGGTTCGTTACATGAAAACCACTGCTATATATGGATTCTACATTTTCCTTTTCTTTAAGAATTATTTTATTATAAGATGCAAATTTATTGTTAGGTATATAAATCTGACAAGCTGATATATATAGTATAAAGGATTAGGATGGTGGTTGAAACAATTTGGTTTTGATAAGTGGTATCCAAAAGTCACGGTTTGCTCTAGTGCAAAATGTCAAAAGAAAAGAACGAGATTAGTGGACTTAGCTCAGTCCTTTACCTTTGCAGGCAGCCCGCAAAAGGAAAACCACGTTTGCTCTGCTGCTTTTGTAGGTTTGGTTTGGTTGCTTCCGTGGCCGTGTGTTTGTGTCTCCCCAATTGCATATAAGCATGGGCTCGTCACGCTTCACAAGCCTTTGCTAGTCCTGGCCTTTCCCTCATCGCCTAATGCCTTGGCCCCTTGCACCTCCTGCAAGTTGCCGGCAACCGAGAAGCTACCACTACTAGCTGCTCAGGCAGGCTCCGCTCAGCTCAAAAAGGCGCTCGGGTTTAGGGCCTGTTTGGATGCTGCCTCCCAGGCACCTCCGGCGCCAGGCAGAGCCCCCAGGCGTTCGATTTTCGTAGTGCACGAAATGAGCAGCGCGCTGCCCGCGGCAGATTGGGCTTGGGCGACAGGGAGGACGAGGACGAGGGGGAGGAGGGAGAGATGTTGCTGCTGCTAGGATTAGCCACGGGCCTCGCCGTCGCCGGGGAAGTCGAGAAGCGGCAGGACGGCGGCGGGGCGGCGTCCTCCGGGGGCGGCGGCCATGGTTCCAAGATTAGCCCCGTGGTGCTGTTCGTCGTGGTGATAGCGGCCGTGGTGCTGTTCGTCTCCTGCCTGCTGCATCTCGTGGTCAGGCTCTTGCTCAGGCGCGGCCGTGCGCGCGCGCGGGCCGAGGCTGGTGCCGACGGTGGGGTGGACGCGGCGGGCGGTGGCGGGGAGGAGTCGGCGTTGCAGAGGCAGCTGCAGCAGCTGTTCCACCTGCACGACGCCGGGCTGGACCAGGACGTCATCGACGCGCTCCCGGTGTTCCTGTACCGGGAGGTGGTGGTCGGCGCCAGCGCCGGCGCCAAGGAGCCGTTCGACTGCGCGGTGTGCCTGTGCGAGTTCGCCGGCGAGGACCGGCTGCGGCTCCTGCCGCTGTGCGGGCACGCGTTCCACATCGACTGCATCGACACCTGGCTGCTCTCCAACTCCACGTGCCCGCTGTGCCGGTGCGCGCTCGGCGCCGACGCCGACGCGCTGTTCGTCGACGGGTTCGACGAGGAAGGAGGCGGGTGGAAGCACGAGGACGCCGTGCTCCCCGTGCGCCTCGGCAAGTTCAAGAACCTGTCCAGGGCGGCGCCTGGCCCCATCCGCGACGGCGCCGGCATTGTTACCAGGGAGGACGGCGAGACGAGCAGCAGCAGCCTGGACGCCAGGCGGTGCTACTCCATGGGCTCCTACCAGTACGTCCTCGCCGAGGCCAGCCTCCAGGTGTCCGTCCACAGGAGGCACGGCGACGGCCATGCCCGGGCCGGGGCGAGGCTCAGAGGTGTCGGCTCCAACCCCGCAGGCACCGAGACCGACGGCGGCGCCGGCACCGAGGGGAAGAGGATCGGCGCGGGCAGCAAAGGCGACAGCTTCTCGGTGTCCAAGATTTGGCAGTGGCCGCGGAACGGCAAGGGGAAGCTTCCCGTACTCGCGTCCGATGACTCCCCGGCGATGAACATGAACGGCGGCAGGCTGCCGTGGCAGAGGCCAAGTCCCGGGGATTCGTGAATCGTGACACAAAGAAATCGTGTGTGTGGTGGTGCGTGTTCCAAACTTTATTAGAGCTGATTTGCTCGCCCTTTTAACCGCTGAAATTTGTTCATATGCATTCGCTTATCCTACTAGTAAATCTCATTTGCTTGTGGTGGTGGTGATATGATCTTGGCTTTCTAGGTGCATGATGAAGATGAAATTTGTGTGTGCTAATTATACCATGTTCAACAGAGCATCCCATTTAGAATTAGCATGGGATGGTGAGTTTTTGTGTTGCTGTTCCTTCATTTGCCATTGGCCAGCGTCTTTGCTCACATTTCAGTGGGAAAACTTGAGGTACCAATCTGTGATCAACAATACTCCTAAGTTTTACTACAAGATTAGCGCAGAGACGAAATTGCCCTTGCAAACTTGAGGTACCAATCTGTGATCAACATTACTTTTTTATCTTCTATAGGTCACACACTCAATTTTATTTTGCGAGGACACTGTTTCGAAGCAGTATTAGTTTTAATGGCAGATTCTTGCCTTAGCAAGCGTTTGTACGCTAGTACTGTTGCTCAATGTTCAAGCCATCACAAGGACTTGTGAAGCAGAAGGGACCGTACACTTTCACGCATAGAATTCGCAATCCGTTCACGCTCACGGCCCTTCTTTGAAAATAGAGGCGGAAGGGAGGAAATTTACAGCACAGGACTCGTTCCAACCAGCAACCACTCCATTTTCGCAGAGCCATGAAAGTTACTGGTAGCACCGAAAATTAGGTCACCGTGATGACGAATGAAAGCAGCTTTTATTAGGATTGACTGACGTTGCAGCGGTGCAAGTAGTAATGTGATGTTACAGGAGAGGTTTTTCATGACTGGACGCTGCCTGCCGGCTGGTTCGGTTTCCGTGACTGGTGCGGCTGATGCATCTGCCTAATTGTTCGCCGATTCTGCAGGCGATCTACACCAACAGCAACAGCAAAGCTGCAGCAATCCGATTAGAAAATGGCTGCAGGAACGGGGAAAAGATAAGAATACTTATAATCAGACACGTCCCGGGCTTGCTAACTTGGACTGGAGCGTCTCTGAATCGCCCCGAGAGCGATGGATGGGTTTTGTACAGGGCGTGTTTATCGTCTAGCCTAGACGCACCCCGCTCCTGAGTCCTGACTGCAGCAGCCGCATGTGAGGCCCTGGTCCTAAGCGTGTGTGGTTATGTGTCCGTATCCGGTATTAAACGGACAGCAAGTACTGCTAACCTTTCAAAGATGCCTCGCCATCACAGTGCCGCATTCAATGTGCCCGCTGCACGGCTCGGTGATTAGCGATTTGCACCGCTCCACTGGGTTGGCATGGCACAACACAGCTTGGCAAATTGGTTGTGCGATCGTGTCATGAGATGACAGGATGTTGATGCTTTAGGCTTTGACATGTTTGGCCCGTGCTAATTAACTGGCACACCAAACGGGACGTCAGTACTAGTACCAAACGGCATTTAATACATGTAGAAGAGAAGTGGTGGAAAGCAAGGAAAATCAGTCAAGAAGTTAAATGCAGTCTCTAAAAGTTGGGGCGCCGACGGGATTTTTCTTAAGAGCAGAGGGGTAAAATTGGAAGGAGCTAACCAACCAAACTCAGGCATGCAGACATGCCTGAAACAAAGATGGGCGACAAGACAAATGAAATGACGGTAAAGGCTTCTGAGTACTGTTACTACAAGATTGCCGGAGCAGTGGAAACAAGTACCACTACAGAATTGTGCTGATGTTGTCACACTGCACTCGTGCAATCAGTCTGATGTTGACCATCAAGGATCATGCGCAGTGCAAATGCCTGACAACGCACCGAGAAAAACTCCAGTGGGCAACAGATCGTGCTTTCCGTATATCCAGATAAAGTTGAGGACCACCAAATCAGACCAAATTTATCTGAATTTCCTAAGTGGAACTTGAAAACCCTGGGACCAAATGAAAATGTTTGATAGCTACTTGTTTTTGGCAAGAACTTAAAGAAGGAAAAAAAATGGTATTCCAAACATGCCTGAAGGAAGGCACAAGAAAAACAAATAATTTGTCTGTGCACAATAATCCTGTACGAGCTTGATTAGAAAAAATAAATAATTACATTGGGGAAAATCATGATACAACACATTCCTTTGATGCTTGGTATGCCGGGAAAAGGGTGAAAATTTTTGTTACCCTGAAGTCCAATATACACCAACATATAAATACATTTCAGCAAAACTGAGGATATATCATTAATCGCTGCCATCTACTGTACACTATATATAAAGAGAGAATGGACGGCCAAAACCAACTACCAGTGTACACAACTCATTAGCAGGCAAATAGAAGTGAGAATAATGGTCAGGAACAAGAATAGAAACGCCTTGCCTGCAGCACGCTGAAAGAGCACCCCCAACCCTATAGACACAGGTGGCACTACAACCCAGCAGGAAAATTGCTGATTTGCCCTTGCTCCAGCCTGTCCTCACCATTCACTTTATAAGACATCCGGATACGCATTGCAAGTGGTTTCTATGAGGCAAACAGTCCAGAATCAGAATGGATAGAAAAAAATTCAAGAACAAACTTCAAGCATAAGCCATGATCAGACTATTCATCAGTGTGTTAGGCTTTGCTTGCATTAAGAAAAATCATTATCAACTGAAAGGAACTGTATCGGACATACTAATCTTGATGCATCATTTTCATAGGGCCATGCAAAAGCTGAGCTACCAGTTACAATCTCTAAAATATCATATGGGGGGGGTGGGGATGGCGAAATACCTGCCCATGCTGGTTGTTGGTGACACTAAGGCTTTGTGTGACTGACCCATTTCCACTGGCGGGAAGAGTGCTACTGCTAGCTGGGTCCAAACGCAATTGGATGAACTGAAACACAGGGCAACAGAGGTGAGCAAAACATCAAATGTTAGGAAACTACAGCCCTTTTAGGGCTCATTCGATTATGGCCATTCCTGGGCAGGGATAGTTCTCAGTGAGGATTGGCTATACAAATTACACTAGCATTCCTGGTGGGAATGGTTCCTGGTCACTATTCCCTGCCAAACGAACACAGCCTTAATGTCGGTCATAAACATATCTTGTCTGTGAACAATTTCATCATATATGGGTTTTCACCCTATAACAATCAGTTGAGTGATTACAAGATTTGCAACAGAAACTAAGCAACTTGGTCAGTACGGCTTGACTATTTAAGATCTCTGTTGTCGAGAATGAGATTAGTGTCAGGAATCTCAGGGGCGAATGCTACCTTTGGCACGGCTGCCTGGAAGACAAAATCTGTGAATGTAGTGGTTGCCAAATTTGTGAAAGAAGCATTAATTGTAGTCTCCTGAGGTTTTCCAGGTTGCTTCTTGAAACTGAATGTGATCCTCAAGGTTGCACTCTGGAATGCTGTGATTGTAGGGTAAGCTGCATTCTCATCTGGCAAACATGCAAATTGAGTAACAGTAAATTTGGCTGATTATGGGAAGAAGGTTACTAATCAATACAACAACAACAATAACAACAAAGCCTTTTAAGTCCCAAACAAGTTGGGGTAGGCTAGAGTTGAAACCCAGCAGAAGCAATCAAGGTTCAGGCACGTGAATAGCTCTTTTCCAAGCACTCATATCTAAGGCTAAGTCTTTGGGTATATTCCATCCTTTCAAAGTCTCCTTTTATTGCCTCTACCCAAGTCAACTTCGGTCTTCCTCTACCTCTCTTCACGTTACTATCCTGGCTTAGGATTCCACTACGCACCGGTGCCTCTGGAGGTCTCCGTTGGACATGTCCAAACCATCTCAACCGGTGTTGGACAAGTTTTTCTTCAATTGGTGCTACCCCTAATCTATCACGTATATCATCGTTCCAAACTCGATCCCTTGTATGATCGCAAATCCAACGCAACATACGCATTTCTGCGACACTTATCTGTTGAACATGTCGTCTTTTCGTAGGCTAACATTCTGCACCATACAACATAGCAAGTCTAATCGCCGTCCTATAAAACTTGCATTTTAGCTTCTGTGGTACCCTTTTGTCACATAGGACACCAGATGCTTGGCGCCACTTCATCCACCCTGCTTTGATTCTATGGCTAACATCTTCATCAATATCCCCGTCTCTCTGTAGCATTGATCCTAAATATCGAAAGGTATCCTAGCATTGATTCTATGACTAATCAGTACTCAGTAGGAAAACGCAAAAGCCACCTTTGAAGTCACCTTGAGTTTGATATGGCAGGGAAATCAAACTTAGTGACTTTTAGGGGGTATTCGCAACTTTTCCTTATCAGATAATCAAGCATCAGGAGCTAACCAGGAAGAGATGTGCTTGAGGACAAACCATCAAGAAGATCCACAACTTGAGGTTTAACAGGGACAGGTTTAGTCTCTGCAACATGGTGTCAGACAAATAAGCACAAATGACAAAAACTCAAAAAACAAATTGTCCATACAGACAGTTTTTTTACCTATGGCAGGAAGGCTAGAGTTTGACGTTGGTGGGCCATTTTGTACAGGAGATGAACCAATAGATAGGAGATCCATCAGAATGTCATTGCTTGTAGACGGAGCTCCGCCTAGACATAGACCAGAACAAACTCATAAGCAACATTTCAGCTAACAATGTCACTACAACCAGCATAAATGCATAATTAACAGATCTTAACTGTCTGAAACAAGATGCACTCGACAAGGTTTAACCCTATTTATAGAACAGGAAGGTATGCACCACTGGCATAAGTTAAAACCAAACTTGGACTATGTGTTGAGAAATAATAAACCTGTTGCACTACTGGCATAAATTAAAGCCAAATGTATGTGCCGAGAAATAAAACCAAACTTGGACTATGTGTTGAGAAATAATAAACATATGATAAAGCATGACGTGCTTAGTGTGCAAACCAACAAGCAGCAGAAGCAAATCATTAATGAAGGAAAATAGTTTAGTGTAAGACCTATAGGAGACGAATCAGTCAAACCAATGCCCAACAGATCCTGTAGAAAATCATTACGTGCTGTAGTAGGGGACGAAGTAGTCACTGGAGCATCATCAGAACTCAAATCAAGCAAATCAGCTAAAGGAGCTGGTGGTGGCTTTGCTACACCATTTGGAAGCTTAAATGGGCCTCCAGAAGTGGCTGCTGGAGCAGAATTTAAAGATGAAACTGCAGCCTGTGTAGAAGCAGCTCTCTTCACCAAATAATTAGCTTCGTCCAATACAGGCATCCGTTCAAGCAAAGATGATCTGCACATACACCAGCATTATCCTCCATACTACTATTTTCTTTGACAAAAGTACATGGAATACAAAATTATCCTCAATAATTGCATAATCTCCCACTCACTTTATAGATTGATGTCTTTGTATAATGGAACTGAATTCAATAGATCTTTGCTGCAATTCAAGCACAGTATTCCCTTTATTTTGAGCAACTATATCTTTTATCCTCCTGGCAACACAAGAACAAAAAATGATAAAATCATGCAGCCACTTTACGATAGATCACATGAATCTAATGAACTTGTTTCAAGGCATGCATTACAAGATTTGAAACTAAGCTGACACTGCATGTAAACAAAGCTAAAGACATGAAGAGAAACAAAGACTGTTACACTATAAACTCAACGATATACAATTCTTATTGCTGACTAAGATCAAAATGATATAGTTCACAAGAAATTATGTGATCCACAGACCACAATTACCAAACCAAGTTGGAAACTGTGGACTGCTGTTCTGTTATTGAGACAATTGTGAACCTAGTGTATACTTGTTTAATGATTGGCAAGCGCATACGGTTCATGGACAAATATACAGAAGAAAAATAGAATATATTTTTTTTTAAAAAGCCATAGCCGGTATAAAACAAACTCCATGTGAGTCAACATACATAAACTCTGCTACTTCACACAAAAAGACACTGTATTTGAATCATTTGTTAGGTTGTCCCACTATGGTACAAAGTATTTAACTATGACACAAGCTCCAGTTCAACAATAACTTACTCTGATGTTGGTGGAAACCGGGAGGAAAGCTTCAAAAGAGAGACAAGACACATAGCCCTAGTAGTAACATCTGCAGAGTAGCGCTGAAGAGTAGCCTCTACGGCATCCACAGCATCAGATTCTGTTACCTGAACAAGATCAGGAATTGACCAAGCCGTTTGACACTAATAAATTTTAGGAGCAATACTCCTAAATGAAATACATAAAGAGAAGGCCAATGAGGGAAGATGCTAGAGTTATAAACTATATACAGGCAGAAATTCTGTAATCAATCATAAATGCAGCCATATGAGTAAACGAATGGTCACATAATTTCTCCCAATGACAGCCATTACAGATAACACAGGTGACCACAATTCGCAAGGTGATCACAAGGGAGGCTGTCAAAATTGTATATACACTGATTTGGAGCAGTTTGAACATAGCTTACAAATTATTTGCATGAAGAAAGTAACAAGACTACATAACAATATATGATGGAATCATCAGTGCAGAGTCTTCTCAGTAGAAAGTGTATAACCAAGAGGGGATGGCTGCCAAGAATTTTTAACTCACCGTGATCGGTTCCTCCATGTCCAACATACTAAGATTGTTGACCAGCATTTCTCCATATTCACCGATGCACCAAACAGCCACCCTAACTAAACTTTCCTAAACATATCAACATAGAAGAGATCTATGCACATTAGATACATAATCCAACAGTATACATCACAAAGAACATTAATTCTTTCTCCATACCTGTTCACCAGATGCTTGCAGTGCCTTATATAATGACCTGACTGAATATCCTTGAAGTTCAGATGCATTACTCATTAGAACTATTAGAGCATGCCATACATCATCCTTTATATAATTACCAGCCTGTGGACATGAAAGAGTACAACATCAATTTGGATCTTTAATTTACCAGTGCAACAGAAATTCATGCTCATACATTTACAGCTCATAGATTTACTTGGCGGAAGGGAAATCATATAGAAACAAAGGTGTGGTAGATTATTTGGCAATTGACATTTTGGTTTAGTACATTGGTCTTGGGTCTTTTCACTGGTGGAGTTACCACATCTGGAAGGTGTGGGTGACACAAGGATTTGATAGTAGGCATTGCTGGGACTGCATAGATCATAGATCACAACTCCCTAACATGATATTCCCGTGAATACTTTAATAGTAGTCAGTAACCCTGATCAAGTATGCAAGTCTTTCTCTCCATAAGTTAGGTAAAAAAAAGACTATTCTACTGAGCATGTGAGTAACTAGTATAGCTGTAGAATTGATAGTCATGCAAAAAGAGAGAGAGGCCCAGAAAAGCTCTAATAACTGTACTGCAGTACTGCTCCACGTACCAGAGATAAAACTCTGAACATCTGGTCTAAGTACCATAGCTTGTCCATGGAAAACCTAACAAAAAATGCCAAACCATTAATTTCCCAATAAACCGACAGGAAATAAACAAAATGTTCCATTATTTTTCAATACGAGCACCAAATCTAAAACAATTCATCAAGCACAGATATGGGCCCAATATAATTAAATAACCAAAGTGTGTTGTAGTTAGGCAGAATAAGGGGGGAGGGGGACTGGGGGAGAAAAGGAGTAGCAGCTCCGTGCTGTGTCAAAACTCAATAGGAATAAAAGCACCAAAACACTGATATTACAGTCAGTCATCTAGCATACCGCAAAAGAAAGTGTATTGAGAATGATGTATATGCCATGTTCTTATAAGTGATAGAACCCAGAAAATTAGGCTGATATAAATATGCGGAAAGAACTATGATTAAAGACTTTAGGCAAGATCAAAAGAGGGCATGAAAAGAAAAGACTACTATTCAAATGGAAACAAATCAATTCACATTCGTTAATGAATCATGCTCCCTTATTCCATTTACCTGCCTCCATCTAGGAGGCGATAAAGACACTGTACAACAGGAAAATGCAACATTTATTGCACAAGCCAAACATCATCATCGTTTATCAATTATATGTCCATATGTCTAACAATAGTGGATACACAATAAATATTGGGGCAACAAGGAACATGCACATCAGATTTTTCTTCAAATTGCATGCAGAGAACAAAACTGCACAAACCATAAGTCATCCACAACAAGGAGAAATGCTGGATCCAGAATTAGTAGCTTACTTTTCAACTATTGAGCATATCTTAGCAGTGAGGTCTTCCTTGAAATCTTGATCACTCACTTCAAGGTAATCAACAAGTTCCTTAGTCAATGGCTTTACATTTGTATCATTGACAAGTAGGTAAACAAGTTCCAGGGCCCTTTTACGAATAGAGACATCTGCATCCTGAGCGTACATATGTGATTGAAAATAAGTACAAAACCAGATTAGGAATCCAGTAGAAAGTGACAGGTCCATGAAACAGATCCATAAACAGGGCAGGTAAATAGAAAATGTGTTGAAAATAAAATAATTATTCTAGGATCAAAGTTTTTTCCCTTGTTATGTATAACTTAAGTAAAGGACCTGGAAACAATACAAAGCAGGAAAGAACTGTCTTCTCAAGATACACAGAAATGAGCAAACCCTTATCTCAGTCATACATGATGAGCGTCTTTTATTTCACAAAAGGGACAAAAAGGATAGGTGCATCACATTAGTCTGGCAAATTTTGTTACCTTGACGCACTCTAAAATTGTTGCCCTGTGCCTCTGCACAGCTTGTGTATCTACGGCGATGGCCTTCGTAAGCATGTTTAGGGCAACATATCTGAAAAGGCAGTATATACAATGAGAACTTTAGTTATGACATATGATAGATGGGATAACATTTCACTATTAAACAACAGGTCATGTGCCCCCACTCATTCTTGTTGTCTACAGAATAGTGTTGTAATCAACATTACGCCTAAAACATCAAACCGCAAAGAAATTAAAAAATCTAAATAGATATAGAAACCATTTCCACCCTTTTGTCCTATATATTTAAAAAAACATGTTCATCATATCAGTTGCCTAAGAGCAAGAGCAAATCTACCTTATGTTGTTATCACGGTTGGACAAAAATCGACCCAAAATATTAATAGCCAACACACGTAAGCCACTTGTAGCTTCAATGCCCATTATTGTCTCCACACATTCATATAAAATTGCATTTCCAGCATTCTTATTTGACTCAGTTTTCGTTGAAACCTGGAAAAGGAATTCATGCGTTTATAATCCACACAAAAGATGAAGCGAATGCCAGGTGCAAAGATAACCCAAAAAAGGGTACAAAGATAAAGATGATGATGATAACAATAATAACTGAACATCCGTATTACACAGTTTTCAGAATCTAGCAGCAGTAACTCACTGGGAAAGATCTAGATGAAACAACATCAATTTGAACTTAACAAACCACAGATTACTGAGGACAGTGCCATTAGAAGTTCATAGGATGGTAGCTGCGGTAATTATTCACACTTGGAATAATATTGTAATACATAAGTTGTGGTAATTATTTAAAAGAAATGGTTCCAGTAGTTGTATGCAACTATGTGTATAAAATAAAAGATGAACAAACCACCTGAGCAAGAATATCATTGATATACTCGCTGCAATCTGCATCTCCTTGACCCAGTATTCGCATGAGTTTAAGCACTCGGATATGTAAGAATGGATCTGTGATGCCACCAATGTCATATTCAGGAGCATATGAACTGTTGGACACATCTCTCAGTATTCGGACCAGTCCTTCAAGGCAGTTCTGCAACAAGAAGGCTTTGTCAGAACATTTATTGACACAAATGAAAATGCAAGTTCACAATGATCTTGATGGTATTATCCAACAGCAATGTCCAAAAAAAAATCAACTATCAGGCAGAAAAGAAGAAAATTTGCACTTCTGGTGCAGATCACAACAAAGGGAACGGTTGCGTACACAAAAAAAAGGTCACACTACTGTATCAATGTTTATAGTGGTACTTTGTGTTAAGGTATCAGCACATGAATGATCCAAATTAACAAGGGCTAGGTCTGAGATTTATGCATTCCAATGTGGAGATGCAGGTGTGAGAAAGACAGTCTGTCAGTGTTGAACTGTTGACTAGTCATTAAAAAACTAGACCAACTTAGGAGAAACTAGGTCGCATTGTAAATAAGAAGAAATAGGCACCAAAATTCAGTGTCATAGAGGACTCGTAACTGGGTGGCACAGGTGTATACCCACTCCTCACACCATCTGTCAAGTCAGTCAGATCGATTTGGAAATTCTATGCTACATACTGTTACAGCTACCAAAGGTCTATTTGTGAAAACCTTGCCAACTACGTAGAAGAAACAACATACGTACCAATATGCTTTTAGCAATAAGTGATGATTATATCCTGCTATTAGTCAAAAATAGGGAGTTTGGGTTGCATTGCATCCCTTGCTAAGAGTGCCAATGATGCTGTAGCTCTCAGGTCATTTCAGAAGATAACAGAAAACTAACAACTGGTATTGATCAAATACTACAGTTTTTTCCTAGAAATCAGTGTCAGCTAGCTCAAAATATATATTCTACTATTGAGGCAAGCAAACAATTTGGAATGACTAATCAACAGCATCATACATTTCATAGATGGTAAAAAGAGAAAACATAAAATGCCCAGGTTATTTAGAACAGGACAGATGCTGTGAGTCCATACAACAGACATGTCACATAAACTAAAAGACCATGCCAAGTTTCCAAAAGTAAATGGACCGGATCAATTTAGAATAAGGAGTAAGAATAAAACTTGAAATTCTGTTAACATGGTCTTTTTTCACTGTTGTGAATGGAAAAAAAAAAGAATAACTTAGTTCTCAGACATCCAAGTTTGGCAAACACACAAGGATTTCAGCATGTTAACACGGAAAAAAGGAATGAAAATAATAGCCATTGCTATCTAAGATCGAGACTGAAGAAACTAGGGGGTGTTTGGTTTGAGGCACCACCCCATCCTAGATGAGTTGGTGCATCATGAGTCCATCCGTCAAATTTAGTGGAAGGACTCCATTCCTCATGCTTATACCAATATTAGCTTATGAGGAAAGAGATCCTGATGGATCAACCCATTCCATTCCACAAACCAAACAAGTGAGTGAGAAGATGATGGAGTATCCCATTCCTCAAACCAAGCACCCCTAAGTGTAGATAATTCTCCAGGAAAAAGTATTACTCTGGTGATTTTGTCATGCATACCTTCCTCAAGTACTCCAATGCTTCATAGCTCGCTTTACATAGTTCCATGCAAAGCTGAACAGCAGATATCAGAACACCGTGATGTTTTTCCTTCAGTAATGATGCGGCAGCACTCATGAAATTTTCTGCCAAGTCTGGAACTTTTCGGACAATCCTTATAGAGCATAAGGCGGCCTACAAAATAACAAGAGCTAGACAATCAACGAGACCTCTCCACAGCACACGTTTCACAAACTAACTAAGAAGGATAAGTACTGATGATTGGAGAAGGGTGAAAGTGCCCAACTTAGAGATGTTCAGGGTACAAATGAGGCCAATGTTGATAAGGGTTCTTCAATGACAAATTTATTAGAGGTAACATCTAAATGTGTATGATTTTCCAGCAGAATCACTCATCACTTATCACTTACATCTTAAGCATGGTTTTGGTGGTGTTATCAGCTAAAATAGAGAAATGGAAAACTATTGTTCTGGTCCTTGAAACATCTTAATAGTTAACTTTGCGTTTGTAGAATTAGAAGCAGAGCTACTACTACACTCCAGGAATGGAATATCATTACAAGCGCTCAAACAAAATTCACTAGGGGCTAATCTGCCATGTCAAAGTGAGCACCTTCTTCTTTGTATTAGGGTCCCTATTTTGCAACAGCCTCTCCACTTCAGGTGCCAGATCGCGCGCCATTTCAGCTGAACATATGTTGCCAAGAGCACAGAGCGCAAGCCCAACAATGAACTGGTTTGAGTGGTTAAGATCTCTGCCCACGTTAAGTAATAACAAATACTCTAGAAATCAGAAATAACACATAACAGCATCAACAAACACAACCGGTAAGTGCAGACAGGGTGGATACTGCTTGAGAGAGTTGGTGACGAGCATGAGGACCTCCTGCCGCTCATCGAGCAGCAGCGTGAGTCCTAGATAGCCGATGCGCTTCTCGGGGAAGCCCGCGGCAGCAATAAGCTTGAGGCACTCCATCTGGCCGAAGTGAGTGGGGTAGCCGAGCATGTGGATGAACATGAGCTTGGCCATGTTCCGATGCCGGTAGTCCTGATCGCCCTCGCTGATGGCGGCCCGTATCGCCGCGCACTCCCGCCGCACCACCGCGCGCTCCTCCGCTGCCGTCTTGCACGCGCGTATCGCACGTATCATGTCCCTGCGAAGAATAGTCACACTCGGCTACGTTACACCACGCGCAGATCCGAGGAGGGGTCTGTGAGAGGGATGACGCGATGTAAGAGAGGACGACTCACCGGAGGCGGGTGCCGGAGGAGAAGGGGTTGATGGCGAGGTCCATGGCAAAGTCCTCGACGATCCTCTCGACGGAATCCAGGGCGGGGCGGCGGGGGATCTCACCGCCGCAGGGGCGGACGAGGAGGACGACGACGGCCGGGCGGATCTGGGAGGCGGACGGAGGCGGTGGTGGTGGTGGGATTTGCGAAGAGGCCCCTGCTTTGTGTTTCGGATTTGTTTAGTCTGAGTCCGAGCTCCGAGGGACTGTCTCCTACCACCGTTGCCCAAAAATAAGTTTAAATAGCGCTACAGCTATACTTGGCCATCGGGCCGGCCCGGCCCGGCTCAGCACGAGCCCGTGCCAGGCACGGCCCGGAGGATGTCGGGCCGGCACGGCACGCGGGCCTCACAGGCGTTTTCCAATGAGCGTCGTGTTGCGACCAAGGGCTCGAGCACCGGCCGGGCCGCTTTTTTTTTGAGAAGGCACGGCCGACCTGCTTTCAAGCGTGCCAGGCTGGCCCGAGGCTCACAGAGAGAGGGAAGGGGAGAGCAGGAGCCAGGAGGCAAGGGTAGCCACGGGGAGCGGCCGCCACCGGCCAAGGCTTCGCCACAGTTTTTGTCTTGGCGGATGGGAGGCGCCCAGGCGCTGACGCCGGATCCGTCGGGTGAGCGGAGAAGGGAAGCGGCGGAGCTCGGGGTCGGCGTCCACGGCCCGCTCACTGGAGGATTTCGGCTTGAACGGTGAGTTGCTCGCCATGATCCATTTGCCACCTCGCCGGATCTGCCGATCTCCACTCGTCTTGTCTTGTGCGGGCGCCACGGATGGAGGAGAGGAGAGAGGGCGCCACTGAGACCTCCGTGTGCCCGCCAAGTGGATACTGGATCCGCCTCCCCGCCTTTCTCGGCATCGTGGGGAGGGAGAAAGGGTGCCACTTGAAGGAGAGAGGCGAGAGAGAGGGGCGCGGTGGGTCGGCTGGGGCCAGCCGCCTGCCGTGCTCCTGGGACCACCAGGCCTTTTGGAGGGTGAAGGCCGGGCGCCACATCTCGCAGACGGAGAGGGAGAGGGCCCGAGAGCGAGAGGGTCAGCGCCAGCATCTTAGAGACCGAGAGGGAGAGGAGGGGTGCTGGCGTCTTGGTCTTGAGTCTTGAAGTCGAGCGTGGGGGGCAGTGGGGAGAGGGACTGAGGAGGGGTGTGGACCGTGCAGGTGCTGGTCGGCGTGGGGGAGGCCGAGTGCTGCATGGGAGGAAGTGGAGTGAACCGAGGAGGGCTGCCTGGAGGGAAGGAACACGGGTCATTTCCGTCTGTTTAAATAGCGTCACACCAGAGAGTTCAAGCACTACCTATTTTTTTCTTCTTCGGGCCACATGGCCAACTATAGCTACAGCGAAAAGTTCAGTACCTTTTTTTTTCTTCTTCAATAATAAGATTAAAAAAAGAATCATTTTTGCAAATAGATCTTCAGGAGAGAGAATACTCAGATTTTAGTTATACCTCTCCTGACATTCAAAATATGTCTTTCATATAGATATTATATTGGAGACTATAGATATTGCATTTCAGATCCATTTTGAGCGTGGGTCTCCTAATGCTTATCGTGTTGGAGACAGCTAATGAGAGGCATTCGAGAATCTGATTATTCTGATCTCACACCATGGTGACCATATTGACGGGTAATCCCACTCCGTCCAGAAAAAAAATAGCACTGGTCCATTCGCTTCGCTGAAAAAACAAACCGAAATACTATTTTAGCTGATTTGTTGTGAGAGAAAAACACTGTTTCGACAAAAAAAACAAATTGAAAAAAGACGGATTATAAGAAAAACGAACATGGCCACTAACCTAAAAAAATATAGTTTTAATACAAATTCTTGGTTATGGTGTCAAAATTTTATCTACATATACAGTACAAAAATTATATTTATGATGTCAAGTAAGTATACTATAAAAATATATCTCATGATAAATCTAATGATATTTATTTGTGATATCATAAATATTGATGCCTTCTTAACAAATTACTTAACTTGATATTATGCTAGACTTGATTCTTTTCTGGACTGAGAGTTAATTTTGTACTAGTCAAACTATTTTAAATTTAATTAAATTCATAGACAAAATTATCAATATTTATAAACTAAATATGTATGTTATAAAAATCTATTTCACAATAAAAATGATACTTATTTGGTAATACAAACATCGGTAATGTAATAGATAAATTTATCAAACTTTAGATAGTTTGATTTAGAACAAAATTAAAATAAATTATTTTTTAGATGAGTGTAGTAATTAAAATAATGTGCGAATAAAAAGGAGAATATCGAAGAACGTCATTTATCAAAAATCCAATTACTATCGATTATTCACATTATGAATAAAATGTACTACGCTTTATCCATTTGACCCATGAACATAACATTGACTCGATTTACCTCCTAAACTACTTATTAAATTGGTTAGATTTAGCCATTAATGAATTTTTATTTTCACTCCTCATACCAAAAGTGTTTAGCTCGTCCCGAAAATATTACAATTTTGGATTAATGACTAACCCCAATTTTATCAAATTTGACTAAATTTATAGAAAAATAGTGTTCGTATTTATATGTTCAAATATATTTACTATGAAAATATATACTTCATATTAATTATTACAATAATACTTATTTGGTATCATAAATACAAATACATTTGGGTATCCCTAGGGGTAAAGTCAAATCTTTGACTTATAGGAATACATATTTGTCAAATCTTTGACCGAGAAAGAAGCTAGAGTTATACTCTACTCTTCTGGTGACGGAGGAAGTACATTAGAAAAAAATTTAGTGGTTTCCTGTAATTATTTTTCATGCATTTGGGTATCTCTAGGGGTAAAGTCTTATATATCACATACACCAAGTCAAAGAAAACAGTTGTGAAATATTTTTTTAAAATGTATAGGGTCCGATAATCAGCATGAAATTTGAATTTACATATGTGGTGAAACGGGAAAAAAAAAGTAAATTGAAAAGTCCACGAGAATATGACTCAGTATTTTGTTTTTTTTTGTAGGGGGTCAACGACGAAGTGATTTTTCTATATAGTAATAAAATAGGCTTCTTTTTCCTTTTTCCTTTTTCCTTTTTCACATTATATCGTCACGGGTCACTAACTCACTATGAAAGTATGAATGTTTAAATGTATCCATCTTAGCAAAGTCGTTAAAATTGCCCAGGCCGGACTGAAAAAAAATCCGTAAACCTTCTGACGGCCTTGCCTTGAGCAAATAGTCTTTCTCGAACTTTGACCTATCACCTATGAGTCCATGGTTACGCACTTTGCACTGAATTCGGTGATTTCTGAACGTCAATGCTGCTGCACACACGGACCTTAAGGCCCTGTTTAGATCCCACCCAAAATCCAAAAAATTTTAAGATTTCTCATCACATCAAATCTTGCGGCATATGTATGGAGCATTAAATGTAAGTAAAAAAAATAACTAATTCGTGGATTATCTTTTTAGTCCATAATTGGACAATTTTGTCAAATGGTGCTACAAATAGCTAAATCCAAAAATTTGTGATCTAAACGGGTTAGAGAAAAAAACACAAGATCCGTCACATCGAATCTTATGCAAATGTAGACGAAAAAAAAATTTACGATCGAAATTTGAGACGAAACTTTTAAACCTAATTAGTCCATAATTAAGCACTAATTACCAAATATAAACGAAAGTGCTACAGTAACCAAATTTTAGATCTAAACGGTCGGTCATGTGCTGGCCTTACTAGTACGTAGCAGAAAAACTCTCTGGTGATCAAAAGGAACAGGTCGCTGAAAAACCACGTGTATGTTTTTTTTTGGCGACAAACCACGTGTATGTAATTGGTTGTTGTTAACTTTGCCTATTACTATAATTATTATATATACGTAACGTAATTACTAGGAATTGCGATTGTTTGCCCTTAGTTCTGAAATGTATGTCTTTGATTTTCAGGGATGATTGCATCGAAGAGCTTCAAGAATGTCATTGACAGAACCATTATTGAGACGAATTAAAGTATGATAATTCAATAGAGTTGCAATGAGATACAGGGTCTCACAGAACTAATTAAAGGCTCTTGAATGAAATGAAATAAACAGCAACGCAAAACCCCGAGCCGAGAAGCTTCTTTTCGACGTCTACTGGTGCTCAGTAGGCAGCAGCCACAACGCTTGATTAGCCACCGGGGCTTCATCCAGCTCCTGCATCATCATCGTCCCGCTCTTCACATCGAAGACCATCACGCGCTTCTTCACCGGGAACGCGGCATAGACGCAGTTCGGCTCTAGCCCGCACTCGCCGGTCGAGTGCAACGCGCCGAAGTACCACGGCGATAGCAGGAACGCCTTGCTACTGCAGATATCGTCGACCTCGATCCACTCCTGCCTGGAGAAGAAGTCCATCTCTGTGCACGTGGACTCGGTACACCACGTCGAGGTCCATGCTCGATAGCAAGGAGACCATGAAGAGCTCCTGCCGAGACTCCACCAGGGCCTCCCTTCAGCACCCAAGGACTTCTTCCATGGCGTCGGGAACGGCGATGGAGCTGAGCACAGGCGCGGGGCTGAACTCGAGCACACCGAGCTCGCCGTAGCTGCCGCCCGTGAAGTAGAACTTGCCTTGGCACGCTGCGACTGACATTATGACGAGCTTCTCGCTGCATCCTTCGCCCAGGTCGGGTATGTTATGCAGTCCAGCCATCACCGATCATTTGTTCTAGTCTGAGTCAGAGTCTGTAAATAGCATTTGCTTTTATTAGTCAGTAGCTATATTTAGTTAAGCTTGCGGCAACTGGTGAGTCGTGGGATGGCACGACAAGTAGTGCGCTAGGTGCTGCGCATTCTGTGGAGAATACCTCCCCACTTATGCATGTATTTTTTCTTTAGGTCATCGCAATTAATATATGAAAAACATCGCCATTGACAGCACCAAAAACCCGACCGTGTTTTTCGAGTGTGTCTTCCAAGGATCGCTTACCGCTTCTCACCGGGCGGTTCTCCAACATTTGGCATCGAGCGGTTAGAGTCCGGAACGATGTCCGCCCCATCGTCCGTGATCGTTTGCCATCGCCACCACCGCGCCGTCGAAGTTTCTCAATCGCCACGTATCGCCGAGGGCGCCGAGGTTCTTGGCGAGGTCATCGTCGAAAGTGGCGTGGTCAAGGGAGCGAACAGCGGCGCCATCAAGCACCCATGCTCACGTGCTCCAACTATCGTCGGAGTGGGCGCCTCGATGAAGGTTAATCTGGCGGGCTTATGGCACGCCGTCGAGCCGAAGGAAGGGGAGGAGGTGCTCATCGAGTACCGCGAGGATCGCCTCGCCATGGCAGCCATCCTGCGGTCTATGCCCTCTCGAAATGTTGGGCTCACTAGCCCATAAGCGACGACGGCGCGATCGGCATGGGCGGCGGTCAAAACCGTTCGCCGGGGTGGACCGAAAAGGGAGGCCAACACCCAGCACCTACTCCGGCAATTCGGCGACATTGGCTTCAACGAGGGTGAGTCTGTGGATGACTTCTCACTCCGTATCATGTCTCTCGCCAACACCATCCGCACTTTGGGCCACGACATCACCGACGCCCAGATCGTGAAGAAGATGCTCCAGGTGGTTCCTGAACATCTCGAGCAGATTGCTTACTCCATCGAGACGCTCCTCGACGTCAACGAGCTCTCGGTGGAGGAAGTTGTCGGCCATCTGCGCGCCATCGAGCAGCGCAAGAAGAAGCCGGCCTCCGCGGGCGCATCGTCCACCGCCGACAAGCAGGGCCGCCTGCTCGTCACGGAGGAGGAGTGGATGGCGCGGCTCAAGCTGCGTGAGTCCGGCGAAGGCTCCGGCAGCGGCAAGCGCGGCAAGACACGCCATGGCTGCGGCGGTGGCTCTGGCGGCGGCCGGGATGGCAAGGGACACGACGGTCAACGGAAGCCTCAAGAGAGGAACCCTGACAAGTGCGCAAACTGCGGCATCAAGGGCCACTACGCCAAGGACTGCCACAAACCGAGGCGGGAGCAGAAGGCGCACGTCGCGGAAGGAAAAGAGCAACAAGCGCTCATGATGGCTTCGACAACCGCCACAACCATCAACGACGCGCTGTCTTCTTCCTCGTCGTGGCTCGCCACCTGCGTCGAGATCCACAAGGCGGAAGTCTTCGCCGAGCTCGAGCCCCGTACCAATCGAGACGCTTGTAGGTGGGTGCTCGACACCGGAGCGACCAATCATATGACCGGTGCGCGCTCGGCGTTCGCGCACCTCGACACCAATGTGGGTGGCACGGTCCGTTTCGGTGATGGGTCCGTGGTCGAGATCGAGGGACGGGGCTCCATCATCTTCGTCCTCAAGAACGGCGAGCATCGCACCCTCGCCGGAGTCTACTACATCCCTCGGTTGGTGGCGAACATCGTCAGCCTCGGTCAGATGGAGGAAGCCGGGTACCGCATCGACCTCTACGACGGCGCCCTGCGGATCTACGACGAGGCGCGGGATCTGCTCACCAAGGTACCACGTGGGAACACTCGCCTGTACATCCTCGAGCTGGTGATCGGGCGTCCTGTGTGCCTCGCGGCGCGCAGCTCGGAGGCAGCCTGGTGGTGGCACGAACGTTTCGGCCACATAAGCTTCAAGTCGCTCCGCTCCCTCGCCACCAAGCAGATGGTCCATGGACTGCCGCACCTAGATCACATCGATCAGGTCTACGACAGTTGTCTCGCCGGCAAGCAACGCAGGACCCCCTTCCCCAGCCAGGCAAAGCGGCGCACGGAGCACGCCCTGGACCTTGTCCACGGTGACCTGTGCGGTCCAGTGTCCCCACCGACTCCAAGCGGTAACAAGTATTTTCTGCTGCTCGTTGATGACATGAGTCGCTATATGTGGCTCCATCTTCTGTCAAGCAAGGATCAGGTGGCAGCGGCCATCAAGAACTTCCAGGCCGCGGTGGAAGTGGAGTTGGGCAGGAAACTCAAGGTGCTCTGAACCGATCGTGGGGGGGAGTTCACCTCCGTCGAGTTCGGTGAACACTATGCGCGCCGTGGCGTGCAGCGGCAGCTCACTGCCCCGTACACTCCGCAACAAAACGGGGTGGTGGAGCGCCGTAACCAAACAGTCGTTGGCATGGCGTGTTCGATCCTGAAGGCGAAGGCACTCCCGAGCTTCTTCTGGGGTGAGGCCGTCCACACCGCGGTGCATCTCCTAAACCAGGCCCCGACGCGGGCAGTCGATGGTAAAACCCCGTTTGAAGCCTGGTATGGAGAGCGTCCGACGGTCCACTACTTGCGCACTTTTGGGTGCGTCGCGCACGTCAAGACGACGAAGCCGGGGCTACAGAAGCTGGATGATCGGAGCACGCCCACGATCTTCGTCGGCTATGAGAGCGGCTCCAAGGCGTACAGGTGCTATGATCCTTCGACCAAGCGCGTGGTGATCTCCTGCGACGTCATCTTTGATGAGGCGGCGCGCTGGGACTGGTCGTCGAGCCTCGACTTGCACCCTGGCGACGACGAGCCGTTCACCGTCGAGTACGTCACCGAGGCGGTGCAGGTCCCCAGGGCGATGCCGTCAGCATCCCCACCTCCAGCACAGTCACCGTCGCCCGGATCTGCTGCAGCAGCCACGCTAGAAGGACCACCAGGCGGGGCCTCACCGCCATATTTCGCCACGCCACCAGCGGACATGGACCATGACGCCCTGGACGCGGACCATGACGATGACGCCCCACTGCGGTTCCGCGCCATCGACACCATCGTCGGGCCAGCGTCTCCACCTGGCCTCGTGGCTAGAGTACTGAACGAGGAGCTCATGTTCACCTCTGCCGATGAGCCAGCTTCCTTTGGCGAAGCTGAGCGCGCGGCATGCTGGCGTCAAGCAATGCACGACGAGTTGCGTTCCATTGAAGCGAACGCGACCTGGGAGCCTGTCCCACTACCTGCTGGGCACTGTGCCATTGGGCTCAAGTGGGTCTTCAAAGTCAAACGAGACGAGCTCGGGAACATCATCCGCCACAAGGCCCAGCTGGTGGCGAAGGGTTATGTCCAGCGCGCCGGGGTGGACTTCGACGAAGTGTTCGCCCCGGTGGCCCGCATGGAGTCGATCCGCACGCTGCTGGCCCTAGCGGCGCACGAAGGCTGGAAGGTCCACCATATGCACGTGAAGAGCGCGTTCCTGAATGGCGATCTCAGGGACGAAGTGTACGTGTCACATCCACTGGGCTTCATCGTCGGCAACAACGACGGCAAGGTGATGCGCCTTCGCAAGGCGTTATACGGACTACGTCAGGCGCCAAGGGCCTGGAATGCCAAGCTCGACGAATCAATGATTTCGCTTGGTTTCTAGAGGAGCAGCTCAGAGCACGGCATCTACACCCGTAGCACCGGTACGTCGCGGCTGGTGATCGGCGTCTATGTAGACGATCTTATCATCACCGGCACCAGCGGCGACGCGATCGCCGACTTCAAGCGCGACATGATGCGGCTGTTCTCCATGAGTGACCTTGGGTTGCTCTCATACTACTTGGGCATCGAGGTGACACAAACCAAAGCTGGCATCACCCTTTGCCAATCTGCCTATGCAGGGAAGCTTCCGGAACGCGGCGGTCTGGGCACCTGCAACCCAAGTGCGCTGCCAATGGAGCCCCGCCTGAAACTGAGCAGATCAAGCATCGCTCCCACAGTGGATGCTACGGCGTACCGGCGCATAATTGGTGGCCTGAGGTACCTAGTTCACACGCGGCCTGATTTGGCTTTCACGGTGGGCTACCTTAGCCGGTTTATGGAGGCGCCGCATGAAGAGCATATGGTGGCTGTGAAGCGGGTACTTTGCTATGTGGCGGGGACACGCACCCATGGCCTCTACTACACTCGCCGTGAAGAAGGACAGGCACGACTGACCGGGTTCAGTGATGCTGACATGGCCGGGGATATCGATACCCGGAAGAGCACCACCGGCATTGTCTTCTTCCTCGGCGGGAACATCATCACCGGCAATCGTCGAAGCAAAAGGTTGTCGCTCTATCCTCGTCTGCGAGGCGAGTACATAGCAGCTGACAACGGCGGCTGCCGCCAGTGGTGTGGCTCACTCGGCTTGTCACCGACATGGCCGGTGCCGAGCCCGGAGCACCGGAGCTTAAGGTGGACAATCACCGCCATAGCTCTCGAGAAGAATCCGTGCATCATGATCGAGTAAGCATATTGACACTAAATTCCACTACATCCGTGAATGTACCGAGGGGAACAGATTGTCTTGGGACACATCTCGACGGAGAAGCAATTGGCGGACATCGACCAAGGCGTACTGGGCGAGTGTGGTTCTTGGAGCTGCGTGAGTGATCGGCATCATCTGCGATCGGTGGAGAAGGCATGAACTAGGGGGAGAAATGTTATGCGATCCAGCCATCACCGATCATTTGTTCTAGTCTCGAGTCGAGTCTGTAAATAGCACGTCCGAGTCGAGTGCGTAAATAGCATTTGCTTTTATTAGTCGATAGCTATATTTAGTTAAGCTTGCGCAAGCTGGTGAGTCGTGGGATGGCACGACAAGTAGTGCGCTTAGGTGTTGCGCGTTCTCGTGAGAATACCTCCCCACTTATGCATGTATTTTTCTTTAAGTACTACAATTAATATATGAAAAACGCGGCTGCGGTTGTGCGACCAAAAAACTGTTGTGTTTTTCGAGTGTGTCTTCAAGGATCGCTTGGTACCGCTTCTCACCGGCGGTTCTCCAACAGGGTAAAGCCTACGTTTCGATGTCGTACTCGTGTCTCACCCACTTGTCGTCGCCGATGCGACAGTACCAGAAGATAGGGTTGTCCGTGTGGATCAGGAGCACAAGGCAGCTCCTTGGGTCGGTGACATCAGGGTGATCGGAGAGCACGCAGGTGCAGAAGGAAGGGAGGCCATCCTCCGGCAGATGTGGCAGCTGGATCCTCGCGCTGCGGTCGTGAGGGTCGAGCAGGTAGGTGGACGAGGCGGCGGCGTCGCGGATCAGTACCCAGCCCTGCGACGTTGCCCAGCAGTTGTCGTTCCCCAGCACGCCTGTGGCGTCGATGTTGATGGCCTTCTTCTCCGAGATGCTGAAGAACATGGGTCGGTCTGAACCCGCAACGTGCTTCAAGGCGAGGTAGGGCACGCGAGCGCCGCGGCTCGGCGGCGGCGTGTCCATGTTTGCTATTCTGGATCGGAACTGCGGCTGATGGAGGGCAGACGACGGCGGTGGTTTGGTTGGTGAAATGGTGACTTGGTTCGATTCGATCGATTGAAAAACTTGAGACGGCTGCCGCTCTTAAATAGGCAGGGGTTGAACCGTGCGTACCTTCGAGGCTTTCGTTAAACGAATCGGAAGCGAAGCTCGACTCAGATTCGAGTCGTTGACCGAGACTACTGTTGGTTCTGGCTGAATCCCGACTCCGGAACCTAATCGTATCTGGTCTCGTTGGTTATAGTCGGATTCGCAATAATATATATGTGTTAGGTGAATTAGAGTGGAACTTGAAGAATTCCAACACATCTAAACTAGGGCCCAAGTGGATGGATTACCCTACCGCCTACCTGTAACCTGTAACATGTGACATGACGTAATCGGTGATTCAGTCGAAACTAAATCGCTATGCCTGTTTGTTTTAGTTTTCTTTCACTTGTGAGCTTTTGGCTTTTGGCTTACAGAAGCTTTTTGGTTTTTGGAAGGCCTAAAAGCTGAGGTCCAAAAGGTCACGGGAAGGCCAAAACAAACAGGCTCACGAAGGAAAGAGAAGACGATTGTTTGTGAATGATTTATAGCCTATTGGTTACAAGAGCATCAGTAGCACATTAGACTCTAGGCTTGGCTCCCGTGGGAGCGAATTTTCAAGGATTTATTGGCGTTGTTCATTTAGTGGCAGGCGATGTTCCTCTCGATAGCAAGGCGCATGTGGTCCTGCGTTATACTGTGTAACTCTAAAAAAATTAGGTCATTTAACCAGGTCGTCTAGGAATGAACCCTCGCTCCACCTACCCCAACAAGGAGACCGAGAGGACATCACCGTATCGATGATGGTTCGGTCGTGCTACGAGGGTATAGGATATTTTCACCTTTTAAAAATTATATTAATATATTTTAAAAATATACACATCCCCTACTCTCAGTTGCCTGAAACTTGGAGAGTTGGAGTGCTCTTAAGCGACAAGTTCAAGCAGGCCATTGCCGTTCGGAGAGGCCAGCAACCTTAAAAAAAATAGTTGGGCTACAAGCCGGCTAGGCGGAAGAGGCGAGCGTGGGGCGAAGCGGCAAGGCGGGAGAGCGCTGTTGGCCGCGGGAGGAGGAAGATGGCGATTGGACCAAGGAAGGACGCGGAGACACAAGGATAGCCCGGTGATATCAGGTTAGCGCGGCGGGGGGTAGCGGTGCGGGCACGGTGACCAGGAGGTTGCCGAGGACAGGGCAAGCCAGCAGAAGGTGGAAGCCTCAGCCATGGCTTGCATCTCGGAGTGATAAAGAGACGGAGGTTGAAGACGATATATCAGCCATAGGATCTAGATCGGATGGCTAGAAACAATCGCCTGAAGGAAACATTGTTTTCAGGCATATGAAATTTAGCACTTCCTTTAAAAATAACAACCGGTTTGGCATTTCCCTCAAAGTTTTTATAAGATTTTTTCAAACAAGGAATCAAGTTCCTTGACCCTCAAATTGCTGGAGTGGTGTATGATTTCCTTTGCCTTGCCTCAAGGTTCTACACCTATGCCTTTTTATGTGGTGTTTTTGGTAGGTAAAACTTTGAGCCATACGACGTAGGGTGCATATATATATATATATTGTCAAATCAAAACTCGGATCCATGTAAAACTGTGTCATACAATTTGTCGATTATAATGTGCATGTGTGGTGAAGCATATGAGCTTTTGACTCATACATATGTTTGGTTGATCCCTCTGATCCGCTATCAAATTTATTTTGAGAAAATTACCTATGAGGCCTCCAAAAAAAGTCCAGCTTCCTTCCATGGCCTTTTTTTTCTTTGAACTTACCTACTATGCCTGAAAACTAAATCCAGTTACTATGTGCCTTTTCCGTTAGTTTAGGCACTTAACGGTGTTAATTGAGGGGTAAAACAACTATTTTACCACTGACGAAAAATGATTAAAGTGCAGACTTCAGTTTGTCTGTTTTGGATTTGGAGCAATATTGTGTATGGTTTTAAGCCTTCATAATTGTATAAAATTTAAAATATATTTAAAATATTTTTTTAGTTAAAAATATACTTCCTCCGTTCCTTAATATAAGGCATATAGATTTCTAAAGAAAATTTCAAAATATAGGTATGTATCAGCTCCCACGCCAATTAGTTTGGAAACCTTCCCACCGTACATAGCACATGTCTCAACCAATCCCTTAGATTTAGAAAGCAATCTGATTGGGAGAGAGAAAATGACCTGATTTTTCTTTTTTCCTCGGTCTCACATCCTTCCCCAAGTAATATTGGTGCTAAAAACTATATGCCTTATATTAACGAACCGAGTAGTATTATAACAGCTGCCTCAACTGTGCTGGGGGCCTTGCCCGGTGGCCGCGGTCCGGACTGGCTTGAGCTCGCCCATGGCGGTCGAGATTGGGGCTCGACCTCGCGGAGTGCAGGGGCATCGGCCGGTGATGACGCTGGTACGCCATGCATGGTTGCCATGGGAACCAGAGCGTGCCGCGCGGTACGGCTGAGGCCACGACACGGTTGCGACGAAGGTGTGCCCATAGAGGTTGTCGTCAACGGCGGTGGCATGGCTGCAGCCATGAATGGTGGTGTGTGCATTCTACCTGTTTGTAGGAATACCTGGAAGAAGAGAAGGGAAAGAATTGGGTGTAAACTTCACCACTCGCTGCTCTAAGGTTATCCCATACACATGCGTAGGCAAACAAACAAAATCACTACGTAGTCTGTCTCTGCTGGGAAATGGAACCAAACAGCTAGGCCTGCCCTCTGGAACCCTGGCTCTCCTGGTCCGACCAGGCTATGAACGTCCCAGCAATCAAACACGCCCTTGAGAGTCAAATTGGGAACGTTTGTTTGCCTGCACCAGGGGCTGGCCGTGCTGGTCTGAATACAAGGTCATGCCCTAGCGCGCCGCGGCGGGGCGGTGGCAGCGGCGGGGTGAGGTTCGCTGAAGATGAAGAAGATGCTGGACGTGCGCGATAGAGAGAGCATGTGGGACGAGAGCGTCTGTGCCCGGGCCGTACGTTGTATCTCCAGGAAAAATACACATATACCAACCATACTGTAAAAGTTAGTTGGCACACATCCCAAAGCAACATCCAACGGTCGCATGTGTAGGAGTACGTGCCCTTAAGGGCATAATTTCTGCGTCCGTGAATATTTCTCAAACACGGTAAAGATGAATGTATAACTGATAATATGAGGAGATATTTCTATGCCTATGATGTTGAGGAGATATTGAAGATTAAAATCCCCTATAACGCCTGTCAAGACTATGTAGCTTGGAACTTTGAGAAGTCTGGCTTGTTCTCAGTTAAAAGCGCCTACAGACTGGCCATGCGGACAGAGCACGGTGAAGGGGAGATTGGTACCAGCTCTACTCCTGATGGTAGAAAGGTGTGGAAAGATCTGTGGTATATTAAAGTACCTGAGAAAATCAAAGTGTTTGCATATGGAAGGTCGCCAATAACGGTATTCCTACTCAAGCTAACAAGTGTTACAGACATCTTGTGCAATATGAAACCTACGAGTTGTGTGGCCACGTTCGGGTGGATTGCTTCCATGCATGCGTGCGTTGCCCACATGCTGTTGCTCTTCGCCAGGCCATGAGAGAGCATTGGGTCCTTCCGGTTGAGGATGATTTTTAATACACAGGGCCTCAATGGTTGCTCATCCTTGTGAGCCGGTATTCAGTGGAGGTCATGGGCAATCTATTTATGCTTCTGTGGCATGCTTGGAGTGTGCGTAATAGTGTCCTACGGGCAGGCAAAAAGATTTCGATTGATAGTTCTGTGGTGTTTCTTACACGCTACATGGATTCTCTCATGCAGTGCCGCCAGAACAGTTTCCAAGTTGATAACAAGGGAAAGCGCTGTGGTTTGGTTGGAAGAAGTAGGATGACTAGTGGTGCTCGGCAAGAGAAGAAGTGGGTTCCGCCTGATCCAGGTTTGATGAAGATCAATGTTGATGGGGGCTTTCTTGCCTAATTCTAGTATAGCTGCAATAGGTGTGATCCAGGTTGGATGAAGATCAATGTTTACTTCGCCATTGCCGGGAAGCAGAGGAGGCTGAGGCTGAGGCTGTGGCATGCCGTGAAGGAATTGCTTTTGCGGCGCGTTGGCTGGACGTCCCTATGTTCCTGGAAACTGATTGTGCCGTGGTTGCTGAGAAGCTGAGGAACTCTACACAAGATCGATTCTTGCTCTGGTTTACGCTTCAAGAAGCAACGCTGGGAATGGAGGATCTTTGCCGGGTGGAAGTCCTCAAGATTAGTCGAGATCAAAATAATGTAGCGCATCAACTTGCTCATTATGCTATTAGGTTTAGTAGTAGTCAGGTCTTTTTTTCTTCTTTTCCTGAGTTTGTCGTGTCGCTTGCTTGTAATGATACTATTTGATTATTCGCTTAAAAAATGATACTATTGGATTATTAATAAAGTTTTTTTATCGCAAAAAAAGGTGGTCGGTCACAAGCGCCTTCAGGCATGGGCGAGTTCCTGACCTCCATCCAAAACAGAAACACGCGGTAATAAATGTCCGCCATAATGGTATACTACGGTAACATGGTAATAAGAGAGGTGCCACCCTCGTCTATGTAAGCCAGCAAATAGAGCACTGCACGAGCCGGACCAACACGCATCCCTATATCCTCTCCCCTTCTTTCTCCCGCATTCTTTATTTCATCCTTGGCCTTGTTTAGATTCCAAGTTTTTTCACTCTTTTTTTATCACATCAAATTTTTGGACACATACATGAAGTATTAAATGTAGATAAAAAAATAATTAATTACATAGTTTGATTGTAAATTACGAAACAAATCTTTTGGTCTGGTGGTTGCTCGAATCCTGGCAATAATTGTCAAATCACGAACGAGAAAATTCTTATCAGGAACACGAGTCGAGGTTTTGATTTCCAAACATCATCTAAACAAGGCCCTTGTCTCCCCGTAACCATCACCAAACCACCTGTCAGCGCCTCCCACCGATCCCCGGTTCACCGAGCAGGCGTCCCACCGTCTTTCGGACTCTCCACCTCCACCTCCGCAGCGTCACCAAGGTCTGGTGGTTGCTCGAATCCTGGTCAACTTCTGATCACGAACGAGAATTCGATTCTTATCAGGAACACGAGTCGAGGTTTTGCTGTCCATCGAATCAATCTGTAGTCCATGAAAAGCTAATCACCATGAAAAGCGATCCATGAAAAGCAAATCAATATGTAGTCCATGAAAAGCGATCTGAGGTTGGATATTAGAATGTTGATCTTTCTCGCAGAGAAAGGGTTTTGGGAAGGATGTTCATCGCTTTCTTTCTGGGCGGAAGGGTTTTGAGCGAGATGAAAAACGATGTGAGGCTTTGCCGGCCAGAAGGGTTTGCGAATTTTGATCGTTCTTGCAGAGACGTTTTCATCGCGCTTTCTTTCTCGGCGGGAAATGTTGATCGTTGTTCTATGTTCATCGCGCTTTCTTTCTGACGTTCATCTCTTCTTTTTACTCTGGCAGGATCTTTCTGGGCGGAAGGGTTTTGAGATGTTCTGATGTCATCTTTTTTTTGGTTTCTGGACAGATGGACAGGCACAGGCACGCCAAGTATAGGTGTCAAGTTCGTGGTTGTAGTCTCCCAAGGGACCCTACAACCATGACTTCATCAAGACCCACAACCGGGTCAACCACCTAGGACTAGATCTTGCTCCCCACTGGGCCGCGGCACTCCAGGGCACGGCAGGAGCGGCAGTGCAGGGAGGCGCAGCGGCAGTGCAGGGAGGTGCCGTCGTACAGCCAGGAGGGGGTGGCGTGCACGCCGGGGCCGCGGCGCTGCAGGGCATGGCAGGAGCGGTGATGCAGGGAGGCGCCATCGTACAGCCAAGAGGGGGCGGCGCGCACGCCGCGCAGGGAGGCGTCGTAGGAGTAGCAGGCGCGCAGGCGGGCATGGCCCCCAGAGGGAGCGCCGCGCACGCTGCACATGGAGGAGGCGCCGCCAACATAGCAGGCGCGCATGTGACCCTGAGCCCATAAATGCTCTCAAGTTGAATCTACATTTTTTTTCATGAGTGAAAGCATCTAGGTTCCTAGTTGGGTTTTGATGATTAATGATGACATAAGATTACTATAAATAACGTGCGTTTTGCAGAGACAATTTGAGTTAGGTCATGGTAATAGAAATTGATTGGGCAATCATGGTTGTCATGCCCCTGTCGATGGAAATAGTTTCGGTTTTCAAAGGATGGACGATAAGGTTAAAGACGGACTAGTTCTAAGCGTCGTTTGATATTGAGAGACACTTAGAGTAGTTTATGACTTTATTTTTCCTTTGGCCGTATTATTAATGGGGGTATGAACTAGTAGCTTAATCTAAGTGAGTCTAGTAGGTTAGGTGTGGTGCACACTTATCAAACCTAGCACTAGGTTGCTCAGGAATTGCCCTAAGATCAATTGGAGTCAACTTCATTCACATGGGATTTCGAGTTGGAAGTGAATGGAGGGTCAAATGATTGACCGGACGCTGGTCTGGTTGTGACCGGATGCTAGAGGGTGAGTCCGGTTAGTTCATTTGATCAACTGCAGTCGTCTGGTACTGACCGGACGCTGAACAGTGAATGTAACACCCTCGGTGTTACACTGTATAACTTTTTGCTAAAACACTACATGAGCATCATACTTATGTGTAAATATATGAGTTGTAAAGTGTAAAGCAATATACGGAACTTGAAACGTTCATTTGAAACACGAAACACATGTTACATTTCATGCCGCGTTGTATTACTTAGCGTTCTAAATGAATTTTTATTGAACGGAAATGCTATGGAACGCATATGCGAAACTTTAGTAAAGTTTGTAGCATGAACTTCGTCGATGACGATGAAATACATGCGGTCGAGAACGGGATTCGCTAGCTAGTGTATCGAGTAGCTTGGAAATGGAATTTGACGTGTAACCATTTAGGGCTTAGCCGAAATTCCTAAGTCGGACAACGCGTTGACGAAGCTAAGTTCGGCAATTTTTGTAGAACGATCGGATTAGGTAGTGGCATGGTTTTAGGGTTTCCTCTAGGAACCTGATATACCAACTAGAGCGTAAAATAGGTGGTGTAGCTACTGGATCATCGAGTTGGTTTTTGTAGCAACTTTAAAATGCATGCAAGGCACGTTCCTAGTCAATTTCGGTGCCTGGGCGCGGTCACCGCTACCCGGCCGGTGTCGCCGCTCGCCCAGGCGCGCCCGCGCACAATGCCGCACCGGCCACACTACCGCTGCCGCACCTAGCACGCTACCCGCTCGCACACGTGCACGTTGGGCCCAACCAGCCTGGCCACTTTGCCTCATCCATCATGTCTGCCTGAGCCCTGCGGTTCACCGTCGTGTCGCACTACACCACGGTCGCGCTGCGCACCGTTCGTCGCTGCCGTGCGGCTACTGCTCCAGTTGACCTTTGGCTGCACACGCGTGGGCTTGCCCGCCTGCCGTCGCCTTCACGTCTGCTCGGTGCCACGCCACGTTTCCCGTCGCGTTGCCTGGGATGTCGTCGCGCCGGCCGGCCGAGCCGCGCCAAGGCCTAACCGCAGCGCTGGCCCCAGATGTTAAATGCGCACGTTTAGAGGTTGGTTTGGGGGTCCCACAATTGCGCCTGACTTGCCACCGCTGCTGCCGTACGACGCCGTCTCCAATTTAAGTTTTCGCCAGCGCCGGCCGCCATAAGTCCGAACGGCGTCATCCAAAGAAATTGGCCTTGCGTAGTCCACTGTCTTCCAATTAACCGAGCACCAAGCAAGCTTGGGTCGTTAGCTTACGAGTGGAATCAAGCCGTCGAGCTTTCGTTCGCCAGTGAGGTAATGCGGGGTGTTTTTCCCCGCGACGGTCCGCCATGGCCACCAAGGCAGGTGCTCGGCCAATGCGTCACTCGTTGCTCCGTTGTATCAATTGAGCAGTGCTTTTGCGTCCCCTTGACTTGGTTGCCTCGCCCGTGTCGTAGTTTCGCCGACGGAGCAGCATATCGCTGGGAACGCCGTCGCCGTGCTTGTCGTGAACCAGAACACTCCCGCGCACGTGGTCAACTACCTTGCCGTGTCTCACGACTTCGTCCAACCTGCCCTTCACATCGCTGGTGAGGCCCTCCTGCTCCTAGGGTTGATGGTTGGACCAATTAGGGCCGGGGGCTCGCCGGAACGCATGGCCGCCTCGGGCGGACGTGGTGTGGATGCCGTTCCATGGCCAGCGAGTTGGAGTGTAGTAGCGTTTCAAATAAGTTTTCTATATTGTTGCTTGTAGTCCATAGATGGAAAAGGGTAGCAGTAGAGGCAAGGGGCTAGGTTATTTCGCCGGCGCTGGTGTTGCCGCGGCTAGACCCCACCGCGGCGCATGGCCGCGCCTTCGTGCTTCACCAATTACGGCGTTTCGTACATCGATCTGTTGCGCTTTGCATGTTGAGTGCCGTGGTGGTGCTAGTTGGTGTCGGGGAGGTTCGTGCTCGCCGGTGTTTGGCCGGAGAGGCGCGGCCTCTGTTAGTTCTGGCCAGGGACTTCGTAAAACACGAGTTGGATTAAGGGAAGGGTGGTGGATGCAAATTCCGTGACTTGGTGAAATAGTGCTCGAGTGCGTTTCATGAATAGGGTAGAGAACGGGGGCTTTTTAAAAAAGAGCCGGCCCGCATGGGCTCGCGTAAGGTCAGGTCGCATTATACGCGCAATGCGTAATCAGGCCACGCCAGTGCGTAAGTCGTATTGCGCTGGTGGGACGCTAGGGTGGGCCAAGCCGTTAACTCATGGCTACTACTGTGGAATCGATTTCCGATTTTCTAGTAAAGTAATAAAGGTTTATTCAATTTCAGTATGAGCTGATTTTTGTAAAATTGTTGAAAAATATGTAGGTGTCCAAAAATAGTGAAACAAAAATTGTTAGGTTCACAAAAATGCTAGCGATCTGTTGGTATAGTTGGTTCGCAGTTAGATGTTACAATGATAGGTTCATAAATTTAAATTGGAAAGCTTAATATTTATGGGAATTTTTATGACAAACTAGTGATAACTTTAGCCATGAAATTTTTACAGTAGACTCATGAGATTATTATATGCTTACTATAATTTTTGTAGCCCTAGAGTAGGTTGATAAATATAGTAGCTATTATCCTTGCTTTATTATATATAGAGTAATTCGTGTTATGAGTAAGAATACCTTAGTTGCCAAGATAATATATGCCATGCGTCGTACTTGTTAGTGGTAACATTAGGTAACTTAGCATCTTAGTCGGTAGCACTCGCTTAGTAGCTTGATAAATGTATTTTTATTTTAAGAGTTGTTGTTGCCGTATTAATAAGTGTCGCATCATTATTTCATGCATGTAGATCACAAGTTGGTAGAGTTCGTGCCCATGGACGAACCAGATTACGAAGAGGTCATCGGGGAGTACGAGGAGGAGATCCTCGTGCAGGAGGGAGCCCTAGAGCCTTTTGGTGTTGACTTTGCTGACCCGCCACCTGCCCAAGGCAAGCCCGGTGCATAACCCTATTTTTAATGATCACTGAATATATATATATATGATGTGTATTTATGTTATAGGTATTTTATGGAAACTACATGCATAAATATATCTACCTATGAGTCCTACTATTACAGGTCGAGTAGCTGCTATGCTCAGGATTTTGGTAGTGTGAGTAACCTGCCGTTACTCACAAATAGGTGATAAATATGATCACTTATGATAAAATGTTGAAAAGGAAAATGGTGATCGGGCAGGGATATGGTTGGGTATTGGTGGGTGTAAAAGGTTGTGTCCTGTGGACAACATGGCATAGCTTGGTTACACTTTTTCCCTGTCTGTGTCGGTTAAGGACCGGCCGTTGCATAAGTCTCGAGGCAAGTCACAGATTTATTATCCCGAGCACATACTTGGGTATGGGCGTAGGGAAGACTCGTTGCTCTCTTATCATGGAATCGGCTCTTTCCGGACCGACTGATTGGAGGCGGGGTGGTGGAGGTTCTTGCACCGCACTGAGTCCGAGACTCAGGAGTGGGGGCTTGGAGTCCAAGTTTAGACGGAACCTAGACACCCAGGACAGGAGGGTGATGGGTTAGTCCTGCTTGTGCCTGGGGTACAAGTGGGGCATGTGTTTTGGGGTACCCAGCTGGGGGCATTGATTCGCGAATCGTCGGGCAATCTAGTATAGCTTGTTTTTGGGTCTAGCACCATAGTAAGAACTGGAAGATTAAATGTGATGAAATAGAACTGATTGCTCAACTCCTGCTTGAAAGTGGAACATGTGCTTACATAGAATGGCTAGATAATAAATCAATACGACTATTAATAATAACATAAATAAGGACTCACTATTAGCATTGCTTTCTGCAAAAAGGAAACCTACAAACTATAAAGCTCGTCATATCCTTTGGAGTTGGGAAATTATTCCCACTAGTCGGATAAGTCTTGCGAGTATATTGTGTACTCAGGGTTTACTTACCCCTGTTGTAGGTAACACATGAGGAGTACCTTTGTGTGGAGGATTCATCTGGTAGACACAGACGAATCCATGTTCTTTATCGCTAGATGTTATTTTTTATTTTCGCTGTTTAATATTACGCACTCTGACATTTGGCAATGTAATAATGAATTTCTAAGAACTCTGGATGTATGAAATGGATTAAGTATTGTAACTCATTCTCATTATTGGATCCTTAGGAAAAATGTGGATCTTTCGGGTTCTTCCTTTAGGTGTGCCCGACGGATACCGCCCGTTGTAGCTTGCTTTTGGGGCGCTTAGTGTCTGGTGGAAGACAAGCGCCTCAGTAAGTATGTTATTTCGGGCGGTTCTGCCACAGTTGGTACCAGAGCCAATAATGGGTTACGAGTTCATCACTCTTTTCCAAAACTTAAAAACTTGACCAACAAAAGTTTTGTGAAAAGTAGGATGCGATTAATTATGTAAATAAGTATAAGCCCTAGCAATATAGTCTATCTAGGATAGCGGTACTGGTTTTATCTAATCAGTTTTCTGCAGGTACACTGACTTACGTTGCGTAAGAAATCACGTAGCATACGGAAAGTGAGTGTACGATGTGCCGAAATTTTGCGAATGCCGCTATATTTCGGCTTGAGTGAGCGTATAGGCCGATGCATGCATCATGATAAGAGAACCTTGCTAAATTAAAATCCCCCTACACGTATAATTGGATTAGTAAATTGATAGGATTAACTAAAAGAATGCTTTTATAAATATGCTGTCATTTCTCTAATCACTTGCTTCTGATCATGAAGATTGTTCTAAATGGACGGTTCCTATCTCTACAGATGAATCTAAGGTAGAGACGTGGGAGCACCAGTGTTGGGGCGGCTCACGGTCTTGGTGAAGGCCAAGGGGAAAGTGGTCGGGCCAATGAGCACAACGGGGAGAGCCATGAGGCTCCACTTATAGCTCCTCCGCCACCGCCACCTCCGATGACTCACGTGGAGATGATGGTAGAACTAATGGCTGCTCACCGTGAGTTAGCCCTTGCCATGGAGCTAATGGCACAAGGTATCGCTAGCTTCGCCCCCGGAGGCCACGGAGGAAATGGTGGGAATGGGGGTGGTGCCCGCCGTCCTGAGGGACCCTCCTCTTACCAGGATTTCCTCAAGACCCACCCGCCCACTTTCACACGGTGCTGAGCCCCTGGATGCGGAGCACTGGCTTCGCATTCTAGAGCAGAAGTTTCTGTTGCTCAACGTGGCCGATGAGCACAAAGTACGCTTTGCAGCGCAGTAGCTATTGGAATCCACAAGTGCATGGTGAAATACCTTCCATGCCATGCAGCAACCAGATCATCAGGTGACCTGGCAAGAGTTCACCGTAGCATTCTAGGAGTTTTATATTCCTACTGATGTCCTCAACCGGAAGCTGACTGAGTTCCTAGAACTGCGACAAGGGAGTATGATAGTGATAGACTATGTCAATAAGTTCAATCACTTATCCCAGTATGCTAGCATTCATGTGGACACTGATGAGAAGAAGGACCGCTTCTATCGCGGCCTCTCTTACATCCTTCAGGAGAAACTGTATACTGGGAACTATCAGACCTTCGGGGCAATGATTAATGCTGCCATCACCATGGAGGGCTTGCAGCAGGATTCCCAGGCAGAGTGGAAGAGAAAGCAGGTGGCCATGGGGTCTTCTAGCCACCCTCATACCCAGAAGGTACAGGTTGTCCGATAGGTGCCCTATCAATCATCAGGCGAGCATTTGTTTCGGCAGCCTCAGCAAACTTCTCAAACTTCTTCCACACAATACCGTGCACCCACTCAGTAGGTGTAGCCCCAGCAGCCTCAGGGATAGCAGGTCCCACCTCGCTAAGGATTTGGGAACAAGCCTGGCGCTTGTTTCAAATGTGGCAAAGATGGCCACTATGCCCGAGAGTGTCCCCAGAACTAGTCAGCTCAGTCTGCTCAACCATCGATGAACTCTAGGCTAGTCAAGCAGACAATGATCAGGAGGAAGGTGCCAGCCAGCCGATCCAGACAGGTGAATTTCACAGATTCTGATCAGATATTGCAGCAGGAACCGGTGATGGCTGGTATGTTTACCATCGATTCCCATCCAGCTTATGTGTTGTTCGATTCTGGCGCATCACATTCATTTATGAGCATGGGATTTATAGACCGGCACAATATACCACTTATGGCTATACCGTATGCCTATAGAATCTATACTGTGGGTTCGTAGATGTGCATCAATACCTAAACGAACACAGTAAGCTTGGTATTAGCCACCCACACTTACCGCCTACAGTTCATGGTACTGCCTGGGCAAGGAATTTATGCAATCCTTGGAATGAACTGGTTGCGAGTGTATGTGGTAGTCTTAGATTTGAAGCAGAGAAGTGTCGAGTTATGACTATCTTCTTTTGAGAATAGGATGTCTCTTCTTGTACCCTCAGATTTAGTCTTACCTGTTGCTGCTCATGCTGAAGCATCTCCTGATCTTACCTCTATTCCGGTAGTATGTGAGTTCTTGGATGAATTCCCTGAAGATCTACCTAGGTTGCCATCGGACAGAGAGGTGGAATTCTCTATTGAGCTAGAGCCTAGTACTGCTCCTATCTCTAGACGCCCATACCGCATGGCTCTAAGGGAATTGGCTGAGATGAAGAAGCAGCTAGAAGAATTGATGGAAAAAGGCTTCATCCATCCTAGCTCTTCACCATGGGGTTGTCCAGCCATTTTTGTGAAGAAGGATGGCACCCTACAGATGTGTGTGGATTACCGCCCTCTTAATGCGGTAACAATTAAAAACAAGTATCCTCTGCCCCGCATAGATACTTTGTTTGATCAGCTAGCTGGTGTCAAGGTGTTCTCGAAGATTGACCTCCGTTTAGGCTATCATCAGATTAAGATCAGACCACATGATATATCAAAGACAGTTTTTTCTACTAGGTATGGGTTGTATGTGTACCTAGTGATGTCTTTTTGTCTCACCAATGCTCTTGCATTCTTCATGTACCTGATGAATTCAGTCTTTATGCCGGAGCTGGACAAATTTGTGGTAATATTCATTGATGATATCCTGATATATTCCAAGAATGATGAAGAGCATGCCCAACACCTTCGCATAGTACTGGCTCAACTAAGAGAGCTCAAGCTGTATGCTAAATTCAGCAAGTGTGAATTTTGGTTAGATCGAGTGTAGTTTTTAGGGCATGTGTTGACACCTGACGGCGTTTCAGTAGATCCCAGCAAGGTGCAAGATGTGTTGAATTGGAAGTCTCCCAAGTCTGTGCACCAGATTCGCCAGTTCCTTGGTCTAGCTGGGTACTATCGGCGTTTCATCCCGGATTTCTCTAAGATAGCTCAGCTAATGACCAAGCTGCTTCAAAAAGAAGCTAAGTTTGATTAGAGCCTAGTGTAAGGTCGAGATGACGGACTAGAGGGGGGGTGAATAGTCTTTTCTAAAATTAATCGCGTCGGCTAACCGATATAAATGCGGAATTAAAACAATCGGTCTAGTCAAGACTACACCCCTCTATATATGTTCACTAGCACCTTGCAAAGATACTAATAAAGCAACTAAGGTGCCGGGCTAGCTAGAGCTCTCCTAAACAATTCTAGGAGCAAGGTCACACAAACCTATGCCACTAGTACTTTAAGTAACAAGGGAGCTCCTACACATGCTAGTAAGCAAAAGCATAAAGCTAACTAAGCTCACTAGCAATGCTCAATAACAAGGCAACCAACGCCTAATTAGAGAGCACAAATACTTAGCTACACAAACTAAGCAATGTGACTAACAAGGTTACTAAAACCAAATTAGCCACGCAAGGGAGATACTTCTATGCTACACAAGCAAGAAGGTAATTAGCTAGCTACACAAGCTATCTAATTACAAGAGCAACTACACAAGCTTAAGATATATGTATAAGTAATTGCAAGCTTGTGTAATGGGGATGCAAACCAACGGGAAGAACAAGGTTGACACGATGATTTTTCTCCCGAGGTTCACGTGTTTGTCAACACGCTAGTCCCGTTGTGTCGACCGCTCACTTGGTGGTCGGGCGACTAATTAGCATCACCCGCTAAGCCCGCATGAAGGGCACCGCAAGAACCCACCCCTTGAGTGAGGGTAGCTCAATGACACGCTTTACTAAAGTTGCTCTTGCGACTCTGAAGGCGAGCACAAGTACCCCTCACAAGCACTTCTCAAGTTACCAAGACAAGCTTCTTTGGGCTTCGACGGAGACCACCACAAGCCCGCCTAGGAGGTGGCAACCTCCAAGAGTAACAAGCACCACCGGCTTGCAACACGACCACCTAGTGCCACTCGATGCAACCTCATGATGCAATCGCACTAGAATCGCTCACTCACACAATCGAATGATCACTATCAAGTATATGTGTGATGGAGGGCTCCCAAGCACTCACAAGCATGGACACTAAGTCCCTTGAGGTGCTCAAGACTACCATGGTCGAGGGCCACTTCTATTTATAGCCTCAAGGGCTAAACTAGCCGTTACCCCTTCACGGGCAACGGTCGCCCCGACCGGATGCTTGGTCGTGTTGACCGGATGTTGGACCTCTCGTCCGGTCGCTCGTAGACGGCCACGTGTTCCAACGACCACTTGACTTGACCGGATGAGCTTGAATCTGAACCCCAGCCGTCGGTCATTTCAAAGATAGTACCGACCTCGACCGGACGCGTCCGGTCATTTTTTGATCGGACGCAGGTGTTCGGTCCGGTCACACTCCAAGTGATGACCGGACGCATTTGTGTGCATTTCAGATCATTCATTGACCGACGCCAAAGAATGACTAACTCGTTTTCACTTCTAACTTCATCACCCTTGCTCCAATGTGCTAACCACAAGAACTTGATCCTAGCGGGAGGGAGAGAGGGACCCAAACCCATCTCACCCTTGCAAACACCACCTCCTTTGTAAATGTGCCAACACCACCAAGTGTACACCACCATGTGTATGTGTGTTAGCATTTTCACAATCATTTCCCAAAGGATGTTAGCCACTCAACTTGCCACTCGATCCTAGCGACAATGCAAAGTTAGATCACTCGAGTGGCACTAGATGACCGATATGCAAACAAGTTTGCCCCTCTTGATAGTACGGCCATCTATCCTAAACCCGGTCATAAACTTCTCTACACACCTATGACCGATGAAATAAAATGCCCTAGGTTATACCTTTGCCTTGCGCATTCCATTCCATCTCCTCCAATGTCGATGCAACACATGCACCAACACTATCAACAATGATATGATCCACTTTATATCATCACATGATCATATTGGTTCATCGATCTTGACTTCACTTGCCCTTCACCGTTGCCATCGTCCATCGGGCGCCAAGTCTTGCTCAAGCTTCACCGCCACGCTGTCCATCACTCCAAAGCCTTCGACTTGCCCTTCACGGTAACCCGGTCCATCAAGCCAAGTCTTGTCTTGATCTTCTCCACCTAGATCACATTACTCAATGTCATGTCTCATGTGCAATAAGCTCCTTCATCATCACATGTGTGAGCTTTGCAACATCTCTAAGCCATTTTCACCTCCATGGCATATGTTGCTCATACACATGTACCTGTGGACTAATCACCTGTGTATCTCACATAAACACAATTAGTCCATCTAGGTTGTCACTCAATTACCAAAACCAACAAGGACCTTTCACCTAGCCTGTGAAGAAGCCTTCCAAGCTTTGAAGACATTTCTGACCACTGCTCCTATGTTGGCCCAGCCAGATATTAACAGACCCTTTGATGTATATTGTGATGCCTCGAAGACGGGGTTGGGATGTGTGCTTATACAAGATGGGCGTGTGATAGCTTATGCTTCACGCCAACTGAAAAAGCATGAAGTGAATTACACAACTCATGACTTAGAGCTGGGTGATGTGGTCCACGCTCTATAGATTTGGAGGCACTATCTATTGGACAACAAAGTGCATATCTTTACAGATCACAAGAGCCTCAAGTTTATTTTCACTCATTGAGAGTGAATACGAGGCAAAGGAGGTGGTTAGAGTTGATAAAGGATTATAACTTAGAAGTCCATTACCACCCAGGAAAGGCGAATGTAGTAGCTGATGCATTGAGCCAAAAGTCCCATCAGATCGAAGAAACACCTTTGTCTCTCAACCACGCAGAGGTGTTGGCTCACATTGCATTGACCTCAAAATTGCTGGAGCAGATTATTCTAGAGCAAAAGCAAGATCCTAAAGAAATTCCGCACATCGGAAAATTGATTGCCGAAGGGTGTGGCCCTCACTTTAGTGTTGATGAGCATGGAGTAGTGAGATACAAGGATAGACTGGTGGTTCCATCCAATGAGGAGATGAGAAAGAAGATTTTGAGTGAGGCCCATCATTCAAAGTTGTCTATTCATCCTCACAGCAACAAGATGTACCATGACCTATGCCACTTATATTGGTGGTCTAACATGAAGCAGGACATCACCCAGTACATCGCAAAGTGCGACACTTGTGGGAGAGTTAAAGCAGATCATATGCGTACTCTAGGATATTTGTAGCCCTTGCCCATTCCTGTTTGGAAGTGGGAAGATATCTCCATGGACTTTATGGTGGGTTTGCCTTGCACATCCAAGGGCTATGATTCTATTTGGGTCATTGTGGACCGTCTCACTAAGTCGGCTCATTTTATCCTAGTGGACACCAAATATATAGCCAAGAAGTATGCGGAGATATATTTTGATCGAATTGTGACCCTACACGGAGTTTCCCTTACTACCATATCTGATATAGGGTCAGTTTTTGTCTCCCGTTTCTGGGAGCAACTACAGCAATGCCTTGTACTCGTCTCCTTAGAAGCTTCGCATATCATCCACAGACTAATGGTCAAACGGAAAGGGTGAATCAGGTGCTCGAGGATATGTTGAGAGCTTGTGCCATTTCTTTTCCTGAGAAGTGGGATGAATGCCTAAAGTTAGCTGAATTTTCTTACAATAATAGCTACCAAGAGAGCATTCGCATGGCACCATTTGAAGCTCTGTATGGCAAGAAGTGTAGAACATCGCTTAACTGGGTTGAAGTGGGAGACCATGGATACTTTGGGCTAGAATTCATTAAAGAGGCTCAAGAGCAAGTCACCATTATTCGGAGCCACTTGAAGGCAGCTCAGAGCCGACAGAAGTCTTATGCGGACAAGCGAAGAAGGCCTTTGTAGTTTGAAGTTGGGGATTATGTGTATCTGAAGGTGTCTCCTATGAGAGGGGTGCATTGGTTTGGTATCAATGGCAAGCTACCTCCCCTATATGTGGGTCCCTACAAGGTTTTGGCACAGTGTGGCCTAGTGGCGTATCGTCTCCAGCTCCTCGATATCTTGTCTGTGGTACATGATGTGTTTCATGTCTCACAGTTGAAGAAATGTCTATGGGTTCCTGATGAAGCTATAGAAATTGAAGGACTTCCCCTCTAGCCTGATTTGACTTATGCTGAGCACCTTGTCAAAATCCTGGATGAGAAAGAAAGAGTGACTAAAAATAGTGTGGTAAAGTTCTACAAGGTGTAGTGGCAAAATCACTCTGAGGATGAGGCCACGTGGGAACAAGAGAGATATATATTGAAGCATTACCCCCACCTTCTCTCTGGTTCTGATGAGTAGTTGTTATGTTGAAATGTACTTCCTATCTCCTCACACTAGGCACATAAAATCTTGGATCGAGATTTTGTTTTAGGGGGTAGATTTGTAACACCCTCGGTGTTACAATATATAGCTTTTTTGCGAAAACACTACATGAGCATCATACTTATGTGTAAATGTATGAGTTGTAAAGTGTAAAGCAATATACGGAACTTGAAACGTTCATTTGAAACACGAAACACATGTTATATTTCATGTCGCATTGTATTACTTAGCCTTCTAAATGAATTTTTATTGAACGAAAATGCTATGGAATGCATATGCGAAACTTTAGTAAAGTTTGTAGCATGAACTTCATCGGCGACGATGAAATACATGCGGTCGAGAACGGGATTCGCTAGCTAGTGTATCGAGTAGCTTGGAAATGGAATTCGACGCATAACCATTTAGGGCTTAGCCGAAATTCCTAAGCCGGACAACGCGTTGATGAAGCTAAGTTCGGCAATTTTTGTAGAATGATCAGATTAGGTAGTGGCATGGTTTTAGGGTTTCCTCTAGTAGCCTGATATACCAACTAGAGCGTAAAATAGGTGGTGTAGCTACTGGATCATCGAGTTGGTTTTTGTAGCAACTTTAAAATGCGTGCAAGGCACGTTCTCGGTCGGTTTCGGTGTCTGGGCGCGGTCACCGCTACCTGGCCGGTGTCACCGCTCGCCCAGGCGTGCCCACACGCACCGCCATGCCGACCGCACTGCCGCTGCCGTGCCTAGCACGCTACCCGCTCACACGCGCGCATGTTGGGCCCGGCCAGCCTGGCCGCTCTACCTCATCCGTCGTGTCTGCCTGAGCCCTATGGCTCGTCGTCGCGTCGCACTGCACCACGGTCACGCTGCATGCCCTTTGGAGTGCAAGGGAGAGCAAGAGCCTAGTGAGGTGATTGAGATTTGAGAATCCAAGATTAAGGACCTCATTAATGCTTAGAGAGTAGCAAGTGTGCATCCACCCTTCTCATTAGACTTGTCTTGATCAAGTGAGAGTTTGTACTTGTTACTCTTGGTGATCGCCATCACCTAGACGGCTCGATGGTGATTGGAGGCTTGGTGATTATCCAGCGGAGCTTGTGGATGACCCAAGTCAAGTTGTGAGCGGTTGTGGGTGATTCGTCGTGATGGAGTGTCAAAGAATCAGCCCATAGAGAGCACTTGATCCTTGTGCGGATCAAGGGGGAGCTACACCCTTGCGTGGGTGCTCCAACAAGGCCTAGTGGGGAGTGGCGACTCTCCGATACCTCAGGAAAACATCACTGCGTTCCTTTCCCTCTCTTTACTATGAGCATTTATATTTGAGCAATTCATTTCATGTGTTTACATTTCTAGAATTACCATGCTAGAGTAGGATTAGAACCTAGGGTGCAAAACTTTTGTGCGTGAGAACAATAGAAACATATTCTAGGCACAAGGGGTGAAGTTGGCTAAGTGTAGGGCTTAATTATTGAAAGAATTTAGAATTAGCCCAATTCACCCCTCCTCTTGGGCATCTTGATCCTTTCAATTGGTATCGGAGCCTCATGCTCTCTAAATTAGGCTTAACCGCCAAGAGCTAGATGTCCCACGGGGTTGGATCCCCTCCTACCTTTGAGGGAGATGATTTTCTTTATTGGAAAATTTGCATGGAGGCCTACCTAGAAGCTTTAGATGTTGGAGTTTTTAGAGCCGCCTCACAAGGCTTTCCAAAACCTAAGGATCCCACAAATCTTCAAGGCGATGAGGTTAACTATGAGAAGTAGAATGCAAAGGCTAGAAACACCCTCTTTAGAGGCCTTTGCAAGGATGTTTTTAACCGTGTGTGGAACCACAAAGATGCCCATGCATTATGGTCGGACATTTGTGCGCTCCATGAGAGAACCAAGAGTGAGAGTGAGGAATGCTACCATCTTGTGATGAAAAAGCTTAATTCATTTGAGATGCTTCCTAGAGAAAGTGCTAATGAGATGTATTCATGCTTGAATGTTCTTGTAGAGGAAGTCAATAGGCTTGGACTCACACAAATGCAACCCTTTGATGTTGTAAGAAAGATCTTGAGTGTCCTTTCCATTGATAAATATGGGCATATTATGATGGTCCTTCATCAAGGTGATCTTTTTGCCGCTACACCAACTCAAATATTGGGGAAGATCAATGCACATGAGATATACATGCACATCACTCCACAAGATGACTCTTCTTCCATCAAGAAGAAAGATTTGGCATTCAAGGCTAGCCAAGAGAAGAGGGGCAAAGCAAGAGTTGATCATGATAGCTCAAGTGATATTGAGATTGATGATGCAAGTCTTGCTGTCATGGTGAGAAGAACCGCCAAGATGCTCAAGAAGCTCAACAAGAATGATGTCAAGTTTGATGGCAAGAAGAAGAAATTCTTCACAAGTAATAGAAGGAAGCCCATCTCCGAAATGGATTGTTATAATTGTGGAAAACTTGATCATCTAGCTCATCAATGCCCCAAACCCAAGAAACACAAGTACAAGAAGAAGTACAAGGGTAAGAAAGATGACTCAAGTGATAAAGATGATGATGAAAAGAAGAAGAACAAGCCATACAAGAAGAAGGATGGCAAGAAGAAGGAATATCACAAGAAGAAGAATGGCAAGGCATATATTGTTGGTGATTGACTCACGGATATTGAATCATCAAGTGTCTGATCCGATGATAAAAGTGAGAATGAGAACGAGAAGATAGCTGCTATTGTAATTGATTCTTCACTATCTTCACCGACATCGCCGCCGTCATCCTCTACACACATACGCCTTATGGCCAAGGGTGAACGAAAGGTACAAATGATGATGATAGTAGTGGTGATGATAATGCTAGCAATGATGAAAGTGGTAGTGATAGTGATGAAGAATTTGAATCACCTTCTTATGATGATCTTGTCAAGTTGCTAAACCAATATACTAAAATCATTAGAAAGACAAGAGCTAAAAATGAAAAGCTAAAACTTGAAAATGACTCACTCTTAGCAAAATATGACATAGCCGAAAAAGATAGTGTTGAGCTTAGAGAAGAAAATAAAATTATGTCATTCAAACTCAAGGAGCTCAAATCTTCTAAAAAGGAGCTTAAAGAAAAACATGATAAACTTGAGGGGATACATAATGAGCTCACCACTAGCTATAATTTGCTAAAAGAATAGTACAACAATCTCAAGGTTAATCATGACAATCTTGTTCTTTCTCATGAGTTATTATATAATGAGCCACATGATGCTACTAACAATATTGTTAAGATTGATATAGCTATATCATATGATGACTTGATTGTTGAGAGCATTGAGCAAGGTTCTAGTAGTAGATGTAAGAAAGTGGTTAAGTCCGACAACTACGATGAGTATGTCAAGCTCAAGAATGAGAATGAAAAGCTCAAGAAAGATCTTAAAAAGCTATCAACCACCAAGACAATTGTGATAGAAAATCATGACAATGATTGTGATATAGCTCTTGAGAATGAGATGCTTAAAGAAGAGAACAAGAGACTCAAGATGGAGAAAAATCATGATGAACTTAGAGAAGAAAACAAGAAGATCAAGTTGGAGAAAGAACATCTCAAGACCGGTTTGAGCAAGTTCACAAGAGGATAATATCTTCAAAGTGAGCTACTCATGAATACCGTGATGAAGATGGATAGAAGTGGTATTGGGTACTTGACAAATAAAGAGAAGAAAGCTCAAGCTCAACATCAACAACAATACAAGTCAAATCCTAAGCCAAAGAGATGTTTTGAGTGTGGACAAGAAGGTCACTTTGCCCATGGATATCAAACTCCACCACCACAACCCTTGACCAAGCATGCTAGACCCTTTGCCTTCAATGCTCACTATATGCTTAGAAAGGATTCAAGTGGAAAAATGAAAGTCATACTTAGATCCACCCAACAAGAATAGGCCTAATCAAATTTGGGTTGCAAAGTCACTTGTTGAGAAAGTCAAGGGCCCTCATCAAGTTTAGGTCCATAAACAACAAGCTTGATCTCTTATGTGTAGGTGAACTTCAAGACCGGTGGAAATCATTGGGTTATTGATGGTGGTTGCACTCAACATATGACCGGTGATCCTCGTATGTTCACCTCACTAGATGAAGAAGTAGATGGTCAAGAAAGGATTACATTTGGTGATAATTCAAAGGGCAAAGTTCAAGGATTGGTCAAAGTTATGATATCTAATGATCATTCAATATCAAATGTGCTATATGTTGCTTCGTTGAGTTTGAACTTGCTATTCATTAGTCAATTGTGTGATCTTGGCTTTCAATGTTTGTTTACCGAGAAGGAAGTGGTTGTGTCTAAGAAAGATGATGATCGAGTTATATTCAAGGGCTTTAGATACAACAATCTATATCTAGCGGATTTCACCTCCGAAGATGCAAACTTAAAGACATGCTTATTCATCAAAACATCACTTGGGTGGCTATGGCATAGAAGACTTGCACATGTTGGGATGAGCTCACTTAAGAAGCTAATGAAGAATGAATTGATGAGAGGTTTGAATGATGTGAAATTTGAGAAGGACAAGCTTTGTAGTGCATGTCAAGCCGGCAAGCAAGTAGCAAACACTTATCCAATAAAAGCTTACATGTCAACAACAAGAGTATTAAAGCTCCTTCACATGGATCTATTTGGACCAATAACTTACAAGAGTTTGGGAGGAAATCTCTATTGTCTTGAGATTGTTGATGACTACTCTAGATATACTTAGGTGTTCTTCCTTCATGACAAGACCAAAGTGGCCTCATGTTTTAAGAAATTTGCCAAGAGAGCACAAAATGAATTTGAAGTGAAGCTCAAGAAGATAAGAAGTGACAATGGAAAAAATTTGACAACACAAACATTGAAGCATATTATGATGAAGTAGGGATCAAGCATGAGGTCTCCACAACATACACTCCTCAACAAAATGATGTAGTAGAGAGAAAGAATCGAACACTTATCACACTTGCAAGAACAATGCTTGATGAGTACAATACACCCGAAGGTCTATGGGTGAAAGCTATCAACACCGCATGTTATGCATCCAATCGCTTATTTATTCAAAAATTTTTTGGCAAGACCCCTTATGAGTTGCTCAATGGAAAGAAGCCAGACGTATCATTTTTTTTGGTGTTTGGTTGCAAATGCTACATCTATAAGAAGCGGCAACACTTAGGGAAGTTCCAAAGATATTGTGATATTGGCTTTCTTGTTGGTTACTCATCAAAGTTCAAAGCATATTGAGTATTTAATTATGCCACCGGCTTGGTTGAAGAAACATATAATGTGGAATTTGATGAATCTAATGGCTCCCAAGGAGCACATAAGAATCTTAATGATGTAGGTGATGAACCATTGAGGGAGGCCATAAAGAATATTCTGGTTGGAGACATCAAGTCCAAAGATGATGAAGATGATGTACAAGTGATTGATCCACCTTCTTCATCAACTGTGCCACATGATGATAAAGATGGAAGAGTATAAAATAAAGATACTCATGTCTCTTATGATCAAATGGTGGCACAAGCTCAAGATGATTAATGCTCCACAACCTTCCCCTCAAGTGGTTGATAGAAGAAATTCATCTCTACTACAAGCATATCCACAAGGTCTCATCATAGGTAGTCCTTCAAATGGTGTAATGACTCGCTCTCAAAAACTTACTTCAACATCACTCATTTGTTTCTTGCATTGAACCTAAGAATGTAGAAGAAGCTCTTCAAGATTCGGATTGGATAAATGCCATGCATGAAGAGTTGAACAACTTCACCCACAATGAAGTTTGGACACTTGAAGAGCGACCACAAGGTGCAAGAGTCATTGGAACAAAGTAGGTGTTCTGCAATAAGCAAGATGATCAAGGCATTGTTGTGAGGAACAAGGCAAGACTAGTTGCAAAGGGGTTCTCTCAAGTTGAAGGGTTGGATTTTGGAGAAATCTTTGCATCGGTTGCAAGACTTAAAGCCATTCGTTTGAAGACCCTAGATATTCTAATCATGTCTATAGGTTGTCCAAGGCGCTATTTGGGCTTAAGCAAGCTCTAAGAGCTTGGTATGGGCATCTTTGGGATTTCTCATAGAGAAGGGCTTCACCATTGAAAAGGTCGACACCACACTATTCACCAAGAAGCTTAATGGAGAGATCTTCATTTGTCAAGTATATATTGATGATATCATATTTGGCTGATCAAATGAAGATTATTGTAAAGAGTTTGGTGAATTGATGTCGAATGAGTTTGAGATGTCGATGATTGGAGAGCTTACATTCTTTCTTAGTTTTCAAGTCAAGCAAATGAGAGAATGGATTTTTATCTCTCAAGAAAAATATACCAAGGACCTTCTCAAGACTTTCAAAATGGATGAATGTAAGCCAATCAAGACTCTCATGCCATCAAATGGACATCTCAACCTAGATGAGAGAGGTAAAATGGTTGATCAAAACTCTACCGTTCTATGATTGGTAGCTTGTTATATTTGACCGCATCTAGGCCCGACATCATGTTTAGTGTGTGTATGTGTGCTAGATTTCAAGCTAATCCTAAGGAAGCTCATTTGGTTGCTGTTAAAAGAATCCTTATGTCCTTAAGCACACACCAAGCATTGGTCTTTGGTATTACAAAGGAGCTAGATTCCAACTAGTTGTCTATTTCGATTCGGATTATGTTGGTTGCAAAATTGATAGAAAAAACACATTCGGTGGGTGCCATTTGCTTGGTAGATCACTAGTGTTTTGGTCCTCTAAGAAGCAAAATAGTATGACATTGTCCATCGCCGAGGCGGAATACATTATCGTGGGAGCTTGTTGTGCATAAATTCTTTATATGAAGCAAACTTTGCTAGACTATGGTGTAGTTCTAGAAAAGATATCTCTTTTGTGTGACAATGAGAGCGCGGTAAAGCTTGCTAATAATCCGGTTCAACACTCTCGCACCAAGCACATAGATATCCACCATTATTTTCTTAGAGTTCATGTTGCTAAAAATGATATATCACTAGAAGGTGTAAGGACCGAGGATCAATTGGCGGATATCTTCACTAAACCGCTAGATGAGGCTACATTTTGTGGGTTGAGAAATGAGCTCAATGTGCTTGACTTTAGTAACTTTACTAAAAATGAGCTTGTGTTGTCTCTTGCATTGCATTGTATTATAAAACATATTTAATTTTTAGTAATGCACTTAGGGCTTGTCTAACATGGTTAAGATAACCGCTGAAAAGCGTGTGAAGAAGCTTAATCTTGGATCAAACTTGATAAGCAACTAGACTTACTTTCAAGTATTGCATGGCATGTGCATGTGTGTTGCTTTGTCATTTCTTTTTGGTTATCTTTTGAGTACCTGTTGTGTGTATCCACAAATAGGGAGAGCATTTGAAGCTCCTATTAGTCATAAAACCCTATTGTGTGACCACATGTTGCTCCTCGTCCCTTTTATTGCATATTTTCTTAAAAAGAATTATAGCCTAAGGCAAAATACTTTGAAAATTTTGAGAGCTTGAGAGAGGTCTCTCACATCAGTCTCAATTCGTGTTTATTTATGTCTTATTGAAGTTGGGACTTGATTGGGAAAAGGCAGCGTGAAGGAACTTTGAAAATTTGCTGAAAAAGGGTGACTGGACGCTGCATCGGACTCTGCTTCTAGTGTCCGGTCAGTTCACAGGAGGTGACCAGATGCAACACAGGAGTAACCGGACTCTAAACAGTGTTCTTTCAGCGTCCGATGTGAAGATAGCCCAGCGTCCGGTCAAACGAAGAAGATGTCAGGATCGATCGGACTCTATTGAGCGTCCAATCATGTGGCACCAGACGTGTCCGGTCGTGACTTAGGAGGTTTTGGACCTCTCTATTGTCAACCAGACTCCGGGTGGCAGCGTCCGGTCATTGCCACCGGTGCGTCCGGTCAGTTGAATCTGAGTGGATCGAATTTCTTTTCTTCTCTGTCACGCGGGGGCCACCTGGTATTTCATTGTTTCCACCTCGTGCGTACCTAGGTCATCCGCTCCACCGCCGCGCTCGCTGCTCCCGTGCCTGACCTAGCAGCGCCTGCGCTCGCGCCTGCCTCCCCCGCCGCACCACCACGCCCGCGCCTGACCTAGCAGCGCCCATGCTTTTGCCTACCTCCGCCGCTACATCACCGCGCTCGCGCCTGCCTTCGCCATCGCGCCGTCGTGCCTGCTTCGCCTGCGTCTTAGTTGCGCCGTGCTTGCGCTTGCCTCCCTATGCCCGCGCCTACCTTGCCTGCATTGCACTGCCGTGTCTTCTCGACTGCCGCATCACTTTGCGCCAAACCCTAGCCTAACTTTGCTGATTCTGGTGGTGTCTCGTGATCCTCTCCTTTGCTTGTCGGTCGCCGGATCGTCGGATTTCATCAGGTGGCAAGCCATCAATTTCAATCTCTCATCTACTGCTTGCTTGTTAGGGTTTCTCACCTCTAGATGAATATAATTATTATTTATATTTCCTATCTATTTCATCGTGCAGCGAGTCAGTGCTCTTGTGGTTGATTTGACAGTAACAGTTTTACTCGGGGCCTAGCCCGCGAGTACGGATTGAGGCCAAGCCTCACGAGTGTTAGTTGACAGTTGTTTCTTGTCAGTGGCAGTGTTTCTCATCAACTTCTGAGATGGCACGCTGCAAGAATGCCGGAGGTGGTCCAGGTGATGAGGATCCAAGGCCTCCGCCTCGCCTGACTGCTCAGCAAAAGGGGAAGGCGAAAAAGACTACAAAGAAGAAGCAGAAGTTAGATGATGTTGAGGCAGAGAGGGCAGCAGCAGTGGTAGCCACCGCAGAGCATGCAGAGAGAGGTGAAGCTGGCAGTGGCATTCACATAGGCGACCAGATGTCACTGGCTCAGAGGGCCGCCGTCAAGAGGATTCAGACTAGTATTCGCAGTCCACCTGGGACCATCATGCTTGGAGGACGGTGTGTTTCTTTAGATGAGAGTTAGACTCAGGGGTTGACTGAGCAGCAGACACAGTCGGCAGAGCAGATAGAGGATGCTCAGCAGGGAGAGCAGGTTGAGGAATCATAGCAGGCAGCACATCCACAGCTTCGATGATCCAGCCATACACGTACTCAGGTGTCACCAAGGCCTCAGACACAGAGGCGGGGCTCTCGTCCACCTTCTAGACCACAGGGTCCACCTCCCGTGGTTCACCTTGACCTGAGGGCAGCTACAGACAAGTGCAACAGCTATGGTTTGTTCAGTTTGAGGATTGGTTTCCGTCGAGGCGGGATGAGCGTGTGTCAGAGCACTTCTACACCGTATTGTAGGAGGATTTCTAAAATACATATCTCAACAGTGGTGTTGCTTTCAGATCTCAGCGGGTCTACTCCATAGAGTCTTTAGTTGCAGCTGCAGGCGAGCAGATCCGTCCTCACCTCTCTTATCTGCCAGCGTTGACAGATCTTCTTGGATGGACAGGTCGCTATGTTCCATCATGGGTTCGTGAGTTCTACTCCTCTCTGTGGATTGACCCGAGGCATAGATTTATTCACTTTGCTTTCAGAGGCTGTGACTACAGGCTCTAGAGCTCGAGGGTCAGAGAGATACTGAGGATTTCAGAGTCACCTATTCGCCTTCATGAGGTATGCTATGGTCAGACAGAGCCTTCGAGACGCCCTCACGGCGGACTTGTGCCACCTACAGACCTTGTCAGACCATGCTTCGTAGAGCCGTTTGGCGAGGGGTCAAGCAGGACACCACATGACCTTATACCTATAGCTCGACTCCTTGATGCTATTATGAGGAGGACTCTGCTCCCGAGGATGGGTTACCATGAGGGTTTGATTCGCATTCAGCTGTGGTTAGTGCATTCTCTAGTGTCTCAGACTGTATTTAATATTTGGGATGTAATGCTTTCAGAGATAGAGGACACACTAGCAGAGGGCTTCAAAGGTCACCGTCAGCTGTCTTATGCTCATTGGATCACTTTCCTAATCCAAAAGACAGTTACACAGAAGTCTCCTAAGACAATGGCAGAGTACACATGTGCTACCATTGAGTTTCCATCATATGACATGAGATAGATACTACGTCACAGTCGTGCGAGGACACCTCGCCAGCCGAGCCATCGCCCAGAGGTACCAGAGATAGCAGCCTAGCAAGATGAGATCATCAGGGGCATTGAAGCGACAGAGGAGGAGCAGCTTGATGCTCAGCAAGAGGATGAGGTTGAGAGCGACCCAAGTGACAGCTCTGATGATGACTATCAGCCAATTCCGCAGATGGCTCCTCGACCACACGACAGAGAGGCCAGTGGCTCTAGCTCAGTTCCATCATAGCCACCGCAGACTGACCCAGCACTTCTAGCTGTACTTGAGCGGATGAGACAGGACCAGGTACGTCAAGCACAGGAGACCGCTGCTTCACTTGCTTAGGTTCAGGCTCGACAGGATGAGTTTCAGCGGTAGTAGCAGCCCATGCAGCAGCAGCAGCTTATGATTCAGCAGCGGTTACTCGGCTTCATGCAGCATGTATTCATTGCTATTGAGGTTGCTCCTCAGCAATCTACACCTCAGATCGGCCAGCCTGCTACCACCACTCCAGTGACTCCAGTTGTATAGCCCAGTGGGCTTCAGAGTCAGGGACAACCAGCTACTTAGTTTGCTTCACCTACAGAGCAGGTGTCCCAGTGGTTTGCTTCACCAGTGATAGCTCAGGGTCCTCACTTTACTCCTATTATTTCGGGCTTCACTCCGACTTAGAGTTCTTCAGTGTTAGTGACGGACACCCCAGACTCTAGGAGTCTCGGTGCTACCTTTAGTGAGCTTATAGGACAGCCTACACCTCCAAAGTTACGAGTCCCTATCCCTACCACAGTTGCTCCAGTTAGCGGGACTACAGTGATGATTCCATCGTCTGTTGCATCGTCTGAGCCACCTCAGACAGTCACAGCGACAACAGCAGATGTGGCTCCACTTCCTATAGTGACACCTCCAGAGTCACAGGCCACGCCAGTTACTGAGCAGACCCCGATCGCTTCACCTTCACTTTCAGCTACTGAGGGCCAGACCACTCAGAGTTTAGGGTCAGAGGATGATGCAGCTCAATTCCAGATCTCTCACCGTACCTCAGCGCTCGACTCGACTGCTCCTGTCTCGCCGTCCGACCCTTAGGTTTTGGTGTTTGACGCCAAAGGGGGAGAGGGAGCGAGTATGTTAGATCTAGGGGGAGCATGTGAGATGGTCTCGATTTGATTCTTTTGGTCTTCTATGTGTGATACTTTGTGCATTCACGTTTACTTTCATGCGTTGCATTATATACATGTGATGGTGAGACTTATGTGACATGTGTGCTCTCTACATTGTTATATATATATATGTCATGTCACTTGGATTATGTTCATTTGTTTTGCTTCCGCATTTTACTCCGATTCAAATGAGCTTTACTTCATGTACTCATGCTTAATTCATATCTTTTGAGTACACCATGTTGCTTGGGTCATATAAGCATGTCTAACCCCTTTGTTCTTATTGTCAAAAGCTTATATGAACCAAGCATGTTAAAAACCTCACTCATCTCTTTTACATACTCGAGATTGTGTTGTCATCAATCATAAAAAAGGGGAGATTAAAAGCATCTAGACCCCTAGTTGGGTTTCGACGATTAATGACGACAAGAGATTACTATGACTAACGTGTGTTTTGCAGAGGCAATTTGAGTTAGGTCATGGTAATGGAAATTGATTGGCCAATCATGGTTGTCATGCCCCTGTCGATGGGGATCGTTTTGGTTTTCAACGGATGGACGACAAGGTTGATGACGGACTAGTTCTGTGTCATTTGGTGTTAGAGAGACACTTAGAGTAGTTTAGGACTTTGTTTTTCATTTGACCGTACTATTAAGAGGGGTATGGACTAATAGCTTGATCTATGTGAGTCTAGTAGGTTAGGTGTGGTGCACACTTGTCAAACCTAGCACTATGTAGCTCAGGAATAGCCCTAAGATCAATTGGAGTCAACTTCATTCACATAGGATTTCGAGTTGAAAGTGAATGGAGGATCAAATGATTGATTGGACGCTGGTCTGGTTGTGACCGGACGCTGGAGGGTGAGTCCGGTCAGTTCATTTGATCAACTACAGTCGTCTAGTACTGACCGAACGTTGAACAGTGAAGTGACCGGACTCTGAGTACCAACGTCTGGTCAACATCAGTAAGATTTCAGAGAACGTTTTTCTTGACCGGACGCGTCTAGTAGATGTTGACCGGACGCGGATCAGAGTCCGGTCAGAGCTTAACGGCTCTCTCTGACACCTGAACCATCGTATGAAGGAAAGAAATCGCAAGATTGATGTCGGAAATCCACCAAATATGGCGCAAGATGTCATCTTTAATGGAACAATAGAAGAATTGAGCACTCCTCAGGGCAGGGAAAGTCTAGATCTGGCAAATGATAGATCAAGAGGTGAGGATTCCATACCATGGCGGCTAGGGTAAAACATGTGTTCCGATGTCGTACTCGTGTCTCACCCACTCGTCGTAGTCGTCGTCGCCGATGCGACAGTACCAGAAGATAGGGGTCGTCCGTGTGGATCAGGAGCACAAGGCAGCTCCTCCCTGGGTCGATGAGATCAGGGTGATCGGAGAGCACGCAGGTGCAGAAGGAAGGGAGGTCGTCCTCCGGCAGATGCGGCAACGGGATCCTTGAGCTACGGTCATGAGGGTCGAGCAGGTAGGTGGACGAGGCGGCGACGTCACGGACCAGTACCCAGCCCTACGGCGTTGCCCAGCAATTGTCGTTCTCCAGCTCGCCTGGGCCGTCGATGTCCCACGGTGCTCAAGAATACGGGTTGGTCTGATCCCGCCATGTGCTTCAAGGCGAGGCAGGGCACCACGCGAGTGTGGCGGCTCGGCGTCGCGCTCCATGGTCTCTCAAACTTGCTTTGGCAAAGCATGTAATCGCTCAGAGATCCGACTTAGACTTATCACTATATAACAATATTTTTTCTCTCACCACCAAATGCATTTAGACCGTTAGAAGATTTTCAACCATGGCTGGCTTATATAAGCTAATGCAAAATAGAAACCAACAACACGTGTCGATGTCCAAGTTCGCTTAATGAGATCCGTCGACCGTATCGATCCGGTTTGATGTGTGAGGACGTACGAAGACGTGCGATGGGCCGATGGCCGCGGCGGTTAGTTATGCTGGGCCGGGACCGTGCGCCTGTGCGTTACACGAATTGGAACGGAACTCAGGATTCGAGTCGTGTGCTAGTCTGGTTGATTTGATTGGTGCAGACGTACTGTACTAGGAAACGATCTAAATCGCTTGCTGTTGTCCGTACTAGTTTTCTGCTACTACTAGTCACCATGGTAGGCACACGAGTGGAACAATGCGTGGCTACAAACTAAAGCAGACTGCGACATACACGAATTTGTTGGAAAGCGAGTTGATCACTTACAGGCGTCCTGTTCGTTTGGGTTTATTTGACTTATAAGCCATGTCTAAAAGTACTATTAACTAATTTGGTGTGAGAAAAAATACTATTCGTTGACTGATAAGCCATGACTTATAAGTTGAATACGACCGAGCGAACAGGCTGAGTATGATTTATTTACACGTAATATGTACTAGTATGGAAAAACACCACACCGTGGGCATGTTTAGATAAAAGAGCTAATTAGTATCTAACTAAAAATTACCTAAAATTAAGTCCTAGTGGGAGGGCTAATAGATGAGCTAATTTTTTAGCCAAGTCTTTAACTAATTGTTAGCCAACTAGCTAGCCAAACTTAACTAATTTAAGCTATTTTTTAACTCAGCTAGTAACTATCCCTAGCTCATCCAAACAAGCTCTATATGTAAAAGAAATATGTTTGCTTACTTCAGCTTCTTTCTGGCATAGGATGACTAAGTTTATTTTAGTTTATTTTTTGCATCTTTTTTGGTGTTTTACCAAACTTCCCATTACCCATAAATTACCTCATAATCAAACTCATGGGGCAAATAAACAAGCCCTTAGTGTTGTTGAGATGGATGAAGCAGAGAAAAAATAAACATTTTGATGTTTTTTCTACATCCTAATTTTTTTAGCAAATTCTACCCCTTTTAGTAAAGGGGACAAATCATAGACTATGAAACTTAACTTCAAACAACCTTATCAAATAGGGTTGGCCAAATAACCTAATTTACAAACTCTGTGTATTAGAATCGGAAACACCTCAACATCTTTGTAAGGTCTGCACCTACTCCAATGAAACTTGGGCAATAATGCAAGTATGGTGTGGCATGTGGCCAAACTGGATCAATCTAAAAGTACTGACGCATATGTCGATCCACCGCCGAAAAACAGCAACAAAAGAATTTAATGGAGTCATGATCTACTTTTGGTGGCACGTCATGTGGAAGGAGCATAACGGAAGAACCTTTCAGCAAATACAGTTGCTCCCAAGACAAATCGCTAGCATGTGCAAATTAAAGATAACATATCTCAATATATTATGGCCACACAACCTGTCCACATATCCTCTTAGGAAGCAGAGGGTGTTAGTTGTGAATCTAGTCTGTTTTGTTAGTAGTCTGGTCGTGCGTACTCAGTTGGACCAAGTAGTGTTTTTTTTACTAGTATAATGTCCGTGCTAACGCAACGGCAGCATTTTAGGGATACACACGACAACAACCAAACAACTATATTTTTTTTCCAAGAAACAACCAAAGTGATAGGAAGCTGAGTAAAGCACCAAATTTTTTTCATGTAAAAGAAAAATTACAAGGTTGCAATCGAACAATTAGGACAGCTTTCTTGACATCACGAAGCATTAGTTCTTGTGGCATAATGGATAACTTTATAATAGAATAACAGAGAATCACATCACAGATATACAAATGCACATGTCTCAAGAAGACGTCAAAAGTACACTAAACATTTGACGATTTTTTTATAATTCCTAGCAACTATTTCAGCCTTCAACATTGTCTCCTTGGTAGCTCAGATGTCTTCCGTCGATGGAGACAACGACCAAGCTTATTTGTTGTCACCTGTCTACTGTATGGTTCTTGGAGCTGCAGACAAATGGACATAGTTCAGAACCATACAAGAAGTATTATAGCTAAATGAAACAATTCACCAAATTACTGATTCCAAACCGACGTTTGATTCGTGCACGAAGACGAGAACTGTTAGTTGCAATATATAATCATCTGATTATTCCATTATTTTTGTGCTGTTATCGCCCAAGAGAAATGATCTATGCATACAAGCTACAATCCGCTTGCGGCCAGGATACTGATTGCACCTAATAGGGATGACTTTGCCTAACTTCATGTCTCATTTCGCAATATAAATACATGATAGATCCGAAAGTAAACAAATCATCTCTACATTCCATACAAATTACTGTCATGGTTGGATTTATGTTCCATTTTCTATGGCAATAAGAATCTAGATTGGTACTAATTGACTAAAGGTGATGTGATAGTGTGGAGTTCCATCACAAATCGAAGAATATATGTGGCCCATCACTTACTATTTGCATCGGATCGAGTGATTGAAAAGAAAGCAGCAGTCTTATGCAATGTACCAAAGAGAAAAAATAGAGATATGCAATGTTTTTCCTTGACCATCGGGAAAATTTGTTGCTACTAACCATCCTATAAGAATTCTTGTCAACTATTTGCGGTATGATACTTACTCATTCCTTGATTCTCACACACTATTTAAAAAGGGTACAGTCGACCAATCGGATCAATGCTTCATGTGCCCCATTGGGTATTTTGGTTGGTATGAGAGGACAAATCATCTTTGTGAGATACAAATGACCTGATCGAATGAAAGCAACACATATGAATATCTATATTTCTGGACATGGACCAAAGGCCTGAAAAGTTTTGGTTTAGTCGCATGAATTTGAATCGAAAAACCATCATTCACATGTTTGTGAACAAAGAAGAATCCATACCCTTTCAAAAAAAATCAAGGCATGTTATAAGTTGATATCCAACATTTCCTTTTTCATCATCATTGAAGGGAATACTATAGTATTATTCAATGAAGGAGAAACGATTGAAACAATCAAAAGCACAAAATAATTGATCAAGTACTTACATGAATCAACAAATTGAGGTGAAATGACATAGTTTGCAGGAGACAGTCACTACGATGAACCTTGTTGGATAGAGGTGAAATGCCCGATCTGATTTTGACTCATATGACCATCATGCTGTGTATACCCATTAGTACTTGAGGCAAGAGTGTGAAATGTAGTATCCATCAATGTGGTCAGTAGTGCAAGTACTTGCCTAGAACTCGCAAAAGATGGAGAGAAGACCTTTGCGCAACGATTGAGTTCAAATTCCTGAAATAATGTAGAATTGTTTTATTGATATGGAAAAAAACCATTCATAAGAACCCACATAATCATAATTCTAGGTGACATCACAATATCGAATCCGTAAAACCTATCATAAACATCCTGGTGACCTGCTTGCTCAGTTCAATTTAAGAAAACAAATGAACAAGTACCTATCACTGTCATCTCAACTATATATATTATGATTTGAATACTGTTGGCACCTAAAACTACAATGCACGGCAAGGAATAAAAAAGCAATATAATGGTTAGGAGGATTGAGGATTAAAACCTGGACCAAGCAGTAGAAGATGTGTAGGCCTTCTGGGTCTTTGTTTATCTGAACATCGACAAGGGATCCAATCTTGGAGGCGGTCAAGCAAACAGCGGTAAAATAAGAAATATTCAACATTCTAACATTCAAAATATATGGCTACAAAATAAACTGGAGCCCCCAATACTACATCACGGGCTAATCAGAGGAAAAAAATTGGATACACAAAATCCTAATCTAGAGGGGGCTATTGAATGGGGAGGCAGAATCGCACGGCTGTTAACCGTTGAAGATGACGTGCGCAACATAGAGGATGCTTAGCCGATCTCCATCTCCCCAAGTGTCATTGCAATGACCTTCTCCATCACCGGCTTGGGCTTAGCGGGAGTGGTTGGGGCGGTTCATCGCCCATCGCGGCGGACTGGTAACGCCATGGAGGGCCGATGGTTGGTCGCGTCGCAATGCCCGGCCTAGGCCAACAAGACGGATGGGTCATGACATTTGGCGGGCTAGGGGCGACGGCCTTCGTCGGACCTAAGGACGATGGATCTGGGGCGGCACACCTAGGGGCGGACCGTGGGGCGGCGGGCGGCGGCGCAAGGGAAGGGTGCGCGTGCGGGAGTTGGAGGCGGAGATCTAGGCGTGTGTGAAGTAACCGTTGTCAATTTTGATTTTGTCTATCTGTATGAGTTGCAAGCTTCGTCGTTGCCGCCTTCGGCTTGGTCGAAGCACCAACGGCGGCCTCCGGCGGGTGCCTGCTCACGAGTGCCTGCCGCCGGTTGCCACGCTGTGCCACGTCCGTCGCCGAAGTAGGTTGAGACGGCGACGCGGTGCTTGTCGTGGGGGAGCGGGTTCCGGTTGTGGTCGATGTGGTGGTAGGAGAGTTCGACGGTGGAACTGGGGGCACCCTCCCCGACGACGACGGGTGCGAGTTGCGTGGTGAAGCAGAGGGCGAGCTCGGGGGCCTGGGTTGGGGCGGCGGCGTGGATCGGGACCGAAGGGTTGAAGGGGGGAACGAAAAAGCAAGAGAAGGCACAGGCATCTGCGCGTGTGGGTGGGGTGGAGCGGTGAAGTGGGGAGATCGGGAGCGGGAGATCCAAACAATATCGACCGTCGGATATGGTCGAGTAAAGAGAGAGAATGAGTGAGAGTTAATTTGGTGCGTACGTTTTTAATGTTATCTTTTTCTGTGTGCATTTTGTGGGGTGGACATAGTTTAGGTCGTGACTGTGGAGGTGGGATTTGTTTGGTGGCTGTAGGATAATTTGAAGTGGTGTATTATAGGGGTAGAGATTAATTTCCTCGAGAGTGGTATTCTTCACGACTTCCTTTTTAGCGGTAGCTTTAGTCATGGTCCAACTATCAACGCTTCTTGTCTTGTAACCTCTCTTCTTTTCTATCGTCAAATAAAAATTATGGCAAAACTCTTACCGTTATTTCATGAAAAAAGAGACTATAAACTTAGTCTATTCAAGAAATGGAAGGGCTTCTATAGCTGGTTCAGCCTGGATAGGATGGAAAAAGAGACGTTGGGTATCGGTATTAGGGATATCCGAAGAGGGGATCTGAGGACCGCGGACGACGACTCGCCTAGATAATCAAGGACGTGTTTTAATCTCGACCGACCCCAAAGAGATGGTCCCCATCTCGCCCGACCCCTTGGGCACGGGCCCCGTGTCGCCCGACCTCAAGGGTACGGGCCCCGTCACGCCCGACCCCTGGGGCGCGAGCTCCGTCTCGCCCAACGGGGACCCATACCGCCTCCAACCACTACGGATCAGAAGGTACGACCCCGGGGTCAAACTTCTGACACCGGGCGGGAAGCAGGCACGTCTCGACGTGACCCATAGCCATGTCAGGCCACACCCGGGGGTTCACATCGCCAACAGTGACGGGTGCGTGGTCGTTGTAACACCCCGGTGTTATGACCAACATTTAGGCACTGTAAATCATACATATCATGCATCATCAAACATCCTAATCATACATGCCTAATCATGTAAATAATAACTGAAACCCTGCTTCGAAACATACGAAACATGCTCGTGAAACATGAATGTTGCATACACTTGTTTAGAGTTGTTTTGCCATGATTATGCTTGCTAGGTTAGTAAAACATGTTTGGCTATAATTGTAAGTCATCTAGAATTATTTAGCACAAATTTTGGAGCAAAGTTTGTATTCAAACTTTTGACAAAATATGCTTTTGAAATTATTATTGGAAAGGGTCAAAAATCCTCTCTATTTAGCTTTTGCTTCCCAATTCAAAATCTATGCAAAATTTTTAGTTGGTCCCTAAAGCAAAGTTGTAGAGGACTAAATTCTAAACAACTTTTATTTTTGGGCCATTTTCAAAAGAAGTCATTTTCTTGCTCAAAATGGTACTTGAAAACTGATATTTGAAAATTCATTGAAAATATAATTAGAAAAATTCTTTATCTCTTTTAACGGGACGCCGCCTCACTTCTAGCCCATCAGCCGAAGCTAGCCCAGCAATCCTAACCGTGCCCGCGCCTTAGTCTCGCCCAGCCACCCACCTGCCTTGCCTTCCTCTTCCTTCATACACACACAGACGCTGGTCTGATCGTCACAGCATGCCACGCCAGCGATGAAGCGATGTCGGGCGGCGCCTGCGGGTGGCGTCCCGTGGCCCCCGCAAGCAAACGCGCCTCGCCATTTTCAAGCCACCGCAGCTCCGCTTCTCCCTGCACTTCTCATTTCCCTCTCCCGCGCTGCGTCTCTGCCTCGCCCCGCACCGCAGCCCCACCGGCAAAATTGGCCGCCGGTGGTCCACCATTGCCCGCAATCGAGCACACGTCGCTCCGCCTCGCTCCCCGGCACCTGGTGCTCGCTGCAGGGACACCATTTGAGCAAGGTATAGCGGCCTTGCGCGTTTTTGCCGTCGTCGGTCATGGCGCCGTCGCGCTTGGCCTCGTCGTGGATGGGCTTCCTCCGTTCCTTCTCCATCCCCTTGGGTAACCCGCTCGGGTTCGCCATCTTCTTGCAGACCTAGCGCTCACGCCTGTTTGCCCGGTCGTGGTCGGCAACGGCCGCCGGCCCGCTGGCAGCGGCCGCACCGCCGTGGCGTCTGGAACGCCGGCGTGGCGTGGCCATCTCGCCTAGGCCGAGCTAGGCCAGGTCGGCCTTGGGCCGAAGCCCCGAGCCAGGCCATCGCCCTTCCCCTTCGCTCGGTTACGCAGGCCGAAAGCGGCCGTGGGCCAGTCGTTCCCATGGGCCGGCCCAGTAGTAATAGGAAAATTGTTTTCGGTTTTTCTTTTATTATTTGGGAAGAGAAATACTTTGGAAAATGTTTGTGTACTCATTTTGGCTCCAAATTTGTTGAAACAAATTTTGTTGTGTTCCTTGTCACCAGATCTACATGATAAAAATATTGCATTTTATTTTTGAGATATTTTTCTGTAGAGCTTTATTTAATTCTTGATATTGCTGATATCTTGTAAAATGTGTAGTAAAACGTATACGTATCAGAAAAATATGCTTCCAAGTTTGTTACTCTTCTTGTGTAATGTACTTCCTAGGAAAAATATATGCCATGCATGTCCTGTAGAAAATTTATGAGGTGTAGTTCAAGTGCCTTTAATGGCTGATTTCTATTAATTTTGCTAGAGAGCAAAATTTTTATAAAACATGCATGTGATAATTTTTGTACAGTGATTATTTGCTGTGTAGAACATATAAAAAATATTTCCTCTGTTGTTTGACACTTTTCACAGTACAAAGTATTTTCATGTTCATAATCATGCTATAGCTTGTTATTTTTGTGTAGGCTAATCCACTCATGCAAATACCATAAAAATCTGATGGTAGACTACTTAGGGTAGTACTGTACTATGGTAATTTTCTAAGATTTTTCTAACCAATAAAAATACATGTTGCTATTCAAACCTATTATTATTAATTAGGGTTTAATCAAGTGTTGCTTTATGTGTGATTAAGAAATTAGTGAAGTTTTGGTGTATCTTTGAAGCATTTAATAAGATGTGTTGACTTAGCATATTAGTACTAGAAGAGAAGGCAGTAGATGACATGTGCTTGTAGTATATGTTTTTGGATGATGTTGACTACCTTGCATTCAAGCATATCCATTGTATTCCTCTTATCCGATGCACTGATTGCATAAGCACTTACGCACATTGCATCATACAGGATCGCAAACCGAGAACCCAGTCATCATACCTGAGGAGCCCGAGGAGCAGCTCGAGGTGCAACGGCAAGAGGTGCCCAAAGCCGACGAGGAGGACGTTGAGGAACTTCCGGAGTGCCCCGATCACCGCTCGAGCTCCTTCGAGAGAGGCAAGCCCCGGAGCATTTTCTCTCCGATTTGCAATTATTAATTAACTGCTTTACTTTAATTGATGCATTACGTTTAGGAGTTGTTTGCAACCGTTGCTGCATTATACCTTGTCTACCTTTGTTATACCATATCCTTGTTACCCTGGTATCCGTAGTCGAGTCAATGCTTAGCTGGCTTAGACCGGTAAAAGTCGGGTGATTTTCCTGTCACCTGCGAGCTATAGGTAGTTACTTGGATCTGCTTAGATAACTATGTAGTCATGGTATAACTAAGTGTTAAATGAAGTTGAGACCGGACGGAGACTTACAGAGTTTTAAACTGTAGTGCTTTCCATCTGTGTCGATTAAGGACCGACCGTTGTTGGGCCTCGAGTCATGTTGAACGCATGCCTTACATTTAGCTGGCCGGATAAAGTACCTTCCGACATGAAGCTGGGAGATTATTCGGGCCGAGTAGATTGCCCGCAGCGCACTATGCCGGAGCAGGTGTGGTAGGACATGGGGGCGAGATGATAAGACCAAAGTGCAGTTGGTCGGCCCCCGAGTACATGTGGTTCCTGGCAAACTCGAGACTCCTGGATAATTGACTCGGTGATCAATACCTCACTTTAGCGGGTAAGTGAGGTTTGTGTAAGAAATAAATCATCAGCTCGTTAGGAATCGATTCGAATCGCCATCGCTCCTGGATAGTGAGCACTTGACTTGAGTGACTTCACCGTAGTAATGTTGATGGAACACTTGGACAGTTATAATGAATAGGACATTATGGAAGTTGTTAATGATCATTGGTTATCATTATTTGCTTAATCACATGCTTGCCCTAGTATAGGTGCAAATGTAGTCGATAGGTTAATAATAATAAACTTGATAATAATACTTTGGAAAGGTTCTTGAAATGCTAAAAATGCTTTTTTTTGCAAACGAGTCAGCTACCCTACTATAAAGCCCTTCATAATCCTTGGTGTCACTTTATTTTCGGTTATGTTGGGTAAGTCTAGCTGAGTACCTTCTCGTACTCAGGGTTTTATTCCCACTTGTTGCAGATGTGTAGATGTATTACGGCTACTGTATCTACTGCCTTTATCCTGCGATGGGTGATGCTTAGGACCATGGGCATGGTCATTCCATACGTCTCGTCTAATGCTTTTGGTGGAGATGATCATCAGCTGGCACTGTATTTGAACTCCGTGTGAGTGTGTGTGGTTTTAAACAAATGGCTTCCGCTACTTTTATTCGAACTCGTTTTGTAATAACTATGTTTTAAACTTTGATGTATCTGAGATGCGAACTTTTATGTAATATGTGATGGTGACCGCTAAACTTATTACGATCTTGGCTGGGATGTAAGTTGATTTGAAATCCTTTGTGATTTCACGGACTACCGGGTTATACGGGCTTAAGTTTGCTAAATCATCTGCTCTGGCGGATGATTTTCTTACTTAATTTCATATAATTGGTCTGTTCTGTTACAGCTGGTATCAGAGCATGGTTTAGCGTGTTACTGTTCACAAGTGTATTTAAAACAAAAAGGCATTTGAAAAACATGATTTCTAAACTAAAAAGTGTGCCAGTAGTCATATCCCTTATGCCCAGTTAAGGACTCTAGGTGGCTTAATTAAGTACTGACTTGGGGTTCTTGCATCATATTTCTTTTTCGTTGCTCATACGGCATGCTATTGTATGAGTGCCACTTGTTTGAGTGGTAATGTATGGATCAATTGCCTCTACGCCTCGGTAAGTGTGAGTTGTGAGAGCATGATCAGATACACCGCCGATCTAGGGTGAATGCTTATATGATGCCAGAGTAATTACATGTTCTATGCATGTTTTACAAAGGTATCTCATATATGGGTATTTCGTCTGTTGAGGCGATGCCGTCAATAGGACGATGGTTTGGGTAGTTACTACCGTTGTACACGTATCTGGGGATTTGTGTGGAACGTGTAGATAAAATTTACTGCTTTTTGTGCATTCATCGGGAATTGGGCTGAAATGAATCTTCTGCAGGTACATAACAACGTTATCGTGTAGAACGTATTAGCTACGTAATTGAGAGATCGTTTGTATGCCACCGAATTCGTCGCTAGAATTATTTATTTCATAAGTTTGTGAGAACGTACGGCACGTACATACATCATATTACTTGTGCATTTCATTCATGTCACGCATTCCTCCCCTTATAAATTGATTATCTCATTTTGATAAAAGTTGCATCACCTAAAATATGTTCCCAAGGAGTAATAAAAGAAATTTTGCTACAGATGGCCCGCACAAAGCAGATCGCCCGTAAGTCCACCGGAGGAAGAGCACCTCGACGTCCGTTGGCCCTGAGGGAGCACCACACCACGGACACCTTCTTGAGCGAGTTTGGCTTGCCGACCTTGCTTTGGAGAGTGCTCCATGATGTGGGGTACCTAGAGGGTCAAGAACCGGTGTACTCTTGGAATGAGAGCCAGTTAGCAGAGGATGGACTTGCAGTGGTAGAGATCACGGTTCCTGCTCTTGGTGATGCTCTAGATTGGGATGGTTGGCACTTTGAGTTTGAGGGTCGCACTCCTGCTAAGGGTGTAGAGGGAGCAGCCTTCCGTGTCATCAGGGATATCATGACTAGATTTCCCAGTGAGCTTGCAGCAGCTCTAGCTGGCACCTTTCCTAGGGATGATCCTCGTGATACCATTTGGGTTTAGCCTCAGGGAAGTGCCTTAGTCAGAGGTCCAGCTGAGGGACAGGCTAGCGACAATCAGGCTATGAGTGCTATGTTCGCCGCCATCAGAGCGTATGAGGGTCTTGAGAGTACTTACTGGACTTTGACTGGCTTACGTGGTCAGGATAAGCTCAAGGGGAGAAAGCAGAAGAAGAGACAGGCACGTGCTATCGCTAGTTTGCAGGAGCAGTTGGCTGATATGAACTTACAGTAGAACCAAGCGGTTGAGAGAGGTGATAGAGCTATGCAGCAGGTGCATATGTTGACTCAGGCCAACAACAATGCAGACCGCATGATTGGACAGTTGGTTCAGGAGAGGAATGAAGCCTAGGACGGGAGGGACATTCTACTGTAGAGGGTCGATGAGCTAGAGGAGTACAACGTCAACCTGCATGAGGAGTTTCACGCGCTCTACAATGGGGTTGGCCCCTATGCTCCTCCAGACGCCGCTGACATGGACATCGACGACGACAACGAGGACGAGCCTGTAGTTTCACCTGGGGGCGATGGTGACGTCTCCGACCCCGACGACGGCCCCGAGGAGTAGGCTAGTTGCCTTGCGCTAGTATCTAGGTCCTGTCGCGATGACCTTTCTTTTGTTGGCATGTAACCTAATGTGTTTTGCTTCGAACTTATGAGACTTGGCATGTGGTTGGAACTTGATTAAGAATGCGATATCTAAACGCATAAAAGTCCAGTGTATGTATGCTGGCAATTTGGTTGTATGGACGCGATGTTTGCTGTTGAAGTAATTTGATTAAGTGATGTTGTTTTAATTGGGATGCGATTGTTGTGCCTCTGTTTTATTGTATGAATTTATTCTCTCCAGTAAATTCAGTACGACATAATTTTTCCTTCACTCACAATTATTACAGCGTCACTCAATCATTACTTGTTGCTGAAATATGCAAATGACAAACACTCACCGAACCACGTATGAGACCGCTGAGACCGGTGCTAACGGTGCGGGGACCGGTGGTGGTGGTGGAAACCACGACAACAACAATGAGCCTCCCCATGAACCGCATTTGCCACCTCCTCCCCTGTTTACCCCAGAGGTGTTCTTCGCACAGTTGCTCGGAAGTCAGCGCAGCACGGAACAGTCCTAGAAGAACATTGAGGATTTTCTGCGTACCATCGCCAACAACGTTCAGCGCGGTAACAATCAGGGTGGTGGCATTGGGGTGAATCAATACAGCAGCTTCAAAGATTTTATGGACACCAGGCTGCCAATATTTAAGGAAGCAATAGAACCACTCGATGCTAAAGAATGGATCAACACTATGGAAGATAAATTCCGTGTGTTGAGGATGAATGAGGTATTGAAAACTGAGTATGCTGCACTTCAGTAGCAAGGACCAGTGGGAATGTGGTGGAAGCACCATCGCACCACCTTTCCTCCAAATGCTCAGATTACATGGAGAGAGTTCGCTGAGGCCTTCCGTGGAGTTTATATTCCACCTGGACTAACCGAGATGAAGTTAGGAGAGTTCTTGGCTTTGAATCAGGGCACCAAGACCGTGACACAATATTTGCATGCCTTCAATAACTTGTGTCGTTATGCTCCCAACATGGGTGACACTGATGATAAGAGAATCGCCAGTTTCAAGAGAGGACTCAATCCAAAGAAGATAAAGCATGTGGGTACCAACAACCGCGTCAGATTCAATGACTTCATCAGTGATTACCTGAAGCAGAAAAAGAACAACAACGCCAGCACCGCAGCCAAGACTCGCAAGAGAGCCCTAGAAGGTGGTCCGTCCCAAGCAAGAGCACCTGTGGGAGGTCGTCCTCCCTATCGTCCATCTGCACCCGGCGCTAGGTTCAGGCCACCTCAGCAGAGAAGTCAGAATTTCCGTGGACCCCAGAAGCCTTACAAGATGGCAGTACAGCCCAACAAGGCAGCCACAACTGCGGTACAGGGCAGTTCCAAGAGAGCTATGGGATCTACTGGTACAGTGAGGGGACCCTGCTACAATTGTGACCAACCCGGCCACTTCTCGAGGTTTTGTCCTTATCCGCCCAAGAAGAAGCAGCAGACTTATAATGCTAGGGTGCATAGTACAACTATGGATGAGATTCCTGAAGGAGAGCCCGTAACCGCTGGTAAGTTTCTTGTCAACAAAAACCCTGCAGTTGTTCTATTTGATTCTGGATCATCGCATTCTTTTATGAGTCAAGCATTTGCACAGAAACATGAACAACTATGCACAGAATTGGGTTATGGTTACCGTATAAGTTCAGCAGGGGCTGATGTTTTGACCAATCGGATGGTTCAAGGGGCAACCCTTGAATTAGGTAGCAGGAAGTTCCGAGTGAACTTGATAGTTATGCCTGGACTAGTTTTGGATGTCATTATAGGAATGAATTGGATGAAGGATTGGGGAGCAGTCATAGATACCGGAAGTCGAGTACTTACCCTTAAGGATCCCCTGGGTGAGGGTACTTTCCAAGTACCATTGCCTCGGAGAACAGACCTTATAAGTGTTATATGTGCTACTGAAGTCATTCCTATTTATCAGATTCCGGTATTGTGTGAGTTTCCGGACGTATTCCCGGACGAGCTACCTGGTCTTCCGCCAGATAGGGATATTGAGTTTGGAATTGAGTTAATCCTCGGAACAGCTCCGATTTCAAGGAGACCCTATCGGATGCCTCTAGATGAATTAGTTGAACTGAAGAAGCAACTAGAAGAGTTATCAAAAAAGGGGTTTATCCGGCCAAGCAAGTCTGAATGGGGATGTCCTGCCTTGTTTGTGAAAAAGAAGAAAGATGGCACGTTGAGAATGTGCGTAGATTATAGGCCACTTAACGCTGTAACCATCAAGAATAAGTATCCCTTGCCTCATATTGATGTTCTGTTTGACCAGTTATCCAAGGCTAAGGTATTCTCAAAAATAGATTTGAGATCTGGTTATCATCAGATCAAGATTAGGCCATAAGATATCCCAAAAACTGCATTTTCCACCATATATGGGTTGTATGAGTATCTTGTCATATCCTTTGGCTTGACAAATCCTCCTGCATACTTTATGTTTTTGATGAATACAGTTTTCATGCTAGAATTGGATAAGTTCGTGGTCGTGTTCATCGATGACATTCTGGTGTACTCCGAGAACGAGAAGGATCATGAAGAGCATCTGAGAATTGTCTTGATCAGACTTAGAGATCATCAATTGTATGCTAAGTTTAGCAAACGCAAATTCTGGTTGAAGAAGGTTCGTTTCCTTGGTCACATTCTGTCAGAAAATGGAGTTTCAGTCGATCCAAGTAAGGTGCAAGAGGTTATGGATTGGAAGGCACCGACCACAGTTCCTGAGATTAGAAGTTTCTTAGGACTAGCCGGTTACTACCGTCGTTTTATACCAGACTTCTCGAAGATTGCCAAACCGATGACAAGTCTGCTACAGAAGGATCACAAGTTTGTGTGAACAGAGGAGTGTGAAGCAGCTTTCCACACTTTGCGGAAACTGTTGACCACTGCTCCTGTTCTCGCACGACCAGACATTGAGAAACCATTTGATGTGTTTTGCGATGCATCAAAAACTGGATTGGGCTGTGTTCTTATGCAAGAAAGGAGAGTCATTGCTTATGCCTCACGTCAATTGAGAAAGCACGAGGTCAACTATCCAACACATGATCTTCAACTTGCTGCAGTTGTGCATGCCTTAAAAATTTGGAGACATTATCTACTTGGTAATGTGTGCAACATTTTCACAGATCACAAGAGTCTCAAGTACATCTTTACCCAACCAGAGTTGAATATGAGACAACGAAGATGGTTGGAATTGATCAAAGATTACAACTTGAATGTGCAATATCATCCTAGAAAAGCCAATGTAGTGGCAGATGCTTTGAGCAGAAAGTCATATTACTTGAATGTGCAGCCATTACTTGAAGATGGGTTCGATCTGATGCATCCTGCTATGTTACATAGTATTCAGATTAGTTGCTCTTTGGAGAGTAAGATAATAGAAGGCCAGAAAACCGACAAGGGGATATTCCACATCAAAGAGAAAATAAAAGAAAAGCCATCAAAGCACTTTAAAGTGGATGAACAGGGCGTGTTGTGGTTTGACGACCGTCTTGTGGTTCCCAAGGATCGAGAGCTTAGGAATAAAGTCATGGATGAAGCTCACCTTTCTAAGCTATCTATCCATCCGGGAAGTAGTAAGATGTATCAAGAACTAAGACCTTGTTATTGGTGGACCAAAATGAAGAAAGAAATTACAGCATATGTTGCCAGATGTGACACATGTTGTAGAGTGAAAGCTATTCATATGAAACCTGCCGGTTTGTTGCAACCTTTGTCCATACCTAGTTGGAAGTGGGATGATATAAGTATGGATTTTATCTTGGGTTTGCCCACTACTCAAAAGGAACATGATTCGATTTGGGTGATTGTGAATCGTCTTACTAAGACCGCTCATTTCCTACCTGTCAAGACAACTTATCGACCACCTCAATATGTCGAGTAGTATATCGTAGAAATTGTGAGGTTGCATGGTATACCAAGGACTATAGTATCTGATAGAGGGTCACAGTTCATGGCTCACTTTTGGGAACATTTATACAAAGGCTTGGGAACTAGTTTGATTCGTAGTACCGCTTATCATCCTCGCATGAGATGGTCGAATTTGGCGAGTGAATGCTATTTTGGAGGATATGTTAAGAGCCTGTGTATTGTCTTCTAAGGGATCATGGGAGTCATGGTTACTATTAGCTGAGTTAAACACAATAATAGTTATCAAGAAAGCATCAAGATGGCTCCATTCAAGCTTTGTATGGGCGTAAAATGTAGAACACCATTGAATTGGGTCGAGCCTCGGAGATAGAAGGTATTATGGCATTGACTTTGTAGAAGAAGCCGAGAAGAAAGTTCATATTATTCAAGCATAATATGAAGGCGGCCCAATCACGCCGTAAAAGTTATGCGATGAAGGAGACCTCTTGTGTTTGAAGTTGGTGACTATGTTTATCTCGAAGGTCACGCCAATGAAGAAGAAAAGGTTTGAGTCCGGAGAAAACTTGTCGCTAGATTCAGAGGACCATACAAGATTTTGGAAAAAGAGGTCCAAAGAGCTTATAAGTTAGAATTACCGAGACAATGAGTACCGTCTTCCCAGCTTTTCCATGTATCACATCTTAAGAAATGTTTATGTGTTCGGAGGAAAGAATAGAACCTCGAGGCATCTAACTCAAATTAGATTTGGTGTATCGTGAGCAACCGGTCCGTGTGTTAGACACTAAAGAACATGCTACTCGGAATAGTGTGGTGAAAACATACAAGATACAGTGGAATCATCATGATGAGGGAGATGCAACTTGGGAAACGGGAGAATATCTACAAAAAGCTTATGAAGATTTTTATAACAAATGGTTCGTAACCCAAATCTCGGGACGAGATTTTTATAAGGGGGAGGGTTGTAAGACCACGGTGTTATGACCAACATTTAGGCACTGTAAATCATACATATCATGCATCATCAAACATCCTAATCATACATGCCTAATCATGAAAATAATAACTGAAACCCTGCTTCGAAACATACGAAACATGCTCGTGAAACATGAATGTTGCATACACTTGTTTAGAGTTGTTTTGCCATGATTATGCTTGCTAGGTTAGTAAAACATGTTTGGCTATAATTGTAAGTCATCTAGAATTATTTAGCACAAATTTTGGAGCAAAGTTTGTATTCAAACTTTTGACAAAATATGCTTTTTAAATTATTAGTGGAAAGGGTAAAAAATCCTCTCTATTTAGCTTTTGCTCCCCAATTCAAAATCTATGCAAAATTTTTAGTTGGTCCCTAAAGCAAAGTTGTAGATGACTAAATTCTAAGCAACTTTTATTTTTGGGCCATTTTTAAAGGAAGTCATTTTCTTGCTCAAAATGGTACTTGAAAACTGATATTTGAATATTCATTGAAAATATAATTAGAAAAATTCTTTATCTCTTTAACGGGTCGTCGCCTCTTTCGCCCATCGGAAAGTGGCCAAGCAATCCTCCTGCAGCGCGCTTGGCCGCCTCGGCCCACCCACCTCGCGATGTCTTCCTTCTTCCCCCCAGCAGACATCGTCCATGGCAGCGTCGAGCATACAAGCGCCAGCGTGGCGAAGCGATGATGCAGACGACGCCGTACGGTGGCGCTCTGTGGCCCCCCGCAAGCAAGCAAGCCATTGCCGTTTCAAGCCATCGCAGCTCCGCTTCTTCCAGCACTTCTCATTTCCCTCTCCCGCGCTGTGTCTCTGCCTCGCCCCACACCGAGCTCTGCTCGCGCCGCCATCGCCACCGCAGCCCTACCGGCAAAATTGGCCGCTGGTGGTCCACCATTGCCCGCAATCGAGCACACGTCGCTCCGCCTCGCTTCCCGGCACCTGGTGCTCGCTGCAGGGACACCATTTGAGCAAGGTATAGCGGCATGCCTTTGCGTTTTCGCGTCGTCGTCGGTCATGTCGCCGCCACGCTTGGCCTCGTCGTGGAAGGGCTTCCTCCGTCCCTTCTCCATCCCCTTGGGTAATCCGCTCGGGTTCGCCATCTTCTTGCGGACCCAGCGCTCACGCCTGTTTGCCCGGTCATGGTCGACAACGGCCGCCTGCCCGCTGGCAGCGGCCGCACCGTCGTGGTGTCTGGAACGCCGGCGTGGCGTGGCCTCTCGCCTCGGCGAAGTGGGGCAGTCGGCCTTGGGCCGAGCCCCAAGCCAGCCGCGTCGCCTTCCCTTCCATTTCGGTTGCGGGCGAAGAAGCAGCGATGGGCCGATCGTTCCCATGGGCCGGCCCAGTAGTAATAGGAAAATTGTTTTCGATTTTTCTTTTATTATTTGGGAAGAGAAATACTTTGGAAAATGTTTGTGTACTCATTTTGGCTCCAAATTTATTGAAACAAATTTTGTTGTGTTCCTTGTCATCAGATCTACATGATAAAAATATTGCATATCATTTTTGAGATATTTTTCTGTAGAGCTTTATTTAATTCTTGATATTGCTGATATCTTGTAAAATGTGTAGTAAAACGTATATGTATCAGAAAAATATGCTTCCAAGTTTGTTAATCTTCTTGTGTAATGTACTTCCTAGAAAAAATATATGCCATGCATGTCCTGTAGAAAATTTATAAGGTGTAGTTCAAGTGCCTTTAATGTCTGATTTCTGTTAATTTTGCTAGAGAGCAAAATTTTTATAAAACATGCATGTGATAATTTTTGTACAGTGATTATTTGCTGTGTAGAATATAGAAAAAATATTTCCTCTGTTGTTTGACACTTTTCACAGTACAAAGTATTTTCATGTTCATAATCATGCCATAGCTTGTTATTTTTGTGTAGGCTAATCCACTCATTCAAATATCATGAAAATCTGATGGTGGACTACTTAGGTTAGTACTGTGCTATGGTAATTTTCTAAGATTTTTCTAAGCAATAAAAATACATGTTGCTATTCAAACCTATTATTATTAATTAGGATTTAATCAAGTGTTGCTTTATGTGTGATTAAGAAATTAGTGAAGCTTTGGTGTATCTTTGAAGCATTTAATAAGATGTGTTGACTTAGCATATTAGTAGTAGAAGAGAAGGCAGTAGATGACATGTGCTTGTAGTATATGTTTTTGGATGATGTTGACTACCTTGCATTCAAGCATATCAATTGTATTCATCTTATCCGATGCACTGATTGCATAAGCATTTACGCACATTGCATCATACAGGATCGCAAACCGAGAACCCAGTCGTCATACCCGAGGAGCCTGAGGAGCAGCTCGAGGTGCAGCCGCAAGAGGTGCCCGAAGTCGACGAGGAGGACATTGATGAACTTCCGGAGTGCCCCGATCACCGTCCGAGCTCCTTCGAGAGAGGCAAGCCCCGGAGCATTTTCTCCCCGGTTTAATTGACGCATTACGTTCAGGAGTTGTTTGCAACCGTTGCTGCATTATACCTTGTCTACCTTTGTTATACCATATCCTTGTTACCCTGGTATCCGTAGTCGAGTCAATGCTTAGCTGGCTTAGACCGGTAGAAGTCGGGTGATTTCCTGTCACCTGCGAGCTATAGGTGGTTACCTGGATCTGCTTGGATAACTATGTAGTCATGGTATAACTAAGTGTTAAATAAAGTTGAGACCGGACGGAGACTTACAGAGTTTTGAATTGTAGTGCTTTTCATCTGTGTCGATTAAGGACCGACCGTTGTTGGGCCTCGAGTCATGTTGAATGCATGCCTTACATTTAGCTGGCCGGATAAAGTACCTTCCGATCGCGAAGCTGGGAGATTATTCGGTCCGAGTAGGTGTGGTAGGACACGGGGTCGAGATGATAAGACCAAAGTGCAGTCGGTCGGCCCCCGGGTACATGTGGTTCCTAGCAAACTCGAGACTCCTGGATAGTTGACTCGGTGATCAATACCTCACTTTAGCGGGTGAGTGAGGTTTGTGTAAGAAATAAATCACCAGCTCGTTAGGAATCGATTCGAATCGCCATCGCTCCTGGATAGTGAGCACTTGACTTGAGTGACTTCATCGTAGTAATGTTGATGGAACACTTGGACAGTTATAATGAATAGGACATTATGGAAGTTGTTAATGATCATTGGTTATCATTATTTGCTTAATCATATGCTTGCCCTAGTATAGGTGCAAATGTAGTCAACAGGTTAATAATAATTAACTTGACAATAATGCTTTGGAAATGTTCTTGAAATGCTAAAAATGTTTTTTTTTCAAATGAGTCAGCACCCTACTATAAAGCCCTTCATAATCCTTGGTGTCACTTTATTTTTGGTTATGTCGGGTAAGTCTAGCTGAGTACCTTCTCGTACTCAGGGTTTTATTCCTACTTATTGCAGATGGGCAGATGTATTACGGCTACTGTATCAACTGCCTTTATCCTGCGATGGGTGATGCTTAGGACCATGGGCATGGTCATTCCGTACGTCTCGTCTAATGCTTTTGGTGGAGATGATCATCAGCTGGCACTGTATTTGAACTCCGTGTGAGTATGTGTGGTTTTAAACAAATGGCTTTCGCTACTTTTATTCGAACTCGTTTTGTAATAACTATGTTTTAAACTCTGATGTATCTGAGATGCGAACTTTTATGTAATATGTGATGGTGACCGCTAAACTTATTACGATCTTGGCTGGGATGTAAGTTGATTTGAAATCCTTTGTGATTTCACGGACTACCGGGTTATACGGGCTTAAGTTTGCTAAATCGTCTGCTCTGGCGGATGATTTTCTTACTTAATTTCGTATAATTGGTCAGTTCTGTTACAGTCGTTGTGTTGCCTACTCCCCGTACGGCCGCTGACCAGCACGTCGATTCGCCACGCCGTCTGCTGGGACGGGATGGGACGCCACGACCAGCTGATGACGTCGGGGCATGGCACCAATGGTGAACAGGAGTTCAACGTGGAGCCGTCCCCGTCACCATCTACAGTGTTGCCGGGACCTGCATGAAGGAGAAGAAGGACCTGACGGCCCTGGAGGCTTTCTTCTCACTGGCTTTTCTCTTTCTTCCTCTCTGTAACTTGCGCCTTCCCCTTCACCTATAAAAGGGGAAGCAGGACGCCCCAAGAAGGGGTGGACGCACGGGCACACGACAATGAGCACACAGCTGAACAAACTCTCAACACTCTTCAATCCTTCCACCAGAGACTTGGGAACTTCTCCCTCTCTAGTTCGTTTGTAACCCCTACTATAAACTAAGTGCCGGTAACACGAGCAGCAGCACACTGGACGTAGAGACATTCCGCCCGAACCAGTATAAATCCTTGTGTCCTCCGAGCACACCATCCGAGGCAGACGCGCAGATACAAGTTTACTAGCCGGTGATCCAAAACACCGATAATAGAGAAGCGAAGAAAGAGAGGAGACAAGACAGTTTGAGGGGGGAAGAGAGATGTGTGTACGCCAGCGGGTTAGCGCTTGTGCATGTACCCGGTAGTGGGGTCTTGTTTAATCTTTTACCTTGACTTTACTAAATTACATTATACAAATCGTACTTCGAAATTTCATTACAAGTTGCATGAGCAAGAGTGAAAAGTTTAGGTTAAACAAAAAATCCCATCAGTACACTATTATAAAACCTTATAAAACCAAATGTTAAAAAGGCTTTTGAAAATAAGGACGTTGGTTTGATAATCAGGAGTAGACGTTTCGTGTGCCATTCATTGGCGGAGCTACATTAGAGCTATATTGGGCTCTGCCCCGTTGATGTTCATCAAATTTTAAAGGAATATTATACTCAAGATGCCTACAATCCAATTGCACGGCTAAGTATGTAATATCGCGACACAACTAAACAAGTCCAATTGCACGGCTGGACGTATAAGATTGAAGCAAAAGAAGTTGGATCGTTTCCTAATTGTCACGAAAACAATATTTATTATCAAAATAGATGTTGTGTGGAGAAACTTGACAAAAAAAGCTATAAAACATACAATTTGGTTTTTAATATTAGCCTATTTTGGTCATACACAGCTTATAAGGTGTACTAAAAAGGACCACGTTATATTTGTTCATCAAGCTGCAGAAATGCGACTCTGGTAATCAGTTCATTCCATTCATGTAATTTGCTCCCACCAAAAATCTGCGAAAACTTATATTTAGATGAATAGAGCTAAAGATATGAGCCACTGAGATACAATTTTTCTGTTTAAATGAAATACAGACGAGTATTGCTCTTTGAGAGTAAAAATTTCTAGTACTTATCCTCCTAAAACCTAATTTGTTTACCATGAAGGTTGAAACTGGAAAGGTTAAGTAAACACTCTTTGATCTTTATAAGGACTGACTAAAAATGTGAATCTTCTGATTTCCACTGCACTTCAATCTTCACCAATGACTTCGATTTTTTTTTCTATTTAGAAAATGCTAAACGCCATCTTCATTAATCAGTTTACAAAACCACATACTCGGACAGATTGTATATGTGTAACTCAAGATGCTTACAATCAGTCAATCACACAAGCTCGCTAGGCATGGCACTCACGGATGCCATGCTGCCAGCGGCAGTACATTCTGGAGCTCCGCTCGGTTGATCCTTCAATTCTTGCTCCGTCCACCGGTGTCATTTGATGCCGCGTATCCCATTTGCCATTTTTTTAAGGATCATCCCATTTACCTTTTTTTTTTAAGGATCATCCCATTTACCTTTTTTTCGGGATCATCTACGCCTATTAGCAGCACGTCATTGGAAAAAAAAATCCGAAATATTGGAGGACTCCTCCAAGAGCCAGCGAAACCTATCGAGCATCGGTTATCACCACAAAGAGCCCCACCCCACAAAACCGACCTAGTACAGAACAAGGCCCGTCAAGCAGTCACAGCTCGGCCCAAACCCCCAAAATCGGCTCGGGTGTTCTCCCAAAACCGCCATTGTCCCAAGAGGCCCTGATACAAATATCGCCAAGCCACCGCGATCCCATCGGTGTCTCTTTCCCTCTCGATTTTTCCCCTCCCTTCTCACCCCGACCTCTCTCGAACACACACCACCCGGCTTGACGACGCTTAAACCCTAGCGGCAGCTGCGGGAGGCCGCCGCGCCGCGCCCGCCCCGTCGCCGATGTGGAACGGCGCGCCGCCTCCGCCGCCGCCGCAGATGGCGGCGGCCCCGCCTCCCCCTGGCACGACGGTGCCCGGGGCAGGCCAGCCCCGCCCCCGCCCCCGCCGCCGCCGGCTGGGGCACCGCAGAGCGGCAAGCCGCTGACACCGGCGGAGTTGGAGGCGCAGCTGGTGGAGAAGGCCCGCAAGTGGCACCAGCTCAACTCCAAGCGCTACGGCGACAAGCGCAAGTTCGGGTTCGTGGAGGCGCAGAAGGAGGACATGCCCCCTGAGCACGTCCGCAAAATCATTAGGTAACTTCCAGATCCGCCCTGCCCCTTGATGTTTTAGGCTTTACTAGATGCGCATGGCTAAGTTCTACTTTTTTTTTGGGGTTCGTGTCGAGCTATGGTGGATATGGTTTTAGGCGTTTATGTAGTTGTGCGTAGCTTTGAACTGATTGGGTAGGCTGGCCTCTCGCTTGGTGGTACATGTTACACGTGTAGAGGATCTGATGTTCTTTCCGACTGCAGCTGCTAGGGCAGTATCCAGGTTTTGCTTTAATCATGTTTTGATATACTTGCCTATGCACACATTCACCCTTCCTTGTGTTGTTTTGTGATACATAAGTTGGCTTGAGTCTCAATTTATGTCTATTTTGATGATGTAGGGTCATGGTAGTGATATGGTAGTAGCCTTAGCTGTTTTGGTTTGTGACGCAGCGCTAGCTTTAGATCACCATCTCAAGTTATGGGATCATCTTTTTGATTTCGTTGTCACTGCAGGCACCCGCAGATGATTCTAGTTAAGCTAGCCAATTCATTGTTGCTTTTGGTGTATCAATTTCTGTTTGTTGTTTATTTATACCTTCTCTTGGAAAATCTGAAGTATTATTTTAACAATTATCTGTGACACGAGTCAATGTTTGGAAGTTAATTATCCTTGAGTAAGTTTGAGTTTAGTTTTGACCAATGATTGGAGAAGCAACTCTATCAACGAGTTTAGCAGATTTAAGAATGAGATTCTATATAGGCAGTTGATAGGTTATACGCTTCTGTTTGTGTGGGATTCTTAGGGTTCCATTCCTCGTTGTCGGTATGCTTAGGTTAGGTGTTCATTGCTGTTTCCATTACTGTTGTGGGATCTGAGTTTCTGGTTCCTGCCTGTAAAGCAGGCATCCCTGGAGGAGAAACTCCAAAATAGATGCATTTAGCTTTCATTTGCAAGCTGGTTCTACCTTCTTTCTACATAGATGAATTTGTCATCCATCCAGCAGAATTAGCAGTTTCAGTGACACCTATTTGCTTTGTAGAGTGTATCCTATTTTTGATGTGCTTCATTTATCCTTATTTTATTTAACAGAGACCATGGAGACATGTCTTCCAAGAAGTACAGGCACGACAAGCGTGTTTATCTTGGAGCACTCAAATTTGTGCCCCACGCTGTCTACAAACTGCTGGAGAACATGCCGATGCCTTGGGAGCAGGTACATAATTTTTCATGTCCTTAGATGTATGGCAAAATAGCTTATCCTTTGTGTTTACGTGTGGCATTCTTTTTGATTAATGCACACTTGTTTTCAGGTTCGCCATGTGAAAATCTTGTATCATATCACTGGGGCTATCACTTTCGTAAATGAAATCCCATGGGTTGTTGAACCCATATACCTTGCACAGGTAACAATCTACAGACTTTCTTGTATCCTTCTATAATGACATACCCAGCTGCGGTTACATGGTTGCAACTGCTATTCTTTGTGCATCTGTACAATCTTTTGTTTCATGTACATTCTGTCTTCTTTTGTGCTTATAAACCTCTCTGTTTAATGTGCTTTCACAGTGGGGTACAATGTGGATTATGATGCGTCGAGAGAAGAGGGATAGACGTCATTTTAAACGAATGCGCTTTCCTCCATTTGATGACGAGGAGCCCCCACTGGACTATGCCGATAATTTGTTGGATGTTGAACCACTTGAAGCTATACAGTTGGACTTGGATGAGGAGGAAGATGCAGCTGTCTATGAATGGTTCTATGATCACAAACCTCTGATGAAGACAAAACTTATAAATGGCCCCAGTTACAGGAAATGGCATCTATCTCTTCCCATTATGGCAACACTATATCGCCTTGCTGGCCAGCTGTTGTCAGATCTGATCGATAGGAATTATTTCTACCTATTTGATATGGAGTCCTTCTTTACTGCCAAGGCCCTTAATATGTGCATTCCAGGTATTTATGATTGTTTTAAGTTCTGTAAGCTATGGTCACTGTCATGCTTTTGGTCACCTTGCATTTCAGAGGGGTTAGCACAGAGTTCATAGGCTTTTTGTGGGCTTTGCAGCTTTCAAGTTAATGGTTACACCAAAAGTAAATTCTTTATCACATGCGTTATCCAAAGATCTTGCCATACTGGCAAGAGCTTTGGATAATGCATGTGATAAATCATTTTCTTTTCATTTACTCCCTCCGTCCTATAAAATATGAGGCATCTAAGTTCGTCCTAAGTCAAACTATGCTATGTTTGACCAATTTATGCTTTATAGAGAAGAGTACTAACATTTACCACATCAAAGAGGGATATTATAAAAATAATATACTCCCTCGGTCCAATAATATTTACACGTCTAGGGCTGTGCACGCAAACCAATGATAGGTATAAAATTACAAAATTGCCCCTGTCCTTTCACTCGTGGACCCCGCGCCTGTCTGCTGTGCGGTCGGCAGGCAAGGCAAATGGAGGGCACGGGGGCCTCGGCATGACCAAACGAGTGGTCCAGAGGCTTCCACGTACTCCCGTCACTTTTCCTTTTTTTTATATGGCCATTTTTTTTATTTCGTTGCTGATCCTTGCAGCCGCTGAACCGGAAGCTTTAGCCCCTACTGACCCTACACTGACCTTTCATTGTTGGACAAAATTTAAAACGTAGAGGTGCATTTATTCGTGGACGGAGGGAGTATTTCATAATATCCAATTAAGCTAATTTGAAGCCCTACATATTTTTCTTCATTTCTATAAACTTAGTCAAAGTTGGTATAATTTGACTTATGATAAAACTGGATTCCTTATATTTCAGGATCCAGGACAGAGGGAATATGTAGTTGTCATATACTTTGTGAAAATAGGGAACCTCTGCCTACTGTTACTTCTGTACTCCCTCCATACTCAAAAATAAAGTCGTTTTGGACAGCGACACGGTCTCCAAAGTATTACTTTGACTCCTTGTTTTTATAAAAATATTTATCAAAAAGTGATATATGTATATTTTTATGAAAGTATTTTTCAAGACAAATCTATTTATATGGCTTTCACATTTTCAAACTCAACAACTTAAAAGTTATTCATGATTTATATTCCCAATGTTTGACCCAAGCCTTGTCCAAAACGACTTTATTTTTGAGTACGGAGGGAGTACGTCTTGTGCTAATTGTTTTCCCTATCAAGCACTAACTTTAGATCTATGTCTTGTCAGGGGGTCCGAAGTTTGAGCCATTATACCGTGATATGGAGAAGGGTGATGAGGACTGGAATGAGTTTAATGACATAAATAAGCTCATCATACGTCAGCCACTTCGAACTGAGTACAGGATTGCTTTCCCTCACCTATACAACAACAGGCCAAGGAAAGTGAAACTTGGTATCTATCATACCCCCATGATAATGTATATCAAGACTGAAGATCCAGACTTGCCAGCGTTCTACTATGATCCTCTGATAAACCCTATCACTTCAACCAACAAGGTTGATCGTCGGGAGAGGAAAGCAACTGAAGAGGATGATGATGAAGATTTTTGTCTCCCAGAAGATGTAGAGCCTCTCTTGAAACAGACTGAACTCTACACTGATACAACAGCTGCTGGTATATCATTACTTTTTGCTCCAAAGCCTTTTAACATGAGATCTGGTCGGACACGTCGTGCAGAGGATATTCCTCTTGTATCTGATTGGTACAAGGAACATTGGTGAGTGTTGGTTTGATACCTTACAAATTCGTTCGTCATCATTTTTTTTTGTATTTCTACTCGTTGCCTATTACTGCCCAGCTGACTACATTTTTCTTGACACCTCTTTTCAGCCCTCCAGCTTATCCTGTGAAAGTTCGTGTGAGCTATCAGAAGCTATTGAAGTGTTATGTGCTCAATCAGCTACATCATAGGCCACCCAAGGCTCAGAAAAAGAAGCATCTGTTCCGTTCACTCCAAGCAACTAAGTTTTTCCAAACTACTGAGCTTGACTGGGCAGAAGCAGGCTTGCAAGTTTGCAAGCAGGGGTACAACATGCTGAACTTGTTGATTCACAGGAAGAATCTTAACTATCTTCATTTAGATTACAATTTCAATTTGAAGCCTGTGAAGACTCTTACGACAAAGGAAAGGAAGAAGTCTCGTTTTGGAAATGCATTTCATCTGTGTCGTGAGATTTTACGACTTACAAAGTTGGTTGTTGATGCTAACATACAGTTCCGTCTGGGAAATGTCGATGCCTTCCAGTTGGCAGATGGTCTGCAATATATATTTTCTCATGTTGGGCAGTTAACTGGTATGTATAGGTACAAGTACCGATTGATGAGGCAGATTAGGATGTGCAAAGATCTGAAGCACTTGATATATTACCGTTTCAACACTGGTCCTGTTGGTAAAGGACCTGGTTGTGGGTTTTGGGCTCCAATGTGGAGAGTGTGGCTCTTCTTCCTTCGAGGTATCGTCCCACTATTGGAGCGCTGGTTGGGTAATCTTTTGGCACGGCAGTTTGAGGGTCGTCATTCCAAGGGTGTGGCCAAAACTGTAACAAAGCAACGTGTTGAGTCTCACTTTGATTTAGAACTTCGTGCTGCAGTTATGCATGATGTTCTAGATGCTATGCCAGAAGGCATCAAGCAAAACAAGGCTCGAACTATATTACAGCATCTTAGTGAGGCATGGCGATGCTGGAAGGCAAATATCCCATGGAAAGTCCCTGGTCTGCCTGTGCCTATTGAGAACATGATTCTTCGTTATGTGAAGTCAAAGGCAGACTGGTGGACAAATGTTGCCCACTACAATCGTGAGCGTATCAGGCGTGGTGCTACAGTTGACAAAACTGTTTGTCGGAAAAATCTAGGAAGGTTAACTCGTCTGTGGCTGAAGGCAGAGCAAGAGAGGCAACACAATTACTTAAAAGATGGGCCATATGTAACTCCTGAAGAAGCTGTTGCTATCTATACAACAACTGTTCATTGGCTCGAATCAAGAAAGTTCTCGCCAATTCCTTTTCCGCCGTTGTCATACAAGCATGACACTAAACTTCTTATACTTGCACTGGAAAGGCTGAAGGAGTCATACAGTGTAGCAGTTAGATTGAACCAATTGCAACGAGAGGAGCTTGGGTTGATTGAACAAGCGTATGATAATCCACATGAAGCACTGTCAAGGATAAAAAGGCATCTCCTTACTCAGCGTGCTTTCAAAGAAGTCGGTATAGAATTCATGGACCTGTACAGCTACTTGATTCCGGTATATGAAATTGAACCTCTTGAAAAGATCACTGATGCATACCTTGACCAGTACCTGTGGTACGAGGGGGACAAACGACACCTCTTCCCAAATTGGGTTAAACCTGCTGATTCAGAACCACCACCTCTTCTTGTTTATAAATGGTGCCAGGGCATAAATAATTTACTGGATATATGGGACACAAGTGATGGACAGTGTGTTGTGATGCTCCAGACGAAGTTTGAGAAGTTCTTTGAAAAAATTGATCTGACTCTGTTGAACAGGCTTCTGCGGTTGGTCTTGGATCATAACATAGCTGACTATGTCACTGCAAAGAACAATGTAGTGTTGTCTTACAAGGACATGAGTCACACAAATTCTTATGGTCTCATTCGAGGGCTTCAATTTGCATCTTTTGTTGTTCAGTATTATGGCCTTGTGCTGGATCTCCTGATTCTTGGTCTAACTCGTGCAAGTGAGATTGCTGGGCCACCTCAAATGCCAAATGAGTTCCTTACATACGCTGACACAAAAGTTGAGACAAGGCATCCCATCAGATTGTATTCTCGATATATTGACAAGGTGCATATATTGTTCCGGTTCACCCATGAGGAAGCACGAGATCTGATTCAGCGTTACTTGACAGAACATCCTGATCCTAACAATGAGAACATGGTTGGTTACAATAACAAGAAATGTTGGCCCAGAGATGCAAGAATGAGGCTTATGAAACATGATGTGAATCTTGGAAGAAGTGTGTTCTGGGATATGAAGAACCGTCTTCCAAGGAGCATTACAACTTTAGAATGGGAGAATAGCTTTGTCTCTGTTTACAGCAAGGACAATCCAAACCTGCTTTTTAGCATGTGTGGCTTTGAAGTCCGGATACTGCCAAAGATACGGATGACTCAGGAGGCGTTCAGCAACACAAAAGATGGAGTATGGAATTTGCAGAATGAACAGACAAAAGAAAGGACAGCAATTGCCTTCCTCAGGGTTGATGATGAACATATGAAAGTGTTTGAGAACCGTGTCCGGCAGATTCTAATGTCATCAGGGTCAACAACATTCACGAAGATAGTCAATAAGTGGAATACGGCTCTCATTGGCCTTATGACATATTTTCGTGAAGCAACTGTCCATACCCAGGAGCTTTTGGATTTGCTAGTCAAATGTGAAAACAAGATCCAGACTCGTATAAAGATTGGCCTGAATTCAAAGATGCCTAGTAGGTTTCCTCCAGTTATCTTCTATACTCCCAAGGAGATTGGAGGTCTTGGAATGTTATCAATGGGCCATATTCTTATACCGCAGAGCGATCTTAGGTATAGCAAGCAGACAGATGTTGGTGTAACACATTTTAGAAGTGGTATGAGCCATGAAGAGGACCAGCTTATTCCAAACTTGTACCGCTACATCCAGCCATGGGAGAGTGAGTTCATTGATTCACAGCGTGTTTGGGCTGAGTATGCTTTGAAGAGGCAGGAAGCACAATCACAGAACAGACGATTAACTCTTGAGGATCTTGAAGACTCGTGGGATCGAGGTATACCTCGTATCAACACTCTTTTCCAAAAAGACCGCCATACGCTGGCCTATGACAAAGGATGGAGAGTGAGAACAGATTTTAAGCAATATCAAGTGCTGAAACAGAACCCATTCTGGTGGACACATCAGCGGCATGATGGGAAGCTTTGGAATCTAAATAACTACAGAACTGATGTTATTCAAGCACTTGGTGGTGTAGAAGGCATCCTGGAGCATACATTATTTAAAGGGACTTATTTCCCTACTTGGGAGGGTCTGTTTTGGGAGAAGGCATCAGGTTTCGAAGAGTCAATGAAATACAAGAAGCTGACAAATGCACAGCGTTCTGGTCTCAATCAAATCCCTAATCGAAGATTTACCCTGTGGTGGTCACCAACCATCAATCGTGCAAATGTGTATGTTGGTTTCCAGGTCCAGCTAGATCTTACGGGGATATTCATGCATGGGAAAATCCCGACATTGAAGATTTCTCTGATCCAGATCTTCCGTGCACATCTGTGGCAAAAGATCCATGAAAGTGTTGTTATGGATCTTTGCCAAGTTTTAGACCAGGAGTTGGATGCACTTGAGATTGAGACTGTGCAGAAGGAGACAATACATCCCAGGAAGAGTTACAAGATGAACAGCTCCTGTGCAGATGTACTTCTCTTTGCTGCACACAGATGGACGATGTCCAAACCAAGCTTAGTTTCTGAGTCGAAGGATCTCTTTGATCAGAAAGCAAGTAACAAATACTGGATTGATGTGCAACTGCGTTGGGGAGACTATGATTCACATGACATAGAACGTTATACAAGAGCCAAGTTCATGGATTACACAACAGACAATATGTCCATATACCCATCGCCAACTGGTATGTTTCTGAATATCCATGAACTTCCATTTTCTTATCCTTTTTACTTGTTTGATTCGAATTGAATATAGCTAATGTTCATTGACATCTGTTGCAGGTGTGATGATTGGAATCGATCTAGCGTATAATTTGCACTCTGCTTTTGGCAACTGGTTTCCCGGATCAAAGCCACTACTTCAGCAGGCAATGAACAAGATCATGAAGGTATATAATGATTTTAAAATCTCTCTGACTTGATGACCACACTACTGTAATCGATGTCCAATTTGAATAATATTCTTGATCTTTCTTTTTCAGTCAAATCCTGCTCTGTATGTCCTGAGGGAGAGAATAAGGAAGGGTCTGCAGTTGTACTCTTCTGAACCCACTGAACCATACCTGTCTTCACAGAACTATGGAGAGATATTCAGCAATCAAATCATATGGTTTGTGGATGATACAAATGTGTATCGAGTCACTATTCACAAAACATTTGAGGGTAACTTGACCACCAAACCAATCAATGGTGCTATTTTCATTTTCAATCCAAGAACGGGTCAACTTTTTCTTAAGGTTTGTTCTTTTCGAATTTCTGCCCTAGTTATCATATGATTTTGGTTTTCCTGTGAAGCCATAAACATGGTAGGTTTAAACTGAGTATGGATCATAATGTGCAGGTTATCCACACAAGTGTATGGGCGGGGCAAAAACGTCTTGGGCAGCTGGCCAAGTGGAAAACAGCTGAGGAGGTTGCTGCATTAGTTCGATCTCTTCCTGTTGAAGAGCAGCCAAAGCAAATTATTGTGACAAGGAAGGGCATGTTGGATCCCTTGGAGGTCCATCTACTTGACTTCCCTAACATTGTTATCAAGGGCAGCGAGCTGCAGCTTCCTTTCCAGGCTTGCTTGAAGATTGAGAAGTTTGGTGATCTTATACTGAAGGCAACTGAACCACAGATGGTTCTTTATAATATATATGATGATTGGTTGAAAAGTATCTCATCATACACAGCATTCTCTCGCATTGTGCTTATTCTACGTGCACTTCATGTGAATAATGAGAAGGCAAAGATGTTGCTCAAACCTGACAAAACAATTGTTACTGAACCACATCATATATGGCCAACTCTGAATGATGAACAGTGGTTGAAGGTTGAGTGTGCACTAAGGGACCTCATTCTTTCTGATTATGCAAAGAAAAACAATGTTAATACTTCTGCACTCACACAATCTGAAATGCGAGATATCATCCTTGGTGCTGAAATTGCTCCACCATCACAGCAGAGGCAACAGATTGCTGAAATTGAGAAACAGGTAAAGCATAAATAATTGCACTTGTGTTTTTGTTTTCAGAGATACTTTTGCCAGTTTGCTCACTCTTGATTTTTACCTTGTTTTTGCAGTCAAGAGAGACGACTCAGTTAACTGCTGTAACCACAAGGACTACAAATGTTCATGGAGACGAACTCATTATCACAACCACAAGTCCATACGAGCAACAAGCATTTGCATCAAAGACTGACTGGCGTGTCAGAGCCATCTCTGCCACAAACTTGTATCTTCGTGTAAATCACATTTATGTCAATTCTGATGATATAAAGGTCAGTATAGTGATTGCATCTCTAACTCCAGTAAGTTCACATAATAAATGTTGAATGATTACTGACTGGCATTCATTCTGATTGCAGGAGACTGGCTACACTTACATTATGCCAAAGAACATATTGAAGAAATTCATATGCATAGCAGATCTGCGGACACAAATTTCTGGATTCTTGTATGGGTTGAGTCCACAGGACAATCCTCAAGTAAAAGAGATTAGGTGTATAGCCATTCCTCCGCAGCATGGAACACACCAGATGGTGACTCTGCCAGCAAATCTTCCTGAGCATGAGTTCCTTAATGATCTCGAACCCTTGGGATGGATGCATACACAGCCAAATGAAGCTCCACAGCTATCGCCACAGGTTTGAAGTCTATTTAGCATTTTTTTAGTTTCTTTCTGGCTTCTTATGGACCAAATTCATGGGACTAACTGCATTGTTCTTGCAGGACCTGACATCACATGCCAAGATTCTGGAGAATAACAAACAATGGGATGGTGAGAAGTGCATCATTCTGACATGCAGCTTCACCCCAGGATCTTGCTCGTTGACTGCATACAAGTTGACACCAAGCGGTTATGAGTGGGGACGCAGCAACAAGGACAATGGAAGCAACCCGCATGGATACCTCCCAACTCATTACGAGAAGGTCCAGATGCTTCTGAGCGACCGCTTCCTTGGTTTCTACATGGTACGTATTTGTTTCAACATTTTGCAAACCTTCCTCTTGGGTGTTTAGTCGTTTGGCAGATTAGCTCTAACATTCACTTTGATGTTTTTGTTCGAACCAGATTCCGGATAACGCCCCTTGGAACTTCAACTTCATGGGAGTGAAGCACGACCCACAGATGAAGTACAACATGAAGCTGGGCATGCCCCGGGACTTCTATCACGAGGACCACAGGCCGACGCACTTCCTTGAGTTCAGCAACATCGAGGAGGGAGAGGTCGCTGAAGGTGATAGGGAGGACACATTCACGTAGGCGCCTGTTAGAAACTGTATCTCAAACGCACTTAGCTCTGTTTTGAACGGCAATGTGTGAAGCTGTAACCTGACTCGACGGGTGTCATCTGTTGTTCGCCTGTTGCTTAAGCCTGTATTGTACTACCTTTTTGTTGTAAGAGCCCTGGAGAGAGGGGTTGAAATTGTAAGTGCACGCCATGGTAACAGTAAAGATTTTGCTTAGTAGCTATGTTATTATAAGACTCTGTATTTCATCACAAACTTCCACGTTCAAGCGGCTTCATAAATTGATAGTTGCATTAATGGCTCGAGCTTTGTGCTTTCTTTGGTCTGCCAAACTTTCACGTTCAAGCCTTTCAGGCTTCCATTGAGCAATAGCGTGGCGGTTACTCCGTTTCTCTGGTTTCATAGGGCACAGGAGCGTCTTCGTGCATTCTGGGAATCTTCCAGCAGAACTACTCTTTCTGGAACTCGTTTTCTGGTTTTCTAGCCTGCTGGGCGGCGGAGGTCCTGTTTCAGGCTTGCAGTTCGTGCCATAGGAGTGGTCACTGTCAGAACCCAGAGTCCAGCCAGCGTTCACGGCAGGGCAAGAGTTCTGGTGCTCGGGTTCATCTCGACGTTCGTGCGAGCTTGACCTATACTGGCAAGATTTGTTCTGGCCTCCTAGGAACCAGTAGAAGATAGCCTGTTGCTGTAACCTGACTCGACGGGTGTCATCTGTTGTTTATTGTTGTGCATCAAATGAAAAATCTTAGGTTTAATGTTTAATGTTAATTGTTTTTTTTGTTCTTACAACGGAATTGGTTGAATTGTAGTTATATCCGGATGATCGAAAATGCCTTCGACCTATTCTTCTTTCTCTTCTCCGCCTTAGTGGTGTTTCCACTTCAAGGTGCTCATGTGCATTTTGCTTGGAAACTTTGATTTGATCCTTGTAAGGTAGCTAAGTCCGATAAATAGGATATGTAGGCTTAGAGGTATTGTATGTGTTCAATTTTGCAGGATGTTTTGAAAAGTAGCGACCAACTTACGCATGTTGTTATGTTACCCGCATTAACAAGATGGTGAGGAATTGATGTTTGTGTCATATGACATCTTGTATGATTTTTTTTGTTTTGTAACAATTGCATTTTTGCAGGACCCTTCCACGTATCTATGATTTTGAGCGGTGGATCGACATTTGAGATCAAGAATTGAAGACAAGGAATGGATGATTTTTTGTTTTTGTAACAATTGCTCCACCGCTCTATGGTGGGAGGCAGAGGACAAGGAGATGATGGAGAAGAGACGCGGGGGAGAGGAGATGATGGAAAAAAAAGGAACACAATAAAGAGGAGGAAAGGAGGCGTGTTGTTGCATACAGGGAGGAGAGGGAGAAGAAGCTTAAGCGTGCACGTCGAGCGAAAGCAGCGATGGTGGAGAATCCCGATGCCCCGAGGAAGGGAAAGTGGTCTCGTTACACTCAGTAGTCTCCATGACTTGCTAGTTCTATGGTTTATTCATGAACAATATTGTCTACTGTCGACACATACTTCTAGTATTATTGTGTTGTTTAATGTGGCATAGTATTGGACTTTTTATTATGTAGTTGTTTTTATTATTTATGGTCATAATATTCAGTATAATGTTTCGGACGTAGTGAACTGTGATCACGTGCTGCAAACACAACCTAACAAAGTAGGAAATTATATAATTCAACACACAAAACACATGAAATGGCATGTGAGAACATGTACCGAACTAGTGTACATAGTTTCTTTGACTAAACCTAACATGCTTTAGGTAATTAAACCAAACAACAAACACATGGATGTGCCATGTGAATAAGATAGGATCGTCCTAATAGTGTGGCCACATAGCAAATTGTGTTGCACCTTCTCCACAATAGCCTCCCATTGTTGGTGGTGGTGGTGGCTGGGGTGACGGTAGAGGTCCATTGTTCTTGTGATTAAGGCAGGTGCAATATGGATCATTGCAGAGTGCCTCCTGTGAATCGGCACCATTGTTGTTCGTCGTCCTTGTAACCGCCGCTAACTTTCCTTTCTAGATCGACGATACGGTCCTGCAGGTAGTAGATGTACTCCGCATGTGGATAAATAGGTCGATGATCGACCCACCTAGTGAACCCACAGTTTTCTTCGACCAAGGAAGACTACAATAAGTATGTCACGTAAGTTGTATAGAAGAGGAACATATTGAAGAAACTAATGGGTAATAGCAATTACCCATGCTCGTGGGCATTTGAAGAAACGACGACCTCCATCTATTTCTTCGGTGAATATCTGCACTAGGCAGTCCTCACCATGCATGCATTTTGGTCACTCTTCTTTTCGTTCATCGTATCCTCTCAGTGGTGCCTCTTTGGTAAAAATCACTTTTCCTCTTAACTGGGAACCTATCATAAAGAGCTTCCTCAAAGAAATCGGGACCAAGAGAACCCTCCCACACAATGGTAATTCCCTTCCCCTTTCTTCTCCCTCTAGACGACCCTCCAGATATTGATATTGCAACAAAAGAAAATACTAGTTGGAAAGTAAGTAGCAATGCATCCAGCATTGCGTACATATAGGCATAGGCAGGTTTAGTTGCCGTTTAAATGTGTTATAACTGGTCACAAGAAGCCTAATTAGTTTCACTGAAGAGGCTATTTCAATGGACACTGGAAAGCCTAGATTCATTTTCTAAAAAGTCTATTTGTTGTTGACATGATAAATCACTGAAAAAACATAGATCCTATAGGTGTACTATGTAAGTGAAGTGATAAATCGCTGCTGTCATCGTACTCCTCGTCCTTGTAACTGAAAAGTCTATTTTCAATGTCTAAAAAGCCCAGATTTATTCGCTGTTACTGAAAAGCCTAGATGCTATAGGTGTACTATATAAGTGAAGTGATAAATCGCTGCTGTCATCATACTCCTCGTCCTTGTAACTGAAAAGTCTATTTTTATTGTCTGAAAAGCTTAGATTCATTCACTGTTACTGAAAAGCCTAGATTCATCTGCAAAGCGTCTGTATGATATGATTGTATTATACACGTTCTAATGAATTTACATTTAATCTGTGTACTATATTTATGCCTTTTTAGCAGTGTAGTATACTTAATGATTCACGGAAAAAATTCACAAGAGTTTCCCTTATTTTAGGAGCATCCACAGTTACAAACAGAGACATCATTATATGATCCAAACATTTAATCGTCCAAAGAGCACAATACAACCACATCGAACATCACAATCAACATACAATATACTGCATAGTTCAAATAGTCCATAATATCCATACAGTCCTAAATAGTTATAGGAAAGTAACTACAAAATCCATAATAGTATATACTAACATCTACCACAAACCCTCACTGCCTCCTAATCTTACCCTTACCCTTATGACCAAGAGTGCTGGTATCTGGAGTGTAAGGGTCAGGTGGACGACGTCGCCTAGTGCCTGAAGGCTGTGTAGGCTGAGTCGAGGGAGCGTCCTGGAGCTGAGAGGGGCCAAGCTCCTCGTGCCTCTAGTCCACATCGTCGTCGTCATCGTCCTCGTCGTTGTCCCCTGTAGGTGCTTGGCTAGAGGAACCTAAGCCTCCTCTGCCTGTGGTAGGAACATACACGTCTTGCGTCATGGCTGTCCCGCAACCACAACGAGCAGCCGTACGACGTAGCTGACGTGACAGCCTCTGTTGTACAAAATTATGTTAACTGAAAGAATTTAACGTATTAATAATATGTTTGAAAGAATATTTTGAATCTTACGTCTAGGAAGCTACGCGTGTCGTCGTCCCTGACTCTCGGACGAAAGCACCCAATGTCTTCAACGAAGCATTTGAGAGTATTGCCCTGCAACAAAGTTCTCAGTAATAATACTTCTCAACATATAGCAACATGTTTTGTTTTCTTTTGTACAAGAATCTAACGTATTATAAGGATGCTACGGCTCGAAGGTGGCACTAACTAAAATAGATACCTCTAACGCATAATGTATTGGTATGCAATTTATCATAGAAAAATAAGGCAATTGACTTACCACTCGGTCCAAGATTGGTCCTACCTCCACCTGCCTTCCTGCACGAGTAGATTGGTCGTATGCCGTGTCTTCATTGTTAGAGGACTCGATGTCGGCGTAGTCATCTTCTGTCCATTGTAGCCTCAGCCTGCAACGTGTCGCACGTTGGTACCAAGCTTGGTAGCGCCTGAACTCACGGTTCGTGTGTGGCTCGTTGTTCTCGTCCACGTTGTCGTGCAACAGCTCCCATTGCTCAATGTAGTACTGGTGGTGCTTCTCTCAGTCAAAAATCTTTCTATTCTTTTGATGATACAACCTGCACGTATGTCATCATTACTTGAATCCATGTACATGTCACCATATTAATAGAAATGGACCATCACAAGACAATTGAAATAGCAAAACACTTACTTGTGTAAGTCAACGTCAGTCGTGAACGGAGCCGTTGACCAAAGTTGTCTCACTCCAAATTGGCGTGCAACTCTATCTGGCAGGTGGAACTCGACAGCATAGAAACAGATTAGAGGGCATCTCATCCTATAGAAGTCGTCGTCGCACCCACACATGTTGCTCAACTGAAAAGGAAGTGCCCCCTCTCCATCGTACGGCTCCCACGACACCTGCAACATGTCCAAACAAGATGTTAAATGCTATACTAAACCATTTCAAACCAGCATGAGAAATAAAATTTACTTACACTAGACGCCGTGAGCGTGTCAAGCTCGTTCGTGAACTCAATGTACGCCTGCTGTAACCTCACGTGCGGAACCCTAACCTGGTCCCAAAGGTACGCCCACGTCGGCTGTCGACGTGGAGGCTGACCTGGGAACCACTCATGACGAGCCAGAACCTCGGGACGACCAACTGGTAGACGAGCCCACATCCACAACTGGAGCAGGTACACGCATCCACCGAGTGACGCATCAACTCTATGGCAATGTAGCTCCTCCCGTGCCCTTGCAACCAACTTACTAAACGATGGCTTCTCATTGAATTACACAGGCACGCTTTGCATCTTAACAAATTCAATATATCCATAGCGATCTTTTTCCACTGTGCCTCCATGATATATGCTCACTAGATTGTCTATCTAGTTCAAACACGTAACGAAATGCATGTCCTTTAGTCCAAATTAGACGATAGATAGTACCTAACAAGTGCTTTCTAACTACAAACTAAGTAAATAAGATAATAACTACGTACATAGATACGTTGTACTCACTAAATAGCTAAATCCTATTTAGTTAACTAAATATATAACTACCTATCTAAGTAGCTATCAAACTGTATCTATGTATCTATATACCTATGTATCTATGTTTCTATCTATCTACATATCTATCTCACTAGATCACTAACTAAATCAACTACCTGAGTCATCACATTAACTAGTAAATAACAAATGCCAAAACTACTACACTACAATCAAAGCTAACTAAATACGTACATTGCATATTCACAATTTTTACCTGTCCGACGACGGAGTCGCGGACGTCGATGGAGTCGCAGCGGACGTTGGGATCGATGTCCCCATGATGGAGTCGTAGCGGACACCGGGTGTGGGTGAGGCCGACGAGCCGGGCCGGCGGTGGCACGGTCGGGCGCTGCAGGGGCTGGGGTCGGCGGTGGCTGCATGGCGGCGATGGATGGCGGCTCTCCATGCAGCGGCGGCAGCGGCGGCGGGCGCATGATCACGGCAGCAGGCGGATGGCGGTGGGCGAGTCGGGCGAAAGCGGACAAACTGGCGCGGGGGCGGCACGGCCGCCGGCGGTGATGGCCGCGCGTGGGCGCAGCGGCGGCGGCAAGCGCGGGTTGTTGGTTAAGCGAGAGAGAGGAAGAGAGAAAGGAAGGGAGGTCCCATACGTAAGACAGGTTTGACGTCAATAACCATGGCGCAAAGCTCGGCGCCAAGATCTACGGCGCCGAGCTGTCTGCCAAGTCACCGCCACGTCTGCGTCGAGCCCAAGATCTCGGCGCCAGCAACGATGGCGCCGAGACGTGTAAGCTCGGCGCCAGCAACATGGCGCCAAGCTAAGGGTCTAGATTTTGAAATCATACCTCCAGATGCATATTTGTGAATTTTTTTTAAAAAAGGGCGAAAAAATAAAAAAGTTCGGGATCAGATATAGGTTGTTTGCTCCAGAACTGATTTGAGAAGTTCTGGTGGGAGAGTTGTACTCAAATATCTTGGACGTTTCCTACTTTCAGCACCCTCGCAACTGAAAGTAGACGGTGGATTACTACTCCGTACTGAATTACTACTGTCTGATTTAGCACGAAGAGTTGAAACACTTGAAATACCCTTCCCATTTGATTCAAAATATTTATTGTCTAGAGGCGGTTTGAACCGGCCTTTTAGGGCCTGTTCGGCTGGTATTAGAGCCGGCTAATAAACCGACGAAAGCTGTTTTGTTGTGAGAGAAAAATACTGTAGATTTTAGCTGATAAGCCGGCTGATAAGTTCAAGTGAACATGCCTTGAAGTTTCGGAACTTGCAGATAGGTGAAAGCATGTAGCGGGAATAATGCCTTAAAAATTTTGCACAGTAACACTGGTTGTAGTTACTGCCTAATTTTTGTTTTAATGAGGAAGTGCACCGTTGATATTAGGCAACGCAGATTTATAAGCTACAGCGCGTGGACTCCCTAAAGATGGAAACGGAACTGTGACACGAGCACAGGACACGAGATGAGTCGATGACATCGTCAACCGTCATAGCCGTTGGTGGCGTCGCCGTAGCCGCAGCACGCCGGCGCGCGACGAAACCCTCGTTTGCCTTGCTCACACCAGCGGACCCACTCGTGGTAGACGCCGGTGAGGCGGTGAGCTTGGTGAGCGCGTGCGGCCGCCGGGCCGGGTGAAGTAGCTCTCCTTGCTGATCCTGACGCCCGGGCTCGTGATGCCGCCGCGATGCGCGATGGGTCTCGCCAGTCGCCACGCCCAACGGCCTAACTGAGTTTGCGCGGCAGCAGCCAAGGCGTATTCGCCAGCTGGCGACTGGGGGAGGCGACGGCTGGCCGCCTCGTATCCGGGCCCAGCAGTGGCCCCACATGTCGGTGAAAGGAGGCACGAGCGCAACCGACCTGCGCTCGCGAGTCCCAGACTCCAGAAGCCACGCCTTGAACTTGAAATACCCCACCTCCGCCTCGGCGTGGCGCCCAAACCCAAACGTAACCGTCCCATCCCAACGAACACCTGCTCTGCTCTCGCCTCTCGCCTCTCGCCTCCCCCTCCCCGTCCTAATCCCCTCCGGAAATGCAGGCCGCCGCCGGTCGTCGGCAGTTGCCGGCGGCAGTCTCTGCGATGGACCTCTTCCCCGACGGGGCCTTCGTGCGGCTGCGGAACCGCGCGCAGCAGACGTACCTCCACGCCGACCACGACGGGGAGGGGGTCTCCCTGCGCCCGCACGGCCCCGCCTTCTCCCTGAACGCGGTGTGGCGGGTGCACCGCGTCGAGGTCGACGGGGCCACCTTCGTCCTCCTCCAGGGCGCCGCCTACGGCCGCTACCTCGCGATCTCGCCCGCCGAGGCGCCGCCCGGCCACCACGGCAACCGCGCCGTCCAGCGCGACTACGAAGGGGCCGACGTGGGCACCCTCATGTGGAGGCCCTTCAGGATGGTCGACGACGCGAGATATGTCCGCCTGCGCCACGACTTCAACCGCAACCTCCGCGCCAACGGCAGGTTCCGCTTCTGGCACACCGCCGTCACCGTCGATACCAACGAAGGCAGGTGGACCACGATGATGCAGTGGACGGTCGGCAGATTCCAGCTGGGACCGGGGCTGCCACCCCTTCCACGTCCGACTGTGGTGAGTTCGGTATCCTTTCTCCTTGAAAGTTGGAACCCCTCGCCTTGATTCCGTGAACGAGTTACTTGGAAGTTGGAACGGGTTTCTTCGTGGCGTCGATTTTCGCAACAACAGCACAGTATGATTGTTGCGTTCTCCTGGGCGCAATCCTTCCGTTCATTTTGATCGAATTCAGCGCTTACTAGAACTGGAACTATCAACTTCTTTCACAAGAAGATTGAACCTGTTAATCACTTAATTTTTCCTGACGAGTTCACGGTGATGGTTGCTGTCAGTCGCCCGAAAGTTCGATCTGATTCTGTAGCCCACGCTCCTAGGGTGCCATATTTGTAATCGCTTTAGGGAGCCTCTGCATTAATTTGGTTCGCTTTAGGGAGATGTTTTTTTACCATATTAATCCTGTTCGCCTTCCTATTTGCAGCCAGTTATCCAGAAACTACCGTCTATTCTAGATTGTGGTTGCTTTAAGATTTTCTCTGTCCTTCGTCAATTTGGATCTGATCATGATATCTGGAAAGTCTAGTCAAGGTCACCATTGGAGTTCTTTGTCATGACGTGTACTTGAATGATTTGAGCTCTTTGGTAGAGGTCATTTCTTGCCAGTTGCCAGATCACATGAATTGGGGTTATTTTGATTTCTGAACATTTCATTCTGTTATTTGGTCTCCGACCAATAACTGGAGCTATTTGGTCTCTGAACTTTTATTTTGTTCTAATTGTGTATTCAAACTTGTTCATTCAGTTACTAGCACCGCTGTTGTCTAGCTGTTTGATTTTTCCTAAACACAAAATGTTACGTTTCTACAGAATCTAGGAGGCCGCAGTGGCCTCTTCCGGCGGCGCAGGCCCGAGGCGGATGAACGGCGGACGATCCGGCACGTGCGGGCGAACGACGAAGGGGAGTTTAACCAGAACTATAATAATTGGCCCACATTCCATTTCTACGGCCGCTCCGTGTTCAACCTGAGGATGCAGGTGGGGATACGCCAGCCTGGCGGGGAATACGGGGACGGCATCACACTGGCCGTGCGGCCCGGCTTGCAAGGGCGGCTAACCCCTCTGGTCACCGACCTGCCTCGCAGCGTAGATACCATGGACATCGTCGTCTTCAACACCGGATCACAAGGTGAGAAACTCTGCAGTTCTCTCAGTGGTCTGTGCAGCACTTGATATCTGTTGATCTTACCGTTTCAGCTTGTGCGATGTTTAAACTTATCAGCAAGCTAAGTAATGGCAGTGTGACATGTACGGTTTGTAACATTGTCTGTAGCTCACTGTAGTTCTGTAATCTGTAGTTCAGAATTTGCTATGCAAAGAGATCAGTAGAAGTATCTGCATGATATATGTTGAGTAGGTCGTAAAATCATACTGACAACAGGAAATGTAACTTGCCTGTTTTTCCCATAGCCCAGATGTTCAGAGAAATTCTTTAGTTTTGAATAGTTGGTGTATTTAGTATCCTTCTTGGCTTTTTGGCCTTTTTTACATTTTAGCCAACTTATGCTTCAGGTAATTGTTTTACTTCTTTTGGTTTAGAATAATCTAAAGCAGGTTGTAGACAAGCAGATGCATTCTAGTGAAATAATCTCAGACTCTCAGGTCTGTAATATTCAGAGTGACATGTAGCACTAGGAGTCATTTGACAGAACCTTAATTTGATCAGGTTCTTAAATTGTAGGATTCATTTCTCAGGTCAGTAGTATTCATAGTGCGACTTAGGACTTATGAGTCCTTTGACAGATTCTTAATCCCCGTTCAGATGATTCAATCCTTCCACATGTTAGCCAATAGTGTTATCTGTTGATCTTGGAACTGATTGTCTACTGTTTTTTATTTTTGTTCAGTGTTGATTACTTCTCTCTGATGGAACACCGGTGACATGCTGCCTAATTATCTCATTTTCTTGTTCCCTTCGTATTCAGGTGCTCAGAATTTAGTGTACCCAGATATAGCGTAGAGGACTACGAGAGCAGAAATTCTGACAACTTCGCAAATCATCTCTTCGGCAATCAAAAGCATTTAAGCATTGGTGTCCCGAGACAGTGACATGAGAATTGGCTGTCGTCTTTTGTTAAGATAGTTTCTGAAAATTCAGCAACTCTTCTGTAATGGTGGTTAGATTTGATGTGTTCTACTGCCTGGGAGTAGTTTGAATTGACTTCTCAAGTTCAGTACTTAAAAACTTTTGAAAGCATTATATGGAAGTTAATGATAAATGGTTCTGCGAAGTAATATTGATTGTAGTTATCAGCATCTTCATCTCTGTTGGGTGATGGACTGATGGCAAGAATAGATGCTGCTGATTTTGTCTGTACCTTACTCCTGAGTCCATGTTTGTGGAAAATCATGTTTACTTACGTCATTTTTGTGCTAATGCTAAAGCTAAAAACATAACTTATTTCTATTCGTTTCTTGATATTTTCAGCAAAGGAGGGTAAGTTTAGGTTGGAGAAAGGCCACACCACTGTGGGTTTTTAAAACGATCCTTCCAGCTTTGCTGCCTTTGCGCATCACAAGATGTATTTCTCATCCCCTTCCGTGTTTTTGCGAGTCATTTGTTCAGCAGGGTCAGGTACCTAAGACAGTTGTTAGTCGCAACTTTTATTTGTTTGATCTCACAACTTGTTAGTCGATAGGCCTGAGTTTCTTGCATGATGGTGTTGAGCAGCTGTTCCAGCGTCTGCGCTTTGTTGTGAAAGACTCGCCAGGATCTTTTGTTTATGCTACTGCTACTAACGAGTTTGGCTGTGAGCTGAATGGATCGCATCATTGGAGGACCCTTCCAAAAATTGATCAATGAATGGTAGCCCCGACTGATAAAACCGTAACGACTAATAAACTGGCAAGAATTTCAAAACGAACAGAATACCAAATGAACAAAGCATGAACTGCTGCCGCTCAAAACCTTTCACTGATGGAAACGGAAAGTGAGTATGCCCAGAAAAGCGCGATTACAAAAGGTTTCATCGTTGGCAGAACGATAGAGACTTGCGGGCATCAAACATTGTGAGATCGGCAATACCAATTTCACTAGATTGGGTGTAGTTTGGGAAGACAATGCAGAGTTGTGTGCTGAAAGTTTCTGATGCAACTCTAGTTTCAGTATCCTCGCTACTGAACGAACGGCCGCATATGAACATGAAAAGGTAAAAGATATTCAGAACTGATGTATGTATTCCCAGTGAACAGTTTTGATTCGATCATGTGCATCTTGCAACCTTCTCGCATCAGAAAAGTCGGATTCATTCATTCATTGCCCTAAAGGAGGCAAAAATCGAGAAACTGAACTCATTCGTAGCCGCCTTGGCGCTGGCTGGAGCACGACACATGTGATCCCTTATCTCGCGATAAGAGTCTATCTACCGTAAAACCGTGTGTTTCAGGCAAAGAGCTGGCACACGGTGGTTGACTGCCTAAAAAATACATGAATTTCAACAGATATAAAACCATATGTTTTAGGAGAAGCTAGTACATGGTTGTTGGCTGCCTAAAAAAACACATAAATTACAAAAGGAAAAAAAAACATGTGTAAGCTCACACATAAATTTCATCCGACAAAAAAGACCCACGCAGACCATATCTGTTGATGTTTGTTAGATGTAAGTTCTGTGTAATTGAAAAGCCCAATAACTAAGATGAAAGAGAGGCCCACTAAACATGTAGTAGCCCATAAACCCAACAAACAGGAATTCCATAGGAATATAACAGGTATACTTGAAAAAGAAGCAAAGAAAACAGAGGAAAGAATCTACGTGGAGATCAGATCTGCTCTGCGTGGAGATCAGAGTAGGGGAAAGAAGAAAACAACTAGCAGATCAAAGATAAAGATCTCCTCTGCGTGGAGACAAGCAGAGCAGAGGAAAGGGGCAAGCAACCAACATATTGAAGGGGAACCACTAACCTCAACAGCCAAGGTAAGCACACCGACTTCCTCACAAAGATATAATTCAAGACTGCTAATATTTTCTACAACCAAATTCAAGAATCAGAATTACAGATTCACAAATTAAGAAACTTAGAAAACAAAAATACAGAATACCGAAAAATAAATTGCACATTTCAAAATACAACTGATATTTGTTGCAACCAAGGGTACAAAACAGGAGCAAATGTCAGAGCCACAATATCAGATTCCGAATTTTGAGAAAGTGCAAGGATACAACAACAATGATGTTAACACCAAGGACATGTATGAGGTAAAATAACTCATAATTTAAAATGCAGTCATAAACAATAAAAATATGTCAACTAATGAATTCTATATTTTACTGCAGCATTCATTTGGTTTCCTAATGCATTTGATACAAGCACCAGTCTAGTTTGATCAATTACTTGAGGTAAAAAACATATTTCATAGATGCAATGAAAAATTAAAAAGATCTGATAAAAAGCAAAATAAGTACTCATGTGCTCTTTTTTTTATGAAGCAGAATAGTATGTATATGACAACAAGCAGAGTTGATGATTATTCAACATTAATGAACTCACATTGTACAGAAGTAATGAAGGCAGTGCAGTCAGCTCCATATCTAGTATTTGGAGGCACAAATTGTTCCACTGACCATTTCTACAGATACAAAAAGGTGAGTAAAATCATTGCTTACTCCTAGGAAAGCCAAGATAAAAATGTTGTTTTTGGACTAAAATATATTTCAATGCAGGGAGGCTACACTAAACTTATGCTGGAACAGATGATGAACTCTCAGGAGGATAATCAGACTGATAGGAATACGTAGGTAAAATTTATAAATACCAGTATACAAAAATTATAATTCAGACATATGCAAATTACACACATATATGCAATGTACATTCAGCATAACAGAACTGTAATTTCAGTGCTTCATTATAAATTGTGCAGCAACATGAAGAGATGCATGGATCATTAACAAAGATGATACTTGGAAATGAATGGAATAAGGTGAAACTATATTATATATGCTTGTCAAACTAGTTGTGTTATATTATAAATGGTAACCATTCTCATTATCAAATATAAAATAGAATATGAGCTTTGAAGATCTAGATAAAATCTTTGGACCACAAACTGACTAGTCAATATCAGAATCAAGGTTGTCATATGAGGTAGATACAAACAGCTAAGCCAATTTGATTACATTTATAAGCAATACAAATATGTACTGGCATCAAAGTAAAACTTATCTTTGCAAAAAACAGGATGGAGAAATGGCAATCATCGCTGATGATGATGGAGCAACGACAAGCATAACTAATGATGATAGATCTGAAATTCAACAATACCATTGGCAAACTGATGTATTTAATAACATGGACATTGATGAGGTACATAAAAAATGATCTCTTCAACTATTTCAGTGCACACTGAAAAAAATTATTTGTATTATAAATGACCTTACTCATAAACTAAGACTGCTGCTAATATATTTACAGGTGCAGTATGAAAATCAAGATGATCAACCAACAATGGGAGAAAATAACTTGAGGATCATAGCAACAGAACCAACAAGTTCAGATATTATATCAGCTATAACAGATGATAATGAACATGTTTGATTTAGATGAGGACAAGAGAGTAAGAAACTTGTTCTGGACAGACTATTCTTCTATGAAATATTATGCAGATTATGGAGAATATGTAAGTTTTGACACGACATATATGACCAACCGATACAACTTACCTTTTGCACCATTTATTGGAATCACAGGACATGGGCAAAGTTGCCTTTTTGGACGTGCTTTCCTGCATGATGAGACAGTGGACACTTTTAAGTGGGTATTTAAACTTTTCTTGAAGTAATGGGAGAAAAACACCCTCAAACGATCATCACAGACCAAGACATGACGATGAAATCAGTAATAGAGTAAGTCTTCATAAACACAAAGCACAGAAATTGCTTGTTCCACATAAAGATCAAATGCTACAATAAGAATGTCAAGGTCTTTGCAGCAAATAAAGGACTATATGAAGACTTCGAAGATATAGTGAACAATAGTCTAACAGTGAGAGAATTTGAGCGACTTTGGAAGAGAATGGTTGAGGAAAGAAACCTTCAAGGGAATCACTACTTTTCCAAAATGTGGAAAATGAGAAAAAGGTTTATCCTGGTCTACTATAAAAATAACCTCTTCCCTTTCATACAGACCACATCCAGAAGTGAGGCAACAAATACGAGGTTCAAAGACAATGTAGGGCCAATCTATAGTATCATTAGCTTTCTAAAAGAGTACAATCGGATTGTTGATACTATAAATCAAGCAGAAAGGCTAGAGGACAACTATAGCAAGCAGAAAAGGATAAAGAAATTTATATTCGACTATAGAATAGAGCAGCATGCACAACAGCTATACAATAGAAATATATTGAAAAAGTTCTAGCTACAACTGAAGGCAACATCAAGGCTGAACTACATGGAAACCAAAGATGGGAAAACATTTCAGGTGTGGCAAAAAAGTAACCAGATTCAGGAGGTTCATAGGTTCAGGAGATATACAGTAAACACTGACCTAACAGAAGGCGAAGAAGAATTTACCTGCATATGTGCAAAATTCAGCAAAGATAGGATACCCTGCTCTCATATCCTGAAAATAGTCATTGAAAAGGAAATCAACATAATTTCAGACAAATACTTCTTAGACCGTGGAGAAAAAAGAATATGAAGGTACATGTTGAAAGATAAGAAAAAAAATAGTTGCAACAAGCTCATTGTTGAGATTTAAACATATTATCCAAGAAGTCAACAATACTCAATTCAAAAGGATAAAAAAATGAGGAAGCCATGGAATACCTTATGGCAGAATTCAACAAAATAGAAATCAATTTAGATAGAATGTTATCTGTTCAGCAAATAGGTGAACCACAAAATGACCAGCGAGGAAATGGAGAAGGAGAAACTATAGCAGCACAAAGCAGGAGATCCAGAGACTGAAATAGATGATCCGAAAAGAATTCAGAGAAAGGAAAAGCCACCAAAATCTGTGAGAATGAAGACACATATAGAAGAAATAAAGAAGAAGATGGTGGTAGCAGAAAAGAAGAAAAAGAAGAAAACAAATGACACAGACATTGCTGGTAACAAAGAAGCGAGAGAAAAATTTTAGTACATACAAATACAATTTGAATCTAAATGCAAAAATTATTATTTATGTGAACTAATAATATCTTGTAGACTCTCCGGTGAAGCCAAAAAGAAAGAAGAGGAAGAAAACAACAAATGGTAGCATTGATCACCAAGCAACAAAACACTGAGTACATAGTAATCAAAGATGATCAATAGATGGAAGCGAAATTTGTCAATCAGAAGGAGGGATACAGTGTTTGTAATTTGTTCAATGAACAGGATATTACAAACTTAAATTAATTTATACCCAGAACTACAATTGCAAATGATTAGAACTATAATTACAGTGTCCAATAGCTGCAATTTATATTGTTGGAGATTGCAATTGTGTAACCGAATGTTTTATTTTTCTGGTTTTCAACAACAACAGATCTTATTAATAATAAAGCACTTGAAAATTAAGTAGTATATTGTGGGTGCATCTTATTTCTATAGTAGTTCGAGCATATTTTCCAACCTAAGAGGTTTTGTGAACTCCAAATTGAGTATTCTGTATGTGAGAAAATTCTCTATTAAACAAAAAACAAGCAGTCAAGTGTTTAAGCACAAGAGTACAAACCAATTGAACTTATAGTATGCAGGCATTACGATCTCAAAAAACGTGCGAGCAAACACATACCTGAATAGGATTTCCTGGCAACAGCAAGCCGGCAACTCCGCCAAAGACAACACGACCATCTGGGCTTGCAAGAATTAAGTGTAGTATTTATCGTCGGCATAAAATTAATATCTGCACCAGGTGGGACTGTTTACAAAGACATGCAGAGGTGGGACATTATAAGGAGGTCCATGAACCTCAGCAGCTACATATGTCGAATTGAAATACCAGCTCACCTTAAATTTTGCAACGGTTTCAAGTGTGCTCAAGAGAGCATACGGAGACTATGTAGGTCATCAGGGTTGAAGCCTATGTCATCATGCAGGATGGGATAGGTCATCAGGGTTGTTGTGGTTGGCCTTGTAGTCCGCTGGCAAAAAAAACAAGCACTTAGATCATCAAATCAGCTAGAATGGCTACAAATATTTACACAGGAAAGATATACTGCAAAAAAAAGCAAAAATACCAGCAACTAAAATCACAATTATGTAACTGAATCTTGTGTTCATGAACACAAAAGATTAATAGGATAAAAAACAAAATAACTACTACACAGAAGGACAACAAGCAAATCAAATCCCCCAAAAGAAGCCCCATTACTTCAGAGACTTGCTTAGCCATTCCAGACCATTGCTTGCACAGACAACAAATATGCATGCCATCGTGGGTATCCAAGTATATTCCAAGTTATCAATGGTACCCAGAACGCGACACGTGGCAAAATAACATGGTTGAAATCATGAAACCACTAAACAGGTGCCGTAACTGCTGTATGGCAAAGCCAGCAAAATAAAATCGCAAGCGTAGAAAATTCATACCTGCCTTAGATCCCAGAAGTCAAGACGGATCAATCATGTAACTTCAACACAAGTCTCTGAAATCTACCAACAGTTCGAACATTTCAACACTTCCAGACCAAGTTCAGTTCACGGTTACACACATTGTAATTGTGATTCCTAGGAGTCATTCTCCCAAGAGACTTGTTACACTGCTAGAGCTTGCATAGCATGTTGTTCTCTTGGTCTTTAGAGCGCCTCATACTGAACAACTACCAAAACAGAAGAAGAGAAGAAGAACGGTATTGATCAGACAAGAAAATGAGGGACAAAAGACAGTTTACTAAACCTATAGCTTACTAAATTACCGAAAGGAAGCAGTGACAGCACAGAAGACATATGTGTGTTCACAAAAATCACAATAATATATGGTTTGTTCTAGCACAAATCACAAGTGATAAATATATGGTGTGTGCTAGCACAAATCATAAGAAAGTAAAGGATCGACACTTGCAATTTACATTATAATAGATAGGATATCAGCTAGCGAAAAAAACACAAAAAAAAATGAGGGAAACGGTTCAACAACAGTATATTGCATATTCTCAGAACTACAATTGCAGTGCTAGACACTTGCAATTTACATTATAGCAGACTGCAAATATGTAATTGAATCTTTAAGTTATTTGGTTTACATATGCTCAGAAATAGTTCTTTGGTACCACTAAAGTGCTATGGAAAAGAACAAAAAACAGATGGAATGAATGTGAGATTCAAAAGTCATACCTCATTTATCAAAAAATAAGTGGGTCCTAATAAAAGGGACAAGGCCAACACAAGATTATAGCTCTTAAAGAATACACGAAAGTGGATAAACACTACCAAATTTGAATCTACCAAAATTACAAGGTATCAGTAGGATCCACACAGCTCAATTTTGCTCCATATTAACATATTCACAAATCACAATTTTATAAAATTCATAATATGTCATCAAGCAGATCCTAGAATTTAACTCTTCCTAAGTTCTAGAATAGACATCAGTTTGGAGTTCTGGCAAACTCTTTCAGCTTACAAGAGTTAAGCATATTTAATGTGGCTTGTGAACTGTTCACAGAGATAGAACTACAAATTAACATTTAAAAAATTACATTACCAGGTAAAATTTAGTGTCTACCTGAAATATAGCACGATAAATGCATCGGATTAACATTTAAAAAATTACATTACCAAGTAAAATTTTCATACCTAAAATTTTCTCAGCTCTGAAAACACCAGGTGTCAAGGTGATCTCCAGTTCCTGTGCCAGTGATAGCAGAAAATGCCATAGGAGAAAACCTAGCAGGAAACAATAGAAAGATGAGCTCAGCAGATTGGATGATTGTTGGGCAGTAAAATAAAAGGCAAACATACAAAAAATAGCCAATCCTAGCACCTCTAAATTATTTATAAAATACATTGCATGTTCTAATTTTCTGTTCGTAACAACTTGTATAGATCCTATTTAGTACAAGATTAGCATATCTCACATATAACAAATTGCTTGTCTCTAATAGTCACTGACAGAGCAGCATTATACTAACACAAATCACAAAGTTCAAAGATTTGTTAACACAAATCACAAGAAATAATATAAATATTTGAAGGTCCAGCAGCAGTGGCATAACCAAAACACAAGAGAGAAATATTTGAAGGTAGGAGGAGCTAAGTTTGTGGGGGTCTGTGTTGACACAAATAAGAATAAACAGATTTCAACATGTATTAGCACAAAAAATAAGAGATAATTTTTTTTCTATAGAAGGACAAGACAAAAAAACTCACTCTTCTCAGTCAGCTACTACTCCGAATTTTCTAAAATTCACTGAACCACAATAAACTGAGTTACAAAGAAATTAACCAAAGCTATAGACTAAGGATCAATATGGAAATATAGTATGAAAATGACATGGCTCACAAACTGAATACACATTGACTTGCTAGGAGTGACAATGCAAAACCTATAAGATAGACTAAGGTATTGTCTCTGCAATACCGAAATGCCACTGCTACTTTTGTCGAACTACAACCAGTTCCACTCACTAAATCAAGCAATCAAGCCGCATTGCTTCAGACCAAGGCAACCTACAGCTGCTGCACGAATTTACTAAAACTTAGTAACTAAAACATGATGGAGTTGAGTTACTTCAACTAAAACTAGGATACTGGAAAAAATTGAAGACTGCCTTGTGCAATTAAAGATAAAAAATAACCAAAACTCAACTAAAAACAATCCAAAACTTGAAACTAAAGTCTACCAACTAGAAACCTGAAATTATAAAACTAAAAACTAATATAAAAAAAATAAAACCTGAAACCGAAATGAAAAAATAATATAGAAGATATGGGCACAACCATAATAAACCTGAGACTCAAATACTAAAGCTGAGAACCTAGATTCTACGTGATTGAACCTGAACTTAAACTACAACATAGAGACTTGAACTTCCGGCTACATGAAAAAACTGAAATTTAATTCACTGAAACTCTAATGCAGGTTACAAAACTAAACTGAACCTCACAAACATAACTGAAACTGATAATTGAAAATAAATAAAGAAACAGAGACAGAAAAAAAACTATTGGACTTGAACTGAACAAAAGCTGAAAATAGGTTCTACTAAACTTAACCTGAAAATAAAACTGAACTAAAACTAAAAATAGATTCTACTTAACTGAACCTAGATTTAACACCGAATCACAAGAAAACTGAAATACATAATAGCCAAACTCTAATGCAGTTAAATGAAATTCGATGGTAAACCTGAAATAGAACTGATAATTAATTGCACTGGACTTGAACTAAATTTATAACGAAAAATAGACTATACTAAACTTAACCTGAACTTGAACAAAACTAAAACTAAAAAATAGATTATACTAAATTGAAGTAACCTAAATTTATTAAACTAACCTAAATTTATAATGCAGTTAAAGTGATGCAATGACAAACTAAACTAACTAAACAAAATTCAGGAAATGAAAACTATGAAGATAAACTAAACTATCTGCTAAAATCCTAAAAAGTAAAAATTGAAACAATTTTCAGAACAAAAATTCACAAAACGAAGTTGAACCATAGCTGCTAACGAAAGCCTAAGCCAGGTTGTAAATTGAACTATACCCAACCAAATAGATCATAGTCTAGTGTAACAAACTGCGTTTTACTGGAACCAAGTGAAGCAAACATCATAACTCAGCAAACTTCCGCACCATCACCACCACAATAGAAAAGGCATGTTGCATGCCTTGCGTGGCTCACATTAGATGAAACTAGCCTAAACTTGCACATATGAGTGTTACTAGGTACATTAAGGTACACAATAACCATACTTCCCAAACAACCGAAACAGACACCAGCCATACACATATGAAACCGGTGTCAAATATATAACTCAATCTCACACCACAAACTTAAATCATAGATTATTGTAGCTTAGTTAATAGTTCACCAATACAGCCAGCATATGCAGATATAGTCACTAGGTTTCATCAGCTCTACGCAAATAAATATGTAGATGGATACATATATAGCAAGCAAAACAATCCCATGAGCGCAACCATCAAATCGCACAAAAAAGACAGGTGCGGATGATGTGCCTCTTATTACAAGCATCTGGTCCGGTACCTCTCAACGGGCTGGGCTGAGGTGTGACAGCCAGACACATACACACACTTGTAGACACACGGGAACTAGCTAATTTAGTGCGGCCACGTGCATGCACAAGACAGCTAATCAAGACTCCAGGATTTAGTGCAGCCTCAACTAATTAAAATCTAAGCAAACTAATTCAATCAAAGATATCAGCCATGCGCCAGACATCCTAGTTACAGAAGAAATATGAATTTTCAAGAGCTCTACAAATTATTTAATGCATGCAACATGCAAAACTGAAACCTTGAAATCTTGGTGACTCAGACTGTTTCTTAACTATGTGTCAGTTTAAGGAGTTAATTAAACATTAACTGAATTTGTTCAGGGACAAACAATAATTTATTTTCTCCCTTATGCTCATTTATTTTTTTATAAGAATGCAGAAAACAATAATTTATTTGCACAAGCCAAAAAAAACGAACATCAGCAGTAGAAATGATACCTTGGATTTGCAAAACACAACAAATTACGCCAACAAATTTATATTTGTAGTAGAAATAAAGGCCTAAAAAAACAGAGGAACACATATAAATAAAAAAATATATATAACTACTGCTGATGTACGACGCACACTTATAGGTTCATGTCCTTCATGACCATGTTCCGCTCGAGTACTTTCATCTACAACACAAAAACATTTGCTCCTAGCAGCCATGATTACCTAAAAATGACAAAAAAATCAATATATACTATCAAAATTCTCTAATAGTACCAAAACATGTCATCTACCTCTACATCCACCCAATAATCCGAGCCAAAACATCTACAAAAGAAAACGACAAAACAATGAATCAACTATACAGCCTACCATATTTGTAAATCAAAGCTTAAGAGAGCACACATACACATGGAAAAAAGAGCACAAGCGTACTTCTCCAGTTGACACTCACATGCACTTAGCATTAAGTTCATCGAAAACGGCAGTGGAATGACCGTAGGGATTTAGATAACTCTCACATGTAGCATTTAGGTATCAGGTATCTCAAACTTAACAATACATCGGGTAACTAAAACTTAACAGTACATCAGATATCATTCACATGTCAGGTATCATGTAACTGGAATTTAACTGAAACTAAAACAGATAAATGCAGTAACTAGTAGCATTCAAGTATCAGGTAGCATCACAAAAATCTGGTACATAAAAAAAATCAGGTAGTTCACATTCAGAAAAAAAAACTCTGAAATGAACACTATAACTGAAAATAAATGAGCACTAAAAAATTAACTAAAAATGAACAATGAAACTAAAATCACATAAAGGGATAAGAGGCAATTATCATCATAGAAAAACAACATGCAGCTAAAAAATATCTACTACAAAAATTAGTCTGCAACGAGCATTACAACGGGACACAAACTCATAATTAATTTTGTAGAACCGAGATCTTCTCACAAATTAAACTGCCTTAAAAATCAACACCACATTTCCACTATCCAAAAACAATTATAAATACCAATCTGCATAAAAAAAACAAAGATACAATCAACAACAATAACGTATCATCTACCTCTACATCAATCGAACCATTCAAACCACAAATCACGTGAACAACAATCACAAGACAATGAACCAACAAACAATCGTCAACTCCTAAAAGCTATACGGACTACCCTGCAGAGATAACACCATCCGCCAACGAATCAAAAAATGGGGCAAAAAACCTATGCACAAACTGAAGAACATGGGAACTTGGATCCCGCATCACCTAAGGGGAAAACCCTAGACAACGAACAACACAACACAAAAATCGCATACGAGCGGACACACAAACCATATCTAAAACGAGGACAAAGGCATTAAACATCAACACACATATTGAATAAGGCAACAAACAAACCCAAGCATCGATGGAACATATCATAAAGAAGGGGCAGGAAGAACTTAGCTCATGAAACCCTAGAAACCATAGTTCGTCGTGCCAGGGAGCGGCGCCAGGCCCTGAGCGCCCTGCATAGGTGGCCAGGGTGAAAGCTCTAGTTTGGTTTTGGTGAATTGATGAAACCCTAAGTGCTAACCTAGTTTATCAAAGTGATTATGAGATAGGTAGCACTACTCCAAGTAGTGAAGCAAATGAAGATCATGACATGGTAATGATGATGCCATGGTGATGATCAAGTGCTTGGACTTGGAAAAGAAGAGAAAGAAAATCAAAAAGCTCAAGGCAAAGGTGAAATTGAAAAGAGCCTTTTGGTTTAGTGATCAAAACACTTAGAGAGTGTGATCACATTTAGGATCGATAGCCGTACTATTAAGATGGGTGAAACTCATATCGAAATGCGGTTATCAAAGTGCCACTAGATGCTCTAACTCATTACATATGCATTTAGAATCTAGTGAAGTGCTAACACCCTTGAAAATGTTTTGTAAAAATATGCTAACACACATGCACAAAGGTGATACACATTGTGTTTAGCACTTGGGAGCAATGGTTCAAAACTTCACCGACAGAGTGTCCAACGGTGCCACCGGTGTCCTATATAGAAAAGACAGGGTTTCACAGAGTGCACCGGACGCTGGTCACGTGGTGACTGGACTCTAGGGAGCAGCGTCCGGTCAATTATAAAAGAAGATGGTACTCTCATCCTATAACCAGACATAGGCGATCGGACTCTGACTGAACACTATTCAACGTCCGGTCATGCTGATGTGGCAGCGCAACAGAGAAGAGGGAGAGTGATTGAACGCTGGGCGCGTCCGGTCGGGCGTGACCGGATGCGTTCGGTCATGACTGGTACCTTACTGGAAGTGACCGGACGTTGGGCACTGTGTGTGGTAGAACCGCCCAAAATAACACACCTTCGGAGGCGCTCGTCTTCCACTAGACACTAAGCACTCCGAAAGCAAGCTACATCAGGCGGGTTCCATCGGACACACCCTAAGGGAGAGCCCAAATGATCCACATTTTTCCCCAAGGATCTAATAATGAGAACGAGTTACAATACTTAGTCTATTTCATACATCTAGAGCTTTTAGAAATATTATTACAGGACCAAATTCAGAGTGCGGAGTATTAAACAACGGAATAAACATCTATCGATAATAAACAAGGATCCGTCTGTGCCCACCAGAAGAATCCTTCGCACAATGGCTACTCCTCAGGCTGCACCTACAAAGGGGGACAATAAACCCTGAGTACACAATGTACTCGCAATACTTATCCGACTAGTTGGAATAATTTCCCGACTACAAGGGATATGAAAAGCTTTATGGTTTGCTGGTTTCCTTTTTGCAGAAAGCAATACTAATAGTGAATCCTTATTTATGTTATTATTAGCTATCATGATTAATTCATTACCTAGCCATTCTATGTAAAGCACATGTTCTACTTTCAAGCAAGGGTTGAGCAAACTATTCCATTTCATCACCTTTCATCTTTCAGTTCTTACTACGGTGCTACACTGTAGACAAGCCATACCGGAATGCCGCCGATTCGCAAATCAATGTGCCCAGCTAGGTACCCTGAAACACATGTCCCACTTGTACCCCAGGCACAAGCAGGATCAACCCATCACTCTCCTATTATGGGGTCTAGGTCTCCGTCCAAACTTGAACTCCAGGCCCCCGCTCCTGAGTTCTAGACTCAGTACGGTGCTTAGACCTCCACCATCCCCGCCTCCAATCAGTCAGTCCGGAAAGAGCCAGAACCCACGATAAGATAGCAACAAGTCTTCCCTACGCCCATACCCAAGTATGTGCTCGGGATAATACGTCTGTGACTTGCTTAGAATCTAATGCAACGGCCGGTCCTTAACCGACACAGACAGAGAAAAAGTTTAACCAAGCTAAACCCTGTTGGCCGCAAGACATAACCTCTTACACCCACCAATACCCCAAATCATATCCCTGCTCGGTCTCTATTTTTTCTTTCCACCATTTTATCATGAGTGATCATAATTATCAAGTATTGTGAGTAACGAAAGGTTACTCACGCTACCGAAAGCCTGAGCATAGTAGCTACTTGACCTATACTAGTAGGACTCATAGGTAAGTATATATATGCATGTAGTTTCTATAAAATGCCTATAACATAAATGCATATCATATATATATATATATATATATATTTAGTGATTATTTAAAATAAGGGTTATGCACTGGGGCTTGCCTTGGGCAGGCGGGGTGTCAACAAAGTCAGCAACGAACGGCTCCGGGGCTTCCTCCTGTACAAGAATCTCTTCCTTGTACTCCTCAATGATCTCCTCGAACTCCTGTTCGCTCATAGGAACGAACTCTACCAATTAGTTATCTATATGCATGAAATGATGATGCAACACTTAGTAATACGGCAACAACAACTCTTAAAATAAAATACATCAGTCAAGCTACTAAACTAGCTCTATCGACTAAGACGCTACGTTACCTATCATTCCCACTAAATAAGTATGAAACATTTCATGTATTAACTTAGCAACTAAAGGAATCCCTATTCTTAATATCGATTTACTCTATATATGATAAAACAAGGAGTACTAGCTATTTTATTTATCAACCTATTCTAGGCCTACAAAAATTACAGTGAGCACATAATAATCTAATGAGCCTACGGTTAAAATTTCATGGCTAAAGCTATCACCAATTTGCTATAAAAATTCCTACAAATATTAAGCTAAATAATACTAAGCTTTCTAAATTAAATTTATGAATCTATCATTATCGCAACTAACTGTAAACTAACTACACCAATAGATAGATAGCATTTTTGTGAACCTAACAAATTTGGTTTCACTATTTTCGGACACCTACATAATTTACTATAATTTTACAAAGATCAGCTCACAACTAAATTGAATAAACATTTATTAATTCACTGGAAAATGGAAAACCGAATCCACCCGCGCGGCCCACTGCGCGAGCGGCTCGGCCCACTCCGGCGCCTCGCGCGCGCGCGCACTGTGACCCACCAGCGCGGCCCAACGCGGACGCGGCCCATCCGCGCGACGACGGCCCGCGACGGGGAGGCCCGGGCGCTACGGCTGTTTTGTGAAAACGTCCTTGTCCTACCGGTGAATCACCCTGAGACCCACGGCACTATTCCTATAGTCAGCTACTTGGCAGATAAACCCTTGGAACAATCTGTCTTTGACACGGCGATACCCTTGGACACCGGCGCAGCGGCGCTGGCACGTGGCGGCCACACCGGCCAGACCAGCCCTTCCCCGCCTCCAATAGCGAGCCAATGCTCACCTAGACGCAAACTCAAAGCATTGGGCGGCGAAGCGGTGAACGGAGATGATGTCCCGAGCTGCCTCCATGGCGGCAGACTCCTCCCAGCGACGGCGGCCACGTTCCCATGAGCCAAGGCACAGACGACATGAACTAACTCAAGAATGGGCATCATCAACTCACCCAGAACCTACCAGACATGGTGACTCGACCGGAATCGGGCCGGGTGAGGATGGCCACACGCACACGGCAAGCCTCGCGGTGGACAGCGGTGGCGCGACCGTGTCAGCTACACCAGGAGGGCAGTGGCGGTGAAAAAGGGGTGCACACGGGATAGAGGGGAACAGGGTGAAGACACAGTGCCGAGCAATTGAATGGAGGTGGACGGTGCTAGGCGAATTGAACGGGAGCTACCATCGGGTCTTAAGATGGCCGACGGTGAAGGAAGCTTCAAATAGGGCCTCGGTGAAAGGTCCTAATGGCTAGAGAGGGGTGAATAGCCTATTAAAAAATTCTACAACAATACTTAACAAAACGGTTAAACAATTATAAGGCGAAGCAAGTGTTGCGCTAGCCTACTAAAAATGCAAGCCACCTACCATAATTTTAGTTTCTGTTATCTCTAACCACACAATAGCTATGGCACTACACTAAGTTAGTGTGCTCTCAAAGACTAACTAAAGAGCCACACTAACCAAACTAACAAGCTCTCACAACTAGCTACACTAAAGAGCTTGATAACTAGTTTGCGGTAATGTAAAGAGAGAGAGGCAAGATAGTTATACCGCCGTATCGAGGGGTGAACCAATCAATCATGAGAATCAATATCAATGAAGACCAATCACCTCGGAATCAAATGATGAACACAATGATTTTTTACCGAGGTTCACTTGCTTGCCGGTAAGCTAGTCCTCGTTGTGGCGATTCACTCACTTAGAGGTTCACGCGTTAATTGGCATCACACGTCAAACCCTCAATAGGGTGCCACACAACCAACACAAGATGAGGATCACACAAGCCATGAGCAATCCACTAGAGTACATTTTGGCTCTCCGCCGGGGAAAGGTTAAGAACCCCTCACAATCACCATGATTGGAGCCGGAGACAATCACCAACCTCTGCTCGACGATCCTCGCTGCTCCAAGCCACCTAGGTGGCGGCAACCACCAAGAGTAACAAGTGAATCCCGTAGTGAAACACGAATACCAAGTGCCTCTAGATGCAAACACTCAAGCAATGCACTTGGATTCACTCCCAATCTCACAAAGATGTTGAATCTATGATGGAGATAAGTGGGAGGGCTTTGGCTAAGCTCACAAGGTTGCTATGTCAATGTAAATGGCCAAGAGAGTAAGCTTGAGCTGGCCATGGGGCTTAAATAGAAGTCTCCACAAAATAGAGCCGTTGTACCCCTTCACTGGGCACAACACGGGGTGACCGGACGCTCCGGTCACATCGACCGGACGTAGGACCCTAGTGTCCGGTCGTGCGATGCACGCCACGTGTCCCCTCTCTTCAAATACTAAGCGCCCGATCCCAATGGTCAAGTGATGACCAGACGTGCTGCTGCGAAGTGACCGGACGCAGGACCTCAGCGTTTGATTGTTTCTAGTAAGCATCCAGAAGCGAGAAATCATGACTCGACCGGACACACCCAGCGTCTAGTCATACGGCGACTCCCCTATGCTATGTCATGTCAGCAGGACCGGATGCAATCCTCCAGCGTCCGGTCACTAAGTGACCCAGTGTCCGGTCAGAGACCGACGCTAGCATCTTCATTGTTTCTTCTGACCGGACGCGCCTGTCCTACCGAGACCAGCGTCCGGTCACTTACGGGCGGACACTCCACCGGTGAAGTTCCTAACCCTTGCTCAAATGTGCCAACCACCAAGTGTATCACCTTGTGCACATATGTTAGCATATTTTCATAAACATTTACAAGGGTGTTATCACTCCACTAGATCCTAAATGCATATGCAATGAGTTAAAGCATCTAGTGGCACTTTGATAACCGCATTTCCATTTGAGTTTCACCCCTCTTAATAGTATGTCGATCGATCCTAAATGTGATCACACTCACTAAGTGTCTCGATCACCAAAACAAAATAGCTCCTACCATTTATACCTTTGCCTTGAGCCTTTTGTTTTTCTCTTTCTTCTTTTCAAGTCCAAGCACTTGATCATCACCATGGCATCACCATCATTATGTCATGATCTTCATTTGCTTCACCACTTGGAATGTGCTACCTATCTCATGATCACTTGATAAACTAGGTTAGCTCTTAGGGTTTTCTCAATTCACCAAAACCAAACTAGAGCTTTCACTCGGCAAGGTACGGTTGTAACAGTGGCCGAGCTCGACGCGTAGCTAGGATCCCACTCAACCGTCTTGTGCACTCAATTGCATGGATTTGACCGGCGCTACGAGCTGGCCCCAGGCGTGGCTCGGTGATGCCAGTGCGACGCCATTAAAGGTGGAGGTGACCACGGCGCAGAGAGGTGCACGCCACTCAAACGAAATGGACAAGGGCACATAGGGAAGGCAGACATGTGCGTACGAGTTGGCACAGCTTGGGCGGACGCAGCGCCTTAACTTGCAAGCCGACGGCGACACGGCCATGTGTCGGTGCAGTGGCTCAGGCGGACGCGACGTGAGCGGTGTAGGCGCACGCGGGCGACCCAGCAATCACGACCGTGACTAGCAGTAGCGTGAGGACACAGCGAGGCAGGCGGTAGCGGACCACCCAGGGCATCGGGCCCACGACGACAGCGGCGGTGGCAGACTTGCCGGCCCCCACCGTCCCGCCGAGCGCGGCGTGCGCGCGAGTGCGTGCGTGAGTCATGTGCGTGGGCGTGGCAGCGGTGATGCGAAGCCCACACGGTGGTGCGCGTGTGTGCGCGTGTGGACGAGCGGCGACATCGGGCCAAGGCACAGTGTCTGCGCCCGGACGCTGGAACCGACAGGTAACGTGCCATGCACGATTTTTAAAGCGCCCCAAAAATCCAACTCGATGCTTCAATTGCTAAACCACCTATTTTATACTCGAGATGGCATGTTAGGCTACTAAAACAAGCTCTGAGACCATACCACTACCTAACCCGATTCTTTTACAAAAATTGCCAAACTTAGCTTCGTCAAAGCGTTTTCTGACTTAGGAAATTCGACTAAGTCTCGATCGGATTCGCGTCGAATTCGATTTCCAAGCTATTTAATACGCTAGCTAGTGAATTCCTTTCGCGATTACAGATATTTCATCGTCACCTACGAAGTTTGTACTACAAACTTTATTAATGTTCCGTATATGCGTTCTATAGCATTTTCGCTTAATAAAAATTAATTTAAAACCCTAAGTGATGTAACACCACATTGAAATGTAACTTTCGTTTCTCGTTTCCGTCGATCGTTTTGAGTTACAGAAATTAATTTACACACTATTTTACATACACTATCACATAAACATGATGCCCATGCAGTGCGTCCACTGTAGTGCGTTCGGTCATAACTTAAATGTACTGATGACCGTTGAGATTGGACGATCAACATTTGAAGCAGGGGCCATGTGGCGTGCATCGCGTGACCGGACGCTGGGGTCTTGCATCCGGTCGATCTGACCGGTGCGTCCGGTTGCCTCGACTTTTTAGAGAACAGAGAGCCAACGACTCTATTCGTGGGGGCTCTCTATTTAAGCCCCATGGCCGGCTCAAGCTCACTCTTTTTGCCATTTGCATTGACATAGCAACTTTGTGAGCTTAGCCAAACCCTCCCACTCATTTTCATTATTGATTCATTATCTTTGTGAGATTGGAAGAGAATCCAAGTGCATTGCTTGAGTGATTGCATTTAGAGGCACTTGGTGTTTGTGTTTCGCTGTCGGATTCGCTTGTTGCTCTTGGTGGTTGCCCCCACCTAGATGGCTTGGTGTAGCGGAGGAGGATTGGCACGAGTTGGTGATTGTTCATGGCCATCTCCCGGTGATTGTGAGGGGACTTGTACCTTCCACGGTGGAGCGTCGAAAGGTAACTCTAGTGGATTGCTCGTGTCATTGAGTTACCTAACTTGTGGGTAGGTTCTTGCTGTGTCCAATTGTGTGGACGGGTTCGAGGAACACCTCTTAGCCATCGAACCACCAAGTGTTGGTCGACACAACAGGGATGTAGCGTGTTGGCAAGCACGTGAACCTCGGAAGAAAATTGGTTGTCTCTTGCCTTTTGGTATTCTCCCGGTGATAGAGTTAGTATTCATCTTGTGATTGGTTCACTCCTCTACGCGGCGGTATAATCACCTCACTTATTCATTTACATACCCGCAAACTAGTTGTAGTAAGCTCTTTAGTGTAGCTAGAATTGAGAGCTTGTTTTGTAGCTTAAGTTCATTTAGTAGAGCTCTTTAGTGTAACAAGTGTGAGAGCTCGTAGTGAGTAGTGACTTAGTAAATTGTGTGTCTAGTGATCATAGTAACTAGAATTGTTGGATAGGTGGCTTACAACCCTTGTAGAGCTAGAGCAAGTTTGCTTCGATATTTATCATACTAATCAAATTGCTCTAGTTGGTTTGTAAATTTTAAATAGGTTATTCACCCCCTCTAGCCATATTAGAACCTTTCACAGGGTCGGCGCGCCGCGCGGGGGATCCACGCCGACGGTCGCAGGGAAGCGCGCGTCCTCCAAGTCCAGCCGGTCGCCCAGGTGGAACCGCCACACGCGGACCAGCGCTAGGCCACCATTGGGGCTGGCCAGGGCCACGCCCACCTGTGCGAACCAGACGCCCTCCACCCGGGCGCGCGTGGTTTCGTAGCGGGCGTCGAGCGTGCCGCAAGCCGTCGAGCGTGCCGGGAGTCGACGGGAGGAAGCCGAAACGAATGAGAATGGAAAAATGGGGAAACGGATGACACAAAATCAGGCGCGGAGTCTTAAAGAAATTGAACATTAGCACTGATAATCGGGACCCACAACACAGAGAAACAAACGGCGGTGGCAAGTACAAGCACTCGATGCCCATCCAACGGACATAGAATTCGTGTACCAACAAATAACAAAAACACATGTGTGTCGTATAGCATTTCTGTTTATTTTTTCATTGTGGCGGAGGTTGTCATGAACTAATCTGCCTGTATATTGTATTACGAATAAATTGTGAACGAGTAAAGAATTATTGCCATTTTTTGAACAAACATAGAGATGTTCGGGCTGGACAAAAACCGTCAAGGATGGCAACTCGTTGGACGAGGGCGAGGGGATTCCTACGGGGAGGATAGGTGCACAAGTGCGAGCTTTCCATCAACCCGGTTTTTCCACAATGGTATGCGGCCGCCTGCGCAATCCTGCGGCCAGCACCGCTTCGAGATTTGCGCCGGTGAAAGCCGCAGCCAGCAGCGCTCGCGTTTTTAGCTCCGCATTGGGCAGCGCGAATCTTAAAGAGGAATGAGCAGTGGGAGATAGGGGAGGCGGCCGCATACCATTGCGGTTCTGATTTTCTGAGCTTTCCATCTGTGCTATAGTACTATGTTGTTTTTAATATACTACAGTATATGAAGTTACTACAGCGTTACCAGGAAATAGACACTACCGCACTTGGCAGTAGGTATGTGGCCATCAAAAACAGCGTGATAACATACAATTTTATTTATATATACAATATTATGGAGCATATACAATATTATGGAGCGTATAAAGGGTAGTGGCATATATAGGCTGTGTTTGGCATAGCTCCCCGAGGCTCCGGCTCCTCCGTAAAATCACGGTAGCATGAAGCCGTTTTGGATTTTGAGGCCGAAAATAAACTGAGAAGAGGAGCCGGTGGAGCCACGGTTTCGAGCTTTGCCGGCTCCGTGCTACAGTACTGCTACATTGTCAGAGCCGGAGATGGGAGAAGCCCCTCCAAATGGGCTCATAGACATGTGAGCTGGACCGGTGGTAACTCACATGGTCTAAAAAGCTCTCAACCTTTTGAACGTAGGGTTGTCGGAACAGCACCTGACCGCGAGAAGAAATGAAGATTATGGGAGCAGCAGCCCAGGCGTATTCGCCAGCTGGCGACTGATGCCCCGTTTGTTTGTCTTAAAATCCAGTTTATTCGACTTCTTTTTTCAGGCGAAACAGTGCTTTTCTCTCACAACACTTCACCAGAACAATATTTTGACTTGTTTTTTCAGCCAAACGAACGAGGCCTGAGGGGAGGCACGGGCTGGCCGCCTCGTATCGGGGCCCAGCAATGGCCCACATGTCGGTGAAAGGAGGCACGAGCGGCCGTCGAGCGCAACCGACCTGCGCTCGCGAGTCCAGACTCCAGAAGCCACGCCTTAACTTGAAATGCCCCACACCTCCGCCTTGGCGTGGCGCCCAAACGTAACCGTCCCGTCCCAACGAACACCTGCTCTGCTCTCGCCTCTGGCCTCCCGCTCCCAATCCCCTCCAGAAATGCAGGCCTCCGCCGGTCGTCAGCAGGCGTTGCAGCACCCCGGCCTGCCGGCAGTCTCCGCGATGGACCTCTTCCCCGACGGGGCCTTCGTGCGGCTGCGGAACCGCTCGCAGCAGACGTACCTCCACGCCGACGACGACGGGGAGGGGGTCTCCCTGCGCCCGCACGGCCGCGTCTTCTCCCTGAACGCGGTGTGGCGGGTGCACCGCGTCCTGATCGACGGGGACACCTTCGTCCTCCTCCAGGGCGCCGCGTACGGCCGCTACCTCGCGATCGCTCCCGGCAGGGCGCCGTCGGGCTACCGCGGCAGCCGCGCCGTCCAGCGCGACTATGGTGCGGCCAACGTGGGCGCCGTCATGTGGAGGCCCTTCAGGATGGTCGACGACGAGAGATACATCAGCCTGCGCCACGACTTCGACCGCAACCTCCGCGCCAACGGCTGGTACCGCTTCTGGCACACCGCCGTCACCGTCGATAACAACGAAGGCAGGTGGAGCACGATGATGCAGTGGACGGTCGGCAGATTCCAGCTGGGACCGGGGCTGCCACCCCTTCCACGTCCGACTGTGGTGAGTTCCCTATCCTTTCTCCTTGGAAGTTGGAACCCCTCGGCTCCTCGTCTTGATTCCGTGAAGGGCTTACTGGGAAGTTCGAACGGGTTTCTTCGTGGCGTCAATTTTCGCAACAACTGCACAGTCTGATTGTTGCGTTCTCCTGGCCGCAATCCTTGCGTTTATTTTGACCGAAGTCAACGCTTAATGGAACTGTCAACTTCTTTCACAAGAAGACTGAACCTGTTAATCACTTAATTTTTCCTGACGAGTTGTCGGTGATGGTCGCTGTCAGTCGCCCGAAAGTTCGATCTGATTATGTAGCCCACGCCCCTAGGGTGCAATATTTGTATTCGCTTTAGGGAGATGTTTCTTTACCATATTAGTCCTGTTCGGCTTCCTATTTGCAGCCAGTTATTCAGAAACTGTCGTCTATTCTAGATTGTGGTTGCTTTACGATTTTCTCTGTCCTTCGTCAATCTGAATCTGATCATGATATCTGGAAAAGTGTAGTCAAGGTCACCATTGGAGTTCTTTGTCATGCCGTGTACTTGAATGATTTGAGCTCTTTGGTGGAGGCCATTTCTTGCCAGATCACATGAATTGGAGTTATTTTGGTCTCTGAACATTTTGTTCTATTATTTTGTCTCTGAACATTTCGTTCTAATTGTGTGTTCAGACTTGTTCATTCAGTTACCAGCACCGCTGCTGTCTAGCTGTTTGATTCTTCCTAAACACAAAGTGTTACCTTTCTCCAGAATCTAGGAGGCCGCAGTGGCCTGTTCCGGCGTCGCAGGCCCGAGGCGGATGAACGGCGGACAATCCGGCACGTGCGGGCGAACGACGAAGGGGACTTCGATCAGAACTCCGATAACTGGCCCACATTCCCTTACTACGGCCGCTCCGTGTTCAACCTGAGGGTCCAGGTGGGGGCACGTCAGCCCGGCGGGGAAGTCGGGGGAGGCATCAGACTGGCCGTGCGGCCCGGCTTGCAAGGGCGGCTAACCCCTCTGGTCACCGACCTGCCTCGCAGCGTAGATACCATGGACATCGTCGTCTTCAACACCGGATCACAAGGTGAGAAACTCGGCATTTCTCTCAGTGCTCTGTGCAGCACTTGTTATCTGTTGATCTTACCGTTTCAGCTTGTGCGATGTTTAAAGTTATCAGCAAACTAAGTAATGGCAGTGTGACATGCACAGTTTGTAACATTGTCTGTAGCTCACTGTAGTTCTGTAATCTGCAGTTCAGAATTTGCTATGCAAAAAGAGATCAGTAGAAGTATCAGCATGATATATGTTGAGTAGGTCCTAAAATCATACTGACAACAGGAAATGTAACTTGCCTGTTTTTCCATAGCCCAGATGTTCAGAGAAATTCTTTAGTTTTGAATACTTGGTGTATTTAGTATCCTCTTCTTGGCTTTTTGGCCTTTTGCATTTTAGCCAACTTGTGCTTCAGGTAATGGTTTACTTCTTTTGGCTTGGATTAATCCAAAGCACGTTGTAGACAAGCAGATGCATTCTAGTGAAATAGTCTCATACTCTCAGGTGTGTATATTCGAAGTGACAAGAAGGACTTAGGAGTCATTTGACAGAACCTTAATTTGATCCAATTCTTAAATTGTAGGATTTCATTTCTCAGATCAGTATTATTCATAGTGCCACTTAGGACTTACGAGTCCTTTGACAGATTCTTCATCCCCATTCAGATGATTCAATCCTTCCATTTGTTAGCCAATAGTGTTATCTGTTGATCTTGGAACTGATTACTGTTTTTTATTTTTGTTCAGTGTTGATTACTTCTCTCTGATGGAACACCGATGACATGCTGCCTAATTATCTCATTATTTTTCTTGTTCCCTTCGTATTCAGGTGCTCAGAATTTAGTGTACCCAGATATACCCTAGAGGACTACGAGAGCAGAAATTCTGACAACTCCGCAAATCATCTCTTCGGCAATCAAAAGCATTTAAGCATTGGTGTCCCCGAGACAGTGACATGAGAATTGGCTGTCGTCTTTAGTTAAGATAGTTTCTGAAAATTCAGCAACTCTTCTGTAATGGTGGCTAGATTTGATGTGTTCTACTGACTGGGAGTAGTTTGAGTTGACCTTAAAAACTTTTGAAAGCATTATATGGAAGTAAATGATGAATGGTTCTGCGAAGTAATATCGATTGTAGTTACCAGCATCTTGATCTCTGTTGGGTGATGGACTGATGGCAAGAATAGATGCTACTGATTTTGTCTGTACCTTGCTCCTGAGTATACATAAAAAAAAATAGAGTCCATGTTTGTTGAAAATCATGTTTACTCACGTCATTTTTGTGCTAAAGCTAAAAACAGAACTTCTGTTCGTTTCTTGATATTTTCAGCAAAGGAGTGTAAGTTTAGGTTGGAGAAAGGCCACTCCATTGTGGGTTAAAACAATCCTTCCTGCTTTGCTGCCTTTGCGCATCACAAGATGTATATCTCATCCCCTTCCGTGTTTGCGAGTCATTTGTTCAGCAGGGTTTGGTACCTAAGAGGGATCTGCTGCTGAGCAACTGTTCCAGCGTCTGCGCTTTGTTGTCAGAGACTCGCCGGCATCTTTCGTTTTATCGTTTATACTGCTGCTACTAACGAGCTTGGCAGTGAGCTGAATGCATAGCATCATCGGAGGACCCTTCCAAAATTTGACCAAACCTGACTGAGGAAAGCATGAAATGTACTGTAGTGCTCGACTGGGGCGAGCCGCGAGCGGCACCGGCACGGCAGGCCGGACTCGACTCACGCGTGCGTTCCACGCTTCTAGCTAGGTTCGAGTCCGATTTCGAACAAGAAAAACGGCCGGCACCTCGGGGATCTTGCTCGAGGCGGCTCATCCCCGGCAACCGTGCCGCTCAGCGTTCTGTTTTTCTTGCAAACGTCTGAACTTACTGAAACTCCTGTTAATTCTTCCTCACAAGTCACATGTTCGCGGTGAATTGTGATGGTTTCTATCGGTCGCCCACAGTTCTCGTTGTTAGTTAGGATGGTTCACTTTTTCCGGCAGCGTCCAATTCCGTGAGACGACCGAGTCCGCCTGACACCGGTTGGTTGGGGCCAGAGCTCCCTGCTTCTCTCAACACGGACCGTGTACCACCGCCGTTTCCATCTCGACTACCGATCTGTTCCTTGCCGCGCTCAGAAACAGCTCGTTGAGAAACGAGAAGAGCCTCTCAGTCTCGCCCGTGACGGCGTCGGCGGCCTGACACTGCTCGTCTTGGGCAGACTTGTTGCCGGAGCTTCTTGTACAGGAGGATGCCTCTCTCTGTAGCTCCACAGGAAACTGCCTCTTCCTCGAGCGCCTTCACGGCGAGCTCGCGCTTATGGACCTTTTCTGCAACTTCCTAGCCATGTTGGACGACTTCCTAACCAAGCCTGTACCTATCCTGAAGATTTAGTGTTCCTCAAGCTGGTTCCGCTCTCCACTCTTGATCATCTATCACCGGATTCCCTTTTTGTTGTACTGATAACGACCAAGACTTTTAGGAGTGTAATTTCTATTTGCCGCCGGTCCTCGGCTGTCACTACACTCGGAATGCCTAATTACATCTTTGACATCGCATTCTTTGATGGGAAATTGTATGCTCTCTCACTCAAGAAGCTCTTCTCCTTTGAGATTGTTTCGAGCTATGAAGGAAAGCCAAGAGTCTCATCCAGGAAACACGTAGCCAAAGCCGTGAAGGATCCAGGGATTGTATATCGATCCATTGCAGATAAGACGTACACAGCCACGTATTGGAGTTATCTTGCTGAATCCAATGGTAAATTGTTGCATGTAAGACGACTGATTGGAGCCTAATCCACTCTTCGAAAGGAAGATAGGATGGAGAATGGTCGTACTCTTTCATTTCAAGTCTTTGAGCTGGATTTGACCACCAATTCCCGTCGTAAGTGGAGAAGGTTCAATACCTTGGGAGACCAAGCACTCTTTGTTGGCACACACTCAAAGTCTCTCACTGCTTCTGAATGTGGAGCTCAGGAGGATTACATCTACTTTCTGTGTGATTGTGGTGTCTCCAACATGAGAGATGGGACGATAACTCCTTTATTGTTGGATTGTGCGTCCATAAGGTTGCAAGGGGCGTCCAACGTGGGTTTTCCCTACTAAAGCTATGTAATACGCACTATAGCATAATATAATTTTTTTAACCAACACTAGAAAACCAACCTACTAAGGTACGATTAAGCTCGTCAGGAAATCATAATTTATTGTTCCAAAATTATGTGCAGGTCCTGCTATCGTACACGGTAGACCAACAGAGGGTTCGAGATTTTGGTGAAACACGAACCAAAAATCACGAATTCGATGTATTCGGTGGCGACCGAAAATATGGATTTCGGTTAGAAATACCAGTATTTAGGTGTTGAATAGGTTTTGTCTCAACTGTGTCTAGTCTAGTGGAAAACTGAGGGGTGTGGATAAAATCTCATACCATCCTATTTTGGTGACTTTTGCGCACTCCATTTTTTTTATTTCCTTGGAGCAAAATTTAGGACTGGAATTCTTCGGTAATTTCAGCCATCGCAGGTAATAAAAATATATTTGTAAACCAAAATTTGAAACCCTGAGCATGGCAGCGCCAGTGGCCCAGTGCCCCCTCTATCCTTGAGTCATTCCTAATTGTGCCCCACCCCACCGTTGCTCCTAAGAAAAATAGTGACACTCACAATATTCACTACTCAGAGTCATGAGTAATAAGTAGAAGCAAATGTTGTTTGAGCACTTGAACATAGGATGACCATAGTTGCCCAAACTACCATCTAAGCTGTTGCTGCCATGGGAGCATCAAGAAAGACCATATCTAGTCCACATGGGCCATCAAGCTCATCAATAACTACAATGTTTATTGAGATCACTCCAATGAAGTGTGTTTTATCATCAAAACTCATGGACATCATGATGTGTGCCTCTGTACAAGATTACATCACCCATTGATGCCTCTATGCATCAGTCAGCTCATAGTGAAGCCTTAGATGAGCAACAACTGCCTTTGGAAAAAACCGATGGATCTTAAAACAAGGACCATTGTGACACATGAATGACCAAATAGATTTTACATGACTCTGGAAGCTGCAACTTGTAAGACACTTTGCCAACAGGTTGTAATATCTTAAGGGGTCCATCAAACTTGAATGGAAGCAACATGCTTGTTTGCTTGTAAACTTAGTCATCCATCGCAACATAAGGGTGAAGTTTACCCCTTCCTGGGAGCAAAGAGAGAAAATTAGGTTCAAATTGGGTCACCCTATTTTGGCCAAACAATGCCACAAGGTATTTTGCTTTGGGATCTGTGTATTTTAGCACTTTGGTGTATGCTCATGTTCTGCACCGATAATACTAATTAGTGATAGACGGACTGCACTCTTCTATCATTCTGATATAATATGTGCTTGGTGGTGGCAACTCTCTATTATTGTCCATGCTACCTTTAAAGTATTTCCTTTAGACAAGAGTATGCTATAGTATGTCGAACCCCCCCCAAGGCCGGGCCTGGTGGCAACTCTCTATTATTGTCCATGCTACCTTTAAAGTATTTTAAGTATGTAGGTACTTGAAGTGCATCCAACATTGACATGTTTATGTAGAGAATACTTACTGTTGAGATTATTTCCCATTGAAAAATAGCAATGCATACTTGGAAGCTTCTAGAAGGATGTGGAGCAATGTCATTTAGATGTAGAGGAATCCCTCCATCATCTTTTCATGGATTGTCCTTTTGCCATGACTTGCTGAAATTTGCTAGGACTAGCACATCTAATTCAGGGAAACATGTTAGGCTCAATTCCTTTGTTTAAAACTCAAATCAACAGACCTTTCTTCATGGAAATCAGGGAAACATGTTAGATTCAATTCATTTGTTTAAAATTCAAATCAACAAACCTTTCTTCATGGAAATCATTGTTGCAATGTTCTAGGCCATCTTGACTGCTCGTAATGATGTCATCTTCAAGAATCTTCATCACTCTGTACAAGCTTGTAAGCTAGTTTTCAAGCAGGAGTTAGCTTGGGTTAAGCTCAGAGCTAAGAGAGATATAGGCCTTCAATTACAATTATGGCTAGACAACTTTGTGTAATATTGCTTATTTTCTTTGTTTCGTTTTTTGTTTCATGAGATGCACTTGGAGAATTGAGCCTTTAAATTTTAATAAAATCCAGTAGGGGGCAACCCCTCCTGTTTTCCTCAAAAAAAGAAGAAGGATGTGGAGCTTACAAGATAAAAGATATTTACCATGCAAAATTTTAGAGCTAACTTCATGGAAAAGGAAGAAAGACTAGAAGTTTAGAAGGCTTTGGAGACTATAAGTGTACATCTGACCATGCATAAGGATAAGATCATGGCAAAGTGTGGAATAATGTAGAAGATAGATATTTAGTTCACCATAATATATGAAGTGTGGAATGTTATAGAATTAGGATATTTTGTGTGGTATGTTTGTACGGTTGCCACCTTGTACCAATACAACGGTTGTGTATATATACAGGGGTAGACTCCTCCCATTTGGCATATAAAGGCACCATTAAGAGTATAGTGTCGTAGAATAGTCACCAAAAAAACAAGTGTGTGTCATTGTTATACCAAGTGCATAGAAGTGAATAAACGTTGGGTGCACCATCGCCTCAGCAGTTATGTTTTAAACATGGAATAACTAGGAATACATTCATGGCCTCATTGGTGTTACAATAGAGAGCTTTTGACCTTAAACATCAAGATTATTGGACAACTAAAATTACGAACGGAGGATCATTGTAAGAAATGAAATTGGAGTGTAACCATACAAATTTTAAGATATGTCGAAGTTTTAGTTTCTTCTCACCTAGTGATTCAGAGAGCTCCCTTCAACTGGATTTGTAACTGCCTCTGCAGCATCGGAACAGATGGATCGTAGAATAAAGAGTTTCCCCACTAGCTAGATCCTGCAGCACAAAATAAGATATTACACTCAAAGATTCCTGAAGCAACATATCAGAAGATGACGACTTATACCTTAATGCATTTCCAATAAATTGTCATAAAATAGTTTGCGGGAACTTCAATCTTGGTTGCAGCGGTACCGCCCATAAACTCAGTAATCACACAGAGCACTTCAACATCCTGATCATGTAGATGGTCTGGGTCATCCTCACAACCGATGAACACACCCCGTATATTGCTTCTGTGTTGCATGGCAGGTTGATGACTAGAGGGATCAGTCTCCCAAAGCACCCCAGATGTACGCAGACAACAATTCCCCACGAATTCTCCTTTAAACAGTCTGCCACATTGATGATGGAGCAGCCGTCAAAGCAAAACTCTACCCACGTGTTCGTGTAGTGGCCTTCATTGTCTGCACACACTAATCGTATCATCTGCTACAACAGCAATGTGACAGAACCGCCCAATTTATACAAGATTAAGTATGACTATCCCCGTTAAACACGTTGACACGCGCATACCGTCACTTATATAAACCCGGTAGTCCGTTGAGTACCACAAAGGCCTCGATAAATCAACTTCACAACCAAGACCATGATTAAGCAAATACATATCACATACACAGAGTTTGCAGTGAAAATAATATTATAATAGAGTCACAAGTGATTAATGCAAGTTCAGTTTCAAATCCAATTGGTTAAAACAACATAACTTTGAAATGATTACCAAATCATAATTTTGAATCATATTGCTAGCTCTGATGACACCCTCCAATAAAAGCATAGATGAGAAGCAAATACAGAATAGCCGAGCCCACCGGCACTTAGTCACCATCCTTCAGCAGACATAGCACTTCACCTGCAACAGGGTGTGTAACACCCTAGGTGTTTGCCACCAGTTAAGCAATGGGTTTGAGCTCAAACATGGCATATTAAGTGATGATGAAGATGTCAAGGTCAAACCTATGGAAATGAGCCCCAACCTAAACTTAGATATTGCACCATTGCTTTACATATAGGCCCTTTTCAAGATATATGCTTGGCTGGTGTTATTGGAATATCTTCATGTGTCTCACATCAATACCCATCTATATTAATCCATGAAAAAATTTCGTGAAGTTTGGAATCAAGAAGTCACATGAAATGACGAGTTATGTCCTTACTTGAATTATTTTATAAAGTGAATGGAATTCTCGATTGTCAACCAAATCTTGTAACCATGCCCAAATGACTCTAGATGAACTCTACAACAAAAGTCATGAAAGGTTAATGTTGAGCAAATGCCAAGAAAATGCTTCAATGGATCACGAAGGATAATTTAAGCTTTATCGTGATCCTAATTTGGTCAAAGTAGAACTATAGCTTCTGCACCTATTTTAAAGTTGGACATTAAATAAAAGTTGAAGCTCATGTTATGTAGAAGAAACTTTGTTTTTGAGTATACCATGGATCGGCTCGGAACCAAGTCTAGCAATGGCTCAAAGTTGGACCCTGCTGCTGATTTCAGCACTTAGAAATATTCTAAGTCTAGAAATTCATCGACCTCGGCATTGGCGTCTCGCGTTCTCCGAAATTCGTTAAGCATCTCAAGTTGACCCCAAAATAAAAGTTGGAGCTAAGTTCATGGAGAAGATCATGTAAAGGGATGGCACTCGTTGGACCTTGTCTTGACCATCGATTTTTGGGGTTTGGTAATCGCTGTCAATGCATTGACACTTGCTAATTGGACGCTAATTAACTACTGTTCCAAAGACCTAATGGAAGTGACCCCTTAACCAAGTTTGTAGACCATCCTGAGTAGAGCAACTTTGCTACTGGAGCCAAGTTCGGAATCCGCACGGAATATGCCAAAAAACGGACCCCAAGTCGGGCACAGAGACGCACGCCACATGTTCGTTGAATTGTCTCCGTGGCAGCCATGCAGCAGCGCGCGCGCCCCATTGCTGCCGTGCGTCCGACCTTCGTGCCACGCGCCACCCTGCTCCCTGTGCCTCCAAATGCGAACGCCCGAGCTGCCCGAGCACTCACTCGCCTCCCCACTCTCCCTCCCTCGCTCTCTGGTGCTGCGCGCGTGCTCTGGGACGCGGCCGCCATGGTTGCCGTCGCGAGCTCGAGCTTGGCCGCCATTGTTCTTCCTCCTCCAAGGGCCTCGCAGCCCTGAATCCTCTGCCACCGGCTTCGCCTCCCTCTACTTGGCCTCGTGCGCTCCTTCCCGGCTTTCCTTCGCCGCCTGTTCACGTGGCCGCTGGTGCCGTGGCCGCCTCCAGCCAAATTGAGCAGCCCAGCGTGTGCGCGCGGGACCCCTGGTCCTCCCCGCCACTCCACCGCCGCCGTCGACGCCCACAGCCGGCCGCTCCCTTGCTCCGCCGTCGTGAGGAAGGAGAAGGTGGACCACGCGCGGAAATAGAAGCTTCTCCAAGGGGTTAAGTGAATAAGCAGTGACTCTAGTGAATAGTATCGAGAAGGGTCAATCGCTGATCTTTTATTTCAGTTCTTCGCAGGGACCCCGATGCAAGACTTATGTGTCTTTTCTTTTGTTTTTACAGATTTGAATGATGAACTTTGAAAATTCATAGTAATTAGTATAAAAATCGTAAAATAGTAAATGAGGACTTTTTGGAATACTTGTGAAATTGTCTATGCATTAGATCTATAATATGACATGTTTCAGTTTAAATATTTTGCTGTACAAATAGATGTATGCAGTTAGGTTCTTAATACTAGTTATGTCTTATCTTTTTCATAACTGCAATTATTTTACTCAAATCACTGTGAAATTTTTATGGAGTGTTACTGATGTGATTAGTGATGTCTGGTAAAAATTTCAGTAGTTTAGTCTTGATGGTTTAAGAGTTATAAAAATAACAAATTACTTGTGTTGCTTTGCTCCTATTCTGAATAGTCCTGCATGTTTGAATTAATTGGCTCGGTTAAGTTATGAATCGTGACTTTATGATAATACATGAGTTGTAGTACTTTTATTAATCTTTTCAAAAAGCTAAATATCATGATTTTTGGTTAAGTAGATCTTGAGTTATACTTGCTTAAATCTCTGTGGCTGTTTCTGCCCAAACCCAGAGAGGGTTTCCTTGTTCTTACTGTGGGGCCTTCTTAATAGTATAATTAGCTTTAGGTGTTTACAACAAAGTTGTTTAGAATTTGCTAAGATTTATAAAAAGTCTAGAATCACATTTATGGGACATGTATAACTCCATTTATAGCTATTTAAAGTGGCATGTCAGTTTCTGTCTATGTTTTGGACAGAGATGCAATTATTGGATTAGTTGACCCTTCTAACTATAAAATCATCTTAATATGAGAATAATACAGTTGTAGGTAACTTCCTAATATTTTTAAAAAGTTATGGTTTATGTTTGTTGGAGGTCTAGAACTCCAGTTATGCTTCTCTGAAGTTCCTATCAGCTTTCTGTACCACTGCTGTTGGGTTGCATTTGCAGTTTTGCTTGTGCAATTATTTTAGTGGTGTAAATAATGTTTGCTATGGTTGTAGTGAATACAAAAGTTGTAGCAAATTTCATGATCTTTCTTGTGTTCAAATTGTAAGGTCATAGGCCAGATAGTGTAGGAGTTACATGACTTTTAAGTCTTTGGTTTGGTTTTAATTGTATTCTGAGCAGATCTAAAAGATGCTAGCGTTTGATCTAGTTAGGATTTGAATGAGCTTTTGGTGATAATAACAAAGTTGTAGATAATTCATATATCTAGCTTCTGTTAAAATTTGGTGGTATTTGGTCTTGTGGTTTGTGAGTTATGCCTGTTTAAAGTTGGATTTCAGAAATGGCTGCTCTCTGTCAATTGTGGACCAGTTTCTGTAAATGGGTATATTCGACTTAGTAAACTAGAGAATCATGATAATATGATTAAAGATGAATTGTAGAAAATTTCATAAGCTTTCCATAATGTCTTGTTGCATGGCTATTGGGTTTGTATAACTCTAGTTATGATCCAAACATGAAGCTATTGTTCTAGTCCAGAAATAGACATATGCTAGTTGAGGTTGTTTACTCCATGTGTTGCTAAGTGTGGCTTATGCCCTTGTTGATGGTCAAGTTATGATACTTGTGACCTTGTTAAACTTGTGTCATGCTTGATGTGCTTGCTCTCTATAGTTAGTTGTGTGATGTTAGTTAAATAGCTATTGGTGTCTATGTCTTGCAAAATTGTGTTTGTCTTGAATGTTTATGTGATGCATCTTGTATTACCATTCTTCACATTCATACACATGCATCTTGCATCTCATTTAGGTAAGCTAGATGAACCACGTGAAGGATGTGATGTGGGGCCGAACTCGAAGATTGGGTTTGGCGGATCTATCTCGAAGATGGAAGGACTAAGCAAGTGCTAGGACCGAAGATGTCACCAGGACGGTGCAAGCTAACTGAACTGACTTGTGTCAGATCCTAGGCAAGCCCGGAGCATTCTAAGTCTCCTAATTTACAAAAGCAATTCTTTCTATATATATATATATGAGTTTATATATTGTTGCATTAAGTTGTAGGAGTTGATTGAAACCGTTGATGCATTTATTACTATCCTTGCCTACCTTATTACCTTTTACCCTGTTAGGTCAGGATCGAATAACTGCTTAGCCTTGCTTAGACCGGTAGCGATCGGTGATATCCGGTCACCTACATTATAGGTGGTTACTGGAATAATTTAGCTATGGAAAGAATGATATCCTGGAATTAACCATGGGTGATGGATAATTGGAGACCGGACGGAAAAAGTTGGAGGCAACCAGACAGGGTTCTGGGGTGCTGTTAGTTTCCATCTATGTCGATTAAGGACCGATCGTAGCTCGTCCCTCTTGTCATGTTGAACGCATGCCTCACATTTAGATGGCCGAATAAAGTACCTTTCGACCGCGAAGCTAGTGACACTATTTCGAGCCGGGATAAACTCGGATTGATAGACTGGTGCTGAGGAGGGTATGACGGGGACGCAAAGAGTGAGCCCAAGGTGCGTCCTGGCAGTCGGGTGGTCCCTGGGTAGTGCGGTCCATGACTGTTATCCCGTGGCTACTTGGAAAGTGGCATTGGTGATCTAAGCGACCCTGACGGGGGAAGCGTGGTTTGTGTGAGGAATAAATCACCAGCTGGTTAGGAATCGATTCGAATCGCCATCGCTCCTGGATAGTGAGCACTTGACTCGAGCTATGGCATCGTAGTAATTATTATGGAACAATGATGGTTATCTGGATGATATGGGATATGCTAAATCTAAATTGGTAACTGGATGTTATTGGTTAATCAAGTGATTGCTATAGTACAGGTGCTTACCTAGATGGATAGGTTATAATAAAGATGATGCAAAGTACTTAAAATGGTTTCTTCATGATAGCTTATGCTTTTCGCAAACAAGTCACCTAGCCCACTAAAGAGAGCCTTGCATAATCTTTGGTGTCGTTTTATTTCTGGTTTATGACGGGTAAGTCTAGCTGAGTATATTTGAGTACTCAGGGTTTATCCCACCATGTTGCAGGTGAAGTTTTTGGCCTGCTGAAGATGGTGGCTAACCTCCTGTGGGCTCAGTGATTCTATATTTACTTCTCATCTATATGCTTTTGTCTGAGGATGTCACTTATGCTAGCAATGTATTTGGAACTTATATTAATGTAATCATTTGAAAACTATGTTATTTTCAATAATTGGTTTTGAAACCCAAACTGGTACTATTATTTGTGAACCCATTTGTAATATTATTTCTGCTACAACTCTGCGTATGTGATGTGTATTTGCTTAATCACGCGATCTTGGTTGTGATGTTGATTTACCGAGGTCTTTCGAGACACTCGGCGGACTACCGGGTTTATATAAGTGAAAGTATGCGCGTGTTAGCGGGGACAGCCGTACTTGATCTTGTATAAATTGGGCGGTTCTGTCACAGGGTAGGATAAAACCCTGAGTACTCAATTGTACTCAACAAGACTTATCCGATAGGAGAAAAATAAAGACTCCAAGTATATGCATTGTTTATTTGGTGGAGCTAGTTGGATAGCATAATCTTTTGCAGAAGAGTTTAATATGTAAGTCCTTACTTTCAATATTTTAGCATCAAGTTCAGTGAAGCCAATTATAGCTAAGTTTGCATCTATCCTGTAACAATCATTTGATTAATAAGTATCACCGTAGTAACCATATTCAATTATCATGATCAATAGAACCATCATGTTTCATCAGTTACTACGACCGCCGGAGCAAGGTATGAGTTTCTCACTATCCGGGAGAGACGGCGATTCGAATCGATTACATCCAGTTGGGCAATCCCAAACACACCCGTATGAGCTCACAATAGCTCACATGGATCACCGTTCACTCCATTCGGCGGTGAGTCTGGACCGTTTCACAAAACTCATGATCCTGCATCCTCACATGAATTGCTCGAAGCCCGAAGCCCGTAGCAAACATGGTCTTGGACCAATCCCCTTCCTTCAGGCTCTCCTCCCAGCAATGCTAACGGTCCAATATACTCAGCCCGAATGAGCTAATCGGCTTCACAATCAACTATAACTCAGGCCCCTGTTATGTGTTTGGTACCTTCAATCTCAACCAAGGTCCAACAATGAAGCGGTCCTTAAATGACACAGACGGGATCAAAGAATACATACCTAGCCAACATCAACAACAATCATAATAGTGCCGGATCCCGTCCGGTCTCTAGTTATCCATTATCACCTAGTTCTTTTTCACGATAGCAAATATAGCCAACCGTGTCAGAGTAGCCACCTATGTCTCGCAGGCGACAGGAATCACCCGACTTCTACCGGTCTAAGCATAGCTAAGCATAGAGCGACCTATACATAATAGTAAGGATACAGGTATATATATTGTAGAAAAGGTAAAACATGCAGCAACGGGTTTCAACTCAACTCCTATACTTAATGCACAATACAAAATATAAACTCAAGTGTATTTTAAAAGAGAGGTAGGAGGCTTAGAATACTCCAGGGCTTACCTGGGTGACTTCATAACAATAAGTTAGTTGGCTTTAGCTTCAGGACATGATCTACTATCATTTTTGTCTTCTGGACTTGTTCACCAACATCGTCTTTTGGTTGGTTTCAACACCACGTTCTTCACCTTCTCATCGTGCATCTAATGTACCTAAATGATATATGCAAGATGTAATACATGAATATGGAGAAAGAGTGATACATGATGCATTACAATTTGGCGATAAAACAAGCACAAGGTTACACTAGATTAAACATAGGCACTTAGGTGGATGATGATTAACTAAACATCACACAACCTACTAAGTTATGATAGCAAAGCAACACCAAGACACTCTCATGCAAGCTAGCCATACCAACCATGATAAAAGTTCTAGCAAGTCGGGTACAAACATTATTTCTAATGACATGCATACAAGACCATCTATTGGCTTAATTAGTTGATCATCACTAAACAACAAGGTGACCAGCTAGTTTAGGTAGATTAACTCAATATCATCAAAGGCATGAATCACACTAGCAACCATATCAACCATCAAGTTAAAGCAATCAACTTAAGCAAGGCAAGTCCTGGATTGCAGCACAACAGTCACTTGTTTTGATCATAACTGGAGTTGTAGGAATCTAACAAAAGTGTTCCTAGACTTTCTGGAAAACTTATGAAATTGCCTACAACTTTCTTATTATCATCTTGAGATGATTAAACAGTTAACCAAGCTAAAAAGCACAACCTTTCAAATCTGTCCAGCATACAAGTAAAACCTGACAGGGAATAAATTCATAACTCCCAAATCTGTTGACCTAAAATCATGAAATTTTAGGACAGCAAAGATCAGCAAGTTACCTACAACTTTTATATAGACCACAACCACAAAAAAACATCATTTTCGTCACGAAACCATCATCACAACAGAAACTACACGTGTAGCTATCTCAGCACACGTGTAACCAAGTTCCTCACTGGGTTCAACAACAAGATCACATATGTACAACTAATCATATGTCTCACAGCTTCTATTAACACAGCTAATTGACCATTAGTTATAACTAACATGAAAGGCATATTAACTCATCTTCACACATTTTTATTAAAAAGGCAAAAGTTATACATGGCAATATATTGAAGGCACTTAAAAGAAAACTGCATACTATAAATAAGACCTGGGCACATATCATGGTAGAAACAGTTAACACACTTCCTAAACATGCTAGAAAAACTATGGATCACTCCCAAATGAATTATTTACATGCCTTCTAATTACCTAGCAAACACAAGGGAAAAAGGAAAAGGCTACTTGCAGTACAATATTAATTCTAGAAAAATTATAGCAGCTCCAATATTTCTAACTAGCATGATGCATAAATTTCACAAAGTTTTGATACTTATAGCTGCATTTATCATTTTTACAAGCTAAACAAGCATAAAACAAGTTAAATCAATAACTCAGTGACACTGTGTCTAATGAAGCTGAATTTTTTACCATACATCAAGTTCAACGTGAATAGCCTACCATAAAAATGCCATGTCAATTGGAGCAATACAACAGCATATATGAATTTCTCCCTTAAAAGCATAGGCAAAAATCTAGAGAAATATTTTTCCACTAACACATACAAGATTATACATCTACTGCATAGTTCTACTCATAAGGATTCCAAAACATCTTCATTTTCTATTTTATGATTTTTCTATGAATTACTACGAATTTTCAAACTTTCAGCTGAAAATACATAAAAGAAAAAGAAAAACCCTGTAGCAAACTATTCACCTGAGTCACGGTTTGTGCACTTAAACCCCTGGAAGAGTTTCTATTCCTGAGCGAGGTCCCTGGTCGCGAATGGAGCAGAGGAGGCGCTCGTCGGTGCTGATTCCGGCGGATCCTGTGGACAAACAGCGAAGGGGGCGAGCCAATGAGCACTATGGAGGCACAAGGAACATAGCGCAAGGGAGATGAAGAAGGGAAATCAACCGGAGCGAGCTGGCCACGGCGAGGAGGTCACGGCGGCCATGGTGGACGGCCGTGGCGGGAACCGGCGCTGAGGACGATTCCGGCGACAAGGACTCAATAAACCGGTCCAGGGAGGAGCACAAGAAGAAGGCGGAGCTGTCTGCAGAAGGAATTAGGTGAAGATGGATCGACGGCGATGAATTTCGCCGGCGCATGGAGGTGGCCGTCAGTCATCGGTGAAATAGAGAGAGAGAGAGAGAGGAAAAGAAAGAGACGGCGGCCGGCGCTGCTTAAGAAGGGGAGGACAACGTTTTAGGGTGCGACAACCTTCTTGAGCGAGCCACGCAAGCAGCTGCGTGTCCAAACGCGCGAAACGGCGCGAAGGCGATCGGACGGCGCACGGCAGACAATGGTGAAGCAGGCGAGCAGCTTGCTGACCGGCTAGCACTGTTCACCGCCAGACAGCTCAACTTCGGCTCAAATTTCTCATGAAACTGCGCGACAAAAAGCGAATATTACTTAATACCGATTTAAGAACTTCAACAGATAAACAACTTTGCTTTAGGAATCATGGCGAGATCGAGCTCAGATTAGGAGATACAAGGCTTCAAACATGAGTACACGGACTGAAACTCAAATTCAGTTTGTGTTTTGAAACAGTTATTGATTAGCTACTTTAGGTAATTAATTAGAGATTAAACAGTGTTCAAACATCACAAACAAAGGTACAGTGACAAGGTTCAAACATCATACCAATTCATAGAATCAAAGTTGCACAAATTTATATATGAAAATTGATTTAATAAATCACCAAACTTTGAACCTAATTACTGTTTTTCAGAGAGACCCAAAATGCCTAGGAAACCAGTGCTGAATTCACTTTTCAAAAGCAATTTTAAATATGTTTAACTTGAAAACACATCACAACTATGGTTCTATTTAAAAGCACATACTTTGTACTACAAAGTTTATATTGGCATATTTTATATTGTTTAAGAAAATTTTAAACCACAAAATCACAAAACACCTTAATCAAAATTATTGCTAGCATTTCATGGTCACACCTAACAAAACATATGTAACATATATATACTATAATTGAAACATGAAATGCATACATGACACAAGGCTTGATGATTATACTTGATAATGATCATGGTCAAGGTTTTATTAACTCAATTGGACGGGACATGATTAACACTAACCATGCATATTTTGAAAATGTTAGTAAGTCAGTCAAAAGAGATTTGTCTCTGTCTTTTAAAAAGTTTATTTTAGGTCTCATTGAAAAAGTTTGACTCCACCATTTCCACCACTTTGCCAGGTGTTAAACTAAAGCTCACAATCATCCTTTGACTTATTTAGATTAGACTTAATTCACTGCTTAACTTGAAATTGACACCTGGGGTGTCACAAGAATGGGCTCCTCCTACAAGAGGAAGTTGTGACCGGAACAACCCTTGTTGCTCTGTTACAGTTGAACATACCCCGTGTTTTAGAACAAGTCGACAACTACGAAAAAACTAGGTTAGCAATGTTGAATGCACATTGTGATGGGAGCAATATGCAATATAAATTTTTTAAATGCGCATTGTGATGCAAGAAATAACAAAATACTATAAAGTACGATAATTCAAATCATCAAACAAAAAATGCAGTAAATATTTATCTAACAAATCTAACATATGGCAGATAAAAATGCAGGTATCATGGCTGTAAAATTCTAAGGATCGGCCTTTAGACTACTGAAAACGAAAAAAAACTCAGTCAGCAGTGGGGAAAACACCACCCCACCCCAGAGCATTTTTGCTTAAGGTAGAAGACCTCTCACGTAGGTTGACCCTAGTTTGGTTTTGGATAATTGATGAAACCTACTTGGACTAACCCTATGCTCTAAGTGTAAATGAGATAGGTTGGTCCAAGTCAAGTAATGAGCTAGATGGCACTCTCAAGTGATGGAGATGGCCACATGAAATGATGATCAAGTGCTCTAACTTGGAAAAGAAGAAAGAGAAAAACAAAACCCTATGGAGATCAAGGTAAAGGTATCAGATAGGGATTTTTGTTTTGTCGGTCAAGACACTATAGAGAGTGTGATCGGGTTTAGGATAGATGGTCGTACTATTAAGAGAGAAGCTCTATTAGACAATTCGGTCGTCTAGTGCCACTAGGTGTTGGAATTCATGCATGCATTTAGGCCTTATGCACGTCGGAAAGCAAGCGAAAAAATATTTATGAAAAATGTTTTTGGAAATGCTAACCTGGATGTAACATGTTTTGGAAAAACATCTTGAAAGTTACATCGCTTGCGGAGAGTTGTTCATGTTGTCCGTGAGTCGGAAACACGGCAAAGTTTGCAGCCAACATGCAACATGATGTCGGGGTGGCACCGGCGCATCCGGTGTACACCGCCACTGTGTGGGCGGTGCACCGCCACCCCCGATCCGGTGCCGTCACCGCTGGCAAAGCCCCTTTTATCCAGAGGGCATCGAAAATCTGATCGGGCACCACCACCCTAGGGTGGTGGCACCGCCTCTGCTATCCGGTGCCAGGTGCCCCAACAGCTAGTTTGAACTAGCCGTTCAAATTCGACCGTTGGGACACCGCCACCCCCTGTCCGATGTGACATAGTGGTGTTCGATGCCCACGAAGATTTTAGCCCAAGGGGTATAACGGCTCTATTTACTTGTGTGGCTATAAATACAGGTGGTGATCGGCCATGGCCACTTTCTTAGACACTCATACACTAGTGCTTACTCTTTGAGAGCTGAAGAAACACAATCCACTCACTTGCACACTTGTTTTCATCATTTGAGTGAGGTTGGTGAGCCTCTAGTGCATTGCATTGATTTGTTGCATCTTGTGGCACTAGTTGAGTGCATTGGGCTGGTTGTATGTCGCGCATTGCTACGGGTATTATGAATAATTTGGAACAATATTAGTTTATATATAACTAGTTCTAGGAAGGGATAAATTATCATAAATTAATGTTAGTGGATGGCATGGCACACTAATGTGGACAACTAATTGCATGTTAGTGGATGATGTATCTCGCAAATGTTTAGTATATCATAATTGCATAAGCTAGTGAGTTGTAATTGTATCTAATAGTGCGACTGCTAAGGTGGACAACTTGTATGTTGAGATAGAACCTCTAGTGGGGTTTAGGATTATAAGATTGAAAGTGAAATCAAGCCCTAATTGTGGGTTTTGGTGATAATGACCACCTAATTAGAGAACTAATGAGATTTATTAAGATGACAAGTAGGGAATTCATTATAGAGGATGTTACATGGAAAGGAGGAGCCCCCAATTACAAATAAGGACAACATCGCGCTTAAAGGAGTTTTGAATTCTTTTGTCTTTTGAAATTATGTATGGGAAAAGCCGTACTATAAAGGGGGACACTACAACTGGTTAAAAGTGTGCAACCAAATGCTCAATCTTTACACAAAACATCCTCACACCTCAGCTAAGACAACTAACTTAACAATTCCTTCACCCTTGCTGTCTTGCTGGGTGCGGCAGTGCCGCACCTGGAGAGAGGCACTACCGCACCGCGGCACTGCCGCACTTAAGTGACCATTGGAGCTTAGGGGTATTTATACCCATCCTCTTCCTCCCCAACGTCTCTCTTCCTCCTCCTGCTGATTCCAACACACCCAAACAAGAAAAGGCTCTCTCTCTCTCTCTCCCTCCATTATTGACCTCAAGCCCTCAAGCAAATTCATTGATTTTCCCATCAATCCTTAAGGAAAAAGGGTCCAAAACTTGATTATAGAGCAGCTCCATTGATTCCCCTACTCGAAAGAGCACTTGGTTTATGTTTTGGCTGGTGGTTGTGTTTGTTACTCTTGGAGCTTGGCTTTTGCCGGCTAGAGCATCGCCCATGGAGCATGCCAACTTGTGTGGCAGCCCGGGAAGTTTGTAACCATCTCTTGCAGCGAGTAAAATTACCCCTCATCTCAAGAGTTCACTCTCTTGACTTGAGAATGAGGCAGGATTGCAAAGCCCTAAGCCTTAGTGGTATACCTCAACAACGTGGACTTAGGCAAGCCTTGGTGGCGAGCTGAACCACGGGATAAATCCTTGTGTCATCTTGTGCTTGTGTTGCTACACTTATGTTCTTGTTGTTGTTGATGTGATTTCTAGGGTTTAAGACCGATCTACTTGTGTGTGGTGTTTCCACCACTTTCAGCTGTCGATCTGTGATCTACTGTCCTGCAGGAAGCTAAGAAATTTACCCGATCTAGATTTTGTTGAGTAGATTTTGAATTGTGAACTAATCTCTCCTGCAGGTGTGGCAGTGCCGCTGTTTGGTGAGGCAGTGCGCACTCAGAGCGGCAGTGCCGTGGGTGAATTTGACTTCGGTTTGAGTTAAATTTTTACAGGCCTATTCACCCCCCCTCTAGACGTACCAGAGATCCTACAAAGATACTAGAAGAATACCCATGAGTTGCCGTGGGATTTTCATAGAAATAAAATAGTTGTATCATTACATGTATGAGATCGATATGATGTTAAAACTGGATAAGCTAATGGAAGAATCAAATAAAACGCTTATAGAATATTAGATCAAATTATAGAAAAAATGTGAATGCCAAATAAATAAACAGTACAACTTGGGTGCTCTGTATGGTGATAGAACGAAAATAGTTGTCACATTTAGTGGAAGATGTTGTATTAGCACCGGGGTGATGTGGCACTTAGTGAGATATGATATCAAAACTGGATAAGCTCATGGAAGAATCAAATAAAACACTTGTAGAATATTAGATCGAATTATAAGAGAATGTGACGGCAGAATAAATAGTACAACATGGATGCTTTGTATGATGATAGACCAAAAATAGTAATTGCATTTAGTGGAAGATGTTGTGGTACTTACTAGGGGATCAGGAGCGGAGCCAAGAATAATACTTAGGGGGCGGCCAAAAAGAACCAACATGTCAAAATTGAGCGCAACTAGCTTAGGTTCCTCATGGTGACCAACCGAGTTAATTCATTGACTTGACGAGTGCTCACATTTTCTTATATGTATCCTAGGATCTAATACACTATTCTTATAGTGATAAGTTGAAAGTGCAATCAAGCCTTAATTATGGGTTTTGGTGATAATGACCACGCAATTAGAGAACTAATGAGATTTATCAAGATGACAAACAGAGAATTTATATTCGAGGATGCTACACGGAACGGAGGAGCCTCCAATTATAAATGTAGATGGCATCAAACTCAAAAGAGGTTTAAATGCTTTTATATATTGAATTTGAGTATAGAAAAGCCATACTATAAAGGGGGGCACAATGCTTAAGCTAATATATGCTACCAAGTGCTCTAACAACCACAAGCATCCTCAGATTCATAGCCAATACAATCTACACTTTACTTTTACCCTTACTGTCTTGCGTGGTGCGAGCTCCGACTCGCCCAACCCCTTGGGTGCGAGCTCCAACTCGGCCGACCCTTTGGGCGCGGGCTCTGGTTCGCCCGACCCTTTAGTCACGGCCTCATCTCGCTCGACCTCTTAGGTGTAGCGTCCATTGAGGGCTGGGGGTATATATACCTTTCCCTTTCCTCGTCAATGGCTATCTGCGATTTAAAGTGACCGTTGGGGGCTGGGTATATATATATACCTTTCTCCTTTCTTCCCAACGGTAATGAACCAACCTGCTTTCTTCTTCCTCACTTTAGCACGTCCAAAATAGAGCAGGAGCTCTCTCTCTCTCACTCTATTGTTGACCTAAAGCCCCCAAATAAATCCATTGATTTCTCCATCAATCCTTGAGAGAAAAGGGTCCACAACTTGATTATAGAGCAATTCCATTGATTCCTAAACTCTAAAGAGCACTTGGTTCATGTTTTAGCTGGTGGTTGTGTTTGTTACTCTTAGAGCTTGGCTCCTAGCCGGCTAGAGCGTCGTCCAGGAGCTTACCAACTTGTGTGGTAGCCCTGGGAGGTTTGTAACCACCTCTTATAGCAAGTAAAATCACCCCTCATCTCAAGAATTCACTCTCTTGACTTGAGAACGAGGTAGGGTTACAAATCCCTAAGCCTTAGTGGTATACCTCAACAACGTGGATTTAGGCAAGCCTTGGTGGCGAACTAAACCACAGGATAAATCCTTGTGTCATCTTGTGCTTGTGTTGCTACACTTGTGTTCTTGTTGTTGTTGAGATAATTTCTAGGATTGAGGCCGATCTACTTGTGTGTGGTGTTCACACCATTTTCAGTTATCGATCTATGATCTACCACCCTGCATGAAGCTAAGAAATTTATCCTATCTAAATTTCGTTGGGTAGATTTTGAACTATGAACTAATCTCTCTTGCAGGTGCGGCAGTGCCGCGCTCACAGAGCGGTAGTGCCGCAGGTGAATTTGATTTCGATTTAAGTTGAATTTTTACAGGCATATTCACCCCCCTCTAGGCGTACCAGAGATCCTACATAAGTGATATGCCCGTTGATGACAAGACGTCTAGGATGACTTTATAAATTGTGAGTACCGACTCAATCTTTCGAAGATGCTCAAGGGACGATTTTATTATCTAGTTGTGTTTCCTATGATTTTATTATCGACAATAGATATATATGATAAGAATTTTGTATATTCTCCCTCTTAATATTAATAAAAAATTATAAAGTTATACTAGTAAATTTTTTTGTTATGAAATGTTAGGGGGGCCATGGCCCTGCCAGCACCCCCTAGCTCCGCCGCTATAGGGGATGATGTTGCACTTAGTGGGGTGTGACATGTAGATATCTTGTATGTGTAGATTGAAAGATGGTGAGATTAGCTTTTATAAGAGACTAGAAGATACCTTGCTCGTTGTTGTGGGATTATGAAGAATTTAGAATAAAATTAAGTGGAGATTATGTGGATAACTTGTGGAAATTGCCTAGAATTTGAAATGAAATTAAGTGGAGATGATGTGGATAGCTTGCAATTAAGTGGTTGAAAGTTAGTGGGATGACATGGTTAGTGGGAGATGATGTAGATAGTTAGCAAGAAATGATGTGGATCGTTTGCATGTTGAGATGAACTTATAGTGGAGATTAACTTTATAATAATAGATATATAGAAATAGAAATAGAAATCTCGGCATCATTGGTCTTTTCCTTTCATCACTTAGCAAGGCCCAATGTCACAATCAGTACGTCCCACATGAAGATAACCTGCATAGAACATTTGGCTAGTGATTTGTCAAATGTAGCTTCATTTCTACTTAGCCGCAAGAAGCTAGTGTAGGTCAATTGCACTAACACCGCGTTTGACAGAGCTCTCAGAGCTGATTCTCTGCTGAATTCAGTAGGACCTCTGCCAAATAATTTTTCAGAAAGAAATGATTCTTTACTGATTCTACGAAATGATTCTTAAAACAAATTAAGAGCTAAGAGCTGGAAAAAATAGCTTCTCCTGACTATATAAAGTGATTCTCTTTCGTGATTTTGAAAGCTTACATAAAGAATCAAAGAGAATCACTTCTATCGTAGAATCAACATGCCCTAAGATCCGTGGGGCTATTAATGCATACATATATGATATATTGGTCATGTTCGGTTTACCCCATATTCGGTTTGTTCGGCTTTTTTTTTAGCCGGAACAGTGTTTTTCTCTCACGACAATTTAGCCAAAACAGTATTTTTTCAGCCAGTTTCAGCCAAGTTTCGTACCAGCGAACGGGCCATCAGACCAGCGAACGGGATCATTACTACCTTTAACAAGTTGGATGGACGACGCTACAGGAAAAAAGCGTGCGGGAATCCCAATCCGATCGAATCAAGGAGTTGGATGGGGCCATGACGGGGAACAAAGCAGACGCTACGCTTGCCGCGTTTGGTTTTTTTTTACTTACAAAATAAACTGTTTTGTGGCGGCTCTTTGCTTTGCCCTTCAACTACTGCTGCTGACTGGGGATTCTGGTCTTTGTGGTTTTTTATGCTTTATATGGATATAATATTCCGAAGGCTGGGTGCCATCGCGCCTTTCAGTTGTTTTCACGTACCAACTGCCAACCGTGTCTCACATCTCAACTAAATTCAAAGAGAACTGGCCACGTTTATTGATGTGCTTTGCCTAAGACAGTTGCTGTTTTGTCTCTTAGAGGTCTAGTTTCTTGCTGTTCGTTTGGGATTATTTGGTTTATAAGCCGTACTTTTTCAGCCAACGAACGGTACTTTTCTTTCACGCTAAATCAGCCAACAGTATTTTCAGTCCATGACTTATCAGTCAGACAAGCCTAAGTAAACAGAGCGCTAATCACCTGACATAAAGGTTTTGCAAAGAGTAGCTTGCAACTGAATGGACACTTGTTTCGTCATAAAAAAAAAAAAAAAAAAACTGAACGGACACTTTGCCAACAAGGTCTGAATGCGACATGAGACGGCATGCATTATGGAAATTGCGACCACGGGAGAAAAAGCCAAAGCGAAATTTCAGTCTCGAAATAGCTACTAGCTAGTGAAATAATTGAATTTTCTCATTGTATATTGGTATATCTGCAAATTAAAGGACAAGCATTCTGGGCAAATTAGTATGAGAACAACATGATCAGAGAAATATACAAACATCTGGAAAACATGTGCATTTTCTATGTGGTGCATACAAAAAGCACTTCGCATAACAACTATCTGCAACCCCCTCGCTCTTCCTTACTCTCTCAAGGGAGGAAAAAAAACTCCTTACAGAAAACAATGCCTATACAATTTCCATTCATGTCAAACCGCACAAACCAATCATCAATACCACAAATATGCATTCTACCATCGCCTACAGTACCAATATATCACAGTTCACGAACCAACCAGTTCTTGATCTTTCTTTGGCGCAGAGTCTGTGCTCCCATCTGGGGTTGGTGTTCCCTGCGAACTCACCATCGAGTCTGAGCTGAACAGCTCATCTCTTTCAAGCTTAAGAAGGGTCTCTTTTGATTCTCCTTTCAGCAATGGCACAACTTCAAGCATTGTCGGTCTCTTTTCAGATTCTGAATGCGTACATGCTAGCCCAACTAACACCATTCTTCTCAGTTCAGATTCAGAGAACTTGTCACTGAGTTTTGAGTCTGCAATTTCATCATATCTACCCTGCCTTGCCAGTGGGAGCACCCAGTTTCGAATACCATATGTCTTGACAGAACCCGACTTTTTTATCGGCCTTTTGCCACTCGCAAGCTCCAATAGTATTATTCCGAAGCTGTATACATCACAACCTGCAGTTGGTTTGCCGAACATAATGTACTCAGGAGCAAGATAGCCTCGTTGACTTTCGTTGGTTATCTTTTCATGGTCCATTCCATCAGGAATAAGCCTTATCAGACCGAAATCACCAACATGTGCCTGGAAGTTTGAATCCAGTAACACATTGGTAGTCTTGATGCTTCCATGGATTACCTTAGGTGTTGCATGGTGATGAAGGTACCTGTGCGAAAATACTTGAGTTATGTCTGTCACAGTGTTTAACAAAAGCAACAATGTATGAGTTATCAATATTGTTCTGTTATGAGCAAAGATAAAGAGGTCGTTTACTGACAAGAGAGCTCGAGCAGTGCCAATGGCAATAGATGCTCTCCTCCGCCAGTCAAGGAGACATTCTGCAGAATGTGTTCCATGAAGATGTGCATAGAGACTTGAGTTCACCATATAGTCATACACCAGAATGCGTTCGGGTCCATCTGCACAATATCCACGAAAACTCAGGAGATTTTTGTGTCTTATTCTTCCCAATATTTCGACTTCTGAAGCAAATTCCACTTCTGTGCCATTCTTTGCATTCTTTAACCTCTTGACAGCAATCTGCATTAATGAAGATTGGTAAAGTCAATCAGTAGGTTACATTGGATTCAATTTAGTTTTATATAATATCAAAGCTGGATACAGAGAATGATGCATGGAATGGCACGTTGTCACAATATTCCCAGCCAGTCAATTTGCATTATCTGGACACAACATAGCATACCTAAGAGATGGGTTTTATTTGTCTATTAAGCATTATACTGATTCTTTTAACAATGCTTAAAAAGAAGGCTACTCCGCAGGATCATGTGACCTCAATCATAATTTTAAAGAAGACACATCCAACAGTTGGCACCATGACTGGGTAATGCAGGCATTTTTATTTTTTATTTACACAAGATGGAGATATGCAAACCTGTAGCCAGTTCATATAAATTTTTTTTGTTGACTTCCCAATGACAACATATCCTACCTACCTAATAATAACGCAATCAAAGATCAATGTCCCAAAACAAAACCAAAATAATATAAGTAGTTGTTCTGTTATTTAGTGAGATAGGTACCAATAAAATGTTCGCAGCTGTGCAAAAATAACTGTGACTGGTTGAACTGGCAGGCAAGAAAATTAAAGGCAATAAAGTTGAAATTTTAATTCTCAGCAAGGATGAAGATGTACAGAGCAGAAACCTGAGAACCATCCCAAACTTGTCCCCAATACACACTCCCAAGTGGCCCTTCTCCAATCTTGTTATCGTAATTGAAGCTGTTTGTTGCTGATCGAAGCTCTCTCAATGAGAACACCCACCTCAATGATCCACTTCGTTCATCAGACCTGACAAACCAAAGCAATTAAATACATGATGAGCTACTATCAACTGAATTTCCAAGCATAGAATAGGTTGATCAACTCATATCCAGTTCCACTGATACAAACCCCCTTGTGCCCCTAGGACAAATTTACCTAATCCAAGCATAGAAAATCGATCATGAATTTTAGGATGGTTCATCAAACAAGACCAACAGGCCAAATTTCCACACCATTTCATAGTTATTTCTGAAGCTGAGGAACAGAAATAAAGCTGGAATCGTCTGCCACCAAAGTTTAGAGGCATTTAACTGTATACCATTATAAAAGATTGTAATTACCTGCAAGCCACTAAAAAGTTTGTGCGGTCACATGTGCCACTGACCGAAACTTTTTTGTCGCCCACGCCATTCCGTCCATCTTCCATCCAATTTTCACCGTTTAGCTGCCCTGACATGTGGGCCCGGTTAGTAAAGATGTCCAAAATGCCCCTCTCCCACCGTACCTTATCCTCTCCTTCCTCTTCTCCTTCACCCGATCCACCTGGCCGCCCGTAGCATCCTCTCGCGCCATCCTCCGCCCGGCGGGGCCACATCCCTGCCCCGTGCTAGCCCACCCCGACCGCCTCCTCCCGCCGCCTCCACCGCCGCTTCTCTTGGCCACGCCGCTGCCCCGCCGTCGCTTGCTTACGCTTGCTGCCCCGCTTCGCTCTGGTCGTCTCTCGGAGCCCGCCGCCGCTTGAGCTTGAGCGCGCCCGCCGCTCATGCAATCGTTTCTATTATGCGGCGCGCGTCCTTCTTCAATGTGACGCAGCGGCAGGGGATAGGGCTCGGCTTGCCAAATCCGGTCGGTGGCGGCGGTGATGTCGCGAGAGGCAAAGGCGCGGCGCGGCAAGAGGTGGCGATGAGCGAAGCGCACCGAAGCGGACTCGGCTTCATGACGCGACGGCGTGGCCTCCTGGCCACGCGAGCCTGTGGCACGGCGGAGAAACAAACCGAGTGGCGCCCGGGGTATTCTGGCGCCGATGGCGCAACAGAACGGAGAGAGCGCGCGCACGACGGGGAGATGGGGAAGGCGAGGGAGCAGCCAGTTAGGGTGGAGGAGGCTTGGAGGAGCGAGCTCTCGGTGGTGCACTGGCTGCGGCCGGCGGCGGCGTTCGTTGGCCCCTAACGCCACCCAGCTCGGCGAGCTTGCGCCGTGCGTGGAGGACGACGCGGCGGACGCGACAGCGGGGCTGGTTTGGCGCTACGGCTGAGAAGATACTCCAGATCAAAAAAGGCGAAGGAGAGGCGGAATCCAAGTGCCTGGCTGGCTGGCTGGCGTGGGTATTGCAAGGCAGCGTCAGGCCATTGTGGACGGGCTGAGGGACAGTGTGCTCGCCTTCTCAAAGAAGGTTCCAAGCACCACAGCCAAGTACATCATGGACATGGTCCTGGTCACCCAGTAGTCCACTACTTCGACACCATGAAGGAGATTGGGGCCTCCTCCAAGTCCTCTTCAGTGTTCATCCCCCATGGTCCTGGAGCTGTCAAGGATGTAGCGGCGCAGATAAGAGATGGCCTCCTACAGGCTAATCTGCAGTGAGAGGATCCTTAGAAAAAAAAGGATTGATTCTGATTCGCAAAGCAGTACCGAGGCCATCGGTCCTATGGTGCTATAAAATTGCTAATATAAAGCAAAACTTGCTTGTTTGTAAAAGCATAGTAGGCTTTACTGTACCTGTGAGTGAGCCTGGGTATCCAAACCCGTCTGCTATTTGGTGATCTTCTATGCTGTATGTGGATAATCCTTTGGGTCAGATGCCCGAGTAGGCATCTTGGAATCTCATTTGAGGCATATTTCACTTTGATTCGGTCTGGGCCGCTGCAACAAAGTTGTCATTCCCCCTAAGCTCTACGACTTTTATTAAGGTGTCAGGGTCATTTGCGCTTCAGATTAGCGGCTAATTAAGCCCCAAGTTGACACTGTCAGACGAATGCCAAAGCCACAAAGCCATAGAACTAGGGAGTGGCATGGAAGGAAAACGCAACTTTCAGCAAGGTACTCTGGCCAGAGGGCAGTTTTGACTTTTCGCAGCTCCATTTAACACCATCAGTAGCAGGCACCTATGACCGCTCGAACTTTTTAATGGCTAGTAGACAATTGCAATCTTTTATAATGGCATACGGGTAAAAGCCTCCAAAGTTTAAGCTTTCCCTTGGTCTTAGTGTCACTAAACAAACAACAAAACTCGGAGCACCCAAATCCCTACTAATTTTACCTCACCGCCATAGCTTGTACTAAACAGTAGTACTGAAATAAAACAAGGTGTCTACTTTCCACCAAATTGGAGCCCCAATCAGTTAAATTTTGCACCGCACTTTAGTATTTGGCAAATTCACATGAACGCAAACAAGAATTGAACTAGTATTAGCAGAAACTTGCAACCTTCGCGGTGACATCCGGCGTGGTCAAAACAATGAAGAAGAAAACGCCGCGAACCGAGCAGCCAAGCGAGCGGAATTCCATCATGTCCCCAGACGAACCCCCAAACATCTATCGACACCAACACCAATCGCGGAGCTCACACACCGCGGCTGATTTCAGCGGAACCCAGACAAGCCCAGAAACGCAAAAGGGGGAGCAACGCAAGCGGAGAGGCAGGCCAAGGAGCTGGCGACTTACAGGTCCTCCGGGGAGGCGGCCCCACCGCAGCAGAGGAGCCTGCGGGCGGTCCGCGACAGCTTTGGGTGCATCGGCGTCGCCCTGACCCGCCTCCTCTCCTCCCGAAGGGCGGCGCGGTGCGCGGAACCGAGGAGGAACAGGGGGGCGGCGGCTTGGAGTCGAAGACTCGGCTGGCGTGGTGGGGCTGGCTGGCGTGGTGGTGGTGGTGGCCGGTGGGGGACTTGGAATGGACTAGAGGAGGGTGGAGAGGAGACGCGGGCAGCAGAGACGTAACAGCGGAGACCAGCCTCGCAGCTGCGCTTTCGGTGTGACCTGTTCGGCTGCTGTTCATCGCCTTTTTCTCGCGATTCCCACGCGCCGACGCTGTTGGTGTTGGGGACTTGGGGTTCGGCAGCCCACGCCGCTGCTTGCCGTGCGGTGCAAACCCTGGAGCTGGAGGTGGTGGTGGTGGTTACATGGACACGGGCAACGACCACAACGATCACTAGGGCCGGCCGTCTGGTACGTGGAGGGGATTAAAAGAAAAGGTTTTTCGCGTGGATTGCATTACATACGAGATGTTTCAGTTTTCCACAGCAATCAGTGGGAGGACGCACGTACGGCTAAGCTTTGTTCACCTGCATCGAGGACATGTAGAGAAGAATCTACCCAGGGACGGAAAAATCAACGTGAATAAATCGATGTAAACGGCCCGCCGTGGAGCGACAGGTCCGTCCTGCCAGATTAGATGTGGCACGAGTAGTGCAGCATTTGTTAGGGGTCTTTAATCGGTTCTTTTTGGTCGGTTGCCTACCATTTCCTTTTGGGTGTTTTTATTTAGGTGTTTTTTAGAGATGTGATTGCATTTGCCTGCATATGTTGCAGTAGACAGTTGGCCTCTTTAGGTCACTGGGTTCTTTTAGCTCGTTTGGCAAGGTTTCAGGGGTGGCTCTGGCTCTAGTTCTGCTAAATGACTATTTAAGAAATGGCTTCAATGATAAAGTCCAAAGGAGTTGGAGCCATTTTTTTACTCGGCAGAGGGGGTCATAAAAAGGTGACTTCTTCTAACTCCTCGTTATAAATTTGATACAAACTATAACAAAATTACAGTTGAAGTTGTTTTTGTCACACTTTTTCAAACAATTTCAGCGCTATCAGAAAAGTTACTCCACGAGAGCAGCCAGAGTCATTTCTCTTTTAAGAGGAGCTGGAGTCATACTAAAGTGCCCCTTAATCTTTGTGTTTTGAAGAAAATGGATCACACGTTCTCCGTCAGCGTCAGCTGTCCCTGATTGATTTTGAGAGCGTTTGGATCCAAAAGTTCACTGCACCCAAGTATGGTGCATTTGCCGAAGCTGCGTCCCACAACCCAACGGGCAGGATTTTGCTTGGGTTCTACGCCAGGCCGAGAGGCCAGAGCCCAGCCCATCCGAGTACAAAGCTGCACCTCTAGGTAAAAGAAATAAATTATTTCATTAATGCAATAAAACAAGGAAGGGATGTAGCTCAGGTGGTAGAGCCTCGCTTAGCATGCTTGGGTGGTAGAAATACCCCGCATCTCCATTTTGTATTTTTTTTCAGTTTTTCTTTGAAGGCCCAGTTTCAGTCCCGGGCTCCCGGCCCATTTGATCCACCTTTTTCAGTTTTTCTTCAAAGGCCCAGTTTCAGTCCCAGCCCTTTTCATCCACGTCGCGAAGGCCCTTTTCTTGTAGTGCTTTTTTTTTTCTTCCACGTCGCGAAGGCAGCCAGCAAGTTCTGTCCCATCCCAGCCGAACTGTGGTAAAAATGCTAGAACATTGTGTAAACGAAAGAACATAATGATGATTTCGGCATATGTAATATTTTAAGATAAACTCATGTTCATTAGTTGACATCACCTCCAAATAGACATCATTTAAAACATTGTACAGTTCAATGTTGTCATCACCTCCATTTGATTATGACACGGTTTAGTAAAATAACGCAACTTGTAAAAGGTGACAAGTTAAATTGATACCCTAAAATAATGTTTTCTATTATAGCACATTTATAGAAATTCGTGAAGGTCTTTTCCTAGTACCCGGATCCTAGATCTAGTCGTATTGATTTTCTTGATCATAGATGTGTATCATGATTATACGAAAATGTGGTTACCCCCCTGAGGCCGAGTAAGGTCCTTGTTTGAGCTCCACCAATGAGGTAGAGAAATAATACTGGGACATAACAATGAGGTAGAGAAATAATAAATAAGTCCAAATATTAGATTCTAGGGGCAGTTTTTTTATCCAAATATCTGCCAAAATCCTACTAGGAGAACTTTCAAAAAATCCTAGGGAAATAGTTTCTATGCAAATATAACAAAATAATCTTGGATTCAAACAACACTCATTTTTTAGTCTAGAATCCAAATTCTCACAACAAAAAATAAGATCAAATAGAGTACTACATTAGCTTTATGGATTTAGATTTATGAATGAAATAGTCCCTCTCTCGGTGCATAGTTTCATAGGCTAGTCATATCATTATCGTTAAATCGTTGCATAATTTGTTATCAAATATGCCATATAAATTATGTAGCCTTTTGCAAGCAGCGGTAACTTTCACACTCACGAAGGAACAACATTCATGCTCTACTAATACTCCAGCTTTCACACGCTGAAGTATAGAGAATTGCGTCAATTTCACAACTACTAGCAGAGTTTCACTGGGATTGAGTTGTATATAACTGGCATCAGTTTAAGATAAGTACCCCCTTTCCCTTAATATCAAGTTTTGGCTTTGCCACTGGAAATTAGGACCTACTGGAGGACCAATCCGACAAAAGGAATGAGGATGCTTTTCGTGATAAAAAAAACTTGGCATCTGCTAGCTTAGAAGAAATTAATGGCAGCAGCTAGCCCTCCGTTTCTAAATGTGTAAAAGCACTCAAGCTGTCAAGCAGTACTTTGGTTTTATTCTTATTTCTAACCGTTACTCGTCACTTATTGTGTTTCTCCCTCCCATTTCTCCATGGGCTACAAGTTGTTATATCAAAGCCCGTTTGTTAAGGTTCTCGCCTCCTTCTAAAAGAGCTCTGCCTCCTCAAGTGAAGCAGCTTCTTTAGGGAAGCTAAAGCCAATTTAGAAAATATTCAGAAAAAACAACTCCAGTGATAGTTTTGTAATAATTTGTTGTGAGGGGGAGCAATGTTAAACCACTTCTTTTTTTTTTGCTCTCGGCTCCTCTATATAAAAACGACTCTGGCTCCTCGTAAGGAGCTGTTTTTTAGATGCTCGTTTAGCAGGGCTCCTTGCAAGGAGCCGTAAGAAGTCGAAGCCTGCCAAAGATGGCTTTATTGTTCTGCTCAACTTTGTTGTCCCTTATTTTTTTTCTAAAGAAAGCTTTTGTTCCCATTAGTTCCGTGGAGTTTAAATTTACCCTTTGAAGTGATTACGGGAGATGGTTGTGTAAAGGTTTTTGTTGTAACTATTAGTGCTCGTGTGGAGTTTAAATTTGCATATTACTACTTTGAAGTGATTAAGGGAGATGGTGTTTGTAAAGGTAAATTTTGTATGTAACTATAAGGTTCCTCTAATTAGGAGGTCATGAGTTAATTATTCTACTTGCTCTGGAGAAAGGACGAATTTATTAAGCATATTAACCCATCATTAGCATTTTTTTTCTTGATTGTAAGTAAAAAATTCATCTCTCGCAAATTAGAACATGATTATTATATATAGTCTATATCTACTTAATTATTTGAACCATTTATGTCAGAGAAAATCTTTTGTTCTAAAAGCTGAAAGAAAATATTTTATTCTTTAATTATTTGAACCATTTATGTCAGAGAATCTTTTGTTCCAAAGCTGAAAGTAAATATTTTATTCTTGGACTATATAGCCACAAGTAGAGGTACGGGATCACCGAATTTTATGCTTGATGGTAATGAACGACATAGGTGTTGAAACTCATGAATTAACTGTAGCTCAGTTGGTTAAGACCTGTTTAGATCATTTGGACTAACTAAAGATAGTCATAAACCATCCAGTATGCAAGCTAATGGGTGAACCAAACTTTAGTCCTATGGCCAACTAATAACTATGACATTTCTAGATATAGAGTTTTCACTCCGTATCTACGCATAATTGTATATTTAGGTACATAACAAACACAATGAATTTAGGAAAGCCAAAACATCTTATAATATATAACGCAGGAAGTAGTTTATTAGTTTGGCTTTTCTAGATACATAGTTTTTGCTATGTATCTAGATATAAGTTATGTCTAGATACATAACAAAAAAAAATCTAAAAGAGCCAAAAACGACTTATAATTTTAAACGGAGGGAGTATAGTATAAAAAAAGCTGTCAAAATTCCATAGGCTAGTCATTTTTTTATCAAAATTGGGTTTGGGCGTGAACTCAGCGACATTCGATGAGTGCCACGCCGGCATGACGTCGTCGGGACCATGTAATCACATAAAGTCATAGTCATATAACAGCAACGCGACATTGGGCAGCAGCTGTCGAGCTGTGGAGCAAGCCAGTTCCGGAGATCCAGCCCTGCGTGTCAATCTGGGCAAAAATAACCGACAACCGAGAACCGAACCGAAATAACCAAAACCGAAATATTCGGAAATGTTCGATTCCAGTTCTGAAAAATCGAAATTACTACAGTTATTTCGGTTCTCGTGCTCGGTTAACCGAAATACCCAAAATAACCAAACTAAGTCTAAAGGCCCATAAGAATACGGCCCAGCCCAATACAGAGGTACAAGCCTAGATATAAATTCCTACTCCCCTCACCCGTTGCCCCTCACATCCTTATCCTGCCTGCCCCACGCGGCCATGCCCCTAATCCCTCCCACCCGCCGCTCCCCACTCCCCTCCTCACTGTCCCGCCGCTCCGCTCCCCACTCCCCTCCTCGCTGCCCCCAATCCTGCTGCTCCCCACTCCCCTCCTCGCCGCCGCCCCCCCACCCCCCGCCTGCTTGGCGCTGGGCAGGCCCATGGGGCGATCATGCGGAGGCGGTGCTCCTCGGCTGCGCGTCACGCGGACACGGAGGCTAAGCGCACGGGCGGCTTGGCCATGGCGCGCCACGAGGAAGCGAGGGGCTCAGCGGCGGCGCATCACAACAACGAAAGGGGCTCGACGATGACCCATCGTGCGGAGAACTGGTGCTCGGTGGCGAGCGCCAGAAGCCCCGAACTACTTTTTTCTCTATATTAGTAAATCTGTGTCTGTGCTAATCTGTGTCTATGCTAAGAAGGCTCGGTTAGTTCGGTTATAACCGAAACTGAACCGAAATAACCAAAATCGAATTTCGTTGGCTCCTGTTTTTGTAAAGAACCGATCGGTCCCTGATTGTGTAGGAACCAAATTTGCTAAAAAACCGAGGAACCGAATCGATCGGTTCAGTGGATCGCACCGCATCGTTAATGCATCGCATCGCGCCAGATAGCTGGGACAACGACCCACTCGGGATGCCAGAGTCATCGAACGGGCCCGGATGGATAGGCACGGATCAGGCTTGCGTGAGACACCTTCCTTGGTCTACACGCGGCGGATGCAGAGCACGGATCCCCAGGAGTAACCTTTGTTAACTCGCAGATTTTCTTGAACCGACGCGGTCCGTTTCTCCCCCCCGCTTCCGTTAATTTGTGGTGAAAAAAATCGTTACAACTAAAAAAACAAATAAAAAAGTCCATCAACGAAGAGATCCGCCAATAGCGCGTTTAGTTCACCCCAAAAACTAAATTTTGATTTGATCAGCATTTGTTTGCAATTTTTTATTTTTAGCCTTTTTTTTTGAAAAATATTCACAAATATGCTCCTAGATGTATGCTTTCAAAATCGGATGTAAACGGATCCTTAGCTCGACGCGGATGAATCGTGCCAAGGCACGTAACTGGCGGCTGCCGAACCGAGAACACGAGTCGCCTGTCGTCGCGGCCATAGATTTTGGCGCCAGGTCACGCCACCATGTTTCCATCGCCGGCAGCCGGCAGCGCCGAGGAGAGATGTGGCGATGATTTTTGCGCACGGACGTGGCTTGCCGCAGCACCAGCACGGAAACTGCTCCTCCCAGTCCCAAAAATCTATGTACGCCGAGAGGATGTGTAAGCTCCGGCGCCACCAACGATGTGGAGCGTAAGCTAAGGGTTTAGATTTTGAAAGACCTTCAAGACATATTTATGATTTTTTTAAAAAACAAGAGCTAAAAAAAAAAAAAATCGGGCTCGTCACGGCTCGTCGCACGACAAAACTAGCACTATACTGTAGGAGTAGGAGTAGTGCACTGTGGACTGGCGCTTTACGCGTGGCGCGAATATCTCGTGTGGCGCAGCTACACGCCAGCAAACAACCAAAGCTAGGCCTGGTTTAGATGTCATCCAAATTTCAATTTTTTTCGCTCTTTCTTCATCACATTAATTTTTAGTCGCTTGTATGGAGTATTAAATGTAGGTAAAAAAATAACTAATTACACAGTTTAGTTGGAAATCACGAGATGAATCTTTTGTTTGATTGTAAATTGTTGGACGAATCTTTTAACGATTGACAGATAATATTTCAAATAAATAAGACGAAAAAGTGATACTATTCTAACATCAATCTAATTTAAAATTTTTTACAAAGAGAACAAGGCCCTAGTTAGCGGTACCGGGCGAGCGGAGCACGGGCGGGTCGACACTTGTCACGCACTGCGACCCGATGACCTAGTCTGCGCTCCCAAGGTTCAGTGCATCGCACCGCATCGGCATCGGCATCGCATCGCGCAGAGGATAGCTGGGACAATGACCGCGACCGCGACCGCGACCGAACGAGCCGGGGGATACCCGGATAGGTTTCGGCGTGAGTTCATTGTACACTTGCGTGATCGCGTGTTCGGTGGTCTGAAAAACTGAGGCATGCACTCCAGGCAGTCAAGCACTGAACCCTCTCCGTCCAAGAGCAGGGTTCCATTCCACGGACCGGATGCAGAGCACGGATCAGCCGTCCAGGTCAAAGCAGAGTTCCCGGACACTCACACTCTGCAGGAGTAACCTTTGTTAACTCGCAGATTTCGTGCTTCTTGAACCGACGCGGCAGGTTAGAGAAGCGAACATAGCCTGAAAAAAATAAGTCATTTACTAAAACATTATTCATGGACCGATTTAATGTGATGGTCAATTTCCGTAACAAAAAACGATCAACGGAAAAAAAAAAAATTCAATAGTCAAAGATGACAAGATGAAAGCTAACGGGACCGGCGCCATGGCTCTTTGATCTCAAGCAAGCGATTAGATGAAAAAAAATTTAGGTAGAAATAGAACTTACTAAAATCAAGACTTAGAGTTGAAAGCTTATTAATGAATTAATTCAGATTTGATAATTATGGTATAGGGGTTGGTTTAATTAGTATGTGCTTTTAACAAAAGCTAGAAAATGTTGGTTTGGAAAGTTAGATAAGATCCACTCGCGATTTCTTACATTTTCGTGTAATTCCAAGTATTTTTTCATCTATATTTAGGTACATCTCATACACGTTGGTTAAGTCATAAAAGCAAGATGGGGACGACGCTTAAAGATTACGTAAAATTTTTTGCAAACTCAGGCCCTAAGTTCAGCAAAGTTGCGCGACGTGACGCGGATGAACAACCTCGCCAAGGCACGTAACTGGCGGCTGCCGAACCGAGAACACGAGTCGCCTGTCGTCGTCGGCCATCACTCATCGGCTCGTCGTCACGCCACGCCACCATGTTTCCATCGCCGGCAGCCGGCAGCACTGAGGGAGAGGTCCCGTCGTGTCGCTGGCTCGTGTCTGCGTGCCGGACAGTGGCTTGTGCAGCACCAGCACGGAAACTGCTCCTCCCAGTCCCATCGCAGGAAACGTACCGCTCGCGGAGGATGCGGGCGGCATCCGACACCACTCGACCTTTTTCTAGTGGAGCCGTAACGCCCAAACTTTTTGACATCCGTGAAATCTTGTGCCCTGCAGCTACAAGCCCGGAGACCGTGGCTTAATGCCGTATTTTTTTCAGTTAAAGAATAGTATTTTTTTATAATAAATTAATTAAAAATACTTGCTATGACTTATCACTCAAACTAACGGGGCTTCCGTGTCTGTCCGGTATGCACACGACTGAAGGATAGAAAAATCACAGGCGCGAGCGCAATCGTTTGGGCGCTGAAAATCTGCACAGAAAATTACTGCGGTTTTGTACCAGAAGTCCAGAACAGAGCAGGCCGGCAGCGGGCGCGCCGAGGCATGGGGAAGAGCGGTGCCCATGCGTGCAGATCGCGATGCACTGCAGTGCATGTACTCCTGCTAGGCTGCTACGGGCAAGTCCGCAAGTGACACAAGCGAGTGGCAGATCCGACAGGAGCAGTGTGCAGGGGGACCGCCTGGAGGGGAAGTGTGGCCATCACAGGAATCCCAGCATTCACAGGGAACAGCAGCGCGCCCACATGCCTCTGCGTAGCCCGCCTGCGGCCTGCGTATGTCTACTCCTGACTATGGGGTAGGGGGCAAATAGTTCTTCGTATGTCAAACGCTCTGTCCACATTCCACAAATGCTGTATATAGTGGATAGATTATGAGTTTGAGTACTCCTTTGTACTACTTTCCTAATAGGAAGTAGTTGTACTGAAACGATTTTTTCCCAAGTCCCAACATTTGTTGGACAAATTTTCGGTTGTTTTAAGCTACCATAATCCATTCATGTTTTATGGATAGTCCACAAAAATAAATTACGAGACTTGTTTTGTTGGTACATAAAGTTGTCTTGTTGGTACATAAACTTATGTCTAGAAAATTATGGAGTTTAGGTGATTCGAACTACTTAGGGCAAGGCAAACGCAGGCAGGCAGCTATCGGATGTTGGCTTCAGAAAAAAAAAACAGTGTACCAGCTAGGTATGGGCGAATTGAAACCAAGAACTCTTCAACCCACTGTAGTTTCATGGATCCCCATATAAGCTGATTTTTTCTACCCTGTGGTTTCACATTTCTGCACAAACCTCTATAGCTTGCAGAGGTACCTCCGACACCATTTGAGGCAACTACTTTACTACTTTTCTCATCCACTTGGAATATGGTTGCTCTGTGCTTAACATGGAGCGCTGGCAAAGCCCTTTATGGCTTGTTTGATTCTTTAATCTAAAGTTTAGTTTGCTAAAGTTAATGTCTAAACTTTAGACCACTTCAGCTCAATTATGTGGTCCAAATTTTTTTGAGGTTGGCCAAAGCTTTAGACAACATTTTAGATCTCTTCTTTTGAGCCTTAAGATAAACTAGTCTTCATCAATTTCCAAAACTAAACTCTAAACTTTGCATTTGAAAACACTTTGCTCTTTACCGGGCATGGGGGTTGAATTGTTGTGAGAGAGAAAACACATAGTCTCTCTCTCGGAAATAGTGTTATGGACTACGGGTTGATTCGGTCTTAGCGGAGGCATTTTTTAAAAAAAAAAGTGGTGATGGGGGTCATGGTGGAATTCGTTTTCCTTTTTTAAAGAAATAGCTTTTAAGATAATGAACTTTCAAAATTAATATCAATTACGCAAGGTGTCCAAAATTATAAAAACTAATTTTGTGATAAAGTGGTCTAAAGTTTAGTAGCTAAACTTTAGACCATAGATCAAACAATACCTTATTTTGAAGTTTTGCTTTTAGGTCTACCTTATTTTAAAGTTGGAGTAGTCTAAACAAAACCATAATATTGTTGGTTAGTCACTTTGTTCATCTCTAATGTTGTCAAGTAATTATGCTCTAGTTAAAAATGGGACGAAAGTACTACTAGCTAATTGGTATATATGGTACGTCTTGCTCTTATCTAATGAATACAAATTTGTACCCATTTGGATTGATGGAGATTTTGAGAATTTAATAATCTCATGATCTTAGAATCTCATATAAATAGGTCAAATTTTACGTAGATTCTAGAAATTTAGCTCATAGATAGATTTTGAAAATCGGATTTGAAAAATCTCAGTGCAATCGAAAACCACCTTATCAAGATCATAATCGGTGCGTGAACTGGCCATAGATCAGCTGGTCGGGTTCCATGTGGTGGAACCTGCCTACCCGAGTTCAAGTCCTCGACTTGACACGGGTGCTCGTATTTTTCTGGATTTATTTCAGGATTTAACGATGCTATGCTTTGAGTGATAGGTGACGTCTCCGAGGTCTAAGCGACATGAATCCAGAACTAAGGCGCCTATGGTGACCCTTGACATGAGAGTGAATTTCAAGATCAAGTAGGGGCGTGTGTGTTTTCCTTGAATGTGCTCATAGAGGTAGGGTTTGTATACTTATATTCATAGAAGTGAGTTTGCTCAACTCTTGTGAAAGTAGTGTGCTTGTGAATGGCTAGATAATAAACTAATCACGCTAATAAGAAACTACTATATAATTCTAAAAAAAAAAGATCATACTCGGTGCAGGTATTGCTACAGTATCGAGCCGCCTACTGCTATGTAGAAGTACGTGGGCATACGCACCAGGATTAACGTGCCCAATCATAGATCTAAAGTAGGAGCAGTGTTCGCCTAAACGACCGTTTAAATGGTCATTAAATGGTAAACGGTGGTAAACTGTTTTGTTTAGGGGTAAACGGAAATTAAACGGTTGACCGTTTAAACGGTTAAAAAACGAAAAAAACGCCCTAAACGGAACGGAGATAAACAACATTAAACGGGTTAAACAACTGTTTAAACGACTGTTTATGCGAACAAGAGGTAAATCTAGTTCAGTTTTGTATGGATAAATTTGTATACTTAAATTTATTATATTTATAAATATGTACACTTGATATGTTACATGCATAAATATCTATATTTGATTTTTTTTCACATGCATAAATATATATACATACGAAAATAATTGATTTTTACTCTGATAAATATGTATAAATACTGGAATACTTGATTTTTTACATGCACATATATAATTATATGTATTTTTTTTAAAAGTATAAAACCGTTTAGACTGTTTAACTTCGTTTAAACACCATGTAAACAGCCTAAACGCTAAACGAATGGCAACCGTGTAAAGACCGTTTACCGTTTAGGAAAACATTGAGTAGGAGTGGCAATCATATGCACCGGTGTATGAGAACTGCTCCTACAGTCCTAGGATGTGTTTGGTTGGTTGGATTTACATAGATGAGATGGGACCATCCATGGATTAGTAGTGTTTGGTTTGCTGGATCACTGGAATGAGGAAATCCCTGGATAGGGAATATACCACAAGATGCTGAATTTCTTGATTCGTAAAAATCTCGCGGACCTGCTTATCCATGTCTTCTGATCTATATCATTAGCAAATAAATTAAGGATTATTAGCATATATATTATTACTTAGTAATTATGATGGTAGGATTAGTTTTAATAAGTGCTAACACATTGATTAGTGCATGTTTTGTGTGCTAATTGGATATTAGTGGTGCTAATTAACATATTTTATTTTAAATTAGTGATTGTCATGACAAAATTAGTATTAGTGCATATTTATCTGTGTCTAATTGGTTGCTATTATTTTAAAATAATAGATATTAGTGAACTATTCTTATCCCATTTATTTTCTTCCATCGAACCAAACAGAAAATAGCTCATCCCATCCGTTCAACCAAATATGCGTCATAGATATTCTTATCCCAGTAACCAATGATCACAATATCCCATCAATTTCGTCCTAACCAAACGCACCTCTACTCGACATGAACCTTACGAGGTACACCAAGCAGGCAGGGAGCTTTATTTCAGGCTCGCCGGCCCCACGCGCGTGCACGAAGGGCACTACAAACCCAAGTCCGCACCGAAAAACCGCGCTGGATCGGCAAAGCAAACGAGGCGCGGTGCCCACTCTCCACGGCAACATCCCCCGGCAGCCGCTCACTAGCCATGCCGTGTCGCGGAAGGGCAGAACCACCCCCACCCGGCCACCCGGCCACAAACCCCACCACGAAGCCCCCGTCCCGGCCGGGGTTCGCGCGCGGGCGGGCCGGGGGGCCGGCAGCGAACGGGGCCGTGTGCCCGTGTCGGTCCGCGCTCGGCAACGAGGCGGCCCGCGCTGCCGCGCCGCGCGGCGGCAGGCGGACAGCGCTCCCGCGGTTGGGTCCCCTGGACACCCGACACCCTGTCGGCCCCTTGTTTATTCCTCCCTCCCCCGAGATCTCATCTGCCCCCACTACCGACGGCGCCGCCCGGATCCCCACGCACATCCCCGCATATACCCATCGTCATCTCATCAATCGATCGCGTTACGGGTAGCTGCTAGCTCATGGTCGAGCTCGAGCCTAGCAGGACTTTGCTGTGCCGTGCGTGCTCTCCCTCTCCGTGTGCCTTCCAGTCTGTCTCACACTACTAGCTGGATCGATCCATCGATCGAAGTGGGTGTGTCAGTGTCAGCTGCGCGGTGACCACGTATATGAGCGCACGCAGCGCGGAGCTGATCAAGGGAAAGTGATCGGAACCGGATGGAGCTGGAGCTCGGGCTCGCATTGCCGAACCCGCACCAGCCGCTGCCCGCCGGCGGGGAGCTCGTCGGCCTCCTCAGCGGCTCGGTGGGCGCGTGCGGGAAGAAGAGGGTGTTCGGCGACGCGTTCGGGGCCGCCAAGGCCACGCTTCTTCCGCTCTTCGTGCACGAGGATGGTGACGGCGGCGGCCGCGGCGCCCGCGACCATGATCCAAGCAACAAGTGAGTGTACCACGTGCATACACCCGAGATCTTGTCGTTTAGTAGTAGAAATATATACGTTTTCTTTGCGCGCGCGGGTCTTCTTATCATCGAAATCCGTGTCGTGTGTGTAACGCAGGAAGAAGAGGCTGGTGGGGTGGCCGCCGGTGAAGTGCGAGCGCAGGCGGAGCTGCGGCGGCGGGTACGTGAAGGTCAACATGGAAGGGGTGGCCATCGGGCGGAAGGTGGACGTGTCCCTCCACGGCTCGTACCAGGAACTCCTCCGCACACTCGAGCGCATGTTCCCCTCGGCTAACCAACAAGGTGCGTTCTTGTTCCCGCGGCGAGCTGGGCGGGCGGCTGGCGACCGGCGGTGCTGCGGATGCCTTTCTTTAACCATCGGCGGCCGCCGTCGATCTGGTTCCGACACGTGCCCTCGCTGTAGCTTCCCATTCGGTCGCAGCTAATATACTTGGTCGCATTCCTGTAACCACTGGCAGGTGCAGGTGCGGATGCAGATCATGCAGAAGAAGAGGAGGAGGTGGCCTCGCACGAGCGCCGCCGTTGCCATCCTTACGTGGTCACCTACGAGGACGGCGAAGGGGACTGGTTGCTCGTCGGAGATGATGTGCCGTGGGAGTAAGTATCAGTCACTACAACTGTTTGTATCGATGGTGTGACGGCAACAATCCAATCCAATTATGCAGCGCGCAAACTTAAAACGACGTTCATTTTGCTGCTTGCAGGGTCTTTGTGAAGTCAGTGAAGCGGCTCAAGATACTTGCGTAGCCGACGGCGTCCGCAGGCGCAGCAGCGACGTGTAGTCTCACTACTTACTACTAGTAGTATAGTACTCCTGGGCGTCATCTTCGTATGGCTTGCTCACTCAATAATTCTACGTGAACGTCTGTCCTGTGTGTGCACGACTGCACGTAGTACTCTCCTAAGCTTTGTCGGTGGTTTCTTCGACTTTCAGAGCATGACGAAAGCACTGGTTAGCTGCTGTCGTCACATTTGGTTCATCTTCGTGTCAAGTTACGGTTTCGCTGGCGTCAGTCGTCCAAGTCGAGTTAGTCACTTGTCAGTCGTCGTCTCTGCGGTCGTTTAGGTCTAAGCATACTACTATGTCAAGTTACTTTTGATTTCCATCGCATGGGTAAATTCATATACGTGTGATGACTAATACTGTATTTGACTTTTCCCTTTGTAAGATACGCCATCGACTGCTCATAGTAATTAATTTTAAGAGGCCTAACTGTTATAAACAAATTCAAGGATACACGAGCTGTTTGGTTCTACAGCAGGTAACGCAAACGAAAATAATTTAAGCCTGCAAACGTTACCGCCGCAAATACAAGTGAACTAATTTTGATTACATTTGCGTTGCTGTGCACGTTACCAAACAGCACCTTAGAGCAATGGCTAACTTGTTACTACGTAATATTTATTCATTCAATTGCTTTTTTATCGCAATATTGTTTTTGTTTTGGCCTTTAAAGTGAGTGTTTTATTAACTAGCCGGAGATATTGTTACAATTGACATGGATGAGACAAATAACGCAGCAGGCACCTGTGGTAGATCTAATATTGCAAAGGATAATTGGCCAAAAATCCTTAAAAGGGTTTCAGAGTACTCCCTCCATCTCATATTATTTGTCGTTTTAGCTCTGGACATGAGGAGTGACAGCATCTCCACATATCCATCATTTCCCACGCCAATGAGAAAAAATTGTAGTTTGAGCGATTTAAGAGCTCCAACAGATCGCCATTCTAGCCCCTCAATGACAAGTTTTTTCTCAACCGCTCAAAATCTATCCTCCGCACCATCAAAGATGAGGGACCCCCCCCCCCACCCACCCACACACACCCCAATACCTGAGTTTTTTGGCGTGAGCTCAACTAGCGGCGCCAAGGACGGGGATGGGGGCACTGGTGGCAAGATGCTGGCCATGGGTGCCATTAGTGGGGATGGGGAAGAAGCACCCGCAATCAAGATGCTCTGGCCACCTTGTTGTAGCATCTCGTGCCGCCTTGCCACAGCTCCTGGTGCCCCCACTCATGTCCTACGAAGGAGCGGGATGGGAAGAGGAGCGACGGAGGATGACTCACGGGAAAAGCAGATGCGTCGCTCAGAGCCAGGGAGAGAAAGAGAAAGAAACAGGTGGGTAGGAAAAACAATAAAAAAAGAGAGTTATATTGATCGGTAAATGGACCCCACATGTCAGAGGAGACATTGGGGGTTGAGATTTTCTCATTCCGTCGGAGATGAGGCCTTTCGAAACCCTCAAAAAACGGATTGTAGCTCCCCCCAATAATTAGTTTTGGGGTTGAGTTTTCCCTATTGGTAGATATGCTTTGAGGGCACTCCCAATGTCGGGTTCATAAACCCGGGGTCCCTCATGGACCTGCTTCCCAGCAAAAGCTCGGCCCAGCGGGCGTCCCCGGTCGGTTGGTCCCAAACACCAAACGACAGGGCAGAAGGGCGATCCAATCTTCGATCGGAAGGCCTGGCCAAGGAGGAACGATGCCCGCTTTCGACTCCGGCTCGCCTTTCCGACCGGAAGGCCTCGCTTCCGACTCCGACCCGCCTCTCCGACCGAAAGGCCTAACTCCGACCCACGTCTCCGACCGGGGATGCACCGAACCTCTGTTTACAGCTCTTCTCCGACCGGCGCAATGAGCCGGCCTGGGACCAACCAACCGGGGACGCCCGCTCGGTGAGGACCTAGGAAATGGACGGAGCAACTAAGGCAGGGCGCTCAAGTCAAACCACAAAACTAAGGACCGTACCTAGTACACCCTGCAGGACAGTACGGACGGGACATGTCGGAAGGGTGCCCTGCAACCCTCCGGGCATATCATAACCCAAGCAGTGTTGTGGGCGCCGACGTTTTACCCTACAGTGTTATGGGCGCCATCAATTCCCATACCAGGCGAACACGGTTAAACCCCCCACATACCTCTGGGCATCAACAGTGTTGTGGGTACCGTCATTTGCCATACATGGTGAATGCGGTAAAACCTCCCACATGTGTCTGGCATAAACAGCGTTGTGGGCGCCTACAATCATCTTGTACCCGACGGCGTGGGCAACAAGACTTAGCAGACGTACTCTCTCTCTCTCTCTCTCGCTTGTAAGGCCATCCCCTTCATCTATAAAAGGGGATGCGCTCTCTCCCAATACAGACACACACGACGATCGATCGATGACACTCCAACAACTCTCGAACAATTCGAACAACCAACGATCGATTCACTCTCTGCTAGCTTTAGACACTCTAAAGCAACACAGAGCACACGCTCGAATACTTAGCGCACGTAGGAGCTCCTGTCATTCTCGGTCCTTCGGTCCAGAGCCCGACCGGACCTCTTGCACCCTCAATATACACTAGTACAGAAACAAGCGATACTCCCGGTTGGGAAACCCCTTCAGTCCCGGTTTCCCAACCGGGAGCACGAATCCGGGACTAAAGGGCCCCTCCTTTAGTCCCGATTTCTCGTCTGGGACTAAAGGTCGGTTGGTAATACCAACCAGGGCTAAAGAGGCCTCAAGTCCGGCTAGCTGGAGCATGCTCATTACCACCGCCACCGCAATGCTCGCTGGCTACCACCGCCGCTTTCATCCAAGAAAGAATTCATACATCACACATCACAGACAGATGAGGGATACAAACGAGATCTCAGATTCAACACATCACAAATCAAATCATCCACAAATCGATTCGTACATCACAAAGGAGAAGGGTTCAACACATCACAGATTAACTCAACCATAAATTGATTCATACAACATTAAGAGAAGGAAGGTCAGGAGGGAGAGAGAGTGGAGCCGGATGCCGCCGGGTAGGGCGAGCTTGGTCTCACGCCGGAGGCCGCCCCTCGCCGCTCCAACGCCAGATCTAAGGTTGTGCGTCCAGTCGCCGCCCCCATGAAAGATATGAGGAGACAGAGTGTGAGAGAGGAGAAAGAGCATCACGAAGGGAAGATTGCTAAGGAGAGAAAGAGTGAGAGCACCGTGAGCCGTGAGGACGAAGAGGCCGCCGGCACTCGCGCTGGTCACCGAGGTGGATCTACGAGAGCTGACAACAGTCGCCTGCCCTAGTACGCGCTAGTCACTGGTCGCCCAAGCCACGCGGCCGCACTCGCGCCAGTCACCGGGGTGGATCAGCGCGAGCCAAGTGCGGTCGCCCACCTGGCCGTGCTTGCACCGCAGTAGCCTCGTGCCTGCGTGAGAGAGAGAGAGAGAGAGCGGAGAAGTCTGGGAAGAAGTTGATCTGCGGAGAGAGACATGAGAGAGCGATCAGAGAGAGGGGGCACCGGGATTGAGAGTACTCGGACTTAACTGATTTGGAGCATCGGACTTGAGGTGTGACACCAACCGGCCAGGACTAAATGTCCCTTTCTAGTCCCGGACGGAGCCTCCAGCTGGGAGTAGACTTTTACTCCTAGAGGGACCAACCGGGAGTAAAAGTTAACCTTTAGTAAAAGTTAACCTTTAGTCCCGGTATTGACATCCACCTTGAAAAGCTAGTAGCTGCTAGTGCTAGAAAGTAGCAGCCCGTAATAACAATCTATATTTATTCATTATACTTTGTTTCATTTGCTTTCTTTTGTCTGTTTATTAAATTCAACACCACCATGTTATGTCAAAAATAGTCTTCCAGAAATGAGAAAGGGAGACAAAAAAGAGTAATAAGAAATAAGTAAATGAATTAATGAGTCAGAGAGTATCCATTATAAATCTTTTAAGAGTCATACAATCTAAGAAATCTATATGAAACAATTTTTTTTTCCAACCCAGTTAAGATAGAATAGCTCCTCAAGAGGAGATCCTTAAAACCCACTCTTACAGAAGTAAATGAATTAATGAGTCAGAGAGTATCCATTATAAATTTAGTACTATTGATATGATTTTTATATTAAGGGGGTCTGAGTTTGAGTTTGGCTCTAGGCCTCAACAATCCTAGAACCGACACTGCCTCTGGTGTGGCCGCGACCGCCGCCTCTGGCCTGGACGGGCTAGCTGAGGGCATGGCCGCGCTGGCAATGGAGGGCATGGCCGCGCCGGCAGCAGAAAGCGTGGACGCGGCAGCAGAAGGTCAAGCAAAAGGTCTGTATGAGGCGGCAGAAGGCATGTCCACTGCTCTAGCCCTAGCGAGATCGCTGCTTCCAACTGCTCCTCTTCCGGTAGTAGAGTGCAACCTTCCTGTTCTTGAAGTGCAAAAGTATATATGCTTTCTGTTTGTTTTTTACCACGATAGTAGTACATATTAGTTAAAGTTGATTTCACTTGTTTAGGTCCCAAGTAGATCATGTGGAAAATATGGAAATAGTTGATTGGGATACGATATAAATAGTGGAGACACATGATGACGAAGGTCGTATTGCACTTATGAGTGAGTCGCAGATTTATGAGCTTTTAGGCTTGACAGAGGAGGGCACAACAAATATACCTGCACAAGGCTTTCATTACCAAATGGATGAAGATGGGAATGATAATGAGATTGGACAAGATATTGATGGTGCTGCCATTCCTACTATTGATGTCGTACTAGGTGAGATGGTCATTTCATATGATAAGAACAACCCATCCATGGAGGTAGGAACATTGTACCCAACAATGGAGGAGTTCAAGCTAGCAGTGCGGTAATTTGCTATCAATAAGGAGTTCGAATTAGGAGTAGAGAAGTCATGTGTACTTAATATTGTGTTATATGCCCGGAGTTTTACTCTAATTTTCTGGAATTTTTTACTGTATTTTTATGAATTTTAATAATGTGTAATATACCCCGGTGGCGGCGGCAAGCGTGCCAGCCAGCCTTATGATTTATTTGATATGACTTGAATCTTGTTTGGAACATTATTATGATGTGAGATGAATTCATGTGTACTTAATACTGTGTTATATGCCCAGAATTTTACTCTATTTTTTTGGGTATTTTTACTGTATTTTTGTGAATTTAAATAATATGTGACATACCCCGGCGGCGGCGGCAAGCCTGCCAGCCTTATGATTTATTTGATATGACTTGAATCTTGTTTGGAACATTATTATGATGTGAGATGAATTCATGTGTACTTAATATTGTGTTATATGCCCAGAATTTTACTCTAATTTTCTAGATATTTTTACTGTATTTTTGTGAATTTAAATAATATGTGACATACCTATGGCGGCAAGAAAGCGTACCAACCATTACCCAGACGGCGGCATGGCGACAAGCAAGCCACCAACCAAAGCCAAAGCTGGAGGCGGGCGGCGGCGGCAGGCGACCAGGCACGACGACCCTCTCGTCCACTCTTACGTGAATATGATCAAGGGCAACACGGTCCTCCCATGGCAAAATATATGTATTTGAAATGAGAAAAGTGATTAAAATGACCAAATGTCATGTAAAACAAAGTGCCAACGTTTTAAATGTCGAATTTTAGTGAAGTCGACTTTTATTTGGCAAAGTGTTCATAATGGACTAAAAGCCAATTGTTTCGCGTAATTTTCCATATAATAGCAATTAGTTTTTTTTCTACATTTAATGAAAGCTACCAGTCATAAAACATGAGATAGTGCGATATTTATTTTGTAGAATTTTTTAGTTCTAAATGTTGCCAACAACGTAAAGTGTAAAGTAAAGAGGCGGAATTTTATGATTTATTTGATATGACTTGGGCTTGTTTGGAACATTATTATGATGTGAGATGAATTCATGTGTCGATAATATTGTATTATATGTCTAGAAATTTTACTCTAATTTTTTTCAGGTATTTTTACTGTATTTTTGTGAAAAATAAAAAAAGGATTGGCATACCTAGAGGTAAATTTTTTTTGCTGCGCATAGCAGAGGTAAAAACCTAGTGTCACTGTTCACTTGCATCGCAAACTGGAGACAAACATTCACATGGGCCTAGACGCCTTTTTCATTGAATTGATTCGTTTGCTTCGGCTCCATGCGAGCTGAAGCAGCACATATCTACCGTGTTAAAGATACAATAGAGAGTTTCATCTACCAACCAACTGATCTGATCATCTGATCCCGAAAGCATAACCGGATGGACGTGTGGTGGGCAATATAGCGCGTGTTTAGTTTGAAGCCAAAACCCTAAAAAGTTATCATGTGTTTACAAGACATGTGCCAACAACGTGGCGTCGAGGACGGACGAATGGTATGCACGAGGGGCTTTATCATACCTTGGGCGTTAATAGAGATAGATAGAAATTTTCAATGTAAAAAAAATAAAAAAAGGATTGGCATACCTAGAGGTAAAATTTTTTTGCTGCGCATAGCAGAGGTAAAAACCTAGATCCGTCACTGCGTGGCGTGGTCAAATGTTCACTGTTCACTTGCATCGCAAACTGGAGACAAACATTCACATGGGCCTAGACGCCTTTTTCATTGAATTGATTCGTTTGCTTCGGCTCCATGCGAGCTGAAGCAGCACATATCTACCGTGTTAAAGATACAATAGAGAGTTTCATCTACCAACCAACTGATCTGATCATCTGATCCCGAAAGCATAACCGGATGGACGTGTGGTGGGCAATATACTTTGACAAAACGCGCCAGAGAAATCTTGTGTTGCGAGACATCCCATGGCGATGCGATGCCGTGGACCAGGCGCCGTACTCCCGGTCGTCGTCCACTCGTCCGCAGAGCCGACACGAATCTTCGCCTGCAGTTCCAGCCTCCAGGTCCAGGTCCAGCACCAGGGCCCGGGGCGGCGGGCGGCTCTCGAGCGCCGTAATCAATTGCCGACACGCGCATCATTGGCCAGCTGACGATGAGGACGAGCACCACCGGACAGCGGTGGCGCCTCCCCGGTCCACGCCATCGCCACGGCCGAACGAACCAACGCGGCAGACGGGCCGGTCCACCCTGCCCGCCATCACCATCACATATCCACCGGCACGGCACCTCACGGCCACCGCCTATCATTTTCGGCGGGACAGACAGGTACGCCTCGCACGGTAAGTCCGTGTCCGTCCACCGCGCCGGCCAGATCGCCAATCCCCGCGCGGCACCGCAACGTGTGCCCGTCGCCGTCAGGTAGCAAACGCCAGCACCACGGCCGCCGTCGCCCCGACGGCCTCCTCACTCCTCAGCCTTTGCCGCCTGCCGCCTGCCGCCAGCACCCAGCAGGCGACACGAGGAGACCCCCACTTCCGAGGGACCGAGGCGTGCTAAAAGATGGTAAAGCCAGTTCGCGACGAAACCCGATGCTGCTGCTTCTTTCAGCCAAACAGACATGGCCCGGTTTGGCACAAGGAGCACGCAAGATTCACTGGAGACCATCAAATTGGCCTCATTTGGAACGGTGGAATTATTTTTCAAATTTAAGAACAAACTATTCATATTTGAAAATTTCCATGAAACTCCAACGTTTCAAACAGAGCCCACAGCCCAGAGATTGATCACAACACCACTTGCCTTCGAAATTGAAATCGGAATGATCAATCACAAACAAGGAAAAGATTTTTTTGAGCGAGATTGACAGGGGCCTTTCATTGAAGTGGAACGAAGAAACAAGGAAAAGATTGATGAAGCTGTTGCCCATCTTGCTTGCCGAGTATCTTTTTTCTTTACACACGTCTTTATGTGAAGGGGAGAGGTACATAGCCGTCTTGCATAGCTACATGCCCGCACACACTGACACGCACGCACGCACCCGTCTGTCTCCTGCTACTGTGTGCTAGAGCCGTCGCCGTCGCCGTCCGTCGACGTCGCCTCCGGGCAAACGGCACATCTCGCACGCTAGGCTCCTCCTACTACTTACTACGGCTTCCGGCCCTGACGTCGACGTCGCGGCTCCATTATTGGCCACCTCCGAGCTCATCCGCATTCCACCGAACACCTTGCGCTGCGTCCCTGGCGCCATCTTGTTGCCTGCTTTACTTGCTACTGCTGTCTAGCTAGCTAGCTACCCCTCAGGTGAGTAGTTTTGCCTAAGGACTAGGGGACGGTAGATGGAGGAGGAGGAAGAAGAAGAACAACGACGAAATCAGCGGGCTTCACTCGTCGTCTGAGGTGTCCGGGGTGGGCTCCCGGTTGAGGTCGGGGTTCTTGGGGCGGCGGCGAAGGGACGACAGCGGCTGTGGAGAGGCGCCGCCTCCGCCAGCGAGGCCGCCGACGCCGCAGTGGAGCGCGTCGACGCGGGCGCCGACCTCGGCCGCCTTCTTGCGGATGGCGGCGGCCGTGAGCCCCGCCCCGGCGCCGTCCTTGTGCCCCTCGGGGTTGTCGGCCACCGCCGCGCCGTCGAGTTGGTCGGGGAAGTTGAGCCGCGCGGAGCGGCCGCGGAGGCAGAACACGGCCGTGTCGTAGGCGCGCGCGGCGGCGACGGCGGTGGAGTAGGACCCGAGCCAGATCCGCGACCGCTTGTTCGGCTCGCGGATCTCCGCCACCCACTTGCCCCACTTGCGCATCCGAACGCCGCGGTACTGCCTCCCTCCTCCGCCGCCGCCGCCGCGGCCGTGCCCTGCCGCTGCCGCGACCGCTCCACCGGCGCCAAGCACCGTCGCGGGCGGCGCCGAAGCCGGGGCGGCCGGCGCGGGCTGGGGCGGCGGGCAGAAGGCAGTGGCGTCCCTCTCCATCCCCCCGGTTCGGCAGCAGCAGTTTGCCGCGGCGGCGGAGGTGGTGGGGGTCGTGGGGCGCTGCCGCTCGCTGCTACTGGTCTGCGTCTCTCTCTCCCCCTCCTCTGACCCTCCCCCCTCTCTCTCTTTCTCTTGCGCCTATGAGCGGTGGGGTCTATAAATAGTTGGGGATTAGGCGAACGGCCCAGGTGGGGATTAGCGTGGGGGCGTGAGTTGGTGGGAGGGCGATTAGGGCGTGGCGGGATTTTTCGCGGGCGCGAGTCGGTGCGCGCGCGCGCGGCTGTGTGTGTGGGTGTGGCGACAGGGACGGCCGGCGCTCGCGACCTGTGCGAGTGTGACGGTGACTATGAGCTTATCGCCAGGGAGTTTTAAGTAGAGTAAACTAGTCGCTCGTTAGGTTTTGGTGTGATGGGTGCGGTCATTAGTGCGGTCGAAATAATTGATGGTCGGTGCGCACTGGGAACGGATGCGCTCTCTCTCTCTCTCTCAAAAGCTCTGCAGGATACTGTCACTTCTGATTTCTGCCCCTACTTGCGGTATGTACTCCTACGTATGGTATGGAACGTACTAACGGTTGTGCGTCCACCGTGATGTAACATGGCACGCTCAGTTCTGTCTGAACGCCGCAAAAGCAAATACACGTACAGCGACGAACGATGGCAACGCAAGTAGGCGGCGCGCGTTGCCAGCTTACGTTACGTGCACCGCATCTGGCTGCGGCGGCGGCCGTAACAGGTCCTGTGCTGGCTAATCAAGAGAGCCGTCACAGTTAAGCAACGCGATCATATGCCCCAGCCCCCAGCCGCCGCGACCGTCTACGCGACGCGAGAGACGAGACCGAGCCGAGAGGCGTGCGCCGCCGCCGACGGGGGCCGAACGGCCCGCCCGCGCCCGTGTGAGCAGCGCCGCGTGTCGCGCCGCCAGGAGGGCAGCGAACGGACGGACGGACTAGCATCGGGATGGGCCGGCCGCGAAGCCGATACGGTGCGCGGCGACCGACGAAGGACGGGACAGCTAGCGCCCGCCGACACGCGCGGGAGAGCGGCGGCCACGTGGCGGGCGCCGCGGCAGGCGACGCGGACAGCATGTGCCCCGCCCCGGCCGGATACGGGAAGAAGCACGGTGCGACCGCGAGCGGAGTGGGAGAAGCCGTGGGGAACGGACGGTGACGGGCCGACGGGCGTGTCGTGGGGCGTCGTCCCGTGTGTCCATGTCGCGTAGCGCGGGGCCCGCCGCCCCACGGCGCGACAAGGCGGGGGCGACCGCGACGCCGTTGTTATCCGCTTGGTTCGGTTCGGTGCCGCGGGCCGGGATGCCGATGCCCCCCATGCCGCCCGCGCGCGGGCCCTGCGCTGCCTGCCGCCGCCGTGCTGGCCCTTCGATTTCTCTTCCTCCTCGTTCGTCAACGTGGGATGGGGCGGCGGACGGTTTGGGGTTGTCTGGTTCTGTGACGTGCGAGTGCTCCGTATCCTTGAGCGGCTGGAGTTGGCCGGTGGCCGCCCGGGTCACCGACTCACCGCTCCCTTGATGCGTTTGGCCGTTTGGGCGCAGGCAGCCGCGCAGGTGATGATGCACCAGTGCAGTGCGATTTCAGATCTCTGCTCGGGAAATGCTGCGAGCAGAACGGAGTGGATGCATCGAGCGACTGCGGTGTCAGTGTCCTGTCACGCTGGGCCACTGAAGGCGATCCACTGATTTGGCCGTACTCCTACCGTTATGCTGGAGTACAGTACACTAGGATTTTTGCGTCGGTGGACGGAGCTTCCTGACAGTTCCTTCACAGAGACAGGTGGTTCGATGGCAGCGTGGATAGCGAGCTACGGAACCACGTTCGCGGATCGCGACGCGACTGCCGTCCTGTAGTACAGCCTAGCAGGTGATTTTCAGTCATGTTTTCGGCTTTTCGCAGGGTCAGGGAGTCTGGCTGGTGGGACAGCCGGACAGGTCGCCGAAGCCTTCCCGTACAGAGGAATGAATTTCCAGTCCAAACCAGCCCGTCAACAATATTTTTCTCTCGCAATAAACCAGCATCAACCGATTCAAACCAACCCAGAAATCAATCAGCGAACGGGCGAATAGCTGCAGCGAACCAGAAGATGCGCCAACGGAAGCAGGACAGAAAAGATAACTGTGAGGATAACATTTCTCATTTCGTATGGATGTTCTGCCAAAGGCGAAAAGATAGAAAAGATCGATTCTCAGCGGAAAGGATCTACAGCCAGCCACAGGCATTTCTTATAATGGTTCTCCATCACATGTTATTTCATGGGCTTGTTCAGCAGAAGCGATAAGCAAAAGGTAATACTTCCCTCCGTTTGTGTTTATTTGTCAACAACTTTTTACTATAGTAGATTTTACCATCTATTTTTTCCTCTAAAAAAATCTTAGATACTTCAATGTATATAACACTAATAAAGTATGTTCAATAAAAAATTATATATGTGAAAACTTGATGTATCTAAAAATCTTTTGCAGAAAAAAACGTATGATCAAAATTGCTATAGTAAAAATTCAGTGACAAGTAAACGAAAACGGAGGTAAGTATTTCATTCAAAAAAAAGAGTAAAGTACACTTTCCAACCTCCAACTTACACTGAGTTCGATTTTCAACCTCCAACTATGAAACCGGGTAACAAACACCATTCAACTATCAAAATCGGACAGATTTGGTCTTCGGCTGATTTCAAAAGCGGTTTTCTATTTTCGGGAGGCGCCGAAATTTTATATTATTTTTTTGAGCCTCTTAACGTCCTCAAATGAAAAAACTCAAAACTACAAAGTTGTAGATCTCATTGAGAGCTACAACTTTGTATAAAAAGTATCTTCATTTGACTCCATACAAAAAATATATTATTTTTCTAATGCAGCAAGAGCTATTATGAAATTTTATATTATTTTTTGAGCATTAACATCCTCAAATTAAAAAACTTAAAACTAGAAAGTTGTATATATCATCGAGATCTACAATTTTTATATAAAAATCATCTTCATACGACGTCGTATTGAAGAGTTATATTTTTCGAAAGTTGTTTTGTCCCGTGAGAAGACTCAACTTGTTTCGAAAAATATAACTTTTCAATATGACGTCGGCTGAAGATGATTTTTATATAAAAATTGTAGATCTCAATGATATCTACAACTTTCTAGTTTTAAGTTTTTTTAATTTGAGGACGTTAAGTTGCTCAAAAAATAATATAAAATTTCAGCATCATAATAGCGTTTGCCGTATTAGAAAAATAATATATTTTTTGTATGGAGTCAAATGAAAATACTTTTTATACCAAAGTTGTAGCTCCCAATGAGATCTACAACTTTATAGTTTTGAATTTTTTCATTTGAGGACGTTAAGAGGCTCAAAAAAAATAATATAAAATTTCGGCGCCTCCCGAAAATAGAAAACCGCTTTTGAAACCAGCCGAGGACCAAATTTGTTCGGTTTTGATAGTTGGAGGGTGTTTGTTACCCGGTTTCATAGTTGAAGGTTGAAAATAGAACTTCGGTGCACGTTAGAGGTTGGAAAGTATACTTTACCAAAAAAAAAAAAAAAGAGTAAGCAAAAGGCAATAACCCCTTGCGGCAGACGAAAGATGCCCAACCTGCCTACCCATCGAACTGAACTTAACCAAAGTGTTCTTCATGATCGAACTGAACACCCACCGGCACCCAGTCAAACTGGTGTTTAATCCTTCAAGTGAACGGCAGGATAAACTTATGTCTCGTAAGTTCGAGACCGAGTGACTTGTTGATCTCCCGATGCTCAGTCCCCATCCCTGTATCAAGATGTTATCCAAAACTTGCACCTGAAATGCAGTAACTGCAAAATATAGAGTCTTCCAAAAATGGTTAAGACGTGCAAAACTGCAGATCTGAAGAAGGGCATACAACAGGGGCACCATATTTTTTGTTAATTGTCCCCATATGTTAACACAGAAGAGAAGGAACTGTCTCAATTAGCTCATAACTAACTAGCCTATGTTCTCAAACTAAAATTAAATTAGTACTTCTGGCTGAGGAACTCGCCCAGTCGCCCCAAAACTGGTGTTTGATATGGATGTAAATCAAATGAGAAATAAAACTGTCTCGTCTGCATAGTTTCCATTCTAACACTGCTCTAATGAACCACAACCGCGGATTCTCGAAATCACATGATCATTTCCTATAACAAAACAAAGAAAGAGTGTTCAACTATCAAAAAGTTTAGTGGTGAGAAATGAACTTATATACAGATAAATCAATAGTTGGATACCCCAGACTTCCATACCCTTTTGGCCAGAAGGTGAGCATGCTTCCTAGCAATCTATTAGGGCAGAGCATGGGCTTCGATTGTCAAAAATATAAGTGCCAGGAAGATAAGATTGTTTCTAGAATTGCTTGGAGAAATAGAGAGCACAGAGCAGGAATGATGCCGGCCTGACAATCGTGATGGTCAGCATCTACAAAATTCGGGCATGTGAAACCTTTACCAGTAAAAGTTTCAAGAAACAATGGCTGAATTATTTGATGAAATAGGAGATCCTAGAAAAGAGGACCTCTAACCTTAAGCAGAATAGCAGTGAGCAAAGCATGAAACCATTCATGCCTCAGTATGAAAAGTTAGTTCAGGAGATGTGCAGGAAGCCAGGAAGACAATACAAGCATGTGAATTGTGGTGGTGGTTGCTTGGTTGTTGGTGCATTTCATTCTGGAATCTGGATCCTGTGGGAAATGTGCTGAAAAACAAATGAAGCTTGACTTAAAACTCGATACAAGTTCTTTCCAATTCTCTGGAGGTAGCACTAAAGTGAACAAATGTAATCTTCTTCGATGCGCAAGAAAAACTAAAAAGGCGAATTAACTCAACTCAGTTACCAAACATTCATATCACATAGAGAGTGAACTACTCATGCAAACTGATCAAATATTCATGATCCAGTTACTTTTTAAGGGAAGACAATCTTGTGGCTAATTCTACAATAGTTTGCTAATTTCTGCATGATCAACTGGTCAAGTCACATGTACCCAAAAAACCAAAAAAAAGAAGTATCCATACAAATGTTTACCGCTTACCTGTTAACACACATGTGAACCTCACAAGTAACCATCCTCTTCCTCATCATCACTACTCCAAAACATGCTATCAAATATGCCATCTGTAATGTCCTCATCAGCAAACGCAGATATTGTCGTAGCCCCGAGCAAACTGGTTCTCATTCCAACAATATTGTCAACAACATCATCAAAGTCACTTGCATCCCAATCCCCTATGAACTGCTCACCCCGCTCATCTTCCTGATCTTCTCGGTACTCTGCAAATGTGCATCTCCTCAGCATCTCCTCATCAACCTCCCCATTCTCGACTCGGTCCCATGGCAACCAAATGTCAGCAACCTTGCCAAGAGCACGGCAACCGTCGCCCACCACGACCGTCCTCAGGTCGGCACCGCGAGCATTCCGCACAGTATCGGTGAAATCCGAGTCGTCAGAGACGAGCACCACCCAATCGACACCACAGGCGACGGAGTGCTTCACCTGACGCTTGAGCGCGTGGTCCGCGGCCTGCGGCTTGTCGGAGACGGTGCGGACGTGGACGCCCGCGCGTCGGAGCTCGGAGGCGAGCCCATATCCTACCTTGGGGGTGAAAAGCTCCCGCGCGGCGTCCTCGTACTTGGTGTTGCCGGAGATGAACCGCTCGCGGAACTTCTGCCGCTTCTTGCCCTTGAGGGAGCGGAGGCGGGAGAGCTTCTTGTTGCGCTCGCGCTCGTGAAGCTGGCGGAAGTGGCGGGTGAGATCGGGGCGGGTGGGGAAACGGCGGCCGCAGACGGCGCAGGAGTAGGGCACGGAAGGGGCGACGACCCCCGTGCGCTCGGCGCGGTCGAGGGCGCTGCGGTCGCGGCGCTCGGCGGCGACCCAGCCAGGGAGGTGGGAGAAGGCGTGGCGGTTGGCGAAGGCGGAGACCGAGACGACGCGGCCGAGGAGGGAGGCAGCGCCGATGAGGGCGGTGGCGGCCGGGAACGGCGGCCCGCGCGGGGGCTTGTTGTCGAGGTCCCACAGGACCACCACAGTTGGGGACCGCGCCGTCCAAACGCCGTCCCGCCCGCGGACCATCTCGACGTCCGCCGATGCGGACGGGTTCTCAGCTTCGGCCCCTGACGCCGTCGCTGAGGCGCGCCGAGTGCGGAGGGAGAGGTGAGGGTGGGAGTGGTGGGTGCGATGGACCCGGAAGGAATGGAAAGGGGCAGTGTTGGGCGGGAGGTGGAGGAAGGAGAGGGCAAGGGGCATGGCGGCGGTGGCGCTGGGCGGGAAGAGCCGCGCGTGGGGAGGCAGTGCTCGGCGAGTGTGCTGATTGTGGCCTTGTGGGAATGAAGATTGAGAAAGAAGAAGACGGACGCTTGCATTGGAGAGAACATGATAATCTTTTTGTTTCCCTTTTTCTTTTCAGCGAGAAGTATGTTTTTGCAGGCTAAAAAAAAGTATGTTTTTGCGCGAGATACTGCGTTTCCATCTTCTTCAATCTTCGTAAAGAAAACAAGTGGAAATTAGTAAATAGGGGTAGTATATGCATATAGACTTATTGGTAAAGAAAACAAGGGGGAATTAGGAAATAGTTATAGTTATAAACTTATGAAAACGAATTTTATAGAGGGTGTTTGGCTACCATAGCAGTTGGTTTTTTATGACAGTTGCCATGTACGAGGCCAAATATTGAGTGCATAATGTGGTCTAATTCGGTCTAAAAAATGTGGTCCAATTGGTGGTCAGAGCCCATTAACCTTTATTAGTCCCTAGGCCTGTTAGCCTTGATTATTTCATAATTAGTTTATGTTTAGTCTATTATCATAGGATGGACTAATGTTTAGCCTTAGGATCCAAATACTACCTTAAATAACATGTTTTTTTCTAAGAGCAACTTAGCGCAAAACTCAGGTTATAATCTAAATTTATTACCCACGCTCAGTTATTTTCTAAATGGGTTGACAAATCAGACTCGATAGTGTTAAAGAAATAATCAGTAAGTAGCATTAGGGCTCAATAAAATCATATGCTCTTTTGGGCCATAAAAAAGGCCCACTAGCCCATATTAAGTCATATATATTTTCAACCTTTGTTGCAAATCCTAATGTTGTCTACTTTTCCCACTCCCTCTAGGCGCCGCAAATGGCTAGCACGGGGCACCTGCACTTGCGTAGCATAGAGAGCAGCGCACTAGCAACAAAATGGTTAGAGAGCATTAGGAGATGCAAGCATGGCGCCGGGCACATCATCATCAAGGAAAGACTCGTCCTTCTAAAACAAGTTCTTTGTTGTTTCTCGATCCAACCCCTGAGTCTCTTGCTAGCTAACAGTTGACCATTGCATTTGTGTGTGATTGAATGTCGAATCCTCAGTGCATCATCACAAAGCACTAGATCGGAGTTTTTTTATTGATGCCTTATGTGTAGACATTTCAAGTTGAATTTGGTCTTGGTGTTTGTTGATTCCTTTTTTTCTCTATCCCACAAACTCTGTGCAAGCCCTAGTGTGTCAAGCTCACTTATTAGACGCGTGAGGAGGGAAGTGATGGCCCACATGTTTGGGGTGGGTGTATCCCCTCGTCCACGATTTAATGGTTATAGTGCCATCTTCTTCCTTAGCGTTTGTCGATGTTTCGTAGCGTCGACTAGCAATTTGTAGCCGTGTGTATGGCTTCTGATGGTTAGCCCTCAAAGACTTAGAATTATACTAGTTCAGGTAACGTGCCCTACATCCAGTATGTGGGTTTCTATTCATGTATCATGAGCATGAGTGCTCAAAGTTTGCATTTGGGTTACGGATGAGTGAGGGTTGTGGTTCATGGTTTAAGAGTGTTGGAATGCTTTCAATCCTACAGAGAGCCCAGGTTACGACGAGAGAGAGAAAGAAAAAGGAAGAAGGGATGGGTTTTATCTTCCCTCCAACATGGGTCATAGTTCTTCGTCTTTATCTCCTTACCTGGGGATGAAATCTTGGAGATCGTGGGGCTCTGACTCAAGTGCGCATCGTTGGGTCATGGTGTCGGTGGTGCGAAAGGGATGAGGATGGCATGTTCCTATCCGTTGTGTTGTAACCGCAAAAATCCTATAGCAGTGGTATCTCTTTTTGTGTAAGCATGGGTAGGCACGCTTAGCACTTGTGTCATGATGGCCTGGTACGGTCGTTCTTTGACTTCTTTGGGAAACAAATCATCTGAGTCCTAGCAAGGAGCTCAAATCTTCATTCGAACACAACTGGCATAGTCACTATTTGTTCTTCAGAGAGAAGGCAACACAAATCCGAGCTATTGGAGGTCTTGGTATGGCTCGCTTCTTGTCCTTCGAGGGATGGATTACATCCGAGGGAGCTCGGATGTTCCCTTGCGGGCCTAGGTGGGGCCCTGAGCCAAGGCGAAGCCTCTGGCGGTGGGATCGTTAATCGCACTGTGTGGCTCGGCGACGGTGCTTCGTGCGAGATTGATCTGTCTGAGCTGTTGGAGAACACACACCAAGTATCGTACAAATACCCATGGGTGAGGGTAAAGTTGGTAATGGTCAAGCAACCAGAACAAATCTGCTCTAGACCATTCAAATTAAGCGCAAGAGACCAATCGAATCCACCCACCACTTTGCTTCTGAAAACCAAACTAATCCAACCTAATAGAATCTTCAGCCCCAAATGAATCCAGACCCACGGGTTGAAACAAGTCTGGTAACTCTCCAACACCATCAGTAGGCTAGAAGATTGATTAATCTAAGCAATAATTATTCCATCCCATCCATCTCGAGGGGAGGCGAGGTTGACATCGATCATAGGCTCAAAGCACCAACGCGACTTGGGGATTGATGATGCGGATCTTGGAGATAAGCAGTGCACCACCACCTTCCTCTGCTTGTAGCGTCCTCGACGCATGATTAGTAAGCAAGATGGTCGACGCCATCGACGCATGGTTGCGGCCGGTCGCCGGGTGCCACCGCAATGGATGGGGAATCGGGGATACAAAACCGAGTCGAAGACTGGGGCAGTACTCAGAGCCAGATCGATCCAAGCTAATTCATTGTGATTTCTAACCCAAACCAAACCAACCCACAAGTACGCTTAGCCCATTTGCCCCAAGCTAAATAGGCCCAATAGAAAAACCAAAATGTAAAAAACGGTTTTGACCCAAACTGTTACCAGATTTAGGTGAGGGTACCCCTTGTTCTGGTAGCTTCTAACTCGATCTTATCCTTAGTGAGGGAGTCGTTAGGTTTGTCTTCTCTTCCTACCACTCCATCTACCTTCAACGAGGTCTCTGCTAGGCTTGGGCAAAAAATACCGAGAACCAAAAATATCAAAACCAAATTTTTCGATACCTGAAACTGAATTTACCGAACCATGTGAAATATGCTGAGTTTGAGTTGTTATATTATTGATTGTACTATTGTAGACTATTATATTAAGTATTAATGGTACTCTACTCTTATAGTCTTGTGGATTTTTTTTATGTGTGTATTTTGCACTAATATTCTCTATGGAATCATGTCAAAATTTTGTCAAAAATTAGCTTTTGAACTTGCTATTACATGCCTATGTGATCATTAGTTTGGTATTTTTCGGTAAATAACGAAAGCGAACCGAAAATACCAAAACCAAATTTTCTCGATACCTATTTTCCAAGGAACCGAATTTCTGTAGGAACCGAAGTACCGAACTGATTGGGTCTGTAATACCAAATGCCCAGGCCTAGTCTCTACTCTCTACTAGATGTCCTCCCCGAATCCTGTATAACTAGAACATTAAGCGCTCTTCGGGCGCCCTACAATGACTCAAAAATAAAAGTTGGTTTATGCTTGAGAAACATACGCTTTATAATTAGGCATGGTAGCACTAAGATATTAAACACATTACATTTACATATAGTCTTTGCCACACAATAACGACCATCAGCCTTTAATTTAATACAATATTTCTCAGCATGTATGTAATTAGTCTTTGCCATACAATTACAATATTTTTTGATACAGAAGGTAACCCTATTACAAACTAGTGATTGTATGTCAACTAGTGGCAGGGCGCGCGCCTCCGCGCGCCCGTGCAGTTGGGAATTTGGGTGAACTGAGGTCTAACATAATATGGATAGGTTTGCAATACAATAGATTAAGGTCCTAATATACACATAAGAAACTTGAATGACATCAGAAGAGAACAGAGTCTGAAGATAAAGTATCAGTAGAGTTGTGCAGATCTAGGTTGTACTATAGTAGTAGACATGTGTGGGTCTGGATATTACGAAGACGCTTTGTCAAAGTATCTGGATAAATAGGCATTTAAGTTTAGGACTGCATGAGACGGTTCTAGCTAAATAATGGTAGATGAGAGTACGATGGCCTGTCTATTACAATCAAAGACTGGAATCGGTTTTGAACTTCTCTATATAGGACTACCTTTTGTTGTTGTGGTCTGGATAACTTGGTGGATATATATGTCGGAGACGCTTTGGGAAATCTGAGTCATCTGACATGTATGATCCCGCACATGTTTCAGTGAAGCCGCCACCTTCGTAACTACTGTAACCTGGTTGGAGGGAAAAGAAATTACTGACTGAAGAAATAATTGTATTTGGGTAATCTAGTTGTATGGTGGAGACAGTTTACAAATGCAATAGGCAGAATCGGACATCACATAACTATTATATTGCAATAAATATGCCAATTTAAAAACAAGGAAGAAGTTTACATCCTACAGTAGGCACCAGGAAGGAACCCTGAAGTTGTCAGTAGCATCGGCAAGGTTGAAAAAGGAAGCTGTAAAATTGGAACATCAATGGCTCCTCCTAAGATCATGTTTGTTTCTAATCTCCATTACACGGTCGGTCTCTTGTGTTGCAATACACAAATAAAGCATACTAGTTACCAAAATATAGTTTGTAAAATATCCCCACAAGAAAAAAACTATTCAATAAGAATCATATTATAGTTTTGCTCAATAACGCTTCATTGGGTAAAGGGAAATACTGTAATTGCACATAAGCATGGTTCGATGAGGCTGACGAAACTGTAACAATGGTAAATTAAAAAGCGGTACCTTTATGTGAAATCTACAAAAAGGTCTACAAATGCTATGGTGCATTACCTGAAAAAGCAAGGACGACCATATGAAACCTTATTAGTGTTCTATATCCTAATCCAATTAGGACTCTATATCCTAATCCAAGGAACACACTGAATATACAGAGAATAATAAAAAAAGAACTCCTACTAATGAATATACAGAGAATAATTAAAAAGGAACTCCTACTAATGAAACTGAATACTGGACCAACTGCGCATGAGCATGTTTCAAATTGATGGGTTCTATAGGCTCCTGTTCTGCCATTTCCATAAAGTAAACAAATACATGATTTGAAGCTTATCATCATCTTTTATATTTCGAGAAAGGTCAATACAAAAGAAATAGATCTAACCATGTAAGGTACCTAATGGTACCTAAGATAATATATTCAGTCAAATTGACTCTAGAGAAAGTTCTACAAAGTATATGAATACTCTTGTTGACATGCTGTTAAAAAAACAGTGTCTTATGAAAATAGTTGAAACAATTATGTGTACGAATATTAATTTGTGGATGCATACTGTCTTATCTCTTAATGTCGATTTATATGGATCATTACTTCTAATACTCGAGTAAGAAAAGAATGAATGGTACGTTTCGGATAATATTCATGGACCTAAAGTAAGGAGAGAAGACCTTTTCAATCACGTACACACATAAATGACCCTGACTTAGCAGCAGATAAGATACAGTTAAATTGTTGAGAGTATAAAAGAACTTAAATAGGGTGAGCATGTTAACTCTATCCCTTTCTTGCAATCAAACTTAGATAGCGGCTGACATATGAATAGTTATCGACCTAAGTTCGAATGGACAGTCATAGGCACACCGGAGAATTTGAAATCAAATACATCGTATGAAAATAAATTGGGAGGGCTAAATGTCAAACAATGGACAAACTTTTGGATAAAAATGACAGCAACATGAACCTGTCATGGGAGAAAAAAAAATAGTTGACAACCATGATGTGGCTGTACACATGGAGGGTGACCTGTTTTTTATCATATATACACAAATCTAGGGAAGCACACCTAAATTGATGGCATAAAATTCTAGAAACAACAGTTAAGTGGAACATATATTTATCATTTAACTGCTCTCTTCACATGGCAAGAAGCTAAATTGGGGGCGCTAGATGTACAACAATGGACAAACTTTTGGATAAAAATGACAGCAGCATGGACCTGACATGGGAGAAAAAAAATTTAGTTGACAGCCATGATGTGGCTGTACACATGGAGGGTGACCTGTTTTTTATCATAGATACACAAATTTAGGAAAGCACACCTAAATTGATGGCATAAAATTCTAGAAACAACAGTTAAGTGGAACATATATTTATCATTTAACTGCTCTCTTCACATGGCAAGAAGCAAGATCCATAGTAACGTGTATAGTATAAAAAACCTCAAAAGGAGTGCAATAGATATCTAAGAATCAACAATAACTGAACATACTTTAGCAAGGCTACACACACCTATATATATTGCCTGTAGCTCCATTGGTTTCCAAATGAATGAGATTTACCACAACCTGTCCACATAAAAAACATGTATAAAAAAACAGCACCGGGAATTAGCACTACTTCAAATATTCTATTCAAATATTCTATTTACTAATAACGCTCATTGTATTGAAAATAACTAAGGAATTTGTTATTGACACATCAATGATAAATAAATTATACATAAGCATCGTCTCAAACGTTCTATTTATTAATGAATATCATTGTGTTGAAGATATAATTATGAAATTTATGCTTGACATATCATGCTAAATAAATAGATTATACATATAAAAACGGGCACTATATCATGAAAACAACTATTAGGGGCAAAGCAAGCACGCACATACACATATAATTTGAAAAGAAACTTCAGTCTCATACATAGGAGCATCAAAATTATGCTACAGCACCAATAATCACTCGGTCATGCTGTAGATTGAAGAACACTTGATAACTAAAGGTAAATCATATAATACTGAACGCATTTAGAAACACTTATCTATGAAACTGGAAGAAGTCCATGCTGCAGATAGAAGAATACTTACAAATTATGACGAGGACTATATATTTCCTCCCCAAAGACAAAGAAGGTACAAACAAATCTATCATATGAAACCACCATAATCCCTATCCCAACAATCTTGGGCGTGCAACCAGGACACCCGCAATCGCGACCAACCTCCACGAGCATGGAAAGTGAAAGGGTCAAAGAGAGATAGAGGATGTCGTACCTCCATACGAGGATATCGATGGCGCAGCTAGGGTTTGGTCGGTCACGCCATCAAAAGGAAAGGAGAGAGAGAAAGGGGAGGGGAAAACGGAGGGAGAGAAGGCCGAGGTTGGACGGAGGAGGAGGAGGAGGAGGCGAGGAGGCGGCGCCCGCCACAAGAGACAAGAATCGAGATCATCCGGTGGTGCCGTTGTCGCCCTCCGCAGGCCGTCGGGACAGAGAGAGACTGATGGGGAGAGAGGAGGAAGCCAGGAGAAGAATCTGGAATGAGGGAATGAGAAGCGGGAGCCAGGTATATATTTAGTGGTTGGGCTCCTGACGAGAAGCTGCAGAAGCTAGCCAGAGCAACTGCGACGACGAAGAGATGGGCATTGCGCTAGGGTTAGGGACTTGGGGTACGCCTCTAGGGGGTTTCTCCGCGAAATATCAAGGGGGATTTCTGCAAAATGGTTAGGCTATCGACTTTTGCCTTGTTCACGTCGAAATAAAATCTATAAGAGAGCTCATGTCATAAAATATCAAAACATGTTTACTGTTTAAAGGGGACAGGTTAGACGACAAGTTGATTTTCTATAAGGTAGAGTTTTTTTTCTTCAAAGTACGCAATGCCGTGTGTTCGCATGTAGATGAGCCACCAATGCTCCAATTGCTATGGTGCGAGGAGAACCGAGTGGATTTTAAACAACCCTAATAAAATTTACAATAGGGCCCGGGTCATAAAATGTCAAAACACATTTATTATTTAAATGGGACAGGTTGGATGACGGGTTGATTTCTACATGGTAGAGTTTTTCTTTTTACAAAGTATGTAATGATGCGTGTCCACATACAGATGAGCCACCAATGCTCCAATTGCTCTGGTGCGAGTAGAATCTGAGTGGATTTTAAACAACCCTGTACTTGTCCATGGTTTTTCCTACCATAAAAGACCATCACACTGTTTTTTCCTACCATAAATAAATAAAAATAAAACCCCTAACCCTTACGCTCAACAACGCCATACCCGCCGCGGCGCACCGTTTGTTATCCGACGCAGCCACGCGCGTTCCCTTTTAGCACCACGTTCCCACAAGGAATCTTCTAGCTATCACTGCCGCCAGGTCCCACGACATACCAGCCCCACTACTCAGTGACTATAGATACGAACGTATCTAGTATAACGCCCCACCACGGCAGCTGGCGCCACGAGGTTGACGACAGGTATCCGGTAGGCAGCCAGCCCCCACAAGGTCACGAGCCGCTCATTTTTTCAAAACAAAAACGCCTCCAGCCTCCTCTTACCCTCCCCGCAGCCCGCAGCCCGCAGCCCCGCTTCACCTCTCTCCCTCCCCTCTTCTCTCCCCCACCAAATCCTCGTTCATTTTTTTTTTAATCCATCCAAGCGACTTCGCGTGTGAGGGCGGGAGAGCGCGCGGGGCTAGGGTTTCCGCGGGCGATGGAAGCAGCGGCGGCGGCAGCAGTGGCGTCGTCCGCATCTGCCTCGGCTTCCGCGGGCCGGTCGCGCCCATCTACCAGCGCCGCCCAGGTTCGCCTCTCCCCTCCTGCGTTGCTGAGGTTCCGCGTGCGCGGGTCGGCGTGTGGTTCGCGTCTTTGGTCAAGGAGGCAATGCCGATTGGGTTTGGTGGTCGATGCGGCGGCGATCGGTCGGTTTGGAGTAATTTGAGCAGAGATCTGGCGGCGTTTGTGGGGGTGTCGAGTTGCGGGCGCCGGATTTCGATGCGGAGCTTTAGCTGTCTGTTTTGTTTGTGCTGCTGCGCGTGCGCGCTCCTTTAGGGAGGTTTCTGTCTTTGTGGCGGCGGTAGGTTGGACTGCCACGGTGTTTTTTCTGGAGACGACTTGGTTTCGTTTCAGGTTGTTTTCAGAGACTGTATAGTGGTCTGGTCAACAGAGACTGCATTCCATAAAAAGGTTGATGGAATCAGAATAACTACTGTACTTTCAGCTTGGAGCTGGACTCCGCGTTTTTTTTTCTGTGAGGTTGTATCATTTTTTCCAGTGACCTGTATACTGAATCCAGGGAATGTAGCTTGGCAAGCTACATCCCTGCTTCGGATTGTTTTGCTTCTGAACTCCGAAGAGCTAGCCTATATTTTATGGATTTATTCCATTTTTCACATAGAAGGGAATTCTGGGGGTGCAACCATTGTATACCGTGTGGAGATACCACAATCAGCACAATAAGGAACACTATAAAAGAAGTTGTTGTCATGTTCTTAAACAGTATTCAGTTCTCTATGGTAGTATCTTACTCATAGCAGAATGTGGAACTAAGGAAGTAATTTTTGCTCAATATTTCATGTAAACAGTGCTCACATAAGATGATGTGCATGTGGATAACAGCCGACCTTATACAAGAATGAAGTTAGTTATGTTTAACTGTTATATGTAAACCTTTGGTCTGGAATCAAAACATTCTTGGACTCAAGGAGGGTATATTTTAAATGTCATTGTCTAAGTTTTGTTCATCTGTTGAATGAATCAAATCACTATGATAGAGATTTTATGTGTATGTGTTCCCTTAAAATATTTGTTTTCTATGCAGTGCATTTGTTTTTTTCCTAGCCTAATTTGCATCTTGCTTGTGCAAAATGGTTAAGAAGTATGTTAGAATTTAGTATCCATTTTTCTGTTGCGAGTTATTTTTATTAAGAATGTTGGAGCTGTGTGCATAGAGAACCAATTGTTGGGTTCTGATAGTGATATTGATTTTGATCCAGAGCTGTTTGCCATTTGATCATATTAGCTGGCATGTGGGTTTGTACTATGCCTGCTGTGACAAATCTACTGCTTATGCTTTTCTTAGGACACCACTATTACAGCTGTGCAAGCTGGAGAAGAAAATGCTGCCTCCCCCTATGTTTTATCTGTTATTGACTCGTTAAAAAAGAGGATTACCGCAGATCGTTTGACTTACATTAAGGTTTGAAGTTACATATTTTGTCCTTTTTCAGAATATTTGTACCCCATATTTATGTTGCTAATTTTCTTCTTTTGATCCCTTGCCAGAATAGGATAGGGGAGAATAAGACTAATCTCAGCAGCTATACACAGAGGACTTACAATTTATCAAAAAATAGGCAAATTAATACATTAAAGGGTACTGATTTAGCATCAAATTTGCTCACAAAAAGGCAAGATGATGCGCTATGCACCCTTCATAGTTATGATATTATTCCGGTTGACAAAGATGGTGGCAATTTTCAAGATGAAAGTCCTTTCTCCTCATCGAAAGCTATTTTTGGTGGAAATCTTGGTCCCAAGAATGCTATTAGACCAATTAAATTACCAGAAGTGCCAAAGCTTCCACCTTATACAACATGGATATTTTTGGACAGGTCAGTTTATAATCATAGGCTTTTCTTGACATCCCAAACCCTGCATAAGCTACCTAGGTACTGACAATAGAATGTGTCATATACATGTTATAACACATTTAGCACATGCAAGATTTTGTGTTCAATCTTTATTTGGATTTTTCTAGTGACCCTTTGGTACCGTTTTTTTAATTGTCAAACCTGTCCCTTTGCTAATTGTATTTTATTACAAGAAATTTGGTGGCATATTTTTTGCACTAATGTTTCATAAGATTCATTTCTAAAACTTGTCAGTTTTAACCAAGTTCTCTGCACTGGGTACGCCCTTTTTTTAACCAAGTTCATAGTAAAATGCACCAACATCAAATAGTTTCTATGAACTGGAAAAGCTTGGTTGGAGTTAGAGAAAAACTTGTCTAGTGCATTTATTTGGTATTGTAGATGTTAATATATTTTTTTATAAACTTGGTTAAAGTTAGAGAAGTTTGACTTGGGACAAAACTAAAAGGACCTACTTTTGAGGACAGAGGGATTAGTATGTTACAGTATTTTGAACTGATATTGTTGTGTTTGTATTGTTGCCAGATTATGAAAATGTAATATTTAACAGTAGTATGATTTTTGGGGTATTTATGAAATAGTGTGCTACAATATTTGATGGTAGACGGCAGTATACTAAGTGCTAAAATAGTTGTTATCCCTTGGCTGAAAAATAAATGCAAACATGTATGCAAGAGGCATCAGTTCGTTTTGTGGTACTTCACAAGATTAAGGTATCTTGAGATGTAAGGGTTTCTGGGGTTTCATGTAGGAACCAGAGGATGACAGAAGACCAATCTGTACTTGGTCGACGGAGGATTTACTATGATACCAGTTGTGGCGAAGCTCTAATTTGCAGCGATAGTGAAGATGAAGCCATTGAGGATGAGGAGGAAAAAAAGGAATTTAAACATTCTGAAGATCGCATTATTCGGTATGGAAGCCTGAGTTATTGCTTTTTCTTTTGCATTGGTGTGTATGGTGTTTCAGTTATGCACTAATTTGTGATTGATGGATGTGATGATTTTTACAAATACAATTTATTGAAGGAATACAATTGCACTCAACTTTCTTTAATGTGAAAGTTACACATTTCTTTTTGAGAAGGAATAGGTTACGTACACTGCTGCTATATCATTGAAGTATGATAAGTTGTAAATACACTGTTGCCTGAACCTTGATTGCTTCTGCTGGGTTTCAACTCTAGCCTACCCCAACTTGTTTGGGACTTAAAGGCTTTGTTGTTGCATCAGAAAATTGCTCGTTCAAAAGTATGGTGCCTCCAAGCTATCATGTGGAGTTTGAACTCGATTACACATTTGTAGCCAGTGGCAGTCCCAGGATTTGCTCATGACTAGGGCCTCTACGTAGCACTGAAAGTGATGATAGTATGATACATTTCAATTTTTTTGTACCACAAAAATAAAAAAAGGTTAATACTTGTTTTTGTTTCTTTTCTATCGTTCCGGTTACTTCTCAGGGCACAGGAAATAAATAAGCTTAAATACCCAAGGAAAAGAAGAAGAAAAAACTATTAAAGGAGGCAAACACGAAGTGTAGGGTGAACTGATGTCGCTAGCTGCAACATATACTCCTAGTTTCAAGATTATGGGCTCTAAAAGGCTAAAACTATTGGTACAAGTTGGCCAGCGACTAAGGCCTGGGCCCTAGGGGCCTGGGTCCCATGTCCGTCCCTGTTTGTAGCAATGTATCTACAAATATTTTGTAATTTCAGCATAAGAAATCTAGTTTGTGGGCAACTGAAAGAAAAGCACATCTACATATGCCATATTTGATTTTGTATAGGGTCTTTGAATTTTTCCCTGTACATAAAAAATTACATGAAGTACATAATGATAGTCAAGTATTGTACTCCCCCCAAGAAAAAATAAGTTGTGTTTTAGGGTTGTCTTAAGCCTGTTCATAAATTTGGTTGCATGCTACTTGTGTTGAGTTTGGATATTTGAAAACTAATACAAGTAAATTTGTTTCAATAGGTAGTTTCATAAAAGTGCACTTCTGCTATAAGATATAATGTAACAAAAAACACTAATCAAAGTTTGTGTTTTGAATAGCTTATTGATGTCCAAAACATCACTTATTTGAGGGAACAGTCTTTTTTACCATGTACTATATACCCCATTCCAGTGAGACTAAAAATCTTGGTGATTTGTACATTGTGGCCATAAGTGCCTTGGTTTTCCAACTAATTAGTGAAAAGAAGCCATCCATTGAGAGGATGGTTGAGGGAGTACCATACTGTTCATATGTTCGCCTACTTTTCGAAGAGAACTTCACTAGGTTTAAATAGCCAATCATTTATTTTCCTCTTATTGCATTTGAGGACTCCAATAGCTGATAAAATACTATACCACTTTTGCGGCATTACTCTGCTGACTGAAATTTGTTTTCCCTGTTTTTTACTTGCTATCGTTTCATTATTTGAAGTGCCTTCAGAATACATGTTTTTGCTTTTATTTTGGGTTACCAAAGTTGATAGAGACTGAAGATAAGGGATGAAAACTGGACGGATATTTTTTGATATCCGTCCGTCCGAAAGGGGTTCAAATGCTAAATGGATAATCCGTATCTGAATCTGGATATTCAATATCTGTGACTTATCCAAATCCAGATATTCAAAGTGAAATATTTTATACGTATACGGGATGGGTATCAATATCTGCTACTTTCCATATCCGAGGAAAAAACAACTACCCATATTCATATCCTTACATATCCGTTCCTATCTGATCCGTTTTCATCCCTAGTGAAAATCAGCATTTTGCTTATCCTAGAATTACCTGTCATAATCATGTCAGGATTATGTTATTTTCTTAAATATTTTCTGTTGTAGTTTGTGCATTTTGTTTATGGTTGATATATTAATTCTGATGTTAGGCTATATTTTGGCAACAGACTTTGTTCTATTATATAAAATATTAAATTTGTGTCTTCACTGGTAGGATAGATCATCAATTATGAACTCTGTGTTCTGCTTGTTCCACTTGATCAGTGATATCATTTAATGGTCTACTTTTTTGTACTTTGTTAGGATGACAATTCAAGAATGTGGCATGTCTGATGCTGTACTGCAAACGCTAGCTCGATACATGGAGCGGGCTACTGATGACATAAAGGCTAGTTCTCTTTTGTTTCCATATGACTCATTAATGCCGTGTATGAGAAAGGTGTATTTGGCCCTCTTTTCCATTTCATCTACTGGATCTGACGTATAAAATTGCATCCTTTTTTACAGGCCAGGTATGAAATCCTGCATGGTGAGAAAACTAAGGATTCTTGCAAGAAAGGGACTGAACATAATGCCAAAGTGGAAGATTTGTACCGTGACAAAGATTTGGATGCAGCATTGGATTCCTTTGACAATCTCTTCTGTCGACGATGTCTAGTACGCCTGACTCTTAACTTTCAGATATTCTTTTCTTGGACCTGTGTGCTGACGGACATTTCTGCTCATTGGTGATGCTGATAGGTGTTTGATTGCAAGCTACACGGGTGTTCTCAAGATTTAGTATTTCCTGTAAGTTTTCACAAGTTGAAAGAGTTATTTCTAAAATTGTGTGTTTACTTGATTTGCGTCTTCTTTGTACAGACAGAAAAACATACAGCTTGGAGTGGCGTTGATGATGGTGTACCCTGTGGTATTCATTGCTATAAACTGGTTCGTATTTTGTTGCGAATGACATCAAATAGTTGTTTTTGCTGTGTGACAATTTAGCCTTCTGAACTTTGAAGCATAAGCTTACGATTTTGCTTTGGTACTTGTTTTGTTAACAACATTTTTTGCAGGCCTCTGAACCAGATTCTGTAGCTGGAGTTGATCACATGCTTATTGATGTTGAGGAGCCAGCTCACTCATCAGACAATGTGATGAACCAGCCAGGCCCAAATAGGAAAAAGAACTGCTCCAGTGGAAGGAAAACTAAATCTCAACAAAGTGAAAGCTCTTCAACTGCAAGGGTTATCTCAGAAAGCAGTGACTCAGAAGTACATCCAATAAGCAATAAATCTCCACAACACTCCCCTAGTCCCTCAAAAGTTAAAATTGGGCCGAAAGGTGGAATCAGAAAGATTACCAATAGACGAATTGCCAAGAGAATTCTCATGAGTGTGAAGAAAGGACAAAGGGAAATGGCATCATCTGATTCTAATTCTGTTAGTGGATCCTCTTTGGCAAGGGACATGAAGCTTAGATCTGATACACGAAATGGAAATAAGGAATTAATTGTATCCTCACAACAGAGTTCTCCAAGCACAAGAATTTCCAAAAAGAAGAGTACACCTCAAATTGGGAATAACTCAGCTTCTGCTGAAGTTCATAATGATTCAACGGAAGCAAATAACCGTCATTCAGCAACAGATGGTTACGATAGTTCAAGGAAAGAAGAATTCGTCGATGAGAATATATGCAAGCAGGAGGGTTACTTGAGATCCTGGAAGGCAATTGAGCAGGGACTTCTGGTGAAAGGATTAGAGATTTTTGGAAGGGACAGGTTGGGTCTTTCTCCTAATATCAAACTCCAGATAGCTCATAGTGATCAGAATGGTGTTCCTTGTGCAAGGAACTTAGGAATTTTGTTTCCCTTAATCTCCAAATTTCTTGAAATTCATCTTCTCTTTACCTTGTGACACCACATAAACATATTGGAGATCTTTCTACTGTAATTGTAAAAAAACAATTTAATCTTGGTTTACCTAAACTCAATAGTTACACTGAACCCATGGTTTGCCTTTCACACAGTTGTTTAATTGCTCGGAACCTTCTTGCTGGAATGAAGACATGCAAAGATGTTTTTCAGTATATGAATTATATTGAAAACAGCAGTGCATCTGGAGCTCTTAGTGGTGTCGATTCTCTTGTTAAAGGATATATTAAGGTTGGATTCACTGTGACCATTATTTGTTGATACTTACGTTCAAGCTGGTAACTTAATTTGGTGTTGTCCATGTTGATGTCCCAGGGTACTGAGTTGCGCACAAGGTCAAGGTATTTTAGAAGGCGAGGTAAAGTCCGTCGTTTGAAGTACACCTGGAAATCTGCAGGTTACCATTTCATAAGGAAAAGGATTACCGAAAGGAAGGATCAGCCTTGTCGACAATATAATCCTTGTGGTTGTCAATCTGCATGTGGAAAGCAGTGTCCATGTCTTACAAATGGGACATGCTGTGAGAAATACTGCGGGTGAGTTACCTGTTTTCCTTTGCGTCAGCTTATTAGCATGCATAAATTTGGTTGTCAATCTGCATGTGGAATGCAGTGTCCATGTCTTACAAATGGGACATGCTGTGAGAAATACTGCGGGTGAGTTGCCTGTTTTCCTTTGCATCAGCTTATTAGTATGCATAAATTTTTATGTACAGCATATTCTTTATACATTTTGTATCTCATTTTGAATAACTAATACATTTTTTTGTACTAAAGAGGGGCAGTGGAGACCTTAAGGGTCACCAATTTGCAACCCTATGCAGCATTATCTATCATGGTTTTACCTACCTTTTGCTGATATCAGAAATGTTTTATCCGTTCTGCCAGATAGTTGCCCTTTGTTTAGAATATGAACTTTTCTATGTTAGTCTTGTTGCAGGCAGACTCCATAAATCAGGAATGGTTGCCCTTCTGGTTATTAAAGGTGTTGGTTAGGGGAAAAATTGTAGTATAGACAGTTATAGATTCACTCTGGTTTTCTATGCTGTTGCAACGCTGTGGTAAATGAAAATCAATTCTTTTCTGATGCTGCTCTTTGAGTTGCTGTCTTGTCACGACCCTTTTAATCTAGAAACATTTGTATTCAAATATACTGTGGCGATGTTTGGATTGTTGCTTGAACACATACCACCTAGTTTTTGGTGTTAGACCATGCCCAAGTGTGCCTGTTTGGATTGGTGCCAATCTTTGGCTTGCCCACACTCACGCTGGTTCACACAGTCAGTTCACATAATCTTTGGCCTGCGTAATCCTGTGCCATTTGTTTGGCTAGCCCTGTTGGCAGGGCAGACACAGGCGGGATACAAACAATCTACTTTGCTGACTGTTTCTTAGTTTAAGCATTTTTTATTCTTGATTGGGAAGGAAATTAGTATGTGGCAACATTTCACCACCATCCTGCTGTTGTAATTTTGTGATTCATCATGTTCTTTTTGTGAAAGGTTATCCCTTCCCTTATGCATTCAGGTGTCCAAAAATTTGCAAGAACCGTTTTCGAGGATGTCACTGTGCAAAGAGCCAGTGTCGCAGCCGCCAATGTCCATGTTTTGCTGCTGACAGGGAATGCGATCCGGATGTTTGCAGAAACTGCTGGGTTGGGTATGTATTTTAAAATCTGGGTCATGGCCATCATTTACAGTGACACCTCCAAATTATGTGTTCTCCAATCACACCCTGGTCGTTTACCACCTCTTAAAAAAAATTATATGTTCCTTATATTTCACCACCAGAGGTTTTGAGACTAAGTAGTTGTATGAAGTAAAACTGTAGTTGTAGACTTGTATTGCAATTTTCATTGTTTGGATTTCTATACCTTTGAAGTAGGGTAGATGTAACTTCATCTATTCCTAGGAATATTGATCACCAAGAAGTGCATTGTGATTCTCTCTGTTTATGTTGTACTATCTCAATTTACTAAATTCTGCATATTGAAGTCTTAACAAGTCGATTATATTTAAGATGATCAAGTTAATAGAATTGGTTGTCAGTTATCATAGTAATTTGAAATTATCTTGCCATGCCTTATGCTAAATACTGAACTAAATGTTAATTTGTGCCTTTGCAGTTTTTAACTGGGCAACATGCCTAGTTTCCCATTGAACAGCTATGAACTCTGGGGTTAAATATTACACAATACTAGGCTGTATGTAATTTTGTTGGAATATATCCAATTTATACAGGATGATTTACAAAATGTAGGCTTTAGTATCAACGTTCTGCTGACATGTATAGGCAATCGTCTCGTTTAATTTGAACTAGGCTTTACAACTTCAGGAATTTTCCTAATTTAAGTTTTCTATGGGTCGACCAAAAAAATTGAAGATTTTTCAATTTTTTCATGACATTAGAGCTGAGTAGAAGGCAAAGAAAGATTGAACAAATTTATCATTATCAAAAACTAGTTATAAAAAAAGTTTTGGTCAAATGGTTCCTCATTAGTCATTAGAGCTGATTTAAATCCATAATTCTTTTCTAGAATAAATCATCAGTACACTAAACTACAGTCACTTATATTTTCCAACTTACAGGTGTGGTGATGGTACATTGGGAGTTCCAAACCAGAGAGGAGATAATTATGAATGCAGGAACATGAAACTGCTTCTTAAACAACAACAAAGGGTAAAAAGCTTTGCTTTGATAATATACCCATGCTATTGGCATGTTGCTTATAATCCAGTGAAGATGATAATTGATTTATCTATATCTATCCTTTAATTTCATTTTTCAAGAAAAAAGAACTGCAAATCCTTTTACAGGAGATTCTCAAGTCTACTTTTCTTTAAACTTCATCTGGTACATTGTTATTGTGATGTACAAGTGATTTGAGTGCAAAGGTCTAAATCCATCTGAGTTTATGAATGAATGAACATATGTTGTGGTGCACTGAGGCAACAAGTCCCAGTAAAATATTCTTACATTTTACTTTAGAATTTGCTCTTTTTGAAAAATATTTCATCAAAGGTCTTTACTTAGTCATGACTCATGATATTCTTAGGTCTTACTTGGAAGATCAGATGTCTCTGGCTGGGGAGCATTCCTCAAGGTAAAACTATTCATCTGTTCTTTTCCATTCCTACTTCCCGTTATGATGCCTTATCTGTCTTTTCTTAAACCTTCAGAATAGTGTTAGCAAACATGAATATCTTGGTGAGTATACTGGGGAACTAATCTCACACAAAGAAGCAGATAAGCGTGGAAAGATATACGATCGTGAGAACTCATCGTTTCTTTTCAACCTGAACAATGAGGTAGGTGTGCAAGATTATCCTCTGCAAGCATTCAGTTATTATGCTTGGCTGACCACCTGATGGGACCAGCACTGTATTGTGCCTTTGTGTTAACTGAAATTTTCAACTGCTCTGCTTCGTCCACCATCTGCCACAAGCTGACTTGTACTGTTTGGATGCAGTATGTTCTTGATGCATACAGAATGGGTGACAAGCTGAAATTTGCCAACCATGCCCCTGACCCGAATTGCTATGCCAAGGTTATCATGGTAGCTGGTGATCATAGAGTGGGCATATTCGCCAAAGAAAGAATCCTCGCTGGCGAAGAGTTATTCTATGATTACCGCTATGAGCCTGACAGAGCCCCTGCTTGGGCCCGGAAGCCTGAGGCTTCGGGAGGAAAGGATGATGGGCAACCGTCCAATGGGCGTGCAAAGAAGCTCGCCCAAAACACCAGAGGCTGAATCTGATTCTGATTCTTTCATTGTTGGGCCACAAATTTGGCAGCCATTCAACCAAGATAGGAACCTGTCATTCATAGGCCCCAATTTATTTGAACTTGTCATTGTAACTCGAATGTTTCATGTACTTGAATTCTCCATGGCAGCTGGTCCTGCCATCCGTAGGATTAGCTGGTGGGCGACTGATCTGATGTAACATGAGCTGCTGATAGGTAGCGAGTGCCCCTTTAGAGCCTGATTCATATGGGGGGTACGGTCAGAGCGTTTCTGAAGCAACTAGTCGAAATGCTGCTCCTGTTTTTGTTGCCGCAAAAGTAGCATGTTAAGCTAGGTTTAGTGCAATTTATTGGCTAGTTGTGCCAGGAGGGTTGCATTAAAGTAGGCTTACTTGGAGTACAAAATGCCGTCTCTAATGCCAAATCTGTACTCTTACCCAAAAGAAATTATGCCATGAGTTCATAGCCCTGTTTGGAACTTATTTTCACCGTGCAAAGCTCATCCACCGTGAGAATGAACGAGTCGTCCGATTTCTCGTACCACGTGGCTTAGCTGTCGCACCACGCGGTCGTAGAACACGTATCCTCTGCAGAAAATAATGTGTATTTTATATTATATATACTTGCATTATGATTACATGACTGTTAGCACACCTTTCCTGATTAGTTCACAGAACAACTTGATTCCGATACAAATTAGAGTACACGACCTCAGGGGAGGAGGTTTGGAGCTAGCAGAGCAATCTAGATGGAGGAACAGAGAACTGGGCAAGGACGACAACCCTAGACCTAGGGGAGACTCGAGGTGGAAGAGGAGTGCCAAGGTAGAAGAAGAATAGGAGACGAACTTTGTTCCTTTCTGATTTTGAATGCCTCCCTTACTGATGTTTCTCCTCTTGTAGTTGCTAAGACTTGTTGCATGGGCGACTGGGTCGTGGCCCATACGAGAGGCAGCCCATCTGATGCAAGTATCTGACATTCCCCTATATGAAAACCTGGGGGATCTCTTGTCTTGAGTTGGGTTGCAAAGATAGCCATTGTTACCGGAATGCCTAAGCGCTGGGTGTCCAGACGGGACGTCGTGTCCGGATGAGGCTCCAACACCTACGCCGCTCCCTCGTCCGCAACTTGCCCCACGCCTGCGTCCTGCGTCGCTCCCCAGCACCCGCACCCGCATCCGTCGCAGGGACCCGTGCCCCCGTGCCCACCCTGCGCCCTGCACGGAGAAACCCACGTGGGTTGATCCACGGCTGCGCCCCAAGCAAACAGCCACCGGCCACGCCATGCAACACCCCGATCTACCTTTGCAACATCCAGATGAAACCAAACCTTTGCAAACATACATCTAAAACAGATGAAACATTTGGAACATAGAGTTGAAACACCATTGCAACATGTGCAACATCCGATCTACTTTTAAAACATCTAGATGCAACACTTGCAACATACAAAAGAAGACAGATGAAACACTTGAGGCACGCGTCTGAAACACTTGCAACATACATATACAAAAAACAGATGAAACATTGGGGATAGACGCTTGCAACATACGTGTACAACCATTACAACATCTGCAACATCTCGATCTACTTTTGCAACATCCGCATGAAACAATTGAAACATATATCTAAAACAACTGAAACACTCGAAACATGGGCTTGCAACATGTCTGAGAAAGCGTCCAGAAACATTTGAAACACAACATCGCCGCGCGGTCATGACCTACCTGGTGGGCAACTGCGGTGGCGCACGCCCGCCATGTCAGCCGAGAGAGAGGAGACGATGCCGGATCTGGGGAGGGCACCGACGGCCGGGGTAGGGGAGGGTCAGTAGCTTGCTTGGATCTCACCGGAGTGGGAGAGAGGGCCACCGGATCCGCGGGCGTTGGGCACTCCCGGTGGGTGAGGACGCTGCGGTAGGGGAGGAGGCCGCCGTGGTGGGGGAGCGCACCGCCGTTGGCCAGGGAGGTAGCTATGACCTCGCGTCGGGGTAGGTGCGGGGCGCGAGCACGGAAGAGAGGAGGAAGCGAGGAACTGAGTGCGGGAGTGAGCAAGTGAGGCGTCCGTCCGTTCTGGACATCTTAACTGGAGCATTATCGCATTGTTTCTAATTGTCACCTGGATGTTTCCATTGTTTCCTCTTCTGAACTGAGCCTTCCTGAGTTCCCATCCAGTTTGTAAGGCTGCACTGGAACACATCTTCAAGACATCAAATGAATCAGCGCGCAAAAAGTGCATAAGTTTGGCTCCCGAATCCCATCTGATGCTGGACAGGTGAAGGCACAATTTTAATATGCTAGCTCCGGTGCTTCCCTTTGCTGCCATACTAATCAACAGTGGAGGACCAAAAGGCTCACAAGACAAGGAATATGTCAAGCTCAACCAATTCGCTCCAGACTGCATTTCCTTGCTGATACTAAAGAATCCTTCATCAAGCAGCAGCACTTCCCAGCATATCTGGAAGGGTGGTGCATCAAGTAACGGTCTCAAGTATACTGAACTTCTTAGCATGAGGGCTATATTCAGTAATGTAAGATGGAAGTAGGTCCACAATTTTATTGGTTGACAGGAAGAAAGTGTCATTGCTAGAGCCATCATTGAAATAAAGAAACATGGCTTTCTTTGGCAGGCCCACATCCATGGACACAACTTGGCAATATTTGCTTCTGTGTGGTAGAAAGTCAAAACTGCAAGTGCATTATCAACCACAAACACCTCACGTTGGTACCCAGAAGTGGATCAAGCTGAAGGTAGCCATGAAGGATGGAGCTAACAGAAACACCACCCTGTAGTAGCAATTAGTACCTATCGATGTCTTAATTATGATGAGCAATTAGTTTAGATGGTGCAAAGGCAAACCAGACTTCGCCTCACTTGTCCTGAAATAGACCTATCTAGGTGTACTTTTTTTTTCCCAAAGAATGAATTATATTAAAACTGTGTATCCTAAAATTACATATAGAAAAACCTCGTAAGATAAAAAGAAACAATATTTTATCCAAGTCCTTATGTCATATTCTTTCCTAGTGGGTTTGAGCGATACAGTTGATGCTGCAAATGAACATAGCACCGTCGAACAACAAAATCAGAGTACAGTCCGCATACCAAATCTGCCTACCAACCCTAAAACTATGAACATGATGCAAGATCGAACGTTTCGAAATTAGACCGAAACACACTTGAATTGATGAAAGAATATCGATGGTTGAACACAGACTGCATATTAAGCACCCTAACCCTTGATGTATCAAATTCGACACTTGATTGTTCTCCATGGTCATCGGCAATGAGGTCGACAACTCAGAGTTAACATCACTGTAGACAATACCCATCAGCACATTTACCCTTATATATGGTAACCACAAACTAACGTCCGGTCGACAAATTGACTCCCTCAACGATGATCTTGTCATGGCCATCGTCGAAGTTATGGTAGGTAACAAATTTCGGATCGAACATTAGCGATGATTTTGCCTATTGATTTATTAAAATTAAACCTAGAAAACTGAATCTAAAGAATTAATTAACTCTAAACGAGGGATCAATTTCCTCTCCTTGTCACTAGCAACCTCGCTAGAGGGGAAGAAAAGGGTCCTCTGTATGGGCAGCCGCGGCCAAGGAAACCGTATATTTGATGTATGCATATATACATGTACCCCAAACAACTTGTTGACACCCAAAAGTGTGCCAACGTGAAACGAGGACAACACCAACAATTCCTAGCACCCGGGAGATGCAAAATATTTGGCGCGATAAACAACAAAAGGAACAAGCAAAAAGGGAAGAATATGGCGCCTGTCTTGATAGAGTTGGCTGAGGCGGTTCTACTACCCCTGTTTTCGGCCTGGCCACAGTGTCTGAGCCTATGAAAACCGGCTTAGCTGCTAAGTCCGAGTCGGTTTGGTTTCCAACTCAGTTTTTAGATCTATTTCGACGTGGGAAACATGGAAAACACATTTTAGACTTGTTTTTACTATGATAAAACCACCCTCTCTATATATGTGAGAGGATTACGACCGACTGAAGATCCTAACTTCCATCGTAAAAAACACAACACCTACCCTCTTTTGCTCTAGTTTCTCTCTACCTTGTTGTTCGTCACATCTCCTGGTGAGATTTGGCAACGCTCTAGGTGGCCTTGCCGACCCTAGGACACCCTTCACATGCTCCTCCTCAATGGTTCTTTGCGGGAGGTGTTCAAGAGTTTACCAGGCGAAGAACGGGTTCAACATCGGCCTAACCAACCCCTCGGTTGGTTTCGTCGTTCCGCTGCGTTCTTGTTGCAATCAAGCTTGTTTGCTATCACGGGTGTCCTCAACCTTGCTAGTGTGTAATTCCATTCGGTGTCAACACAACCCTTGTTATTCTGGACTACACAAACAAAATGTGATTCACTACTACAGAAATCTTATTGGAGGCGTGCAAAAAGGGTTAATGGAGACGGGCATTGCAACCGCCTCCAATCAAAGGTCATGGTTAATCTGTGACCTACGGAGGCGGTTGCTTTGCCCGCCTTCGTAAATGAAAAACAAAAAAAGAGAAACTCGCGGACAGGCCTACCGAGCCCATCCATGGGCGCCGTCCCTACAGCTGCTCGCCGGAACTTGGACCGCTCGCACCGCCGGCATTCGGCCTCCCGCCATTAGGATCTAGCCTCCCGCTGCCAAATCGAGCCGCCCGCGGCCGGATCTGGGGAGCCACCAGGCCAGGGGAGGATGCCCGTCCCGCTGCGCCGTCGCTTGCCCGATTGGGAGGGGCATGCGCACGTGGCCGCTGCCGGGAGGGGCGGATCGAGCAGCCCAGAGCCGGATCTAGGGAGCCGCCGTCGAGACCTGATCTGGGAGCCGCCGGGCACATTGATGAAAGATTTGCGATCATGGTTAATCATAGACATAGAAGAATAGTTAAAGGATATGGTGGCATATTTGTTGTCGTCATTCTTCTTGCCCTTTCCTTTCTTGTCCTTCTTGCTATACACTTGGTAGGACTCAACATCATCACCATCTTCGGAGCTGCTAGATAGCTCACTTGAAGATGCATTGGAGGCTTTTGCTTCTTGTTCCTTCTTCTTTCTTGCTTCTCTTCTTTTTCTTCTAGCTTCACTCTTGAGTCTTCTTTCTTCTTTTCTTGCTTTCTTCTCTTCTAACCACTGCTGCTCCTTTTTCTTTTCTCTTGCTTCTCTTTTCTCTTTTCTAGCTGCCCTTCTTCTTCTTTTTTCTTCTTCATTTTGAGCTTTTTCGGCATCGGTTGCCTCTAGCTGCGGGAGCATGGAGTTGCTCACTGTTGTCGGTGTCATGCAGCCCAACGTCCTCCGGATCGACGTTGATGGGCTTCACAACACCGGATCCTCCCCCAGGCTCCATATCTCACGCGGTGATGCGCACACGAGGTAACCTGCTCTAATATCACTTGTAGGATCTCTGGTACGCCTGAAGGGGAGGTGAATAGGCCTGTAAAAATTCAACTCAAACCGAAGTCAAATTCACCTGCGGCACTACCGCTCTGTGAGTGCGGCACTGCCACACCCTGCAGGATAGATTAGTTCACAGTTCAAAATCTACCCAACGAAATTTAGACCGGGTAAATTTCTTAGCTTCCTACAGGGTAGTAGATCACAGATCGACAGCTAAAAGTGGTGGGAACACCACACACAAGTAGATCGACCTCAAACCCTAGAAATCACCTCAACAACAACAAGAACACAAATGTAGCAACACAAGCACAAGATGACACAAGGATTTATCGCGTGGTTCAGTTCGCCACCAAGACTTGCCTAAGTCCACGTTGTTGAGGTATACCAGTAAGGCTTAGGGCTTTGCAACCCTACCTCATTCTCAAGTCAAGAGAGCGAACTCTTGAGATGCGGGGTGATTTTACTCGCTGCAAGAGGTGGTTACAAACCTCCCGAGGCTGCCACAAACTTGGCAAGCTCACCGGGCGATGCTCTAGCCGGATAGGAGCCAAGCCCTAAGAGTAACAAACACAACCGCCGGCCAAAACATGAACCAAATGCTCTTTAGACTTTGGAAATCAGTGGAGCTGCTCTGTAATCACTTTTGGCACCTTTTTCTCTCAAGGATTGATGGGGAAATTAAAGGGAACGCTTGAGAGCTTGAAGGACACCAATGGAGGAGAGAGAGGAGATGAGCACCTATTGATTTTTGTCGGTCTGAACTGTTGGGGAAGAAGAGAGAGACGTTATGGAGGACAAGGAAAAGTATAAATACCCCCCGCCTCCCAACAGTTACTTAAGTGTAGCAGTGCCGCCCTAAGTGCGGCAGTGCCTCTCTCCAGGTGTGGCACTATCCGCACCTAGCAAGACAGCAAGGGTGAAGGAGTTGTTAAGTTGGCTGTATTGGCTGAGGCGTGAGGATGTTTTGTGTAAAGATTGAGCATTTGGTTGCACACTTTTAACCAATTGTAGTGTCCCTCTTTATAGTATGACTTTTCCCATACTCAATTTCAAAAGACAAAAGAATTCAAAACTCCTTTGAGCACGATGCCATCCTTATTTGTAATTGAGGGCTCCTCCTTTCCATGTAACATCCTATATAATGAATTCCCTACTTATCATCTTAATAAATCTCATTAGTTCTCTAATTAGATGGTCATCAACACCAAAACCCACATTAGGACTTGATTGCACTTACAATCTCTCTCTTTTGGTGATTGATGACAATCCAATTAGAGCTTACAAAACATATGAAAGGAATAACTGAGATTTTTTTTGAGCCATGGGTGTAGAGCCTCCCCTAAATATGTGAATAGAGAATTAAATTCTCAACTTGACATAAGAGGCCAAAATTCACACTTTAGTGAAGTGAAAATTGGGGCTCCACCTACATCCATGCCTTTGTGGGGTGCTACACACAGTGTCAAGAAAATATATACGTGATGCATATGACAGATCATGCACACACATGTGCTTCTTCTGCTGCTGTTGAGTGCTTGATCTTTGCCAAGACTAGGAGTCTTGGCAATTTGCCGCTTTTTTATTTGTCAAGACAAGACAGAGTCAAGCACCACACAACTAGCTCCGATAAAAAAGGATATGCATCCTAGCACAATAAGATGACTTCTAATCCACACAAATGATAATGTCTATATCCGATATACAAAGAGTCAAATAGTAGCATTATTTCACAATTTTGAGTTTTGAGCGACTCTCAAACTTTCCACCTAGCGAAGACTAACACTCATCGAATAGGACATGAAGCGCAGCTGCTGACCATGGCGTCGAAAAGTTGTTGACCCCTCTAATTTTCTCCCCCTTTGGCATAAAGCACCAAAAAGAGGAGAAAAGAAGAAAGATCAACACCTACTCGTTATCTCCCTGGATGTCCATCCAATCAATATCATCACCTCCTGCAGCCCTAGCACCTCCTGCAGCAGTCCGGCACCACCATCATCGTCATCGGAGTCAATACATGCACAACCCTAGTGGTGAGTTGTGGTAGTGTAGCGAGTGGAACGCCTCGGCTTCTTTCTCTGACGGTATCCCTCTAGGGTCTCATCCCAATCTGCTGCTCGTCCCTGCTGCTCCTCCTCATCATTATCTGAATCTATGTTGAAGAGACTCAGAAGGTCATACTGTGGAGGAGGTGGAATAGGAGGAAGTGGTGGAAGGTCCTGTCCACGCTGCTGACACTGCTCAAGCTGTGTCTCATACGCTCTGTCAGCTGCATAGGTGCACTTGTCAAAAATTACCTTCAACCACTTGCCAAACTTTTTCATCTTGCCTCCTCTACGAGACCTAGAGTGGAAAAACTCAGGGATATCTACATGAGCATGAGAGCTCCCCGCTCCTTGAGTAGCTGCAGCTGGCTGGGTCTTCTCAATTTTGTAGATGGTATGCATCCCATCATTTAGAAAATAAAATCCAGTGACCCTCTCAATCATGAACATGAGGTAAGGGGCATAGGGCAGCCCCCTCCTCCCATCCTCCACTACAAATCTCAACTCACTCCACATAAATCTAGGGACATTGAATTTATCCTCACCTAGAGCAAATCTAGCCAACACATTTCTCATATAGCCATTAATATCTGAGGCTGCTCCATCCTTTAGGTTGATGGTGTTCCTGATGAGGTTGTTGAGGATGTAATAGAAGCTGTGTAGACCACTCCTCTTACCATCTGCAATCCTTCTATCTCTCCACATGTAACTGATGTCATGGATCTCAGCTCGAGGCTCATCATGAATTTAAGTGTAACCTCTGTGCTCCTCCCCAAAGCCAAGAATCCGGCTAAAAGTGACAAAGTTGACTCGGTAGTGCCGACCATCAATCATCTAGTGAATCTCATCATAGGTCTGGTCATAGAAGTATGTGGCATGAAACTGTGCAAGGACCTCCTCATTCCAATTATACTAGAAACCCATGATGTCTGAAAGCTAGAACATGTCACAAATTTTGATTACCTTGTCAAACACAGGCTCCTCCTTCTCCTGCATCTCATCCCAATTAATATACTGTATCTTGATGATCTTGATTTTCTTGGATGCAAGAATGGCAGTGGCATAAAAGTTGGAATGAAACTCATTCCAGAATCTATAACCAATGCCCAAATCCTTACGCACTGCATAGGGATTGATCCCCCTTGCCTCTTCCATCAGCTTCCAACTCTTGGAATAGTTGACAACTGCATGCTAGCGGGAGTCATCTGGTGGTCTCATGATGATCTCACCCTCAAAATCTCTCATATATCTACCATTAAACTCAGAGAGATGCTGTGGGGTGTTAGGAATGGCATCAGTGGTATGACCTATCATCTCTAGCCTCTCCTCATCTTCAATGTATTGCTCGTGCCTCCCCCTGTCACCAAGTCCCCTTGGAGCTGCACTACTGCCTGCTGCTTTTGACCTCCCTCAACCACGGCAAGGTGGATCCTTGTCTCTTTGATCATTCATCTTCCTTTTTTCCCCTTCGGTCATTATCTCCGTGCTCCATCTATGCATAGAATGAACTAGATAAGAAATTGTACAAATGGGACATAGAAAATCACTTGAAGAATAGTCTTGATAAGAAAAAGGACTTAGATCATGAACTTGAGAGACACTATGGACAGTGCTGCCCAGGCAGTGCGGCACTGCCGCACCCTGAGAGAGACACTATGGACAGTGCTACCTAGGCAGTGCGGCACTACCACAAGCTCATGACCACCTTCTTCTTTCTTAGCAAATCCATTTTTCAAATGTCTTCCCGCATCACCAAACAATTTCCAGAGCATAGTTCAAGATAAAAACACATGATGTCATGTAATAGATGGGAATAGTGATAACATTTTGAGTGGGAGAGAGCATGTGGTGAATAAATCCAACCAATACATCGATTCATCTAGGGAAAGTCACAATCAGATGTAGTCTCAAACTATGGGGTGCGGTACTACCGCACCTTACTGCGGCACTGCTGCACGTGCTGTGCACCACCCCCAAATGAATCGACCTATTGATTCAATTTGTCCATCAAATCTTCCTCCTACTCATTCATAGTACCACTAAGAACCTGAATCCATCACAGAAACACTCACATTGCATAGATCGAGTAGGTTTAGGGTTCTACCTTCTCAAACGAGGATTGGAGAGGATAGGGAAGAAACTGCTCGGGCCAGGGGCAGTAGCAGCTGTCAGCAACGTTGAGGGAGGGCTAGCAGCTACTGCGGTACTGCCAGAGACCGGCAACACGTGGCCAAGCGACGGCGATGGCGCGGGCGTGAGAGGAGACAGAGGCGCGGGCTTCGGCGTCGGGGGGAAGAGAGAGGGAAAGAAGTTACTGCAGACCTAAGGATAAGAGGAAGAATAAATGAGCCCCGCAGTAAAACTGTTTGGGCCGAATCTCAATTAAGATTCAAAGTGCGGCACTGCCGTATGCCTAGCCCGACATTGCCGCACGGCAGGCGCGGCACTGCCGCACTCCCCAAAACAGTGGGAATTAGCTATAATCTATATGACTCTCTCTGTATAAGATATAGACACATATCACCTATATACCATGACCAGAAACAAATAATCAATACAGACCATGATCATGATATATAAGTTGCCTTTTATAAATCATTTTCATGCACAATATGAAAATTTTCAACTCTTTTGCCTAGATACTAGTTTATCAAACAGAGGCATGCTAAAATTCAAACCACGTTACGAGAATCAAGTATATTTAGCTCACTACACAAAGCCCAAAACCTTGACCCGTCGAGGGGCTTTGTGAAGATATCGGCTAGTTGCTTTTTGGTGCTCACATGGTCTCTCAAGAAATGATGACAAATGTCTATGTGCTTGGTTCTAGAGTGGCTTACGGGATTGATTGCAAGCTTAATGGTACTCTCATTGTCACATAATAATGGGATTTTGGTAAAATAACATCCGAAATCACGAAGAGTTTGCCTTATCCAAAGTAGTTGGGCACAACATGCACCGGCCGCAACATACTTAGCCTCGGCAATGGAAAGGGCTACACAATTTTGCTTTTTAGAACTCAAAGACACTAGGGATCATCCAAGGAATTGACATGTCCCCGAAGTGCTTTTTTGATCTATTTTGCAACCGGCGTAATCAGAATCCGAATACCCAAGTAGATCAAACTTAGAGCCCTTAGGATACCACAAACAAGGTTAAGAGTGTGTACTAAATATCTCAGGATTCTTTTAACGACCACCAAGTGACACTGTTTTGGGTTAGCTTGAAATCTAGCACACATGCATGCACTAAGCATAATATCGGGCCTAAATGCGCACAAATAAAGTAGAGAGCCGATCATGGAATGATATACCTTGGTATCCACGGCTTTCCCTTCAATGTTGAGATTAAGATGTCCATTGGTTGGCATGGAGTTTTGATAGGCTTGGCATTCACCATGTCAAACTTCTTGAGCATATCATGAGTGTACTTTGTTTGACTAATAAAAGTTCCATCCTTCACTTGCTTGATTTGAAATCCGAGGAAAAACTTCAACTCACCCATCATGGACATCTCAAATCTCTTTGTCATGATCCTACTAAATTCCTCACAAAAAATATGATTAGTACTACCAAATATTATGTCATCGACATATATTTGGCACACAAATATATCTTTACCAACTTTGTGAGTGAAAAGGGTAGGGTCGGTTTTGCCTATTTCAAAGCCTTGTTTAAGCAAGAATTCCTTAAGGCATTCATTCCATGCTCTTGGTGCTTGCGTAAGCCCATAGAGTGTCTTTTGGAGTTTGTAGACATGGTTGGGGAACCTCGGATCTTCAAAACCCAGTGGTTGCTCAACATAGACAAGTTCTTGAATGGGGCCGTTGAGGAATGCACTCTTCATGTCCATTTGATATAGCTTGAAATTGTGATGAGTGGCATAGGCTAGAAGCATTCATATTGCTTCAAGTCTTGCCACCGGTGCATATGTTTCCTCAAATTCCAAGCCCTCTACTTGAGTGAAACCTTGAGCAACCAATCTTGCCTTATTTTTTTTTGTCACCACGCCATTCTCATCTTGCTTGTTGTGGAAGACCCACTTGGTGCCAATGATATTGGTGTTGGGTCTCTCCACCAAGGTCCACACTTGATTTCTTTTGAAATTATTGAGCTCATCTTACATGGCCATCACCCAATCCAGATCACCAAGTGCTTGCTCAACCTTAAGAGGTTCCAAACAGGAAACAAACAAGTAATATTGGCAAAAGTTTGCTAAATGTGAACGAGTTGTTACCCCCTTTTGAAGACTTCTAAGGATGTTGTCAATGGGATGATCCCATTGTATTGTTTGCCTTAGCCTTGGATGATCAATGGCCTCTTGTCCATCTTCTGGTTTTTCATTATCTTCTTGCTCGAATATGGGTTGTAGGTTCTGTCCTTGAATCGGAGTTAGACTTGCTGCTACTGTCAGAGGGAGTGCGGCACTGCCGCTCTTATGTGCGGCACTACCACTCTGCTAATTTGCAGTAGGGGTCTGCTCCCCCTCAGCATCAGGTATGTCAGCGAAACTTTTTCATCAGCAGCTTGAGGAACCTCCACTTTAGTGACTTCGTCTTCTTGTGGTCTTATATCACCAATAGCTAATTACTTAATTGCTTCACATGGTGGATCCTCCTTTCCTACAACACTTGAATCAACTTGCTCCACTTGAGAGCCATTAGATTCATCAAATGTCACGTCTACCGCCATTTCAACTCTCCTGGAGGTTTTGTTGAAAACATGATAGGCATGCTCATTTGACCCATAATCAAGAAGAAAACCTTCATCAACTTTAGATGCAAACTTAGAGGTTTTGGGTTTCTTATTAAGTATGAAACACATGCACCCAAACACTCTAAAGTAGGACACCTTTGGTTTGTTACTGGTTAGAGGCTCATATGAAGTTTTCTTCAACTTCTTGTGTAGGTAGAGGTGATTGATGGCATAGCAAGCGGTGTTGATGGCTTCGCACCAAAAGAGGTTCGGCGTCTTATACTCATCTAGCATTGTCCTTGCCATGTCAATTAGTATACGATTCTTCCTCTCTACTACACCATTTTGTTGAGGGGTGTATGGAGTTGAGAACTCATGCTTGATGCCTTCTTCATCAAGAAACTCCTCAACTTGGGTGTTCTTGAATTCGGTCCCTTTGTTGCTTCTCATTTTCTTGATGGGGAGATTGAACTCCTTTTGAGCTCTTCTAACAAAAGTCTTCACTTTGTCTCTAACTTGATACTTATCAAACAAGAAAAATACCCAAGTGAAACGAAAATAATCATCAACAATAACAAGACTATATTTGTTACCCCCGATACATAGGTAGGTGACCGGTCCAAAGAGATCCATGTGTATGAGCTCCAATGGTTGTGTCGTGGTCATGATGCTCTTTGGTGGATGAGGTACGCCAACTTGCTTTCTAGCTTGACAAGTACTACATATCCTATCTTTCTCAAAGTGAACATTTGTTAGCCCAAGGATATGTTCGTCCTTTTGAAGTTTGGCCAAGTTCCTTATCCCAACATGGGCTAGTCGACAATGCCAAATGTGGCAGAACCGCCCAAAATAACACACTTACGGAGGCGCTTGTCTTCCACTAGACACTAAACACCCGAAGGTGAGCTACATTAGGCAGTTCTATCGAGCACACCCCATGGGAGAACCCGAAAATCCACATTTTTCAACAGGATCATAAATGGGAGAATAAAGCTTACAACATTTTGGCCATTTGTTACATCACTTTCCATGCAACATCAGAGTATAATATTTATTGTTTATAACAACGGAATATAACCATGTTATCAGAGTTTCAGCGAAAATAAAATCATTAAATGACAAGTTAAACATTAACAGGATGATCCGTTATATACATCATAATAGGTTATAAGTTTTTCATTATAAAACATTTTGGGTGGAAGTTTCAAATAAACTCTATGCCCGCAACGTTAAGGAAATCCTCGCTGAGCCCACTAAGAGGTTTTCACACACAAGTGTCAGCTCCACATGTTCCTGTCACCTGCAATAGGGTAGAACAAACCCTAAGTACTCAATTGTACTCCACAAGACTTACCCGTCAGGAGGAAAGAAAAGACTCCAAGGATATGCAAGGCTATCTGGCTTGTGGTTTATTGCATATGTAGGAAGCATTACTAAGCGTGCATCCTTATATTCAATTTCATTAGCAGTCATCATTAGTTCATTAACTAACCATTCTATGTAAGCACCTATGCTACTTTCAAGCAGGTGGTAAGCAATCAAAACCATTTTACCATTTTTCATATTCTAGTTCTTACTACGGTGCTAGATCGTAGACAAGTCGTACCATATTACACAACGATTCGTGAACCAATGTAGCCCAGCTAGGTACCCCAAAACACATGCCCTACTTATACCCCAGGAACAAGCAGGACCAACCCACCACTCTCCTGTCAAGGGGTCTAGGTCTCCGTCCAAACTTGGACTCCAAGCCCCCACACCTGAGTCCTAGACTCAGTGTGGTGCTTAGACCTCCACCATCCCCACCTCTAATCAATCGGTATGGAAAGAGCCAGAACCCACGACAAGAGAGCAACGAGCTTTCCCGCTCCTATAAGCAAGTTTGTGCTTAGGATAATAAGTATGTGACCTGACTAGAATCCTATGCAACGGCCGGTCCTTAACCGACACTTACAGGGACAACAATGTAACCAAGCTATGCCCCGTTGGCCATGGGACACAACGTGTTACACCCACCAATACCCGTACCATATCCCTGCCCGGTCTCCATTTCCTTTCACCATTTTATCATGAGAGTAATAATAATAATCACCTATTGTGAGTAACGGTAGGTTACTCACATTACCGATAGCCTAAGCATAGCAGCTACTCGACCTATACTAGTAGGACTCATAGGTAGGTTTATCTATGCATGTAGTTTCAACAATAAGCCTGTAATGTAAATGCACATCACATATATATATATATCTAGTGATTATTCAAAATAAGGGTTATGCACCGGGGCTTGCCTTGGGTAGGCGAGGTGTTAGCTCAGTCAGTCAGTGGCGGCTCTAGGACCTCCTCCTACATGAGGACCTCCTCGTACTCCTCGATCACCTCCTGAACTCGTGATCTCCGATGGTCACGATCTCCGCCAACTCGTTCTCTACATGCATACGATGATGATACAACACTTAGCATTTTAGCAACAACAACCCTTAAAATAAGAATACACCTGCTAAGCTACTAAGCTAGCTCTAATACCTAAGGTACTAAGCTAATCATTATCTCTACCAAATAGATTTCCATGCTCACCCTACAAGTGCTTAATTTTTATAAACCAATATCATGCCATTATTCATTTAGCCTTAATGGGTATTTAGCTACCATATTAAATAGTCTATTTTAGGGCTAAAAATTACAGTGAGCACATAATAATACAATGAACCTACTATAAAAATTTTTTAAATCTAAAGCTATCACCATTTTGCCACAAAAATTCCTACAATATTTAACCTAATAATATTAAGCACTTTCAAATGATTTAATAGCTCCTGGTATTAACAAGTATATATATGAACTAAATACACTAACAGATAGAGCACAATTATTGGAACTTAACAAAATTGGTTTCATAATTTTTGGATACTTATATAATTATATATTAATTACCAAAGTTTAGCTAAGATTTAAAATGAAAAGCTATTTCTATTCTCCACAAAAAAGCTAAACTGATTTCGGCCAAATCATGGCCCCTTGACCTTAACGCAACGTGGTGTGTGTATGTGCCCAGCCTGGCCTATGACGTGACGCCCACGTGAGAGGCTTTCTGCAGTGAGGCTGCCCTGGCAATGGGGAATCTCACGCACACGGTACATTAGAAAAAACGCCCCTGGACTATGAGCAAAACAACCCACAGTCCACGTTACTATTTCTACAGACAATGACTTTGCAACGAAACCCTTGGATCTTTCTCCTCTTTACAACGGCAAGGCCCCGACCTTCCCTGCGTGCTCTGGCGCGGCGAGTGGTGGCACTTGGCGCTTGCGTTGGCCATATGGGACCCACGCTGACCTATCTATGGACTGACTCTCACCTAGAGTTCGACATGAAGCGATGGGCGGTGGTGGCACGAACGGGGGTGAAGCAGAGCGGGCTCTCCCCGGTGGCGGATGACATGCAATGGCGACAACCGCATTCTGGTGAGCCATAGTGCTAACAAGATGGTAGAGATAGGGGATAAGCATTAGGGGCACACCACGAACCCTGCCGAAGTGGTGGTTCGGCCGGCGACTACCTGAGTAGTGCCGGCCACGTGCGCGCGGTGAGCACGACGACAAGCCATGGCAAACACGACCATGTCAGCGGCAGCGAGGAGGCAGTAGCACTCCCACTAGCGTACGCACGACGAAGAGGGAGCCAAGGTGAGCTAGTGGTGCAGAGGAATTAGCGTGGGGTGAAGTGGTGGAGGCTGGCCACGGTGCAGGTGGTGACGGGCCTTAATGGCATGGCGGTGGGCAAAGCTCCAAAAATTAGAGCTTGGCCTAGCCATAATCAAGGTGCGGGGTGGGGTCGACTAGAGAGGGGGCATGAAGACAGAGACGTGACACGAGGAATTGATGAGAGGTGCTCGCTCGCTGGCTTCACCGTGACGTGATGATGACGGCGAAAAATAGAGGGAGAAGAGGGAAAGAGAGACAACGTGGTAGGTGGGCTCGGCTCATCCTTGCCTTGGTGGGACGCGAGCAGCGGGATTAGGAGGCCCACGCGCCGACGCTACGGACAACGCATGCGCGCGTTCGACCGGCGTGGGCCACGCACCGTAGTTCCATAAATGGCATGATGACGACAGCTCGCCCACGTGCGCGCGGCAGAGGCGACACATATAGGGTCGGCGACAGCGTAGAGGTGCAGCGGATCAGCATGGACACGACGACAATGCGACAACAGCAACATCATCGTGACGTGAGTAGTGTCAGTAGTGCGGACACGACGGCCGCGTAGCGCGGCCATGTTGGCACCCAAGACGGCAGCGAGAGGCTGGGCAGCAGGGTGTGGGGCCAACGGCTCTCTGTGGCCGGCCTCGGCCAAGCCTAGGCGGCTCGACCGGCCAAGCGTGGTGGCACGGCTGACCACGTAGGACGTAGCCATGTGCGCGGCATGGGAAGGCCGCACGGTGATCGTGCACCCGGCGCCAACCAACCCGAGACCGTGATGCGCACGGATTTTAAACCGTTTAACAAGACCAAACGATTGCTTTAGCACCTAAACCATCTTCACCATGCTCAAGATGGCATATGAGACTACCAAATCAAGCTATAACACTGCACCACTCCTTAACTCAATCACTCACAATAAATTGCTAAACATAGCAGTGTCTAACCGGTGGCAGACTTGAAACTTTCTAAGTTTTTGAGATGGATTTGTTTCATTTATGATTTCTAAGCTAGTGGAAATATTAGCTAGTAATATCATTTTTGAACGCAAGTATTTCACTGTCATCTACAAAGTTTGTACTTAACTTTTTAAGGTGACACATATATGTTCTATAGCATTTTTTTGCGTAATAAAAATTAGTTTTAAACCCTAAGTGATATAACATGATTATCAAATCAACTTTCGTTTTGCATTTTTGTTGATCATTTTGAGTTATAGAAATTGATCTACACACTTTATTACATGCATTAACACATAAACATGATGCTCAAGACATGTTTTAGTAAATGGTTTATGGTGTAACAACGAGGGTGTTACAAATCTACCCCCTTAAACAAAATCTCGTCCCGAGATTTCATGTGCCTAGTGTGGGAAAAGAGATAAGAAATAAATTCTGATTTCAACAATTACCTCGGTGAACTAGAAAGAAGGTGGGGATAATGCTTCAAGATATAACTTTCTTGCTCCCACATTGCTTCGTCCTCTAAGTGATTTTGCCACTAAACTTTATAAAACTTCATCGCATTGTTTCTAGTCACTCTTTCTTTTTTATCTAAGATCTTGACAGGATGCTCAATATAAGACAAGTCAGGCTGGAGGGGAAGTCCTTCAATTTCCACAGCTTCATTAGGGACCCACAAACATTTCTTTAACTGGGAAACATGGAAGACATTATGCACTGCTGACAAAATATCCGAGAGCTGGATACGGTAGGTAGCAGAAGCACACCAAGCCAAAATCTTGTAAGGTCCAACATAGCAAGGAGCTAGCTTTCCACGGATGCCAAATCGATGTACACCTCTCATGGGAGATACCTTGAGATACACATGATCACCAACTTCAAATTGCAAGGGCCTTCTTCGCTTATTGACATAAGTTTTCTGACGACTTTGAGCTGCCTTCAAATGGCTCTGAATAATGCTAACTTGCTCTCGAGCTTCTTTGATAAAATCAGGCCCAAAATATCCACGATCACCCACCTCAACCCAGTTAAGTGGTGTTCTATATTTCTTGCCATACAGGGTCTCAAAAGGTGCCATACGAATGCTTTCTTGATAGCTATTATTATAAGAAAACTCAGCTAGAGTCAAGCATTCGTCCCACTTTTCAAGAAAAGAAATGGCACAAGCCCTCAACATATCCTCAAGTACCTGATTAACTCTTTCTGTCTGACCATCAGTTTGTGGATAATAAGCTGAACTTCTAAGAAGACTAGTACCAAGACATTGTTGAAGTTGCTCCTAGAAACAAGAAAGAAAGATTGACCCTCTATCAGAGACGATAGTAAGAGGAACTCCATGTAGGGTCACAATCCAGTCAAAATACAACTTGGCATACTTCTTGGCTGAATACCTTGTATCCACCAGGAGGAAATGAGCGGACTTGGTAAGGCGATCCACAATGACCCAAATAGAGTCATACCCCTTTGCCATGCGGGGCAAACCCACAACAAAGTCCATGGAAATATCCTCCCATTTCCAAACAGGGATAGGCAAGGGCTACAAAAATCTCGGTGTACACATATGGTCTGCCTTAACTCTTCCATAAGTGTTGCATTCCGTGACGTACTTGGTGATATCCTGCTTCATATTTGACCACCAATATAAGTGGCACAAATCATGGTACATCTTGTTACTTTCTGGATGGATGGACAACTTGGAGTTGTGAGCTTCATCCAAATTTTTTCTCCTAAGCTCATCACTTGAGGAAACCACCAATCGGTTCTTGAACCTCACTACACCTTGATCATCAACACTAAAATGAGGACCACGCACTTCGGCAATTAACTTCTTGATACTCAGAATTTCTGAAACATCTTGCCTTTGCTCTATAATAAGTTGCTCAAGTAAATCCGAGACTAGAGCAATATGGGCTAGCACCTCAGCATGGTTGAGAGACAAAGGTGCTTCTTTAACTTGATACGACTTCCGGTTCAAAGCATCAGCTACCACATTATCTTTTCCAGGATGGTAATGAACCTCCAAATTATAATCCTTGATTAGCTCTAACCATCTCTGTTGCCTCATGTTCAGCTTGGACTGAGTGAAAATATATTTGAGGCTCTTGTGATCCATATAAATATGCACTTTATTTCCCAACAAATAATGCCTCCAAAATTTTAGAGCGTGCACCACAACAGGTAGCTCTAAATCATGGGTGGGATAATTCACCTGGTGCTTTTTCAGCTGGCGTGAAGCATAAGCTATCACACGTCCATCCTACATAAGAACGCTTCCCAATCCAGTCCTTGAGGCATCACAATACACATCAAATGGCTTGTCAATATCTGGTTGGGCAAGAACAGGAGAAGAGGTAAGAAATTTCTTTAGAGCTTGGAAAGCTTCTTCACAAGCCGGACTTCATGCCAACTTGACATCTTTCTGGAGCAACTTGGTCATTGGTTGGGTTATTTTGGAGAAGTCAGAAATGAAGCGCCGATAATAACCAGCAAGACCAAAGAACTGACAGATCTGATGCACTGACTTCAGAGACTTCCAATTTAACACATCTTGCACCTTGCTTGGGTCTACAGAGATACCCACAGGCGTCAGAACATGTCCCAAAAACTGCACTCGATCTAACAAAAACTCACACTTGCTGAATTTGGCATATAGCTTGTGTTCTCTTAATCGAGTCAGTACTATCTGAAGATGCTGTGCATGCTCTTCATTGTTCTTGGAATATATCAAAATATCATCAATGAACACTACTACAAACTTATCTAACTCCGGCATAAAGACTGAATTCATGAGATACATAAAGAATGCAGGAGCATTGGTGAGACCAAAAGACATGACTAGGTATTCATACAACCCATACCTAGTAGAGAAAGCTATCTTTGGTATATCTTGTGGCCGAATCTTAATTTAATGATACCCGAACAAAGATCAATCTTTGAAAACACCTTGGCACCAGCCAACTAATCGAACAAAGTATCAATACGAGGTAAAGGGCACTTGTTCTTAATGGTTACCTCATTGAGATGACGGTAATCCACACACATCCGAAGAGTACCACCGTTCTTCACAAAATAGTTGGGCAACCCCAAGGTGAAGAACTAGGATAGATAAACCCCTTCTCCAATAATTCCTCTAACTGCTTCTTCATTTCTGCTAATTCTTTAGGAGCCATGCGGTAGGGACGCCGTGAAATAGGAGCAGTGCTAGGTTCTAACTCAATGGAAAACTCCACATCTCTATCCTGTAGCAACCCAGGTAGATCTTCAGGAAAGACATCCGAGAACTCACAGACCACAGGAATAGAGGCAAGGTCAGGAGAAGCTTCAACATGAGCAAGAACTGGTAAGGCTGGATCTAAGGGCATAAGAAGAGACATCCTATCCTCGAAAGATGGAAGCCATAACTCAACAACTCTCTGCTTAATGTCCAAGACTACCCCATAAACTCGCAACCAGTTCATGTCTAGAATTGCATCAATGCCTTGCCCAGGCAGCACCATGAACTAGAGGCGGTAAGTGTGAGTGGCTAGCACTAATCCAACTATGTCCGTTCAAATATTAATGCACAACTGCGCACCCAAAGTACTGATTCTATAGGCAATAGGAATAGCCATAAGAGATATATTGTGCCTCTGTGCAAACCCCATGCTCATGAATGAACGTGATATACCGGAATCAAACAACACATATGCTAGGTGGGAATCAATGGTAAACATACTAGCCATCACAGGTTCATTCTGCAAGATATCCTCAGCCTCAGCGAAGTTGACTTGTCCTGGGCGGCTTATGGGCACCTTCTTGATAATCGTCCTCTTGACCAGACTGGAGTTGGCTGAAGGTTGGGAAGACTGTGTATGCTAGTTCTATGGACACTCCCGAGCATAGTGGCCCTCCTTGCCACACTTGAAACAAGCACCAGGCTTATTCCCCTACCCCTGACAAGGCAGAATCTGCTGTCCCTAAGGCTGTTGTTGCACCTACTGAGTAGGTGCACGATACTAGGGTGGGAGGTGCCTTGTAAGTCTGCTAAGGCTGACGGAACGGTTATCCACCCGAAGAGGGATAGGGCATTCTCCTGACAACCTGCACCTTCTGAGCCTGGGGGTGACTAGAAGACCCAGTAATCACCCACTTGTGCTTCCACTTAGCCTGAGAGTCACGCTAAAGTCCCTCCATGGCAATAGCAGCATTCATCGTAGCACCAAAAGTCTGGTAGTTCCCTGTGTACAGCTCCTTCTACAGACTACAAGAGAGGTCACGATAGAAACCGTCCCTCTTCTTCTCATCAGTATCGACGTGGGTCCTAGCATACTATGCCAGATGGTTGAACTTATTCACATAATCCATCATAGACATGCTCCCTTGATTTTGGTCTAGGAACTCAGTCAACTTCCTGTTCAGCACACCAGCAGGAATGTAGTACTCTCTAAAAGCAGCGGTAAACTCCTACCAAGTCACACGGTGGTCCACCAGCTGCATGGCATTGAATGTGTCCCACCATGCACTGGCAGAACCCAACAGCTGCTGCGCTGTAAAGCGCACCTTCTGCTCCTCAGTCACAGTGAGTAGCTGAAACTTTTGCTCTAGAATATGAAGCCAATGCTCCGCACCCAGAGGCTCAGCAGTTGGCGTGAACGTGGGTGGGTGCATATTCAAGAAATCCTGGTAAGAACAGGGCCCCTTGGGACCACGGGCACCACCCCCGTTCCCACCATTGCCTCCGTGGCCCCCACGGGCGAAGCCACCAATCGCTTGGGCTAGCATCTCCAAGGCATGAGCTGACTCGCGCCGAGCAGCCAACATCTCTGCCATCATCTCCATATGGGTCATCAGAGGTGGTGATGGCGGAGGAGGAGGATCTAAAAGTGGGGCCTCATGGCTGTCCCCATTGGTGTTGCCAATGCCCTCATTGCGACCGTTATCACCTTGGTCTACCCTAGGACTGGTACTCCCCCGACCAGACCTCAGGTTCATCTAAAAATAGATAGGAACCCAACGTTAGCGACCAGGCCTCCATACTTAGGAATAAGAGATTAGAGAAATGATAAGGCTTTTAGACGAAGCATTCTTTTTAGGTTAATAGATTAATTCACTAACCAAAATTATACGTGTGGGGAAAACTTAGTTTAAGCAAGAATCTCTTTTCATGATGCATGCATCGGCCTACCCATTCACTCAAGTCGGAATATAGCGGCATTCGCAAAAAATTTTGGCACATCGTACACTCACTTTCCGCTTCCTAAACAATTCTTACGCAGCGTAAGTTAGTGTACCTACAGAAAACTGATTAGATAAAACCAGTGCCACTATCCTAGATAGACCATATTACTAGGGCTTATACTTATTTACATAATTTTATCACATCCTACTTTTCACAAAACTTTTGTTGGTCAAATTTTAGGTTTTAAAAAGAGTTATGAAACTCATAGACTCATTATTGGCTCTGGTACCACCTATGGCAGAACCACCCAAAATAACACACTTACGGAGGCGCTTGCCTTTCACTAGACACTAAGCACCCCGAAGGTGAGCTACATCAGGCAGTTCTATCGAGCACACCCCATAGGAGAACCCAAAAATCCACATTTTTCAATAGGATCATAAATGGGAGAATAAAGCTTACAACATTTTAGCCATTTCTTATATCACTTTCCATGCAACATCAAAGTATAATATTTATTGTTTATAACAGTCAGAATATAACTATGTTATTAGAGTTTTAGTGAAAATAAAATCATTAAATGACAAGTTAAACATTAACATGATGATCGGACCGACTGATTGGAGGCGGGGATGGTGGAGGTCTAAGCACCACATTGAGTCTGGGACTCAGGTGTGGGGGCTTGGAGTCCAAGTTTGGATGGGGACCTGGACCCCTTGACAGGAGAGTGGTGGGTTGGTCCTGCTTGTACCTAGGGTACAAGCATGGCATATGTTTCGGGGTACCAGCTAGGCTACATTGATTCGTGAATCGCCATGTAATACGGTACAACTTGTCTATGATCTAGCACCATAGTAAGAACTGAAAGATAAAAGATGGTGAAATGGATCTGATTTCTCAACTCTTGCTTGAAAGTAGAACATGTGCTTACCTAGAATGGTTAGCTAATGAATTAATCATGATGGCTAATAAAATACATACATAAGGATTCACTACTAGTAATGCTTTTTGCAAAAAGGAAACCCAACAAACCATAAAGCTTATCATATCCTTTGGAGTCGGGAAATTATTCCCACTAGTCGAGTAAGTCTTGTGAGTATATTATATACTCAGGGTTTATTTACCCCTGTTGCAAGTACAGCTTGAGGAGTAGCTGTTGTGTGGAGGATTCTTCTGGTGGGCACAGACAGATCCTTGTATCTTATCGTTAGATGTTTATTGTAATTCTGCTGTTTAAATTTTGCACTCTGAACTTGGTATTGTAATAATGTATTTCTGAGAACTCTTGTTGTATGAAATGGACTAAGTAATGTAAACTCGTTCTCATTATTGGATCCTAGAGGAAAAACATGGATTGTTTAAGTTCTCCCTTGGGGTGTGCTCGATAGAACCGTTCGATGTAGCTAGCTTTCGGGGTGCTTAGTGTCTGGTGGAAGACAAGCGCCTCCGAGTAAGCATGCTATTTCGGGCGCTTCTGCCACACTAAAGCCACCCCATGCTAGATTTTGCCACTAAACAAGTCTCAAGATTAGCTTTACTTTTGTTAAAATCAACTAGGTAAAGCTTGTTCTTTAAATGACCCGTAAAGACAATAGAGGAATCCTCTCTTCTAAAGACTTTCACACCCTTATCCGTAAAGAGACAATTGAAGCTCATCTGCATAATTGAGAGACGGACAACAAATTGTAACCTAACGAATCAACATGTAAAACATTTGTAATTGAATGCTCAAGGGTTATAGCAACTTTACCGAGACCAATCACATTCTCCTTAGAGTTGTCTCCAAAGAGAATATTTTCATTTGAGTCTATCTCCGGGGTATATGATGAGAACATACTCCTTTCTCCGGTCATATGATTTGTACATCCACTATCAAGCACCCAACTTGACCCACCGGAGGAGTATGCCTGCAAAACAGATTTAGTTGCTTGATTTAGGTCCCCAATTAGACTTGGGGCCTTGCATGTTAGTCACAAGAAATTTGGGAACCCAAATAGAAGTATTCCTATATGTGTTGGCTTCCTTTTCAACATATTTGGCAACCACTTTTCCATTGCTGTTGTTCCTTAAAACAAAATATGAAGTCAAGCTTTGTCGAGGTGGTTGAAACTTTGGTTGGTAGGCATACTTGTTCATAGTGCCCCACACTGATTCCTTTGGCTTCTGCTGAACCTATTTCTGCTGGGACACCTTCTTCTTGGGCTTAGTTTGATCAGGAGCAGAATTGGTAGCTTTCCCATTTTTGTGGGGAGCGGCACAACCAGCCTTCAATGCGGCACTGCCGTGGTGCGGCACTACCACTCTGGACTACGGCACTACCGCTATCTATGCAGGCTGATCTATACCAACTCTTTCATTCCTCTCAAACTTGACACACTCATAGCCATTTATGATCTTTCTTCCATTTGTCTTGGCTCCTATAGTGTGCCCAAGCCCATGCTTGATTGAGGGGTGTCTCCCTTGCTTGAATTGAGGCACTTTTGAATCATTTGCCTTCTTGTCACTTACTTGAGCCTTACCACTCAAGCAACCCTTGCCAATGATCTCATTGAGTCTAGCAATTTCTTTTCTCATTGCCTCCATGTTTGCAAGGTTAGTGGAATAAGCATTCAAATCAATATTATAACATTTTCCGCAATCTTAACTAGTGGAGGTAGTAGAGGCATCCTTTGCCTTAGAGGGATGTGAGTTGCTATACCAAAGAATGTTATATTGCAGCTCAAGTTCTTTGTGCTTTTCATCTAAGTCACAATACTTTTTCTTGAGAGCAATATTTTCTTTCTTTGTGATAGCATTGTCCCCTTGTTCTTTGGCCAAGGCCTTGCGCAAGGATTCCACCTCACTTCTCTCTAATGCAAGAGCTTCCTTGCTAGCAATGTAGAGATCCTCTTGTTGGATAAGAGTTTTCTCTCTAGATTCTAGCTCGGTTTGGACACTCTCTAAGTCCTCCATTAGTTTAGTGAAGAATAGTTTGATCTTTCCATCTAAGTTATTAATTAATTTATTAATTTCTTCATCACTAGATTCATCATCACTAGAGCTATCACTAATATCATTACTAAAGATATCACTAGGAGATGGAGGTGGAGGAGCTTTGTCCTTAGATTTAGATTTTACCTTCTCACCATTTGCCATAAGACAAATGTGAGGGGAGTAGTAGTCATCATCGGACATGTTGGTGAAGAGTCTTGGTGAAGAAGATGGCTCATGGATAGCAATGGTTGCAACTTTCTCATCTTCTTCACTTGAGCTTTCAATAGATGAATCCAATTCATGCCCAATGTGAGCTTCTCCCATGTTTTTCTTGCTCTTTCTCCGGTCGGCCTTGTCCTCCTTCTCTTTCTTATACTTGTTCTCCTTGATCTCATATGGACACTTGTCAATGAAGTGATCGGTGCTTCCACAATTGTAGCATGTCCTCTTCTTCTTGTTTGGAAACTTCCTCTTTACTACCTTGTACCCTTGCATCTTCAACCCTTTGTGAAACCTCCTTATAAAGAGAGCAACATCATCCACTTTCTCATATTGGTCATCATCATGTTCACTCTCACTAGAGGATGAGGTGGTCTCTACTCTTTCTTGAACTTGCTTGATTGCTTTGGGCTTGCTAATTGAAGCTTGTTTGTTGGTCTTGGACTTGCTAGTAGAGCCTTGCTTGCTTGATTTATTGGCCTTAAGAGCTACATCCTTGTTGATCTTGATGCCTTCTAGATTTGCTTGCAATTCTCCAAGCTTCTTCCTCTCGTTTGCTTCTTCTCTTTGCATGTCAAAGGTCAAGATCCTCCCAAGTACATCATTTGGTGTGAAGTACTCAAACTTTTTCTTGTCTTTAATTAGAGTTACTATGGTCTCATTTCTTGATGAATAAGCTTCCAACATAATCTTGATAACTTTGTGATCATCTAGCTCATCACAACCATAGCCTCTAATCTTGTCCACCATGGTCATCAACCTATCAAACATCTCTTGTGGCCCTTCTCCATCCAAGATAACAAATCGGTTGAGCTTGGACATCAAAAAATCAATTCTTGCCTTTCTCACTTTGTCAACCCCTTCATGTGTAAGATGCAAAGTATCCCAAATTTGCTTGGCAACATCCACACCAATCACTCTATTGTACTCATCACCATCCAAGGCACTAAGTAGCATACTAGTAGCTTGACCTGTTGAGGTGGATGATTCTCATTTCTTCCATGGTTGGATTCTTGGGATCAACCGGTGGCTCAAATCCATTGCAAACAACCTCCCAAATGCCGGGATGAAGATCTATAAGATAGACTCTCATCAAGTGCTTCCACTTGACAAAGTTAGTCCCATCGAAATGAGGTAACTTGCCTGCGGGCACATTGATGAAAGACTTACGATCATGGTTAGTCATAGACATAGAAGAATAGTTAAAGGATACGACGGCATATTTGTTGTCGTCATTCTTCTTGCCCTTTCCTTTCTTGTCCTTCTTGCTATGCATTTGGTAGGACTCATCATCATCACCATCTTCGGAGCTGCTAGATAGCTCACTTGAAGATGCATTGGAGGCTTTTGCTTCTTGTTTCTTTTTTCTTGTTTCTCTTCTTTTTCTTCTAGCTTCTCTCTTGAGTTTTCTTTCTTCTTTTCTTGCTTTCTTATCTTCTAACCGCTGCTGCTCCTTCTTCTTCTCTCTTGCTTTTCTTTTCTCTTTTCTAGCTGCCCTTCTTCTTCTTTTTTTTTCTTTATTTTGAGCTTTTTCGGCATCGGTTGCCTCTAGCTGTGGGAGCGTGGAGTTGCTCACGGTAGAGGCGCTAAGTTCACTACTGTCGGTGTCATGTAGCCCAACATCCTCCGGATCGACGTTGATGGGCATCACAACATCGGATCCTCCTCGAGCTCCATACCTCACGCGGTGAAGCACACACGAGGTAACCTGCTCTGATACCACTTATAAGATCTCTGGTATGCCTAGAGAGGAGGTGAATAGGCCTGTCAAAATTTAACTCAAACCGAAGTCAAATTTACCTATGACACTGCCGCTCTGTGAGCACGGCACTGTCGCACCATGCAGGAGAGATTAGTTCACAGTTCAAAATCTACCCAATGAAATTTAGATTGGGTAAATTTCTTAGCTTTCTGCAGGGTAGTAGATCACAGATCGATAGCTGAAAGTGATGGGAACACCACACACAAGTAGATTGGCCTCAAACCCTAGAAATCACCTCAACAACAACAAGAACACAAGTGTAGCAACACAAGCACAAGATGGCACAAGGATTTATCCCGTGGTTCAGCTCACCACCAAGGCTTGCCTAAGTTCTCGTTGTTGAGGTATACCACTAAGGCTTAGGGCTTTGCAACCCTACCTTGTTCTCAAGTCAAGATAGTGAACTCTTGAGATGAGAGGTGATTTTACTCGCTGCAAGAGGTGGTTACAAACCTCCCGGGGCTGCCACAAACTTGGCAAGCTCATCGGGCGACGCTCTAGCTGGCTAGGAGCCAAGCTCCAAGAGTAACAAACACAACTGCCAGACAAAACGTGAACCAAATACTCTTTAGACTTTGGGAATCAGTGGAGCTGCTCTCTAATCACTTTTGGCACCTTTTTCTCTCAAGACTTGATGGGGAAGTCAAAGGAAAAGCTTGAGAGCTTGAAGGGCACCAATGGAGGAGAGAGAGGAGATGAGCACCTGCTGATTTTCATTGGTTTGAACCATTGGGGAAGAAGAGAGAGACGTTATGGAGGATAGAGAAAAGTATAAATACCCCCTGCCTCCCAAAATTACTTAAGTCTTGGCGGTCTTGCATGCATGTCTGTGATGCCTCTCAGTCTTGGCATTGCCGCAGCCAGCAAGACAACAAGGGTGAAGGAGTTGTTAATTTGGCTATCTTGGTTGAGGTGTGATGATGTTTTGTATAAAGATTGAGCATTTGGTTGTACACTTTTAACCAATTGTAGTGTCCCCCTTTATAGTACGGCTTTTCCCATAATCAATTTCAAAAAACAAAAGAATTCAAAACTCCTTTGAGCGCGATGCCGTCCTTATTTGTAATTGAGGGCTCCTTCTTTCCATGTAACATCCTCTATAATGAATTCCTTGCTTGTCATCTTAACAAATCTCATTAGTTCTCTAATTAGGTGGTCATCAACACCAAAACCCACATTAGGGCTTGATTGCACTTACAGCCACGCTGTGTCGGGAGGGAAGGGGCGCCGTGCTGTGTCGGGTCGGGATCAGGAGGGAGGCACTGGGAGGGAAGGGGCGCCGCACTATGTCGGGTCGAGAGGGAGGCAGGTCAGGAGGGAGGTTAGGGTTAACAAGTGCTACTTATATATGAGATGGGCTTTTTTCTGGGCTGTGAGCCGAGGCACTATTTTTGGAGGCAGGCCTTATAGAGTGCGCGCCTTTGAAAATAGATTTATGGAGGCAGGTTTCTTAAGACGACCACCTTCGAAAATAGACTATTTTTGGTGGTGGTTGTTTTAAAATGCCCGCCTCCGTAAATCAATTTTAGGAAGCGGCAAAAGTAACCGCCTTCGTAAATTAAAATGTCTGCCTCCATTAATCGTCCGGTATTTTTCGAGGCGGTTGGATTTTGTGACTGCTCCCATTAATTAAAGTGCAACGCCACGCAAAATCAATTCTGTAGTAGTGATTGATTATATTTTGCCTGCATTTTTCTATCCAGATTTCTGCTGGTTCCGAGAAACTGGTTGGATCATTTTAAGCAGTGATTTGTATTAGAGAGAAGAATGTTTGAGAAACTGGTTTGACCATTTAAAGCACTGATTTGTATTAGAGAGAATAATTTTTGTACCAGTCACACATATCCTGTGTTGGAGCGGAGCAAAATAAAACTGTTTTCCCTTGAAACATAGGACAAACTGTCCAGTCTTTGCTACACATCTTGATATAGACTTACAATTAGGATTGGAGCGAGTACTTAGCATCCATGCTTAAATCTGCATCGATGCGCAACACATGCTTATCATCATGCACCACAAACTGCATCCTTGTAACCTAGTAAGTACATGTAACATGTCAACTGTAGTTGAGCTAGTACTCCAGCATAGTACAATTTTTTTGGGGTTTCTTTTTTAACGGTAATGCTGTCGTCTGTCCGTCCGGACAAACCCGTATAAGTCGCCCGCTCGTTTTACGCCTTGCTCATGTCGCCTGCTCGTTCAGCATGCTGCACGCCTCTGCTCCGGGATGGACCCTGCCCTCAATCGAGCCGCCCCTGCTCGCGCGCGGCCCCGCCATTCCCCGCTGCCCGCTCGCGTCGCGCGCCCCCACCCGGACTCGCGCCTCCGTCGTGGCCACGCTTCATCCACCTGCCCCTGCCCTTGCCGAGGTCTGTGCCGCCGACGAGCTCCACATCGGCGACCTTCGTGGCATCGAGCTCCGCGTTGACGAGCCTCCATTCGTCCAAGCATCAAGCAGGTGCTAGCTGAAAGCGCATGTTGTAATAGTATGTTTCAAGCGGTAATGCTACTTATAGGCGTATAAGTCACCTGCATCGCCTACTCGCTCAGCACATTGTGCGCCTATGCTCTAGGATAGACCCTGCCCTCGGTCGTGCCGCCCCCACTCGCGCCCCCCGCCCGCCCGTGCCGTGTGCCCCCACCCGGACTCGTGCCTCCTGTCAGGCCGCACTCCATCCGCTCGCCTTTGCCCCTGCCGAGGTCCGTGCCACCGACGAGCTCCACACCGGCGACATCGACCAACGTCGAGCTCCACGTCGATGAGGCTCCATTCGTCCAAGTAGCAAGCAGATGCTACGCTGAAAGTGCATGTTGCAATATTATGTTTTATGTGTTTCAGATATTTTAGAGGTAAGTTGCAAGTGTTGTATATTGATATTGTAATAGTAGATTGAGATATGGGACATGTTGTAATGACTATACACGTATGTTTGAAGTGTATGTTCTAAATGTTTTATCTGTTGTAGACGAATGTTACAAGTGTTTTATCTGGATGTTGCATATACATCCATGTTGCAAGAATATGTTTCAAGTGTTTTCAAGTGTTTCAAACATATGTTTGAGAGTTTTCATCTGGATGTTGCATATGTTTGCAATGGTTTTCAAATGTTTTTCAGGCATTTTCGCATGTGTTTCAAATACTTGTTTTAAGTGTTTCATTTGTCTTCTTTTGTATGTTGCAACTGTTGCATCTGGATATTTTAAAGTAGATCGGATATTGTATATGATGCTTGTGGAAAGCCACCGACAGCGTGCATGATTTTCGAGATGGCGCAGGTCCACTGCTAGTGCGCTTCCTCACGAGCATATTGCTCCTTTGCGCGGCAGCATCACGCGTCCGAACGGCTAGCAAGTCCTCTTTCGTAACAGTTGGACGTAGCATCCCGACCGGTGGAGCCGAAGCATTTTAATTTGTCATGGGATGGCGCGACGATGTCCATGTTATGATTCACTTTATTAGTGATCATCCGCTCTCTTAGAAGGCACCCTTCAAAAGTGTCCTTTCACATGTATATACATGTATATATATGTACACCATGGATCAACGAAGAAAATAAGTTTCCACTATTTGTCTCTTGAGTCTCTTGCTTTACATCAAAGACAATCTACGCTGAACACATTATCAGCACTGTTTCGCTCTCTCTGCACTCGCTCGAAAGGGAGAGGCAGAAGTCGATCAAGAAGATCGGGAGAACAGAAGAGGCCTACGTCGAGAACGGAGAAGTATCCAAGATGGAGGCTGTGATCTTTGTCGACTGGCTGTTGCTTTTTGCAACTCATATTCTTTCCTGAGAAGAAAGGAAGAATCTAAGGCTCTTCAGTGAAGAACGAAGAACGAAGGGAAAAGAACACGTGGATTGCATCCAAGATCGGTATGTACCGATGTTTTTTCCCCAATTCGACGATGTTCTTACCTCGAGACGAAGTCGATATGCTTGTAAGCACACTCCATCTCCTTGTCGCTGGCTGGTGCCCTGCCTGCGTGATAGGCTAGCCGTGGCACCCATCATGGTTGCCGTGGACATCGCAGTTGTGCCAAATTGGCTGCGGCTTGAGCGAAGTTATTCGCTGAAGATCGCCATGGCTGACGACCCGGTAGGCGGAGGCGATATCCACGCACGTGACGCTACGCCCACCTAGCCCTGTGCCTGTGGGCCTTTTGCTGTGGCTGGCGGTCCCCGCGACCTCGCGCCGAAAGCCCCCATGGCCACCGCGCGTTGGCGCCTAATGCAACTGCTTCGCGCTCGAGGTGGCCAGGCACCTTGCACCCGTGGCTCGCCCACGCCTGCAGCGGCATCGACTAGGGACACGCGCAGCCCCTGCGCCTGACAGAGAAGGCCCTGTGCTCGCCTCATGCGCCCCTGCGGCCGACGCCAGTGACCTTGCGTCGCGCTCCTACGCCCGCGGCCGGCGCTCGTGGCGGCCAGGACCGCAGCCACGGCCACGAGCCTACGGCCCGTGCCTCTCCTGCCGTGCCGAGGCCGGCGGCCTCGGCCCCACGCCTCGCTGCTCGCTGGGGCCGTGGCGGTTGAGCATGGCAGATCGCAGTCCTACGCCTGCGGCGGCCGACTGCTCCCGTAGCGGCCCGCGGCTAGCAGCATCTGCGCCCCGGTTGGTGGGTGCTTGGCTGGTCATCCTCACTACGAAGTTGTTGGGGTTTAGTCCCACATCGTGTAGCGATGGTGGCAACCTCCACGCCTATCAAAGCTAGTCTTTTGGGTTGATAAGGCGACTCCCGTGGCTAAGATCGTGAACTCGTGGCGGTTCCAACAATTGCTGGTATCCATGGTCGAAAAAGCTAAACCCAATAAAAAATCTCCGGCACACATATGGCGGGGGCCCGATGTGTGACTAAGGGGAGATTGTTGGGGTTTAGTCCCACATCGTAGCGATGGTGGGGAGCACAACATATAAGGCGGAAGAAGCCCCCCCCCCCGCTAGTCTTTTGGTTGATAAGGCCCAAGGCCTGTTCCGGTGGACCGGGACCTGTGGGGCCTTGGGTGGCGGTGTCATCGGCTCAAGATCGTGAACCGGTGGTCACCAGCGACCGAGCGATGATTTTCTACCAAGGCCGTCCGTGTGTTTGGGATAAGGTTATGTACTTTTGCAGAAAAGGCCTTGCGTTTTCTGTAAATTAAATAATTATCCTTCTAGATAATTATGTACTATCCATTATGTTTTAGCCCATAGGTTAAAACATTAACCCCAGATCTTGTTATCTATACTTTACAATGTAGTCTTCCGGCTACAATATATTTCACTATGCTTTATTTGCCGCATGCAAATAAATTTTCTGGGTTCTCATATCTTCAGGAAAGTGCATAAGTGACATATATGTTTGCTTTTGAGTCATTGACTCCATGTAATAGATTTTGTTCTATTGTTCTAGATTGGAAATTATTCCAGACTAGAATTGGTATTGTTCAAAGAGTTTGCTTTGTGGCATTCTCAATAACACGTACTACCATGGTTACATTGTTCAAAGTTTTGCCCATGGCAATTTCCAATCACATGTAACCAATGTGTTGAATATATTGTTCAGAGTATTGCCCTATGACATTCCCAATAATAATATATTCCACTTTATTTTTCATGCATTTTTTATGCAATTTATTTTATGTGATTACCTTATCATTTATATATAATGTTCTAAAACTTTGAATATTGGCCATACACAAGGTAGTACTATAGTACTAGTGCGGGATCTACACTGTGTTATACATAGTGATTGTCCTCAACGTGCGTACCCAATATCAAGTTTAAGAACAAACGATCTTCGCCTTCATGGTGACTACTTTTGTTCATTTTCAAAATTGGCCATACACAAAGTAGTACCACGGTACTACTGTGGGATTCGATCCTCAGTGTGCGTACCCAATTTTGAATATGAACTGCAAAGGGGTCCACACCTATAGGTGTTTGCCATAATTCATCTTTTAGATTGGTCATATACAACCTAGTATCCTAATACTACTAAGCAAGGGTGAAGGGCAAGCGACGGCTTGACGGCCGAAGAACCTAGCTAGGGTGAAGAAGGAAGTACTTGCATTTAGTTGAGGTACTAATCAAGCTATGATGGTCATGTTGATGTGGAGAATCATATCTCTATTGGAGTGTTTGATGGAAGTGACTTGATTCATTTGGAATTATTCATATTTAATGAATGGACTCAAGTCACATGCTCAAGATGGTTATGCTCAAGTGAAAAAGATCAAAGTTGACATGTTGGCACCCTTACTTGATGAAGATTGAAAGAGACGTCATCAATTCAAAAGAGATCAACTCAAACAGTATAAATTTGTTTTTTCTTTGATCTTGAGTTTAATAGGTATGCCGTACTATTAAGAGGGATGCATCATGTTGATAGATAATTATTCATAAGTGCTCATGCCAACCCATGTGAGTTTTGAGTGTTTGAGAGACAAAAGAGCTAACTTGGTTTTTGCTGGTCTGGGTATTGATACCGGACGTGTCCGTATTTGCCTAGCCACGATAAAATTCTTCGTGTTCTCGGGTTGGTTCATCGGGAGTTCCGACGGTTGGGAGTTCCAGCAATCATCGGGAGTTTCGACGTTCCGACACTTAACTGACTTGGAGAGTTCACTGTCCTAGGTCATACCGGACGTGTCCGGTATGGATGACCAGAGTCCAACGACTAGTTTTCAAATGAGCTAAGGGTCAGGAGTTTCGATGTGAGTCGGGAGTTTCGGCATTCGTCGGGAGTTTCGACGCCTTACAACGATACTTTACTCAGTTACCGCTGGCGCAGTGCAAGTCATACCGGACGTGTCCGGTATTCCAACGGCTAGAAAATGGCTAGTTTTTTCAAAGGGGCTATAAATACCCCCAAGCTCCAACCTTTGGAGGCGGCTGATTCTGCTGATCCTCTAGCATGTTTTTGAGCTTTTCAAACTCTCCCAAACCCTCTTAGTGAGTGTGTGATCCAAATTGCCAAATCCATTAGTGGGTTGAGAGAAATTCAAAAAGAGAGCAATCCAACCACTTGAGCACTTGTGCATATTGTTAATCTCATAATTTGCATTCGTTACTCTTGGACTCTTTAGTCCTAGATGGCTAGGTGTCGCCGGAGAGCACCCGAGAGATTGTGGTGTGCCTCAAAAAGTTTGTAACGGTCGATTCTACCGCCTCGGAATCAACTAGTGGAAGGAGTAAAAGGAGTTGGAAAAGACTTTGACTAGAGTGACCTTCATGGCACCCTCTAGGGCTGACCTTCGCTGGGTCGCCCGCAGCCCCCTCAACGAAGAGTAGGACTCGAATGAGTCTGAACTTCGATAAAACAAATATCGTGTCTCAATTCGCATTTCATTCGATATTTGTGTTGCTCTAGCTCTTGTGCAGGTTCTCTGTGTATATTGATATCTCTAGTAGGTACCTGCAGTTTGGTTTGAAGATAGAAATCGAAAGGAGCAAGTTTGGGCCTGTTCCACTAAAACCGTGTATACCGGACACGTCATGTCCGGTATTGGTTCCTATGCCAAATTTAATTGCATTTTGATTTAACTCTTTGCTTGTAGGTGTTTGGCTCCATAAACTTATTTAGTATCTTTTATATACTCTGTGGCTAACTTGTGAGGGGTTGTATTACTTTGATTTGGAGTTTTCACTCGGAAACTCCCATTACTAAATCGTTTCCGCATTTAAAGGTGTTAATTTTTAGAAACGCATATTCACCCCCCTCTAGGCGGCATCCTAAGTCCTTTCAAGTGGTATCAGAGTGAGGTTCTCACCTAAAGCTTCACCGCCATGAGAAAAGGATGTTGACACCTATCGAGTTGGAGCCGATGCTTCTCCAAAATGATGGTTCAAACTTTCTACCTTGGTCAATTTATGTACTCAATGCTTTTAGAGATATTAGTCCTCTTGTTGAGCATATTGTGGATGCAAGCATACCTTTTCCTATAGTTGATTGGAGCAACTACAAAAATTTGTCAAAAGAGGAAGAGATATGCGTGCAACTCAATGCTCAAGCTATTAATGTCATTTTGAGTACATTGAGTGTAGAGGTTCAAGATGAGGCAATCTTTAATGGACAACCACCTCCGGAGAGTGCTCATCTCATTTGGACTAGACTTGTTGAGTTATATAGAAAATCCAAATGTGATGATGCACTTGAGATCGAGTCAATGGAAAGTATGTCCATTGTGTCTTCATGCAGCGAAGAAGCCTCACAAGACCTCAAGAGCGCCGAACTAGAGCAAGAAGTGCAAGCAGCACATGACCTGATGTCTGCTTGCACATACCGAACGTGTCCGATATGGCTGAGGCAGCAGAGCAGCAAGCAACTGTTTGCAAGGATGCTCAAAACCAGTGGCACCCAAGTGATGAGTCCACCTCAGTATCTAATGATTCTCATCACTTGTGTCTCATGGCCAAGAAAAGCAAGAAGAAGAGTAACAAGAAAGATCAAGAAAAGGAGAAAGCACAAGTAGATGATCGAGATAAGAGTGATGTTGAAGTTGAAGACAACTACAACCTTGATCATCTCAACCGCAAAGATAAATTCATCATCATGAAGATAGTTGAGAAGAATGATGAGCTAGAGGAAGAGAATGAGAAGCAAGAGCAATCACTTCAACGTCAAGAAATGTTTCTCATCTCCAAGTTAGAAGAACTAAAGGAAATCAATGAGAGGTATGAAAAATTGTCAATTGAGCATGCTTTAGTTACTAACTCCTCTTCTAGTGTTTCACAACTAGAGAAGGAAAACTTGGAGCTCAAGGCAAGGCTAGATGAATTATCAAGCAAGTATAACGTGCTACAAGCAAACTATGTTCATCTAAAGTGCTCACATGAGGAAGTAGTAGAATCAAGCATCAAGCTTGAGGTGGCTCATGAGGTTGTGATCACATCGGTAAAATTTTCTCAACCTCTCACACATTCACTCACTAGTACACCATCTCAATTAAATATTTCTTGTACTAATGAGTGTGCTCCTCAAGCAAGCTAATCTTCGATTGAGCTAAATCTCATAGAAAACATAGAGTTCAAAGAAGAAGTGGAAAGATTAAAGAAAGATGTGATTTGGTTGAAGGGTAAGGAGAAAGCACAACCTTCTCAAGATAACCGTGATAACATGGTGAAGAAGCTTGAGAAGGGTTCAAACCTTGCTTCCTCCAAAGCCCAACAAAATAATCACATCTCAAGCAAGGCCAACACAACCAAGAGCAAGAAACATGGAAAAAGGTTATGCTATGGTTGTGGATTATATAGATATGAGTGGGCAATATGTCCACATAAGAGTTGGTCCGACAAGTGTGAAGCGGCTGAACAAAAGGCCTCAAACAAGTTGGCTAACCAAAAGAAAAGTGATGGACAAAGCGCTTGTCTCATGAGCATGAAATTGGGGCATCCTACCAAGAAATGCCAAATGTACAAAGAGGCAAGAAAGGAAGCCCAAGTTGCAACAAGAAGATGCTATGGATGCAATGAGATGGGCCACAAGGTTGATAGATGTCCATACAAGCAAAACAAGCATAGAGCAAACAAAGGCCACATATGCTATGCTTATAGAAGAAATGGGCATCTAGGCTATGAATGCCCAAATGGTAACACTCCTAAGACGAACACATTTGTTTATAATGATATGATTAGGAAGATCATAAATGGAGTTAGCACTAGCAAAGTGATGTGTTCACCACAAACTAGTACTAAAGTCATTTGGGTACCTAAGCACTTATTGACTAACCCAAAAGGACCCAACAAGAGTTGGGTACCAAAGTGTGCTTAGGTTAATGATGTATGTACTTGGTGATGAGATGAAGGCATCGGGATGGTTGAGCAAGCAAATTAAAAATATTCACTCAATCTATCAACCAATTCTTATTATAATCTCCTATATGGTTGATCCAAAGATAATTTAATGAATATATCATCTACTTCATCCTCACCATTTGCAACAAGTACCTAAACCTTATAGGATAGCCACTTTATATATTTTGTGTTTAATGGCTCACAAATAAGTTTATTTGTGAAATATTGAAAGTGGCTAATTAGATTCAATTGAAAAGTATTTTATTTTGCCATATGATGCTTTTAATGGCTCTCTAGTAGAGCAAGTCATTTGTTGAGATGTAGGTATACAAGAAATACTAGAGCTAAAAATGAAGAATCACAAGCAGCGGATTAATAGTCTCTGTCCTGTACCTATCGGACGTGTCCGGTATGGCCAGAGACAGAGAAAATGTTTCTGTTCTACGTATTTCGGATGTGTCCGGTATACCTACCAGACGTGTCCAGTATTATAGGAACCAGAACACTAATTAGATTGCAACTGAGTCTTTGATCTATATATTTACATATATCCTTTATTTACTAAGAAGCTTGTGATTTACCAAATCTAAGTGGATTGTGAGCATCTCTTGAACTCAAATTTAAATATAACAAATTATTTGGTTGTGGTTTAAATTAGAAAATTGACTCCCAAATTCTTAATAGAATTAAGTGTTAGATAAAAGTCATTCAAATTACTCAAAGCACTTATTTAGGGGGAGCTTAGTTTCTATTTTGCACCATTGTGGACTAACAAATTTATCTAGCATTCTCTGTAGTCCTTTGGATGAAAACCAATTTCATATATGGCATGACTACTTGGCAAATGAGGTCAACATAAAGATTATCATGCTATGTATCATCTTAGTGAAATTCTTGTGGACTCAAGGCAAAGGTATGTATTTACATACATGCATTGTAAGTGCATCTAAAGCCCTTTATATGTTAGAATGTGCATTTGTGTGACATAGGAGATGTTTTTCAAAACCCATAACTAGCATGTGTAGGTGGTGTGAATTTGAAAAACTATTTGAATCTTGGTCTTTGTGACCTAGCCTTGTCATGAGATGATTATAGCTCTCCTTGATTATTTGATTGGCTAATCACACATGACATGGCTTTCTTAAGTCCACATTCTACTATGTCTCACTATATCTCTCTCAAGTAAGCAAAATCATAAATTTGACAAATATTTGGAAAAGAGAAAATCTTAATGGCATTGGATAAGAAAATTGATAATACTCAGTTTGGATCAAGATTGTATACCTTTTTGGACTAAGGAATAACAGAGAAGGGGCTTGGAATCAAGAGAATAAATTTTTGGAACAAAAACAGCCAACCCGCAAATACCGGACGTGTCCGGTATGCGTGGGTCAATAAAAGGCCCGTACCCCTTTGGCCCTGGTCCTCTATCTCTTTTCTCTCCTCCAAGCCAGTGCCACCACACCTCTGTTCCATTGTTTTTGGCGACCGAGTGCTTCCACCAAGAAAAGAAGGCGAGGGAGATTGGATCAAAGGAGGTTTGCATCAAGATTGAAGGCTCTGGGACTTGGATTTCGAATCTCATCTTCATCCTCTCTCTCAAGGTACCCTAATCCTAGATCTCATCCGATCTAAGTGGTTAGGGCATGTTTTTGAAATCCCTTCGGTAGAGATGCTATATTACCTGTCTAGAAGCGATGGTTAAAATTTGGATTGAATTGGAGTTGAGATTGAGCATGAGCCCCTAGTTAGGGTTGCTGTGCACGCGCATACTAGGACATGTCCGGTATGAGCCAACAGTGCAAGTTAGCTACAGCCTCGACTCAATACTCATTGATTATTGTCTCTATATGTATGATTGTTTGTCCAAATTAATTTTACAAACCTTGACCATGGATGGGATAGGTGACTGCGAGATTTTGGATAAATAATTGTATATATATAGATGATGATATAAGAAATATTATTTGGGCAAGTATATGAGATTCTTTACAAATCATTTTGGATATAGGGCAGCAGCCATGAGTGGAAGACAGGAGCCCAGATCCAAGCATAGGCATGATCTAGCATTAGAGAAATACAAGAAGGCAAGGCAGGACTTGCATCCTAGATTCAGTCGGTAGGAGGCAGGGCAGAGGATACCCTCTAGAGCCACTAGGGGCGCTCCACAGTACAGAGAGAGTGGTGATGGTGATAGCAGCCCCTCTTCTGATGATGAAACTAAGGATTACATAGTTGGGCATAGGAAGAGGAAGAGCATTGACAGAGATTCAGTAAGAGAATCAGATGGTGGTGACATCTCTGAGGAGATAGAGGAGGAACAACAGGCACCTCTAGTGCACCACCCAGGTCAGGGCATGCACTATGGCCTTCTTAAATTACATGCTCTGGTTTTACCCAATTATGTTGTCAGAGTCAACTACAAAGGAAAGGGTATGACTGAGAGAGCAAGAGATCAAAGGAGGATTGATCCCAGAGGTTTGCTTAGGATTCAGTATGATCATCGCTTTCACACTATGTTCCATCTAGATTATTACACTAGTGTGATACTTGCTAGGAATCCTGTGGTAGCCAAGTCTCAGTGGATAGATTGGAAATATGTCAGAGAGCTACGGAAGTCCTCCATTGACTATGCTATTGCCACTTGTCACCGCACAGGTGTATACACGCTCATGGAGTTTGTGCATGATTGGAACTCTGAAGTCATTGCACAGTTCTATGCCACTTTGTTTGTGGAAGGAGCCGAGGCATATGCATTGGATGCTTGAGGGCCAGTGGTACAGTGTAGACTACGATGCCTTTGTAGATTTTCTTGGCTTCTTAGAGGAGGACCTTTAGAGAGATAGGATTCATACAGAGCAGGTGTTACCTCCTAAGCAGCTTGCCTACATGTATCCACTAGGAGGTGAGAGAGGAGCGGTTGTGAAGGTAGTTGGTCTTCACCCTACCTATAGGTACCTAGACAGGATGTTTAGAAAGACCATTGATTGCAAGGGAGGAGACAAAGGGAACATTGCTGATTATTCCAGAAACTTGCTCCACAGGATGTCACCAGGTGCACAACCATTCAGTGTTTTTGATTTTATTTGGTCAGAGATCAGGAGTGTGGGTGAGAGGCCCCTCAAGGGTTGTGGATTTGCACCCTACATCATGTATATGATTGAGAAGGTCATAAGACACACATTTGAGTATGACAAGAAGCATAAAGTCCTAAAGATAGTGGACGACTTGACAGAGGTTGGAGTACCCCCACCTGGTCTAGGGGGAGCAGCAGAGGTAGATGCACCTAAGAGTGGTGCAGCAGCAGTAGGAGCTTCACCTCCACCACGTGCTCCTTCATGTTCTTCTTCCTATCACCGCAGTCCTCCTTATCCTATTCGTAAGATGTTTAGTGCTATATTTGGGATGTGTAGAGACATCCAGACCAGACAGCAGAGAGAGAGAGAGGCTAGGAGGAAGGACACTCGGACTCTAAAGCAGATTGCTGCTAGACTTGAGTTTGATCCTCCTAGGTCTCCACTATCATGATGAGGCAGCTAGTGAGCCTAAGACTGAGGAGCAGCAGCAGGCTAGGTATGACAGAGAGTTTGCTAAGTTTCTTTAGTGATAGGAGCAACAACAACACCAGGCACCAGAGCACCCTGATACTTTACCACTATAGGCTCGTGTGCCTACTCACTCTCAGCCACGTCCCAGTGCTGCAGATGAGTATGCTTTGGACTGGTGGAGTGACCTCACAGGTGGTTTCAGCTACTATGGGTCTGGTGGCTATGACCCGTCTAGTGAGGGTGGTTCTCATCTAGCTGGTGCTCCACGCTTAGATGATGAGGACGATGGCAGAGATGGAGATGAAGATGGTGATGAGTGATCACAGCTTGCAGCTCCTTTGTGCTTAGTATGTCATTGTTGGACCTTTGTGGTCATGGATTACAAAGGGGGAGAGAGACTGATTAAAGCTTCAGGGATGTTTGTTTCATTTGCTTATCTTTGTACCTAGAGATATGTACTGCGGCTGTAGTTTTTTTTGAGCTTCATTGATGTATCTTGAGTTTGAGATAGTTCGTATCATGTGAGAGATGAGACTTATATTTATGCTTTATCTATGTATCTCTTGAGACATGATCTTTATTCATATTAGTGGCTTCTAGACTTGAAAAAATGTATAATGAGTGCTATGTGTGACAACATGTGTTGTATTTATTTTCATAAGGACCATGCATGCTAGAATGAAAATGTTTGATGTGATGCTTTTATATTTATTCTTGTGTGATATATCTTGTCATATGCATAATGGTTTTACTTTGTCACACACACTTGCACCCCACGGATGCAATGATTTAGGGGGAGTCCCCTATATGTTTTAGTATGTGCAATTGACATTTGAGGTCATTTTTGTGAATTCTAATCATAAGCACATGTTAAGGGGGAGCCTCTCATAAATCATTGAACCCAAAATCTTAAATGTTTATATCCTTCTGTAAGCTTTAATTAAGTTGTCATCAATCACCAAAAGAGGGAGATTGAAAGTGCATCTAGCCCTTTAGTAGGTTTTGGATGATTGAATGACAACATGATTAAAGGTCTAACCCGATTTGCTAAGTGTGAATAGGTAATAGGTTATCTCATAGGTACTTAATAAAAGCTAAAATGATGTATTGTTGGAAACAATCTAGTTCAAACACAAGACAACAATGCAAATGGAATTCATGCAAAGGCTTATTTATTGTGGGATTTCTCATGTAGTATGTGAAAGCAAGTACGGTAAGAATTAATTAATGAGACATGAGGGATTGCATATGGAATGGTCTCATATTTGAAGCTTGCTAAATTGAAATGAAAAAGATGACAATACAAATAAATGGATGATTCAACATAAGATGTGACTTGATGGCTTGAGATGGTGAAGATAGCAAGTAAAGGCTTCGAGGTACTAAGCAAGGGTGAAGGGCAAGCGATGGTTTGGCGGCCGAAGAACCTAGCTAGAGTGAAGAACAAAGTACTTGCATTTAGTTGAGGTACTAATCAAGCTTGATGGTCATGTTGATGTGGAGGATCAAATCACTATTGGAGTGTTTGATGGAAGTGACTTGATTCATTTGGAATTATTCATATTTAATGAATGGAATCAAGTCACGTGCTCAAGATGGTTATGCTCAAGTGAAAAGGATCAAAGTTGACATGTTGGCACCCTTACTTGATGAAGATTGAAAGAGACGGCATCAATTCAAAAGAGATCAACTCAAGCGATATAAATTCGTTTTTCCTTTGATCTTGAGTTCAATAGGTATGTCATACTATTAAGAGGGATGCATCATGTTGACAGATAATTATTCATAAGTGCTCATGCCAACCCATGTGAGTTTTGAGTGTTTGAGAGACAAAAGAGCTAACTTGGTTTTTGCTGGTCTGGCAATACCGGACGTGTCCGGTATTTGCCCAGCCATGGTAAAATTCTTGGTGTTCTCGGGTTGGTTCGTCAGGAGTTCCGACGTGAGTCGGGAGTTCCGACGGTCGGGAGTTTTGGCAATCATTGGGAGTTTCGACGTCCCGACACTTAACTGACTTAGAGAGTTCACTGTCCTGGTCATACCGGACATGTGGATGACCAGAGTCCAACGGCTAGTTTTCAAATGAGCTAAGGGTCGGGAGTTCCGACGATCGGGAGTTCCGGCATTCGTCGGGAGTTTCGATACCTTACAACGATACATTACTCAGTTACCGTTGGCGCAGTGCAAGTCATACCGTGTCCGATATGCTTACCGGACATGTCCGGTATTCCAACGGCTAGTTTTTTCAAAGGGGCTATAAATACCCCTAAGCCTCCACCTTTGGAGGCGGCTGATTCTACTGATCCTCTAGCATGTTTTTGAGCTTTACCAACTCTCCCAAACCCTCTCTTAGTGAGTGTGTGATCCAAATTGCCAAATCTATTAGTGGGTTGAGAGAAATTCAAAAAGAGAGCAATCCAACCACTTGAGCACTTGTGTATATTGTCAATCTCGTGATTTGCATTCGTTACTCTTGGACTCTTCGGTTCTAGATGGCTAGGCGTCACCGGAGAGCACCCAAGAGATTGTGTTGTGCCTCGGAAAGTTTGTAACGATCGATTCTGTCGCCTCGGAATCAACTAGTGGAAGGAGAAAAAGGAGTTGGAAAAGACTCCGGCTAGAGTGACTTTCGTGGTACCCTCTAGGGCTGACCTTCGTTGGGTCGCTGAAAGGGTCGAGATGGCGACTAGAGGGGGGGTGAATAGTCCTTTCTAAAAATAATCGCGTCGGCTAACTGATATAAATGCGGAATTAAAACAATCGGTCTAGCCAAGACAACACCCCTCTATATATGTTTACTAGCACCTTGCTAAGATACCAATTATGCAACAAAGGTGCCGGGCTATCTAGAGCTCTCCTAAACAATTCTAAGAGCAAGGTTACACAAACCTATGCCACTAGTATTTTAAGCAACAAGAGAGCTCCTACACATGCTAGTAAGCAAAAGCACAAAGCTAACTATGCTCACTAGCAATGCTCAATAACAAGACAACCAATGCCTAATTAGAGAGCGCAAGAACTTAGCTACACAAACTAAGCAATGTGACTAACAAGGTTACTAAAACCAAATTAGCCACGCAAGGGAACTACTTCTATGCTACACAAGCAAGAAGGTAATTAGCAAGCTACACAAGCTATCTAATTACAAGAGCAACTACACAAGCTTAATATGTATAAAAGTAATTGCAAGCTTGTGTAATGGGGATGCAAACCAACGGGAAGAACAAGGTTGACACGATGATTTTTCTCCCGAGGTTCACGTGTTTGCCAACACGCTAGTCCCCGTTGTGTCGACCGCTCACTTGGTGGTTCGGCGGCTAATTAGCATCACCCGCTAAGCCCACATGTCGGGCGCCGCAAGAACCTACCCCTTGAGTGAGGGTAGCTCAATGACACGCTTTACTAAAGTTGCTCTTCACGACTCCCACGGGGCGAGCACAAGTACCCCTCACAAGCACTTCTCCGGAATGCCACACAAACTTCTTGCAGGCTTCGACGGAGACCACCACCAAGCCGTCTAGGAGGTGGCAACCTCCAAGAGTAACAAGCACCATCGGCTAGCAACTTGATCACCTAGTGCCACTCGATGCAACCTCACGATGCAATCGCACTAGAATCGCTCACTCACACAATCGGATGATCGCTATCAAGTATGTGTGTGATGGAGGGCTCCCAAGCACTCACAAGCATGGACACTAAGTCCCTTGAGGTGCTCAGCACCAGCCATGGCCAAAGGCCACTTCTATTTATAGCCCCAAGGGCTAAACTAGCCGTTACCCCTTCACTGGGCAAAAATCGGGCCGACCGGACGCTCCGGTCGTGTTGACCGGACGCTGGACCTCAGCGTCCGGTCGCCCACAGACGGCCACGTGTCCTGATTCCAACGGTCACTTGACTTGACCGGACGCAGCAGCTTTCAACTGACCAGACGCTGAACCCCCAGCGTCCGGTCGTTTCTAGTAAGGTACCGACCTCGACCGGACGCGTCTGGTCACACTTGATCGGATGCAGCCAGCGTCCGGTCACACTCCAGCTTCTGTGTCATCGTACGTTAGCCTGACAGGACACAGCCTGCCAGCGTCCGGTGCATTCAGATCCAGCGTCCGGTCAGTTGACCGACGCCAGCATCTTTGCGACTAACTCATTTTCACTTCTAACTTCATCACCCTTGCTCCAATGTGCTAACCACAAGAACTTGCATCCGGCGCAATAGAAAATAGGCATTCTCACCCCTGCAAACACCACCTCCTTTGTAAATGTGCTAACACCACCAAGTGTACACCACCATGTGTATGTGTGTTAGCATTTTCACAATCATTTCCCAAAGGATGTTAGCCACTCAACTTGCCACGCCACTCGATCCTAGCGACAATGCAAAGTTAGATCACTCGAGTGGCACTAGATGACCGATATGCAAATAAGTTTGCCCCTCTTGATAGTACGGCCATCTATCCTAAACCCGGTCATAAACTTCTCTACACACCTATGACCGGTGAAATGAAATGCCCTAGGTTATACCTTTGCCTTGCGCATTCCATTCCATCTCCTTCAATGTCGATGCAACACATACACCAACACGATCAACAATGATATGATCCACTTCATATCATCACATGATCATATTGGTTCATCGATCTTGACTCTACTTGCTCTTCACCGTTGCCATCGTCCATCGGCGCCAAGTCTTGCTCAAGCTTCACCGCCACGCGGTCCATCACTCCAAAGCCTTCGACTTGCCCTTCATGCTTGCAACCGATCCATCAAGCCAAGTCTTGTCTTGATCTTCTCCACCTTGATCACATGACTTAATGTCATGTCTCATGTGCAATAAGCTCCTTCATCATCACATGTGTGAGCTTTGCAACATCTCCAAGCCATTTTCACCTCCATGGCATATGTTGCTCATACACATGTACCTGTGGACTAATCACCTGTGTATCTCATATAAACACAATTAGTCCACCTAGGTTGTCACTCAATTACCAAAACCAACAAGGACCTTTCAGTCGCCCACAGCCCCCTCAACGGAGAGTAGGACTCGAACGAGTCCGAACTTCGGTAAAACAAATATCGTGTCTCAATTCACATTTCATTCGATATTTGTGTTGCTCTAGCTCTTGTGCAGGTTCTCTATGTATCTTGTCATCTCTAATAGGTACCTACAGTTTGGTTTGAAGATAGAAATCAAAAGGAGCAAGTTTGGGCTGTTCCACTGAAACCGTGTATACCGGACACGTCCGGTATTGGTTCCTATGCCAAACTTAATTGCATTTTGATTTAACTCTTTGGTTGTAGGTGTTTGGCTCCATAAACTTATTTAGTATCTTTTATATACTCTATGGCTAACTTGTGAGGGGTTGTATTACTTTGATTTGGAGTTTCCACTCGAAAACTCCCATTACTAAATTGTTTCTGCATTTAAAGGTGTTAATTTTTAGAAACGCCTATTCACCCCCCCCTCTAGGTGGCATCCTAGGTCCTTTCAAAATTCATACATGATAAACTCATGTAGGACTTGGCTAATATTTTCAATTCAGAATATTTCTAACCTCGCATTGGATGAAATTTATTTTCCTAACATGAGCATTAAAATATCAACGATATCATTGGGGCATATGGCATCGCTGCTATTGTTGCTCAACCCCAACAAAATGCTCAGTCCATTCTAGATATTGCCACACTTGTTTTTGCATTTATGATGCAACTCCAACACTTGGATTTCTACAAATCCGTGTATTCAAAGGAGTGAGATCCATCTACCTTTTGCAAGTCCCTCATTGGGATTTCAACAAAGGATGTAATATTGCCCAAAAACATAAACAATTGTTTACTCATTCGTTTATCAAAGATCTTTGGTCCATGGCAATTATAACATAATGGATTCTCATAAATGCAAATGTCATTTTCCTTGAGAAAGGTGATAAAGTGTGACAAATCTCACATTTTTTAATAAAAATGTGATTATACTGTCCAAGTACACAGAATTGCCAAATCAAATATTTGGTTCAACTATACCTCCAACTCATTGGAGGCAAGCGAGTTCTTTGGAACAGTTTTGAAGTTCACTTCAATAAGCAAACACTTGCAAAAGTGTCCATATTTCCGTTGGAGATGTTATTATTAGCCTAATATCATACTACCACATGTAGTATGTTGTCCATTACCAGATAATATCATGTACCTCATACATGGTATAAATATTATATATGAGTGCAAATTCATACTCGAATATTGCCTAACTCTATATAGAATCACTTAGGATTTAACTAGGTGGAAATGAATCTTGTTTAGTGGACCATCGTACCGCTAACACAATTATGAGAGATTACACTCTCTATGGGTATCATTATTAATCATGGATGCACCTATGTATCATGATTTTATTGATACTCTATGATGTTTTCATGTATTTAGTTGCATGGTTTCCAAACGGGAACTCAATACTAAGGAGTGATGATGAAAATCTACACTCCACTTAGTGCAACATATATGAAAACTAGATAATTGTGCAATTTCTTTCCATTTCATCTGGGTTGTATTATACATACACCAATCCCATAATATATGTTCCGTACAAAATAATTTCTCTCTTAATCCCATCAAGATTTGGCATATTTGCCTTGATCATTCTACCTTTAAGATGATGAGAAAATTATTATCAATTCTATTGGTCACAACATTAATATGAGCCACTAAATTTTTTGAAGAAATTCAAGAACATATATGTGACTCTATATGCCAATTTATGGATCGTAAAGATATTATGTAATGCATATTTATGCATCTACAATATTGTCCTAAGTGTGTGCCTTACTCATAAGGTACCACAAATTTGCCAAACTCATTGCTCAAATTTTTCAATTTAGAGCAAATGATCCTAGACGTGGGATCTAATCCATTTATATGGAATTGTTTGGTTTTTGGGGACTACGTTAAGTATCTTATGTTCATACACATAATGGCCCAATTGAATCTCTCATCGAGAGAATCAAGCTTGTTGCTTGATGACCCAAAATAGAATTTCAATTTACCAACATCTAGTTGGTGGCATGCGGATTTACACACCGCATCATAAATCCAAATTTATCAAACTACAATCATATGGCTCCTCCATTGCAGTTAGTACGTGGAAATTTGGCCCTATAGCCAAAACATTTCCCATCTGCGAATCGGTAACGTTTTGCACGTACCGATATCACCACCGCAGCATACATCAATGGGCATTTTGGAGATCTACATGAGGTATCATTATACGTCATTTAATAATACCTCAGATCTCTTCTTGGGGATTCATTCATTGCCCGTATGATAAATACATCTTAGAGGAAGATTCCAGGCATTAGGGGGAGATACTTACCACACATAGAATGCCAGGAATCAGAAAGAGAGTATCACTATTGATATTCAATCCTCATATCCATGTACCAAAGAATCTAAACCAACAGTTCAGAATATCTTATATTTACAACACATTGCAAATAGTCTGCCAAATACATTTACTTGTCATAAAGTTGTCACCAAATCCGATTACCGTTGAATGTGCCAGAAAGAGTGGAGGTACCTAACAAAACCACTCAACTCTTGAATCTCAATAAGAGGGGGAGAAGTATGGCCACGTGGGAATACAACTTCTTGCAAGCATTCTCGGATTAGGGGGAGAGAATTCTCCAAGACAGTACATGCATATCAACATCAAGTTGATAGATACTATGTATATTTACTATCCAAAGTCTATGGATATTTAACATCCAAAAGCCCAGCACAACTTGTGCACAAATTTAGGCGTTGGGTCATTGGAACGCCTTAACTCTGTTATTATGGGAAATTACATGAAGTTTAAAGGGTCAATATTTTCACATGCTTAATTGGTTTCATTGAATCAATCATACAAAAGTCTACAAATTGTCGACATATACTCCTCAAAATTGCCATACACCTTATCTGGATCTAGACCATAAGTCCTAGGCAGAGTGTTCAAACACTCATATTGGTACAGCTAAAGGTGGCAATTAAGGAGAATTGCTTTCACTCAATAGTGAGAAGTCTTTACCTTTGTAATGACTCCTCACAATGTGTTCCCTATGGAAGCATTATGGATTTTTCGAATCCATAAGGTGGTGAAATAGTGAGAGCTTGTAGCATATGGTTTCACGCAGAGACCTAGCATAACATACTCATTGGTATGTGTGGAAATTTTGTTCCTATATCGATAATTGGTAGATCAAAATTTAATTTGGATAGATTTGGATTATAAGTCCTAAATGGACTTTGTATTTTGAATCAAAACATAAACCGCAACATACATTGGTGTACAAATCAAGTTACTCCATGACTTGAGATAGTCAAGTTGATTGTGGTACTACTGACTAGGTGAGTTCCTTTCATAGAAGGATGTCTTCCATCTCGATGATTTCACCTGTGTGACCATAGTAAAATCCCATTGGATTTTATACATCTCATATGTCACATATCAAAACAGGTAGTCATCATATAAGACATAATTTGAGATGTAACATTTGGGTAAAACCAAATTACGCTTAAGTCTATAGCTTAAGCATGTACATCAGTCATACAATATTCAATTGATATTGTCTACCAATATCCAAATAATATTGGATAATCATACTATCAACACTAATGGTCATTCAATCCCTAAATATGGATCAATATCCATTCAGACCTTGGGATGATAACCTTAGTGCTATCAAAGCACTTATGTATTTTGCATATCGCAACAGGCATGATATTGCATCTACAGATACTTGCTATAGCTTGAAATAGCGCAACTTCTATAACACCGAAAGGTGGGAGTCAAAAAGGATATCCATAGATATCTATTTGGCACAAAGGATCTTGATTTATTGTTATATAAATTAAGATATGATCAAAGTGGAGTATCGAGGTACTGGCTATCTAATCCCCATAATGCTAGACCATATACTGATGTTATAGTGGTAAAGTGCTCATGGGAGTCATCATCTTGACTCTAGTGGCTACTTTCACTTCTCATTTTGAAGTATTACATGAACATGTATGACTTCATTGAATGGTCACTTTTGATTCCATCGAATCACTAGCCATTATCTTCAAAGATAATGCAACTTGTGTTGCTTGGATCGATGTAAATAGGTTATATATGAGCAATATCACTATATTGCCTTATATAAATGTGTTATTCTCACGAAAGTGAGGAGATAAACACCTTGCAAACTAAATCAAGTGATAACTCCACGAGATTTATTCACAAAGTCCCTACCAATTTCCACATTTTACAATGTATTATTGAGATTGGTATGCGATGACTTTGAGAGTTGCAAGGTTTAGGGGGAGACTTCTATTGAAACTATAACATGTTCAAAACATCATATTGTACTTTTTTCCTCTATGAGTTTTTTCTCACACAGGTTTCTCATAGAAGGTTTTTAGTGAGTCAATATCAATACAAGTTTATATGTCATATCTCTTATTTTCTCCACCGGGGTTTTCATATAGACGTATCTTAGACATATACATGTCATATCTTTTGTTTTCCCCGCAGGGTTTTTTCGAGAAGATATCAAAGACATATAATTACAATTATGATCCTCAGATCATATTTATTGTTCTCTAAACTTGGTTATGAGTTCTTCCTTCTGAGGTTTCCCATATAAGTTTACAATGAGACAATAATTAACATATGCATATCATTTTCTCCTTATTTTTTTCACTGGATTTTAAGAAATTTTAATGGCATATCCACACATATTTCTCCGTATTTTTCCCACAGGATTTTTGAGAAATTATTCAATATATTGATCTAAGTGATGGACAACGCTATTGATAAGGAGTGTTATGATTCACTTTATTAGTGATCAACCGCTCTCTTAGAAGATATCCTTTCAGAAATATCCTTTCACACACACACACACATATATATATATATATATATATACACACACAAAAAAAAAACCGTGGATCAACCAAGAAAATGAGTTTCCACTGTCATTTGTGTTTTCAGTCTCTTGCTTTACATCAAGACACTCACGCTAAACAGTCCACATGATCGGCTCACCCTCGCGCCCCCGCGCAGCCGAATTCCACGCCGCGCCCGCGTCCACTCGTGTCGCGTTCGCGTCGCGCTGCACGCATCGGTGTCACGTGACGGTGGCGCCACGGTGGCGACCTGACGGCTGACGCCTACAAGAAGCCGTCCGCGCCGCGCCTTTCCCAGCTCCCCCCGCGCGGCGAGCTAGGGAGGACCGGAGGAGATGGACCCGGACAAGCAGCGCCAGCACGACGGCGACGGCGGCGGCGCCGCCGCCGCGGAGGCGGACATCGAGCGTCTCCCCGTCGACCTCCTCGCGCACATCCTCTCCCTCCTGTCGCCCTTCTGCGACCTGTCCATGTACGCACGACGGCCGCGCCCGCCTCCTCATCTTTCTGCTGTTCTGTACTAGTACATGTCATGTGGATCAGATTCCCTCTGCTCTGTTGTTTTGCCGTGCCGTCGTCAGGGCTGGGGGAGTGAGCCGGAGGTGGCGCTGGGCCGTCGAGCGGGCGCTGGCGTCGCGGCGGCGGCTGAGCTTCGCGGGCCAGCGCACCGGCAACGACACCGCCGCGCGCCTCATCCGCGCCGCCGTCAACCTCCGCGACCTCGACATGTGAGTTCACCGGCCCCCGGGCCCCATCTCTCTCTCCGCCGACGGCCGGCCGACCGGACGGAGGCTCCTTTCCTGAAAATTCAATCCTTTATTTCTTCCTAACGCTGTCTCCCCGTTCTTGGAGTTCACGAAGCTGCTGGGGCTGCCATATTACCGACGAAGGCTTGATCAAGATTTCGTCCGCGGATTGCGTCGCCAACCTGACGTCCATATCGCTCTGGGGATTGGCCGGCATCACCGACAAGGGCGTGGTTCATCTGGTGAGAACGGGAAGCTTCCGATTAGCTTGTAGATGCCGCCTTTTCACTATTTTTTCAGATTATTAAAGTGATGAAGAAGTCAGTAGCTTTGCTCCACCTGCTTCTAAAAAAAATGATGAAAATTGAACGGAAATGTTTCGGCTATTTTAGTTGTCATGATTTTTTCAAGTGTACGAAAGCGAAAAATTTTTGGACATTGAATATGTGGAGAGATTCTAATGCTACTTGACTGGATGCTGACTTGTGCTGCAGAAAAAGTTGCTACTTTACAATTGCATAACTTGTCTTGCTTTGCTTTCTCCTCATCTGCGGATAGTTTTATTCATCCCCCTCCCCCCCCCCCCTGATCACGTATCCGTGGATTAGACTATTAGGTTGTTGCTTTCAGAACGATATAACATTCAGAATGATGCATGTTTGCCAATATTTTTAGATTAAACATATTGTGCTTTTCATGAACTTGCCTCTTTATCCGTGAGAAGAACGTTTGTTGACAATTTGATCCACACCACTAAGCGTGTCCTTTGAGGCGTTAGTTGCCATTATAACTTACCTTCACGTTTTCTTAACTTTTTTCTTTGCCGTGTACCTGTGTATTAGTCTATTAGACTTTCTGAATGACATGTTAGAATTATCCACACATCTCATCTGCAAGACAAAAGTTGCCAGTCTTATCAGCCTGACTTATCAGTCATGGTACGATGTTTTTCTCTCACGACAAATTAGCTTGAGCCGGCTTATCAGCCGCAGAAACCATCAAGCCGAACATGATTGTTAATCCTAACTGCCATCTTAACAAATTAACAATTGTGGTTTTGTCAAACCTCCCTATAGGTTTCAAGGGCTTATTCTCTGCAGCACCTGAACATTGGTGGAACATTTATCACAGATGAATCCCTGTGTGCAGTTGCAAACAGCTGCACAAATCTGAAGGTGTGCCTCTCTCTCTCTGCTTTTTTTTCCCTGAATCCCAAGTACTTCAGTTCATGCAAGATCACATGTTTATGCAAACAACAAAAACTGACAAAAACACCACATGAAAAATGGGTTTAGGAACAGTCCAAACCTGTTGTTTGAAGATATTTCAATTATGACATTCTTATGGTACTTTGAGTTTAACTAGTTAATGAAGAAGAGGAAAACGTGGAAAAAAATGTAGAAACTTGGTTTGTTGGACCTATCACAGAACATTGCTGCATTTATATTATGTTCGTGGTCCGTGAGCAGGGGTAGATTGGTTATGACTGATCATGTATATAGGTGATAAATGATGCTAGGTAGCAATTGAGAGTTCTTTTTCTAATTGTTCAAGCAAACTGGATGTGCACACAGTAACTGCATTAGCAGACGTGATGCTTTCGTTCTCTCTCTCTGTGGTTGTTCTAAGAATTCAGAACACCACAGCTTTAGCAAAAAATGAGGTTCAGTATCAGAGTGGTTAGGTCTGATCTGTCATCCTTAAAGAGATACAGGAATATACCATCGCTGTACTGTTAGTTACATCTCTTTGACGAAGATAGATTCCTAGATACAGAGGAGATGCATGAATAGAGGCCTGGACCATTTTGTGCCTAAAACTCTGGGCCATGAGATAGTTGTTTACAGTTGTTAGCTTTCGTGTTTTTTTTTACCTTTGCGGGTTATCGTTGCTCCATTGTATTTCCCGGTCTAGGTTCTTCTTTTTAATATAATCGACAGTTTTTTTTGCCTGATTTGTTTTAAAAAATGTGCCTAAAACTCAGGCCATTTAGAGGCGAAAGTAAGGTTCGCTAGGCTGTGTTCTGTGTTTCGTTAGCTTTCAGTTGCAGTGCTAATTTGAGCTGACTTCTTCGATGCAATGAAACACAATTCTCTTGCGTGTTCAAGAAAGACAAGTTGATCTTAACAGCTGTGTTTGTTGCGATGACATTCTTATGGTACTTTGAAATAAGTCGGTTAATGAATAATGATGAAAGAAAAACGTGGAACAAATCAATGGAGACTTGGTCTGATGGTCCTGTCATAGAACAGCGAGTCATTAAACTTAGGTCCGGGGGGCCATCAGCTGGGCAGATACTTGTCGTGCAGTCATGCAGATCGAGGTGATCGATGCTGCTAGATACTGTATTGAGGTTTTTTCTGGTCAGGATCTGCAGGCACGAGCACGACCGCCATGCTGCTGTTTGTCCTGCACGGTGCCTTTCGTACCATCCCTGGCTGCCACAGCACATAAATGTAGGCTGCGAGTAACAGGGTTTCTCTAATGCTTTGCGGTTGTGGGGGTTCAGTTAGCTTTGAGCCAGTCCGATAGGGTGTTGACTGGAGTTATGTTGGCTGCCATGCTGATTCCTGAATCCTTGTTTTGGAGAATAAAAGATCCAGTGGCTCAAATTCAATTGCTAGTTAGGTCAAGAACAAAAGATCCACTAAATCAAAATTCAGTTGCTAGTTAGGACAAAAGTCCCAAAATTCAGTTACCAGTTTGATCAAAATAACCTGAAGGAGCGCAGATGCAGCCATGGTGGGACGACAGCTGACGGGATTAAACCCGTTCCATTGTTTTACTTTTTGTCCGACCATTTTCGTATCTGTAGGTCTAGTGTTTGATTGGTTGTCTGCATTAGCCTGTATTCAAGCTTGTACAATATAGTTTATCCATGTTTTATTGCAGACTCTTATATAATCTTGCGGTGTGCTCAAAGCAATGACAATGTAGCATTAGCTATTACACCAATTTTTTTCGTATTAGACAATGCAGATTTACATAAGTTGATGGGCACACAAAAATAAAATATTTCAGATTCTCTACCTTTAATAGAAATGAGACTTCTAATAAAACATATAACTATATATATAAGATGACTATGTGTAATAAAATGCAAACAAACTAACACAATTTTATCAGACGCTGCTTGTCTACACAGGATAAAAACACGAAGGCACTACATACTGGCTTAAATTGTGCCGCATTATACTGGCTTAAATTGTGCCGCATAAAGTGTAATATAGGCTAAACTCATTCCAGGAGTGGCATTGTCCTATCCGTTTTGGCAGGATCCTGTTTTGAGACAGAAAAACACTCGTATTTTTTTTTTCCTATTATGCTGTATAAGGAAAAAGTCCACATTACCTTCCTCAACTTTCACGAAAGTCTATTTTTCCTCCCTAAACTCTAAAACCGGGCAAAACACCTCCCTCAACTTTTAAAACCGTTCATCTTACCTCCCTGTCCCTGTTATAAGCAGTTTTGAAGCCGATTTTGTCTTTTTCTTTTTTATTTATTTCGGCTAAATTTTTGAAAAATCATAGTAAATCACAGAAAAATCATAAAATGGAAAATTCAATTTTGTTGGACTCCACATGAGTAGATCTACACAGTGAACATATAATAAAGTTTGTGTTGTGGCTTTAGATCTATGGTTTTCTGTAATTAATTAGAATAATTTATATCTGTAGTTTCTATGGTACAATTGTGATGAAATTTTTATGGTGGGCTAATAATTATATGCTTAAACTATAGTAAAAATTTCATACTCATTGGATCATGTATAGCTTAGTTATAGATTTATTTATATTTAACAATCATAAACCTAAATAAAATCTATAACTAAGTTATACATGATCCAATGAGTATGATATTTTTACTACAGTTTAAGCATACAATAATTAGTCTACCATAAAAATTTTACCACAATTAGACGATAGAAACTACAGCTATGAATTATTTTATTTAATTACAGAAATGCATAGATCTAAAGCTACAACAAAAACTTTGTACTAAAGCATACCATATTATATATTTACTGTGTAGATTTACTCAAGTGGAGTCCAACAAAATTAGATTTTCTATTTTATGATTTTTTTTATGATTTATTATGATTTTTCAAAGATTCTACCGAAATAAATAAATAAGAAAAAGGCAAAATCGCCTTTAAAACCGGTTATAACCGTGCCAGGAAGGTAAGATGAACGATTTTAAAAGTTGAGGGAAGTGTTTTGCCCGATTTTATAGTTTAGAGAGTAAAGTTGAGGGAGATAACGTTGACTTTTCCGCCGCATAAAGCTGGGAAAGGCCCAAGAACGCAAGAAGAGCAAAAGATCCGAACCCACAGGCCACAGTCGAGTATTGGCCCGTGAGGCTCACTAGATGTACCTGCTCGGCCTGTGCCACGTGATGTCACCTGTGGCTTTCTCCACATTCTGGTGCCGTGGTGCGTCGCGCAGGGACTAGTCAAAACTCTTTCCTCATCTCCTGCTCCTGCCCAGCATGGCACGCTGTAGTAGGAAACAAGGCTTCGTCAAAACTATTACTACAATTCGTTGCTGCTGCCAGCACAATCATGAGCTTGGTCAAATACATGCACATAATGCTACAAATTTCAGATCTGGGTGGAGTCGTTGACCTGCCTGCATGGTTGCTTTTATTTATTTCCATGCATGCATGTGCAGAGCATCATCCTGTGGAGCTGCCGCCACGTGACGGAGGCCGGGCTGGTGGCGCTGGTGAACAAGTGCCGGCGGCTGGAGTGCATCAACGTCGGCGGGATGCGGGTGCCGCCGGAGAGCTTCGTGGGCCTGCTTTCCATCAGCCCCGCCCTGCAGATCAGGTCCATCCCCCGCATCCTCAACGCCGGCGTGCAGGTCTCCTGATCCACATCCATCCATGCATGCATGCATGGACGACAAGGATTATTGTATCTGTATCAGTTATCATTAAGCCTGCCATGAACCCACATTGTTGCCATTGGTTTTTCATGGAAAAAGAATTGTCACAATGGATTCATTCATCAAATTAAGGATCAACGTACGTGTGTGTGTGCTCGTGTTGCCATATTGTTGTTGTAAAAAAAAAGATACGTTGTCTTGATTCTATCTTTTGTACATGTATACATTTTACACAGAATAAATAAATTGTACCGCCACTGCACCACAGAAAGTGCTATGACACTCATATATCAGCATCATACATGTTAAGGTTAAGTGACACTGCAAGTGCAAACATATCTCAGACTCGAGACTCAGACTGCTGGTTGGTGAACTTTCATTCACGGACTTAAACGCCGCCATCAATTTTGATGGTGACCTAACAAGAAAAATAAACTGCATATGGTTTACTAAGGCTTCATGGTACTTAGGATCTTTTCTATTATTTACAAAACTGAAAATCATCGCAAATAGATTGCCTAAAGTCTTACTTGGAGACCTACTTTCCACCAAAGATGATGGGGTTCGAGATGTTAGCGTCTCATCAACCATTCACCCACCCCGTGAGACAGGGACGCCAACCCAACTCCGGCAACCGGTTTGGCCTGCCTCCTCCTAACTGTCCTGGAACCCACTCTCTGTCTCTCTGATGAGATGGCTTTGATTTCCTTGCACGCCACTACCCGCGGTGTGTGAATTGTGATGATGAAGCTGCTGCTATTGTGCTATGCTTAGCTGCTACGGCAACTGCTATCCCTGGCAAGCATGACTGACTCACTGACTGACTGACAAACTGGCGTGTTTCTGCAAGTTTCTCCTTGCCAAAACTACGAGAGTAGGGGCCAGCTTGGATGCCAAAATTTTTGGCAAAACGATACTATAGCGTTTTCGTTGTTATTTAGCAATTAGTGTTCAATCATAGTTTAATTAGGCTTAAAAGATTCATTTCGTGGATTTCGTCTAAATTGTATAATTAGTTTTATTTTTTATTTATATTTAATGTTTCATGCATGCGTCAAAGATTTGATGTGACGGAAAATCTTGAAAAATTTAGTATTTTGGGGTGCAACTAAACAGGGCCCAGGACTTCTCTGGATTTCGTTGCGATTTAAGGCATTGGATGTTGGAGTTGGACTTTGAGAAGGGAAAAACAGATGCTTTTTTCTTTCTAGATACTGCACTGCGTTATCGTTGATTTTTCTTTTGCTTTTGTTCGTTCTATCCACATCAGCACATGGGCACAGGCCACTGGCCACATGTGCACTCAACTTGAGCTAGCTAGCTCTGATACAGAAGGTTCTGTTCACAATCATGTCGTTCGGCAAGGTACAGATGCTATACTAGTAGCAAATATCTGCACGGAGGTGTCGCTGTCGGTGAATCGGTGAACATGCGAGGAACTGGGTTTGAGGTTTGCCATCTCTGTCAAAAGATGGAAGCATCCATCGACTGATGGGGTAAAACTTCAGAGCGCGCATGAACTGAAATGTACCAAACCAGAATCGGGTAAGAGCTGTAGAATCTAGGAGTAGATGTAGATGTAGATGAATGCGAAACGCACCCAATTTGGCAGCTTGGGTTTTGACCAATTCAGTAATTAATCAGGATTTGGACATGCACAAGGAGAACGAAATCATTCACAGTACTATAGGTACAAGTATATACGTAGTAAAATACTAAAATTGATTGGTAGTATTATCCATCTCGAGATTTACGTATTGAAATGGCGACAATTCCCAAGAAGAAGAAGGAGGACAAGATTACAAGGCCAAGAAAGAGCCAAAAAGCCGGTGAATAATTAATGCTGCGCGTCGTCTATGGTATGATTGGAATGGGGATGCGGCGGCGGCGCCGTCGGTGGCCAGGGCATGTTTTTCACTTAACGCGGCGGCAGAGGGTGACGCCGTCGCCGACGGGGAGCTGGCAGATCTCGACGCGCTCGTCGGCGGCGAGGGCCTTGTTGAGGACGAGCACGAAGTCACGGTAGAAGCGGATGTACTTGCGCATGGGGGCGTCGTCGGGGAGCACGACGGAGCCGTTCCACAGCGTGTTGTCGTAGCCGATGAGGCCCCCCAGCTTCACCAGCTTGAGCAGCCGCTCGTGGTAGTTGAGGTAGTTGTCCTTGTCGGCGTCCACGAAGACGAAGTCGAACGACCCGTGGTTCTTCTCCTGCGGATTCGAGATGGAACCTTCGTCAGGACTCGCTGTCATTTCAATCGCTGGATGATAGATCTAGCTAGCGGGCATTCTTTTTTCGTACGTCTGCGATGAGGTCGTCTAGGACGGGGAGCGCGGGGCCCTCGCGGAAGTCGATCTTGTGGGCGACGCCGGCCTTCTCGATGCAGGGCAGGCCCAGCTCGTAGTTCTCGCGGTTGATGTCCATGGCCAAGATCTGCGGGACGAGCAACAGAGAGAGGGTAAAAATCCTTCATTTATCAGTGGACCGCCAGCTGCTTCACCTTCATCAGGGAGGTGAGTGGCATGCAGATCTGGGAAGAGAGGGAAGAACCGACCGTGCCGTCCTCCGGGAGGGCGAGCGCGGTGGCGAGGAGGGAGTAGCCGGTGTAGACGCCGATCTCCATGGTCTTCTTGGCGCCGATGAGCTTGATGAGCATGTTGAGGAACTGGCCCTCGTCGGCGGAGGTCGTCATCAGGTTCCTGCACGCCACCACAGGACGCCGCCATGGTTTCCAGATCAGATCGGTCCAGCAGGTCCGTCGGCTCAAATCCGCGGCACGGATCGACACGGGAAACGTACCATGGGTGCTTGGCGGTGATCTCGCGGAGCTCCTTCATGCTCTCCGGCTCCCGCGGGTACACGCTCGTGTCCAGGATGTACTGCGGATCCATCATTCGTCCCCCGGTCAGATTGATTCAGGCCACGGAAGATCTAGAGCGCACGCGCGGCCGGAAATGGGGGCACGCACGGCTCGAAATGGGCAGGACAGGCAGTGTGTGTGCTCTTGTTCACCGTACCTGGTAGAGGTCGTCGCTCTTGAGCAGGCTCTTGTGGCCGACCTCGGAGTGGCGCGTCTTCTGCTCGCCGTTGGCCTGCTCCGCCGGCGCGGCCTTGGCCGCCTCGGTCGCCGTGGTGGCCATTGAGGGCAGTGCTGACGAACGAGTCCCTCCTGGAGATCTAGGTGCGGGGCACTAGCTGGCGCGTCGGCTACTCGTCGGGTGTCGCTGGCTGGATTGACTGACCTTGCCTGCCGTGCCGGGGCGGCTTATGTAACGCGCGGCGGCAAGGCGAGGCATGTGACTGTGCTGCCAGGTGGCGAGCGCGAGCGACGGGGTCCGGGCCCCGCGCGTCAGCGAGCGGCGGTGTGGCACTGTGGGTTTGGTTGGTGGGGTGTGCGCGGGGGTGGGTGGCGGCCGCTGGGGCGGGGCGGGTCTGGCCGGTGGCCGGACCCGTGCGTTTGGTCAGAGAGGCCTTCGGCCTCCCGTTCGCCGTGGCTGACTCTGACTGCCGACCTGGCACTGGCAGAGTCCTGGGCCCGGCGGGGCGGGTTGCTTCCTCCGGGGACCCGCGTGGTGGTCGCCTTCCTCTTTCCGGGGAGAGAGCAGCGAAGCCCGCAATTGGTGCCTGCCGCGGCCCGCGGGGGAACGGACCCACCCACCAACCCACTCTTGCTTTCCGTGCACCAATCATCATCCATCGGGTGGTTAGAATCGTGACTCGGGCGGGAGGTAGCGACCGGTACTCTACTATACTCTCTGGCACGGGAAATGGAGTGCCAGTGCGCGCGGCATGAGTGCATGACCATCGTGTTCGCGCAGCATCTTGCACAGTTTGCACCGGCCCATAAATATACGCAACTCCTGCCGACTTTTGGGGTGGCCTTGGGCTGTATGGTCCAGCTTGGACCTTACCATTCGTCCAGGGAAAGAAAGGTTGGACTTTAGGACGTCCACCGACAAGTCAACAGTACAGTTTATAGTATTGTAGTGGTGCTAATTGCTCCAATTTGGGGAAAAGAATAGGGAAAATTTAACCGATTGACAAAGACATGTCCACTTTGAGGAGACGAACGAAGGCACTTGAGAATGAATGATGCATACTGGCTGGTAAATACTACAGTACAAACGAAGGGACTAGCTTTCACGTTGCTGTTTTCTTATACAAGTCTCAATGTTTTTCATTACATACCAGTTTCATGGTAGGATGAAACGGGCACTCCCAATTTAATGATGGTTTCTATCTCTATTAAATGAGATGCCAATAAGCGATGACATGGCGGCTACTAATTAACGAGAAAGAGATGAAAATAGAATAAACCGTTTCTTTGAGAGGAAACGAAGTCGTCTCTTGAAGAGAGAGATGTTGGGAAAAAAGTTTCATAGCATAAAATGAGTTTTATATGGATGCAACTTATTTACACCGGTTCCAACATCAGAAAGTCTTGGAGACAGAGTTGTGAAACTCCCCCTGAGACACTAGCTGCTGGACGCTTCAATGCGAGCCAATCATCAGGTCCGTCATCTACTAGGGCGAGTAGTTAACGCGAGTGGAGGGTGCGTCAGTGAGCATGCATGAAGTTGCCCAGATTAATGTCGCTTGAGGATTCATCTTGTCACGCCTAAGAACAAGTTGTCCGAAGGAGTAGAAATAAATACAAGGCAAGGCAAAGTATCCCTGTAGGGTACAGGTCCTACTACCCGTGCTATTGTTTTACGAGAAATGAGAGCATCTATGGTAATCGGTAGAGAAAAAAGAAAACACACATTTAAAACAAGAAACCACGCAGAAGGTGTCTACAGTTGGGACTGCCCTTATTTACACCGGTTTCGACCCCAGAAAGTCTTGGAAACAGAGTTGTGAAACTCCCACTGAGAGTGACCTTACTGGCACTAGCTGCTGGACGCTTCAATGCGAGCCAATCATCAGGGCGAGTAGTTAATGGGCGCGTTCGGCTGGCTGGTGGCTGGCCAGCCCACTCATGAATCACTGTTTACGCGGTGTTTTCAGGCAGAACAGTATTTTCCTCTCACAACAATCAGCTGGAACAGTATTTTGGCTTATTTTTCAGTCCTGCCGATCAGGACCAATGGTGCGTGTATGCATGCGTGAAGTTGCCCAGATTAATGTCGCAGGATTCATCTTGTCACGCCTAAGAAAGTTGTCCGAAGGGAGTAGAAATACAAGGCAAGGCAAAGTATCCCCTGTAGGGTACAGGTCCTACTACCCGTGCTATTGTTTTACGAGAATATCATATATCACCTAAATATTCGTTATGTCTAATACATAATAAAAATTATGTGCCTAAAAACTAAAATAACTTATAACGTAGAACCGAGAGGTGTTGGTTGTGGGAGCGAGGCATGCGCTCCGAGCTCATGCGTGCGCACGAAAGACCAGCGGAGGGAGGCAAAGAGAACATCTGCAAAACGTGACACACCGCATGTTGTCGTGGATACGATGAATGTGGCAACTGGCCACGATGTACCTCTGTGCCTAGATCGCTTTCCACCTATGTAAGCTCTAGTCAATCTTCTATCATTTTCCAATATGAGACTAATCCGTATTGTACCTACATTAATTACGAGTCTTAGGATTTTATGACGTTATTTTTAAGACTGCAATATCATGTAGAATAAAACGAAACAATGATAAAACACACATTTTCAGCGGAGAGTTTTATTCTACAGTTCCATGGATATTTAATTCGATGACCCATAGAGAGTTGGTAATCTGTCAAGAGAGTTTTATCCCCGTGAAACTCATTTCTTCCTATCTTGTTAAAAACCTTGTCACGTCATCAAATGCGCTTACGTGGTAGCTTATTAAATACAAATATAACTATGATAAAACTCCCATTGAAACTAGCCTTAACTTAATTGAATAAAAAAAATGAAAGCTAAACAAAGTACGCGTGTAAGTAACTTTGTCTGTTTACTGCGTATGGAACTGAGGATTAGGATAAACATGATCGCGACCCGTCACCATTTTTTTTATTCTTTTGCGAAGAGCCGAAGAGCGATCCATCATCATTCGGTTGTGTTGTGCGTACCCAGTGGCCCCCACACAGGCCCACACAATACAGTATCGATTGTAAGAAATATCTGTGCCTCAACCGTTGTTTGTACCAATGATCGTGACCCGTGACGGCTATTTTTTTTAGTTTTCTTTGCGAAAAGCGATCCATCATCATTCGGTTGTGAATGTGCGTACCCAGTGGCCCCCACAGCATTAAATGTAGACAAAAGAAAAACTAATTGCATAGTTTGGTGGAAAATTGTAAGAAAACGCTTTGCCTCAACCGTATGTTTGAACACTATTTGCCAAATAAAAACGAAAGTGCTACAGTAGCCCCAAAATCCAAATTTCACGAACTAAACAAGGGCTATGTATCCAGCGCAGAATTGCTGGGGACAACCGATTGATTTCACAGGAGCTGGCAACCGGATTTCTGGTCGTCGGATTGGGCACGTGGCGTCCAATCTCGCTCTCTCTCTCGCTGCGTCCGATCTCTTTCTCCGTCGCTGCGTCCCAATATCTCTCTCGCTGCGATCCTCTCTCTCTCTCTCTCTCTATCTATCTAGCTTGCCGACCCGCCGCAATCTGGCTTGCCGCCCCGCCACCCCCAACCATGGTCCCTAGGCTGGCCCTCCGCCGTAGCTCGGCTGGCCGGCCTGTCACCCCTAGTTCACCCCCAACCGCTGGCCCTCCATCGCCGCTTGGCTAGCCGCCCCGATGCCCCTAGTTCGCCCCCAACCACCGCCCAGACTGGTTGCGGCTCACTACGCCACTGCTCTATTGCCCACTCTGAGTCTCTGAGGTCTGCAATTTGGCATATATTTGTGAATAATTTGACATATATTACTTTGAATTATGTAATCCATAGAAATAATTTATATTTTTTTTGAAAAATTTGGCATATATTTGTGTTATTCTCAAATTACATTACTCTATCTAATAAATTACACTGAAAAAATCATTGTAAATATAGTAATAAGATGGTGTAAATATATCTATAAGATAGTGTAAGTGTGTGAAAAAAATCTGGTTGTTGGAAGGGGCTAAAACAACCCCTTATTGGCTGATCCATTCAGCGTGGGCACTGCCACTAACCTCGTCTTAGGCATATCTTTATTCTTGTCGTCCACATGACGTGCTTTTTTGTTTTTCCCGGACGACGCTGCGTAGTGCTTGGATGGTGGCACGCACGAACAGCCTGGAGACGAGACGGACAAACGGAGGCCGGTTGCGCACGACAAAGGCGCCGCAGCAAGCGTAAGCTAGCGCCCTTGTCCCGTTGTCCGTAGGCGAGGCTACGTGCCTACGTGCTGAACTGCTGGTTCTCTAGAGCCTAGACGCCACCCGGCGCCCCGCACGGCACGGTAGCAGGTAGCTCGGCCGTTTCGGCCGCGGGCGCGTGTTGGACGGCAAAAACGGCCCAAGAGCGACAGCTGAATGAATAGCTGATACGGGCTGCCATTTGCGCGGGCCACGCCGACGCGCCTCGCGTTGCGGGGCCAATGCCGCCGCAGGACAGGAGGCCTAGAGCCGGTTGGGTTGATTGATGCAGTGACATGAGCAGCAGATCACAAGCCAAACAAATTAACAAAACATATATTACTGCAGTTGTCGTGGCCCGTGGTGGTAAAAGACAAGTGTCAGATGCTGCAGTTGTCGCCTGTGATGTGTGATCTTTCTGTTCTAGGTGACTGTTTAGTTCCTAAAATTTTGTAAAAAATTTTAAGATTTTCCGTCACATCAAATCTTCAAAAGATTCGTCGTCGTAAGATTAAATATAAATAAAAATAAAACTAATTATTAGTTTATCTAAATTTACGATACGAATCTTTTAAGCTCAATTGATTTGATGATGAGAGAGAGTAAAAAATTACGAAAACATGATGAAAGTGTCTGAGATTATTTCAGTTGTCGCCTGTGAACTAATCTTTCTGTTCTAGGAGGAGACGACGCTGATCCAGGTCCTCCGTCATTTATTTATCCGGTTCCTAAATCCTAACTAAACTAAGGAGCTTCGTTCGACACGGTTAGTGAGTCAGTTAGGCAGCGAGGCGAAGCCAAGGGTCACCATCCCCGTGGCACCAAAGGAGCCATTCGGTGTCGCTTTGCCTTACCAGACGCGTGTGACTTTTCAGTGACTCGTGTGGACGGGACGGCCGGGGGCAACAAGTGCGCCTGGTCCCGGACACGCTGAATATTCAGCCGGTTATTAGGACACACTAATGCTTGCCAATGTACTGGCAGTTGCGCGGTGTATATAGGAGTAATTACAAGCGACACTGGTGAATGTACTCTTGCATTGCTGTCCTTACAGGCATTTCAGCGTATTCAGATGTTCGTTTATTGAGTCTCTGTCCCCCTAGACATATGACTGTGTGAGGCCACAGCTAAAACAATGGAAGCTGCAAAGTTGCTCCAGTGCGGCAACGAGTCAATGCAACGACCAATATGTCATGATGAGCTATACTGATGAGCTGTGTGAGTCACCTGCAAGTGACGCCGATTTCAGCATTTGCCGTGATGTGAAGAACTGGCCGGGCATTGTAAGGCCAAGCCACAGGCCAGTTGTGGGCTGTATATCTAGTAGTAGCAATTATAGGGATGCATGTTTGTTTATTATTTGGTGGACCTAGACTCATCCAATTGAACTTTTCTGGATTCTAAAAGACTAGTATATTGTCCGTCCTAAAGCTACGGGCCACGTCAAAGTAACGTTCAACGTCCCTGTTTAAACAGCCACCAAGCTAGTGATAGATCAAATGCAGACAGTCCTACGGCGCATGATCATGTCAACAACCACCAACCTAGTGACAGATGCATGGTTAAACAAGCTAATCACTTACAACACTAACACAAGCACTACTTCACATGTGCTAATTTACAACAGATGCACTAACACAATTTTGTCTGAACAGAAATAATGATCATATAGGTTCCAAAATAGTCAAATTTACCATTTTCAGCGAGCCGTTGTCGTAGTTCTGATTTGCTCCGAGATTTACCTTCTAAAATCAGTTTCTGAATAAACAATATGGCAGTTAGAAAGCTCTATGTTTTTTTATAGATGGCCTACACTGCAACTGACTTGATCTAAAAAATCCATAGGCACAATCCATAGGCAAGCACACAACAAATTAAGAAATTGCAGTCAATGGCAGGGTCATGTCTAGGACTCTAGAGGTGGGGCTGATCTGCATTCTGCACTCTGAAGCACAGTAGCAGGCCTATGTGCATCTTTAGGAACAAAAATATCCCTTCTCAAAGAAAAAAGGAGGTCCAATGAAGTTAATTCTTGACAGTATTCTCCAATAGTCTTGATGGAAGATGAGGTAAGTTCCCTACATTTAGATAGCAAGTCAGATATGCAGCTCCATGTTGCTTCTCAATATTGGCATAATAGTAACTAGCCATTGCTGCCCGCGCTTCGCTGCGGGTGATTTGCTTGGTATAGGAAACCTCATATTGCTAATATGTTTTCTCATCGTATTAGTACTTAAGGCTGGTCAGGTTGGTTGTCATTACATGGTGCCTATTCTAGTGGAAAGAAGTATTTGATGGAGTTGGGTTCAAGCAACTAACGCACTTAGATTTGAAGTACAACATTGGATAACATTACATTATAGGCGAAAATAGGAAAACTAAAACACAAATACTTCCCCTAACGGGAGGGTTTACAAAAAGTGAATTAGGATTCATTCTTCTTAGGTGAATCTACAACACGCATCCAATAACTACGGATGACAACAACGACAAGAGGAGCATCCCAAGGCAACTAATCCACCTTGAAACCACGCAGCTTGATTCCTGTGCTCGGTGGATTCTTTTCTTCATCTCCGGATATGGATCTCGCAACTTCTCGCGCTAATGGGTGAGTGAGAGGAACTAAGGGTTCGCTTCTAACACTTCCGAAGGTGGAGGCGTGGCGGTTCTACATCACCAGTTCTCCTTGTTTTGATTGGGTGGATAGGATCCCCTCCAAGATCGGGGCATCCCGCATTTCATCAACAGCGCCCTCCGCTTGGCCCTAGTGAACAAATAGGCCTCACCCAGTTGATGAACATGCCGATCTTCGGCCTCCTTCAGAGCTTCTGACATTGCAGTCTCCCGGCTCTCAGCAGCTGCAGCACTGGCATGCGCTTTGGCGAGCTGCACCTAGAGCATCCGAGTGAAGATCTCGGCTTCTTCGACGCGCCGGAGGCACGCCCTCAGCTCCAAGGCTTGCCGGTCATACTGCTCATCCAGAGCAAGCATGTACGTGGTCAAGTGTACCACGGTAGGACTATCTTCTTGGGCATCACGCCCTTGCAAAGCCTCCATGCGAGCCATCCATGGCCGCCGATTCCTATCCAAGGGTGGAAAGAACCTCATGGGGGTACGGGCAACGGGCTCTTCATAGAGCTGGCAAAGATACCACAAAGCTTTGCGGGCCACAACCTGGTAGGTGTCGGTGAAGCTAAATCCGGTTGCGGTCACACTCCAGGCTTCGGTGATGTCGGGGAACTCTTCACTCTTCCCAATGTAAATGGTAACCTCACACCGATCGATGCCATGTTTCTGATACTCACGGCCCTCATACTCGGGACGATATTTGACTCCGAGCTTTTGCAGGGTGGCGTGCAGGATTCTAGGAAAGGCCTCAACGTTTAGGCAGTAACTACTAACCTAGGTTCCTGCCATTTCTGGTCGTGGCTACAAAGAAGGCCCGAGTAAAAAGCTTGCTCAAAGAGAAAACCTAAGCGAGCTAAAGTGCGACGAGTGGTGGTACCAATGGCCAAGGCAGGCTTTGCTTATAAAGGCCGAGCGGTCTGTGGTCCTGGCGTGGTTCACTAGGGTTCTTGCGCGGGATCACTACGAACGAATCGACCAGATTTCGCCCGTTCGAGGCGAGTGACGTGTGGTGCCATTACTGAGTAGTACGACTGTAGGGCAAGGGTCCGACAAGAGTGCAGAAAAGGGGTACAAGGAGACATGGGTTACTATTGACGTGGTTCATGGGCGAGCGCGGAGCACAAGGCCACAGTGTAGACCTAACTATGTAACAAGCACAAGTAGGCCATGCAGACTACGGCACGCGTGACACCTATGGATGGCGTAGCTGCTAGTAATATGGGATAACAATGCACAAACAGGCCATGCATTAATGCACGTCCTACGCGTTTGAGGTGAGCGATGTCTGAGGCCATTAATGACTAATACGGCTGTAAGCCAAGGTTCCGACAAGAACTCAAAAAAGAGTGCTACCAGCTAAGCCAGGCTCTGCTTATAAAGGCAGAGCGGTCTGTGGTCTTGGCGCGGTTCACCAGGGTTCTTACGTGGGATCACTACGAACAAATTGACCAAATTTCACGCGTTCGAGGCGAGTGACGTGTGGTGCCATTACTGAGTAGTACGATTGCAGGGCAAGGGCCCGACAAGAGTGCAGAAAAGGGGTATGAGGGGACGTGGGTCACTACTGATGTTACTCAGTGTGAATGCGGACCACGAAGGTACAGTGCGAACCTAATTCTGTAACAAGCATGCATAGGCCATGCACACAACGACATGTGTGGCACCTAAGGATGGCGTGTCTACTAACAATACGGCACAATAATGCACGTACTACGTGGCTACACCTCAACTAACCACCTAGGTATGTAGTAGAATCTACAAGATTTTGTTCTTTGTGCCAGCGTGCTGGCACTTACTGGGCCTCATCATTGCATACATATAAGTATATAGTTCCATTGATGCACACGTTCGTGTGTTCACCTCTACGAAGTACAGTGTACCGGCCATTAAGGACTAATACGGCTGCAAGGCAAGGTTCCGACAAGAGGGCAAAAAAAACCACGGGGAGACTTGGGTCATGGTAGGCGTAACCGCAAGCGACGCTAAGCACAAAGCCATTATGGTAGATGTAGTAATGGCGATCAACCCCAACCACCGACCATCCTGGGAGTAACGTGGCCATGCATGTGTCCTAAATCGTAGCAGTTTAAATGGTCCTGCATGGTCCTGCATATTACTTAGAAACTACCACAACGTCCCTACGAGTTCATATTACTTAGGTACTATTACAATAGTACAGCTTGGATGGTGAATCATTTTTATCTGATGGTAAGGAGGAGAGACATTAAATGTGTCCACCAACCCCAGCCACTGCTTCTCGCGCTTCGTTGCGGGTGATGTACTTGCGCTTCGTCGCGGGTGATGTACTTGTTGTAAGAGATTTGAAGTGTTTCAAGTAGAGAGAGAGTACAACTAAGTGAGAGGCAGTGGAACCGGTTTCTTTCTTTCCAGTGCGGCCTTCTGCTGCTTCGGTTGGTTCTTGCGGCTGAACTGAACCCTGTGAGGTTTCTTGGTTTGCCTCAGGCTACTTGGAGGACAGGAGGCCAGCGTGCAACATGGACCCGTACGTGGTGACCTCGCTGATCGCGGAGACAACCATCATGTGGGAGCCCAGGCACTCCAACGGCAGCGGCAAGGGCGCCACGACTCCTTGATTCTCCGGCAGGGACTGACCTACCTCTGTGTGAGAGGCGGGCTACGTAGATGGCAAACGAGGCTGACGCTGTAAGAAACTTGAGATGCCCATAATAATAGCTGCGGTATGCTGGTTCTAGTGTTGGATAACGAATCAAGAACACTTCTTTTGAGCTTTCTTCAAAATTAGCATACTTTTATAAATAGTCTCCTGAATTATCAACTTCAAACCGAGTTGAATGAGCCGAGACGAAGTCAAAGTCATTCTAAATCATTTTTTTCATTTTAAAAGAAAAACGAGTTCCCTAGCTTGTCGTGTGCTTGTGATCGCTGATGCGTGTCGAAATTTCTAGGTTTCTAATTGTTTCCTTCAATCGGCTTATCTTGGCGTACTTGCACAGATGGTTTATGCCACCGCTCTCATTAACATTCAAAAGAACTCGATTCATTTCCACTTTCAAAACATCAACTCGTTTCCAATCCCAAAACATCAAAAATTCGGTGGATGGAGTTCAGAGGGCCATCTATCACAAGAACAGAACATGTATCAGAAGTTCAGAACCACCGGTCACTCGGGCCTGTAAATCATGGAGCTGAACCAACACCGCTGTGCTGATCACATCAAACAAGACCAACACCGATGCAAATATATCCCAACCCACAACCACGATCCCCTGCCATAATGGCACTCGTTATTCGCAATTACAAGGAACTTAAGAAGACAGGGTCTACAACCAGATCACACAGGAATGGTTAATTCTCGGACGGTTGATAACCAAGCCTCACCAAACAGACATCAAAACATTAGTGACAGGTTATACAGTTGAGTAAAATTTTTTTGTTCTCTTCAGAAAGGAAAAAATGATACGCAAATGCTCGAACAAACCAGAAACACTTCTAACAAGATTAGAAGAAGCTTTTCAAAGGAGAACAAGATTAGAAGGAACATGCTCCCAATTACAACACTGTAACAAGATTATTACCGCATGCTGTGCCAGCGGCTTACTCTGCAGTATGGGCAAAAAAACGAGACAGTCTGATACATACATTTTATTCATCGGTGAGATGCAACATGAAAGAAAAACTATGGAACAAGAGGCCGGAATGAGAGTTTGTGTAACCGCCTCAACTCATTCTAAGACACTCTTCAAAATTTTTATGTGATAACGGTCGGGGCAGAGCGGCCAGTGTACTCTTGCATCTTGGAGAGCTTGAGCGCAACAACCTTGAGATGAAACACAAAATTAGAAAATGCAGTTTCACAGAAACCCAATGTATATTCAGCTCTGTGAACCGAAAGGACATGATAGTATCTTACCAACGGAGCAAGGGCATCCTGTGAATCCCTGCCGGTCTTGGAGGAACCCTTCTCGTACTGCTCGATGTAGACACGGATGGTGGCACCAACAGAACCAGTTCCAGAGAGGCGGAACACCTAGAATGCCGAAAATCCATGTTAGCTCACCAGTATGATATAGACAGAGATCTCAAATATATCCATCTGACCAAGGATGAATCCAGCTCAGACTTATCATGTACCGACTGATAATATTGCAAAAAAGGAAATGTATTGTTGACTAGAACAAGGTTTTCACACCACTCCCTTTGTTTTGGTTCAAGACATAAAATAGAGGATATCTAAAACAACACAGGTCTACATACCAGCCGTGAACCATCTCCGAAGAGGTATTGGATGCCCTGGTGCTTGGACACAGAGCCATCAACAGGATCCTTGTACTCAAACTCGTCAGCTACAACTACTTCAGAAACATCAGACCGGATCTCCTTGATCAGCCTGACAGAGATAATTTAGATATGGCACTAAAATGTTCAAGATTGCTTAAGTTGATATATGTATATACGGGAGTACGACCATAATTTTTTGGAGGCACTGATTCCTTTACACTTTAAAAAGTTCCACTTACTTGTTGACATCAGAAAGTGATGACTGCATGCTTCCTAGGTTTGCCATAAGCTCCTTAGCAGCCCCCGCGCCAACATTCTTCACAAACAAACTTGTGCATTTAGAATGATATCTGAAACAGGTGGTACATATATGCAAGGCGAATGTCAAAAAAAAAGTTAGTACCTCATAGTCATAGCGTGTGTAATAATGGCAACCATATGTGGCCCAGTGCTGACGGACAATATCTTCAACACTGACAAGCTTATCTCCTCCAAGGTCGTCCTTATTCTTGAAAGCAATAATAGAAAGCCATGCAAGCACAGCCCAGATGCCATCCTTCTCACGAATGTGGTCAGACCCTGGCCAAAGTAGTACATATAAACATCTCAATAATGTCTATACCAAATACCAACAAGTCCTTGACCTTACTATGGGTTGGATTCATGACCGACTCAATAAAAGGGCGAGAGAGCTCACTATCAGAACACAACAAGTGATTTGCCCCATTCATGTTAACACAATTTACCCATCTAACATGACGATACAAGAGGTGCTAGCATGTTTACTACTGTGATTCGCATGTATATAAATGATAGCCAGAAGCCAAATATTACCAGTGCCAAAGCTTTCTTCACCACAGATTGAGCACATTCCAGCATCCATCAAATTCCCAAAAAACTTCCGCCCAGTAGGCACCTGAAACATGGTTGTTTATGTTAGATTTATCTAGCATTCAAAAATCTTGCAAACCAAGGTCTCAACACTTTACCTCAAAGAACTTGAGATTCAGATTCTTTGCAACAACATCAAAGGCAGCAGATATTGGCATGCTCCTGCAACTACAACAATGGATTATCATAAGCAGCGTATCAGTGCATAGAGAAATTTTAAATGCATCTAAGGTCAGACGGCTGGGGGATGAAAAATTTGGCGTTAGCAGAAACTGTGCTCCAGATGGTATTGTCGCTGATATGTTAAGCAGATTTATTGAGCAGAACACTGCCAGACTTAAAACAGATGGTGCACAAAATGTAGAGAGAAACATGCATTTTTACTGCAGGCTACAGTGAAGTTTACCGCTTTGAGCCTACAGTGAGAGTTTTTACAGCGACAATATATCTAGATGTTATATTAGCAGCACAGTATGGAGGAGAGCTTTTCACCTGGCAACTCCCTTGAGGCCAGAAGCAAAGTAAGGAATTGATTGGACAGCATTGGCCGCGATAATGGCAACAGAGTCCGATGGTGCCACAAAGAATCTATAACAAGGCAAAGGGGGAGTACCATGAATTCCTTGTGCTTTTCTAGAATCCAAAACAAATTTTCTACATAGCGAGATATTCGAACATATCATACCTTTTACCCAGAATCATGTTGCGATCAGCATCTCCATCAGCTGCAGCGCCAAATTCAGGGGGCTCAACATTTGAGGATGACTTTCCAAGATCCATCCGTTCAACCAACTCTTTTGCATAGGTGAGGCTAGGATCCGGATGACCACCTCCAAAGTCCTCCTGCAAAAACATAAGTGATGAATTAATACCAAGCCACATTTTAAGTAGAAATTTGTGACAATAGAAGAGCTCATTACTTTCGGGACACAATTCAACAGCGAGCTTTCATCCAGCACCAAGCTCTTCCACAAAGATGTGTCTGGCATAAGCTCCAGCAACACCATGGAGCGCATCATAACTAAAAGAGCACAACAAGATTTCAGATGTGTTACAGTAATATTATTACGTCAATGGTGACATGGTTGCAGTCATAGATGAATACCAGAATGTAAACTTTTGGGAAGCCAGCAGCTTTTATTGCTTCAAAGTCAAAAATTGTCCGAAATGATGGCGGTAACTAAATCATTAGATTCCCTTGTTACACAACATGATCCAGGTAACATGTAATGATATAAAGCACAGATATTCTCACTTCAATGAAAGAAAACACGAAAGAACAAGCTACTTACTTCATTAACTTGATGTAATGTACACTAGAGTCAAAGACATCCACATCAAAGGGGACATCGGGTCCACTGAAGCTGGTGAGACCGACAACAGAAATATCAACCTGCAGTAGTAAAGTAGGAGAAAATGAATAGTCCACTAACCTGTCAAAAGGAACAGCGAGAAAATACTTAGCAGGCTGGCACTGAATCATACATCTGGAAGGTCTTCAGAGATGAGGTATTCAGAGATTGTCGTTGTATTAGAGAAAATCTTGTCAGTAACGGATTCAGGGGCATCCAATAAAAATTTCAGGACTCTGAAAATATAATTATCAACCATGCTTTCCTGTGCTGACCTTTATCAGTGACGACCATGTGGATCCTCGGCGGCGTTCCCGGCAAGTTGCAGGGCCTCAAGAAAAGGAAACACAGAGATGTCAGTCAAAACCTAACCAAATCGAGAAGGCCGCAACAACCCCATCGAGACTGAACCCCAGATCCAGACTGAGAAGAAGGGGACGCGAACCTGGACGGCGTCGATCTACTCGAAGACAGCGGCAAGGTGGGAGTACCCAGCTTGGGCAGAGATGAAGATGAGGGAAGCGCTTGCAGCAGAGAGGCCGTCGTGACCTGCTGTTGTTGCCGCCAAAGAAGGGCCACCCGGTCCAGCAGAATTTGCCAATTGGACCCGTAAAGCTGCCGGGGGAGGAAGAGGACACGACACGATTCGTCCGCGCAGCGAGGTGGTAATGTTCCGCGCGGCCGAACCACGGCCACGTCGAGGCCCCGGATGGATTCCTTGAGCGCCTCCACGCCGGCCGCGACGCGGCGCGATCCGACGGGACGGACGCGGTCGCGCCGTCGCGGGGTATAGTGGTCGCGCCGTCGGGAGATGGAGGGGTAGGGGAGGGGGAAGCGGGCGGGGGGAGGGGTGGCCGCCGACGCCGGAGAGACGACCGACGGCTGCGGCGCTGACAGTGCCGTGGAGCTCGTCGGGGCTAGGGTTGCAGGGGAAAGAAGGGAGGAGCAGAGGAGGAGGAGGCCGGTGCCAGCGGCGAGATGGAGCTCGTCCGGCTAGGGTTGGTGGCGACGGGGTCGGGTGCCTGTGTGAGTGAGAAATGGAAATGGGGATGGGATGAGAACCGGAGATGGAGACGGTATGGGAGCCATGCCGGTCGGTGCATGGTCGGTGGCCGATCGTACATGGTCGGCGCAGCATTAAATGTTGGCTATCCGACTTGTTTTGCGCTGAGCTCTGCGTTCCAGCAGAAAGTGCTCAGAAATGGAGATGGGGAGGGGACGGGATGGGATGAGAACCGAAAATGAGGACGAGATGGGGCCAGGTGCACACAAGTCGACAAGTGATGCATGCAAAGCGAGGACGGCCCCAGCAGCATGAATGTACGCGTTAGGCACCGGCCATGCATGTCACCCGCCACTGCCTCACCTGGCCGGTTCCTTCATCTGAGCTGTGGAATCTCTATCTAACGCACCAAATAAAAAGAGAATACGTGGACATCCTAGAAGGCCGCCGATTCGGCGTGCCTTCGTATCTTTAATATAACTATGGTACTGATACTTCCAAAAGAAAACTATTGCCTAAAGTAGGAATCTGTAAAGACTACAAGCAACCAGCAAATGCTAACTCCTTCAGATTTGGACACTCGCACAGATTTGAACTCCTTCAGACTTACAAGTAACTTGTTTGCAAGAATATCGATTCCAGATGAAGTGAGAAGAGAACACTCACACAGATTTAGGGGACATAAAGAAGGTGCAGCAGAGATGATTGTGACTAAACCATTATCAGAAAGCTGATAATTTCCACAGGCCAGTTGTGGGCTGTATATCTAGTACAGTAGTAGCAATCATAGGGATGCAAGTTTGTTTATTATTTGGTGGACCTAGACCCATCCAATTGAACTTTTCCGGATTCCAAAAGATAAATGATATGAAAACTGTGCTAAAGCGAAAAAAGAACAGAGCTAGTCAGCCTGTTCGCTTGCTCGTAAACGATCGTAAATTTCCAGCCGGGAACAGTGTTTTTCTCTCACACCAAACCAGCCAGCAGTAAATAATCCACGATACGATACGGCCTCCCGAACAGGCCGAGTATACGCAATAGTCCGTGACAGAAAGTGACGTTGACTTAATGCAGACTACGGCTGACATGGTCCTACTGAGTAAAGCAACTAGCCAGCCAACTAGGACTGGTAGTCTCCTGCCTTTTGGTTCAAAAAAAAAAAAAGCTACAGAGAAAACGAACAGCAACGACGACGATGACTCTCTTTCTCTCTCTCTCTCTGATAACAGACGACTATTTTCGCCATCGGCGACGGTCTTAGACACGTTAAAATATTATTTAGTCCCTTCTCTCTTTTTTTTTGGGACTGCATTATTTGCTATGCTATAGAGCAAATATTAGCCACTTACAAGTCAACAAGACCAAAAGCCACTTGTTTGGCTCTCGCTGACTGGCTGTGCACAGGTGATAGATATATATGACTCCAACGATGCACAGCAGCACATCTATCTTTTGTGAATTTGTAGCCAACTAGCCATGGCCTTGAGAGGTGTTAGCAATTTCGCTACTACTACTACATTGGTCTCCTTCCTTCTCATGTCCTCCATTGCTGTTGTAAGCAATCAAAGCTACCTTTCTCCAGGCTTCTCCATCTCCACCAGGGATACCACCACAGCCATCCTAGTGTCGCCTAACGGCGCCTTCTCATGCGGCTTCTACAAGGTGGGCGCCAATGTCTTCACCTTCTCCATCTGGTTCACCAGGTCAAACAGCAAGACCGTTGCCTGGACGGCCAATCTTGATGCCTCGGTCATCGGAAATGGCTCCAGGATTGTCTTCCAGAAGTTCGGGAGCTTAGAACTCCTTGACTACTATGGCGCAGCCATATGGAGCACCAACACAGCTCATGCTGAAAGTGCAGTGCTTCTCGACACAGGCAACCTTGTCATCATGGATCAAGGTGGACGTCGCCTCTGGGAGAGCTTCGACTCGCCGACACACACACTTCTGCCATCACAGTTGATGACCACAAATACTAAGTTGGTATCTACATCTGGCAACGGTTTGCTCTCTTCAGGCTTCTACACCTTTTACTTTGATAGTAACTACACGTCGAGGATTATGTACAATAGAGATGAGATTAGCACCAAATATTGGCCTATACACAACCAATCGTGGGAGAAAGCTACGACCAGTAATATCAGGAACCAATACTGTGGTGTTGATGACAATGGCACTTTTGTCGCTGGTGACCAGCTTAAAGTTGAAGCCTCTGATCTTGGTGAAGGTAAAATGAGAAGGTTGACTCTGGATTATGATGGCAACCTTGGGATGTACAGTCTAGACATGACCAGCGGCAATTGGTCCGTCTCTTGGATGTTGTTCACTCGGCTATGTGAAATACATGGCCTGTGTGGCGTAAACAGCCTATGCAGTTACAGACCAGAGCCTGAGTGTTCTTGTCTTGAAGGCTTTGAAGTGATCGACCCAAGAGACTTGAGCAAAGGGTGCAAGTGCAAGACAAATAGTGTAGCCAACAAGGAATTTACATTCCAAGAACTTCCTGGAACAGATTTCTGGGGGTACGAATTAAACTACAACATGTCAATGCCATTGGAGAACTGCTGGAAGATCAGCTCAGACAGTGTTAGTTGCCAAGCATTTGGTTACCGTGAGGGAACCGGTCAATGTTATCTTAAGATCTTGCTTTTCAGTGGAAAGGAATTCCCAGAACCCTACAATGATATATATCTGAAAGTTCCTGAGGCGACATTTTCATTGCCAGTATTTCCTTCTAGACAAAGCCCTGTCTGCGGAGTTCTTGAAAATGTGGCATCTTCTATAGCAATTCCTCCTCAGAAAGAGTTCAAGTATGGCTAATTCATTACTTGTGCATTGACACTGCTTGTTGTCGAAGTCATATTAATCTTAGTTGGGTTTTGGGTTATTCACAAATGGGGAAAAGGACCAGAGACTACAGATGTAGGGAGCATGATACTTTATGGCAAGTTCTGCAGGTTCAGCTACAAGGAGTTACAGAAAGCAACTAATTGTTTCCATGAAGAGCTGGGAAGTGGTGGGTCAGGAGTGGTTTACAAGGGAGTCCTCAGTGATGAAAGGAAGGTCGCAGTGAAGAAGCTAAGTGATATTATCCAAGAAGAGCAAGAGTTCAGGTCTGAACTTAGTGTCATTGGAAGAATATATCATATGAATGTGGTGAGAATATGGGGGTTTTGTGCTGAGAAGACTCATAGGCTTTTGGTTTCTGAGTTTGTTGAGAATGGTTCTTTAGACAAGATTCTGTTTCATAATATGAACTTATCTCCTAGTCTGACATGGAGCCAAAGGTACAACACTGCACTCGGCGTAGCAAAAGGTCTAGCCTATCTCCACCATGAATGTCTTGAATGGATCGTGCATTGCGATGTCAAACCAGAGAACATACTATTAGATGAAGACTTCCAGCCAAAACTTGCAGACTTTGGGTTGGTGAAACTATTAGGCCAAGGAGCCGGGGCACAAATGTTGTCAAGAGTTCATGGGACTAGAGGCTACATTGCACCTGAATGGGTTCTAAATCTTCCAATCACTGGCAAGGTCGATGTTTACAGCTACGGAGTAGTGCTTGAGTTAGTGATGGGTACTCGGGTTTCCAGTCAGGTGGTACAGGGTGAGGGCAAAGTGGAGGTGGAAATGGCTGTTGGACACTACACCAAAATTCTTAAAGAGAAATTGGCAAGCAAAGATCAGTCATGGCTCCTGGAGTTCGTTGACTGAAGATTGAGTGGAGAGTTCAACTATTTACAAGCAGGAATGATGCTAAAGATAGCAGTTTCATGTGTGGAAGCGGAGAGGAGGAGAAGACCAAACATGAGCCATGTGGTTGAAACTCTGGTTTCACTAATGGATTAATATCTCGTGGCCTCAGACTGCTACTTTCACTAGTTAGGCGATGTGCTTATGTAAACAAAAGCAATGGTGTGCTATTGCACAGCAAAGTAAACAAGAGCTGGGATTAATGTCTAGTGATCTGAGACTGCCACTTTTACTAGTCAGGCAATGTGCCTTTGTAATCGAAGTAATGGTGTGGAGTGTGCAAGCAAAGTAAACAATAGCTGCATTCCTATGTTATGCAATTTATGTATGATGCTGCAATTCTATTAACACGGAATAGTGCTGTTTCCTTTAGCTAGTTTGCCTACATACTTTGTTTTACAATGAAACGCATCAGATCCCATTGTAACTTTACATTATATTTCTTGAAGCAATAATTGGATCATAACAAGAAAGAATATTAACTCTATTGCAAAGAGATCATCACTAATAAGATGCCTCAGATGATAGTATAATTCATTTTCATAACTTTGTTTATTGATCAAGGTAACAAACTAAATAAGTCAATCTAAACACACTATATTGATCCAAAAGTGCACAGATTGTTCAGAAGATCACCTTTGCTAGGTTGGCATTGGCCGAGCCCTGGAACATCGCTGCTGCCGATGCACTCAAGCATCATCTATCTTGTTTCTGAATTGCCCCCAAATCTTGCTCATCATCATCATCCGGGGGTTGCCAATGCAAAGTAAAAAAACCCAATTCATAGTGACATATTGCTGCTAATGCAGTCTGCAACACCAATGCAAGCCCACCAACCTTCAAATCCTTCGGCTCCAGCACCACTGAACCCTGACCCTGACTCAGAATTGCTCTAGACCCCAAGATAACTCTCCGCAACCTAATCCGGTGTCAATGCAAGTTAATCCTCCCCATTCGCCAAGCGTTACGCACGCCACAGCTGCACAGGGAGTCGGGGCCTCTCCTTTACGCAGAGCCGCGTGATGGCTCCTCATTCCTCAACCCATGAAACTTTGAGCTCCGGCTTCGCCCTCCGGCCGGCACGGCCGCACGGGCGGACCATCGACCCCGGTAAAGGCACCAAATACTGCGTGGAATCAAATGACATCCTGGGCACCGTGAGGTGTGTGCGGCAGCTGCAGAAGCGAGGGGTGAGGGTTACGAGCAGGAAGCTGGAGGAGGTATCCGCAACTATCTCCGCCGCGAGAGCAAAGTGGCCAGCGGGGACGAGGAGAATATGCTGCTAGGCTATAGTTGGCCAAATGGACCGTCCGGCACGGCACTGGCACGAGCACGGACATGGACACATTAGATTAGTTATGTCGTGTCTTTTAGTGTCGCCGTGTCGAGGTACCTGCTTAGTCATGACACTATTAGGTTTTAAGCTGTGTCTTGCCGTGCCACTAGCTATATGGTACGAGTGGCCCAAGAGTACCCGTGCTGGCGCTGGCACTGGCACTGGCACTGGCACTATAAGTGCCTAACACATCAAATTGATCAGAATATTAGGGACAATAACTTTATCATCTCAATCTTATATGTTCTTAAAGTATCAGAATATCATAATAACTTCATCGTCTCAATCTTAACTTCATCATCAGAATATCAGAGAACTTATCAAAGACTCAAAGTTACATATTCACATAGAATTGATATTAACTTGATCACTGAAACACATAGATCACATAATCACACAAACACAGGAAGAGATAACAAAATAACTTTTTATTGGAAGCTTTAGTGCAATGGCAGCCTTATTAAAAACCTGTCTAGGTAAAACTCATCCTTGTGAGAAACCCTAGCCAGAAAAAAAAGTACAGCCCATCTCCAATTATAAAGTTCATCAAAGTCCAGTCCATAGTCTATAATATTACAGTCCCATTATATAAATGATAACTAATTAAGATAAAGTTCTTCAAATGCTTCTTCAAGCTCCTTGTCCTCCACCATGTGTTGCAGCCGAGCTTCAGCAGCCTCCCAATCTTTGATGCAGGTCAGCATCTCCACCATTTCAGGCTTTAGCTTCCTCCGCCGCTCCTAGATGATCCTACAAGTCATACTAAAAGTGGATTATAAAGATATGGTTGAAACAGAAATAGTTAAAATATCTTTAGCCATCATTGACAGCACTAGATATGTGAGTTTGTGCTGATGCCATCAATCCAAGATATTAAAATCATCATCTAAATGGTTCACGGTGTCACAGTCCAAGTAAGAAACAAGTTTAGAAACATTAGACCCTGAAAACTTGCAGCCTGCAGTAGGGCAGTTGTAGCTGTATCTCTAGCCATGATTAGAGTAGTAGCTGCAGTATGCATACCACCAGCATCACCAACATCACCGTCATCATCATAAATTTCATCCCAAGCAGACCTTTTTTTATGAGATAGGTTAGGAGGGGTAGTCCTCCTCAACCTAACACCTCCATATTTCTCCTCATACCTATTGTAGACATCAGTAAGTTGAGCTCTAGTGCCAACCTGGTAAGCACTATAATCTGCACTAGTAAGGGTACCCAACCTCCTAAGCACTAATGAAACATTTCATTTTAGCTCTAGGTCCAGGATGAATACAAAAGAATAAAGCAAAAGTATGTTCCTTCAGTATTTATTATATTTGTCTATCATAGGTTGAACCATATGTCTGATGTGATTATCATTAGCATAATTCTTTAGGTGCATAGCAATCTTAACAAGATAATGAATCATAAGTGTAGATGTAGGATAGTACACACCAGACAATGCAACTGTAGCATCATAAAACAGTTCAAGAAATTTAAGCACTTTTTCTGTCATACTCCAATGGTCATCAATTAAAAGCAATTGACCACCTTCAGTCCTAGGATATTGAGCATGGATGAAAGTAGTGAATGAGACCTTATGTGGAAACAAATACTTAAGCATTAGGTATGTAGAATTTCACTAACTTCCATGTTCAGTTGAAATTTTCTAGGCCTAACATCAGTGGCAATCCAGTAACTTTTATATGCAGTAATTCTCTGGTTAGATGAGTGTAAGAAAGTTATTACAATTCTAAATTTTTCAATCAAAGGCTTAAGAGCAGTTAGTGCCTCCTTAACAATCAGATTGATAATGTGACATGCACAACGCTGATGCAAGAACATACAATTAACTACATTGTCTAAATCATCACTATCATTAGATGATGCATTGACCACAACTTTAATACCAAGATATTTAAAAAGAACAGGTCTAAGTTTTTGTATGGCTGATACAATAGATGATGCATTGTCCAAAGTAACAGCAAATACTTTTCTAGTCAAACCATAATCAGCAAGCACAGATGCAACAAGATCAGCAATGTTTTATCCATTGTGGGAACAATCAATAAGCCTAAGACCTCGTCCACTGCTTGATCATCGCAGGGCTCGAGGTAGAGGGACGTGACCGCTTGCCGTTATTCTCTTCCCCGTCCACTGCTTGATCATCGCAGGGCTCAAGGACGATGGGAGCTTGAACGTTACGGCCGAACAGCTCCGTGGGGTCCTCGTGCAGGTCATCCTCGTCATCATCTCTGGCCAACCCGCACAACCGCATCTCTTGGTTGGAACCGACCTCAAGCGTCTCATCGTTGGATCCAGCCATCGCCACTCGTCGGCGCCCCGGTCCCGCAACGGCTTTAGACAAAATAGAGCAAGGGCTAGTAGAGATCGAGGGTTAGGGTTAGGGATTGAGCAAGGGTTAGGTCGACAACGACTTACCTTCAAAGCCAGAGCACCAAAGTCGCCGGCGAGGTCGACGAGGCACGGATCCGGTGAGGTCGACGACGAGGGATGGATCCAGCGAGGAAACCAACGGATCCAGTGAGGAAACCGACGGATCCGACGAGGTCGACGATGAATCCGGCAAGGACAAAGCGAGATCAAGGGTTAGGTTTAGGGATTGAGCAAGGGTTAGGGTTAGGGATTGTGCCAGTGCCAGGCAGCGGTGGCTCCAAAGGACACCGAAGAGCGAGAAAAAGAGAGAAAGTCAGAGGCGAGAGAGGAGAGCGAGTCGCCGACGCGGCGATGCCGACAAACCGAGAGAGGAGAGCAAATGAATTAGGGCGATGGAGCGAGATGCGGCCAGTCAACCGGGACGAGTTTTATACCCCCTATTCCAACGGTCCGATGGGAGCGAGGCTGGAGATTCGATGGAACGGATCCGGTGAGGTCGACGACGGATCCAACGAGGACAAAGCGAGATCAAGGGTTAGGGTTAGGGATTGAGCTAGGGTAAGGGTTAGGGATTATGCCAGTGCCGGCCAGCGGTGGCTCCAGAGGCCACCAGAGAGCGAGAAGAAGAGAGGAAGTCAGAGGCGAGAGAGGAGAGTGAGTAGCCGACGCGGCGATGCGGCTACGCCGACTTGCTGAGAGAGGAAAGCGAGGCGAGAGAGGAGCAGGCGAGACGGCGCTGTGGGGGAGAGCCGAGAGAGGAAAGCCGAGAGCAAGGCGAGAGAGTGAGAGCAAATGAATTAGGGCGATGGAGCGAGACGAGGCCGGCCGATTGGGACGGGCGGTTTTATACCCCCTATTCCAACGGCCGGATCTAACGGTCCGATGAGAGCGAGGCGGAGATCCAACGATGACGAGCTGTGCCGCTGCCGGCCCGACCCATATAGTGTGCCATGCCCGGGCCGGCACTATAGGCCAGAATGGTGGCCCAGGCACGACACTAAGGTCGGGCCGTGCTAGGCACTAGCATGAAGGCCGTCAGGCCGGGCCATTCCTGGGCCATGCTATTTAGTGCTGTGCTTGGGCCGGCCCGTAGTGCCGGGGCCAAATGGCCAACTATATGCTAGGCTACGAGGGGAAGGTGACTTAGAATCTAGAATTATTTTTTTAGTAGAAAAATCTAGAATTGGTGAGGCGGTCAGGCTCAGGCGGATGCAGCGAGGAAGAGGAAGAGATTGAAAGATCGCAGCCCATGGACTATTTGCAAAGCCATATGGACACTAGGAAGTTATTGTGGCACAACCGCCTGAAATAACATGCTTACGGAGGTGCTCGTCTTCCACTAGACACTAAGCACCCCGAAAGCAAGCTATAGCGGGCGGTATCCATCGGGCACACCCCAAGGGAGAACCTAAAAGATCCACATTTTTCCCAAGGATCCAATAATGAGAACAAGTTACAATACTTGTCCATTTCATACATTAGAGTTTCTTAAAAATTACATTACTGCATTACCAAATGTCAGAGTGCGGAATAATAACAGTGGAATTTAAAATAAACATCTAGCGATAAGAACGAGGATCCATCTGTGCCCACCAGAAGAATCCTCCACACAATGGTACTTCTCATGCATTACCTGCAACAGGGGTAAATAAACCCTGAATACACAATGTACTCGCAAGACTTATCCGACTAGTGGAAATAATTTTTGACTACAAGGAATATGATAAGCTTTATGGTTTGCTGGTTTTTTTTGGCAGAAAGCAATACTATTAGTGAATCCTTACTTATGATATTATTAATAGCCATATTAATTTATTATCTATCCATTCTATGTAAGCACCTATTCTACTTTCAAGCAAGAGTTGAGCAATCAGTTCCATTTCCTTATCTTCCATCCTTTAGTTCTTACTATGGTGCTAGACACGAAACAAGCTGTATCGGATCGACCCGGCGATTCACGTGAATCAATGCTCCCAGCTGGGTACCCCGAAAACACATGCCCCGCTTGCACCCCAGGCACAAGCAGGACTAACCCATCACCCTCCTATCCTGGGTGTCTAGGTTCTCATCCAAACTTGGACTCTAAGCCCCCACTCCTGAGTCCTAGACTCAGTGCGGTGTAAGGACCTCCACCATCCCCGCCTCCAATCACTCGGTTCGGAAAGAGCTAGATCCATGATAAGAGAGCAACGAGTCTTCCCTGCGTCCATACCCAAGTATGTGCCCGGGATAATAAATCTGTGACTTGCCCACGATGCCTTTATGCAACGACCGGTCCTTAATCGACACAGACAGGGAAAAAGTGTAACCGAACTATGCCCTATTGGCTATAGGGCACAACCCCTTACACCCCTAATACTCAAACCACATCCCTAGCCCGATCACCATTTACCTTTACAATATTTTATCATGAGTGATCATATTTATCACCTACTTGTGAGTAACGGCAGGTGACTCATGCTACCAATATCCTGAGTATAAGAGCTACTCGGCCTATACTAGTAGGACTCATAGGTAGATATATTTATGCACGTAGTTTCCATAAAATACCTGTAACGTAAATGCACATCATATATATATTCAGTGATCATTAAAAATAGGGGTTATGCACCGGGGATTGCCTTGGGCAGGCGATGGGTCAGCAAAGTCAGCACCAAAAGGCTCTGAGGCTCCCTCCTGCACGAGGATCTCCTTCTCGTACTCCTCAATGACTTCCTCATACTCCATATTCGTCCACGGGCATGAACTCTACCAACTCGTGATCTACATGCATGAAATGATGATGCAATACTTAGTAATATGGCAACAACAACTCTTAAAATAAAAGTACATCTGTTTAACTACTAGCTAGTGTTGCCGGCTAAGGTACTAAGTTACCTACTATTACCACTAATAAGTACGAAGCATGACATACATTATCACAGCAACTAAAGGTATTCTTACTCCTAATACCGATTTAATCTATATATGATAAAACAAGGATAATAGCTACTCTATTTATCAACTTACTCTAGGGCTATAAAATTTATATCAAGTACATAATAATCTAGTGAGACTACTGTAAAATTTTTATAGCTATAGCTATCACCAATTTACCATAAAAATTCCTACAATTATTAATCTACATAATACTAAGCTCTTTAGTTTGAATTTATGAACCTATCATTGTCACAGATAACTGTAATCTAACTACATGAACAGGTAGATGGCATTTTTGTGAACCTAACAAACTTAGTTTCACTATTTTTGGACATCTATAGAATTTACTATAATTTATCAAAGTTCAGCTCAAAACTTAATTGAATAAACATTTATACTTCACTAGAAATTTGAAAACGTATTCCACTGCGTGGCCCAACTCGCGACGCGTCTTGGCCCACCACAGCGACCCACGCGCTCGCACCTGTGTGGCCCGTTCCTGCGACAGCGGCCCAACGCGGGGAGACCCATGCGCACGCCGGCGAATATGCAAAAGAGACCCCGACTTTCCGCTAAATGAATCCGCCATCCCTTCTACTATTCTACTCTCTCATTGACACTTGCATTTATCCCTCGTCTCATCTCGAATTTACGTTATGACACCCCTGGCGGGATTTAACAGAGACCACGCGGCGTCTCTGGCCAACGCCCGTGAGCACAGACCCTCTTGCCAGCAATACTCGCCACCGAGACACTCCTCAATGCAAACACAGTTGAACGAGGTACCCATCATCACGATAGGTGAAGTACAGAGGCACGGCCATGCACCACGGTGGGGTTTGGCCGTGGTGACGTCGACATCGGCTAAACATCCAGCCTAGCGCTACCACTACTCCTAGTCTTCATTCCTAGAGTACCGATAACACCCTAGAGGTTCTAGATACATCCATCCTTCTCCCAATCCTACCGGCCATGAACACAGTGGCGACACGGCATCCGCCGGTGGTGGCCACGCACTTCCGGTGAGCCTCGGCCCCAATTGACTCACCCAGCTATCCTAGGAGTAGGAGGGCCTTACCAGCAACACGTAGGATGGCTTGGATGAGGTCGTGGGGCACGGCAAGGTGACTGGCCACGTACGCGGGGTCGCTCTAGTTCCCAGCAAGCGTGGTGACGACGTTCCCGATGACCTGTAGCTCCACCAATGAAACCGCTACACGAGCGAGGCCACCAAGTCAATCACTACACAAAGCACAGCCTAATTGAAACAGTGGAGCACCACGCGACGCCCTAGCCATGCGCCCGCTTCGACGGCCATGGCGGATCACCGCGAGGGGAACGCCCCGTATTACCTCATTGTAGGCTGAACGAACGTTGGGATGACTCCAATCAGAAGCTAACTACCCGAGCTCATAGTGTGTACGGTTAATTGGAAAGATGTGGAGTATGCGAGACCAATTGCAGGGGCGACGCCTACGGACTTATGGTGGCCGGCGATGGCAAAAACTTAAATTGACGCCCCTCCATTGTACCACCGCAACAGTGGTAGGTTAGGCACGAAGGTGTCCTCCCACTCGACCACCAAACATGCTCGGTAACAAGGATGGGGCCAGCTCAGTGGTTTGGCTTTGGAGTGGCTCGGCCAGCTGGTGACCTTCTAGGCGATGTGACGGAAACCTTTGGTGTGGCCTCACGCGCAAACGTGAAAACGAGGGCAAGCCAGGCTTGTCGGGCCCAGCGCACGTGCGTGTCATGTGCCAGAGCACGGCAGCAGGAGGCCGTGGCTGGCAACGCAGAGCCAAATGCGCGGGTGTGCGCACGTAGGCGGGATGGGCGGCCGGCACGGCCATGCCGAGAGCTGGACGGTGACCGCGCCTAGGCGCTGGCACCACTCAAACATGCGACTTGCACGCTTTTTAAAGTTACTACAAAAACCAACCTGGTGATCCAGTAACTACACCACCTATTTTACGCTCTAGCTGGTATATCAGGCTACCAGAGGAAACCCTAAAACCATGCCACTACCTAATCTGATCGTTCTACAAAAATTGCCGAACGTAGCTTCGTCAACGCATTGTCCGACGTGGGAAATTTTGGCTAAGTCCTAACAATTTCGCGTCGAATGCGATTTTGATGTTACCCGATACACTAGCTAGCGAATCCCGTTCTTGACCGCACGTATTTCATCGACGCCTATGAAGTTCGGGCTACCAACTTTACTACGTTCTGCCGATGCATTCCATAGCATTTCCGTCCGGTAAAAATTCATTTAGAACCCTAAGTTATAATACGCGACCTGAAATATAACATTCGTTTCTTGTTTCAAATGAACGTTTCAAGTTCCAAATATCGATGTATACCCTATATTACACACATTTACACACAAGTATGATGCTCATGCAGTGTTTTAGCAAAAGCAGTACAGTGTAACACCGAGGGTGTTATAAATCTATCCCCCTAAAACAAAATCTCGACCCGAGATTTCATGTGCCTAGTGTGAGAAGGAGATATAAAATACATTTCGACGCAACAACTAATTATTTGGACCAGCGAGAAGGTTGGGGTAATGCTTCAATATGTAGCTCCCTTATTCCCATGTGGCTTCATCCTCTGAATGGTTTTGCCACTGCACCTTGTCGAACTTTACCACATTGTTCCTGGTCACTCTCTCTTTCTCATCCAGGATTTTGAAAGGGTGCTCAACATAAGTCAAATCTGGCTGGAGAGTAAGCCCTTCAATTTCCACAGCTTCATTCGGAACCCGTAAACATCTCTTCAATTGTGACACATGAAACATATTGTGTACCACAGATAAAATATTGGGAAGCTGGAGATGATAAGCAACTGGGCCACACTGCTCCAACACCTAATAAGGACCCACATATCGAGGGGCTAGCTTGCCATGGATACCAAATCGATGCACCCCTCTCATAGGAGACACCTTGAGGCACACTTAATCCTCAACTTCAAACTCCAAGGGCCTTCTTTGCTTGTCTGCATAAGCTCTCTGTCGGCTTTGAGCTGCCTTCAAGTGACTCCGAATAATGCCTACTTGCTCTCGAGCCTCTTTGATGAATTCAGGCCCAAAGTACCCACGGTCTCCCACTTCAACCTAGTTGAGTGGTGTCCTACACTTTCTTCCATATAGAGCTTCAAATGGTGCCATGCGGATGCTTTCTTGGTAGCTATTGTTGTAAGAGAATTCAGCTAACTTTAGGCATTCATCCCACTTCTCTGGAAAAGAAATGGCACAAGCTCTCAACATGTCCTTGAGCACCTGGTTCACCCTTTCTGTTTGGCCATCAGTCTGGGGGTGATAGGCTGAACTACAGAGGAGACTAGTCCCAAGACACTCTTAGAGTTGCTCCCAGAAGCGATAGACAAAAACTGACCCCCTATCAGAGATGATGGTAAGGGGAACTCCGTGTAGGGTCACAATTCGATCAAAGTATATCTCATCATACTTCCTGGCTATATATGAAATCTTCACCGAGATAAAATCAGCAGACTTAGTGAGACGGTCCATAATGACCCAGATAGAGTTATAGCCCTTGGTTGTGCGGGGTAAACCCATAATGAAATCCATGGAAATATCTTCCCATTTTCATACAGGAATGGGCAAGGGCTGCAAATATCCTGGAGCACGCATATGATCTGCCTGAACTCTACCACAAGTGTCGCACTCTGCGATGTGCCGGGTGATGTCCTGCTTCATGTTGGGCCACCAGTACAAGTGGCGCAGATCATGATACATCTTGTTGCTACCCGGATGAATAGACATCTTTGAATGATGGGCTTCACTCAAAATCTTCCTCCTCAGCTCCTCACTAAATGGAACCACCAACCTATCCTTGTATCTCACTATACCATGCTCATCAACACTAAAGTGAGGGCCACGCCCTTCGGCAATCAATTTTCTGATGTGGGGAATTTCTTCGGGGTCTTGCCTTTGTTCTAGAATAATCTGCTCCAACAACTCTGAGGTCAAGGCAATGTGAGCCAGCACTTCTGCATGGTTGAGAGACAAAGTTGTTTCCTCAACCTGATGTGACTTTCGGCTCAAAGCATCAGCTACTGCATTAGCCTTTCCGGGATGATAATAGACTTCTAAGTTGTAATCCTTTATCAATTCTAACCATCTCCTTTGCCTCATATTCAGTTCAGACTGAGTGAAAATATACTTGAGACTCTTGTGATCTATAATGATATGCACTTTGTTGCCCAACAGGTAGCGCCTCCAAATCTTTAGAGCGTAGACCACCGCAGCCAGTTCTAAGTCATGAGTAGGGTAATTCACCTCGTGCTTTTTCAGTTGGCGCGAAGCATAAGCTATCACATGCCCATCTTGCATAAGCACACACCCCAACCCTGTCTTCGAGGCATCACAATATACATCAAAGGATCTATCAATGTCTGGTTGGGCCAACACAGGAGCAGTGGTCAGAAATGTCTTCAGATCTTGGAAGGCTTCTTCATAGGCTGGGCTCCTATCAAACTTAGCTTCTTTTTGGAGCAGCTTGGTCATTGGCTGAGCTATCTTGGAGAAATCCAGGATGAAACGCCGATAGTACCCAGCTAGACCAAGGAACTAACGAATCTAGTGCACAGACTTGGGAGACTTCCAATCCAACACATCTTGCACCTTGCTGGGATCTACTGAAACGTCGTCAGGTGTCAACACATGCCCCAAAAACTACACTCGATCTAACCAAAATTCACACTTGCTGAATTTAGCATATAGCTTGTGCTCCCTTAGTCGAGCCAGTACTATCCAAAGGTGTTGGGCATGCTCTTCATCATTCTTGGAATATATCAGGATATCATCAATAAATACTACCACAAACTTGTCCAGCTCCGGCATAAAGACTGAATTCATCAGGTACATGAAGAATGCAGGAGCGTTGGTGAGACCAAAAGACATCACTAGGTACTCATACAGCCCATACCTAGTAGAAAAAGCTATCTTTGGTATATCATGTGGCCTGATCTTGATTTGATGATAGCCTGATCGGAGATCAATCTTCGAGAACACCTTGGCACAGGTCAGCTGGTCGAACAAAGTATCTATGTAGGGCAAAGGATACTTGTTCTTAACTATTACCGCATTAAGAAGGCGATAATCCACACACATCCGCAGAGTACCATCCTTCTTCTTCACAAAGATGGCTGGGCAACCCCATGGTGAAGAACTAGGATGGATGCCACCTTTTTCCATCAACTCTTCCAGCTGCTTCTTCATCTCAGCCAGTTCCCTTAGAGCCGTGCGGTACGGGCGTCTGGAGATAGGGGCAGTACCAGGCTCTAGATCAATGGAGAATTCTACCTCTCTATCTGGTGGCAACCTAGGAAGATCTTTAGGAAAAATATTCGGGAACTCACATACCATAGGGATGGGGTTAAGATCAGGAGAGGCTTCAGCATGGGCAGCAATAGGTAAGACTGGATCTGAGGGTACAAGAAGAGACATCCTATCCTCAGAAGAAGGAAGCCATAACTCGACACTTCTCTGCTTCAAATCTAAGACTACCCCATATACCCGCAACCAGTTCATTCCAAGAATAACATCAATGCCTTGCCTAGGCATCACCATAAACTATAGGCGGTAAGTGTGGGTGTCTAATACCAAGCTTACTGTGTCCATTCAGGTATTGATGAATATTTGCAAACCCGCAGTACAGATTCTATAGGCATACGGTATAGCCATAAGTGGTATGTTGTGCCGGTCAACAAATCCCATGCTCATAAATGAATGTGATGCACCAGAATTGAACAACACATAAGCTGGATGGGAATCGATGGTAAACATACCAGCCATCACCAGTTGCTGCTGCAATATCTGCTCAGCATCCATGAAATTCACCTGTCCAGATCAGCTGGCTGGCACCTTCCTCTTGATTATAGTCCGCTTGACTAGCCTGGAGTTCGCCGATGGTGGAGCAGACTGAGCTGGCTAGTTCTGGGACACTCTCGGGCATAGTGGCCATCTTTGCCACATTTGAAACAAGCTCCAGGCTTGTTCCCAAATCCCTGGCGAGGTGGGACCTGCTATCCTTGAGGCTGCTAGGGCTGCACCTGCTGAGTGGGTGCACGGTGCTGTGTGGACGAAATCTGAGAAGTTTGCTGGGGCAACCGAAACGAAGGCTCGCCTGATGGTTGATAAGGCCCCCGTCGGACAACCTGTACCTTCTAAGTATGAGGGTGGCTAGAAGACCCCATGGCCACCTGCTTCCTCTTCCACTCTGCCTGGGAATACCGCTACAAGCCTTCCATGGCGATGGCAGCGTTCATTAGTGCCTCGAAGGTCTGATAGTTCGTCATGTACAGCTTCTCCTGAAGGATATAAGAGAGGTCACGAAAGAAGCGGTCCTTCTTCTTCTCGTCAGTGTCCACATGGATGCCAGCATACCGGGACAAGTGATTAAACTTATTAACGTAGTCCATCAGTGTCATACTCCCCTGTCACAGCTCCATGAACTCAATCAGCTTTCGGTTGATGACACTAGCAGGAATATAGAACTCTCTAAATGTTGTGGTGAACTCCTGCCAGGTTGCTGGATGATCTAGCTGCTGCATGGTATGGAAGGTATCCCACCATGCACTCATGGACCCCAATAGTTGCTGCGCTGCAAAGCGCACTTTCTGCTCGTCGGCCACGTTGAGCAACAAAAACTTCTGCTCCAGAATGCGAAGCCAGTGCTCCGCATCCAAGGGCTCATCTGTCGGTGTGAAAATGGGCGGGTGGGTCTTGAGGAAATCCTGGTAAGAGGAGGGTCCCTCCGGACGGCGGGCACCACCCCCGTTCCCACCATTGCCCCCGTGGCCTCCATGGGTGAAGCCCACGACAGCTTGTGCCATTAGCTCCATGGCACGGGCTGACTCGTGGTGAGCAGCCATCAATTCTGCCATCATCTCAGCGTGAGTCATTGGCGGCGGTGGTGGCAGCGGCGGCTGTGGAAAAGGATGAGGAGCCAGAAGTGGAGCCTCCTGAGTCCCCCCGCTGCCGTGCTCATTTGCCCGGCCACTCTCGCATTGGCCCTCACCAAGACCGTGAGCTGCCCCAGCACTAGTGCTCCCTCGTTCGGACCTTGGATTCATCTGTAAGAGATAGAAACCATCCATTTAGAACAACCTTCCCGATCAGAAGCAAGGGATTAAAGAAATGGCAGCACATTTATTAAAGCATTCTTTTAGTTAATTCTATCAATTTACTAATCCAATTGTACGTGTAGGGGGATTTTAGTTTAAGCAAGATGCTATTATCATGATGCATGTTCCGACCTATACGTTCACTCAAGCCAGAATATAGCGGCATTCGTAAAAATTTTGGCACATCGCACACTCACTTTCTGTATACTAAGCGATTTCTTACATAACGTAAGTCAGTGTACCTACAGAAAACTGATTAGATAAAACCAGTGCCGCTATCCTAGGTAGACCATATTGCTAGGGCTTATACTTATTTACACAATGTAATCGCATTCTACTTTTCGCAAAACTTTTTTTGGTCAAATTTTAAGTTTTGAAAAAGAGTGATGAAACTCGTAACCATTATTGGCTCTGGTACCAACTATGGCAGAACCGCCCAAAATAACACGCTTACGGAGGTGCTCGTCTTCCACCAGACACTAAGCACCCTAAACGCAAAGCTACAACGGGCGGTATCCGTCGGGCACACCCCAAGGGAGAACCCGAAAGATCCACATTTTTTCCAAGGATCTAATAATGAGAACGAGTTACAATACTTGTCCATTTCATACATCAGAGTTTCTTAAAAATTGCATTATTACATTACCAAATGTCAGAGTGTGGAATAATAACAACGGAATTTAAAATAAACATCTAGCGATAAGAACGAGGATCCGTCTATGTCCACCAGAAGAATCCTCCACACAATGGTACTTCTCATGCATTACCTGCAACAGGGGTAAATAAACCCTGAGTACACAATGTACTCGCAAGACTTATCCGACTAGTGGGAATAATTTCCCGACTCCAAGGAATATGATAAGCTTTATGGTTTGCTGGTTTTCTTTTGGCAGAAAGCAATACTATTAGTGAGTCCTTACTTATGATATTATTAATAGCCGTATTAATTTATTATCTATCCATTCTATGTAAGCACCTGTTCTACTTTCAAGCAAGAGTTGAGCAATCAGTTCCATTTTCTTATCTTCCATCCTTTAGTTCTTACTACGGTGCTAGACACGAAGCAAGCCGTACCGGATCGCCCGGCGATTCACGAATCAATGCCCCAAGCTGGGTACCCCAAAAACACACACCCCGCTTGCACCCCAGGCACAAGCCAGACTAACCCATCACCCTCCTGTCCTGGGTGTCCAGGTCTCCGTCCAAACTTGGACTCCAAGCCCCCACTCCTGAGTCCTAGAATCAGTGCGGTGCAAGGACCTCCACCATCCCCGCCTCCAATCAGTCGGTCTAGAAATAGCCGGATCCACGACAAGAGAGCAACGAGTCTTCCCTGCGCCCATACCTAAGTATGTGCTCGGGATAATAAATCTGTGACTTGCCCATGATGCCTTATGCAACGTCCGGTCCTTAATCGACACAGATAGGGAAAAAGTGAAACCGAGCTATGCCCTGTTGGCCGCAGGGCACAACCCCTTACACCCCCAATACCCAAACCACATCCCTGCCCGATCACCATTTACCTTTACAACATTTTATCATGAGTGATCATATTTATCACCTACTTGTGAGTAACGGCAGGTGACTCACGCTACCGATATCCTGAGCATAGCAGCTACTCGACCTGTATTAGTAGGACTCATAAGTAGATATATTTATGCACATAGTTTTCATAAAATACCTGTAACATAAATGCACATCATATATATATTCAGTGATCATTAAAAATAGGGGTTATGCACCGGGGCTTGCCTTGGGCAGGCGACGGATCAGCAAAGTCAGCACCAAAAGGCTCCGGAGCTCCCTCCTGCACGAGGATCTCCTTCTCGTACTCCCTTAATGACTTCCTCATACTCCTGTTCATCCACGGGCATGAACTCTACCAACTCATGATCTACATGCATGAAATGATGATGCAATACTTAGTAATATGGCTACGGCAACTCTTAAAATAAAAGTACATCTGTTTAATTACTAGCTAGTGCTGTCGGCTAAGGTACTAAGTTACCTACTATTACCACTAACAAGTACAAAGCATGACATACATTATCACAGCAACTAAAGGTATTTTTACTCCTAATACCGATTTAATCTATATATAATAAAACAAGGATAATAGCTACTCTATTTATCAACTTACTCTAGGGCTACAAAATTTACAGCTAGTACATAATAATCTAGTGAGACTACTGTAAAATTTTCATAGCTATAGCTATCACCAATTTACCATAAAAATTCCTACAATTATTAATCTACATAATACTAAGCTCTTTAGTTTGAATTTATGAACCTACCATTGTCCTAGCTAACTGTAATCTAACTATATTATCAAGTAGATGGCATTTTTGTGAACCTAACAAACTTGGTTTCACTATTTTTGGACATCTATAGAATTTACTATAATTTATCAAAGTTCAGCTCAAAACTTAATTGAATAAACGTTTATACTTCACTAGAAATTTGAAAACATATTCCACTGCGTGGCCCAACTCACGACGCGGCTCGGCCCACCACAGTGACCTACGCACTCGCACCAGTGCGGCCCACGCGACGGCCCGTTCCTGCGACAGCGGCCCAACGTGGGGAGACCCACGCGCGCGCCGGCGAATATACAAAAGAGACCCTGGCTTTCCGCTAAATGAATCCGCCGTCCCTTCTACTATTCTACTCTCTCACTGACGCTCGCATTTATCCCCCCGTCTCATCTCGAATTTACGTTATGACACCCCTTGCCGAATTTAACAGAGGCTGCGACGTCTCCGGCCAACGCCGGCGAGCACAGACCCTCTCGGCAGCAATACTCGCCATCGAGACACTCCTCAACACAAATGCAATTGAACGAGGTACCCATCATCACGATTGGTGGCGTACAGAGGCACGGCCATGCACCACGGCGGGGTTTGCCCACGGTGACACCGACGTCGGCTAAACATGCAGCCTAGCGCTACCATTACTCCTAGCCTCCATTCCTAGAGTACCAATAACACCCTAGAGGTTCTAGATATAGCTGTCCTTCTCCCAATCCAACCGGGCACGGACACAGTGGCGACATGGCGTCCGTCGGCGGTTGCAACGCACTCCGGTGAGCCTTGGCCCCAATTGACTCACCCAGCGATCCTAGGAGTAGGAGGGCCTCACTAGCATTGCGTAGGATGGCTTGGACGAGGTCACGGGGCACGGCAAGGCGACTGGCCACGTACGCGGGGTCGCTCTGGTTCCCAGCAAGCGCGTCGATGATGTTCCCGGTGACCTGCAGCTCCGCCGGTGAAACCGCTACACGAGCGAGGCCACCAAGTCAATCACTACGCAAAGCATAGCCTAATTGAAATAGTGGAGCACCATGCGATGCCCTGGCCGTGCGCCCGCTTCGACGGCCATGGCGGATCGCCATGAGGGAAACGCCCCGCATTACCTCACTGTAGGCCGAACGAACGTCGGGACGACTCCAATCGGAAGCTAACTACCCGAGCTCGTAGTGTGTACGGTTAATTGGAAAGATGTGGAGTATGTGAGGCCAATTGTAGGGGCGACGCCTATGGACTTATGGTGGCCGGCGATGGCAAAAACTTAAATTGACGCCCCTCCATTGTACCACTGCAACAGTGGCAGGTTAGGCACGAAGCTGTCCTCCCACTCGACCACCAAACATGCTCGGTAACAAGGATGGGGCCAGCTCATTGGTTTGGCTTTGGCGCGGCTCGGCCAGCCGGTGACCATCCAGGCGACGTGACGGAAACCTTTGGCGTGGCCTCACGCGCAAACGTGAAAACGAGGGCAAGCAGGGCAAGCCCACGCGCGCGCAGCCGAACATCAATGGGAGTAGTAGCTACGCGGCAGCGCTGGATGGCGCGCAGTGCGACCGGGGTGCAATGCGACACGACGGCGAGCAGCAGCCTCAGTCGAACGCCATGGAGGGGGCAGAGCAGCCAGTCTTGCTGGGCCTAGTGTGCGCGTGCCGTGTGCCAGAGCACGGCTGCAGGAGGCCATGGCCGGCAGCGCAGAGCCAAATGTGTGGGTGTGCGCGCGCAGGCAGGACGGGCGGCCAGCGCGACCATGCCGAGAGCCAGACAGTGATCGCGCCCAGGCGCTGGCACCACTCAAACATGCGACTTGCATGCTTTTTAAAGTTACTACAAAAACTAACCCGATGATCCAGTAACTACACCACCTATTTTACGCTCTAGCTGGTATATTAGGCTACTAGAGGAAACCCTAAAACCATGCCACTACCTAATCCGATCGTTCTACAAAAATTGCCGAACGTAGCTTCGTCAACGCATTGTCTGACGTGGGAAATTTTGGCTAAGTCCTAACGATTTCGCGTCGAATGCGATTTTTAAGTTACCCGATACACTAGCTAGCGAATCCCGTTCTTGACCGCACGTATTTCATCGTCGCCTATGAAGTTCGGGCTACCAACTTTACTACGTTCCGCCGATGCATTCCATAGCATTTTCGTCCGATAAAAATTCATTTAGAAGCTATTATGATCAACTTTCGCTTTGCCCCTCTTCTCTTGGCTAGCCTTGAATGCCAAATCTTTCTTCTTGGTGGAAGAAGAGCCATCTTGTGGAGTGATGTGCATGTACATCTCATTTGCATTGATCTTCTCCAATATTTGAGTTGACGTAGCGGTGGAAAGATCACCTTGATGAAGCACCATCATAATATGCCCATACTTATCAATGGAGAGGACACTCAAGATCTTTCTCACAACATCGGATGGTTGCATTTGAGTGAGTCTAAGCCCATTGACCTCCGCTGCAAGAACATTCAAGCGAGAATACATTTTATGAGCACATTCATTAGGAAGCATCTCAAATGAATTTGCTTTTTGATCACAAGGTGATAGCATTCCTCACGCTCACTCTTGGTTTCCTCACGAAGCGCACAAATGTTTGACCATAGTGCATGGGCATCTTTGTGGTTTCGCACACGGTTAAAGACATCCTTGCAAAGGACTCTAAAGAGGGTGTTTCTAGCCTTTGCATTCCACTTCTCGTAGTTTGCCTCATCACCAACAAGGTTGGTGGGGTCCTTAGGTTTTGGGAAGCCTTGTGAGGCGGCTCTATACACTTCAACATCTATAGCCTATAGTTATGCCTCCATGTGAATTTTCCAATAAGGAAAATCATCTCCCTCAAAGATAGGAGGGGTTCCATATATGGGACATCTTGCTCTAGGCGGTTAAGCCTAATTTAGGAGCACTCGGCTCTGACACCAATTGAAAGAATCAAGATGTCCAAGAGTAGGGGTGAATTGAGCTAATTCTAAATTTCTTGCAATAATTAAACTTTATACTTAGCCTATTTCACCCCCTTATGCCTAAAAGTGTTTCTATTGTTCTACCGCACAAAAGTTTTGCACCCTAGGTTCCAATCCTACTCTAGCATGGTAATTCTAAGAATGTAAAGATATAAAATAAATTGCTCAAATATAAATGCTCAACGTAAAGAGAGGGAGAGGAACATGATGATGTTTTTCTGAGGTATCAGAGAGTCACCATTCCCCACTAGTATTCGTTGGAGCACTCGCGCAAGGGTGTAGCTCCCCCTTGATCCACGCAAGGATCAAGTGCTCTCTACGGGCTGATTCTTCATCACTCCGACGTGGTGAATTGCCCACAACTGCTCACCCCATGACTTGGGTCATCCACAACCTCCGCTAGATGATTACCAAGTTTCCAATCACCATCGAGCCATCTAGGTGATGCCGATCACCAAGAGTAATAAGCACGAACTCTTACTTGACCCAACCAAGCCTAACGAGAAGAATGGATGCACACTTGATACTCTCTATGCACTAATAAGGTACTTAATCTTGGATTAGCAAATCTCAATCACCCCACTAGGCTCTTGCTCTCCCTTGCACTCCAAAGTGTTTCCTCAGCTGAACAAATGGGCAAGAGAGCCTCAATGCAAGAGATGGAGGGGCATAAATAGCCCCAAGCCAAGGAACTAGCAGTTACCCTCCAACTCAGCAAAGTCGGGGTCACCGGACAGCAAAGTGGCGCACCGCCACCCCCTGTCTGGTGCCACCCCAACGGCTATATTTCAAATGACCGTTGTAGGGCTGGCACCGCCACCCCCTAGGGCGGTGACCAAACCCCAAAAACCCTCATCTCTAGAAAAATGCGACGGTGGCAAGGTGCCCTGTCCGGTGCCACTCAGTGCAAAGCACCAAAAATACCAGCCTCGGAAAAATTACGGCGGTGGAACCACCACCCTAGGGCGGTGCCATGTTCGGTGACCGCTAGGGCAATTTCCCAAACAGGCAGCCTTGGGAGAAAAAGGGCGGTGGCTCCGCCACCCCTTGGGTGGTGCACCGTTGCGCCCATGGCGGTGTACACCGCTGTGTCCTATGCCACCCCCAGCACCGGCCTCCATTTCAAGCGTCGTTTCGAATCGCTTTCCAACTTCCGACGATCTTGGGCTTCCTTCTGAGCTACCTAGCGCTAATTTAACAAATGTGCACCACATTCTTTTCACTAGACACGCCTAGGTCAAGCTACCCATCCATGTCCCCCTTTATAGTACGACCAAAGAAAAAGCAAAGTCCTACACCAAATCTAAGTGTCTCTCAACGCCAAACGACACTTAGAACTAGTCCATCCTTAATTTTATCGTCCATCCTTTGAAAACCAAAACAATTTCCATCGATAGGGGCATGAAAACCATAATTGCCCAATCAATTACCATCACTGTGACCTAACTCAATTTGCCACTGCAAAACACACGTTAGTCATAGTAATATTTTGTTCGGTGGTATTAGGCTCGGCCTAAATCGATCAGAGTAGCTTGTAGAGGCGGATGAGAGATGATGTCTTGCCACACGTAAGTCATATTGGAACCATACTAGGCGGCGAAGCTTGGCCGGATAACTTGTTCTAATCGCGAAACCGAGTAGTTCAACTCAGGCCGGGCCCCGTTCTGTAAAAGTGCGCACTCTAGATGGTAGTAAGGATGTGCGGGGAGCCAGACGTGAGCCCAAGGGCGGGCTAGGCCTGAACGTCCTGGCAGCTGGTTGTCTCTGATTGTGCGGCGCTGAGTGAACCCATGAAATGTGTACCTAAGTTATACCAAAGGTGACCTAAGGTGACTGTTGATCTGGTCTGTCTGCGTTTGTGTTAGGAATAAATTTCCAGCTAGTTGAAATCGATTCGAATCGCCGTCTCTCCCGGATAGTGAGAAACTCTGACTCACACCAACATCGTAGTAACTGTGTTATGGAATATGATGGTTCGGATGAACATGGAATTATTACACTGGTTATGGTTACTATTGTATGCTACTAAATGATATACCACATGTTTGGCATAGGCTAGTTGCTAATCTAGAGATGAATAGCTATAATTAACTTGATGACCGAATTATAACTGTATACTTGAATTGGTAAGCTTTTTATGCAAAATATTGTCAAGTTAGCTCCACTTATAAAGCCTTGCATAATCCTTGGAGTTACTTTATTTTTGATTTATGATGGGTAAGCCTAGCTGAGTACCTTCTCGTACTCAGGGTTTTATTTCCATTGTTGTAGATAGTACAGTTTATCATGGCTATTGTAATAACTGCTTCTGTCCTGCCATGGACGAGGAGTAAGCCCTGGGCAAGCATCTCTTATTATTCCCTCTCTTATGTTTTTGTGGAAGTGTGATCGTGAGCTGGCACTATATTTAAACAATGTTGCAGATGTTGGTTTCAAACTTTTAATTTGCTTCCGCTACTATCTTACCTGAACGTGGTTTGTAATAACTTTAATTCGTACTCTGATGGATGAACTATATTTATGAACTTTATGTAACGTGTGAGATGTATATTGAATCATGTACGATCTTGGTTGTATGTTGATGGTTAATCGAGACCATTCGTGGTACTCGACGGACTATCGGGTTTATATGGGTTCAAGTATGACAGTGCGACCGTTTGCGGGCTGTTATTGTACTTGTGCTCTTATAAATTAGTCGGTTCTGCTACACGTTGACGGTGACCTTAGCTAATAGACCGCCAACACTCGGTAGAATTGCAAGTAATGTAAACAGAGCCAGGGGAATGTAAACAATCGGTCTTTTGGCCCAATATATATTGTCTCCGTTCGGTTTACATTCTTAGGAATGCTGGTCCTATTTGTTTCGCTAAAAAGCTAGGTTAAAAAATACTATTCGTTGATTTATTACTAGAGAAAAATACTGTTCCACGATTAATAAGTTTGAGTGAACAGGGTCGCCGTTTTTGAGGGACCAAAACACTTGTCAGCTTTAGATGGGTGAGGCCCGGAAGATGGTCTCACATTCCCAGCACGGGGATCAAGCCAAACAAGCATTCACAATTGAATGTATCGGCGCCTGAATGAACCTGGGGTGTGTTTAGTTTCTCATAAATTCTCAACTTTTGACACTATACAAAATTAGGATTTCCCGTCACATCAAACTTGCGGTACATGCATGGAGTACTAAATGTTGACAAAATCAAAAATTAATTACACAGTTTGGTTGTACTTTGCGAGACGAACGTTTTGAGCCTAATTAGTCAACGACTGAACAATTATTACCAAATAAAAATAAAATGCTACTGCACCTACAGTATTTTCGGCGGCACCGACTCGGGTGGACTAAACATGGCCCTGGTTGAGAGTATTAATTAGAGTGCCCCGTTCTGAAGACTAGCTACCTGCTCCAACTCCGACCTCCGACATCAAGTGCTTACATTCAGAAATTCAGTAATAGTGCCATCTCCGATGGGACATGTATGAACCAGACTGGCTCCAGTCAGTAGCGCCGTCTCGAACAGGGCTGAAGCACCGGTGACTGGTCACTCCGTTCCAGGCTTGCACTGCAGACCGGTAGCTAGTTTCTGAGATCAATCTCACTGTACACGACCTTACAGAAATGGATTCCAGCACTGCCGTGCTGGACGTGTTGAGCGAACCACCAGTCTACGTCCAAGCTAAAGCTACAGAGCTATGGCGGTAGAGCTATAGCTACCAATTGCAACAGGATGAACAAGTCGCGTCTTTGTGTATTGGATTCATGCTGGATTAACTAAAATCAGGAAAAGCTGAAGGAGCCAAGGAATGGCCCCAGCACAAGAAGACAGCGACTTCACGTTCACTAAGGCAGCCAGTATGCCACACCCCACCGGCTAGAGATAATTAATGCTTCCTCTACAAATTCTTTAGCAGAGAAAGTCAACAATATTTTATACGAGATGGTTGCAACAAGATGAACACGTCCCGTCTCCGTGTATTGGGTTCATGTTCGATTCAGGCAGTGATGAGCCATTCAAGGCAAAGGTGAAGCGGCCAAGAAATGACCTCAACACAAGAAGACAACCCACGACGTCACTGGCAGCACACATTCGGCATTCACGTCCTTGACGGGTGGAAGGCCGGCCTGGCGTCTAGTCCCTCTTCCTACCTGCTGGAACCGACACGGCAGCAGTGGCCGCGGCACCAATAATAGCTCTTGCTGTACACATGTGGTTGATCATATATGACCCCTGCCCACACTGGCTTCCTTAGCTAGTTCATGCTTGCCAAGTAGCCATGGCCAAGAGACACGTCTCCATTTCCACCGGATTCATCTCCTCTTCCTTCTCATGTTCTCCACTGCCCACGCGAGAGAACAAGGCTACCTCGCTAGAGGATCCTCCATCTCCACCGTGGATGACACCATCACCATCCTGGTGTCACCCAATGGCGAATTCTCCTGTGGCTTCTACAAGGTGGCCACCAACGCCTTCACCTTCTCCATCTGGTTCTCCAAATCAGCTGACAAGACCGTCGCCTGGACGGCCAACCGTGATGCTCCAGTGAACGGCAAGGGCTCCAAGCTCGTCTTCCAGAAGGATGGGAGATTGGCTCTTCTTGACTACAACGGCACGGCTGTATGGAGCACAACTACGACCCATGCCAGAAGTGCACAGCTTCTGGATACCGGCAACCTTGTTGTCATGGATCCAGATGGTCAGACCTCTGGAAGAGCTTCGACTCGCCAACCGACACGCTCCTGCCATTGCAACCGATGACTCGGAACACAAAGTTAGTATCTGCATCTGCCAGGGGTTTATTCAGGTTCCTACACCTTCTACTTCAACAGTGACAATGTGTTGACCCTTATCTACAGTAGCACTGAGATTAGTAGCATATATTGGCCGAATCCTTACTACAAACCGTGGGAGAACGGCAGGAGTACTTATAATAGTAGCCAATTTGGTGTTCTTGACAACACAGGTCGATTTGTAGCTAGTGACAAATCCCAGTTTGAAGCCTCTGATCTTGGTGGTGAGGTTATGAGGAGGTTGACTCTAGACTACGATGGTAACCTAAGACTGTATAGCCTAGACGTGACCGATGGCAGCTGGTTGGTCTCTTGGATGGCATTCCCACGGACTTGTGAAATACATGGGCTGTGTGGCATAAACAGCCTTTGCACGTATATACCAAAGCTTGAGTGTTCTTGCATCGAAGGTTTTGAGATGATTGAACCAGGCGACTGGAGCAAAGGATGTAAGAGCAAGTCGAACATGTCAACCAAAATGAAGCGGAGCAAAGGGAGCAAAGGCATGGTAAATAGCATGGCTAACCAGAATTTTCATTCCGGAAACTTGGTGGAACTGACTTCTGGGGTATGACTTCAGCTACGCAAAGTCACTGACATTGTTTGAGTGCAGGAATGTATGCTTGGATATACAAAATTGCTAAGCTTTCGGTTACCGGAGAGGGAAAGGAGAATTCTTTCCGAAGGCCTTGCTTTTCAACGGCAAGACCTTTGCATCTCCTCCTAATGATATCTATCTGAAAGTTCCCAACGTGTCACTGTCTTCACCAGAATTGGATTCTAGAAAAACTCATCAATGCAAAATTACTGAAGAAGTTGCCTATCCTTTGTCACCAATGTTAGGTGGTACCACTTCCAAGTTCAAGTTTGACTACTTCCAATCTTCTGCGCTAACACTGCTTGTCATTGAAGTAGTATTAATCGTAGCCGGGTGCTGGGTTGTTTACAAATGGGAGAGAAGACCAGAGATTACAGATGAAGGCTATATGATAATTTCTAGCCAATTTCGAAGAATCAGCTACAAGGAGTTAGAGAAGGCAACCAAATGTTTCCAGGAAGAGCTCGGAAGTGGTGGATCAGGAACGGTTTACAAGGGAGTCCTGGATGATGAAAGGAAGGTGCCTGTGAAGAAGCTAAACGATGTGATCCAAGGAGAGCAAGAGTTCAGGTCTGAGTTAAGTATCATAGGAAGAATTTATCATATGAATCTGGTCAGGATATGGGGGTTCTGTGCCGAGAAAAAACACAGAATCTTGGTCTCCGAGTTCATTGGGAATGGTTCATTAGACAAAGCTCTGTTTGGTAATCAGAGCTCCTCTCCTTTGCTACAATGGAGACAAAGGTTCAACATCGCACTTGGGGTGGCTAAAGGACTGTCATATCTCCATCATGAGTGCCTAGAATGGATTGTGCATTGTGACATCAAACCAGAGAACATATTGTTGGATGAAGACTTTGAACCAAAGATCGCAGATTTTGGATTAGCGAAACTATTGAGTCGAGAAGCTGGAGCACAAATTTTGTCAAGGGTGCATGGGACTTGAGGTTACATTGCACCAGAATGGGCTCTAAATCTTCCAATAACTGGCAAAGCCGACGTTTATAGCTACGGAGTAGTGCTTCTTGAGTTGGTGAAGGGGATTCAGGTTTCCAATTGGATGGCTGAAGGCGAAGGTGAGATGGAAATGGCTGTTAGGCACTCTGCTGATATTCTTAAAGAGAAATTAGCAAGCGAAGATAAGTCATGGCTCCTGGAGTTTGTGGATTATAGATTGAGTGGAGAATTTGATTATTGACAAGCAACAATGATGGTTAAGATAGCAGTGTCATGCTTGGAAGACGAGAGGAGAAGACGGCCAAACATGAGCCAGGTCGTTGAAGCTCTGCTGGCAATAGTTGAATAATTCTAGTATTAATATATTGTTCTAGCTAGCTGATGTGATGTGCTTAAAAGTTACTAGGGTCCTTACCTTATATTCTTCTGTAATATGCCAAGGTTCTATTAAATTATCTTATGTAAAAACATTAGAGAATCATCCATTTTAATATGTATATAGAATCGTCTGAAGATCCTATATTCTTCATATATTATAGACTGGGTAATCATATTTGTTTCAGTTTTTTTTTTTTGGATACTCTGGTCTACATTAATGCATCCACATCCACTGTACATTTTGTAATTCTTGATCCTAACAAACTAGATGAGTGTGCTATTACTGCAAGCTACTGCAGCAACATTTCCTGTTGATAGTATACTAGTAAGATGCTTCAAGTAGCGTCCAATTGCTTCCTAAATTGATTAATGAGCAGGCCAATGGGCCAAAAAAAAAGTAGTAAATACTATTATAAAATAATCTAGGGCTGGCATAAGTTGGTTCTTGCTGGATCAAGAAAAAAATGCAGCAATGAGGCGATCCGGATGAGCTAAGCTGTTGAGGCATCAGACGCATCGCAAACACCATGATCACCTTTGCTGTCTTTTGACAGGTTGCCTCGAGCAGTTGAGCCACTCGTCAAATTCTGATCCAGTCTATAAGGCCACAACTATATTTCTATTCAGCCTATGTCGGTACATGCTATATACATGTCATGGCAGTAATTGAAAGTTAGAACAACCCAACACCCAACCCATTTACGGTCAAACATTCCTTCCATGACAAGTATTGTGGGAGAAAATAACGGTGTGAAGCACAAGTCACTGAAAGCCTAAATCCTATCTTATGTATATACTCATGCCTGATTCAGCTTGATGATGCGATCCTACTAACATGGAGTACGGCTATTTCGTTTAGTTTACTTGTGTGCATAATTTGGTCTACATGAAATGCATCAGATGTCATTGTGCATTTACGTTATTGATGAAGAGAGAATGCTTGAATCAAGACAGAATCAGTAACAATTCCAGGATTTGTAAGAAAGGTCACCGTTGCTAGGCTCTAGTTGGTGTTCGCCTCTCCATCGGTTTTGCCGCTGACGCACTCCACGGAGATGAACTGATGATGCTTGCCCATCCACATCCACCTCAAACACTTCTGCTCCAGCAGACCAGCACCATACCATATCTTCGGTTCTGCGCCGTTCCCAAATCATTCTCTGCCTCCCCATTAGGTGCCAACGCAGAGTTAATCCCCTTTGACTGCAACACATCGCAAAGCATTGTGCATGTCCCAATGCCACGCCACCGCGGTGCGGAGGCTGACAGGCTGTCCTCGCGGGCTCTGTGCAGTTCCGGCGAACCGGGCACCTGGGAAGTGGGAACGGTACCAAGTACCGCGAAGAGTCGGTGGAGACGAAAGCCTTTAGGGCGTCCCCAGCAGTTGGCTCCGAGCTAGCTGAGGTGGCGTGTTTTCCAACGTGGAGGTGAGAGACGAGCTAAAAATCTCGTCGCCGGTGACCAGTTCGTCGATAGACTCGCACACTATCCGATAAAAACTCATGTATCTGTGTTTATACCAAAGTTTTAGAGAAGAAGGCAGGAACTCGAATTTTTCAGGATCGTGTTATTAAAAAATTAATTAGATGTAAATCGGTATCATCTGAATTAGATGTGACGTCAGAATCGACTATTTTACAGCAAACGGCGTTAATCGGCTATACTTGAGTGGCGCTAGGAAGATGTGTTGGACTCTACAGATAAGGAAAATTAGGGTCCAGGTTATTATTAAGTTAGGAAGTTTTCTTTTATTTCAAGAATCGTAATAAGTCGTATTTGAGTAGGATTCATGTTTAGGTTCCGGGTATAAATATTAGACTCTGGTTATTATAAAAAAAGATGAACATTCAATCAATACAATTTTTTAGCTTTCGTCATCGCATTAGGAGTAGGAGTACTGTAGATCTCGATGAGTTCTTCAGCAAACAGGGCTGCATCGACTGATCGACCTCCGCTTGCTTGTGAGTACCGTCACAACTTGTATTATGCTCGTAAAGGTGTATCAGCTGATTGATCTTTTATGAGCCATAATATAAGTTAGTTATCGATCTGTATCGTAGTTTGTAAGTCTATATCAGCTGATTGATCTCTTACGAATCATAATATAGATCAAAGTTATTGATCTTGTGTTAAATAACTTGTTATTTAATACAATATCATCAGTAATCTAATATGCTAAGATTAGTAAGATTTTCTTTACTGTTTTTGTTTGATTCACCAGTTATCGATTTTGCTATAATTAATGTTTTATTAATTATAATAAAATTACCGGATTGAGATAGAGATAGAGATAGATTGGCATCATATCATCTTAATGGGTCATCCTTTGACCTGGTCACGCTTTAAATCTTATAATTGATGGTTTGATTCCGCTAGATCGGCTGTTTTACCTCTATTCCAGTTAAATATAGTATGCATCCAAAGATATGTTTTAATCTTGAATAAACTCACTAGTTAATGAGATCTAATCTAACGACACTACCCTAGCTGCATCGATCCGGTCGAACCTCACGGGTAAAACTTTAGATTAGAAGTTATTGAATAGTGGTTTTATTCATGATCAAGATATGTACTATGTTTGTTTGTTATAACTGCATTGGCTATTTTAGCCGATTTGCCTATACTCTCACGCATATAGCATGTTTTCATGAATCTGTCAACATATTGATGGTTTTATAGATTCTTTTGCTTTAGTTTATTATCATTATCATAGCTGCATCGATCCAATCGAACCCCACTGTTGATGATAATAGATTAGACTCAAAACTGTTTGTGGATTCATTTATATTAGACAGTCGATTTGTTCACATATTATACTCTTTTCATCAGACTTATCGGCTCGACGCTTTATATCGATCATGCTCCATTTAGTCGATGATACTTTCTGATGTTCCATGAACATTGATTATTTTGATTCATATCATTATCGTTTAATATTAGCTGATAATCTTTGATTTAAAGATCTTCATTTCATAGATACGCTGGATATCGACTATTTAGTCGATAGCCTCATTGAATCGGCTATCTAGTCATATATTTGGAACTGTTTGGTGCAACACCGACATGTTCCACCTTAAATTACTGATAATATTTTCTCTCCTTGTCAATTGCAGGTCAAATTGACTGGCACGTTGTTGGGTTTTCAGAATTGGTTGGTTTTGTGTTGAAGCCAAGCAGATCTCTAGTCTCGTTTCACTCAGATCTTTTGGCTTGCTGTGTGTTGATCACATCGCTATATTTTTGTGTCAACACACTTTTTGGCACGCCTGGTGGGACCACAATCGTCATGGCAGTTCACAACTATAAGTATATTCTTATGGTACCTTATGAAGACATGCCTGCTGAGGATAAAGATATTATTGATAAAGCTATAGAGGAGGTTTAGAACAAGTGTTTGTTGTCATACACCAAAACACGTGACAATAAAGTTGTACAAAAATATCCACTGCCGAGAGTTTTGATGCATGGACAGTCAGATACAGACGAAGCTGATGATAGTTGTTTCTTTGTAGAAGCTGTCAACAAATCTGTTCATGATCCAATGTTGAATCATAATACAGCTTTCTTGAATACATTCCATAATACCATGAAGGAGGTGTTTCATGGATTTTCACTTAATCTGGTTGAACTGGCTTATTACAATATTCCATATTTGTCGACTCAGGAGACTAATCAAGCCGGTAGTAGCCATCAAGAAGTAGCACTAGCTAAAAGTGATGATACCCAAGCAATTCAGAATTCGTCTGAGTAAATTCAGGGTGCTACTATTAATCAAATGTAATATAATCCTAGATCATCAGTGCAGCATGTGCAATAGCTGATAGGGTAAGTTTAGAATCAGATGGTTAATTTTGGTACATTAGACCAAATACCACCGTTGGCTCAAAAAATAGCACCATCGGTTTAAAGGATTCGTAAAGATATAGATCCTAATGTTTTTAGTCAGAGATTTCAAACAGTAAATCAGCAAGGGGCTCAATAGATATTCCACAAGGATATGATTATAGCTCAGATTATAATACTCTCAATATGATTTCAAATCCAGGATATTAAGGCACTTAGAATTTCAATCTGTAGATGGGTCAACAATTGCCAAGAAATTCAAACTCAAATGCTGATGAATTGTTGCTCAGAGTAACCGAAATGATAAAAAATTAGTTTTGTTTAAAACCAAAAGGGCAGACCTTTTCGTACAAACGTCCATATCCAGAGTGGTATGATTTAGTGACCCTTCCTACAAATTACAGGCTTCCAGAATTTAGTAAGTTCACTGGTCAAGATAGCACACGTATAATAGAACATGTCAGTCGATATCTTACCTAGTTGGGTGAAGCTTCTATTGAGGAAGCGCATCGAGTTCATTTCTTTTCTTTGTCCCTGTCAGGACTAGCTTTCACTTGGTTTTCATCACTAGCGGTTAATTCTATTGCTAATTGGAGTGATCTTGAAAAGAAATATCATATATATTTCTACACTAGGGCAGGAAAAAGAAAGATCATAGATCTAGCAACTATAAAGCAAAGAGCTAATGAATCGGGTACTGAGTTCCTTCAGAAGTTTCGAGAAACAAGAAACTTATGCTTTTTGTTAAATTTGACTGATGATCAGCTAATTACGTTGGCCGTTCAAGGAATGTTGCCAAAGAGAAAAGTTGCTTGGGAAGAATTTGACAATTTAGATCAATTGGCTTAACAGGTGGCAGCACTTAACAGCCAGTTCCAGAATATGCGCAGAAATACCCGATTCTAGAAGAATGCTGCAATTGCTGAAGCTTATAATCCTTATTTAGTCGATGATGATGAAGAAGAAAAGGAAATTACCGCAGATGAATGGAATTGGGGTAAAAATATAGTAATGGTTTGAAATCTTTGGGGAAAAGAAGTTGAAGAAAGTTATGATTTTGATGTTATAAAAGCAGACAAACTTTTTGATTTCTTGCTTGAGAAGAGACAGATTAAACTGCCTGCCAATTATGTTATATTACCTTCCGATCAGTTAAAGAATAAGAAGTTCTATAAGTATCGTAACACTACTTCTCATACTACTAATGATTGAGGGAATTTTCAGCAGCATATTCAGAGGGCTATTCAAAAAGGAAAGCTTAAATTTGATACAGCTCGGAAAATAAAAGTTGATGACAATCCTTTCCCATAGGATCAAAATATGGTTGATACTAAGTTGTTCAAAGGGAAAGTTAAAGTTTTAACATCAGCTAGGGCAAGAGAAACTAGAACAGTTGATCCAGAGATAAAAATATAGGTTGATAAATATAGAGAAATTAAAAGGCGTCATGACCAACAAAAGAGCCGATATGAGCAGGGAGAAACGTTGAGAGATGGGGCGATAAGACCACATGTTACATCTTGAATTCTGTTGAATAAATGGCAACGGCAGAAGGAGAAAGATTATCAGTGCTGGTTAGAAGAGAAGGAATATCAACATTAATAAGAAGAGAGATATGAAAGAGAACAAGCTGAGTCATATTGGAATTACCTTTTCTTTAGACATTGTTGGAACGAAGGTTTGAGATTGCCTACTAGAAATAATTGCCTAGAATATAGCGAACAATATTGGGAATTTAGGCAATCTCAAGTCAACCACCGGTCTATCCATGATCGAATTGAATATCAACGTAACGATGTGGATCGGTGCTTAAAAAATAGAAGCATTCATAATCGGCTTGGAAAGCGAGTTGTTAATCAGAACTGGGCCGATTACGAAGAAGAAGATGATGAAGAGTATGTTTGGCAGAAAGGATAGTGGTGTCCAGGAGGTTTAACAAGAAGTTAGAAGAGAAGAGTACAACGCCTAAGGAGCAGAGAATTAGAACAGGCTAAGAAATCTAGTAAACCGTAAGTATTGCATGCTAAATAAACAGCCGATAAGGGTCAACCATCGGCTAATATTCAAATGGCTTTTTTTTACCATCTGAATTTAAAGCACCAGCAGATCAAGAAGTTTATTCAGATTTTGATGAATCAGAGTATGAAGAGATGACAGCCCAGTTGACATTGATACAACAAGCTATATTTGATAAACCAATTAAGCATCGGCATTTGAAGGCTTTATATGTGAAAGGTTTTGTCGATGGAAGCCAATGAGTAAAATGTTGGTTGATGGAGGTGCTTCTGTTAATCTGATGTCTTATACTACTTTTCGCAAGCTTGGTAAAGGACCAGAAGATCTGATTGAGACTAACATGATGCTTAAGGATTTTGGGGGTAATGCGTCCAAGACCAAGGGGCAATGAATGTTGAATTGACAATTGGAAGCAAGACTTTGCTCACTATATTCTTTGTCATTGATGGAAAGGGTTCATACAGTTTACTCCTTGGTCGTGATTGGATTCATGCCAATTGTTATGTACCATCGACTATGCATCAATGCTTGATTCAGTGGCATGGAGACAATGTTGAGCTAGTTCATGCTAATGATTCTGTAAGTATAGCAACAACTGATCCAATGTATTAGGAACTAGAAGATTTTGAGTGTTTTTCTGGCAAGCAATGAGAAGAAGGCTTCATTAGGATCAACGATGAAGGCCAATAGTCGATCTGAGCAGTCAGCTCTGAAAGTTTGTTTTAATGGATAATCCAATAGATGGTACAGATGGTAAACTAGGAATGGCTTTACGTTGGCCAATGAGTTAGAAGAAATAGATATTGGTCCTAGAGATAGGCCTAGGCCGACGTATGTAAGTGCTAAGTTAGATACTAAGTATAAGCAAGAATTGATAGATTTGTTAAAGAAATTTAAAGATTGTTTTACTTGGGAATATTATAAAATTCCTGGTTTAGATCGGTCAATTGTTGAACATCGGTTGCCGATCAAACCTAGATATTGGCCATTTAAACAAGCTCCAAGGAGATTTAATCCAAATATTCTTGATGATATTAAAGACACTGAAAGACTACTAGAAGCAAAATTTATCCGACCTTACCGATAAGCAAAGTGGATATCGAGTGTAGTTCCTGTGTATAAGAAAAATGGGAAGATGAGAGTCTGTATTGATTTCAGAGATTTGAACAAGGCTACACCGATGGATGGTTATCCGATGCCAATAGCCGATATGTTGGTAGATGCAGCGGCTGGGTACAAGGTAATTAGTTTTATAGATGGTAATGCAGGTTATAATTAAATTTTTATGGCTGAAGAAGACATAGCAAAAACAACATTTAGGTGCCCTGGTGCAATCGGCTTATTCGAATGGGTTGTAATGACTTTTGGATTGAAGAATGCTAGTGCAACTTATTAGAGGGCAATGCATTATATTTTCCGTAAGTTGATCGGCAAGATTGTTGAAATCTATATTGATGATGTGGTGATGAAATCCAAAGGGTACAAAGAATATCTGGCTGATCTGTGGGAGACTTTGGAGTGCACAAGAAAATATGGTTTAAAGATGAATCCTAATAAGTGTGCCTTTGGAGTGTTAGCTAGACAATTTTTGTGTTTCATGGTCCATGAGAGAGGAATTGAGATTGGTCAGAAAAGTATGAAAGCAATTAATGAGGTAGGACATCCAACTAATAAAATAGAATTACAATCTCTACTCGGTAAGATTAATTTCTTTAGAAGGTTTATTTCAAATATGTCAGAAAGGATTATACCATTTTCTCCTTTGTTGAAGTTGAAAAACGATCAAGAATTTAAATGGGGTGATGTACAACAAAAAGCGTTTGAGGAGATAAAAGAGTATATGAAATCTCCACCTGTGCTGGTTCCTCCTCAGCAAGGTAAGCCTTTTAAGTTGTACGTGTCAGCCGATAGCCAAACGATTGGATCGGCCTTGATGCAAGAGTTTGAAGGAAAGGAATAGGTTGTTTTCTATTTAAGTAGAAGACTTTTAGGTCCAAAAACAAGGTATTCTCCTATTAAAAAGTTATGCTTATGCTTATATTTCTCCTGCACTAAGTTACAACATGTTTTATTATCGGCTGAGTGTACAGTTGTGTCTAAAGCTGATATGATCAAACACATGTTGTCAATGCCGATATTAAATGGGAGAATGGAAAAGTGGATTCTTGCATTATCAGAATTTGATTTGAGGTATGAATCAGCTAAAGCGGTCAAAGGGCAAGTGATGGCCGATTTTATTACTCAACGTCATAAAACAAGCATCGGCTATGTCGAACCTATGCCTTGGACATTGCTCTTTGATGGATCATCGTGCAAGCAAGGTGGTGGTATTGGTATTGTTATTATTTCACCTCAGGGGCAAGTTTCGAGTTTGCCTTTCAAACCAAACCAATGACCACCAATAATCAAGCAGAATATGAAGCTATTCTTAAGGGACTTCAACTTCTTCAGGAAGTAAAGGCTGAGTCAATTGAAATATTTAGAGATTCATAGTTGGTTATTAATCAGTTGATCGACCTATATGAATGTAAAGATGATATTCTGAGGGGTTATCATGATGAATGTTGAAAGTTACTTGAGGGGTTTCCTCTTACTTCTCTTCAGCATATTCCAAGAGCACAGAATCAAGAGGCCAATCGGTTAGCTCAGAATGCGTTAGGCTATTGAGTGTTTCAGGAAATCTTAAGTAGTGAGACCGTGGCTAATGATTGGAGAGTTAAAATAGCCGATTACCTCAAGAATCCATCACAGAAGGTTACCAAAAAATTGAGATATAAATCAACTAAGTATGTTTTGTTGAATGATCAGTTGTATTACAAAACAGTCGATGGAGTTTTGCTTAAATGTTTTAGTCAAGAAGAAGCAAGAGTATTGATTGGAGAAGTACATGAAGGAATATGCAGAGCTCATCAATTGGCTTATAAAATGAAATGGGTTATTTGCAGGTCTGGATATTTCTGGCCAACAATATTAGAAGATTGTTTCGAATATTAAAAGGGGTGTCAGGATTGTTAGCGTTTTGGTAATGTTCACAAATCGTCTGCATCGGCTATGAACCCAATAATTAAGCCGTGGCCATTCCGAGGCTGGAGAATTGATTCGATTGGCCAAAATTTTCCACCTTCAAGTAGAGGGCACAAGTTTGTATTGGTAGCAACAGATTATTTTACTAAGTGGGTTGAGGTGATTCCTTTGAAAACAGTAACTTCAAAGAATATGGTTGATTTTGTCAGAGAGCATATTGTTTATTGTTTTAGGATTTCTCAAACCATTACTACTGATCAAGGGACAATGTTCACATCAGAAGAATTCAGAGATTTTGCTGCCAGTTTGAGAATTAAAGTACTAAATTCTTCTCCTTATTATGCTCAAGCTAATGGCCAGGCAGAGGCATCCAATCAAATTTTGATTAAGTTGATTAAGAAAAAAATTGAAGAGCAACCAAGGAAGTGGTACCTGACACTTAATGAAGCATTGTGGGCATATAGGATGGCTTGCCATGGATCGATTAAATCATCACCTTATGAGTTAGTATATGGGCATAATGCAGTTGTTCCTTGGGAGATTTAGACTAGATCAAGACGTGTTACATTACAAAATGATTTGACAACCAAAGTCTATAAAAACCTTATGATGGATGATTTGGATTACTTAAGTTGCCATTGGCTGTGCGCTCTTGAAAATATTGAGGCCAATAAATTAAGGGTTGCAAGGCATTATAATAAAAAAGTCAAGAACAAACAGTTTTACGAAGGAGAGTTAGTTTGGAAAGTAAGATTACCGATTGGGTCTAAAGACAACAGGTTTGGTAAATGGTCACTTAATTGGGAAGGTCCTTATCAGATTAAACATTATGCGCCTGGTAATGCTTATATTTTGGAAATGCTAGAAGGGAAAGAGGAATTTGATAGAGCAATCAATGGAAAATTCCTAAAGAAGTATTATCCTAGCGTTTGGATTAATACTTGATAGCCGATTTGTTTGGTCATCGGCTCTAATAGCCGGTACCAGGAGGGTATCGCCTTTAGTTCAAAAATCAGCCCTAAGGGAAAAGGCTGATATGATATGTATCGCCTATAGAGCAAAAACACACACAAAGGCAATTGGATTTATATTTCAGCAGATTCGAAAATGCATTCATAAAGAGAAGCAGAAGTTTTATTCATTGATAGTTTGTTCCTAGTACAAACTAATAAAAAACTTTATTAATTACATCATGTACGGATATAATGTCCACGATGGCCGCAGCCACATTGTCGAAGTCCTCGATCAACTCCTTGTGCATGTCGGGGTCATCGGCCATCGGGAAGCCCGGCTCCATGGTGCGGAGCTCGTGCCCGGTATGGACCTACACCGCGGCCGGAGCCAGCGCTGTGCCGCAATGAACGCCATGGAGGGCAATCTCCTAGGTGCGCATTGGGATGTCGTGCAGACGGTTGATGAGCAGAGGGCCCCAGGCATTGACGACCGATGTAGCTGCCTTCGTCGCCAGTTGGAGGTTTTCCAACTGTTCCATCAGGACTAGCAATCAAAGGAGCAAGAAGATTGTCAACAAAGGGGTAGTCAAGATAAAAGTGAGGGTTTTCTTGGAATTAAGCTTACCCTCCACCATGGCGTCAGACTCAACCAACCTCACCCGAGCGGCGTTGGTTTCCTCCTCTACGGCGTGGAGGGCGGGCTAGGAAGCCTCGAGACGGATCTCAAGCTGACCGTTTTCCTGAGTTGCCTCGGAATAATGGTCCTTGGCAGCCCTCCACTCCTGGAGAAAGCGCTGAAAGCTCTAGTTTGGTTTTGGTGAATTGATAAAACCCTAAGTGCTAACCTAGTTTATCAAGTGATCATGAGATAGGTAGCACACTCCAAGTGGTGAAGCAAATGAAGATTATAGCATGATAAAGATGATGGCATGGTGATGATCAAGTGCTTCGACTTGGAAAGAAGAAAGAGAAAAACAAAAAGCTCAAGGCAAAGGTATAATTTGTAGGAGCTATTTTGTTTTGGTGATCAAGACACTTAGAGTGTGTGATCACATTTAGGTTTGATAGCCATACTATTAAGAGGGGTGAAACTCGTATCGGAATGCGGTTATCAAAGTGCCACTAGATGCTCTAACTCATTGCATATGCATTTAGGATCTAGTGGAGTGCTAACACCCTTGAAAATGTTTGTGAAAATATGCTAACACATGTGCACAAGGTGATACACTTGGTGGTTGGCACATTTGATCAAGGGTGGTGAAGTTTAGTTGCAAGGGTAAAAAATTCCACCGGCGCCCTAGACAGAAAAGACGGACGTCACTGTGAGTGATCAGACGCTGGCCTCGGTTGGACCGGAGCGTCCGGTCAGTGGCAGCAGAGGACGTGCGTTTCGGTCTCATGACCAGATGCTGGGTCGCTCAGCGACTGGATGCTGGCAGGGTGCGTCCGATCAGTGCTGACGTTCGCTGACATAGGGCGTACAGAGGAGACGTTGTGTGACCGGACGCTGGCTGTGTCCGGTCGGGAAAAATCGTGTTTGGAACCTTACTGGAAATGACCGGACGCTAAGGTCCAGTGTCCGGTCACTTTCTAACTAACGCGTCCGGTCAACAGATGACCGTTGAAATCTGGCGAACTGTATTTGAAGCAGGGGACACGTGGCGTGAATCACGTGACCGGACGCTGAGGGCTAGCATCCGGTCGATCGGACCGGAGCGTCCGGTCACCCCGCGTTGTGCCCAGTGAAGGGGTACAACGGCTCTATTTCATGGGGGCTTCTATTTAAGCCCCATGGCCGGCTCAAGCTCACCCTCTTGGCCATTTGCATTGACATAGCAACCTTGTGAGCTTAGCCAAAGCCCTCCCACTCATTTCCATCATAGATTAAACATCTTTGTGAGATTGGGAGAAAATCCAAGTGCATTGCTTGAGTGTTTGCATCTAGTGGCACTTGGTGTTCATGTTTCACTGTGGATTTCGCTTGTTACTCTTGGTGGTTGCCGCCACCTAGATGGCTTGGAGCAGCGAGGATCATTGAGCGGAGGGTGGTGATTGTCTCCGGCTCCGATCATGGTGATTGTGAGGGGTTCTTGACCTTTCCCCGGCGGAGCGCCAAAAGGTACTCTAGTGGATTGCTCGTGGCTTGTGTGATCCTCATCTTGTGTTGGTTGTGCGGCACCCTATCGAGGGTTTGGCGTGTGAAGCCAATTAGCGCGTGAACCTCCAAGTGAGTGAATCGCCACAACGAGGACTAGCTTGCCGGCAAGCAAGTGAACCTCGGTAAAAAATCATTGTGTTCATCATTGATTCTGAGGTGATTAGTCTTCATTGTAATTCACACTTGTGATTGATTGGTTCATACATCTACACGGCGGTATAACCTTCTCGCCCACTCTCTTTACATTACCGCAAACTAGTTGTCAAGCTCTTTAGTGTAGCTAGTTGTGAGAGCTTGCTTGGTTGGTTGGTGGGGCTCTTTAGTTAGCCTTTGAGAGCACACTAACATAGGGTAGTGTCATAGCTATTGTGTGAATAGATACTATCTAAACTAGAATTGTGGTAGGTGGCTTGCATTTTTAGTAGGCTAGCGCAACACTTGCTTCGCCTCATAATTGTCTGATCGATTTGTTAAGTGTTGTTGTAGAAATTTTTATTAGGCTATTCACCCCCCTCTAACCATTAGGACCTTTCAAGCGCCGAGCGTCATCGCCGGTATACGAGTCGGAGGAATCCAACGATGAGTCCGGCGTGGGGGTGGCAGCAGACTCAACATTGGAGGGCTCGCCGGCCCTAGAAGGAGGAGGAAAGAGCCTGCTATTCAAGACAAATCTATGGACAAGTTAGAGTATGATTCGTTGCCATAAGAAGAGGGCGTTTGGTATTACCTTTGTAACACCCTAAAATTTACATTCTTTTAAAATACTTAAATTTGATTTATTTATGCAATTATGTGTGCATTAAAATATAGGAAAATAATATTTTTTGTGAAATTAAAATCAATCATAAGGATAGATACATGTTGATGCTCTCATGCTGTAGCATTTCATTTATTGTGTGAGTGGTTTTGATCCAAAAGTCAAAAGGATTCAAAAATCATTAGAAAATGAATTTAGAAAACTGATTTGGAAAAAAAAGAAAAGTAAATTCTTTTCCCTCCCCCTCCCTTCCTCATTTTGGCCTGCTGGCCCAGCTTTCCTCGCTAGCCTGCTCGCCCACCTTCTCTTCTCCCCTTTCTCTTTTCCACTTGGGCCGGCCCAACTCAGCAGGGCAACCGTTGCTCCCCTCCTCTCCCCACTGATCGCCTGGGCCCGCTTGTCGGTGGCGTCGCCCACCTTCCGCATTGCGCGTGGTCAAGGTGGAACCGCCGCTGCCACGCCAGCCCTCGCATCGTGGGAGCGTCCCTGTGCCCCAGCCTCTATAAAGGGGAGCTCAGACCCTGTCGTCGCCCTCCCTGCTGCAGTTTCCCCCTCGCCAGAGCTCGCAAAGCCACAACCGCCGCACAGAAACACGTCGGGATCCGCCGAGCTCAGAAACCACCGCGCGGTCCGCCATCCCCGAGCCGCCTTTGTCTTCGATTTTCACCATGGTGAGATTCGTTGCGTTCCCCTCTTTCTCCCCGTGCCTTTAACTTCGTGAATCATGGCCTCTAGGGCCCAATTCACGTGCGCCAGGGACCTTCTCGCCGCCGGCCATGGCCACCATCGCGTCGGCCGTGTCCTCAGGCCACGTTCTCGGCCTAGGCGAGATCGCCTTCACCTCCTCTCTCCCCCGGCGCCCTCGGTTCGTCGAATCATGGCCCAAAGGCCTTGTTTCCCACTTGCCGACGAGCTTTCTCACCACGGCCATGGCATCGCCGCCGTGCCAGCACTGTTCCCGACCGACGCCTTTTCTCTCTCTCCCTCTTATCTCTAATTTGAGCCGTCCATCCTTGATCCAATGGCCTAGGATGGCCGATACCCCTTTGCATGGCAGAATCGCTTAAGAGCCCCTCGACTTTATTCTTTTTACACCCGCAGTCCTTGGCCGGTTTAAATATCCCAGATTTAATTTTATTTAAATTCAAAAATAGTTCATTCTATTTACAGAAATGCCACTACATTGTTTTACTTATAAAATCATCGTTTTAGCTCCGAATCGACCCGTTCAAATTGCGTTAGGTTCGTAATTAAGTTCTCTACATGTTAATACCACTGTCAAACATGTTTGCAAGATTTAAATTTTTAGGTTAGATTTAATTAAATAAATTGCTATAGGAAACCCCGTTTAATTCATAACTTTCGTGTTTTAGCTTCATTTTTCGTGAACTTCGCGTCTATGTGATCGTAGAGAGACATAGATTCTTTTTAAGAACCTTTTTATCTTGTTTTTATGCCCTGGTGTACTGTTCTAATCCCATAATTGTTTGCTTTGCATGAATGGCTTTGGAATGCTTGTAAGTTGCGTTGTTGTTCGAGTTCAGACGATGAGGAGAATGTTGGAGACCAAGAGTTCTTTGACGACCAGCAGGAGTAGTCCGAGTTCGTTGAGCAAGGCAAGTATAGCATGGGATTTACCTTGATGTCCTATTCACCATTTATTAATTTCTCATTTGCATGTGTCTAATTTTGATACCCAAAAAGGACATCCTAGTGATTGAGTATCATGTTTCCTTGTCTCCTATGGGTTATATGCATATGGGTAGTCTGCTAGCGCTCAATGTAACTATACATGATCTACATAATGACTAATGGTTCTAGAGAATGAAAAGGAAGAATTTGCTTTTAAACAACTGAATTATAGGGCAAAGGAGCAAATGACTATTGATCATGATGCACTTGGTCCTCCATAAGGACTTATCTATCGGTAAAAGCTAGGACTGACAGTGCAACCGTGAGGGTCACATGGCTTTGACTTTAGCTCAGTAATAGGACCTTTTCTAGCTTGTTAGATGTTACCTTTATGGTGCAAAAGGGGCTTGCCACCTTGGATATAGGGCTGCCTCTATTCCTATGTGTATAGCCACGATGGAGATGTGCCATAGGAAAGGGGGGTCCTACATCTGCCTGTCGAGGAAACCTAGCGGCCCTAACTTGTTAGAGAAACCTATGAAATGGCTTCATAGTGTACCCCGCCCGCTCACCTGGGCAGTGTTATGGGAGTAATTAACCCGGGCATATGGGAATCACGACTCACGGTGAGTGTGCACAACCTCTGCAGAGTGTTACAAACTGTTATAACAGCCGTGCTCACGGTCACGAGCGGCCCGAAAAACTCACAGAATGAATGGTTACTTATTGTTGTTCATTTATGATGTTCTACGAAGATAATATGATTCAATTGTTTCTGATATCTGATCATGTGGGTTTAATTGGAGCTTAAGCATAACTTGATAATAGTTGATGATAAAATCTTGACTTACTAAAAGTGCTAACCACTATAAACTAGAGTCACCCTTTTTGAGTTTTCATAAACCCATGTTATCTTGTTAAGTACGGGAAGTACTTACGCTTGTTTACTTTCAATATTTGGATAAAAATCCCGGATGGGTAACAGATGTCAACGGATATGAGGAGTTTCTAGAGGACTTTTAGGCTTGTGGTCTACTAGTTGACCGTCCCTGTGTTGGAGCTACCACGAGAGAGCTACCTTTTTATTTTCTGCTGTGTTGTGTAAGACTATGTGATGGTATTAATCGTGATGTAAGATACACCGTGATGATACTTTTTGTAATTTGTCAACTTATGTGTATGACTGATCCCTGGGCACACATGAGTTTTATGCATTCAATTTTATCCTTAAAATTGGGTGTGACAAATTGGTATCAAAGCAGTATTGACTGTAGGACGCAAGCCTAGTTAGAGATGGTCGTTTAGCATCTTTGCTCCACTGGTTTCATGCTTACTGTCTCATTCTTGTTATTTTATTAAAATATTTATGCTTTTCATACCTTAATCTATTATATAAAATTGTTGATTCTAATTCTATCTTACTCTAAATCTATAGATGCCTCGTAACCCGAAGACCACCCGCCTCAGCTCTGCAGGCTACCGTGCCATGTTCACCCCCCGTGCTCCACAGGAGGAGAAGGAGATTGTGGTCATCTCCGATGATGAGGTGGAACCCTTGATCGAGGAAGATGAGGAGTGGATGGCTACCCTGACTCCCGCACCAGCACCTGCACCCGCACCTGTTCCTACTCCAGCTGTTGCACCTGTCTATGCTGTTGCAGCTACACCAACTGAGTCATCAGCTACTTCACCAACGCATGTGCCACCCCCAGCCGTCCCTGTGGTGGATGAGGAGATGGGCTGGACATGCAAATACTACTTCAAGCAGGCCCTGGAGATGGCCTACTACCACACCCTCCTTTCTCAGGTGCTGGATGACTACTACACTGATCTGCACGCCTCCATCAACTATCACTGTGCAGAGTACCAGCACCCTTTAGAGACAACTTTTTGGAAGGTAGAGCTAGTTGTCACTGCCTGGAATGACATAAAGAATGGGCATGAGGTGGAGACTGTCCACAGTGCCACTGCCAGACGGGCTCATGCATTGGTTGGCATGGAAGATGCAGCGCAGGACGCTTACATCTACTACCATGGTTGTCGTTTTGAGGCCATGAAGGAGGATCGTTTTAGGTTCCTTCCTCGCAATGACCATGAGGGTAATTGGTAGGTCCTGGCACCACTAGAAAGTGATCCAACTCTGGAAGCAATAGTGCAACATGTCCATGCCATGTAGGGGATAGATGAAGAAGTCAAGGGAGAGCTATGTGCATTGCAGAGGGCCAAGAGGCGTCTCCAGAAGCAGGTAGACGAACTGCGTGCTCAACTTGGGCTACCACCGATCTACAAGAAGAAGCCCCGGTCATTCACCATGGTTGACACAGCCCCCTAAGTGTTTGGTGCCTTATATAAAGCTACGACGTTGTTAGTTCGTGTGTCATGTCTAGTCTTGTTTTGTCTTGTGAACTTTAGTGATTAGATGTTTTTAATTGTGAACTTGGATGATTTGGTGTTTGTTTGATTGCTGGAAGTTTGTGGGCATGTCCACAAATTCCATAGGTTTAAACCTTAAGTTTAGATGAGGACTTAATGCAGATGGGTTGCTTTATCATATATCTGTTGTGCTGTTTTCTAGAGCAGCCTTTGTTCTTTATCTTGTATCTCGAGATCTAGGCTGCCAAAAATTCTAAAATTTTTGTGGAGATATCTAGACTTCTGTATATTTTAAATGTCTCTAGAATCATGTTGATATCTATTTAGGTTTGTGAGATCTAGCTGTCACAAGTTGATGTTTCTGCACAGTCTGGAACTCATAACAGATTCGGTTTAGCTCTGTTTTTTACCATGTGTATATCAGAATCTGTAAAAGTGTTCTAAATAAAAGTTGTAGATGATCTCCTAAGCTTTCTAACCATTCTTGGTACGCCTCTGTTGGGTCTCTAAAACTTAAGTTATGACAGATTTACTGAACTACTGTATTTGAACCTTGTCCAAAAAATTCTCAGCGTTGTTCCTTATCTTTTATAAGTTCTCTATAATTTGGAAATCTCTAAAATTTTGCGCATTTGTTTGGAAAGAAGATGGCCGCAAGAGGAGGAAGAGGCAGAGGTCGTGGTGCTCCCATGAACCCATCACCACCTCCACCAGTGACTATGGAGCAATTGATGGGAATGCAAGCACAGTTGATGCAAGCCATGATGCAATGTTTGGATAACGAACCCGCAAGAGGACCACCGCCTATTCAGGTCAGAGACAAGCGTGGAGAATTCATGAAGGGTCGCCCTCCGGTGTTCACCCATGCCTCGGACCCCTTGGAGGCAGACGATTGGTTGCGTGCTGTGGAAAAGCAACTTAACATAGCACAATGCAATGATCTTGAGAAGGTGTTGTATGCTTCTGGTCAACTCCAGGGAGCAGCTCAGGATTGGTGGGAGTCCTTTTAGTATGGACGCCCCAACGATGCTCCTGTTATCACCTGGCAGGAATTCAAGGACAATTTCCGGTCATATCATATCCCCGATGGACTAGTGGAGTTGAAGCAGGAGGAATTCAGGTCCCTTAAGCAAGGATCCATGTCTATGGTGGAATATCATGACAAGTTTGCTCAACTATCACAGTATGCTCCAAATGATGTAGCTGAGGATAGCGAGAAACAACGCCGCTTCCTCAAGGAACTTTATGATGGCCTACAGCTCCAGCTTATGTCCAACACATACCCTAACTTTCAGTCATTAGTGAACCACGCTATTGTGATTGACAATAAGTGCAAAGAGATGGAAGCCAAGAAGAGAAGGCTTCAAGGGCAAGCTTCTGGAAGCAACACCCGCCCGCGTGCCTATCCCCAGCAGGGTTTTCAGCAGAGGTATCAAGGACCATCTAACCAGGGAAACTATGGTCAGTATCCTTAGCGTAACCAGTTCCAGCAACGCCCTCAGCACCAGCAACAGTTTGGTAATCAGCGTCCCCAGCAACAGACCGACAATCTGGCATCACACCAGGGAATGCCCAACAATGCTCCTATGAAGAGTGGTGCACCCAATAACCCTAACGCATGCTACCACTATGGAGAAGTAGGTCACTATGCTCATCAGTGTCCAAAGAAGCAGAACCAGCAAGCTCCACAGAACTAGAATGGCAATCCAAAGTCCAATGACTGACCACCTCACACTGCAAGAGTGAACTGTGTGTCATCTGATACAGCTCAGGAGACGCCCGAGGTCATGTTGGGTACGTTTAGTGTCAACTCTATCTTTGCTACAGTACTTTTTGATTCAGGTGCTTCGCATTCATTTATTTCCCAAGCTTTTGTTAGAATGCATAGCATACCTTTATGTGCCATGAAAAACCCCATACTAGTAAATTCACCGGGAGGTAGCATGCCGGCTTCTTATTGGAGTCCCTCAGCTAGCCTTTCCTTAAGGGGGGTAGACTTCAAAGTGAAACCTATTGTGTTGAGAACAGTGGGAATTGATCTTATCCTGGGTATGGATTGGATGAAACAACACCGGATAGTGATTCAGTGTCAGGAGAGATCTGTTGTTGTGACATCACCCAATGGAGATAGAATCTATGTAGAAGTGGTAGTGCAAGCTCAGCCAACAGCCACTGTGAACCAGCTGGATGGTGATGCCAATAAACAAGATCGTGTTGTGGAGGACTTCCCTGATGTTTTCCTTGATGACTTGCCAGGTATGCCACCTGACCGTGACATTGAATTCAATATTGAATTATTACCTAGAACTGCACCAATAGCTAAACGTCCATATAGAATGGGGGTTAATGAATTAGAAGAGCTTAAGAAACAACTAAAAGAGTTGCAAGAAAAAGGTTTCATACGCCCCAGTTCTTCCCCATGGGGGGCACCTATGATCTTTGTGGATAAGAAGGATGGTACCCAATGGATGTGTGTGGATTACCGTTCACTTAATGAGGTTACTATCAAGAATAAATACCCTTTGCCAAGGATTGATGATTTGTTTGATCAGTTGAGAGGTGCATGTGTGTTCTCCAAGATTGATCTCCACTCAGGTTACCATTAGCTAAAGATTCGAAACTCGGACATACCCAAGACAACATTCACTACATGGTATGGCTTGTATGAGTATACCGTTATGTCTTTTGGATTGACCAATGCACCTGCATACTTTATGTATCTGATGAATAAGGTGTTCATAGAGTTTCTTGATAAATTTGTGGTAGTATTCATTGATGACATACTGATATTCTCCAAGACTAGAGAAGAACATGCTGAACATATAAGGTTGGTCTTGCAAAAGCTTAGAGAACATAAGTTGTACGCTAAGCGAAGCAAGTGTGAGTTTTGGTTGAAGGAGGTCTCTTTTCTAGGTCATGTTGTCTCCAATGGTGGAATAATAGTGGACCCAGGCAAAGTGCAAGATGTATTGAATTGGAAACTAATGGGGATGGGGATCCTGATCTTCCGTCAGGTAGAGGTAACTATGTTTGTGGCGGAGAATGACACACCGATTCGGCTTCAGATCGAAAGATCGAACCCTGCAATCTTAGCACCGCAGCTCCTTTGGTTATCAACCAAGTCACGGACCAAGTTGACCTCGCCAAGAAGGCTAATTTCTGCCTTTGCAACAAAGAACACAAGCAAGAACAAGAAAGAACACAACCAAATTGCAGATGAATGATTAATATCACGAAGTTGGGGTCTCACAAACCGATGAACGGCGAAACTATTCTTAACAGAATAATCTAAGCAAAACTCAAACCCTAATGACGGTGGTGGTGTATGATTATAAAGGTCTTAGGGTCATCGCCTACCCTGGACGCGCCCCCTAATGGGCCCAAACACGATACACTGTCCAACGGACCAAAAGATGGTGTCACAGCACCCTGACAGATTCTGGACGCTGACTTGTGACCATGATTTCCATTGATTCCGAACAGATATTGATGTGAGACCACTTGGATTGGCTTCCTTATCAAATCAGCTTTCCATCCATATGTGGATCGTCGAAAACGGAGTCCGGATGCGTCCTGGGTGACTAGTTTAAGACAGACTGGTCCTGGAGACCGAGGCAGACTCGAACTTGAGTTGCTTTGGGCCTCCACCTTAGGGACTCGAACTGAATTAGCCTCGTGCCTCCTTCTTGACTTGGACACCCTTGCTGGCCTACTTCGCCTCCATCCCATGCACCAAACATGGTCATATGCATGGGTGTCATGTCCTCATCATCCTCCCCTTCTTGACAAAAAGCCATCCTCGGCGTCGATTGTGCTTGAAACTGATCATGCACAACATAAAGGAGAACGGGGTTGCGAAGACAAAGGAAATGAAATAATTGTGAGAAGTAACATGACCATGTTTCCAAGTTTCTAGCATGTCATCTCGCATAAAAATTTCAGCAAGCATGTAGACTCCATGAGCCGAATGCACACGATGTATGTCAACCCTATCCTACAAAAGATTAGAACTAACCAAAGACAATGCAGGAATAGATGGTCTATCAGACATAGGTAGCAACCAACAATGCTCCCCTTCTTGGAAGTGAACTTGTTTCTTTGAAGAACATGAGAAAATATTTGTATTATTATGGCTGCCCTCTAAACGATCATAATCTTGCACAACAAAAGGAGAATTCATATTACTACGAATGTATACTCGATGTATCATATATTGTCCCTTTTATATCTGCCAATAACATGATATGTGTGTTTAGAAAACCAAGGCAAATCAACATATTTAAAAAGGCTCTCCTCCAAACAATCTAGGTTACACAAAACATCAAATTCAATGTAGCCCAAAGTATGTAAAGAAGACAATAGTTTGAACTCATCAGTTTTAGTAGCAATATGAATAACATGTTTATTTTCAGCACAAGTGACTGGTTCCAAAACATGTAAAACTAAAGCATCATCAACCAATTCATCTTTATCACAAGGAACTTCAAGCAAATTACCATGGTACAGAGATAAATCAAGAGAGGGTTCCACTAACAATTGCTCTATGACAGCATGGTTTGTGGAAAAATTTAGTACATTAAAACAATTCTCACCTTCTGTGAGTGTAGCACCATGGGCATTACATTTGTTCTCAGCAGGAGTAATATGTGCATTGTGAAGTGATGGTTTTGAATTTGCATATGAGGTTGTGAGCTCCTCATTTTGTTCCATGTCATCCTCTCGCTTATGGGTATTATCCTACAGAAGGTTAGTCATAGCAAGAGAAATAACAACAGACACTTCCTCTAAATGGTGCACCTCATCATATGAAATCAAAATAGGAGGTGGATTAACAAAGGTTTCTCGCATAAGAAGTTTCATATCATTCCAAGTTTGAGGTTTATCAGAAGGATCTAAAGACTCCCACCAAGATAAAGTAGAATGTCGCAAAACACTAGCTGTATTTTTTACCTTTCTCCTTGGATACATAAAGCGAGTAGCAAATATGTTGTCGATGGTAATTTCCCACTCCATGTACTCATCAGCCCATATACCATCATAAGTCGGTGGATACGAACAACCTGTCATTGTTAGAAGATAGCAAAAGACAATACAAAAGTATTATCCCTATCAAATAACTATGTGGTTGCAGTGGTGTCACTTTTCACAGCAAGTGAAAGCGTCTTACCAAGCTCTTACAAAGTTCTTACCAACGCAAGCAGTGGGCGGTACAACCGGCGGCTGGTTCATGATACCTGTGAGGCAGTGGTACCGAGATTGCAAGGCTATTTTTCTGTACTGATCTGAAGTATATATGTGGAGCTTGGAAGGCTCACAAAGAATAATATGTATATTTGGCACAGAAGTCAGTAACAGAAAGTAATGCTGAATTATAGTCCAAAGTACTTGTTTTTGTTGCTGGTCTAAAATGTTCCAAGTACCATATGTGTGACAAACAAGTATGGTGGATAGCAAGGTGACAGGTGTGTGAAAAATAAGTATGGTGGCTGGAAACAGCAACACAAACAAGGAACCAGACAGCACACGCTAACACAACTCACTTTGGTCTTCTCTATGTGCTCCTCTAGATATTGTTTCTCTTTTGCCCCTCTCTTTTTTCTATTTTTTGGGCTGTCGTTGTTTTTTTTGGGAATTTTCGACTTTTTCTTTTTATTTTATTTTTTGATATTTTTCCTTCACTTAGGAGCACAAAATAAGTAACCACAAAAAATATGAGCTTAAACAAGTGAAAGGCGTGGCCTGTGGAAATTTTAGAAGACGTGCTCAAAATCGACAAAAAGCTTGTGACCACGAAAAAAGGATCTTGTGACCAGTTTTTGACCAATTTAAAATTTTCCAACCTCAACAAAGCATGGATGGATGGATCCAAAAAAATTTTCTGATCGATTTTGATATATGGAACGTCAAAATCGGAGTTCATATGCGAAAACTAGACCAGTTTTAAGAATTGGCTCCGAATTAGAGGACAAAACGGGAACAATGTGCGCAAAATTGGTCACGGCAGCAAAAATTTGATAGAAACGATGGGGGAAAACACATGAACTGGACTCTAACACGACCTAACCAGCAACAAGACCTCGACCTGGACACAAACTCAACACGACAGACTCTGAAACTGAAATATGCAAAGGCTATGGCGCGGAAGGTTCTAGGACAGGAAATAAAAGTATGGCACTGGACTATGGGACGAATGCGAAAACACTCAAAACTAGGGGATAAATATGAACCTGATGGTATACCTTAGCTCTGATTACCACTTAATGGGGACGGGGATCCCGATCTTCCGTCAGGTAAAGGTAACTATCGTTGTGGCAGAGAATGACACACCGATCCGGCTTCAGATCGAAAGATCGAACCCTGCAAACTTAGCACCACAACTCCTCTGGTTATCAACCAAGTCACGGACCAGATTGACCTTGCCAAGAAGGCTAATCCCTGCCTGCGCAACAAAGAACACAAGCAAGAACAAGAAAGAACACAACCAAATTGCAGATGAATGATTAATCTCACGAAGTTGGGGTCTCACAAACCGATGAACGATGAAACTGTTCTTGACAGAATAATCTAAGCAAAACCCAAACCCTAATGACGGCGATGGCGTATGATTATAAAGGTCTTAGGGTCATCGCCTACCCTAGATGTGCCCCCTAATGGGCCCAAACACGATACACGGTCCAACGGACCAAAAGACGGTGTCGCAGCACCCTGGCAGATTCTGGATGCTGATTTGTTTTGACGATTCCTATTGATTCTGAAGGGCTTTGGATGTGAGACCACTTGTATTGGCTTCCTTATCAAATTAGCTTTCTAACCATATGTGAATCGTCAAAAACATAGTTCGGATGCATCCTGGGTGACTAGTTTAAGGCAGACTGGTCCTGGAGACTGAGGCAGACTTGAAATCATGTTGGACCGGGCCTCCGGTTTCTGTTGGACGTCCAACTGTTTCAATGATTCCCATTGACTCCGATTGAATTTTAATGTGGGACTGGTTCCATAGGAAGATCCATAAAATTATCTTTCCATCCATATAAAGAACGCCCAAAACGGACACCGTATGCGACCTGGGCGTCGTTTTTAGTACATGCTGCTCCTGGACTCCGAGACGGCCTCGAACTTGAGTTGCTTTGGGCCTCCACCTCGGGGACTCGAACCGAATTAGCCTCGGGTCTCCTTCTTGACTTAGACACCCTTGCTGGTCTCCTATCCCTCCATCCCATGTGCCAAACATGGTCATATGCATGGGTGTCATGTCCTCATCAGAAACCACCAACCAATGTAAGTGTGATTCATAGTTTTTTGGGATTGGCTGGGTACTACAGGAGGTTCATTGAAGGTTTTTCCAAGCTTGCTAAGCCTATGACAGCTCTATTGGAAAAGAATGCTAAATTTGTACGGTCAGATAAATGCCAGGAAAACTTTGATGAGCTAAAGAAGAGATTGACTACAGCTCCAGTGTTGATTTTGCCAGATTTAAGCAAGAACTTCTCTATATATTGTGATGCATCTCGTCTGGGCCTTGGATGTGTTCTTATGCAAGAAGGAAGAGTGGTGGCATATGCATCTAGACAACTAAGGAAGCATGAGTTGAACTACCCTACTCATGACTTGGAATTGGCAGCTGTGGTTCATGCTTTGAAAATCTGGAGACATTACCTAATTGGGCATAAGAGTGATATCTATACAGATCACAAGAGTTTGAAGTATATCTTTACCTAGTCAGATCTAAATCTAAGACAACATCGTTGGTTAGAATTGATCAAAGACTATGAATTAGATGTGCATTATCATCCGGGAAAAGCAAATGTCGTAGCTGATGCACTTAGCAGGAAGAGTTATGCCAATGGACTTCGGATGACATTTATGCCAGCAGAGTTGTGTGCTGAAATGGAGCATCTCAACTTGAGCTTTGTCACTAATGCAATGGAATTGATGATAGATCCTACCTTGGAGCAAGAGATACGCAAAGGTCAATTGGAGGATGAAAAACTTAAGGAGATAGCGAAGAATATAGTGCTTGGAAAGGCACCAGGATTCAGGATGGATGAGAATGGGACTCTTTGGTTCGGGAAAAGGATATGTGTACCTGAAGTGAAGGCTATCCATGATGCAGTTCTGCAAGAGGCACATGAGTCTACTTATTCTATACATCCCGGAAGTACCAAGATGTATTTGGATCTCAAAGAGAAGTATTGGTGGTATGGTTTGAAGAGAGATGTGGCAGAGTATGTGGCTTTGTGTGACACTTGTCAAAGGGTGAAAGCTGAGCATCAAAGAACTGCAGGGTTGCTAGAACCAATGAAGATTCCTGAATGGAAATGGGAAGAAGTTGGTATGGATTTTATCATAGGTTTGCCCTGCACTCAAAGAGGTTATGATTCAATATGGGTAATAGTGGATCGACTCACCAAGGTTGCTCACTTTCTACCCGTTAAGACTACCTATATAGGTGCAAGGCTAGCAGAGTTGTATATGGAAAGGATAGTGTGCTTACATGGTGTTCCCAAGAAAATTGTGTCTGATAGAGGCACTCAGTTTACATCGCAATTCTGGCAGAAAGTACATAGATCTCTGGGGACAAAGTTGAATTTTAGTTCTGCTTACCACCCACAAACTGATGGACAGACTGAAAGGATCAACCAGATTTTGGAAGATATGTTGAGAGCTTGTGCACTGCAGTATGGTACTAGTTGGGACAAGAGTTTGCCATATGCTGAGTTCTCGTACAACAACAGTTACCAAAAGAGTCTCAAGATGTCACCTTTTGAGGTGCTGTATAGGCGTAAATGTAGAACGCCTTTGTTCTGGAATCAGACTGGTGAAACTCAAGTGTTTGGACCCAATGTCCGTAGAGACGCAGAAGAACAAGTGAGAATGATTAGAGACAACTTGAGAGTGGCTCAGTCCTGACAGAAGAGTTACGCTGATACTCGCAGAAGAGAGCTGACTTTCGAAGTTGGAGTTATGTGTACTTGAAGGTGTCACCAATGAGAAGTGTGAAAAGATTTAATATGAAGGGAAAGTTGGCACCGAGGTATATTGGACCTTTCAAGATCCTAGAGAGACGTGGAGAAGTAGCCTATCAGTTGGAACTGCCTGAGAGTTTGTCAGGAGTGCATGATGTGTTTCAAGTTTCTCAATTAAAGAAGTGTTTGCGAGTACCAGAAGAGCAGATTCCTTTAGAAGAACTTGCTGTTAAGGAAGATCTCACATATGAAGAGTATCCAATAAAGATCTTATAGACGGTAGAAAGAGTTACAAGGAGCCGAGTTATAAAAATGTGCAAGGTACAGTGGAATTGGTATACAGAGGATGAGGCTACTTGGGAAAGAGAAGATGATTTGCGAAAGTCTTATCCACAACTGTTTGAGTAAGCAATCATCCGAATCTCGAGGACGAGATTCATCTTAAGGGGGTAGAATTATAACACCCTAAAATTTACATTCTTTTAAAATAGTTAAATTTGATTTATTTATGCAATTATGTGTGCATTAAAATATAGGAAAATAATAATTTTTGTGAAATTAAAAACAATCATAAGGATAGATACATGTCGATGCACTCATGCTGTAGCATTTCATTTATTGTGTGAGCGGTTTTGATCCAAAAGTCAAAAGGATTCAAAAATCATTTGAAAATGAATTTAGAAAACTGATTTGGAAAAAAAAGAAAAGTAAAGGGGAGCTCAGACCCCGTCGCCGCCCTCCTTGCTGCAGTTTCCCCCTCTCCATAGCTCGCAGAGCCACAACCGCCGCACAGAAACACGTCAGGATCCGCCGAGCTCAGAAACCGCCGCGCGGTCCGCCGTCCCCGAGCTGCCTTCGTCTTCGATTTTCACAGTGGTGAGCTTCGTTGCCTTCCCCTCTTTCTCCCTGTGCCTTTAACTTCATGAATCATGGCCTCTAGGGCCCAATTCGTGTGTGCCAGGGACCTTCTCACCGCTGGCCATGGCCACCACCGCGTCGGCCGTGTCCTCCAGTCGTGTTCTCGGCCTAGAAGAGATCGCCTTCACCTCCTCTCTCCCCCGGCGCCCTCGGTTCGTCGAATCATGGCCCGAAGGCCTTGTTTCCCGCTCACCGACGAGCTTTCTCGCCGTGGCCATGGCAGCGCCGCCGTGCCGGCACTGTTCTCGGCCGACGCCTTTTCTCTCTCTCCCTCTCATCTCTAATCTGAGCCGTCCATCCTTGATCCAATGGCCTAGGATGGCCGATACCTCTTCGCGTGGCAGAATTGCTTAAGAGCCCCTCGGCTTTATTCTTTTTACACCTGCAGTCCACGGCCGGTTTAAATATCCCAGATTTAATTTTATTTAAATTCGAAAATAGTTCATTCTATTTACAGAAATTCTACTGCATTGTTTTGCTTATAAAATCGTCGTTTTAGCTCCGAATCGACCCGTTCAAATTGCGTTAGGTTCGTAATTAAGTTGTCTACATGTTAATACCACTGTCAAACATGTTTGCAACATTTAAATTTTGAGGTTAGATTTAATTAAATAAATTACTATAGGAAACCCCGTTTAATTCATAACTTTCGTGTTTTAGCTCCGTTTTTCGTGAACTTCGCATCTTTGTGATCGTAGAGAGATGTAGATTCTTTTTAAGAACCTTTTTTTATCTTGTTTTTATGCCCTAGTGTACTGTTCTAATCCCATAATTGTTTGCTTTGCATGAATGCCTTTGGAATGCTTGTATGTTGCGTTGTTGGTCGAGTTCAGACGGTGAGGAGAACGTTGGAGACCAAGAGTTCTTTGACGACCAGCAGGAGCAGCCCGAGTTCATCGAGCAAGGCAAGTATAGCATGGGATTTACCTTGATGTCCTATTCACCATTTATTAATTTCTCATTTGCATGTGTCTAATTTTGATACTCGTAAGGACATCCTAGTGATGGAGTATCATGTTTCCTTGTCTCCTATGGGTTATATGCATATGGATAGTTTGCTAGCGTTCAATGTAACTGTACATGATCTACATAATGACTAATGGTTCTATAGAATGAAAAGGTAAAATTTGCTTTTAAACAACTGAATTATAGGGTGAAGGAGTAAATGACTATTGATCATGATGCTCTTGGCCCTCCATAAGGACTTATCTGTCGGTAAAAGCTAGGACTGACAGTGCAACTGTGAGGGTCACATGGCTCTAACTTTAGCTCAGTAATAGGACCTTTTCTAGCTTGTTAGATGTTACCTTTATGGCGCAAAAGGGGCTTGCCACGTTGGGTATAGGGCTGCCTCTATTCCTATGTGTATAGCCACGATGGAGATGTGCCATAGGAAAGGGGGGTCCTACATCTGCCTGCCGAGGAAACCTAGCGGCCCTAACTTGTTAGAGAAACCTGTGAAATGGCTTCATAGTGTACCCCGCTCGCTCACCTTGGCAGTGTTATGGGAGTAATTAACCCGGGCATATGGGAATCACGACTCATGGTGAATGTGCACAACCTCTGCAGAGTGTTACAAACTATTATAACAGCAGTGCTCACGGTCACGAGCGGCCCGGAAAACTCATAGAATAAATGGTTACTTATTGTTGTTCATTTATGATATTCTATGAAGATAATATGATTTAATTGTTTCTAATATCTGATCATGTGGGTTTAATTGGAGCTTAAGCATAACTTGATAATAGTTGATGATAAAATCTTGACTTACTAAAAGTGCTAACCGCTGTAAACCAGAGTCACCCTTTTTGAGCTTTCATAGCCCCATCTTATCTTGTTAAGTACGGGAAGTACTTACACTTGTTTACTCTCAATATTTGGATAAAAATCCCAGATGGGTAACAAATGTCAACGGATATGAGGAGTTTCCAAAGGACTTTTAGGCTTGTGGTCAACCAGTTGACCGTCCCTGTGTTGGAGCTACCACGAGAGAGCTACCTTTTTATTTTTCGTTGTGTTGTGTAAGACTATGTGATGGTATTAATCGTGATGTAAGACTATGTGATGGTATTAATCGTGATGTAAGACTATGTGATGGTATTAATCAACCACAATTTTATTAACCACCAAGGGCCACTGATGGTATGCACTGTTTCATTTTTCAGTAATTGAACAGATACTTGGTGCATCAGGTGATAAGAAGACCACAATAGATATTTTTCGAGGGGGATTTCATTGCTGGCTGCTAGAAGTTCTGCCATGTATTTATGATTTTAAGTTGGTCCGCAAGATGACCCACAAAAGATGAACTTTTCTAGACACATATTTAGGAAAGTTACATGCTCTTTTCATCAACAATCGATCCATCCCCAATATGGTTTAGAATATAGCTTACCCATTCTGTGCAGTCTGATATTTTGGCTAATTTCTTGGACCCAGCACTTAAGAAATCATAGGATTGTATTGATCCTGTTATTCTAAGGCCGGTCAACATGTAAATATCGACAAAAGTGATGGTCATTGGACCATGACAAAAAACAAAGACATTCAAAGTGTTGGACCAAAAGTAAGATGCAGAAATCAGAAGTGAGTCATTCCTCTCTATTCTAGATAGTGAGAGTGTCAGGCATTGATTCAAGTCATAAATTTTCCAATCTCCAGCCTTTTTTTCTGATACCCTATAGAACCAATCCCTCCATCCCTTAGGTATTTTGGTCCAATTTCTAAAGGGAGTTTTGGTGTTCTAAGAACACAAATCTACTATAGATTATTTGAAGGAGATTCGGTTGGTTTCTTGATTGATGAAATTGGATGGATCAGGGTCACCCATGGGTCCAAGATAATAGGCATTAGGAACAACAGTTGATGGAATTAAAATTTTGTTCCTCATATTCTAGAAACCAGTTGGGTTGAATTTAGGAAAAAATATAGAGTAGCGGCTAACACTTGAAGGGCAGAAGTTTGAAGGCATACCTCAGGAACGTGATCGGTGGTTGCCATTGTAGCCAAAATGGATCTAAATCTGAGGAAGGTTACTTGAATGATAGTTTGGTGGAACAGACGATTTGCTAGGGTTAAGGCTTTGGCGGTGGCGGCTTTGACTTTTGAAGTTTGCTCAAAAAAAAGGGGAAAGTAAGCAGGCCAAGCGAGCTAGAAATGATACTGCTGGTGTATTATATAGAATTTGGCCCGAGAGATCAGGAGCCATGCATTTATTTTAAAATGAGTGGTTGCAACTCGGTGAACAGATGAATAGGAATTTTGGAATAAAATTATTTTTATCCCAAAATTGGGGGCATGTGTTTACACCAAAATTTGGGAAGAAGAATGCAAGAACTCGAAGCTTCTAGGATTGTGTCATCAAGGAATCGATTAGATATAAATCGGTATCAGCTGATTTAGATGTGATGTCAGAATCGGCTATTTTATGGATGACGTCAGCAGACGACGTTAATGGGCTACATTTGAGTGACACCAGGAAGATGTGTCGGACTCTACAGATAAGGAAAATTGGGTTCTGGTTATTATTAAGTTAGGAAGTTTTCTTTTATTTCAAGAATGGTAATGAGTCGTATTTGAGTAGGATTCATGTTTAGGTTCCGGGCATAAATATTAGACCCTGGTTATTATAAAAAAGGGCAAACATTCAATCAATACAATCTTTCTGGCTTTCGCCATCGCATTAGGAGTAGGAGTATTGTAGATCTCGATGAGTTCTTCAGCAAACAGAGCTGCATCGACTGATCGACCTCCAGCTCGCTTGTGAGTACCGTCACAACTTGCATTATGCTTGTAAAGCTACATCAGCTGATTGATCTTTTATGAGCCATAATATAAGTTAGTTATCGATCTGTATCATAGTTTGTAAGGCTGCATCAGCTGATTGATCTCTTATGAATCATAATATAGATCAAAGTTATCGATCTTGTGTTAAATAACTTGTTTAATATAATATCATCAGTTATCGAATCTGCTAAGATTAGTAAGATTTTTCTTACTGTTTTTTGTTGATTCACCAGTTATCGATCTTGCTATAATTAATGTTTTATTAATTATAACAAAATCACCCGATTGAGATAAAGATAGATCGGCATCATATCATCTTAATGGGTCGTCCTTTGATCTGGTCTCGCTTTAAATCTTATAATTGATGGCTTGATTCCGCTAGATCGATTGTTTTACCTCTATTCCAGTTAAACATAGTATGCATCCAAAGACATGTTTCAATCTTGAATAAACTCACTAGTTAATGAGATCTAATCTAATGACACTACCATAGCTGAATCGATCCGGTCGAACCTCACCGGTAAGACTTTAGATTAGAAGTTATCGAATAGTGGTCTTGTTCATGATCAAGATATGTACTCTGTTTGTTTGCTATGACTACATCGGCTATTCTAGTCGATTTGCCTATACTCTCACGCATATAGCATATTTTCATGAATCTGTCAACATATATATGGTTTTATAGATTCTTTGGCTTTAGTTTATTATCATTATCATAGCTGCATTGATCTGATCGAACCCCACTGTTGATGATAATAGATTAGACTCAAAACTGTTTGTGGATTCATTTATATTAGACAGTCGATTTGTTCGCATATTATACTCTTTTCATCAAACTTATCGGCTCGATGCTTTATATCGATCATGTTCCATTTAGCTGATGATACTTTCTGATGTTCCATGAACATCAATTATTTTGATTCATATCATTATCATTTAATATTAGCCGATAATCCTTTATTTAAAGATCTTCATTTCATGGATACACTGGATATCGACTATTTAGTCGATAGCCTCATTGAATCGGCTACCTAGCCGTACATTTGGAACTGTTTGGTGCAACACTGACATGTTTCACCTTAAATTACTGATAAGATTTTCTCTTCTTGTCAATTGCAGGTCAAATTGACTGGCACGTCGTTGGGTTTTTAGAATCGGCTGGTTCTGTGTTGTAGCCAAGCAGATCTCTAGTCTCGTTCTACTCAGATCTTTCGACTTGCTGTGTGTTGATCACATCGCCACATTCTTGTGTCAACACTCTACATGCGTGACCCACATCCATATATGTTGTGGGGCTGGTGATTTTCTTCTTTCTTTATTCCCAGACTCCACCATGCCAGCTAGTGATTTCATTTCCTTGTAGCGAACGCCCTTAGGCTATCCCCACCAAGGACTGTAAATAGCTAGCTGGCATGTGGAGATGAAACAATAAAAAATCATCAGCCGCATAGCCAACAAAGGTGGGTCGGGAAAGCAGTGGCTGTACATTTTTATGGGAAGATGTGCGAGTGTGGTAGAACCGCCAAAAATAACATGCTTTCGGAGGCACTCGTCTTCCACTAGACATTAAGCACCTCGAAAGGGAGCTACATCGGATAGTTCCGTCGAGCATACCCTAAGGGAGAACTCAAAACAATCCACGTTTTACATCCAGAATCCAATAATGAGTATGAGCTTACAATACTTAGTCCATTTCATATAACAAGAGTTCTTAGAAATTATTTATTATAATACCAGAGTTCAGAGTGCGATAATTAAACAACAAAATGAAAATAAACATCTAGCAGAAATAATACAAGGATCCATCTGTGCCCACCAGAAAAATCCTCCACACAAAAGCTACTACGCAAACTGCACCTACAACAGGAGTAAATAAACTCTGAGTACACAATATACTCGCAAGACTTACCCAACTAGTGGGAATAGTTTCCGACTCTCAAGGATATGATAGGCAATATGGGTTTGCTGTTTTCTTTCATTTGTAAAAATATTACTAATAGTTCATCCTTACAGTCAAGTTTTCTTAGCAGTCATGATTATTTCATTAGCTAACCATTCTAAGTAAGCACCTGTTCTACTTTTAAGCAAGGGTTGAGCAATCAGAACCATTTCACCATCTTTTATCTTCTAGTTCTTACTACGGTGCTACACCATAACCAAGTCATACCGTCTCACAGAAACAGCGATTCATGAACCAATGTATCCCAGCTGGGTACCCCGAAACACATGCCCCATTTGTACCCTAGGCACAAACAAGACCAACCCATTCCACTCCTGTCACGGGGTCCAGGTCCCCGTCCAAACTTGGACTGCAAGCCCCAATACTCGAGACCCGGTCTCAATATGGTGCTTAGACCTCCACCTTTCCCCGCCTCCAATCAGTCGGTCCGGAAAGAGCCGGAACCCACGACAAAAGCGTGTAACGAGCCTTCCCGCTCCCATAAGCAAGTATGTGCTCAGAATAATAAGTCTGTGACCTGACTACCATCCACAGCAATGGATGGTCCTTAATCAACACGAACAGAAAAAACAGTGTAACCAAGCTAAGCCCCATTGGCCGTGGGACACAACCTGTTACACCCACCAATACCTATACCATATCCCTGCCCAGTCTCTATTTTTTCTTTCATCATTTTATCATGAGAGTATTTATAATAATCACCAATAGTGAGTAATGGCAGGTTACTCACGCTATCGAAAACCTAAGCATAGCAGCTACCCAAACCTGTACTAGTAAGACTCTTAGGATAGATATATTTATGCACGCGGTTTCCATAAAATTCCTGTAACGTAATGCACATAACATATATAAACAGTGATTATAAAAAATAAGGGGTTATGCACCAGGGCTTGTCTTGGACAGGCGCGGTATCAGCTAAGTCAGTCAGTGGTGGCTTCGGGACCTCCTGCACGAGAATCTCCTCCTCGTACTCCTCGATGATCTCCTCGAACTCGCGATCACCGGTGGTCACTATCTCCACCAACTCATTCTCTACATGCATGCGATGATGATGCAACACTTAATATTTATGCAACAACAACTTTTAAAATAAAAATACGCATACTAAGCCACTAAGCTAGCTCTAATGACTAAGATACTATGCTAACTATTATTTTCATCAAACAAGGTGTTGAATTCAACTAACAAACACCTAGCTTCATAAATGAAGGATATATCTTTATTTCTACTAATAATTTAATGTATATTTAAAACAAAGAACATTTAACTACCCTAAAGCTTAGTCTATTCTAAAGCTATAAAAATTACAGTGAGCTCATAATAATACAATGAAACTACTATAAAAAATTTTAGGACTAAAGCTATCACCAATTTACCACAAAAATATCTACAATAATTCTTCTAACAATATTAAATATTTTCAATTGATTTAATAGCTCCTGTTATCAACATATTCATATATGAACTAAATACGCTAATAGATAGAGCACAATTTTAGGAACCTACCAAAATTTATTTCACAATTTTTGGACACCTACATGATTTTATATGATTTAACAAAGATCAGCTCAAAAATTAAATTAGAAAATTATTTCTAATTCCTTAGGAAAAGAAAAACAAAATCTCCCGCGCGGCCCACACGCATGGCCCACACGACACAGTGCGCGCGGCGGCTCGTAGGCGCGGCCCACATGAGACGACCCGCGCCGAGGAATCCCGCGCGCGTCGATGACTTTGCAAAAGAGACCTCGAATTTCTCCCAATTTACAATTAAGTACTAACACTATTTTCTCATATCTCAGAACTTCTCACTTAACCCCCTGGCCTCTCCCTAATTCACCAGCGCGTACCCCCAGCGACCTAGTGCATGGCGGTGCGGTGGCCGGTGACATAGCGCGGCTGCGCTGGCCACCAGGGACCTACGACCGACCACCTAACAGGGCGATCACCATCTCCGACCCGAGTGGCTAAGCGGTGGTGCGGGGTGACATGACTGACTGGGGAAGGCTACAGCGGCGTGCGGCCATCCACGATGGCGGTGTAGCTGCACCGGCGATCTAGAGCACCTAAGAACCTAACTGGCTAGCAAGGGAGCATCAGTAGACTACCGTGGACCTAGCTGAGGTGACGGTTGGGGTGGAGGATGGTGGGGGAGGGCTGGCCATGGGTGGCCGAGCCGTGCGGCGGTGCACCGTGGCGGCACGGTCATATCAGCGACAACGGGGAGGCGGTAGCGGTTCCACTAACGTGCGCAAGGTGGAGAGGGAGGCAAGGCGAAGCTAGTGGTGCAAGTGAATTGGCTCAGGAGGGCCGGTAGGAGGGCTGCCCATATCCATGACCGGACGCGGCCTTATCAGCGCGGCGACGGGCAAAACTCCAAATTGGAGCTTGGTCGTGCTTGCTTCAAGGCTGGGTGGGGGTCAGGGGTTAGGTGGCTTAATGGTGAATCCAGGGACATGATGAATCAAGCGATGGTGACTCAACCACACCGAATTAAGCGGGCGGGGTCGGCCGGTCGTGGTGGCATAGAGGGAGGGGCAAGTCTGGCTCGGCTCATCCTCTCCTTGGCAGCAAGTGGCCAGCCGGGCCCGAGGCGGCGTCTGTGCAACCGCTACGTGACAACATTGCCAGACCACGTGCGCATGCTTGGAGGCAGGTGGGGACGCGGTATGCGCAACCGTAGCGCCTTTAAGGCGAGCAACGGCGTGAGGCAGCCGAGACAGCCCACGTGCGTGCGAGGACAAGGCGAGCGGCAGTGCAGCACAGCGTCACAATTGCATTGGTAGTGGCAACACGAGGTAGGGCAGCAGTGATAACGCTACGGCGAGGTGATGGCGTCGACAGCGGCTTGGTCGTGGCGCGGGGCGGGGCAGACGGAAGCAGCGGCGGCTCCACGCGGCGGGGCCAGCGGCGGCCGGGCCATAGCCAGGCCAGAGGCAGCCATGGCCGGCCATGCGCAGCAGCGCGTGCACGTGCGACTACTGCAGTGACGCCGAGCGCCCGAGCCTGGTGACCGCGTCCACCCGGCGAACCAGCCCGAGAACGTGCCGTGCATGAATTTTAAAGTGTCGATAGCAACTAAACAATCGAGGTTGACACTAAACCGCCTTCACTATGCTAAAGAGGTCCTATAAGGCTACCAATCTGAGCTAAAACACAACACCACCTCTTAACCCAATCTCTCAAAATAATTTGTTAAACATAGCAATGTCTATCTGATTATAAACTTGGAAATTTTGTAAGTTCTTGAGCTGAACTTGATTTCAATTTGCAACTCCTAGGCTAGTAGAAATATTAGTTAGTAATATCATTTTTCAACAGCAAGTATTTCACTGTCATCTACAAAGTTCAAATTCCAAACTTTATTTGAGCGCCACATATATGTTCTATATCATTTTTGTTCAATAAAAATTAGTTTTAAACCCTACTTGATATACATGAGCTATTGAATCCACTTTCGTTTAACATTTTTATTAGTTATTTTAGGTTACAAGAAATTGATCGACACACTTTATCACATGCACTAACACATAAACATGATGCTCATGACATGTTTTAGTAAATGATTTAGGATGTAACACCGATGGTGTTACAGCAAGCTAGCGACGAGTTTCTCGCTAGTGATCAGTATTTTTATGTTTCTTTCTCCTCCACGTCACAGAACAGTTAGCTCTGAGCTATCTGTTGGGGACACCCTTAGCGCCATGAGATCTATGGACTGTAGGGTCACCGCGGAACCTGGCTACGAGGGATGGGATCACATTCGCCATGAGCCTCGAGACGAGCAGGCAATGGGACCGGCGAAGCGCGCACCGCGGCTAGGAGGGAAACGTGGCTGAGGAAAAGAAGGGGATCTGGCAGGGAAGGAAAGGGGTTGAGGGAATAGACGGCGACAATGATGCCGTTGACGGCGGTGAACAGGAAGAGTCTGAGAGCGCGTGGAAGGGCTACATGCCTTTTTGCAAATCTTTTGCATTTATTAATGCAATCTTTTTTGGAGCGGCTATCCGGACTGAAGCGCACGCCCGCGCTGCGCCCACCGCTCCTTCTCCCTAGATCCCCCTAACCTCTCCTCTCTCTCTTCGTGAGTCCGGATGTGACCTCCTCCGTCACACACTCCAACGGGAAACGTCGTGTCGCTACTCCTTCCCCCTAACCCACTCCTCTCTTTCTCTCTGCGCGGGGGAGACCCGAGAGCCGGGATGAGAACGAGCACACCCAGTCGCATGACACCAGTGTGCCCCATTCGCTGGCCCCTGGCTCACCGTGCCCCATTGACTCTCTGGATATACCTCTGAAACATAAAACACTTGAATACAACATACGTATGAAGGAGATGAAACATTTGGAACATATAATTGCAATATATGTGTGAAATATATGCAACATCTAAATAAAACACTTGCAACTTGCAACATAGAAACACTTAGTGCAACACAAGACTGAAACAGTTGAAACATTTGGAACATACTCTTGCAATATATGCGTAAAACATATGCAACATGCAAATCAAAACGCTTGCACCAACAGATGAAACATTTTTTAACAAAATCTTGTAACATGTCTCTGAAACACTTGCAACATCCCGATCTACTTTTAAAAGATCCATATGAAACATTTGTAACATATCTCTGAAACATCTGAAACACTTAAACACATAGCTTGCAACATGTGTTTTTATCACATCGTAATATCTCCTTGCTGCTTGGGAAAATAGATGCTCATCGGCGTGTGGAGTTCACCGGAGGCAACGGTCTGGCGGCGCTTGTAGGCAGTGGGCTAGCGGCGGCGGCTGAGTGACGCGGCAGGGAGGCAGCAGCAGCCGCGGGCCACATACACCAGGCAGGGCCGGTAGCCGCGCGCCGAGACTGGGAGAGGGCAGGCATGTGCAACACCTGGTAGGGCTAGCAGTCGAGCGCTGCATGCAGGAGCAAAGCCGAGCGAGGCATGCGGGAGTGATTTTTTTAGAAGCGGACGAGCGGATAATAAAGAGGGTCGTTGAATGAGTGAGCGGATAATAAAGAGGGTCGTGATTAATAGTTGTGATCATTCTAGGGGTGTCATGAAAATATTTGGATCGTAATTATTAATCGTCATCGAGGTTTTTGTCCAATTTCTCTTTGAAATGGAGGGATCTAATCCTAGTTTATTTAAATGATTTTTTGTCTATTAGTAAAATTATTAAGATTAAATATTTGTAATGACAACTCTCTATATGTGTTTAATTTTCTTTGAACTTATATATGTGCAACAAGTACTTTTTTATTGATATGTCCACAAATAATTTCACATCAAAAGGATATAATAAAGGGCCATTTAAATTTTTTTTGGTTAAAGAGAGAAATGCCGATCGGACAAAACAAAAAAATAAAAGAGAAAAGGCAGTGTGCTCATGATTTGTGTTTTTTTTTCCGAGGACACGACATCACGCGCTGCTCGTGGTTTATGTGGCTAGCTTATCAACTAGCCACATTTAAGCCAAAGCTAGGCGACTGATTTTGGGCTTCTTTGATGGAAGGGATTGTTTGGATGGAACCCTAGCGGGCATTGCCTGGGGCGTTGCCCTTTTCCAGCCACCATCCAAACAGCCATGTGTCTGCCTGGGCAACGAGCGGATGCCTGGCCCAATCACGTTCCGAGGACACCAACCAAACGTGTCGCGGGGAAGGTATAGGCAGAGTTTTCATTAGGCAAGTTTGGTCCAGGATTTGAACCAAACACGCCCGTATAGCTAAGCTAGTAGTGGCAACAAGATGAACAGATCGCATCTCTTTTGATTTATTCGTCACTCCTTAACAAAGGAATGGTCTGCGACACACAACGGAGATGAAACTTCACACGGTACATGTACGGTAACTACAGTGATATACCCGCAGGACATCCTGGAAAGAAATAATCCCTGCTTGTCTACCTAGTACTGCCTAGTATACATGCTACTATACTCGTAGAAATAAATAATTACACAAAAGTTAGGCACGGACTCGAGCACTGCCGTTCTGGACGGGTTGAGCTAACCACCGGTATACAATATCTAAGCTACAGAGCTATGGTGGTGGATAGTTTTAACGAGCAACTGCAATGAGATGAACAATGCAAATTGCGTCTTTGTGTATCGCATTCATTCCAAGCAGCGAAGGAATGGCTCCAGCACAAGAATCGGCCGATGGTTTTTGCGGTTGATAAGTCGATTAATATTATTTTGTTGTAAGAGAAAAACACTATACCATAACTGATAAGTTGAAGTGAACAGGGCCGAAGACAATGACTTCGTTGGATACAGTCTGTACAGAGCAGTTCTTGCACCCCACTGTCATTGTCAGTTCACATTCGGCATTCACGTCTTGGACGGGTTCAACCGTTCAAGGATGTTGTAAAAAAAACATTCAAGGATTGGGCGCCTAGTCCCTTTCCTACATGGTACTGACACAGGGACTGCTTGGTCGACATCTAAAATTTGTCATGCTAAAAATTTGACAAGCTAAAAGTTGGACAAAAACATTGACATAAATTTAGTAAGTCAAATGTGAGACTTTGATAAGTTTTAGTTACAAACCAAATATAAGTCAAAATCATAGCTTGCCAAATTATTGACATGACAAATTTTAAAAGCGATCCAAACAGGCCCGCAGCACATGCTACCCGGCCTGATAGGAGCTGCACCTGGTTGTGACGTCAGTACACGTAGTTGAGCTTGATGAGCATATATGACCCTCGCCCACACGGTTTGCTTGTTCACGCTTGCCAAGTAGCCATGGCCATGAGACACGCCTCCATTCCCATCAGATTCATCTCCTCCTTCCTTCTGGTGTTCTCCATTGCTGTCGCGAAAGAACAAAACTACCTCGCTAAAGGGTCCACCGTCTGCACCGAGGATGACACCACCACCATCCTGGTGTCACCCAATGGCACCTTCTCCTGTGGCTTCTACAAGGTGGCCACCAACGCCTTCACCTTCTCCATCTGGTTCTCCAACTCAGCTGACAAGACCATGGACTGGACGGCCAACCATGACGCTCCGGTGAACGGCAAGGGCTCCAGGCTCAAATTCGAAAAGGACGGGGGGCTGGAGCTTCTGGACTACAATGGTACCATTGTATGGAGCACTAACACAACTTCGACTCCTGCCGACCGTGCAATGCTTCTCGACAGTGACAACCTAGCTGTCATGAACCCAGATGGCCATCACCTCTCGAATAGCTTCGACTCACCAACCGACACGCTCCTGCCGTGGCAACCGATGACTTCGAGCACTAGGTTGGTATCTGCATATGCCAAGGGTTTGCCCTATTCAGGCTTCTACACATTTTACTTTGACAATACCAATGTTCTAAGTCTTATATACAATGGCCCTCGAGTTAGTAGTGTATATTGGCCTAATCCATTCTACAAACCATGGGCAAATAAAAGGAGTACTTATAACAGCAGCCACTATGGAGTTCTTGACTATAAAGGCCGATTTGTTGCTAGTGACAAGTTTGAATTTGAAGCTTCTGACCTTGGCCTAGAGGATGTCATGAGGAGGTTGACCCTTGACTATGATGGCAACCTGAGGCTTTATAGCCTAAATGCCACCAGTGGAAACTGGTCGGTCTCTTGGATGGCATTCATTCGACTCTGCGACATACATGGATTGTGCGGGGCCAACAGCCTCTGCACATACAAACCAGAGCTTGAATCATGTTCATGCCTAGAAGGCGACTGGAGCAAAGGCGGCAGGCCCAAGATAAATATCACTGCTAACAATTTTTTTTTTCATTCAGGAAGCTTCAAGGACTAGATTTCTGGGGGCATGATGGCAACTACTCTAGTAAAATATCACTATGGAAGTGCAATAAGATGTGCTCCGACGATAATTGCCGAGCTTTTGGTTATCGGCAGGGACTAGGCAATTTCTATCCTAAGGCCTTGCTTTTTAATGGCAAGAACTTTGCAGATCCATATCTAGATATCTATCTGAAAATACCCAAGGCTGTGACCTCTTCGCAGGAATCGCCTTCTAGGATAAACCATGCTTGTAGAAGTATTGAAAAAAAAGCTTATCCTACATTGCAAATGTTCAACGGTGGCAACTCCAAGTTTAGATTTGGCTATTTCCTATCTTCAGCATTGACATTGCTTGTAATTGAGGTGACACTATTCATAGTTGGGTGTTGGGTCGTTTACAAATGGGAGAGAAGACCTGAGATTACAGACCAAGGCTACACAATAATTTCCAGCCAGTTCCGACGGTTCAGTTACAAGGAGATACAGAAGGCAACGAAGTGTTTCCAGGAAGAGCTTGGAAGTGGAGGATCAGGGGCAGTTTACAAGGGGGTGCTTGGTGACAAAAGGATTGTCGCAGTTAAGAAGCTAAATGATGTAGTCCACGGGGACCAAGAGTTTAGGTCAGAGCTAAGTGTCATTGGAAGAATCTATCATATGAATCTGGTGCGAATTTGGGGATTTTGTGCTGAGAAGAGTCACAGGCTCTTGATTTCTGAATTTGTTAAGAATGGCTCTTTAGACAGGATTCTGTTCGACAATCAGAACCTATCTCCTGTACTACAATGGAGCCAAAGGTACAGCATAGCACTAGGGGTAGCAAAAGGACTGGCGTATCTCCACCATGAATGCCTCGAATGGATCATTCATTGCGACGTTAAACCAGAGAACATACTGTTAGATGAAGACTTTGAGCCCAAGATTGCAGATTTTGGATTGGTAAAACTATTAGGTCGAGGAGCAGGAACACAAATGTTGTCAAGAGTTCACGGGACTAGGGGCTACATTGCACCAGAATGGGCTCTAAATCTTCCAATTACCGGCAAGGCTGATGTTTACAGCTATGGAGTAGTGCTTCTTGAGCTAGTGAAGGGGATGCGTGTATCCACTCGGCAAGTGGAAGGCGAGGCGGAGGGGGAGGTGTGGAAATGGCTGTTAGATGCTCTGCCGAGATACTGAAGGAGAAATTGGCAAGAGAAGATCACTCATGGCTCCTCGAGTTTGTTGATTGTAGATTGGGTGGAGAATTCGATTATTCACAAGCAACCATGATGGTAAAGATTGCAGTGTCATGTGTGGAAGAGGAGAGGAGAAGACGACCAAGCATGAGCAATGTCGTTGAAGCTCTACTTACACTGGTGGAATAATGTCTAGTTCTGTTACTAACAGCTATCGTGTCCTGTTGCTCAGAACATTACTGGGAGTCTTATGCAAATCTTTTGTGAAATATCTTGAGAGTGCTTTATATGAAATAAACTAGAGAATTATCATGTTAATATCTCCATAATGTTGTTCAAAGCTCCACTATTGTTAATATGGGCCAACAGGGTACTTGTGTTTCACTTGGTTTAATTATTTGTATACTTCGGTCTATGTACACTTACACTATAAACCTTTGGAAATGCAGGGATCCTAACAAACTAGAAGATTGGATAAAGTTATACTTAAAAATACGGTAAAAACATCAAGAACATCAAGAATCTACACCACTAAGATGCATCTAGTGGTAGTCTAGTTTCTTTCTGTTTGATTCACTAGCAGGCAATAAACTTTAGAACCCAGTATACATAAGAAATATCCAGCACTAGACAAACACACCATCCTTGACATGTTTCCCTGAGGCATTGGTCAAGTCCCAATCCTGGCCATAGTAAGGTCAGCTATACTATCAAAAAAAAAAAAGGTCACAACTATAGACCTGCTCATTTTTTGTCTAACCTTTGTCCAATTCAAGGTACACATGCTACGTAGACAGTGTCATACCTAGGAAGATTATGCAAGATTCCGGTCTTTGTTGATTACTTGCTCAATGCAGAGTTTATGCAAGTAACTGTCTGCAACATTGAACGCAATGGCTGAAATTTTTTTTGAACGCAATGGCAGGAGCTCTGCCTTTCAATTAAGATCGGGAAATAGAGTTTATGTACAAGCAAAGACACTCCAGATAAGGGTTTAAAGCCCCCGAAGCAGGGATAAGAGGGAAACACACACCCCAAGGAAAAACAGCAGCTAAACATAAGCGAATGCTCTCTTCCTTTGCTCTCTGTCTTCCTTTATCCTTACGGCTACTTGCGGCACCGTTTCTGTCTCGTTGTTGAAAATTCTCCTATTTCTCTCTTTCCAAATATTCCAAAAGGTGTAGATTACTACCCCGTTTAGTCGTCAACATTTAGATTTACATCGTAACTCTTGAGGTTGCGCCAGGAATCCTTTTCATTTGAAAAGGATGTCTGTAAGGCTAAGTAGACTGAAGAAAAGAGAAACAACAGGTATACTACGGCGATGGGAAGAACTGCAAACAACAAACATTTTGACAAATACTTGTGTGGCGGCTACAGAAGTACATAAAGGGTACCGAAGAAATTAGAGTTTATACAGAAACAAGTTTCAAAGACGTCCTGAACTGTGATCACATAGTCAACCGTCTGCTACATCTGGCCTTACCGTCCTCTACAAGTCATCCACCAATCAGTCCCATTCCCAGCTACTGGTACTCACGTACATGCCACAGAAAGTCAGAGATAGAGGCCACTTGAAGCCGCCAGGGCACCTATTGGCTCTTATGCTATAAATGACTCACCCATCTTTCCTCTGTGCACCTTTGCCAAGTAGCCATGGCCATGAGAGACCTCTGCATTTTCACCACATTTGTCTCCTTTCTTATATCATTATCCTCTGTTTCTGTTGCAAACGACCAGAGCTACCTTGCTAGAGGCTCCTCCATCTCCACTCAGGAAGTAACCACCGTCATCCTAGTGTCGCCTAATGGTGCCTTCACCTGTGGCTTCTACAAGGTGGCCACCAACGCCTTCACCTTTTCTATCTGGTTCTCCTGGGCATCTGGCAAGACTGTCTCCTGGACGGCTAACCGTGATGCTCCAGTCAATGGCAGGGGCTCCAAGCTCATCTTCCGGAAGAATGGAGGCTTGATCCTTGTGGACTATAATGGCATGGTCATATGGAGCACCAACACAACCGCATCTCGCAGTGATCGTGCAATGCTTCTCAATAGCGGCAACCTTGTTGTCATGGATACAGATGGGCATCACCTCTGGAGAAGCTTCGACTCACCAACTGATACACTTCTACCATTGCAGCCGATGACTCGAAATACTAAGTTGGTATCTGCTTCTGCTAGAGGTTTGCTCTATTCAGGCTTCTATGCCTTCTACTTCGCCAGTAACAACATCCTAACTCTTATTTACAATGGTCCTGAGACTAGTAGCATATATTGGCCAGATCCATTCTACCTGCCATGGGATAATGGTAGGACTACCTATAATAGTACCCGGTATGGGGTCCTTGACCAGACAGGACGGTTTGTGGCAAGTGACCAGCTTGAATTTGAAGCTTCTGATCTCGGCAATGAGATGATGAGGAGATTGACTCTTGACTATGATGGTAACCTTAGGTTGTATAGCCTAAACATAACCACTGGCAGTTGGTCAGTCTCTTGGATGGCATTCCCTCGAGTGTGCAATATACATGGACTGTGTGGAGCAAACAGTCTGTGCAAATACAGACCGGAGCTAGAGTCATGTTCTTGCCTTGAAGGATTTGAGATGATTGAACCAAGTGACTGGAGCAAAGGTTGCAGGCGCAAGACTAATACCATGCCCTTTTCATTTAGGAAGCTTCCCGGAACGGACTTATGGGGCTATGACTTAAACTATTCTAAACTGGCGCCATGGTGGATGTGCAGGGATATGTGCTTGAACAATACCAACTGCGAAGCTTTTGGTTACCGGAAGGGAGCAGGCGAATGTTATCCAAAGGCCTTTCTTTTCAACGGCAGGAACTTCGCAGATCCTTACAATGATATCTATCTGAAAACTCCAATGGCAGTATGGTCTTCACCAGAATTGGCTCCTAGACCAAGACATGTTTGCAAAGTTACTGAAAAGGAAGCATACCCCTCATCACAAATGTTCGTGGGTGACAATTCCAGTTTCAAGTTTGGATACTTCCTATCTTCTGCATTGACATTGCTTGTCATTGAAGTGACTTTAATCATAGTAGGCTGTTGGATTGTTAACAAATGGGAGAGAAGACCAGAGACTATGGATGAAGGTTACATGATCATTTCCAGCCTGTTCCAAAGGTTCAGCTACAAGGAGTTAGAGAGGGCAACCAAGTGTTTCCAAGAAGAGCTCGGAAGTGGCACATCAGGAGCGGTTTACAAGGGAGTCCTTGATGATGGAAGGGAGGTCGCAGTGAAGAAGCTAAGTGATATGATGCAAGGAGAACAAGAGTTCAGATCTGAGCTCAGCATCATTGGAAGAATATATCATATGAATCTGGTAAGAATTTGGGGCTTCTGTGCTGAGCAAACTCACAAGCTATTGGTTTCCGAGTTTGTTGAAAATGGTTCGTTAGATAGATTTCTGTTTGATTATCAGGACTTGACTTATGTGCTGCAATGGAGCCAAAGGTACAATATCGCACTTGGAGTGGCAAAAGGACTGGCATATCTCCATCATGAATGGATCGTGCATTGTGATGTTGAACCAGAGAACATATTGTTAGATAAAGAATTCGAACCAAAAATTGCAGATTTTGGATTGGTTAAAGTACTAAGTCGAGGAGCAGGAGCACAGATGCTGTCAAGGGTGCATGGGACTAGAGGGTACATCGCACCAGAGTGGTCTCTAAATCTTCCAATAACAGGGAAGGCTGATGTTTACAGCTATGGTGTAGTGCTCCTCGAGTTAGTAAAAGGGGTTCGGGTTTCCAGTTGGGTAATTGAGGGCGAGGAGGTGGTCGAAATGTCTATCCGATGCTCTGCTGAGATTCTCAAAGAGAAATTGGCAACCCAAGATCCGTCGTGGCTCCTGGAGTTTGTTGACTGCAGACTGGATGGAGAATTCAACTACTTACAAGCAGCCACGATGTTAAAGATAGCGGTGTCATGCGTGGAAGAGGAGAGGAGCAAAAGACCTAGCATGAACCATATCCTTAAAACTCTGCTTTCATTAGTGGAATAGTGTTGCATAATTTAGCTAGTTTTTTCTTCTACCAAGCTGATGTGCATACTGTGATAGTGGACAGGTGAATAAAATAATAGTGGTGTGCTGTAGCACAAAATGGTTAAATGGAGCCATGTCTTGGGGCAACTTTAATGAAGTGTATCCAAACTCCTTCAGGAGCTTCAGTATACATATTTATATAATTTGTTCTGCACAAAATGTATCCAGTTGAAATGCTATTTGGTGTAGAAATGCTTACAGTTGGATTTCAACAACTAGATGAGTGCATACAGTCATGATGAGTCAACACTCGAAATATTCACTCGAAAGATGTGTCAAGTGACAGTCTAATTTCTTTCTTCATTCATTGAGCAAGCAACTAACTGAAGAGTGACAAATCCAATTGAATCAAAATATTCACCACTATACAAACTATATATGATTAAAAAGAATCGACAATGACAGGAATTGTGAAACAATCATCATCGCTAGTCAGGCGCTCGCAGGTCCTTCATTGTTGCTGCCAATGCGGTCCGCAACGCCAATGCATGACCATCAACCTCGAGTCCTTCTGCTCCGGCACCGGCGTCATCTCTTTGGCTGTGCATTTCCCCCAAATCACTCTCTGCCTCCTCAACATCCGGCGCCAATGCAGAGTAATCCTCCCTAGTCAGCAAAACATTGTGAAGCATTGCACATGTCCCAATGCACGCCACAGCTGCCCGAGAGCTTTCCTCCTCACGGAGCCTAGCGATGGCTCCCCATCCCATCAAGCTCCGGATAGCACGCCTCACCGGGCGGCACATTGCCCTGTGCGCAGCATTGAACTCCGCCTCAGGGGAGCCAGGCACCACTGGCCCTGGGAACGGCACCATGAGCCAGGGCAGCAGCGGGTACCCACCCCCATCCCCAACCAGGTACTGCTGGGAGTCAAGCAACTTCCCCTGCTCGATCTCCTGATACAGCGAGGAGAGCCTGAGCACCTCGAGGTCCGTGCGGTCGCCGCGGAATCCCGCGGCGAGCGAGAGCACGCGGGAGGAGGCGCCCGCCACGAGCTGCGCGGCGAGCGGGCCGGTAGGGCCGGCGAAGCGCGCGCAGCAGAGCGCGCCGCGGCAGGAGGGGAGCGGGGCGGAATAGGCGCTGGTTGGGTCGGAGGGGAAGGCGAGCCAGAACCGGAAGTTGGCGAGGAGCACGCGGCGGAGGCGGCGGGAGGCGGCGCGGGGGGCGGAGGGCGGGACGCGGAAGAGCGCCGCGAGCGCCGGGTAGGGCAGGCCCGACGCGAGGCGGGCGAGCGCGAGCGCGAGGAGCACCGGGGACGGGAGGGAGGGGTGGGAGAGGAGCGGGTCGAGCAGGCCCGAGAGGAAGTGGAAGGTGGGCGCCGAGACCCGGAACGCGAGCGGGTAGTCGTCCGGGCTCGTGGGCGGCAGCGGCAGGGGCGCCGGCGCCGGCGGTGGCGTCTCCCGCTCCGGGGCCGCGGCGGGTGTCGCCTGGGCCGGGGCCGGGGTGGGGTCGGGGTCGGTCGCTTCGGCGTCCGAGGCGGAGCCGGCCTCGTCGCGGCGCAGGCGCTTGCGCGCGCGGGCGGTGGGGCCGAGGAGGACGAGGAGCGCGGCGGCCGAGTGGGCGGTGAGGAGGAGGGGTGGCGGGGTCGTCATGGAGGGGAGAGGCGGGGGCGCATGGTGCTGGTGGTGGTGCGGGAGTGGTTGCGCCGTCGGTGTAGCGAAATACGGGAGGATTTCGTAGGCGAACGCAGTGATGCGACACCGATCGATGCCGCTTCCGTGCACGGATCGCGTATGGGACTGGGAGGGATCGATTTTTTTTTCGTTTTGGCTGTCGTGCTTCTACTTTTTTTTTTTAGAAATCCGCCCTTTATTAGCTCAGGATTGAATTACAAACACCATTGGATGACGATAAAAACCAGACGTGTCTCCCAAGAGACATGGATACAGAGCTCCTAGCTAATCTATGCGCATCCATATTTGGACTTCTTCGTTCATGGACGAACTCCACATGGGGAAAGTTGCTCTCCTTGTCTTGATCTCCTTCACTATTGCCCCGTATAGCCCCATTCCCTCTCCATGGATATCCTTCACTGCATTGATACAGTCGCAAGCCACCCTAACCTTGTGCAGTAGCAGGTCCGATGCCAACGCCAAACCCTCCCGGCAAGCTATCGTTTCCACTACTTCCGGGCTGGTTATGCCTTCCAACACTAGCACTGATGCTCCCAAAAAATTCCCTGCTTCATCTCTCGCCACTGCAGTTGCGGCAGAAAGATCAAAGGTCTTTGTCATTGCAGCATCAACATTTATTTTTTGCAAGACCAGGCAGTGGGGCTAGCCATCTCGATGACGACGCTGGCAGTCCGCCCGCACTGCTCCCCAGAGCCGCCTTGGTCACCATGAGCTCTTCCAGATACCTGTCCACAAAGAAGTGTGTGGACAAGGGGCTTTGAAAAACATTCTCGTGAATCACCAATCGCCTCGCATGCCAAATCGCCCACAAGCGGATCATGGCCCGTGTGATTGCCTCATGAGTCAAAATCTTCCACACTTCCGCTAACCATGCTCTCGCATCTCCTTCACTGATCATACATATTGCTCCAGCGATCTCATCTCGCTCCAACGCCCAGACGGCCTTCGCCATATGACACTCCAGGAGGGAGGGTTTCCAGGAATCCAGGCCACCGCAAACACTGCACCAGCTGTTGTCCACCATGTTTCTCCGATGTGTTGTGCTTCTACTTAGTTCCACGGTTCCGGCCTTGGGCCGGTGTGCCGGACTGCCGGTTGGGCGGCTGCATGGTTCGAGTTCAAGTACAGTTGGGCCTTGAGGAATCCATGGGCGTGTTTGATTTCGGACCCGGAGGCCTGGCTGGGTCCGTGGGCTGCAACTTCACATGTTTGATTTGCTATTCCTGTTTCTCAGCCTGGCTCGTGCGGCCTTCAAAGCACCCAAATGGGTGACTCCCAGGAAATAAAATGGGGGTTCATGTATTTTTTTGGGTGCTTTTAGATGCCCTTAGATGCCAAATAACGTCGCTATTCTTTTGTGTTTTGAGATTCATCATGTTTCATTCACCTAAAAATAGAGGGCATATGTTGACACGCAAAATTGTGCCAACATGGAATGCGAGGTAGACCATCAAGTTTCTGACATAAAAAACGCGCTGAAAAATATTTGGAACAATATAATTCAAGCCACAAAAAGGAGCAAAATGGAGAAAAAGGATGGAGCCACCTCCGCCGAACCTGCTCGAACCGGCCAGGCCGATTCCCAAACCAGCTCCTATGCCTGCCCTGGCTGGCCCTATACCAAGCCTGTGAACCGCCTGCCTTTCCGGAACTAAGTTGATTTCTAATTCGGTTTTGATCTATTTTTGGCATGAAAAACATGGAGAACGCATTTTGGACTTGGTTCCTACTAGGATAAGACCACCCTCTATGTATATGGGAGGATTATGGCCAATTGAGGATCCCAACTTCAAAAGTAAAAAAAACACAACACATACCCTCTTTTACTCTGCTTTCTCTCTACCTTGTTGTTCATCATGACTCCTGGCAAGATTTGACAGCATTCTAGGTGGCCTTGCCAATCCTAAGACACCTCCACGTGCTCCTCCCCGACGGATCGTCCCGAGAGGTGTTCGGGAATCTACCACACGAAGAATGGGCTCAACATCGGCTTAACCGGTCTCTAGATCAGTTTCGTCGATCCGCTGCGTTCTTATTGTGACCACAGTCCATATCATTGGGTCGCTACAAGAAACAATTTGTGGCTTGGGTTACCAGCGAGGAGCCCTGGCAAGCTATCTTTGAACAAATTGACATATAGGACCATGCCATCAGCCCCTATCTACTATATAAGTCAAGAGCCCTCAGATGCACCGTGTGCCTCAACATTGTCTCACTAGACCTTCTCTATGAGTAAGTTTTGTTCATCTTCTGCAGTTTGAACTGCTTTGTATATCTTGTTTTATCAGTTCTATAGCACTCAGGAAATGGACTGTGGAGCAAGCGATCGTTGCGATGGACTCCTTCGTATGGCACCCAGGAAATGGCCGTGGAGCAGGTGATCGTCGCGATGGACTCCTTCGGTGCCCCGATTGGGTTTATGCCGCCATGGAGGAGGCAAGACCCACAGCGATCACGACTGGCTTCGCATCCGTACAGACTCAGCTGGACTCAGGCCACGGGTGATCATACCTGATGGCCACCCAAAGGAACAAGCCTAGGCTATCATCAAGGTATGAGCAAGAACTGCTAGTAGACTCTGTCGGTTCGTGTCTTCCTCAAACATGTTGTTGCGATCATATATATATTCATGATTAAGGATTCATAGAAAGTCATCTAAATGGATCCTTAGTTTCACAAATTCCTTCAGTTTTAAATCCTATATACCAAAAGAGCTATAATTTTTTTTATTTTACATACCAAGTATTACTAATGTTTCTGTCCAATTACGGATACATATAGGATTTTTCTAGTATCTACATAGCTCCTATATAATTTTAGCCCTTCTATTATGATCCTCGAGGAGTTTATTGTGAGTGCAAAGATGTCTTTCCCCCCTAACATATATAATACATGCTTTTAGTATACTCGAGTTTGAAACATTTATTTGTTTGGGGCCTATTGTTTCCCTATGATCTGGATTCGCTAGGCTATGTAATGGAAAATTAGGATGTGACCTAGATTAACACTCTCAGGATTAAAGCCTATATATACACTCACAACCATTGGATTGATGACAAGTGGCAACCATCGAAATCATCATATACAAAGATTACTCTAGAACTTTCCTCTCCTTATGTAATTCCTAAATATTTTCTATCATACAAGTATCTAGCTCTCAAACCTTGTACACTTCACCATGAGCCATTCCTTTGCCATGAAGCTAATTCTACAATGTTCCAGGACAAATATCTTATCTCTTGTATCTTCCAAATTGTTCTGAAAGCTTCTAAGTATGCATTGTTGTAAATTATTCATTAGATGCACCAAACTGAACTTCCTTATCTAATGTGCTGGAACAACGAGGAACCTTGGAAATGGCCACTAGGAACAGCACAAATTTATGAATCTGGGTCCTCGAGCAGCTAGCGGGGTAGAAAACTAAAGAAATATGGTTGAGCCACTTTAAAAATCCAGACATAGTATTTTAGTGATAGCCCAGTAGACTTGGCCGAACAAGATAAAATGTTTAGCAGCACTGCGTCAATATAAACAAATAACATTCTATGGAGTTTATTATGTATGAGTAAAATCATAAGGCACATAAGTTACTTGCTAATGATAGAATCTTTCCCCACTTTCGCTTTTCGTGGATAGTGGCTGTCCACAGTGAGAGCATGCCGCTGAATTACCCATCAGCTTTGACTCTGTGCAGCAAAAGAATTTGCGCAGGGCGTATGCCAGCAAAACAAATACAAAATAATGGGATATCATATGCTAAATCAGCGCTAAGGACCATGAGATTATCACAAGCAATTCTCTAAAGTACTCAAACATAGAACAAGAAGTAGTGAGATAAAAAAATCAAACCAATACCAAAAGAGTGCTTTCTTTTTAATATAATCACATACTAAAAATGATTTGAGACACCAATTGACAAAGTCGAGTATGAACACAGTAGACAGATATTCATAGTATAGTAACAGCATACCATAAGATTCAGAAAAAAAATCCAGTACGTCTAACATGTCAGCTAGGAATCTATGTGCCAAATGAACTAAGGATTTTCTGACTTATGTTAGTAGCTCTAAACTAAGTATTTTCTCACAAACTTATGTTAGTAGCTCTTGACTTATGTTAATTAATAAAGGCTGACAGGCCTGATTAGTAGCTCAACTAAGGGTTTTCTGATAGCAAACTTATGTTAGTAGTTGTAGGGTCGAGATGGCGGACTAGAGGGGGTAAATAGTTTTTTAAAAAATTAAACACGTTAGCTAACCGAAACAAATGCGAAATTAAAATTATCGGTCTAGCCAAGGCTACACCCCTCTATCTAAGTTTACAAGCACCTTACAAAGATCCTAATATGAGCAACTAAGGTGCCGGGCTAGGTAGAACTCACCTAAACAATTTTAGTTAGCAAGGTCACACAAACCTATGCAACTAGTACTCAAACAACCGAGGAGATCCTACACATGCTAGTATGCAAAGTGCACAAAGCCTAATCTCACTAGCACTACTCAATAGCAAGGCTACCTAAGCCAAACTAGAGAGCTCAACAATTACTTAGCTACACAAACTAAGCAATGTAAATAGCAAGGCTACAGTTACGCAAGAGAACAACTACTTTGCTACTAAAGCAAACTAGCTATACAAGAGCATCAACACAAGCACAATATATGAACAAGTAAATACAAGGTTGTGTATGGAGATTGCAAACCAACGGAAAAATAATGACATGATGATTTTTATCCCGAGATTCGGTGGTTTGCCAACCACTTAATCCCCGCTCTGGGTTGGCCTTCTATATCTCTGTTTCGGCAACGTTCCTGCAAGCTCATGCACATAATACCATATTCATATTCACTTTATGAAAGTAGTGTTCATATTGCTTAATTAGGATTGGCCTCTGTTCTTAATTCGGGTTGGCCTTCCATATGCCTGTAAGCCTATTTGGATTTTGTATTGTCTTTCTGTTTGCCTGCAATATAGTTTTTGGAATAAGAAGAAAGCAAAAGAGGGACACCTAAGTTTTGCAACTTGACAAATAAAAGAGTGAGCCATCACGGCTGCACCTAGGATTTAGTTTATGCGACAAAAAACAATACTATCTTTGGATATTCAAGTTTTAGGTCTGAGATTACACATTTCAGAGTACATGTTTCATCACTAGGAAGCAGAAATATACAAGCATATGGATGCATCTCTCACGTTTCAATCATGTTTCAGGATTCAGCTAGGTAGCCTATTTTTTGCAGAACAGTAGGTGTAATGGATGATGCTTATGAAATTCAGCTAGGTAGCCCATGTTTTTCATCCAAAGTTGCACTAATTATAGGGGAATTAAGTTGATGAGCCACACGATGAAGCCATGGGAGAGAGACTTATCGAGCATCGACTACGAGGAACGACACGGGTATCTACGAACCAATTTGGTTTCATGCCCTGAAGGTCAACCATAGAGGCAATTTTCTTAATAAGACAACTTATGGAGCGGTTCAGGGAGCAGAAGAACGACATGCATATGGTTTTCATTGACTTGGAGAAGGCTTATGATAAAATACCAAGAAATATTATGTGGTGGGCGTTGGACAAATATAAAGTCCCAACAAAGTATGTTACCATCATCAAGGACATGTCCAGCAATGCCGTAACTAATGTGTGAACAAATGATGGTAACACATACTACTTCACGATTAAAATAGGACTTCATCAAGAATCAGCCTTGAGTCCGTATCTCTTTGTCTTGGTAATGGATGAAGTGACAAGGAACATTCAAGGGGATATCCTTTGGTGTAGGCTTTTTGCAAACGATGTAGTGCTAGTTGATGAAAGCCAGGCATGAGTAAATAGGAAATTAGAGTTGTGCGGCAGACCCTTGAGTACAAAGATTTTAGAGTAAGTCGACCTAAAACAGAATACATGAGATGTGACTTTGGCAATGCTGCACATGAGGAGGGTGAGGTGAGTTTGGAAGGTCAAGTGGTGTCTAAGAAAGATCCCTTCTGTTATCTAGGATCGATACTACAGAAGGATGGAGATATCAATGCAGACGTTTGACATAGGATCAAAGCAGGGTGGATGAAGTGGTGTCAAGCATCTCGCATTCTCTGTGACAAGAGGGTACCAAAAAAACTCAAAGACAAGTTTTATAGAACGGTGATTAGACCCTCTATGTTGTATGGAGCAGAATGTTGGCCTACAGAAAAACGACATGTCCAACAACTGAGTGTCACGGATATGCGTATGTTGCGTTGGATTTATGGTCACACAAGGATGGACCGAGTTCGGAACGATGATATACGTGACCGGCTAGGGGTAGCACCAATTGAAGAAATGCTTGTCCAACATCGGTTGAGTTGATTTGGTTATATTCAAAGAAGACCTTTAAAGGCACCAGTGCATTATGGAGTCATAAATCGAGATATTAATGTGAAGAGAGGTAGAGGAAGACCGAAGCTGACGTGGGGAGGTAATAAAAAGAGATTTGAAAGGTTGAGATATACCTAGAGATCTTTGTTTGGATAGGAGTGCTTGAAAAGCAGCTATTGACGTGCCTGAACCGTGACTAGAGGCTTATGTTGGGTTTCAATTCTAACCTATCCCAACTAATTTGGGACTAAAAGACTTTGTTGTTGTTGTTGTATGAGAGCTTCGTGAACTATATTCTGACTAAAATTAGACACTGATGATCGTGTTAAGTCAGCATAACAAAACTGATCATGTAAAGTCAGCATCACGAAACAATATTAGGTCACGCATGTTTAGCTATTGGTGTCAACAGTCTACAAGGAGGAATTGAAGTCTTTACTTTCATTCAACGTATCTGAACCATAAAAATTATTACTAGAGCGCAATCGAGCAGCCAATATCAGATTGCTTTCAAATACACCAGATTCAAAATCTCTGATCTAGTAGAACAATTCTGAATTCTGATAATGGGGCTGGCCTCAAGGGAGTGGGGGCAATGGCTTACGCGCAGCAGGGTTTATGCTGCTAGCTTGAGAAACACATTGCAGTGTCAATCACCTGGTAGCTTTCGATATACCATGAAACGTGCAACGATACATGGTTTTGTACTATTAATACTGCCCTGCTAATTTTCAAACAAAAAGGAAAGGTGAAGCTTTCAAGTTGCTTCATAAAAAATTAAGTTACTACTGCAGTAACAGATGCAAATAAAGGGGAAGCCTGCGTGTCAGCTGGGTTACTGAACTATGTGTCATCCTGCCTTCGGTCCTCACTTCAGTCTCATCAGTCGCCATTTCCTAAGCTGTCCAAGACTAATAAAAAAACAAAAGAAACGTTAGCATACAGCAACTGAGCAGCAGACCCACTAAAAAATGGCATTTTAGGTAACGAAGTAAGCGAGCTACCACATAATTTATTCTTTTTAATGTAACTTGACAACTGTAGTAGTCAGATCATTAGAAAATAATACAATAGAATATACAAACTTTTACGTCATGGAGCAACCACGGTTAGCTCAACTATCTGATGGAATATGTCATTTATGACATGTTCGAAGCCATTGAAGAAATGAACTTCATAATTGCAAATTATAATGAACTCTTATCAACTTCATTCTAAATATCACATTAATTTCACTATTGAGCTTATTTTTTAAAATAAATCGATTACTCAGGCTTGAAATATCACCAGTTTTCATATTTTTAACAAAACAAGGCCAATAGTCTAACTTCTTAGTTCAGAAAGGTCAAGTTAACATAGTAATATTATACTATGACCACCCATTTTAAACCTGACCATGGTAGGGTTCACATGTCGCTTCAGTCTTCGGGCATGAAATGAGAAGTTTACCTAAACTTGTCCTGCATTTTTTGGCACCATATCTTGTAGTCACTCCTTGCTATGTGAGCAGCCATCAAAATGATCAGCGTTTACTATGGATGATTCTTGCCTAATGGGGTTCATATCAACTCCTATAAGGGGTCAAAGGAAATGTCAGCAAAATGTTAAGGATGAGAAGAGAAAAGTGTGGCGTGCGACAAATGGAAGTAAATTGTCACAAACCTGGTAGACTAACTCTTTCTTGAGTTGAAGTTAGCTGGTGCTTTGTCACTACCTCGCCCGGAAGCATCATCTTGCAAAGAAAAATCTAAGTTAGGGAAGTTCCTGTGAAACAGCAAAGCGATACTTAAGGTGGTAAGGCTTTGGATCAAGATTTTGATCTACTCCCAATAAAATGATTACCTCAGAAGATTCAGGCATTCGAAATGTTCGAAGGTGGGACTGCGTTGATTCCAAGTGAAATGGAGCTTCATGAATGGTTTTGTCTACATTTGGTAATACAAAAGACAGTGGTTGGTTTCTTGGAGGATTTAATGGGTCAAATGGCTGATGAACTCCTGCACTTTGGTTTACTGGTGGCATCGCTGCCCCAGAGCTTGACGCTGTGATGTTGCCCCCACCAAGTGCAGCAAACATTTGTGATGCTTGTGCAGGCTCAATTGCGCCAGACAAATATGGAGGGTTCAAGTAAACACCATTTCTCATAGACAGCATCTATAACAAAATAATAGGTAAATAAAAGTTACACTCTATAGTTGCAGTTCAGCAATTAACACTGGCCATTAAAATATAACTTAGAATAGTATGTTACTGACACGTGTGCTACGAAAATGCATTCACTGAACATACAATATTTGGTTCCAAACTAGGCCCTCGCTGTCACAAACAGCCAAGCATTTCTGTGAAGGAAATAGGCAGTATTTTTGGGTTAACACTAACCACATACACAGTCAGCCTATCACTAGACACTACATTGCGATTTCAGAACTTCTTGTGTGTCTCCATTAGTTAGCACCTTAGGCAACTGCAAACCATCTTTGCCACCACCTTTACTGTTCAAGTATCGTAGCATATAAGGGTTTGCACATAACATTGCAGTTCTACCAGTTCACTAGCCATATCATTTATCTTGAGGTCACACCGGTTGATGAGATTATATTTTAAACGAAGTATACATCTTGACAAGTACTTAGTGCCCAAATTGTCATCCAACATATAAACAGGGACACCGGGACATCCTTTTACTTGACAAAACAACAGGCAAGCTTGGCATTGATCAATAGTTTAGCCACAGTGGGGAAACCTAAATTGTAAACAAATGAAAATGGAAGGTATCGGCAAATTAATGAAGCTCTCTCTATCTCTTCAAAAATAATAAAAATGAAGCACCCATCACACATAATGCAAACAGGCCCCTGCTGGTTATAATAAGGCAACTGACATCAAGAGTCATGCAAGTCTGTCGTCACGGATTTGATGAAGAATCAATAAGGCTGAGTACTCTCTATTGTACCAATTCTATGTCAATGTTTTGTACCAGAAAGATGCATCGACACCATGTGGACGTGTCCTATTTGCTCACCTGCACTTGGAGCTGCAGTTGCTTCAGATACTCAATGGCCTCGTCAAGCATGGATGCCTTGTCGGTCTGCACTCCCAAAGAACATCACAGCAGAAACACAATACGGTCAAATCCAGCACTAACTCAACTGAACAACCTTTGCGAGCGAGCGAGAGGAGTCAGAATAAGAGCTCTTGTCAGTTTCCACTGACCTTGTTAGAGTTGGGTATCAGGCTCTGCAGCGCCTTCATCTTCTCGTTGATCTTGCCCTCCTCCTCTGCGCCCAAAAGCCAACAAAACCAAGCAACGATCTTTACTCTTTAGCACTCGCACTTAGAAGAAAGCAGAGCACGGCGAGAAAAAAAAAACTCTGAGATTTCAAGAAATGGCAGCGTCGCCACCTTCTCGGAGAGGTTGTGCACCTCGGCAGCGCGGCTCCGCTTGCTGCCGGACCCGCCGCGCGTCCGCTCCGGCGGCGGCTCGGGCTCCGACCCGCCCGCGTCGCTGTCCCCGAGCCCGCCGGCGTCCTCCCCGTAGTCCACCTGCTGGCCATGGCCCAGCGCCGCCGGGAACGCCGCCACCCCGGCGAACATCTGGCGCCGCACCTCCTCCTCCTCCTCCTCCAGCTGCCGCCGCCGCTGGTGGTGGTGCTGCAGGAGCGCCATCGCCTCCCGCCCGTGGCCCTGCACGGCCCCGCGGCCCCCGCCGAAGCCACCGAGCCCCTGCTCGTTCATCTCGTCCGCGCCTCACCACACAGCGTCGCGGGAGGCGAGAGAGCCCCCGGCCGGCTCCGTTGGGACTTGGGAGAGGAGGCGAAGGGGGTAGAGAAGGCGAGGTGGGTTTGTGCTGGAGGCGCGGCTGCTTCCTTCTTTTTAGTGCTTGCGCCCATGCCGTGTCGCTGCCGCTGAGCGGAGCCGAGCTCGGTGGGTGGCCGGTTGCTTGCCCGCGCCCGCGCACCCCGCCCGCTTTGGGCTTGTTTTTTCCTGGACTTTTTACCGGGTTTTGGCGCTTTTCCCCGGGCGCGGCCGTGCGGCAGCGGACGGATTCCGTCCCGGCTCCGCGGTGTCAGCTAGCCAGCCAGCGCCTTGCTCCTCTGGGTCCGTGCAGAGCGGGTGTACATTTATGTTGCCTTTCAGTTGTGTGTGGGTTTGGGTTTCTCGGTTCAGCGATCAGCGATTCAGCGCTGTGGGTTTCTGCGTCTGGGTCTCTGTGCTGTAGCGTGTTGTTGCTTTCGTTAGTGCTGTTTCTTCTTTGTTTTTATATATACTAGTCATTGTTGTTCGCGCTTCGCTGTGGGTGATGTATTTGGTATAGGTGGCTCATATGTTTAACATGTTTCCTCATCACGTTGGTATGAAAGGGTGGTCTATTTGGTACATTAAACGGGTAAATATGAGAAAAAATGTAACATGGCTTTTTTCATTATAATGTTGTAAACGAACATAGAGGTTGGTTGTCATTACATGGTGCCTATTGTAGGCCAGCAAATCAATGACATGTTAGTGAAAAGAAATATTTGATGGAGTTGAGCTCAAGCAACTAAGACACTTAGATTCAAAGCACAACATTGGCTAGGATTGTATTATAGGTGGAAAGAGCAAAAACTACAACACAAGTATGTCTCTTAACGTGAGGGTTTACAAAAGAGTGAATTAGGATCCACTCCTCTTAGGCAAAACTACAACACATTTCGTAAATATGTAATCACACGAAGTACAACCAAGGCTTAGTCCAGAAGTCGGGATAGACGAGGGCAATGGAGAAACAACATGATAATGATTATCCAAAACATGGCGTATGACCAACAGATCCAAAAACAGGAGACTGAGAAGTAAAACATCGTTAACCCTAAGACCAAACTAACCAACGGTAAACTTGAACTTCTTTGAAAACCAGATCCTTTCTTCTCAGATTACACCATCACCTCTGTCAGATGAACCTAGTTCCACAATGACGACTGGATCTCTTACCTCTGCTTCGGATTCGAGAGGGACGAGGATGAAGGAGAAGAGGAAGGACCAAGGGCATCTTATAGTGACGAACATAGATAGGGCGCAGCGCACCGAAAGTGGAGATGGTATGGATGGGATACATTGTTGGTTCACGCTGTGGGGATACAGCCGGCCATGGCGTGCTTCCTGCACAAGGGAGCGGAGGGGGATATAAAGGAGAGGAGAGAGGGTTCGCTCGATGAGGAAGGCGTGCGGGCGGCCTTGTACCTAAAAGAAGAAAGAAGGAGGGGGTCCGGTATGGGGACGAGGGCGAGTATCAAAAGCGGACCGGAGGACGGAAAAAGTAGAGGCACACAGCGCACGAGGACGACGAGTGCGGCATGATGTCGTGGCCATGCGAGGACAAGGTGCTAACGGGCCTGACACCGACGGCGTCCGCGGGGCACGCGGTGACAGTGACCCGACGTGTGTAGTGTGGTTGAGCTGGGCACAGTGCTTGGGACTTGACATCCACTCAGACTTTTCTAAAGCACTCCCTACTACCCAAGTCTAACTTTTCCTAGGTGTTCTTCTTTCCTTCCCTTCCTTGTCCACAGTATGCGCCAACCTTTGTATGAAGTGAGATCGCAACATCTTTTCAGAATTATCTGAACCATGAGGATGCCAGTGACCTCTGTTCAGGCATGGCTCCCTTTGCTTTGCTCTGTTGTCTATCTATACCACACCCTGATACCCACATCTTTTTTTTTATCTTTTTCGGTAAAACTATACCGTACTCAAGTGTTTCTCGAGCGGTGAGCATTTGATTTTCTACGGGTATGATTTAGAACCGATCCAGCACGGACAGCCGCCCGTGCCTGTGCACAACGCGTGCTCCGAAGTCCCACACGCTTTGCCCCGAGGTGCATGGTCTGGTCCGCCTCTGCACCGACCAGTTGCAGGTGCATGCATGGTGTGCTGTGGTGTGGTAGACCAGACCAGGTCACCCACTGCCATCAATCACCTCGCCCACTGCATGAACCTATGCATGCATAACTATTTGTAGCGGTAGAGAAGTTTGACTTAAAAAAAAACAAAATAAATTTGTTCACGGTAGAGAAGTTTGACTTAGAAAAAAAGCAAAATAAACTATAATTTGGATTGGAGGGAGCAGTGGTCAACTCTTTTTGAGCAATTCTAGTAGTCATTTAACATTTGGGTTGCACGGTTGGATGTTCTCTCTTCGTTTTCTACAAGTAAAATAATTGGATAAGAGTTTTGCAGCCCCTAAATGGACTTGTTTGGTTCATGGGCTCATGGGCAAACTCGTCGAGCAATCTTTAGTCTTTGATTCTTTGCACTGTTTGACCACTTCAGCTGTCATGTTTTCTTAGCACCGTCTCACATGTTGTAGATTTATTTTATAGCCACAACTTCTCACTATTGTGGAGTCCAAAGTTTTCGTCACAAACAGTGTGGCACGTTACACTTCACTTTTGTGGAGTCCAAATTCTTCGCCACAAGAAGTGTGGCTTGTTACACTTGATGACTTGACTAAGCTTAGCCGTGGCAACAGTGGCGGAGCCGCAGAGTATGCCGGGTATGCACCGGCATACCCTGCAAAATCGGCGGCAAGTAGTATATATATATACTATATAATATAGTGTATACGCTGTATTTATAAAAAATAAAAATGAAAAAGCATACCTGGACACCATCGCTTGATGACGGGAGGCCCATGTAACACGGTCCACTCGGCAAGTGAACCCATACGGTATGCGCGCTCTGAGTCTCCGACTCTGTACAAGACGTTTCAGTTTCCTAATTTGAGTATGGAGCCACGGAGGAACACACCGCCTGCGCCTGACGCCCTGACCGGGTGAGTCAAGTCGGTGCCGCCCTGCCACCCTAGCCCCTGGTGCCTGCCGGCTGCCGCCCTCCGCCCTGCTCTGAATTGGAGGATCGCCGTCTGTTTCTCGCGTCTCGTCTGCAATATTTATGGTAATCTAAACTTTGCTCTTCAGGTTTTTAAAGAAAATTATTGTTTAGCCTTTTGAATGATTGTCTAGTCACTTTCGTTGAGCGAGATGTTTTTTTAAAGTTGATGAAAATGATATAGTCAAGACATTCATGTCCCTTTGTAAGCGTCGAATAAACCGGTGAGAAAAATAGCATTGTAAGTCTCTGGTACTCTTTTATGCCTATATTTGAACTATTTATATTGTATTTAGTGGATGGTCTAAATCTAATCCTTGAATTTATCGAATCATATTGTAAAATTTACAATTATTATCGAATTGCTAAAATAGATTTACCGAATTGTATATGAAATTTTTTGAGCGGCATACCCTAAGCTAAAATCCTAGATTCACCACTGCGTGGCAAGGTTAAGCATGAAATAAACTATAACCAATGGCACTCCTAGCTACAAGTATCAAGGTTAAATTTAATTAATGTACCTGAAAGATCCCTTGATACAATCTTGGATTCTTGGTGAATGAGCATCTATATATGCAAGAATACATGCATCTATATATGCTAACGATCTTTCGTGTTCTAATCGGCCGTGTGTTCGTGTCATGTTCTTGTCGTAAGGGCATCACGAACCGCGGGGCGTCGGTGCGGGTGGCCCGCGACACCGAGAAGGAAGGCAAAGGTGAGAGGCAGCGGAACCGGTTTCTTTCTTTCCAGTGCGGCCTTCTGCTGCTTCGGTTGGTTCTTGCGGCTGAACTGAACCCTGTGAGGTTTCTTGGTTTGCCTCAGGCTACTTGGAGGACAGGAGGCCAGCGTGCAACATGGACCCGTACGTGGTGACCTCGCTGATCGCGGAGACAACCATCCTGTGGGAGCCCAGGCACTCCAACGGCAGCGGCAAGGGCGCCGCGGCTCCTTGATTCTCCGGCGGGGACTGACCTACCTCTGTGTGAGAGGCGGGCTGCGTAGATGGCAAATGAGACTGACGCTGTCAGAAACTTGAGATGCCCATAATAATAGCTATAATTAGCTGGTTCTAGTGTTGGATAACGAACCAATAACACTTCTTTTGAGCTTTCTTCGAAATTAGCATAATTTTATCTATAGTCTCCTGAATTATCAACTTCAAACCGAGTTGAATGAGCCGAGACGAAGTCAAAGTCATTCTAAATCTTTTTTTCATTTTAAAAGAAAAACGAGTTCGTCCGGCCCTATCTGGTTCCCTAGCTTGTCGTGTGCTTGTGATCGCTGATACGTGTCGAAATGCATGGGTTATAGGTTTCTGGTTTTTTCCTTCAATCGGCTTGTCTTGGCGTACTTGCACAGATCGTGGATTGGTTTATGCCACCGCTCTCATTAACATTCAAAAGAACTCGATTCATTTCCACTTTCAAAACATCAACTCGTTTCCAATCTCAAAACATCAAAAATTCGGTGGATGGAGTTCAAAGGGCCATCTATCACAAGAACAGAACATGTATCAGAAGTTCAGAACCACCGGTCACTCGGGCCTATAAATCATGGAGCTGAACCAACACAGCTGTGCTGATCACATCAAACAAGACCAACACCGATGCAAATATATCCCAACCCACAACCACAATCCCCTACCATAATGCCACTCGTGATTCGCAATTACAAGGAACTTAAGAAGACAGGGTCTACAACCAGATCACACAGGAATGGTTAATTCTCGGACGGGTGATAACCAAGCCTCACCAAACAGCCATCAAAACATTAGTGACAGGTTATACAGGAAAGTAAAATATTTTTGTTCTCTTCAGAAAGAAAAAAATGATACGCAAATGCTCAAACAAACCAGAAACACTTCTAACAAGATTAGAAGAAGCTTTTCAAAGGAAAACAAGATTAGAAGAAACATGCTCCCAATTACAACACTGTAACAAGATTATTACCGCATGTTGTGCCAGCGGCTTACTCTGCAGTATGGGCAAAAAAACGAGACAGTCTAATACATACATTTTATTCATCGGTGAGATGCAACATGAAAGAAAAACTATGGAACAAGAGGCCGGAATGAGAGTTTGCGAATTTAAAAAACAACAAGTGAACTGTATTTGACACAAGAAATTCACTCAGTAGCAGAGACGGAGAGACGGAGACGCAAGTACGCTCCGTGCGTTCCTCTCTTGCTGCGTACGTGAGTGGGCAATGGGCTAATGGCCTGTGCTTTTAGGCACGTAGCACGTACGTAGTACATACATACACATGTACGTACAGAAAGTCCTTGCTATATATGTATACGCCTCAATAGCTTAGACGATTTGCTCATCCGGACTGATGGGGCGATGCCTCCATTGCAAACAAGTCCTTGAGCTGCTTCTCGTCACCGCCGCCTGTGTTCTGCACCGCCGCCGCCGGCTGCTGCTTCTCCTCGTCGTCGTCATGGCCATCGTTGCTGGCGGTGGCCAGAGTTTTCGGTGCCTGCTCCTGATGACTCTGCTTCTGGTGGAGGTGGTCCTTGCTCTTGCCCCAGAGGACGCTGTAGAGCCCTCCGACGAGGAGGCCGCTGCCGAGGAGGCTGCCGAGGCGCACGATCTCGCCGAGGAAGGAGGAGCAGAAGATGGTGAGCAGGAGGCCCAGTGGGTTGGACATGGCCAGGAACACGGGGCCGCGCCTCTCGATGCACCACGCCTGCAGGTAGAACGACACGCCCGTCACCACAAGACCCTGCATGCACGCATTGTCGTCGACGTTAGTTGTTTATCTGCTTGATAATCTCTTCGTCGTCGTCGTTGCTCATAATACTACTACTCACGGAGTAGGCGACGGCGAGGAGGCCGACGTCGAGCTGCAGCTTCCAGGCGGCCGGGTCCCGCTCGACGGCGACGGCGAGGAGGAAGGACTGGGCGGTGCTGAGGCTGAACTGTACCAGCATGGACAGCAGCTTGTTGGGGTACTCCTTGAGCTGCGACGCCTGCAGGACGATCCAGAGGGACCACGTCGTGTTGGACAGCAGTATCAGGAACGTGCCCTTCATCCATGCATGTCCCCTTGCCGCCGCCATCAGCATGAGCTTGAGGATGGTGCGTGGCGAAGGCGCGGTGGTGGTTCACCGGGCTCATCGAGGGACCCGTGTACAGGGCGATGGTCAGGACCCCGGCCAGGCACAGCACCACGCCCGCCGCCTTCGCCATGCCTGACGGGCTTCTCAGCCGAACCACTTCCAGCCTGCATGCACACACGTGTCTATAAATAAAACTATTATAATGTTCAGGTTTGATAATGATGACTTCCTGTTCAGGTTTGATAATGATGACTTCCGGTTCTGCTAGTGTTCAGAGTTGATCTCATTGCTACTGAATATGAATCTCTGTTGAACATGGAGAGGTCGTAGTTAGGAGGGAAGCAACATAGGGACCAACACGGACTCACCACTTCTGCTCATATAGAAGAATATAATAGCATTAACCAACAAAAACATGCAGTACCTTGAGAAAGAAATTTTCTTGTTGAAAGAGACTTATCAAGTCTGTTGTGCCATGGTGCAAAAAAACTGAACTGCAAAAAAATGAAGGTCAGAACAAAGCTAATAAGAATATATATGGTGTTGTGAAAGTAGCGCTATGCCCGCATATTTGGTGTGTGAAAGTACAAGTAAAGGTATTGTGACCCGTATTTGAAAACAAAAATGAACTGTTGCCGTACAGTAGTCATTTCCATGGAAGAAAAATCAATCAAGATACATTCGACGCAAGAAAATAAATTTCCATGGAAGAAAAATCAATCAAGATACATTCGACCAAGAAAATGAATGTAAGGGCCTGTTTGGGTCCTATCAATTGAAACCAATGTCTAAAAAATGTTTTCCATTTCATTATTAGATTCCTAATTTTTCTCAATTCCTGGAAAGCAAACATACCTTAAGCAGTAATATTTGACAACATCTCTCTCCTTGGCATCCAATCTCTGTTGGGCGGAATACGAACATGCAGGAAACATAATCAAGGATGCATAGAATACTGATCCAATTAACATCCTAAGGTAACTGGTAGGCAATTCCAGAGCTAAACTCAAAGGGTGCACTAAAAATCCATTCACTCAAAGAACGATGGTAAGGTATGAGGTATGACAGTGAGCAATACAACGAATTGAATCGTAGCAGCGTACCTGTTGTCCAGAATGGCAGGTCAGTGTCATGTGCGATCAACACGCATTACAACACCCTTTCCATAATCTGAAAAGGAAATGACCTGAAATCAAAGGGAAAAAAACATCTTAGTTGAGGCTGGATCAGTCATGAAATAGCAATTGTATGAAAACATGAGACTAATATACAAAGCAGGTTATTTGTCCCAACTTCACAGGTGAATGCAAATAATATTGTGTTGCACTGTAACTTTTTGTAAACATGGAGGCTAGCATATGAAACATTAAGAACCAAAGGTAACACTGAGTCTGTTTTATATAAATTGTAATCTGCACAAAGAAAGGAAAAGACAATAAATGTTATTGGAGTTTTCAGTTAACACAAGCAAACTTATAAGACCTAGCTTCAGTGTTACCTAATAAGAGGCTGGCAAGTGGCAACAACAAAGAATGGTTCATTGCCCTCACCAATTAATTTGTATGAACACTGCAAAAACCTATCTATCATATTTTGGCAATAGGATTTAGCTAGTTAGTGCCCAATGTACATGAAAGGAAAAATGATGTGAAGTCATTAAGGCAATACTCAATAGAAACTGAACACTATTTACAAACTCAATCTCTAAACATTTATCACTAAAAATCTCACAGCCAGAATCTAAAAACGTCAGGCATCACAGAGAGCAAGACGACAGATGGCGGCACAGATGCGAGATCTCTGAATACTTTGTAAATTATGGGGGGAAAGAATCAAATAGGAAGAGGAATACATTTGAAAGAGTAGTTCCTATAGATTTATCTTAGGCAAGTTTTATCTAAATACACTACACTGGTGCAAATGAAATTTAGATTATATACAAAATAGCTAAATATATAGAATACCTTAACATGTCAAAGAAATCACATATGCTTTCACTTGTCAGCGCGTAATAGGATATTTCTCTATCCATCAACAGACAGGGTATCCTAGGTGCAGCAAAACATCAGCAAACCACCATAGTAGATCAGAGAAAGCAGAAAAACTAATGAGGCATAAAACTTTGATATGGTAAAGCAAATATATGAACCTGTTGTGGTGGGCGACCTTATCCCAATCATGTTGTTGTGGGCGACCTCATTGAGAAGAAAACTGCTAGGAAACGAACAGAGAAGCCGAAGAACCGAAATTACTCACTTCGTGGAGAGCAGAAGCCCGCGGATCGGTTGTGAATCCTCCCTTGCTGGCATGGATCCGGGCCCTTGGCCAGGTAGCCAAAATCGCACCTCCGAGCGTGGTCAGCCCCTTAGCCATGGATCTAGCCACCGAGCGTGGAGCAGCCAAGCGTAGTGGTGAGGCGGGAGGAGTTGTGGTGACTGGGGCCCTTGCACCGCCTGCGGGGAAGAACGCGAGGAGGCGGCGATGGCGAGGCGGCCGGCCGCGGCATCTGCGCGGACTGCGGCTAGGGGAGAGGCGGCGACGGTGAGCCGGCCGGCGCGACATCTGCGCACTGCGGCTGGGGCAGAGGAAGAGGGCCGAGGCGCGATTGTATTTTTTCTTTCACGGGAGCCAGCCAGGCCGCCTAGTGGAGAGAAGTGGATGAAACGGAGACGGCGAGGCGCAGAGCGTTTTTCGTCGATTAATCGGGAAACGCTAAATCGATGCTCACACAAGGAGAAGGAGAGCTTGCGGCCGGAGGTGTAGGTCGCGCGCACGTCCTCCATGGGCTGCCAAAGACGCGCCCGGCGCCCTCGCCCGCTTCGCGACCGCCGCCTACTTTTTGGTTGCATGCTGCTGCGGGCGCGCGGGCAGAACTCTCTTGCAATCTTCTTGCTGCTACGTATGTAATGTGTGGCGGCGGTGGGGCGGTCTGGGGCTTAGGCGGGGTCGGCGACGCTGGTTGTTGCTTTTCGGCGGGGTGGTTATAGTATGACTTACGGTTGCCCATGGCCGCCTGCCGGGCTGGGGTCCGACGAAGGGGGGAGGAGGTGGCCTCGACCGAAGTGGAAGAGGATCGGGGAAAACGAGCGCGACCTGCGCTGATCACAAGCGCGTGGGTGAGGCAGAGCGCGTTGGGTCGTTGTCCGTGGGATTGCATGCGGCGAGCGAGAAAGGACAGGCCAAAAAATTTTACCTTCTCCCAAAAAGATAAGACCGGGTACATCTGGGGCACCGCCATGCATACAAAGCAAGCAAGACCCCAGCAGCATGCACACACGCGTACTCGCATGCGTGCCGACCATCATGCTAATAATTAGGCACCGGCTATGCATGTTGAGAATCCACCATCCCTTGCTACGCGCCACCGTCCATTTACATGCCGCGTACCATCAGAGGCACCGTACTTCATTTAATGCGTCCACTTGCTTCACATGGCCGGTTATGACGCGTTTCATCTGAGCCATGAAATTTTGATCTAACACACCAGCTAAAAAAAACGTACGTGGACTCTGGGAGGCCACCGATTCGGCGCGCCATATATCTTTAATAGGAAATATTTACCCATGTATTTTTTTAGAATTACACAGTACAACGCAGACGCCCACAATACGCATGCACACTCACTCCTATGAACACACGTACGCAAACCTATCCCTATGAGCACTTCCGAAGGACTGAGCCGGCAGATCTTGAGATTCACGAAATCATTGTATCTGAAAAATCTTACTTATATCATCCTAGTAAATATACACGTGCGGCACGCATATATCTATAAAAAACTATTTTAAATACAATGAAAATATTAATTGATATGTCATCAATAATTTCTTTAAATACAAAAATAGGATACTGAATTATTTATTGGATCTATAAAATATTAAAGAAATTTATAAAATTATATGAACCAGCCTAGTGGAGCTGTTGTCGCTTGTTCACGGATGCAAAAAAAAAAAAAATCTGAATTAGGGATTGCGGACCAAGCTGTGCTTTATATGATGATTTCATATATATTTTTCCTAGCCCTAAAAGAATCTAGGAGTAGACGGTGTTGTAAACATTACATAACATGACTTCAATGATATAAGATTATACACGTACAAGCAACATAGTGGATTAGGACTTTATTAATGATGTATAAGATTGTACGGTAAATCGGCATATGTAAAATAACGTGACTTAAATAAATAATCCAGAGAGGGAGGTTTTCAGGGGGGGGGGTTTAGCCTGGTCACCGCCACCACCATGGCGGTGCCACCACCACTCCTGTCCAGTGACCAACATATAGTTTTTTAGCCATTGAAAAGTGACCGTTGGAGCACCGCCGGGGCTTGTCCGGTGCCACACCGACCTGTCCGGTGCCCTCGCAAAAAACGCTCCAAAGGGTATAACGGCTAGTTTTGAGTGTGGGCTTATAAATAGAGGTTGTGGTCGGCCATGGTCTCTTGGCACTTCTTACACCTGCATACACTCTTTGGGAGCTGAGCAAACACAATCCACTCACTTGCATACTTGATTTCATCATTTGAGTGAGATTGGAGAGCCTCTAGTACATTGTATAGTGGTCTTGCATCTTATGGCACTAGTTGGATGATTTGGGCTGGTGAAGATCTTATTACTCTTGGTGTTTGCCGACACCTAGACGGCCCCGTGATTGAAGGATCGTGGAGCGGCTATTGGTGATTGTTGCCGGCTTCGATTGAAGTGATTGTGAGGGGTTCTTGAGCCTTCCCGTGGAAGATCACGAAAGGCATCTCTAGTGGATTGCTCGTGACTTGTGGATTCCCATCTTATGTTGGTTGTGCGGCACCCAGTTGCGGGTTAGGCGTGTGAGGCCTTTTAGCGCGTGAACCTCCAGGTGGGTGAATCGCCACAACAAGGACATAGCTTGCGGCAAGCAAGTGAACCTTGATAAAAATCTTGGTGTCATCTCTTGGTAATCATTATGATTGATCATTATCTCTTGCCACGACGGTATAACCATCTTGCCTATCTCTTGTATTTACATTCTAATGTAGCTAAGCTCTTTAGTGTAATTAGTTTGAGAGCTAGCTTGTTTGTTGAGTAGTTTGGTTAGTGGGGACTCTTTAGTCTAGTCTTTGAGAGCCCACTAACTTAGCTTTTAGTGACATAGCCATTGCTTGATATTTAGAGATCATAGATAACTAGAATTGTGGTTAGGTGGCTTGCAACACTAGTAGAGCTAGCGTAATATTTGTTTCGCCATTTAGTTATCTAATCACTTGGCTTAAGTGTTGTTGTAAAATTTTTATAGGCTATTCACCCCTCTCTAGCCATTTAGGACCTTTCAGTTGTGCTTTCAGTGGACGACGTTTCCGAGGCGCCTGTAGTGACTTCGTCAAGCTCGAGATGTGTCGGCACTGTCTTTCAGAGGTGCTCATAGGGGTAGGATTTGCGTGCATGTGTTTATAGGGGTGAGTATACGTGCGTGTTGTGAGCGTCTGCGGCTGTACTTGTGTAATTGAAAAAAAAGGAAAACCTTGGAAATGACCACTAGGAACAACACAAATTCATGAACCTGGTTTCTCCAGCGGCTAGAGGGGGTAGAAAACTAAAGAAATATGGTTAAGCCATGTTAAAAATCCAAACTTAGTATTTTAGTGGTAGCTCACTTGACCGAACAAAATAAAATATTTAGCAGCGTTGCGTTAATATAAACAAATAACATTCTATGGAATTATTATGTATGAGTAAAATCATAAGGCACAGAGGTTGCTTGCTAACGGTAGAATATTTTCCCATGACTTTTCATGGATAGTGGCTGAGCATGCCGCTGAATTACCCACCAGCTCTGACTCTGTGCAGCAAAAGAATCTGCACAGGGTGTATGCCAGCAAAACAAATACAAAATAATGAAATATCACACGCTGAATCTGGGCAAAGGACCATGAGATTATTACAAGCAATTCTCTAAAGTACTCAAACATAGAACAAGACGCAGTGAGATAACATAATCAAACCAATACCTAAAGAGTTCTTCCTTTTTAATATAATCGCATACTAAAAATGATTTGAGACACCAGTTGACAAAGTCGAGTATGAACATGGTAGACAGATATTCATAGTATAGTAACAACATACCATAAGATTTAGGAAAAAAAATCCAGTCCAACATGTCAGCTAGGAATCTATGTGGCAAATGAATTAAGGATTTCCTGACTTATGTTAGTAGGTCTGAACTAAATATTTTCTCACAAACTTTTGTTAATAGCTCCTGACTTATGTTAATTAATAAAGGTTTTCTGATCGCAAACTTATGTTAGTGGTTCCTGAACAAAAGACAGTGTTAAGTAATTGAACAATGCAAATTCATATTTAGAGTTGATAAGCATGACCAAAATAAGGCAAACGATTAATTAAATGCCTATTTGCATTACTGCTCGCAACCTATTTGATCTCTCCAGTGATTGGACCACTTGCAATATTGTCAAACCTTCAATAAATTTAGAGTGCCATATAATGTCAGATGTCAACAAAACTTGACCTACGAAAAAGTGGTATCCAAATTTATCCTGCTTTAACACTCAGGATATGCAAACCTGACACACAGTCACCACTTGAGCCATGATCAGAATCTTTTGAATTAAACCATCCACACAACAGTAGTTGCAAAAAGGCACCCCAACCCAATTGCGTGGAGCTACACCAGCGACACATGTAGGCACTCTCGACACTAATTTTCTACTTGCATCCAAATCAAGCAAATGCACTATTTTGGCAGTACAAAGAATGAACTATTGTATTCGAGCTCCTGAACATATTTGTCAAACAGACAGAGCTAAAATGGATCAACTATCATGGAACAAGAATAAAGATCCTATGTATTATAGAGGTAAAAATTGGGTTCTCATTTTTATTCTAACCTACACTTTGCCCTCTTAGCATTATTGCTTAGTTAGCTTCTCTTCCAAGTAGTGAAGTATATATCTTCACGCCCTCCTGTAGTGCTATGCAAGTATGTATCTCAGGGTTACATCTGTGTTATCCATTGCTATCTGCACCAAGAGCACAATGTTGTATGTGTATGAAGTGCAACCCATCAAGTATGTGCCATCAGTCTGAAAAATCAATCTGAACTTTGAAGAGCAACCAGGAAAAAAGGGGAAAATGACATGGAGACAATTTACTTTCATGGCCCTTTTCATATTGTTCTGCATGGAACCGCATAGCAATTCTAACACTTCTCCTAATGTCTGCTTTCAAATCAGACACCTTGTATAACACCGTGCATGGCAGCAAGAAAACAGGACCGTCCAATAATATTGCAGCCAGGAAACAATTAGGAAGGGGAGAGGCACAGATTGCAGAGGCGTGCGGTGAAGTGCCAGTGTGGATGGAACCCTTAGCGAGTTAGCGTTGTAGATGGAGATGTTTGAGACTTTGTTTGATGACCTCTACTGGACTACCGAATTCTGCTCAAAGGCTAAGGTACCTGTGTTCTGGGTTGGCCTTCTATATCCCTGTTTCGGCAACGTTCGTGCAAGCTCATGCACATAATACCAGACTCATATTCACTTTATGAAAGTAGTGTTTATATTGCTTAATTAGGGTTGTTCTCTGTTCTTAATTAGGGTTGGCCTTCCATATGCCTGTAAGCCTATTTGGATTTTGTATTGTCTTTCTGTTTGGCTGCAATATGGTTTTTGGAATATAAGAAGAAAGCAAAAGAGGGACACCTAAGTTTTGCAACTTGATAAATAAAAGAGTGAGCCGTCACGGCTGCACCTGGGATTTAGTGTATGCGACAAAAACAATATTATCTTTAGATATTCAGGTTTTAGGTATGAGGTTACACATTTCAGGGTTCCTCACTAGGAAGCAGAAATATAAGCATATGGATGCGTCTCTCACGTTTCAATCATGTTTCAGGATTCAGCTAGGTAGCCTATTTTTTGCAGAACAGTAGGTGTAATGGATGATGCTTATGAAATTCAGCTAGGTACATGTTTTTGATAACAACAGTTGGTTTAATGGATGATGCTTATGAAATTTCTGCCTTCAGGAGAGCTTCGTGAACTATATTCTGACTAAAATTAGACATTGATGATCATGTGAAGTCAGCATCACAAAACAATAATCAGCCTATTCGTTTGGTCGTATTCGGCTTATCAGCCAACGAACATTATTTTTCTCTCACACCAAATCAGCCAACAGTACTTTTAGTCATGGCTTATAAGTCAAACAAGCCAAAACGAACAGGCTAAGTCACGCATGTTTAGCTATTGGTGTCAACAGTTTACAAGGAGGAATTAAAGTCTTTACTTTCATTCAATATCTGAACCATAAAAATCATTACTAGAGCGCAATCGAGCAGCCAATTAAATTAAATTATTTTTTTTCGCGACTGGGTGTGTACCTTCTTTTCATTAAGAGGAATAGAGTTCGAGAGCCGTACACGAGGTCGCTGATCTAGGCGAGCAGCCTAAATCAAACGCCCAAGAAGGAAACCTACTTTGCTACTGGATCTAGTGTTTGTTTGTTACATAACGGCTGAGTTTTGCGACCAAACATGATGAAGGGCTGCCAACGGCGCGAACCCGGCGAGCGCCCAGTCCTCTCCTTCCTGTACCGCCGCTTGTACGACATCTTGAACCGACGAAGGTGTCCTTCCGAAGACTGCAATTCCTTTCCTTTCAGACCGTCCACGCGATCAAGAGCAACAGGGAGTCAAACAGTGGTTTGGACGCCTGATCGATGCGGCCCCTCTGCTGGATCCACCACTCGCCGAGGTCATCATCACCAACCGGCATCAGAGGCAGCAGCTGCAGCGGCCCAAGCAACGCCAGCCATACCTGCCTGGAGAACACGCATCCGAGGAAGAGGTGGCTTCCCGTCTCACAGCAGCCTGATCGCACAGAGAGCACGCATCTTCGTCCTGAAGCCCATGCCGTTTGCGACGCTCGGAGGTCCAGAGACGCTAATGAATTGCCAGCCTGAAGAAGAGCTTCACCCGTGCGGAGCCTTGGCACGCCATAGCTCTTTGGCCCCAGCAGCCTGGTTGAACCTGCAAAGAATGCACGGTACGTCGAGGAAACCGAGTACCTGCCGCTTGAGGATCATCTCCACACGAATCGGTCCGGCTGCAACGGCTGCAGGGTGATCGATCGCAGCAGCTCCCAGACGCGCAGGTAGTCGCAAAGCACTTGAGTTGTTGGTGCCCCGGTGATGTTATGCAGTGCGTCCCGCAGCAGCCGTTTCCGACCGGCTCGCGACACCGCATGGAAAAGTGTAGTGGCGAATTGGTGGAGTGGGACGATTGATGCCCAGCTGTCGGTCCAGAGCCTCGTGGACGCGCCATCACCGACGGTGACAATCATGCTCGCGGCGCACATTGCGGCCATGCACTTCTCAGAGCGAGACGGTAGATTTGCCCAGCAGCGTTGAGGCTCAGAACGCGATAACCACCCCCACCGCAACCGTAGCGCAAACCCAAAGAAGCGTAGGTCGATGACGCCCAAGCCCCCGAGCCCGGTCGGCCGGCAGACTACCGGCCAGGCGACTTTGCACTTGCCCCCAGTGCAGGAGGCGGCCCCGGCCCAGATGAAAGCACGTCGCCGCTTGTCTACATCTGCTTGATCACCCAGCTTGACAGGCAGCAAGCGATGCTTAAGTGCACCGGGATAGCTGACAGTGTTACCTTTGTGAGTAGGACCCTGCCTGCATTAGTCAGAAGCCCGGATTTCCATGTGGGAGTTCTGGCTGCAATGGCGTCGATGAGCGGCTGCTCGTCCGCACGACCCAGCCTTCGAAGCGACAGTGGGATCCCCAGGTATTTTCAGGGGAAGGGCGACACGACGCACGAGAACACCTGCTGGACATCGGCGATCACGTCATCGTCACAACGGATTGGGGTTACCACGCATTTGTCCATGTTGGTGACTAGGCCGGAGGCTCCCGCGAACAACTGGAGAATCTACGCGAGGCATTGGAGATCATCGGTCCTTGGCGACAACAGGACGACAAGATCATCCGCGTAGAGTGAAGCCCGGTGCACGACTACCTGGTCAGGCAGTGGCGACAGCGCTGCGCGACGGTTGGCTTCTTTGATCAGGGAGTTTAAGACCTCCATGACTAGGACAAAGAGCATCGGGGAGATGGGGTCCCCCTGCCACAGGCCATGGGCATGCATGATCTGCCGTCCCGGCCTTCGGTTCACAAGGACTCTGGTGCTTGCCGTCGACAGAAGGATGGAGATCCAGTTGGTCCAACGCCGAGAGAAGCCGATGTGTTGAAGCACCTCGATGAGGAACGGCCAAGCGACCGAGTCGAACGCCTTGGTGATGTCCACCTTAATTAAGGAGCACCGGGGGGAAATTCTTCGAATGTAGCCACCGATATGCCAGTTGTATGGTCCTGAAGTTGTCGTGGATCGCCCGCCCCTTGATGAACGCACTTTGATTGACAGCGACCATGTCCTTTAACCTCGGCGCCAGCCTTCTCGCCAAGCATTTGGCGAAAAGCTTGCTAAAGCTGTGTATCAAAGCAATCGGGCGGAAATCTTTTAGGCGACTCGGAGCCAGGTTCTTTCTTAGTAAGATCATGAGTGCGTCGTTGAGAAGGTGGAAGCTCCTTGCGTCCAACGACCACAGCACGTTCAACGCATTGACGACATCCTGCTTGATGATCGGCCACGCCACCTTGTAGAATAGACTGTTGAACCCGTCCGGGCCCGGGGCACGGCCAGGTGGGCATCTCTTTGATGGTGTCCCATACTTCTTGCTCGGAGAAACACGCATCCATGCCGGACAGGTGCAGCTGCGGCAAGAGGTCACCTAGCCCAATGGAGTGTTGGCGATAAAACGGGGTCCCAAGGATTCCGTTGTAGTAGCTGTAGATTAGTTCCGACTTGGCTTCATCAACCGAGAACTAGGCACCCTCATGCAAGATCGACGGGATGTGGTTCTTCCAGTTTCTGTGGCACGCCTGCAAGTGGAAGAACTTGGTGTTGGCGTCCCCCTCTTCCAAAAATCTCAGCCTTGAGCGCTGTCGGGCTATCGTGCACGCCAGGGATGCTAGTCCCAAGCTGATGAGCTTTAATTGCTTGCGCAGCGTCTGTTCGTCGACGGACAGCAGGCGATGCTCCTGCGCCGCGTCGAACTGGGCGATGAGCTCGCGCGCCATGAATAGCTGAGAGCGCACACTGCCGATGTTCCTCATGCTCCAGCTCTGCAACTCCTTGGCAGTCTTCCTGAGCTTATGGTCGAGAACCCTGCATGCATCACCTGGCAGATGGCAGTCCCAAGCCTGCTTAATGACTTCCTCGAATCCATCGAGGCACACCCAAAAAGACTCAAATCTGAATCTAGGTTTAGCCCAAGGCTGGGTGCATAGTTGGATCAGCAGTGGTGCATGATTAGAGCAGTCGGGCGACAGGCATCTCAGGTGGTGACTTGGAAAGGCTTCTATCCAATCGACCGAGGCGAACGCACGATCGATGCGTTCAAGAGTCAGCCTCTGTCTTCGTTAGTCCAAGTGTAGAGCCTGCCATGCAGATACAGCTCGTCTAGCTGGCAGTCATTGATCAAACGGCGAAATCGGTGCATGGAGCGAAGGTTAAGGCGGTTGTTGTTTTTGTCCGCGACACGGTAGATCTGGTTGAAGTTGCCACAGATGAGTACCAGCCCCGATGCGTCGGCACGCACTGCGCGGAGCTCGTCCAGAAAGGCCGATTTGAGCTCTTCCAGAACCGGGCCGTAGACTGACGACAGCATCCACGACGACGAGATGGCGAAGACGTGGGAGCGATGGAAACCGTGACCAAGTGTGAGCGACATGCACGAGTGGTCACCACCCACACATCACGCGACCAGGCAACCACAATACCGCCAGACGCGCCCACAGATGGCAAACACACATAGTCAAACCCAGCTCCCATTAAATCAGTGGCCAAGGAGGGGGATATTACATCAAGTTTGGTCTCTACAAGACACAGTGCGGAGACACGTTCTTGTAGCAAGAACTCGCGGACGACAGTTCTACGCGCTCGCTTATTGGGACCACGCACATTCTAGATGAAGATGTTCTGGCCTAACATGTCAACCAATGGCGCGACGAAGCGGTAGAGGTCTAGTCAGCGCGAACGGCACCAAAAGTGCTCGCTGCTTCTCCTGCCCGGGAAGAGCACGTGCATTGCTTCGCGCTTTGACGGCGAATGGGGGAGCTAGAATGCCGTCTGGAACTCGTCAAAGGACGCTTCGTCAGGGAGCACCGTCTCGATCTCGAAGCCAAGCTTTTTCATCGTCACCTTCCTGGCTTGCGCTTCAGGTTTTTGTGCCCTGAACCTGCTCTTGGCGGCCAGGCAGGCACTCCTCTTCGGGATCCAGTCCTCATCTTTGGTAACGCGCGCGGCCTTGGTAGTGCGCAGGCGCGGTGTGGACGGTAGTATTGGCTGCGTGAGGGGCTTCTTGTAGGAGGCGATGAAGTCCTCAACCGAGGAGGCATCTGGGTCACGGCCATTGTCCGCCACACCATGGTCGCGGTGGCCGGAGTGAGGGATCTCGATGTCCGCATCCAGCCCAAACGACGTTTAGGTGGCCCGTCCCAGGGACTCGCCATCCGAGTACGCTGGGTCAGCACTTGAGTTTGGCGAAGACGGCCTAGAGCTGTAGGCCTCCTCAGGGCCTGATAGGCAGAAGTCTATATTGTGGACGACGGCGAAGAAGCCCACATCATCCTGGACGCTGGGCTCAAAGAGAAACGATGGCCCAACTTCCGCTCCAGCAGTAGACAAATGGAGCGGCCCACCACCAGGTTGAAATCGTCATCAAGCAGCTTCCCCACGACGCCCCGGCGCCGGCTCCCGGAGGCATGGCCATCAACTTTGACAGGAGAGTGTGAGCGACCGGCCTAGGGGATGAAGTCAACTTTTTGGACCAAGGGTCACCACGCCTGCGTGGGAATCCTGCTGCCAAACGGGGGGTAGGGGATGGCGCCGTGCGGCGATGTGACCGGGCAGCGGAACTCGCCTACTCTGATGACGTCCGCCACCTGACGTGGCCGAAATGTGGGCCCGGACCCACGACCGAGTATGGGGTCCTTCTTGCCGCTGAACCGCGTCGTGCGCGACCGCGACCCAGCACCGCCGGAGTCGGTGAAGCCCGGCCAGTAGCCGTTGTAATTACTATCGCCGCTGTCGTTGTCGGAGTCACGACGGATGTAGTCGTCATTGTCGGATGGCGGCAGGGTATGCTAGTCCGGAAATTCAATCAGGCGCAGCCGAACCTGGTACCTCAGGGCTAGGACTTCATCATGGATGATTTCCCATGGGTGGAGGAAGCGCGGAGGTCTGCCGTCATGCTCCTGCTCCGGCTCTGGGACCGCCATGATCTTCTCGTCGGGCATCAGGTCGGGATGGGCGCACCAGGCCGCCACGATAAGCTCGCGCTCGTCATCTGGGTCGTTGATGGCATTCGGGTTCACGATCTCCGCCTTGGCTTCCGATGAGTGAGAGGTCCTAATGGCTAGAGGGGGGTGAATAGCCTATAAAAATTTCTACAACAACACTTAAGCCAAGTGATTAGTCAATTAAATAGCGAAGCGAGTGTTGCGCTAGCCTACTAAAAATGTAAGCCTCATATCTACAATTCTAGTTGCTATGATATCTAATTCACGCACAAGAGGCTATGTCACTACCACTAAGTTAGTGAGCTCTCAAAGATTAATTAAAGAGCCTCACTAACCACTAGACAAGACATAAGCTAGCTCTCAAAACTAATTACACTAAAGAGCTTAGCTACACTAGGAATGTAAATACAAGAGAGGTAGTGATGTTTATACCGCCGTGGCAAGAGATGATCAATCAATCACAATGAATACCAATGAAATCCCAGTGACAAGATGACACAATGATTTTTCATCGAGGTTCACTTGCTTGCCGGCAAGCTAGTCCCTGTTGTGTCGATTCACTCACTTGGAGGTTCACGCGCTAATAGGCATCACACGCCTAACCCGCAATCGGGTGCCGCACAACCAACACAAGATGAGGATCACACAAGGCACGAGCAATCCACTAGAGTACCTTTTGGCTGTCCGTCGAGAAAAGTCAGGAACCCCTCACAATCACCATGATCGAAGCCAGAGACAATCACCTTCCTCCGCTTGACGATCCTCGCTGCACCAAGCCATCTAGGTGGCGGCAACCACCAAGAGTAACAAGCAAAATCCACAGCGAAACACAATCACCAAATGCCTCTAGATGCAATTACTCAAAGCAATACACTTGGATGCTTTCAAATCTCACCAAATGATGAATTAATCAAGTAGGATGAGTGAGAGAGAGATGGATATGCTCACTAGGATGTATTCTCAATAAAAATAGCCAAAAGAGTGAGTAAGAGCTAGCCAAACCACTTATATAGGCACTCCCACAAAATAGAGCTGTTAGGGTCAAGGGGAGTGCCCCTACGCACTGACCGAACACGCCGATCGGAATGATCGGACGTAGCCCAGCCAGCGTCCGGTCGCTGGATGGAGGCCACGTGTCCTCCGCGTTCAACCGTAGTCGCGTGATCTCAACGGCTAGTTACGCCCGCCATGCGTCAAGTGACGATCGGACGCACTGGAGAGAGGACTGGACGCGCCGGTGCCAGCCCTGCCCACGCACGTGCCTGTGCCACCAAGCACTGACCAGACGCACCTCTAGGTCAACCTGACGCCACGCCACCTCACGTCATATCACTTCCAGTAAGGGTCCAGAGAGGGATTTTCACGATCGGACGCGTCCGTTCAGCGATGACCGGACACAGCCCTGAGTCCGGTCCTCTCTGGCTCACGTAGATGCTCACGTCAGCGTGGGTCACCACCAGATGTAGGCCATGCGCGTCCGATCACTTTTACTATTCAGCGTCCGGTCATTAGCTAGACAGAGCCCGAGTGTACCAACTCAACCATAATTGATCGGACGCACCACCACCGAGTATAGTCACTTTGGGAGTCATAGTCCAGTCACTGAAAACAGCACCACCTCTTCTCCAACTTCACCACCCTTGCTCAAATGTGCTAACCACCAAGTGTTTCACCTTGTGCATGTGTGTTAGCATATTTTCATAAATATTTTCAAGGGTGTTAGCACTCACTAGAATCTAAATGCATATGCAATGAGTTAGAACATCTAGTGGCACTTTGATAACCGCATTTCAATATGAATTTCACCCCTCTTAATAGTACGACTATCTGTAACAACCCGGGTTTTTGAGCATCCAAAAATGCGAGCTTTTTAAAAAAAATCTTGCGAATGTGTGAAGCATGTAGTCGCTAGGTCAAACCTAAGTTGACCCACTAACAAATCGTTGCATCCATTTAGATTTGTTTGTAGAAGTGTGCCGGTGCTCTTGAGTTTGTTTTGTGTTTGAGTCTTTTAGAGTTTGGAGTGCACAAATCTGTAGCAGAGCCCCTCTTAATCCCTTTTGGATTCCATCTCAAATCCCCTCCTTGAATTTATGTCAAATCTCTTTTGTATTCCATCACAAAATCCCTTGAGTCATAAAAGGAAAAATCAATTTTCCTTTCTTCCTTCTCATTTAGCCCACCTCCTCGTCTTCTTGGGCTAGCCACCCATCTCCTCTCCCTGCTAGCCCATCCCCTTCCTCTTCTCTAGTGGCCCATGTGGCCAGGGCAAGCCCAGCTTGCCTCCCTCCACTCCATGCCGAGCAGGCCGGCTCGCTTGCCTCCCTTCTCGTCTCAGCCCAACAGCGTAGTTGGCCTCCTTGGCCTAGCTCGCGGCTGCCACTCGCGAGCCCACCAGCAGCCGTAGGCCCACACGAGACCATGGCCCCCATAGGTTCATCCATGCCGGCCCCCATAGGCCCGAGCCATGCCCAGCGCCTAACCCTAGCGCGCCTCACAACGCTCCTAGAGCCACACCACCGCCCGAGCACAGACCCATGCCCATCCCCTGAGGGCGTGATTGGTTGCCCGAACCGGGCCGTCATTTAGCCCATCCTGCACACTTCGGTGCATTCGGCTGTGTTTGGTTGCTCTACTCGCATCTTTCCTCTGCTTCCTCCCATGCAGATTCGCTCCTCCATCCCGGCCGCCGCCGTCTTCTCGATCCCCACTTCTCTCTCGGTGCAGGCTGGCTCGGTGCTTGGCGGGAACCTTCGCACCGAGCCCGGGAGATGAGGTCGTCCGGGCCATAAAGCGCGCGTGGGGGTCTCGGCTAGGGTTACCACCCTCACTCTTCGCCTCTCCTTCCGCCATAGCTCCAGTGCGAACTCCCGTCTTGCTCCCCCTCGACCTCGGTAGCCCTACCGAGGCGACCCTCGCCGATGGATTTCTCTCGGTCCTCCGGCGCTTGGACGGTATATATATGCCACCTGCGCTCTTCCCCTCCTCTTCTTCACTGTCGATTTTTTATTGATTTGTTGGTGGATTTTGCTTGAAATGCCAAGAAATCAGGGTTCTTGGTTTGACATCCTCAGATCTGTATGATGCTATACCTGATTTACCTGTTCCTAGCTCAGATCTATACATGATGCTTCATTTTTGGTTTATACCTCATGTTTTGTGTAGATCTTGTACATGCTGATGCCTATTTTGTTGTACACACTGAGCAAAGTGCCTAGGTCAATGATGTTGATTGGTTAACAGTATACGCTGGAGGAGCACCCTTTGGTGTGGTAGCCGCGTCTTTCATTGTTCATTTTGTCTGATTTTTTGCTTGCTAAGCAGTACATACCCATGTTGCATGCTCGCTTTCTAATGTTGCCCTCCATCCTGTTGTGGTAGACATGGCGTTTGAAGCTAGGCGAAGGGCTGCCGCTGCTGTGGTTGTTGTAGTGGCGGCTTGGTTTTTCATGTGGTTTAGGAGGAGAGTTGAAGATTCGCGCTCAGTCACCTATGGTCCCTTGGCTGAGAGGGACATACAGAGGATGAACAACCTTAGATACATCTATGATTCTGATGATGTGCATTGTGTCAACCTTCTTAGAATGAGGAGGGCCCTTTTTCCAGCTTTGTGACCTTTTCCGTAGTAGAGAGCTTATCACTAACAGCATACATGCATCTGTTGAAGAACAAGTAGCCATGTTCTTGCATGTTGTTGGTCACAATGAGAGGTTTAGGGTGGTTGACCTTACCTTCAGGAGGTCCGCAGAGATAATTAGTAGGTTCTTCCAGAAGGTGTTATATGCGGTAGGAGAGCTGAGGAATGAATTGATTGTCCCTCCTGCTACCAATGTCCATCCTAGGATCCTTGGGAGCAGAAGGTGGTACCCCTATTTCAAGGTTGGTATCCATAACTTGTCATACATAGGTCTCATGCATTATCAGTTTAGTGTCAATATTCACTTGCACTTATGTTTTTTTCAATTAGGACTGCATAGGAGCAATTGATGGTACTCATGTATTAGCTAGAGTGCCTGTGAAGATGCAAGCTGCCTTTAGAGGTAGGAAGCACACCATCACACAAAATGTGTTGGCAGCCGTGGACTTTGACCTCAGATTCACCTATGTGCTTGCTGGTTGGGAGGGATCTGCACATGATGCTCTTATCTTGTCTGATGCTCTTGAAAGAGATGATGGCCTTAGAGTGCCACCAGGTATCATCCAAACCATAAAAAAAAACTTTGACTTTGCTTAATCCTAAATGAAACTACTAAAACATGTTCCTATCTGCTAATTTTTAGGCAAATTCTATCTTGTCGATGCTGGCTGAGGCCTGGTTTCTTGCCACCATTTCGTGCCACAAGGTACCATTTGAGGGAGTTTGGTTCAAACCGACCTCAAAATCAAAGAGAGCTTTTTAATCTAAGGCATTCGTCTCTTAGAGTAACAGTTGAGAGGGCTTTTGGGGCTCTAAAGAATAGATTCAGGATATTGGACAACAATCCTTTCCACCCATACAAGACCCAAGTTAAGCTTGTTCTAGCCTGTTGTATTCTTCACAATTGGATCCTCAGGCATGGGCAAGACGAGCATGTGCCTGCTGAATCCACATGGACACCTAACATCAATGATAATGCCTCACAACCAGACCATGTCCCTGACAATGGTACCTGGGCACAACAGAGGGAGACATGGGCTGCACAGATGTGGCAAAACAGGGGGAATTCTAGGGTGTAGTGGCATGGTGTGTGTACTGCTTAGTAGCATTAGAGAAACTTGTATTTTTACTGAGACCTATGGCACTTTGCAATGATGTAGTACCTATTCCTTTTCTGCCTATTTGATCTGTTCAACTTGTATTTCATACCATGCAATTTGTTTTCCTTACATACTGGTTGTGGATAGGAAATGGACAATGTGCCCGACCAGGTTGTTAACATTGGTGGTGAGGACAATGTGGTGGAACAGGGTGGGGTAGTTGCTGCTGATGATGGCAACCAAGCAGCCCCTTAGCCCAATGGCCCTATGCACTGGAGTCCTGTCCAGTCTGGGTTCATGCTTAGGAGGTTCCATGATTTGGTGGGCAGGGGGTCAAAACTGAGAAAGGGTTCAAGGAGGTACATGTTAGGCAGGTTGCACTCATGGTCTCTGAGTTTGCTGGGGTCAATATGACCACCCAGCAGATTTACAATCACCTGAGAAAGTGGAGGCAAAGGTGGGTTAAGGTTGTTAGGCTCAAGGATTTGAGTGGTGCTCTGTGGGATGAGGACCACCATATGATAGTACTTGATGATGAACACCTACTAGGCCACACCAAGGTTAGAAACTGTTTGGATAACACCTCAGCTATCCCTTCTCTTATATTTTGCTCCCCTATGTCTAATAGTTACATCTGTTTCACTAACTAGGGCCATCCTGCTGATGCTAAGTTCTTGAACACACCAATAGAGAACAATGTTTAGATAGAGGCCATCTTTGGTGGTAACCAGGCAACAGGCAGGTATGCAATGGGCTCAAATGAGCCTCTGGGTACTCCAACCGACATTGGCCAAGGTGATATTGATACCGTTGAGGACAACACTGACTTAGGTGGCATAGAGGCTGAGTCTAGAAAGGGAACTCCTTCTAGTATGGAAGGCTCTAAGGGTTCTGATGCCAAGGGCTAGGAGGAAAGGGGTGGCAAGAGAAGGAAGCTTGCCCCAGAGGAAATAGACCTCATGAATGGAATGATCAAGGCTGTGGAGTCTATAGGAGATGCCCTCAAGACTCCACAACACAATGAGGTGCATCAGGATCTTTATGGCTGTGTTATGGACTGCCCTGGGTACTCACAGGAGGCACTCATGTTTGCCCTAGTTTACCTGCTGAAGAACAAGGCTGAGGGACTTTGCTTTGTTCAGATGATAGAGGCTCATAGGATCCTGTGTCTTAGGACCTATCTGAGCACAACCTACTTTGCTTAGATGCATACTAGCTGGCCTCTCCACTTTTGCATATAACCATGCTAACTATCATATGCTGTAGGAAGTATTTTGATGTGTAGCACTTACCTCAACTGATGCTACAAAGAACCATTTGCCGCCTAACCAAGGCTGCACCTAGTCTGGAATAGCATAGGAGCCATGGTGATGGATGTGAGGCTTTGTTGATCTGTGTGGTGTAGACATTAACAAAGGGTGATGGAAACTATAGCAATCTGATGTGGCTGTGGGTATTCTTCCTATTGTTGCTTTATTGTCTTCTTATGTTTTCAGATGTTGTTATTGTTCTTGTAGGAGTTCCTTTTTGGCCAATGATGCAAACTATAGCAATCTGAGGTGGCTGTGGGTATTCTTCCTGTTGTTGCTTTATTGTCTTCTTATGTTTTCTCATGTCTTTCATCAAACCGTGGGATACGTCCATTCCCAAGCAACTGTTGTAGGCATGCCTACCGGATGGCTGGGATGGACGTGTCCCACGCTTCCATGGGAGTCATGAACTTGCCTTAGCAATTTGTGTTCTTATTTGCCACCTGGGATGATTGTAGTTTTTGACTGAGGCTGATACAATTGTGAGATCCTTTTCATGCCTATGAAGATAACAGTGTCAATTTGAGTAATGGATTATGCACATTGTTGACCTTGGACTTGTGAGGTACTGGAGCATTGTTTCTTCTATCTTCTGCTTATGCTTCTCATGGTTGTAATCAAACCATGTGAGACATCCATACCCAAGCAACAGTTGGACAATTCTGATGATCTGATGGCTGGGTTGGATGCCTCTCATGGTTTCATTCCTATCATGATCTTGGTTTTCTACAATCTATTTGAGGTTTGCCGCTGTCTATGTTTCTTAAGCTCCAAGTTCAAGGTCAAATGAAAAGGCAATTAAATCTGAGGCAAATCGATTGAACTACCCTTCATTTTGTCAACATCTTATACTTGCTTTTATGTGTTTTTTAAGGGGCAAATGGCTTGGTATGTTGTGTACCGTGGAAGAGTACCTAGGGTATATTCAACCTGGGCTAGATGCAATGCCCAGGTAACTAGTTTCAAAAACAATAGCTACAAGAGCTTCCCTAACAAAGAAGAGGCAGAAGCATCATACTTAGAGTTCATGGGTTGTGAAGATGATAAAGTTTTTGTCAATCCTCCACCAAAGGTGCTCAGCAACAAACCGGTGTTATTTGTTGTGGCTGTGGTGCAGTGTTTTCTGTTGCTGGTGCTCCTGTGGTTCGTTCTTGCCCGTTGCTACAACTGTCTATGATGCTCAAAATGCCATGGCTTGGTAAGTTGCCTGTAGGGGAAAGTAGCATGAGGTCTATGTTTGAGTTTGGTCGTTTATTTTGATGATGCTTGAGTTTTTCATTGCCAAGCATTGTTGTAGCTGCCCCTAATTGTTTCATATTGCCTGTGATGGTTTCAAAATGCCATGAAAACGTGTGGAGACAATGACCTTGTGAGGAACTGTGACTTTTGGGCAACCAATCATGGCCCTGTTCATGATTTGCTGGGAGTACTATTGTCATGTTTATGTCATTAGAAGCTCCAAGGTCATTGTCAATGCCAAGCTTGTTGAACTGAGGCAAAGTTATCTCTGTTTCCTTCTATTCTTCTTTATTTTGCAATAGCTGGTGGTAACCACACCAAACTCATACATGGGTACTCAGACCTGGGGCAATGCGACCAACCAAACAAGAACCGGAATCACCAGTTCATACACCGAAACGGTGCAAATGGGGAACCAAACACGCCGCTGCTCATTCAGTATACCGTAGTCGGTTGCAACCAAACACACCCACTTGTATGCTTCCATCATGGCTGGGAAGAGCCTGCATAGGCCCTCCATCCCGGGTCACCAATGGCTGAGCAACCAATCACGCCCTCAGTGTTCATGCCGATGCACGCCACGCATCCTAGGGTACGGACACCGAGGCATCCTGGCATCCGTGCCCCCAGAACCCTAGGCACCGCACCTATAAAAGCCCTGGCCACCGCCGTTCGTCTCCCCTTCCTCCATGATCTACCTCTCCTTTCTGCTCGCAATGCCGCTAGTGCCTCACCACGCCGCGCCGACGCCACGCCACCGTGCTCACGACCCTCTCGCCATCCTCGCCCCTTTCCGCTGCTCCTCACCACCATGGCCTCGCTCCGAGCCTACAACGCCACCGGTGTCTCGCTGTGCTGCGCCACCATGCCACCCCACCGCTTCATTGGCCGGCTCTCCTCCGCCGCATCCACTCCCTTTCTTCCTCGCCAGAGCCATGGCCGCGCTCTACCGAACACCACCACCATGATGCTGAGCCCATGACACCGAGCTCCGGCTCGCCTATGCTTTCGCGCCGCTATGAAGCATGCCGGAGCCATGCCACAACACCACCACCAGCTCGTCGTCGTAGCCGAACGCCTGCGCCACCTCAAGCCCCTCCTTTAAGCTAGGACCACGATGCTATTGTCTCCTTCTCTAGACCGCAATGTCACTAGCACCCCTTCCTCACCGGTACGCCGCGACATCTACCACGCACGCCACGCACATCCTCCAGCATGGCCACGACATCGACCTCGCCTCAAGTCGCGCTGCATCCTCCTCAACGTGCTCCACCTTCGTTCGCACCAAGCCTCGCCACCAAGCTGCACCATGACATGGACTCTGCAAGCCGCGCCCTTCCTCATCACAGATGTTGTGCCTGCCTCATCCGTGATGCCGCGCCCTGCGTCGTCCTCATCATGACCATGCTGAGCAGCGGCCAAGCCTCCACCGCGTCACCGGAATCCTTCATCAGCGCTGTTCCACAGCACCACCTCACCACCGGCAAGCTTCTCCTCTGCCACCAGTGAGCAGCTGCAGCCAAAGCTCTGCCTTTTCTTATTTCCCGCCATCGTTCCTGACCAATTCTTGTGTGTGAGCTCGAGCTGCGAGCTGCTGTGCAAACCAGGTGCCACAGGGAGCCAAGAATGGGAGCTGCACCGCCTGTTCATCGCACTGACCACCTCACCGAGCTTCATAGCGGCACCACCTCACCGGCGACCCCATCCTTCTCCACTACCGGCGAGCCGCCATGCCCAAAGGCTCTACCTTTTTCCCCTTCCTGCTGTCATCCTTGCTGAGACCAGCCTTCATGTCATTGTCTTTTCACCGCCATATGGATTATGCGACACTGCTGCTCCATCCGTTGGAGCCGGGCGTTGCTGTTATACCTCGCCGACCAACCCTGGCCACGCCCAGCAAGCTGTTGGCTAGCCGTAGTTAACCGTAGCTACCTATAGCCGCCGTCCGCCGCAGCCAGCTAGCACCAAGCCGTAGCTAGCCACAGCTAGTTGTAGTTCACCGAAACACGCCGCTGCAGCCCTTCTTCCTCATCGCAGCAAGGTCGACCCTTTTTAACCTAGCCAACACCTTCCTCGATGTCGGCAAAGCTCCACTTTTCATTTCATTCACTTGTTTGTACATCATTTTGTCATTTATCATCTATACTTGTTCATGCACTTCATACATGATCATCTATCTATATCTATGACTGCCTGTGTCATGCCTTCACCGCCGGTCTATCTCTTGTGATGCTATGGATATGTGCTTCTCCATGTCGTGTTGTTGAGTTGTTGGTTCTTTGTGTGTTTGCGTTGGTGCTTGTGGACCGAGCCTTTGAGCCGGTTGGGAAGCGATGTGCTTGTTTGTTGCGATCGCGAGTTTGTCTCGCCATGGCCGTGACGCTGAGCGTATCCCTTCTCTCATGTTTTAGTTGTCTCCGTCGAACTATGATAGTTAGCGACCCTATTTGGCCCATGGACGAGGCCACCATGCATTCGACGTTGGTGCGCTTCCACCCACACTTGGTGAACCATTCGTGATCTAGCCTAGTGGGAGAACTAGGGGACAACCATCGTGGGACTTACGGAAGCCAACTTGTGTGGGTAAAGCTCATGGCCATGAGTTGCCTCGCCATGACCATCGGGTTCTACCCCTTTTGCTCTTTTGTTCTTCCTAACCATCTCGTATGCTTGTGCCACTTAGACCGTCACATTTCTATGGTTCTCACGGTGACAACCGCATTGCTATGAACCCTGGGAATAGCAAAGTGCCAATCTAGTTGCACATAGGTCGTGGTGCCCAACGAGTGGGTTTAGATCGTGGGATCGTGTCTCCTTTCTTCCAACCTTTGTCCGTTCCATGATGAGTTGGTCGAAAGAGTGCGGATTCCATTCTTCTCTCCTCTCTTGTTCTCAATCCTCATCGATCCAGTAAGATGTGGATTGAGCCCTTCGCTTGTTTGGTGTTTATTGCTCCCTTGATTCCATTCCTTCGATTCACGTCATTTGCTACGTTGAGTGGATCAAAGGAAGCTAAATCCGTGTCCCCTCTTTTGGTTCTATCGTGCTTAAGCCCTAGTATGCTTGAACCTATTTAGACCGTAGCATTTCTCTGGTTCTTGTGGTGACAACCGCACTGCTAAGAACCCTATGGATGTCTTAGTGCATTTAGTGCACCTAGGTCGTGGTACCCTACGAGTAGTTTGGGCACTCGTGTTCTCTTGTGTGTCGCTCCTTTTTGATGCCTCGTCTCTTGCCATGGCGTGTGGATTGGAAGAAGTAGACCGCCTCCCTTCTCTTCTCTCCCCTGTTCCACCCTCTCTTGGTTCTCGTCAATTATAATGGCGGATGGATTGAGAGAGACCGGAACTGCTTCTCTTTCCCCATAGCCCGCTCTTTTCGATTCCTGTCAATCTCCATGATGTCCGGATTGGAAGACCATGAGCCATGGTGTTTGCTTAGGATGAGCTAGGGTCTATGCCATTTTTATTGAAGCCATATAGGTCGACACGATCGACCCAAGAAGTACTGGCTAGGATAAGACTTAAGCTTGTGCTTAGCAAACAACCACTTCTATTTCTTTTGGGCCAGGGATCGGACATCCGCCAAGAGAGCTAAGTCATTTTCCCTTTGGTGTTCTTTTGGTGTAGTTGTTCTTCCATGTATTGTTGCCTTTTTAGAGTATTGATTGCTTTCTGTCTTGCTTGTCGCTCCATCGAGGTAGTTGCATCGAGGTTAGCGTTGATCGGATGGTAGCAGGACCTTAGAGGAGAATGACTATGAGTACATTGAGGATCTTGGAGATGATATTTAACAGGTGCCACATCCCACCCAACCTTGTAGAATCCTATTAGACATGCAACAATGTAGCTGCTAGTGCTTTACTTTTATGCAAATGATCTATGATAAGTTGCATGGTAGAATTGCTTGGAAGCCATTACCTTGACAAAACCTTTACCCCTGCACACCCGCTATTAGGAAAGATGCTCACATACTACTTACTACTTGCTTCTACTATGCATTATATCTGTGATGTGATGCTTGGTGGAGGATTGTTGTGAGTGGCTAAGGCACTTGGTGCCGGTAATATGGTAATAATGTGGTAACAACTTGGGGGATCTTGGCGTGTGTCTTGGCGAGTCGATCGAGTAGGATTCTATGATGAGTCGTTGGATGAGTCTTGCTAGGGGAATGTGACTTGGGCATTCCCTACGAGAGGTACGTGTGGCAGGTACATGTGAGATGAGGATGTCCTAGGGTGAAGTGTCTTTGTGGGATGAAGCCCTGGGATGGAGGTGCCGTCAAGGCATGAGGCATTGGTTGGCCTCATGAGAAGATGTCTTGTCTGGTCACCCTAAGGACTTATACATTCTGGGAATCGGTTCATTGGAATCCTTGCACACCACTCGCTCCCATTAGGGTGGGAGGTGGTTACCCGACCAACTCGGACGGTGACACTACTACTAGGTTGTTAGCGGATAATGTAGGGAGGTACGAGCATGGGACCCACACCCTCCTAAGACAGCGTAGTGTCCTCTGGGGGCCGATACTACGTCTCACAGTCTCAGCGTGCTGGTGGACTCTGGGGTGGCCTAGGGCTAAGTGGTAGGGTGGCAACGTGCTAGTTGGAAGGTAGCCGGAATCAGCCTAGACGATGTATAATGTCGATGATGGTGTATCTTGTGGGTAGTGTAAACCTCTGCAGAGTGTGTATGGTTGATCGATCGATACATATGCCGTTTTTTTGGCTATGGACCTTTTGTGTGTTACCGCTTCACTTAACTAGAGGGAGGTGTCCTTTCTTCTTTTCCCCCTGGGTTGGTGTTGGTTTCTAGCTTTGGCCATTGAGGCAAGGCATGAGAGGGAGTCATCCTTGCTACCTAGAGAGTGAGTGTGGCGAGATGTGTGTGATGGGTGGGAAAACGTGTGTGGATGATATGGGTTAAAACTTGATGAACTATTATAAAATATTGATGAACTTGCATTGGAAACCTATAGCCATATATAGGCCTTTTGCTCTACCCTTGCATTCCACTTAGCACAAAGCAAACGCAAAGCATAGGGTGGGAGCCAGTGGCCAATACAAACCGTACTGATAATTGTTTAGCAGGATTGGATGTCATCTATGATGACGACAACGAAGATTAGAAGGATTAGATGGTCTCATTCCTACGCTCAAGTTTGGTTGAGAAGATGAAGTCTATGCCCGCTGACACTCTACGCCAACTCTGATGATTGCCCATGAAGGCGGAGCCTTCACTCGCCGATGTGCTACGTCGACTCTGATGAAGATCTGTGTGTGTTTTCGCTAGAATAACTATGTACTTAGGTGTGCTACCAAGTGTTGTAATACCTTGTAATCTTGTATTTCCATGTTGTATGAATGTGATATCAGCTGAATAATGATAATGTGATAGTTTGGTCTTTCTGGGATTATCACATTATGATGCAATCTATGGATTTCCCTTTGAGGAAATCGTGGATTGTTTCACTATCTATCCTAAATGTGATCACACCCACTAGGTGTCTTTATTACTAAAACAAAATGGCCCTATGGATATCACCTTTGCCTTCAGCCTATTTTGTTTTTCTCTTTCTTCTTTTCCAAGTCTGAGCACTTGATCACCATGTCCATCACTACCTTCATGATCATCACAAGTTGCTTCACCACTCGAAATGTGCTTCCCTATCTCATGATCACTTAGAGCAAACAGGTTAGCTGTAACACCTCTGGTGTTTAGACCTAGCACTAAAATTTGACATGTCATCATATGCATTGCAAAGCATTCATAGAGTAGAAAATTTTGAATTCATTCACTAAATAAGGTTTATTTCATAATGTTGTTATTTCATGTGATGTGATTCAAAACCATAAATAAAGATCATAACTACAAGGGTCAAAATTCATGTGATCATGTGAGGTCATATGTCATTTGACTCAAATAACCCTAATGGGCCATGTTACTGGTCAAAAATCAAAATTTAAGTAAAAGGAAGACAAATCAAATTTGAATTCAAATTCAAATCACAAAAGTCCTTTTTGCCCTTTTTGACTAATTCAAAATCCATGTGGAATTTGGGGTTGAGGCAAAAAGCAAAGTTGGAGATTTTTTTATGTGGATCAACTTTGGTATTCAAAGTTTTTCAAGTTTACATATAAAATTTGGAGTAATTTTGAAATGATTCAAATGCTCAAATGCACCCCAAATTCAAATTTTAAAATGGAGGAAGAATTTGAAAATATTCCTAGAAGCAAAGTTGTAGGGTTTGAAAAATTGAATAACTTTCATTTTTGGAGATTTTCAACTTCTTTAGAAAATTTGAGAGTAATTTGAAAAAAATGGACTCAGTGGCAGTTTTGTAAATAATTCAAAAATCAAATCGACATCGTCTGTTTGCCACCGGCGACACACCGCTGTTCGCCGCCGACCTTCTTCGCCTCTTTCACGCGCGGTGACACGCCGATGCCTCCGTTGTGAGCTTGCTCGTGTGCTGTCGACACCACACGCCTTCCTTCTTTCTATAAATAGGAGCACGATGTCGTCGTTCCTCAGTTTTCCGTCGACTGCTCGCCGCCGGTGTCCGGACCACGCTCACGAAATTCGTCCTCGCCGTAGTACCTGGGGTCAATTGTGTTGGCGAAGCTAAGCCTCGCTCTGCCACTCATTCCCGACCTGCTCGCCTCGTCTCTAGCCGGTCAGCGCCACCGCGCGACGCCGTCTTCTTCGGAGCCACCGGAGCTCCGCCATCATCGACCTCACCGTGGTCCCGTTGATCCAGTACGTCTCCGCCTTCACCGAGTCTACCTACGTGATCACGGTGAGCTCCTGAACGTGATGATCCTTTCGCTTTAGTCTCTACTGCAACGTTGCCGTGGTTACGCCGTACGCCGTCGTGCCCAGGCCGCCATGCCCGGTGGGGAGCTATCTCCGGTGCGCCTCTTGCCTTTTTGTAAGCGGGGATCGGTTCGGGGAAAAGAGTAGGTCATGTAGGTGCGGTCTGCTTCGCCGGAGATTCGTCGCCGGCGCGTTTTACCGATCGGAGCAGACAGCGCCGCCGTGCGTCCTCTTTGGGTCACTGACAAGCGGGGCCTGGCTGTCAGTGAGAGAGAGGAAGAAGAACATTGCGATTTTGTATTTTCTGAAATTGTGAATAGTGCTAAAACTCTGAGAATTTGTAGGAAAATAATAATAGCTCCAAAAATTCTAAAATTTTTGTGTAGCTTCTGTACATGCTCTAGTATGGTTTAAAAATTTTAAACTTGAAATTGGAATAAAATTTTAATGTTCAAAAATTCAATCCATTAATTGATAATTGCAATTTCCATGATTTTTGTAGGCCACTGTATAATTCCAAAAATTATGAAATTTGTTTTAGTACACTAATTTGTCATGAGGAAGCTTACATAAAATTTTCAAGTCATTTGGAACAAGTTCATTTTTGGGCTTAATTCCAAATTTATTCAAAAATAAATAAAGGCAAACCCTAAGTGTTTGATTAGTATTGGATCTTGTTTTGGTCATATTTTGTGACTAGTAGGGTTTCAAGATCTATTTGGTCAAATTACATGTGTGGTTCTTGACGGTAGGATTACAAGTTGGTTTTGTTGGTTTGCAACTGTACCGTGAAGGAAAATCATTTGCGGGGTGTTTTTACATTTCATGTACCGTGAAAGCATCATGTTTACATTATCATTATGTTAAAGCATATGTTATCATTTCATGTAGAACCCGAGAGTGAAACGATTCTAGTTGAGCAAGTCCTGGAAGAATCCCCGGTTGTCGCGGGATTCGATAATTGTGGTACTGATCCGGAACCTGAGATCGTCAATGAAGGCAAGCCCCGGTTTATGCATTAAACCATTACCTTGTTTACTTTGAAAAGTTTATCACCTATGTTACTTATTGCATTAAGTTGATTTATTCAAATGTTACCTACTTGATGCATTGCCTACCTTGTTGATTGTTTACCATCCTTGAAGATGATTTCATTTACAAAGGCGTAGAATTGCTTAGTATGCTTTATGGTAGGTTTTCAAAGTAAAAATTTCGATACAATCAAAGATGGCATACTGGCCAAAGAAAGAAAGAAAGAAAATAGAATGAACTAGAGACTAGTTGGGTGGCTTATCTTGAATGTTGGGTAATGTTGCCGACTATGTCGATTAAAGGCCACTCATTGTGGATCTTCTGAACGAGACACTTTGTAGTACTGGTCACATAGTTCGGTAAGCCTACTTCGGCTAATCCGATACTAAGACGAATGCTCACACACTGGGAGTGGTGAGATGGCGGGAGTAGCGTGTACCCTCATGGCTTGAATGTGGCCGGATTTGAGGTGTGCCGTGCTCTCGGGTGGCGTGGAGATGGCTTAGTACGGGAGGATCCGGTAGCGAGGTTGATATTTGCAAGATTAAGTTCTACATATATCGTGTGATAAGGAATCCCCAGCTAGGACTTGAATCAATTCGAATTGCCGGTGCTCCGTGGATATGGAGACTCGATTCATTATAGAAGCAATGCAGGACTGGTGAACTACTAAAACATGAGAAAAAGAATGGAATGAGAAGGATTGGAACATGGGATATGAACAGTTAGTTGGAGATATTGAACTAAAGTACTTAGGAGTAAAACTTGAAACTAGGATCAAGAATAGTAAGCTTTTGGCAAAGAACTTTTGAATCTTTCTACATCCTTACCTTGACCCAACACCTGCATCCCTAAGACCTTCGCCCTTTTTGGTCGGGTCAGTCTTGTTGAGTACTTTTGTACTCAGGGTTTGTTAACCCTTGTTGCAGGTGAGTCGCATGCGCAGGCTTGTTTTGGTCCCTGCTACATGTCAGTGTTTGAAGTCGATGACGATGAGGAATGATGAATGGCCTTTGGACAAGGCACTAGTTTGTCTGAAATAAATAATGTTAATGTAATATTATCCCGCTACTATGGTTGTATGACACTTATGGTTTTGTAAGTTTGAAACAACTGGTTTGTAATATTAAAACTTAAAGTCTTCCGCTTTATAATCTCTGGTATGTATATTGAAAACTGTTGTAATCTGCAATGACTGTGATTGGGATCCTGTTTGAAAAAGATTCGTGGATGATTCGGGTTTCCCGAGGACACCCGACAGACCTGTTAAGTTGTTGGGAACTTGTGTAAGCTATCTGAGGTCTGTTAAGACATCGATAGGTGCACGTGGGCCCGATTTTTTAGGAGGTTCTGCCACAGCTGGTATCAGAGAAGGTCCTATCTAAGATCATTGTAGGTTGCTTTTGAAAACCTTCAAACTGATTTGGATCAAAGAAATTAAACTGGATATTTTGAGTTCAAATTTCTTTCTTCTTCCCTCTAATCTAGCCTCAATCTTATCTTATTTGAAAGTTTGTGGTGGATAATATGATTAGGTTTGTCCTATGTATTAAAAATCTAGTACTTTTGATTGTATAAATCTTTTGTACTCGGATTCGTAAGATCGATTCATGCATCATGCTTGAACACCTTGCATAATAATTCCCCTTAAAAGTGGTTGGGTAAGTAATGTCAATCCCATTCTTGCTAACCTCCATTATCCTCAAGCTATCCTTATAGTCCTATCCTAAATTCTACAGGCTATGGCAAAGACCAAGATAACCGCACGCAAGTCCACTGGACCTCACGGAGTCCCTCATCACTAGTTGGCACCGCGTAACCGTGAGCTTGGTAAAGGAAGTTCCAAGACCGTAGGAGATGAAGAATCTTCAAGCAATCCCGCCAACATTGAGAACCTTACCAAGGAGCTCAACACTCTTTGTCGAGCTCATGCCAAAGATCAAGAGAAGCTGGCGGAAATGGAAAGGGACATCACCAAGAATACCGAGTTGCGGAATGAAGCCTGGACACGAGAGGATGCGGCCAATGAACGCGTCCATGAGTTGGAGTTCTACGTAGAGGACCTGGAGATGGACAATGCCATTCTTCATGAGAATGTCCACCTGCTGTACGCTCAACTTCATCCTCCTCATGGGGATGGTGAAGTTATAGATGAAAAAATGATTGTAGATCCAGGTGAAGTCGAGAATGAAGAAGAGGAGGAGGATCTCGAGGAGTTAGTGTACTTCTCCGATGAAGATGAGGGTTCGTCCGATATGGGCACGGATGCCGATGACTGAAAGCTTAGAGTAGTAATAGTTCCTTTACTGCTTTCCTAGTAAACTAGGGTTGTCTTGTGGGATACAAGACATGTAACATAAATAAGAAACCCTTTGTAGCATGAAACCCTTAAACTGCTTTCAATAAAATAATAATGTAAATAAACATGTCTCTCTGACAGATGCCACGCATTAACACCCGAACTGGTGCTAGTACTTCGCAAGACAATGATGAAGTCCCAAATCCTCCACCAATGCCTCCGAGTATGGCAGATGCCATAACTGCACTCGTCTATGCAACGGCCGAAAATGCTAGGTTGTTAAGGGAAATGGCTCAGAACCAACAAGCACCACACCCTATTCATGGCCGCCGTAATAATGGAAATGATGAGACAACCTATATTGATTTTACTGACACACGTCCGCCTGTGTTCTCTAAGGCAGAAGAGCCTTTAGAAGCTGACGATTGGCTCCGGACAATGGAGCAAAAGTTTGAGCTGATTCGCTGTACCGAGATTCAGAAACCAAGGTTTGAGGCACAGCAACTCCGAGGAGCTGCTGGTGCCTGGTGGGCAAATTTGGTAGCTGTACAGCCCACTGGTCACCAAATCACCTAGATGGAGTTTAAGGACGCCTTCAGGGCACACTATATTCCAGATGGTGTGATGACCATGAAATTAGAAGAGTTCCTGGCTCTTAAGCAAGGGGAGCACCCGGTAATGCATTATGTTGGGCGTTTCAATCACCTATCGCAGTATGCTATAGAGTATGTAAATACTGACAGGAAGAAGAAGAATCATTTTATGAGAGGTCTGAACACCAAACTTCAGACCATGATGGCAACTTGTGGCAACACAACTTATCATGAGACTGTCAACATTGCTATCGCTTCAGAGGAGAATTACCGCCGACACAAGGAGGCAAAGAAAAAGAGGGCATTTGCTTCCGGATCATCGAGTGGAAAGCGTCAAAAGGTGATCTACCATCCTCAGAATCATGGCCGTGCACCATTCCGCCCACAACAAAGCCAAAGCAGGCAGCAGATCTTTATTCGCCCTGCAACTAATACGCCTTATACTCATCAAGCGCCGCAGCAGCAAAACAATACAAATAATGCAAACCGCAATGCTACTCCCTAGAATCACAATTATCCATGCTATAATTGTGGTAAACCCAGACATTTTTCCCGAGAATGTCCGTATCCTAGGAAGAACAATCCTGATGCACCCAAAGCCCCTATTACTCAAGCTCAGAATCAGTACAAGGGCAATGCTCAGAATAGTCAGAAAGGTTAGGCTGAGAAGAAATCTGGAAGGGTCTTCTATACTCAGGTGGAATCTATTCCAGAAGGAGAACCAAGTAATGATTGGTATGTTTCCATTGCTAAGCCCCGCAATTACCTTATTTGATACGGTGCATCCCATACATTCATCAATCGTACATTTGTTGTGAAGCATGGGATAACTATTGGGGAAACAAAAGAACCATATCATATGATGTGCTTGGGGATGACTCAGTACAAGGGAGATAGTTCAGCATGTACCTATTGATTTGGGAGGACATGAGTTCCCTACCAAGATGTTGATATTAAAGGATCAAGATATAGATGTGATCCTTGGTATGAACTAGTTAACTCAACACATGTAGTGTCATAGATGTCCTGCATAGAACCATAAGAGTAAATGTACCGGCAAGAAAAACCCAACTTCTCATCCAACTTCCCTTTCCTAAGAGTACAGCAGTTGGAGCAATTGCACAACCATGTGTGGAAGAAGCCGAGAACATTCCCTGTGGTATGTGAATTTATGGATGTTTTTCCCAATGATCCGCCTAGACTACCACCGGACCGAGATGTGGAGTTTAGAATTGACTGAAACCGAGAGCGGCTTTTGTGTCCGAAGAGCATATAGGATGCCACCCAAAGAACTAGCAGAATTAAAAATGCAACTACAAGAGTTGTTAGACAAGGGTTTCATTCAACCCAGTTCATCACCTTGGGGATGCCCTGCTATCTTTGTGAAGAAGAAGGACCAAACCTTAAGGTTATGTGTTGACTATCGGCCGTTAAATGAAGTCACCATAAAGAACAAATACCCCTTACCCCGAATTGATTTGCTTTTTGATCAACTTTATGGAGCTAAGGTGTTCTCGAAGATAGACTTGAGATCGAGGCTATCACCAGATTAAGATCGAGACGAGAAGATGTGTCAAGAAGCGGCGTTTACTACCCGATATGGTCTATATGAGTATTTAGTCATGTCTTTTGGGCTGACCAATGCCCCAGCTCATTTCATGTACCTGATGAACTCAGTTTTCATGCCCGAGTTGGATAAGTTTGTAGTGGTATTCATTGATGACATTCTTATCTATTCTAAGAGCAAAGAAGAACATGCGGAACATCTCCGCATTGTTCTACAACGATCTGAGATCACCAATTATATGCCAAATTCAGCAAATGTGAATTTCGGTTAGAGGAAGTACAATTTCTAGGTCATGTGTGTTCTCTTTGAAGGTATAGCTGTTGATCCGAGCAAGGTAGAAGAAGTCCTTAACTGGAAAGCACCTACCACTGTTCATCAAGTTCGTAGTTTTCTGGGGTTGGCAGGTTATTACCGTTGGTTCATCCCTGACTTCTCCAGAATTGCAAAGCCAATTCATTGGATCTATTTGAAAAATCAAACTAAGTTTGTATGGTCAACTGGATGTGAGGAGGCCTTTTAGACATTGAATAAGTTGCTGACAACTGCACCAGTATTATCACAACCTGATATCGAGAGGCCATTTGATATCTATTGTGATGCATCTGGAATTGGTATTGGCTGTGTTCTTATGCAAGAAGGCAGAGTCATAGCATACGCTTCCAGACAACTCAAGAAGCATGAAGAACATTATCCCACCCATGATCTTGAATTAGCAGTTGTTGTTCATGCACTCAAGGTTTGGCGACATTATTTATTGGGCAATATCTGTCATATCTATACGGATCACAAAAGTTTGAAATATATCTTCACTCAGTCAGAGCTGAATATGAGGCAAAGAAGATGGTTAGAACTTATCAAAGATTATGACTTAGAAGTGGGTTATCATTCGGGCAAGGCTAATGTGGTTGCCGATGCCCTGAGTCGCAAGAGTCATTGCCATTGTCTGACTGTGAAACCTATGCAACGAACATTGTGTCAAGAGATGGAGCATTTGAATTTACAAATCATAGAACAAGGTTCCCTATTCAATATTGCAGTTGAGTCCACTATCAAAGATCAGATCATTGTTGTTCAACAAAAAGTAAGAGCATAGCCCATATCAAGGATAAAGTCAGATCTGGAAGATCAACGTGTTTCAAGATTGATGAATCAGATGTTGTGTGGTTCAAGGATAGATTGGTAGTACCCAAAAATCCGGAGCTACGAAAGCAGATTCTTGATGAAGCTCATTCTACAAGATACTCCATTCATCCAGGTAGCAACAAAATGTATCATGATCTAAGAACGAGATATTGGTGGACCAAAATGAAAATAGAAATAGCTCAATATGTGGCCAAATGTGATACTTGTCAGAGAGTCAAAGCGATTCACATGAAGATTGTGGGTCCATTACATTCCTTGCCAGTTCCATCTTGGAAGTGGGAAGATATCTGTATGGACTTCATAGTAGGGTTGCCTAGGACATCTGCAGGCTACAATTCAATATGGGTTATTGTTGATCGCCTAACCAAGATAGCTCATTTCTTACCAGTCAGAGATAAATATCGAGCGGAGCAGTATGCAAAGCTTTATCTGGATAGAATCTTCAGTCTACATGGGGCACCCAAGACCATTGTCTCTGACAGAGGGTCATTGTTCATATCCAAGTTTTGGAAAAGTCTACATGAGTCTTTGGGAACTAAACTTATCCAGTAGTTCGCTTATCATCCCAAATGATGGATGTGGACGAAAAGGGTAAATCAAATTCTTGAAGATATGTTAAGAGCATGTGTTCTCTCCTATGGTGCTATGTGGGATGAATGCCTTCCCTTAGCTGAATTCTCATATGACAATAGCTATCAAGAGAGCATTAAAATGGCATCATTTGAAGCATTATGTGGCCGTAGATGCCAGACACCTTTACATTGGTCAGATGTTGGAGAATGTTGGTTCTTTGGACCGGATGTGGTCAAGGAAGCTAAAGAGAAAGTTAAACTTATATAAGCTAATATGAGGATAGCTCAATCCCGACATAAAAGCTATGCTGATAAGAGGAGACGACCGCTAGAATTCAAAGTGGGAGATCATGTCTACCTCAAGGTATCACCGATGAAGGGAGTTCATCATTTTGGGATTCAGGGAAAGTTGGCGCCCCGTTATGTCGGTCCGTTTCAAATCCAACAAAGATGTGGACCAGTCACCTATCGCGTCAAGCTACCAGATCACATGTCAGCTGTGCATGATATTTTCCATGTATCCCAGTTGAAGAAGTGTCTTCAAGTACCTGACCAAGTGATCGACTTTGGTGATGTAGAACTAGCACCTGATTTGACTTATGCCGAGTACCCCATTAGAGTCTTAGATCGGAAAGATCGAGTCACTCAAAGGCGTACAATTAAGTTCTACAAAGTACAATGGAACCGACTGCTTTGAAGAAGAAGCTACTTGGGAGTCCGAGGATTACTTAGAAGAAAACTTTCCTGACTTCTTTGCTTCTCTCTAGTTGCAATACCTTGTCTATATTGTAACTTGTTTCTTTTGTCAAAAGAATGGAAAACCCCCTCACTAGTCTTTTGAATAAAGTTATGATGTGTTAGGTTGACACATTTCCTTTTCCATTACTTAGCCTTAAGTTTTAAATCTCGGGACAAGATTTCTTTAAGGGGGAAGGGTTGTAACACCTCTGGTGTTTAGACCTAGCACTAAAATTTGACATGTCATCATATGCATTGCAAAGCATTCATAGAGTAGAAAATTTTGAATGCATTCACTAAATAAGGTTTATTTCATAATGTTGTTATTTCATGTGATGTGATTCAAAACCATAAATAAAGATCATGACTACAGGGGTCAAAATTCATGTGATCATGTGAGGTCATATGTCATTTGACTCAAATAACCCTAATGGGCCATGTTACTGGTCAAAAATCAAAATTTAAGTAAAAGGAAGACAAATCAAATTTGAATTCAAATTCAAATCACAAAAGTCCTTTTTGCCCCTTTTGACTAATTCAAAATCCATGTGGAATTTGGGGTTGAGGCAAAAAGCAAAGTTGGAGATTATTTTATGTGGATCAACTTTGGTATTCAAAGTTTTTCAAGTTTACATATAAAATTTGGAGTAATTTTGAAATGATTCAAATGCTCAAATGCAACCTAAATTCAAATTTCAAAATGGAGGCAGAATTTGAAAATATTCCTAGAAGCAAAGTTGTAGGGTTTGAAAATTTGAATAACTTTCATTTTTGGAGATTTTCAACTTCTTTAGAAAATTTGAGAGTAATTTGAAAAAAAAATGGACTCAGTGGCAGTTATGTAAATAATTCAAAAATCAAATCGACATCGTCTATTTGCCACTGGCGACACGCCGCTGTTCGCCGCCGACCTTCTTCGCCGCTTTCACGCGCGGTGACACGCTGATGCCTCCGTGGTGAGCTCGCTCGTGTGTTGTCGACACCGCACGCCTTCCTTCTTTCTATAAATAGGAGCACGCCGTCGTCGTTCCTCAGTTTTCCGTCGACTGCTCGTCGCCGGTGTCCTGACCGCGCTCACGAAATTCGTCCTCGCTGTAGTACCTGGGGTCAATTGCGTTGGCCAGAAGCTCCGCCTCGCCCTGTCACTCATTCCCGACCTGCTCGCCTCGTCTCTAGCCGGTCAGCACCACCGCGCGACGCCGTCTTCTTCGGAGCCGGCCGGAGCTCTGCCATCATCGACCTCACCGTGGTCCTGTCGATCCAGTACGTCTCCGCCTTCACCGAGTCTACCTACGTGATCACGGTGAGCTCCTAAACGTGATGATCGTTTCGCTTTAGTCTCTACTGCAACGTCGCCGTGGTTACGCCGTACGCCGTCGTGCCCAGGCCGCCATGCCCGGCGAGGAGCTATCTCCGATGCGCCTCTTGCCTTTTTGTAAGCGGGGATCGGTTCGGGGAAAAGAGTAGCTCATGTAGGTGCGGTCTGCTTCGCCGGAGATATGCCGCCGGCGCATTTTGCCGATCGGAGCAGACAGCGCCGCCGTGCGTCCTCTTTGGGTCACTGACGAGCGGGGCCTGGCTGTCAGTGAGAGAGAGGAAGAAGAACAGTGCGATTTTGTATTTTCTGAAATTATGAATAGTGCTGAAACTTTGGGAATTTGTAGGAAAATAATAATAGCTCCAAAAATTCTAAAATTTTTTGTGTAGCTTCTGTACATGTTCTAGTATGGTTTAAAAATTTTAAACTTGAAATTTGAATAAAATTTTAATGTTCAAAAATTCAGTCCATTAATTGATAAATGCAATTTCCATGATTTTTGTAGGCCACTGTATAATTCCAAAAATTATGAAATTTGTTTTGATACACTAATTTGTCATGAGGAAGCTTACATAAAATTTTCAGGTCATTTAGAACAAGTTCATTTTTGGGCTTAATTCCAAATTTATTCAAAAATAAATAAAGGCAAACCCTAAGTGTTTGATTAGTATTGGATCTTGTTTTGGTCATGTTTTGTGACTAGTAGGGTTTCAAGATCCATTTGGTCAAATTACATGTGTGGTTCTTGATGGTAGGATTACAAGTTGGTTTTGTTGGCTTGCAACTGTACCGTGAAGGAAAATCATTTGCGGGGTGTTTTTACATTTCATGTACCGTGAAAGCATCATGTTTACATTATCATCATGTTAAAGCATATGTTATCATTTCATGTAGAACCCGAGAGTGAAACTATTCTAGTTGAGCAAGTCCTGGAAGAATCCCCGGTTATCGCGGGATTCGATAATTGTGGTACTGATCCGGAACTTGAGATCGTCAACGAAGGCAAGCCCGGTTTATGCATTAAACCATTACCTTGTTTACTTTGAAAAGTTTATCACCTATGTTACTTATTGCATTAAGTTGATTTATTCAAATGTTACCTACTTGATGCATTGCCTACCTTGTTGATTGTTTACCATCCTTGAAGATGATTTTCATTTACAAAGGCGTAGAATTGCTTAGTATGCTTTATGGTAGGTTTTCAAAGTAAAAGTTTCGATACAATCAAAGATGGCATACTGGCCAAAGAAAGAAAGAAAGAAAATAGAATGAACTAGAGACTAGTTGGGTGGCTTATCTTGAATGTTGGGTAATGTTGCCGACTATGTCGCTTAAAGGCCACTCATTGTGGATCTTCTGAACGAGACACTTTGTAGTACTGGTCACATACTTCGGTAAGCCTACTTCGGCTAATCCGATACTAAGACAAATGCCCACGCACTAGGAGTGGTGAGATGGCGGGAGTAGCGTGTACCCTCATGGCTTGAATGTGGCCGGATTTGAGGTGTGCCGTGCTCTCGGTTGGCGTGGAGACGACTTAGTACGGGAGGATCCGGTAGCGAGGTTGATATATGCAAGATTAAGTTCTACATATGTCATGTGATAAGGAATCCCCAGCTGGGACTTGAATCAATTCGAATTGCCGGTGCTCCGTGGATATGGAGACTCGATTCATTACAGAAGCAATGCAGGACTGGTGAACTACTAAAACATGAGAAAAAGAATGGAATGAGAAGGATTGGAACATGGGATATGAACACTTAGTTGGAGATATTGAACTAAAGTACTTAGGAGTAAAACTTGAAACTAGGATCAAGAATAGTAAGCTTTTGGCAAAGAACTTTTGAATCTTTCTACATCCTTACCTTGACCCAACACCTGCATCCCTAAGACCTTCGCCCTTTTTGGTCGGGTCAGTCTTGTTGAGTACTTTTGTACTCAGGGTTTGTTAACCCTTGTTGCAGGTGAGTCGCATGCGTAGGCTTGTTTTGGTCCCTACTGCATGTTAGTGTTTGAAGTCGATGACGATGAGGAATGATGAATGGCCTTTGGACAAGGCACTAGTTTGTGTGAAATAAATAATGTTAATATAATATTATCCCGCTACTATGGTTGTATGACACTTATGGTTTTGTAAGTTTGAAACAACTGGTTTGTAATATTAAAACTTAAAGTCTCCCGCTTTATAATCTCTGGTATGTATATTGAAAACTGTTGTAATCTGCAATGACTGTGATTGGGATCCTGTTTGAAAAAGATTCGTGGATGATTCAGGTTTCCCGAGGACACCCGACAGACCTGTTAAGTTGTTGGGAACTTGTGTAAGCTATCTGAGGTCTATTAAGACATCGATAGGTGCACGTGGGCCTGATTTCTTAGGAGGTTCTGCCACATTAGCACTCAGGGTGTCATCAATTCACCAAAACCAAAATAGAGCTTTCAATCTCCCCCTTTTTGATAATTGATGGCAACCCTTTCACAAAGATATGAATTGAAATTTATTTGAATCCATGTTGCTTGCTCAGGCATTTTACCATGTGTAAAGGATATGGAGAAGTTTCATGAACCCAAATTGGTAGCATTAGCCCCCCCTACATATGTGTTAAGAGTTTGGATTGAAGCTTGCACATATGCATAGATTGGAAATGTGGGAGAGTAATGTCTATGAAATGATGCTAAGGTGTAAGAGATGGACCTTTGAAGCGTGATACCAATTATAGTGCACCAAATATACCATCCTTAGCACCATTGCTAGTTAGATACTGCTTGGAATTTCCTACAAAACACAAACACTAGATACTCATGAGATCATATTATATTCAAGGCTCTAGTACCACTTGAAAAAACAAAACCAAGGCATATCTAACTATCCTATGCATGCTAATTTCTCATTTCATCATTCAAACCTACAACTAGCATACACCACATAAGCATGGAATTTAATTTAAAACTTGTGGTATGCAATGTCGCACCCGGTTTTCCAAAGAATACCAAGCGCTAACTATATGTGTGCCTAGAATGTCCACACAACACATATAGTGACAAATATGGAGAATATCAAGAATAATGCTCTATTATATATCGAAACATAGTTACATCAAGGCTTACATCTATTACAAAGCATAGCGGAAACTATTCTATATCTTCTCTTCGGGACTCCATACTCCACAGAGACAGTTGACTGGGGGAAACACTCGCCTAGTACCCATGGACTCCATAAGAAACTCTTCTCTTGATCCACCATCTGGTACCCATCTAGAATTTTTGTTGATTGTAAAGCAAGTGTGAGCGCACCATACTCAACAAGTATAACATGAGGGTTTGCAAGGCTCAAAAGGCTGGACACGGCTGAACTGCGGTGAGCACTTTTAGTTGGTCATATTTTATTTAGTAAACCTATGTTTCTAGGTTATGCTTAAGCTCCCAAGGTAAAAGTATAATTAACAATAAGATTAATCATCACCCAAACCATCCATAGAACCATCTATCTCCAAAAGGATCCAGGCCGCTCGTGTCCATGACCACGGCTGATATATCAGTTTTAAAATAACTCTTCAGAGTTTGTACACTTTCACCATGAGTCATGATTGCCCTTTGCCCGAGGGGGCCAACCTCTTGACTCACTTCCAAGGTAAGTCAGCAGGGATCGCTACGAAGCTTTTCACCAGTTGTTCTAATAAGTAGCAGCCGCTAAGGTTTTAGCTGTCTAGCCGTATGCAGCCCTCCTATAGGAGTGGCACTCATGGTCGTGGCATAGTACACACCCTGGCAGAAAAAGAAACATACCAACTAGTGCCCCCCTCTTGCCCTTTTTGTAAGCTCCTAACGAACTAGAACATATCAAAATACTAGGCTAAGACTAGAGCCATGTAGTTCTCGTGGCTGTACTATAAGTTCTGGGTTGCCGCTTTAAGATTTGGTCCTTACAAAGGGTAGACTAGAGCACCCAAAAGGCCCAATGCTCTAGCCCCCTTCTATCCATGTTGCTAAAAAGCACCTTTTAATATTGTTTCCATAAATCATTAGTCAAAATTAACATTATGATGTTGGTGATTGCAGGCTAAGCAAAACTACCCATATGCATAATCCAAGGTAACAAGGAATTCAAGAGAACAAAGGTTCTAGGTAAAGTCCTTAGGGGTTTATCATATTAGACACATGCACATGAAGAGGTGATTAAATGGTTCTTGGGTAACAAGGGAACTCATGTTACACTTGGCTTCCAGAAGCTTGCCCTCCAACTTTCAGGATCATCCTTGCAGATCTGCTCCCCTAACGGTAGCAATTAACTTGTACCAGCATCACAAGAGAACCTAAAAATAGTACACCAAACATTACAAAAGCATACAATAAAGGTAACTAACATATACTACTCGTTGCTATGACCTCGTGAGTGCAAGAACCAACTAAAATGGAGCTACGGTTAAAAAGTTATAAGCATTTGAAGTTTAGGGGCTATTTATAAATTAAAAAGAACCTTTTGTAAATACTTTTCAAAAGAGAGATGGAAATATAAATTATTTTGACATCAAAACTATTTTATAATAAAAGCTAAAAGGTCTTTTATCATTTTTAGAGTTAACAAAAACACGTTAATGAATTCATAAATGGCATCATTAGTTATTTTATAAAAGCAAAAATATATAAAACATTTTATAATACTGTTATAAAGGGAAAACATATTAAAATATCTTTCTAAGCATTTCGTATTCCAAAGTTTATTTATTACAACATTAACATTTTTCATAAAACAATACATACATGACATCATTTTAATGAAATCATCTCTGTCCAGGGCCAAAATATGATTAACTATAGCTTCTATGGGCTAGCATGGAAGATATACAAGACTCGCAAAACAGTATCTCGATTACAGAGAAGTATAGGTGTCGGGGACCGAATACTAGGGTACCCAAAGAGTAGGAGCTAATAACCATCAAACGTCGATGGTTCCGAACAGACAAGAACGTAACTACACTTCTTGCCCAACAACCGAAGGTTGGCTTTTCCTCGCCCAACCCCTGAGGGTTGGGCTCGCCTCGCCCGACCCCCGAGGGCTGGACTCCGCCTCGTCCAACGTCTGTAATCAAACTCCACCTCGCCCGACATCCGGGGGCTGGTTCTGCCTCTCCCGACGTCTGGGGGTAGACTCCGCCTCGCCCGATGACTGAGGGCTGGCTCCGCCTCGCCCGACGTCTGGGAGCAGGCTTCACCTCGCCCGATGTCCAAGGGAAGACTCCGCCTTGCTCGACATCCAGGGGCTGGGCTCTACCTCACCCGACGTCCAGGGGCAGACTCTGTCTCGCCCAATGACTGAGGGCTGGCTCCGCCTCGTCCGATGCCCGAGGGCTGGCTTCACCTCGCCCGACATCTAGGGGCAGACTCTGCCTTGCCCGACGTCTGGGAGCAGGCTCTGGCTTGCCCGACGCCCGAGGGCTGGCTCCGCCTCGCCCGATGTTCGAGGGCAGACTCCACCTCACCCGACGTCTAGGGGCTGGGCTCCGCCTTGCCCGACATCCAGGGGTAGACTTCGCCTCGCTCGATGTCTCGGGCGGACTCTGCCTCGCCATAATTACGTGCATAGATAAGACGGGACACTGAAGTCAACCACAATACTGAGGACCATACCCTGCACGCCTGCAGGAAAGTACCGTCAGGATATGACCAGACGGGCACTTTAAGCCCTTCCAAGCATGTCAGACCCAAACAGTGTTGTGGGCGCCGACATTTATCCTACTATGTTATGGGCGCCGGCATTTGCCCTTGGACACGAATCCTGACGAAAACATACGACAACCACTATGGTCCAAGAAGGAAACCCATGTCATCTATAGTAACAAACATGGGGCATCTACGCCGTCTGCTCCCCATAGGGTCATGGCTCGGCACCCTGGTGCGTCGCGCCACTTGTCGGGGCAGGACAGGATGTGACCACTTACTGAATGAAGTCAGAGCATGGCCCTATCAGGATCTGTGAACATGCTATCCCTGGCACCGTCTGCCATGTCCGGAGGGTAGGCTCGAAGGAAAAGGAAGACCCGACACCTCCGAAGGACCCTCTCTGCCTCTAGTTTTCCCTATTTCTCCCATCTGTAATCCCTACTCCCCTTGATCTATAAAAGGGAGGGCAGGGCACCCCACTAAGAGGATGGATCAATTCGACACACCATGCACCACATTACACACAGCTGAGCAGCAACCGAGCTCTCAGTACTCGTTCGACCTTTCCATTAGAGACTTGGGACCTGTCCCTCTCTCGACCATTTGTACCCCCTACTATGAACCTTTCAGTGTTAATAACACGACCACCAGCAGCAGACTAGATGTAGGGACATTCTGCCCGAACCAGTATAAACCTCATGTCTTTTAGCACACCATCCGGGCCTAATGCGCAACAAATACAAATTTACTAGTTGGTGTTTACTCGAAACACCGACAGTTGGCAGCGCGCCAGGTAGGGGACCTTTGCGCATTTTGACATTAACATCAAGCCATGGATGGCTAGCCATGAAATCAGCTGAGTCCCAGGCGCACACGTGCGCTTTTAGAACCTAGACTTCATCATCACGGTGGGAGGAGAGTTGGTATTGGCTCACGCCGCCATCCAATCTCTCCCCTCCATCGGCCTCAACTACGAGAGGCTTGAGCGCCAGCTCGGTGTCTCCCTGGGACCCCAACAGTCCAGGGAGGACCAGCGCCGCCTTACCCTTTCTGATGCCAATGACACAGCATGGTTTGCCAGAGGAGGACCCCTCTCTCCGGAACACCACATACAGAGCTCCCCGACAATGCTTTCGTTTGGTCTCCGCAATGCTATGGCGACCATTAGCCACCTTGTGGCACGACGCATGGTCCTGCCGCCCACGAACAACGAGTTTGTGGGGGTGATTGAACACATCAAGGAATCTCTCCACAACCTCCTCATAGAGGAGCCGGGGTCGTCCTCTGGCTCTGACTCTAGCAGGGGAAGCCATCACCCCTCCTAGGAATGCTTCATGACGGGTACCCCCGAGGGACACGTCGAAAGCATCCCTGAGGAGGAGGCTACCCCGGTGGGCAACCTCAGTGACGAAACCGAAGGGGAGACAGCAGCCCCACCTTGCATGGGGGTGGAGCAACTGAAAGCCCAATAGCAGGAGATCGAGGAAGCACAACTCCAGCTTGTGCAGGAATGCGCGGAGCTCGATCGAGAGATCGAACGCCGCGGAGATGGTGGGCGCGCACGTGCCATGGCCCGCGATGTAAACCGGAGGATCATCACCGATGATGAAGCCCTTCCTCGCTTCGCTCGGGCAAGCGAGAACATCACCGCCGCAATCGTCCTGCTCCACGGTCTTCTAGAGGCCACGACGCCCGAGGATCGTTGGGCCCACGATGAGATTCGCACACTGCTCGAGCGTGCGGCGACATAGCAGGCAGAGAGCTCGTTGTCTCGGTGACGCAAGCTCGACGCCAGTCAACACACGCCCTCTAAGTGTCCCGGTAGGGACGCGTCAGTCCACTAGGCACCACTAGGCGGCAGGCAGCACGCCGCGGTCCTGGTGCATCAGCGTCTCAGCCGTAATCGCGACGCACGCATCACTCTTGATGCTCGCAGGTGTACCCATGACGATACAAGAGAGGGAGCCCACCATGGCTATCATCCTTGTCGCGGTGGACGCTACGATAGTGGCGAGGACAGGAGCCCGAGCCCTGGCCTACCGGGCCCTCAGGCCTTCGACCGGCACATCCTCAACGCTGCCTTCCCACCAAGGTACCGGCCACCAACCAATATCCCGAAGTACTCTAGGGAAACAAACCCTAGATTATGGCTCAAAGACTATTGGCTTGCCTGCCAAGCCGGTGGTGCGGATAATGATGACTTCATTATCCGCAACCTTCCACTGTTCTTGGCCGATTCGGCATGAGCATGGTTGGAACACCTGCCGTCCAACACAATTTAGAGTTGGGCGGATCTAAGGGAGATCCTTGTGGGGAACTTTCAGGGCACATACAAGTGTCCTAGGAACCCATGGGACCTCAAGAATTGCCGACAGAAGACTGGTGAGACCCTCCATGGGTACATCCGGTGCTTCTCCCGGCAGTGCAATGAGCTTCCTAACATCGTCGACGCCGACGTTATCGGAGCTTTCCTGTCTAGGACTACTTACGAGTCTTTGATTCATAAGCTAGGACGCAAGGGCCCGTGAACCACCAAGGAACTCCTAGACATCACCACCAGCCATGCCTCTAGAGAAGAGGCGGTCGGAGCGATCTTCGATCACCTAAAGGTCAAGGCAAGGCGGGATGAGGGCGCCAGCAAAGGTGCCTCCAATCGTTCTACTAAAAGGAAGAACAAGAAGCAACGGCGCAAGGACTCGCTCATGGCCACTGCTGACCACAAGGGTGGTCGGAAGCCCGTGGAGGGCACTCCGAACCACTTCGAAAAACTACTCGAGGGGCCACGCCCGAACCATGCTTTCTCGGTAAAGCATCTGTACAAGGACTACAGCCTCATGCGGCGGTTCTTGTCTGGAGGTTCCAACAAAGGGGAGCATGGAAAGGACCCTGCCCCCATCGCGGATGACGCCGAGGAGAAGGATGATGGCTTTTCGACACTGGATGGTTGCCTCATGATCTTTGGAGGATCGGTGGGCTACGACTCCAAACGTCGTCAGAAGGTCACGTGCCATGAGGTCTATACGACCGAACCGGTCACGCCCGCCTTCCATTGGTGGTCAGAGTCCACCATAACCTTTGATCAGACTGACCACCCAAAGAGCGTCCCACATCCAGGGAGATATCCGCTCGTGGTCGACCCGATCGTCGGTCCAAAGTGGCTCACCACAGTATTGATGGATGGAGGCAGCGGCCTCAACATCATGTATGTCAAGACGCTCGACGAAATGGGCATCGACCGGACACGCCTCCGCCCAACCCGAGCACCTTTCCATGGCATTGTGCCTAGGAAGCAGGCCATGCCACTTGGGTAGATCGATCTACCCATTACATTCAGGGATTAGTTCAATTATAGGACAGAAACCCTCACCTTCAAGGTGGTTGGGTTCCTCAGAACTTTCCACGCCATCCTAGGACGTCCATTCTACACGAAGTTCATGGCCGTCCCCAATTATACATACCTCAAGCTAAAAATAACGGGCCCCCATGGGGTCATCACTGTCGACACCTCCTTCCAGCGCATCTATGAGTGCGAGGTCGAGTGCTGCGGTCACGCCACAGCAATCGTCGCCTCCGAGGAGCTCACCGCCCTTAAGGAGGAGGTCACCAAAGAAGCGCCCGACGCAAAAAAGTCGGTCGGGTCATTCGAGCCTACAGAGTGCTCTAAAGAAGTCCTCGTAGATCCTGGAGCGCTGAGGGTAAAACAGTGCGCGTTGGTACCACGCTTTCCTCCGAATAGGAAGGCGCGCTCATCGACGTCCTCCACGCTAACAGAGACATCTTCACGTGGAAACCCTCAGATATGCCAGGCATCCCAAGAGAAGTCACCGAACATACCTTGAAGATCTGACCAGGCTCCAAGCCAGTGAAACAACGCCAGTGCCGCTTCGATGAGGAGAAATGTAGGGCCATCGGTGAGGAGATAGCAAAGCTCTCGGCGGCCGGATTCATTAAAGAAGTATACCACCCAGAGTGGTTAGCCAACCCCGTCCTTGTACGAAAGAAGAGCGGGAAATAGAGGATGTGTGTTGACTATACGGGTCTCAACAAGGCGTGCCCAAAGGATCCATTTCCTTTGCCGCACATAGACCAAATAGTCGACTCTACCTCGGGGTGCAAAACCCTCTGCTTCCTTGATGCGTACTCCAGGTACCATCAAATCACGATGAAAGAGTTCGACCAGCTCGCGATGTCTTTCATCACCCCCTTCGGATCGTTCTACTACGCCTCAATGCCATTTGGTCTGAAAAACGTTGGGGCTACATACCAGCACTATATGCTCAAATGCTTCGGGGACCTCATCGAGCGGACCGTTGAGGCCTACATTGACGACATTGTGGTTAAGTCTAAACGGGCTGACCATCTCGTAGCTAATCTGGAGTAGACTTTTGTAAAACTCTAAGCCAACGACATCAAACTCAATCCCGAGAAGTGTGTTTTTGGGGTCTCGAGGGGTATGTTGTTTGGCTTCATCGTCTCCGAGCGTGGCATCGAAGCCAACCCGGAGAAAATCTTAGCCATCACAAGGATGGGCCCGATTCAGAACATAAAGGGGGTTCAGCGAGTCACAGGGTGCCTCGCCACGCTCAGCCGATTCATCTCACGCCTCGGCGAATGAGGTCTCCCCCTTTATCGACTCTTGAAGAAAGTCGACCATTTTGAATGGACATCCGAGGCCCAAGAGGCACTCGACATGGTGAAACTACTTCTGACAAAGGCCCCGATCTTGGTTCCTCCAACCGATGGAGAATCCCTTCTGCTATACATAGCGGCCACCACACAAGTGGTTAGCGCCGTCCTGGTAGCGGAGTGGGAAGAAGAGGGGCACGCCCTCAAAGTGCAGTGCCCTGTGTACTTCATCAGTGAGGTACTATCTAACTCTAAGACCCGCTACTCCCAAATCTAGAAACTCCTATACGCCATCCTCATCACCAAAAGGAAGCTACGCCACTACTTCAAGTCACATCCAATGACGGTCATGACGTCGTTCCCCCTCGGCGAGGTTGTCCAAAGCCAGGATGCCATGGGACGAACCACAAAATGGGCACTTGAGTTGATGGACCAGGGCATTACATATGCCTCCCGAACAGCTATCAAGTCCCAGGTGTTGGCGGACTTCATCACGGAATGGACCGAGGTCCAAATGTCACCGGCGGTCGTCAATCAAGAGTACTGGATGATGTACTTCAATGGATCGCTGATGAAGAAGAGCACCGGCGTAGGGCTGGTCTTCGTGTCGCCCCTCGAGGTACGCATGAGGTACATGGTTCGTCTCCATTTCACCTCATCCAATAATGTGTCTGAGTACGAAGCACTCATCAACGGCCTACTCATTGCCATCGAGTTGGGCGTCGACGCCTCGATGTCCAGGGCAACTCCTAGCTGGTCATCGACCAAGTCATGAAGGAGTCAAGCTGTCACAATGCCAAGATGGCTGCATACTACCGAGAAGTCCGACGGTTGGAAGACAAATTCGACGCCCTCAAACTCAATCACATCTCGAGGCGCCTCAACGAGGCGGCCGACGCGCTTGTGAATACGGCATCCGGCCAAGAGCCGGTGCCAATAGGTGTCTTCACCAGCGACCAACACAAGCCCTTGGTGTGCTACGAGGGGTCAGAATAGGCCAACGATGGACCACCCGATCCAGCCTCGGGGGCTAACCAACCCTCGGCTCCGTCCGACCCCGAGGTCATGGAGATTGAACAAGATCCAGTAATAGAGCCCGACCCTCTAATCGACTGGAGAACCTAGAACCTTGGTTGGAAACACATTCCAATAGGGCTTCTACTAGCCAACTGAAGTGGCCGACGCTGAGCAGATCGTGCGCACCTACGAAGGGTGTCAGTACTACACTCGGCAAACTCACATCCTGGCCCAGGCACTCCAGATGATCCCCATCACGTGGCCCTTCGTGGTCTAGGAGCTCGATCTAGTGGGACCTCTCAAGAAGGCACCCAGAGGATACACACACTTGCTTGTCACCACAGACAAGTTCACAAAATGGATAGAAGCTCGGCCGATCTCCACAATCAAGTCCGAGCAAGCCGTGTTGTTCTTCCTCGACATCATCCATTGCTTTGGAGTACTTAACTCCATCATCACAGACAACGACACGTAGTTCATAGGCAAGAAGTTCCTACAATTCTACGATCAATACCACATCCGGGTCAATTGGGCCACCGTCGTGCACCCCCAAACGAATGGGTAGGTCGAGCGCGCAAACGGCATGGTCCTACAGGGCCTCAAGCCTAGGATCTTCAACCGGTTGAACAAGTTCAGCGCACGGTGGGTCGCCGAGCTCCCCGTGGTACTCTGGAGCCTAAGGACAACTCCTAGTCGAGCCACCGGCTACACACCCTTCTTCATGGTCTACGGCTCCGAGGCTGTCCTCCCAACCGACCTCAACTATGGAGCACCAAGGATCAGGGCATACGACGAACAGGGAGTCGAGGCATCCCATGAGGACGCCATGGACCAGCTAGATGAAGCTCACGACATTGCCCTCCTCCGCTCGGCCAAGTACCAGCAGGCGTTGCGACGGTACCACGACCGACGGGTGCGGGGCTGAGCCTTCAACATCGGGGACCTAGTCCTTCGTCTCGTACAGAGCAACAAGGACTACCACAAGCTCTCCCCACCCTGGGAAGGGCCGTATGTCATCGCGGAAGTACTCCGCCAGGCGCCTACAAGCTGAAAACCATCGACGGCGAGGTCTTCACCAATGCCTGGAACATCGAGCAGCTACGTTGTTTTTACCCCTAAATAAACATATACTTTCTCTTATCGGTTTTGTCATCAAAATCCCCAATCTTTCATGACATCTGACCCCTGCAAGTGCAAGGGGTCGGACCTCACTCGGGGACTGGTATGAGTACATTTATCTTACTAACATTCTCTGTGCTTTCCCTATTTTCTCAAGGTAAGTCCTAAAAGCTAGGACTTCGGGAACAATTCCTGAGTATAACTTAGGACTGCGGGAAACCCACGCCCCGATGGCTACGGTCTTTGTGCTCACCAGCGTGATCAGAATTGGCTCGCCCGCACTCTGAGCTTTTGTGACCTTAACTATGGGAAGGGTTGGAAGGCACTAAACCTCTTTTGCAAAAAGAGGGAGAAGAGCTGAAAAGCTATTTGCCGTAACGAAATTTGAAAACTTGTTCATTTTCATACAAATTCATCGCTTACAAAGTTTTCCTCTCATACACCTCGGGCCCTACGGTCTTAACAAACGGAAGTGTTCGGATTGCATAAACCTTTTTTCTCGAATGCAAAAGGGGAAGAAAGCAAGTTCAATCAAACGAAATGAAACAGCGAATTTGTTTAACAAAATGAAGTTGCGAATCTATTTTCAAATACAAAAGTGCCGACAGTTGTCCACAAATTACAAATAAATGCCCATCAGACTCATTCAACTAACTACCGCCTCCGGGGGAGAACAATATCTTCAATTTTGCTCGCCAGGGTTTTCGTAAGATGAGTCACCGTATCTATTTCATCCAGCTCGGAGGGTTCATAGCCAGGCGCGAAACTGAGGCTCATCGCCTCCAAGTTGATGTTGTCATCATAATGCGAGCGGGTGATGGTGAAGGCTTGGGTGATCCCTGAGCGAAGAGTTTCCTTCTCCAACTGGCGCACCCACGCCGTGACATCTACGGCATGGGCCACGAGCGAGCTGGTCCCCTCCGCCTGCACCACCTATAGGTCATCGCAGATTATGCCAAGGGCAACCTTCAGGACATCGAGCTTGTCGCTCTCCGCCTGAAGAAGACTCCTCGCCTCAGCAAGATCCGTGGCCAGTCTGGCAGTGGCACCCTCGGCCTACAGCTTCTGGGCTTTCGTGATCTCTAGCTCGGCCTAGAGGGAGCTGATCCTCTGTTGTGCCTCATCGCGCTCTCGGATAGCCTGGTCGCGCTCCCCGTGGGCCGTGCCGCGCTCCAATCGAAGCCTCTCCATAGTATGGGATAGCTCGTCTCGCTCCATGCGTAGCTGGGTGACCACCTCGGTGTCTAGTTTCGCCCTTTGCTCTAGGGCCACGGACCTCTCCTCGGCTCCTAGCCTAAGATCTCGCTCCTTCTCGGCCTTGGCCAGGAGGTCGACGATCCACTGGCGGGTCTCGGCATCTTGTTGGAGCAGCTCATCCCGCTCCTTCCGCGCTCTGGCGGCCTCCTCCTGATCCCGCCGCACCCTCTCTGATAGTTCATCAAAAGACTTCTCGGCGTCCTCCGCATCCCGACGGGCCTTGGCCTCCCACCGTTGAAGATTGTCCACCTCCGCGGTAAGGGGAGTCAACTTGGCCACCCTCTGTCAGGGCTAGGCGGTCACGTCCCTATGTAGTCGTGCCTCATCGATGAGGCGGTCCCAATCCTCCTTGTGTTCGCGAAGGAACCGGGATTTCTCCCGGCTGCGAGCAATAAGAGACTAAAAAAGACGGTGGCCAGAAAACAAAAATTGATGAAGAAAGAACAGATAGAGAGGCAAGACCAAGTGAATACTTGGTCAGTGGGAACGATGATGTCTCGAAGGGTGCCCCTGGCCTGGTTTAGAAATTTCAGCGTAGCCGTGATCCCCCGTTGAGACTCTCCGCTCCGTGCCCTCGGTGGCATTGTAGCAATACGAGGTAGGCTACGCTAGCACAAAAAATTTCTACCACGTAAAATAGGAACACTGTTGTTATAGATCATAGGATTACCACTATTGTGTTGGCCCAAACAAGTACATGTGCAATAACTCAAATGCTTTACTAGTGCTCATCATGCTTTTCTAAGGATAGGTGTTTCCAACTTGTTTGCTGGCTTAGCAAGAGCTACAGAGCTTATCCTTCTCAAACACAACATCTTTCAAGCCTCTAACCAAGTCATACTTAACCAATCTATTCAAATGTTTCATTCCAACATGACCAATCCTTCTATGTCATAACCAACCCATACTAGAATTAGTGAACAAGCATGTTGACAATTGAGCTTTATAAGCATTGAAATCAACCAAGTATAGATTCAAATATCTAAAGCTTTTGAAGATCAAGTTAGAGCCATCTACACTTATGATCTCTACATCATCTACTCCAAATATACACTTAAATCTAAGATCACACAATTGAACTACGTGTAGGACACGTGGACGCCTAAGAGGGGGGTGAATTAGGCAACTTAAAAATCTAACTCTAAATTATGACCTCTTTTTCTACCTCTAGCAAAACCTATGCAAAAGATAATCTATCTAGATGTGCAACTACGGTTTTGATAGTGTGTTGCTATCTCTACCGCAAATGATAATAATATGATCAATGTAAATGCGGAAGCTTAAAGAGCAAGGTAGAGATATGCAAACTCCCGTCGACGACTCCGGTATTTTTACCGATGTATCAAGAAGCGCAAGCTTCCCCTAGTCCTCGTTGGAGCCCTCGCAAGGAATCCCTCGCAAGGGCCAAGCTCTCGGTCGGGTAACTCCGTGGATAGCCTCGGGCCTTCCCCCATGCGCAAGTGGATCTCCGAGCGTGCCTTAAGCAAGCCTCTCCGGATGCTCCCGCCGTCTTCACTATCAAGCTTTTGGCCAAACGTCGCGGGCCTTGTTCCTTAAAGACACGGTGGCGGGCCGCACCACAAACGCGGTTGGTGCGATCTCGCAAGACTTCAAGCCCCTCCGATGTACAACTCTTGTGCTCGCAAACATGGGGTGGTAAGAGGTATGCAAACCTCACTAAACACTAGGCATACACCTAGAGCAAGCGCATAAGCGGTGGTCTAATCAACCTAAGTACTTCGCAAAGCACCTACGCTAATCACACGATGAAACACTAAGCACTTAGCAAGTGGAGATCACTAAAATGGTGTATCAACACCCTTGGTATGTTTCCTCGGCTCCACTCATCTCAAATGGCCGATTGGGGTTGTATTTATAAGCCCCATCGAGAAAGTAGCCGTTGGGGTCGAACTCCAAATCTGCCATCGACCGGACGCTGAATCGTCTCGGCCGACGCGCGTCCGGTCGTCCGACCGTTGCAACGCGTGAACTACCGATCGGACGCTGCCGGCGTCCGGTCGCTTCGCCATCGGGCGCGTCGATCGCGATTCAGCAGCTACTGGAACCTCTCTCAGATTTCGATCGGACGCTGCGTTCTGCGTTCGGTCGGTTGCTGCCCCGTCCGGTCCTTGCGTCCCGTCGTCGTCTGTCTAAGCCACCGGTCCGGCGTCGGTCGCGCTTCCGGCGTCCGGTCCAGCGTCCGGTCGCCTCTGCGAGCTCGTTTCTTCGCGATCTTGTGCACGGCTTGGTTCCTATCTTCATGCTTGGACTTTGCTTGACATCTTGGGTCTTTTCTTGTGCTTCTAAGGTCTTGCTTGAGGTGTTGATCATCAGATCATCATGTCGCCTTCGTCCAAGTCACGTCTTGCACCCTATTGAACTACAAAACAAACACTTGCAAATTCATTAGTCCAATTTGGTTGTGTTGGTCATCAAACACCAAAATCCAAAGTAAATGGGCCAAGGGTCCATTTTCCTTACAATCTCCCCCTTTTTGGTGATTGATGACAACACGACCAAAGCAAGCAAATGATAAAAACTTTAAATTTAAAAATTATCTACTTACTAGGATGCAATGCAAAGGGCAAGGTTATATGATACTAATTGATAGATACCAATTAAAACTTTACTCAAAAAGCATGTCTTGCCCTTGCAAATGTCCCCATGTGATATTATGGATTAAAGCCTATCTTTCTAAAAAAAATCTCCCATTACATAGACTAATCCATAATTCACTTTCCTCCCTTTCTCGGACCATTACCACTTGTAGACATCAACTTGATGCTTGCCTTTGGTCCTTCAAATTCTCCCCCTTTGGCATCAAACACTAAAAAGGAAGACATTAGTAGCACAAGGGAGGGTCAAATTTCATGATCCTTTGTGTATAGAGTGAAATGGATCACAAAATTTGACTCTCGCATTATATAGACTAAGCTCCCCCTAAATATATGCATACATATGGTAGAAAGCAAATCATATGCATAATTAGCAATTTGTTGCACAAGAGAGTTTAATCTATATAATGCATGGAGAAAGCATATAAATATGAAATGAAATCAACATGATGATGCTAATTGAAGAACGATGATTCTCTTCGGGGACTCCATTTTCCTTGCAATGAGACTACTACACACATGATAAACTTGAAAAAGGTGTTAGTCTTAAAGCGTCCATCTTGTAGATGATCCTCCCCCTAAATTTGTGCATGGAGACATGGAATACTTGTAGTACTCATGCACAATTGATTTTGGAGTCAAAATACCACTTGAAAGATGATATTTGGGAGAAAATTATCTACAATTTGGACTTTGGCACATATTAGATAAACAATAGTAAGACAAGCTATGTGCCGTGCTCCTAAGCAATTTTAAACCATGTAGGTTTGCTCCAAGGGTTACAAATGAGACCGAGCAAGCCTACCATATGAAATACCTAGTGTATGCATGACAAAAGATATAAGCATGCAAATGCAACCCTAGGCATGAGGAGTAACTAGATGCTTAAAGATACCAATTGTAGGAAAATCTAATTGCAAGATGTACCAATTAAAAAGTAACAACATCTAGTTACCTAATATGGGAAGGGGAATTTGGGTCCATAGTATCCACTAACCCACTTGGCAATGACTTTGTCCAACATGATGCTCCCCATGAAATGCACCCATACTTTGCCAAGACTCCAAATTCCCCGCCGACCGACGGACTTCTTACTTCCCTTTCGGGATCCAAACCTTCTTGGTGCTCTTCATGTTGGAAATGATTTCCTTTGGCACCCAAAAGCGTTTGACCCCATTGTTTGCTTGCTTGTTCACCTTGATGGCCACCACCTTGTCATTTTTCTTCTTCTTCAAGAGATAAGGTGTGGAGGCCTTCTTGTCCACCTTGTTGGTGTAGGTGTTGGAGAGCTTGCTTGTTTGCTTTTTCTCCTTCTTCTTTGCTCCTCCCCCATTCTTCACCTTGCACTCATAGGACTTGTGGCCTTCTTTGTGACATACGTAGCAAACCACGGTTTGTCCTTCATCAAGCTTCTTCACTCCCTTGACGGTGTTATCTTGATGAAGTTGGGTTTGCTTCGCCTTGCCTTTCATTTGAGTCAAGTCCTTGGTGAGGCGAGCTACTTCTTGCTTGAGTTGCTCATTCTCTTTTGCAACCTCTTGTGTGCATGTATCTACAATCACTTTCTCAACACAAGCTTGGTTGCACAAGGGTGAGTCTAAATATAAATCATTGCAAGAAGTAGAGGCATCCTTTTTAATTATGTCATTTCTTTTAGATGCCTTGGTGGAGGTTAAATTGACGGCCTCAAGATTAGCAACTTTATTAGTTAGCTCATCACAATGTTTGCACATGATTTCCATTTTAGCAAGCAAACTTTGATAATCATTTTGAGAGATAGCTAACTTTTCTTTTAATTTTTCATTTTTCTTTTCAAGTTGCTTATCATTAATTGTGCATGCCCTTGTTGTTGCACTAGCCTCAAGTTGCTCAATTTTAGTAGATAGTTCAACATTGAGATTTGCAAAGTTTTCATATTGTTCAAGCAAATTCTTGTATGCTTCTTGTGAACTACCTAGTTCTTCTTTTAAAGTTTTGAGCTTCTTTTGTTGACTAGTGCAAACTTTAGCATATTTAAGATTTTGTTGCACAATTGTATTGTAAGAAGGCAAATCATCATCACTATCACTCTCACTAGAGGATGAGCTTTTGTTACCTCGTGCCATAAGGCACACACGAGAAGAGCTTGATGATGAGCGCTTGTGACCTCGCCTCTTGTGATGGTTTTCTTCTTCACTTGAAGAATCATCCCATGACCTTATTGTTGTGAGGGCTTTGTTTTTGCACGCCTTCTTCTTTGTCTTGGGTGTGGGCTTGTTTGGACAAACTTCCACAAAGTGCCCCATCTCGCCGCATCCGTAGCATCCTCTCTTTCTTTGCTCGTTTCTTTGATTGGTGAAAACGAGGTCTTGGATTTGGATGGGCACACCCTTGACATTGAGCTTTTGGATCATCTTCTCCACCTTATTGATTAATTTGATTGATTCTTCATCAAGGTCGGAGGTGGAGGAGGAAGATTGATTATCATCACTTGATTCTTGTTCATCATCATCATCATCCTCATCTTCTTCTTCTTCACTTGAGGAGCTTGAGCTTGAGCTTGACTCAACTTTCTTGCCCTTCATCTTTTTCTTTTCGCTATAAGCGAGAGCTTTGCCTTTGCTTGATGAAGATGCTTCTCCTTGACCCATCTTACATGACATTTCAAATGCCACTAGCTTGCCAATGACAATGCCCGGGGTCATGGTGCTCAAGTTCTCCATGTTGTGAAGGATGGTGATGATGCTTGCATATTTCTTTTGTGGTAGAACGGAGATGATCTTCCTCACGATGTCCGCATCATCTAGCTTTAATAATCCTATTGAATGGAGCTCATTGATAATTAGATTCAATCGAGAATACATATCACGAACAAGCTCATCATCATTCATAGCAAAGGAATCATAATTTTGCTTAGCTAGACAATGTTTTTGCTCACGGACATTACTTGTACCGTCATGGAGCTCTTGAAGTTTTAACCAAATTTCATGTGCCGTATTTAGGGTGAACACTTGGTTAAACACATCCATGCTAAATGATTCAAACAAGCAATTCTTAGCTCTAGCATTAAAATGCATTTCTTTTTCATCACTCTTTGTGGGTTTTTCGGGATTCTTGATGGGTTTCATCCCGTCACGAGTGACTCTCCATACACCCAAATCAACCGCCTCAAGGTGGCAAGCCATTCTAGCTTTATAGTATGGGAAGTTAGTGCCGTCAAATTGTGGAGGCCTAGCGGTATCCATCCCAACCACTCTACAAAAGCGTCGGCTCAACGGCGGTTAAGCCAAAGGTCCAAATATGAGCCAACCGGCTTTGATACCACTTGTAGGACACGTGGACGCCTAAGAGGGGGGGTGAATTAGGCAACTTAAAAATCTAACTCTAAATTATGACCTCTTTTTCTACCTCTAGCAAAACCTATGCAAAAGATAATCTATCTAGATGTGCAACTACGGTTTTGCTAGTGTGTTGCTATCTCTACCGCAAATGATAATAATATGATCAATGTAAATGCGGAAGCTTAAAGAAAAAGGTAGAGATATGCAAACTCCCATCGATGACTCTGGTATTTTTACCGAGGTATCGAGAAGCGCGCAAGCTTCCCCCTACTCCTCGTTGGAACCCCTCGCAAGGAATCCCTCGCAAGGGCCAAGCTCCCGGTCGGGTAACTCCGTGGATAGCCTCGGGCCTTCCCCACGCGCAAGTGGGTCTCCGACGTGCCTTCTGGCAAGCCTCTCCCGGATGCTCCCCGCCGTCTTCACTATCAAGCTTTCGGCTAAAACGCCGCGGGCCTTGTTCCCTTTGGTACACGGTGGCGGCCGCACCACAAACGCGGTTGGTGCGATCTCGCAAGACTTCAAGCCCCTCCGATGTACAACTCTTGTGCTCGCAAACACGGGGTGGTAAGAGGTATGCAAACCTCACTAAACACTAGGCATACACCTAGAGCAAGCGCATAAGCGGTGGTCTAATCAACCTAAGTACTTCGCAAAGCACCTACGCTAATCACCTGATGAAACACTAAGCACTTAGCAAGTGGAGATCACTAAAATGGTGTATCAACACCCTTGGTATGTTTCCTCAGCTCCACTCATCTCAAATGGCCAGTTGGGGGTTGTATTTATAAGCCCCACTGAGAAAGTAGCCATTGGGGTCGAACTCCCACAAATCTGCTACTGACCGGACGCTGAATCGTCCTGACCGGACGCGTCCGGTCGTCCCGACCGTTGCAACCGCGAACTACCGATCGGACGCTGCCAGCGTCCGGTCGCCTGCCACCGGACGCGTCCGGTCGTAGTTTCGCGCGCCTAGAACCTCTCTGTACTCGATCGGACGCTGCGTTCCTGCGTCCGGTCAGTTGCCGCCAGCGTCCGGTCCTTGTGTCCGGTCGTCTGTCTGCCGAGCCACCGGTCCAGTGTTCGGTCGCGCTTTCAGCGTCCGGTCCAGCGTCCGGTCGCCTCTGCGAGCTCGTTTCTTCACGATCTTGCGAACGGCTTGGTTCCTATCTTCATGCTTGGACTTTGCTTGACATCTTGGGTCTTTTCTTGTGCTTCTAAGGTCTTGCTTGAGGTGTTGATCATGATCATCATGTCGCCTTCGTCCAAGTCACGTCTTGCACCCTATTGAACTACAAAACAAACACTTGCAAATTCATTAGTCCAATTTGGTTGTGTTGGTCATCAAACACCAAAATCCAAAGTAAATGGTCCAAGGGTCCATTTTCCTTACACTACGGATAGCAAATTGAAGTTCAAGCTCTCAACTAGCAACACATTAGATACGCTCAAGTCATTGGATATTGCAATCTTACTGTCGGGTACATAAACCCGGGGTCCCTCGAGGACCGGCTTCCACGCCGTGGCTTGACCCGAGAGTCTAAAAACTACAGGGCAAAGGGGCGGTCCAGCAACCGACCGGAAGGCCTGGCCCAAGAAGAGCAATGCCCGCTCGTCAGCTACTTCGGCCCACCTATCCGACCGGAGCGCTCGCTTCGGGCTCCAACCGCCTCCGGACGGCCTCTTCGATCGGAAGGCCTGCCCTGAGCCCTACTTTTGACTCCGACCCCGCGTCTCTCCTATCGGGGTATGTAAGAACCCGGCTCACCGCTCTTCTCCGACTAGCGCAACCGAAGCCGACTTGGGCCATCCGACCGGGGATGCTGTAACACCCAAAAATTTTCTACAAATTAGCAATTAATTCTTAGCCTTTATTACATTTTCTAGGAATCTTTAACTTAGGCTAAATAATAAATATTGGATAAATAAAATACACTATAAGGATTAGAAACAATGGTTGTTGCATTCATGCCGAAGCATATTGTTTTTTATTGAGTGTAGGGCTAGTTGATTTGAAGTTGAATTCAAATTCTATTTGAATTTGGCTTAGAAATGAAAAAAATAGATTTGGAAAAGGATTTGATTTTGAAAAATTCATCTTCTTCCCCTTTTCAGCCCAACCGAATCATCCCAGCCCTTTTCTCCCCTTCCCACGCTGGCCCGCTGGCGGCCCAGCCGCGCCTCCCCTTCCTCCTTTCCATTGCTCCCGCGCAGCCCTTCTATTTCTCCCGCCTGGCCTGCTTTGCACCAGCCCACTCAGCGGCCTGCCCCGCACGCCAGCGCATGGCCCGTGATCGGCACACCAGCCCACAGCGCCGCTAGCTCGTCCTGCCTCACGCGCTCTCACCCGAAGCACCCCGCGCCCGTCCACTCTCTCCCTCTCACTGTGCACTGTCCCCACCCGTCAGCGTCTTCTCCCTTCTTTCCTTTCTTCTTCCCCGAGCTTCCTTTCTTTTCCCCCGGCATCTTCCTTTCTTCGGCCGCCGATGGCGTGCGGCCATGCACGGAAAGCCACCGTCGTCGCCCGCATATGGCAGGCGGCCAATCCCGCCTGATTTCCCCCCGCTCCCTTTCCTTCTAGCGCTCACCGCCCGGCCTATAAAGCCCTGCGCCATCCCTTCTTCCTCTCCCATCCTCTGCTCGCAACCAAAGATCCACCACCGCCGCACTTCTCCCTCACCCGCGCCTCGGAGCACGACGTCGACGCCACTGGAAGCTCCGCAGCGACCTCCCGCGCCCTTAGGTACCCCCGGTTTCACAATTTGGTCACGAATTCCTCGGATTGAACCTCACCCGCACGCTCTCTCTCTCTAGAGCTTCGCCACCATTGACCCCGCCTCTAGAGCCCGTCCCGAATGCCAAGAACGCCTTCACAGACTGCGGTGAGCTCCCCATCCTTCCCGTGCTTTCCATTCTTTGTTTCATGCGCTAGAACGCCGTTTCGTGGATCACCGTCGCCGCCGGCCATGGTCTGCTCGCCGGAGTTCCTGTGCAGTGGCGCAGGACTCACCGTGCCATCCGATTGGCTTTGGACGGTCGGGATTAGATCCCACCGGTTGGATCATAATCGGTCCACCGGGAGCTGTGGACTCGATCCACACAGCTGCGTCAGCACCCACGTCAGCGCTGGCCCACGCCGCGTGGTACACCGCACCAACCCTTGAGCGCCACGTGGCCACCCAGTCAACAGCCAGGTCCAAACCGTAGACAAGCGCGCCCTTTTTGTAGAAAGACCCTTCGGTTTTCTCAGAATCAACCCGCAATCCATTTTAATTCAAAGTAATTATTTTTTAGTCCTATTTTTATTCACTTTAGACCCTATATTTTCCAGATTTAGTACCCGTAGTCCTATAACTGTGATTATTTATATTTTTAATTGTTTTAATTCAAAAATAGGTTCAGTTTATTTATAGAAATGCCATTACATCTTATTTTACGCATAACTTTCACATTTTAAGTCTGATTTGAGTGATTCTTTCGCTCACGTGTTCGTAGCAATGCGTAGAATAGATTTATAAGCTTTTCAAGTTATGTTTTTACTGTTTGGTGTACTATTCTAATGGAAGTCTATCTTGTATGCATGTAATGATTGGTATGATGCTTGATTGGTGATTGGAACACGATTAGAGGGTGAGCCATTTGAGGTGACTGAGGACCCACAACAGGATCAGCAGTACTTCCAGGACAACTTTGAGGAAGGCAAGTATACCAAAGGCCCCTTGTTACCTATGAACTATTACCACTTACATTCATGCATGTGTTTAATTTGAAATGCCTTTAAGGACTTTACCTAGATGATTACTTGTACCACATATCCTTGATACCTGGGGATTTTGGGTAGGCATTTTGGATAGATGCTGCAGCGCTTAACATAAAATCATTGCTAAACATGACTAAAGGCTATATGCAATGTGATAAAATGAAGTTTTGTAGTAACAGATAGGGGGCTAGAGTACGGGGTTGAGTACTCTAGTGCCTCTCCATAAGGACTTAATCCTAAAGCGGCAACCCAGGAGGGACCGTACAACCCCGAGTGTCACATGGCTCTAACTTTAACATGTTAACTAGATTGTACTAGCTCGTCTATAGCTCCAGTAAGGGTAAGAGGGTATCTTTCCTTTTTCTGCTAGGGTGTACTGTGTTGCGATGCCCACGTGTACCACTCCTTTGTAGCTACGACTTGTTAGTGCAACTAGCTAAGGGTTTCATAGTGAAACCTTGCCACACTTCCTGGGAAGAGGTGTAGTGGGTCTCACGAACCCTGGCTTTGGGAATCACGGCTCGGTGGGTAAAGATGTACAATTTCTGCAGAAATAATTAACCTATTATAACAGCTGTGCTCACGGATACGAGCGGTCTGGATCCTTCAAGATTAGTGGTTACTGGGAATGGTGGATGGTTGGGAATTGAGATGAATATGACTATACATTAATATCACTTGGGAATTGGGACTGTTCATTAAAGTAGTGATTCAGGATGCTAAAAATTGATCAACTAAAATTGCGAACCACAGTCAAACAGTGTCAAGCCTTTTTGAGCCTCATAGATCCCTTTGATATACTTGCTAAGCATGGTGAGCTTACACTTGCTTTACATCCAATGAAAATCCCAGATGGGTAACAGATAATGGATATGAAGAGTTTTCGGAGGATGTCCAGGACTACTAGGGAGACGTTCACCAGTTGGAGTCCCTATGGCAGTTGGGCTAGTTATTCCGCTATGATTGTAATAATATTGCCATCGAGCAAACTTTGTATTTACTTTATGATGAGATATGCGATGTAATAAGTACTTTACTTTGAGACTATTGCAATTTGTGATATATGTGTGTGTTTGGACATCCTGGGCACACATATATGAGTACTTGGTTTTGCTATGCAAAATTGGGTGCGACAGACGCCCACTCGGAAGGAACTAGGGACGAACGGAGAAGGCAGCACGCGAGTCAAACCACGGTACAGGGACCATACCCTGTACACCTGTGGGAACAGTGCTCCACAACCACCCTGACACAAACAGTATTGTAGGCACCGACATTTATCCCTACAGTATTGTAGGCGCCGTTGGACTCCCGTACGGCAAAAAGCCCCTCACATGCCTCTGGGCATCAATAGTGTTGTAGGCGCCGAGATTCACCATGACCGGTAAATGTGGTGAGGCTCCTCATGAGCCTCTAGGCAAGCAATATTTTGTAGGTACCAACATCAACCCTTTCTGAAGAAGACAGCGTAACCTCCCACGTGCACCTGACACTCTACAGTGACATCAACAGCGTTATGGGCGCCTACCATTATCCAATCCTCATCGGCGTGGGCAACAAGGCTTAAAAGCATCCGTACCCTCTCCCTCTCACCTGTAAAGCCATCCTTTTCATCTATAAAAGGGGATGCACTCCCTCCAACAGGGGAGACCGATTGATTCAAGCTCAGTTCCATTAGATTCATTAGTCTAATAGCTCACAACCACAGAACCGCTAGGTTCGGACCTCAAGCACACTCTTGAACACTTAGCTCATAGCAGAGTTCCCGTCGCTCTTGGCCCTTCCGACCGAGCCGACCGGGCCTCTGGACCCCCCATCTTTCTCCTCCTCGTTTGTAACCCCACTGCAGACTTCGAGCACCTAGGCTCAGGAATAAAGTCACTGACCAACCCAAACTGGACGTAGGGCACGTTGCCTCAACCAATATAAATCATGTGCCATTGAGTGCAAGGCCACCTCCGATCACAACGTACAGCAAAACTACAAATATTCACTAGTTGGTCACTTTCTGTACTGACAATTGGCGCCGTCTGTGGGGAAGACGCTGTACATTCAACACTTTTTGGTCATCGGATGGCCCATTTTTCCGCCACCCCCGCCGTGGCGGGCTCGAGCGATACGATTTGCTTCGGCTCGCTGGAATCTCCCGTACCCTCGCCTGCTGGGATGTGGGTTCCACCCATTTTCGAGCCATCCCAGGCCTTCCTCTTCGAAAGCCTGGACTTCGTCGTCGACCGGCTCGGCGTACTCCACCTCTCGCGAGGAGACTCGCGACCGGCACCCATCGGAGAGACGTCCTCCATCGACCCCGGGGCGCGCGACTTCGATGGCGCGTCATCTGCGCTTCATTCCAAGCAAACTCTCTGCTCAAACCCCGCTGTGAGTAATATACATGATGTTATTCGCTTACTACGTTCTATCTTCCAAATACCCGGAGGGTTGCCGTTGTCCCCGTCGCTGCCACAGTACGACCGGTCCCCCTACGGCCTCATGTTTCCCGCGGACGCATGCACCCGGGGACTCCAAAAGATTATGGCGCCGCTCCCTCTCACGTCTGAGTTCGTGGGGATGGCGAGCTATGCTCCCACCTGTTTCCTCGACATCATGGATGACGACGTCGGGAGTGACGGCTCCAGCATCGGAGATGTGGCACCTAGCCACCGTCCGTCCCGCGAGTGCGCTATGGCAGATGCTCCAGAGCAGCCGCCAGGGGTAACGGAGTCCTCACGAACTCATGCCCCTCCGGGCCCTCATGCGAGACCCCCGAGCTCACACGTGAGCACGGGAGGATCTACGACTACAGTGGCCGCATCAGCCACTGACTGCACTAGCGCGCTCGGCACACCACACTGCGCCCCGTGTGCATAGACCGGTGAACGACTCTCGGGCTCACGCCCGTCAGGTCTAGCGCAACACCTCGGTTAGGGGGACCGATCCCCTGCAGTTCGCCCAGGCTAGTTAGAACATTGCCACCGCAGCAATGCTCCTGTGCGGCCTGTCCGAGCCGAACAACCCTCGTGAACATGCGATCCACCGGAACCTCCGGGCACTGGTGGAGACCGCCACCGTTCAACAAGCGGAGCGCTCCGTATCGCAACACCAACTCGCGACCTCGCTCCTCGCCCGGGGAACAGGGACGCAGCAGATGGGGCACTACGCCCTATCACCGCAACAACCGCTGAGCGCGGCACATGAGGCCGCAACGGCACCTCGTCTTGACCTGACGACCGCTCCGCACCAACTGCCTATCTACGTGCGGCTCGGACCAAACCGAGGCACTTGCAGCGGCGACCGGAGTCCCAACACTGATGGCCCGGGGCCACCAACCTTTGCCCAACACCCCCAGCAAGCGCCGTTCTCACCACGCTTCAACGGAGGCCACGGCAAAGGTAAGGCCAAGCGTGTCGGGGACCTAATATCGGGGTACCCAAGGAGGTGGAACTAATAACCATCGAACGTTAAAGACTCCCAAATGGACAAGAGCACTGCTGCGCTTCTTGCCCGAATGACAGGAGTTTGGTTCCGCCTTGCCCGACGCCCGTGGGCCAGCTCCGCCTCACCCGACGGTTGGATAACGGCTCCGCCTCGCCCGAGGGCTGAGGGCTCGGCTCCGCCTCGCCTGACCCCCGAGGTATAAACTCCGCCTCGCCCGACGCCCGTGGGCTAGCTCCGCCTCGCCCGACCCCCGAGGGCTGGGCTCCGCCTCGCCCAACGGATAGAAGCTAGGCTCCGCCTCGCCCGACGTCCGAGGACAGACCTCGCCTCGCCCGATGTCCAAAGGCTGGCTCTGCCTCACCTGACAACCGCACCCGCTCCCTCACAATGATAGGCACAGGGTAAAACAAGACGTTCGGGTCAACCGTGGCATCGAGGACCATGCCCTGCGCCCCTACAGGAAAGTACCGTTAGGGCGTGACAGGACGGGCGCTTAGACCCTTCTAGGCGTGGCAGAGCCTGAATAGTGTTGCAGGCGCATGCCCTTCGCCCTACAATGTTGTAGGCGCCGCCTTCAGCCTTTGGGCGAAGAACCCGACACGGACATACGACAACCACTATGTTCCAAGGAGGGACTCCCGTCCTCTACAGTGGCAAATGAGCAGTCACCATGCCATCCGCTCCCCACGGGGTCGGAGATTGACAACCCTATCCGACACGCCACCCGTGGGGGCGGGACGGGATGCACCCACTTGCTAAATGAGGCCAGGGCATGGCCTACAAAGATCAACAACCACACCGCTCCTGACACGGTCTACCATGTTATGTAGGGCAAGCGTGGGAAAAAAAGGAGACCCGGATCCTTCGAAGGACCTTCTATACTCTTGGTATTTTCCTCGTTCTCCCATCTATAACCCCTGCTCCCCCCTTGGTCTATAAAAGGGAGGGCAGGGCTCCCCACTAGAGGGACCAACTTTTGACGGACAACTCACACACAGACGAACTGATAGAGAGTTCGATTCGGCACATCACACACACAGCCATGCCACCACTAGGCTCTTGGCATCCTTTCAACCCTTCCATCAGAGACCTGAGACTAGTCCCTCTCTCGATCGTTTGTACCCCCTACTATGAACCTTTTTCGGTGCTAATAACACGAGCAGCAACAGACTGGACGTAGGGACATTCTGCCCGAACCAGTATAAACCTTGTGTCCTTTAGCGCACCATCCGGGCCTAACGCGCATCAATTATAAATTTACTAGCCGGTGCTTGTTTGAAACACCGACAAAGTGCTAGGATCAAAACGAGGGCCCCTCCACGCAGACGGGAAAAAAGAACAGAAAGGATCGCTACCGACCGGCCAACTCCGCGTTGGTCGCCACGGCGGATCACGTGGGCATTTAGCCCCAGCAAGACCCTCTGGGCCACTTTTACGAGCTCATGGAGAGCCCGTGCACCAACCACAACTATCCCGTCAAACATCTCTACAAGGACTACCAGCTCCTCAAGCGCCTGATGAGGTAGTCTGGCATGCCAAGGAAAGAAAAAGGCGAAGGGGCAGCAACTGAGAAAGGGGGCGCAGCGGGCAAGCATCCAGACAACTGAAGGATGAAGTGACCCGACCGGACGCCTACCGACTGAAGGACAACAACGATGATGCTCTCTCCGAGCACCTTGGAACAGCTATGTCATTTTTTCTTCCCCAAAGTTTTAGTCTTACCATTATTTACTTAGCGTACGCTCCTGTAGGAGCACCCCGACCCGAACACTTTTTGGCTTGGGGCACTCGGGGGCTCCACTAGGGGGCACTACTACCTCTCTGTTTTGTTTACTAACGTGTGGAGAAATCCCTTCCTACCCTAACAAAGGGGTAGTTCATTCCCTTAATTTACCTTACGTAGCTTTGCTTTAAAAATTCCGACCGATCGCACCCCAACTTTTCCTACGGTTACAGGCAGCTGAGCCTCGTGGGCCATGCCCCGGGTTCCCAAGGTTGCAGCCTATGAGACAAACGGGTAGGTACGAGAAAGAAAGAAATAAAAAACAAAGTTATGCTAAGGGAAAGCTAAGGAACGAAAGGGAACAAGCTTCCCGAACAGAGTGACTCCATCACAGAAAACAAAATACCATTATAACCGTTAAAGCACACAGAAACATTTACACGGGGGCTCCCCACAAACTTAAACCTTTTTACATTCACTAAACTACTTATATCCTACAAGCTATTGAACCGGGCCGGCGGCATCTGCTGGCGGCACGACCGACGAAGACGCAGGCTGCTCACTCCTCGGCGGCACGACGTTTGACTCGATCGGAGCCGAGGCGATGTTCCCCCCCGAACCAGGATCCGTGCTATCCGCAGGCTTGGAAGCATCCTCCCCACGCATGCTTCAGGCCATGTCTTCATGGCGAACATCCATCACCCACTCGGCAGAGACTTGCTCTGACATCGACCGCGCGTGCGGCAGCAAGCTCTCCCTGATCGATTGGATGTCCCCCATGCTCAGGCCATCAGCATACCCGCTGCAGATAGTGGCGAAGTATAGATTTGGGTGGTGCGTCGCCACCCTGAGGTCAGCACCCCCGACGCTCCATAAAATAGCCTGCTCCTGACAACGTCCTTGACCATGTCCGGGACCTCCGCCAGCTGGACAGCAGGCGCGCTAGTGCTTGGCACCGACCTAAAGACTTTCGAGACAATGAGTTGGGAAACATTGCAGATCTGGTCAAGGTCCCCCTCAAGAGCACGTCGCTCTTCATGGGACTTGGCCAGCTCCTCCGCATTTCGGCTGAGGGTCGCCTTGGTTGTCTCTAGGTCCTACTCCAGCATCTTCACCTTTCCATCTAGCTCTGAAGGAAGGGCGACAAGCTCAGGAACAGGCTGAAGAAAGAAACCAACATGACGAAAAACAAGAAAGGGTGCGTACCAGCGTGAGAGTTCCCAAGGGCGGAGAATTCCTCCACCTGTCGAGCCGCCTGTGCGCATAGCCAGGTGTTCGCCTCCTCCGTCCCCATCACCTGGCCTCGGAGCGTGAGCACCTCCTGGTCCACCTTCGACCGGGCCCTCCGCTCCGCCTCCATGGCCATCCGCGCCGACTCCAGGGCGGCCCGCTCTGACGCGAAAGCACTCTGCTCCGGCTCAAGGGCCGCCAAGGCCTCTTGAAGCGCCGCCTCGGTGCTGGCCAGGGATGTCCGCAACCCCGCCTCAGTCTCTGCCTGGCGGGCTTTCGTCGCCTCGAGCCATCGCTCGGTGGCAGTAGCCCGCTCCGCTGCACGCTGCCCCTCTGCCCGCGCCGCAGCAAGCTCAGTCGCCCGGTCCTAGGACTCGCGGCAAGCGGACCCTACCCGACGCTCGAGCTCGGCCATCCGGGCGTGTTCCGTCCGGAGGAAGTAAGACTTGCAGGACGACATCTTCCACACATTCTACGAAAAACAAGCATGCTAAAAACAACCGACAAAAGATTCAAAGGGCAAGGACAAGTACCAGAAACTCACCTACGCGGGAGCTGCAGGTCGACCTCAACCAACTGCCGAGCGAACTAAGCCTGCTTCTGGGCGCTTTCAAGCTTCGCGGACAACTTGGTGAGTTCGGACACCGCGGCATGCCCTTGCCCCCAAAAAATGTCCCAGAGCTTGGTGAGTTCGATGGGTCCTCGAGGCAGGGCCACTCTAGGTCACCCTCCCGCAAACCACCGGAGGGCCCAGCCTCCAACTGGACCACCGCCAGCTCCCGCGGCGATGCTGCTAGCTCCTGTGGTGACACCAGCGGCTCCGCTGCGATATCCGCCTCATCGTTAGACGGGATGTTCACCACCTCATTCATGTGGAGCGCCGCCGGGCGTCCCAACTCTGTCCCGGTCGCACTTCCCTCCAGCACCTTCGGCTTCGATGGCAAGGATGAGCCGTGCGGCCCTCCACCCGGCGAGATAGGGAGCTCGCCCTCCCTTGCCTCTTCCACCACGACCGGCGGAGGTGGGGCCACGAGAGTTACCTCCGACGCAACCCCCGCCATCGGCACCGAGATGGCCGCCAACACCGACGCCGCCGCTGTCGCCTTATCAGCAGCCGCCCCCAGGAGGGAAGGCTTTGCCGCCGCCACCCTGCTGCCCCCTTCGCTCGCCGCAACACGCTGTAGGGTGGGCCTCCAAGTCTCCTGCACAGGGGTCGGGGCGATGCTCAACCCTGGCATCCCCCGGCCGCTGACGGAAATTACAGGTGAGTCACACTCCAAAAAGACTCGACCAGCAAAAGATCGAAGAGCAACAAAGGGAAACATACCGGGTGGTGAGCGGCATGACTCTGAAGGCAGTCTCCGATGACAACGGACCCATGGGACGAGGACCACTCCCAGCCTGTGACCCACGCCCCCTCACTTCAGATGGGGGCGGAGTCGTCCCGACCGGCTCCTGCCGGACCTGCGGATCACTACGACCTCCGGCTCGGGACTTCCCAACCAGAGCAACGGGAAGAGCGTCCTCCGACTGCTAGTCGCGCGTCGTCCGGGCGCCAGTCTACCCCTCAGACCGCCCGGGCTGCTCGACCACACCCATGGCAGGCAGGGCCTCCTCCAGCTACGAGTCAGGCATTGGCACCGGTCCCATCGCCGCACAAGCGCCAGTACGCTCCTCGGACCGCCCGGCTTGTTCAGCTGCGTCCGCCACAGGCGACGATAGGACCGGCGACATCACCGAGGAGCGCGGTGACCGCGTCCGCTTCACCGCCCGTCCACCGGTGACTTCCGCGCTCGCCTCACGCTTCCTTGACGCAGGAACCTCCGCACGCCGCACGGCCTCCTGCTCCTCACCAGCGGACGTCGCCGCAGGGTCGCGACGCTCCACCGAGGTCACAACGACCTCCCGACTCTCCTCCTCGTCGGAGAAGACCATGCCGTCCAAATCCGTAGGATCATCTGACGCGAGTTCTGACTCAACGTCGCTCCTACGTTCCCCAGCCTTCACGCGCTGGGCGACCTCCTGCTCCGTCTCCTGCTTTCGCCGAACCTCCCTCGTTCTCTCCTTCTTCCGGGCGTCTGCCGCCTCCTTCTGGGCGGCCTGCCGGGCCCTGCCCTCCGGTCCCTTAGGAAGGTGTGGCCGGGACTTGTACCTTTCAAGCCCCTATGGAACGGATGGCCTAGGATCAAGAAACAAGAAAACCAGAGGAAGAAACACGAACAAAATAAAGGGATCATACCAGTTTGGACACGACCCAGGCATTGAACGGTATGGGTTTCCCCACAACCGTATCCTTGGGCCTCAGCTGCAGCACCCGGCCAAGGTGACTCCAAACCTCGTCGTCTGGTAGGTCCTCCGGCGACACACGGTCCGGGTTCGACTAGCCACCGTACATCCACATCGGCCGCATCCTCTCTGCCAACGGTGCAACCCGGCGGTGGAAGAGGGTGTGGAACACCCGCACCCCATCAAGGCCGCACCTTACAAGCTTCCGTAGCTCCTCCTTGATGGCCTCCACCTTGTACCTCTCCGGGCGGGCGCAACCCCACGACCAACTTTTCTGCTTCTCTGGCCTCCCACCGGTGAACACCGGAAACGGCGCCCTCGCCGGATTCCTAATGTAAAACCACTCCCCGTGCCACCCCGGTTGGAGTCACAGGGGGTGTACGTGGGGTACGAATCTCCCACGCTCGGCTTCCTCTGCAGGGTGAAACCTCCCACTGGCGTGGTCTCGACCAAACTCCCCGCTGTCATGGTCCTCCTCGAGAACAGCCGCCGGAAGAAATCCACGTGCGACTCCATCCCGAGAAAAGCCTCGCAGACGGTGACAAAGCCGACGATATGCAGCACCCTCGTTGGATTAAGGTGCTGCAGCTCCAGACCCCACTTGTTAAGGAGCCCGGGCAGGAACCAGTGTGCAGGGTATCCCAATCCGCGCTCGTGGAAGGTAAGGAAAGAAACTCCTCCCTCCCAGGGACCCTCCAGTGCGCCACCTCCTACGGAGGCAGAAACCCCTTCTTGACGAAGGCCTCCAGCATCGACTTCCTCACATTGGACGACCTCTAGTCCGACATTTTCGCTCCGGACCGCAAAAGGATCGGTGAGTTTCTTCTCTCCTCCCTCGCTCTCTCCCCTTTCTTTCCTAGAAACCACCGCGGCTCTCAGGAACGCTCACGGCAAGAAGGAGAAGGGAAGGCGGTGGCAAAGGAGGAACAGGCAAAAGAATGGGACGAAAACCCTCTCACTTCTCCTACTTAAGGAAAAGGAAATAGCAGTTAGGGAAGGACGCGCCGATCGGGGGAGGCAGAATGGCAGAGCGAGAAAACCTCTTTTTCCATTTAATGCAGATAAGACGTGCCCTGACCGATGAGACGTGCTCTGCCCAACGGAACGGCTCCTGATCAGAAGGGATGTGGCCTGGCCATGGCCCACCACTACCGCACGATCAACCACTACCACACGACGGGCACAGGATCTGAAGCACCACTGCACGCGGGCGGCTCCCCGCTTCCCTAGGATAGACCTGGGGAGACCAAAAATGAAATCTCCACCAGGAGACCAACCGGCCCCCTGAGTCAATCGAATCGCTCAGTATCCACACCGAGACACAGGTAGGGAGCAAAGGGACGCCCCACGTAGGCCATGCCAACTCCGTCACGAACGACGAGCATGGGTCCCGGTCGGACGTTTCCGGCTAAAGCTCTCCGAGCCCCGTCACTCCAGTCGTCAAGGTAAACACTGTCAAACCCCCTCTATTTCATTATAAATCATTTCATACATCCATATGCGCATTTCATTCCATACGCCCGTGCCTCCCGGATGATTCGGGCCCTGAACTGCCCGGGGGCTCGGGAACTAAGCATCGCACGTGCAACAAAATGCATCAAAACGCTCCGTGTTGCATCACAAAGCGGCGGTTGCCTCATTCGACATGAGCAACCAACAGAGCCAAGGGAGAAAACCGTAGATGAGCACCGTGCGGCCCTCGCCTGGTCCGACAGACCGGGGCATCTCAACCTTCTCGTTCGATCCCGAACCTCTCGTCAGGCCCACAGAATCTCCATCGAGGGAGGTCGTTAGGCCACCCGGGTCAGTTTCTGGAATGACCTAGGCATCTACCGGGTTGCAGGTAAAGGAGTAGTGGAATGTCACAAGAGGGCTATGCCGACCCCATCACGAACGACGGACCCGGATTCCGCTCGATCACACCTATTAGCAAACTCACCGAGCTAGTCTTCGAGCCCGAGCGATTGGGACAAGCGACGAAACTCAGGCCCTCCAGTTGTGAGGAACCAAGGATGGGGTAACGCACACAACTCACATCGACCCCCACGAAGGCCCGACAGGGCTTGGGGGCTCAGGACAAACACCAAGGACAGTGACCTTGAACTCGCCAGATCCATGACCCCGACTCGCCCGGTCCCACGGCGCGCACCAACGCCAGGATCCACGAGCACCGCCTCGTCCGATCTTTAACTAAAAACCTAGCTTCGGCTTCATACGGCATCACTTCCGACTGCGCTCCAGACTCCTAGGACCGCGACCCCAAACTCGCATCATACGGCTTCACTTCCGACTGTGCTCCAGACTCCTGGGACCGCGACCCCAAACTCGCGTCATATGGCTTCACTTCCGACTATGCCCCAGACTCCTAGGACCACGACCCTGAACCCGCCTCGTCAGGATCCACGAGCTCCGGCTCGACCGATTCCTAAACTAACTAAACTAACTGTCTCGATCCATGGCGCGCACCGACGTCTGGGTCCGCTCACGACTCCGCCTCGCCCGATCCTACGGCGCGCATCGATGCCAAAGATCAGTGAGCTCTATCGCATCCGAACTAAATTGTCCCCATCCGCGGCACGCACCGACGCCGGGGTTTGTCCTAAACTAACTCCCTCACCCGATCCCATGGCGCGTATCGACGCCAGGATCAGTGAGCTCTCTCACGTCCGAACTAACTTTCTCACCCGATCCACGGCGCGCATCGACGCCAGGATCAACAAGTTCTGTCTCAATCCAATCCCCGCGCCTAAACACCTCGGCTGCACGACGACGCCTTGGTTAAACAAAAATCCGTCTCAAACTAAAAACATGCACACACGCCCGCTAAAACAACACCCCCCAGACGGTTCTGCCCAAACCGCCCACAGGTGCGCTCACGCGCACCGCCGAACAACAGAAAAACCTCCCCCGCTGACAATGCAAAAAAACCCCTAGCCAGTTCTGCCCGAACCACCCGGGGGCTCGGGGGCTACACCCGCGGGTGCGCTCGCGTGCACCCGTCGGCAAGAAAAAAAATCCCCAGACGATTCTGCCTGAATCACCCAGGGGCTCCTGTTAGGTACATAAACCCGGGGTCCCTCAGGGACCGGCTTCCACGCCGAGGCTCGACCCGAGAGTCTAAAAACAACAGGGCAAAGGGGCGGTCCAGCAACCGACCGGAAGGCCTGGCCCAAGAAGAGCAATGCCCGCTTGTCAGCTACTTTGGCCCACCTATCCAACCGGAGCGCTCGCTTCGGGCTCCAGCCGCCTCTAGACAGCCTCTCCGATCGAAGGCCTAGCCCCGAGCCCTACTTCCGACTCCGACCCCGCGTCTCTCCAACCAGGGTACATAAGAACCCGGCTCGCCGCTCTTCTCCGACTGGCGCAACCGAAGCCGACTGGGGCCATCCGACCGGGGATGCCCGCTCAGAAGGAACCAGGGACGAACGGAGAAGGCAGCATGCGAGTCAAACCACGGTACAGGGACCATACCCTGTACACCTATGGGAATAGTGCTCCACAACCACCCTGACACAAATAGTATTGTAGGCACCGACATTTATCCCTATAGTATTGTAGGCGCCGTTGGACTCCCGTACGGCAAAAAGCCCCTCACATGCCTCTAGGCATCAATAGTGTTGTAGGCGTCGGGATTCACCATGACTGGTAAACGTGGTGAGGCTCCTCACGAGCCTCTAGGCAAGCAGTATTTTGCAGGTACCGACATCAACACTTCCTGAAGAAGACAACGTAACCTCCCACGTGCACCTGACACTCTACAGTGACATCAACAGCGTTATGGGTGCCTACCATTATCCAATCCTCGTCGGTGTGGGCAACAAGGCTTAAAAGCATCCGTACCCTCTCCCTCTCACCTATAAAGCCATCCTTTTCATCTATAAAAGGGGATGCACTCCCTCCAACAGGGGAGACCGATTGATTCAAGCTCAGTTCCATTAGATTCATTAGTCCAATAGCTCACAACCACAGAACCACCAGGTTCGGACCTCAAGCACACGCTTGAACACTTAGCTCATAGCAGAGTTCCCGTCGCTCTCGGCCCTTCCGACCGGAGCCGACCGGGCATCTGGTACCCCCCATCTTTATCCTCCTCGTTTGTAAGCCCACTGCAGACTTCGAGCACCTGGGCTCAGGAATAAAGTCACCGACCGACCCAAACTGGACGTAGGTCACGTTGCCTGAACCAGTATAAATCCTGTGTCATTGAGTGCTAAGTCACCTCCAATCACAACGTACAGCAAAACTACAAATATTCACTAGTTGGTCACTTTCTATACCGACACTTACCAAGTCCCTTGACCTTGCCTTTGCCATTATCACCAAATGTAATACTATCATAACCATTGCTATCATTGGTGTTGATTGAGTTGAACATTCTTACATCACCGGTTATGTGTTGAGTGCACCCACTATCAAGAACCCAATGCCTTCCTTCGGCTTTATAATTGACCTACAAAAGAAGATCAATTCTTTTTAGATACCCAAACTTGCTTGGGTCCTTGAAGGTTAGTCACTAAGCTCTTTAGTACCCAAATAGCCTTCTTCTTTGGGCCCAACATGGATGTACCAACAAACTTAGCATTCACACCATTGGCACCCTTAGTGAGCAAGTAACAAGAATTAAACTTAATTGAGGATACAATGGCATTCTTCTTGTTGTTCTTGCAATCATACTCTTTGTGACCAACTTGCTTACAACTAGTGCAAAACTGACCATTGTTCTTCACAAAACTAGTCTTGTGAGGAGCAAATGCTGCTTTGCCTTTCTTGGAGATATAGCCCAATCCCTCCTTTGTAGAGAGATGTTCTTTGGCTACCCAAGCACATAAGCAAGCGGTCCTCACCATCAAAGGCTTTGCCTAAGGCGAGAGTGAGCTTATTGACCTCCTTCTTCAAAGTCTCATTCTCAACCATAAGTGAGGCATCACAAGTGAAATCATCACTTATAGGTGAAATGGATGTGGATGATGAGCTACATGAAGGGTTAGCGGGAGCAACAACAATAGACTTATAGAAAGATTTATCAATTATGTGACATGTTAAGCCTACATCACATGTTACTACCACTTTCTCATTTTGCTCAACAAGAGTGGAATGAGACTTTTCAAGCTTCTTGTGAGCCTTGCCAAGATTCTCATGGGCTTACTCTAGCCTCTCATGAGATGCGTTGATCTCATCAAAGGCTTGCTTAAGGATTTTTAGTTCCTTATGCAAGTCTTTGTATTCTCTTCTCTTGATGTCAAAATGTTCTTTAGCATCTTCAATCATGTCAATTAGTTCATCTTTAGTGGGTTCATCATCATCATCACTTTCACTTTCATTATCATGTTCCTCATCACATCCATCATCATAAGTTTGTACCTTAGTGGCCTTAGCCATGAAGCAAGTCAATGGAGCGTCGAAAAGAGAAGGTTTCTCATTTATAGCAATGCTTGCAAGAGCCTTCTTCTTGGTAGTCTTGTCATCATCACTATCATCATCATCATTTGAGGAAGCATCACTATCCCAAGTGACCACATATGAACCACCCTTCTTCTTCTTGAAGGTCATCTTCTTCTTCTTGTCCTTCTTCTTTCCCTTCTTGTCATCATCTTCATTCTCACTATTGTAGGGGCATTGAGCAACAAGATGATCCTTGCTACCACACTTGAAGTAACTTCTTGCTTTATCCTTGCTCTTGGATGATGACTTCTTCCTTCTTGCACGATAGCCCTTCTTCACCATGAATTTGACAAATCTCTTCACAAAGAGAGCCATCTTCTCATCATCTAACTCATCAAAGCTTGAGTCTTCATCTTCACTTGATGATTCTTGCTTTGCCTTGCCCTTGGATGATGATGTGGCTTTGAATGCCACACTCTTCTTCTTCTCATCCTTCTTCTCATCTTTCTTCTTCTTCTTTTCTTTCTTCTCATCATCATCTCTATATATGCCATTGGTCATCACATCTCCCAACACTTGGTTTGGTGTTATGGTGTCCAAACCACTCCTCACTAGAAACCAATGTGCCAAATCTTGATGATAAGCATCTCAAGAGGGAGAAGTCCTTGTCCTTGACTTCTTTCTCCAAGTGCTTTGAGATCATTGACAAGCACTTGAAGCCTATGAAACATCTCTGGCACACTCTCATCATCCTTTATCTTGAAGCTAGCAAACTTCTTCAGGATGTATGCCTTGGCACCCTTCATGGCTTGAGTGCCCTCAAATGATTCCTCCAACTTCTTCCATGCTTCATGAGCCATCTCAATGTTCTTGATTTGCTCAAATGTCCTCTCATCCAATACATCATAAATGGCACTAAGAGCAATATCATTGTTTTAGAGCAGCACTTCTTCGGCGATGGTGGGAGCCTCCTCATTGGCAACCTCAATATCGATGTCTACCACCTTCCACACATTTCTATTAATTGACTTGATGTAGGTGGTCATCTTCGCCTTCCAATATGGATAATTTGAGCCATTAAATTGGGGTGGCTTCTTGGTGTTGTTGATTTAACCCATTTTGACACTGAAGGATGTTAAGCTTCAAATCAAGGTGACCATGGCTCTGATACCACTTGAAAAGTCCTAATGGCTAGAGGGGGGTGAATAGCCTATAAAAATTTCTACAACAACACTTAAGCCAAGTGGTTAGTCAATTAAACGACGAAGCGAGTGTTGCGCTAGCCTACTAAAAATGCAAGCCTCCTATCCATAATTCTAGTTGATATGATCTCTAATTCACACACAAGAGGCTATGTCACTACCACTAAGTTAGTGAGCTCTCAAAGACTAGCTAAAGAGCCTTACTAACCACTAGACAAGACACAAGCTAGCTCTCAAAACTAATTACACTAAAGAACTTAGCTACACTAGAAATGTAAATACAAGAGAGGTAGTGATGTTTATACCGCTATGGTAAAAGATGATCAATCAATCACAATGAATACCAATGAAATCCCGGTGACAAGATGACACAATGATTTTTCACCGAGGTTCACTTGCTTGCCGGTAAACTAGTCCCCGTTGTGGCGATTCACTCACTTGGAGGTTCACGCGCTAATAGGCATCACACGCCTAACCCGCAATTGGGTGCCGCACAACCAACACAAGATGAGGATCACACAAGCCACGAGCAATCCACTAGAGTACCTTTTGGCTCTCCGCCAGAGAAAGGTCAAGAACCCCTCACAATCACCACGATCGAAGCTGGAGACAATCACCTTCCTCCGCTCAATGATACTCGCTGCACCAAGCCGTCTAGGTGACGGCAACCACCAAGAGTAACAAGCGAAATCCACAGCGAAACACAATCACCAAGTGCCTCTAGATGCAATCAATCAAAGCAATGCACTTGGATGCTCTCAAATCTCACCAAATGATGAATCAATCAGGTAGGATGAGTGAGAGAGATGGCTATGCTCACTAGGATGTATTCTCAATAGAAACGGCCAAGAGAGTGAGCAAGAGCTAGCCAAACCACTTATATAGGCACCCCCACGAAATAGAGTCATTAGGGTCAAGGGGAGTGCGCCTGCGCACTGACCGGACATGCCAATCGGGATGATCGGATGTAGCCTAGCCAGCGTCCGGTCGCTGGATGGAGGCCATGTGTCCTCCGCGTTCAACCGTAGCCGCGCGATCTCAACGGCTAGTTGCGCCCATGCCATGCGTCAAGTGACGATCGAACACGCTAGAGACAGGACCGGACGCACCGGTGCCAGCCCTGCCTGCGCACGCGCCTGCGCCACCAAGCACTGACCGGACATGCCGCTAGGTCCACCTGACACCATGCCACCTCGCGTCAGATCACTTCCAGTAAGGGTCTAGAGAGGGATTTTCACGATCGGACGCGTCCGTTCAACGATGACCGGACGCAGCCCTGAGTTCGGTCCTCTCTGGCTCGCGTAGATGCTCACATCAACGTACGTCACCACCTGACCGGACGCAGGCCCTGTGCGTCCTATCACTTTTACTGTTTAGCGTCTGGTCGTTAGCCAGACAGAGCCCAAGCGCGCCAACTCCACCATAATTGACCGGACGCACCACCACCGAGTCCGGTCACTTTGGGAGTCAGAGTCCGCTCGCTGAAAATAGTACCACCTCTTCTTCAACTTCGCCACCATTGCTTAAATGTGCTAACCGCCAAGTGTTTCAGCTTGTGCACGTGTGTTAGCATATTTTCACAAATATTTTCAAGGGTGTTAGCACTCACTAGAATCTAAATGCATATACAATGAGTTAGAGCATCTAGTGGCACTTTGATAACCGCATTTCGATACGAGTTTCACCCCTCTTAATAGTACGACTATCTATTCTAAATGTGATCACACCCACTAAGTGTCTTGATCACCAAAATAAAATGCCATATGGATATCACATTTGCCTTGAGCCCATTTGATTTTTCTCTTCTTTTCCAAGTCCGAGCACTTGATCACCATGGCCATCACTACCTTCATGATCATCACCAATTACTTCACCACTTGAAATGTGATTTCCTATCTCATGATCGCTTAGAGCAAATATGTTAGGATTTAGAATTTCATCGATCCACCGAAACCAAACTGGAGCTTTCAACGAGACTGTGCCGCCTCCGACGAACAAGCATGCGCCGAGATACCCTTCATGCCCACAAGGACGCGGTACCGAAAAGCACCGGTCGATCCCATGATGAGGCGACTCCACCGGCGCCAGCGCAGGGCAAACGGCGCCCCCTCCCGCGGCGGGGTGCTCAGGACACGATCGAGGTCCTCCCAACGGCTGAACCGAACGATGAAGTCATCCGGCCTAGTCCTGCGCACAGACATGTGCTCTCCCGTGATGCCGAAGTGCTTTTGGAGGTGGTGCAACATCATGGCTAGTGTCACCGCTGGCCGCGTTCCAAGGACCAGCGCGAGTAGCGCTAAAGACAGCGCGTCCTCAACAGCCTGGAGGGCCGGGGTGCGCGGCACAACCACCAGCTCGAGCAGAGGGCTCCTGGCCCTCGTCCTTGGCGAAGCTGGGGGTTCCTCGACACGCCGTAGCAGGGAACGGGGGTAGCCATGAGGCCGGATGGGCGGTTCGGAGGAGCTCGAACCTCCCCTACCATCACCTGTCGCAGCTCCGGTATTGACGACAAGGCCTGCGCCAGAGCTCACGCCCGCACCGGACTGCGCGGCCTCAGCAGGCGCGTCGATGGTAACCTCCACCGGCTCAGCGACAGAAGGCTCCGGCGGGGAGGCTCGCACACCGGCGGGACGGACGGCGCTCTGCCAGTTGATGCCGAGCGCGCTGAGGCCGTGTCCGCCGGTGAACCGCGGCTAGGCGAGGAGCGACGTCTACGGGCACCCCGCTGGCGACTAGGAACACGGCCAGGCTAGCGGCCCCACTTGCCCTCCCAAGGGCCAACCGCCGGCGGTAGCGGGCAATCACGCGCCGGGTGACCAACGTCCTTGCAGTTGAAGCACTTGGACACGGGAATGTTGACATGGTCGCCGGCGAGGCAGTTGAAGCACTTCCCCACAAGGTTGGACGGCACCGAGCGACGCGCCGCCAGCGCCGACGGCTCTGCACCGGCCTGAACCCCTCCGCGTCCAGCTCCACCGACATGCGCGGGGGGTGGACGACGATGGACGCAAGGCGCCGCTGAGCCAGAGGCGAGGGACGCGGGGAACGACGCGCATCCCCCATGAAGTCACCCCGGCGCGGGCGGCGGCGGCGCTGCCGCCGTGGTCGCATGACCGCCTTGCCACGACCAGGTGGAGGTGGAGCATCAGAGTCGTTGAAGGAAGCCTCCGAGTCGGAGAAGTGGTGCCTCACCTCCGACCCTCCCGGAGAAGCGACGAAGGGTTCGGCATCAGGGTCGACGGAGCTTGCCCAAAGCACGAAGGCAGCGTGAGCGGCCGCCGCCAACGGAGGCAGCTCCTGGGGGACGGATCTCCCAGCACTCCAGGAGGCCTCCTCGGCCTCAACCTCATCCGCCCGCGGGAGCAGGAGCTAGGGTCCATGAGGACTCGGGGACACCGTGCGGAGGGTGGAGGGTGGACGCCGGGGCTGGGGTGGACGCCGGGGCCAGAGTGGCCACCGGCGGTGGGTGGAAGGTGGGTGCCTAGGCGCTCAGTTCCAAGCTGGACTAATCCACCTGTGGTTTGAATGAGTGATCAGACTCTCCAGCTCCATCTCATGCAAATATCTAACCGATCGATTAATGATAGAAGCATGGAAGAAAGAAGTAACTTTAGATCTGAGCAAAAGAGAAGAAAGGAAAAACAACCAAGAGTGAAAAGGAGAAACAAGAGAACCCATCCATACGCTGCCGTGTTGGAGCTCGGGGTTGCCGCGCAGGTGCACGGAGCTGTTGCTCGAGACGGCGGCCTAGCGGGGAGCGAGCAAAGCGCCAGGGGACGATTGCGTTACGTACTAGTTTTAGTTGCGGAGATTTAACAAAAAGGATGGATATTGCGATTTTAATAAACGTAAGCATTAACTCTTTGCAGTATCAGATTGTTTTCAAATACACCAGATTCAAAATCTCTGATCTAGTAGCACAATTCTGAATTTCTGATAATGGAGCTGGCTAAGTAGCCTCAATTATATTTTAAAAGGGATTGGCTTATGCTGCTAGCTTTAGAAACACATTGCAGTGTCAATCACCTGGTAGCTTTCGATATACCATGAAACGTGCAACGATACATGGTTTTGTACTATTAATACTGCCCTGCTAATTTTCAAACAAAAAGGAAAGGTGAAGCTTTCAAGTTGCTTCATAAAAAATTAAGTTACTACTGCAGTAACAGAGGCAAATAAAGGGGAAGCCTGCGTGTCAGCTGGGTTACTGAACTATGTGTCATCCTGCCTTCGGTCCTCACTTCAGCCTCATCAGTCGCCATTTCCTAAGCTGTCCAAGACTAAAACACAAAAGAGAAGTTAGCATACAGCAACCGAGCACCAGAACCACTAAAAAAATGGCATTTTAGGTAAGGAAGTAAGCGAGCTACCACATACTTTATTCTTATAATCTAACTTGCCAACTGTAGCAGTCAGGTCATTAGAAATAATACTATAGAATGTATGCAAACTTTTACATTATGGAGCTACCAGATTTAGCTCAACTATCTGATGGAATATGCCATTTATGATATGTGTCGAAGCCATTGAAGAAACGAACTATATAATTGCAAATTATAATGAACTCTTGTCAACCCATCAATTTCACCATCGAACTTGCTTTTAAAAATAAATTGATGACTCAAGCTTGAAATATCACCAGTTTTCATATTTTTAACAAAACAAGGCCAATAGTCTAACTTCTTAGTTCAGAAAGGTCAAGTTATCAGAGTAATATTATACTACGACCACCAATTTTAAACCTGACCATGGTAGGGTTCACATGTCGCTTGAGTCTTCAGGCATGAAATGAGAAGTTTACCTAAACTTGTCCTGCATTTTTTGGCACCATATCTTGTAGTCACTCTTTGCTATGTGAGCAACCATCAAAATGATCACTGTTTACAATGGATGATTCTTGCCTAATGGGGTTCAAAGGGAAATGTCAGCAAAATGTCAAGGATGAGAAGAGAAAAGTGTGGTGTGCAATGAATGGAAGTAAATTGTCACAAACCTGGCAGACTAACTCTTTCTTGAGTTGAAGTTAGCTGGTGCTTTGCCACTACCTCGCCCGGAAGCATCATCTTGCAAAGAAAAATTTAAGTTAGGGAAGTTCCTGTGAAACAGCAAAGCGATACTTAAGGTGTTAAGGCTTTGGATCAAGATTTTGATCTACTCCCAATAAAATGATTACCTCAGAAGATTCAGGCATTTGAAATGTTCGAAGGTGGGACTGCGATGATTCCAAGTGAAATGGAGCTTCTTGAATGGTTTTGTCTACATTTGGTAATACAAAACACAGTGGTTGGTTTCGTGGAGGATTTAATGGGTCAAATGCCTGATGAACTCCTGAACTTTGGTTTACCGGTGGCATCACTGCCCCAGAGCTTGACGCTGTGATGTTGCCCCCACCAAGTGCAGCAAACATTTGTGATGCTTGTGCAGGCTCAATTGCGCCAGACAAATATGGAGGATTCAAGTAAACACCATTTCTCATAGACAGCATCTATAACAAAAGAATAGGTAAAAGTCACAGTCTATAGTTGCAGTTCAGCAATTAACACTGCTCATTAAAATATAACTTAGAATAGTATGTAACTGACACATGTGCAGTGTGCTATGAAAATGCATTCACTGAACATAGCAATATTTGGTTCCACACTAGGCCCTCAATGTCACAAACAGCCTAGCATTTCTGTGAAGGAAATAGGCAGTATTTTTTGGTTAACACTAACCACATTCACAGTCAGACTATCACTAGACACTACATTGCGATTCCAGAACTTCTTATGTGTCTCCATTATTTAGCACCTTAGGCTATTGCAAACCATCTTTGCCACCACCTTTCATGTTCATGTATCGTAGCATATAAGGGTTTGCACATAACATTGCAGTTCTACCAGTTCACTAGCCATATCATTTATCTTGAGGTCATACAGGTTGATGAGATTATGTTTTAAACAAAGTATACATCTTGAAAAGTACTTAGTGCCCAAATTGCCATCCAACATATAAACAAGGAGACAGGGACGTGCTTTTACTTAACAAAACAACATGCAAGCTTGGCATTGATCAATAGTTTAGCCACAGAGGGGTAACAGTCCAAACCTAAATTGTAAACAAATGAAAATGGAAGGTATGGGCAAATTAACGAAGCTCTCTCTATTTCTTCAAAAATAATAAAAATGAAGCACCCATCACACATAATGCAAACCCCCTGCTGGTTATAATAAAGCAACAGGCATCAAGAGTCATACAAGTCTGTAGTCACAGATTGAACCAAGAATCAATAAGTCCGGGTATTCTCTATTATACCAATTCTATGTCAATGTTTTGTACCAGAAAGATGCATCAATACCATGTGGACGTGTCCTATTTGCTCACCTGCACTTGGAGCTGCAGTTGCTTCAGATACTCAATGGCCTCGTCAAGCATGGATGCCTTGTCGGTCTGCAGTCCCAAAAAACATCACAACAGAAACAGATTACGGTCAAGTCCAGCACTAACACAACTGAACAACCTTTGCGAACGAGCGAGAGAGTCAGAGTAAGAGCTCTTGTCAGTTTCCACTGACCTTGTTGGAGTTGGGTATCAGGCGGCTTCATCTTCTCGTTGATCTTGCTCCTCCTCCTCTGTGCCCAAAAGCCAACAAAACCAAGCAACGATCTTTAGCACTTGCACTGAGAAGAAAGCAGAGCACGGCGAGAAAAAATAATCTCTGTGATTTCAAGAAATGGCAGCGGCACCACCTTCTCGGAGAGGTTGTGCACCTCGGCAGTGCGACTCCGCTTGCTGCCGGACCCCCCGCGCGTCCGCTCCGGCGGCGGCTCGGGCTCCGACCCGCCCGCGTCGCTGTCCCCGAGCCCGCCCGTGTCCTCCCCGTAGTCCACCTGCTGACCGTGGCCCAGCACCACCAAGAACGCCGCCACCCCAGCGAACATCTGGCGCCGCACCTCCTCCTCCTCCAGCCGCCGCCGCCGCTGGTGGTGGTGCTGCAGGAGCGCCATTGCCTCCCGCCCGTGGCCCTGCACGGCCCCGCGGCCCCCGCCGAAGCCACCGAGCCCCTGCTCGTTCATCTCGTCCGCGCCTCACCACACAGCCTCGCGGGAGGCAAGAGAGCTCCCAGCCGGCTCCGTTGGGACTTGTGACTTGGGAGAGGAGGCGAAGGGGGGAGAGAAGGCGAGGTGGGATTCGGGTGGAGGCGCGGCCGCTTCCTTCTTTTTAGTGCTTGCGCCCATGCCATCTTCACCGCGTCAACGGCGAGGAACCGGTCGAACAAGGCCTTCATCAGCGGCAGCTCCTTGTCGGTGACGACGCTGGTGCCGATCACCTCCTCGGTAACGGGGAGCCAGTGTACGTACCACACGACGATGTCGAGGTAACCCACGGCATCACCGCCGAAGAACTTCTTCCCCTCCAAGACCGTCTCCAGGGTCTTGAAGCACTGCTGGGCCTCGTGCACCGCCTTGCGCTGCGCCTCGCCGGTCGCGGTGAAGATCGGGTACAGAGCAGCGTTGCACTGGAGTAGACAGACATCAATCCTGTCACTGACTGACTGGGTCCTGCCCTGCATCGAACAAAGTAGACGATCATGTGGCTGGAGTTTGCGCGCGTACCTTCTCTTCTGCAAACCTGGCCCAGAACCTCGCCTGGGCACGCTCGTAGGGGTCGGCCGGCATGATGGAGTAGCCGCCCTTCCAGGCCTCGTCGATGTACTCGACGATGATGGTGGACTCTGCGATCGGCTTGCCGTCGTGGACGAGCACGGGCACCTTCTTGGTCACCGGGTTGTAGCGCAGCAGGTTGGTGCTCTTGTTGGCGAGGTCCTCGTCGACGTACTCGTACTCGACGCCCTTCAGCCGGAGCGCCCACTCCACCCTGATGACCATAGGGCTCGCCCACATCCCGAACACCTTCACGCCCTTCTCGGCCATTGCTGGACGCTGGAGCTCTGGGTCTGCTCTTCTGCTGCTGGTGCTGGAATGGAATTACAATAGATGGAGAGATCTTGTCCACCTTATAGATCACAGATCAGGAAGCCTTCAGAAGTCAACATACGGTTCCGGGTCATGGTTGCCTTAGTCCATGGGAACTCGTATTAATTATTATTATAATTGAAAGACAAGGATACCAGAGTGATGGTCTGGTCAGAGCGTGGCACAAAGACAAGCCTCTTGAAAAAAAAATACTTTATTGAGGAAAAGCCCAATTACACTCAAACATAATGAACTGTTCGAATGGTTATTTGCAATTTATTCTTTTCATTTCAGAAAGATATGTTTCTAAAGCATGATGGCTGCTCAACTCAACCACTTGACAACGTTACACTGACACAAGGAAATTAGAGGAAGTTATCAAAAAAAATGAAATAAGAGGAAGACCGGTATGCAACTATGCATACAGCATCTGTCTGTCTCATGCTTGTTGAATTTCTCTATTTATCTCCCTCCAAACACGGCAAATCTCACCAACAGAGCATAGCGGTTGCTCACATAAACACAACCAGCTCCAGTTGGAGTTTATTACCACATTACATCACGGATCATGAAGAAATGTGGATAGTTCTGCTTCATCAAGCCGCAATGGCAACCTTCACAGGATGCGTATATGGCATATGCACATACTAATAATATTCTCAGAAGAATATTGGTACCAGAAATGCACCTCACAGCAAACTCTGCCCCAGGATCTCCTATCAGCAATCATAGGTCCCGTAAGGCTTGAGCGACATTCCTTGATATCCTTTCATGAATTGGTTCCTGAATTTTACAAAAACATTGATTGTAAGTACTTATTTGTTTATCTGCTAAACTAGAAGCATACACAAAGCCTTCTGCATACCTGTGTTTCCAGGATCTCGAATTTTGTCTTTGTGATTGTTTCAAACAGGAAAATGTACCTGCAGTGGATATTCAAGCAAATTATTATTCAACTAAAATAAAAAATCATTCTTGCAACAGTTCCGCGTACAGAATGTGCATAAATAATATTGTATGTTGTACAGGCCAAAAGATGGGGGGGGGGGGGGGGATACATACCGCCAGGCCAGCTCACAAACCAACTCTTCTGGAGCTTCTGGCAGAACCTGAATGTTTTAGGGTAGATGTAAGTTTCCACTCAACAGAATTGAGTAGGATCATTATGGAACAAATTTCATAGGTGACTCTAACAACTGTATGAAGAAAATATACCGCGTCTTCATATGGGTTGCAGTTGTTCTTGAACCAAAGCCTTAAAAACTCCTGTGATAATTAAGTGATATATTCAGAAATCTCGTTAAAAATGAATCACAAGGTTTTAAAGGCATAAAGTGCATCAAGGATTCAAGGTAATCAGCCCATACATGATGTGTATGACTCAAAGGTAGTTTACCTTATCAACATTTTCAGGTTCAAGACCAGATTTGAATCTATCTTCATATGAATTAGCAATCCAATATCTGCTGGAGTCAGGAGTATGAACCTGCTTGACAAAAAGAGGATATCATGAATTTTATAAAGCTAACCATTCAGCATTTCAATATCTCAGAAGTTATCATACCATTGTACTCAACATAATTATAAAAAAATTTAGATACTTCTCAGAACAGAAAGTTTTCAACAACATGAACTGATCAGTTAATGATATAACAACTCTGTTTATATTTATACATATAACAGCTAGTTAGTACTATATGATTCCACAAAATGCATTGTCACTGTTGTGAAAAGGAAAACATGCATATTCTTCCGCTAGTTACTGGGTATAATCAATAATGGGCACAAAGGTTAAGTTTGCAGAATCATGTCAGAAATATAACCTCATCAATCAACACGATTGTCCCGTCAGATGTTTTTCCAAACTCATACTTTGTATCAACCAGAATTAATCCATTCCCTAAGGCCACTTTCTGCAAATAGAAAACCGAAAAGAGTATCAGCAAGTTACACAATTTTAACATAGCTGTAGCACAGGAGACTACCAAGCAAACACAATATCACAAAACAACTAGTAACTGCAGCACATGTACGAACTAAAGCACATAAAAGCAAAATTGGTGAACTATTTTTTCACAGTGTTTGCAACTGAAACTAAATCGTAATGTTACTGGACATAGACCTGAAAATACCTCAACAGAAACAGAAAACGTGACGATTCACTACCTGTCCATATGCAAACAAGCTTAAGGCTTTGCTTCCTGCCTCATGAAAATCTTCCTTTGACATCAACCCTGACTTGATTATCTGCAGAATAAAAGGGCAATGTAAGGGCATCTTTGAATAACAGAGAGTCATAACAAGGGGTGATGCAGGCTAGCAGTAGCATTAAAATCCCAAAATAAAATAAAACTAGTAATTCTCAAAGAATCATGTTCGAATACAATCCAGAAATCATTCAAATACTACCACCTTACTGCCAAAATATCATATTAAGAGTACCAAACAAAAAAGACATCAACATCTGGAGAAGCAAACAAATTAGTGTAACTTCGACTGTCAAGAATAAAGTCCCCAGATCATCGCTTATTACATCCCGAATCATAGGGCCACCCACTGACATATGGAATTCCAATGTTTGATTACTCTAAGAGCATCTGTTTATCCTCTTCCTATGTAATATAGTGTCAGTAACAACTTACACGAGGCTATAACTCTAAGATTACAAGAGGAAATATATTAAAAGCATGAGACACCTCATCTGGAGTGACAGGGACATCATGATCTGCAGCTTTAGTTGTTGGTGTCAGTATATTTGCAGATAGCTTCTGATTCTTTACCATGCCTGGAACAGGGAGGCCAATTACCAGTCACTAGAAAGAACAAAACAACATCAAATTGGATAATTCTTGTCAGCATAAAGCATACCATCAGGAAGAGCATTTCCACAATAGTTCCTTACACCCTTATTATAAACTGTCCATAAAGATGTATCAGTGCTTCCTGTAACAAGTCCCCTCACTGAAAATTAACACCCAAAGATAAGATTAGTAAGAATGATAGCAAAAACATGAAAATTTTATATAAAATGCTTGTGAATGGGTATGCGAAAATAAAAAAACAATATATGCAAGAAGCCTTAGGTCTCACCAACAAATTCAACTGGAAAAACTGTGCACCTTTTGGCGATTGTTACATTCTTATCAGGAGAAGACACTACTGCATTTGGAGTAATGTGACGGGTCTGATTGAACCACCAAAGGCTTGTCTCATTAAGAACCTGAAATTACCCATACGACATCACAACAAAACACCTGATTATTGAAACAATGATTTCTCATCCTAAATGTACTCTGCTTCCAGACTTCAGTATGTGCTAGTATAATACATGTATACAGATTAAAAATAAAGAGGTAGATCCTCAATTGACAAAATTCTGGACAATACTGTGACTCTGTGAGCAAACACTTGTGTTATTAATCACTTGTGACATTGAGCCATGCTGTCAAAGTATTAATTTGAGCAGACTGATTGGCGCACCTAACATTGACATTTATTTACAAAATGCACTGAACAGACTTCCCTTGAGTCCGAGGAACGATGAAACTTGAAAGCTTACACAGTTGTATTTGAACAACAAAAACAGGAGACCAACACTAGGAGAAGCAGTTCAGTGCGGTGAGTTGGCAACCCCTTAGCGTTATGACATTATCATGTAAAAGTGTCAGAAGATTGTCAAAACTAGCTCTGGATAACGCTAAGATGGTGATCATACCTGCCCTTTAAACGGGATGGAAGCAAGTACGCGGTCGAAAGCGCTCTGCCGGTCGGTGGTCACCAACACCAGGTGCTCCCCGCTCTCGTACACGTCCCTCACCTTCGCACCGAGCACCAACAGTCACTTACTACAGCCATTTAGAAGAGATTCCGAACGATGACATGCCAGCGGTTTGCTCACCTTGCCCTTGGCAGCGAGGCGGAGTCCTGACACCGCGAGGTCGAGGCGGGTCTCTCCGAGGCAGTTCCCCATGGCGGAGCGTGCAGCGAGCAGCACGGCCTCGCGGTGGCCCGGGTCGGCGGCGAGAAGGGAGGAAGGGGCCGCCGCGCCGCTTCCGCCTGCCACCGCAGCGAGGGGCAGGGTGCGGGGAGAAGAAGAGGACATAAAGAGGTGGGGGAAGCGAGCAGGGGTTGAGGAGGACGGGGCCCGGCGGAGTGGTTTAGCCGGGTTCACTCCGCGGGCGGCGGCGGCGGCGGGCGCCGCGCAGGGGGACATGGGAAAGACGGCTATAGGGTTCGCGTAGGATGACTACACTTTGTAATCATTTTCAAAACATTTTCGATAGAATTCCCCATGAGCTATTAAAAAAAGATCGCAATCCTAAGAGTCGTTAGAAAAATTCAGCGGTGCTTCAGTGTCACTGCTCTAACTTTTTTTTTTCCTTCATGCCACTAACGTTGGATTGAGCTCTAATGATGTTAAACCATAGATGTAAAAAGTCAAAAATACCCTTAAGTCTAAATATGTTATTAATTTTTTTTTGAGCATCTTAACGATTTCAAATGAAAAAACTCAAAACTAGAAAATTATAGATCTCATCAAGATCTATAATTTTCATATAAAAATTATCTTCTTTTAATACCGTAAAAAAGAAAGATGATAATTTTTATATGAAAATTATAGATCTCGACAAGATCTACAACTTTCTAGTTTTGAGTTTTTTCATTTGAAGTCATTAAGATGCTCAAAAAAAATTAATGACATATTTATACTTAAGGGTATTTTTGACTTTTCACACCTGTAGTTTGACACCGTTAGAGCCCAATCTGACAGCAGTTGCATGAAGGGCAAAAAAAAGTTGGAGCAGTGGCGCTGAAGACCGCTGAACTTTTCCAGTGGCTCACGGAGGATTACGATCTTTTTTAATGGCTCACAAGGAATTCCCCCAACATTTTCAAAGGTTTTCTCTTGCTTCCTTACAATGCCACTCGATCTAATGCATATAAAATGTTAGACCTCACCTAATGACGCTAGACAATAATATTAACCAAAGGTCTTCTCTCCTTATAGTATGGCTATCTAAACCCAAACAAACGGGCCTAAGGACAAATGAAAATACACTATATTTAAGACTATTCAAGATGGATGGAGTACATGTTGCAAACAAACTTTATTTAACTGTCTTATCTATAATTTTTTATCAAATCTTTTGGCAATATAAGTTTGTGTTTTGATAACTTTTATTATAAAACTTAGTTCATAGTTATTATGAAAAAAATACAAATACATAGTTGAATGAGTTGTTCTGAGAATATATTTCAGGTTTCCTCATATACTGGAACAGAAATATAGCTTGTCCGTAGTAGATTCTAAGAATAAAAAAAAACATCCAGGTTGAATAGTGAAAAACTTATGATGTTCGTAAAGGTATCCAAAAGTAAAAACTTAGTTCTCGTGACAACATTATCATGAAAGCAGTGCTAAAAAAATATGCTAATACACTATCCTATTAATTTTGTCCAGAGAATGTAAAAAATGTGTGCATAAGTTTAATGAAAAGCTAAGGAAATAAAAGTTAACAAAAATGAGTAACATTAGGCTATCAAGCATTGGCCCGTTCGCTTCGTTGAAAAACAAGATGAAACACTGCTCCGGCTGATTTGTTGGGAGAGAAAAACACTGTTCCGACTAAAAAAACAAGCTAAAAAGTACGAATTATAAGATAAATTAAAAAAACATTATTCACCTGGTTCACTTCTAGCGCAACACCATCGAGTAGGATGACATGTCAGCCCTAAAACTGGAGGATATTTTTTTGTGAGGGGTAAAACTGGAGGATATCATTGTCAAACTATTGGACTTTTCTTTTCTTTTCTTTTTCTTTTTTCTTTTTTTTTGCCTGCATCACTTTTTTTTGTTTTTATTTTTTAATAGGGATGTCACTATTAGCTACAGTATTTGAACAAAACCAAACCAACATTCGACTACTTTGGCCAGAGCATCATTGACAAAGCGATTGCCATTCCGCTCGACACAGTAAAAGGGTAACCGTTATTCGGGCTCAACCGGTGAAAACAAATCTAAAAACAAACAAACAAACAAAAAAAAAGAGTTCAAAACAGAAGCAATTTCAGCTGCGAAGTAGCATATACAATTCTTAGACACAATCTACACGACGGCACCACTATGGGTTTCCCGTGGTAAAAGATGCAATTATCTCTAGTAGAAAAGGTGGAAGTATCCAACCCATGTCCTTCCATCATAGTAGTAACAATCCTTCAAATTGAACAAGAATATTCCTTTAAAAAAAACTCGAGAACATGTAATGCTGCGATTGTGTAAAATAGGTGATCAAACCACCTTCTCATCTTTGTTAAGCTCAGTTAAACTGAAATTTGCTGAAAACCTATGGGTGTATAATCTGGTATTTTGTGTCCGTGCGTTCTATAAAGCTTCTGATGATGGGACTAAGGAAAAGTATGAAATCAAAGATATGACCCGAATCTGTCTGGCTATGCATTCCCTTGGCCAATGTTCGAGAAGCCCACCATTAGTTACCAAATATAAGTTATCAGCTTGCGAGGGACAGTTCTTGTTCTTGTTGACCAGTTTCTTTTGAAGCCCTTCTCCGCTCTCATCATAAGCAGTTAAGCACACCAAAGGCTAAACTCTGCATGCTATGAATATTATGAATATTGACTTCTCTCTGAATTTCTTGAATGGATAAAAGGCTCTGACTGACTATCAAGCACACACGTTGAGGATTTTGTAACGAGTGCAGGCTCAGCTAATGCCATTCAATGGGTTCCTTCTTTTCAACCTTCCCCTTTGGTCGACCAATCCGTCTGACACTTTTACCACTCAGAAGCTTGAGCGCACGCTCAAGTGTCATCTTCTTTGGGTCCGTATTCTGTCATCATGACATTTTCAAAATATTAGCAGCCTTGCAAGGAAACAGTCCAAATATACTGAGCGTGCTAATAAATGCACATGCACTGATTGGAAATCATCAAAATTCAAAATGTAAGAATATTTTATATTTCTCCAACACGAGGAACTGGACGGTTATAGCCGATATGTTAGTTTGGTTTCTGAAATGAAGAAGGCACCAGACCTTTGGCACTAGAGCAAGGGATCTCCTATGCTTGATGTTGTATCCAACTTTAGAATGTGTTATAAGTACAGGATGATCATCTTCAGGATGTTTTCCCTGTAGGAAAATACAATATTACGGGACCCAACTCAACGAAGAACACCAAAAGCTATAGTACAGAGAAATGCATACCAGAATTTTGGGATATTGCAAAAGCTCAATTGCATCTTCTAGAGTAACAGAGTCTATATCTTTGACCTGAAACAAGAGTTCAATAATAATTGCATTGAGTTCCTGAGAAGGATGGATGACTTTTACCGCCTAAGCGGCCGTTTAAACAGTAAATGAAGGCCACCCATGTCGTTAAGGCCCTAAACAGTGAATTAGATGGTAGGACAGTTTTAAACCGTTTAAACAACTAAAAACCGTCTAAACGATCAAGTTAAACAATGATTAAATGAGCTAAATGGGCATCTAATTCACCATTTAGTCAATTGGAGGATTACAGCTACCACATTTGGCACCCAACTAAATAACATCACAAGTATGAGGTGGAGTGGGATTTACTTTTCCAAAATAAATATTTGGTAGAATACTTATTTTTTACATGTTTAAATATGTATACTTTCTAGCATATTTGACTTTTACATACATAAATATGTATATTTTAGTGTTACTATACAAAACTGTTTAGGTTGTTTAAGTTTAACTTGGTTTAAACACCATCTAAATGCCCTAAACGCTAACCAAAAGCTGACCGACTGTTTACCGTTTAGTGTTTTGGATAAATTGCTTTTAATTTAGAAAAGAAAATGTAATTATTACCTCGGAAAGGGAAGCCCTTTTCGGAAACAGTCCCTTTTTGTCCTCTCCAACCTGAACATAGTAGCCATATGGGCCTTGTTTCAAAAACACCTGCAGATTGAGCAAGAGCAACGAAGTTGTTATACACATTACTGATTTACAAATAGATCTACCATTGGGGAACGTTTGGGTATACCCAGTGTTGCCCCCACCAAATCCAAAGTTAATCTACCCAGTCCTAGCCTCCCTGTGGCCCTCCCGTTCAGAAATTACCCATACCCATTATGTATTGGTTAAAGTTGATGGTGATTGGATAAGGAACAAAGCTAACAGTTTCCTTCTCATTCTGATTGAACTCGAACACAGCGGCAAATAATGGGGACAACCCAGCAGGAAAGGAGCACACCATCATGCGAGTGTCAAGACATGTGACTGAGAATGGACAAATGGATGGTGTCCCAGCATCACAAACCGACGGTGGTCTCTTCTCAAATCCTCCCCATTGATCAGTGGTGGGTGGGTATACCCATACCCAAATGGGTAAAGCAACTTTCACCCATACCCTCCCCATTACACATGGGTATGAATTTGGGGAAAGGTTAGGAATACCAACGACAGGCCTATTTGCAAATAAAAAATCTGAATCTAATAAACTGAAAAATACCTTTTGATCAGAATCAGGCATGACGCCAAGTAACCTGGGTGTAAAAGATTTTGGACTTTCTTCAGTGGGTTCAGTTTCATCTTCTTGCTGTGACAATGAGCGAGCAATGTACCTACAGTAATCAGATCAATGATTAGGTATGATGATAATCATCAACAATCAAGAAATTAAACCTGGAACTCATTAATACATAACAGGTGACAATGAAGAATATAGCAGAGTTTAAACTTCAAGGCATTCAAATTATACTGAGGGATAATAGGGTCATACTTGCATTTTGGATGTCGATCACAGCCTATAAAATAGCCTTCACCATACCTACTAACTTTGAATCTCAAGGTTCCTTCAGAACAACTGCATGTATTCCAAACACAAAAAAAGATGTCAAGAATTTTGTATGTGAATGCGTCACAGTATGATGACATTTTAGGTTAACCTGAATGAGTATTGCAAATATCTTGATTTTGACATTCAATATGTACATTCCACGAAAGATACCTTAAAAGTACATTTGTCGTGCATTACCTAGGGCAAATTCTACTATCCTTGTCAACGTCAGGAAAGAGGATAGGACCAAATTTTTCTTCAAGCATTCTCTCTACCTGCACAATGTCAAATTCAGTTTCAATCTCTAGCCGTTGCAGAGCGATATGATACACAAGGTACATAAATAGTATCATTCTTGTGTATGATGGGTCGAACTCAGCAATTCCATGCTCCAATGAAGCCTTCAAGCAACAGAACAATGCTCTGCTAGACCAGTGTGATTGTGAAACTATCTGGAGTCAGACAGTCGAGCACGTCTCTTCTTTGCCCCCAAAAAGTGCTTAAATGCTCTCCCAAATTATTTTGAGCACTGTTTGCAAAAATGTAGGGGGTCCAACCAGTACTATGTTGTGTTGGGAGATACAAACAGTAGTTTCCTTTTAATCCACTGACAGCAATATTGTATAAAACCAAGAAGCATCAGCAGAGACAGAAAATAAAAATATGATAGCTTGCCATTTCATCACTTGAGAAATGGACCTGAAATATTTACTTCAGTTTCTGTGTCACTAAAAAATGTTGATGACCACAACAACAAAGTTTTTTAGTCCCAAGCAAGCTTGACGATCACAGCAAAAGGAGAACTACCAGAACTTGCATCATCAAAGAACCAGCACACTCAGAAATTAAATACATCTTACCTTTCTGCCATCCAGTTTACTCGCATCAGCACAATATTTGCTGAATCGTTCCCAGTAGTCTTTCAGAAGACCCTTCCATTCAGTTGACCCAGCAGAGACATTATCTAGCTATTAATGTAAAAGAAAAAAAAAACTTCAATACAGTTTTAGTAACCGACTAAGTCTTGTGCTGAAAGATGTTCTTGCAAAAGGATCACTACCATTTCTTCCAAATGAACTTGTTTCCTCATTTATATAGTACGATGGGAAAGTGGGAGTGATGGTTCAATAACTTATGAGTCACATTATTCAGCAAGGGCAACAAAGAAAGAGAACATAAAAAAATGCCTACAGGTTATCAAATTACTTGCATATAGAGAATAGTTGAGAAGGCTAAAATGACCTACACTTGGATAATACACCAAAGCATTGAGTCCATGACAACAATGTCTTGAATTAGCTCCACAACTACAGACGGCATTGTTCCTAATGTCTTAAATCCAAGAATAATCACGACCAATATTAGAAGTGTACCAATGTCCATTAAGATGCGCTGATTTCCTGAATTCTAATATTGGTTTAACCCATAGTAGTAACCACTAACCAGCCAGCTTAAGCAGGTTTCTAAAACTATGGCATAAACTGAAAACAAAGAAGCACACAGAAACCATAAACTGAGAAGTGTTTACTACCTCTGTCTCCATGTTAGCTGTAAAGCTGTAATCAGCAACCTCAGAGAAATGGTGCAAAAGGAATGCCGAGACCTAAAAAAAGGGATGGCATGAACAAACACCAAAGTTAGATGCACTGAAATTTAATTTATAGCAAGCAACCTCAGCTACGTAAATTGAAACAGTGCTGGGAGCCTGGGACGATGATGCCTGTGAGTGTTGAGATGGAAAAGGGAAAAGGAGTACACAGTGCTGAAGGATCCCACAAATTGTAGAGGTCTGGGGAAGGGAATTTCTAAGCAAGGGTAAGGCTGTCTAGAAGTTCCACTCCCAAGACCCTAAAATCTGAGGGAACTCAACAAATGTAAACATCACAAAATATACATAGCAAAATGTAAGCAGGCATAAGCAAAACCATAAAATATAAACATTGAGATCATTCCAGATGAGGGTAAATTTTAGATATTCTTGCATTAATAATAAGAAAAACATGAAAGAGTCAAACAATACATTACAAATTGATGCATTACTTCAATGCAAATAAATGCTTAGGTAGAAGAGATAATCTAATACAAAACAATGAATTTAGCTAGAAGTATTATACATACTCAATAACTCAAATAAATGTACTAAAATTATAGACGATGACAGAGCTAAAGATATTTTAATCATATAGGATCTCTCCAAACGGGGAACATGCGATCAGGGATATAAGAACATACCATTCGACCACGGAACTCAGGGTGTAGAACTCGACTTTTTGCTGTCACGTACTTCCGATCCTGAACAATACGAGTATAATGAACACTGTTATCTATGGGATCTGTGTAATTGTAAAACCCTGCAACTGTTTTCCTCGAATAAGCATGAGATCTGTGTATCATTGCATTATGAGATGAGGAAGGCCAAAATAGCCAAGTGCAACAACCATGCCCGACGACAACCTTACATACACGACCAAAAAAACAAGGCAAGCCTTACATGACTAACACAATTTTAAGATAAGATATGGCTCTCGAATGGTTACATAGATTAGAGGAGGTGCAGGGTACACGTATATATAGGCAAAGGATTCCTGTGGGCTGGTTTATAGAAATAGGATCAATCAAGGGTATCGTTGCATATCTCTAATCATCTTAACAAATATACAAGAGGCACAAAGCCTATAGCTGTCAGCCCAAAGGGCCCAACCGTGTGAGCCTAACATCTGTCCATCGAAGGCACAAAAAGGACAAAAAAATACACTAGGAAAGGCTATCAACTATGTTTATGCATCCGCAAATAGCCTTCCAATACCACGGTAAAAAATAGTTCAGAAGTAAAATGTCATGTTACCTGTAACACTTTCATTATAGATGCATAAGTAGATGGCCTTCCGATTCCAAGTTCTTCTAGCTTTTTAATCTGGAGACAAGGCGCAATATGAAAATCTGAACTAGTAGAACCGAATAAAAATAAATATTGTTTTATTGCAGATGCAAGGGCCAGGTCGTCACCCCTGTGACGCGCCGTGTCGTGTCGTGATCTGAGCACGGTGTCAAGTGAGCAAGGATCGGGTCGTCGCACCCTCAATGGCGCGCCACATCGGCGCCCGGGTGTGGTGGAAAATGAGCAAGGGTCTTCACACCTGACTCGGCGGGTGCGAAGGGTAAGGAAGCTAGTCGAGCCAACTAGGATCCGTTTAGGTAGCTCGAATGTAGGGTCCCTTACGGGTAAGTTAAGAGAGTTAGTTGACACAGCGATTAGGAGGCGTGTAAATATCTTGTGCGTCCAAGAGACTAAATGGAAGGGACAGAAGGTGAAGGAGGTGGACAATACCAGCTTCAAGCTCTGGTACACAGGGACAACTTCAAATAGAAATGGAGTAGGAGTTTTGATTGATAAGAGCCTCAATGATGGTGTGGTGGAGGTGAGAAGGCAAGGGGATAGGATCATCTTACTATCTTAGTTAAACTTGTCATTAGTGATATGGTCTTAAATGTAATTAGTGCGTATGCTCCACAAGTAGGCCATGATGAGAGTGCTAAGAGGCTTTTCTGGGAAGACTTAGATGGCTTGGTTAGATCTGTTCTTAGTAGCGAGAAGCTCTTTATAGGAGATGATCTTAATGGCCATTTAGGTACTTCAAGTGCAGGTTTCGAGGCTGCTCATGGGGGTTTCGGTTATGGTAGTAGGAACCAGGAGGGAGAGGAAGTCTTAGATTTTGCTGTAGCTTTTGATCTAATGATAGCTAACACTTTCTTTAGTAAGAGATAGTCCCATTTAGTGACCTTTAGTAGCGGCTAATACTTTAGTCAAATCGATTTTGTCATGCGTGGACTGTAAGGTGATACCTGGAGAATGTGTGGTCTCTCAACACAAGTTGCTGGTGGCTGACTTCCGCTTCCTGGTACAAGCTCGTAGGAACAAACAAGCTAGGGTTGCTAGAATGAAGTGGTGGAAATTGGAAGGAGAGGCATCAAAGATCTTTAAGGAAAGGGTTGTTGATAAGGGCCCTTGCAAGGATGAAGGCGATGCAAGCAACATGTGGGAGAAGATGGCAACATGCGTTCGTAAGGTTGCTTCAGAGGTGCTTGGAGTGACCAAAGGGAGCGGATGCGACTCGAAAGACGCTTGATGGTGGAATGAAGACGTGCAAAAGGCTATTAAGGAAAACGAGTGCTATAAGCGCTTGTACCAGGACAGGTGTGCAGACAACATAGAGAAGTACAAGGTGGCAAAGAAGGCTGCAAAACGAGCGGTGAGTGAGGCAAAGGGGCATGCCTATGAGGACTACCAACGTTTGAGTATGAAGGAAGGGGAGAAAGACATTTATAGGATGGTTAGGGCTCGCGATAGGAAGACAAGGGACTTCAACCAAGTTAAGTGCATAAAGAATGAGAGGGAGCAGCTCTTGGTGAAGGAGGATGAGATTAGGCATAGATGGCAAGAGTATTTTGATAAATTGTTCAATGATAGGTAGGCGGTTAGAGTGTTGGTCAGGTCTCACCCAGAGTGTGTTTTTATTGGTTAGAAAAACTTTGTTTCAGGACCCTCCTACGGGTCCGGAGTAGGGGGTATAATCGTACGGGATCGTTTTTTCCTCTCTTAATACAATGATACGTAGCTCTCTGCGTATTCGAGAGAGAAAAAAATAAATTGTTCAATGGTGAGAACGAGAACACCAACGTTCAGCTGGACGACTCGTTTGATGATACTAATAGGCGCTTTGTGCGGAGGATTCAAGAATCGGAGGTCAGAGAAACCCTAAAAAGGATGAAAGGGTGCAAAGCGATGGGCCCTGATGGTGTCCCAATCAAGGTGTGGAGATGTCTCGAGGATATAGCTATAGTATGGCTAACCAAGATGTTCAACAATATCTTTCGATCGAACAAGATGGCTGAGGAGTGGAGAAGAAGCATATTGGTACCAATCTACAAGAACAAGGGAGGAATCCAAAGTTGTACTAATTATCGGGGAATTAAGTTGATAAGCCACACTATGAAGCTATGGGAGAGAGTCGTCGAGCAGCGCCAGCGAGGAATGACGCAGATATCTACGAACCAATTTGGTTTCATGACCGGAAGGTCAACCACAGAAGCAATCTTCCTAATAAGACAAGTTATGGAGCGGTTCAGAGAGCAGAAGAAGAACCTACACATGGTTTTCATTGACTTGGAGAAGGCTTATGACAAGATACCAAGAAATGTTATGTGGTGGGCTTTGGATAAACATAAAGTTCCATCAAAGTACGTGACCCTCATCGTACGACAATGTTTTGACTAGTGTTCGAACAAATGATGGTAACACGGCTTACTTCCCGATTAAAATAGGACTTCATCAAGGATCAGCCTTGAGCTCGTACCTCTTTGCTTTGGTAATGGATGAGGTTACCAGGAACATTCAAGGGGATATCCCTTGGTGTATGTTGTTTGCTGATGATGTAGTGTTAGTGGACGAAAGCCAGGCAGACCCTTGAGTCTAAAGGTTTTAAATTAAGCAGAACTAAAACCGAATACATGAGATGTGACTTTGGCGGAGCTGCACTGGAGGAGGGAGATGTGAGTTTAGAAGGTCAGGTAGTGCCTAAGAAGGATACTTTTTGTTATCTAGGATCGATGCTACACAGGGATGGAGATATTGATGCGGACGTTAGCCATAGAATCAAAGCAGGGTGGATCAAGTGGCGACAAGCTTTTGGCATTCTTTGTGACAAGAGGGTACCACAAAAGATAAAAGGCAAGTTTTATAGAACGGCGATTAGACCGGCTATGTTGTATGGAGCGAAATGTTGGCCTACAAAGACTCAACGTGTTCGACAATTGAGTGTTGCAGAAATGCGTATGTTGCGATGGATTTGTGGTCACACAAGAATGGACCGAGTTAGGAACGATGATATACGTGACCGCCTAGGGGTAGCACAAATTGAAGCAACATCGGTTGAGGTGGTTTGTCGATGTCCAAAAAAGACATCCAGAGGCACCAGTGCATTGTGGAGTCCTAAGCCAAGCTAATAATACGAGGAGAGGTAGAGGTAGACCGAAATTGACATGGGGGGAGGCAATAAAAAAGATTTAAAAGCTTGGGATATACCTAGAGATCTATGTTTGAATAGAAGTGCTTGGAAAGCAGCTATTGAAGTGGCCTGAACCGTGACTAGGGACTCTTTGTGGGTTTCAACTCTAGCCTACCCCAGCTTGTTTGTTGTTGTTGTTGTTGTTGTATTGATTTTGTTGTTGTTGTTGTATTGTTTTATTGCAGAAATGGGCAATGCTCAAAGTAAACAAGTGAAAAATAATCCATAATAGGTTATTGCTTACCAATGCACCTTCAGAATAACGAGATGGTGGCTTAGTAAAGTGCTGTCCAAGATGCACGTTAACAGGAAACACCAAGTCCTTAACCTGGTAAAAAGGAGATGAATTACATACTGGAACAGTTGAATGATAACCAATAATCTGCACTAGCCTAAGAAAGAAAGAGGATAAAAAAGGGAATTGTCACTGCAACCATTAATTTCGACAAGGCCTCAAAGTTATCCTCATCCACAGAATCTCCCTCAGAGCTGTCACTGCATGGACTGGCCTCAGTGTCCTAAAAGTAGCAAAGTGTATTGTTAATGAGTAAGAATAAGTTCGTAAACTGAAAAGCTAGCACAAGTTCTTCACAAAGTGCAACTGACAACCATGCTTCCATTCAAGCTAACTCCTTACCATCAGCACTAAAAGAAGCTCAATGCACAACATAAGAAACCAAGAATACTGATGAATCAGGGCAAACTCATGCATTTCAGCAACAGGAAGGTTATGTCCCAAGGGAAAAGTAAACTCCATAGAGAAATTTAACAAAAAAACATTACAAGGCCATACAATACCATAAATTATGTTCTACACAACAATTTAGTACAAACAAATATGTTGTATTGCATATCAGAGGCGACCAAGTGGGATGGACATCTTTCTATGTGCCAACCACTTTAAGAAATGTTGAACTGGTACAGATCTAGTGTAAATAAATTACATCTATACAGTTAAGTGAGTCCGACAAGCAAAGCAACAAACCAATAACAAAATAGAAAATCAATGGTCACGCCTAGGGATACAATTGCAACAGTGCATCATACATCACAAACTCATAATATGAATATCACAAAGTAAAATTTGCTTTCTGGAACATGTGCTTATCTTTTTTACTTTGTACAAGAACCTAAACACATTATGGAAAACCATCTGAAACCGGCAGAAAACCTTCAAAAAAATGTATGGTCCATACCATTAAGCACACACTATTCCCTGTAATGGGCAGATATTATTTACTTAAGTACTAGAACGAGGTTATAAACTACTAAAAGGAAACCATTTTTTAAGAAACAAAATCTTCAGATACCATCGATAGTGCCAGCAAACACAAATCAACCTCTGGGGTAAACAGGTTTTCAATGAAAATTTTGATTCTTATGTTCGAGGGAAAAAAATTAGTGAGAAGTCTTATTTAAAAGTAGAGGAAGTACTGGTTACATTTTGTAAAAAAGATAGCTTGTCTCATGTTCTAACCCTTATAACAAATGAGAAAAAAAATCAGAAAGAAAAGAAGGGATGGGCTAGTCTGATATCCAGATGTCACTTTGACCTAGACATCTTAATTCATATCTGCATCCAATCAGAATCCAATATCTGTTTTCCATATCATAAAAATGTCTGCGCAAATATATACAACCAGATACATAGTATCTGACCGGGTTGTACTCATACCCCTATTATAATGGCAGTTAAAAGAAGATCATGTAGATGAGAAAAAGCTATGGCAGAAACAATTGGCCCCTGAACCATCAAACAATGTCGTTGATGCATTATTCAGCACATAAAAAAAATGCCATCAGGCTTGTCAAAGCTTGATAGAAGTAGCACAAACAGAGATTAAAATCCATAGAGGATGCAAGAAGCAAGTACAAAATAAATTTAGAACTCACCTCATAGACAGCTTGGTATCCCTTGAAGTCCAGTTTTGATGCAGCGGAATGAAAAATCATCTCTCCTTCAGGAGTGCCAATATCCACTTGAATCTACAGAGCAAGCATGTAACTTGACGGAAAGCTTAAAATATTGAAATTTACAAAAGGAAAACGATGTACAAAGAATTTTAACATGTTTTAAAACAGTGCTAGAGAATGAGGATATCACATTTACTATCTACTATAACACCAGATGTGTTTAAGCAAAAAAATAATTGATGACAACAGCTAAAATGAAGTTCATAGCTGTGCTCCTAAGGTAGATGTCAACAATTCATAAAGAGGGTTTTAGTTAGACAGAAGTTATAAACTGGGCAAAGTGTCATGGTCAGAAGGACCTATTCTAGAAGGAGACAACACGATAAGGCATAGGCTAGTTAATTAGTAAACAGATAAGCCCAGGTGTTATAGATTTAATCTAAATAGATGGTTAGGCTCTTGGGCCAGGCCCATTAGCATTTGTAACCCCCCTTATATATATGAGGGAGACAATTAATGAGAAACTATGCAAGTTTAGGGTTAATCCCTTTTATCTCTTCTCCCTCTCTTCTTCTCCTGCCGCCGCCCCTCTCCCTTCTCTCTCTCTCTGCGCCGCCGCCTCTTCCTCACCTGTGCCACCTCTGCCAAGCACAGCCGCCAGCTTCTACCGCCGCGCCACTCCTCTGCCAGCCGCCCACTAGCCAGGATGCCGGCCGCAGCCAGCCATCAGCCAGCCGCCAGCCGCTCGCCTGGCCACCAGATCAGCCCAAGCCGCCCTCCACCGCCGCCAAGGCAATCCGACGTGTTACACAAAGAAACGTGGCTAAATAACCAACCAGTTAGCTAAAAGCTCAAGGTACTGTAGAAACCTGGGCTCCAGCATGTAGCACCAATTAGATCTATGTAAAAGACACAGACTCGGATGCAATTACTTCTCTTATGATCTTATCATTACAACTGCTTGGCTGGTTGGCTTTAATACCACACTGAATTTTATACAAACAACAAGTTCAGCCTAATACTATCAATATCGAAAATATGGGCAATATGAGAAGAAACTAAAGAGGTGATCTACCAGAAATTAGGAATAAAACAAACACCCTAAAAAAACTGCAACATGTACCCTCAAATAGCACCACTTGCTGGCTGCTGCAAATTCCTCATGCATGTTGAGTAAACCTTATCAAGGTTTCCTTAACCAATGTAACTTTGTATACCCATAATCCATAACCATTATCATCATGAAGAATAAAATCAACCACATGGAAAAATGAAGCACAGGAGTAACCAACCATCTCAGTTCTGGAAGCTTCCATTTGGCAAGCCATTGTCCTTTTCCATATTAGAGTGTAGAGTTTCAGAGAATCATCGTCAAGTATTCCAACCAAAGATGCTACAAGAGAAATAGTGTTGCAACCGTATATTAAAAGTCAGATATAATACTGAATGATTTCACTTTCAAATAAATGTTGGGCAGCCAGCTGGGCCATTTGGGCTACTTCGGTACCATAACAGTCAGTCACGTTGCTGTAGCTCTTCAAACTGTATGGCTCAGCTGGCTACCAATACCAGCATGTTCAAAACATATCACAGAACACAGTATCCTCCGTTATGGGGAGACATTTCTAACACCTAAACCATATTCATAGAAGTATTACTCTGTAGAAGAATCAAAGCAGTGTCTGAGGTTGAATTTGAAGCATGAATCGTACAAACCATATTGTTATACATGAAATATTTATACCAAGAAACCAATCAGTACATAGCATATCCTGTAAAGAACTAACAACATCTTGGTGGTGATCCATGAATATGAGATTGTAGAAACCTCCATGAGACAATATGCATGTACTTGCTCAAAATTGTTTGCTAGGAGATGGTTAGCAGCTGCAATTGAGAAAAATGCAATAAATCAACAAAAACACGGGGAGAGTCATTACATGGCAACCTCCTTATACTGGTGGGCCTAATGGCTTCATGGGCTTCTTGAGCATTTTTCACCTTCTTCAAATACTTCCTAGTGTCCGCTGAAACGTACTTCTGACCACATCTGAACAAAATACTAATTAACAAGAGGAATACATGCCAGAAACCATAATCAGATATAGATCATGACACCAAGTCCTAGAATCACAGAATACTATTTCTCTCAAAACTGGAGTCAAAGATCATCAATCAGCAACTTAAAATGGATCGTTCAACAACTTGAACCCTCTTACCATGTCGTCAAAGTACCTTAAGAGCCCAGAGTCCAGACCAGTTAAAGAGTTAAATTACTCGGTTAAAATCTTGAATAATGTGTCTTATAGTTGTAGGTTCATCAATTAAGTTTCGAACAAATATGCGTGACTCTGAAAATTTTCCACTAGTATAACTAAATCACTTAGGAAGTTAGAACTAATCTGATTACAAGCTCAATGTGGAAGAAGAGATTCGCACCATTTTAAAATCAGAACAAAGAGACTTAGCAGCTTGTTCGGAGAGGAATTTATGTACCTTTCTTTGACTAATGAACGGATGTCTTCTGCAGCTCCATCAGAAATCTTCAAGGGGTCAAACAAGTCAACGTGATATTAATTGACGAAACAAGTAAAGCACCAAGTATATTGGATTCTCAAGAATCTCTTATTGACAACTGTCAAGAAATTCTCACATCAAAGTAAGCCAGAAGCCTCCGTCATGTATCATTGCATCGTACATATTAATTAATTCGGCATACCAGTCATGAAATATTTCATATTGGAGTTACTATTTTGAACTCCCTCAAGTCACAAGTAGAAATTTACATATTCTCCCATCATCATGACGTAAATTGTGGCCAGTATATCTTTCATAATATATTAGAAACATGAAGTATTTAAGTAGATTAGTTTTGACTATTAAATCCCAAACCATCCACTTTGCAGCCTTAAACTATTCAAAGCGTGATAATAACACAATGTAGAATATATTCAACAGAGTACCAACAAATGTGTGGTTATGTAGTAATCAGGATAGAAGCTTAAAAAGTGTAGTTTTCTTGAAGCTTATGCAAAAGGAGTGCAGTTTTGCTCAACTTAATGCATCATTTAAAGTTCCTCCTGTCCAGCTTCCTACACACTGGTTTAGTCAGAAAGCAGCAGGACAATTTTGATCATTTTAAAGTAATGCACTAACTTTAGACCATATGACCAAAGCAGATGATGATTCTGAAATTTAAAATAGAGAGTAAAGCATAGGGAACAAGTGTTGTGGAACATATGCACCAATAAACAGTAAACCTATTTGTGTCATCAAAATTGTCTGATGTTACTTACATGGAACCCATCAGTTCTTATGTATGTTATTAACCCAGTTGTTTCTTCTGAGGAAAGGTTGATACCCTCATAAAGCTTTTGGGCAGTCTGCAGTCATATAATGAGTCACATGAGCCAACAGACTCCTACATATAAATCCAATACATAATGAGTCTAGCAGAAACAACCTTCATGGTATACCCTGCAGTAAAATGAAGTTTGTTTGCTGCATCCTGCTGAAGGCTGGATGTAATATATGGCATTGGAGGATTCTTGTGAATTTTACTTCTTTTAACACCTAAAACTTCAAACTTAGAAGAATGAATCCTCTTTTCTATAGCTTCCGCTTCTTCTTGAGAGCGTATGGAAAGTTGATCCAGCTTTTTTGAATTCAAATGCTTTATACGGAATGGAATATATGTGCCATTTGGAGGATCTGCAAAATGCATTTTGAAGTATGTCTGTACTGTCCAGTACTCCTGTGGCTTAAACTGTTCTATTTCAGCTTCACGATCGCAGACAAGGGCCAGAGCAGCAGATTGGACCCGTCCAGCTGATTGGCAACCAGGCAACTTCCTCCACAAAAGTGGTGATATGCCAAACCCAATTAGATAATCAAGGGAACGGCGTGCAAGATAAGCATTGACTAAGTCCATGTCAATATACCTCGGGGACATTAAAGCCTTTTTTATTGCATCCTCAGTTATTTCATGGAAAGCAACTCTTGCAACAGTCACATCACAGCCCAATGCACCTTGTTGTTCAAGCATTTCTTTGATGTGCCAAGCAATCGCTTCACCTTCACGATCAGGATCAGATGCAAGAATTAAATTTTCTGCTCTGGAGAAAAGAGAACATTGGTAAAAAAATTAGCAATGTGTAATTAACTCAACACAAGGTGTAAAAGCAATCAGCAATATGTGTGTAGAACTATTACCTTTCATACTATTAGCTTAGTTGAATTCAAATTAATAAACTACCACTAGTATAAACAGAAGTGCGGTCTTAGGGAAAAAGGTTAGATTACACAGTTGACGTGGCCATATCTCAGATACAGTTCAAACTACAGTTGAGGCCATTTTACCATTTTGATGAACATACAAGTATAAAAATAAACAAAACTATACAAACCAACATCACAGTAGTTTTCCTATATGTGGTCAACCGCAGACCATTATTAAAGTATAACATGTACCAAAATTACAAAACAATCTCACCAACAAATAATACTCAAGTATATTACAGCAATAACTGATGACAGTAATACTACGATCAAAACAATAATGTGTCAGCATACACAAATGACAATAATGATACTTCTACGTAGAAGAATATAAAAATAAGAAACATCAACACTCAAATTATCTGCAACAAAATAAGAAACCTGAATACTGAGACATAAACTAGCTAGAAACTATATCACCAAATGAACCAACTACTGATGTTTTCCATATTTTGTAGCCTGCCACCATTGACTAACTTGCAGAAATTATGCGGATTGGAGTCATTGTTGAATACAATAGAAGATCATGGTGACAAACATCCATGCGAACCTATCGAACATTACAGCAATTACTTCTATAATGATAGGTCTATTTGATTTTGTGTTTCTTTGTCTCTGTAATTAGAAGGGCAGCTAATGCTTATAAACCTTTGACAAAAAAATGTGAAACTGTTTTATACAGGAGGAGAACATGCGTACTCAAAGCATATGTATGTTTTATGTGAACAGAAAAAATGTATCCGTACTACACGCTATAAAAAACATACCCTTTCACTGCAACTTTAATGCTCTTAAGGTGTGTCCAGGCAGCAGCAGGCACCTCCCAAACCATGCTGAAGTCATCATCAGGGCGGACAGATTTTGATCTACCTGCTAAATCTCTCACATGACCATAGCTTGGTAACACTTCATACATGTCCCCAAGGTAATTCTGAATGACTTTTGCTTTCGTGGCTGATTCCACAACCACGACTGATTTGGCTCTGGGAGGATACAATGGTACCAGTGGCTTTTTTTCAATACCAGAACCATCAATAGAGGATTTCATACAAATCTCAGCTTCAGAAGGTACAGAAGAAGCAGCAGAAACCTTTGCTTTTGACTTTGATCTATTATTCACTTTTTTCTCTTTAGAACTATCAGCACCCTTTTTCGATTTACAATTATCAGTCTTCTTGTTTTCTTGGTTCGCACTAGTACTCTCAGTCGTCTTTGTTGCAGCTTTACGAGTTCTAGCAGATATCCTCTTTTTCTTGGTATGTACTTCCTTTTCTTTCATATCTCCATCAACTTCCTTTTTGCTTCCTCTTGAACTCTTCCTCTTGGCAGTGTCAGTCTTAGTATCAGTAACACTCTCGCTGCTGTTACTAGTAGAAGTTGAAGCCTCGTCAGCAGTAGTGCTACACGTAGCTAATGTGCTTTGCCGTTTCTCAGATCTATGAAACAAACTATGTGCAACACTTCCGTCTTCCCTTCTCATATTTAGATTACTGAATGAAGTCGTATTTTTAATAAGAAACCTTAGCTTTTTACTGTATGTAGTTGAGAATGGTCGTGGATTACCCATATTATTAGCCTTTAAAGCAATTCCACAGCTGTTTGTGGCTCTGAAACATACAGAACTACGGTTGCCAAAGAGCCCAGGAGTAAAAAAGGCACTACTTTTGGACTGTAAGGCAACCCCAAAATTATTTCTTGAAGATATTTTCCTTGTTGAATTGCTCCTGAATGCAACCCCACACATTTCACAAGGGCGGAAAGGTGAAAACGGCCAGGGTGCGGAAGAATATCTCTGAAACACCTCGAATTGAAGCTGTAAAGGAAACAAATAGACAACACATAAAAACAAGCACAACTCAAATGAAATATTATACCAAATTATAACAGTTAGAATCATGAAAAAAATCATTCCCTTCCATTCTCATGATCACATGAAAAAAAATAACAGAAACGCAAAGGGCAAAAGTCATTATTATGTTCATATGCATTCCCCATCAAACGCAAAAATAGGCGCTTCATTTTAACCTAAACCCCCAAATTCAATAAATGTTCTTAGTTGAATACTTCTTTAAGGATAAGTAGATGAAACAAAAGAAAAATAAGGTGATTGACGCAATGGTGGTTGATGGTATATGGTATGTTTTATTCCTTGCAAAACAGAAATGCACATTGTTAGTGCGGGCCTGGTGCAAGCGGTAGAGTCTTACCGCCTGTGACCGGAAGGTCCCGGGTTCGAGTCGCGGTCTCCTCACATTGCACAGGCGAGGGTAAGGCTTGCCACTAACACCCTTCCCCAGACCCCGCACAGAGCGGGAGCTCTCTGCACTGGGTACGCCCTTTTTTAAAAATCAGAAATGCACATTGTTAGTGCAATGGCAAAGGATGTCTTTCTCTGTAACCAGGGAATAATAATATATTGATATGCGCCATGGCATAGCTCCCCACAGAACCTTGCTGTTTCGCAAAGCCACCTTTTTTTTTTGAAAGAAAAAGGAACGAGGCTTTGTCTGTGGCTCACGGGCAATACAACGAACAGGTAGCGTTCACGCCGCACCGCATGCACCACAGACACTTTCGGACGTGATAAATTATCATCAGAATGAGGAGGACAGAGAGCCACTCACCATTGCGAGCGACGGCGGCGGCGGCGGCGGCGGCTGCGATAGCGCGTGGGTGACGGCGCGGTGTCGCTGGGCGTAGCCGTGAGGCAGGAGGCGGCGGAACTGGAGCGCCATGGCCAGCAAGGGGCGGGCGCGAGCGCGCTCAGGCGAGGAGAGCCATTGTTTCTTTCGGCTTGGGTTTAGCTAGGGTTTTAGGGGCGAGGTGGGAGTGGATTGCGAGGTGGGGGTACCGAGGAAGGAGCAGGAGGCGGCGGAGGCCGAGCTGTGGGAGGGAGAGGCGGCGGCTGGCTGGGGCTAGAGGAGATATCTAACCGCGCCTCGCTTGTTTGGGGATCCCCTTTCTTTCTTTCTTTCTTTTTTTTTTTTTTTTTTTTTCCGGCCGGCGGTGTGTCTCCTTTGGGCTGGCTGCTGCGCGGGGTTTCTGGTGCAGGTTGCCTAGACCTAGAGCGAGACGGGGAGAGGAGGCTACAGGACGCTGGGCCTCTGTAAACTACAGCCCAATCTTTTTTTTTTTTTTTGATAGGGGGAGGGGAAGGGGGAGAGGGGGGAATCTGATCTGGGCAATGGTCGACGTGGACGGCTCTAGCTGCACTCAAAATACAGCAGCTCTCATAAGAAGAAAAATGGAGTCAAAATACAGCAGCACTTTATTATTCAATTATGGATTAATTAGGCTTAAAAGATTCGTCTCAAAAGGTAGTCGTAATCTGTGCAATTAGTTTTTTTATTCTATATTTAATACTCCATGCATGTGTTCAAACATTCATTGGGATAGAGTGTAAACTTTTAGAGAGGAACTAAACAAGGCCTAGCTCGGTTGGGATGAATTTTTCTTTTTTATTATTACACTAGGTTCGTGTCCCGTGCGTTGCTATGGGACAACTAAACTTTTATACTAAAAACACACGGATCGCACGATAAGATAACAATATGGTGAAATTAAATACAGACGTTAAAATGATATTTAATCCAAAAGACAAATTAAGTTCATGAAATTAACACAGTTACGGAGAGCACGGCGTCGCATGCTCACAAACTCAACTGTATAGACATTTCTGTGATGCGGCTTATCAACCATGGCACTGTGTTTTTCTCTCACAATAAAACAACATCAACCCGCTTATCAGCCGCAAAAAAAACATCAGCCAAACAGCACAAATGTTTTATATCGGCAGAAAGAAATCTTCGATATCCATTTCTTTCATGCGCCAATAAATCCACAAATAAGTCCCGCGACATCTCCATACCATCATGTACACAGTTCGAGTATACATATAAATATTAGTGTATGTCACATGGCTAATACTGCGTGTCTTGAAAAATCTCTCACAAAACCAAGCAGCGGACGTCGCGAGCAGCGGTACACTAGCGGATGGAGGGGAGTCGATGCACGTGTTGATACTGGTGGCGAGGGAGGGCGAAGGTTTATTATGTAGCGAAGAATCCGATGGGTTTCGTAGGTGGCACCATTATATGCAGTCGAGGAGCCCTTTGCAGCTAGGCGAGGCCGCGGGGCGGGGGTCGCGTGTGATCGCGGGTGGGGGTGATCTTGGCGCGGGCGGGCGAAGACGTGAGTCTCGGACTGGCGATGGTGCAATTATAATCTGATAAAAATGGAAACGTTGGCATATGATTGAGCACGATTGGTTTTGGTTTCTATCTATGTATCTCTTAATTAAGATTATGATTTGTGAACACCTGTTTTTTTGAAACAAAGCGCTATCGTGCGCCCTCATATATGTTTGAGAGAATTCCTTATTTGACAATGGAAAAATGAGTCGTTTCTTTCTTGGCCCTAAAATTTTCTCCGTTCCCTATTTGACACTCACTTCAACTTTCGTTCCTAATTTGACACTATCGTCAAATCCGTTAACGTTTTGAGTGTTAAGCTGGCTTTGAGAGGAAAAAAAAGCGCTTTTTGCCCCTAGAAAAAATGCAGCGTGGCGCAAATTTGAGAGAAAAAATTTGCTTACGCGCTTTTTTTTCTAGGGCAAAAAACGCATTTTTAAAGGCAGGCGCGGTTTTTCCTCTCAAACGGAGCCGACGTTTTTTCTAGACAACAAGGTCAAATTAGGAACGAAAGTTGAAGTGAGTGTCAAATAGGGAACGAAGAAAATTTCAGGGCCAAGAAAGGAACGACTCATTTTCCCAATGTCAAATAAGGAATTCTCTTATTTCACCATTTATTTTTATACGGGAAACATATACGTAATGTATTTCAACATTTATTTTTATAGTAGTATACTCGTGCTAACGCTACGGTGACTTTACAGCTATGCTAATGCGGTGGGATGATACAATAGAAGGGACAAGCATAAGAAACTAAAGATAAGATAACTGCTTTTTTCAAAATAGACATGATTGGGTGCAATTTTTTTAGATAAAAGGCTCCCCCGCTTTATTGCCATAAATACCTCCAACTTCTCATAATCCTCGCGACCTAAAGTATCACCTTTTTGCTATTGTTTCAACAGGATTGTACAAACTACGCACAAGGTATTTCTCATGCAATAGTCCTCTCCTTCATGATCTGCAATGTAAATTCATGAACTACACATAACTACTTTCACACTGGAATATTTTTCCTTGCTATGCCAAAATAAATATTGTTTTCAGCCTGAAATTCAGAGGCTCTCCTAAAGTAATAAAAAGAAATTGGTTTAGAATGTACAAATGGACCAGGATCAATATACCTTCTTGTTTGTCATTTTTTAGTAAATCTGAACAGAATCAGACATGAATTAATTATTATGTTATATTTAAACTATATGCTATAACATTTAAAATATTTACCTCCCTAGAACTCATTGAACATTAAAAAGAATATTTTTAAAAAAACTACGCTACATCCTATAGTATTTAAAATAGAAGTGCCTACCCCACTTTCAGTTGAAGTTTCCTCGTTCTAACAAGCTTTCTGCGCATTTCAACCAGAAAGAGGAAAGGAAAAAAAATATGCGTCTGATATAGTCACGTTTCACAGTTTGTCACATCCAAGAAATCACGCATGCAGGATTATCACTAAACTTTTTACATAAAAAATAGAAGGCAACATTCAAACTTTAGCCGAGAAAACCTGCAGAGCAAAATAAAAAATTAAAATGAAGAAACCAGCCTGAGCTTTGCCGAGCCTGAGCTTATCTGCAAGTTGTGGGCCCCGCCTCATCTATTTTGGTCGCCAAAAATGTCGATGCAGCAGCTGCTCATCTATTTCAGGCGCGAGGACTGCTTTTGCTCCAAATTCGGCTTTTGTCAGCTGATTACCGATTTGAATTTACACAAGCACTGACTTTGATTTGGATGAAGCCCTTCGACTAGTCAACAAGTGGACGAATCCGTTTTCAGTAAAAATATCAATAATCTAACAGTGAAAACCATTTGCTAATCAAATATTGGTCCTGTTTGTTTCGCTAAAAAGTCATAGCTGAAAGTACTATTCGTTGATTTGTTATGAGAGAAAAACATTGTTACTTCGCTGAAACAGTACGGCTTATAGAACAAACGAACAGGACAATTATCATAAAAAATATTATGAAAGAACTAAAAAGAATCTAGTTTGCATACACGCAGTCCTTTATTGACTGCTAAAGTGACGTGAGGGGAGAGAGGTGATAGAAATATGAGAGGGGAGGCGTTGGCTGCTGGCCTGCTACAATAGGCCTGAATGGAATAGAGTAGAATTGAGGAAAACAAAGAACAAACACATTCCCAGACATAACTCTCTGCGTCTATTTTCTTGTTCACCGTCAAAAAGTACAGATCAACAATGATTGGCTTGATATATATTCCCACCTCTCTGCATCACACTGCTTAATATATATTCATAGCCCAGCGGCAAAAGAACCTAAACAAACAGTCTAAGCAGCGGAACCTCTTTAAGTGCTTGTTTAGTTCCCAAAATTTTACAAAATTTTTCAAGATTCTCCGTCACATCGAATCTTTGGACGCATGCATGAAGCATTAAATATAAATAAAAAATAAAACTAATTACACAGTTTAGACGAAATTCACGAGACGAATCTTTTAAGCCTAATTAGACTATGATTGGACACTAATTGTCAAATAACAACGAAAGTGCTACAGTACCATTTCATAAAAAAATTCGCCAACTAAACAAGACCTAAGAAAGCAATGACATTGGCTTGCTATATATTCACACCTCTCTGAATCAGACTGCTTAATAGCAGCAGCAACATTTGCCACCTCAGTAGCTCTGGTTGCCAGAGAAAGAGACACATGAGCGACCTTTTTTAATAAAACTAATCCCTGGAAATTATAGTACACCAGAAACCCATAGACATTTTGGTATTCCTAGGTGTATGATACTGCCTACGTACAGGCTAGCCAGCTCATATGCACCGGCATGATCTAACTGCACAGGAACCCAAACGAAAATGCCCTGTGGACCTTGAATGAAACCTGGCAGCGGCAACTCAATCTCCACCCCGCACATGACAGCCCCATCCTCATGAATTTCACAAACCAAAGACACATAGGGTAAACAACAACGAAATCACACACTCGATGCGCAGCTGCTAAGAACAAACAAACGTAAGCAACTCGATGAAATCAGACACACCACACCACACTGCAGAAATAAACAGACAGGAAAGAAACTCACCGAATCTAGCTGATCCGTTCAATTCGATTTCCTAGAGACAACACCTCCCTTTCGTTGGCCACCGTGTAGCATAGAGCACACAGAAAAGAAGCATCAGAAACAATGGAAGAAAAAATGGGAGAAACACACAAAAGGCAAAAGGCAAAACGAAGACCAATTTTAGAGAACTCAGGTCCGTTCACCAAAATTCTGAAGACAAATCAAGCTAGCTAGTAATTTGATCCCAAGCTAGATTCACAAAGCTGAAAAAACCATGAACACTACCAAAATCAGGATGGATCAACTGGTAAATCAAGATTCACAAAGACGACCGTGCTGTGAGCCGAATCCTCAAAAATACAAATCTAAGTTGTGGTCCAAAAATTACAAGTTTAGGGGACCGATTATGGGCACACAAAGATGTAGGGAAATCGATTTCATGTGCAGGAGACGGAACAGAAGTACAGCGATTCAATGAAGAGCGGAGGAACAGAACTACGCAAAAGAAAAATAGATTTAGAGAATAATCAAATTCTATGGAATCGGTTCCTAAACTCCTAATGCAATAGAGCAGTACACAGCCGTGAATACGTGCGAATTTATCAGCTATACTCACCTCGGTAGCTAGCTTCTTCCATAGGTCTGTGTGGAGATGTGGCCGGATCGCACAAGCGCCAAGACCTGCGGCAGCTGCGACGACGTTGCCCGCCGATGGATGGAATCAGGACAAAGGCCGTGGATGATTCATATTCAGCGGCAAACTGCAATACACTACTGCAGGGTTATGAGGGCGCGGTGGGGTCGGGGTGGGGATGGACGGCTGAAAGGTCCTAATGGCTAGAGGGGGGTGAATAGCCTAATAAAATTTTTACAACAACACTTAACAAAAGGATTAGACAATTATAAGGTGAAGCAAGTTTTACGCTACCCTACTCAAAATGCAAGCCACCTACTACAATTCTAGTTAAGGTAGAATCTATTCACACAATAGCTATGACACTACTCTATGTTAGTGTGCTCTCAAAGGCTAACTAAAGAGCCACACCAACCAGGCAAGCAAGCTCTCACAACTAACTACTCTAAAGAGCTTCAACTAGTTTACGATAACGTAAAGAGAGTGATCAAGAAAGTTATACCACCGTGTAGATGAAAGAACCAATCAATCACAAGAATGAATAACAATGAAGACCAATCACCTCGGAATCAATGATGAACACAATGATTTTTTTATCGAGGTTCGCTTGCTTGCCGGCAAGCTAGTCCTCGTTGTGGCGATTCACTCACTTGGAGGTTCACGCGCTAATTGGTTTCACACGCCAAACCCTCAATAGGGTGCCGCACAACCAACACAAGATGAGAATCACACAAGCCACGAGCAATCCACTAGAGTACCTTTTGGTGCTCCGCCGGAGAAAGATCAAGAATCCCTCACAATCACCACGATCGGAGCCGGAGACAATCACCACCCTCCGCTCGACGATCCACGCTGCTCCAAGCCGTCTAGGTGGCGGCAACCACCAAGAGTAACAAGCGAAACCCGCAGCGAAACACGAACACCAAGTGCCTCTAGATGCAAACACTTAAGCAATGCACTTGGATTCTCTCCCAGTCTCACAAAGATGATGAATCAATGATGGAGATGAGTGGGAGTGCTTTGGCTAAGCTCACAAGGTTGCTATGTCAATGCAAATGGCCAAGAGAGTGAGCTTGAGCCGGCCATGGGGCTTAAATAGAAGCCCCCACGAAATAGAGACGTTGTACCCCTTCACTGGGTACAGCGCGGAGTGACCGGACGCTCCAGTCATACTAATCGGACTCTAGACCCAGCGTCCGGTCGCCTGATGTCAGCCATGTGTCACACTGCATTCAATAGGAGTCGTCTGATCTCAACGGTCATCTGTTGACCGGACGCTCCGCTACAACTGACCGGACTCTGAGCCTCCAGCGTCCGGTCATTTCCAGTAAGGTTCCATAAACTAATTTCTTCGACCGGACGCATCCGGTCATGCTTGACCGGACCCTGCCAGCGTCCGATCACACTATGACTTCTTACTGTGCCGCCCGACAACACGACCGGACCTAGACCCTTAGCGTCCGATCTGTCCATGACCTAGCGTCCGGTCATTCACCGACGCTGGCGTCTTCACTGCCATACATGACTGGACGTGCCGGTCCCCCAGAGGTCCAGCGTCCGGTCACTGTATAGCCAGCAACACTAACTCTTTCTCACTTCTATCTTCTTCACCTTTGCTCAAATGTGCCAACCACCAAGTGTATCACCTTGTGCACATATGTTAGCATATTTTCACAAACATTTTCAAGGGTGTTAGCACTTCACTAGATCCTAAATGCATATGCAATAAGTTAGAGCATCTAGTGGCACTTTGATAACCGTATTCCGATACGAGTTTCACCCCTCTTAATAGTACGGCTATCAAACCTAAATGTGATCACACTCTCTAAGTGTCTTGATCACCAAAACAAAATAGCTTCTATGGTTTATACCTTTGCCTTGAGCTTTTTGTTTTTCTCTTTCTTCTTTCCAAGTCCGAGCACTTGATCATCATCATGGCATCATCTTCATCATGCAATGATCTTCATTTACTTCACCACTTGGAGTGTGCCACCTATCTCATGATCACTTTGATAAACTAGGTTAGCACTTAAGGTTTCATCAATTCTCCAAAACCAAACTAGAGCTTTCAACGGCGTCCACACGGTGGGGATGAGGCCGCCCATGAGCTGCTACCGGTGGGGAGGAGGCATCGCCACCAGATCCGTCATCGACGCTGGGAGGGTTGCCGTCGCTGGTGGGGGAGGAGGAGGAGCCGCCGCCGCCAGTGAAGGAGGAGCCACGGGGGGTGGATGGAGATACAGCCGTAGGGCTGCCTCCCGATGGATCCGCGGGATCCGTCAACAAGGGAGTAGGGGAGGTCGCGCGACCACTGAGGTGGAGGAGAGCCGCCGCGGCCGGGACGGGGAAGGGCCGTTGTGACGGCCGTTGGGGTTGGGAGAGCCGCCGCGGTCGCCGTCGGAGTGGGGAAGGACGTCGCGGTCTCCGTCGTAGTGGGGGAGCCGCCGCTCAGACCCAAGCGAGGCAGGCTCCGTCGTTGTGTGGGGTGCCATGGAGGACGCCGCCGCCACCGTGTAAATCGAGAGCTGAGGAGGGAGAAATCAGCGAAAATGAGAGAGATTTGTGGGTCGATCCACGGACGCAAAGGGTCCGAGGCCACTCTTGCAGCTAGGACGCTCACACCAAAGGGGCCTGCTACCCATCGCTGCCTGCGTGGGGTCATGTAGGAGCAGGTCCACCGGTCAGCGACTATGCTCACCTCACGCTCTCGGTCGCCGCTCTGGTGCGAGTGCGAGGAATCCAAAGTGGTCCTGTGTGGTCCTCCTAGTCACAAAAAGACCAGACACGCTATACACCAGTGCTTCCCTTACCCGATCCAGCAGACATCATCCAACCGTTGGTACGAACACGTGGCAAAGATCTGCCAGGTATACAGCTATCCTCCCAGGGGATAGAAAACACTCGTGTAAGAAAATCCTATATATATATAACTATTGTTCTGCAGCTGGCCATAAAATAGCTTATTCTGTGGCCACTTTGAGTTACGATAATTACTATGCTAATTCACGAGATTATGGTAACTCCTTACTATGTGATTTACTATAACGTTACGGTAAATATCCTCATGTGTTACAATAACACAACTATCGTAAATATGTATTCATTTTATCGTAAATTAGTATATAAAATTATCGTAAATGGAGGTGGCTACAGAATAACTTATTGTGTATATATATAGCACATAACTTTACTCATAAAAACAGTGGAATACATTTGACACATTGGTATTCTTAGATAGTGGCACCTCAGGCACCTCTGAGATTTATTCAGCATGTTCGCTTGTTGGTTTCAGTTAGAGCTTATCAGTCAGCCAACAGTGTTTTCTCTCACAATAAACCAGCATCAGCCGGGCTTATCAGCCCAGAAACCAACCAGCGAACATGCTTATTAACATTTCACAATCTTGCCATCATAAAATACAACGTCGTTGTTGCAAACTTGAAATACTTTAAACTGGGATGTATTGTAAAACATCCGGCAAATTGAAGGTACTGTAGGATAAGAGAAGCCATGAGATAAGTGTCATTTAGGAAACAATAAGCACATATAAATGAAATGGCAAGAGAGGCGACAAAACTATGCAACATAGGCCCGTTCGCTTCGCTGAAAAAACAAGCCAAAACACTGTTTCGGTTGATTTGTTAGGAAAGAAAATACTGTTCCGACTGAAAAAATAAGTTGAAAAAGACGAATTATAAGTGGTTGGACATCGACAGAACGTAAGTTTTTTAATTGACAATATATTTGGAAATCCAAGGACATGCCATGTTGTAGACCTGTAGTCGGCATGGAAGAAAAAATGAGCTTCAAAATAGCTAAATAAAGGAGCAAAGGTGTCTGGTAGTTGGAATGCCAACACCCTGTTCGCTTGATCGTTTTTGTGGTTTATAAGTTGACTGATGTTGTTTTATTATGAGAAAAAATAATGTATTATGACCGATAAGCATGGCTGATACGATAAAGCGAACGGTAGTTCTCGGTAGTCTGCAGCCTACTACCAGTTGCCCCAGGAGTAGGTTGGAGCCTCTGCATCCACGTTGGATCGGACATCTTGGCTTTCTCGCGAAATTTGTTCAAAGCAGATAGAAATCCATTTCACCCCAATCCTAAAACCTTGGTCACAACTGTGTGACCATTTTTTGAGAATGTTCATTCATCGGATAGATGAGTGGAACTCCATAATTATCTTTACGAACAATGGTCTTCTTGTTCATTTGGCTCCTCCCTCCTTGTAGAAGTATCTGACACCTGCTCTGAAGGGCTGTGCAGTTATCATTTGTCTCAAATTCTGTAGATGCACAACCTACAAAACTCAGCAAATAAGTTACTGTCTTACCTCACAGCTTTCGTAACAGTAAGAAAGGTCCACTCCACCCGTGATAATCATCCACAAAGGAAATCAGTCAGCAACCAGGTGTACATCCTTAAATAAAGAGGCAAAATCAGAAGACAAATTTCATGTTTTTTGGAGGGCACATCAATCACGTGGTGGTTGACAGAACTCATAATACCCGGTAATGCATATACCTGTCTAGGTACCTGTCTGAACAATGAAGTATGTGCTAATGTGAATAAATGGAGCATGTACCACTCGAAAAGAGGCCTATCTCTCATTAAAATTGCGAACAATGTGTAAGAAACAATTTCATATTAGTATGCATATGTATATATAGGAAACGAACAAAATATTGATTTTTTGCGCAGGGAATGAGTCTCCTAGACTGAAGAGTAAAATTCAACAGAACATACAAATGTAGCATGAGAAGGCACCGGCTGCTTCAATCTGGGCACAAAAAAAAAACTGAGAACCAAGAATCGAACCGAACTAACCGGAATCGAAACTGAAGTAACCGAAACCGAAATATTCGGTCCTAGGTTCGGTTCCAGGTTCCCATAAACCGAAATTATTACGGTTAATTCGGTTCCAGCTGTAACACCCCAGGTGTTTGCCACCAGTTAAGCAATGGGTTTGAGCTCGAACATGGCATATTAAGTGATGATGAAGATGTCAAGGTCCAACCTATAGAAACGAGCCTCAACCTAAACTTGGATATTGCACCTTTGCTCGCCTATAGACCCCTTTTCAAGATATATGCTTGGGTGGTGTGATTGAGATATCTTCATGTGTCTCACATCAATACCCATCTATATTGGGCACTCAAAAAGATTCATGAAGTTTGGAATCAAAAAGTCACATAAAATGATAAGTTATATCCTTGTTGGAATGATTTTACTAAGTGCTTGAATTGCACTATTAAGTGAATGAGAACATGAGATGTCAATCAAACCTTACAACCTTACCAAAATGACTCTAGATGAACTCTACAACAAAAGTCATGAAAGGTTCATGTTGGGCAAATGCCAAGAAAATGCTCCAATGGATCAAAAAGGATAATTTAAGCTTCATCGTGATCCTACTTTGGTCAAAGTAGAACAGCAGGTTCTATACCAGTTTTGAGGTTGGACCTTAAATGAAAGTTGTAGTCCATATCATGTAGAACAAACTTTGTTTTTGGACTAAGAGCTAGATCAGCTTGGAAGTAAGTCAAATCGAGGTCACAAGATCGAATTTGCTGTTGTTTTCAGCACTTAGAAATATTCTAAGTCTAGAAATTCATTGACATCGGCATTGGCGTCTCGCGTTCTCCAAATTTCGTTAAGCAACTTGACTTGATCCCAAAATAAAAGTTGGAGCATACATCGGGAAGAAGAGCGTGCAAAAGGATGGCACTCGTTGGACCTTGTCTTGACCATCGATTTTTGGAGTTTGGTAACCGCTATCAAGACACTGACACTATCATTTTGTGGCTTAATTACCTGCTGATGAAGAGCTCTAACGACCATACAGCCTTAATCAAGTTTGTAGAGCATCCAGAGTAGAACAACTTTTCTACTGGCGCCAAGGTCCGAATGTGCACGGAATATGCCGAAAACGGACTCCAAGTCGGGCTCCATCGCGCGCGCCACGTGTTCGACAGTTTGTCTTCGTGGATGCCATGCACCAGGGCGCGCTCCCACCATTGCCGCGTGGCCGCAGCTTTGACGCGCGCGCCCTACCCCATGCTGCCGCTGCGCTGCGCATGCCCTACTCCTCCTTAACCGAGCGGCAGAGCTGCCCTGTTCCTTCTCGCTCTCTCGCTCGCGCTCTGGCCGCACCAGAGCGGAGCCGCCATGGCCGCCGGTGGTGCTCCAGTGGCCACGGTGCGCTCGCTCTCTCTCTTTCGCCTCTGCCCTGCTGGCCACACCTTCAACCTCCCCAGCTTGCAATGCCTCCCGGTGTCTCTTCCGGCTTCCTCCATCTTGCCAGGCACCGCCGGCAGTGTGCCCGTCGCGGTGTGCATTGTTGAGAGCGCGCCATGTTTGCCTCGGCTGTCATGGACCATCTTTGTGCCACTACGTGTGTCTTGGCGTGGGCACAGGCTAAGCGTCTGCACCGCCGCCGCATGCCGACGCCCCTCCCACCGGCCGAATCGATCGGCCGGGCCTTCGCCGACGCGTCCTCCTCGGCTCTACTGTTACGGAAGAAGGCGAAGGACCTCGCGCTTGAATAAGGGAAAAGGAAGGGGGTTAAGTGAATAGACAGTGACTCTGATGAATAGTGCAGTAAGGATATATTTGTCGGGTTTAATTTGTGTAAATTCTAGGGACCTCGATGCAAGATTTAAATTTTCTTTCTTTGATTTTTGCAGATTTGAATGCTCCAATTTGAAAATTCATAGTAATTCGTACAAAAATCGTAAACTAGAAAATGAGGACTTTTTGGAATCTTGTGAAATTGTCTATGCATTAGATCTATAATGTAGCATGTTTTAGTTTAAATATTTTGCTGTAAAAATAGATCTATGCAGCTAGGTTCCTGTTACTTGTCATGTCTTGTTTTTTTCATAACTGCAGTTTTTATGCTCAAATAAATGTGAAATTTTTGTAGAGTGCTACTAAGGTGATTGTTGTTGTCTGGTAAAAATTTCAGGAGTTTAGGATTTATAGTTTAAGAATTATAAAAATAACAAATGTCCTATATTGCTTTGCTTCTACTCTGAACAGTTCTGCATGTTTGAATTAATTGGCTCAGTTAAGTTATGAATCATGACTTGGTGAAAATACATGAGTTGTGGTACTTTTCTTAAGATTTCCAAAAAGTTAAATATCATAATTTTTGGCTAAGTAGATCTTGAGTTATACTTGCTTAAATCTCTGTGGCTGTTTCTGCCCAAAACCAGAGATGGTTTCCTTGTTCTTATTGTGGGGCCTTCTTAGTAGTAGAATTAGCTTTAGGTGTTTAAAACAAAGTTGTTTAGAATTTGCTAAGATTTCTAAAAAGTCTAGAATCACATTTATAGTACATGTATAACTCCATTTATAGCTGTTTAAAGTGGCATGTCAGTTTCTGTCTATGTTTTGGACAGAGATGCAATTATTGGATTAGTTGACCCTTATAACTGAAAAATCATCTTAATATGAGACTAACAAAATTGTAGATAATTCATGTATCTAGCTTCTGTTAAAATTTGGTGGTATTTGGCCTTGTGGTTTGTGAGTTATGCCTGTTTAAAGTTGGGTTTCAGAAATGGCTGCTTCTGTCAATTGTGGATCCGTTTTTGTAAATGGGTATATTTGACTTAGTTAACTTGAGAATCATGCTAAGATGATTAAAGATGAATTGTAGAAAATTTCATAAGCTTTCCAGATTGTCTTGTTGCATGTCTTTTGGATTAGTACAACTCCTCTTATGAGTAAAATTAGCTGCTGCTGTTTGCAGCCTTGACTCTATGATTGCCGTGAATAACTGGTTTGCTTGAATGCTTATGTGATGCATCTTGTGTTACCATTCATCACATTCATACACTTGCATATTGCATCTCATCTAGGTACGCTAGATGAACCATGTGGAGAACGTGTTGTTGGAGCCGAACCCGACGACGGTGTACGGAGGATCTATCCCGAAGATGGAAGGACTAAGCGAGTGCTAGGACCTGAGACGTCACCAGGACGGTGCAAGCTAACTGAACTGACTTGTGTCGGATCCCAGGCAAGCCCCGGAATATTATAAGTCTCCTAATTTATAAAAGCAATTCTTTCTATATATATATGAGTTTATATATTGTTGCATTAAGTTGTAGGAGTTGATTGAAACCGTTGATGCATTTATTACTATCCTTGCCTACCTTATTACCTTTTACCCTGTTAGGTCAGGATCAAATAACTGCTTAGCCTTGCTTAGACCGGTAGCGATCGGTGATATCCGGTCACCTACATTATAGGTGGTTACTGAAAGAATTTAGCTATAGAAAAAATGATATCCTGGAATTAACCCTCTGTGATGGATAATTGGAGAGCGGACGGAAAAGTTGGAGGCAACCAGACAGGGTTCTGGGGTGCTGTTAGTTTCCGTCTGTGTCGATTAAGGACCGACCGTTGTTGGCCCTCAGGTTATGTTGAACGCATGCCTTACATTTAGCTGGCCGAATAAAGTACCTTTCGACCTCGAAGCTGGGAGATTATTCGGGCCGAGTAGATTGTCCGCAGCGCACTGTACCGGAGCAGGTGTGGTAGGACACGGGGGCGCGATGATAAGACCGAAAGGCAGTCGGTCGGCCCCCGGGTACATGTGGTTCCTGGTAAACTCGAGATTTTTCCTGAATAGTTGACTCGGTGACCGATACCTCACTTTAGCAGGTGAGTGAGGTTTGTGTAAGGAATAAATTACCAGCTGGTTAATAATCGATTCGAATCGCCATCGTTCACTAGATAGTGAACACTTGACTTGAGTTACTTTATCGTAGTAATTATTATGGAACAATGATGGTTATCTGGATGGTATGGGATATGCTAAATCTAAATTGGTAACTAGATCGTTATTGGTTAATCAAGTGATTGCTATAGTGCAGGTGCTTACCTAGATGGATATGTCATAATAAAGATGATGCAAAGTACTTAAAATGGTTTCTTCATGATAGCTTATGCTTTTCGCAAACAAGTCAGCTAGCCCATTAAAGAAAGCCATGCATAATCCTTGGTGTCGCTTTATTTTGGTTTAAGACGGGTAAGTCTGGCTGAGTACATTCGAGTACTCAGGGTTTATCCCACCTTGTTGCAGATGATGTTCTCGACCTGTTGATGATGGTGGCTAACCGCCGGTGGGCTCGGTGATTCTATATTTACTTCTCATCTATATGCTTTTATCAGACGATGTCACTTATGCTAGCAATGTATTTGGAACTTATATTAATGTAATCATTTGAAAGCTATGTTGTTTTCTCTAATCGGTTTTAAAACCCAAACTTGTACTATTATTTGTGAACCCAATTATAATATTATTTCTGCTGCAACTCTGCGTATGTGATGTGTATTTGTTTAATCACGCGATCTTGGTTGTGATGTTGATTTACCGAGGTATTTCGGGACACTCGGCGGACTACCGGGTTTATATAAGTGAAAGTAGGTGCGTGTCAACGTGTTAGCGGGGACAACCGTACTTGATCTTGTATAAATTGGGTGGTTCTGTCACACCAGCACTCGGTTAACCGAATTGATCTGAAATAACCGAACTATGTAAAGGCCCCTAGAATGCAACCGAATTGTTTTTACTGCAGGCTTGAATATTGCTCTATACTTGAATATTTGAGATAACAATAACATATATGTGTTGTACTGTTGTTTTATGCTGCATTGTTGTTTAAAATATCCCTTTTGACTACATGAAAATCAGGTAAAATGCTGTCGAAATTTGCAATTGAATAGGTTGTTTCTTGGTTTCTTAAAAATTCGGTTCCATTGATTAGAACCGAAACCGAATTGAATTACCCGAAACCGAAATTCCTCGGTTCCGTATTTTCAAAGTAACCGATCAATTCATTCTTCTCAGGTAACCGACAGCCTGTTCGGCTGGAGAGAAACGATCGTATACGATCGTAAATTTCCAGCCAAAATAATATTTTTCTCTCACACAAATTAACTAATAATACTTCTTTACGAACCAGCAACGATATGAATCAGCCAACCGAACATGCCGCGAATTAGCTGAAGAAACGACAACCAAATCGATCGGTTTCGGTTAACCCAACGCCCACCGACGGCTGCTGGCGCTGAGCGGAGCCGAGCTCGGTGGGTGTCCGGTTGCTTGCCCGCACCCGCGCACCCGCCCGCTTTGGTCTTGTTTTTTCCTGGACTTTTTACGGGGTTTTGGCCGCTTTTCCTCGGGCGCGGCCGTGCGGCAGCGGATGGATTCCGTCCCGGCTTCCGCGGTGTCAGCTAGCCAGCCAGCGCCTTGCTCCTCTGGGGGTCCGTGCAGACCGGGTGTACATTTATGTTGCCTTTCAGTTGTGTGTGGGTTTGAGTTTCTCAGTTCAGCGATCAGCGCTGTGGGTTTCTGCGTCTGGGTCTTTGTGGTATAGCGTGGTGTTGCTTTGGTTAGGGCTGTATCTTCTTTGTTATATATAAGGGAAATATTTACCCGTGCATTGTATCTGAAAAATCTTACTTATATCATACTAGTAAATATAATATATCTATAAAAACTATTTCAAATTCAATGAAAATATTTATTGAATTCTTGATATGTCAATTCATATATGTCATCAATAATTTCTTTAAATACAAAAATAGGGTAGTGAATTATTTATTGGATCTATAAAATGTTAAAGAAAATTTACAAGATTATATGAATGAGAGGCACCAGCCTATGGAAAAGAAACAAAATGAATTAGGGATTACGGACCAAGCGGTGCTCTACATGATGATTTCATATATATTTTTCCTAGCCTTAAAAGAATCCATGACCAGGCGATGTTGTAAACATTACGGAATATGACTTCAATGATATAAGATTATATACGTACAAGCAACATAATGGATTAGGACTTTAATAATGATGTATAAGATTGTAAGTAAATAGGCAGATGTAAAATAGCATGACTTAAACAATACAAAGGGGTAAACCGTAACTTTCTGAGTGTAAAAAATTACAAATCTTACATCCTTCAAGTGATGGAAGGCACAGATAAGACGATTTTTTAATCGAACGAGTATTATGTAGGGAGAGCCTTCTTAAAAATACTCACTCTTTTTAATAGTGTGATGATGATTATGAATCATACCAAGAGAGATAAATAAATAATTTCATGTATACAGCTAGAAACATGCCGGAAGAGATCTCTCTCGGAACCTGTAATACTTCCCAGACTATCTCTCAAGGGATGTATTTTCTAAATAAACACAAGATCTAGCTACATGCCACTCGAAAAACATTATATTTGTCGTGAGGACTAACTTCCCTCCATGCCCATCCCATAATAGGAGAATTCTCATAGAAGAATCGAGGATGGGGTCCCTATTATAATCTCTAACTGTGAGAGAGAAAGGCACATAGATGAAGTGCCGGTCTATTGCCCGCAATGGCCATGCGAAGCTTGACCCTTTTTTTCTCGTGTGGCGTGTTTAGCCGGGTGAATTATGTAACGCCTGTCTAGTTTTTCTCTTTTCTCCCTAGAGATAAAATTTTACAACATGAAAACCTTCGCAGTCTAAAAGCATGATTAATAACAGAATCTATTGATGGTTATATGCACATTTACAATTTATTTATCGGCCTACTTATGTAGTTGTTGACTACTAAGACATATTTCATCATTAATACATGATTCACTTTTTTTCTCTAACAAACTTTCTTGGAACACATGTATGAGTTGGTTGTTGTCTTACAACTAGGCAGCTATGTGACTTTAGCAGGAGGTGCAGACACATCCACGCGAAAAAAAAACAGTGATTATAATTAAAATTTTACCATATATACATTCCCAAGTCAAAAAATATACCCTTTAGTATACTTACTATAGTTGCTCTTATAATAAACTAGCAAATATGCACGTGCGACACGCACGTAGCTAACAACAACATTTGCATCAGATCACCACCAGCCTCCCCAAGTGTCCAGTAGATGCACGCGATGCTTATTCCCTTGCTCGATCCTCCTCCTCGTCGGCGCTGCCTCGACGACATTGGTGACGGAGCCGAGTGATGGCGAGGCGACGAGGGTTACCGGACCATTCTGCTACATCCGCAACTCCGCGTACGACTACTATAGCTTGACGCGGTCCAACAGCACGTTCCAGGCCAACCTCGTCATTATCTCCTGCGAACTTGCTGGGAACGCGAAGGCGTCGGGCTTCGCGTCGCGGGCGTTCGGAGACACCCCATACACGGTGTACGAGCTCCTGCACTGCCGCGGGGACTTCTTCAGTGACCAGTGCGTTCGTGCCTCGCGTTAGGGCTCAGCCTCGCCCTGTTCGCCATCTGTGCCAGATCCAGAGATGTGGCTGTATACTATGGCCAGTGCATGTTCCGGTTCTCCGACCGCGACTTCCTCTCTAGCTACGACAACTCCTCATACATGTGGTCGCATGGAACATGAACAGCGTGAGCGGCAGGAACGTCAACGCGTTCGTTAGCCTGCTCGGGGGCTCATAAACATGGTGGCCGTCGTGCCCAGCAACGCGACCAGCAGATACGGCACGACCATTGCCAGGTTCCCGCCGGAGGCGACCAACGTACTCGCGCTCAGGGGGTGCATGCAGGACCTGACGCCGGTGTAGTGTCCATGGTGCCTCACGGGCCTCATCCACCAGATGCCGACTTTGTTCGTGGACAAGGGGAAGGCGAGGGTGGGCGGAAGAATATTAGTGTTACACTGCAAAATCATGTACGAGAGTAATCAATTCTTCTTCCCGGTAACCGACGAAACGCCTCAGCTGGATACGAATTAGTCATCCACCACTGCAGGAGGAGGACACGACAAAGGTTAGTAGTGGTTGCTCTGTCCATGTTGGACACGTTAGGAGATTAAGGAAAGGATGATATATATATTGAAGCATGCCGATGGGATTTCATGCTTGCCTCGTACGTTGCGGCTAGCTATGTGCTAGAGTCTGAGCTTTGAAGGAAATAAAATTGATTGACTGTTGGTTGCCAACGTGCTAGAGTCCACGCAGAGGAAGCACCTGCATGCATACACGTTACTACCAGGTCTTGTAATAGGATTTGTAATGCAATGGCCGATACTTGTACGATTATTGATACGTGACCGAGAGGGAGTCGCTGTAAGATCTTGGATAATGGAAGGCTCATATGACACGGCGTATAGATCGAACGGTTATCAATGAGGAGAGGTAAGATCTCAGACGACATAAGGCTCATATGAAACGGTGTCAAAGATCAAACGGTTATGAAAGAGGGATAGCCCCACAAATTATAAGAGCAAAAATATGAATTTCCAACAACTTTGATCAGCTCTCTAACCCGTACTAGGCACTAATCAGTCCTTCAGTCCACCACCGTGGCACCGCCTCTAATTTTCAAATAAAGCAGGCTGACGTCGTCGGCCCAGCCCAAACCTAACTCGACCCAACCGCCACGGCAGTCCAAATTACACGCCTGGTCCCGCAGTCCGTGGAGGACTCGGCGCAACAATCTCATAAACCGCCGACTTCCAGTGACCTAGCAATCCCCTCATCCCCTCTTCGCTACACGCTCACACGCTCCCCCCTTCCCCGTGTCTCTCCCCGTCGATCGGCAAAGAGGCTTTAAGCGAGCCGCTACGGTTTAGCAGCTTCCACTCTTGAGCGAGGGTTTACCCGCGAGCGGCGGCGCGACGCGGCGGCAACTTGAGCTAGGGTTTCCCTCCGATCCCGTTCCCTTCCCTTCCCGGCGAGGCAATGGACGAGGCGGCGATCGACGACTTGATCCGGCGGCTCCTCGAGGCCCGCGGCGGGCGCACCCCGCGCAACGCGCAGGTGACCGACGCCGAGATCCGGCGCCTCTGCGCCGCTGCCAAGGATGTGTTCCTCCAACAACCCAACCTCCTGGAGCTCGAGGCCCCCATCAAGATATGCGGTAAGAGCGCCCTCCCCACAACCCTGATATGCGACTTGGCGTGCTAGCCTGTTAGGCCTTCGTCTGTTCCGCGCAAACTGTTTTGCCAGACGCAGCCGTTTCGGGTTGTGCTTCTCTTGTGGCTTTTATTATTGGGATGGCCTCGCCAAGATTAGTTGTTCTTGGAATCCCGTAGTCCTTTGACGTGTTCTGGTAGTAATAATTAAAGGTGGGGCGCGTGCTGTGCGAAGTTCAAATGACCTCAGATGTACGACTGCCTGGGCAACAGCGCGTTTGGATTTCTTTGTCATACCAAATGCTAGTTTAGGCGACTCTGTTGTTATTCCTTTTTTTTTGTAAGTTCCAGTAGGTCGTTTGCAATATAGGTCACATCTATTGTTTGCTGGGGTGAAAGATCAAACATGGATGAATATCGTGATCATGATGTCCTCTCAAACCTCCCTCGACCTAAAGATGCATATCAAGGCCATGACATTTCAAACCTTGACACCATAATGCCTGTATTTATGCATGTATATAAGCTCATCTTTTCCAGAAAGCTGCAAGACCCTTGATTATTCTTGATTTCAGTGTCAAACAAATTCACCACCTTTTCTTACTGTATACTTGTATCATGATTTTGTCAGGGTCGTACAGATTTGCTGTCTGTGTCGTTAGATCAGATTGCCAATATGATCGGTTTTCCTATTCTTGTTTGACTCTGCACTGAACTTTTCAGTTTTAAGGAAAACGATGCAGAGTTTTCTGCCAGTTGATTTGGGATATTTGCTTTCTTTACATATTCTTAGTGTAGTCAGTTAAAAATCATTGGGAGAACGCAAGAACACGTCACTAGTCATTTTGGAATCTGAAGTCTGCCATACTCCCCGTGGTGGGGATTGTGGCTTCTTTCTACTGAGTACATTATAACAAAAGCGAGTTGAGCATTAGGGGTTGACATATGTCATATATTGTCTATGTTCCTATGCCATTATACCATGCACCATGTTAGACTGCTCAAGATTGCAGATTAGAGAGAAAAATGAGAGTTTGAGTGGCAGGGAAAAAAAATTTAAAAGTGGTTGGCATATGCCATATATTGTCTATGTTCCTATGCCATTATACCATGCTAGACTGCTCAAATTGCAGATTAGAGATAAAAGTGAGAGCTTAAGTGGCAGGAAAAAAATATTTGAAACTGTAATCACTAACTCGCAGGCTAGTATGTTAATGATTATATCATGAGCTTTTTGTGGAAGCCCAGTAAAAATAAATTAGCAAAGGAAATACATATCAGGGAGATTAAGGCCCTATTTGGATCCATAGAGCTAATAGTTAGCTGCTAATAATTAGCTCTTTGGATCCAAACGGGTCTAGCTAATTGTTAGCTGAATACCAAACTAACAACTATCTCACTAGTTAGATCAAACCAGCTAATAGCAGCTAATGGATCCAAACAGGACCTATGACTCAGAAGAAAAAATTGTAGTGGTGTGAATAACTCAATTTGTTGTGTTCACTTAGTTTGTCTATTTTATAGGTCACATAGAGGAGCTATCCCTTCACTTAGATCTCCCTGACATTGTTTAGATGTGTACTTTCTGCAGTGTGGTATCCTGGCATTCCAGAATTGATAACAATGGTTTGCCTTGAGTCAATAAGTATTCATAATGCTTGGTTCTAAATTTGTGTGAGTGCTATGCTATTTAGCCAATATACTAGATAGAAATGTGTCAAGACTCAAAATGGGAGGGTCATCACCGGTCAGTAATCACAACGCATGTTTAATATTTGCCAACCATGTGGGGCTATTGTGTCTTGTGAAATTTCTGCTGAGTTCTGTTAACACCATACTGCAAATTTCATATCTGGTTTCTTTGTTGGGGTAGCTGAAGCTTGCTGTCCAAAGAACATTCTTTCATAATTTTGTTTTGCTATTTGATTTGCCTTTCATCTAGTCTATGGTGGTATTGGTACTGTCATATAAATAATAACTAGCTTTACACTGGAATCAGTAATAGAAGTACAAAGATTACTTAGTGTGCTAAGTCCACTAGCAGATATTGCATTGTCTTATAGTAAGCCGCATTGCATTCACCTTGATGTTAGTGCTATGCTCTGTAAACTCGTCAAATAACAATTTATAATGTACATTGATGCAATAATGTGGATAATGATGAGCATTTAATTTCTTTACTATGCAGGGGATGTCCATGGACAATATTCAGATCTTCTTCGATTATTTGAGTATGGTGGCTATCCACCAGACGCAAATTATCTGTTCTTGGGTGACTATGTTGATCGGGGGAAACAGAGCATAGAAACAATATGCCTTCTCTTGGCGTACAAGTTAAAGTACCCAGAAAACTTCTTCCTCCTCAGGGGAAACCATGAATGCGCCTCGATCAACCGGATATACGGGTTCTTTGATGAGTGTAAGAGGAGATTCAATGTCCGTATCTGGAAGATATTCACTGAGTGCTTTAACTGCCTCCCTGTGGCTGCGCTTATTGATGATAAGATCTTTTGCATGCATGGGGGGTTGTCTCCTGAACTTAAGAACATGGATCAGATACGTAACATTTCTCGTCCTGTGGATGTTCCTGACGTTGGTCTCCTTTGTGATTTGCTATGGTCGGACCCTGAGAAAGAGTTTGATGGGTGGGGTGAGAACGACAGGGGTGTTTCCTACACCTTTGGAGCTGACATAGTTGCCGAGTTTCTTCAGAAACATGATCTGGATTTGATCTGCAGGGCCCACCAGGTATTCATTATCTTATACACCTTTCTTTTAAGTAAGAACATTTCTTCATGTTTGTGTGATAATTTTTAGTTGATATTATTCCAACAAGTTATGACTATCATGCTCAAAACAAATGGCCACCAACCTGCCACCCAAAATTAAAAAAAAAATGAAATCCTTATCTAAGATGGTATGATCGTGTAATTTGGTGCTTTCTTCTGAAGATGGCTATTGCTTCTGGTCTATATTGGACTGTATTTTGTTAAAAGAAACTACATTAGTATATTGTTTCACAGTATCGACATGTTTGTACTGTTACCTACCATTTTTTAAAGGGAGCAGTGCCTATCCCTCCTGTTGAGTAAACAAAAATGTGAGATTGAGCTTTTCATTTGTATGACAATATATAAGCTGTTCTGAATCTTTGAACTATTTACTTTGTTTGAGGCCATCGACCTTGAACTGGCTGTTGTTAATACTTGCTGTCAAACTATTGCTGTTATTTTACTGTGTCAGCTTGGATGCTTAAGGTCAACCTAAAACTCTTTACATATTAGCCCTCCTGAAATATGAAGATTAAATTTCCTTTTGTTCTGATATGTTTTAGGGAAATATAACTGAAACATCTAGATTGCTATATCTGTTGAGCTCAGTGCTGTGAATTACTATTTTTGTTGTGCACTGCCTTCATTACCATTGACTTCTCGTTAACTGAATCTAACTTCACAGGTTGTGGAGGATGGGTATGAATTTTTTGCAAACCGCCAGCTTGTAACAATATTCTCAGCACCAAATTACTGTGGAGAGTTTGACAATGCTGGTGCACTGATGAGCATTGATGACTCCCTAGTATGTTCGTTCCAGATCCTCAAGCCTTCAGAAAAGAAAGGAAAAGCAGGAACTTCCAACATGTCAAAGCCCGGAACACCTCCCAGGAAGATAAAAATAAGTGTTACCCGAATTTAGCCAGATTCTTGTTATCGAACTGGGTTTGAGAAGTTGTGATTAAGTGCTCCCTCGAACTTGTTATGGTAGGGTTTTTGGTGGTCTTAACAAGGTGTTAAACTGTGGACTGCCGTTGATCTGAAGTCTGATGCGAATGTATCCTGGCGTTTTGCCAACCAAAAAAGATCATGCTAACAGAAACTTTCGGATTTTTTTTATTGTGGACTATTGTTCTTATTCCCCGACAAATGTAATGTAACATGTTTATTTTGGGTCGCATTGTTTGCCGTGGAGATTGTGCCTTTTTGTACTTAACCTGTAAGGTTTGTCCTTGGAAATGCTCACCGTGTTCGGCTGGTACACTCTCAGCTTGTTCCAGCTTTTTTAGCTTATTCTCTCTCACGGAATACTATTTAATCATCCAAAACCATCCAAAAAAAAATCACTATTGAATGCACCTGCCGAACACTATAATTTTTTGTCATTATTATGCGGTCAAGTATTTGGTCCTTTTTATCACTATAATATAATGTTTTGAGCATGTTCAGGCGGCGATACCCGCCGATATCCCTTAGGGCTAGTTTGGATTCAACCATTGGACTCAATTCCCCCTTAATCCCCTCCAATCCACTAGGGGAATGGTTGATCCAAAGGAGCCCTAATTATATCTGGTCATCCAGAGCTGGCTCCACACGGACATCCTAGAATAGATTTAGGCCTTGTTCCACACGGACATCGGTACCGTTCGCTTGGTCCTCCAGGCTGTGCTTCTTCCTTGGTTCTAGCTTAGACGACAGGCAGCAACATGTATTCTAGCTTAGGTAACAGGCAGGAACATATGATTGGGTGGGCTCCCAGCCCGGTAGCCATGCTCTTACCCCATCTTGACGAGATGCCATTGGAGCATGGTGTCATCGGTCGTACACCAAATCCTTTTTAGCTTTAGCCAAGTTAATGAAAAATATGCTAATATATATAGCATCGACAAAACTAAAAGCTTACTTCCTCTATCCCAAATTGCAAGATGTCTTGATTTTTAGATATATTTTTTTACTATACACTTAAATATATGTAAAAGCAATTGTATATAAAAAACCAATATTACAGTTTAGAACGAAGGAAGTACTTTGGAACTGCAGTACACGATGACAACTAGCAATATAGCCTCCTAGGAAGTTGGAACTAAAACAATATTCAATGGGCTTGGGAACTAAACAAGAAGGTTGAACGAAATATTTTTTCTAGTAAAATTTGTTACTTATAGCGCACGTCTAAAAAAACCTAAACATGCAAATAAACTCATCCTACTTCTATGAGCATCTGCAAAGAAAAAATGACTGATAGGTTACAAAATTGACAAAATCACCACTCCGATACATACTCGCTAAAAGAATAAGCATCGTTAAATTCTAAAATAAGTCTTAAAAAATTAAGGACCCATGCATGTCAAAATGAAGATTTGAGTCAGGACTCAGGACGAGTATGTTATACCATGAAATATCTAAACAACAAAAACCACACTCAGTTTGCTAATGCTCATCACTTCATCACCGGATCTAGGACATCAGGCGTCAAAAGAATGCTAATTTGTAAGGTCACCTGTGAAAATACCATGAAATATCTAAACAACAAAAACCACACTCAGTTTGCTAATGCTCATCACTTCATCACCGGATCTAGGACATCAGGCGTCAAAAGAATGCTAATTTGTAAGGTCACCTGTGAAAATAGGCGCGGGAAATCCCGTAATTCCAACAACGTCTGTTCGCTTGGCTTATAAGCCGTTTTTTCTCAACCAACGAACAATATTTTTCTCTCACAACAAATCAGCCAACAATACTTTCAGCCATGACTTATCAGTCAAGCGAACATGTCATTGGTATTTACGATGATATCATTACTCACCGACCATTTCTAATTTTAATAAAAAAAAATCAAAGTTGTCACTTTCAAATGATTTTCACAACCGTTGTTTCCTTACCTACCTATATTTACGAACACGGAACTTTTGTCGCCCAGATGTCCGATGTGTTAGGATTCCATTGGACGGTACCGTGGACCGGCCCAATTCGTTTCCCGGTGCGCGCTTGCACTCGCGTGCCCCGCGCTCGTGGGGACCGCTGGGGCCCTTCTCGCTTCCCACGCGCATCCCGTGTGCAACACCCGATCTACTTTTGAAATATCCAGATGCAACATACGTCCGAAGACATATGAAACACTTGAAACATGCGTCTAAAACACTTACAAAAAACACTTGAAAACCATTGCTAACACACGTAACATGTAGATAAAACACTTATAACATATGTGTGAAACATATGCAACATCGAGATAAGCACACTTGCAACATGCGTATGAAATAACATATGAAACAATGGGGATAGACTCTTGCAACATACGTGTACAATCATTATAACATATGTAACATCCTGATCTACTTTTGTAAAATCCGGATCTACTTTTGCAACGTTCATATGAAAACACTTGCAATATACATCTAAAACAACTGAAACATCTATTGCACTAAAAAGATAAAAACTGAAAATAAAATTGGTAGCTCACCTAGCTCAGTTGGTTAGGTTTCTTGTGGTGAAACCTGGCCACCGGGCTCAAGTTCTTGACTTGGCACGGGTGCTCGTATTTTCTTGGATATATTCCAAGATTTAATGGCGTTGTGCCTTCAGTGGCAGGTAACGTTACCGTCAATAGCGAGGCGCCCGTGGTGAATTCGTCAATCTCGAGATGTGTTGACATATCTTTCGGAGGTGTTCATAGGGGTAGACTTTACGTACGTGTGTTCATAGGGGTGAGTGTGCATGCGTGTTGAGTGTGCGTATGTACTCATGTTGTCGGTGCGAAAAGTGATCAACTAGTAAATATTTGTCGTTTTGCCGTATGTTGTGATTGGATGTGGCATAGCACTCAATGACACAGGGTTTACACTGATTCAGACAACGTGTCATATGTCCAGTTTGAGTCGGTCGGTGACTTTATTTCTGAACACAGGTGCTCGAAGTTTATTGTGGGGTTACAAACAAGTGGGAATAAGATTGGGGGTATCAGAGGTCCGGTCGAACTCTGGACCGAAGGGCTAAGAGTGACGGAAGCTTCTACGTGGGCTAAGTATTGAAATGTATGCTCTGTGTAGCTTTAGAGTATCTAGAGCTAGCAGAGAGTGTGTCGGAATGATTTATGTGTTGTCTGTTGTTCGTCGAATCGATCCTCCTTTTAGGAGAGAGGCCATCCCCTTTTATAGATGAAGGGGACGACCTTATAAGTGAGAGAGAGGAAGTGTGTGCTACCTAGTCTTGTTGTCCACGTTATCGGGTACGAGACGGTTTGTCGGCGCCTATAATACTGTTGACGCCTTGATGCATGTGGTTGGTTCCATCGTGTTCTTCTGATATGATAAATATCGGCGCCTACCATACTGTAGGATAAATGTTGGCGCCCACAACACTGTTCGTGCCCTGACATGTCTGGAAGGTTGTAAAGTACCTGTCCTGCAGGTGTGCAGGGTACGGTCCTTGGTATTGCGGTTGACTTGTACGCCTTACCTTATCTGCTTCGTCTGATTTCTCGGGTCCTCACCGAGCGGGCGCCCATGTTCGGTTGTTTCAGTCGGCTCCGACCGCGCCGGTCGAAGAAGAGCCGCAGAAAGAGGTTTGGTGTGTTCTCGGTCAGAGAGGCGGGTCGGAATCGGAAGCGAGCGTCGTCCTCCTTGGCCAGGCCCTACGGTCGGAGAGGCGGGGTGAGTCGGAAGCAAGCGTCGCCCTCCTTGGCCAGATCCTTCGGTCGGAGAGGTGGGTCGGAGTTGGAGGACTTTCGGCCGGAGACTAGGTCACTCTTCCGACTGTCATTAGGTATCTGGGCCGACCCAAAAGTTGTGCGTCGTCCGCAACGTCGTCTGCTGGGCCGAGTTTTTTATTGGGAAGCAGACCCATTAGGGACCCCGGTTTATAAACCCGACACATGTAATTCGAAAAAAAGATATGTGTGTCGAATCTAAAACGATTTTGTGTGAAACCACCATGTCAGCTAGTGATTGTGATTCTCGCATCTAAACGGATCTAAAACGTTATCTAATATGGGACGAGGCATGGAGCCATGGAGGGAGTACTCCAATAAACAACGTGTGTTACTCCTTTGGAATGTGAGTGCGTGACCTACCCAACTGAATTAGATTACAAAGTTCGAAAGGAAAAAACGAAGGAAGAATCATATTACAACAGTGAAAAATTTACTCGTTTTTGAGCGCAAAAAGTTTACTCGTCAGTCCTCACTCCTCAGGGCTTTTGATTTTCCCTCCATTAATTATCCTTCCCACTGATTGCTGCACCAACTGTTAAGTGTCAACCACCTAACCGAATGGCGCTACTAATCCTTTTCTTCTTTCTTGTATCAGCCGGTAGCCAAAAAGCATCCGCCCAGCTCCCCCGCCGCTCGCGCTCCGGGGCCGCGCAAAACCCTCGGGTGATGGCGACCGCCGCCGCTACGGCGCCTCACCCGACTCCGCCGACGCCGCTCCAGCAGCAACAGCACCAGCAACACAAGGAACAGCAGCAGAAGGCGCTGTCCGTGAACGCAATCCGCCTGCAGGCGATCGGCGACCGCCTCAAGGCCCACCTGCGCGGCATGAACGTCCCTCCAATGGCCGAGTTCGCCCACCTCATCTACGCGTTTGCCAGGTGCGCCTCCGCACCGCCTCTCGCGATTCCGAGTTTCCTAGGGTTCCCGCCGCTCCCCCGTCCCCCGTCCCCCGCCCCCTTCGAGTCCCCTTTGTGGTTAGGGTTTTATGCCTGCCGCGCTGTTCATCGACGGCCTACTCACATTTCGTGTTTCGCGCATGCAGAGGGATTGACTTCGCGGTCTCAGCTGGTAATATTCCTCAGATGGCCGGTGACATACCCGACATTCTGAGAAAGGTAATGCTGTTTGCTCTCACCTTGTATCAGTCTTTTTTTTTGGAGAATGGTACCTGATTGATGTATGTATACTTGGTTAAGATAGTGATCTAGTGGTTATGGTAAATTGGTAATTTTTTGCGCTGAGAAGCTAATAGTCCACTATAAGAGATTTTTTGGCCATGGCACTAGGCCCATATCCGCCCCTGAGTAGGATTACCAGGTTTGACCTTGAAGGCTTCAACTCTGTTTGACTCACATTACGGGGGATCGTATAATTTGTTCACAAATTGAGGTTTGGCTGCTAATTGTTCTTTGATGTTGATCTTAAATCTACCATTGTTGGCCAGGTATATGACCTGAGGAGAGAAATGTTTATACAATCATCGCTTATGGTACTAGTGATATCTTGCAAGGTAAAGTTTCGTTCCTTGTCAGTTTTATATGAGATGTCACATAGTTGCTAATTTTTCAACTGGAACCAAATTTTTTATTGGAAAAGAACTGCTACTTTCAACCTATTTTTTCAAAAGTCGTTTTATTTGCTAATCAGAGTTCCCAACATACACATACTTGTAGCGTTTGAAATGAATAATCCGTTCCATAACTGTACATTTTCAGTAACTTATCTATTTTAATCCTGGTGGGCTGGTGGTTGTCAAGCCAACAATGCACCAGCATTCATATCAGCATTCTGTTCCTTGTTTCGGGCCGAAGTTCCTGGAACAAGGAGTGGGGGTTGTTCCATGTCACAGGCTCCTTAGCATATAAATATATAACTATATCCAAGCTATACAATCTGCTTTTGAGGTTATTGTTCCAGCATAATGTGCAGGTTAATCTGCCAACAATGTTAAGGTAGTAATTTACACTGGCTGTTTTGCAGAATGCTTGTTCCAATAATTGGTTTCAACCTGCAGATTCCAGAGACATTTTCAGAATGGCCAATGAGGTGCGCGCATAATATTTTTTATTTTTATATTTATTTTTCCATGAGCAGTTTTTCGTCTTTTTGGGCCCATTCTTGTGGTGGGACGGCCTTCAGACAATACCTTGACTATTTGTGTTTTTCCCCTTGGTATGCAGCTCTCTGGCAACTTCTGCACATCCACAGGCCAGGCAGCTAGTGACAGCACTGTGCTTGAAATTATATCACAAATAATGCCAAGGCACGTTATTATACTATGAAATGTCTACATATTTTAAAAATGTATTAATATTTTTTTACTGGGCAAAATATTTTAGTTCAAGTGGCTGTGAACCCTCAATATCTGATTTTTGAAATCCAAAATGTGTGTGCTTAAAAATGAAATGAAAACTTGCCATTAGCATTGCATATTTTTCCATAATATACACAATTTAGAATAAAAACAAGCCAAGATACAAAACTCAACTAGAGTACAAAATATGATTGCATGCTTTCCTAGGTCATGGATGGACATGTGGATTTCTATCCTTGTTTCAATCCAAAGATATCCCTGATATTTAATACGGTATTTTGATTAAAAAAACTAGAATACTATATTCATGTTTACATAGAGCTGGTGATTACTTCTTTTTTTTGAAACTGCTGAATTTGAATCTGCACCAGTCTCAATAATTTGGTTAAATATGTGAAAGGTTAATTGGAATAACTCTTTGATTAAATCATGTCAGCAACTCAGCAGGTTGAAATCCTGAATCATAGATTAGAGCTATAGCACAAGCTATCTGTTCAAACATGTCCTGTTGTTTATTTATACTTATATTTTATAGGTATTACCCTCGGTTGAAGTTTGAGCGCCTAATCACTTCTATTGAAGCAAAGGTAGTTACTCTTTTAACTTAAAGCTGAATACCTAGTAAAAGTTTATCATTCACTATGTCAGCTTTTATCTAATTTGGAAATCATCATATGCTGTGGCATTCTTGATTAATGATAAAAAAATGTTTTATCTTTGAACACATGATTTTGATATTTTTGTCTACCCTATGTAGGTTGGCTATGATATATTAATGGCTGACTTCTTTATTGAGAGGAACCTATCTCGAGATGAAAAGATTGTAAGTATAGTTGGGGACTCAGGGAACAAATGTTATGGCATGCATATTCAGCAGGCAAAACATTATTGTTAGCTAATGGGCGTTTTCAGCAAGTTACTTTACTGTTATTTTAATTGTTTGTGTACTGATGCTAGTGTTTCAGCTGCTAAATTTTTGTACTTTATTGCCTTTTTTTTTTATCAAACATGAATTGAACAAACCACAACTCTATTAGGTCTGTGCACTGTGTTCACATGATAACTTCGTGTAGCATGACGTTCTTTTTTGAACATTTAGTTTCATATGAGACGGTAATTGACACTATTTTCACAGTGCACTCTGCATTGATCTCTTGTAAAGTTACTGCATATTGGAGATCGTAATTTTGGGTGCATAAATGTTTATGTTTGCTATCCACTTGCTTTCCCTGGTAATACGAAAGAAAGCATCTAGCTTGCTTAAATATCTTCTTAATTGAATGCATTACTGATGATATCTGTTTCAAACTATAGAAGCCAGAAGACTGTTGACTACCTGCACTAGTTTGAAAACTACTGGTTGCATAGAGTTTGCCTCTACGCTTACTAATGCAAGGACTATCTATGAGCCGACACTCGTCGTGTCCAAGTATATAGTTGTATTTGTACATTGTACTAATTGCAGTTTGGGGCATACTTGTGACTGAAGTTCAGGACCGTTTATTTAGTTTTTTTTTTACAGGTAGGTTCTGTAAGTAACTTAACTGATTGTCTTACTTTTTTTTTCCAGAGACTAATTGTCGTACACAAGGAAAATTTAGATGCCTCGTCATGTGTTTCAAGCCCACCACATGTGAGGTTCGTTTCTTTCTCTGCTTTGATGCTCATCACCTGCTAATGTTAACCCAAGAAATATGAGTGATCCTTTTTTCTGTTCAGCTTTTTGGTCAATGGGAGGGGTGTGGACAGGAGGACTAATGTTTCAATGGTTAGTGCCCCGTTACATTATCCTGGCTTCCATGCCTTCTATAACCTCTGGTTAAGCTTCGTCTTTTTAATTGGAAAACTCAACTCGTGCATTTCAAACAGGAACCAGGACCCCAGTTCCCTACTGATATCACCAAAATGCTCAAATATGGGGCTAACATTATCCAAGCTGTTGGATACTTTAATGGTATACTTGGTCACCATGTACTTTATAACTATACACCAATCTGCCCATCTGCCCCAATTGTTTATTTACGCCTTTTGGTTTTAATTTTGCAGCTAATTATATCATAGCTGTAGCATTTGTGAACGATTTGACATCCTTCAGTGCTCCAAAACTGGATGACTATGCGCAACCTATCACTGTTTATCCTGCAGGTAGGTGAAATTCATTTCAGTTCTTTCAGTGCAGAGTGCATGTTCAGTATATTTTATGCTATGCGTCTGGTTTCTTTGACTGAAACTGAAATATTTTTTTAAATGGCATTTTGTAGTCTCTCGATTGAAATGTACATGTAGATCCATTTAAACTTGTGTTTGATTCTTCTTACCCACTGACATTACATTTTTTTATGTTATTTTCTTTTTTTGGAAATAGACTATCATTTTTACCCCTATAATTATTTAATGCTTGCTACAGCTTTTGAGTTATTTCAGCATCGTCTATCTGCCCCTTTCTTTTTGTTTGACCTTATGTTGTGAATAACTGACTGCTCCGTCCCAAAAAACTTGATGTTTTTGTTTTGTCGTAAGTCTAACTATCTTAAGTTTGATCAAATTTATAGATAAAATTGTCAACATTATGGCACCAAATATATATGCTATTAAAATACTAATTAATTCCATGGGCTAAGGCCCAATAGGCCCTTGACTCCTCTAACACTAACTATCTTAAGTTTGATCAAATTTATAGATAAAATTGTCAACATTATGGCACCAAATATATATGCTATTATAATACATTCCATGACGAAACTAACGATACTTATTTGGTAATATAAACATTAATATTGTATTGTATAAAGCCGGTCAAACTTTAGATAGTTTGCCTCTTAGGACAAAACTGAAACATCAAGCTTTTTTCGATGGAGGTAGTACCCAAGATTGATTGTGATGTTCTGCATCATCATGAGGCATGTAAAAAATGAGCCTGGTGTCTGGAACTGGATTCAGTTTCCCTGTAAAGTGATAGGGGCTGGACTCAGTTTGAAGGTGGACAGTTACTTGTATAGTTTACCTGTTTAAACTGACTATATATTTGGTTTTTGGCATACACTTGACTTTCTGTCTGTTTGTGATATCCTGCAGCTTTTTAGAGACTTGGTTTCTGTCTGTTTGTGATATCCTGCAGCTTTTTAGAGACTTGGTTTTTTTGCCCTACGCAAAATAGACTTGTGTTTTTGCTCTAGTTCTTCCCATGGGCACATGAAACCTGTAAAGTTCAGTTTTGTTGATCCATAAAACTGAAATAACTAGCTTGTATTGAACAATCAGTTTATCTTGTGAGATACCATGCTTGAAGCAGATGAACCTATGAAACGACATAGAAATGTGATACAAAAAAGCCGGATCATCTGCTAACAACCCATAAGACAAGGGGCTTATTTGCATAGTTATTGAAGCTGGATAGGTAATTGATCTGCTCAGGCAGGTTCAACAGTTTTCCTCTCCAACGACTAGTTCTCTTAGTACCAACTACCAAGTATACTTGCCTTGGTGATGTGGTCAGTGTGGTTGCATCGAAGTACCAAAACCCTAATTTTCTGCTGATCGTTTCAGTGGGTTCATGCAAAATCAGATGGCTCAATGATACTTTGCTTTAAAAAATGGCTTAAGCACAAGATCTATCTGATGACATGAATCTAGCTGAACCTGGCTTCAGTTCTGCTACCAGTCTGTCCAGTTTTAATAACTATGTTTATTTGTTGATAGCATTTCCATACTTTTTTTGGTATCATGTCTTGCTTTCCTGTTCAAAATAATATGTTTTGCTTGCGTGAAATTTTTGTAGTGATAGTAAGAGTTAAACTTTGTGAGTACTTTTTCTTATTGTAATTCTAATTTCAAGATTAGTAAAAGTTGAAGTTTGGAGTTTTGACATTGCCCGTTCTCCTGTATCTATTGTCTTCATGTAGTGTGGCCATAATTTGAATTGTAAGGAATACGTTTTCCATGATCGATGTATTGTATGACAGTAGTTTGTACAGTATATGCATTTTCACTTTGATGACTTTTGAATAATTTCCTTCATTATAGTTATGATGTGTACTGATCTCTTTGTAGATTCTGATGTACTTGAGGGACCATCAAGAGTTTCCCTAAATTGTCCTATAAGGTACTGTGTTGCACTTTTCATGGAATAGGCTTTACTGTACCAATTTTCGAACATTGTATGTTGTGAAGTCTTATGCATATAGGGCCTGTTTGGCAGAGCTCCCAGAGTAGCTTCCAGGCTGAATCCAGCTCTGCCAAACAGGGTGTTACTGAGAAGTGATTCTATGCTGTGAAGTGATTCTCTGAAATGAACTATTGGGCTGGGAGCTGAAAAAAGTAGCTTTTCCTGATTCACTCCACGCACAAAGTCACTGTACGCATAGAGTTTATCCTAGATAATCATAGAGAAACATTTTCAGTTAGAGACTAACTTCTCTCAGAGAATCAACTTCCACAGAGAATCTATGCAGGAGGAGCTCTACCAAACATGCCCTAAACATATATGTAGAGGAACTACTTATGACCGACTAGGTCTAAATGGATTTTTGCTAGAAAGGACAGGGTACCTTTACCTTGAGGATAAATAATCTTTGTTTTAGATGAACAACTAATCTTTCTTAGTGTCTACTTAGTTGGGAATGGAAAAATTCTGCATATGGTTGGTGATGGAAAGAGTGCAAAAGAAATAATCATGTGTTGAACCCATATGATTGCAATGACTATGACTACACTCAGCCTCCAATTTAATACTGGACCATACATTCACAATGTAACAACTTTCTGGCTTTGTCTGTCACTCTCACTCGATAAGTTTTAGATAGTTGGGTAACATTTTGAAATTTTGATATCTGCTTGACATATACTAATGGATTTAATATATTTGGTTCTAAAATACTAATGATCTGCCTTTTGATGTCGAACTTAATCTTTCTTTGCCTTCTCTTGTCGCAGTTTTAGGCGCATAAAAACTCCTATCAAAGGGCGTCTTTGCAAGCACTATCAGGTATTTATTTAATCTTGCCTTGTTTATATTGATTCTGTAATTTTTTATTGCAAAATGATAACATAGCTGTATTGTTTAGTGTTTTGATTATGATAATTACATGGAGATGAACTCGAGAAAGCCAAACTGGCGCTGTCCATACTGTAACACCTCTTCAAGCTTCACTGACCTACGTATTGACCAAAAGATGGTGAAGGCAAGTTACATTTTGCGCATATTTTTTCATCTCATTTTTTCTATCTGACCTCCCTTTTCCTTTTAACTCAGATACTAGAAGAGACTGGTGATGATGTCACTGGTGTCCTTGTATTTGCTGATGGATCTTGGAAAGCTGATCCAGCTCAGGATGAAAAATCTGATAGACATAGAGGTGATGCCATTCAGCAGACTGGAGATTCTATAGAAACTGATTCACCTTCTTCAGATGTCATAGATCTGATAAATGGCAATGACGATGGTGATTTGCAAATGGATTGGGTATCGGCTCCAGAAGATACTAAGCCTCTGTTGAATAGTCAAGATTTGTCTGTGTCAGACTATCTTACAGATCTCCCTATGGCAGTCCAGACAGAAGATCTGTATCGAGGGGATGGAAATAATGGGGGAAGCAACATGGCTTTCACTTCTCGTCAAAATTTGTTACTACCACCTACTAGTGGGCTGGGCTCAAGTTCATTTGGTACCTTGGAATCTATTCTACCTCAAAATGTTCTGCGCTCTGTTATCACAGATGCTGTCTCTCCTTCTCTTGAAACCTCTACTTCAACATCTGGCATGCAACATGTTTCACAGGAAACACATTGTGGAACTGTACAGTTGCCGGCACAAATAGGTCCAGTACATGGATCAGAAGTGAGAAGGCTTCCTATACCTAGAAATCCCAGGAGAGAGCCAGTAGGAGTCCAGGCATTGGCAGTTCCACAACAGAATCCTGGGTCATCAACAAGGTTGCAGCCAAATATCCTCAATTGTCCACCTCCTATCCCGCTATCTAGTCCATCTTCTTCCACTTACCAAACACATCAAGTGACGAATCCAGACAGTGTCATTGCTCCAATGAACAGTGGTAGTGGGCCATTACCAAGGACTCCTAGTGCTGCTGCGTCATTGCACCTACAGTCAACAGCACGGGTAATCATCTTTTCAAGTCACTGTGTTATCATCTGTACTAGCATCAAACATAAGATATTATAACTATTTTTCCAGTAGTCACCTTGAAAGTTGCAACCAGTATATTCTGTGATAAGTGGAAAGGCTATGAGTGCATCCGAGCTAGGATAGTGAAGGTATTTCAAATGCATCATTCCGTCTGCATTAGTTGTTAGATACTTGTATTGAAAAAAAACTAGATCAACCTCGGAGGAACTAGGTGGCATTTTATTAAGAAGAAAATAGGCACCCAAATTTGCCTCGACAAGGACCTGGACTTAAACCTGAGGTGGTCTGGGTATACATCTACTCCCTCAACCAACAGAGCTAGCTCATCTTCCTCATACTTGTATGTCAGGCCACATTGCAACTAGCTTGAATTGTTTTTTCTTTTTCTTTTTGAGAAAATCTGCATAACACCTGAAATATTAGCATAACAGTAATAATTTACACATAGTATTTTAATGAAATCCCAGAGGAAGCGAACGACAACCCTTGGCCTAATTCAACTGGAAGATAATGATACTAACACAAACTCCTTACTAACTGACCAAAGAAATTGTTGCAGCAGTGGTGGTATGTGGAGTGTTGTATCCCTACAAGACTACAACTACAAGCCTTCCTACAATGACCGTTTTCTTGCATATTCAGAAAAAGGGGGTCAAAGGAACCATAGAAACTGGTAACAACTAATAAGAATCACACACTAGTTTGCTATGTATTGCCGTCAGCATATACTATGTGACTGGTTTATTGCTGTACTATCAAGGATGTTGGTGGCGCTAGGACTAACCTTGATGTAGTTAAAGCATTTATGTCTGTTGACTGAGTCCAGCACCAGCAGCCAGTGACAGTCTATGACAGGGCGAAAGGGTCTTTACTATATTTTTACTATATATCATAGTAGCAACATGCATTGACATAATCATAATTGTTGGCAGGACATTCGCAACACATCGAGCCATCTACCCAGTCGACTTGTTGGTCTGCCTGCGCCACACCTCATGGGTGCACGACCACCACCAGCAATTTCAGGACAGGCTGGAGGAGCGAACGCCTACAGACCTATGCAACAGACTCCGACTCTCGATCAACTGAGGCACACACGGATGAACATGAACCAAACGGCACTGGCTGCCGCAGGCCAAACCACCTCTGCTGCACATGTCCGACCAACCCAAGCAGACATCCAAAGCCATCTCTTTCCCGCGCAGCAAAGCCAGGCACCGAGATCGCAACCAGTGCCACGGTCAGGAAGTCCTTCGCCTCTACAGCGGGTGCCACCACATCTGCAACAGCCTAGTGTACCACCCACTGTTCCAAGCACACCTCAGGCTGGATCTCCACATGGTCTTCCACCAGAGCTCCCTGTGGATGAGAGCTGGCGCCCCTCGGGACAGATGAGAGGGAGTCTGACAGGCAATGCTTACAGTTCTGCGATTCGGCACTATCGGGGCCAGTCTGAGCAGCAGCAGGGCCAGCCTCGGCCTCCCAGCACTTCTGGCGCGCGAAGGCCTCAGTAACTGCCGGGCATTGCGGTGTTGTGTTAATTATCAAGCAGGACTTGGGCAGCTAATTTATCAAGAGATTTTACTTGATTCTTTTGGCTCGTGTTTCGGCACTATGATGATCTAAGTTAGTGTAGGAGTAGTGATAGTGCTTGGCTTATCTACCACGCACCTGTTTGTAACCGGTTCTAGCACACACCTGTTGGTAATCAGCTACTATAGTTGGCAGCGTAGCATACGACCAGTGCTGTAAAGAGAACTATGATGATGTTAAATTAGTAGTATCAGGTAATCAATCACTTTTAGACCTAATTTGGAATGTGGGAATTTTTATCCAATGTTTTTCCTGTGATCGAACCGATTCATGTGCTAGTGAAAATAAACGGTTAACTAGCGCATATGAACTAGTGTATATGCTTTCGTTACTGTGCTGGTGCGACGAAGGAAATGAAGTAACCAGTCAAGTAGTATCCAGTTGTGCTTTCTTTACCAAAGTATATTTCAAAGACAGACGGCGCTATAGTTTTCGTATAGCTTTGTTGTTTGCCTTAAATCTGTCCTTCGCTTCCCAGAATTGCCGGAATCGTTTTTAAATTTGCTGTACCGGTTGCCAAGAATTGCCGGAATCGTTTTTAAATTTGCTGTACCGGTTGCCCAGTCTGCGTTCCGATTTGGGGCTCGTTCGGTGAATGATTCCGGCTGATGAAGCTTATACAAATTAGATAACTAATCCAGTCAGGAATCTTTTCAAGGAGAGTCATTCCCTTGCAACCGATCATGCCCTTCAGCATCTTCGTTTCGACTGAATTGAGCTTATAAGCTATGGCTGAAAATACGGCTGGCTGGTTTGGTATGAGAGAAAAATATTGTTCAAGTCGTGGATTATAAGCCCCGAATAAACCAAAACGAACAGCCTGCTTGTCAGTTTTGTCAGAACGGTGAAGATCAAACTCAGTATTTCGCATGAAAGCTTGCACAGGCAAAGCTGGAGACACAAATAGAGACCAAAAAAAGGAGGAACAAATTTAATTTCACTTGCACAACTGGTTCATAGTGGTTCATAGTGGATTATAAGCCTGCTGTTTCCGGCTCGTGCGAGTTGTGACGTCAGTCAAATAGGTGCTGGCATCCGCCTGATCCCACCCGCTATATATCGGATCGACGGCCGCCCCGCATGGCCGCAGCGAGACTCCGTTGCGCGGCCGCCATCTCCACCGCCACAGCTGTCCCCGCCGCCGCGGCGCTTCCGCTCCCGCTCCCGCGTCGCCTTCACCCGGCGTTCCCCTTCCTCCGCGTCCCCGCCGCCGTTTGCCTCCGGTTCTCGTCGTGCCGGATCCCGGCGCTGAGGAGAGCGGCCGCGGCCATGTCGTCGTTAGCGGCGGCGGCGCAGAGGACGGAGCACGAGGCCGGCGCGTGGTACGCGGTGCCGGGACTCAGCCTCCGCGACCACCGGTTCGCCGTCCCGCTCGATCACTCCAGTCCCGACAGCGGGGACACCACCGTCTTCGCGCGCGAGGTCGTCGCCGGTAGGTCGCGCTTGCCTGCTTCCCCTCCTCACCCGACTGCGATCCACCGTCCGCGCAGTGTTAGTGTTGGGCCTGTAGTTTCTGCTGGATGCATGTGTGGGTGTGTTACGTTGGTCACGTATGTTTCGGTAGAAATTGGAACGATGTGTAGGTGTGTTGTTTGGGAAGTACGGACGCATTTCACTAGATTTGGACATGAATCAAGAATCATGGCAGCGGCTTATCGGTGCTACTGCCTCAGGCTCGCCTGCTTAACTTAATTTTTGGTATATGTTTCTGACAAACTAGGAGCAAATTTGTTTAATTTGGAGAACTTGTCGCCACCAATGCAATTGTGTAAACGATGTTGCAACCTGCAAATGTGAAGGAGAAGAAAAGACTTAGCTTTGGTGAGGTCACTTCATGAAACAATTTACATGCTGTTTGGTTCTCTAAATTGTAACGCAAACTCATTACAGAGGGCATTCGTTACCTTTACATATGTTTGCTTCCTACTCTGTAATCGGTTCCATTTCCATTTCCATGCACAGAGCGTAATCAATCATCCCAACTGTGTTTACACTGTTATTTGATTCCATTTCCACTCACATTACCACTCATTGAACCAAACAGTACCAATTTAGCTGATGTATCTACTGGTTTAGGCTTGTATGTATGTGAATTTATCCTATCATGTTGGGAGAGCTGGAATAACTACGTGCTTTAGTGCTTCTGTAGTTATTAAAAATATTAATGACCCTCATGTTTGAACTGTTCCAGCTGGGAAAGAAGATGTATCTCTGCCTTATTTGTTGTACCTACAAGGAGGGCCTGGATTTGAGAGCCCCCGTCCCACGGAAGCAGGTGGGTGGTTAAAGAAAGCTTGTGAAGACCACCGTGTTGTGCTGCTAGATCAGGTAAAGAATGCACAGTAGAATTTGTGCACGGTAGAATTTCTTGGGTAGATCCTGAGTTCTCTCCGTCCTTGTTCGTTCTCCCCTTCCCCTTGGATTGTCTTGTGTTGACATCCTTCCTGTTTTCAGCGGGGAACAGGATTGTCCACACCATTGACTCCATCATCTCTTTCGCAAATTAAATCTTCTGCAAAGCAGGTGGAGTACCTGAAGCATTTCAGGGCGGATAATATAGTTAAGGATGCAGAATTTATTCGTGTACGTCTTGTACCTGATGCCAAGCCTTGGACAGTCCTAGGACAGGTATGCTATCTGACATGCACTTAGTAGATCAATGGTATCATCATAAGCTTTTAGGGACATGTATATATCTATCTCTTCTCTATTAAATATTTCAACAGAAGAAGTATTTGTACTATGGGACAAATGCTCCTCAACTTGATTCTGAACTTCTAATAGTGGAAATAAGGTTGATGATTTTTTTGTTAGTTGTTAACATCAATTAAGTATGTGAAAAGACATGGGGGCATGAAAGGTAAGGCTAACTTGTCTGTACTTTGCTCCTCTGTAGATAAAGCCTTAAAAAGACACACAGTGTTTAGTTATTGTTCTTCATTCACAAAGTCATGTATTCTTTTGGGGATGTAGCACTCTGCTTATGGCACCATCTACATGTTCTTAATTGCAGAGTTATGGTGGATTTTGTGCTGTTACATATTTGAGTTTTGCTCCAGAAGGCCTGAAATCTGTTCTTTTGACTGGAGGGCTTCCACCACTGGGAGAGCCTTGCACTGCAGATACTGTGTACAGAGCCTGCTTTAAACAGGTTCAACAGCAAAACGAGAAGTACTATAAGAGGTATCCCCAAGATATACAAGTCGTTCATGAGGTTGTAAGATACTTAAGTGAATCTGAAGGGGGAGGGGTAAGTCATTTTAACAGTCAATATATCTGTGATGTTGGAAACTTGTTCTTATGCAGCACTCCTTTTGCAGGTTCTTCTTCCATCTGGTGGCCGGTTAACCCCTAAGATGCTGCAGTGTCTTGGATTGTCAGGTCTGGGTTCTGGTGGAGGATTTGAAAGGCTGCATTATCTGTAAGAAATACGGTTGATCTTCTCATTCACGATTCGAGGGAAGAACACAATCTATCTGATCTGCACCATTTCTTGCTATTTTGTCCAGTGCAGGCTTGAGAGGGTGTGGGATCCTGTACTTGTCGCTGGAGCTAAAAAGAGCATTAGCTATTACTTCTTAAAAGAGGTGAAATCTCTATTACTCTTAATGTTGTACAGTGTTTACATTTTAATATTTACATTGCTGATAACCTAACATTATATTCTCTAGTTTGAAATGTGGTTAGGTTTTGATCAAAATCCTCTATATGCCCTCCTGCATGAGTCTATCTACTGTGAGGTAACTTGTGAACCTTAGACTAGTACTTACTATGTCATGGTACGACAACACTCCTGAAGTCTTATTTTGTTTATGGTCATGGATTCAGGGCTCTTCATCAAAATGGTCTGCTGAAAAGATTCATGGTGAATATGGAAGTTTGTTTGATCCTATTAAAGCTACAGAAGAAGGCCGTGCTGTGTATTTTACTGGAGAGGTACTTGTTTAGACATCCTGCTGAACCCTTGGGTAAAATCAAGTTAAAAAGGAGCTTGTGCAATGTCAATAACCTGCCATGTGTTATTCTTTCATCTTGAGACAAACTATAAGCAGAAGCTGTCAGCCATCTGACTGCATTTTTTTACATACGCTTCCCTAAAATTCTCTATATTACCTGTATTCAATTTTTATTGCGCAGATGGTGTTTCCTTGCTTGTTTGATGAGATCCCTGCTCTACGAGACCTAAAGGATGCTGCCCATTTGTTGGCTGAGAAGGAAGACTGGCCTCCACTATATGATGTCAGCGTGTTGAACAACAATAAGGTACCTTCTTCTTTGTAACAATAAAAGAAGTTGACATAATATACATGATCATATTACTTAAAGTCCAGAAAAAAAAAACAATTCGGTATTTCCAGCTGACTCCGTGACTTGGGGCTCTTGGTGTGTTTCAACTCTAGCCTACCCCAACTTGCTTGGGACCGAAAGACTGTTTTCCAGCTGACTCCGGTCGGGATTGCAGCTTGTTAAGCACTTGGAATCCTTTCTAAACAACTTTAGCATCTGAATTCCCATGAAGGGTGCGGAGTCTCCAAACGAGTCTAGCGTACTATTAAGAATTTCAGTTGCATATGCTGTTGTGTGTTATACACGTTTTATATAATTTTAGAAAATTAGCGGGTGTGGGGTGTTGGGTATGCTTATTAGTTTGTTCATCGCAATGGCATCCTGCAGGTTCCGGTCGCAGCTGTGGTATACTACGAGGACATGTACGTTAACTTCAACATCGCCAAGGAGACCGCCTCCCAGATAGCGGGGATCCGGCTCTGGGTGACCAACGAGTACATGCACTCAGGCATCCGCGACGGCGGCTCGCATGTCTTCGAGCATCTCATGGCTCTTCTGAACGGCAAGAAGCCTTTGTTTTAGCTGTTTTTTCAAACCCTACTATGTAGGTTCGAGAATCAGTTGAGCTGAATTTACTATGATTGAAATGAGCAAATAATGAGGTCCTTTTGATTTCTTGTAAATTAAAGTGAACAAATGAATAATGTTTATGACATCCCTTGTAAACATTTCACGAATATAATGTTTAACATTTTGAAATTGGTCTGCTCGCCAGACACGTTCTGACTTCTGAGCAGTAATATGAAATGTTCATAAATATTTGTGTCCAAAGTCCAAACAGATCCAGAAGTCAGAGGTGCCATTGTGCCAAGAGCACTTTGTATCAAACAGGTTTGCTTCTTTTTTAACAATACATAATTTTCTTTACAATAAGCCTAAGCCCCATTTATACCTGCCAAGCTCATGCTGAGCCTCCCTGCCTCCTAAGTGCTCATGGATCTACAGAGAAGTTCAAATCCCCTTCACATATCCCAAGGAGATGGCAAACAATTAACAACTATGTGTGGTGAAGAACAAAATTGTGAGCGACTACAAGCAACAACAGTAGATGCTACAAACTGCTGAATCTGGGCAGACACGCAGCTTTCCATGTGTCCACAGAAGTGACGAGTCAGCTTTCTCTTAAGTTCCGCCTCTAGTTGCTGAGTTAAAATGTGTCTTGGTGATTCACCAGGAATTTCCGGCTACTAAAATTCTGTCATGCTGCTCAGATGGAGCGGTTCCTGGTAATCCATCATGGCTAATTCGGTCATGCTGCGCAGATGGAGCGCTTCCTGGTTATCCATCATGGCTGGAGGCCTGAAACTTAGATCTGCTGAAACCTCTATTCAGCACCCCACCAATGCCGCATTATACCATACTTGTTAGCCGACTAGCACTAGCCACCGACCCTTTCCTTCGTCGGCGGCGTTTTTGTTGCACTCTACAACTAAGATACAACATAAGGCCTGCATGTTGGAGAAAGGAATAAGGAAAGGAATAACACAGCATGTATTCATAACTTAGTCAATTAGTGTTTGTTACTGACAAGCAGTGGCAGCGAAGCAAGGTACCATCCATTGGCTTGCCATTAACATTCCTATGTCAACCTGCAAAACAAAAATCAGCATATTCCAGCACTGTCCAGTGGATAAATTGCCAGTAACTGCTTCCCTCTTAAGAAAAGCTAGTTTATCGAATTCTGTTCACTAATATAAGCTCAAACTGGCCTCTTAAGTTACGATCATTCTTTCAGTAATATAAGCAATTCAATTATTTTTCATGTATTGTAATTCAGTTAAAGAAGTCAAAGTTCAAGATGCAAACCTCCTCATGACCAATAAATCCAAAATAATCTCTTTTATCATCAAATTTAGCAGCATCTGGTGTCGAAAGATTTCTTTGAAGCCTTTCGACTTTATCTTGTCTACTGTCAGTAGTTTGTATTGTTACATTGGGAGAACTAGAACTTTCATGCATCTGGTACTCTGGAAGCTTTCTTGACGTGCCTGTTGGTTGGACACCATAACCTTTCGTTCCCCAAACCTCAAACCGAGAATCTTGGTGGCAGATCAATTCCTTGCCAACAACTGTTGAGTATGTTGAAAAGTTTACATCCATTCTACGTGACGGCTGATGGATATTCTCAAAAACTGGAAACTTTAACTGTGCTGCCTCTGAGAAAAGGACAGGATCTTTCACTCTGTTGCCAGTGAACTCCAATATTTTTCTCAAAAGCCAATAGCAGTTTGTTACCATGTGACTACTGTCAAGACAATTTGAATCACCATAGATTGCAATCCTCCCTTCTCCTGCTTCCATCACTCCAAGAATTGAGGAGAGCTACAAGAGAGAGAAATCAATAAGCCTTACATATTAATACATACAGCAATACAGCAATATAATATATTTATATAATAATGTAAAACAGTACCATCAGACAAGATTATTGAGTCATACAATGTGATCAAAACATGTTTAAGCCACTAGAAGAATTGAACACCGAATGGCTAACAGTGCTCGTTAGAATTCAGTCTATTTTGAAGGGATATATATTTATTATCAGTTCTCATCACTAAAAATATTAGCTCTAATGGGTGTTCCATTTCCATACTTTCAAATTTAAATTGTACAAACTAACTGAGTACTTTCATTAGGACAAAAGCTTACATTACAATTTTCTTTTAGAATTTTGGAATAATACATTTTAGTAAACTGATATGTTGAGTAATCTAAACAACCGGACTTTTTATTTAACCAACAGAGAGTAAAAAAAAACCAAGTTAGCACAGATCTTCATAATTTAGTTTAGAACCTTGCACCCACAGATATAGAGATGGTCTCATAAGTACTGAACTAAAAGGCCATATCCACTAACCTTGCTTTTCCCCTGGGTGCTTTCTGTATCCAGTGTTCCTATGTGATCTTGCACCGTCTTTGAGTTTTCCTGGAGCTCGAAGCTATGCAAGAAACCTCCCGCTGGAAATTGCACTATATCAGTTCCAGAAGCATAGTGGGTCTGCTCACCATTGATTGAGAAGTCACCAGTAAGTATTTTGTCCCCCAAAGCAATGCCAAATGGTGCCAGAAGTTCATTAATTGCAGGAATATTTGCACCCCCAGTAATTGGAGTCCACCAACTTCGGGTATTCTCATCAAAGAATGTCATCTTAACCATTGTATCAACATGGTACCACTCAGCAAAAACAGCAATACCAAGTCCCTTGTGTATAACATCATCCCTAAGTTTCTGAATCTCTTCATCAAAGTATTCGTCCTCAAGATCAACCATAAGCAATGTCCCATAATTGCTAGCATCAAAGCAAGTAAGTGGTGATCCAAGTGTCTCAATATAGTACCCTGCATCTCTTAACATGTTGAACAGAATGTGAAAGTTCGTGTGCAAGTGGTCACCATGCCAGTCAAGGATATCATTATGAACATTAAGGGAATCCCTTGGAACATATCCTGAGGGATACTTAATATTATGATATTGGTCCCACAATATCCTTTTTGACCTAACAGGTGTTGGAACTACCTTGATCTTCAAGCGAAGAACACATGTACTACTCCGTGGGCTGCTTTCTCCATGAGCTGCTGGGGTATAAATAGTCAGAGTAACATTGCCACTAATTATGCCTGAAAACTGAGAACCCTCATCTTTAACTTGCAAATGTAGAGCAAGATATCCCGTCCAGGGCCAGATGACATCTGAGTAGGTGAAGTGAACACTAAGAAGATTGCCAATATCCTCAGAAGGTTGCCATAAAGGTTGATCCTTTACATAACCAATCACCCCCATCCCGTTCAGAATTGTAGCATTGAAGATTACTGGCATAGCTCCAGCATACATAGGTTGACGACAAAAAGGCCAGAAATATGGACAGTCAGTGAAGTCAAGCATAGTAGGAAATATGCTTGCACGTGGTTGGTAATTTTTCAAGATTTCATATGACTGCCAGCTGGAAACAAATGGTACAATAAGTGAGTATGATGTTGAGCAATGCAAGGGAATAAGATTAAGATAAATCTGAAAGCACTAATCGGAAGTTCTTGCGCGGCAGCTGCTGCTGCGGCAACCACTCCTGCAGTTACCGTTCTTTGCAGAAGAAAACAAGCAGCGGCAGCTGCAGAAGCACAGCTAAGCAGGCCGGAAATATCCAACAACAGGAAACAGACCTTGCAATTGCTGATTTTGTAATTTATGAAAAAGGTATCCAAAAAGGGGATAAGGAACTCACAGATCAAGCTTGCCAGCACCTTGTTCATACATGTTCGGACCTGAAAGTTTAGAAGCACCCTCAACAAGGGCCTGTTTCATAGCAGCAGGGTTGAGGATCAATTTCCGCTTGTCTTCAGGTATAACACTAACAAGCAAGCATACTACACCAGCAACCACCGGGCTTGCTACACTGGTGCCTGAAAGGGTCTTACAGCCTGTGCTGATCTTCGATCCAATTATATCTCGACTATATGCAACAACATCAGGTTTCACACGACCATAACTGCAGAATAGAATACATAGTTCTGAGAATGCTATTTTTTCAATGAGTGACATGAAGCGTGTGTAAAAGACAATGGTTACTCTGAAAGGTCAAACTTTTTACCAGTATACAATATGTATTCACCTTTGCATTGTAAAGTTAATTAGTACCCCAATTTTTCCAATAATAACACAAGCTTGTTAACGCTATGTCTACAAGTTGGAAGCAAAGAAACAGCTTCTCGTCATGCACCAGAAAAACTCACGATTAAATTCTTATGAAGCAAAATTCTCATAAAAAACCATGCACAAATAGAAGTAATTGCTGAACAGTGCTTCATCAATTCCACTATTCCCATGAAGTATCATAAGATAAAAGCAATGGAGCATAGCCACAGAAGACAATATTAAGATGTCATATGTTACTTCAAGCGTGAGAAATAGTGCAGGACCATCTTATGTGCTAATGTGCAGACTACAGATAGTCATGTTTGGTAAGAATGAACCTGAAAAGTACCTCTTATATGTGGGAGGATACCATCATACATAACTTAAAAACATCCAATTAAATTCTGAAGAAGACTATATGCATGGGACCGTACACAATCATGATACCAGTTTCATATGCTTTGCACATTGATGAGACATATGAGTAGCGGTCATGAAAGCTAATTCTTTTTTCAATAAAAGTCCAATCGCCATTGCCTTTACAGAAATGATGAAACCAGACCAAGATAAAATTAAAAAAAGAAACAGCAGTGAGATACTAAGAAACTGTACCACCAAGATAGAAAATGTACCCATGAGGAAGCTCCCACGTAGTCATGCCTCTTGAGGAAAATGAAGCTATATGGTTATTGTAATCAATACCACCAACACCAATAACATCGCTTTGATCAGCTGGGTTGTTTAATGTGCCATAAAGAGGCCCGTCATTTCCAATAGCTGATACCATAATAATGTTGTTTGCTGTGAGCTCCCAGACCTACAGAACCAGTCCATAATAAAAATTTCAAGTTTCACTAGAGATCCTGTTTAAAATGCTGTTAACAAAAGGTTTTTTTTTTTTCACTCATTAAGCAGCAGATGTGATATAGTAATAGTTTTTATGTTCGTTTTACAGGGCCCCTTTTTTGCGCTCAATGGCAGAAAATCTGGATAGCAAGGAAAATTCATAAAAACTACAAATACAAAACCAAAATAAATGTCCATCATATTTTATAAAAAGGACTATCAGAACAATCAGGTGGCTACAAAAACAGTTGAGATGTGTGAAAGCATAATGAAAAATAGTAAAATCATCACCAGGCTGTACCTTTTCCACAAAGGGGAGATCCAGGTAATCAGGTCCACCAATGCTCAAGTTCAAAACATCCATACCGGTAGCTATTGCGTAGTTAAATGCATCCAAGAACCATGATGTGTAGGATATCTGCACTGAGAACAAGACGAAATTCTCAAAATCTTACCAGTATGTACTCCAATGGACAGGTACTATGTACATTTGTCAAAAAATTAGTACGTCCATGATACTATAAGTTTACTATAATTCATAAAAAACCATGTTAGAGTTGGAATTCCTTTTCTTTTGTGACGGAAGTTGCTGAAAGTTGTGTTTTGGAGACCTTCTAGATATCAAGTGTCACTTTATGAGAAGGTAGTAGGATTCGACAATACCAAAAGTTGCATATTCAGCCAAATCCAGTACCTGAGCATCTGTGAAGACTCGAAAAGCATATATCTCGGTATCAGGTGCGAATCCAGGGCATTCTGCATCTTGGCCAGCAATAACTCCTGCTACAAACGTTCCATGCCCAAGGTTATCATTTAGTGTGTCTTCATTTGTCCAATTTGTGCGCTCCTACAAAATTAGCCTCTTAAGTAATGTTTTTCACCTTGCTTCAAAAAAAAAGAACCCTGGGGGATGCAATTTCAAAAACCAATGTGAGATTAAGATTTTCTGCAATATCGTCTAATCTGGCAGAAAGTTCTGGTTCTATTTTCCATGAGGGAATTATATATGGTCTGTTTGCTCCTACAGTTCCAATACATGACTATTTGACATGAATCAATGCAACAGATAAAGTGCTAATATGGTAAGAAAAATGGAAGGAAACGACACCAAACAGTGGTATGATATTACCCATGCTATCCAGGCCCTGTTTGGTACAACTTAAATTTATTATAACAGTATAAACTGGCTTATGGACAGCAGCTGTGAAAAGCAGGTTTCTGAAGAAGCTACGAGCCTAAAAGGCTATAAAAGCTATACGTTTGGCAGCCTAGCTTTCTCCAGCTTTTTAATGGGTCCTCTCTTGTGGGACCCAGCTACCCAGGTGTCATTGAGAGCTCAGCCTCATTTGTCCTTCTCAGCCAATTGGAGCGGTGGTTGCCGGCGGTCACATTGCACCACCCTGGATAAGTCATCAGCTCCCAAGAGCTCGGCCAAGTAGGAATTGGATCGTGGCCACAGAATCGGCTCCGACATCTGGGTTCGAGCAGACTCGAGTTGTGATTGGGGAGGAGCACACACATGAGCCATAGAAGGAGCGGGGCCCGACGGAGTAGAAGTGAGAGGGGAAGCTTCTCAGCAGTGGAATGACTCCGCGGGGTCTGAGAGCTTGGGCTGTGGAGGGGCCTCGGGAAAGCAAATCTCACTAGAGAAGTGGCCTCAGGCGAAACAAATCTCAATAACAGGTGGCGTAGGCATCAAGCGAGTGGGCAGCGAATCTAGATTCCATCTCGGGCAGCAGTGAAGGATCTCATCGAGAGTCAAGACCAGACCAGCAGCATGAAAATAAGTGGTGCCAAACAGGGCCTCAAGAGTCAAGACCAGACCAGCAGCATGCACTTACTTCAAGGTCTGTTTCATTGCCTTCCAAATTCATGCCGTTTGAACTTCTTATGCTGGTATGTTAAGATCATTGTCGATGAAAACAAATGCAACAATGTACCTTAATATTGCGAAAGTGTGGATGATCGGCCCGAATACCAGTGTCAAAAATGGCCATTTTGACTTTCTTGCCAGTGAAGCCTCTTCCCCATAATCGTTCAGCTCCAAAAAGTGATGTAACTTGTGATTTCTGTCAAATGACACATTATATAATATTAAAACATGAAAACATAGGTCCATGACAACTGACAAATTATGGACAGTTGACAGTGGAGATTTATCAGATCTATCAATCAAACATTGTATTTAAGAATCCATATGCATAAATCATATATGATCAATCGAGTTTGGTTATCAATATTGTGACTATATATCCTTTGATCATATACATGAAATTATGAAAATTACAATTATAGTCAAGAAGCTCGGTCAAATGAATATTGTCAACTGTCAGATTACCATAAAACTAAAAAAGGGCGTACCCAGTGCAGAGAGCTCCCGCTCTGTGCGGGGTCTGGGGAAGGGTGTTAGTGGCAAGCCTTACCCTCGCCTGTGCAATGCGAGGAGACCGCGACTCGAACCTGGGACCTTCCGGTCACAGGCGGTAAGACTCTACCGCTTGCATCAGGCCCGCCCTTCTCAGATTACCATAAAACTACCATTAAATATTTAAATTACAATGGGTAACTGAACTTCACCTCAACAAGCTGATATCAGAAAAGTAGCAATCCCCAAAATGGACTGAACAATTAAAACTTTAAAAGATAGGTGCTCATTATTTTGTGTCTTTCATGATGGATTGTCCTAATTTGCAGTTTGCAAGAAATGCTTGAAAGAGCATTGTAGTGATTAAACTGATATTTGACACAAAGACAATATGTCTTCAACATGAACCTGACAATCTGATATTCTGATGAATATAAATTTTCCATTTCCAAAGATAATGCCAAAAAAAAGGTAAAATATTGAGCTTCTAAGTATAAAGCATTCAACAGTCTAATCCAAAACTTTGCATGATAGCAGCTAGCTTTATACTTATCCATATGGTGCTGGTAGCTTTCAATGTATCACAATCAACTACTTATAACATTGATGAGCCGGGTTGGATCTCAGTGCCATACAGCTATGCTATTTCAGAAATGTCCTAATTAAAGAGCTGATTATACACTTACACTCATTTCAGACTCTAGACTACAATCTGAGACCATATCCGTAAACAAGTAACAAGAAGCTATATGGAATACCTCCATTCTTCTAATACCAAAGTTATGAAGTTGCCTACACTTGATTATCAAACACATAAAAAACATCATTTCGATTAACATGTCCAATGCTTTTCACTGACAGACGAAACGATTATTCATTTGGCGTTCAAAGCCATAATAATACAAAGACATACTCAACACAAAGAAACAATCTTGCATCGATCTTTGTTGTTTGTAACATGAGCAGAGGTGTTGTACCTGCAAAAGAAGCCTCCGCCCCCAAGTAGCAGAAGACGAATTGCCCACCTCTCCCTCTCCGCCACTCTCCTCCTCCCCCTCGAACGACATGGCGGTGAACAGCTTCCCCCGACGGGGCGGCCGCGGCCGATCCGCCGCGGCCGCCGCCGACAGGGGGGAGCGCGAGTAGGTGGCGTCGGCGTGCACGTCCCGCACGCGGCCGAGCGCCCGCACCGCCGCGACGACGGCCTCGCGGTGAGCGTCGCGGATCTCGAGCACCGCGAAGTCGGTGGGGAACGTGGCAGCGGGGTTCCGCCGCTCCACCCACCGCCACGCCGCCGCGGGGGCGGGGGCGGCGGCGGCGCCACCACGGAGCCCCGCGTCCAGGTACTCCCGGTGCTCCTCCGCGCGGCGGTACTCCAGGAACCGCACCACGTGCCTGGACGCGGGCGGCGTTTCTTCCCCCTCGCCGCCCACGCGGCTGCTGCGGTTGGGGGAGCCGGAGGGAAGGGGCAGGGGCAGGGGCAGGGGCAGGATGCGGAACGCGAGGAGGAGCAGTGGGAGCAAGGCCGCGTACGCTAGCCGCTTCTCCATCACGGGAAGCGGCGGCGGCGGCTGCGAGATGGACGGACGGATAGCCGCCGGAGATCGGCGGGCGGCTGGTCGCCGGCAACGCGTGGGTGCGGGCAGGGGAGGCGACAGACACGGGACGCAATTAATTACTGCAATCGCCAACGACTCCTAAATTGCTGCGCCGGAGACGTTTACCACTGGTAATAATAAAAGTAATTATTCAGTGGCCTTCATTCGTCCTCCAATTCTGACTTGATCGTTGGATTTGTGAAAGCCCAGGCCCATGATGACCGACTGAGGGAAGCTGGGAACAGAGAGGATGCGGATTGGGCCCATGAAGAAATATAGCGCGAGACGAGCCCAGCACCAAGTAACAACTCGTCATGAGGCGGTGCGGGACTGCGGGAGGTCGGATCTGGTTGTTCCGTTTAGTGCCACCTCGGAAGGGGAGAGACCGAGAGGCACGGGGAGGCGGCTATAAGAGGTGGGGGTGGGCGACCGGAGTAAACCATCTTTGCGCTTGGGGCAATGACGCAGCTTATGAGGTCATACCGAGGCGCGTCAATTGCTGGTTGAAAACTATTTCCAAACCCCCTCTTTGGCCCTCTGGGCCACTGAGAATTTCTGGAAGGGCTCCTTCTCTTCGGAGAGGGGAAAGCCCTACAAATCAAGATGGAAACATTTTATTTTCTGTATCTGAACAGGGAATTTGAAATTCCGCGCAAATGGATGCTGTCGTTTGCAAATTTGTATTGTTATCAGGATTTGAGCTACATCAACAACAAGCACTCATGGTTTGTATCTTTTTTGGTTATGTCAATAAATCGCCCCGCAAGGAGATGTTCTACCGTCAACTTATTCTTGCTCATCTATCTTGACCTGGGAGTCCCATTGTTGTTTTTTGAGATAACAACAATTAAACATAGAGCACCGTAATCATTTTCAGCAAGAGAGGACTTGATGAAAGTTAGTGAAACGTTCTTTTTAAGGATCAGGCCATCATTTGCTAATATGTAGGAAACGCATTTCGGCGAAATCTTGTGTTAGACTTTAGACAAATGGGACAATGATGTTGGGATGAACGTAAGCAATTCGATCTAGATCTGAATCTTAACCCCATTTGAGGCTTTGACTTGCGTCCGTCTGAAGCTGAAGTGCTGACCTCCTCGCGCGTCCCTCTAATCTAATCACATGCAGATGCCGCTCCGTCACTCTCCTTAAACTGATTATTACGCGGTCGCCGTCGCCGTCGGCCACCGCCAGCCCATGTGCCCTCCCTCCCCCGTCGCGGCAGACACGTCCTCCGCACGGGGCCCGCCGCCCACCCTATAATCAACTGACACCAGGCCCCGCCGTTCGCTAGGCCCACCCGTCATCCTCTGCGTTGCAGCTCCCCAGTTGCCCACCTCGTGCTCGCCTGGAGCCTGCTCGGGGAGTCGCGGCGCACGCCTCCCGTCCGCCTTGCCGTTTGAACACTCGAGCTCGAGATCCATTTACGGCATCGCATCGCGCACTCGTGCCCCGCGACTCCTTCGATCCCCTCGTGGCGGTGGCACGTCGTGCGGGCGGGCGGGCTCTTGCTGCTAGAGCTAGATCTCGGAGGAGCGGAAGGGAGATAGCCAGCCAGGGAGGGAAGGGAAGGGAGGCCGCGGCGCCGCGCATTCCGTCGAGCACGATGAGGGCGCGGCGGGTTGGGGCGCTTCTGCTGCTCGCGGTCCTAGCGCTCGCCGCGTCGGCGGCGCGGCTGGACCTGGACGACGACGACGACTCGGGCGTGCTGGACGAGCTGCTGGCCATCGACGGGAGGCGGAGCGGGGCGGGCTGGACGCCGACGGCGGGGGCGCCGCGGAGGCGGTGCGGCGGGCGCAGTCGATGATGCTGGCGCTCGACAACGACAACGCGCGCCGCGCCGTGGAGGACCACGCGGAGCTGCTGCTGCTCGGGTACGCGCCGTGGTGCGAGCGCAGCGCGCAGCTCATGCCGCGGTTCGCCGAGGCCGCCGCCGCGCTGCGCGCCATGGGCAGCGCCGTCGCCTTCGCGAAGCTCGACGGGGAGCGCTACCCGAAGGCGGCCGCCGCCGTCGGGGTCAGGGGCTTCCCCACCGTGCTCCTCTTCGTCAATGGCACCGAGCACGCCTACCAAGGCCTCCACACCAAGTGAAGACGCTGCTTTGCTTTCTCTCTTGTCTCTTTTCGTTATATTATTTTACCAATTTATCGTTTGCTGGAGTGTCCTTTCACGTGTCTGACCAATTGACTGGGAATTATCTGTATCTCATGTTGATAGGGACGCCATAGTTACTTGGGTAAGAAAGAAGACTGGTGTGCCAGTCATTAGGCTTCAGTCTAAGGATTCAGCTGAGGAGTTCCTCAAAAAGGACCAGACCTTTGTTATTGGTCTATTCAAGAATTTTGAGGTACTAATGTAATATGAAACGCTGGATGTGAATAAATGTGTCATTTTTCAAATTTTAGTTCGCTCGAAATGTAAAAACTTGTGAAATAAACTTTATCATCTGTTCAATTTGTGTTCACCATATCCATATTTTGGCAGGGAGCAGAACATGAAGAATTTGTGAAGACAGCAACCACAGACAATGAAGTACAGTTTGTAGAAACCAGTGATACAAGTGTTGCCAAAGTTCTTTTTCCTGGTATTACATCCGAGGAGAAATTTGTGGGCCTTGTTAAAAGCGAGCCAGAGAGGTTTGAAAAGTTTGGTAAGTATTCTGTACATATATTTGGATGTATTTTATGTTCCTTCGGCATTCTTGTGCTCCTTGAGTAAAATTTTCAACGTGTTATAATGACATCTGCCTTCCTAGCTAATTCCGACAGTAACAATTTATCTTGCTCTTTTAGGGTAAAGTACCTAAGCACTCGTTAAGTAATTATGGATTTTCCATATGTTCTTGTTTAATTTACGAGACATAAAGCTTACTGGAGAAAAGACACTGCATACTGAAACAAATATGCGGGGTTAAATTGCAATTCTTGTTCTATACGCAGTAACGCATACAGTGGGATTTTGCAGATGGAGAGTTTGAAGAAAAGGCAATTTTGCGGTTTGTGGAGCTCAATAAGTTTCCCCTAATTACTGTTTTCACTGAGCTCAATTCGGGTAAAGTATATTCAAGCCCTATTAAACTACAGGTTGGCACTCTCTGCCTTCTCTACTTTGCTTATCAATCACATGTTTAGGATCCCAGGTGTGCCCAAATTTACTGAAAGGGCACCAGCTATTTATGTTTCTTTCAACTGCAATAAATCATTAAGTGTATAATGACCAAAAGAAAATTATATAGTTGACTTTTAATCCTTATGAAAGGACAGTTGGATTTACTCTCTCGCAAATTTGTTCTAGGTCTTCACCTTTTCAGAGGCTTATGATTTCGAAGATCTTGAATCTATGGTTGAAGAAATAGCCAGAGCATTCAAGACAAAGGTGCCAACAGATCGATGCTTTTATTTTGTTTCTGACCATGATCACATCACCTGAATGGCTATTTTGGTTAAACATGTTTTTCCCACGGTGTTGCAGATAATGTTTATATATGTGGACACTGCTGAAGAAAACCTTGCAAAACCATTCCTCACTCTTTATGGCCTTGAATCAGAAAAAAAGCTACTGTAAGTCTCATGTTGGACTCATAATTAATCTGTATATCCCTTTGGTCGTAAATGCATGAGGGCACATGTGTTCTATTGCTGATGTCTTATGACTTATGCCTGGGTATGGGTGGAGTCCGATTGGTTACTGACTCGGATAATTGATTCCTTTAAGGTAGTGGGTGATAATAATAGCAGTTACTACTCTGGAGACATGAGCTGACAATTGTCAAATCTTTTTCTATGTTGTTTAATTCCATAGATTTTTTATTTACTAAAATTAGAAAGTTCACCAGGTTACAGCATTTGATACAAGCAATGGAGCCAAGTATCTGATGGAGGCAGATATCAATGCAAAGAACCTAAGGGTATTGAGATTTTTATTTTATATTATGTTGATTACCTGACCACTCGAGGCAGTTACTTGACTGTATTGTGTTGCTGGAGAACAGGAGTTCTGCTTAAGTCTTCTGGATGGCACACTGCCGCCGTACCACAAATCAGAACCAGTTCCTCAAGAGGTAAGCTTTATTTATTTGCTTAAATCTTTTAAGGTGTATGTCGTACTGAGATTGAATTCCTGAAGCATTCTAAGTTTGAAATAATCACAGGTTAAGGCTTTATAAGGGTACATCATTGTAACTTAGTATTTCTGAAATATGTAGTTCAACATTTCTCAGTAACAATCTCCTCTTGACATTTCATAAGAATGTTTAAAATTGGAAAACAACATCCAATGGGGGTTCCCGGGCGTGGGGTGTGTGAAAACCAACTTACATGGTCTTTATGTTGGTACTGAGCTGTCGTTTTGAAATGTTTTGGGTATTTTCCTTTTGTGAAATTTGTTTAACCACTAAGCAGTATGTTTGACCCTACATTGTGCAGAAGGGACTTGTTGAAAAGGTTGTTGGTCGTACAATTGATTCTTCTGTGCTCGAAAGTCATCAAAATGTCTTCCTTGAGGTATATGGCGTTTTTTATTTGTTATATCTCTTCTCATTTTCAATGTACATATTACATAATTTGTTCTTTAAATGATCTTACAATCCTTTTTTAAATGAAAGGTTCATACACCTTGGTGTGTTGACTGTGAAGCGATAAGTAAAAATGTTGAGAAATTGGCCAAGCATTTTAATGGTTTGGACAATCTTAAATTTGCACGCATAGATGCTTCTGTGAATGAACATCCCAAATTGAAGGTGAGTCAATCTTTGCATTATCATCCAAGAAAAGGCATGGAATTATCAATAACTGACACTTTCTCTATCATGTTCATGCATCACAAGATGCTGACTTGCAGTGCAATTTTCTATCTAGTTATGTATTCTGTCATTCTGCGTTATAGCTTGATTAATGCTTATCAATGACATTTCACCCACGTAAGGGCTTGTTTGGATGTTACTCATATCCAATCTCAATTCCTGTGTGTTGGAGTGAATTGAGGTGGAAATAAAATTTTCACTCAAATCCACTCCAACCCATATGGATTGAGGTGAATACGAGTGCATCCAAACAAGGTCTAAGTGTGCGGAGAATACTTTCTGAGGCGTAAACTTATATGGTTGTAACTACCTCTATAAAAACACAGCATGCTCGCATGCACACATGCAGGCTGCCTGGACATTGCCCACACTCCACACACGTAGGCACACCACCTGCACACAAATGTTCACAGTTCACCCATTGTTCATGATTGATGTGCTGATGCATGGACTTGCAACTATAGCTTGGAAAATTGAAATTTTCATGAGACCCGTGTGTAGAAGTTGAGATTCTGGATGATTCACTGCACGTGTTGGCTATTTTTTTTTTCTTCTGGAAGTTTTCTATTTACTGTTCGGAAACAGTTTAAACACTGTATGAGATAACTGAATCGACCACGTCCAGCCAAAAAAAAAGGGCGTACCCAGTGCAGAGAGCTCCCGCTCTGTGCGGGGTCTGGGGAATGGTGTTAGTGGAAGCCTTACCCTCGCCTGTGCAATGCGAGGAGACCGCGACTCAAACCCGGGACCTTCCGGTCACAGGCGGTAAGACTCGACCGCTTGCACCAGGCCCGCCCTTCACCACGTCCAGCCAAAGCTAGCAAATATCATGAGAATATAATATAATATAAATATATATATGTAACTATTGGTTAGAGGTACATTGCTTTGGCTACTGGAAGCACAGTTTAATGCATCTGCATGCCTGCATCTCCAAGTTGATTTGTCAAATTTTAAACTTTGCGTTACAATCGTCCATGTTTATGAGCAGGTGAACAATTACCCGACGCTATTCCTTTATCTTGCTGAAGACAAAAGCAACCCGGTATGTCTACAGAAACAAATGCAAACATCTGTTAAGTTGATTCTTTTGGACACGTGTTAGTGATGTGCTTTGTGCTGATTCTGTCTTTTGGAATGCAGATCAAGCTTTCAAAGAAATCAAGTGTCAAGGACATGGCCAAACTCATCAAGGAGAAGCTGCAAATATCAGATGTGGAGACAGTAGCGGCTCCTGACAATGTCAAGGATGATGTGGAGACAGTAGCGGCTCCTGACAATGTCAAGGATGAGCTATAACCTGTAGTAGACTTCTCCGGCGGCCTGAGTTTGAGTAAGCTAGGGTCCAGTGAAGGGAAACCTGCAGCATGTTTGAGTGTTTTGCGCCAACCTGATAACAGAACTTGCTTTGTCCGCGTGATGTGGCTTGTGTTACGTTGACAACAGACAATCGTATAGAATAGGTACGTAAATCAAATGAACATGTAAATCAATTTTAATGGGGTTCAGTTCATACATGAATATCCAGGGTAGTATCAGGTTCTCATTTCTGATTCAACATAAATAAAACAAGAGCATCTTTCTTTTATCGGAAGAACTGGAGTGTTCAATAAAGAATTGACCTTCTGTGACTTGAAGTCTTGAAGGCCGCTGTCGCCGGCGAGGTCCTCGTAAGCCCAGTACGCGCTCGGGCCAGCCCATGTCGTTGGTCGCTGTGTCGTTGACCTCCTTGCTCTCCCTGCCGGCGACGGCGCCGCCCTTGCGGAGGTTGCCGGAGGATCGGAGGAGCGCGAGTGGTGGCCATCACAAAGCTAATAGTAGTCGGTCCATCACAAAACTGCCTGCCGCTTCGCATGCGAATGCAATGCAACTGACTCGTTCACAGTCTCTCTCGACCAACCAGACTCATCACTCAACAAACCTCCCGCTCCCTGCTCCGAACCCCAAGAGTATCGGCAGATCGAGACTTCCCGTCGATCGACCGCCACGCCGCCGGCCGCCATGATCTCGTGGCACGACCTGTATACGGTGCTATGCGCGGTGGTGCCGCTGTACGTGGCGATGGTCCTGGCGTACGGCTCCGTGCGGTGGTGGGGCGTGCTGACGCCGGACCAGTGCTCCGGCATCAACCGCTTCGTGGCCGTCTTCGCCGTGCCGCTCCTCTCCTTCCACTGCATCTCCACCAGCGACCCCTACGTGATGAACCTCCGCTTCATCGCCGCCGACACGCTGCAGAAGGTCCTCGTCCTCGCCGTGCTCGCCGTCTGGTCGTACCTCCCGACCGCGCGCTGCGGCGGCGCCGCGGCGGCCGGCGGGACGAAGTGGGAGCCATTCGACTTGTCCATCACGCTCTTCTCCCTGGCCACGCTGCCCAACACGCTCATCATGGGGATCCCGCTCCTCGTGGCCATGTACGGGCAGTACTCGGGCGACCTCCTGGTGCAGGTGGTTGTGCTCCAGTGCATCGTGTGGTACACCCTCCTGCTCGTCCTCTTCGAGTTCCGCGCCGCGCGGGTGCTCATCGCGGGTCAGTTCCTGGCCGGCACCGCGGCGGCGTGCATCGCCGACGTGCGCGTGGATCCGGACGTGGTGTCGCTGGCCGGAAGCCAGGCGGAGGCGCAGGCCGAGGTGGCGCCGGACGGCAGGATGCGCCTCGTCGTGCGCCGGTCCACGTCGGCGTCACGGCGATCCGTGGCGGCCGCCGCCGCGACGCCGCGGCCGTCCAACCTGACGGGCGTGGAGATATACTCGTTGAGGTCGTCACGGAACGCCACCCCGAGGGGGTCCAGCGGCATCGCGCACGCCGACATCGGCTGGGCCGCCGCCGCGCCACCGCACGGCGCGTCGTCGCTGCGCATGTCGAGCTTCGGCGCGGCGGACCTCTTCTCCCTGCACCCGACGCCGCGCCCGTCGAGTTTCGACGAGCAAGCGGTGCGGGCTGGATCGGCCGCCACGGTGGCGCCCAGCAACGACCCCAGGGACGTGCACATGATCGAGTGGAGCTCCGGCGCGTCCACGACGTCGGAGGTGCGCGGCTTGCCCGTGTTCCACGGCGGCGACCTCCACCGCGGCATGGATTCCCGCCGGCTGGTGCCCTCCGAGGCGCCCCCTAGAGGTCAGTCATCACAGGTGAACAATTGAAGCAAATACATAGATAAACGTGCAAGGACTGATGGTCGGCGCATGCGATTGCGTACGTACGGGGTTTTGTTTGTTTCAGCGATGCGACCGGGGGAGCGCGTCGTCACGGCCTTCCCGGCGGACGCCGGGCAGGACGCGCTGGCGAAGCTGGAGTCCGGGTCGACGGAGGAGGAGCGGAAGGACGCCAAGCAGGACGCCGGCGGAGCGGGAGGGCAGCAAACGGCGGCACCGGCCGGCGTGATGATGCGGCTGATCGTCACGATGGTGTGGCGGCGGCTGATCCGCAACCCCAACACGTACGCCAGCGTTGTCGGCCTCACTTGGTCTCTCATCTCGTTCCGGTAATCCATCAAGTTCTTGGTCGCGATGCTAGTATATATTTTTTCGTTTTCTGCATCTGAATTTTATTTCAGAAAGAACAAATAAAAAACGCCTCGTATTGCATTATCGTATCGGATCTGTTCCTGCAGATTCCACGTCGCAATGCCAGCCTTAGTGAAGAACTCCGTCAGCATACTCTCCGATGCAGGGCTAGGGATGGCCATGTTTAGCTTAGGTGAGTTGTCACCTCCATGTCTTCCCAACTAGTAATACACACATGTTGGTGGCTATCCTATCCTGCAATAATTCTTTTGCTGCCTGCCCAGGGCTCTTCATGGCCGTGCAGCCCAAGATCATCGCCTGCGGAAACACCATCGCGGCCGTCACCATGGCGATTCGCTTCCTCTTCGGCCCCGCCGTCATGGCCGCCACGGCCGCCGCCGTCGGCCTCCGAGGCACGCTCCTGCGCGTCGCCATTGTTCAGGTAACTATATTTAATTTCTGTGTTAAGGCTTTTGGTTTACACGTTGTGACAGCCAAAAATAGCGCTGATTTTGTATGCACATATGTGTTGGTAGGCCGCTCTGCCGCAAGGAATTGTGCCCTTTGTGTTCGCCAAGGAGTACAATCTGCACGCCGCCGTTCTTTGCACCGGGTAAACCAAGCCAAACAACTAGCCCCCTTCGTTCTGTTGCTTTGCAGGGTTGTCATCAGTGAGCTGTGCTTCAGTGTAGTATAAGCGTAGTGTTAACAGCAGATTAGGAAGGAACAGAAGAATTGGAATCTAGGCAGGGAAGCACAGCAAAGGGGCCGGAATAGACGACGAGTTCTTAGTAGTAGATGGTTTGTTCATTACAATAGATGATAACCCCTTCCACGAGAAGATACTAGGCTATATAGTAAGACGCACACACACGCATCTTCAGAGCTGGTTTACTTGGTCACCCAGGTCGGCCCGTAGTAGCGTGGGTTCACCGATCTAGGCCTTTGCGGACGGCCTGACTGTAGCCCATCCGAGCCGAGCTCATCTGTTGCCGGACGGCCGTCAGGTAACGAAGCCGAGGAGCCGGACGCTGGATCAGAGTCAGCTGATGGAGTGCTGACATTCCCTTGTTAGATACTTTGGATCATCTGGGAGTGGATCCAGTGGGTGTTTACTTGTGTTTCTCGTAGAAATGGTGTGTACGGAGAGGGACAGAGAGGAAGAGGGAAAGCTAGGGTTAGGCACAGACCATTGGTAGGCATTGAGGAGGCGGATCCGGCCATCACAGGTTCGCCGGTGAAGATCTGCACTAGGACAGCGACGGGCGATGAAGAAGGAATGGTGCAGTGAAGTGGTGTTGGCGCAGTGCCGTGGCGGCGGCGGTGCTTTCTGTCACTGGCTGCGCCCCTCTATTAGATCGGAGTAGGGTTTACCGGTGGGGCGTACGGCTCAGACCAACCTCGTACTGAGAGCCGCCGACCCCCACCTCTATTTAATGTGCAGTGTGACAGGGGCCCGTCAGCCATAGATGGACTGGGCACCCTCGATCAGGGCACGAGGTCAAGGCCCAAGTGGTCGTTGGGCCACTGTGGTTGGGAGATCAAACGAACATTCTCCCCCTTGATCTCAACTCATACTTTAACTTTAAACTTTGACTTTAATCCCTTTCACTTTTATTTGTTCCATCACAGATTAGTGCATAGAGCATGCTTCATCGTCACGGTCAATCGTCGATAGATTTAACAGCTACAATACACGTCTCTGTTCTGAAACAGATTCTTTAACTTTGGGCCCTTTATTGTCCGAAAATCATAGGCTATACCATAAACCCATGTCGACTGTGTATTCTCTAAACACACTGGGTGGTAAGCCTTTTGTACACGGATCCGCAAGCACTAGCTTGTTACTTTAATACTTTTAGTATGATTTCAGACTTTCTCCTTCACAACGTATAACTTTAACGTCAATGTGTTTGGCAGCACATTTGACTCGTTGTTATAGGAGCGAACTACTTAAATGGTTATTGCTGTTGTATACCATTATCAATTCCGGGTGTAAGTGCTTTTAACTATTTCGCCTGTCCTTAAGCCTCATAACAAGCTATATTGTGGGTATGCATCTTTGATGACACCACAACTGTTTCTTTGGAGCTTTTTCACAATAAAACTCAAACTGTGAGTGTTAGCTACTATGTGGGTTTCACTAAACATCTCACCAAATTTTAACATTTGTACCCACAACTATTTAAGAGTACTTATTCTTTCTTACTCACCATGAGGCCTATAAATCTTTGCACAATTACAAAACATTCTCAACTCCATTCCAGTGATCTATATCTGAACTGGACTTCTGCCAAAACATCCTGAATACATGAACCATGTCAGGGTAAATTTTTACTTATAAGCATTTATTAAGCTTCCAACAGCTGAAGCATATATGACGTCCTTTTGATCGATCTCACATTGGTTCTTGGAACACTGGAAGTTTCCAAAACTATTACCCTTTACTATAGGAACAGGCGTAAGTTTACTCACATATATACTTTATTTCTTTAGAATCTTCTCTAAGTATACACTTGAGATAGTTCTAATACCCCTTTTCATTTTGTCTCGGTAAGTTCCAATTCCTGAAACGAATGACGCTTTACCAAGACCATTCTCATTGAAACTTGAGGACAAGAACTGCTTCTTCTCCAACAGTAGATTAACACCACTACTAGCGAGCAAGGTGCTACCCACATGCAGGATTAGGAAAATGAATTTCCCATGTTTAAACTTTGCATAAATGCAATTGTCCTCTACATTCTCTTTAAAACCCAAACTTTCTTATTGTACTGTCAAACTTCAAGTACCACTGTCTTGAAGCTTGTTTTAATCCATAAATGGATTTCTTCAGGCAACATCCCTTACGTTCTTTTCCTTCCACGATAAAACCTTTTAAGTTATGCCATGTAAACTTTTCCATACAAATCCCCGTTGAGGAATGTGTCTTTATATCCTTTTGATGTAACTGTAAATCGTAATGTGCCACTAACACCATTATGATTCTAAAAGAATCCTTGCAAGCTTATTATAATATATTCCTTCTCTTTGTGTAAATCATTTTGCCACAAGTGGCATTTTATAGCTTTCCATATTTTCTTTGGAGTCACATTTGTCTTGTAGACCCATTACAGCCTACTGTGTTGGCTCCATTGGGAATTTCTTCTAAGTCCCAAACATCGTTGGTATTTATCGATTTTATTTCATCTTCCTTTGCTTCTTGCCATTTAGACGAGTGAACGCCTCTCATGACTTTTTCAAATGAGGTGGAATTATCATTTATTTGAATTTCTTTCTTAACATTGACTTCTTAGTCACCAGAAATATCTGATTTTCTTATTCTTTGAGACCTTCTGGGGCCTCGTGTCACTTCTTTCATATGGGGCTATTGTTACTCTTCATTGCCAAAAGGCAATTGTTCTATAGCCTCCTGTATCATAAGATCCTTATTTACTTATTCATCTTTTTTAAGAGCTAACATCAGGTGTTGTATATGTCATACAACATCAACATGTATTAAGCAATTTGTTGCTCTAAAACACTGTGGTGGATATGTAATCCCACTTCTATTCAAGCCTTAGGTATCATACCATGCTTCTTCAGATTACTCCATCTTTTGTAAAGATGGTGTATCTTTAAATTTCTTATTTTTGGTTTAATCTGCTAAAAACTCATATGGCGTCGTCCAGTATGAATACTAGCTGACTATGCTATCTTCCTATCTGAACTGTAAAATGTCTAGGAATTTAGTTATTTCTTTACTTTAGGGGTATCGTTATTATGACCGTTTTACTCCCTCAACGATCACATTCATCTTTTATAGATCACTTTTACCTTCAATGCATAGTATGCATTGCATTATCTGAAGTATGGGGAAGTATCTTTCTTAATTGTCTTTCTTAATTAATCTTACATTTCTCCCCCTCAAAATGTGGTATGAACTTTTCTACCACAATTTCGAAAAACATTCAGAACTCTTGTTAATGAGGAAACTTTGATTACTTACTTCATCCACATGATTACATCATGCAAACAAAATTCGTATGGGAGTACATTTTTCTTATTACACTTCAAAACTCAACATAGTCTATTATTATCAATACTTCTGCAAGTCACGCTTGCATATCATTCTTATCTTTTGGTTCACATGCAACTTTCTTTTGTTCTTAAACTCATTGAGTACTTAATGACCATGACACAATCGGAGTGTACGGTCAATACTAGGATAGCATAAGAGCTATCCCAAACTTTTCTCCATGTGCGGGATACACTTAGAGCACATGAGTCATCATATCCTTCTCCCACCATGCGGGATAAGTACTACGCCAAACTCTCCCGCCATGCAGGATTGGTTAACATATGTACTATGCCAACTTTACCTCGCCATGCGGGTATTTTCTCAAACTTTTCCCGCCATGCGGGTACTATCACAAACTTTTCCCGCCATGCGAGATAATTCCCTTGAACGGGCATAATTGCCAGGATTGGCTCGTGTTCAATCATCAAATTCAGAAATAAATCCGAATATACTTTTAACACACATGTTTAATCCAATGTTAGTCAAATTAAACATGTATATGACTTTTACAACTCTCATAAGTGAAACTTAAAAATAAATTCTTCACAGAGAGTACATAAAAGATATTTCTCAATGAAGACTCATTGATCTATCTCTTTTCTTGGATCAATATCCTAGAATGCTTTTCTTTTGAAGCCATTCTTTAAAAGAGAACACAGTCCCTTAAGCAATGGCATTCTTTCATACATAACTTGCCCTTAGACATTTTATCATCTGAGTCACAAGTACCTAGCTTATTTCTCTTACTGCCTTCAAGAATGAAAACATGGAAGTCTTTTGTCTGAAAAAATATTCAACAATAATGCTCATTAAACTTTGAAATCTTTATGTTCTATTTTATATCACCGTTGGGCAGAAATAGAATAAAACATCATTCTTCTACATTAATTCCACATCACCGTTGGGTAGAAATAGAATTAACGTATATAAATTCAATAATCTTGAAAACATAGAACTGCTCATCAAAATTAAATTCTCCCGTTGGTTCGAATTTAATTAGAAGACAATCAACTTCATTGCAGCTGAAACATAAAAATAAATTTCTCTAGTTTAAGAGCATTCCTTGATCTTTATCTATTATCTAAAATTTGGTCACTTTGATGCAAAATTCATCAGAGATTTAAACTTTAATCATAAAACTCATAAAATTATAATATTGTTATCATCAACGTTGATCAAAAAATAACAATACCATAATTTAACTTTAAATTTAAACTCATAAATAAACTTATAATATTGTTATCATCAACGTTGGTAAAAAAATAACAATATTATTATTTATCTTAACTATCAACCGACTATTCCTCCAATTAAAAATTTTCCGGTTGGTTCCAGTTTTAACTGGAGGATAAAATTTTCATCATTTACTGAATAACTATAATTGCTCTACTAATTAGAAGGCAATAAACCTTTAACTTTGCAGCGGAACTATGAACATAATTGTTGAATTTTACCCACAGGAAAATTCTCTTTTCCAATTTTCTTTGAGCCATTTATCACTGGAAAAATTAGAAAAAGAAAATGGCTTAAACTTTTACTGTGCTGTGGCCCAACCATCAAAATGGCCCGGTCCAAATCGGCACCCAGCCCGGCCTTGCTCCCTCGCGCGCGCGCTCTGCCACCTAGGCCGCAACATGGGCCTAGGTCGGCAAAGCGCCGTGGCCGCGCGCCCCGCCTGGGCCGTGATACAGCTCGCTCGATCTCGGCCGTCCGTGCGCATCCGACGACCGAGCGCGCATCTAGGGCGAACAAAACCGCTAGGCCGGCCGTGGGCAGAAACCCTAGCTTTATTTCATCCCTCCCCTTCTCTCTCATCACGCAGCGCCGCTCGGAGAAACAGCCGCAGCAGCAGCCGTCCTCGGTGGCCGAGGGAGAAGAAGAGGGGCTCCGCCCCGTGCCCTCTCGCCGACGTGCGTGCTCACCCAAGGCTGGGCACGCCACCATCGAGGGGCCGCATGGTGGTGCCCTATTGCTGTGAACGCGCGTGCGCAAAGCCGGCGCCACCGTTGGGCTTTACGTCAGTGCGCGCGCTCGCCCATGGCTGTGCGGGCAGCTGCCGAGTAGCCTGGCGACGGTGCCCTATCCCACGCGACGTCTAGTGCGACGGCAGGCAGTGGTGATGGCGCAGGGGATCCCCAGGTAGGAGAAAACCCCTTCCAATCCGTCCTTTCTTGATTCGAGATCACAGTTAGGGTTAGGGTTATGGTCTGTTCTTTCCCGATCCGATCCGGATCGGTCAATCTTTCTCTCTTTTCTTTTCCTGTCCCCGATCTAGATCTATGAACTAGACTGGGGATTTTAGGGTTAGGGTTTGGTGAAATTTCAGGTCGATTTGAATCACCTTCTTCTCTCTTTTTCTTTCTATTTCTTTCCTCGAGATCTGGTCGCGGGTTTAGGGTTCGGATCAAGCGGTCTTGAAGCCGAGCCCCTTCCGTCTTCACCTAGTTAGGGTTAGAGACTGTTCTTCTTCTTCGTAGGGTTAGGGTTTGGCTGACCCCTTCTCTGTCTAGATCCGAACAGATCTAGTCTATCTTTTCTTTTCTAATCGGTTTCTTGCCCCTGACAAGATCCACACTAGATCGACGGCTCTGATACCATTGCTAGATACTTTGGATCATCTGGGAGTGGATCTAGTGGGTGTTTACTTGTGTTTCTCATAGAAATGGTGTGTACGGAGAGGGACAGAGACGAAGAGGGAAAGCTAGGGTGAGGCACAGACCATCGGTAGGCATTGAGGAGGCGGATCCGGCCATCACAGGTTCGCCGATGAAGATTTGCGCTTGGGCAGCGATGGGCGATGAAGAAGGAATGGTGCAGTGAAGTGGTGTTGACACAGTGCCGTGGCGGCGGCGGTGCTTCCCGTCACTAGCCGCGCCCTCTATTAGATCGGAGTAGGGTTTACCGGTGGGGCGTACGGCTCAGGCCAACCTCGTACTGAGAGCCGTCGGCCCCCACCTCTATTTAATGCACAGTGTGACGGGGGCCCGCCAGCCATAGATGGACTGGGCACCCCTGATCAGGGCGCGAGGTCAAGGCCCAAGTGGCCGTTGGGCCACTATGGTTGGGAGAGCAAACCAACATCCCCCTCCCTTGCGCGCCATGTTGCTGCCACAAGCTGGCATGAGGGAACTGCTGCTGTAGGAACTCCATGTCCTCCCAAGTAGCCAATGAAACTGGAAGATTAGTCCACTGAATAAGCCCTTGCTGAATGAACTTCTTACCGCGAGGCACCTGACGATGCTGGAGAATGCGTTCTGGTATACTCTATTTAGCAGACACCGGTGGCAGGGTTGAAGTAACCGTGTGGCGAGCACCCACCACCTTCTTAAGTTGCGACACATGGAATACTAGATGCACCGAGGAAGAAGACGGGAGCTCAAGCCTGTATGCGACAGAGCCAACACACTCTAGCACCTTGTAGGGCCCAAAAAATTTGAAGGCAAGCTTCTGGCTACTTCTGTCAGCAACTGACGACTGCACATAAGGCTGTAATTTCAAGAACACCCAATCATTGACCTAGAATTGACGCTCGGAGTGATGACCATCTGCATAACGCTTCATGCGCTGCTTGGCACGAAGCAAATGTTGCCAGATGACTGCAGACATCAGTTCACGGTCTTGTAACCAGCTGGCAATATCCGTGATCGGTTGCTCATATGCAGGACTAATGCCAAAATGGGAGGGAGCATATCCATAAAGCACTTCAAAAGGTGAGCGACCAAGCGCCGAATGCAAACTGGTGTTATACCAAAACTTTGCCAAATCCAACCACTGATGCCACTGCCGTGGCAAAGCATGAACAAAGCAGCGCAAGAAAGTTTCCAGGCATTGATTGACGCGCTCTGTCTGCCCATCGAATTGAGGATGATAAGCTGTGCTCATATATAGTTCCACCTTGGCCAATTTGAACAACTCCCGCCACAGCGCACTAGTGAAGATCTTATCATGATCTGAAACCAAGGCAGTGGGCATACCATGAAGACGATAAACTTGAGAGATAAATAGCTTGGCCACTGCAGTAGCTATGAATGGATGGAGAAGGCTCAAAAAGTGTGCATACTTTGTGAAGAGATCCACTACCACCAAAATGCAGTTATACCCTTCCGACAACGGCAAGCCTTCGACAAAATCAAAAGACACCACCTTCCACGCACGCTCAGGCACTGACAATGGTTGAAGAAGACCAGGTAACTTACTGTGATCCGGTTTGGCCTGCTGGCACACTTGGCATTCAGATACAAAAGCATGAATGACAGACTTCATACCTGGCCAAGAAAAATGCTGTTTAGCACGACGGTAAGTAACTGGAATTCCACTATGACCCCCGATTGAGCTGGAATGCATAGCATGGAGCAGACGCTTGTGCAATTTTGTATCATTCCCAATCCACAGACGGCCCTTATACCGAATGAGCCCATCTCTTAGTGTATAGTGAAGAGTATCGGTAGAATCAACACGGAGTTTGGTCAATAATTCTTGAGCCACTGGGTCATGCTCATAAGCCTGTAGAACCTCTAGCAACCACTGTGGTTGACACACAGTCAATGCCTCACACTGCACAACTGGAACTCAAGACAACGCATCTGCAACCCCATTATCAGCTCCCTTTCGAGAGATGATTCTGTACTGCAGACCCAACAACCGGGTGAAAACTTTTTGTTGCCACGGTGTATGAAGATGTTGCTCCTCCAATTGCACGAGGCTCTTGTGATCGGTCAAAATTTGAAACTCAGCCAATTGCAAATAGCTACACCATTGCTCAACTGCCATCAATATTACTAGATACTCTTTTTCGTATGTGGACAGACCTTGCAAGCGAGGGCTCAAAGACTTGCTCAAGAATGCTAATGGATGACCTTGCTGCATCAGGACCGCGCCAACACCCTGCCACTGGCATCCGTTTCAATGACGAAGGGCTTGGAGAAATCAGGTAGCGCCAACACAGGAGCCGACGTCAGAGCAGTCTTCAGAGCAGTAAAAGACTGATCCTGAACCAAAGTCCACACAAACATAGCGCCTTTCTTAAGGAGATCAGTGAGAGGTATGGAAATCATACCGAAGTGATGCACAAAGCGACGGTAATAGCTGGCCAAACCCAAAAAGCTGCGTAACTCCTTAACAGATGTAGGTGCTGGCCAACTCAACACAGCCTAAACCTTCTCAGGATCAGTGGCAATGCCTTGCTCTGAAATAACATGCCCTAGATAACGCAACTTGCGCTGAGCAAAGACACACTTTGATAATTTGACTTGCCATTGGTCACATTGGAGCAGCTGTAGAACAAGTCGCACATGCTCAATATGTTCTTTCAACGTTTGGCTAAAGATTAGGATATCATCAAAGAAGACGAGCACACACTTGTGCAACAAGGGACCCAATGTAATGTTCATTGCCTTCAGGAAGGTAGCTGGTGCCCCTGTCAATCCAAATGCCTTGACACGAAATTCATACTGACCAGTGTGCGTCTGAAACGCGATCTTAGGCTCTTCACCGTGTTTCAATCAAATGTGGTGATATCCTGCAGTTAAATCCAAACAGGAGAACCAAGACACTCCATGCAGCTCATCCAACAATTCCTCTATGACGGGCACAGGGTACTTAGTTTTGGCAGTAATTGCATTCAGATGACGAAAATCCACACAAAACCGATATGTTCCATCCTTCTTTTTGACTAGAAGAACTGAGGAGGAAAAAGGACTGTGACTGGGCTGCACAATACCAGAGTTGAGCATTTCATAGATTTGGCGCTCAATCTCATCTTTGACGGCCGAAGGATAGCGATAGGGTCGAACATTGACTGGAGCAGCACTTGGTACCAATGGAATTTCGAGAGCAAAAGCACTCTCGGGAGGATACCCTTGGGGTGGGTAAAACACGGACTGGTATTCCTGCAGAAGCTGTGAAATGGCCGGTATCTGAGAAGGAGGGTCAATGCTGTTTTTGTCAGCTGTGAGAGCGGTGACCTGAACAACTGTACCCGGAGGAAGAGTTGTCAATTCTCCTTGCAATGCTCATGAAGCTCCTTCATAGGTATAGATGGCCAACGGGTCGTCCCCGTCCGGCATGGCATGGGCCCGTACCAGGCATGGCTTGGAGGAGGTCGGGCCGGTACGGCACGTCGGGCCACCGGGCCGTGCTGAGGTCGTGCTGCGTGCCTGGCCACCGGCCCATGCATGGCCCCTCGGGTCGATTTTCAGGCCAGGCTGGCCCGATAAGCACGGTGTCTCCAGCAGGTTGGGCCAGCCCGAGGCCCATGTCAGAAAGAAGGGAGGGAGGATCTGAGGTGCGCGGTAAGGCTACCGTCGCGTCACGAAGGAGTCGAGGCATGGGGGAGCACCGCTGCCGCGTCGCAAGGGAGTGGGAGAGAGCCGTCGAGGCCTCGACGCCTCATCATCGTGGCCAAGCGCTACCACTTCCATGCGCCACCGCCTATGCGAAGGAGCGCCGCCGCCATCCACGGGGTGGGGAACGTGAAGAAGGGAGCGAGGAAAGGAGCCATGGAGTCCTCGTCCTCGGAGGAGCGGAGGCAGAGGCGCGGAGCAGAGCGAGGAGCCGCCCGCACAAAGGAGCTTGGGGAGTCGGGGGCGGAGTTCGAGGCACCGGGCACGCGAGAGAAGGGAAGGAGTTGCGGGCGGTGACTCATGAGTCGTGACTCGTGTGCGACGCGGGGAGGGAAGACCAGGAGAGTGCGGCGCGGGGGATGGGGAGGGAAGGGAATAAAATTTAGGGTTAGGAGATGGGGCCGTAGGGGGCTTTTACTAGGCGGCCCAAGTCATCGGGCCTGCTGGTATATGTCGGGCCGTGCCGTGCTAGCCTACGTGCCTGGGGTGCGGCCCAGGCACGGCCCTATGCATCGGGCCGTGCTGGCTCGGGCCCGTACAATATCGGGTCGTGCCGTGATTGGGCCCCACCAAAAAACCATGCTTCGGGCCATGCCGTCGGGCTGCGGGATGCATGGACATATATATTCATAAGGAGTGACCAACCACTTCTGAGCCCAACAACTTGCATCGGACTATACTGAACCAACCAATCCACACCAATGATGAGGTCATAATGAGCTAATGGCAATATCTTAGCATCTGAATGAAAGCAACACCCTGAACAGACCACTCAAGCTAAGGAAACTGACTAGAGAAATCTAGTATCTGGCCGTCAACGATCTTAACACGCAGAAGTACAGGCAAATGAGACTGGCCTGACAACTTGGAGCTGAAGTCAATACTTACGAATGTATGGGAACTTCCGGAATCCAACAAAATCTTGGCCGGCACGCCTTGCACTGTCCCGTGGAACTGCATGGTACTCACTGTTGTGTGGCCATTCAGTGCAGCAAGAGATACAGCTAAGCAAACTTGTGCAACAACAGGTTCCTCCTCAGGATGCTCTTCATCAGAACACTCCTCATTGTGGCAAATATCCCAGAACTCCTGAAGTACATGCAACTGAATGTTCTCTGAACAACTATGATCCCGTGACCACTTCTCACCACAATGAATACAGAGGCCACACACTCGGCGATAAGAGCGTAGAGTATTGAGCCGGTCTTCCACTCCCCGACCACGCCGTTCAGGACTGGGGTCGTCACAGGCTTGTCGGTCTTGTCTATTTTGTCAGCATTGGGTGGTGGTGGCATTGGTCTATTACCTAGAAACCTGGATGTGGTGTAAAGGTCTAGGCGGTGTCCCTCCTTGCGGTGGCCCGAATCCAACAATTCTTCCTGCAACAGTGCTAAAAACATAGGCATCATTTAGAGAAGTGGGTAGCTGCATGTGAACTGCACTTCGTCTAGCCTCACGGAGCCCATCCATGAAACGCATGGCAAAGAACAATGGATCCATATTGCGGGTATAAGCCAACAACTGATCAACCAATTCGCAAACCGATCAATATAGTCCTTCACAGTGGAAGTCTGACGAATCCTGAACAACTGACGAATTAGTGTCTCATACTGACTCTTACCAAAACAGTCAAGCACCAACTTACATAATTGCTCCCAACTGTACCGGCGCCCACGATGGTCGAGAGGTTGTACCCACCGCGCTGCCGCACCAGACAAGTTCATAGTTTCCGCCTTGATCCACATGTGCGGTTCCACAGAATAGAGCTCAAAATAATCTTCACAATTGGTTATACATAGCTTGGGGTTCTCGCCTATGAACACCGAAAAGTTGAACTTTGGCGACTTCTTTGCTGGAATACCGAGGACCCAACTGCGTATGCCGGTCATGAACTCCGTTGATTTCCCCAAAAAACAAACGCCCATCAGTATCTATATGTGAACTCAACAGAGAACGTCGCAAACGAGAATTGGGTTGGGGAAGTGGGTGGGGCTTAAGATCGAGCGTACCCTTGACCGGGAGTGGAGTCAGGGACTCAAACTCCCGGTGATGTGTTTCGACGTGGTGCCCCGTCAGAGGGGCCTGTGTTTGGGTGCCCGGCGGATGAAGTCGCCGCGGTCACCAACGGTTGCGGCAGGATGCCGGCGGGCATGGCCGGTGCGGCGTCGAGCACCACATGGCTCAGGGACTTGCACAACGCCGTCATCTCCTCCCGCATCTTCTCGATCGCACCCTCCTGCTTGCGTAGGGTGCCGATCTCGGATCGGAGCTCCTCCACGGATGCGTCCACAATAGGCTTCCAATCGTCGAACACCCTGACGGCATCCTACACGCGCCCGAATCGGTCGGAGATGGAGCGGTCCATGGCGGTGATCTGGCTGCCCAGTGACGTCTCCACGGCGCCGACACGACTCTCGACACTGTTCACAGCGGTCTTCACGGACTTGATCTCATCGAGCAGGAGCTGGAAGTTGGGATCCATGGCGCCCAATTGCTTGCGGAAGCTAGTGAAATGCTCGTGATCGATTTGATGTGGCTCCAGGGTTACTCATCGCGTCATGACCGTTGACCACACCAACCTCGGCGCGGACCTACGTGACCTCATGAACAACACCGCAAGGGCGAAGAACGGAGATCTACTTGCCGTCGGGGATTACGGTACCAGATCAAGACGGAAGGAACGAGGAGAATTGCGGGTGGGTGGAGAGGGTAGGCTGAGGAATTCATAGGCTCTGGATACCAATTTTGTTAACACCAGATTAGGAAGGAATAGAGGAATTGGAATCTAGGCAGGGAAGCACAGCAAAGGGGCTGGAATAGACGATGAGTTCTTAGTAGTAGATGGTTTGTTCATTACAATAGATGATAACCCCTTCCACGAGAAGATACTAGACTATATAGTAAGACGCACACACACGCATCTTCAGAACTGGTTCACTTGGTCACCCAGGTCGGCCCGTAGTAGCGTGGGTTCACCGATCTGGGCCTTTGCGGACGGCCTGATTGTAGCCCATCCGAGCCGAGCTCATCTGTTGCCGGACGGCCGTCAGGTAACGAAGCCGAGGAGCCGGACGCTGGATCTGGGTCAGCTGGTGGAGTGCTGACACGTAGTTGTGATTCATATGTTTCCATTCTTTTTTTCAGGGTCATATTTGGCATGCTAATCGCTCTTCCCATCGCCTTGGTCTACTATATCATTCTCGGACTACTGTGAATGGTGTGATGGTGTCCAAGCAACAACGACCGTTCCAAAGCCAGCTGACATGTTGCGAATCTAGATTGGCGGCCGTTCGCCCGGGCCGAACGCGCCTCTGCGCGCGGCTGTTCCCAACAGAGCCCACCTCTCTCTCTCTCTCTCTCTCTCTCTCTTCCCCTCCCGGCGCTGTGTCTAGTTGGAGTGAGTCGCTCGAGTACTTGCAGTTTTCACCCTTTTTTTTCTTCTTCCTTTTTCTTTTAATTTTTGTATATTAACACATTTTTTTCTTCTATATGCTACGAACATATTTTTTAGATTTAGAAATTTTCCCGGAACAAATGATGTAAAAAAATATAGTTAGACCAAAAAAACTTATGTGTATAAGTTAGTTATTCGTAAAATTATTACACAAAAAATATGCCAGAAAAATTGTGTTGACAGATTGTTATGGTAGGTTTGTCTGCCAACAGTTATGAATAAGAATTAGGTTATAAAGGTAATATAGAAAAGTTGCCATACTAAGTTATCCATAAAATTACGTAAAAAACTATAAAAAATTATGATAAAAAATATGGTGATAAGTTTTGTTCCATAATGTTTACGCAAAAGTTACGAGTATAATTTTACAACTTTCAAAGAAATTATGGTGATAAATTTGGTTCCACCAAATGTTATATAACTTCACTGTTTTAAATCGTAATATGTTATGGCTTTTTAAATACATAGTTTTTGTAATGTATCTAAATATAATATTTATTTAGGTACATAGTACGAGCAATATATTTAGAAAAACCAAAATATTTTACAATCTGAAATGCAGGAAGTACAAAATTTGTTACGGTAACTTCGCCACTTTCTATAAAAAGAAAAGTTACGGAAACACCTTTTTAAGAAAAAAAATTTGTGGGTTGTAATAACCATGCTTGCCGTTAGTTTGATCTATGGATCACACAACTGATCGAACAACCGCCCTTGGAACCTCATGGCCAAGATCAATGAGTTCACTAGAAGAGCCAAGCGAATAGGTTCGTGGCAAATGACGCTGCAACGAAGTTTGGATTTGCTGTGGCAGGAAGCCTGTCCACACACGTGGTCTCTATATTTTTTTGGTGCAGTACCCTCACAATGCATATCTGAAAGCTATTTTGACGTGTAATTTGTTTTAAAAGTTTTTCCACATGTGTTCACAATCTCGCAGCACACTAGACATGTTTTGTAACCACATTAATTAAACACTTTCTCAAATTCCCATACTTGACTAATTAATTATGTCAGCTACTGGTACTGTGGTACACAATCATATCGTGGCACACCGAAAATGTTATTTTCATCCGTACTGTTCCTAGCTGAATACTCAGTCCGACCAAAAAAGATGCAATTCTAGCTCTATCATTAGTCAGACTAAGATTATAGGAAAGTATTAATATTTACAACAGGACAACGAGGTGTCTGTGGTGACTTCGTGAATCTCAAGATTTACCGGCTCAATCGTTTGGAGGTGCTCATAGGTGTAGTGTTTGCGTACGTGTATTCATAGGGGTGAGTGTACGTGCATGTTGTAGGCGTCTACCTTGTACTGTGTAATTCTAAAAAAATAAATGTACGTACACCATGCTATATATTTTATAATAAATCTAATGGCACTTATTTAGTATTGTAAATCACATATATTTTTTGTCAAACTCAAAATGGGATTGACCAAGATTTTAGAAGAAGTATAAATATTTTTCTTTAATTAGGAAAATATCCTCAATTATGGCCCTTGTCGGCATGGACATGGTCTTTTTTTGTGGTAATTCTTGAAAAAGGGCGTCCGTCCGCTCGGACGTTTCCATGGATGGGCCGTGACTTCACCCCAAATGTCCCCCGTATCCATTCGTCACTGCAGTCTAAAAAAAATCACCGAAGCAAAACGCACGCTCCACCCACGGAGCTCGGGGCGGCGATCGACTTACTAGAGCCGCCCACACTCATCCCGTGCTTGCCGCGGCTGCCCACGCTCATCTCAGCCAGGGCGGAGGCTGCCCAGCTCGCCGGCTCGCCGCAGCCATGGTGGAGCTCGCTCGCATGCAGCTCACGGTAGCCCTGGCGGAACCCGCCCACACACATCTCACACTCCACCTACCTAGCAAGCGCCGAGAGTGGTGGGGCGGACTCGCCCAGAAACTCGAATGTGTGCATCTATTATTGACGGCCAAGATGGAACTTCGCCCATGTTTATCTTTTTTCAAGCGCTCCACCTGCCGAGTGTGGAGACTCCGCCATGCCTTCACCCACCAAAGTGGCGAGGTCCGCACCACCAACAAGCTCTACACCAGCGAACTCCACACGACGACGAGTCTCCATTCTCCCAAGCAACAAGGAGATGTTGCGCTGAAACAACATGTTGCAAGCTTATATTTCAAGTGTTTTAAATGTTTTAAAGGTATGTTGCAAGTGTTTCATATGGATATTGAAAAAGTAGATCGGGATGTTGTACATGTTGCAATGGTTGTACACGTATGTTATAAGCGTCCGTTCCAAATTTTCCAGCTGTTTTTTCATGTGTGTTGCGAGTGTGTTTATTTGGATGTTGCATATGTTTTACACATATGTTGCAAGTGTTTTATATGGATGTTGCATATGCTTTGCAATGGATTTTCAAGTGTTTTCATATATTTTTTGCAAGTGTTTCAGGCTTGTGTTTCAAGTGTTTCATCCATCTTCAGACACATGTTACAAATGTTTCATCTGGATATTTCAAAAGTAGATTAGACTTTGCATCTTCCTTCTCGCTTTCTGCTGCCTCGCCTTCGATGTCTCCTCCTCCTTTTGGCGTCGATTGGGCATCCACCACCCCCTCCCCCTCTTTCTCGATGCCAGTGACGTTTGGGACGGTGCGGCCCCGCGTGAGTGCGCGAAACGGCACGAGAAACGGCTGCAGGCACCGATGTCTGGACGTGCAGGCACTAGAAAGCCCGTTTTTTTTTAAGTGTTGAATTGCACGTCGGAGGAGTTTACATCAGAGCTGAGCAATTGGCATGTTGTCTGGCGGCGGCTGTAGGAGGCGGGCCAGCTACGGCTGTGGCACCCTTCCAACACAGAGTCATTTCGGTGTTTCCAGTGTTCCCAGCAGCTTGGCGTGTTGCAGCCGTCGCCGTGTTAGGGGTAGAATCACTACAGTCTTGGCAGCTCCCAGAGCAAAGCCGAAACATACCGTCACTCCCAGTTCGCAGCAACGGTATGCTTCTTGAATAGGTCTGGATCTGTTCTTGGACGAGCAGCCATGCGAAGAACTTGGGCGGGCACGTGCTGGCGCTTAACTCCCCAAGGCAAATTCGAGTCCGGCATTGTTTGCTCGCGCCGAGAGCTGCCAAGCCTAGTAGTAGCCTGCACAACTTGGATGTTGCGATGAGCTTGCCATCGATGCCGATCCAGTAGCCTTGCTCGTCTGTCGTCTTCTTCCACCAGGCGCACGATGACAATGGCTGACCGCCGCACCACCATTTCGTCTTCTTTCGGGTAGTCTAGGCCTGCGCCCTGCGGTGACCTCGTCGCAAGTCGCAACCGACACGGTGCGCTTTTTTTAGCACGCAGATTCTTTCCGTTGCCGAGAATGATCATGGTGCTGCTTGCTTGATGTTCACCCAAAAACCAATGGCCCCCATCCCAAGTGTGAAACTGCAGAGACAATCATTTTACAACCATCCGTCCGTCTCTAGGATCACGCCTTTCAAAAAGATGAGTACACATGCAAGAACAAGAGAACACCTGCCCTACAGCGCGATTTATTGACAAAACCAATGCAAGAGGCTCAAAACAAACCATATGTGTGCGCTTATTGTTCTTCACCACCAACACAAATAGCTAAATACAGGCATCCTTTGCATGACCACACGCATTGCTAATGCTCCGTCGATCACAGTTTTACGCAAAATTCTCTTTCAAGTTCAGGCCTTGTACACGGCGCAGGCCTTCTTGGAGAACCTGACAGGCTTGGTCTTCTTGGCGTCGACGACGACGGGGCACGTCACGTGCACCTTGTGCGTCACCCGCACGAGCTTGCCGATCACGTAGCCCCGGGAGGTCAGGTCGAAGTCCAGCGTCAGGGGCACCCTCCCGCCCGTGCTCGTCGACAGCATCAGACTGCCCCCGGCGCCGTACAGGGGCACCTTCTCGCCGTGGATAACTGCCGTCACCATCCGGTGGCTCTTCCTTGGTTGGTAGTACCTGCGAACCTGCGTGATCAATCACAGGTCGCGGTGTCAGATTCAATGGCTATCATGGAAGTTAGCCGCAGTTCTGATTTTTGACTCACAATTAGAAGAGGGACGAAAATTAATGCAGACAGATGACGAGAAATGAAGGAAGGATTTAGGCAACAATGCATGCTGATTTGCTGGACCATTTGTACTGTCTTGTTCTGAAACATCCCTAGTGTTTACTGTCTTAATCTGAATTTTCTGTCCCCACATTCACTAATTCCCCTGTGACCATGCATTTTGCACGATTGACACGACAAAATAACTATGCATTGTTAGTCAGATCTTTGATGCGATGGTTGGGACAAATGTGGAATTATGGTTACAAACCTGAAGCACATGAGAAATGTTTCACTAACGCAGTTTCTCTTAAATGGTGAAGTGAAATAGAGACGTAAAAGGAGGAGATTCAGTTACTCATGCAGTTTACTTTCAGCAAGAAATAGCACAGTTCATCAAACAATGTACGGACAACACTTAAAGGCGGTTATAAATAGCCGGACGGAGGATGGACATACCTGACCGACTGCTATTGAGATCTGTGAATAGATCAGATGGATGGGGCCAGAAGTGACATGAATTCCAAACATTGTGGCAGGGTTGTACACAGCTATGTGCAGAGAACAGTTTGTTGTGACCAATTTGGTTGGAACACCGCTGTGGTCTGTGCCTTCACCAGCATAGAAGTCGTCCATCACCAAGCTCTGCACAAAACAGAAGTGGAAGAAGTTCGTGGTTTAGGACAGATTTGTGGCAAACACCATGCTCAGATCTACGGAAAGGAAGTTTTGCCATGACAAATGGTGCAAATCATAAATGCATATTGATTATTTGAAGCGATTTGTTTTCTTGTGAAGTAAAATATGGTTAGGAAATATAGCCCCAAAAGTCAGCATGCTAAATGCAGTGCCAGCCAGCAACATCCCCATCAGATTTAATTATTAATGTGCAATGAGAATAATCTAGTACTACTTGGTATTTTTGACTTTTCTTCAGTCTTCAGTGCAGTCCATTGTTTAAGACCTGAGGTATCAGATTCTCATTTCTGATTCTACAGAAATAAAACAAATATTGGTTTCTTTTTCAGAGGAACTGGAAAATGTTAGTGCAAATTAACCAGTTTGTCATTGAGTAGAAACACATCAATTGAACTTCTATAAATTCGAAGTCCTGAACCAATCTATACTCTAACCAGAGCTTACTGGCTACCGCAAAATTAGGCCCCCAATTCACCATTTACCTGTAACCACATGCAACCAATATCTGAGCAACAAAACCAAAATCACCCAGCTTGCACTTGTGAACTCCCAATCTGCATTTCTGTCTTATTCCTCATTAATTTCCAACATATGACTGTCTAACTGAACCACCAATCAATTGGATGATGTAACCCATCTCGCCTACCGCTGGAACCGTGCGACATGAGTCAATTTTAGTAACTAGTGGTCAATTACTCGATTTAGGGATTGGATATAGGGAACAAACAAAGAGGAACAAGTATCCCATATACTGAAGAAGAAGTGAATTGAGCTTGCTCAGCCTCCGATGCTCCAAGGACGGATGGGATGGATGTGTAATTGACTAATTGTGTATACCTTAACGACGACCTCGGGCTCGTACGGCCGGGCGGCGCCCCAGATGATGAGGCAGAAGGTGGTGAAGAGGAGGACGAAGGTGAGGAACCCGAGTATGATCTGGCATCGGCGGGAGAGCCCGCTGTCCCCGGCGAGGTCCTCGTACGGCCCTTCCTCCTCGATGACGTTGCACTCGGGCCACCCCTTGTCGTTGAGCACCTTGTGGTCCCCGCCGCCGGCGCCGCCCTTGCGGAGGTTGCCGGAGAAGCGGCTGACGGAGGAGGAGCGGGAGTGGCGGCCGTAGGAGGGGTGCGACGGCGACTCGTTGGGGCTGTTGTAGACCGGCGTGGCCTGCATCGACGACGACTTGTAGCCGCCGTCGTGCGACTCCCGCGACGGGCTCTGCACGTAGTACCCGCCGTTGCCCGCGGCGGCGGCGCCGCCGCCGCCCCGCTTCGGCGACCGCGGCGGCGACGACGCCGGCAGGCTCGTCATGTCCGACTCCGACTTGGCGTGCATCATCTCCGCTCGCTCCCACAGTTTCTTCCCCCTGCTAGCCAACCCCAAAACCAACAGCAGCACACGATCAGAGGCAGAACAACAGCACCGGCACACGCGGTTTTGGCAGGGGTTTTCCGATCCAAACACACCACCACCACGCCAACCAGCTCAGAAATGGAAGGCCTCCGGCGATCTACACGCACCTGCGCGAAGCGGGCGAGCGAGCAGCACGAGTGGTGGCGGTGGCGCAGGGGGAGGGGCAGGGGAGGTGGAGCAGAGCACGCGCCTCCTCCTCTGGGCCTGGCTGGGCACCCGCACCGGCAGCACTAAAAGAGCCGGAGGGGGAGAGCGAGAGCGAGCAGTGCCAGTAACGCACGGAAAGGCCAGGGGCAACCTCCCTTGGGATCCGCTGCGGCCGGAGACACGGTGTGGCACGCGCGTGATCCGGTAGAGAGCGAACGCGTGGCGGTGAGGAGACGCGCTGCGGTGGCGTCCGGTGGTGGGGAGGCGGAGCAGGGGATCGGGCTAGTTGTTAGGGGAGCACGGCCGCGGGGGTGCGTGGGCCGTGGGCGACTGTAGTGTCGGCAGCGACCGGGGAGGGAATGTGTGTGTGTGTGTGGCGCAGGAATTGTGGTATTGTGCTTTCTGTATTCCACGCCTAATGTCTTGGTCCTCGTTTAGATTGAGGTGAGAAATCAGTATTTAATATTGTAGCACTTTCGTTTATATTCTTTCTATTTTAAATTGTAAGACGTTTAATTTTTTTTTGTCTTAAGTTTGACCACTCGTCTTATTCAAAAAATTTATGCAAATATAGTCAAATTTAAGTCATTCTTGAAGAATTTTTATTAATAAACCAAACCACGACGAAAGAAGTGATATTTTACATAAATTTTTGAATAAGACAAGTGGTCAAATTTGGTGTCAAAAAAGTCAAACGTCTTACAATTTTGGATGGATTGAATATTTGACAATTATTGTCCAATCATGGTCTAATTAGGCTCAAAAGATTCGTGTCACAATTTACAATCAAACTGTGTAATTAGTTTTTTTTATCTATATTTAATACTCCATGTATGTGTCTAAAAATTTGATATGATGGAGAGAGAGAGGAAAAAACTTGCCTTGTAAACAAGGCCTTGGAGCTTGAAATCAAAATCAAATGCACAAAATTAGTAAAGATTTTGTACGAATGAAGCTATGGATTGGTGCATGTTCTTGAATCTTGGTGATGTCTTTGCTGGCACATTGGATGGCTTCATTTGTGCACTTGACCTCAACGGCTCGTGTTGTTCAGTCGTACTAGGTTAGGCTCCGTTCGGCTACCATTATAAGCGGGTTTATCAGTTATGATATAATATTTTTTTTTTCAACAAATCAGCCGTACAAATTAGCACAAACGACTTATATACCAGCCGAACAGAGTGTTAGGGTACTAATGCCAGTGCGGATTGCATCTCTGTAGGAAGTCCCTCAAACTATCAAATGCCATCCGGCTAATCTGAACATCCAATTGGAAAATTTTGAAAAATCTACAAGGGCCACTTTCAGTGAATTTCCCGTCGAATCTGAACAAAATATCTATCACCTGCCATAGTTCAGAAGCTGCAGTAACACTGGCTGACGTGTACTTGCGTGAATGAATGAATTAGCAAAGGTCTGAACGGAGACGGAGGTTGTCTGTAAGAATAGCTACGCTACGCCCCGACATGTGTTTCGTTTTGCCACAAGTTTGTCTCATTTCGCAGCTTCCGTCACACGAGCATCTGAGCTGAGCTATTCGGAAGACGCACACGGAAACGTGCATGCAAGAAACCTTCCATGAAGGGTTTATTTGACCGGTATTAAAGTGGATTGAAACTGTTTTTATTATAAAAAAAATATTATAATTAATCGATAAGCCAGCTGAACATGCCCAGCTGATGAGTAGTCGTGTCCAGGAACATTTTAATAATTCGTGAGCAGTACTATAGTCGACTTACGATCCTGGCGTTTCTGGCAAGTACGACCGAACCTTTTTACACGGATAATTGGCCTGGCCCAATCAATCAGGTACGCCTACGCGACTGCTCTGTGGATGCGGACCGGACGGATGGGATTCCTTCTGGTAAAGCGAGCCCATCGGCGTGTGTCGGTCGTGTCAGCTTGTGGCTTGCCGTTGCCGATGGATGCCATCATCTTTTATTTAATAGCTTTGTCCAGCACTCCAGCTTCTTTAATCTTTATTAATCCTTCCTTCACATTTTTTTTTCTATGCGACTGCGCCTCCGCACCAGTCAAACGGAATGGAATTGTGCATCGCACAGAAAGGAGAACAACAACGACAGAGGCAAGGCGACAAGTGCAAAAGGAGGAGATTGTTTAGGCTATGGCTTCTATATTGATACTATGGCCTTGTTTAGATTCCAAGTATTTTCACTCTCTTCATCACATCAAATCTTTGGATATATGTATGGAGTATTAAATATAGATAAAAAAAATAACTAATTACATAATTTGATTGTAAATTACGAGACGAATCTTTTGAGCCTAGGTAGGCCATGATTGGATAATAATTATCAAATACAAACGAAAATACTACAGTGTCAAATACTGATTCCTAACCACGAACTAAACAAGGCCCATGTACTTGTGCCTTTGTAAATAAAAGAATGCTTGGTACCCTAGCGCCGTTCATTTGCTTATACTAACGACTAACTAATCCAGCGTACAAAGTACTACCAAGGTATATATATATATATATATTGTGATGCGCCCAATACTGGTGTTCCAGTGGGGGAACAAAGGTGTATCGCTTTATCGGACGCCTGGGTGGTTGGTTGAGAGGGGCCAAGGAACCTAACGTTCTCTGTTTCTCATCACCGACGATCCTGCAGCCTGTGCTGTGGAAGACAGGACAAACACAAAGCCTTGACAAACTCCGATCGCACCTGACTTTTGGTGGTGGTGGATTTTTTTTAAAACGATAGCAAAAGCTTTGCCGTAATTTTTATTAGACGATAGAAAAGAGAAAAAAGCGATCTACAAGTATTTACAACTATAAACCAACCATTATAGAGCTACCCTCACTGAAGAACGAAAAACAACCAAGGCATGAGAAGGGACAACAGGGAAAAAGAAAGCAAGCACTCTGAAGATCCTAAACATCATCTGCAACTGTCCTTGGTGCCATGGCGATCCTGTACCTGAATTGGGTTGAGGGCCGTGTACTGAAATGCCTCCTATTTATCTCATTCCAAATATTCCACCAAAAGTAGATGAAGATCCCATCCACTTTTCTCCTCTCATTCTTATCAAATTTGCGTCTGCATCTCCACCAGAAGCTATGTAAGGATCCTGAGGAGTTTACTGATTGTATTGTTGTTAACTGCAACCACTGTTTTAGGATCTCTCACACTTCCTTGGTGTATGAACAATCTTTGCATAAATGCACGGGTGTTTCAAGGTCATTCCCACATAGCCTGCAGTCTGTCTCATCTGTCCATCCCCGTTTGAGCAGATTGTTTGCTGTGAGAATCCTTTTATGTAGGAGAATCCACACAAAAAAGCGACAGTTAGCTTCAGCTTTGGCCTTCCATATGGTTGTGATTTTGATTTTGAAAAATCTTCCGGCAAACTGACACTACTACACAAAATCTTTTGCGCAGCGTTTGCAAATAGGTCTCGGAGGCGGGTAGGCTTTTAAACCGTCTCGGTTAATGTCTGGATTAACCGAGGCGGTCATTTTTTATTAACCGAGGCGGTTAAACCTGAAATCTATTAACCGAGGCGGGCCTTAAAATACCTCTATTTTCAGAGGCGGACCTCTTATAAGGCCCGCCTCGGTTAATAGTGGCCAAGCCCACTGGCAATCAGAAAAGCCCAAACCAGCCCAATATCACCCCTGAGTATATATACGGTGACCTAGGGTTTTCGACAACTCGCAGCCACTCCGGTTTCTCACTTCATCCCTCCCTCCCGAACCTCCATACCGACGGCATGACTCCCTCTCCGAGTCGCGACGCCCCTTCTCCCTCCCGAGTCCGCAGCTCTCCCTCCCTCCTGAGACTCCCTCCCGCCGGCGCCCTTCCCCATAGCCGGTGCCCTTCTCCCTCCCGAGCCCACCCCTCTCCCACCACCCTGAGCCTCCCTCCCGCCAGCGCTCCTCTCCCTCCCTTCTTCCCTACCACGGCGGCGCCCGTTCTCCCCTACCATGGTGGCGCGTGGACGCGGCACCACCTCCCGGCGATGGCTCCTCTCGACAGGCAGGACAGCTCCTTCCAGCAGCGCCCCTTCTTCCCTACCACAGCGGCGCGCGGACGCGGCACCACCTCTTGGCGGCGGCTCCTCTCGGCGGGCGGGACAGCTCCTTCCAGCGGCGCCCCTACCCCGACGGACTGGACGACAGCGTCTTCTCCAGGCTGATCTGCGCCCGTGGTGGCCGGATCCTCCCGTGGTGGCCGGATCTACCCGTGGTGGCGTTGTTGACGGTTATTAACATCAATCATAAACCATCAACATAACTTATATAAATGTATAAAAATGATCGCCAACATAGGTTTAGGGGTTTAAACTGACAAATTTCACGATTTTTGGTGAATTTGTGTTTTCAGCAGGGTTTATCCAGAAAACCGGCAAGGAGGACCTGTTCGTCAAAGCAAATCACGTTTATCCGCAGCGAAATCGACGTGGAAAGACTCTAGAAGGAAAACCATCGAAGCGGAGGGCAGGTGGCTGCCATGTGGGGTCGGCCGGCCCCACCTGCAGGCTGCCCAGCCCCTTGGGCCCACCTGTCAGCCCCTCCTTCAAATGTTGGTTCTCCATCGCCTCCTAGATTGCATCTACACCGTTCTTTCAAGTCGGTTTGATCCGAGAGTCCAGAATTAATGCTCTGGCCTATATATACCAGCCCCTACCCCCCTCCCTGGAGCCATCGTAAAACCCTAATTCATATTCTCCTCGTCAGGATCAGAGTCAGCTATCAAGAGAAGATTAGTCCTACATATGATCTAGTCTTATAAATAGAAATAGTGAGATAGAGAGTGAGGGAAGAGTTTGGAGGAGGTGTCGGCCTGTCGGTATTCTCTCTATGACTTGTACCTTGGCGGATCCAACTTCTATCTGAGCTTGCCTCTGAGATTTCTCTGGTAATCAACTTCTGATTAAGTAAGCTTCTTGTTTATATTATTCATCAGGTTCACAACTCGTTTGAGTGCTTTATTCTTTATCCGGGAAGAGTAAAGTAGTAATTGTAGTGTAAGCATGGTGCTTAGACTCTGGTTACTTGTGGATGCATTCTGCATTCCTGATCGGTGGTAGCTCGCGAGGGTGACTCTTATAGCCTCGTTGAATCCTCTGTAATCCACCTTCCGTTTGTAAGGGCAAGTAGGCCGCGGTTACTATAGAAAGCATCCTCTGCTGGTGTCTTTCTTAAGTAATATCCCCGATTAAATAGTAGAAGACATAGTTTACCCAAGTCAAAATTAGAGAATCTTAATTTTCTTCTCTACGCTCTTATTTATTTTAACCTTGTTGCTACCCTTAGTTAAGTTAGACTGTAGTTAGTCTCACATGTTTTCCTGTGGATATGATACTTGGAATACTTCCGGGTGAAAGCTACAGCGGTATCCGTCGCGCTTACGGATTTATCTGTGTGCGTTAAAATATAACAACAGGCTTGATTTGCGGCCGTTGTGGCCGGATCCGATGGCGGGGAGGCCAGATCCGGCGAGCAATGGCGGCAGTGGCGGCGACGCGTGGATGGGCTCGGTGGGCCTGTTGATGGGCCCGCCGAGCCGATCCACGTTTTTTTTGTTTTTTTATTTGATTTACCGAGGCGGGCATCCAACCGCCTCAGAAAAGATCTCATTTACCGTGAACTTTGGACCGAGGCGGTTGCGATACCTACCTCGGTTAATCGTTTTCGCCCGCCTTGGTAAAGTTCTGTGTAGTAGTGTGACCCATCTGTTGTCCATCTCCACCTTACCTCATCTTCTACCGTATCATTGATTGGGACTGCGCCAATGACCTCCCATAGTTTAATAAACCCTCTTCTTCAGGTGATGTCGGAGGAAAAATATGATCTATCCATTTGTGGTTCAGCAGTCCCTGATAAACCGTGAACTTTTTCCTTTTGGACTTTCGGTAAAGACTTGGAGCAATCGATTTGGCTGTTGTTCCATTTAACCAGCTAGATGTTCAGAAGAGAGCGTTCTTCCCATTGCCTACTGTCACGACCGTTGAAGCGTCGAGAAGATCTCGGTCCGCTGCATCACAGGGCACCTTTAGTTTGCTCCGCGCCCTTTCTGGCTGCTTCCATTGATACCATAACCAATGTAACCTGAGTGCTCTAGTGAACCTCTCCATGTCTAGGATCCCCAAACCTCCTTTGTTTTTGGGCGAGCAAGTGGTGGGCCAATTGATGAGCGAGTGTTTAACCTTTTTTTTTAATTTTTATTTGCACCAATCTAGTTTTGGCTGCCAAATAACTTGGCCGAATTCTCATTTGATTTTTGAAGAAAGAAAATATCAATGTTTGAAGCTGATAATTCTCAAAGTTTTTGTAACTCCTGTCTCATGAGCTATATATGTCCAAATGAATGCAATGCGGCGGCGGAATCACAAATTAAAGTCCTGAGCCGTGACTGTACCAACAAGGAATTTTGTTCCATCTTAAATAAATATGAAAGTACGTACCAGTCAGATGAAATGCGTTATGGTTAGGGCTTGTTTAGTTGGCGAAATTTTTTGGAAAATGTTACTGTAGCACTTTCGTTGTTATTTGGTAATTAGTGTCCCATCATAGTCTAATTAGGCTTAAAAGATTCGTCTCGTGAATTTCGTCTAAACTGTGTAATTAGTTTTATTTTTTATTTATATTTAATGCTTTATACATGCGTCCAAAGATTTAATGTGACAATAAATCTTGAAAATTTTTGTAAAATTTTAGGAATTAAACAGGCACTTAGTCGAAGGTGAGACGAGAGGCAAGACAACACAAAAGATCGGCAGCAGAGAGAGAGAGACCTTTCGCGCTGAAATGGTTAATTGTAGCCCGAAAATGACCTGGCAACCAACCTGCGTATCGTTTGAGACCGGCCGTTGCCCGGAGGACGTTCAAGCTTCAAATTGACACGCCGCCTACTGCACTGCAGGGCGGGGAGACGAATCGGTGAGGGCGTGAGGCCGACGTGCCAACGCCTCCTCCCATCGGCCGGCCGCCGCTCGGTTCTTCAGCGTGCGTGCCTTCTTCAGACTAGACTCGTAACGTGTGGAGGGAAACCGTCTGGAGAGAGCTTGTTGAAGATGGTTGAGCTATCGCTATATATTGATACCGTCCATCGTCACGTAACGGCAGTAATACTCGCAGCAGATCACAAATGACCCGCGATTTGCGACTTGTAAATGGCGGTTGGAGACGATCACGTACATTGTTCCACAGCCCAGTGCGCGCGGCAGGAGATGCTACACAGGTCCACGTCACCAAATCAGTGGATCATCACCCTACCTTTTTTTAAAAAACTTATTTAATAAAAAAAATCTGAGGAACACGAACATCCTTTCATGATTAACGTGCACTGATAGATAACATACTTTCGATTTAGTCCCGGTTGGAGTCCCCTGCACAACGGCCAGAGCCGTAGCTTTTGCAGGAGGAGAGCAGGAAGGGACGGTTGGAGCTATCAACCGTGACTAAACCTTTAATCCCGGTTGATGGCTTCAATCGGGACTAGAATTTCACCTGTAGTTCGGGTTTACATCACAAACCAGGACTACATGTCCCGAGCTATATATTTTCTCATTCTTCCTCCCATAACCCAAGCCATTTCAAGCTCTCTGCCTGCTCTCTGTTCTTGCTCGTGGAAGGAGTTCATGCTTGTGGGATTGGTGAGGACTTTATTCCTCCATCCATTCTTCGGGTTTAAAGGTTACCAACTTCATCCTCTCATGTTTCATCACTAGCATGGCTTATTTCGTGGTCTAGAAATAGATAAATTTGTGGTTTTTAGATTGAGAACGATGGTAGATTTTTTTGATTTATATACCATTTGAGCTCGAAATCACTTGATAGTTTGAATATGAAGATGAAGGAAGCTTATAGTAGTTCATCAAAACTAGTATGCACCTTGCATTGCCTCATTTCATGGTCTAGAAATAGATATTTTTTTTGTTTTCTAGATTAGGAATAATGGTGGATATTTTTTATTTATATGCCATTTGAGCTCAAAATCACTTGATAGTTTACATATATAGATGAATGAATCTTATAGTAGCTCATCAAAACTAGTATGCACCTTTCATTGTGTCTCATTTCATGGTTTAGAAATAGAGAAATATAAGGTTTTTTTAGTATATAGCTCATTTAATTTCATGGTTCACAAAATGAGAAATTTGTAGTAGTTGATGAAAATGAGTATAGAGAGTCGTAGATGGCGACTGCTTTCGGGTCCTGGGCCTCGCATGGGGTCCCTAAGCGGCTGAGGTCGGACCTCCCTCTCATTACATGCGGCAAGTGTGGGAAAAAGACTGTGCGGGAGTACAAGGTGAAGAAGAAGGGTCCCAACCAAGGGCACATGTTCTACATGTGTTCGGATCGCGAAGTGAGTTATTTTTTTATCATGTTTTGTTATGGTTTATAGACATTTTTGTGATGATTTTGATTAAAGTTCTTGATTTGTTGTTGTAATTTCAGTGGGATGGCACTTGACGGTTGGTACTGGGAGGAAGAGTATGTTAAGCACGTCAAAAAATCTCTTGCAAAGGCGACTGAGGCGATTGATGAGAGTGCACCTTTGTATGATGAGGCAATAAACCAGCAGATGAATGATCCTGTCTGTTTTAGATAGAATTGGTCGTGAAATCCTTATTCTGCTGAAGTGCATTGTAGGTTTAGTTTATTTAGTGCTATTTGGGATTGCCTATGTTGTATCAAGGCTTTAATAAATTAATGTTCGAGAGTACGTGAAACAGCTGTGTGGTATAGGATATTAATTAATCATGTTGATTGATGGATATTTTGGATCTTTTAATTAACTACTAATCATGCATGTTGTATAATATGGGTTATTACAAGTTTTTGATGTGGTGTACATCATGTAATGCAGATGAACCGGCAATGGATGTACAACGCGGACCGCTGCTCCCCAGAGTTCATTAGGGGTGTGCATGAATTCATAAATGTGGCCAAGGCAAACACATGGAATGGTTTCATGTGCTACCCATGTGTTCTATGTCAGAATGAGAAGGATTATTCTTGCTCAAGGATCCTTCACGAACACCTGTTTATGTCGAGTTTCATGCCAAACTATATTTGTTGGACTAAGCATGGAGAAAGAGGTGTTATAATGAAAGAAGAAGAAGAAGAAGGGGATGATGACAACATTATTATTCGTGGTTTTGCTAAATACGGTGCCTTTGATGATACTGCAATGGGAAAAGCTGAAGAAGAGGTAGCGACAGAAGATGAGCCCGCTGATGATCTTGGTCAGGCCATCCGTGATGCATAGAGAGAATGCGAAAGTGAAAAGGAGAAGATCATGTTTGAGCGCATGCTAGAGGATCACAAGAAATTGCTATACCCAACTTGCGAAGAGGGGCAAAAAAAGTTGGGTACTATACTTGAATTGCTGCAATGGAATGCAAAAAATGGTGTATTCGACAAGAAATTTGGAGAGTTACTAACTATCGCAAAGAAGATGCTTCCAAAGGAAAACGAATTGCCCGCCACTACATACGCAACAAAACAGGTCGTCTGCCCTCTGGGATTAGAAATCCAGAAGATACATGCATGTCCTAATGACTGCATCCTGTACTGCGGCGAGTATGAGAATTTGGATGCATGCCTAGTATGCCGTGCATCACGGTATAAGATCAGACGAGATGACCCTAGTGATGTTGATGGTGACGATGAATGTCCCAGGAAGAGAATCCCTGCCAAGGTGATGTGGTATGCTGTTATAATACCACGCTTGAAACGTTTATTTAGAAACAAAAAGCATGCAAAGTTGCTGCGATGGCACAAAGAAGACCGTAAGACAGACGATATGTTGAGACACCCCGCTGATGGGTCCCAGTGGAGAGCAATCGATAGAGAATTCCTGAAGTTTGTGGATAACGCAAGGAACTTAAGGTTTACTTTAAGTACAGATGGCATGAATCCTTTCGGGGAGCAGAGTAGCAGTCATAGCACTTGGCCTGTTACTCTATGTATCTACAACCTTCCTCCATGGCTGTGCATGAAGCGTAAGTTCATTATGATGCCAGTGCTCATCCAAGGCCCGAAGCAACCTGGAAACAATATTGATGTGTACCTGAGGCCATTAGTTGAGGAACTTCTACTTTTGTGGAGCAGCACAGGCGTACATGTGTCGGATGTGTACAAACAGGAACACTTTGACCTGCGAGCATTATTGTTCATAACAATCAATGATTGGCCTGCTCTTAGTAGTCTTTTAGGACTGTCAAACAAGGGATATAATGTGTGGCAGAACCGCCTGGAATAACACACTTTCGGAGGCGCTCGTCTTCCACTAGATACTAAGCACCTCAAAAGTGGGCTAAAATGGGCAGTTTCATCGAGCACACCCCATGGGAGAACTCGAAACAATCCACGTTTTACATTCAGAATCTAATAATGAGTACGAGCTTACAATACTTAGTCCATTTCATACAACATAGTCTTGAAAATTATTTATTACAATACCAGAGTTCAGCGTGCGATAATTTAACAGCAGAAAATGTAATAATCATCTAGCGGAAATGATACACGGATCCATCTGTGCCCACTAGAAGAATCCTCCACATAAGAGCTAACTCCTCGAGCTACACCTGCAACAGGGTAAAATAAACCCTGAGTACACAATGTACTTGCAAGACTTACCCAACTAGTGGGAATAGTTTCCTGACTCACAAGGAACATGATAGGCAATATGGTCTGTTGTTTTCTTTTGTTTGCGGAAAGCATTACTAGTAGTGCATCCTTAAGGTCGAGTTTTATTAGCAGTCATGATTACTTTATTAGCTAACTATTCTAGGTAAGCACTTGTTCTACCTTCGAGCAAGGGTTGAGCAATCAGAACCATTTTATGATCTTTCATATTCCAGTTCTTACTACAGTTATAGACCATAGCTAAGTCCTACCATCTCACAGAAACGACGATTCATGAACTAATGTATCCCAGCTGGGTACCCCAAAACACACGACTCGCTTGTAGCCCAGGCACAAATGAGACCAACCCATTTCACTCCTGTCGAGGGGTCTAGGTCCCCGTCCACACTTGGACTCCAAGCCCCCACACTTGAGACCCGGTCTCAGCATGATGCTTAGACCTCCACCTTTCCCCGCCTCCATTCAGTCGGTCCGGAAAGAGCCGGAACCCACGACAAGAGCGCAACGAGCCTCTTCGCTCCCATAAGCAAGTATGTGCTCAGGATAATAAGTCTGCGACCTGACTACCATCCACCACAACGGACGGTCCTCAATTGACATGGACAGGGAAAACAGTGTAACAAAGCTAAGCCCTGTGACCGCTGGACACAACTTGTTACATCCACCAGTGACCCATGCCATATCCCTGCCCGGTCTCCATTTTCTCTTCGTCATTTTTATTATGAAAGTAATAACAATCACCTATTATGAGTAACGGTAGGTTACTCACGCTACCGACAAGCTAAGCATAGCAGCTACTTGAACCTGCACTAGTAGAACTCATAGGGTAGATATATATATGCATGTGGTTTCCACAAAATTTTTCTGCAACGTAAATGCACATCACATATTTACATATAGTGATTATCAAAAATAAGGGTTATGCACCGAGGCTTGCCTTGGGCAGGCGCGGTGTCAGCCGAGTCAGTCAATGGTGGCTCTGGGGCCTCCTCCTGCACGAGAATCTCCTCCTCATACTCCTCGACAATCTCCTCGAACTCATGATCGCCGGTGGTCACGATCTCCGCCGACTCGTTCTCTATATGCATGTGATGACGATGATGCAACAACTTAGTATTTAGGCAACAACAACAACAACAACTCTTAAAATAAGAATACACATGTTAAGCTACTAAGCTAGCTCTAGTGACTATGATACTAAGCTAACTATCATCTTCATCAAACCAAGTGTTGTGTTAAACTAACAAGCACCTAGTTTCGCAATTCAATGGTATGCCTTTATTTCTATTAAAGATGTAATGTATATTTAAACAAAGAACATTTAACTACCATAATGTTTAGTCTAGTCTAAGGCCACAAAAATTATAGTGAGCATATAATAATACAATGAGGGTACGGTAAAAATTTTAGGATTAAAGCTATCACCAATTTACCATAAAAAATCCTACAATAATTATCCTCATAATATTAAACACTTTTAAATAATTTAATAGCCCTTAGTATCAACATAAATATGCATGATCTATCTATACTATCAGATAGATCACAATTTTAGGAACCCAACAAAATTTATTTCACAATTTTTGGACACCTACACGAATTTATATCAATCATACAAATCTAGCTCAGAAATTGAAATGAAAAAACTATTACTAATTCCTAAGAAAAAGAAAAAGCGGATTCAACCGCATGGATCACCTACGCGTGGCCCACGTCGGGGGAGCCCGTGCGCGCTGGCGCTTTTGCAAAAGAGCCCTCAGACTTCTCCTGAACTACACCTAAGTCCTAACACTATTTCTTCCTCTCTCTGACGAATTCATTTAACCCCCCTGAGTTTTTCCAAATTTTCCCGCACACACCCCTGGGGAACTCTGTGCACGGCGGCACAGCGAGCAGCGGCACAGGGTGGCTACGCCAGCCACCTAGGACCTGCGCGGACCCATCAAGTGGGTCGATCGCCATCCCCGACCTAACCTACTGTGCTGGGTGGCGGTGAGGGGTGGCAGGGCTCATTGGTGAGGGCTGCAGCGACGCGCGGCTATCCACGACGACGGCGCGACCATTCTGGTGAACTAGGGTAGCTATAGACCTAACTAGCTAGCGGGTGAGCATGAGGAGCTTAACATGGACTCGCCCAAATTGATAGTTGGAGTAGTGGATGGAGGAGGAGGGCTGGACGTGTGCGATCGAGCCGTGTGGCGGTGCACCATGGCAGACATGGCCGCGTCAGCACCGCTGGGGTAGCAGTTTGGGTGATGAGCGCAGGGTGAATAGGGAGTCAAAGCGGAGCTAATGGTGCAGCTAGACCAGCCTCTCACGGCTCCATTGGGGAGTTGCCACCACACCGGACGAGCGCGGCCTTAATGGCCCGACGGCAGGGAAGTGGCCAAATTGAGGCCGTGGACGAGTTAAATCGAGTTGAGGTGATCTCTCTCTGGTGGATTTCATGGGGGTGGCTCAGACAACAGAGATGGCAAGGAGGAGGGTAGGTATGAGATCTGGCCGTCCTCGCCTTGGCAGCAAGCGGCAGGCCGGACCCGAGACAACACCTGCACGCTCACTAGGAGACAACACAACCAGAAAACGTGCGCACGCGTAGGCAGTTGTGGAGCGCGGCATGTGCGGCCACAACACCATTAAGGTGAGGTGACGACGCAAGGCAGCAGGGAGCCAGCCCACGTGCGCACGGCGAGCAATAGCAACACAGCATGGTACCACAGCAGCAGCAGCACCGCACGGCAGATGCCAGAGGTGGCCAGTGGCCCACGGCCGGCCAGGCAGGAGGCCAGCGGCAGGCGTGGCAGCCAGCAACATGGCAATGAGGTGGGGGCAGCAGCACGGGAGCTAGCAACGGCCAAGCCGTAGGTAGGTCGGGGACGGCCTCGACCGGCCAACACGCGGCAGCGCGCGTGAGCACGGGCGGCCAAACATGGCGACGTCATGCTCCCGAGCGTGGTGACCGCGCCCACCCGGCCAGCCAACCCAGATGATGTTCGTGCATGTATTTTAAAGCGTTTGCCAAAACTAAATCAATTTGATTGAGGCTCGAGCACCTAAACCATGCTAAAGAGGGTACATCAAACTACCATACTAAACAAAAACATAGCACTGACCTTTAGCTAAATTTTCCAAAATTAATTCACCAACATAGCCTTGTCACACTGTTTTCAAACTTGAGGATTTTTCTAAGTTGGATTTGATTTCAAGTTCCATTTCTAAGCTATTAGAAATACTAGTTAGCAATATTATTTTTCTATAGCAAGAGTTGCATTGTCATCTACAAAGTTTGTACTTCAAACCTTATTTAGGTGTCACACACATGTTCTATAATACTTTTGCTTAATAAAAATTGGTTTTCAACCCCACTTGATATACACGAGCTATTGAATCAACTTTCATTTAACATTTTTATTAGTCATTTTAGGTTACAAGAAATTGATCTACACACTTTATCACATGCTTTATCACATAAAGATGATGCTCATGACATGGTTTAGTGGTTTGTTTAGGGTGTAACACCGGGTGTTACACCTCTACCCCTCTTGAACAAAATCTCGTCCCGAGATTTCATGTGTGTGCCTAGTGTGGGAAAGAGATAAGAAATAAATTTCAATTTACATAATTACCTTGGTGAACTAGAAAGGAGATGGGTATAATGTTTAAAAATATAGCTTTCTTGTTCCCAAGTTGCTTCGTCCTCTGAATGATTTTGCCACTGGACTTTATAAAAATTCACCACTTTGTTCCTAGTCACTCTTTCTTTTTCATCCAAGATTTTGACGGGATGCTCAATGTAAGAAATATCAGGTTGGAGAGGAAGTCCTTCAATTTCCACCACTTCATTGGGAACTCGCAAACACTTTTTTAGCTGGGAGACATGGAAAACATTATGGACTACCGATAAAATATCCGGGAGCTAGATATGATAAGCAACAGTACCACACCGTTCCAAAACTTTATAAGGTCCAACATAACGAGGAGCTAACTTTTCACGGACTCCAAACTGATGCACACCTCTCATCGAGGATACCTTTAGGTACAGATGGTCACCAACTTCAAACTACAAAGGTCTTCTCCTCTTGTCCGCATAAGCTTTCTGAATGTTCTGAGCTGTTTTCAAATGACTCTAAATAACACTGACCAAACGAAGATCAAACTTTGAGAACACTTTTGCACCAGCCAACTGATCGAACAAAGTATCAATATGAGGTAAGAGACACTTGTTCTTAATGGTTACCGCATTGAGAGGACGATAATCCACACACATCCAAAAAGTGACATCCTTCTTCTTCACAAAAATAGCTGGACAACCCTATGGTGAAGAACTAGGACGGATGAATCCCTTCTCCAACAATTCCTCTAACTATTTCTTCATCTTAGCCAATTGTTTTGGAGCCATGCGGTAAGGACGCCGCGAAATAGGAGCAGTTCTAGGTTCTAACTCAATGGAAAACTCCACATCCCTATCCGGTGGTAACCCAGGTAGATCTTCAGGAAAGACATCCAAAATCTCACAAACCACAAGAATAGAGGCAAGATCAGGAGAAGCTTTAGTATGAGCAATAACTGGTAGGGTAGAAACTAAAGGCATAAAGAGAGACATTCTATCCTTAGAAGAAGGAAGCTTTAACTCCACAATTCTCTGCCTAAGGTTCAAGACTACCCCATAATTTCTCAACCAGTTTATTCCCATAATTGCATCTATGCCTTGCCCAGGTAGCACCATAAATTGGAGACGATAAGAATGAGTGGCTAGCACTAAACTGACTGTGTTCGTCTGAGTTTTAACGCATAACTATGCACCTAGGGTTCTGATTCTATAGTCAATAGGAATAGCTATAGTAGATATATTGTGCCTTTGTGCAAACCACATAGTCATGAATGAATGTGATGCACTAGAATCAAATAACACATATGTTGGGTGGGAATCAATGGTGAACATACCAGCCATCACAGGCTCTCCCTACAGGATCTCCTCAGCCTCAGTGAAGTTAACCTGTCCCGAGCGGCTCACGGGCACCTTCTTCTTGATGATAGTGCTCTTGACCAAATGAGAGTTGACTGAAGGCCAAGAAGACTGAGTAAGCTAGTTCTAGGGGCACTCACGAGCATAGTGGCCCTCCTTGCCACACTTGAAACAAGCACCCGGCTTGTTCCCCTGTCCCTAATGAGGCAGAACCTGCTGTCCCTAAGGCTGTTGTCCCTGCTGAGTAGGTGCATGGTACTGAGTGGGAGGTGCTTGGTAAGTCTGCTAAGTCTAACGAGATGACTGTCTATCCGGAGAGTGATAGGACACCCTCCTCACAACCTATACCTTCTATGACTGTGGGTGACTAGAAGACCTAGTGATCACCCTCTTACGCTTCCACTTAGCCTGAGAGTCACGCTGAAGTCCCTCCATAGCAATGACAGCATTTATCAAAGCACCAAAGGTCTGATAACCCCCTGTATACAGCTTCTCTTGCAAGATGCAAGAGAGACCACGATTGAAACGGTCCATCTTCTTCTCATCAGTATCCACATGAGTCCCAGCATACTGTGCAAGGTGGTTGAACTTGTTCACATATTTCATCACAGTCATGTTTCCTTGCTTTAGCTCTAGAAACTCAGACAACTTTCTGTTCAGCAAACCAGTAGGAATATAGTACTGATGGAAAGTAGTGGTAAACTCCCACCAAGTCACATGGTGGTCCATAGGCTACATGGTGTTGAAAGTGTCCCACCAAGCACTGGAAGATCCTAGAAGCTGCTGTGCAGCAAAGCGCACCTTCTGCTCATCTGTCACATTGAGCAGCTGAAACTTCTGCTCCAAAATATGAAGCCAATGCTCCGCATCTAGAGGCTCAGCAGTCGCTGTGAATGTGGGCGGTTGTGTCCCCAAGAAGTCCTGATAGGAACATCACCTCTTGGGACCACGGGCGCCACCCCCGTTCCGGCCATTGCCACCGGGGCCTCCACGGGCGAAGCCACCAATTGCCTGTGCCAGCATCTCTAGGGCATGGGCTGACTCATGATGAGCAGCCAACATCTCAGCCATCATCTCAGCATGGGTCATCAGAGGCGGTGGTGGTGGTAGAGGAGGAGGACCAAGGAGTGGGGCCTCATGGCTCTCCCCGTTGGCATTGCCATGATCATCGCCACGACAATTTTTGCCCTGGTCTTCACCAAGACTACGGTCTATCCTAGCACTGGTGCTCCCGCGACCAGATCTTAGGTTCATCTATAAACAGATAGGAACCCATCGTTAGGGACCAGACCTCCATACTTAGAAACAAACGGCTAGAGAGATGATAAGGCCCAATAAATGGTTAAAAGCGAGAACTTTTTCATAAGAGTTAAAGCATTTCTCTTTATTTATTATCCTATCAATTTACTACCCAAAATTATACATGTGGGGGAGTTTAGTTTAAGCAAGATTCTATTTTCATGATGCATGGATCGACCTATTCGTTCTCTCAAGCCGGAATATAGCGGCATTCGCATATAATTTTTGGCACAACACACACTCAATTCCCATACTCTAAATGATTCTTACACAGCGTAAGTTAGTGTACCTATAGAAGATTGATTAGATAAAACCAGTGCCACTATCCTAGATAGACCATATTGCTAGGGCTTATACTTACTTACGTAAATTTATCGCATCCTATTTTTCACAAATCTTTTGTTGGTCAAATTTTAGATTTTTAAAAAGAGTTCTTAAACCCGTATACTCATTATTGGCTCTGATACCACCTGTGGCAGAACCGCCTATAATAACACACTTTCGGAGGTGCTCGTCTTCCACTAGACACTAAGCACCCCAAAAGTGGGTGAAAACGGGCAGTTTTGTCGAGCACACCCAACAGGAGAACTCAAAACAATTCACGTTTTACATCCAGAATCCAATAATGAGTACGAGCTTATAATACTTAGTCTATTTTATACAACATAGAGTCTTAGAAATTATTTATTACAATACCAGAGTTCAGAGTGCGATAATTTAACAGCGGAAAATATAATAATCATCTAGCGGAAATGATACACGTATCCATCTGTGCCCACCAGAAGAATCCTCCACACAAGAGCTAACTCCTCAAGCTACACCTGCAACAGGGTAAAATAAACCCTGAGTACACAATATACTCGCAAGACTTATCCGACTAGTGGGAATAGTTTCTCGACTCGCAAGGAACATGATAGGCAATATGGTCTGCTGTTTTCTTTTATTTGTGGAAAACATTACTACTAGTGCGTCCTTAAGGTCAAGTTTTATTAGCAGTCATGATTACTTTATTAGCTAACCATTCTAGGTAAGCACCTGTTCTACCTTCGAGCAAGGGTTGAGAAATCAGAACCATTTTACTATCTTTCATATTCTAGTTCTTACTACGATGCTAGACCATAGCCAAGTCATACTGGCTCACAGAAACGGTGATTCACGAACCAATGTATCCCAGCAGGTACCCCAAAACACACGCCTCGCTTGTATCCTAGGCACAAACGAGACTAACCCATTTCACTCCTATTGAGGGGTCTAGGTCCCCGTCCAGACTTGAACTCCAAGCCCCCACACTTGAGACCCAGTCTCAGCTTGGTGCTTAGACCTCCATCTTTCCCCGCCTCTAATCAGTCAGTCTGGAAAGAGCCGGAACCCACGACAAGAGCGCAATGACCCTTCCCGCTCCCATAAGCAAGTATGTGCTCAGGATGATAAGTCTATGACCTGACTACCATCCACTGCAACAGACAGTCCTCAATTGACACGGATAGGGAAAATAGTGTAACCAAGCTAAGCCCCGTGGCCACGGGACACAACTTGTTACACCCACCAATAACTCATGCCATATCCCTGCTTGGTCTCCATTTTCTCTTCATCATTTTTATTATGAAAGTAATAATAATCACCTATTGTGAGTAACGGCAGGTTACTCACACTACCGACAAGCTAAGCATAGCAGCTACTCGAACCTGCACTAGTAGAACTCATAGGATATATATACATATATATATATATGCATGTGGTTTCCACAAAATTTTCCCGCAACGCAAATGCACATCACATATATACATATAGTGATTATAAAAAATAAGGGTTATGCACTGGGGCTTGCCATGGGCAGGCGCGGTGTCAGCCGAGTCAGTCAATGGCGGCTCTGGGACTTCCTCCTACTCGAGAATTTCCTCCTCGTACTCCTCGACGATCTCCTTGAACTCGTGATCGCCGGTGGTCACGATCTCCGCCAATTCATTCTCTATAAGCATGCGATGACGATGATGCTACAACTTAGTATTTAGGCAACAACAACTCTTAAAATAAGAATACATATGTTAAGCTACTAAGCTAGCTCTATTGACTACGATACTAAGCTAACTATTATCTTCATCAAGCAAAGTGTTGTGTTCAACTAATAAGCACCTAGTTTCGCAACTCAATGGTATGCATTTATTTCTATTAAAAATTTAATGTATATTTAAACAAAGAATATTTAACTACCCTAATGTTTAGTCTAGTCTAAGGCCACAAAAATTACAATAAGCACATAATAATACAATGAGGCTATGGTAAAAATTTTAGGATTAAAGGTATCACCAATTTACCACAAAAATTCCTACAATAATAATACAATGACATGGCGCACAAGACGGCCCACGTCAGGGGAGACCGCGCGCTGGCGCTTTTGCAAAAGAGCCCTCAGTCTTCTCCTAAACTACACCTAAGTCCTAACACTATTTCTTCCTCTCTCTAAAGAATTCATTTAACCCCCTGAGTTTTTCCTAATTTCCCCGCACACACCCCCGGGCAACTCTGTGCACGGCGGCGCGGTGAGCAGCTGCACAGGGTAGCTATGCCGGCCACCTAGGACCTACGCGGACCCATCAAGCGGGTCGATCACCATCCCCGACCTAAACTACTGTGCTCGGTGGCGATGAGGGGTGGCAGGGCTCACTGGTGAGGGTTGCAGCGACGCGCGGCCATCCACGATGGCGGCGCGACTGTTCTAGTGAACTAGGGCAGTTGTAGACCTAACCAGCTAGCGGGTGAGCATCAGGAGCTTACCGTGGACTCAGCCAAATTGATAGTTGGAGTAGAGGATGGCGGAGGAGGGCTGGACGTGGGTGACCGAGCCATTCGGCAGCGCACCACGACGGACACGGTCGCGTCAGCACCGCTGGGGTAGCGGTAGCGGTTTGGCTGATGAGCGTAGGGTGAAGAGGGAGTCAAAGTGGAGCTAATGATGCAACTAGACCAGCCTCTCATGGCTCCGTTGGGGAGTTGCCACCCGCGCCGGATGAGCGCGACCTTAATGGCCCGGTGGTGGGGATGTGGCCAAATTGAGGCTTGGCCGGGCTCAACTCAAGGTGGGATGGGGTCAGGTGGGTAGGTGGCTTAATGGCGTGGCTGTGGCCGAGTTGAATCGAGTTGAGGTGATCTCTCTCTGGTGGATTTTGTGGTCGTGGCTCAAACGGCAAAGACGGCAGGGAGGAGAGTAGGTCCGAGCTCTGGCCGTCCTTGCCTTGGTGGCAAGCGGCAGGTGGGAGCTGAGACAGCACCTACACGCTCACTACAAGACCACACAGCCAAAAAACGTGCACACGCGTAGGCAGTTGGGGAGCGCGGCATGTGCGGCCACAACACCATTAAGGTGAGGCGACAACGCAAGGCAGTAGGGAGCCAGCCCACGTGCGCACGGCGATGAGGCGAGCAATAGCAACACAGCATGGTACCACAGCGGCGGCAGCAGCAGCAGCACCGCACGGTAGCAGCCAGAGGCGGCCAGTGGCCCATGGCCGGCCAGGCAGGAGGCCAGCGGCATTTGCGGCGGCCAGCAATGATGCAGCGAGGTGGGGCCACAGCACGACGGCTAGCAGCGACGAAGCCATTGCTAGGCCAAGGACGGCCTTGGCCGGCCAACACGTGGCAGCGCATGTGCACTCGGGTGGCCAAACATGGCGACATCGCGCTCCCGAGCGTGGTGACCGCGCCCACCCGACCAACTAGCCCGAGATTATGTTCGTGCACGTATTTTAAAGCGTTTGCCAAAACTAAATCAATTTGATTGAGGCTCGACCACCTAAACCATGCTCAAGAGGGTACATCAAACTACCATACTGAACAAAAACATAGCACTAAACTTTAGCCTTGTCACACTATTTTCAAACTTGAGGATTTTTCTAAGTCTTGAGCTAGATTTGATTTCAAGTTCCATTTCTAAGCTTTTAGAAATACTAGCTAGCAATATTATTTTTCTACAACAAGAGTTGCATTGTCAACTACAAAGTTTGTACTTCAAACCTTATTTAGGTGTCACACACATGTTCTATAATACTTTTGCTTAATAAAAATTAGTTTTCAACCCTACTTGATATACATGAGCTATTGAATCAACTTTCATTTAACATTTTTATTAGTCATTTTAGGTTATAAGAAATCGATCTACACACTTTATCACATGCTTTATCATATAAACATGATGCTCATGACATAGTTTAGTGGTTTGTTTAGGGTGTAACACCGAGGGTGTTACATAATGCATGCACGCACTGTTTTCATGACATGGAAGGTATATTTTTGAAAAAAAATGTCGAAAGGTCGTGTACATGGGCCATCGTCGATTTCTTCCATTGAATCACACCCTATGAAAGAGAGGCAAGCATTTTAAAGGTAATGTAGAGCACCGAACAATGCCTGACAACCGTAGTGGTGAGGATGTATTCAATATGGTCAAGGATGTACAAGTAGTCTTTGGGAAGGGACCTGGTAGCCAACCTGTTCCCAATGATGCTAACGGACATGCTCCCATGTGGAAAAAGAAGTCCATATTTTGGGAGCTACCCTACTGGCAAGTCCTAGAAGTCCATAGCGCGATCAACGTGATGCACCTGATGAAGAATCTTTGTGTGAACCTGCTAGGCTTCATGGGTGTGTATAGGAAGGCTAAGGACACACTGGAAGCAAGACAAGACCTGCAGTGTATGAAAGAACAAGAGAACCTGCATCCAAAGAAGGTAGATGATGGACACCAGTACTTAAGTCATGTGTTGATGGTCACTAACATCAATTATAAACCATCAACATAACCTACATTTATATTTAATTCCATCACCAAACATAGGTATAGGGGTTTAAACTAATGAATTACACGAGCTTTGGTAAATATTTATATGCAGGAGGATTTATCCATAAAACAGCTCTTGGGACCACTGTTATGCACTCCAAACAAGCAAACCGACGACAACAAGTGATTCAACCTGCGAAAACTGTGAAATACAACTCTAGAAGGTTCTAAAAGACACCACACCAAAGCTTGGGCTAAATGGCCACAATAGTGGGCCAGACGGCCCACTAGGGAGGCCGCCCAACTAGCCACGGAGCCTGTTCGCCCTCCACCGCCTCGTACTCCTTCCTACGATCTACACCATTGATTTTAAGGCGGTTTTAGGTCGGTTCATTCAACGGTGATCGAGGCAGTTGACGCGGATCGATGACATGGTGATTCCTTGCCCTCTACTCCACCTCAATTCCTTGCCCCCTACTTCACCTCAATTCCTTTCCCCCTATTCCACCTCGGCCTATATATAGCAGCCCCTACCCCCTCCCTAGAGGCCATCCTAAAACCCTAATTCTTATTCTCCTCGTCAGGATCAGAGCCAGCTATCAAGAGAAGATTAGTCCTCCATAGGATCTGGTCTTATAAATAGAAATAGTGAGATAGAGAGTGAGGGAAGAGTTTGGAGGAGGCGCCGGCCTGTCGGTGCTCTCTCTACGGCTTGTACCTTGGTGGATCCAAGTTCTATCTGAGCTTGCCTCTGAGATTTATCTGGTAATCAACTTTTGATTCAAGTAAGCTACTTGTTTATATTATTCATCAGGTTCACAACTCGTTTGAGTGCTTTATTCTTTATCCGAGAAGAGTAAAGTAGTAATTGTAGTGTAAGCGTGGTGCTTAGACTCTGGTTATTTATGGATGCATGCTGCATTTCGGATCGGTAGAAGCTCACAAGGGTGACTCTTATAGCCTCATTGAATCCTCTGTAGTCCACCTCCCATTTGTAAGGGCATGTAGGACGCGGTTGCAAAGGAAAGCATCCTCTGCTGGTGTCTTTCCCTAGTAATGTCCCCAGTTGAATAGTAGAAGACATAGCTTATCCAAGTTAGAATTAGAGAACCTTAGTTTTCCTCTCTACGCTCCTATTTATCCTAATCTTGTTGCTACCCTTAGTTAAGTTAGACCATAGTCAGTCTCATACGTTTCCCTATGGATACGATACTTGGAATACTTCTGGGTGAAAGCTACAGCGGTATCCGTGCGCTTGTGGATTTATCTGTGTGCGTTAAAATATACCAACATCCTGCCAGCTACACTCTTAGCAAAGAAGAGACGAAAAGCATGTTTGAATGCCTAAACAGCATCAAGGTCCCATTTGGCTTCTCCTCGAATGTAAAGGGGATAATAAATGTGGCAGAGAAGAAATTTCAAAACTTAAAGTCTCATGACTGCCATGTGCTTATGACACAATTGTTTTCGGTTGTATTGAGAGGGATTCTACCTCCAAATGTACGATTAGCCACCATGAAACTATGTGCATTCCTCAATGCAATTTCTCAGAAGGCAATCAATCCAGCGCATCTAGCAAAGCTACAAAATGACGTGGTCCAATATCTTGTTAGCTTTGAGTTGGTGTTCCCGTCATTCTTCTTTAATATTATGACGCACCTCCTAGTTCACTTGATCAAAGAGATTAGTATTCTCGGTCCTGTGTTCCTACACAACATGTTCCCCTTTGAGAGGTTCATGGGAGTCCTGAAGAAATATGTTCACAATCATGCTCGGCCAGAAGGAAGCATCGCCAAGGGCTACGGAACAGAGGTCATTGAGTTCTACGTTGATTTTATTCCTGACCTCGATCCGATTGGTGTTCCTGAATCAAGGCATGAGGGGAGACTAAGTGGAAAGGGAACACTAAGGAAGAAAGCATATATTGGCAAGGAGGATGATTATTTCCGTAAAGCACACTACACAGTTCTGCAAAACTCCTCCTTGGTGGATCCGTATATCGAGGTACACAAGGACATTGTAGGTTCCGAATTCCCGAGGAGGACTGAAGCCTGGATTACACATCGGCACATGGAAACTTTCGGCGGTTAGTTGCGAAAATGATGTCAGGGTGACGAGAGTCTAGATGAGTTGTGCTTATTGTCTAGGGAACCATCTTAGTATATCCTAACATTCAAAGGGTACGAGATAAAAGGCAATATATTTTACATGATAGCCCAAGATAAAAGGAGCAACAACCAAAATAGTGGTGTCCACATAGATGCCATAGACCCAAATGGGAATAAGGAAACATATTATGGCCGCATAGAGGAGATATGAGAACTAGACTATGGACCTTTTTTAAGGTCCCTTTGTTTCGGTGCCAATGGGTGAGGGTGACCGAAGGTGGGGTAACAGTTGACCATCAGTACGGAATGATAATAGTGGACCTCAACAATTTTAGGTATAGAGACGAACCATTCGTCTTAGCCAAGGATGTGAATCAGGTGTTCTATGTGAAGGACATGTCCACCAAACCAAAGAAAGGAAAAACAACAACATCTCAGACAATGAGCCAAAGCGCCACATAGTTCTTTCAGGGAAAAAACATCATGGGAATCGAGGATAGGTCTGACATGTCAAAAGATTATGAAAAGAATGATGGAATTCCATCCTTCACAGTGAACAGTGACCCAAGTGTCCTGCTAAATGTGAGGACACTCCATGGTTATGGCACGATCATAACCAAGGGACATACTCAAGAAAAAGCTTGTTGCTGTTCCCGCTTGATATGGTGATGTATTAGACCTATTATGTAATAATTGTGACTTTAGATTTTTCCGTCATGTTTTCATATTTTCTATGGTTTAAATGAATTTTTTGCTTGACAGTGGATTTCCTGTGGAGAACATGTGTTGAAAAAACAAATGATCAACGTTAATAAGATGTGAAAACTAATTTCCTGTCGAAAAGCAATAGTTTTAATGATTTTAATTAAGAAGCGCATTTTTGCATGGTGGAAATTGTGATTATTATTTATACTATATTAAATATTTATACAGTAAAACAAAAGAGTTTAGGTTACAGATTTTTCTTGTGTACAATAATGCAAAACCAGGTCCAGGAAATTTTTTGTATTTTTTGGCTAATATTTTATTTACTACGAAATTAACAACTCTCTGCACATTTATATAAAAGAAATATATAAAAAAAAAACTTCTAGAAACTGGCAGAAAGCCAAACTGCAGCCCACCGTTACTCCCGGGTGGATCAACCACCCGGGACTAAAGATGCGCTGCATTTTCGTGGCCCGTCAAAATCTCCTTTACTCCCGGGCCATGGCTGCACCCAGGACTAAAGGTCAGACATTTAGTCCCGGTTCTAACCATCACCCGATACTAAAGGACCTTTAGTCCCCCAGGCCGTGGCTTCACCCGGGACTAAAGGTCCCCCCTATATACCGCCTCCTCTCTTCTCCCCCTCCATCATCTCGTTCTTTGCCCGAGAGCCACCGCATCGCCGCCGCTCCTCATCACCTCCAACACCACCGCCTCGACATGCATGCACCTCGCTCACCGTCTCTGTCGGTGGCTCGGCTCGCACATCTCCCATCGATGTGCGGCGCCTAGATCCGGATCCGCCGCCGTTGTCCTCGCCCTCGCCCAGATCTGATCTGGATCCGCCGCCGCCATCGTCGTATGTCGTCCTCGCCACCGTCGTAGATCCTCGCCCTCATCATCATCGGCTCCACGCGCCTGCCTCTAGCACCACCTCGTGACGCGCGTGCTTCGTCCCTGGCTCCACGCGCATGGGCGCTCCTCGTCTCTCCAACCAGCCGGCGCCCCACGTGCGCCTTGCCGATCGTCCCTCGTCCTCGCCAGAGCGCCTCGTCCTCGTCATCACCTCCATCATCGCCTCATCACACATGCACTCTTCGTCCCCGGCTCCATGCACATGTGCGCCTCGTCGCGCGCTCGTCGTCCCCTCGCCGGAGCGTGTCGTCCTTGTCTGCATCATCTCTCTGACGATCCAGCACCGCCTCGTCTTCGTGCCATCCTCGCATATCACCCCGCCGGCCTCGCCTCGCGTCACCCCATGCCGGCCTCGCCTCACTCATCGCCCCGCCATGGCCTCACCATCGTCGTCCGCGCGCGCCGTACGTCGGCATCCTCTCCTTCCTCGTCCTCGCCGGAGTGGGTGAGTATATAGTGTATATGTGTGTGTGATATAATGATGATCATGTTGTACATGTGTGTGAGTGAAGATCAGTAAATTGTGTGTGTGATGAGAGTGAGTGAGTGTGTGTGTGATGTGCATATTATTTTTTTTGGCATAGAAAAAATAGAGAAATATTGTAGTGTACTATAATATATACATAGAAAAATTGTAGAAAATTAACCAATATAGTTGTAGAAAATAATATTGAAGAAATATATTTAAATCTTCATAGTTAATAAAAGGATTGATTTTATTAGTGCTATGAATTTTTTGGTATATATATACATATCTGAATTTTGATATATTGACATTAGTGTGACATGAATTTTCATATATTTATATACATCAATGTTGATATATATCCTAATAGCCTGAGCTTCACTCAAAACCCTAAACCGACCGAGCTCCGCTCCAAACCCTAGCGAAGGTGTAAATAATAACCCTGAATTTTATAGTTATATATATTTGAATTTGAATCTTCATAATTAGCGTGACATGAAACTGCTCCAAACCCTAACCAAGGCGCAAACCCTAACTAGATTGAGCTGAGCATAAATAATAACCCCAGAAGTCTATATATAGTTATTTAAGTTTAAGCCACTGACTCGCTACATTTGCATATGCATGACTAGTGTATGGTTTTCATTTATATATAGTTGTGATAATTAAGATGGCCGAGCCACAAGACGACTATGACCAGAATGAGGCCATTATGAACATTATCAATGCCGGCACTCAATATGGCCCCAACCAGAACAAGGCCGACCTGGTGTTCGACGATGGCTCTCAATACTTACTGAAATTTGAAGATGAGCAGAAACTTCTTGTGCAAGAAAATCCTGTGCAAGAAAATCCTATGCAAGAAAATGTTGGCGAGGTATATTTGTTACTAATCTTGCACCTCTTATATATGTGAAATTAAACATAGTTCCAATAATTCGTATATATAATGTATTACTAAATCTTTGTGTTTCTACGTACATATCCCTTTGGATCGACGACGTCAACGAAAAGTAGTAAAAGTGTACAAGGCCCGATAAAAACGTTGGAGGGCCACTAAATAATCACAGAAGTCAATCCTAATACCGGCGAACCGCTCCAGCCAAAAAATAATACAAAGAAGTTTGTAAACCACTATGGGGTTCTTGTTAGGGACAGGGTCCCAATCAACGTCCATGAATGGAAAAAGAAGGATGATCCTCTGATCAGGTTTGTCTTTGAACGAGACAACAACCTTCTTTGGGCTTCAGTCATTGCACATTTCAATCTACCAGTAGGTGAACATTTAAAAAAACTAGTTAAAAGTTGGGCTCTCAAGAAGATGACCACACAATTCTAGACCTAGAAGAAGAAGTTGTACAATGAATTTATCAAGAAGAATCTGACTCCAGATTTCAGTGAAAATAGCCCATACAAAAAGTTGAGGGACGACTGGCCTGAATTTGTGAGGTACAAGACCTCGGAAGAGGGTGAGGAACGGGTGAGAAGGAACCAACAGAATACGTGACAGAAGGTATACCATCATAAAATGGGATCAGGTGGCTACAGGAGTGTCATTCCAAAGTGGCAAAGAATGGAAGCAGACCTGCTTGCCAAAGGGATCCATTCATTTTTAATCAAATGACCCGAATGCTCCAAGAATTGGTTTTTCGCACATGGGGGATCACTGGACCCAGAGACCGAGGAGCTGGTTGTTGGTGGGGAAATTGGAACAGTGGCACAAAGACTTATCGATATTGTAGATGCTTCTGCCAGTGGTGCCTTTGTGCCCAACCGAGAGAAGGATGAGTGTTGACATTTCTTAGCATCACTCTTAACTAAGTTGTCATCCCTAGCATGATGCCAGAAATACGTTGTTGGTAATTATGAGAACACTTATAAACTATATATATAAGGTATCCGCAAGTGCACAGATAATTTACCATTGTAGCATTTCACTCGGGAGTATACCGAGTATCATTATTTATATTTTATCCATAGGGAGGAGCTATGGGGTTGTGTTGGCATAGAGATATTGACAAATATGTATACTTATGATAAAACCACTCTCAAGCTATGGTAGGGGTAAGTCAAATGATAAATAAATGATAATTGTATGGTAATAATGGTATTCCAGAGATAGAAATAGATATTCATAAAATATAGTAAGGCTAAGCAGGAGATTCGTTAAGAACAAAAGATTCATAAGTCATTACTTATCTACTAAGTCTTTTGTACACCCAAGTATATACACTCTCATCTATAGTATAACTAACTTTGGATCTACGCATAACGATCATTACTAAGGAAGATTAAGAACAGAACTTGTCTTCTTTCACAATCACGTTCTACGTGCTCTACGAACAGGGAGTGGACTACAAAGGACTCAACGGGAGTGTCACATCCTTGGTCTACCACATGACCCAGAGTGCATAAGGCATCTGTAGGAAAACAATATCTAAGCACCATGCTTACATAATGTCGACTACTTAACTCACTCGAGTACTGAGCGAAGAGCTTTGTGAACATATGCATATATTCATCATCAATCATAACTATATAAAGCATATTACTAGAGCAAACTAGGAACATAATAAATAGCAACATAATATTGAAGTAGCACAAAGTCATAAATAAAGAGACACAATGGCTATACCAGTCTCCAGATGGCAAATCCAAAATCCTGAGCGATAGCCCAAACTCTACTTGAACCTTACTAGCTAGCCTATACTAGAAACTTAAAGAATTGGAGCTCTATTCTCTTCTCTCTGGAAACCCTAATTTCTGGTCGACTCTTAACTTATGGCAACGTGCTCTGGAGGAGGGGTAGGGGCTAGTTATATAGGCCAGAGCGTCTAACATGAGCCATTGGATCAAACCGACTTAAAGGACGACGTAGATGCATTCTAAGAGGCGGTGGAAAACCGACGTACAAAGGAGGCTGACAGGTGGCTCCCCCAAGGGTCGGGCGGCCTCTAGGTGGGGCTAGCTAGCCCCACCTGGTAGTGGCTTGGCCTCCGCTTCGGTGTGGAGTCCTCTTGAGTATTTTAGAACCTTCTGGAGTTGATTTCGCTGCGGATAAGCGTGATTTTATTTGATGATTTGATCCTCCTTGATGGTTTTCTGAAATAACTCTGCTAAAAACATAAATTCACCAAAACTCATGGAAGTTGTCAGTTAAAACCCCTAAGTCTATGTTGGTGATCCTTTTTATGCATTTATATAAGTAAAGTTGACTGTTTATGTTGGATGATAACTACCATCAACAATGAGCTGACGTACGCCCTACAGACTCATGAACACCTGGGCGAACACGAGGCAATGGTTGATTTCATGGTGGCATGGCTTCCCTAAGGACACCCTACCTACAGAAGCCGCCAGCGAAGGAAGGATGATGAGGTAGAGCGGATCCGTAGGTTAGAGGAGGCGGTGCTTCAATCGCGGGAGCAAGAAGTAAACATGGACACGAGAATACAAGAGGAAATCAAACGACAAGTGGCACTATAGTTGAGCCAGAGGCAGTCAACATCAGAGCATGGAGTCAATGTTAGCCCACCTCAGCTAAGAAGCAGCTACGCTTCCACTAAGCTCCCAAATCAAGATGACATATTGCAGCACTTCCCCATGGATGACATCACCGTTCCTTTGATGCCATGTGAACTGCACATTCCCATGGGGAATACCGGTGCCATAGTCTTGGTGGCGCACGGTATTGTTTCTCCTATGGTCCCTGAGAAGACACCAAGAAGCCATGGGAATCCAATTTCACCTGGCTATTATAGCATCTCAGTGGATAGAGTTATCAAAGACTATAGGGAAGTGGCTCTTGACTTTCCTAGAGGTGATGGGGAGCAGACCCTAGGACAAGCAGAGCATTCCTTCGTTTTATGGCGTAAGTGCTACATCATTATTCCTGGTGCGGTGGCTAGGGTACCATCGCCTCCTCCTCAACTACCTCATGATAGGTGCGGATGAAAGTGAACGAAATAGTTTTTCAATAATTAATCATTGTCAATTATTGGCTTCTCGCGTAATAACCATTTACTCCCAATCATTTTTGTACTCACAAGTCTCCCAAACTGAGTCCAGTTCTTCCATCCCATGATGATCATTATAGTGCTTTGGACGATGATGATGCGTTCCAGGGCACGGTTGCATCTCCATCTCCATCTCCTCTAAGGCGGTCTCCCCTTCCTCCGCCTCCCGCGCCACAGAGCCAGAAGAGGCCCCCGCCCCCGGTGAAGTCCTCGGTGAAGAAGAAAGCCAGCCGTCGTAAAACAAAGCCCCCTCCAGAGAAGCTGCCTTACGAGAAGTCTGAAGAGGAATCAAAAGCAGTGGCACAAAAAGATTTGGATAACTGGTGGAAAAGTTTAGTAGAATCAAAAGCAAGGAGGTTGGAACTTCAGAAAAATCCGCCAAAGCCGCACTACATAGCTCAACGAGAACTAAGAAAAAAAGTTTATGAAGAGGAGAAAAAGCGGCGTGAGGCACATAAGCCCCCGCCATTATCGGACTATGAACGCTCTCTTGACAAGTCATATAAGACATCGCTGAAAGCGAAGAGAGCAAGGAAAGATGTTGCACAGCTCGGGCTGCAATCTAAGCAATCTATCGACCTGCTAGTTGTTGAGGATGATTGTACAAACGCACAAGGCGGTCCAATAGATAGTGAGGCACTCCAAGACTTCATGGACACAACAAGTCTCCCCCCTCAACAACTCATTGGGGGAGGATCGATACCAACAGCCAACTTTAATATTTACCGGACCTATGAGTATGGTAGGAGTCTTATCAATCCTAAGTCCTTGTCATCACTGGGTACGCAAATGTTCTTGTTAAACAAGTGGTACTTAAGAGTGTGTGACAACAAAGAGGCATGGCTTCTTGTCAAAATTAGACCAGAGCATTACTTCAATGGCTATGACATTTTACATATTGAGTTCAATAAATTACATCAACTATTAAACCAGGACGCTCTCGACAAATCTCTCCTCAGCTGCCGGTCTCTATAAGTGATTATTTCTACAATTGAAGTAACTTGCATGTTAGTTCATTGTCTATATATAGTTATCCTCACACTATATATATTCTTTTGTACTATATATATAAATGCAAATATGAGATGCTGAAACTAAAGAAAAAAGGGTTAATTGATGTTGGTTTCGTGGATCCGAATCGCACATTCAAGGACACGGTTACTCCATATGATAGATGGCGACCTCAAGTGGAGAATAATCTATTTAGGTTCTTAGATAACCAACATGACAAGACACATATACTCTTTCCTTACAACTTCAAGTGAGTGTTAATGTCTTGTGCCTATTTTATTTTGCTTACTCCATGTTGACTTTAGTTAATGAGTTATGCCTGCGTATAAACATGTAGCTATCACTAGATACTGCTGGTCATCGATATGCCTAGGAGTATTGTAAAGATCTTTGACTCAGCGATAAGACCCCCAGAAGATTACCAAGAAATGATAGATATTCTCCAGTGATAATTTCGGTATCGCACACTATATGCTCTCTTATGCTATTTTATTGATATAACTCCATTTATTTATTTTGTTGGGCAGTGCTTGGAAAAAGTTCGCCGAGAAACACTATTATGGTCAATGAAAAGTGCCTCTGAATGTAGTCCATTATCTAGTAAGTACTAGCTAGGTCACCGCATCTTTATTTAGCTCAATTCATTATTACCATGCTTCATTGGTTGATGATGAATCTTTTTCTCGTAAAGTGGTGTCTGCAGCAAGGATCAGGGAACAACTTATGTGGATACTACGTCTGTGAGTTCCTTGTGAAGTACTCAAGGAGAACAAGTGAAGAGATCCTCGAAGTACGTGAAAAATATACACAATTTATTTATTAGCATGTGTTGATATATATAATCATATATATATATATATATATATTCATACTTTTTCTTTCATTCGAATTGAGGATTGAATGGAGGAAATAAAATGTTCAGCGATGTGACCAGATCAAAGCAATTCAAGAGGTATTGTCAGGATTTCTTATGGATGAGGTCATAGATTCTAAAGGCGTGTACTACTATGACCCTAAAGAATTATTACCTAGTAGCCATACGACTGAAGATTAGGTTGAATGAAATCTGAAGGACATGAGTACAAGGTTTTTGTGACTTTATTATGTACATATTTCATGCATGTACAGCCTCTTGAAATATTTGTATATATGTTGTTTCATATATTTTAGTGTGTTATTTATGTATAATGCTCGAACGGTACCTTATACGACGTACGTATATATGGACGTTATTAACAGCGTAGAATTTGTATACGAAAACCTGATCAAAACCAAAAAGAATTAAATTGAAAAGAAACCATAAAATGAAAAGGAATGAAATGGAAAAAAAAGGAACCTTTAGTACCGGTTAAAAATACGAACCGGGACTAAACGTGCTAGCCCCAGTGTAATGTCTGTGGGCCCATTTAGTCCCGGTTGATAATAGCAACCGAGACTAAAGGTCCACTTTCAGTCCCGGTTCCCAGAATTGGGACTAGGAGGGCTTTAGTCCTGGATTCGTAATCCCGGTTAAGAAACCGGGACTAAAAGGGGTTTTCCAACCAGGACTGATGCTCAGTCCTGTACTAGTGGTGGTTGATATGTCCGATTTTTTTTTTTTTTGACGAGTTCGTTCTATACGGAGACATGCCAACTTGTAGTATTTGCACCGAGAGGCTGGTGGAACATCACTGCCAGCAGAATTTCTGTAGCTGTTGGGGGAACTTGGGATTGCCCTAGCCAGCGAATAGACATGCTTCATCTTCTCTGAAAACCAGCTTGACAGATTGCTACTTTATTCGTCTCAAATAATAAACCATGCCCAACGAATCAAATGATATGTGCTGCCACATCCACATCCCTTCTTCATAGTATTTGTCCGGCCGGCAATTATCAAGGTATATACAGACGACAGAGGACAGACTTCAACTAAGTGATCGATGCTGCTGGAGTAGGATTAGTCATTCCAGTCACATTCGACAAAATGCGATCAAAAAAGAGGGAAATTATTTGAGGGGACTGTAGTGACATTCTGCTGTCCTATCCCTCCCATCATGAAGATGAAGCACGGTAAAGGTCTAAAGGACGGGTGACGATAACTAGAGGAAGCGATCGAACCAATCGCTTACTTCCTTGACCATGTTTGTTGTCATCCGATGGCCGATTCCTGGCTCTGAAATGAAATGTGAGCAGCATACAGATAAAAATGTTAGTAACCCAAATATTGGAACTGTATGGAAGTTTATATTTCAGAGAGAAACTACAGCTCTGCCTGTTCAAACTCAAAGTGAATATGCGTGTCAGGGAAAATGAAATATACTTGAGCACAAGAGGCACCACACTAATAAGCATCGTAATGCTTGATTTTTTTTTGTTGAACAAGCACTAGCATCGCTCCTTGTAACATGCTATAATAACTAGCAAGTTGGTATAGCGCGGTAGCTACCTAGCTAGTTATTTGTATTAATTGGATTTTTTATTTGAATATTTTTAAAATTTCATTTATTTATTTGATTATAACTATTTTCTCTATTGGCGTGAACTTTAACTCTGACTTTTTAGAGCTATTGTCATATTTCTTGTTTCTTTTTCCCCCTATTATTATTGTCTATTATGCATAATGTTTTTCATGTCTCGGAGCCATCCGCTAGAAGCCTCACATCACCGTGTAGTTCTGTGTAATCATGAGTCAGCTTAATAGACAACTTCTATAGTGAGTTGTTCTCATAGTTATGATGTAATAACTCTCAGTTTCTTGATTTGTGCATAGAACAAAAAGAACATTGTGCTGGCAATCATAACTCAGAGAATGGTGTGAACTTATCACATAGTCCTAAATTTTGCGAAACATCGGTCTCTTTCTTTCACCTTACTATTTCTCCGAGTCATCAAAATTCCTATATGGCTTTGTATTAGACTACCTATGAGACCGCTAACGTGTTACAAGGAGCGATCTAGAAATGTTCAAATTGGTTTCTCATTGTCCATGGTCTCGACTGATTTTGGTCATTGAACTGATGCTTGTCTAATTAATGTCGTAATTCCTAGGCCTTATATTTGACATGGATACTCTATTTATTCTCGCTCTTTAGTTCATCATAAAATTCAACGGTGTATGTTCCTTTTTTATTAACCTTATAATATTTAGACCTTGTATTTGACATGGATACTCTATGTTCTCAGCTGTTAGATCATCACAAAATCCAATGATTTATACTCTTTTCTTGTTTCTGATTAATCACATAATTTTGGGTCTTATAGTTAATATGGATATTCTACTTGTTCTCGTTCGTTAAATCATCATAAAATCCAAAGTTTTCTGATACTCTATTTATTCTTAGCAGTTAGATCATCTAAAACGCAACAGTGCATACTCTTCTCTCTTTTTTATTAATCTCGTGATTTCTAGTCCCTCTCAGCGAACATGGTGGCTTCTTTTAATACTATTGTATTAATAGATCATCTAAAACCCAACAGTGCATACTCTTCTCTTTTTCTTTGATTATTTATTTCGTGATTTTTAGTCCCTCCCAGCGAAAATGGTGGCTTTTTTTAATACTATTGTATTAATATAATAGATTTGAATGCATTAGACCTTATTAGGGAAAACTCAAAAAGTCCATGATCTTCTCTTGGATGACCTTTAATTTGGTCCTCGATTTAGGTATGATAGAATTCTCCAAAATCTTCTTTCTTTTGAAATCTCCAAAGTCTTCTTTAAGACTACATAGAGGGGGCATATGGCCCCCACGAGCCCCCCTGGTTCCACCCCGTTTAAGACAGAATCAGATCCTCTAACTTCACCTTCGACGACGACAGAGTACAGTCGAAGAAGGATCGTCGTTCCTTCATGATCGGACGTCCGCGCATTAGGCTAGCACTTACGGATGCGTGTTCATGTAACACCCTAAAAATTTGACCTAGTTTTAAAAATCACTAAAAATTTAAACTTTTAAAATTTGCGTAGGAAATAACATATATAGCAAACCTAAACAATTTTTACAAATAAAATAACACAAGAACATAAAATTTTATGTGTGCAACTTTGTGTGTGAATGTTTGCTTGGCTTGTTGAACTTATGGTGGCACCCTTTTACACATCCATGCATTCAAATTCAAATTTGAAATCATTTAAACATATGCATATAGGGATAGAAAATAGAAAAGGAAATAGAAAATAGGAAAAGCCACTTGGGCTCATTTCCTCCCCCTCCCTCCTTTTTGGCCCGCAGCAGCCCACTCCCTCCCTTCTCTTCTCCCCTACTCCTCCCACGCGAGACGACCCAGCAGCGCCGCAGTGTCCACGGCCCAGCTCGCCTCCCCCTCGCTCTCGCTCTCCCTCCCGCTGACGGACGGGCCCCGCCCCAGCTCCGTCGTCCACCTCTGAGCCGACAGCCGTACGCGGCACAGCTACGGCATCAACGCCCGCCAGCGCCACCCTGGTACCAGCAGGCGTCAACAGCGACACGGCCGAACCCACGGCGCTCTCCTTTTCCCCTCTCCTCCCCTCTCCCCCTAACTGTGCGCGCGTCAATGGTCAGCGCCATGGTCGCCGCCGTGCAGAGCCACCGAAGTAGCCGCCAAGGCAGCTTCGGCGTGCGCACGAGCAAGCGCCAGCCATGGCGATGTGACCTGACATGGTCAACCACGTGGCCGAGTGGTGGATAAGCACGGCCGCGAGAAATATCTCACCGCCGGGACACCGGCCTAGCCAGCCTATAAATAGGCTCGACCGGCGACGCTCTCGCCTCGCCCTCTTCACAATCAACTCCGCCGAGGGCGGGAACACCCCATCTCCCCCTCCTCTTCCCCTTTCCCCTCCTCTTTCCCCTCTTTTTCCACTTCTTCCCTTTCTGGAGTTCACCGGCGCCATCAGCGCCGCCCTATCCTTCCTTCTTCTCCGCTGCGTCTCTGGTCGATTGGAGTGATCGGTGAGTCTCTGAGCTTCCCCTCTTTCTTTTTGCTATAGTTGCTAGGTAGTATATGTCTCTGTGTAGCGCTACCCGCATGAGCCCTGCTCCACCGAGCCGCCATGGCCGTCGGCCATCACCGACAAGGCCGTCCCAGGGCACACCGTCACCCACACTACACTTCTCACACACCCGCACACATGTTCACGTAGATAGTCGAGTAGATTAGGGCCTCTAGGGCCGAGTCTAGTGCACCGCACCACCGTGACCTCTCCGGCGAGCTGCTGCCATCGCCACGGGCACCTGCTGCCGATGGCGACCCTGCCACCGGCTACGGCATGACACAGCGGACCTCGTCCACCCCTCATCCACCACTCCTGAGGACTAACGCCACCGGCGTAAGCCGCTCCGGCGAGCCCCGCTCCTCCTACCCTGTTTCGACGCCGGCATGGTCACCTCCGTCCGCTGCCATCCCCCTCTCTCCCCCTTCTATGTCCCCGCCAGGTGGGACCGGAAGGAAACGACGTTGTCGTTCCCCTCTGTCCCCGTCCGTCTCCCCTCTCTCTCTTTCCCTCACTGACATACGTGCCCATGGCCTTAATGCCGATGCCGCCGTCACTACTGACACAAGCAAGGGGCCCACCTGTCACACACACACACACATCACACACACAGCGCGGGGTACGTTTTAGAAAACGATGAGTACACACGGTTAGTGTACATAGAGGGTTAGAAATGCATTTTCCTAACTTAGAAAAATTCCCAGAAAATTTATAAATAAATTAGATGCATTAAGAAAATTAACCATGTAGTTTGCACCCATTTTCATGCACTATAAAATGCATATAAAATTCCACCTAGTTAATTAGCTATAGAATAAACTTCTAAAATTCATAACTTTAAAACCATAACTCTGTTTCGCATGAAACCATTTCTAAAATTCATCTAAAATCAAACCCTACCATGTGCACCTAGTGTCACCATATAGTTCTTTGTTTGCTTGTGCATTTTCTTTGCGGATAGCGGTAGTCTTATTAGACCGATACGTTCGACTGGCGACGGTAATCGTCAGGAGGACGAAAACCCGAGTTACATAGACATGTCGGAAGGTGACAACGACGAAGGCAAGTCCTACTCCCCTCCCTACCATCTTACTTTAAACCACCATAATGCTAAAACATGACTATAAGATTATTACCCTGGAAAATGAGCTCGGTTAATGCGATATAATTAAGATAAAGGGTTATCTTGTTATTTTATGAGCTCCACACCATGATTAGATTTAGGGATAATAATGGAACTTAAAACTTGCTAAACCTGAACTAAACCCTGACATAGGGCGAGTAGTGGTAAACTATGGAGGTAGTTTATTATGGCAGGGATGCCTGGATAGGGTTCTTGTGGGAGATACTCGCCTCGGTCACATAAGGACCGGTTCATAGTCCCTCTCGCTTAGTGAGATATTTTTGTACAGTCACATGTCTATATGGGTAGGCTTGATCCCACACTCCGTTAGATAGAAGTATAATGTCTACTAGGAGGCCGGTGTAGGCAGCGGAATATCAGGAGCCGATACGGGGGATAGATTTTCTTCCGTGTCCAATTAGCGTGGATGCTATGTGATCTTTCACGTCAAGCTTTAGGTTTTTAGGCCGTGTTCGAGCCACTGTTTCCTTGGCCGTGTTTGAGCCATGTTTTCTTTTGTGATGATTTGATATCATCACGTTTTGAGGGGATTTGGTATCTTCCCGGTTTTGTGTCTCCAACCCCTGAGAAACCGTGGTAGAGATTATATGGAAATCTAGGTTAGCTTCCAAGCAAATACGGGATCTCGTTAGGTCTATTTTGTCCACTGATCATGGATGAGGTTGCACCTATCGTGTGGAGAAATTTGTACACCTCTGCAGAGTTTATTAAATCTATTCGAATAGCCACGTCCTTGGAATGGGCAAATACTAGGATGGGATATTATGATTAGCTATACTTTTATGTGTAATGAAACTGTTAATAGAATTGATGCTAACTCGGGTACTAGTGGGAATGGTAATACTTCACTAGGACCCAACCTGTAATTATAACTACCACTATACTTTTATTTTCACCTTATGGTTGGGATTTGTTGAGTACGTATGTACTCACCCGTTGTTGACTCATTGACCTCGGCACAGAAGAAGACTATGACTTCGAAGATGAAGCGTACCATGAGGATTAGGTTTCTTGTAAGGAGATATGATCGTAGGAATGTGACATCGAGGCTAGGATTTCGTCCGCGCTCAAGTTGCCTGTGGAATAGGTGCCGTTTCGTTGTGTTATAATCCCGCTTTAGAGACCACCAATAATGTCGTTTCACGGCCGAAGCCTTCCGCTAGCTATGCAGCCTATGACTAAGCCCCTTGGGCCACTGTTGTAGACCTTATTTTAGATATCAATAAAGTTCGGAACCTTTTATTATATATCGTGTACCATCCCCGTGATTAGTGCGTGCTTGTACGTGATCTGGCATAAATACGGAATCGCGACTCTCAAATTGAGGGGCCGACAGTTCACAACCTCCTAGTCCGCCCAACTATAGCCCATGCTGTCCACAGTTTGTCGAGTTGCGGCCGCAAGTTACCTCAACGACAACCTAGGGCGCCCTACCGATGCTCACCGCCGTCAAGGCCGCCGCCGCCATAAAGCAGTGTGCTACGGCTGTGCTAGCCGCTTTGAATGCTCAACTTGGTGCGCACTGTGTGACGTGAACATAGCGAGCAGCAGGCCGTGGGCTCACGGCAAGTAGATCATGCCTACACGGGAGCTAGGCTTGCCGGCTTGCGAGCAGGAACTGGTTTCTTGCATGGATGCGCCATGGATATTCTTGACGTGCTTGCGTTTCAGTGTCAAATGTTCAGGAGCGTGTCCCATGCTATTCAAATGTTCGAGTTATTGCAGAATGGTAATAGTATGGATATTTGGTGCATTCTGAATATTCTTTTGCAAATTTGTATGAGTGCCTTCTACCTCCTGAAACATAGATTGTTTTGGAGAATAACTTTTAGGTCAATGGTTGAAGTGTAAAATTCAGGAATTGTAAAGTTTATATGACCAGCAATAAGGTCATATACACCTACTAGATTAGATTTAGAGAGAACACCATAACATTTGTGCATCTCTGAATTTGTAACAATCAGCAATACTTTTTACTCAATTCTATGACAATTTACAACATAATGGCAATCTATACAATTTGAATGATTTTGCAGCTTTAGATACAACCACAATTTATACAGTTTGCTAGCTCTTGCGCAAATTGTATTTTACAGGCATGCTCTGCAGACTGCAGTTGGAGCATTAGAAATTGGAAAAGCTCCTGGGACAGCAGACGTAGCTAGCCGAGGTCGAGCTCCGCGCTGGTAGAAGGCATAGACGTGGGCGAGGTGGAATTGTGGAAACGCTGCAGCCCAGCAGCGTCCAGGACGGCAACGGCGTGACGCTCTGCATGGGAGCGGCGACGATGCAGCTCTTGGCGAGGGGACGGCGACGGCATGGCAGTAGACGCGGCGCTCGAGCAGAAGGCGGCGGCGACGATTTTCTCTATCTATGGGAAGCTCTCGGCTGGACCTGTGGGTTATGATGGGCCCTTGCCTTTGTGCAGCCCATGTCACTTTGCCATAGCTATCGTCCGATCCGCAGCTGATGGTCCTAATGCTTCGACTGCACTGTGTCGTCGTCGAGGGTGAAGTTAGGATTCCGTTTAAGACTACAATAGTGCTAGATGATTATTGAAAAACTACATATTTATGGTTCAAGGTTAATAAAAAATAATATTGTTTTGCTGTTAGAGGGGGGCATATGGCCCTTACCAACCCCCTTGGTTCCACCCAGTTTAAGACTACAATAGTGTTAGATGATTATTGAAAAACTACATATTTATGGATCAAAGTTAAAGTGATTAAAAAAACAGGAAGAGACCTTAGCGGCTCTTGAAATAGCTTCTTCGAAACCACCTACTGAGCAATGAGGGTCTTCAACACCTACAGGGCAAATTAAGTACAAACATCAGAACATTGCTCCCTATGCTTTAAATTGTAAGTCATTATAGTTTTTTTTTCCTAAGTCAAACTTGTCTATTTTTTTACCAAGTATATAGGAAATATATCAACATCTACAATATCAAATAAATGCACTATCAAAAATATATTCATGGTGTATCTAATGAATCTCATTTGATGTTGTAGATGTTTGTGCATTTTTTTATAAACTTGATTAAAGCTAGATAAGTTTGACTTAGGACAAGGTAAAATGACTTGCAATTTGGAATAGATGGAGTATGTACTCTAAGTTATGCTACTTTTTGGGGCCAAGTAGTGCTAAATATAATTCCTACCCAATCATGAAACCCAAACATAATGCACATTAGATGTTCCAACTTTAATTTCAACCCTCCACAAACAGGCGCTGGTACATTGAAGAAAATGAGAGGATTGTGTGTCTTATGTTTGGAAGTAGTATTGAGCAAACAAAAACATCCAACAACAAATATGTTGTCACTTGCCATGTAGGAGCAGCGGCCGTGGTGCAAGCAAAGGAAGTGAATATGGGGCATCAAATTGATAGTCCGGACCTGGTGCTATCTTTTCCCAAACCTGTTAAAATATGTAATAAACAATGTCAAAATGTTCATAAAGTACTCATCAGAAATAATGAGTCAAATAAATTAAACACTCACCTTTTCAACAACTTGTGTATCTATTCGCTCTTTCCAAAATCAATTCTTGTTTCTATAAGAGCAAACAACAGAGAAAAACAAAATAAAATATTGGCATGCAAATGTTATGAAATAATATAACAAATTCCAGCCATATAATGCTATATTATTCCAATGGTACAAGCATCAAATTAAAAATCAAATAGGTGATAAAAGAGATAGTGCATTCCCTGCTATTTTGACTGGCTAGACTTACGGTAATATTTTTCCTTTTTCTTTCTCTTTTCGTAGGGGCCTAGCACTGCCTGAGAGAGAGAGAGAGAAGAGAAGAGAGAGAGAGAGAGAGAGAGCTAAAACAAAAATAAAGCAAAGATTTTTCTCAAGTTTTTAATTTTTTTTGCAAACCTATTGTAAATGGCTTGGATTTATTTGTTCAGAAAAAAAACATAGTAAATGGCTTGGATTTATTAGTTCAGAAAACGCATTATTTTTGTAACTAAATTATGAGTCACAAGCTATATGTTGTTTTGATGCATTCTACTGTAGCATAGTTTTTTTTAATGTTCTCTATCTATAGTAACTGGATGGTGTTTTTGTTTGCCCATTAGAAATATTTTGAGTATAGTTCTCAACTTCCTGTTGAGAGAAATGTTTTTTTTTTCTCCTTTTCCTTGTACCTCCGCTGGACACAGCCCAGGTGCAGACACCAGCCGAAGGCATGCACGAGCACGACACTGGTAAACTTCGTTCTTTGTTCACCGCAGCAACAAGCCGACCGAGCTGAATTCAAACCCTCCCTTGCGTCGGATTCCTGGCGAACACGTATCAGGACCTACGACTTTATAGAGGTCGAGCCTGTGTGCTTTGATTCGTCTTGCCCCACAACAACCGTGGCGTCGTGTGCAGTGCGCCCTTGAATTGACACGCCGCCGCCTCGTTCTGCATCACCGGCCGGCGGCCGCTCGCACGATTTTCGTAGGCGACGAATGGAAGCCGTACCCGTACCAAGGAAAAGCTTCGCCGAGCTGCCCCTGAACTGTTCCGTGCTTCGTCGTCGTCTACTCTACTCGCAGCCGGAGCTCGGCGCCCCATGGATGCTCCAGCCGCTGTGATCTTCACCGTCTCCGGCCATGGAAGTCTTGAAGATTTTCTCGTCTGTGCAGATAAAAGGCAAACTTTGCCGTGGCAGATCCGCATCCGAATTATTTCTGAGATATGTTCAGCACTAATCTTTCTGCACACGAATAAGCCACACCCAGTTGTTCATGGTGATCTGAAGCCAGCCAACATCCTTCTTGATGTTGACTTAGTCAGTAAGCTTAGTGACTTTGGTATCTGTCGCCTCCTAATCCAGTCCAGCACCAATAACACTACCCTTTATCGCACCATGCATCCAATGGGAACCCCCTTGTACATGGACCCAGAATTTTTTGCCACTGGAGAGCTGATATGTCAATCCGATGTGTATTCTTTTGGGATTGTGGTCTTGCGCCTTTTGACAGGGAAACCTCCTGTTGGTATACAGAAGACTGTGGAGGATGCGATGATGAAAGGTGATCTGAACTCAGTAGTTGATTCCTCAGCAGGAGAGTGGCCTGATGTGCAAGTCCAACAGTTAGCTCACCTTGCTCTTAGTTGCACGGAGCTGAGCCGGAGGTGCCGTCCTGATCTCTTGGGCGATGTGTGGAGAGTGGTTTTGGCCATGAGGGATGCTGCGTCTGCGACTATACCTTCTGCCTCATCATCTAGATCAATGTCTGATAAAAACTGCACTCCATTGTATTTCATCTGCCCTATATCTCAGGTGAGCATAACAGGGATTTATTAGGCCTTCATTGAATATTTAAGCTGAATGTGTCATCTGTTTGTCTTTGGAAAAAAAATAAGCAGTGCATGAATATAGGCTTTATCTAATGACTAACCAGTACTTGTGTGGTCTTATTTTAGGATGTCATGAGCGATCCACATATCGCGGCTGACGGGTTCACCTATGAAGCCGAAGCCATCAGGATCTGGCTCGACAGTGGCCACGACACATCTCCAATGACCAACATGCGACTAGAACACGACAAGCTCATTCCCAATCGTGCTCTTCGTTCTGCCATCCAGGAATGGCTGCAGCAGCAGAATACGGCCTTGTAGTCTGTTGTTCCCTGTTGGATCGCAGCGTGCTTCTCCACCACAGGCATCAGTAGGGTGCCTCTCTACCAGAGAGTGTTGGTCCCAGACACTAGTCTAATTATATTCTACAATTAGTTGCTCATCGACTGCTGGCGCCCGTACAGCTTCAGGATTTAACTAGCTATAACTGTGTAGTTAACGTACTGATGCGGTGATGCTTGCCAAAGCCTTCATGCCCTGTTTAGTGTTTACCAAGCGTAGAAGATAAAATAGCAGCGTCTTTCCTAAGACTGTAGCTGCAATTCAGGTACAGACTGAAGAAGGTCATTTACCTTACTTGATTCCTCTCACCAGCCTGTGCCTGCTACTGCCCCTACGATCCCGGCGCAGTTTCTCTGACTTTGTGGAGGCAAAGTGACTTAAGAACAGTAATTTGTCTCTCTAAACAGTTACCTGACTTCGAAAAATGTAGTAATATTAGCATAAAATCTGATTCATCCATCGCGAACAAACAGCCTAAAAATTTATCCAAAGTCACAAAGACATTCTTTCCTTGACTTTTCTTTAGCGAGTCCGAGAATCCACGACGTCTATCAGTCATGGTACAGTGTTTTTCTCTAACAACAAATCAGCGAACGGTACTTTTCAACTTAACTTTTCAGCGAAAACAACAGGCTTGGTCTTGGTTGTCCGAATGTCCGGTGCTACAAGGAGAAGCACGTAGACAAGGAGCACAATTTTTTTTCAAGGACATATGCTCTCCCACTGTACACACTAACGTACGGAGTACGTCGTAAGGCCTTCAGAATAAGTCAGGCTACTGATCCTAGGTGGGTCAAGTGGAGTATGTTGAAAAAGTCAAATTCTTATCCTTCAAAAGATCTCCTACAACTAAAAAGAATAAAACATGGACATTTTTTTGTGCCACATTTGTTTTGGTTCATCCGTCTACCCACCCCTGCAATCCCGCACCCGTTGCTCCCTCGGTCTGCCTTCCCCTGCGATCACCGTGAGTCCATGCCGCACAAAAGGAAACCGCTCCTGTGATTCCTCCGCCCGCCTCCCCATCGTCCGCCCACTGCGGCTGGCAGCGCCACCGCCACCGCCGCCACCGCCAGCATCGTCAGCGACGCAGCCCGTGCGTCTCGCCAGAAGCCGGGCCGTGGACGCCGACCGCTGCCACCCTCCTTGCGAGTCCAAAGCTCCCCACGACGGCACGGCCCCGCGGCCGGATCCAGATCGGAGATACTCCCCACTTTCCCCGCTTCTTCTTCGCGTCACAAGCGACCCCGGACCCCTCGCCGGATTGGATCTCGCGCTTCATCGGTGCCGGTGCCGGAGCCGGAGATGATGTCGTCATCGTCGGATGCGGCTGTGGCGCTGGAACTACAGGAGTCCGAGTGGGAGGAGCTGCGGCGTGAGGTGCGCAAGCTGGAGGGTGACCTCGACGTGAAGCTCTCCTCCTACGCGCACCTCGCCCGCGACGAGCTGGACGCCCTGGGTGTCAGGTTCCGCCACCTGGTCACGCGCACCGGAAATTATTCCAAGCTTGGCAAATTATTAATTTCCAAGCGTGGCAAATTATTAATTTCCTGACGATTCATCTGCGGACGTGCTTGTTTAATTTTGCCGATTTGTTTTCTTGTCCGTGATAGCATTTTTACTTCAAACATGGTGGCTGTATCTTTTAATCTGTGTGCTTATAAGCCAAGAATGGAAAGCCACCGCCCATTGCAGTAGTTGTTTGCATTGTTTCTTGTGTAGAATGAGCAGGGAGATTAGGTTTAGTGTATCTATCCCTCGGAACTGCCATGGAGTTGGGTTTTTGACAAATTTATTAATCTGTGAGATATGGAATTGCATGCCCTTTTAATTCTTCCCATTCTGTTCATATCCAGGAGCCCAATTGAGCCTATAGTGCACTTGTATTGTCTTTTCGGCACCTCTGTGACATGAGCATGGCCTACTGCACCTGTATTATCTTTTCGGCAAAAAAAAAAGAAAATCATGATGCATTATGGTGAACGTGAGATGTGATCTCTATTTGTTGTTTTGGAGGCCAAAATATCATACCATGCACCATTTCCCATGTCTTATTCGGTGGTCAGTATCGTGTTTACTGTAATTTTGACCAGGGATCTATTTCTCATCTTATTTCAGCGAGCAGTGCTCTGGTGAGTTATCAAAGCCATCGGCATACTGTGCTCATGCTCTTCATGCAAAGGCCGAAAAGTGAGTTTTCTCCTCTTCTCCCAAATCACCACCTATTTATCCGAGCTTTGAGGATTGAACCAATGGAACATGAGTTGCAGGTTGTTTCACCTTACTACTTTGAGGTACATGCTGGGAGTAAAAAAAACACCCATCCGACTACTTTTTGCTAGAAAATGGAAATAGTCTGTATGATGTATTGAGGGCATGGACAAATGCTATATTAGACATGTTGCGGTTTGCAATATGGAAGGCACAAAATGCTACATTAGACATGTTGCGGTCTGCAATACGGAAGGCAAAAGGCCTAGCACCTCAGAAGAGAACATTCAGATGCAAAGCCTGCAAAAGTTTGTTATTCCTCCCCTCATCCATACCTTGCTCAGCTTGCTTAATTGCTTTATCTTGCACACTCCGCAGTGAGAAATTTGCTTTGTTTTGTGATTCGTGTCTTGAGTCCATGGGGGCTAAGAATAATAGCAGGTAACCTTTGTAACAGATATGTCCATTCCATTTTTATCAAATTGAAATATTTTTGGTTTAATTTGTATTACCAGATATCGCCGTAGTGTTAGCATGGGCGATATACTATACATTTTTCAGTTTTTCTAACCATGTGGCCGCATAGAGTGTTCTGTTTTTTAAATTTATTGTTTGGTATGTTCTTGCAGAAACTGACTTTATTTGTACAGTTCCATAAATCCATTCACATATCAGATGATAGTAGAATAATTTTGTAGCACCATTTTTCATGTCTATCATCACTGCACTTTTCAACTGAGCACCTAGACTTGACACAACTTTGATGACAATTATATATATATATATATATATATATATAGAGAGAGAGAGAGAGCTTGAGACTTGGAGAGCTTGAATTGAATCCAGAGTTCAATTTGATGCAGTTGTCAGTGGAGGATTTTGAGAATAAAATTCAAGTAAACTCTGCTGCTCCTGACTGCTGCCATTGGCATTTCCCCCTTCTGCTTCCCAGTTGTGATGCCTTCTGGTTTCTCTCTTTTTTCTGTTGGATTGAAGAGGGATGCAATAAAGCAAACATATGAAAGATCGGTCAAAGCTACTCAAGATTACGGGATCATGAAAGAGAGCCCAGAGTTTGTTTTCTTGTGCTTTGAAAAAAAATGATGCTTTCACCTGGTTTCAGTCGAGAAGTTGATCCCTCTATCTCTCCATGCAGGTCTTTGGTCCGAACATTTGTGTTTTCCTTAATATACGCGTGCCTCTGCCGGCCCACCCTGTTCGACGACGGCACGATGGTATTTTGTTTTTAGAAATTTCCAACAACCAGAATGCTTTAGATGATAATTTGAAAAAATAAGAAGGATCAGATAAACATGTTTGTCTTTCGATGTTTGATGCCTTCAATAATGTTTATTCTGAGAGTATCTTTTTATCTGCGATGGTCTAACTAAAACCAGTTATTTAAGTAGGAATTTTGGATCGAGAAGAACAAGGGAGGTTTACATATTCTCTACCTGGGTTGACCGGATAATGCATTCCATATTTAGCTATCAGTTTTCCTTATAACATGTTTTGTACATAGGCCAGAGGCTCATCTTTAGCAGATAACACTGGTAACTGTCTAATATAAAGACGACAGTTTCATTTGGCACTAATGCTTCATATCAGTATATCAGGATGAAAGGAGATTTTGGACAGAAGTGTCTGTGGACTATTGTCCTTACAGTACTAGGGTAACATGTTCAATTGTTTGTTGTTATATCTTACATGAGTATTTTTTTTGAATTATTGCTCAAGATATGGAAGTGTCAGTTTCTGTTTGTTCTATACACCCTTGCAGTTATTAACTTGCACTGGTAGGATTGTGCCTCTTCCCCTGTAACTCAGAACAAGACGATAAAGTGCTGACATTATTTCTTCTTCTTGCTCGACACATTGGCCTCGTTCGGCTGGTATGGAGGAAGTACTGTTCTCGGAGGAATTTTACTGTTCACGGATGGTTTCTCTTACAAATTCCTTTAGATTCATCCAGGTTCCTCCAAATTCCACCAAGCGAACGGGGCCATTCAGTTACTAGAGGTTGCACGACAGGTCATTGGAGTTCAGGAACACCTTGTTTGGCTGTGGCTGAAATCGTGTGAGAGATCTCCTTACACCTTCAATCTCCATCAGGGCAAGGAAGCCAGGGTTGTTTGCTATGGGCTTCACCAATCAGCTCGGCACTCTTAGGCTCTCCCTGTTCATAACAATCTTTCTAGGATACTAGATGATTCTCCATGGTCTTGCAATCACACAATTAGCAATGTACTCAGTTCTAAGTCCCCAGGTTAATTATGATTTAGCATTTTTGCAGCGCTTTGGTTGCTGCTGTCTGTTGGTCCTTATATTCTAAGCCTCCTAGCAAGGAAATTAACAGCCTGTTCGGCAGGACCGAAAAATACTGTTCCGGCTCATTGTTGTGAGAGAAAAATACTATTGTGGCAGGACGTGAACAATGATTTCGTGAGGTGGCTGGCCAGCCAGCCAGCCAGCCGAACACTGCCTAAAGCCAGAACAACATCTTGGGCGAGGGACACATGATCTGTTTTTTTTCTTGGAAAGTGTTTTGAGATACTGTATGCTTTCATAATCAAAGATGGATGAGTTAAAAGATGTATGCGTATCTGGCGGCTAAAAGCTAGACTTTTGGCCAAACTAACAAGGAATATGTACTGGAATCCTCGTTAGTACCTGTTTACAGATGTTTGAATTGCTTTGATTCTATTTTGGTTTGGCTGTGGGATTTATTTTATTAGAGCTTTATCTCTCAACCATATATGAGATGGATACTTCTTTTTATCTCCTTCAAATGCACAGTTCCACTAAAAGAATGCATTGGTACTCTATTTCTTTAGTAATAGTCGGCTAATGTTTGATTTTCAGTAAAAATTGACATAATCTGCTCATGTTTGATTCCTTGTCGGTTGTTATTATTTTTAATTCCTTAATCACCCGTGCCCCTTCGTCTCTTGTGTCTTCGTTTGGTTGTTTTCATAAGCATATCGGAAATGCCGCTGTGGCGTTAGCACGAGCACTATACGATTTGTTACCGATGCATATATTTTCTTTCGAATGTTTGATTTGTACTGTTATTTTATCGTACGATCCATGCGTTTTTAATATAAAAGTTTAGTTGTCCCGTAACAACGCACGAACAGGTAGTTTTTAAAAAAAAATCAAATTCTTCCTCAACTGCAGTGATTGAACCCAGAGGCCGGTGGCCCTCGTGGGTTCGTGGGAGTGGCAGACTGGCAGCGCACTATAAGGCGGGGCCCACCTTCAATCCTGGTGTCCTACTTGGCAGAGACGGAAACCAAACCGCTGCACAAAACACAAAGGAGTGAGAGATGCTCCACTTGCGCCGGCCGAACTCTCGTCAAGTCGTCCCCCCATAGTCGCCACCACCGGCAGCCGCAAGCCCGCCATCCGCCACCCCAAGCCGCGGCCCGCGGGCGAAGACCAAATACGCTCGCAGTCGCCGTAGCGCCACCGCATCGGCCATCTGTTGGGGAGTCAGTCACGCCATGGAGGCGGACGAGCGGGCGGAGGAGGCGCGGTGCGCCAAGGAGGCCGGCAACGACGCCTACCGCAAGTCCTTCCTCGAGACGGCCGTCGAGCACTACACCCGCGGCGCGCTCCTCGACCCCAGAGACATCTCCTTCCTTACTAACCGCGCCGCCGCCTACTTCCGCTTGGGCAAGGTCTCTCCCCCACCCTCACCCCCACCCCCCTTTCCATAATCCATACCCTCGCAAGTGACGCGGCGACTGACGATTTGGGGCATTTTCAGTATAAGGAGTGCGTGAGGGACTGCGACGAGGCGGTGAAGCGCGGCAGGGACCTCAGCGCCGACAACAAGCTGGTCGCGAAGGCGCTGTTGCGGAAGGCGTCGGCGCTGCTCGAGCTCGCGTCCTGCTCCGGAGATTACGCACCGGCGATCAGGGCCCTGGAGCAGTCGCTCACCGAGCATTACAGTGAGGAGACGCACGAGAAGCTCAACAAGGCGGTGATAGTTAAGAAGGAGCTTGAGGAGCAGGAGCGATTGGATCAGGAGACGGCCGACCAACACCGCGAGAAAGGTTTGGATGTTGCTCGATTAAGGCATTGTTGATTTGTTTAATGAAATGTACAATAGGATAATGTTGGTGGACTGCATTTGTTTATCAATCACAAAGGAAACACAGATTTTGGGGCGACAATAAATACTCTCAGAAAGTTCCATTTACTTTTGTGTGGATTAGGCCTCTAGAACTTTGCTACTCTGCGGGTTACCACTTCCCATGTGAATGAAGGACAGAGCACAAAAGAAAGGGACGAGTAGATGCTTCTCCTAGTAATCTGTGTTTTTCAATCATCAGATATCCAATTCCTAAATAGTTATATGCCATTGCGATATACTGCTGCTTACTGTGTACAAACACTGCAGGCAACGAATTGTTCAAGCAGAAGCAATACCATGAAGCAGCAATACACTACACACGAGCTACGAAAATGAACCCAAAGGATCCAAAAGTAAGCATATTGATCATTCCCCTGATTTTCTTCTCAAGAAACAGTAACTCCAGATCCTTAGTAATCTAGTACTTTTTCTGAGATTAAAAACTTTTCTGATAAATTAGATTTACCTTGGTAAAAACTAAAACGTCATCTATAATCAGTCATATTTGGCATTGAAAATGAACCCAAAGGCATGTTCTGGAGCTGGCCCCTTTTTCTTTGGCAGTCCTGGTTGTAGCAATTAATTTTGTGATCTATGACTGATCTTTCAGGCATTTAGCAACAGAGCTCAATGCCACATCTATCTGGGAGCTTTACCTCAAGGTCTTGAGGATGCACAGAAATGTGTTGAACTGGATCCAACTTTTCTAAAGGGCTATGTGCGTAAAGCTAAAGTTCAGTTCCTGATGGAAAATTATGAAAATGCTATGGCAACTTACCTAGAGGGTTTGAGCTGTGACCCAAATAATCTGGAAGTTTTTGATGGTTTAAGAAGGTAGCTTTGCAGTTCCCTTCTGCCCTTCTTGAATCATGACATAATCTAAATTGACATTGTGTTTGGTTGAATTAGATGTGCAGCATGCATTAAGAGGGCTAATGGGGGTGATGTTGAGCTTGAGGACTTGAAAGAGATGTTGGTAAGTCTAGTTCCTCTCTTCAGAATAGTCTTCCATTTCCATGATTGCTTGTTTTGTATTATTCTTGCATACAGCATGTTTTGCTTGTCTGGTTTACTGTGGCTAGTAATCCTTAGTGCAACACACTTTGGGTAACACAGAAACTGTACTTTTACTAGCAATGTGCAACTTAAGAAGGAGCACTTAAAAACCATAAACAGGCTTTATTGGGATCATAAAGCTGTACCTTGTCACTTGTATTTTCACACACCCACCCCCATCCACATACTTTCTTCTATTTATCTGTTTCTGATCTGCTCGAGCTTATGTATAACTGATGCACAAATGGTGGTTGCATGGCACTGTGTTTTAATACACAATTGGTTCTATCATGCCCTTACCTTGACTCCACCATGCCCTAAGCTCAAGTAGGTCTACAAAGAGTAGCCGAGGGGCAACATTCACTTATGGAGTTAAAGTGAAAGCTGTTTTTAGGAAGGATGCAATTTTCCAATTAAATTGCACTATACTAAATGCTAGTATTTTAATGGTCCTTTCAGGGAAATTTCCAATCAGAAAATGACCTGCTTAAATTTCGAAAAGCAACAGAACAAGCTACAATACTCAAGAAGGAAGCTTCTGATTTAGCGTTTGAAGCGTATTGAATCTGAACGAATGGTAACCTTTTTCGCTATGATTCACTTGAAGCTATTATCATTGTAATTATTTTTTTGTGGCTAAAAGTTATACTCTGGGTTAGAGTATTTGTGGGTTTGTTGTCTCTGTGTGTGTTTGGGAGTATTTGTTTGTTAGTTTGTGTGGGTTTGTTGTGCCCTTGTGTGTCGGGTGTGTACAGGTGTTATCTTTGCTGTTTTGGGTTTTCTTGTACCCCTTTTTTCCTTCTTAATATAAAAGATACGCAGCTCCTGCATATCTGAGAAAAATATACTCTGGATCAGAGGTTAAATATCATCATCCTTTCATTTATTTTCCCAATAGTATTATCATGTAGAGGGTTTAGGGTTGTGTGTATTTTTCTTTTTTCTTTTTGCAATAGTGCTAGTGCTGTATGATGGCTGGCGGGTGGCTTTAGTGCTCTTATATAATGCAATGATGTGTAGCTATCCTGCAATGTTTGAGAAATTTTTTTTCTCATGTGGAATACAGAACAAAGGCATTCTACGGTGCTCTTTCTCCAAGCAGTGGGCAAGCTTGGAACAGAGCACTGCCACTGTATTTGCAGTTGAATTGCTATGGCAGTCTTATGAATGTATTTTTATCCAAAAAAACCCAACATATTAGCAGGTTATCTTGACAAAGATTGCTGGCTGTTGATCTTATCTTAATAATATGAATGAATGACCATTTTTTTTAAAAAAATCTGCAGGCTAGAACAATGGAGGAATATCTTTCAGGAGTACAGCAAGAGTCGGAACGACTTAAGAAACAACATGATGAGGTTATGGAGAAACTTCTGAAGGCAAACATGGATAATGAGCATCTGCAAGGTCAGCTCTCTGAATCCAGAGGACAATATGAACGGATTCTATCAGAGCATGATCGCTGCTGCTACGAGAGGAATCATGCTGTCCGTGAGGTTCAAGAGTTGCGTCAGAAAAGAGGCCAGATGCTTTCGGTGTTGGTTACAGCAATGCACTGTGAGTTTTCATTGTCTGAACTGGAGCATGCTACTGACAATTTCAGTAGTTTCGCTTAAGATTGGAGAAGGTGGTTTTGGTTGTGTGTACAAAGGTACCCTCCGGAACATGGCGGTTGCAATAAAGGTGTTGAAACCTGATGGTTTACAGGGCAATCACAGTTCGAGCAAGAGGTAGGCCAACTCGACCCATTCTGAAATCCAACTTTGTCTTTGTCAACTAAAAAGTTGCTTGGTCTGTAGCTCCTTTGAAGCTTACGCTGAAACTATTTTTTTTTAAAAATAATCTTTGAAAAGACATTTGCCCATGAATGAAATGATGTATAGCTTTTTGGATTCCTGCTGCAGGTTTCTATCCTGAGTAGAGTGAGGCACCCTCACCTTGTAACCCTGTTAGGAGCTTGCTCGGAGATATCTACACTTGTATACGAGTTCTTACCAAATGGAAGCCTTGAAGATTTTCTCATGTGTGCAGAAAAAAGGCAGACTCTATCATGGCAAATTCGCGTGCGGATAATTTCTGAGATCTGTTCAGCACTGACCTTTCTCCACAAGAATAAGCCGCACCCAGTTGTTCATGGAGATCTGAAGCCTGCCAACATCCTTCTTGATGTTAATTTGGTCAGTAAGCTTAGTGACTTTGGTATCTCTCGCCACCTGATCCAGTCCAGCACCAACAACACTACCATGTATCACACCATGCATCCTATGGGAACCCGTCAGTACATGGACCCAGAATTTTTTGCCACTGGAGAGCTGACATGTCAGTCCGATATCTATTCTTTTGGGATTGTGGTCTTGCGCCTTTTGACCGGAAAGCCTCCTGATGGTATAAAGAAGATTGTGGAGGATGCCATGGAGAAAGGTGACCTGAACTCAGTAGTTGATACCTCGGCAGGAGAGTGGCCTTATGTGCACGTCCAGCAGTTAGCACTCCTTGCTCTCAGTTGCACGGAACTGAGCCGGAAGCGGCGTCCTGATCTTTCAGCCGTGGTGTGGACAGTGGTTGAGGCAATGAGGGATGCTGCAACAATACCTTCAGCCTCATCTTCTAGATCAGTGTCAGATGAAAACAGCACGCCGTCATATTTCATTTGCCCTATATCTCAGGTGAGTACACCAGGGACGTTTTGCACCTTCATCTAGATTTCCCCAATTTTTGACTCAACAATGAATCAATTGTAGCACAGAAGAATCGAATATTAAACTCAATGTGTCATCTGCCTTTTGTTCTTTTGTGAAAATACAAGGAATACATGAACATTTTGTCCCCTGATCCCTAACCATTATTTCTGTTGTCTTGTCTCAGGATGTCATGGACGATCCACATATCGCAGCTGATGGATTCACCTACGAAGCCGAGGCCATCAGGAGCTGGCTCGACAGTGGCCATGACACATCTCCAATGACCAACATGCGACTAGAACACGACGAGCTCATTCCCAATCGGCGCTTCGCTCTGCCATCCAGGAATGGCTCCAGCAGCAGAATACGGCCTTGTAGTCTGTTGTTCCCTGTTGCATTGTTGCGTGCTTCTCCACCACTACACACGAGTCGAATTACTCCACTATTAGTTGCTCATCAACTGCTGGCCCCCGTACAGCCAAGATTTAACTAGCTGTAACAGTGTACCATCTACCATGTAACCGTCGTAATGTAGCTAGTGTTGTTAGCAAACTGATGCCTGTCAAAGCCTGCATGCCCTGTTTAGCAAGCGTAGAAGAGGAAATAGCAGCTTCATGTACAGACTGAAGGTCCTCCACCGGATTTACTTGACTCCTCAGGCTCTCACCCGTGTTGTACGCTCCACAGCTGCAGGTGCATCAGCAGCACCGGCTGCCAGGCTGAACGGATCAAGCTTCAAATGCCGTCCCGTAGTGGAGCTTCTTTTTCCCCGAACAATTCGGTGGTAGAGTACCCTACCTACAACTTCATTGATCGAAGGCAGCGCCAGTTCAGCTTACAGACTTGTCGATCGACAAGTGTCCCGATATTGCCGAAGTTAGCTGCCAACAGACACTTGGCTTGATGATGATGTCAAACACCTTCAAGGAACTTAGGAACATGTATAAAGTTATATATTTTAGCAGACCAACTAATTTCAGTTTGCACGGTTGAACCCGGATACATCACATGATTGATTATTTACCGGTACTGCTGTAACAACTCTCCCAATATCTACAAGATCAGCTCTCTGACTCCAGAGGACAATATGACTGGCTTCCAAGTTCTATCTGATCGTGGCCAGGTGCTACATGAGAGGGACCGTGCCCTCCTTGAGGTTGAAGAGTTATGTCAGAAAAGAGGCCAGATGCTTTCAGCTTTGGTTAAATCAATGCATTGTGAGTTTTCATTATCTGAACGGGAGTATGCTACTAAAATTTCAGCACTTCTCTAAAGATAGGAGAAAGTGGGTTTAGATGTGTATACAGAGGTATCCTGGGGAACATAACTGTTGCAACAAAGGTGTTGAAACCTGACAGTTCAAGCAAGACGTAGCCCACTCAACTCATTCTATATCAAACTAGAAAAGGTAGTTGATCGCTAGCAAGTTGGGGCAGGCTAGATATGGAAAGGAACATGAGCCATCAACAAAAATGAAGAAGTTATGTAAATTAGAAGAGTAGTAATAATATAAAAAAAATCCTAGTTCATAGTTTTGGCACATGGACTGCAGATTTCCATTCCACGTGCTGATATCCAAATCCAAGGACAAAACCTTTTGACTGTCTTCCATGTCAAGTTCAACCGACCACTGCCTCTCTTTACTGTCGCCTTTTGCTGTGCACCGGTGCCTCCAAACCATCCCAACTAGTGTTGGACAATCAGTTCTTCCATTTGTGCTACCCCTGCGTATCATGCATTTGCAATGGGACATGCATACTTCTACCGCACATAGCTGTTCGAATAAGTCGTCTTTTCACCATATGAATGATGAAATGGTTGTTTTGTATTCATGTTTCAGGCTGCTATTCTGAGAAGAGTGAGGTACCCTCACCCTGTAACTCTGTTTGAGCATGCTCAGAGTCGTCTTTGCTTGTGTCTGAGTTCGTACCAAACGGAGGAAGCCTCGAAGAATTTCTTGTGTGTGCAGAAAAGAGGCGAGGCGGATTCTTCCCTGGAAAATTCGCGACGGAATTATTGCAGATCTTTCTGCACAAGAACAAGATTGAATCACCCAGCTGTTCATGGAAATCTCAAGCCTGTCAACATCCTTCTGGATGCAAACTTAATCAGTAAGCTTATAGTGACTTGGGTATCTCTCCCCTCCTGCCCTCCTGGTCCAGTCCAGCACCAATGATACAGCGGGAATCCCCTTGTGCATGCATGCATGGACCCGGAATTCTTCCTTGCCACTGGAGAGCTCCGATGTTGGTCTCTTTTGACAGGAAAGCCACCTGATGGTATAAAGAAAGAAGATTGTGGGGGAGGATGCGATGCGATGCGATGGAGAAAGGGAAAGGCGACCTGAACTCAGATAGTTGCTGGAGTATCTCATCAGGAGAGTGGCCTGATGCACGTCCAGCCACGAGTTAGCACGCCTTGGTCTCAGCTGCACTTGCACGGAGCTGAGCCGGAGGTGCCGTCCTCATCTTTCTTATTTCAGGGCGCAACAGCAACATTATCATCTTCACCGCCCTCTCCTCGATCGGCGTTTGATGGAATCTGCAAAAAAACCGTCATGCTTCATTTGCTAAGTATTTCAGGTGGATATAAAAACCGATATTTTTTCACTATTGTCAGACACGTTCTTTTATTTTATTTTCTGTTCGTGAGCAGTGAATTTTAGCACTGAAGAAACTGAAACCTGAGCAGAATGTGCCATTTGCTTTGTTACTCTGTGAAACTCGAGTAACACGTGATCATAGCTTGGTCTGACGAATAGCCACTGCTCGTGTGCATGTTTTCAGGAGCTCATGAACGATTCAACAAGGCGCTTCGTTCTGCCATCCAACCATCCTGGACCAGGAGTGGCTCCAGCAGCAGCAGAGAATGGCCTTGTTGTAGTCAGTCTGTTCTGAATCTGATACTTTGGTTGCTGGCTTGCTGCTGCGTGCTTCTCTGGCCTCCCCAAGTACCAGTACGGTGCCTTGTGGATTGTGGTCCTCACTCGTGACAAATTGAATTGCCCGCGTAACGTCTACTAATTTCGTTGCTCATGAAGACATCAACAACTATCACCAGTAAGTACATCTCAAAGAAAAAAAAATGTTATCGCCAGTACAGCTGTACTAACATTCAACGTGTAACAGTGTCACGTGCCATGTAGCTAGGAGAGTAGGAGTTTAGGGTTTAGGCCCAGTGTTTAGCTAGGTGGTACTCCTGTTCCATATGCTGTATTTTGGGGTTTTCGAAAAAAAATATGCTGTATTTTGACAGATTTTTGTTGTCAATGAGGCCGAGCTTTCTGCTCTTTATGCATAGTGGTACTAGTTAGCTTTGAAATCTAGACCTGTACAAGTGTACAGTACCACTGAGGAGCCACAACTAGTGTTATCAACTTTTTGATGGAGTGAGGAACTAGAACTCCGGTGTACAGATGCTGAGTGCGGACGCGGCCAGCACTCTGGGCCAACTCGTGTTTGGCATTGATGCCGTGACAGCCTGACAGGCATGGTTGCCGGTCCTCAATCAGAAATAATGGCCGTCAGTCGCCGACACACTCGCACTGTAGTATTAGTATTCGTATTAGTAGGTCTGTAGCCATAGGTAGAACAGGTGTCATTTGGTTTGGCAGCAGACAGGCTCGAGGTCGAGGCAAAGCGGATGCCGAATGCGCAAGCCACATGCACCAGCCACCAGCCCATTTACTACATAAGCTCGCGTGGCAACGGTGATGCACCGCACTAAATACACTTGCACTTGTCTTGCTGCCTTTGGAGCAAATAGGGTGGATGACGATTCTAAAATTCTATTTTTTGTATGGAATGGCTTGATTCATAGGAGTTTTGGAGGAAGTCTAGCATGAGGTACAAGCTCCTTTTGCTTTGTGTTTATTTCTCTCTTTTAGAGCCTCTTTAGCAGGGCTCCTGCAGGGGCTTCAGCTCCGGCTCCTGCAGGAGCTGTGCCAAACGTCTGTTTTGGAAAGGGCTTCGCATGGGGAGCCGGTCAAGAGCCGGAGCCATTTTTTGCCTGTGCAGGAGAAGCCTTAAAAACGAGCTTCGCGCGGCTCCTTGCTGTGGATTCACGTCGTCTAGTGCGAAGGAGCCGTTTTGCCAAACGTTTTCCAGAACGGCTTCAGCTCCTCCAGAGGAGCTGCTCCTTCAGAGGAGCCAGAGCTGAAGCCATTTTCAGAGAAGCCAGAGCCCTGCCAAACAGACCCTTAATTTGTGTTTCTCTTGGGATGTATTCAAATGCTCCATTAGAATATTTTCCAGGGTTTCCTATTCTATAATTGCAAGTGACATGCAATTTCAAAACTCCATGTGAGAGGGCTGGTTCATTTTACCTGTGCTTTGAAAAGCGGGACAGGCGAGGCTTTTTTTTTCCACATCGCCGACCAAAAATTTGCCTGACCAAATATTTGAACTCTAGTCACGGAGAACGCCACCTAGAGGCTTAACCAACTGGTCTAGCAACCGTAGTCAGTGACGTGCAATTTCAATCCTATATTTTCTTATACCTATGTTTTGGATATCTTGCCTTCCAAAGAGGCATGCAGAGTGAATAGTATCAGGAGATCGAGTGAGTTCTCACCGAGTCCTGCCCTGCGCGACGGGGCACAGAAGTCGGAGCTAAACACCTTGGAACATTGTGAAACATGGTATCATTCCATGTTTGAAACTTCATTCTCAAACGTGAAATGGAACAATGTGGTATATCGTTCTAAATGCAGGCTGGAAGTCGACCTAGATCAAATGCATGAAGGAGAGAAAACCCCACTAGGAGTCCAGGACGCTCGCATTAGTGCAATTACTCATCCTCACTGTACACATTGGATTCTATGCCATCGTATGTTCGCTTGTTGGTTTCAGCTAGTCCAAATCAGCCAGTCAATATTGTTTTTCTCTCACAACAAACCAGCACCAGCTAACCAAATCAGCCTAGAAACTAACCAGCGAACAGGCTGCATGTACAATTGGTGGGCCCACACCCACACAACTAGAAGTACTAAATTAAAGTATCTTGCGTGACTAACTATATACAAATAATATTATAATTATGATATCAAATAAATATCATTAGATTTATTATTTTTTCGAAATGAGGCATTCTCCATTTTCAAATGACTATAAGAGCATCTCTAAGAGTTTTTCTAAAGCTCGGTATCTAAATCATCATTTGAAGAGCCATTCGTATAAAAATCGTTTTATATATCTTTTTATTCTCCAATAGTTTTTCTATATCTTGTTTGCACTCCAGAGAGCCATTCTTGTATTCTATCTTTTGCTACCAAGAAATTCGGAATAAAATAGATAGCTATATTTAGATAACCAATTAAAGAAGTTGTTGGAGGGTATTTTTTCACTAAAGTCACTCTATTCCTATCAATTAGGAAGGATATAAAGAGTCTTTGGGTGCTCTAACACTGTTAATGAAGTGGGAAACCAATAAAAGACAAGGAAAAAAATGTACTTCAAACGATATTTTTCCAATCTCCCAAACACCCTCGGCCCACCCCACCGGCCCCATCCCACCCACAACCATAAGTTCCAAAGTCCAGCTAAAAAAGGCTTTATATTATTTTTTGACGTTGAAAAAAGAAGGCTTTATGTAAGGATATCGTTTTATAAATTATTTTGTGTTTAGAAAATTATGTATATTTTAACGGAACGAACATTTTTTATAAAAACCATGGAATGATGAAACGAATAATATTTTAGGAGTTTTAAAAACTCCACATGAGATCTATTTTTAATAAAAAAACGTGGTTATGCATATTTGGTTTGTAAATAAAACTATGTGATCATAATTCCATAGTTTTGTAAAACTACACCACCTGTGCCACTATTAACACATAATTTCATTTACCAACACGACACAAATCATGGCCCAAAAACTCCAATCGAATCGAACTACGTAAGTGACAAATTTTATGTCTCAATGTGTGTTTATATTTTCCGCATGATCATGATCGGCACTACTTAATCGTCGGGTCGGTTAACACCATACTCGCGTATTTGTAGCGAGATGTCAAATAAAAACATGTTTGCAAATTATACTGGCAGAGATGCAACGCATGTGCATGTCTTAATGATTTTTTCAATGCTTTTACATATATATTTAGTATTCATAACAAAAATCACAATATCATCATAAAAATAGGTTAAAAGATAAATTTTTTATGTTGTATAATTGATTTTTTTACATCACATCAAAAATTCACGGTTTTGTGTGTGGGTGGGGGGGGGGGCACGGCCTGGCTGCCCTGGTTCAGCCATAACGAGGCGACTAGGTCAAGGCAATGCTAGGACGTGGGTGAAAAGCAGCAAGAGAAAAGAGAACAACGCGTCCATTTCGGGGTTTGAGCTCCGATGGCCATGGCGGGCTGCGGTGACGAGATTTTAAAATTCACAACTCACCGTTAACGTTTCCGGGGTGAGGCCACGTTGGTTGGTTACCTAGGAGCTTAGAGAAGGCATATGTGCAAGGAATTCGACAGAGGTCGATGGTGGAGGTTGAATTTTTGAAAAGCATGGCAGGCGGTCGCGGCGTTGGGCGCACGGTTTTTGTAGCCGAACGGTGAGGCAGGCAACGCTTTGGCCGGGGCTTGCGCTTGCTTCTACGGCACACCGCTTGCCCTTTGTTCAGCAGCAGTGACGGATCTAGGATGAGGGGGGCTGAAGTCGTTATCCTCAAACTCTAGCCTCTCCTCCTCAAAGCTGCCGTAGCAAAAATTTTTGAAGGGGCTCTGGGGCTCTAGGGGATTAGCGGTGATAGGGGGGCTTAAGCCCCCTTGCCCCACCGCTAGATCCGTCCCTGATTGGCGGAGTGGGGAAACAAAGAAGCTGAATGCTGAGTGAATAGACGTTGGGTCACGCAGGGAATGGCTAGATCGAGTGAGTCCTCGTCGAGCCCTGCCCTGCGCGACGGGGCGAAGAAGTCGGAACTGAACACCTTGGAACATTGTGAAACATGGTATCATTCCATGACACTCGCAGGCCGAAACTCAACCTAGATCAAATGCACGAAGGAGAGAACCCAACCAGGAGTCCAGGATGCTAGCATCAGTGCAGTTCCTCATCCTCACTGTACACATTAGATTCTATGCCATGTACAATTGGTTGGCACATACCCATGAGAAACATATATAACCAGAATACTAAATTAAATTGTCTGGCTTGACTAACTATATATAAATAGTATCAATATTTATGAATATCAAATAAATATCATTAGATTTATTATTATTTTTAAAACGAGGCATTCACCATTTTCATTAATCAGATAGCAGAAATACAACAATTTGAGAGATGTTCACAAAAGCAGAAACATTCATGTATCATATTTGTTATGAAATATATGTTTATATAGTATATCTAATTTGTGTCATAAACGTTACTCTCTCAGTCTTAAATTATAAGTCGCTTTAACTTTTTAGTTACATCCATTTTGCTATGCATCTAGATACAACATATGTCTAGATACATAGCAAGTTTTATGGAAAAAAAGTAAAGCGATTTATAATTTGGAACAGATCGAGTAATATTTGACCTGTATATAGTCAAATTTTAGATATTTTTTTTAACAAAGAAAAATGCACTTAGAATTGCTTTTTTTTTAAGATGGAGGTAGTAGCAGATAGATCTCGTACGATCGTATCCTGGTTCGTAGAAACGACATCTCGCGCGCGCACGCGCGTTCCACCCCGTTGCTCGGTCCCATTTCTCCGGAAGCTACCCTGGCCGTCGAGGCTCAAGAGCCCGGCCGGAGCGGCGGAGCCAGCAGCAGCCAGGAGGCAAGGTACGTGAAGTGCGCGCGTCAGGTTTTGTGCTTGTGCCCCTGCACTGGACACCAGGCAGCGGTCGACACGTGCCCCAAGGCGGGTTCCGCCCGGCCACCGGCGAGCGAGGCGAGTGAGCCTGACTGCCTCTGCCTGAGTGAGTCCACCACACCCACAACTGCCACGCACAGGCAGGCATGCGTACGCGCGGCCACGGCGTGGGCAGCAGATAGATACTGTATCTATCTCCATGATCCCATCCATCCGTCCGTCTCCGTCGCCGTCGCCGTCGCCTCGCGCCCCGCCCCCGTCCAAGCAGCCAGGGCACCCACCAGCACCCGGCCCCAGCCTACAGGGCCGCGCCACGCGCCGGGGACGGTCCACGCTGCAGCAGGCCGGGCGCACGGCAGGAGACGATCAGGCAGGCACGCCCACGTACCACCACCAGGCTCAGCTGGTCGTCCGTGCTTCGCTTGCTGCCAGTGCCGACGGGATGAGGACTTGGATGATGACGACAACCTAGCTTGGCCCACCCCTGTGATTTATGGAACTCAAACCAAAGACCTTACGCATCGTTTCGCACCTACTTTTCTACCGCACCTGCACAGCATATATGATCTTGATAAGATGCTTTTCTTTTAAACTAACCAGTGGATGATCCTTTAATCTAGATTGGTGTTACTAACTAGAACTAAAGGGTCTACATTAAAGAGCCTTAAGGTCGAGGCAACCGAAACTAATGTAGATCATTTGCTTCGGATTGTTATTATAATCGGGACTAAAGATTCTTTAACGTCCATAAAACATGGATCCGGGACTAATACTCACGTTAGTCTAGACCGAACTCTAGCTGCAACTAATGTGTTAAACCAAATGTCTGTTCTCTATTAGTGGCTAGCTAATGGTGCGGCGAGGCACTTGCATCGTAGGCTACTCACGAGTAGTTGATGAAATGGCACTAATCAAACGAAGGTTGAAAATGGAGCCGGGGTAGTGTCGATCGATCGGAGGAAAAAGTTGAATAAGTGTGTGTGTTTGTTAGGAGGAAGAAATTTGCGTTCGCGCCGTACGATTTAATAAGCTAGGTAGAGATATTGCCATTATCTAAAAAAAATATAGACCAGATATCGAGAGACTAAAGTTTAGTCGTTCCAGTCACATCGAATATTTGAATATTAATTAGAAACACTGAACATGAGGTAATTATAAAACTAATTGCATAAGCTATGACTAATTCACGAGACGAATTTATTAAGCCAAATTAATCAATGATTAACATATGTTACTGTAGCATCACATTCACTAACCATGGACTAACTAGGCTTAATAGATTCGTTTCACGAATTAGTCACAACTTATGTAATTAGTTTTGTAATTAGTCTATGTTTAATACTCTTAATTAGCATCCAAATATTTGATGTGACATGGACTAAAAATTTTAGTCACCTAGATCCAAACACCCAGACTAATTAGCTTTATTAAATCCACCTTGAGTATATTTTGATAATATATTTGTCTTATGTGAGAAACCTTGCTATATATAATTTTATCTATTTTTTATAGAAAAAGTGATATAGTTTTTTCTCTAAATTTAGACAAATTTAAAGAAGTAGTTTATCACCAACTAAAACACACCTTACATTTGAAGCATAGGCCGGGAGGGCGGGAGTAGTAAAACATGCGAGCATTTGTTTTACACGCATTGCATACACCTAGCTAGAGGTTTGCCGAACATCTTCACTAATCAGTCGTCGAATTTGCCATGCATGATGAAGCACTACTGGATTCAGGCGCTTTACCGGGTGCATTCTACTTTGCACTCGGCAAAGCTTTTGTCAGGTGCAGCACTCGGCAAAGAGCCTCCGACAAAAAGTTAGTCGGCAAAGATTTCTTTGCCGGGTGTTTTTTATCAGACACCCGGCAAAGACTTTGCCGAGTGCAAACCCGGCACCCGACAAAGAAAAGTGGTCGTTACGGTGCCGGCTCCGTCATCCCTTGCTTTGCCGGGTGCCATGTCAGAGGCACCCGGCAAATATTTTTTTAATTTTTTTTTCAAATTTTCTTTGTCAGGTGCCGTGCCGGGGAGGCACCCGGCAAAGATTTTTTTTTATTTTTTTTTATAATTTCTTTGCCGGGTGTCGCACAGCGGGGGCACCCGGCAAATAGTTTTTTATTTTTTTTTCGTAATTTCTTTGCCGGGTGTCAGGTCATGGGGCACCCGGCAAAGATTTTTTTTAAAAAAAAAACTTTGCCGGGTGCCCTGGCCCTGGCACTCGGCAAAGCTGGGAATTCTGAAAGCCGAGTGCTAGGGGCAGGGGACCTGGCAAAGCCTCAAAAATTAATTTTTTTTGATTCTATAATCACAAACACAGCATATAAAAGATATATATCACATCTGAAGCATCACAAAGACAATATAGCACATATATATCACATCCATCTCATCACAAACTCAATCCCACACATATATATCACATCGCGAATACAATACCTCACATACACGACATCACAAACATAATAGGTCCAATTACCATCGAAACAGATCGATAGTGGATCACAGTGCATCACATGTCCATCAAGCGGTGAAAAAGAGATACAAACTAAAGGTGGGGAGGAAACTGAGTGCCTGGTGAAGGAAACTCGGCACCGCCTGCTTGCGCCTGAGATGGGTTATTCGAACCCGCCGACGGAGGCTGCATAAAGGACAAGAGATTCAGGCGCTTAGAGTGGGTCATCTAATGAAAGCACTAGTCGAAGCAATATGGATTCATACTCACTGGACTAGCTACAACTGGCGGCGGCGCTGGAGTGAACATCGGCACAGGTACACCGTTCACTTGCCCAAAGTTCTGCAGGAACATCGTAATATCCTCCAGTTGCTTGGCCTGTCTCTCCCGCTCGGCCCGCTCGGCTTGTCTTTCCCGCTCGGCCACCTCGATCCTCGCCGCCAGGTCCCGCAGCTCCTGAGCCATCCTCTCGTTCTCGGCCTGTAACATTTCAATTGAATGTTTTAGTAATGTAAAGGTAACTAAGTTATGTAAAGATCAATGTACGAAGAGTTAAACTGGACTAACCTAGAGTACGTCGACCCGCTGCTGTGAAGGGGACGGCCGTTGGCGTATGGTCGGGCCTCCGCTCGGGGTACTTGCTCGGATCTGGGAGAGGGAGGGAACAGAGCCAGACTCGAGGGTGCCATCGCCAAGCCAGTACCGCCCATGCTTCTTGCCCTGTCCGATCCTCATGACAGTCGTGCCATCAATGTCGTCGGTGCTCGGATCCTAGTCTGGCCCCTGGACCGACCTTGCCTCCGACGCGTAGGAGCCGATGTTGCAACTTGCTCGAAACTTTCTCAATTTTTTACCAGGGCCTCCACATGTGATAACAAGACACATCGACAAGTTTCGTGATTTTCGGACATCGTTTGGATTTTATATAATTTAAATAAACTTCCCCCGCGAGTACATCATCATGTTACGACAACATGATGCGCGACATTTCATGCCACTTCCTGCATACGGCCTCGACATAGCCTAAATATCATGAATACTATTTTTTGAATGACCAAATTCCATTATTTCATATACCTGCAGTTCAAATTTGGAATAGTCGGAAAAATTCAATGAAACAAAAAAAATTACGGAAATATAGTTAAAAAACTCATAATTGTCCCAAATTTTGAAATAGGGATATATTTACTGTAGCAAGTCCCCACAAAAAAATAGGGTAAAAAAAAATTGCCGGGTGCCACCCTGGGCACCCGACAAAGAAGCCTTTGCCGGGTGCCAGGTCATGGGGCACCCGGCAAAGAAATTAAAAAAAAATAAAAAAAATTCCGCCGTCAAGCCGGCCACCTTTGCCAGCAGCCATATTTTGCCGAGTGGCCGGCACCCGGCAAAGACCAATTTTTGCCGACGGCTGGAATTTGCCGAGTGTCCGGCACCCGGCACCCGGCAAAGGCTGCTTTGCCGGAGGCCTTTCTTTGCCGGGTGCCGCCAGGCCTGGCACCCGGCAAAGAATTCCTTTGCCGGGTGCCCGATAAAAAGCACCCGGCAATTTTTTTTTCTCCCGGCAAATCAGCCGTTTCCTGTTGTGAAGAATAGTGTGGCCATGTCTAATAAGATCTCCATAAACATATTAATTATCGTACGAGTAGTGTATGTGATGCCACTTTTGTAGAGCATATAACACCAGCACAGATTATGAGTAATAGGTCAGATATATGATCCTGCTTGTCCTTGCCATCGCTATTCAAAGATGGGAAATTGGATAAGTTCCACGTCACACTAGCACTAAGATTATGAGTATATTTTATGTTATATAATCATGTTCTCTCCTAGTAAAACCTAATTAAAGACGTGATGTCGACTATCAAAACCATCTTTAGTAGGGTGGTGGATCTAGTCGATCGAAATAGCAAGGACACATATATGTGCATGTACACATTGCACATGCTTCCTGGTGGTAATATTTAGTTGTAGGCATGCCTGTAATAGAAGGCAAAGCAGAAAATCCATGGATGTTTTTAAAAATGAAGCCAGTGCAAGGATGATATATATATATTGAAAAGAGGACAATGCAACAAACCAAAGTACAGATGAGAGTGTAAAGTCGATCGTAACCAGGTAGGGAATAAAGCTAAAGGAAACAGCTAGTCACAAATAAAAATGATACCACAAAAGCCTGCTCAGCCTCGCCCTGAAAGCACGTTAGGTGTCTCACTTCATCTTGGATCTAAGCTCAGGCGTCCTTAATCTTGCCTATGACTCTGCTATGAGCACCTGACGGTTGCTTTTTTTTTTTAAGATCCGGACGTTTCTTTATTAATTCCTTGTGCACACCTTTCTCCTAAACCAATTAAGCGTACTCCGTCTGTTCCCCAAATAAATTAATTCCTCGAATCTGTGCAAGTTAAATTATTTTAAGTTTGACTAGCTTTCTAGAAAAGAGAAACAACATCTATAACATAAATTGAGCATATTATAAAAATATATTATATGGTATATATCTAATGATACTAATTTGATGCCATAAATCTTGACGGATTTTTCTAGAGATTCGGTCAAAGTTTAACTTAAGGCAACTTTAAGAATCTATTTATTCAGGACAGAGGACGTAAGTACAAGTGACCCTTGCTAGTCTATGTTTTGGCACATTAGAAGTACAGTGATTCTTGCATTGATCACTACTTCATCCAAAAAGAGTACATTTAGATATAGTGATTGAAAATAAAAAAATAAATAAATTTGACTAGATTTATAGAAAAAAAGTACTACCTTCGTCCCAAAATAAAGGCAACTGTGATATTGAATTAAGTCAATCTTTCTAAGTTTAACTAAGTTTATATGACTTATTAGGGCAGAGGATTTTGACTAATAAGTTTACCAAGAAATCTTGACTTAGCAATGAAGCTCAAAATCAAACACGCTCTTTTTAGGGAGGGGGGGAGTACGGTGTAATGACTTGCACGCTCTTGCCAAGGCATGGACGTGTGTTTGTGGGTGATAAATTTTAGGAGGTGTGTTAACACATATCGTGTTAATATTACATGATAAGCAGACCGGATGAAATTATTTCATGTGAAAAATCTTGGTGTTCTTCATCGAGCTATGTACGTACTTGGCCTGCTCACTAGCCAAAACCAAATTAAAGTTGAGCCGTTCATCACAAGAGGTTTCTCTTGAGGTTAACCGTTAGCTTACCTAGCCCCTATAAGCCATCGACACGTAACCCTACACCCCTACGTCGTCCCGGCCCTATATGCTACGCTGCACGGCGTGTGCTCTCTCCCCTTTGCCCTACGCTTGACTCAAAGCAGCGGCACGCGTGACGTGTGCGAGAGGACGACGGCCAGGGTACAGCCGCTGCCATGTGGGCCATCCAAGAGCACACAGGTAGGCCAGGGACCAATCACGTCGCCGCTGGCTGTGTGAGAAAGCAACAGTGATAGGGAGAGAGAAAAGCACAGGAGACCTCCATCGTCGCTCTCTCTCTCTCTACACAGGCCGATCGATGGACAGGTAGACAGAGACCGGCCGAGGGGTAGAGGAGAGAGAGAGACTTTCACCAGACTTGCCCTTGCGAGAGAGAGGAGAGGAAGAGACAGAGAGTCAGGGCCTGTTTGATGTGGAGCCAACGGGTGGCTCGGCCGGTCAGCCAGGCCGAGGCCAGCCACAGCGGGTTTTTTTATTTTTAACATATTTTTTAAATTAATTTTAAAACAAACATTGTTTATTTTTTTTAAATCTAACACTTTTGACCGCGTCTATTCGCACGGCACGACAAATTAACGCTGCCGCGTCATGCATGGAGCGCGGCGAGGCTGCTCATGTGGCAGCGACCAGGCCACTGACCGGTGACGTGGCCGGCTCTGCCGCTCCACCGATTGGGGCGCGGAGGTGACGTGCTACGCATCATGGCGCGGCAATGACGTGCCACCGCCCAGGGCGCGGCAGAGCCTACACTACTGGAAACTCGAATTACTCTGTGGGTGAAGAAATTTTCTATGCGTTTTTTCGGTACGTACAGAAAAATTACGATTATTCTGTCGGTTCCAAAATATCCCGACAGAACAATACAAAAACCCACAGAATAATTGTATGATTTTTCTGTGCATGACAATACACACACGAAAAAATCAGCACTCACAGAAAAATACAATTTATTCTGTCGGTTCTTTAAAAACGCACAGAAAAATATATGCACGCACAGAAAAATATATGCACGTATAGGATAAATAAAAAAACAAACAAGTCCTAACCCTAACCCGCCGGCCGCCGCCCCCAAACACCCTCGCGGAGTCGCCTGCTCGGCCCTCCTCTCCCTGCCCCCGCTCCCTCTCACTGCCTCCCGCCGGCGGCCGGCCCCGGCCCCTCCCCTCCTCTCCTCCCACCGGCGGCCGGCCCTGGCCCCTCCCCTCCTTGCCCTGCGCCGCCCCGGATCCGCCGCCTCCTCTCCTCCCGTCGGTGGCTGGCCCCTCCCCTCCTCTCCTCCCCCGCCCGGGCCGGCCTTGCCCCCCCCCTCCTTGCCCCCAGCCCCCCGGATCCGCCGCCTCTCCTCCACCCGGCGGCAGCCCCCTCCCTCCTCTCCTCGCCTTGGTGCTCGGCCCTGCCCTCCCTCCTTTCCCCGCCGCCTGAATCCGCCTCCTCTCCTCCCACCGGCCGGCCGGCCCCGACCCTCCCTCCTTGCCCTGCGCCGCCTTTGATCCGCCCAGTGGCCGTCCCGGCTAAGCGCAGCTGGCCTGGGGCTCACTGGTGGCCGGCGCCGTGCCTGCTCACCGGTGCTGCCTCCTCCCTCCGGTCCGCGTCGGTTCTTGTGCTCCACGAAATCCTAGCTCCTTTGCTCCAGGACCCCGGCTCCCACTCTCCAGATTTGGCGGCGCACCGGGCAGGCATACTGCTGGTCCTCGTCCTAGAGGGCCTGGACTGTGCAGCGGCGTTCCACGAAACCCTAGCCCATCGCTTTTGCCTAGGTGCGGTCTTCGCTGTTTCCTCTTGCAGGCGTTCGGCGGGGCTGCACGCTAGCACGGCACTGGTGGCCTAGTCTATTGTCAAAATGGGCTCTTTGATAAAACCTTGCAGTGTTCAACATCTCCATGTAGTGCCGCTTGTTGTTAGATTTTGGAAGAACTAATTCATGGATACTTTTCCTAATGTGTCTCCAGAATTGCATATAAGCAATGATTTAGTCCAATATTGATGGAATATTTTGTGAGTTTTCATTTCCATTTAGGTAGATATAGCAATTGAAGATGCTCTGATGTGGGTTATGATTATCTTTTCCTCTAATTAAATCAGTTTGTTAGCTCGCTTCATGGAGATATTATATGTTCAACGGCCAATTTCAATTTGACGGTTTGCCTTGTTCCAGATAGTTCACTGACTGTGTTAGTGGACTCCCAAAAGATCCGCTCTACACTTTAGTAACCTACCCTGATCTTATTAGTTAGTTGTTTCTCTACGAGTGCTAGCTTCGCAGCCTGCATTCTTAGATTGCAATTTTATTTTCAGTTCTCGCTATTCACAAATTACCTACCTTATTTACCAATGTACACGCTTACCGATTTAAAACAAATATTTGTAAGCACACATGAATGGCGAGGAACATAACAAAAAACAAATATTTGTAAGCACACATGAATTGCCTACCTGGTTTCCTGCTTAGAGTTCTTCCTTGGCAGCTTGTACGATAAATAGTTTCGCCGTGTAAATAGCTATTTATGTTACCTCATTGATCTGCTTCCATATAGGTTATTATTTTCATGCTCTGCTATTTGAATAATATTTTACAACCATCTCTACTTGATTAGATTGTTTATTTGTTCCATGTCGCAGATTTCATGGTACAACCAATTGCCTTGTTCAGGGGACATGAGGACCATCCAAAGGTGCAGATTTAATACCATGTAAAATGTAAAATAGACATGTCTCTTTGTTCCAAGTGAGTTCCTTCTCTCAGGCTTTTTTGTTAGATTGTTTCAGATGGAAAAACTGAGGTGACACATTCAAAAATATTTCAGCTTTAGGGGACTGAAATTGGGGGTGCATCCTTGAAAGCTCTAGTTTGGTTTTGGTAAATTGATAAAACCCTAAGTGCTAACCTAGTTCATCAAGTGATCATGAGATAGGTAGCACACTTCAAGTAGAGAAACAAATGAAGATCATAACATGACAATGGTGATAGCATGGAGATGATCAAGGGCTTAAACTTGAAAAGAAGAAAGAGAAAAACAAAAAGCTCAAGGCAAAGGTATAACTTGTAGGAGCTATTTTATTTTGGTGATCAAGACACTTAGAGAGTGTGATCACATTTAGGTTTGATAGCCATACTATTAAGAGGGGTGAAACTCGTATCGGAATGCGGTTATCAAAGTGCCACTAGATGCTCTAACTCATTGCATATGCATTTAGGATCTAGTGGAGTGCTAACACCCTTGATAATATTTGTGTAAATATGCTACCACATGTGCACAAGGTGTTTGTAGGGTTGAGATGGGTGGAGTTGATCGAAATGATGCTGGTGTCGGTCTACTGACCAGATGCTGGGTCACTCAGCGATCGGACGCTAAAAGGCTGCGTCCGGTCGAGCTGTCAGATGGCACAGTGGCTAGGGTTGAGCACCGGACGCTGGCTGCGTCCGGTCAAGGTGGACCAGACGCGTCCGGTCGAAAAAACATGCCTCGGGGAGCTTACTGGAAACGACCGGACGCTGGGGCTTCCGCGTCCGGTCAGTTTTACCAGAGCGTCCGGTCAGCTTCGTAGCCATTGAAATCTGACGAACAGCGTTTGAAGCTGGTGACGCGTGGCGTCCATCGGACGACCGGACGCTGAGGGCCAGCGTTCGGTCAGTATGACCGGAGCGTCCGGTCAGAGCATGTTTTGCCCAGTGAAGGGGTATAACGGCTCTATTTGATTGGGGCTCTATTTATAGCCCCATGGCCGGCTCAAGGGAGGTCCCTTGCACATTTTCATTGACATAGCAACCTTGTGAGCCTAGCTAAAGGACTCCCACTCATCTACATCATTGACTCATCATCATAGTGAGATTGGGAGTGATCCAAGTGCATTGCTTGAGTGATTGCATCTAGAGGCACTTAGTGATCGTGTTTCGCTGCGGATTTCGCTTGTTACTCTTGGTGGTTGCCGCCACCTAGACGGCTTGGAGCAGCAAGGATCGTTGAGTGGAGGAGGTGATTGTCTCCAACTCCGATCGTGGAGATTGTGAGGGGTTCTTGACCTTTCCCCGGCGGAGCGCCAAAAGGTACTTTAGTAAATTGCTTGTGGCTTGTGTGATCCTCATCTTATGTTGGTTGTGCGACACCCTATTGAGGGTTTGGCGAGTGATGCCAATCAGCGCGTGAACCTCCAAGTGAGTGAATCGCCACAACGAGGACTAGCTTGCCGGCAAGCAAGTGAACCTCGGTAAAAATCATTATGTTCATCATTTGATTCTGAGGTGATTGGTCTACATTGGTATTCATTATTGTGATTGATTGGTTCCTACCAATACACGGCGGTATAACTCTCTTGCTCACTCTTACATTACCGCAAACTAGTTATCAAGCTCTTTAGTGTAGCTAGTTGTGAGAGCTTGTTTGTTTGATTAGTGTTGCTCTTTAGTTAGTCTTTGATAGCACACTAATTTAGCTAAGTGTCATAGCTATTGTGTGGACATACACTATTCGAAATAGAATTGTGGTAGGTGGCTTGCATTTTAGTAGGCTAGCGCAACACTCGCTTCGCCGTAAAATTGTCTAACACATTTTGTTAAGTGTTGTTGTAGAATTTTATTAGGCTATTCACCCCCCTCTAGCCATTAGGACCTTTCAATCCTGCAGCTTGGAGATGCTATGAAAACAATATCTTGAATATCTTGCATATATCAACCTATTCAATTATTTTGATATGTGATATTTGCGGACCTGAGATGATATGGAACCCCAGTCTTGTGCCGCGCTGCTCTCCCCTTCCCTAACTATGCCTTGTGACTTTTTTTATTTTGTACTACTCTTGAGTGGCTGTGATGAATCAAGTTTTCATTAGAGAACTGCACTTTAGCACCTTATGAGTTGGTACTTGGGATATTTTGTTCTGTTTGCTGCTTCACTAGGATGGGTGAAGCTTCCTTTCTTCAATTACCTTTTGCCATAAGGACTGCTCTGAACTTTGGTGGCTATATGATGCAATTTCCTGTTCTATTTTCTGCAGTGCGTTCTATTTTTTCTTGTTGTTTTTCAGTAGATGGCATTCGGTGCAAATCAAATTGGCTTGTGACATGAGATGAAAGGTACTGAGCAATCCCCACTATGCTCAATAAAAAGGCAAACTTCTTACAATACTGGTGTTTTTTTGTTGACTAAAAATATGTCTTTGCTTAACAGGTAGAGATGGAGTGGAAGGTGAAGCAGTTTACTATTGGTTGAACAAGAAAAAAATAGTTGTTTCTTTTTCCATATCCATATTTGTGAATTCATTGTATTATTCATGTTGAACAAGTAGATAACTACATATCATATTTGTATATATGATATATATGCTAATAGATCAGACTGATTCCATTTTTGACATCAAGTGTTGACTCCATTCATGTTGGACTACTGATTTCTATGTATTATTTGAATGCTATATGTTTCTATGAAAATTATATTAAATATACCACTTTCTATGAGATATATATTAAAGGTCTACTGCTCTTTTTTCTGTGAGGATGGCTATACAGAACCATTATTTTTAGTCTGGGTGAAAGGAATTTTTCTGTGAGCTAGCCTAACCGACAGAAAAAATACATGTTTTTTGTGTGTGTTTGTTTTTTTCTGTGTGGATATCCACACAAAAAAATAGTTTTAATCTGGGTGAACGTGATTTTTCTGTGCATGTAAGACCGACAGAAAAACTATTTCTGACGATGAACCGACAGAAAAATTCAATTTGTCTGTCATTTTATTTCTGTGTGTTATTTTCACCATCAGAAACATGTTTTTCTTTGGGTATTCACGTTTTTCTGTGGGTTTTTGCACGCACAGGAGTATTCGAGTTTCTAGTAGTGCTAATAAAGGCCTGCGGCCTAGTCCCGCAGCACCGCGCCTGCCGCCGGCCGCGGGCGCCCACCGTGTCACGCCGGCCGCGCCACGAACGCCGGCGCGCCACGGCCGCTGGCCGCCTGCTGCGCCCCTCGCCATGCCCTTCGGCCACGCACGGCGGCTGCCCGCCACGGCACGGACGCCCACCGCGCCCGCGACCGCCCTCACTGCCGCTCCCGCGATTGCCGCCGCCGCCCTCACTGCCACGTTGTACACCGTTCCCAACTCCCGCGACGAGCGCCGCCGCTGCCGTGAGGTACTCCCCTAGTGTATTTGTTTATTGAATCGACATTATTAGTATAGTAAGTTAATACAATAAGTAAAGTTAGTATAGTTAGTAAAGTATAGTTAGTAAAGTTAGTTAGTTTAGTTAGTATAGGCAATATAGTTAGTATAGTTAGTAAAGTTAGTTAGTTTAGTTAGTACAGTTAGTGAGTCTAGTTATACATTGTATTTAGTATAATTAGTTATTGCAGTTAGTCTTGTATAGATGTTAATATTAGATTAGTTAGTATAGTTATAGTTAGAATAGGTATTAATATTACTATGGACAGTATGTACGACGATTTCGACGGCTTGATGAAGTTTCCTGAAATGCTTTTGTAGATGGATTGTTGTGTTAGAGTTTTTTATGGAGGAAGTGTTAGGAGAGAAGATGGTATGTTTAAGGATATGGAAGAAGAATTAGAATGGTTTGATGAACCTCCTAATTTCAACAACCTTTGTGTCCATTTGAATGCAAAGTTTGGCGGTGATTTCAAACTGAAGGGGAGATTTGATACTGGGAAGACTAGGGCACACTATGTCCTGATGCCCTTGCGTGATCCTGCTCACTGGTCCCGCTATATTAGGGTGCTCCAAGGTTCCAATGTGCCCATGGCTGAGGTGGTGGTGGAGAATGGGTACAGGATGCACGGTGTCCTGGACGGGCCGTCCATTGATGGTGTTGGAGGCAATGAGACAGAATTGGGGGTCGAAGGGGAAGCAGCTCAGGGTAACATAGATTTGGATGGTTAGTTGATGCAGGAGCAGTATCATTCAAGTCAAGTAGGCTGTATAAGCAATGACTTCGATGTGAACGAGTTCGAACTGGAAGAGGAGGAGCAGGAGGAGGAGGACAGGATCGGTGATGTAGTTAGCTGTGATTCGGACGATTCAGATAATGACCAGGGAGATAGACATTCTATGCCTACACCGGTTGATGCCATGCTAGTACCTATTCATGGTATGCTATTACCAGTACCAACTGAGGTTTCGCATGCTATCCAGGCTCAGGGTAGACTAGTCACAGATTTGCCAGCAGATGATACACCCTATGATTCATGGGGCAGAATTAGCGAAGCTCAGCAGTATGTTCCACCACCACCTTACACAGCGACTGAGCTTGAGAAACTAAGGTCGATGAACGTATCTTTTCGGGGCGTTCCGAACTATAGGGATGTCAGCATGACAGATATGGTAGTTTGTGACACTGATCTCCAGATGTGTAGAAAATCATTGTATGACCATAAGAAAGAAATCCTTAGGAAGGGGATGATATTCAATACAATGTCAGAGATGAAACTCTTCCTTCAGGACTATGCTGTGTATCATCATACGCCGTACAGCGTCACTCATTCGGACTAGGAGTTGAGGTACCACGTGATATGCAAAAATAGTTGTATGTGGAGGTTAAATGCATGAAAGAGACATAGTGATGGCTAGTGGAGGATAAGTAAAGTTGTCAAACCCCACACTTGCCTAACAAATAGGGGGAAGGAAAATCATCAGTAGCTCACTGCACGTTACCTTGCACGTCGTATATTGGGGCTCGTTGATGACAATAATGATATTTTGGTGTCTTCTTTACAACAGTACATATCTAGATTCGTTAAGTATGATGTGAAGTACGAAAAGGCTTGGCGTGCTAAGCAAATTGCCCTGACGATTCGTTGGGGTAGTTGAGAGGAAGCGTACAACAGGGTGCCCCGCATCTTATGTGCAATGCATTACTACAACCCTGGCTTAAAATGGTTTATGGACACCGGAGGGATGTATTTTCGAGATCCGTTGAGGCATGTCCTCTATCGTGTGTTCTGGTCGTTCGCGCAAATGGAACATGCATTCTAGTTTTGTCGGCCAGTCATACTTGTTGATGGCACTTTCCTGATAGGAAAGTACATGGGCACCTTGATGATAGCTGCTGCTGTTGACCCTGAGGACCAAATAGTAACCATGGCTTTTGCTTTGGTAGAGGGAGAGGTAGAGGGAGAGAACAATGAATCGTGGTTATGGTTCATGCGACTTCTATGTGTCTAAGTGTTTGGCCCATCTCACACTATATGTTTGATCATGGACCGTCACCCAGGGCTTCTTAATGCTGCAGCTGACCATATAGATGGGTTCCCACCTCTAGTGCATAGATGGTGCATGAGACACTTTGCTGCTAATTTCTGGCGGCGTCAAAGGAAGAAGGAGGTATGCGACAAGGTAAAGGCTCTATGTTGTGTACATACAGAGCATCAGTTCAAAGAGACAAAGAGAACTAGATAAGATGCTAAATAAAGCAGGAAAGGCCTGGTTAGAGGCGCAAATGGAACATAAGGCTCAATGGGCGTTAGCATATGACGAGGGGGGTTTCAGGTATGGCATCATGACCACTAACTCCTCAGAGTCTTTCAACCGTGTATTCACCGGAGTTCGATCGTTGCATGTGTCTGGAATTGTTGAGTTCTCCTTTTATAAGTGCAATGAATATTTTGTCAAGAGGTGGGAACTTGCGCAGAGGAATATAGCTGAGCAGGGGTGTTTTGGAAAGGCCAGAGCAGAACATTTGAAGGAGGCCAAGGAATTGGCCAAGCAGCACACCGCCAGGCCATATGGACCCCGCCGCCATATCTTTAGTGTACGGGTCAAGGGTGGTACAAGCTTGAGCGGCAAACGTTATGGTGGATGAAACTACCGAGTTGATCTTGAAAAAGTAGAGTGCAGTTGCAACGTCCCTCAGATCATGCATGCCCCTTGCTCTCATATGATCACAGCCTACAGGGTTGCGGGTATAACTATGAGGATCTACCATATATGTCACCCTTGTATCTCCATTCGAACACCGTTAGTATTTGGGAGAGGAGCTTCGAGCCATACCTTGACCCGACATAGTGGCCACCTTATCATGGTTATGACTACGTGCCGCATCTGGATCTAATGATGGTAGGCAAGGGTAGGAGGAAGAAGAGGCGACTCAAGGGGGACATGGACCCTAAGAGAGGGTACGGCGAAGACATGTATGGAGGGGGAGACTTCAACGAGACCCATGGTAGGAATCTTTGCTCCGTTTGCAAAGAACGTGGTCACAAGGCTAGCAGGCATAGAAGGCAAGGGCAGCAGGTGCATATAGCATACATTTTATTATATTAATGTTAATTATTTGCTATGCTATTTAAAACTACTATGTTAGTACATTGGAACTTTGGAGCTATGTTTATTATGATATATGTTTATTCTATAATTTTGCATAATAGTTTATTCCTTTTACATTTACTTTGTTTTTATGCACTAATGTTCCATCAAATTATAGTACTCTTAATGTTTGTTCTAACATACACATTTGAAATTTGAACTAGGATAGTGGATCATCATCCGCAGTACCCCATTCTTGAGGTGCACTACGACAAGGACCATTGAGCCAAGCGCCTGTCGGAGCTTTAGGAGGCCTTGGTATCTCTTAAACTATGCACGCACCAGCCGCACCACTGGGACGAGCGATATCGGCCGTACATATAGCGTGCCAGCTTCCTTGAGATCGTCCGCGTCTTCAACACTGGGCTACCGATCCTCGACCTTGCACTTCTCACTGCTGCTGTTGATAGGTATGATTTGATACACGTTTGTGATAGTACAAAGCTTTGATTTGTCTCATTGTTTGAATTAAAAACTTCTTGTATTGAATTAAAAACCCACAGGTGGAGGCCGGAGACCCACACCTTCCACCTTCCTTGTGGCGAGATGACTATCACGAAGCAGGATGTGAAGATGATTCTGTGTCTACGGTTGGGGGGTCTTCTAGTGACTGGGATCCTTGATAACGATCACTGGATGGACTTGGTCGAGCAGTTCTATGGCAGAAGACCACCTGAGGACGGGGATGCTAAGAGAGCAAACTAAAAATTTCTATGTTCCAAACATTCACCAATTTGACACCAGCACGTGCAAGTCTTTGGTTGGTCTCTTATATCACAAATATATGTTATGGTCTAAGTCTATCGTTGATCTACATATTCTGCAAATTATTTTGCTATTTAAATGGAGGGTTTAGTACATAACTTTTATGATGCATATTGTCTTTGCCTAATTTAATGTTTATTTTTGTTCCCTCAGCTCTCATGTAATTGTCCTTCAAAAATTGCAGGAAAACATACGGTGTTAGTTCGGTCTGGATAACAGAAAACTTCGGGGCGCCGCTGCACCTAGACGCTCCAGAGCAGGAGATCAAGTGGTATGCTAGGGTATGGCTGTGGCACTTCTTAGGCGCCTTTCTGTTCCCTGACGCATCGGGTAACACCATCCGCTGGGCCTTCCTCAACATACTGAGCCAGCCCTGGGAGAATATAGGAGCGTACAGCTGGGGCAGCGAGGTCCTAGCATGGATCTATCGTTAGCTCTGTGTTGCCTACCAACGCAGTACAGGAGGTGCCAACCTAAGAGGTTGTTCCCACCTAGTACATGTTTGGTGTTGGGAGCGATGGTCAGTCGGGAGGCCCGTTGTTCACGGTTTACCTGTAAGTGCATCGATTTTTTATTTTCTTCAAACTTGATGCCGCACTTGTGACTGACTATCCTATTCAATGCAGGCATGGAATCACGTGGACGTAGGACCAACTACTCTGTACATCTAGCGAGAAGTGAAGGTAGTTAGAGGGAACCCAAAGCATCGGTACAGGCAGTACTCGGACACGCTAGATGTCCTGACATAGCACCAGGTAACGACCATCTTTGATACTTCTACTCGGTGTTGTTGCTTTTTTATTGTTCCAAAAAACTAACTATAGTTACCTAACTTTCAGGTGAATTGGTGTCCGTGGTCTAGATTCGAGCTAGAGGGGTACCTGAGTCCTCGCACTGAGGAAGAGTCGGACAAGTGGCTTTTTAACGGGCCACTAATTTTCTTCCACGTGGTCGAGATGCACTACCCTATAAGGGTGTATAGGCAGTTCGGAAGATTGCAGCCATGCCCACCACCGCTGTACACAACCAACAGAAAGTTGCATAGGTGCGACAACTAAAACATAATAATTTAGCAGTCATGTGCATACATACAACCACTAACTTACGTTAAACTTGTAGGTATGATCGAAGGAACAGGTACAAGGAGAAGAATTGGGCCGTGACGCACGCCCCGTTCATCCAAGAATGGGCCAGTCGGCAAAGGGTCCTGATCGTTGAGATACCACCGCACGACCAACGCAACTTCGACCGCTACCTCCAATGGTTGCATAGGAGTACCCGCACACATCTGTAGGCCCCTACACTAACAAGCCAATTGATGAGGACGAAGACGAGGATGATATCGCTGATGCGTATGATGAGGCGACAAGGATGGAGACATAGCTTTAGAGAGCCCCGCTATAGAGATACGTGGTAAGAAATTTGAATTTCAATACAACTACACGTCAGTGTTTCTATGAATTGTAGTGATATGAACTTAGCTCGCTTGTGTATGCAGGCATCACAGTTGACAAGTCTGTCCAACAAAGTAGCCGTGTGACTTCACGAGACCAGAGGGGAGTCGCACGGCATTCTACATGTCTTCGTCGATGTACATTCCATTCTCAGAGACATGACAGTGGTTAAATGGTTCCCATGACTCATTCATTCGTGTTTTCTTTTTTTGTAGAAAGTGAGGAGCTGCAAGAAACTGGCATAGAAGCTCAGCTACGTGGATACTCTATGGGAGATGCCCTATGACCTGGACCTATCTAGTTCCTTATGCACGAGCACTATACCGACATGAGTTGGTTCCTCCAACACGACGGCTGGTGGGACACCTTTTGTTCGTACTCCCGGCAATCGCAGCAAGGGTCCTACGGAGCACGACGTTGAGGAGGACGAGGACGAGGATGAGGAGTAGGACTACGATGAGATTGGGATGTCTCAGCTTGGTGATGCACCATTTCCAACACAGTTCGACGCATAGGTACTTGAAACAATCCTTCGCCATATAAGTCACAATTACTTAAACATTGTAAGTAACGGTGCCTATATTGTAATTGCAGGGTCCTAGTTACACTTAGCAGTACCGCTGGGTGTACCGCCAGCGAGATCGTATCGACGTTGGGTTCACTCCTAACGTGCTGCCTTCACATCTGAAGAGGCAACGACGTCCGCGATCACCATATACTCCTAGGTCGTAGGAGTTCTTTAGGATGACATGCTGCACTTGTACTCGGACACCCATATATTGATGGAACATGTTGTATGTTGAGTAATGTCGAACTTATGTATTGATGAACTTGTGTCATAGTTATGACTTGCTGAACTTATGTCAAACTTGTGATGAACTTGGGATAGTGCTCGAGCGATGAACTTGCGATGAACTTATGTCGAACTTCCTGTTGACCTATTCGTTAAACCAACACGACGACATAACAGAAGTGTCACTTTGACCGCCGCGCCATGGCTGGTGGTGCATCATCCTTGCCGCGCCATGGCTGCTGGCGCGTCAGCCTTGCCGCGCCGTGGACGGTGGTGCGGCAATCCCATGCTGGGCGCTGGGCAGACTCCCTTGTGAGCGCTCAGCAGCAGCATTGTAATACCATTTTTGGTGGCAAAACTTTTATGTGATAACATAATGTCCGTTACAAAAATTAAACATTGTTTGTTACATGGGTACAATACATAAATAGTTCAAATGAAACACAATGCAGCACCAAGAAAGTTCTACTACGATACAAATACCAAATCTAAAACATTGAATTAGCACACCTGTACCAATCCTTAGTCTAAAACATACTGAGTAAGCAACTAATCATCCGAGTACCAGTCCTATACCACAACCTTATTGCTGTGGCTAGGCTCACCTGCATTGCTCTGACCTGCCTGTCGCCTGTAGTAAGCGGCCTCCACTTTATCTGCGACCTCTGCGGCCTGAGTGAAGAACGCGTCTTCATCCTCCTCCGCCTGCAAGCCCGCCTCTGCTAGAGCGATGAGCTCGCTCAGTTTGCCAGTGTCGTCCTCAGCCTCCTCTGCCAGTAAGCCCACCTCTTTTAGAGCAATGAGCTTGCTCAGTCTATCAGTGTCGTCCTCTGCCTCCTCCGCCTATAGGCCCGCTTCAGCAAGAGCGATGAGATCGCTTAACCTGGTAGTGTCATCCTCATCCTCGTCCCCCACATCAGACAACATAATTGGTGATTGAACGGTGCGACCAGCTCGTGTTCTATGCTCATCTAACTTATTTTCCTCATACCTTGAATGAGCCACCTCTGCAGCATGGTCCTCGCTGCATCCAATCCCTTCATGTATAAAATGCAATTAGTTAGCAATGCAATTATATTACATTTAAAATTAGGCAATGAAAAAAGGCTTTCAAACACTCACTGGCACATAGTGCAACAACATGCTCGTTCAAGACCTGCATCTGTACTCTTGTCTCCTCTCTTGCCTTCTTCCTTGCCCTCTCCTCCTCTAACGTCCTCCGTCTTGGGCTCGGGTGTCAAGGGCACCGCAGCATAGCCCTTCGACAGTGGTGCGCTCACCCTCGGGTGGACGCACGCACCGGCGAAGGGGCGCGTGGCGGCACCACCTCTTCCTCCGGTCGCCATGGCTGCTGCTCATCGCTTGCTCATCGCTCGGTTGTTGCTCGCTGCACTGAGAAGAGAGGTGAAGAGAGAGAAAGGGCAGAAGAGAATGACGCTAGGGTTTGGGAACGGCGGTCGGCGGGGGGTTTTTGATATCCTGAAGTCGATGCCTGGCCGTCGGATCTGGATGAACGGCCAGCATTGATCGGACCGGCGTCCTGCCTAGGCAGGAGCGCGCGGCCGGGCGGCTTTGCCGGCCCAGGCCCAGGTTGTGGCCTAAGAGGCACAGCGCGCGCGTCAGCAGAGCAGGCCGGGCCAATTTCACTGGGCGCGGGGGAGCACGTGGGAGAGCGCGCGAGCGGCCGTGGGCCATTTTTGCTGTTTTGGGCCGAAATGGCCACAAACACAGTGAAACAGTTCTTTCATTTTATTTTTTTCTAGAAACTTTTTGATACATATTTGATGAATTTCAAATGAATTTTGATGTCCAACTCTGCACAATTTTGATCAACGACAATTTTGTTCAGAGAAAAGTATAGTACTATAAAGTTTTTGGAAAAATAATAATGAGAATATTTACGCTTTCCGCTGCGTATTTAAAGTTGTTATTTTTCATTATTAAATTCGAATCAACGGGATAATTTAATTTTGAAAAAAGGATATATTTTTAGTTTATTATAATATTGTTATTATTCTGACCAACGTTGATTAATGGCAATATTATGATGTTATTTATGAGTTTTGTCATGCATTAATTCTATTTCTGCCCAACGGTGATGTAGAATTAGTGTAGAGGACAATTGTATGTTTTAATTTTGACCAACGTTGGAACTAAGGCATGCAATTATTATTATTATGTTTATGTTCTCACTCTATATGAATTGTGTTTTTAGGCGAATACAACTTGATGGGTTGTATCAAAGAGATCCCCACTCTCAAAGGCGACAACTACATGGAGTGGAAGAAAAAGATTGACCTGGCCTTCATCTTGACTGAGGTGGACTGGATAGTCACCTCACCGTGTCCCACTGAGCTTGTGGCACCAGTGAGGGAGACAAACGAGGCTGATGCCGCTTGGGCAACTAGAGAGAGGGATTTTGAATCCCAAAAGATGTCCTATCACCTTGAGCATAGGAAGTGAGTCACTGCCAATAAAAAATATTTGGCTGTGATAAAGAACATGATTGAGCCTGCAATTGTGGGCTCAATCCCAGAGTGTGACACGGTTACCTAGTACCTCGATAAAATAAAGAGTCAGTTCACTGGCTCTTCAAAGACATATGCTATCCAGCTGATAAAGCAGCTGGTGACAGAGAGGTACTCTAAAAATGGTGACATAAGAGAGCACACACTAAGGATGAGCAATTTGGCATCCAAGCTAAAACCAATGGATCTGGCTCTCAAGGAAGAGTTCCTTATCTATCTGATTTTTGCTTCCTTGCCAAAGAAATTTGACACTTTTATTGTCAACTACAACATACAGCCTGAGAAGTGGGACTTAGAGAGGCTCATGGCTATGTGTGTGCAAGAGGATGAGAGAATGAAAGCTGCCAATGGTGGCACTATGAATTATGTGAAAGACAAGAAAACGAATAATAATGCTAACTCCTCCTCAAAGTCAAAGGAAAAGGGTCCCATGCTGCATCAGCCTCAGCAGAATAAGTTCACAGTAGAGAAAGATCGGTGTCTCTATTGCTAGAAGACGGGACATTATAAGAAAGATTGTCTCGATTACTTAAAGATGATCATGGCAAAGAGAGGTGAGAACATTATTACGTTCATAAATGAATCCCTATATGTACAGTATTTGAAATCTACTTGGTGGATTGACTCAGGTGCAACTGTTCATGTTGCTAATTCTTTACAGGGATTCCGTTCGACGGGGACTACGCAAAGAAGAGAAAGACACGTTAAAGTTGCAAATGAAGTCCGAGCAGATGTTGAAGCAGTTGGCGATCTTTCTCTAGAGCTTGCTGATGGCTTCACACTTTTACTTAGAGATGTACTTTATGTTCCCGCTTTACAGAGAAACTATATTAGTGTTTCATGCTTGGACAATGATGGATATGATTGTCATTTTGGAAATGGCAAATATAAGATAACATTTAATAATGCATGTGTTGGTCTTGCTATCTTATAAAATGAGCTTTATTTGTTATCACTACGTGATGATGTGAATGTTGTATGCGATGATGGGAACATTGTGTGCGACAATGAGAATGTATCTTCTTCTGCGGATGTAAACAGAAAACAAAAGAGAGCTCACGATGCGTCGTCGAAATTATGGCACTATCGTTTAGGTCATATTTCGAGGGGAAGAATAGAAAGACTAGTTAAGAATGATATTCTTCCTCCATTAGAGTTATCAGATTTAGAACAATGCACAGAATGCATAAAAGGAAAGTATGTAAAGAAAATTAAGAAAGATGCCAAACGAAGCACAGGAATTTTATAGATTATTCACACAGACATCTGTGATCCATTTCCTGTAAAAAGTGTGGATGGTTATGATTCGTTCATAACATTCACAGATGATTACTCCCGTTATGGCTATATTTATCCAATCAAAAAAAGAACAGAAGCATTGGATAAATTTAAGATATTTAATGAAGAAGTTGAAAACCAACGCAATTTAAAGATTAATATAGTCAGGTCCGACCGTGGGGGGAGTACTATGGTCGGCATACTCCATATGGCCAAGTTTCTGGACCTTTTGCAAGGTTCTTACAGGAGAATGGCATAGTAGCCCAGTATTTTACACCGGGCGAACCTCAGCAGAATGGAGTAGCTAAAAGACACAATCGTACCCTGATGGATATGGTGCACAGTATGCTAAGTTACTCCACCTTACCGTTGAGCCTGTGGATGGAGGCGTTAAAAACCACCATTCATATTCTCAATAGAGTACCAAGTAAGTCGGTGCCCAAAACACCGTATAAGTTGTGGACAGGAAGAGTACCCTCACTAAACCACTTACATGTGTGGGAGAGTCCTGCTGAGGCTAAAGTATTTAACCCAAATATTGGGAAGCTAGATCCCAAAATAGTAAGTTGCCATTTCATTGGCTACCTAGAAAAGTCAAAATGTTTTCGTTTCTACTGTCCAGACAGACATACAAAGTTTGTGAAAACGAGACACGCTGTCTTCCTAGAGAATGAAATGATGAGGGGGAGCATGGTAGCTCGAGAAATTAACCTTGAAGAGAAGCGGGTGTATGCGCCAACTCTGATGATTCATGAGCCATTTTTCTCACTACCTGTTGTCGCTGCACCGATAGTGCAAGATACTATGGTGCCAGCACCTGTTGTTATTCCGCCTATGGCAACAATGAATGACGATGAGGAACCTGTTCTTCTAGATCTTGTAGAACCTATTGCCACACATGAGGGGGACCAACAACAGCCCCAAATAGAAGATGTGTCAAATGTGGAGGCCCCTAGAAGGTCTCAAAGAGTTAGAAAATCAGCTATTCCTATTGACTATGAAGTATACAACACTGAGAAATTTCAAATAGAGGATGATCCCACCTCATTTGAAGAAGCCATGAGAAGTGATCATTCATCAAAGTGGCTTGAGGCCATGAAAGATAAAATGAAATCTATGAATGCCAATAAAGTTTGGGACTTGAAAATAATTCCTAAAGGAGCAAAAATAGTAGGCTGTAAATGGGTCTACAAAATAAAACTTGACTCTCAAGGAAATACATAGAGATATAAAGCGCGACTTGTGGTAAAAGGCTTTACGCAAAGAGAAGGCATCGATTACAATGAGACATTTTCTCTAGTCTCATGTAAGGATTTCCTTCAAAATAATATTGGCTTTAGTGGCACATTACGATTTAGAATTACATCAGATGGATGTAAAGATGACATTTCTCAATGGGGACTTGGAGGAAAATGTTTACATGGCACAACCGAAAGGTTTTGTCATGGAAGGAAAAGAACGAATGGGATGTCGATTAAGGAAATCCATTTATGGATTAAAACAAGCTTGAAGACAGTGGTACTTAAAATTTGATCAAACAATAAGGAATTTTGGATTTAAAGAGAATGTAGAGGACAATTGTGTCTATGCAAAGTTTAAGAATAGGAAGTTTATCTTCCTTGTCCTATATGTGAATGATATCTTACTTGCTAGTAGTGATGCCAGTCTACTACTAGAAACAAAGAAGTTTTTGTCCTGAAAATTTGATATGAAAGATCTTGGTAAAGCTTCGTTCGTTATAGGGATCGAGATTCACCGAGATAGAAGTAAAGGGGTATTATGACTGTCACAAAAGGCATACATAGAAAAGATCTTAAAGAAATTCAGTATGCACAAATGTAGTCCCTCACCTGCTCCTATAGTCAAGGGCGATAGATATGGGGATTTTTAATGCCCTAGGAATCAGTATGAGATCGATCAAATGAAAATGGTTCCATATGCTTCAACTGTCGGAAGCTTGCAATATGCTCAAGTATGTACGCGCCCTGACTTGGCATTTGTTACCGGGTTACTTGATAGATTCCAGAGCAATCCTGGAACAAAACGCTATAAATTAGTAAAAAAAGTCTTGCATTATTTGCAAGGAACGAAAAGCCTCATGATGACATATAGAAGATCTGATTCACTCTATATAGTGGGATACTCAGATTCTGATTATGTAGGAGATGATAGAAAATCCACGTCTGGATATGTATTCACTCTCGCAGGGGGAGCTATTTCATGAAAAAGCTCAAAGCAAACCGTCACTACATCGTCCACAATGTATGTCGAGTTTGTAGCATGTTATGAGGTAACGGGGCAGGTGAACTGGCTAAAGAAGTTCATACCCGGTTTGAAGGTGGTTGACGACATCTATAAACCACTTAAGTTATACTGAGATAATAATCCGGCAGTACAGTATGCTCACAACAATAAGTCAAGTGGTGCTGCCAAACACATTGACATAAAGTATTATATTATGAAAGATAAAGTCCGGGATCATGTCATAAGTCTTGAGCATATAAGTACCAAAAAGATGCTTGTGGATCCGCTTACAAAAGGCTTATCACCCAACGTATTCAGAGAACATGTAGCCGGTATGGGTTTAAGGGAAAGCCTATAATTTCTGGATAAAAGAAGGCCCAAAGTTAAGTATCTATTTCAGAACAGAGTGGTGTGTTGTAGCTATTAAATCTATCGGCAATTGACCGTGACGATGAAACATGCTCTATGTGCTAATCTGTAATGGAATGAACAAAAGTAAATGATATGAAATTGAAAGATGGTAGGAGATCAAGGGGGAGATTGTTGGATTGATCTCTAATCCTAAACTGGGCCCAACGGCCTAGTTGGGCCTTTGATCCGCGCCCTGATCGGGGACGCCCAACCCACTATGGCTGGAGGGCATCTGTCACACTACACAATAAATAGAGGTGGGGGCCAACGGCTCTGAGTACGAGGTTCGCCTGAGCCAAGCTCCCCACCGAAATCCCTAATCCGATCTAGAGGGTGCGCAGCCAGTGACGGAAAGCCACCAACCGCGCCGCCACCGGACTGCGTCACCGCCACCACTGCACTGCGCCGCCACCTGTCTTCACCGCCGGTCGTCACCGCCCATCACCGACACCGTCTTCACCGACCGTCGCTGCCCTCGCGTAGACACCGACACAACACCCATGGCAGACGCCTCTGGATCGAAGGCCTACGATGGTCGGTAACCTAGCACTACTCCTCCCTCTATTCTCTGTTTAGTTCATGTACTAGGACATGTTATCCATTTACAATAAGTACCTGGCTAGATCTATGACTATGTGATCATAAGAGATTCCAACAGAACCAGCTCAAGAGGAGCAGCCACCTGGCCGCGGATTGCTCGGTCTGTCCGAACGAGGTAGGCTACCCATGCCCGACCACGCTCGGCACTGCAATGCCCCCCATTGATCCGATCCAATCTCGCCGCGCCTCCTGTTTGCTTGATCGTATCAGGGGTTTTTTTTCTCTCGCAACGAAACAGCATAATGCTGGCTTATAAGCCACAGAAATGATCAAGCGAACATGTGCTGAATCCTGCCTGATTTTGCCTGATTTTGGACGCCCGCCTCTCTGCTATGTAGGACCTGGACGACGAGCCCGGCGCGACGAGGAGGACGGCGTGCGCGGGGTCGATGCGGAGCTCGGCGAGGTGGCACGGCGCTGGCGGCGGAGTGAAAAGAAGGGCTTCGGGAGGTGAAACTCGGACTGGGAGGTTACAGGATGTTGCGCGTGAGGACCGAGCCAGACTGGCCCGGGAGAAACGAACCTTTTGGGCCTAGAGGGCACGGATGGGATGTCCTATCGAATGTTTGACACATGTATAAAGTATTAAATATAGACTAATTACGAAACTAATTGTACAGTTTGCGACTAATTTGTGAGACGAATCTTTTAAGTCTAAGTAGCCCATGATTTAATAATGTGGTGCTACAGTTGCATGTGCTAATGACAGTTTAATTAGCCTTAATAAATTTGTCTCGTGAAATATCGACGGATTCTGTAATTTATTTTTTTATTAATACTTGAACATGTCATGTGACACTTTTATAGGACACCTCTTAAATTTTACGCATCCAACACCCCTAAATCAAACATGCGGGTTACAGCTGGAAAGCGCAGGCCACCCCCTTGGCCCTGTATCAAACAGGCTCTCAGAGACCGATCTCGAGAGAGGGTCGATAAAAGGCATAGGCAGATATAGCAGCTAGGAGCGATGGCCGTACGCGCATATACTAGTAGGACTAGGAGAGGAGCAGCAAATTAAAGGCATATATAGGCAAATAGTAGTAGTTGCGACCCCAGCGATAGAGGAAGCAGTGCTACTGCTACGACTAGTGCTCGTAGCCGCTAGATACAAGGTGACGAGAGAGAGAGAGAGGGAGGAGAGAGGAGATCTTGATCTAGTTCTAGTAGAGTGCTAACAGTGAAGCAAGCTGAGCTAGCTGCTAGGAAGAGGGGAGGAGAAGGAAGGAAGGGAATCGAAGCAGCAGCAGCAGCAAGAATCGAAGCAGGATGGGGCGCGGCAAGGTGGAGCTGAAGCGGATCGAGAACAAGATCAGCCGGCAGGTGACGTTCGCCAAGCGCCGGAACGGGTTGCTCAAGAAGGCGTACGAGCTGTCGGTGCTCTGCGACGCCGAGGTCGCCCTCATCATCTTCTCCAGCCGCGGCCGCCTCTTCGAGTTCTCCACCTCCTCATGGTACGTCTGCGTCACCTGCCTTGCTTATTAACCCTACCTCCGTCCTAGCTCCCTTGTTCAAAAGCACACGGTCGCCGCTCCAAGCATCCATCATCGGATCTCCATCTCTAATCTCTACTAGCTCTTCTTGAATCTACAGGACCATCCATGCATGCGTGACATTTTGTGCCAAGAATTTCATGCATGTACGGACTATGATGCTTGTTTGGAATTTGGTGTTCATCCGTGCCAACCTCAAGTTGTATACATTTCTTTTTTTTTTCCTTTGTGGATAGGGATATGTCCTGAAATTTCGCAGAAATGATATAATTGGTTTTGAGTTTGACGCTTTTTTTTTGGTGGGATTTCATGTGAAGGCTAGCTGTTTTCTTTAGATCTGTCTCTGGCTCACACATGTAGATCATAGCCTCATACATACATAGCTCCTGTATGTATGCTTCTTTTTGCTGTTATCATCTCAGCGCGCGCTCACCTTTCCTCTTTTGTTTCTAACTTCAGTTAAATAACGTTTGCTATAAAGGGTCAGTCAATAGAAGAGGACAACACAGATGATCTCGATCTCTTCACAATCCGTTTGATCTATCTATCTGTAGGCTGCAGCTCTAACCCTCATCGTCTCCTTTTTAGCGCATGTCAGCAGGGGGTCATTAGCTTCTTCCTTCTTGCTTCCTAGTGATGTAGTACATCGAAGGGGATCTTGCACACAGCTACCTGCAGGACTGGACCATTCTTTACATATCCAGATCTGGTTGTGAACATGAACACATCATTTTTTTTTCTCATGTGTTTATCATGCAATTTTTCTAGCTGTGTGCGTTATTATTACTGGTGAGTCCCTATTCCCTAATAATTCTTCCCTGTGTTTATTTCTCTTAGGCCCAGTTTAGTTCCCTCCCATTTTGCAAAATTTTTCAAGATTTTCCGTCACATCGAATTTTGGTCGTATGTATGAAGCATTAAATATAAATAAAAAATAAAACTAATTACACAGTTTAGACAAAATTTACGAGGTGAATCTTTTAAATCTAATTAGACTATGATTAGATACTAATTGCTAAATAACAACGAATGCCAGTGACGTTTTGCTAAAAATTTCGGCATCTAAACAGCCCCTTAGCTTGCTTGGATTTCACTGTTCACATCTGCTAGCTCTAGATTCTACTGTTCCATTGGAGTGTTGAGACCTCTCTCTCTCTCTACGTCTTGTCAAATGTCTAGGCTCCTCTGTCGTCGTGCAAGCAAGCGGCTGCAGCAGGAGGCAAAGTTACTGATGAGAGAGAGGCACATGTAGTACTCGTACTAGGTGTGGTGTATCGATTGGCCCGTCAGGAGTTATCCCCATGGACATTGGACAGGCATCAGTGTACTGCATGCACGCCTTTCGCTCTTTTAGGCATGCAGGCAAGAGGGGCTATGCAAGGTGCATATGTATCCGGACCATATATGAACATCGTGTCATATCGTATGCAAAACAATATATACTACTCCTAGAGTATAATCTGATGGAGAGAGAAAGTACCAATTCTTTTATGTGTGTTAGCTGATGCAGAGAAATCCAGTGCAGGCTGACAATGCACATCATGTGTCAGTTTTGTTCCAAAAAGAAGCTGTACTCGGACTGATGATGTTGTAAAAAAATTTACTGATTCCAGTTGTCGAAACTGTATTCAGTCAAGAATCCAATTTTGTATTGAGAGGTGTATGCATGCATGTGTTGGTCCAACCTTGTTCATTTGTCTAATTTAAGTAGAACTCTGAATATGATGACTAATGAATCTATCTTTGCTAATTTCTATATGTGTGGTTCTGTGCATAATTAATATTTTGCCGTTAGTTAATAGGAGGGGTAAAAATATATAATGTGATGAAGATATATGCTTATTAGAGATGATATGCTACTGGTATTAATTTGGCTTTACCTTTCTATTAAATATAAACACAAAGTATTGCATCAAACTTTTTAATTTATTTATGTAAGCACATATCAATTGTATCAGTTTGTTGGTGTCTTGTCCTCTTGTTGATCCTCAATGCTTGCTTTCTCAACAGCATGTACAAGACGCTGGAGCGGTACCGCACCTGCAATTTTGCATCCGAAGCATCAGCTCCACTAGAGGCGGAATTAGTAATCTTATTACTGATTTATTTTCGCCACTTTTAGTGCATGTGTATGCATTTCATGTATGAACAGAAGCATGCTTTTTTTATAGGATAAACGCATCTTCTAAGAACACATGGCTGGATAATTATTTCTGGAAATATATAAGAGATATGATACCGACAATAAATAATATGAAATAATGTAGGCAGATGTACGTGTGACTGGGTAGATAATGTTTTCACTATTACAAAATAATAAACACTATGTTTTTAAATAAAGTCCTATGAAAGCTTTATGGTTGAGTAATAAACACAAAAGATGATATTACACATTCAACTTTGCTGTGGTATATGTTGTATCTAGGATATTCTATCTAATAAATAATGAAATGCTGGCAAGAGGTACTGATGGACATATAATACTTTCTAATAATTGAGTGTGTATAGTATCTCTACTGTTTATATTTTACACTTCGATCTTGTATTTCATGTGCTAGCTAGCTGTGTAATATATCAGCATGCACCTTATGCTAGATATGCAACCAATCATGACATGCATACCGACTCCACTTTTGGTCAGTGCAAAGTCATATACATAATTAACATTTTCAAAGTCAAATGTTATATATCTTAATTACTGCCGCCTACAGCTACTAACTTGCCGCCTCCCCACGTTAAGCTGGACTAGTAAGCTAGGTTTTATCTATGTGCGTGCACCAAAATTAGAGACACATTTCTGTATTTAATTAATGGTCACGATTTTTCTCAAACTAATTATTAGACCTGCTTTTCTTGTTCAACAGAATAATTATCAGGAGTACTTGAAGTTAAAGACAAGAGTTGAGTTCTTACAAACAACTCAGAGGTAAGACATTACTTTACAGTCAGTGAGCTATGTTGGTTGGAATTGGAATATATATCTACCACAAGTGCCAGGCTAATTAGGTTTGGTTATCTTAATCTGCAGAAATCTACTTGGTGAGGACTTGGGTCCACTTAACGTGAAGGAGCTAGAGCAACTTGAGAACCAGATTGAGATATCTCTCAAGCATATCCGATCATCAAAGGTAGCCAATGAAAATTGCATACTTGCATTTATGCTCAGTACTTCAGTCAAGGTCAAATTTACCAAATTTCTAACCGGCCAGCAGTAAACAATGGCATCATAAGATCAAATTTAGCAATTTCCTAACCAGCGACAAACATTTACAGAACCAGCAGATGCTCGACCAGCTCTTTGATCTCAAGCGCAAGGTGATCAAATCATTTTCAATATTTTTTGTTTTTCGGTCTCTCTTCCTAAAAGACTCCTGGAAATACTAACCAACAGTGAGGTTTTGCAGGAACAACAACTGCAAGATGCTAACAAAGACTTACTAAGGAAGGTAATGCATTGTGAATGATAAGGCTCAGCCTGTGAATACATTTTATTCCTAGTGATGTGTTTGCATCTTTTTTTATATATATCTATATATACATGAGCACTGTTTTGGCAATTAAATCCTCATTCATGAAACTGAGCTTCATTCTGCATATACAAAATCTGACACAATAAAATTATTCAGGGGAAATAAATCTACACCATTGTATAAACTACAATACACTTAAGATTGGCACGGTTTAAATACATAGTCTTGCCTGGTGATACTGATGCAATAGTGATGCATACAAAGACACTAAAACCCAAAAAACTCCTGTAAATGAATTCCTAACAAAGGAAGGTATATGTTGCTAAAATTTCATAGCTATAGATTTATGAATTTAAACAAGTATTGTTGTTAACCTTCTGTACTCCATCTGACCATCAAGAAGTATGCTCTCATTTCAAGTCTTCTATTATTGTACCAGATACAAGAAACTAGTGAAGAAAATGTGGTGCGACTGACTAGCCAGGACATTGGGTGTAGTGGATCTAGTGGGCATGGTGATGAAGCCAACCAAGAACGCCTTCACCTTGCTCTTGATCCTTCCCTGCATATAGGGTGATCATTCTTCACTTGTTTCAAGTACAGAATTTATACACTACCAAATGATTAAAAATTCAGTATATATTTCTTATTTTGAATAAATTATATAGTTCTTTTTTTTTGTTTCTGTATTGTCAGAATAATTCAACAGATCACTACTGAATTGGTAATTCATAGTAAAGCAAACATGGAAATAGCTAACCTTACAGTTTCTTAATAGGTGGTAGTATAATTAAAATAAGTTGCCATCGTACAAAAAATGCTCTTGCATATTATCAGTGGAGTGTTAAAAAACTGTAGTACCTGCAATAAAATCCCCTGCAAAATGCTCTTCCATATTATCTGATCCTTTTACCCTCCTATGTAGGTATCAAGCTTACATGGACCACCTGAAAAATGATTAAGTTGCTTCTTTGTGCTCTGTGCTCCTAGTGGCCATGGATCTTCTATATATATGTTGGACGTAATGCTTTTGACAAATCCTCTATATTTAACCATATCGGTCCTAGCTTTATGTACTGTATGTACTAAACTAAGTAGTCCTATGACTCTTTTGTTCAAGAAGAATGATCTGATCATGACTTTCTTGTTAAATAACCACCATATCTCATTTTGAATTGATCGTCTACTAAAAAGCAGTGCTTTTGTGAGTACTTAGCAACTAATATGTGATAAGGCTCTCTGATCATGTGATTAGTGCCATGTTACATGTTTATCTTACTAGTGTGAGATTCGTCATAATTTTAATTGATCTGCGTTGTAGAGAAAAAGGGAAAAATGAATCCACCTGATTCAGGCTTTTGTAACATAAAAAAATAGAAATAGTCAACTAGTAATAGAGGCACACAATAACAATGGAACATATGTGACATGTTTAGAGCACTTATTACGACACATAATATAAATTTCAGAGTTTATATTAAAAAAATAAATGCTTAATTTGAAGCTTTATTGACATAATAATATGTTCCCGGCCAAGATATATCCAAAAGGCCAATCAGCTATTTATGTGGTACCATACTGGAATACAATAGTTTATTCCCCCATCCACCACAATTTTGTTTTTGTGTGCGACCATGCTTATGAACTAGCTTAGTAGAACCATTTCCTCTTTTTGCATGTATAGTTTTTTTTTTTCCTGGCATCAATGCAAGTTCAATATATATATATATATATATATATCTTCCTGGCATCAATGAGAGTACACCGCCATATCATTTCCATATCTCTCTCTTTTCCTAGGCATGAGCATACCATGTCACTTCTGGGGCCTAATCAACATCGTGGAATATGTGTTGTTCTTGTGGACTGGATCAGCATCATTGTCTATTTTGTAATAACCTGGGAATCTGTTCTGTAATAAGCGTGGAAATGTCCATCATCCTGTGTTGTCAAATAAATCACCACACGTAGTACAACATATATGTCGATGGAAAAGTCATCACACACTACACAGGATCCAGACGTTTTTTTTTAGAGAACAGGAGGAGCTTGCGCCCCTACTGGTAATTTATTAAGAAAACTAAAACAAACATATGGAAGTTAAGTACAGGAAGGGTTCAAGAGACCCAAAAGGAAATGAAAAAGATAAGATCAATTACATCCTTTGTTCTAGCCATGAACTAATTTTTGGGCTGTATTTTTTCTTCGCTCGAAGAATAACTAGGGTGAAGACTTCTTTGAAGATAAACTTGCTCCTTTCTATTGTTGCTTCTTCATTTCTGAAAATGAAATTGTTCCTTGAGGTCCAAATACTCCAGCACAAAATGATAATTATCTCCATGAAGAAAGGAACATAGTGCCGGGCCCTTACAACAACAACAACAACAAAGCCTTTAAGTCCCAAACAAGTTGGGGTAGGGTAGAGTTGAAACCCAGCAGAAGCAATCAAGGTTCAGGCACGTGAATAGCTGTTTTTCCAAGCACTCCTATCTAAAGCTAAGTCTTTGGATATATTTCATCATTTTAAGTCTCCTTTTATTACCTCTATCTAAGTCAACTTCGGTCTTTCTCTGCCTCTCTTCACGTTATTATCCTGGCTTAGGATTCCACTACGCACCGGTGTCTCTGGAGGTCTCCGTTGGACATGTCCAAACCATCTCAACCGGTGTTGGACAAGCTTTTCTTCAATTAGTGTTACCCCTAATCTATCACATATATTATCATTCCGAACTCGATCCCTTCTTGTATGACCGTAAATCCAACGCAACATACGCATTTCCGCGACACTTATCTGTTGAACATGTCGTCTTTTCATAGGCCAACATTCTGCACCATACAATATAGCAGGTCTAATCGCCGTCCTATAAAACTTGCCTTTTAGCTTCTGTGGTACCCTTTTGTCACATAGGACACCAGATGCTTGGCGCCACTTCATCCACCCTGCTTTGATTCTATGGCTAACATCTTCGTCAATATCCCCGTCTATCTGTAGCATTGATCCTAAATATCGAAAAGTATCCTTCCTAGGCACTACTTGACCTTCCAAACTAATATCTTCCTCCTCTCGAGTAGTAGTGCCGAAGTCATATCTCATATACTCAGTTTTAGTTCTACTGAGTCTAAAACCTTTGGACTCCAAAGTCTCCCGCCATAACTCTAGTTTCTGATTCACTCCTGTCCGGCTTTCATCAACTAGCACTACATCATCCGCAAAAAGCATACACTAAGGGATGTCCCCTTGTATGTCCCTTGTGACCTCATCCATCACTAAGGCAAACAGATAAGGGCTCAAAGCTGAGCGGGCCCTTAAATCTTCTAAAATCTGAAAGGGATCTTGCAAGTGTGGAATATTCAATCCAACGAGATTCCAGTAAGCCTTTGCAAAGTCACACTGTTGAAATAGATGAGCTACTGTTTCTTCCACCGAGTCATTACAGAGTACGCAGTTATAAGACTGAAGATGCATATTCTTTCTCCTTAAAATGTTCCTGGTACTCAATTTGTCATGTGCTAGCAGCCAAAAGAAAACCTTGTGTTTGTGTTGGCAACGGGATTTCCAAATCCACTGAAAGGAGGGGTGTACCTGACTTGATCTCGACAGATGTCTATAGGCTTTTCTTGATGAGTACTCAGCCCTTCCCCAAATGTAGCTCCAATTATCATCAACATCCCCTGGGATGAATTTATGCAAGATCTCTTGTACTTCTAAGAACTGATCAAAGGCTTCCACAGAGAGAGGAAGGTTAAAAGTGTTAATGAGAGAAGGGTTCAATTTAGCAGAGGCCAAAGTCATGTTGGGCTTTTTTGAAACGGAGTGAAGTTCTAGGAAAGCTTGCTTTGGGATTTAGCCTAACCAAATATCATCCTAGAAAAGGCATGTACTACCATTTTGAACAGATACTGTGGCCATATCCTTGAATTTATCTAGTAACTTCAGAACATTCTTCCACCAAAATGATCCCTTTTTGACTTGGCCTGGCAATTTCCCATTATTGTAATACTTCTCCAACATGAGTTTCACCCAAGGAAGGTCCAGTTTATTGAAAAACTTGTGTAGATTCTTGATCAAGAGGGCTTCATTCTGAGTCTTCAAATCCAAGACTCCCAACCCTCCTTCCTCTTTGGGAGTTGTCACCAAAGTCCAAGCAGCTTTTGCATTAACTCTATTGTTTTCATCAAAACCCCTCCACAGACAAAATTTTCTATATTTGTCAATCTGCTCTCTGATGGTAACATGGAGGGAAAAAGTGCACATATAAAATGTTGGCAAGGCAGTAAGCACAGAGTTTACCAATTGTAGTCTCCCAACCTGTGATAGATATATGGAGGTGCATAGCAGTCTTCTCTCACATTTACTAACAATAAGAATGAACTCTTCCACTTTTGGCTTAGTAAGACCTAGAGGTAGCCCCAAATAGGTGAAAGGCAGATTCCCAGTTGAGCATCCGAAAGCCCTGGCAAGATGATTCAATTTCTCTAGAGATACATTAATTGGTACCATCATGGATTTCTGAAAATTCACTTTCAGGCCTGTTGATTCAGAGAAAGAATGAAGGAGGGCCTTTAGAGTGAAGAACTGAGATGCACAACCTTCCATGATGATCAGTGTGTCGTCAGCATATTGTAGGATTGGGAAGTCACTGGAACATTGTAGGGGTATTGGCAACTTGAGCAGACTTAGGTCCTTTGCTTTATTGATGATGGACTGTAGCAGATCAGCAGCTAAGACAAACAAAAGAGGGGAAAGAGGATCTCCTTGCCAAACTCCTCGCTTATAGTGAACAACTTTTCCAGGAACTCCATTAAGCATCACAGAAGAAGTACCAGAGTTGAAAATTGCTTGCATCCAAGAAATCCAGTTTGGGCCAAAGCCTTTTGCCCTCATTATTTCTATCATTGCCCTACGTTCAATCTTGTCAAAGGCCTTCTCAAAGTCCAGCTTGAGGATAATCATTTCCTTTTTGGATTTATGGCAGATGTGGAGATACTCAAAAGTCCAAGCCAAACAGTTTTGAATGGTTCTGGATTTGATAAACCCATATTGGTTCTTGTGGACAAGACTTGTGATGAAGGGCTGGAGTCTATTAGCAAGCAACTTTGTTAGGATTTTGATAGAGGAGTTTAACAGTGAGATTGGTCTAAAATTAGAAACTTTTGTAGGTCCATCAAGAGGCGGGCAAAAAGAGTTAACCGAGGCAAAAAGGTCACGATTAATCTAGCCTTAACGGAGGTGGTTGGTCGCCCGCCTCGGTTAATCAAATAAAAAAAATAAGAAAACTTGTGGACAAGCCCAGCGAGCCCATCCACACATCGCTGTCGCCGTAGCTACTCGCCGGTGTGAGCATCCTCACCGGACCGCGCACAGAATCGGGATCCGACCACCCACCGCCAGATCCGTAGCATCCTCACCGAAGACACAGGTCGGAGATGCCGGATCCATTGCATCCTCACCAGAGACACGGGTCGGAGGCGCCAGATCCACTGCACCCACGTCGGATCCACTGCGTCCTCGCTGGAGACGCGGGTCAGAGACGTCGGATCCACTACACCCACGCAGGATCCACGCGCAGCCCACGTAGCCCATCCACGGTCGCCGGATCCGGGAGAGGAAGAGGAGAGGGTCGCCGGTTGGGGAGAGGGAGCCAGGCGCCAGATCCACGCCGGCCGCCCAAGCGCGCCCCACCTTGGCCGGTCGTCCGCACCCACGCCTCCCTCGCCGGCTGCCCGTGCGCGTCTCGCTCTGGCCAGCTGCCTGCGCACGCGCCTCCCTCACCGGCTACCCATGCGTGCCCCATCCTGGCCGACCGCCCGCTCCCGCGCCGCCCTTGCCGACCGCCCGCGCCACCCCAACTCCTTGTATCGGGTGAGGGAGAGAGTGGAAGAGAGATGGATCAAGTGAGGGAGAAAGGGAGAGACAGCTGAGGGAGGGGAAAATGAGTGAGTGAACCCTAACTCCTTGTATATATATAAGCCCAATAGGTGGGTTGGTATGGGGTTTTTGCTGGCCCTCTAAACCCTAAACCCTAAACCCGAAACCCGAAAATGACCTAATTTTTTAGGAGGGCCTTAGGCGGCGCCTCTGTAAATAGATTTTGCGAGGCGGTTGATTGTGACCGCCTCGATTAATCTTAGTCATTAACCGAGGCGGTTCAAAAGCCCGCCCGCCTCCGACACCATTTTCAAAATGCCTCGCATGATCTTTTCTATAGTAGTGGATTGTACAAAACAGTAATTTGTAGTACCAGCGTTGGGCCTCTGAACCATGGTGGCCGGTCATCACGCCATCAAGACATCGGGCCCTCGTGCCCCCAACTCCCAAAGCCTACGGCTACCATATGATCTATCGCTATATTTTTTTAATTACTGAGCGGGGTTCGATCACCCATCGCCTATTGACCTCACATATATCTACTTCGACATCGGTGTCGACTACACCAGACTCTACCTCCTCAACCATATGGCTAGCCTAGGCACACGATGTTGAGGGGACGTCACCTTCCCACATCACTTCTCGGTTATCTCGTTCGCATGCGTTCGTTATCTGAAAGCTCTAGTTTGGTTTTGGTGAATTGATGAAACCCTTAGTGCTAACCTAGTTTATCAAAGTGATTATGAGATAGGTAGCACTACTCCAAGTGATGAAGCAATTGAAGATCATGACATGATGATGATGATGGCATGGTGATGATCAAATGCTTGGACTTGGAAAAGAAGAAAGAAAAAAGAGCTCAAGGCAAAGGTGAAATTGATAGGAGCTTTTCGGTTTAGTGATCGAGACACTTAGAGAGTGTGATCACATTTAGGATTGATAGCCGTACTATTAAGAGGGGTGAAACTCATATCAAAATGTGGTTATCAAAGTGCCACTAGATGCTCTAACTCATTGCATATGCATTTAGGATCTAGTGGAGTGCTAACACCCTTGAAAACATTTATGAAAATATGCTAACACATGTGCACAAGGTGATACACTTGGTGGTTGGCACATTTAAGCAAGGGTGGAGAAGTTGGAGTTGATGTCGATCAACTCGGTGAAGAAACTGAGGCGAAAGGAGGTCATTGTGAGTGACCGGACGTTGGGCTCTACTACATCGGTGTGTCCGGTCAGTGGCAGCAGTGAAGGCACAGGCGTCGGTCTTCGATCGGACGCTGGGTCACTTCATGACCGAACTCGGTAGAGGTGCGTTCGGTCCCGCTGACGTGTTGGCACAGAGAAGAGGAGAAGGACCAGACACTGGTGCTACGTCCGATCATGACCTACCGGATGCGTCCGATCACTGTTGAGTAGCTCTGGGAGCTCTCTGGACTCGACGGGACGCTGCCCCTCCTGCATCCAGTCGTGATCGAATTGACGCATCCGGTCGTCATTTGACGGACTAGAGGGGGGGTGAATAGTCCTTTCTAAAATTAATTGCATTGGCTAACCGAAACAAGTGTGAAATTAAAACTATCGGTCTAGCTAAGACTACACCCCTCTATCTATGTTCTCTAGCACCTTCCAAAGATATTAATTAAGCAACAAAGGTGCCGAGCTAGCTAGAGCTCACCTAACTAATTCTTGAAGCAAGGTCACACAAACCTATGCCACTAGTACTTCAAGCAACAAGGAAGCTCCTACACATGCTAGTAAGCAAAAGCACAAAGCCACCTAAGCTCACTAGCAATGCTCAATAACAAGGCAACCAATGCCAAATTAGAGAGCGCAAATACTTAGCTACGCAAACTAAGCAATGTGACTAACAAGGTTACACAAACCAAATTAGCCATGTAAGGGAGCTACTTCTATGCTACACAAGCAAGAAGGTAACTAGTGAGCTACACAAGCTAACTAATTACAAGAGCAACTACACAAGCACATTGTATATGAAAGTAATTACAAGCTTGTGTAACGAGGATGCAAACCAACAGGTAGAACAAGGTTGACACGGTGATTTTTCTCCCGAGGTTCACGTGCTTGCCAACACGCTAGTCCCCGTTATGTCAACCGCTTACTTGGTGGTTCGGCGGCTAATTGGCATCACCCGCCAAGCCCGCACGTCGGGCACCGCAAGAACCTACCCAAAAAGTGAGGGTAGCTCAATGACACGCTGAACTAGAGTTGCTCCCGTGGGGTGAGCACAATGCCCCACACAAAAGCTCTTCTCCGGAGCACCGCACAAGCTTCTTGCGGGCTTCGACGGAGACCACAACCAAGACATCTAGGAGGTGGCAACCTCCAAGAGTAACAAGCACCACTGGCTTGCAAGACGACCACCTAGTGCCACTTGATGCCACCTCATGATGCAATCGCACTAAAATCGCTCTCTCACACAATCGAATGATCACTATCAAGCATATGTGAGATGGAGGGCTCCCAAGCACTCTCAAGCATGGACACAAAGTCCCCGAGGTGCTCAGCTCAAGCCATGGCCGAGACCCCCTTCTATTTATAGCCTCACGGGCTAAAATAGCCGTTACCCCTTCACTGGGCGTTTTTTGGGTTGACCGGAAGCGTCGGTCATATCGACCGAACGTAGGACCTCAGCGTCCGATCAACGGAAGCTTGCCACGTGTTGCCTCCGTTCAACCTCAGTCACTTGATCTCAATGGTCAAGTGATGACCGGACGTAGCTGCTCAAAATGACCAGACGTAGGACCCCAGCGTCCGGTCATTTCTAGTAAGGTTCCAGTCGTGAAAATTCATGATCTGACACATCCGGTCGGTCATGATTGGACGCTGCATCAGCGTCCGGTCATTTCTCCTCTTCACTGTGCTGCAACATCAATGGGACCGGACGCAACCACCCAGCATCCGGTCATAAAGTGACCCAGCCTCTGGTCGAAGACCGACGCCTGCGCCTTCACTGCTGCCACTGACCGGACACAGGACCCCAGCGTTCGGTCACTGTGTGACCAGCGTCCGGTGCGCCTTCACTACTAAGGATATGTTTAGTGTATCTAGTCATTTTTCACATTTAATAGGCTCATTCATGAAAATCAAATTATTTTGATGTTTGTATGGTACCACTATTGCTTCTCTGCTTAATTTGGTCTAGTGGTAGCATATGACATGTTTGTGGGCTTATAAATCTAGTGTTTGATCTAGAAAATGAGCTCTAAGTGTTTAACTCAACATGGTACAAGATAACCCTTATTTGGAGGTGTGAAGAAGCTTGTCCTTAGATCAAACTGAGTTAAATTTCTTTGACAAGTAATCTAGATTGAATAAAATTTGGGAAAATAATCCTCACCCCATTGATTGACATTGATAATCTCAACCTATCTACGTTTTAACTTTTGTGGTCATTGATGACAAAGGGGGAGAAATAGTGTACAAAGATAGTGAAAAGACAACAAAGATAGTGAAAAGACAACAAAGAGGAAGAGAAACAAAGATATAAGTGATAGGGGAGAATTTGACATAGGGGGAGAGATATGACAAAGGAAATGGATCAATTAAAATTTTGAGCAAACAAGTAGGGGGAGCAAGCTCATAAACTTGGTGGATGCATTTGAATGTGCATTTCATATGCTTGCTTGCATGTCACAAGTTTTAAATTTCAATATCCATGCTTGTGTGGTGTATGCTAGTTGTAGGTTTGAATGGTGAAATAAAAAACTAGCATGCATAGGTTAAGTAACTAGACTCATGCTCATATTATAAAAACTAGACCCTTACTTCTAATGTTGATCTCACGGAGTATTCTAGTTTTTATGTATGTCTAGTTACTAATGGTGCTATGGATGGTATATTGGTGCACTCCGATTGGTATCACGCTTCAAAGGTCCATCTTTTATACCTTAGCATCATTTGGTAGACATTGCCTCCTATATTTCCTATCTAAGCATATGTGTAAGCTACAATCCAAACTTTTAGCACATATGTAGGGGGAGCAATTGCTATCATATGGGATTCATAAAACTTGTCCATATCCTTTTACACATGGTAAATATGCTTGGGCAAGCAACATGGATTTAATTTAAATTTCAATTCATATCTTTGTGTAAGGGTTGTTATCAATTACCAAAAAGGGGCAGATTGAAAGCTCTACTTTGGTTTTGGTAAATTGATGAAACCCTTAGTGCTAACCTAGTTTATCAAAGTGATTATGAGACAGGTAGCACTACTCCAAGTGATGAAGCAGTTGAAGATCATGACATGATGATGATGATGACATGGTGATGATCAAATGCTTGGCCTTGAAAAAGAAGAAAGAAAAAACAAAAAGCTCAAGGCAAAGGTGAAATTGATATGAGCTTTTCAGTTTAGTGATCTAGACACTTAGAGAGTGTGATCATATTTAGGATTGATAGCCATACTGTTAGGAGGGGTGAAACTCATACTTAGAGATCAGCGAGGATCGTCGAGCGGAGGTTGGTGATTGTCTCCGGCTCTGATCTTGGTGATTGTGAGGGGTTCTTGACCTTTCCCCGACAGAGAGCCAAAAGGTACTCTAGTAAATTGCTCGTGGCTTGTGTGATCCTCGTCTTGTGTTGGTTGTGCGGCACCCTATTGAGGGTTTAGCGTGTGATGCCAATTAGCGCGTGAACCTCTAAGTGAGTGAATCACTACAACGAGGACTAGCTTACCGACAAGCAAGTGAACCTCAGTAAAAATCATTGTGTCAACATTTGATTCCGAGGTGATTGGTCTTCATTGGTATTTATTCTTGTGATTGATTGGTTCATTCGTCGACTCGGCGGTATAACCATCTTGTTATATCTCTTTACATTACCGTAAACTAGTTGTCTAGCTCTTTAGTATAGCTAGTCATGAGAGCTTGTTAGTTTGGTTAGTGTGGCTCTTTAGTTAGCCTTTAAGAGCACACTAACTTAGTGTAGTGACATAGCCATTGTGTGGATAGAGACTAAATAAACTAGAATTATAGTAGGTGGCTTGCATTTTTAGTAGCCTAACGCAACACTTGCTTTGCCTCATAATTGTCTAACCGGTTTGCTAAGTGTTGTTGTAGAAATTTTGAATAGGCTATTCAACCCCCTTCTAGCCATTTCAAGTGGTATTGGAGCTGTGGTCACTGTGATTTGAGGCTTAACAACCTTTGGTGTAAAAATAGCTCAAATCAACAACACCAAGAAGCCACCCCAATTTGATGGCACAAATTATCCATATTGGAAGTCAAAGATGACCACACATATCAAGTCAATCAATAGAAGGATGTGGAAGGTGGTAGAAACCAAAATTGAGGTTGCCGATCCGGAGAATCCCACCGTGGCCAAAGAAGTGCTTCTCCAAAATAATGACATTGCTCTAAGTGCCATCCATGATGCAATTAATGAGATAACATTTGAGCAAATCAAGAACATTGAGATGGCTCATGAAGTTTAGAAGAAGTTGGAAGAATCATTCAAGGGCACCAAGGCAATGAATGGTGCACATGCATACATTCTCAAGGAGAAATTTGTTAGCTTCAAGATGAAGGAAGATGAGAGTGTGCCGGACATGTTCCATCGGATGGAAGTGCTTGTCAATGATCTCAAAGCACTTGGTGAGAAGGTGGAGGATAAGGACTTCTCTCATAAGTTCTTGAAATGGTTACCTGCAAGTTTTGGCATGTTGGTCACCTTGCTAGTGAGGACCGATTTGGACACAATGACACCAAATCAAATTTTGGGAGATATCATGACCGATGATGCTTATAGAGATGATGATGGGAAGGAAGAAAAGAGGGAGAAGAAGGATGACAAGAAGAAAAGTGTGGCATTCAAGGCCACATCATCCAAGGGCAAAGCAAAGCAAGAATCATCAAGTGAAGATGAAGACTTGAGCTTTGATTAGATGGATGATGAGAAGATGACTCTCTTTGTCAAGAGATTTAGCAAGTTTATGATGAAGAAGGGCTACCGTGCTAAAAGAAAGAAGTCTTCATCTAAGAACAAGGAAAAGTCAAGAAGGTGCTTCAATTATGGAAGCAAAGATCATCTTGTTGCTCAATGCCCATACAATAGTGACAAAGATGATGACAAGAAGAACAAGAAGAAGGACAAGAAGGAAAAGAAAAAGAAGAAGGACAAGATGACCTTCAAGAAGAAGAAGAAGGGTGGTTCATTTGTGGTCACTTGGGATAGTGATGCTTCCTCAAGTAATGATGATGATAGTGATGATGACAAGACCACCAGGAAAAAGGCACTTGAAAGTATTGCTATCAATGAGAAGCCTTCTCTCTTCGATACTCCATCATGTTTCATGGCTAAGGCCACTAAGGTACAAACTTGTGATGATGGAAGTGATGAGGCATATGAAAATGAAAGTGATAGTGATGATGATGAACCAACTAAGGATGAACTACTTGACATGTTAAATGATGCTAAAGAACACTTTGACATTAAGAGAAGGGAATGCAAAAGCTTGCATAAGGAAATAAAAGCCCTTAAGCAAGCCTTTGATGAGCTCAAGGGATCTCATGAGAGGCTAGAGGAAGCCCATAAGAAACTTGGCAAGGCTCACAAGAAGCTTGAAAAAGCTCATTCCTCTTTGCTTGATGAGCAAAATGAGAAGAAGCATGTTGAGACATGTAATGTAGGCTTAACTTGTGACCTAATTGATGGATCATTATATATGCCTATCATTGTTGCTCCCACTAACCCTTCTTCTAGCACTTCTACTTCTACTTTATCTAGTAGTGATGGTTTCACTTGTGATGCCTCACTAATGGTTGAGAATGAGACCCTCAAGAAGGAGGTTAATAAGCTCACTCACACCTTGGCTAAGGCCTATGGTGGTGAGGACCGCTTGCTTATGTGCTTGGGTAGTCAAAGAGCTTCTCTCTACAAAGAGGGATTGTGCTATATCTCCAAGAAAGGCAAGGCGGCCATTGCTCCTCACAAGACTAATTTCGTGAAGAACAATGGTCAATTTTGCACTAGATGCAAGCAAGTTGGTCATAAAGAGCATAAATGCAAGAACAAGATCAAAAGCGCTAATGTATCATCAATTAAGATTAATTCTTTCTATGTGCTTACTAAGGGTGCAAATGGCGTAAAGGCTAAGTTCATTGGTGCACCATGGATGGGCTCAAAGAAGAAAATCATTTGGATGCTAAAGAGCTTGGTCACTAACCTTCAAGGACTCAAACAAGTTTGAGTACCTAAAAAAATTGATCTTCTTTTGTATGTCAATTACAAAGCTGGAGAAATGCATTGGATTCTTGATAGTGGGTGCACTCAACACATGATCGGTGATGCAAGAATGTTCAACTCAATAAATAACAATGACAATGATGGTTATGATAGTATCACATTTGGTGACAATGGCAAAGGCAAGGTTAAAGGTTTTTGTAAGATTGTAATATCCAATGACATGAGCACATCCAATATGTTGCTAGTAGAGAGCTTGAACTTTAATTTGCTATCTGTGGCTCAATTATGTGATCTTGGATTCAAATGCATATTTGGGGTAGATGATGTAGAGATCATAAGTGTAGATGGCTCTAACTTAATCTTTAAAGGCTTTAGATATGAGAATCTATACTTGGTTGATTTTAATGCTAGTGAAGCTAAATTATATACATGTTTGTTCACTAAGTCTAGCATGGGTTGGTTATGGCATAGAAGGCTTGGTCATGTTCGAATGAAACAATTGAATAGATTAGTTAAGCATGACTTGGTTAGAGGCTTGAAAGATATTATGTTTGAGAAGGATGAGCTTTGTAGCTCTTGTCAAGCCGACAAACAAGTTGGAAACACCCATCCTAAGAAAAGCATGATGAGTACTAGTAAAGCATTTGAGTTATTGCACATAGATTTGTTTGGACCAACACAATACACTAGCATGGGTGGTAACAAATATGACTTTGTGATAGTGGATGATTATACTAGATACACTTGGATATTCTTTCTAGTGGACAAAAGTGATGTGTTTGCAACATTTAAATCATTTATCAAAGGCATTCACAATGAGTTTGAAACAACCATCAAGAGAGTTAAAAGTGACAATGGTAGTGAGCTCAAGAACACTAGAATTGATGAGCTATGTGATGAATTTGAAATTAGACATCAATTCTCGGCCAATTACACTCCACAATCAAATGGCCTTGTTGAGAGGAAAAATAGAACACTCATTGATATGGCAAGGTCTATGCTTAGTGAGTACAATGTGAGTCAATCTTTTTAGGCTGAAGCTATCAACACGGCTTACTATTGTAGCAACCGCGTCTATTGTCACCCATTGAAAGAGAAGACATTATATGAGCTTTTGACTGGTAGAAAGCCTAACATTGCATATTTTTGGGTCTTTGATTGCAAATGCTATATCTTGAAGAAAGGCACTAGATTGGGTAAGTTTGACAAGAAATGTGATGAAGGATTCCTACTTGGATACTCAACTACTAGCAAAGTATATAGAGTTTGGAATTTGGATAGTGGTACTCTTGAGTAAGATCATGATGTTGAATTTGATGAAACCAAGGGTTCACAAGAAGAAAATGAGAACTTGGAAGATGTTAGAGGCATTCAACTTTCAAATGCCATGAAGAACATGGATATTGGTTAATTGAGGCCTAGACAAGTGCATGATGATGAAGATGATCAAGTGCAAGTGCTCTCTAACTCAAATGTGCAGGATGATACAACTCAAGCTAGTACAAGTGGCTCTCATGACAATGAACAAAATCAAGTGGCTAGTACATCATCTCAACCCAATGATCAAGTAAGTGCAAGCAATCAATTTTCAATCCTCCAACCAACTAATATTGCAAGGGATCATCCATTAGACACTATCATTGGTGATATTTCAAGAGGTATGCAAACTAGATCAAGATTGGCTTTATTTTGTGAGCATTTCTCATTTGTGTCATCCATTGAACCAAAGACGATAGATGAAGCATTGAATGATGTTGATTGGGTGAATGCTATGCATGAAGAATTGAATAACTTCACAAGAAATTAAGTATGAGAATTAGTAGAGAGATCAAAGGGACATAATGTGATTTGAACCAAATAGGTCTTTAGAAACAAGCAAGATCAAGATGGGATTGTAGTAAGGAACAAAGCAAGATTGGTAGCACAAGGATATACACAAGTTGAAGATCTTGACTTTGGAGAAACATATGCCCCGATTGCTAGATTGGAAACAATTAGGATCTTATTAGCCTATACTTGTGCCTACAACATCAAACTCTATCAAATGGATGTCAAGAGTGTATTTCTCAATGGTTACATAAATGAAGAAGTATATATTGAGCAACCTCTCAGTTTTTAAGATGAAGAGAAGCCTGACCATGTGTACAAGTTGAAGAAGGCATTGTATGGCTTGAAGCAAGCACCTAGAGCATGGTATGAGAGATTGAGGGACTTCCTACTCTCTAAAGGGTTCATGATGGGCAAGGTTGACACCACTCTTTTCATCAAGAAGATTGGAAAAGATTTATTTGTGTTGCAAATCTATATTGATGACATCATATTTGGATCAACCAATCAAGACTTTTGTGAAGAATTTAGAAAGATGATGGCTAATGAGTTTGAGATATCAATGATTGGAGAGTTAAGTTACTTCTTTGGTCTTTAAATCAAGCAATTGAAGAATGGTATATTTGTGAGTCAATGCAAGTATATCAAGGACATGATCAAGAAGTTTGGCATGAGTGATAGCAAAGCCATTAGTACATCAATGGGAATAAATGGCAACTTAGATAGTGATGCAAGTGGCAATATGGTGGATCAAAAATTATATCAATCTATGATTGGAAGCCTACTCTATGTGAGCGCATCAAGGCCGGATGTCATGTTTAGTGTATGCATGTGTGTAAGATTTTAGGCCTCACCAAGAGAAAGTCATTTGAAGGCTACAAAGAGAATATTGAGGTACTTAAAGCATATACAAAATGTTGATTTGTGGTATCCCAAAGGAGTAAAGTTTGAGCTAGTTGGTTACTCTGATTTGGATTATGCGGGATGCAAGGTTGAAAAGAAGAGCACCTCGGGCACATGTCAATTGTTGGGAAGATCACTTGTTTTATGGCCATCAAAGAAGCAAAATAGTGTTGCATTATCAACCGCCGAAGCCGAATACATATCCGTCGATAGTTGTTGTGCACAAATACTTTGGATAAAGGCCACCTTGAATGACTTTGGAATCAAGTTCAAGAAAGTACCATTGCTATGTGACAATGAGAGTGCAATCAAGTTAACCAACAATCCGGTTCCACATGCAAGAACAAAGCACATTGATATCCGCCACCATTTCATAAGAGATCACCAACAAAAAGGGGGCATTTGCATTGAGAGTGTAGGCACCGAAGATCAACTTGTCGATATATTCACCAAGCCATTAAATGAGAAAAGGTTTTGCAAGCTAAGGAATGAGTTGAACATATTGGATTTCTCAAATATGTGTTGATGCACCTCCTCACTTATATGACATGCCTCTCCTTCGAGCAATTCAAGGTAAAAGTTGATTGGCATGGCATACATCCTTGCTAAGGACATATTTAGTACATCTAGTCATTTTTCACATTTAATAGGCTCATTCATGAAAATCAAATTATTTTGATGTTTGTATGGTACCACTATTGCTTCTCTGCTTAATTTAGTCTAGTGGTAGCATATGACATGCTTGTAGGCTTGTAAATCTAGTGTTTGATCTAGAAAATGAGCTCTAAGTGTTTAACTCAACATGGTACAAGATAACCCTTATTTGGAGGTGTGAAGAAGCTTGTCCTTGGATCAAACCAAGTTAAATTTCTTTGGCAAGTATTCTAGATTGAACAAAATTTGGGAAAATAATCCTCACCCCATTGATTGACATTGATAATCTCAACCTATATACGTTTTAACCTTTGTGGTCATTGATGACAAAGGGAGAGAAATAGTGTACAAAGATAGTGAAAAGACAACAAAAATAGTGAAAAGACAACAAAGAGGGAGAGAAACAAAGATATAAGTGATAGAGGAGAATTTGACATTGGGGAGAGATATGACAAAGGAAAGAGATCAATTAAAATTTTGAGCAAACAAGTAGGGGAAGCAAGCTCATAAACTTGGTGGATGCATTTGAATGTGCATTTCATATGCTTGCTTGCATGTCACAAGTTTTAAATTTCAATATCCATGCTTGTGTGGTGTATGCTAGTTGTAGGTTTGAATGATGAAATAAAAAACTAGCATGCATAGGTTAAGTAACTAGACTCATGCTCATATTATGAAAACTAGACCCTTACTTCTAATATTGATCTCATGGAGTATTCTAGTTTTTATGTATGTCTAGTTACTAATGGTGCTAAGGATGGTAGATTGGTACAATCCGATTGATATCACGCTTCAAAGGTCCATCTTTTATACCTTAGCATCATTTGGTAGACATTGTCTCCTATATTTCCTATCTAAGCATATGTGCAAGCTACAATCCAAACTTTTAGCACATATGTAGGGGGAGCAATTGCTACCATATGTGATTCATAAAACTTGTCCATATCCTTTTACACATGGTAAATATACTTGGGCAAGCAACATGGATTTAATTTAAATTTCAATTCATATCTTTGTGTAAGGGTTGTCATCAATTACAAAAAGGTGCAGATTGAAAGCTCTAGTTTGGTTTTGGTGAATTGATGAAACCCTTAGTGCTAACCTAGTTTATCAAAGTGATTATGAGACAGGTAGCACTACTCCAAAGTGATAAAGCAATTGAAGATCATGACATGATGATGATGATGGTATGGTGAAGATCAAATGCTTGGACTTGGAAAAGAAGAAAGAAAAAACAAAAACCTTTGAGAGCTTATTAGTTTGGTTAGTGTGGCTCTTTAGTTAGCCTTTGAGAGCACACTAACTTAGTGTAGTGACATAGCCATTGTGTGGATAGAGACTAAATAAACTAGAATCGTAGTAGGTGGTTTGTATTTTTAGTAGGCTAGTGTAACACTTGCTTCGCCTCATAATTGTCTAACCGATTTACTAAGTGTTGTTGTAGAATTTTTTAATATGCTATTCACCCCACTCTAGCCATTAGGACCTTTCATCATCGCCACCACAGATATTAGGGCACCTCTGCTGACTTCCATCATTGTCTTCCTCGCACATACTAGGTATGATTAGTCGATTGTGCGCAATCCACCCAGCTCCCGTGACATCTTAGGTCTCAAATGGTTTTGTCGTCTCTTCTAGAAGTCCAAATTGCTTTAATGTTTTTCAACTCTTGTAGCTCCACCTATACAATGTGAAACCACTTTTGTTAGTCTAAACTGCCTGACAAATATTAGGGCACATTTTTTTTCAATTTCCCCATCCAGAAGTTCATGTTGAGCGATCGATATTTCTCTCTCTCAAATGATAAAAAAAATTAACGCTTGTCTTAGGCCAGTGTCAACTAGGAGTTTCATGGCTTCAAATAGAATGAAATGAAATATGGATGAAATGTCCACTCTCAATGAAAAGTTTTATTCTATAATTTCATGACTCATAGAGAGTTGGTAATCGTCCCAACAGAGTTTCATCTCATTTCTTCTCTCTTCTTAAAAATGTTGTCATGTCATAAAAAATACATATGTGACAACCTATTAAATATAAATAAAACTCACATAAAACTATCACTGAGACTGGCCTTACCTACACCGTTGCTGAAGAATGCCACCTCCCGTGTGGTGGTTGGTCACGGCATCGTGGACATGGTGATTACGTGAGGAGGAGCTGGTGGCTAGACTAAACTAAACAACCAACAAACCTACGCGTCGAGGTGGCAAACAAAAAAGTCTTCAGGAAGGGAGAGAAGGATGACATAGATGTGCCTAATTGATAGAGCTCATTTCTTCTTAAACTCCAAAACCAAACATCTTACCCATCAATTCTCAATATAGTTTAATTTACCTCCCTCCCCAAGTTAGAAATAGTTTTCAAGGGAGTTCCATCCTTTTTATTTTAAAAATATGCTAAATATCCGATAAGGTTTTCAAACCACATAAAAAAACTATACATAAGCTTTCAAAAATTATGAGAAAACCTTAGTGATGGACTTAGACACAGAAAACTCAAATAAAATATTTATGGGTCATGAAAGTATTTCTAAATGTTTCCAAAAAATATATTTGGCTCTAGAAAAATGAGAAAATATCCAAAAAATCAGGGAATTCCAAAACATTGTAATTTATGTCTAGACATTGTCGATGCGGGACCTACAGGATACCCTGCAAGAGAGATAAAAGATCTAGTTCAACTAGGATTCTTCCCATGGATTCTTAAATAGAAGAACTACTAAGTAATCCTACTAGGAAATCTCATTGTAAACCGACTAGGACTCTGGTCTCCTGATAATATAAAGGAGGGCAGGGCTCCTGAAAGAGAGGACAACAATTGTACAACATAACACTTCATAATCAATCCAACGCAGAAGGCAAACACCGACTGGACATAGGGTCGTTACTCGATCTACGATCGAGGGCCTGAACCAGGATAAATCGACTGTCTCTTGTGTTTACCATCGAGTTCAGCATACGCCGAAGCCCGAACGATACTGCCACGGTACCCCTGTGGCAGGCTATCGGTGGTAAAACATCGACAGACATGTTTTTCAAAACTATTCACAACAAAAAATAAGATGAATTTAGCATTAGCTTTATGTTGCATTCTTGCTGGTTGCATCTCATATTTTTGTTTTAGAAAGTTTTTAAAATTCATTATATATAAATTACAATGTTTTGGGAATGTTACATATTTTTCTAGATATTTTTTTTTCTATTTTCTTAGTGCTAAATCTATTTTTTTTGGAAGATTCTAGATATATTTTTTACCCTGAACATTTAAAAGCTTAGAGACATTTTTCATGGTTTAAAAACCTTATTATCATTTATAAGATTAAGACTTTATTAAACAAAAAAAAATGATGCAACCACCTTGGAAACTACTTCCAACTGAGGTAGAGAGGTAATTTAAATAATTTTTATAGATGCCAGTTTTGGAGTTTATAAGTGGGAAAAAATCAGATCATTACCCAAGGACCTTTTGCTTGTTTTTTTTAGGAAAAGGACCTTTTCTTTGTTTTTTTGGAATCATGCTTTTTTTTTGAGAAACAGGACCTTTTGCTGTTTTTTTAGCAACAGGACCTTTTGCTTTGTTGGGATCGGTTTTTCAGTCCGCTAACAGTACAGCCCATTTACTCGTGATGTCAAGAGGCTAACAGTACAGCCCATTTTCAGTCCGCTAACAGTACAGCCCATTTTTCAAGATTCCCCGTCACATCGAATCTTTGGACCTATACATGAAGCATTAAATATAAATAAAAAATAAAACTAATTACATAGTTTAAACGAAATTCACGAGACGAATATTTTAAACCTAATTAGACTATGATTAAATACTAATTACCAAATAACAACGAAAGTGGTGCAGTACCATTTTAAAAAAAATTCGCCAGCTAAACAAGTCGCAAGGCCCAATCCGAGAACTCTGGCCCTAAAAAACACTGCGCGCCCTCGGAGTCAGAGGCGCCAGTGTTTCGCCGTCTCGCCTCGCCGTCAGCAGCAGCAGCTCCACCTCCATTCCACGGCGTTCGTCGTGCGCTTCGTCTGCACGGGGACAAAGGCAACGGCGACGGCGACGGCAACGCGAGGGGGAGGAGATGAAGCTGAAGCAGCTGGAGGGCCTCTTGGGTGGCCTGACCCAGTTCCCCGACCCCAAGGTACTGCGCCACCGCCACCGCCACCACCACCGCCACCTCTTGGGTGGCCTTTCTTTCTCCTTTCTCGTCTTCTGCTCGATTTCGCTTCGCCCCACCCCGACAAAAGGGAGGGGGAAAAGCAGAGGAGTATCTCTGACTTTTGCCACCGACGGCGTTGTTGGGTGTAGGTGGAGCTGGAGCAGTACCCCACGGGCCCTCACATCGCTTCGCGGATGCCGTACACGGTTAGTGCTGCCACTTGCGTCCTGCTCCGATTCCGATCCCTTCCCGCTTTGCTTCAGGATGCTATGTATCTTTCTTTTCTCGGGATAGTCTTGGGATGCGGCGCCGGGCTTTCTTGTGACGGTAGTGGGATTATGGAATTGGGTGCCACAAAGTGTAGCTTTGATTCTGAATCAACTGAGCTGCTAAGCAGTAGGTTTACGGCTGGAGTTGGGTGGCTTTGTTCTAAGAATCGTAGCTGCTTCAGAGCCCTGTCACAGAGAAAAAAAAAATCACCCTTGTGACCTTGCGTATTTGCCCCTTCTGATCTTTAGTTTTGGCAAAACATAGCACTTATACTTTTTACCGTGGCTGGCAAGGTTCATCAATGGAACTTTGGGGGACTTCCATTGAAGCCCAAGCTTGGGATTATTCCGATTTTTATGTTTTGATCTGTTTCAACCTATGATTCAACATTTGGTAATGTTTTGCTTGTTAGTCTCCTAAAAGTGTATGCAAAAAACTTCAGTGGACAACTAGTTCGAGTAGACTATTCCTTCTCTATGGTTGTCTTGGTCTGATGCAAGTGTCAATTAGATACTGAAATTCTACTACTTATGATTTGATGTTTACTTAACTTTATCATATTAATGTTGATTTGATAAACAATCAGGCGGAGAATAGTTTCGATGACATTACGGGCAAAGTGGTAGCTGACTTTGGCTGTGGCTGCGGCACTCTGGCTGTGGCAAGTGCTCTACTGGATGCTGAGTGAGTATGTTTAACTTGGTAATTTTAGGCAATCGTGGTCTTCTTCCCCTGACAATCCCTCTAGCGTGTAATGTCCACTTCGGTATTTTTTTTTTAAAAAACTTCCTGTTTAGTGCTTATGTTTGTAATTTTGCACAGTTCTTTTGTACGCTGATCGATCTGACAAAAAGTTGTTGCCTCTGCAATTGTGTCCTGATAGATTGTGCCTAAGTTCTTGCTTGCTAGTAATTGTGCACGTGTCTTGCAGGTGAAGCTAAAACAACGAACAGTATTCCATGTCATAAAATGATTTTAGATACTGTAGTATACTTTTAAATACTCCTCATTGATATATGTAACCATAAATTAATGGGTATCTCCAGTACAGGCTTGTTTTTGGTTTCTAGTTTTCTAACTTTTCTTATTGTTCATTTCTAATGTGAATTTGCTATGGTTGTGATTCACAGACGTGTTCTTGGTATTGATATTGACCCACAGTCACTTGAACTTGCTCAAGAAAATGCTGCTGATCTGGAGGTATGACAATGTTTTGTTTCTTTAGTGTTCCACTTCAACCATTCTTTTATTCTAAAATGGAGAACCATTCACTTTATTTTCCTGCTTGTGTTTTCACCTGTTAATGGTTTATGACTTGTATCAATTCCAAACTCTGTATAATATTTTAATTGTTTAGACAATATTCTCACATATACGTGGTGCAAAATGCTAACCTGCATCTTTATTTCAATGGCTTGTTAAATGTTCTAAGTAACTGCAATGCTAAATCACCTGTTAGTGTGATTTTTAAGCAAAGCTACCAGTCTAGTTGTTATTTACTCGGCCTTCTTTCTTTGTAGTAGTATGCTAGTAATGTTGGATAACTATTTGCATTGACTAAATAAAAGATATCAAAAGGTGATAGGTAACATTAGATGTCCTTCAATTTCAAAGTTCCATTGTCCTGGAAAACTGCACATATTTACATGCTTGCTGCCTGTCCACCTTGCTTCAAAATCAGCATGTAGTTTTGTACGCTGAGCTCAGATGCCACATGGTTGAGTTATTCCATAAATTGAAGTCTTCCTTCCAGATAACAATATCATATAATCTGAAGCCAGTGGTAGTTGATTATTGCAACTAATAAAGCTAAAATCATCTGAAAGCTGGATCATTGGGTACACCCAAGCTATGCCATACAACCCTGAGCAGCATTCGTGTTTGTTTATAGTTGACAAAACTAATGTTTGTGCTTGTAGAAATTAGTTGTCCTATGGTGGAGGCATGGGGCCATCTAAATCTTGTCATATAACTTCTGTGTTTAATTGAGTGCACCTAAGCAATTATAATTTCGCTTTTATTGGCTTCTCTGATGTTCTTGCATGAAGCATAAAAATACCATGGTTATGTTAAAACACATGTTCATGAAGCAGAGCTGAAAGTAGTATTTGGTGACTCTTAACTAAAACTTAAATAATTATTTGTACCTAACTTTATTTTCTCAAACTTGTGAATGACATGTATCTTTTTATTAAATGTTTGATTGTGCAGCTGGATATCGACTTAGTTTGGTCTGACATGAAGAACTTAAATTTGAAAGGTATTGTTCTCAAGTGCTAACATATTCTAACTAGTGAGGCTGAACCTCTAGTGTTTTTTTTGGTTACCGTAAAAACTATATATGCTAGTCTCTCATCTTTCTAGAACTTTTTCCCAATATTATCTGTAACTGTAATAAGTAGTCCATGTCTAGGAACTCATTTTACAGTCATAGTTTCAGTGTCCTCACTGAACTTGCTGCAGATTGATCTCCAGTGCAAATTGAATATCAGTCGCTAGTGAAGTTGCGATTCATCCTTGTGTAACATTAGCAATTGTCAGGCCAATAAAGTTGATGAAACAGCATCACACAGAGCAAATAGAACACTTTTAAAAGTATTCTTCTTTCCCTAACTGAACCTTATGTTTATGCATTCAGTATCCCAAAACATTCCCCAGCCTTGTGGCTGAATAGAAAGCAATTTAGTGCAGGCATCCATGTTGATACTGTTGTCATGAACCCTCCCTTTGGTGCACGAAGGAAAGGAGCAGACATGGAGTTCCTCTCTATGGGCTTGAAGGTCAGAACTGGTGCTTGTTTGCAATGGCAGTTTCCTTTGAAAGATGATATTGATGTTTTAAGGTGCCCATTTGCTATTGACAGGTTGCTTCTCAAGCTGTCTATTCTCTACACAAGACTTCCACTAGAGAAGTAAGTTTTTTTTTCACGGAACAAGTACAAAAATATAACTCATGAGATATCCTGGCAATGCCAAATCTTCGTTTATTTCTCTTTCCTCATGTATTTCACAGTTTTTTTTTGTCTTTGATTGTTCACATTTGTTTTCTTTTTTTGAATTGTCAGCATATCATGAAGGCAGCCTTGCGTGGCTGCAACCCCTGCAGTGCGGAGGTTCTATGCGAGGTAAATATATTATATAAACACCAGTCGCTTTTCCTTGTTACCAGGAATGTGTTTCAGTACTTTGTTCCATATTCCTAACAAGGCATAGAGGTCCCAAAGAAAGCAACTTGACTTTTGTTCATCAGATCATTGCCCTAGAGCCCCGAGTTTTGCTGGTGGTTTTAATCTACCCTTTCCTCTCCTTTTTTCCTGAAAAATTGCAGCTGCGTTACGATCTACCGCAGACGTACAAGTTCCACAAGAAAAAGGAGGTCAACATTGCCGTCGACTTGTGGCGCTTTGTTCCTAACGCCCAACAGCAGCAGCTAGCGTGCTATGCGCCCAGCGGTCCAGGTGATGGAACAGCAACATGAACGAAAAAGGAAAATGGTCAAATGGAGATGTGTGTCTCAAAAGGCCGGACCTGATCGAAGATACCCCACGCGTGGTGTGCTTATCGTCGTCTTGGGTTGACAGTCCCAGTAGCGGGAGCTCGGAATTTGACGAACTGAGTAGAGTTTTGTGGGCACAGGTGCTGTTTCCCTCTCTGTACTGTAGTGTGTACAATGAATGCACGGCGACTCGGTTCTTGAAGTTCCCGTCTGTATGTGTTGTGCTCACATTACTGTATCTCACAATGGATTTGGGTGCCTGTGGAGGACATGGATGTCTTGGCAGAGCATTCTGGGTTGGCACGTTGCACTCATGCGGGCGACCGACAAGCCTTGAGCTCGGGAGGAATTCCAATGAATAGAGAAGGCACTCTACGTGCGGCTGCGGCCTGCCGATGATGCACAGCAGCTCCCCCAGCGCCCTGCCCCTTAGCAGCCTGGGAACGGGAATATGGCCCCCGTTCCCATGTTCCACGTTCCGAGAATGTCTACGTTCTGGAAACGCGAATGCTCCTGTTCCCACGTTATAAAATGATACGTGAGGTTTTCGTTCCGGGAGGAACATGGCTGCTAAGCCCTGCCCACCACGACGCGCCGGCGCCGGTGCTGGTGTGGGAGGCAGCGCAGCGAGCCGAAGGGTGTGCGGGCTGCCACCTGAGCTGCCCGTGCATTCAGGGTTTCAGGCACGGCGCCACACGCGTTGCGCGCGGCCTTTGCAGCTTTGCCGCTGGCTGGCTATACTACCCGCGGCCCGCCTGACGTGCGCGCGCACGAGCCGCGCGGCGGGGGGCGTGACGCGTGCGACCGGAAGGGGCCAACGCCAAGCGCAGCACCGCCGGCCCCCGGCGGAGGCCGGCGTGAGCGTAGTCGCACCTCGAGGGGAGCAGCGAAAAATCCCCACGCTCCAAAACAAACACGCTGGGAGACTTCCGCAGCATCAACAAAAAAGGTCAGTCCCAGTGATGAGACGGTGACCGAACACATGACGCGAGTGGTGGCCCTGCGCCGGGCTGGGCTCGCGCCATACGGACGTTTCAGTGACCGAAGAAATGACGCGAACTGCACAGGCTCTAAACCCGTCTAAGTTCACTGATCGAGTCGTCGCGCGGGCGGCAAACAGCGACCCCACATCACACGATGCCACTAGTCGGTTGAACACCCTATTTTATGTGTGTGTTTTTTTCCATGCCCTAGTTGCATTTGTGACGCCCACTATGTTCGTTCGTTCGACCCAGGCCGACCAATGAGGCCGTGTTATTCCTCTCCACGGCCGGGACGTGAGACGGCATAAGCCATGTTTGTCACGGCTAGCTCCTGCCTCGTCTATATAGCCAAGGCCACGGCGCCAAGCGGCATGGGCATCGATCGATCTCACGAGCCTTTGTTACCTTATCCCTGAGGCTAGCTAGCTACGAACGGCTACGACGACGCCATGTTCAGAGATGTCCTGAAACCAACGGCCACCGCCAGCAGGTGCAGGTGCAGGTGCAGGTGCAGCCACAGGGCTCCAGATCATGCACGCCCCTTCACTCCGCCAAATGCCATCAAGGTATCATGCAGTGATGATGATGCAAATAAACCTGTTGCTTAACCTTGTCTTTGTCAGCTATGTATGCATATTTAGGCTGTACTCCTAGCTAGTATTCCTGCACTGCACATGGCTGCGTGGCAAAAAAAAAAGAGAGCTTCAAGCCTGTCAATTCTGAAACTCCCTGTTACCAGATGAACGAGTGCATGCAGGATGCATTCCACACACTGGAGATACTAGTATATACATCTATAGTACGTAACAGAATAACAAGTAACAACGAGGCCGTACCATCCTAAACATAATAATTTCTCGTCAGTTTAGGTGCCACCATCTCCTGGATTGAAGAAGCAGGCCCTCCTCATACAGGGAATGTCGCAAACTCTGAAGTCAGTCTCTTCAAATCTCCTTGAGCGATTCATAGACAGGGCTTACAGATTCTCTGAGCAGCCTTCTCTGAATGAGGTAAGAATGTAAAGATGCATGATTTTATTTGCTATTTTAAGTTTCAACTTAAAAATATTATCATTACTCGTGTCTCGTGGCATTTGGGAAAAAGAAAGAAAGAAAATAAGTGTGAAATTCATAACTGGCCTATAGGCTGCACTGGCTCTTTCCAGCATATTTTTGTTAGTCTGTTTTACTTATGCAGTACTTTCTCCATCTACTGACAGTGTCAAAGGTGCTTCTTTTAATACCCAATATGCAATGTCTATATATGAGCAAATTTTCCCAGCTCTTGACATTACTGAACTCATGCATATTATTACTCACTACAATTAGACAAATAAAATCGACCAAGTCCTCTACAGGGGAATTTTCGACCTGTCAACGAAATCGACGAGGCAGTTTTACTCAACAATCTTGACGGGGAGGTCCCTGGAGATTTTCCTGAGGGTGTCTACATCAGAAATGGTGAGCTATACACTTAAGCCATGTAAAATACAGTATGAATTACTCCTCACAGTTGCATCGATGGGTTCCACATTCACAACACAAAACCAGTAAAATGTTTAGGAAGCTATCATCCAAGTAACTGATGTATAATTTTTGGACCTGCGTCGAAACTAAAAGGGAATATCCATGTCTTGATGTATTGTACTACTTTAATTAACAGGTCCGAACCCTCTCAACCCAACACAGACAATCGCAGATTCCATATTTGGTTCAACATCATACATGTATTATGAAGGTCATGGCATGTTACATGCTGTGTATTTTAACAAGAGCAGTCTAGGAGAATGGAAGATATCGTACAGGAACAAGTATGTGAACTCAGACACCTTTCAGTTGGAGAGAAAAAAAAATCAAGTGGCTTTTGTGCCATCTGCTGATGGACAGCCCTATGCAACACTAGTTGCATTTCTTCTTAATATTGTAAGTCTTACAGAACTTGACGGTAAAGGGTAAATTCAATTTTAATTGGTAAACTTAGTTGTGATAAACACTAATTTCTATGTCAGATATTCCAGTGCATTTTGTTTTCTTGGAAATTATAATCTCATGAAGAAAGGATGACACAGTATGAGTAGAAGATAATCTGCTTCATTAATCTTTTAGAACTCAGAAAGCGAATGATGGAACTCTTTATTTGTAGATGTAATTGCTATATCGGTTCTTCTGCAATGCTGACAGAAGTTTTATGCATGGCGTAGTTGAGATTTGGAAAGGCTGTGAAGGATAGCGCAAATACTAACATATTTGAGCACGCTGGACGAGCTTTTGCTATCACGGAGAACCACCTGCCTTACGAAATCAACATCAATAATCTCAACACACTAGGACTTTATAACATCAATGGAGCTTGGAACCAACCTTTCACTAGTCATCCAAAGGTATGAAATGGCAGCTGTCAATTATTTCTCCTACAAACTCCTTGCAAAGAAAGAAAAATTTGAGTTCATTAATTCTAACCTTCATTTAATAAGCACAAGTTCACACTATGGTTTACCAATCCACGGGCAAATGATTTTCAACCCACAAGTTCTCGCTATGGTTCACAATTTAATAAGCACACAAGAATGGAGCATTTTAAATGCTATTTAGAATGTGCATAGGAACTAACCTATTCAAGATTCTTATTAGATAACTGTAACTCTTCAACAACACATGCTCACATTATGACTTGTTTGTACAGAAAATTCATGGGAGTGGAGAACTGGTGATAATGGGGACAAATACTGAAAAGCCCCACTATGTGCTTGGAGTAATTTCATGTAAGTTGTTGGGAAATGTTAATCAATCCGCCATCTAACAGCTAAAATAATATACATCAAGATAGAAGTAACATTATTTAGGTTAGTAGCTGAATTAACTGATCAAGATAAACCATTCCAAATATGAATGTGAAAAATAAATAAATGGATACATTAATATCAAGTTTTCTTCTATCTCTGGCATTACCTTAGTTGCTCACTGATAGCATACACCACCAAAATTTGTGAAAGAAAAGAAATGTCTTTCAAATTCTATTACAACTGCATTTAACTATTGATCCCCTTTCACATGAATTAGCTGACGGTGAGAGGCTTGTTCATAAGGCTGATCTCAAATTTGAGGAAGGGAAACTCATTCATGACATTGGAGTAACTAAAAGGTATATGCTTTATTTTTGTTTAGGAGTCATTATAGCTTTCTTTTAAACATCACCTTTTCTTAAACAATTCTTTCATATTATAGGTACAATATTATAATGGACTATCCTCTCAGATTCGACATATCCAGGACATTCTTACGAAAGCCGTGAGTGAACTCCGCATGTATCATCTTTACCGTGGGAATAACCTTCTGGAGGGTAAATACACTACAAATTCTGCCATAATAACATGTACATATTTATCTTCAGATTTATCGAAAATGATATGAATGGAAAATCGCGTATCGGGGTAATGCCTCGTTTTGGTGATGCTGAGTCCATCATATGGTTTGATGTCGAGAACCACTGCAGTTACCATTTATTTAACTGCTTTGAGGATGGAAATGAGGTAATTCCTACAAAATCTAAACATACCATGAAAAATATACACAAAAAGCATCATTATCCAAACTGCCCATACGAAAACATTCCTCCTTCTATATATGGATGATACTAATAACATGTATCAGGAGTTGTTAATATTTTCCTCTTTTGCTTACTTTGATAAAAAGCCTATTAATAGGTTGTTATCAGAGGATGTCGACTACTTGGTTCTATTATCCCTAGTGGACGCCATAGAGTTGACAAATCAAAATGGTATGGAAGGGCATTTCTCCAACCAGATAAGGATTCAGAAGATTTTGATCCTTCACTAGATGGCAATCTCTTTTCTCGCCCATACGAGTGGAGATTAAATTTGGAAAACGGCAGTGTACATGAAGGTTATATTACCTGTGAGAAGGTTGCAATGGATTTCCCTGTCATTAATGACAAATTTATAGGTATTCAAAACAAATATGGATATGCTCAAGTTGCTGACTCATTAGCCACTAGTAAAACAGGTAACATTCTTACTGTATAGAGTTCTGAAATATTGTAAAATTCTTGTTGTCCAATCTTAGCATACACTTCGTGGCATGTGTTCATGTTGTTCTAAGTTATTTGAATCATCTCTAATGCTGTATGTAATTAGTTCTGTATAATGATACAGGCTTGTTTAAGTTCAAGATGATAGCAAAGCTACGACCTGCCAGATAAGGTTAGTGGTTATTAGTACCAGATATATATCTGTTAGTACATACTAAAGTATCAGCAAAATCTCCAGGAAAACAAACAATTGATCTCAGTAGAGTACCACGCTTTGCAAGAGAAACAATTCTGCTCTGGAGTTCAGTTTGTTGCAAAGGAAAACGGAATCGACGAAGATGATGGATGGATAGTCACTTATGTCCATGACGAGGGAACAAACGTCTCTCAGGTAGTTAAACTATCTACTTAAAAATCATACAACACTGCATCATCATTTCTATGCATTCATTAATTTATCAGATTTCTTGTCTTCTGCAGGTTCATATTATCGATGCAAAGAGATTTTCAGAGGAGCCAGTAGCAAAAAATACTTTGCCTCAGAGAGTTCCATATGGTTTCCATGGGAACTTTTTCTACACAAGTAATCAGAGATGATGCAATGGTTAGGCCTGGTGTATGAATTGTAACAAGCCATTACACTGTTTGAATAAAATATTTCATTTTATGGTTGAAGGATCAATAGACTACTTATTAGGTGCTAAATTAGGATGGGCATGGATCGATCTATTGACCCCAAGGGTATCCGTTGATCACCCCATCCTCATCCTTAGGTTAAATTAATTACAGCCATGTTCATGTAGCAACTTCAAGAATGGATCGATAAGTTCAGAGATAATGCTCTGAATCTGTCTATGATTCCCCTTGGTTGATGTAGCACTATTAGTTAATACTCTAAACTGTTTGTCGCTGCCAGACACAACGCAATCCATGTGCGCGCGTTCCAATTCTGCCGACTCGATGCCAAATGAGATCACCTAGCAGAGCAGGAGTGAGTATATTCCATCCTCGATATTTCTCACTGGCGTTGCTATCACTCATCGTCACCATCCTAAAGAACAAAACATAGCAGGGACAAATTTAAACCTGCCACCTCGAGGCTGCGTTCCATTGGGCAATGGCCATGCCCTCGCAATCCATGCATGCGTTAAACAAAACCCAAGCTGCATGGTTGCTGAGTCAGAGATGGAACACCAGCACCTACTGCCTATTTTATGTGTTTTATTCCCACACATGTCTCCACAAGCCATGTTTGTCGTCCCGGCTAGCTCCTGGCGCGCCTTTATAGCCAAGGCCACAGCGCCAAGGCATGGGCACATCAGTAGCCATTGTTATCGATCCCTGTGGCTACTACGCCGCCACCGCCGACGCCGACGCCGACGCCGCCATGTTCAGAGCTGGCCTGAAGCCGACCACCAGCAGGTGCAGGTGCACCCACAGCCACGGGGCTCCAGATCATGCACCCCCCTTCACTCCGCCAAATGCCATCAAGGTATCATGCAGTGATGCAAACCTGTTTCTGATCCTTGTCTTTGTCAGCTATATACTTGTATAGGAGTGGGCTGTATAGTTAGCATTCATGCAGTGCGACAGAGCTGAGTGGCAAAAAGAGCTTTAAGCCTCAGTTCTGAAACTCCGTGCTATCAGATGAATGAGTGCAGGATGCAAATGCATTCAACACACTGCTAGATACTATACTATATACATCTATAGCAACAGAATAACAAGTAACGAGGCCGTACCATTATACAGTTTAGCAATATTCCAATATATATTTATATATAGTTATATATACCTTGAAGGCTTGAATAAGTAACTTGAATCTTTGCGTATTGCAATGTGGTGTTCTATTCATTTAGATAAAAAAATATAATAAGATGGTATATGTACGATAAGAATGCCACACCACTAATTCATGCCGTCGGTTTAGGTACCACCATCTCCTGGGTTGAAGAAGCAGGCCCTCATACAGGAAATGTCGCAGGCTCTGAAGTCAGTCTCTTCAAATGTCCTTGAGCGATTCATTGACAGAGCTTACACATTCTCTGAGGATCCTTCTCTGAATGAGGTAAAAATGTATGTAAAGATGCATGATTCAATTTGCTCTTTTTTCTCGCTTGCATTCCTTACTATAACTTTTAGGTTTCAACTTAAAAACAAATGAAATAAGCCTGAAATTAACTAGCCCATGGGTTGCCCTGGCTCTTTCCAGCATATATATTTTTGTTAGTCTGTATTACATATGCAGTACTTTCTCAATCCACTGATAGTGTCAAAGGTACTTTTAATAATGGAAAATGCAAATGTCTATGGGCAAACTTTCCCAGCTCATGATGTTACTGAACTCATATTACCACAATTAGACAAAAACGTAAAATCGAGCAAGTCTTCTACAGGGGAATTTTCGACCTGTCAACGAAATCGACGAGGCAGTTTTACTCAACGATCTTGACGGAGAGGTCCCAGGAGATTTTCCTGAGGGTGTCTACATCAGAAATGGTGACCTCCAGTTCTTAACTCATGTAAAATACAGTATGAATTACTCTTTGCAGCTGATTCAATTTGGTTCCAGATTCACATCACACTACATTTAAAATGTTTAGGAAGCTATCATCCAAGTAACTGTATAACTTTTGGATAAGCTGCACTTAAAAGAGAGTATCCATACCTTGATGACTTGATTGATGTATTGAACTACTTCAACAGGTCCCAACCCTCTCAACCCAACACAGACAATCGCAGATTCCATATTTGGTTCAACATCATATATGTATTATGAAGGTCATGGAATGTTACATGCTGTGTACCTTAACAAGAGCAGTCTAGGAGAATGGAAGATATCGTACAGGAACAAGTACGTGAACTCAGACACCTTTCAGTTGGAGACAAAAAAGAATGATGTCGCTTTTGTGCCATCTGCTGATGGACAACCATATGCAACACTAGCCGTATTTCTTCTTAATATTGTAAGTCTTACAGAACTTGACAGTAAAAATAACAACCAAGGGTAAAATTAATTTTAATTGGTAAAGCTAGTTATGAATTATGATAAAGACTAATTTCTATGTCAGTTATTCCAGCATATTTTTTGGGTGATAATCTCATGAAGAATGGATGTTATAGTGTAGAATAAGATAACCCGCTTCATTTTTAATCTTTTAGAACCCAGAAAGTGAACGGCGGAACTCTTTATTTGTAGATATAATTGCTATATCGCTTCTTCAGCAATACTGACAGAATTTTTATGGCGTAGTTGAGATTTGGAAAGGCTGTGAAGGATAGCGCAAATACTAGCATATTTGAGCACGCTGGACGAGCTTTTGCTGTCTCGGAGCACCATCTGCCTTACGAAATCAACATCAATAATCTTGACACACTAGGACCTTATAGCATCAATGGAGCTTGGAACCAACCTTTCACTAGTCATCCGAAGGTACGAATTACCAGCTGCAATTATTGCTCCTACAAACTCCTTGAGAAAAAAATAAGGGGGAGACTTTGTTCTAACCTTCATTTTAGGACCGTTTACAGTCCACGGGCAAATAATTTTCAACCCACAAGTTCACACTATGGTTCACAATTTAATAAGCACGCAAGAACGGAGCATTTTTAATGTTATTAAGAATATGCATAATATATGAACTAAATTATTCAAGATTCTTATTAGGTAACTACAACTCTTCAACAAAACATGCTCACATAATGACTTGTTTGTACAGAAAATTCATGGGAGTGGAGAACTGGTGATAATGGGGACAAATAGTGAAAAGCCTCACTATGTGCTTGGAGTAATTTCATATAAGTTGGGAAATGTAAATCAGTCCATCTACAAGCAAAATAATACATTACAATAGAAGTACTAGTATTTAGGTGTAACTACTGTTTAAAAACACAATAAATTTATTTAACAGCCTACTAGTAGCTGCATTAACTGATCAAGATAAATCATTCCAAATATGAATGTGAAAAAAAATAAATGGACATTAATATCATATATTCATCTATCTCTGGCATTATTAGCACTATCTCAGTTGCTTACTGATACATACACCACCAAAATTTTGCAAGAAAAAATGCCTTTCAAATTCTATTACAACTGTATTTAACTATGGATGCCCTTTCACATGAATAAGCTGACGGTGAGAGGCTTGTTCATAAGGCTGATCTCAAATTTGAGGAAGGGAAATTCATTCATGACATTGAAGTAACTAAAAGGTATATGTTTTATTTTGTTTAGGAGTCATTTTAGCTTTCTTTTAAACATATCTTTTTTCTTAAACAATTATTTCATGTATAGGTACAATATTATAATGGACTATCCTCTCAGATTCGGCATATCCAGGACATTCGTATAAAAGCCGTGAGTGAACACCTCATGTATCATCTATGCTGTGGGAACCACCTTTTGGGGGTACACTACAGATTCTGCCATAATAATGTGCACATATTTATCTTCAGATTTATTGAAAATGATATGAATGGAAAATCACGTATCAGGGTAATGCCTCGTTTTGGTGATGCTGAGTCTATCATATGGTTTGATGTCGAGAACCACTGCAGTTACCATTTATTTAACTGCTTTGAGGATGGAAATGAGGTAATTCCTACAAAATCCAAGTACACCATGACAAATATACATAAGAAGCATCATAATCTAAACTCCCATACGAAAATATTCCTTCTATGGATGATATTAATAACGTGTATCAGGAGTTGTTCATATTTTCCTCTTTTATCTACTTTGACCAAAAGCCTATGAACAGGTTGTTATCAGAGGCTGTCGACTACTTGGTTCTATTATCCCTAGTGGATGCCATAGAGTTGACAAATCGAAATGGTATGGAAGGGCATTTCTCCAACCAGATAAGGATTCAGAAGATTTTGATCCTTCACTAGATGGCACTCTCTTTTCTCGCCCATATGAGTGGAGATTAAATTTGGAAAATGGCAGTGTACATGAAGGTTATATTACCAGTGAGAAAGTTGCAATGGATTTCCCTGTCATTAATGACAAATTTATAGGTATTCAAAACAAGTATGGATATGCTCAAGTTGCTGACTCATTAGCAACCAGTAAAACAGGTAACATACTTACTGTAGAGAGTTCTGAAATATTGTTAAGTTGTTCTTGTTGTCAACCTTAACATGCACTTCATGGCATGTGTTCATGTTGTTTTAAGTTACTTGAATCATCTTGAATGTTGTATGTAATTAGTTCTGTGTAATGATACAGGCTTGTTTAAGTTCAAAATGATAGCAAAGCTACACTTCGACATGCCAAATAAGGTTAATGACTATTAGTATTGTACAAAGTACCAGATATATATTTATTAGTACAAACTAAAGTATCAGAAAAATCTCCAGGAAAACAGAGAATTGATCTCAGTGGAGTACCACACTTTGAAAGAGAAACAATTCTGCTCTGGAGTTCAGTTTGTTGCAAAGAAAAACGGAATCGACGAAGATGATGGATGGTAGTCACTTATGTTCATGATGAGGAAACAAACATCTCTCAGGTAGTTAAAATGTCTACTTAAAAAGCATGCTACATTGTATCATTATTTCCATGCATTCCTTAATTTATCAGATTTCTTGTCTTCTGTAGGTTTATATTATCGATGCCAAGAGATTTTCAGAGGAGCCAGTAGCAAAAATTACTTTGCCTCAGAGAGTTCCATATGGTTTCCATGGGAACTTTTTCTACACAAGTAATCAGAGATGATGCAATGTTTAGGTTGGTTTATGAATTGTAACAAGCCATTATACTGTTTAAATAAAATATTTCATTTATGGTTGAGGGATGAATAGACTGCTTAGGGGCTAAATTAGGATGGGCATGGATTGATCCATTGATCCCAAGGGTATCCATGGATCACCCCATGCTCATCCTTAAGTTAAATTACAGCCAGGTTCACATAGCAACTTTAAGAAATAAGAATGGATCGATAAGTTCAGAGGTAATGCTCCAAATCTGTCTATGATTTAGCCCCTTGGTTGATGTAGCACTATCAGTTAATACTCTGAACTGTTCATATAGCAACATTGGATAATGCTGAGGAATACAGCAATATGCCCAATGGTGATATCTGAAGGAATATAGTTATAACATCATCCCCTTGGTTGAGTTTCAAGAGTGATTTTGATCGAAAGGATAGAGAGAACAAAAGATCCCCACATGGAGAAAGGCACAAATTAGGGAGGCAGCAATAAGCAGAATAGTGGCCGTACCATTGGTGATGCAACCAGGTGATAGAGCTAGGAGCTTCACTGTCGAGCTGGCTGGCTGCTTCAAACCTGCTTTGCACCACTGTCTGCTAATGCTGCATGCCCACTCGACTTCAACGGATGAGCAGTAAAGAACCTGCAATAGATGCTGGGGACCTAAGATTAACAATTCATCTTTTTAACTGGGGACAAAATCAACTACACATACAAGGTTACAACCTAGAAAAGGTTGTCCTTAAGACCATGATCAGGTATTTCCCGGACACCAATACCAAGGATTTTTTTTTTTTTTAGAATCAATACCAAGGATTTTTTGAAAAACTAAACAAAAAAAAAAAAAAAACACAAGACAATGTGAAAGAGAAAAAAAAATGTCAAGATTGGCAATGAAAAAGTACTTTATTGCACTGCATCCAATATACAAATTCGTTTCCTTATCTTCATTGATTAAGGTTGGAAACTGATATGTTGGACATGCATTAGAACACAGATGAGTGGCCCAATCCTGTTTTAAGGCACCTATGGCTCTACTTCTGAATCAGGAGGGCGTCAATGTTTCGCTTGCCCTCTGGACCTTTGCTATACCAAGATGAGACATAGTCACCATAAATTACATCCCGATACTTTTGTGGCTCATCCTTGCTCACAAGCTGTGGGGCAGTGCATATTTTACTTGATTTTGATGGATCATAAAATGTTGCTACTGATAAGCGGGCACGCTCAGCATTGACAACAGCTCGATGAACTGAACTCTTGTATCTTCCATTGGTGATGATCTAGAGAAGGGTAAAAAACATGAGTAAAATGATTAAGGGAACAAGATTCTACATAAAGAAAAATATTCATACAACACTTTGGTCACAATCCTCTGCAAAAGTGCACATTAAAGGTGGAGGGGCATCACCATAGGTCATAAAAAAAGGGCAGAGCACTAAAGCAAAAATTGATGGCATAGCAGATTAAGGTACATTACCTCTGTCTGATCAGCCAGAATCACAAGGATGCCATCATGCAAAGCAGGCACAGGTATCCACATTCCATCCTTCAATACCTCGAGCCCACCAACATCATCTTGTATCAGAAGTGTAATTGCGCCCATATCAGAATGAGATTGTAACCCAAGAGCAAGATCAGGTTGTGGACAAGGAGAATAGTAGCTAATAGTAATATTCTGGTAAACTTCTCCAACCGCCTCTTGTATATAAGATGGTGGTAGGTTCAGATTTTCTGAGATGATGCACAGCAATTTTTGAGCAAGATCCTTCATGCTGTTGCTGTATTTTGCAATAGTATCCCTGTAAAAAGTACATGGTGTTATCTCATGTGTTATAGACAAAAGTAACATGCTGAATATGGACAGCGATGGAAACAGGATGCTTAAATATTTTATTCTTAGTAAGATGATCACTCATAGATTTTTCATATAATGGTGCAGGAGCATACAGTTAGATTCTCCAGACTCTGATATCATACTCAGCAGTCAGCACTATCCAGTATGCTATCAAAGAAACCAATGCAACGGTGTCACCCCAAAGCGGCTATATTTGGATAGAAGTTCAAAAATTAAAATCAGAAAACTAAACATCCTTTGTGCTTTAGCAAGTCTTGGTCAATTGGTCTTCTAGGCTGTGGCATGACCTGAATCTCAACCTCTCGACAGAGACAATTAAAATGAAGACAGCTCAATGCTCCCCCAAACCACTTTCAACTTGTCTCCACATCTGAGCATAAATTCCCTACATGTATTATGCTTATCAACTCTACCCTCTCATTCCTGTATGATTTTTTCATGACCAGACTTGTACTCGTAGCAATTCGTGACTCATCCGGAGATGAGCTGAACAGACAGGCAGGATTCCCATGAATCACCTGTAACCGGGGACGAAGTCGGGCCAGTGGGCGGGATCACGGCGGGACTCCGGGAGCGTGTGGTGGTCGAAGCAATCGCGCCAGTCGGGCACGGAGTCGTCGTTAGCGAGCATGCGGCTGCCGTACCCTTCCGCGGCGGTGCCCCTGGCCGGGTCGCAGGCGAACCGGAGCTTGTCCCCCATGGGCGCACGGAAGAAGGCGAGCCCGGCCTCACGCACCGCGTCGAGGAGCTCCCCCGGCAGGCCGTGTCCCACCACGTGGAAGGCGCCCCAGTCCGCGCACGCGGCGCGGACGTCGTCGGCGGCGGTGGAGGACGAGAGGTCGACGACCGGCACGGAGAGCGCGGCGGCAACGGGGGAGGGCGAGGGGGTCGGGCGGTTCTCAGGCGGCTGGATGTACTGCGCCGGGAGGCGGGACACGCCCGTCTCAGCGAGGTCTTGGACGCGCGCCGGCGCGGCGGTTTCCATCGGAGCGGCGGCGAAGGAAAACTCAGGCGATGTTGTGGCGAGTGGTAAAAACGCAGTTATCCGAGTACATACGGCATCTAGTTGTATTAAGCGAGTTTTCAAGTAAAAAAGCTAGGCAAAAATAAATATATAAATTAAAAAAGAGGGGCGTTGCGAGAATCGAACTCGCGACCTCTCGCACCCAAAGCGAGAATCATACCACTAGACCAAACGCCCTGATATGGTTAAAAGTTGAATTATATTTTATATAAATCATAAATGTGTAATCTAAAGAAACTATCTTATACTGATAGGCATTTGGCTTTCATGCGTGCTGTTAGATAGGCTGTTGCGTAGTTTTCAAATCATTTTCTGGAAATACATCAAGGAGAAGTAAGTTGAAAGTGTCACGTGGAGAGCTTCAGCAATCAACACACAGGTGATGCAATTTTCAGGTCATGGTTGAAATTGACATGGTTATGCGCAGAGGTAGAGCTTCAGGCTTCTGATTTTCAGTTCCTGACTGAAATCTAAGATCAACATACACTTACTGTTGTATTTGATCTATCAGTATCAGGGTCAAGGTACAAAGTAACCTAGCATCATTCGTTCTTGTTATCACATATCACCCCATATGGATGAAGCTGGTGACTAGACAACCGATGTCACTGTGCAAAAACCATTCAGCAAGTTGCAAGTTCTGAAGCTGAAAGACCAGTACAAACTGCTTCCCGTCAGAAGAATGCATCAAACCTAAGTACCAAAAACAGCAGAGCTGCTGACTTCTCTGAAACTATCTGAACACGAATGAAAAGAAAGCCAATTCTCATGTCGGTGTTTCGGGAGCAGCAGCACTTTTGAATTCTGAAGAGATGAATTGTGAAGGGGTTGTCAGGAGTCCTGCCCTCATACACCTCTTGGGTTTACCACCAGGAACCGCAATTCCTGAACAACTGAATTCACAAGGGAACAAGTAAGAATTAAGAAAATAAGGCAGTTACACAGCGTAGCATGGGTAATCAACTTTTGCAGCAGTTCACTTTTAGTAATCTTATTGTCTGACAAGTAAAACAGCTGAAACTTTCAGGAAACCAAGTATTGTCCAAAATTAAATTTATATCTGTACCATTTTAGCATCTGTGGAAAGGATTGCAGACCCACTAGGAACTGTAAATGCAAGTTTACTATAGACCTGATACTATTTTCGTTCAAAATTTTCTTCCAATGTACAGCATTTTCAGATTAATACAATCCAAAGAAAGCATAGAATTTCTTCAAGTAAGCATAACTCGATTCTTGGATGTAAAATATTAAATACTAAGAAAATGATACTGAATGCAGCTGCTATTTTATTAAACCTGTAGAGTTACTGTGAGCTATGCTACACATTACCCAAACCCAAGCTATGGTTTGTACCACATCAGCATGATATACTGAACATCTGTCACCAACCCACCATACGATCACTGGAAAATGCAAAGATCACTCACCCTGTGTCCTGATGATGAGGACGATGATGTCCACGGTCTCCTCGTTGCGAGGCAGGTCGATGAGCAGCGGGGTCAGCCGCCTGTAGCGGCCGCCCTGGACGCACATCAGGATGCGGAAGAACAAGAACGCATTGCCCGTGCGGCGCGCCACCTCCCCTCTCAGCTCGAACACGGAGCGCCCTATGAACTGGAACGTGCCCCAGTTGTTCGGGAAGTTCCCGTAGTTGTCCGCCCGCACGAACCGTATCGTCCGCTGCAGCTGCACGGGCTCCTCGTGCAGGAGGAACATGCCGTGGAAGCTGCGTCGGTTGTTCTGTTACCATGGAACACGCTCGTGTTTAGGAAATCAGGACAAGTAGACAACACTAGTTCTGAATAGTGCACATTGTAATGGGGACAAGATGTTCAGACACAGGCAATCAGCTTTAACCATGATCTAGCAAGAAATGACCAAATAGCTAAAAATGATTCAGATATACAGATGAAGCAAATCTTAATCTGAGAGATCAACATACGACAGACAGCCAAATTCTAAGGATCAGCTCCTAAAGTTTAGACTACTGAAACAAATGGGAAGGCGAATAGGACCAAAAACTCCTCCTCCCTGGGCTCCAAATGCAGGGGGTGCAAGGATTCAAGAAACCAGAACTCTACGGCTCCCTAGGAGCTGGACCTACAGGAACAAGAATTGGTAATCTTGGCACAGAATTGATCCAGGACTGCAGAAAAGCAATAATCCCATTTGGCAGTTCTTGGAAAAATTGACGCAAGCAAAGAAACATCCAGCGCTGGTTCTTCAAGTACAGGTTCCACAAATCGGAATTGTAGGTTCCATCCAAGAACCCTGCTCCGCCCAAACCAATGCGAGAAGCCGAGGCGAGGGGTGCAAGGCAATAGGGGTCTCGGGACGGGCGAGCTTACCGGAGTCCGCGCAAGTACTGGCGGATTAGGGCTCGTGGGGATGGTCTCGACCTTCCAATGCATCATCGTGCTCTGGTTGTCGACGTCGTCGACGGAGACGTCGCTGAGCCAGAGGCGGTACCTGCTGTTGGCGCGGAGGAGGCGGTTGGAGACGTGGCGCAGGAGGACGTAGCCGGCGTCCCCGGTGCCGACGACCTTCCACAGGATGGGGTCCACGTCTTGGTCGTAGTCGCCCAGGTCGACGCGGAGGCCGATGTGGCCTAGCGGCGCCGGGTCCTGCGTGGCGGCAAGGTAGCGGCCGTAGGCAGCGCTGTGGAGGAGCATGCTGGTGGAGCCGTCCTACAGGATGCGGTGCACCGTCCACGCCGCGTTCATCGTCTTGTGGCACCAGCGGCGCAGGGACACCCCCATCCCGTCCTCGTCGGCGTGGAGGTACCCTCCGTGCACGCGGCTCCGTAGCCACACGTGCGCCCCGTCGGGGAACTGCTCCATCGCCGCCGCTGGTGGTGGTGGTGTACTAGTGTTCGCGGAGGCGTCCGGTAGTAGCGATTCGGTTTCTTGGCTCTGGTGCTTCTTCGGCTGCGGGGTGGCGGACGGCGGCGAGGGAGTGGGTTTTATTGGCGCTGTTGCGAGGGGGAAGAGTGAGCAGAGCAAGTTCGTTGGGGGACGGTTACGTTTGGGCGCCGAGGTGGGGCGGGCCGGGGAATTTCAAGGCGAGCAGCCGATGCAATGCTTCCTGTTGAGTCGCAACGCAAGCGGAGGTCGGTTGTTCGCTGTCTCCATTGCCACTGACAGATGGGGCTGGATCAGTGAGTTTGACCAATCGCCTGCCCACTGGCATGTGGGGTCCACAAATGTGTACGACACAAACTCCGGAACCGTGGAACGCACGCGCGCAGCCGCATCCGCGCCGCTCGGCGCAGGGTGGCGACCGTGGCAGGGCCTCTGCCGGCACAAGCACCGCTCGCCGCATCCGTTCCATTCTGGAACCTCGCTTGGCGAGCGTGGTATCCACTACCACTATCCACCACTCCGACGTCCGGCGGCCATCGCCAGCGGCGCCAGGGCATCCGTGCATAGCTATGGACGAGGCCACAGTTTTAGATGAGTTCGGTTGCCCTTTGTTGTCCTCGGCCAAATGCTGCCGTCGCAGTAAGTTAACAAAGTTCCTCGCTGGGCGTCACCACAAAGTGGCTTTTAGTTCACGACTAAAAGCAGCTAAGTCAGCTAAGTCAGCTTATTCTTTCTCATAGAATATTATTGAATCAGCCAAAACCAGCCGGCTTATGTATCAGCCGAACAGGAAGTTCAGAAAAAAATTGACTATAACATTTGATGTTTTTTTTGAGTCTGTCTACTCTACGAACGTGTGTTTTAGCACAAGGCAACACATGGTTGTTGGCTACATGTAAAACACACAGATTTCAACACAGGAAAAACCATGTGTTTTTGGACTAGCTAGCACATGGTTGTTGGATGCATAAGAAACACACGAATTCAAATACAGGAAAAAACGTGTGTTTTAGAAGAATGTAACACACAAATTTCATCAAGCAAACAAGGCCCACGACTCTGTTGTTTTTGTCTTTTGTTGTTGTCTTCTGTCCAAGTTTTTTGTGGTTGTCTTCTGTCTAAGTAAAGAGTAAGTCAGCCCAGAACCCAATAACTAGGAAGACAGAGAGGCCCACTAAAGATGTACCAGCACATAAACCCCAAAACAACACGATATACTTGGGAAACAAACAGAGCAAACATGGTGTCGGTATTTCGAACAAGCACCGACTAGTAAATTTATAATTGATGCGCGTTAGGCTCGGATGGTGCACTAAAGGACACAAGATTTATACCGGTTCGGGCCGAATGTCCCTACGTCCAGTCTGCTGCTACTTGTGTTATTAGTACCGAAAAAGGTTCGTAGTAGGGGGTACAAATGGTCGAGAAAGGGATTGGCCCCAAGTCTCTGATGGAATGGTCGTAAGGACGCCAAGAGCTCGGTCGCTGCTTGGCCATATGCGTAATGTGTTATGTGTCGAACTGATCCTCTGTGAGTTGATCCGTCCCCTTCGCGGGGTGTCCTGCCCTTCCTTTTATAGACCAAGAGGGAGCAGGGTTTACATGTCAGAGAAAGGAGAAAAAACCAGAGGCCCAGAAGCCTCTCCGAAGGCGCTGGGTCTTCCCTTCCCTCTGAGCCAGCCTCCTGACACAGCCAGACGGTGTCAGAGATGGCACGTTCGCCGGGCGTGCGTGCGTTTGATGATGCCACGCTCTACAAGTGGTCATGTCCCGTCCTGCCCCGCGGGCGGCGTGTCGGACAGGGGTGTTGATCTGCAATCCTCTGGGGAGCGGACGGCGCGGTGACTTCATGTTCGCTATTGTAGAGGACGTGGGTCTCCTTTTGGACCATAGTGGTTGTCGTATGTTCTTGTTAGGTTCCGCGCCCGAGGGTTGAAGGCGGCGCCTACAATACTGTAGGGCGAAAGCCGACGCCTACAATACTATACGGACTCTGCCATGCCTGGAAGGGTCTAAAGCGCCCGTCCCGTCGTACCCTGACGGTACTTTCCTGTAGCGGTGCAGGGCATGGTCCTTGGTACTGCGTTTGACTCGAACGTCTTGTCGTACCCTGTGCCTGTCATTATGAAGGAGCAGGGTGTAGTCGTCGGGCGAGGCGGGACCTGCCCTCAGCCGTCGGGCGAGGCGGGGCCTGCCCTCAGACATTGGATGAGGCAGAGCCCGCCCTCGGGGGTCGGGCGAGGTGGAGCCGGCCCTTAGCCGTCGGGTGAGGCGGAGCCTAGCCGCTAGAGGTTGGGCGAGGCGGAACCAGTCTTCCGTTGTTCGGACAAGAAATGCAGTAGCGTTCTTGTCTGATCGGAAGTATCAACGTTCAATGGTCGTTGGTTCCACCTCATTAGGTACCTCAGTATTAGGTCCCTGACAGTAGCCCCCGAGCCCTCGGGTGATTCGGGTAGAATCGCCCGGGGGGTATTTTGATTCGCCGGAGGGTGCGTGCGAACGCACCCGACGAGTGTAGCCCCGAGCCCCCGAGTGATTCGGATAGAATCGCCCAGGGGGTAATTTTGTTTCGCCGGAGGGTGCGCGCGAGCGCACCCGACGGATGTAGCCCTCGAGCCCCCGGGTGATTCGGGCAGAATCATCCGGGGGGTGTTTCAACTTGCTAGAGGGTGCGCGCGAGCGCACCCGTTGGGTGTAGCCCCCGAGCCCCCGGGTGATTCGGATAGAATCACCCGGGGGGTAATTTTGGATCCTTTGCGGGTAAGACAGTGAGATTCGGTTTTTATCAATTGGATAGTTTTAAGGGAACCCTGGTATCCCGTTCGCGGGGATATCGTCCAGGGTCTGCCTGGCCAGGGCTCGAGTATGAGTCGAGGCCCTTACTGATGCTCGTGTCCCTAGGTCCTGGTCGCTTGCGGGCCCATCCCTCGTTGGGACGACCATTGAGACTGTTGGGCCAGCCCTTGGACTTTTGGGCCCAGGCGGGCCGGAGGAACGGCCTTTTTTCCCGTATTCCCTCGGTGGGAAAAGAGTCCCAGTCTGCCTGGGAAGGCGAACTGTCCGGCGCGATCTTGGTGGGAAAGGATAGGGATCACGGGCGTGTATCCCGCGACGTGACATGGCGGTGCACGTGGTAGGCTCGGAGATTGAGGCGGACGGTTGCCCTTCTCGCATCTATTGCCCCTATAAAACCACGGGGTTCGCCCCCAGGGTTCCGTACTTCGCCTTTTCGCCTTCGCATCGCCAACCTCCGCCGGCAATCGCCAGAGCCTCCCGCACCAGTACCGCTGCCGTCATCAAGCTCGCATCCGCCCCCCTTTCCCGTCGTTCCAATGGAGTCATGGTGCAGATCCAACATTACCTCTCAGCGCCTGGAGGGCCTCGTCCGCAGCGGCCTCCTTCGTCCGCTGTCCGCCTTCGTGGAGTGGCTTCTGCCTGGTGATGAGGACGAGCCATCGCTGCCCGAGGGATATGTCGTGTCCTTTGCTCTCTTCCATGAGCGGGGATTCACCGTACCTGCCCATAAGTTCATTCGGGGGCTGTTGGATTACTACCAGGTGGAGTTGCAGCATCTTAATCCCAATGGGATCTAGCATACTGCGGCGTTCATCGCCCTGTGTGAGGGGTTCCTAGGGATTAGTCCCCACTTCGATCTGTGGCGGCACTTCTTCGCCGTCAATCTGTCGAAGAAACGGGTCGGGAAGCAGGAGCTGAGCACGCCGATTGGTTGTGCCAGCATTCATCTGCTCAACACCCGGGTGAATGACTACCCGTTGATGCACCTGTCGACCTCCAACAAGGGGTGGCACTCATAGTGGTTCTACGTCAAGGATGACATGACCGCCCCCTGCCGGTGTACACCGGGCGCCTCATTGAACAGGCTTCGGGGTCATGGAAGTGGGGTATCCCGGTCAAGGAAAAGAAGCACATCAACGACCTTCTCACCGCCGTCCGAACTCTGAAGGACAGGGGCGTGAAGGGATCAGGGATCATCAGTGCCTACCACGCGAGGAGGGTGGCGCCGCTCATGGCGCGTGAGCTCCCCCTGCACCAGATGGTGCCCGGAGCATCGCTTGAAGGGACGGTGCTTGTCGACGAAGCACTCCCTCCCTCCGAGGTGGTGCAATGCATCAAGGAGACGATGGAGCCTTCGAAGGACGCTGTCGGAGTCGTCCCCCGATGCGGCCGGAATCGGGGTTCATCGGCTTCGTAAGTTTTCTTTTTCTGTACTGCTTTTTACTTATATTTCCGACCCCTTGATGCTAACCTTGGGGTAGCGGGATCAGTCGAGGGGGCTATTCTTCAAGGACAGCCCGGCTCTGCTGCCGAAGGACCGGATCCTAGCGGCAGGGAATCGCACTGCGGCCGATTGGGACAAGAGGACGAGGGAGCTCAAGAAGAGGGAGATGACACGGAAGCATCATGCACGAGATCGAGGAGAAGAGACAGGTAGTGATGACGACGACGATGATGAGTTTGATGAGGTAGCAACCTGCGTGGATTGGGGTGTCCTGGAAGACGAGGATACGCTGACAGACGCCCACCGGTCCATGCAGGGACCCTTCCCGTTCAACACGGAGGGAAGCGAGTCCGTGAGGTCGGTGGAGGTGGGCCGACCCATTAGCCTATCCGCTGGGCCGGAGAAACTGCCGCCCCATCCAGGGTGCCGCCGGAGGATCGGTGGATGGGGGGAGGTGGATCGGCCGCCACCCCCGAGGTGCTGATGGAGGGGGGTGGCTCTGCCGTCGCGCCCCACGAGCTGACGGGGGCCGGTGGATCTGCCGCCACGCCCGAGGCATTGATGGAGAGGGGTGGCTCCGTTGCCGTGCCCTCAGAGATAAGGGAGACGAGCCCCCCTACCCGGGAGCAGGGGGCGGGCTCGAAGCGGCCCCGCCCAGACGAGCCGGGGCAGGGATCCGAGGGTTCGTCCCCAAAATGTTCTCGCCGCCCAAAGGCGCCAGAGTAGGCCATTGATTCCCCTGTTATTCCCCCTTTTTTATTTTTCTATTTTAACCTTATGGCTTTTACCCTCTTGCAGATTCTTGCGATGGGGCCACTCTCTGGGGCTGGCGCCCAAGAAGAGCCTTGCCCTTTAGGCAGGACGGACGGCGCTGCCCGACGTCGCCCCTGTTTCGGGCAGGAGCGACGCTGACGCTGCGGCCTCGTTGGCCGATTCGACAGCGCCCGTGGTGGCGCCCGCGCCCTCGGTGGTTGCCGAGCAGGCGGCGTCTTCCGTGGCAGGCGCGACACCGCCAGCCGAGGGTCCGGTATCGACGGTGGAGGTGGCCATGACCGCGCCAAGCTAGGAGCAGCCGGACGCAGCCACGGTGGCGTCCGAGAGGGCGGCGCAATTTTCACTTCCGGCGGCCCAAGCGATGGCGCCCGACGTGGGCCGAATGGAGGAGGATGCGACTGGAGGGTCCCCAAACCTGACAAGCCAGGCGCAGTCGGACGTAGCCGTGGTGGCGTCTGAGGGAGCAGCGCAGTCCATGCCACCGGAGGCCTAGGCGGAGGTGACCGCTACCGCGACAAGCCCGGCGGGGCTGGATGTTGCCATGGTGGTGTTCGAGGGAGCAGCGCAATCCGGGCCACCGGCGGCCCAGGTTGGGGCGCCCGAGGCGGGCCGGATGGAGGAGGACACGGCCAGAGGGTCTCCGGGCATCATGGCGGTGGTGGAGAGGACCAGGAGAGGGTCGCCCTCGACCCTGTTATCAGGGGGCAGCCGCTCCCCCACGCGGGGTGAGCTGCCGCTCTAGTGGATGGCCGCTCAGGACCCAATGTCGGCTCTTTTCTCGCTTGACGATGCTGCCGAGAGCATGGAGCGGGAGAATCTTGACATCAGGTTCTCGGCTATGATGGATGCCTTGAGCCAGGCCAGTGGTGTCCTGCGCGAAATCATCGTTCCTACTGGCCGGGTATTCGCTTAATCTTCTCCCTCGTTTTCTTCTTTCTTCACGTATTTTTGTGTTTTCGTATTTTTGATACCGGTCTTCTTTTCAGTGTCTCGTTGCTTGTAGCCGGAACAAATCCTAGTTCCTCCGTGAGCAAACGGTAGAATGGGACCGCCTTACTGAGGAGGCCCAGCTGCGAGGAGATGTGGGCGCGCAGCTTGCTGCCGCCCAGCAGCGGGAGGCCGAGGCACGTCAGGACACGGAGGAGATCCATGGGATGTTCGAGGACTTGTCAGTGAGGGTGAAGCTAGATGAGGAGGTGGCCGCCAGGATCCGAAAGGAGTGGGACGAGCTGCTCCAAAAGGATGTCGTGGCCAGTCAGCGAGCCTTTGAGGTCCTGGCGGAGCTAGAGACGGAGCAGGATCTCAGGCGGAAGGCCGAGGATGGGTCCATGGCCCTGCAGCAGAGGGTGGATCGGGATGCCGAGGTGATTGCCTGGTTGCGTGGGGAGTGGGATGAGCTATGCCGAATCGAAGAAAGACTTCGCTCGGAGCGCAGCACGGCCTGCGAGGATCGCGACCGGTGTAACACCCCTGGTGTTTTAAAACCTAAAACAGGACATGTCATCATATGCATTGCAAAGCATTTGGTCTTAGTGAAAAATTTGTTATGCATTCACTAAAACAAGTTTACCTTTATGTTGTAAGTGTTGAATTGTATTGTTTGAATCAAGTTCAAAATTTTGTTTGGATTTGAATTTTCGAAAACCCTGATTTCTAGTGATTAGTTTTGCCCTGAAAAACCTAATTCTAAATCTGAGCACATTTTGGGGTTGAGCCTTAAAGCAAAAGTGTAGAGCTTGTTGAGTTGTATAAAGTTGGTTTTTGGAGTTTTCAATGTTGCCGTGATGCTTTGTGCCCGGTTGATTGATCATTTCACCCACTGCAGCCACCGGAACATCGCCGTCGTCGTGGTTCGCTCCGCCGTGGTCGCTGTGACCGTCGACCCGCCTCTCCGTTGTTCCTCCGGCTCGTCCATCGCCTTCAACGTGTTTGGGGTGAGCTCCTGGTTCTTCCCGAGTTGTTTGTTTCACCGCTACCAGTCTCCTATCGCCGGCGTAGCGTAGCCGTGAAGTCGTGGCTGCTATGGCCGGCGTCAAGCTCGAACCTCGCTGTAATTGCTCAAGCTAGTGCCTCCAATAGATGCGTTGGGTTATGGGGAACGTGTTGGTACTTTCGCCGTCGCCGGTGACCTCGTCGTCGGCGAGATTTCGTCGGTCAAAGTCGTTGTCGCCGTGGTCCGCGCTGTAGGTTGGGGATGACAGGTGGGACCCCGCTGTCAGTGAGCGGGTGATTTCAAAATGGATTTTTTTTTCTATTTTCAGAAATGGATGAATAGTGTATGTTTTTGTTATTTTTGTATAGAATTAATTAGAGCTCCAAAAATTATGAAAATTTTTGTGTGACCTCTCTGTGATGTATATTATTTAGGAAAAATATGAAATGTTATTTTTCAGTACTTTTTCAATGTGATAAAAATTGCTCAATTAATTAATAAATGAGTTTCCATGATTTTTCTATGCTTAATTAATTATCCAAAAAATTATAAAAATTGTTTTGCCTCTTAGTTATCATGTGATGAACCTTTACAAAAATTTGGAGCTCAATTGTAACAAGTTGATTTATTTCATAATTTTTAATTAAATAAGTAATTCATAAAAGCAAATAGTAACCTTTAATGATTTAGGTTTTGATTGAATTTTGGATTGAGTGATGACCTTGGGTCATTAGTTGATAATGATCCTTGGCAATGGAATTAAGTGTTACGAAAAAGGTTTAGTTAGTTTGACCTGTAACTGTACCGCGAAGGAAAGTTGTATTGAAGTTGTTATTTTTGCATCCATCGTCGAGCATCATATTTTGTATCTCGCATCATGTTAAACATGGCATTGTTACTACGTGTAGTGAACGAAGGTGAGCACGTGGTAGTTAATCAAGTTGTGGAAGAAGTTAATCCGTCTGTTGAGGTCGGATTTGATAATTGTGGAATGACTCTGGAACCAAATTTTTCCGTCAACGAAGGCAAGCCCCGGATGCATTTAAACCTACCTTGTGATTTACAAATTGTTTTCGCTTTTGCTTTCAAGTACTGCATTAAGTGATTAGGAGTTGAGTGAAAACCTAATTGGTGCATTACCAACCTTGTTTTCCATATCTACCTTGTTAACCGTTTTAATTCGTATATGGCTAGTTATGCTTAGTCATGCTTAGACAAATAAAAGTCGGGTGATTACCTGTCACCTGCGAGTTTTAAATGGATCTTTAGTTACGCTTGGTTACTTATGTGATCATGAAATATGAGCATATGGAGTAATAAATCTAGACCGGGCGGACTCGGTGTGTGAGAGCCACAAGACGTGGAGGTCTTGTGAGCGGGTTCTTTCTGCCTGTGTCGATTAAGGTCCGTCCGTTGTTGAACTGCGTGAGATGAGACTTTGTAGTACTAACCACATACTCCGGTAAGCCTTAACTTGGTGATTCTATTATGAGTATGGCTACTCGCGCACTAGGAGTGGAGAGATGGCGGGAATAGCGTGTACCCACGTGGCAATGGGCTGGATTGGTGGAGTACTGTATTCTCAGGTGGCGTGGACCAGTTCTTGTTTTAGAGGACCTGAGGGTAGGTTGGTATATGTAGGTCAGGGACCTGCATATGTCGTGTGGTATGGAATTCCCAGCTAGGTTATAATCGGTTCGAATCGTCGTTGCTCCTCGGTTATGGAGACTCAACTCTCTGTTCATCATCGTAGTTAATAAATGAAACTTGAGCTAGATTTTGAGAAAGAGTTTGATATGAAGTTCATGATCTCATTACGGATCATGTCAGATTCATATGTGGTTCTTATGAAGTTTTATATGTTGAAGTAAATAATTTTGTTAAAGAGCTTTTACACAAAAGAACTTTGATTATTGCTAAAGCCATACCTTGAATTCCTGAGCCTGCATTCCTGAGTTTTATCAGTTTTTATTTCGGTTAAGTCTTGTTGAGTACTTTTGTACTCAGGGTTCGTTGACCCTTGTTGCAGGTGAGGCTCATGAGCAGGTCTGCTTTGGACCGTGCCGCATGACTATTGTTCAATGCGATGACGATAAGTAAATGTGTGGCCCTTGGGCAGGGCAATCTATTTGTGTGTTTTGTATTATGTTATAATGCCACTCCACTACTATGTTTTGTAATAATTATCGAACTTAGTTTGTAAGGTTTGAAACTACTGTTTTGTAAACTAAGTTATTGTAAGACTTCCGCTATTTTACTCTGATGTAGATATTTGAATAAATGTTGTAATACTGCAATGACTCTGTAATGTGATCTTGCTTGGAAATCGTGGATGATTTGGGGTTCCCCGAGGACACCCGACAGTCTTCTTAAGTTACTAGGAACATATGCATTGTTGTCAGAGGTCGTCGGACAGTGACAGGTGCATGTGTGCCCTATAATTTAGGAGGTTCTGCCACAACCGGGCCATCCGAGAGCGTGACGAGGCGCGTCGGGAGGCCAAGGCCCTCCGAGCGGATCTTGGTGACGTGGTGGCCTGAAGGCTGGAGGCCGAGGAAATTTCTGCCGGGCTGGGCACGGAACTCGCCGAGGTGCGGGGGCTTCTTCAGGTTGAAAGCGATAAGCACGATCTCCTGTGCTCTGTCGTCATGGCGGTCTACGACGACCTGTAGGTGGCGCAAGAGGAGGGGACCAGTTCCCTTATGACTCGTGCCGCTGGCATAACGGTGTGGGTCGGCCAGCTTGAGGAGGACGCCTTTCACGCCGGGATCACCCAAGCCTTCGCTGTTGCCTGTGCTCATTATGATCGGGAGATCAACCTAGAGGTAATGAGCCTCGGCTTCGTGCCTGTCTATGAAGACCCCGAGCTAGACGAGATTAAGAAGGCGGTGACTCCCCTTGCACGGAACCTGGCGAACAAGCTAAAAGAAATGGTTCTCCCTCCGCGGAAGTAGTTAGTTGAATAAGTTTGATAAACACTTATCTGTAATTTGTGAACAAGTGTCGGTACTTTTGTGTCCGGAAGTGGACTCATGACTTTGTTTTGCACTTTTGTTTCATTTGTTTGATCTTACCTTCTTCCCTTTTTGCAATGAAAAAAGATTTACGCGACCGACCCTTTCGTTTGTTAAGACCGTAGGGCCCGAGGTTTTTAGGGAAATTTTTGATTGTGCTGGTGAGCAAAATTACCGTAGCCGTCTGGGCGTGGGCTTTTTGCGGTCTTATCAATCTGTTCCCCCGAACCATGCCGCCAGTCTTGATGCGAGGAAGAGGTCTGATGTAATGACTATTTCAAAAAAAGAAAGGAGGTACCCGTACCTTTATCAGCCCCCGAGTGAGATCCGACCCCTTGCGGTTGCTGGGGTCGGATGTTACTGGAGACTGGAGCGAGGGTAGCGAACTTACGCTTGTATTCGCACGTACCCCTTACTTAGGATTTTGGCGATCGCTGCGTGACCGTATGTTCGGTCTTATTGCTGTCCCGGCCTTCCCTGAGCCCCCACGCGTGGTGGGGATTCGGTCAAGGGTCAGTTCATCTTGTGACTGTCGCCCCATCCATGGTTTTCGCAACTGGAGGGGTTGAGGCGACGTCCCTTGCCTCGATGGCTCGAGTGACGTGCCTGATGAGCTCGCTAACGGGGATGTTCAAACGGAATCCGACCCCGTTGCTTCGCGATAGGCTCGACAAAGCCCTCGGGTGGTGTTCCGTTACTCCTCGACCTGCCTTCCAACGAATTCCCCCTTAATGGGGACTCTATGGGCTCGGCAAGAGGGTGGATTGAACTTAGATGTTTGAGATGACCCTACCCGCCTCAATGCGGATTGGGCAAAGGCCGCTGAGGCTCATCTGCGTTTTCTCCCCTGGCTCTTGTTTGACGCGAGGTGGCCCCGGACCCTTCGTAGGTCAGCCTTCGAACCTCGGTCTCTCGATCTTGGATCGAGCGGCTTGAGCCCCCGAGCCCCTTAGGATCAAACAGGGGTCAGCCGTGTTTTCGCGCGTTATCCCATACTCGGTTTCCGCAACCGGAGGGGCTGAGTTGACGATACTTGCCTCGATGGCTTGAGTGTCGCGCTCAATGAGCTCTCTAATGGGTATGTTCGTGTGGAATCTGGATCCATCATTCGTTGACGGGGTCGGCAGAGCCCTTATGTGGCATTCCACTACTCCTTAACCCACCTCTCGGCAGATGCCCGAGCCGTTCCTTGGGCTCAGGTGGTCCGTTGGCCTCTCCTCGATGGAGATTCTGTGGGTTTGGCTCAGGGTTAGAATCAAGCGAGAAAGGTCGAGATGTCCCTGTCCGCTTCTGAGCAGGATCGGGTAAGGCCGCTGGGGCTCATCTCGGTTTTTCTCCCCTGGCTCTGTTTGACGCGAGGCGGCCTCGAGCCCTTCATGGGCCGGCCTTCAAACCTCGGTCGGTCGCCGCTCATATTGAATGAGGCGGCTGCCGCTTCGTGATGCGACACGAAGCGTTGAGATGCAGGGATTTGCATATGCAACATTTTGGATGCATGGACTTAGTGTATAACTTAATTGAAACGAAAGCGAGGGTCGGTAATGTTACCATGGTGGTGTGAGCGATGGGAAGCTCCTACCAGACATGTCCGTGCTGGGTTCGGGTCCGACGTTTTGCGACGAGGTCGGCGTAACCTGCATAAGCATCGCCATTTTTTGTTCGTGTCTCTCGGCGGTGATTCGAGCCGCTCGATTGATTTAGTCAACCTGACAGCTTCCCCTCGAAGGAGGTTCTGTAGGGGACCCCTCCAAACCCTTCTCGGGAAGGCGAGAGCTGAGGCTTATGGTGCGGGGAACTGTGAGTTCGATTATGCTGGTGAACAAAAACACCGTAGCCATCAAGGCATAGGGTCTGGTGGTCCGTCCAGTTGTATTCAAAGATTTATACCCACACACCATGCTTTCGGTTTTAAACGTAAGGAGGGGTTGGGCAAAGAGGATGTCTAAACAAATAGACACCCTCGGCAGCCCCCGAGCAATGTCCGTGCCTCTACCATTGCTGGGGTCAGAGGCTCGGTAATGAAATTAACACTCAAAGTAAGAAAATAGAGGTGCTTATCTTTCAGTGGCCGTTCGTTCATCGCTTCGCCTGGGCCATCCGATCGACCCAAGAGGCCTGTTGGGCCACCCTGGACGAGGGTTCTGTTGTCGGGTCATTCCATGGTCCTGCCTGGGGAAGCGGAGGGTCACCTGCATGCGGGTGTGCCCTGGTTCTCGCGCCCGGCACGCGTTAGTGGCGGGGCATACCTAGGCAACGTCCTGTTTGACCAGGCGATGTCTCGTCGACCAGAGCGCGTCATGTCAGTCTAGGCACGTCCCCTCGGATTCCCGTCGGCATTGATTTCCCATCTGCATTGAATAGGGGAAGGCAGAGAGTTTTTCGTCCCAACCTTTCACCTTTCCTCAGCTACTACGCCTCTTCCTTAAATAGGGAGGGGGAGGGGAGTTCTCGTCCCACTCCCTCGCTAGCCTCTGAGCCGCTACTCGTTCTCCTTCCTTTCCACCGGATGCGTTCATGTGTCGCAACGGTTCCTAAGTTAGAGAGGGTAATGCCAGGGAGAGAAAAACTCATAGATCTGCTTGTGAATCCAGAGCGTGATGTCGAGCCGGAGGTCATCCAACATAGATGAGATGGTGCGGGCCGCCTTTGCTGAGAAGGGGTCACTGCCGCCGAAGGATGAGGGGCACTGGAGGGTGCCGAGCGTCATTGGCTTTGCCATCATTCGTTGTGGCTTCTCTTCAACGAGAGACACCCCCCCGCCCAGACACCATTGTCAGGGTTGCAGTTGATGATGATGGCATAGTCCTTGGATGCCTCGATGGAGGTGCCGTTGTCAGGGTTGCGGTTGATGATGATGGCGTAGTCTCTGGATGCCCTGGGGAGGGCACCATAGTCGCCGATGTGGTGCTTGACGTTGCAGACGACGGCGCCTTTGAGGGTCCCGTGGAGCGGTAGGGCATCGCCGATGGAGAGCGTGGCACGGCGGCCATAGCAGACGAACTGGCCCATGTACATGCCCGGATGTTGCCGATGGAGAGCGTGGCGTGGCGGCCGTAGCAGTACTTGTAGTAGAGCTAGTCAGAGACTGTAATTGAATAAGTTTGTGGGGGAGCCCCCAAGTGAACAGTCCTTTGAATTTAAGAGTACATTAGTCCTTTTTGTGATGAAATCACTTTGTAAGCGGTGAATTTGTGCAAAGAAATGGACAAATTTTCATCTTTTGTTATGACAAACAGCTTTTCAGCTTCCTCTTTTTGTAGAAGAGGTTTCGGTGCCCTCCGACCCTTCCATGGCTCAGGTTGTAAAAGCTAGGAGTGCGGGTGAAACAGTTCTAATCACGCTGGTGAGCAAGGAGGCCGTAGCCGCTGGGGCGTGGGTTTCCCACAGTCCTACCAGTTATACTCAGAATTTGTTCCCAAAATCCTAGCCCTTAGGACTTGTTATGAGAAGAATGAGAAACTTAGAGAATGTTTACAAAGGTAACACATGAAGTGTTTGCAAAGTAAATGTACTTATATCATTTATATCAGCCCTCGAGTGAGGTCCGACCCCTCGCAATTTGCAGGGGTCGGATGTCACTAAAGATCGGGGATTTGTGAAGACAAAAACTGAAAAGGAAAAGTATGCGTTTATTAAGGGTAAAAACGACGTAGCTGTTCAATGTTCCAGGCGTTGGTGAAGACCTTGCCGTCGATGGTTTTCAATTTGTAGGCACCTGGCCGAAGTACTTCCACGATGACGTATGGCCCCTCCTAGGGTGGGGAGAGCTTGTGGCGGTCCTTATTGCTCTGCACGAGGCAGAGAACAAGGACCCCGATGTTAAAGGCTCAGTCCCGCACCCATCGACCATGGTACCATCGTAATGCCTACTGGTACTTGGCCAAACGGAGGAGGGCGATGTCACGGGCTTTGTCTAGTTGGTCCATGGCGTCTTGGTGGGATGCCTCGGCTCCCGGTTCATCGTATGCTCTGATTCTTGGTGCTCCATAGTCGAGGTCCATCGGGAGGACGGCCTCAGATCCATAGACCATGAAGAAAGGTGTGTAGCCGGTGGCCCGACTGGGAGTTGTCCTCAGACTCTAGAGCACTATAGGGAGCTCAGCGACCCAGCGTGCACCGAATTTGTTCAACTGGTTGAAGATCCTAGGCTTGAGGCCCTATAGGAGCATGCCATTTGCGCGCTCGACCTACCCATTTGTTTAGGGGTGCGTGACGGCCGCTCAATCGACTCGGATGTGCTGTTCATCACAGAATCAAATGAATTTCTTATCGGTGAACTATGTGCCATTGTCCGTGATGATGGAGTTTGGTACTCCGAAGCGATGGATGATGTTGAGGAAGAACAGCACAGCTTACTCGGACTTGATTGCGGAGATCGACCGAGCTTTGATCTATTTTGTGAACTTGTCTATGGTGACCAGCAAGTGGGTGTAGCCCCTGGGCGCGTTTTTGAGAGGCCCAACTAGGTCGAGCCCCTAGACCGCAAAGGGCCATGTGATGGGGATCATCTGGAGTGCCTGGGCCGGGAGGTGAGTCTGCCGGGCATAGTACTAGCACCCTTCGCAGGTGCGTATGATTTACTCGGCGTCGGCTACTTCAGTGGGCTAGTAGAAGCCCTGTCGGAACGCGTTCCCAACCAAGGTTCTGGGCGTGGCGTGGTGGCCACAGACCCCACCGTGGATATCGCTCAGCAAAAGCTTCCCCTATTCCACGGGGATGCAGAGCTACAGGATCCCGGTGTGGCTTCGTTTGTAGAGTTCGCCTTCTACAAGAACGAAGGATTTGGCGCGGTGTGTGAGCCGTCGAGCTTCCGTCTTGTCCGCTGACAGCGCATCACGGAGGAGGTAGTCATGGTAGGGCATTCTCCAGTTGTCTAGAGGGTCGGGCTCTGCTGCTGGATCCTCTTCAAGCTCCATGACCTCGGGGTCGGACAGAGCAGTCGGTGGGTTAGCCCTCGGGGCCGGATTAGACGAGCCATCGTTGGCCCGTTCCGACCCTTCATAGCGCACCGAGGGCTTGTGTTGATCGCTGGCGAAGACACCCATTGGCACAAGCTCTCAACCGGATGCTGCTTTCGCAAGCGCATCGGCTGCCTCGTTGAGGCGCCTCGGGATGTGGTTGAGTTTGGGGCCGTCAAACTTGTCCTCCAGCCATTGGACCTCTTGGCAGTACACAGCCATGTTGGCATCGTGGTAGCTTGACTCCTTCATGACTTGGTTGATGACCAGCTGGGAGTCACCCCAGATGTCGAGGCGTCAGATGCCCAACTCGACGGCGATGCGTAGGCCTTTGATGAGTGCCTCGTATTCGACCACATTATTGGATGAGGGGAAAAGGAGACGAACCATGTACCTCATACGGACTCTGAGGGGTGATAAGAAGACCAGCCCCGCACCAGCGCCCTTCTTCAGTAGCGATCCGTCGAATTACATCATCCAATACTCTTGATCGGCGACCGCCGGTGGTGTTTGGACCTCAGTCCATTCCGCGATGAAGTCAGCCAGCACCTGGGATTTGATCGCCACTCGGGAGGCATTAGTGATGCCTTGATCCATCAACTCGAGCGCCCACTTGGCGGTTCTTCCAGTGGCATCTTGGCTCTAGACGGCCTCGCAGAGGGGGAACGACGTCACAACCATCATGGGGTGTGACTCGAAGTAGTGGCGTAGCTTCCTCTTGGTGGTGAGGATGGTGTAAAGGAGCTTTTGGATTTGGGAGTAGCGGGTTTTGGAGTAGGATAGCACCTCACTGATGAAGTACACAGGGCGCTGCACCTTGAGGACGTGCCCCTCTTCCTCCTGCTCTACTACCAGGGCAGCGCTGACCACTTGTGTGGTGGCCGCTATGTAAAGCAGGAGGGATTCTCTGTCACTCGGAGGAACTAGGATCGGGGCCCTCGTCAGAAGTAGTTTGACCCTATCAAGTGCCTCCTGGGCCTCGGATGTCCACTCGAAGCGGTCGGCCTTCTTTAGGAGGTGATAAAGGGGGAGACCTCATTCGCTGAGGCGTGAGATGAATCAACTGAGTGCGGCGAGGCACCCTGTGATTCACTGAACTTCCTTTATGTTCTGAATCAGACCCATCCTTGTGATGGCTGAGATCTTCTCTGGGTTGGCTTCGATGCCACGCTCGGAGACAATGAAGCCGAGTAGCATGCCCCTCGGGACCCCGAAAACACATTTCTCGGGGTTGAGTTTGACGCTATTTGCCCGTAGTTTCGCAAAGGTTTGCTCAAGAACGACGATGAGGTGGTCAGCCCGTTTGGACTTAACTACGATGACATCGACGTAGGTCTCAACGGTTCACCCGATGAGGTTCCCGAAGCATCTGATCATACAGTGCTGGTATGTAGCCCCAACGTTCTTCAGACCGAACAGCATTGAAACATAGCAGAACGATCCGAAGGGGGTGATGAAAGACGTCGTGAGCTGGTCGGATTCTTTCATCACGATTTGATGGTAGCCGGAGTATGCATCAAGGAAGCAGAGGGTTTCACACCCAGAGGTTGAATCGACTATTTGGTCGATGCGCGACAAAGGAAATGGTTCCTTTGGGCACGCCCTCTTGAGACCCGTATAATCAACACACATCCTCCATTTCCCATTCTTTTTTCGCACAAGAACGGGATTTGCTAACCACTCTGGGTGGTACACTTCTTTGATGAATCCAGCCACCGAAAGCTTGGTTATTTCCTCATCGATGGCCCTGCGTTTCTCCTCGTCGAAGCGACGCAGGCGTTGCTTCACTGGCATGGAGCCTAGATGGATCTTCATGGTATGCTCGGCGACCTCCCTCAGAATGCCTAGCATATCCAAGGGTTTCCATGCAAAGACGGCTTTGTTGTCACGGAGGAAGCCGACGAGCGCGCTTTCCTATTCGGAGGAAAGCGTGGTACCGATGCGTACCGTTTTACCCTCGGCACTCCTGGGGTCTATGAGGACTTCTTTAGAGTCCTCTGCCAGCTCGAACAACCCGGCCAACTTCTTGGCATCGGGTGCTTCTTCGGTAACCTCTTCCCTGAGGGCGGTGAGCTCTCCGGAGGCGACGGTTGCTGCGGCGTGACCGCAGCACTCGACCTCACACTCGTAGGCGTGTTGGAAGGAGGTGCCGACGATGATGACCCCGTGGGGGCCTAGCATCTTTAGTTTGAGGTAGGTATAGTTGGGGACGGCCATGAACTTCACGTAGCATGGTCATCCCAGGATGGCATGGAAGGTTCCAGGGAACCCTACCACCGCGAAGGTGAGGGTCTCCGTCCTATAATTGGATTGATCCATGAAAGTAATAGGCAGGTCGATCTGCCCAAGCGGTATGGCCTGCTTCCCGGGCATGATGTCATGGAAAGGAGCTCGGGTTGTGCAGAGGCGCGTCCGGTCGACGCCCATCTCGTCGAGTGTTTTGGCGTACATGATGTTGAGGCCGCTGCCTCCATCCATCAGTACTTTAGTGAGCCGGTTCGGACCAACGATCGGGTCGACTACAAGTGGATTCCTCCCTGGGTGCAGGACGATATCCGGATGGTCGGTCTGGTCGAAGGTTATGGCAGATTCTGACCACCGGAGGAAGGCAGGCGTGGCCGGTTCGGTTGTATAGACCTCGCGGCGCGTGACCTTCTCATAGCGTTTGGAGTCGTAGGCTGCTGATCCTCCGAAGATCATAAGGCAGCCATTCGGTATCGGAAAGGTGTCGTCTTTCTCCTCGGTGTCATCCGCCGTGGGGGCGGGTCCTTCCCCTGCCCTCCTTTATCGGAGCTCCCGAACAAGAATTTCCGCATGAGGCCGCAATCCTTGTATAGATGCTTAACTGGGAAGGCATGGTTTGGGCATGGCCTCTCGAGTAATTTTTCGAAGTGGTTTGGAGTGCCCTCCGTAGGCTTCTGGCCACCCTTATGGTCGGTAGCGACCACAAGCGAGTCCTCGCGCCGTTGCTTTTTGTTCTTCCTTTTGGTGGAACGGTTGGAGGCGCCTTCGCCGGTGCCCTCGTCCCGCCTTGCCTTGCCGTCAGAACGGTCGAAGATTGCTCCAACCACCTCTTCTCTTGAGGCGTGGCTGGTGGTGATGTCTAGGAGTTCCTTGGTGGTATGCGGGCCTTTGTGTCCCAGCTTATGAACCAAGGATTCGTAGGTCGTCCTGGACAAGAAGGCTCCTATCACGTCGGCGTCGGTGATGTTAGGGAGCTCGTTGCACTGTCAAGAGAAGCGCCGGATGTACCCACGGAGGGTCTCATTGGCCTTTTGTCGGTAGTTCTTGAGGTCCCATGGGTTCCCAGGGCGTTTGTACGTGCCCTAGAAGTTTCCCACAAAGATCTCCTTTAGATCCGCCCAACTCTGGATTGCGTTAGACGGCAGGTGTTCCAACCATGCCCGGGCTGAATCGGCCAAGAACAGTGGAAGGTTGCGGATAATGAAGTCATCATTATCCGCACCACCGGCTTGTCAGGCAAGCCGATAGTCTTCAAGCCAAAGTCCGGGGTTTGTTTCCCTAGAGTATTTAGGGATATTGGTAGGTGGTTGATACCTTGGTGGGAAAGCAGCATTGAGGATATGCTTGCTGAAGGCTAAGGGCCCGGCAGGCCGGGACTTGGGCTCCGGTCCTCGCCGCTGTCGTAGCGTCCGCCACATCGAGGGTGGTAACCGCGTTTGGCTCCTTCTCTTGACTCATCGTAGGCACATCTGCGGGAGTCGAGGGTGCTGCGCGTGTCGCGGTTGTGGCCGAGACGCTGATGCACCAGGACAACGGTGCCCTGTCTGCCACCCAGTGGTGTTTGGTGGACCGATGCGTCCCTAGTGGGGCACACTGAGGGCGTACACTGGCTGGTGTTGAGCTCATGTCGCTGAGACAACAAGCTTTCCGCCTGCTGCGCCGCCGCATGCTCGAGCAGCGTGCGAATCTCGCGGTGGGCCCAGCGATCCTCGGGCGTTGTGACCTCTAGAAGGCCATGGAGCAAGGCCGTTGTGGTGGCGATGTTTTGGCTTGCCCGAGCAAAGTGAGGAAAGGTTTCATCATTGGTGATGATCCTTCGGTTTACGTCACGGGCCACGGCGCGTGCGTGCCCACCGTCTCCGCGGCGTTCGATCTCCCGATCGACCAACACGTATTCCCGAACAAGCTGTTGTCCAGCTTCGTTGATCTCCTGCTTTCGGGCTTTTAGCTGCTCCACCCCTACATGGGATGGGGCCACCACTCTTCCTTCGGCTCTGTCGCCGAGGTTGCCTATCGAGGTAACCTCCTCCTCGGAGGCGCTTTCGACGTGTCCCTCGGAGGTTTCCGCCATGAAGCATTCCCGGGAGGGATGATGGCTCCCCCTGCCGGAGTCAGAGCCAGAGTCCGACCCCAGACCTTCCGCGAGGAGGCCGTGGAGGGATTCTGTGATGCTTTCGATCATCCCTATGAACTCGTTGTTTGCGGGGGACGGGATCGTGCGCTGGGCCACAAGGTGGCTTACGGTCGCCGTGGCATTGCAGAGACCGAATGGAAACACCGTCGGGGCGCTCCATGCGGAGTGTTCTAGAGAGAGGGTGAGGCAGCGCAGGTTCTCCCTAGATGGTTGGGGTCCATGGGAGACGCCGGGCTAGCTCTCAAACCTCCGGTAGCTGGAGCCGATGGAGGGGAGAGATTGGATGGCATGATGAGCCAACGCCAACTCTCCTCCCACCGTGACGATGAAGTTCAGGTCACCGAAATGCACGTGTGCGCCCGGGACCTAGCTGATTACGTGGTTAGCCATCCGAGGCCTGATTTGGAACGCACAAAGGCCCCTACCTGGCATGCCAACTATCGGTGTTTCGAACAAGCACCAGCTAGTAAATTTATAATTGATGCGCGTTCGGCTCGGATGGTGCACTAAAGGACACAATATTTATACTGGTTCGGGCCGAATGTCCCTACGTCCACTCTGCTGCTGTTTGTGTTATTAGTACCGAAAAAGATTCATAGTAGGGGGTACAAATGGTCGAGAAAGGGACTGGCCCCAAGTCTCTGATGGAATGGTCGAAAGGATGCCAAGAGCTCGGTCGCTGCTTGGCCGTATACGTAATGTGTTATGTGTCGAACTGATCCTTTGTGAGTTGATCCGTCCCCTTCGTGGGGTGTCCTGTCCTCCCTTTTATAGACCAAGGGGGAGCAGGGTTTACATGTCGGAGAAAGGAGAAAAAACCAGAGGCCCAGAAGCCTCTCCGAAGGCACTGGGTCTTCCCTTCCCTCTGAGCCAGCCTCCCTAACACAGCCAGACGGTGTCAGAGATGGCACGTTCGTCGGGCGTGCGTGCGTTTGATGATGCCATGCTCTGCAAGTGGTCAAATCTCATCGTGCCCCCATGGGTGGCGTGTCGGACAGGGGCGTTGATCTGCAATCCTCTGTGGAGCGGATGGCGCGGTGACTGCACGTTCGCTACTATAGAGGACGTGGGTCTCCTTTTGGACCATAGTGGTTGTCATATGTTCATGTCAGGTTCCGCGCCCGAGGGTTGAAGGTAGCGCCTATAATACTGTAGGGCAAAAGCCGGCGCCTACAATACTATTCGGACTCTGCCATGCCTAGAAAGGTCTAAAGCGCCCGTCCCGTCGTACCCTGACGGTACTTTCCTGCAGCGGTGCAGGGCATGGTCCTTGGTACTACGTTTGACTCGAACGTCTTGTCGTACTCTGTGCCTGTCATTATGAAGGAGCAGGGTGTAGTCGTCGGGCAAGGTGGAGGCTGCCCTCGGCCATCTGGCGAGGCAGGACCTGCCCTCAGCCGTCGGGCGAGGCGGGGCCTGCCCTCAGACATCGGATGAGGCAGAGCCCGCCCTCGGGGGTCGGGCGACGTGGAGCCAGCCCTCGGGGGTCGGGCGAGGCAGAGCCGGCCCTTAGCCGTCGGGCGAGGCGGAGCCTAGCCCCTAGAGGTTGGGCGAGGCGGAACCAGTCTTCCATCGTTCGGACAAGAAATGTAGTAGCGTTCTCGTCTGATCGGAAATATCAACATTCGATGGTCGTTGGTTCCACCTCATTAGGTACCCCGGTATTAGGTCCCCGACACAGGGGGAAGCCTATGCTCTGTGTGGAGATCAGATCTCTGCGTGGGGGCAAGCAGAGGACTGCTCTGCGTGCAGATCAGATCAGATCCCCCACGCAGAGCAGGAGAAAGAAGAAAACAACCAGCAGATCAAAGATGAAGATCTCCTCTGCATGGGGGCAAGCAGAGCAGAGGAAAGGGGCAAGCAACCAACAGATTGAAGGGGAACCACTAACCTCAACAGCCAAGGTAAGCACATCGACTTCCTCATGAAGATGTAATCCAAGACTGCTAGTATTTGTTGCAACCAAATTCAGGAACCAGAATTACAGATTCACAAATTAAGGAACTCAGGAAACAAAAATACAGAATACCGAAAAACAAATTACACATTTTAAATAGTGCAACTGGTATTTGCTGCTAATGCAATTATACTGATTAAACAAGCATTTTTTAATGTTGCAACCTAGGGGTGAGAACAGCCCAAACACACTACAATGAGATGCAAGAAGCAGCTCTGAACTCTGAATGTGGCAAACTATGCTTTCTATTTATAGCTGATTCTAACTACTTACAATAGCCCTAGTCGATGTTTTAACAGCCCTGATTCTAACTATTTATAGGTGATTGTATGAGCAACAGATTACATCTTACACAATTTTAGATGTTTTAACAGAATAAGAACAAAGGAAGAGGTACAAGACAGGAGCAAATGTCAGAGCCACAATATCATATTTAGAATTCTAAGAAAGTGCAAGGATACAACAATAATGATGTCAAAACCAAGGACATGTATGAGGTAAAATAACTCCTAATTTAAAATGCAGTCATAAACAATGAAAATATGTCAACTACTGAATTCTACATTTTGCTGCAGCATTCATTTGGTTCCCTAATGCATTTGATACAAGCACAAGTCCAGTTTGATCAATTACTTGAGGTAAAAAACACATTTCATAGATGCAATGAAAAATTAAGAAGATCTGATAAAAAGCAAAATAAGTACTCAGGTACTCTTTTTTTTATGAAGCAGAATAGTATGTATATGACAATAAGCAGAGTTGATGATTATCCAACATCAATGAACTCACATGGTACAGAAGCAATGAAGGCAGTGCAGTCAGCTCCATATCAAGTATTTGGAGGCACAAATTGTTCCACTGACCGTTTCTACAGATACAAAAAGGTGAGCAAAATCATTGCTTACTCCCAGGAGAGCCAAGATAAAAATGTTGTTTTGGACTAAAATATAATTCAATGTTGGGAGGCTACACTAAACTTATGCTGGAACAGATGATGAACTCTTCAGAGGATAATCAGACTGACAGGAATACTCAGGTAAAATTTATAAATACCAGTATACAAAAATTACAATTCAGACATGCAAATTACACACAGATGTGCAATATAAATTCAGCATAATAGGACTATAATTTCAATGCTTCATTATAAACTGTGCAGCAACATGAAGAGATGCAAGGATCATTAACAAAGTTGATACTTAGAAATGACAGAAATAAGGTAAAACTATATTATATTTGCTTGTCAAACTAGTTGTATTATATTATAAATGGTAACCATTCTCATTATCAAACAAATAAAACAGAATATGAGCCTTGAAGATCTGGATGGAATCTTTGGACCACAAATTGACCGGTCAATATCAGAGTTAAGAATGTCATATGAGGTAGATACAGATAGCTGAGCCAATTTGATTACATTTATAATCAATACAAATATGTACTGACATCAAAGTAAAACTTATCTTTGCAAAAACAGGATGGAGAAATGGCAATCGTCGCTGATGATGATGGAGCAACGACAAGCATAGCTGATGATGGTAGATATGAAATTCAACAATACCATTGGCAAACTGATGTATTCAATAACATGGATATTGATGAGGTACATAAAAAATAATCTCTTCAACTATTTCAGTCCACACTGAAAAAAAAAATTATTTGTATTATAAATAACATTACTCAGAAACTAAGACTGCTGCTAATATATTTACAGGTGCAGCATAAAAATCAAGATGATCAACCAACAATGGGAGAAAATGACTTGAGGATCATAGCAACAGAACCAACAAGTTCAGATATTACATCAGCTATAACAGATGATAATGAGCATGTAAATGGCAGCCAGGAACTGACGGAGGAAGAGATTGAACAATTCATAAAAAATAAGGAGGTTGCAGCATCTGAAGGCAATAATGCACCAATCAACAGCAAGTACACCCCACAGATCTCGATGGAATTTAAGACTAGGGATGATGCTCACCATTTCTTTAACTTCTATGCATTCCTAGCCGGATTTCAAGTTGCCATAGCACATATGACAAGAACTCAAAGTAAGAAGAGAAGTAATGAGGTAGTCAAAGTGATAATAAAATGCAAAGGAAAAGAAAAGGAACCAAAGTCTTTAGAGCAAGAAGAAGCTGAAGTAGATAAGGATGTTGGAAAGAAACCGATAAGGAGAAGGAAAATAATTGTTCAGCAGAAGTTAGATTGTCCTTGTGTTATGATGGTGAAAGAAGAAGGAGGTGTATGGAAGATTAAAACTCTTGATTTGGAGCATAATCATGAGCTATGCCCTAGAGACAGGGATCAGCTATTTTCTGGTCACAAGTATATGATAGAAATAGAAAAATGACTTATCAAGACTCTAAACGATAACAATATCCTGACTAGAAAGATGGTTTCTATTCTATCGTATCTGAGAGGGGGGCTTACAGCTCTACCAATGAAAAAGAAAGATATCAGCAACTATAGGACAAAGCTGAACAGAGAAGTTAAATGATCAGATATGCCACAAGTACTGGATTATTTCATAAAGAAAGAAACTGAGGATCCGTCTTTCTTTTACAAGTTTGATTTAGATGAGGACAAGAGAGTGAGAAACTTGTTCTGGATAGACTGTTCTTCTATGAAATATTATGCAGATTATGAAGAATGTGTAAGTTTTGACACGACATATATGACCAACCGATTCAACTTACCTTTTGCACCATTTGTTGGAATCACAGGACATGGGCAAAGTTGTCTTTTTGGATGTGCTTTCCTACATGATGAGGCAGTGGACACTTTTAAGTGGGTATTTCAAACTTTCCTTGAAGCAATGGGAGGAAAACACCCTCAAACGATCATCACAGACCAAGACATGGCGATGAAATCAGCAATAGAGCAAGTCTTCATAAACACAAAGCACAGAAATTGCTTGTTCCACATAAAGACCAAATGCTACAATAAGAATGTCAAGGTCTTTGCAGCAAACGAAGGACTATATGAAGACTTCAAAGATATAGTGAACAATAGTCTAACAGTGGAAGAATTTGAGCGACTTTGGAAGAGAATGATTGAGAAAAGAAACCTTCAAGGGAATCACTACTTTTCCAAAATGTGGGAAATGAGGAAAAGGTTTATCCCGATCTACTACAAAAATGACTTCTTCCTTTTCATACAGACCACATCTAGGAGTGAGGCAACAAATGCTAGGTTCAAAGACAATGTAGGGCCAACCTATAGTATCATTAGCTTTCTGAAAGAGTACAATCGGATTGTTGATACCATAAATCGAGCAGAAAGGCTAGAGGACAGCTATAGCATGCAGAAAAGGCCAAAGGAAATTATATTCGGCTACATAATAGAGCAGCAGGCACAACAGCTATACAACAGAAATATATTCAAAAAGTTCCAGCTACAACTAAAGGCAACATCAGGGCTGAACTATAGGGAAATCAAAGATGGGAAAACATTTTAGGTGTGGCAAAAAAGTATCCAGATTCAGAAGGTTCATAAGTTCAAGAGATATACAGTAAACACTGACCTAACAGAAGGCGAAGAAGAATTTACCTGCATATGTGCAAAATTCAGCAAAGATGGGATACTCTGCTCTCATATCCTGAAAATAGTCATTGAAAAAGAAATCAACACAATTCCAGACAAATACTTCTTAGACAGGTGGAGAAAAAACAATATGAAGGTACATGTTGAAAGACAAGAAGATGAAACAGTTGCAACAAGCTCATTGTTGAGATTCAACATATTATCCAGGAAGTCAACAATACTGAATTCAAAAGGATCAAAAAAATAAGGAAGCTATGGAATACCTTATGGCAGAATTCAACAAGATGGAAATCAATTTAGATAGAATGTTATCTGCTTAGCAAACAGGTGAAGCACAAAATGGCCAGCAAGGAAATGAAGAAGGAGAAACTATAGCAACAGAAGCTGGAGATCCACAGACTGAAATAGATGATCCAGAAAGAATTCAGAGAAAGGGAAGGCCACCAAAACCTATCAAAATGAAGACACATATAGAATAAATAAAGAAGAAGATGGTGGAAGCAGAAAAAAGAAAAATAAGAAAACAAATGACATAGACAGTGCAGGTAAAAAATTTTAGGACATACAAATAGAATTTCAGTACATACAGATAGAATTTGAATCCAAATGCAAAAATTCTTATTTATGTGAACTAATAATGTTTTGTAGGCTCCCCGATGAAGCCAAAAAGAAAGAAGAGGAAAGAAACATCAAATGGTAGCATTGATCACCAAGCAATAGAACACTGAAGACATGGTAATCAAAGATGATCAATAGATGGAAAGCGAAATTTATCAATCAGAAGGAGGGATGCAATCAAATTCAGTGGCCAATTAATTTATGTAATTTGTTTAATGAACAGGATATTATAATCTTAAATTAAATTATGCCCAGAACTACAATTGCATATGCTGAGAACTAAAATTGCAGTGCCTAGTATCTACAAATTACATTGTTGGTGATTGCAATTGTGTAACCAAATATTTTATTTGTCTGGTTTTGATCAATAGCAGATTTTACTAAACCTGCAGCTTACTAAATTATAGAAACGCAGCAGTGACAGCACAGAAAACATATGTGTGTTCAAACAGTGTGCTAGCACAAATCACAAGTAAAAAGGGGGATGATACACATATTGGTGACTATTATATAAAGTTAACCATGACCACTGGATGCATGAATGACTATTAACTCATACAAAAATCTTTTTTTGTGTTCAGTGATATCAATTGCATTACTTCCTACTCCAGCCTTAGGCATTTAACAACAAAGAACAAAACTAGAGAGGTCATATTGCATTACTTCCTCACGTCATAAATTTGCCAATGAAGAAAGTATGCAAGTCTGCAAAGCATGATTAGAAGCTTGTCTTCTAAAAATGGCCAACTTGGTTTGTTGAATCGACAAGATGGGCCACCTTCCCAAAGAATGTGTGCACACCAGTGGCAATGACAACGGCCTCAATCTCACCCTGTTTGCAAGTGGAGCCAGAGTACACTCCATCACCAGGGCCTTTGGTCATAGGAAGAGACTCCCCGGTGAGCACAGACTGCAAGCGAAACAAAAGTCAGAAGAAGCACAATTTAACATCAACCCAATTCACATAGAGAGGAGCAGCTTCAATTTGCATGACCTGATCGATTTTCAGTGGATCCCCTTCAAGCAGACGAGCGTCAACTGGAATGATATCCCCAAGCTTCACAGTGATGATGTCACCTGGCACAAGGATGGCCGATTCCTCCTCGGTCCACCGGCCATTTCCAGAAGGCAGATCACAAGAGGTTGGATCAAATATGTGTTAGCACAAATCAAGACAAACAATCTTTTTCTATGAAAGGACAAGGACAAATAAGAGGTGTGGGCAGGCATTACATACCTCGCCATTACCCTTTTGGTTAATAGTCATACATACCTCGCCATTACCCTTTTGGTTAATCTATAGGTGAACTGCACTTTGTGCCTCAAGACGATACCTCCATATTTTGCATACAAGAAGAATATATAATTCAGAACAACAAAATTGTGATCACAATAAAACCAAACAAACAAACACAAAATTGCAGTTGTTTCTCACCTTCTTCTGGTCATAGAAGAACTAGCAAGTAATCTTCAAGGGTCTGTAAAAAGATTGGCTGCACTAGAACCTACACAGATAGAACCACCAACTTACTATTACATCTTTAGTCCCACTAACAATATATGATGGCAGACAATTTGCATCACAGGCTTCCTAAACTCTTGAAAACAAAAAAAAATCGATTTCAAGTTAGCACTTATAGTACCCAAACATGTGTGCGCTAAAATAGAAGACAAAATACCTGGGTGTTGACATGTGTGCGCTAAAATAGAAGACAAAATACCTAGGTGTTGTTCTTAACACTCATCATTAGGACTGACATAGGGGCCATGCTAAATTCATCCTTTATCTTTCTAGGCTCATGTAAATATTTAGAAAAGATACAGTGTTAGGCATCTCTATGTATTGACAAGTTAGAAATAAAACAGATACAATAAACAATTATCAGATTTCAATAAGTGTAAACACAAATCAAAAGACTAAGGTGCATAACACAACTAAGAAATAGATACAATGAAAGGACAAGGACAAAAAGGAGGTGTGTGTCGACACAAATCACAAATCACAAAAAAGAGTTAAAAAAGGCACATTCCATTACTCAGGACATGAACATAAAAGCTACTCACTTACTCATGCAGATGGAACAGCTCATGAACAATGACACTGGCCACAAAAGTGTGCCCGCCGTGGCTGGGGGATGTCTTCGACATATCATCAAAGTTTACAAACTAGCCAACCTCAGCACCAGCGACATGTGTGTAGAAGATGCAAAACAAATGCAGGCATGCGAAACAAAGAAATCAGTTCAGAAGATCTGGTACAAATAAGTAAGTACATGTCATAAGATTTTGACTTAGAGGAAAATAAGGTGCCCAGGTCAACTTACCGACTGATATGGCTCTTGTGCTCCTTTGGGAAATTGAAATTAAGTCCTATTTAAGAAGAGAATCAAAAGCATGTGTCATTAGAACATAGAGGACATTCAGCAAAGTATACCATGTTCAAACTAATAAAAAGGGTAATGCATGTAAGATCACTCACCAGATCAGACCGTCCTCTTTAGAATAACAAGAAGGGGATCAACAATCCTCATGCTTTGCCTTGTCTTCGCAAACAAAGGTTACAACACTGACACATACAGGGCAAAAAAAAAGAAACTAAAAAGAGGAAGCAAAACTGGGATGCATGGAAACAACTATCTACTTTAAAACCAACAAAACACAAAATCTTAGAATAATGGTAAACAAACAGTAAACAATCAAGCATGCAAACAAACCATGCATCTTGTTCTAGATGCAACTAGCACCAAAATATTATCATTCACTGTAGTTTATCCTCTAGACTGTAGATTAATATTTACAACCACTTTAGCAACAACTATTCTCATCAACGTTGCTGCTTCTTTACAAAGTACGATGCACTTATAGCATTAAACTACACCCTATGTGACAGCGACCTAAACACGACATCTAAAAACAACTCAACAACATGCATGTCATGTACTCTTGAAGTACTTCTCATAGACCTGAGGGAAATTTTTTTTATCAATACAATACATGATGGAACAAATACAAAAAGTAGCACTGGAACTAGTATTACCTCAGCATCATATTCCTTGACTTTAGACAGACCATCATATGACTTTAGACAGACCATCATATGAACTATTGAAATCATTGAATATCATCTCATTGACATATTTGATACGAACGTGCGGAATATTAGCTTCATAATACTTCTCCATCATAGACACACTCGGGTCCTAGAGCTCAAGATTCTTCATCGCGAAGATACCACTATCATTGCTAAAGCTAAAACAAGATATGAGAAAGACAAGATAGAATACTATAAGGACCACAAAAAAGAACTTCATCTATAAAAATCAAAAACACTACATTTAACCTACTCCTCGGACTGCTGAGGTACATCTGCAAAGACAATGTCATATCTATGGAAACCCATGTCAATATGGACAACTTCTGCCCACAGCGTCGAAAAGTTTGGTACCTAAAAAATAAGGTAGAGAAAATAAATTAGAATACAAATACATACATTTTCTTATTCGAACAAAAATGTACATTGCATTCAAACAAAAATGATGTGAGTCCATATGCTGCCGCTACTTACAAATTCATCACGGAAAGCTTTATGGAAATTTGAGTCTAGTCCAAAACGCAGTGTGCAAGAATCCATGATTAAGAACTTTCTTCGATTAAAATACACAACAACCACATACCAGCGATGATGGAACATAATTGGAAAATAAAGCTGACAAAATAATACACAATGAAAAAGAGGAGATTATTAGTACAAGTGCAGTGCAAACAACATATATGCTAAAACTTAAAAAAATATTACAAACATGGGTTACTCACATATTGGTTGTTTGCTAATGGCCTTGCACGAGCAGCACCCCTTAAGCATTTCAAAGCATTATCATATAGCTCCTGCTCCTTGCTATCATTAGGACCATGATTTCTAATAAAATAGTCCTACACAAACAGATTGTTCAATATTATTTCATATAGTTTCTACATATAATTGAAAGAAAAAGAAATAAATCATACTTATACCAACTTTAGAGAAGAAAAAATGTTTTTATGAATTCTTGGGGTGTTTCATATGGAATAACAATCTGCATATAGCATTCACTACAAAGTAATGAACCTTTCCATCAGGTTTAAGAGAACTTGCAAGTGCACTTATTTTCACAATCACATGCCCATAATTGATTACTGAGACACTGAAACAAAAGGAAAAAAAGAATCATAAAGATCAAAACAACATGAATACCAAATTCAGATATACTTGATTAAAGTGTAGTCACAAGTGGTGAAAAAGCTAAAGGAGGTTATAAAGATTCAAAGACTTACTCTGAATGTTTGCTATCAGCCATCCTCAGAACAACATCATACATGTCAGCCTCCTTTCTCGACACTTGTATCTTCGAATGAGGAACCATATAAGGACTCAACTTGTACTTGCTTGGTAACACAAACCTCCTTGGACGATGCACAGCTAACTTCGGACAAGAAGAAAACCATTTATCTTCATTTGACAAAAACTCAGAGCTTCTTGATAAACCATAGGTTCCATTACTTTTTAGATACAAGTAACTCCCACCAACCACTAAAACATTTGGTTGCAATGGAAGAGGTGTTGCGATAGGTTCCTGCAAAAAAGTAGGACAAAAAGACACATAAAATTGTTCAAAAATCTAAAAAAAATAACAAGACTCATAATATTTCATTGTATTCTGCAACTACCTCACCAGCAATCACATGAAAAACAATCAAATAGACATGGAAAGAAGGGGACAGAACAAAATGCTTCAATTGCCTTTGTTCTGAATATATACAACACAAGACAAATAGTTCAAAAATGATAAGATTATGAGGTCCAAGTTACAATATCAAGTTTTTCTCCAGAAGGAGTGATTACAGCTAGAGGAATAGCAACAGTTGAAACTTCAACAACAGTTGGAGCTTGAGCAGCAGTTGAAGCTTCGACCATGTCAGAATATTCAGTAAAAGGTAAAGACACCATATGGAGAACGTTCTAATCATAAAAAATTACCATGTTAGTGACAGAAAAAGAGATCACAAGATATTGAACAAAACAAAAATTGACATAATATAATAAAGAAGCTTACAGTTTCAATATTGTCTTGTCTTTCTCCCTCTCCACTTTTTTCAGACTCATCAGTTTCTTGATTCCTGACATTACTACGTCTACATGATGGATCAGACCTCACCGGGTAACAAAGACCCAGCCATGTCCATTTGATCCTTCTCAGAATGTGTGCTTAATGCTGGTTCCAGATTGAACCTATGAAAAATTGCAAGTGAATCAGGTTATAATAGAAAGAACAAGGCAAACACAGCGATAAGTATGGGCAAAACATACATTTACAGGGACACCTCTGTCGGTGTTTCAAACAAACACCGGTGAGTAAATTTGTAATTGATGTGCGTTAGGCCCGGATGGTGCGCTAAAGGACACAAGGGTTATATTGGTTCGGGCCGAATGTCCCTACGTCCAGTCTATTACTGCTCGTGTTATTAGCACCGAATGAGGTTCGTAGTAGGGGGTACAAACGGTTGGGAGAGGGAAAGACCCCAAGTCCCTGATGGAGTGATTGGAAGGACGCCAAGAGCTCTGCTGGAGCTTGGCCGTGTGGTGCGTGTGTGTGTGTTCTGAATCGATCCCCTTAGTGGGGAGCCCTGCCCTCCCTTTTATAGGTCAAGGGGGAGTAGGGCTTACAGACAAAGGAAAAGAGCACTAAGGGCGTAGAAGGTCCTTCGAGAGACCCGAGCCTTCCTTTTTCCCCACGCCTGACCTATCCATCATGGCAGGCCGTGTCAGGAGCGAGGTGACTGTGGATCGTCGTGGGCCGTGCCATGGCCACTGTTTAGCAAGTGGGTACGTCCCATCCCGCCCCTGCGGGCGGCGTGTCGGACAGGATTTGCCGAGCCCCGACCCTGAGGGGGTCGGGTGGCGGGGTGACTGTTGGTTTGCCCTTGGAACGTAGTGGTTGTCGTATGTCTGCATCGGGTTCTTCATCCGGAGGTTGCGGGCGGCGCCTACAATACTGTAGGATGAATAGCAGGCGCCCGCAACACTGTTCGGGCTCTGCCACGCCTGGAGAGGTCAGATGCTTGTCTCTGCCACATCCTGACGGTACCTCTCTGCAGGGGTGCAGGGCATGGCGTCTGTCGCTGCGGTTTGACCCGAATGTCTTGTCTTTACCCTGTAGTCGCCATCATGAGGATGCGGGGTACGTTTCGTCAGGTGAGCTGAACCAGCCTCCGGATATCGGTTTAAGACGAGGTCCGTCAGTGGTCGTTGGATGAGGTAAAACCTAGCTTTTACCGTCGGGCGAAGCGGAGGTGTCCCCCGGCCGTCGGGCGGGGCCGAGCCCAGCCCTCGGGGGTCGGGCGAGGCGGAGTGTATCCTTGGGGGTCGGGTGAGTTGTTACCCAGCCGTCGGGCGAGGCGGAGTTGCCCTCCAGCCATAGGGCGGGGCCGAGCCCAGCCCTCGGGGGTCGGGCGAGGCGGAGCAAGACTCCTGTTTGCTCGGGCAAGAGATACAGCCGCGCTCTCGGGAGTTTTTACCGTTCGATGGTGCATTGATTCCTCCTCTTTGGGGTACCCCGGTATTAGGTCCCCGACAGTAGTCCCCGAGCCCTCGGGTGATTCGGGGTGAATCATCCGGGGGGTTTCTTCGGTCTCTTCGCGGGTAAGGTTGAAGGACTTAATTTTTCGTCAACCGGACATTTTTCTGAATGGGTCGTGGTATTCCGTTCGCTAGGAACTGATTCGAGGCTGACCTAACTGGTGCTTCTGCCCTTGATTTCGGATCGTCCGCGGATCCTTTTTTAGTTGGGCCGGCCAGCGAGCCTCCGGGCCCTAGGTGGGCCAGAGAGAGAGAGAGAGCAAACCTTTATGACCCGTGCTTCCCCAGGTGGGAAGAGAGTCCGGATTCGCCTGGGGAAGGCGATCCGTCCGCCGAGATTTTTGGGGTGAAAGGATAGGGACTGCGGGCGCGTGTCCCACGACGTGACGCGGCGGCACGCGTGGCAGGCCCGGAGATCGAGGCGGACGGTTGCCCTTCTCGTGTCCGTCGCCCACTATAAAACCACGGGGTTCACCCCCAAGGTTCTGTATTTCGCTCCCCTACCTTTGCGTTCTGAAACATCCGCCGCCCATCGTCCAGCCTCTTGCGCCCGCCTCGCCACCGTCGATCGGCCTGCGTTCGTGTTCCGGCCGTCGTCGAGCTCGCGCCTGCCCTTCCCCCCTACTGCTGTGATGGAGTTATGGGGCAGATCAAGCATCACCTCCCGGCGTCTGGAGGGCCTCGTCCGCCGTGGCCTTCTCCGCCCACTGTCCGCCGTCCGGGAGTGGTTGCTACCTGGCGACGAGGGTGAGCTGGTGCCGCCTGAAGGGTATCTCGTCTCTTTCGCCATCTTCCATGAGCGGGGGTTCGGGGTACCCGCGCATAGTTTCCTTTGGGGGCTGCTGGATTATTATGAGGTGGAGCTGCAGCATCTGACTCCTAATGGGGTTCAACACATGGCGGCGTTCGTTGCCCTGTGCGAGGGTTTCCTGGGGATCGATCCCCATTTCGATCTGTGGCGATATTTTTTCACCGTTAGTTTGTCGAAGAGGCGGGTCGGGGGGAAGGAGGTGAATGTGCTGATGGGATGCGCCAGCATTCATCTGCGCCCTTCCCGGTCGAAGGCTTACCCGCTCATGCGTCTGGTGACCTCGAACAAGGGATGGCACTCGTAGTGGTTTTACGTCAGGGATGACCTGAGTGCTACCCTGCCTAAGTACACTGGTCGCCTGATCGAAGAGGCCCCAGCGTCGTGGGGTTGGGGCGTCCAGCGAAAGGACAAGAAGCACCTTGACAACCTTCTCACCGCCCTTCGAGCTCTGATGGATCGGGGCGTAAAGGGGGTGGGGATTATTGGCGATTATCATGTGAGGAGGGTGGTGCCGTTGATGGCGCGTGTGCTTCCCCTGTATCGGATGATGCCCGGGACGTCGTTCGAGGGGACGGTGCTCGTTGACGAGGCGCTCCCTTATTCCGAAGTGGCGCAGCGCGTTAAGGAGGCGACGAAGCCGACAAAGGATTCTGCTGGTGGCGTCCTAGACATTGTATATCCGGTGCTCGGACATCCCCCAATGCGGTCGGAACCTGGGTTCTTTGAATTCGTAAGCCTTCTTTTCCCTTGCTCCTTCTTTTGCCAATATCTCCGTATTTCTAATTTTTTATTTTTGGGGTGTTCGGGACCAGCCGAGGCGGCTTTCCTTCAAAGACTGTCCTGCTCCGATGCCGAGGGATCCGGTCGTGGCGGCTGTGAATCGCCTTGTGGCTGAATGGGACAAGAAGGCAAGGGAGCAGAAGAAGAAGGAGAGGCAGCTGAAGCAAGAAGCACGGGATCGAGGGGAAGACGTGAGCGGCGATGATGATGATGATGATGACGATGACGGCGAGGTAGCCACCGACGTGGATTGGGGCGTCCTGGAGGATGAGGACATGCTGACCAGTGCCAATCCACCCCTACAGGGACCCTTCGCATTCCACGCGGAGGGAAGCGAGTTGGTGGAAGCCGGGGAGTCCGCCGCTTCGCACGGCGTTCCGACCGGGGATCGGTGGGAGGAGGGCGAGCCCGCCGCCACCGATCCTGCGGTGATGGTGGAGGGGAGCGGCTCTGGCGCCGTGCCCCCTGTGGTAAGGGAGATGACCCCCTGCCTCGGAGCAGGGGGCAGGCTCAAAAAGGCCCCGTCCAGACGAGTTGGGGCAAGGACCTGGGGGTTCGTCCCCAAAGCGCTTCCGACGGCCAAAGGCGTCTGCATAAGCCGCTGATTCCCATGTTTTTTCATTCTTTTTACCTTTCTATCTTTGACCTGACGCCTCTTACCTTTGCGTAGGTTTTTGCGGACGGGCCACTCCCTGGGGCTGGCGCCCAAGAAGAGTCTCGCCATTCAGGCAGGACGGTTGGTGCTGCCCGACGTCGCCCCTGTTTCGGGCAGGAATGACGCCGATGTTGAGGCCGTGCTGGCTGATCCGACGGCGCCTATGGCGGAGCCCACGCCCTCGACGGTTGTCGAGCCGGCGGTATCTTCCGCGGTGGGCGCGGTACAGCTGGTCGTGGATCCTACGCCACCGACGGGGGTGGTGTCGGAGGGCGGAGCAGAATTCGCGCCACCGGAGACCCAAGTGGAGGTGGCCGTGATCACTCCGAGCCCAGTGGGGTTGGATGTTGCCACGTTGGCGTCCGAGGGTGAGGAGCAGTCGGTGCCGCCGGCGACCCAGGCAGCGGCGGACGAGGCGGGCGAGACGGAGGCGGGCACCGCCGGAGGGTCGTCGGACATCGTGGTGGTGGCGCGTAGGAGGAGGAGGGAGTCGCCCCGGGCCCCCTTGTCAGGAGGCGTGCGCTCCCCTGCGTGGGGGGAGCCGCCGCTCTAGTGGATGTCCCCTCGGGATCCCTCGTCGGTTGCCCTCTCGCTGACGATCATGCCAGAGAGCATGGAGCGGGAGAGCCTTGACCTCGGGATCTCGAGCATGATGGAGGCTCGAACCAGCCGGAGAGGGTTCTGCGAGGTCTTTGTTCCCACTGACCCGGTATCGGTTTGATCTTCCTTGTTGTTTTCTTCTTTCTTTATATGCTTTTGTGTTTTTCGAACTTCTGATATTGGTTTCCTTTTGCAGATTATCGCTGCTCGTAGCCGGGATAAATCATGTTTCCTCCGTGAGCAAAAAGTGGAGTGGGACCGCCTTACCGAAGAGGCCCATTTTGCGAAGCAGATATATGGCTGCGCAGACTTGTTGCCGCCAAGGAGCGGGGAGGCCGAGGCGTGTCGGGACGCCGAAGGAGATCCACAGGATGTTCGAGGACCTGAAGGCGAGGTCGAAGCTTGAAGAGGAAGAAGCCGCCAGGATTCTGAAGGAGCGAGACGAGCTGCTCGAGAAGGATGCCTAGGCCAGCAGGCGGGCTGTTGAGACCCAGAGCGAGCTGGAGGTGGAGCGGGATCTCAGGCGGAAGGCTGAGGGCAGAGCCATGGCCCTTCAAAAGAAGGTGGACTAGGACGCTGTGCTGATCGATCGTCTGTGCGGGGAGCGAGACGAGGCGCACCAGTCCGAGGAGAGACTTCGCTCAGAGGGTAGCGCGGCTCGTGAGGAGCGCGACCGGGTCATCAGGGAGTGCGATGAGGCGCACCGGGTGGCGGACTCCCTTTGCGTGGATCTCAAAACCGCGATGGCCCAGAAGCAGGCTGCTGAGAATGTCTCCGCTGGACTAAAAAGGGAGCTCGCCCAGGTGCGAGGGGTGCTTCAGGCTGAAAGCGACGGGCACGACCTTCTGCAGATCGCTGTCGGGGGAGTCCTTGACGCCCTGCAGGTGGTGGAGCCGGTGGAGACCAGCCCGCTCGTGGCCCGTGTTGCGGGTATCACGGCACGAGTGAGCCAGCTTGAGGAAAATGCTTTTTGCGCCGGGATCACCCAAGCCTTTACCATCGCCCATTCTCATTACGATAAGGAGATCAACCTGAAGGTGATGAGCCAAGGCTTCGCGCCTGTTTATGAAGATCCTGAGCTGGACGAGATGGAGAAGACGGTGGCACCCTTTGCGCGGGACCTGGCGGACAGATTGAAAGAGATGGCTCTTCCTCCATGGAAGTAGTTAGTTAAATAAATTTGATGAGTAGCTATATGTAATATGCGAACTTAATGTCGGTACTGTCGTGTTTGGACACAGTTTTATGATTTTGTTTCGTGATTTCATTTCGTTTGATCTTTACCTTCTTTCCTTTTGGCAAAAAAGAGACTTATTTCGGTAAAAGAGAGGAGGTATTCGTACCTTTACCAGCCCCCGAGTGAGATCTGGCCCCTTGTTTTTGCTGGGGTCAGATGTTACTGGAGACGGGTCGGCTCGTTTTGTGGTGTTCGTTCCGTCCATCTTTCTTCATGTTTGGAGGGATTGGGGCGGCGTTATTTGCCTCGGTGGCTCGAATGACGTGCCCGATGAGCTTACTATCAGGGGTGTTCGGCTGGAAAAAAACCTATTTCGGCTGCTTTGCGACGGGGTCGGCAAAGCCCCCGGGTGGGGTTTCGTTACCCCTTGGCCTGCCTTCCAACAGATTCCCCCTCTGACGGGGATTCTATGGGCTCGACAGGGGGTTGGGTCGAACTTTTTAGAAGGTTGAGATGACCCTGTTCGCCTTAATGTGGGATGGGCGAAGGCCGTTGAGGCTCATCTACATTTTCTCCCCTGGCTCTTGTTTGACGCGAGGCGGTCTCGTATCCTTTGTGGGCCGACCTTCGAACCTCGGTCTCTCGATGTCGGATCGAGCGGCTTGAGTCCCCGAGCCCTATTGGGGTCTGATAGGGGTCGGCCATTTTTTGTGCGTTACCCCGTCCTCGGTTTTCGCAACCGGAGGGGTTGAGTTGATGACACTTGCCTCGATGGCTCGAGTGTTGCGCTCGATGAGCTCGCTAACGGGTACGTTCGTGTGAAATCCGGGTCCATCATTTGCTGATGGGATCGGTAGAGCCTGCTGGTGGCATTTCACCTTTTTCCAACCCGCCTCCCGACAGATGCCTGAGCCATTTCGATGGGCTCAGGGGGCCCGTTGGCCTCTCCTCGGTGGAGATTCTGTGGGTTTGGCTCGGGGTTAGATTCGAACGAGAAAAGGTCGAGACGCCCCTGCCCGCTTCTGAGCGGGGTCGGGCAGGGCCGCTGGGGGCTCGTCTCGGTTATTTCTCCCTGGCTCTGTTTGACGCGAGGCGGCCTCGAGCCCTTCGCGGGCTGGCCTAAGAAACCTCGGTCGTTTGTTGCTCGTATAGAACAAGGTGACTGCCACTTCATGACGCGACATGAAGTGTTGCGATGCAGCGATTGCATGAGTTTAATATCTGATAAATTTAAAATGAAAAACAGGGTTCGTTAATGTTACCTCGGTGGTGTGAGCGACGGGAAGCTCCTATTAGATGTGTCCGCGCGGTTTCGAGTCCGTTGTTTACGACGGGGTCGGTCGTTGTAACACCCCGGGTGTTTTAAATACTAAAACTGTCATGTCATCATATGCATTGCAAAGCATTTGGTCATATTGCAAACGTTGACATGCATTCACTAAAACAAGTTTACATTCATGTATAAGTGTTGAATTGTATTGTTTGAATCAAGTTTGAAATACCTGTATTGTTTTGAAATTCCGAAAACCTTAATTTCAGTATTTAAATTCTACCCTGAAAACTCATTTCAAAATCTAAGCATATTTTGGGGTTGAGCTTAAAAGCAAAAGTGTAGATCTTGTCAAGTTGTACAAAGTTGGTGTTTGGAGTTTTCAAAGTTGTTTAGTAAAATTTGAAGTAATTTGAAAAGGCATAATTCTTTAAAGTGTCCCCTTTTGAATTCAAATTTGAATTTCAAAATGTAAAATGAATTTGGATATGGTTTCAAAAGCAAAGTTGTAGAACTTTTGATTTTGAACAACTTTTGTTTTTGGAGATTTTTGAGTTGTTATGAAATTTTGAGAGTAATTTGTGAATTACGGAGAATGGCAATTCATGAATATTGATGAGCAGTGTTCACCGCTCTTGCTACATGCCGCGAACTTGATTTGCTTCGAGCCGCTGGCGTGGCCGTCCAAGGCGTCGCGTTGGCTATTTGAAGGCTTCGTCGTGGCTTCCTTGCGCTTCCTTGGCTGCCCTATAAAGCTGGAGTCGTCGCCGTTCTTCTTTTCCTTTGCTCTGCTTTTCTTCCCCGTCACCTTGCTCATCTCCCATGAGCCTGTGCCATCACCGTCGTGTTCGCCATCGCCGATAAGCTAGCTCCAGCTCCGCCTACTCCTTGCGCGCGTCCAGCTAACCCCTCAATTTAGTCTCGATTTACGGCGGAAACGCCGCGCAACGTACTTCTTCTTCGCGGCCAAAACAGCGGCTTCGGTGATCCCGTTTCACCGTGGTCGAGGCCTCCGGTGAGCTGTTGCTTCGATTAGCGTAGCTCCAGCTTCGTCTCGATCTTTGTGATGCTTAATCCGTTGTTGCTTGCTCATTTTGATCACCACACCACCGCGCACACCATCACCGACGATCCTTGCTCGCCGCTGCAGATTCTTTGTGCACGCCGACCGCGTCTCACGCCGCTTCTCGACCTTGCTCTCTGCTCCGTCGTGTTCGTGGTGAGCTACTGGTGCTTCTGTACCGTTTATTTAATCGCTACCGAGCTCTCGTCGCGGCGGCGTAGTGCCGCCGAGCCGCCGCGTCCGCCATGGCCGATGCCAAGCTCGAACTCTTCGTAGTAATTCGCCTAGCTAGTGCCTTCAATCGATGCGCCGTGATGATGTGGTCATTTTTGGTACCTTGACCGTCGCCTTTGGATTCACCGTCGGCGAGTTTGCGCCGGTCAGCACCGCTGCCGTCAAGAGTCAACGCGAAGGTTGAAGATGACATGTGGGGTCCGATGTCGTTGACTCGGCGTTCAAATGAGTTTTTTGCTTTTTTGATTTATATGAATAGTGCTGGAATTTGTTATTTTGTGTAAATTTATTTAGAGCTCCAAAAATTATGAAAATTTTTGTGTGACTTCTTTGTGATGTATATTATGTGACAAAAATTTGAAATATTGATTTTAAGTATTTTTGGGGTATGATAAAATTGCTCAATTAACTAATAAATGACTTTCCATGATTTTTCTAGGCTTAATTAATTATCCAAAAATTATGAAAATTGTTTTGCCACTTAGTTATCATGTAATGAACATTTACAAAATTTTGAGCCCAATTGGAATAAGTTGATTTATTTCATAATTCTTAATTAAATAATTAATTCATAAAAGCAAATAGTAACCATTAATGATTTAGGTTTTGATTGAATTTTTGATTGGGTGATGTCCTTGGGTCATTAGTGGATAATGATCTTTGGCAATTGATGTGTGTATTACGAAATGATTTAGTTAGATTAGCTTGTAAGCTGCACTTAGTGAAGGAAAGTTGTATTCAAGTTGCTAACTTTTGCATCCATCATCGAGCATCATATTTTGTATCTCGCATCATGTTAAGCATAGTATTATTACTACGTGTAGTGAACGAAGGTGAACCTGTAGTGGTTAATCAAGCGGTTGAGGAGGTTAATCCGTCGGTTGAGGTCGGGTTGGATAACGTGGACCGACTCTGAATCGGACTTTTTCGTCAACGAAGGCAAGCCCGGATGCATTTAAACCTATCTTGTGTTTTACAAATTGATTTCGCTTTTGCTTTTCAATACCGTGCATTAAGTGATTAGAAGTCAAGTGGAAACCTAATTGATGCATTACCAACCTTGTTTTCCTTATCTACCTTGTTAACCATTTTAATTGTGTATATGGCTAGTTATGCTTAGTCATGCTTAGATAATAAAAGTCGGGTGATTACTGTCACTGCGAGTTTTATATGGAACTTTGGTTACTTATGTTATCATGAAATATGAGCATGTGAAGTAATAAATCTAGACCCAAGGCGGATTTCGGTGTGTGTGAGCCACAAGACATGGAGGTCTTGTGAGCGGATTCTTCCTTTGTGTCGATTAAGGTCCGTCTCGTTGTTGACTGTGTGAGTTGAGAATTTGTAGTACTAACCACATACTCCGGTAAGCCTTAACTTGGCTATTCTATTACGAGAATGGCTACTCGCGCACTGGGAGTGGAGAGATGGCGGGAATAGCGTGTACCCACGTGGCAATGGCCTGGAGTGTGGAGTACTGTATTCTCGGGTGGCGCGGACCCGTTCTTGTGTAGAGGATCCGAGGGTAGGTTGATATATGTAGGTCGGGGACCTACATATGTCGTGTGGTCTGGAATTCCCCAGCTGGGTTTATAATCGGTTCGAATCGTCGTTGCTCCTCGGTTATGGAGACTCAATTCTCTGATCATCATCGTAGTTTAATAACTGTAACTTGAGGACAATTTGAGAAAGTGTTGGATATGAAGTTTCATGATCTCATTACGGATCGTGTCAGATTTGTATAAGATCTTATGAAATGTTAAATGTTGATAAAAAGAATTTTGTTACAAAGCTTTTACGCATAAAATAACTTTGATTATTGTTAAAGCCCTACCTTGAATTCCTAAGCCTCGCATTCTCGATTCTTATTTGTTATTTCGGTTAAGTCTTGTTGAGTACTTTTGTACTCGTGGTTCGTTGACCCTTGTTGCAGGTGCGCCTCATGAGTCGATCTGTTTTGGATCGTGCTGCATGACTATAGTTCGATCTGATGATGAGAAGTAAATGTGTGGTCCTTGGGCAGGGCAGTTTTATTGTGTGTTTTGTATTATATTATAATGCCACTCCACTACTTCGTTTTGTATTAATAATTATACTTAGTTTGTAAGGTTTGAAACAACTGGTTTGTAAACTAAGTTGCTATAATGCTTCCGCTATATTTTACTCTGATATATCTATTTGAATAAACTGTTGTAATACTGCAATGACTCTGTAATGTGATCCTGCTCGGAAATCGTGGATGATTCGGGGTTCTTCGAGGACACCCGACAGTCTTCTTAAGTTATCGGTAACATATGCATTGATGTCAAAGGTCGTTGGACAGTGACAGGTGTATGTGGGCCCTATAATTTAGGAGGTTCTGCCACAGAATGGTATCAGAGCGATCGTTACAAGTCTTTGTTGTGTTGTTTTACAAAAACTTCAAAATGATTTGGGACAAAGAAGTATAACTTGTTAATTTGGTCCAAATTGCTTCCGACTTATCTTATTTCATTCTCACCCTTCCTGATTTGAGAAAAAGGCTTTGTGTGGTGGAGTAGTAATTCTATTATGCCCTATATAATAACAACTGTTGTTTATGTGCTTTATAAGTTTGATGTTTTTGGTTCGTAAGAACGATTCATGCATCATGATTAATTCACTTGTTACTTCCTTCGTCTCTGAGCCTGGGTGAGTAGTGTGTATGGGTTGAGTTGTGTAGTCCATCCCAACTGCTCTTGAGACTGTTGTTAGATTGTTTTAATTGGATTAACCCTGTTCGTACAGTATGGCTCGTACCAAGAAGACGCCCCGTAAGTCCACCGGACCTAAAGGAGTTCCTCGCCATCAACTTGCCCCTAGGAATGACGGTGCTAGCAGTAGCAGATCTAGGTCTGATCCTCAGGCAGAGATACAGAGGATTTCTGCAGAGTTAGCCCAAGCTACTAGAGATAGGGCTAGGGACGCCATCCAGGTGGGCAGATTACAGGAGCAGTTAAGACGTCTCACCACCGCTCACAGGAACTGCGAAAATCTGTTAATTCATATGGTGGATGGGAGAAATGAAGCTAGAGCTAGAACTCATGAGCTAGAATTTTATGTAGAGGATTTAGAGGAGCATAATACCACTCTACATGAGGAAGTTCATAGGCTAAGCAATCTCCTGAATCCTAATCATGAACCCCAAGCTGATGCAATGGACCCAGGTGTGATCCTTGCCGATGATAGTGAATCAGAAGAGGAAGAAGAAGAAGATCCGGAAGAATTAGTAATGATTGATGAAAGTGATAATGAGGGCGGTAATATTTCTGGAATGGATACCGAGCCCGAAGTTTGAAGTGATAAAGGAAAGAAGTAGAGTTGTGTAATAGTTAGTTCTAGTTTAAGTTAAGCAGTCTTGTTTAGATGCGGTTTGTGTTTAAATAAGAAACCGATGTAATGCGTTGTAGTAAGCTTTAGTTGCAATTCAATAAAGACTTGTGAATAAAGTTTGGTTTGTTATGAACAGATGCGTCGTACGCGAGGTTCGCAGATTCCGGGTACTTCACAAGATGAGGATGATATCCCCAATCCGCCACCAGTTCCAACCAATTTGGCTGATGCTATAGCTGCACTTGTCAATGTGACAGTTGAAAATTCTCGTTTGCTTCATGAGATGGCTCAAAGTAACCAGAATCAGATGCATGGACACCGGGGACGTAATCATAATAGGCATGAGGCTACATATGTGGACTTTACAGATACAAAACCCCCAGTGTTCACCAAGGCCGATGACCCACTGGAGGCTGATGACTGGCTTAGGACCATGGAGCAGAAATTTGATCTTATTCCATGCACAGAGTTTCAGAAACCGGTGTTTGCCGCCCAACAACTTAGGGGAGCAGCAGGTGCTTGGTATGCAAATCTTATGGCCATGCAGCCCGTAGGTGTTCCATTAACTTGGATGGAGTTTCGTACTGCTTTCAGAGCTCATTATATCCCTGAGGGAGTGATGGCTATAAGCTGGATCGATGAATTCCTTGCTTTGAAGCAAGGGGATCGCATTTGTTATGCAATATGTGGGAAGATTCAATCACTGTCACAATATGCACTGAACATGTCAACACCGATGCTAAAAAGAAGAAATGGTTCATGAGAGGTCTGAATACTAAATTGCGCATAATGATGACAACTTGTACCAATATTACTTATCATGAGGCGTTGAATATTGCAATTGCTTCAGAGGAAAAGTATCGACAACATAAGGAGATCAAAAAAAAAAAAGAATGTGCCGTCCGGACCTTTTGGAGGAAATCAAAAGAGGCAGAGGGTGATCTATCATCCATCAACCATTATCGTCCTCCTTATCGTCCACCGTAGTTTCACTGGGCAACAATCAAATGTTCGTCCTGCTACAACTTATCGTAATTCACCTCGAATACTTGGTGTTAATACTCCAACATCACCAGTCACAGGTATCCCCTGTTTCAACCGTGGTAAGCTTCGGTCATTTCTCAAGGGAATGCCCGTATCCCAAACAGTACAATCCCAATTTCGGAAGAACCCCGCCAATCAACACAGTGGTCACGGCCACACGAACAAGAACAACAATCGAGTGCTCGGAAGGGTAATGGTGAAAAGAAGACTGGGCGAGTGTTCTACATTCAAGCCGGAGAGATTCCGGGAGGGAGAGCCGGTGATGATGGGTATGTTTCGTCATTGATCACCTATCAGATTATACTTTTGATTCTCGGGCGCATCACATTCATTCATCAATAGAGCATTTGTTGTGAAGTATGAAATTTCAATTGGGGCAACAAAGGAAAATTTCTTTATCTGATCGCCGGGGACGTCGCGTGTACTAAGGAGATGGTATACCAAAATTCGTAAACCTGGGTGGGCATATTTTTTCCCACTACCATGATTATCCTAAAGGATCAGGATATAGATGTAATTTTGGGAATGAATTGGATGCATCAGCATAAGGCTGTTATAGATGCTTTGAATAGAACTATAAGAGTGAGTTTGCGGATAGTAATTCTCAACTTCTCATCCAACTTCCAACCTTAAGAAGATCAATGGGCAAAATTTGTGCAACTTCGGTCAAAGAGATTAGAGATATCCCGGTAGTATGTGAATTTCCAGATGTGTTTCCTGAAGATTTACCTGGTCTACCACCTGATAGAGATGTACAGTTTAACATAGAGTTAAAACCCGGAACAGCTCCGATTTCTCGGAGAGCTTATAGGATGCCACCAAAGGAATTTGGTGAGTTGAAAACTTCGGTTGCAAGGACCTGATTGATAAGGGTTTATCCAACCTAGTTCATCGCCTTGGGGATGTCCAGCAATATTTGTGAAGAAGAAAGATGAGACCTTAAGGTTATGTGTTGACTATCATCCGTTGAATGAAGTGACTATCAAGAATAAGTATCCCTTACCTAGGATAGATCTACTTTTTGATCAACTGGCCGGAGCCAAAGTTTTCTCGAAGATAGATTTGAGGTCAGGTTATCACCAAATCAAGATTAAGCCTGAAGATATTCCCAAAACGGCATTTACCACAAGATATGGATTATATGAATACTTGGTAATGTCTTTTGGTTTGACAAATGCTCCAGCTCATTTCATGTACCTGATGAACTCAGTATTCATGCCTGAGCTAGACAAATTTGTAGTGGTATTTATTGATGATATTTTAGTATACTCCAAGAACAAGAGTGAACATGCGGATCATCTCAGAATTGTTCTGAACCGCTTGAGAGAACATAAGCTTTATGCCAAGTTTAGCAAGTGTGAGTTTTGGCTTAAGGAAGTACAGTTTCTTGGTCATGTTTTGTCAGCTGAAGGAGTTGCAGTTGACCCAAGCAAAGTTAAGGATGTGCTTGATTGGAAACTGCCAACTACAGTTCATGAGGTTCGGAGTTTTCTGGGATTGGCGGGGTATTATCGTCGGTTTATTCTAGATTTCTCTAGAGTGTCAAAGTCCATCACTGAGTTATTGAAGAACAATGTCAAGTTTGTTTGGTCAACTGATTGTGAAGAGGCTTTCCAGACTTTGAAGAGACTATTAACCACTGCACCAGTATTAGCCCAACCTGATATCGAGAAGCCATTTGATGTTTATTGTGATGCTTCGGGTATTGGTATTGGATGTGTATTGATGCAAGAAGGTCGAGTCATTGCCTATGCATCCAGGCAACTCAAGCAACATGAAGTACATTATCCGACTCATGATCTGGAGTTAGCAGCTGTTGTTCATACTCTGAAAATTTGGCGACATTACCGCTTGGTAATACGTGTCATATTTATACATGCACCATAAGAGCTTAAAGTATATCTTCACTCAAATGAATTGAACATGCGACAAAGACGATGGTTAGAACTAATTAAGGATTATGATTTGGAAGTGCATTATCACCGGAAAGGCAAATGTAATTTGCAGATGCTTTAAGTCGCATAAAAGTTATTGCAATTGTCCGGCAAGAAGAACAATGGGTTTGACTTTATGTCAAGAAATGGAGAAGTTGAATGTAGATGTAATTCAACAGGGCAATTTGACCAACATTATTGTTGAAGCCACTATTCGTGATCAGATTATTGCTTTTCAGAAAGAAAACAAGGGTATAGCCCATATCAAGGATAGAGTCAGAAATGGAAAAGCGGAATGCTTCAGCATAGATGATGAAGGTGTGCTTTGGTTCAAGAATCGTCTAGTAGTACCAAAAGTTCCTGAGTTGAGACAGTCAATTCTTGAAGAGGCACATGCTACTAGGTTATCTATCCATCCGGGGAGTAATAAGATGTACCATGACCTGAAACAAAGATTTTGGTGGACTAAAATGAAGATAGAAATTGCAAGATATATAGCAAAGTGTGATACTTGTCAGAAAGTAAAAGCTATACATTTGAGGTCTGCTGGAGAACTACAACCATTACCTATTCCAGCTTGGAAATGGGAGGACATTAGTATGGACTTTATTGTTGGTCTACCCAAGACATCAAAGGGATATGACTCAATATGGGTTATTGTAGATCGACTAACCAAGTCAGCGCATTTTCTTCCAGTTCGGAATGCATGTCCTACTGTACGATATGCCAAGCTGTACTTAGAGCGGATTGTGAGTCTGCATGGAGTACCGAGGACCATAGTGTCAGATAGGGGTACACAGTTTGTCTCCAGCTTTTGGAAACAATTGCATTCTTCGTTGGGAACCAAGCTTCTGTTTAGTACAGCCTATCACCCACAGACTGATGGACAGACTGAAAGAGTCAATCAAGTACTTGAAGATATGTTAAGGTGTTGTGTCCTTAACTATTCCAAGAAGTGGGATGAGTGTTTGCCTTTGGCTGAGTTTTCATACAATAATAGTTATCAAGAAAGCATTAAAATGGCTCCATTTGAAGCACTATATGGTCGTAGATGCAGAACATCGTTGAGTTGGTCTGAGCCCGGAGAAAGAAGATTCTTTGGAGTTGACCTGGTAAAAGAAACAGAAGACAAGGTTAGACAGATACAAGGTAATTTGAAGATAGCTCAGTCCAGACAAAAGAGTTATGCAGATAAACGGCGTAGACCATTGATGTTTAACAAAGGAGATTTTGTATATCTAAAAGTATCACCAATGAAGGGAGTTACCCGTTTTGGTGTTAAAGGCAAATTGGCACCACGATATATTGGACCATTTCAAATCTTAGAGAGGTATGGAAAGGTAGCACATCGCTTGAAATTACCAGAACATCTATCAGCAGTGCATGATGTATTCCATGTTTCTCAATTAAAGAAGTGTCTCCAAGTGCCCGAAAGAGAATGTTGAAGTTGAAGGGTGGAACTTGAACCGGATCTAACCTATTAGAATATCCTATCGAGTGTTGGATCGAGAAAGATCGTGTTACTCGAAGGAGAACAATAAAGTTCTACAAGATACAATGGAATCAACATTGAAGAAGAAGAAGCTACATGGGAATCAAGATTACTTGTTAGAAAAAGTTTAGGAGTTTCTTGCATCGATTTAGTATGATGGTAGTTTACTATGAGATTGTGAATCATGATTGTAAAGGGGCCTCAGTTGTTTTATGAAGAAGTTTTGGATATTTTTGGGTTGACACATTTCCTTTTCCATTACTTAACCTATGGCTTTGAATCTCGGGACGAGATTTCTTTTAGGGGAAGGATTGTAACACCGGGTGTTTTAAATACTAAACTGTCATGTCATCATATGCATTGCAAAGCATTTGGTCATATTGCAAACGTTGATATGCATTCACTAAAACAAGTTTACATTCATGTATAAGTGTTGAATTGTATTGTTTGAATCAAGTTTGAAATACTGTATTGTTTTGAAATTCGAAAACCTTAATTTCAAAGATTTAAATTCTACCACGAAAACTCATTTCAAAATCTAAGCATATTTTGGGGTTGAGCTTAAAAGCAAAAGTGTAGATCTTGTCAAGTTGTACAAAGTTGGTGTTTGGAGTTTTCAAAGTTGTTTAGTAAAATTTGAAGTAATTTGAAAAGGCATAATTCTTTAAAGTGTCCCTTTTGAATTCAAATTTGAATTTCAAAATGTAAAATGAATTTGGATATGGTTTCAAAAGCAAAGTTGTAGAACTTTTGATTTTGAACAACTTTTGTTTTTGGAGATTTTTGAGTTGTTATGAAATTTTGAGAGTAATTTGTGAATTTCGGAGAATGGCAATTCTGTAATCTTGATGAAGCAGTGTTCACCGCTCTTGCTACATCTTGCGCGAACTTGATTTGCTTCCAGTCGCTGCAGCGTGGCCGTCCAAGGCGTCGCGTCATGGCGTTATGCTGAAGGCTTCGTCGTGGCTTCCTTGCGCTTCCTTGGCTGCCCTATAAAGCTCTGGAGTCGTCGCCGTTCTTCTTTTCCTTTGCTCGCTTTTCTTCCCGTCACCTTGCTCATCTCCCGGCGAGCCCGTGCCATCACTTTGTCGTGTTCGCCATCGCGATAAGCTAGCTCCAGCTCCGCCTACTCCTTGCGCGTCCAGCTAACCCCTCAATTTAGTCGATTACCGGGAAACGCGCGCGCAACGTACTTCTTTCTTCGCGGCGGCAACAGCTTGGTGATCCCGTTTCACCGTGGTCGTGGCCCCTCCGGTGAGCTGTTGCTTCGACAGCGTAGCTCCGCTTCGTCTCGATCGCCGTGATGCTTAATCCGTTGTTGCTTGCTCATTTTGATCACCACGATCCACCGCACACCATCACCGACGATCCTTGCTCCGCCGCCGTTGTTGTGTGCGTCGACCGACGTCTCTCTACACGCTTCTCCACCTTGCTCTCTCGCTCCGTCGTGTTCGTGGTGAGCTACTTGGTGCTTTCTGTACCGTTTATTTAATCGCTACCGAAGCTCTGTCACGGGCAGAAGTGCCGCCGAGAAAGCCAAGCGTCCGCCATGGCCGATGCCAAGCTCAGTAACTCGTAGTAATTCGCCTAGCTAGTGCCTTCAATCGATGCGCCGTGATGATGTGGTCATTTTGGTACCTTGACCGTCGCCTTTGGATTCACCGTCGGCGAGTTTTGCGCTGGTCAGCACCGTCGCCGTCGTAGTCAACGCGCGAAGGTTGAAGATGACATGTGGGGTCCGATGTCAAGTGACTCTCGGCGTTCAAATGAGTTTTTTTTTTTTGATTTATATGAATAGTGCTGGAATTTGTTATTTTTGTGTAAATTTATTTAGAGCTCCAAAAATTATGAAAATTTTTGTGTGACTTCTTTGTGATGTATATTATGTGACAAAAATTTGAAATATTGATTTTAAGTATTTTTGGGGTATGATAAAAATTGCTCAATTAACTAATAAATGACTTTCCATGATTTTTCTAGGCTTAATTAATTATCCAAAAATTATGAAAATTGTTTTGCCACTTAGTTATCATGTAATGAACATTTACAAAAATTTTGAGCCCAATTGGAATAAGTTGATTTATTTCATAATTCTTAATTAAATAATTAATTCATAAAAGCAAATAGTAACCATTAATGATTTAGGTTTTGATTGAATTTTTGATTGGGTGATGTCCTTGGGTCATTAGTGGATAATGATCTTTGGCAATTGATGTGTGTATTACGAAATGATTTAGTTAGATTAGCTTGTAACTGTACCGTGAAGGAAAGTTGTATTCAAGTTGCTAACTTTTGCATCCATCATCGAGCATCATATTTTGTATCTCGCATCATGTTAAGCATAGTATTATTACTACGTGTAGTGAACGAAGGTGAACCTGTAGTGGTTAATCAAGCGGTTGAGGAGGTTAATCCGTCGGTTGAGGTCGGGTTGGATAACTGTGGACCGACTCCTGAATCGGACTTTTCCGTCAACGAAGGCAAGCCCCGGATGCATTTAAACCTATCTTGTGTTTTACAAATTGATTTCGCTTTTGCTTTTCAATATCGCATTAAGTGATTAGAAGTCAAGTGGAAACCTAATTGATGCATTACCAACCTTGTTTTCCTTATCTACCTTGTTAACCATTTTAATTGTATATGGCTAGTTATGCTTAGTCATGCTTAGATAATAAAAGTCGGGTGATTACCATCACTGCGAGTTTTATATGGAACTTTGGTTACTTATGTTATCATGAAATATGAGCATGTGAAGTAATAAATCTAGACCAAGGGGACTCGGTGTGTGTGAGCCACAAGACATGGAGGTCTTGTGAGCGGATTCTTTCACTTTGTGTCGATTAAGGTCCGCACCGTTGTTGACCTGTGTGAGTTGAGAATTTGTAGTACTAACCACATACTCCGGTAAGCCTTAACTTGGCTATTCTATTACGAGAATGGCTACTCGCGCCTTTGGGAGTGGAGAGATGGCGGAATAGCGTGTACCCACGTGGCAATGGCCCGGAGTGTGGAGTATCTTGTATTCTCGGGTGGCGCGGACCCGTTCTTGTGTAGAGGATCCGAGGGTAGGTTGATATATGTAGGTCGGGGACCTACATATGTCGTGGTGGTCGGAATTCCCATTTGGGTTTATAATCGGTTCGAATCGTGCGTTGCTCCTCGGTTATGGAGACTCAATTCTCGATCATCATCGTAGTTTAATAAGCGTAACTTGAGGACAATTTGAGAAAGTGTTGGATATGAAGTTTCATGATCTCATTACGGATCGTGGTCGATTTGTATAAGATCTTATGAAATGTTAAATGTTGATAAAAAGAATTTTGTTACAAAGCTTTTACATAAAATAACTTTGATTATTGTTAAAGCCCTACCTTGAATTCCTAAGCCCGCATTCCCGATTCTTATTTGTTATTTCGGTTAAGTCTTGTTGAGTACTTTTGTACTCGTGGTTCGTTGACCCTTGTTGCAAAAAGCGCCTCATGAGTCGATCTGTTTTGGATCGTCTTTGCATGACTATAGTTCGAATCGATGACGAGAAGTAAATGTGTGGTCCTTTAGGCGAGGCGGTTTTATTGTGTGTTTTGTATTATATTATAATGCCACTCCACTACTTCGTTTTGTATTAATAATTATACTTAGTTTGTAAGGTTTGAAACAACTAGTTTGTAAACTAAGTTGCTATAATGCTTCCGCTATATTTTACTCGATATATCTATTTGAATAAACTGTTGTAATCTGCAATGACTCAGTAATGTGATCCTGCTCGGAAATCGTGGATGATTCGGGGTTCTTCGTGGACACCCGACAGTCTTCTTAAGTTATCGGTAACATATGCATTGATGTCAAAGGTCGTTGGACAGTGACAGGTGTATGTGGGCCCTATAATTTAGGAGGTTCTGCCACAGTCGTGACCTGCATGAGCATCGTAATTTTTCGTTTCTGCCTGTCGGTGGCGATTTGAGCCGTCCGATTGGCTTTAGTCGTCCTGACAGACTCTCTGCGAAGGAGGCCTGCAGGGGGACCCCTCCGAACCCCTCTCGGGAAGGTCTCGGCTAGTGGTGCGGGGAACTATGAGTTCGTTTTATTCTTGTGAACAAAAAACACCGTAGCCGTCGAGGCGTGGGGTCTGGTGGTTCGTCTAGTTCTATTCAAAGTTTTTATACCCACACACCGTGTTCCTGGCTTTTTAGACGTAAGGAGGGGTCGGGCAAAGAGAGTGTCTAAACAAATAGGCGCCCTCAACAGCCCCTGAGCAAAGTCCGTGCCCACGCCGTTGCTGGGGTCGGTGGCTCAGTGAAGAAATTATTGCTTTAAAGTAAGTAAGCAGAGGTACTTATCTTTCAGTGGTCGTTTCTCCGTTGTTTTACCTGGGCCGTTCGATCGGCCCATGAGGCCTGCTGGGCTCCCTCTGGACGGAGGTTTCGTTGTTGGGTCGTCTCACGGTCCTGCCTGGGGGAACGGAGAGTCGCTTGTGTGGGTGTGCCCCGGTCTTCGCGCCCGGTGGGTGGTGGTGGGTCATGCCCTCTTGGTCAGGTGGCGTCTCATTAATTGCGCGGCGTCCCGTCGGTCCAAAAGTGCCCCGTCCGTCGGGTTCTCACAAGATTGATTTGCCACTGTATTGAATAGGGGAAGGCAGAGAGTTTTCGGTCCCGTCCTTCGCCTTTCCTTATCTGTTGGTCCTCTTCCTTAAATAGGGAGAGGGAGGGGGGTTCTCGTCCGCTTCCCATTCTGCCCCTGAGCCGCTACCTCTTCTCCCTTTTCTTCTCCACCGAATACGCTCGTGCGTCGCGGCGGATCCTGGGTGAGAGAGGGGGTAATGCTAGAGGGAGATACTCACAGTTTCATCGGTGAGTCAGGAGCATGATGTCGAGCTGGAGGTCATCCAATGTAGATGAGATGATGCGGGCCGCCTTCGCCGAGGAGAGGTTGCCACCGCCGCCGAAGGAGGGGGAGCACCGGAGGGTGTCGAGCGGTGTTGTCGTCGCCATGGTTCGTTGTGGCCTTCCTCCAGCGGGGGGCGCCCCTCGTTCGGGCGCGGGTGTCGGTGTTGTGGCTGATGATGATGGCGTAGTCCCCGGGTGCCTCGGTGGAGGGACACCACAGTCGCCGGTCGTGATGCTCGACGTTGCAGACGACGGCGTCCTCGAGGATCCTGTGGCGCGGTAGGACGTCACCGGTGGAGAGCGTGGCGCGGCGGCAGCAGTAGACGTACTGGCCCGTGTACATGCCCTCGACGGTGACGAAGAGCTCCTTCTGGTGCTTGTGCCTGACGAGATTGGCACGGAGACCGCAGTAGTAGTCGTGGTCGATCTAAGCAGAGGTTGTAATCGAATAAGTTTGTGGGGGAGTCCCTGAGCGGGTAGCTTTTGGTCTTGGGAGCTCATTTGGCCATTGTCGTGATGAAATTACTTTGTAAGTGGTGAATTTGTGCAAGGAATGAACAATTTTTTCATCTTTTGTCGAGGCAAACATTTTTTCAGTTTCCTCCTCTTCGGAGGAGGTTTCGGTGTCCTTTGATCCTTCCCATGGTTCAAGCTCGCGAAAAGACTAGGGGTGCAGGTGATTTAGTCCTGATTTATGCTGGTGAGCAAGGAGATTGTAACCGCTGGGGTGTGGTTCTCCCGCAGTCCTACCAGTTTATACTCAGGACGTATTTTTGCAATCCTAGTTTTTAGGACTTGTTCATGGGATGAATCAAAAAAACTTAGAAAGAGTTTGCAATTTGTAATACGAAATGTACCAGTTGTATCAGCCCCCGAGTGAGGTCGGACCCTTTGTGATTTGGGGGTCGGACGTCACTTAAAGTTCGGGGAATTTGTAAAGACAGAAAACTGATAAGGAAAAGTATGCGTTTATTTAGGGGTAAAAGCGACGTAGCTGTTTAATGTTCCAGGCGTTGGTGAAGACCTTGTCGTCGATGGTTTTTAGCTTGTAGGCGCCTGGCCAGAGTTTTTCCTCGATGACGTACGGCCCTTCCCAGGGCGGGGAGAGCTTGTGGTGGTCCTTGTTGCTCTGTACGAGGCGGAGGACAAGGTCCCCAACGTTGAAGGCTCGGTCTCGTACCCGTCGTCCGTGGTACCGTCGCAACGCCTGCTGGTACTTGGCCGAATGGAGGAGGGCGATGTCGCGGGCTTCGTCCAGCTGGTCCATGGCGTCTTGGTGGGATGCCTCAGCTCCTTCTTCGTTGTATGCTTTGACCCTTGGTGCTCCGTAGTCAAGGTCCGTCGGGAGGACGGCCTCGGCACCGTAGACCATAAAAAAGGGCGTGTAGCCGGTGGCCCGGCTGGGAGTTGTTCTTAGGCTCCAGAGCACAGCGGGGAGCTCGATGACCCATAGTGCGCCGAATTTGTTCAACCGGTTGAAGATCCTGGGTTTGAGGCCCCAGAGGAGCATGCCGTTAGCGTAGCGTTCGACCTGCCCGTTCGATGGGGGGTGCGGATACCGCCTAATCGATCCGGATGTGTTGCTCATCGTAGAATCGGATGAATTTCCTGTCGGTGAATTGCGTGCCGTTGTCCATGATGATGGAGTTTGGTACTCCAAAACGATGGATGATGTCGAGGAAGAACAGCATGGCTTGCTCAGATTTGATCGTAGAGATCGGCCGAGCTTCGATCCATTTGGTGAACTTGTCTATGGTGACAAGTAGGTGGGTGAAGCCCCCGGGTGCCTTTTTAAGAGGTCCAACTAGATCGAGCCCCCAGACCACGAAGGGCCACGTGATGGGGATCATCTGGAGTGCCTGGGCCGGGAGGTGAGTCTGTCGAGCGTAGTACTGGCACCCTTTGCAGGTGCGTACGATTTGCTCGGCGTCGGCTACTGCAGTGGGCCAGTAGAAGCCCTGTCGGAATGCGTTTCCGACCAGAGTTCTTGGTGCGGCGTGGTGACCGCAGACCCCGCCGTGGATGTCGCCAGCGTAAGCTTGCCTGCTCGGCGAGAATGCATTGCTGTAAGATCCCGGTGTGGCCTCGTTTGTAGAGTTCGCCTTCTACAAGGACGAAGGATTTGGCGCGGCGTACGAGTCATCGGCCTTCCGTCTTATCCGCTGGTAAAGTGTCGTGGAGAAGATAATCGAGGTAGAGCGTTCTCCAGTCGTTCGGAGGGTCGGGCGTCGTACCTTCTTCAAGCTCCATGACCTCGGGGTCGGGTGGAGCTGCTGGTTGGTCAGCCCCCGGGGTAGGATCGGATGGGCCATCGTCGGCCCGCCCCGACCCTTTGTGGCGTACCGAGGGTTTGTGCTGGTCGCTGGCGAAAACTCCCGTGGGGGACGGCTCTCGCCAGATGCGCGCCAAGAAGCGCGTCGGTTGCCTCGTTGAGGCGTCTTGGGATGTGATTGAGTTCCAAGCCGTCGAACTTGTCCTCCAGCCGTCGGACCTCTTGGCAGTACGCGGCCATCTTGGCGTCGTGGCAGCTTGATTCCTTCATGACTTGATTGACGATCAACTGGGAGTCGCCCCGAACGTCGAGGCATCGGATGCCCAACTCGATGGCGATTCGTAGGCCATTGATGAGAGCTTCATACTCAGCAACATTATTCGACGAGGGGAAATGGAGACGGACCATATACCTCATTCGGACCCCGAGGGGTGATACGAAGACCAGCCCCGCGCCGGCGCCTTTCTTCATTAGTGACCCGTCGAAGTACATTGTCCAGTACTCCTAATCGACGATCGCCGGTGGTGTTTGGATCTCGGTCCATTCTGCGATGAAGTCAGCCAATACTTGGGATTTGATCGCCGTTCGTGGGGCATATGTTATGCCTTGATCCATCAGCTTGAGTGCCCACTTCATGGTTCTTCCTGTGGCGTCCTGGCTCGGGACGACTTCGCTGAGGGGAAATGATGTTACGACTGTCACAGGGTGTGACTCGAAGTAGTGACGTAGTTTCCTTTTGGTGATGAGGACGGCGTATAAGAGTTTCTGGATCTGGGAGTAGCGGGTTTTGGAGTCGGATAGTACTTCACTGATGAAATACACGGGACGCTGTACCTTGAGTGCGTACCCTTCTTCTTCCCGCTCTACTACCAGGGCGGTACTAACCACCTGTGTGGTGGCCGCTACATATAGCAGGAGTGCCTCTCCGTTGCTTGGGGGGACGAGGATCGGGGCCTTTGTCAGAAGTTGCTTGACCATGTCAAGTGCCTCCTGGGCCTCGGGTGTCCACTTGAAGCGGTCGGCTTTTTTCAAAAGGCGATAAAGGGGGAGACCTCGTTCGCCGAGGCGTGAGATGAATCGGCTGAGGGCGGCAAGGCACCCGGTGATCTGCTGTACCCCCTTTACGTTCTGGATTGGGCCCATGCTTGTGATGGCCGAAATCTTGTCCGGGTTGGCCTCGATGCCGCGCTCGGAGACGATGAAGCCGAGCAGCATGCCCCTCGGGACCCCAAAAACGCATTTCTCGGGGTTGAGCTTGATACCGTTTGCTTGGAGTTTCGCAAAGATTTGCTTGAGATCAGCAATGAGGTGGTCAGCCTGTTTGGACTTTACCACGATGTCGTCGACGTAGGCCTCAACGGTTCGCCCGATGAGGTCTCCGAAGCATATGAGCATACATCGCTGGTATGTTGCCCCCGCGTTTTTCAAGCCAAACGGCATTAAAACGTAGCAGAACGGCCCGAAGGGAGTGATGAAAGAGGTCGTGAGTTGGTCGGATTCCTTCATCGCAATTTGATGGTAGCCGGAGTACGCATCCAGGAAGTAGAGAGTTTCGCACCCTGCGGTGGAATCGATTATTTGATCTATGCGTGGTAAAGGAAACGGATCCTTTGGGCACGCTTTGTTGAGACCAGTGTAATCAACACACATCCTCCATTTCATGTTTTTCTTTCGAACAAGGACGGGGTTTGCCAGCCACTCCGGGTGGTGTACCTCCATGATGAATCCGGCGGTCAATAGTTTGGCTATCTCTTCGCCGATGGCCCTGCACTTTTCCTCATCGAAGCAGCATAGGCGTTGTTTCACCGGCTTGGAGCTTGGATGGATTTTTAGGGTGTGCTCAGCGACTTCCCTCGGAATGCCTAACATATCCGAGGGTTTCCACGCAAAGACGTCTCTGTTGTCGTGGAGGAAGTCGACGAGCGCGCTTTCCTATTCGGGGGAGAGCGTGGTGCTGATGCGCACCATTTTTTCTTCGGAGCTGCCGGGGTCTATGATGACCTCTTTGGAGCCCTCTGCTGATTTAAACGACCCAGTTACTTTCTCGGCGTCGGGCGCCTCTTCGGTGACCTTTTCCCTGAGGGTGGCGAGTTCCCCGGAGGCGACGATTGCTGTTGCATGGCCGCAGCATTCGACCTCGCATTCGTAGGCCCGCTGGAAGGAGGCGCCGACGGTGATAATCCCGTGGGGTCCCGGTAGTTTTAGTTTGAGGTATGTGTAGTTGGGAACGGCCATGAACTTCGCATAGCATGGTCGTCCTAAGATGGCATGGAAAGTTCTGGGGAACCCTACCACGTCAAAGGTGAGGGTTTCAGTCCTGTAATTGGACCGATCCCCAAAAGTGACGGACAGATCGATCTATCCGAGTGGTATGGCCTGTTTGCCAGGTACGACGCCATGGAAGGGCGCTCGGATGGGGCGGAGGTTCGTCCGGTCGACACCCATCTCGTCGAGTGTTTTGGCGTACATGATGTTGAGGCCGCTGCCCCCGTCCATCAGTACCTTTGTGAGTCGCTTTGGACCGACGATCGGGTCGACAACAAGTGGGTACCTTCCCGGGTGTGGGATGGTATCCGGATGGTCGGTCCGGTCGAAGGTTATGGCGGATTCTGACCACCGGAGGAAGGCCGGCGTGGCCGGTCTGGCTGTATAGACCTCACGGCGCGCGACCTTCTGACGCTGCTTGGAGTCGTAGGCCGTTGATCCTCTGAAGATCATAAGGGCGTCGTTCGGAGTTGGGAAGGTTTCGTCCTTCTCCTCCTCATCGTCTGCGGTGGGGGCAGGCGCCTTCCTCGGCTCCCCCTTGTTGGTGCTCCCGAGTAAGAACTTGCGCATGAGACCGCAGTCTTTGAGCAGGTGCTTCACAGGGAAGGCGTGGTTCGGACACAGCCCCTCGAGCATTTTTTCGAAGTGGTTCGGAGTGCCCTCCGTGGGCTTCCGACTACCCTTGCGGTCGGCAGCGACTGCGAGCGAATTGTCGTGTCGTTGCTTCTTGTTCTTCTTTTTGGCGGAACAGTTGGAGACGCCTTCGCCAACGTCCTCGTCCCGCTTGGCCTTGCCGTCGAGGCGATCGAAGGTCGCTCCGACTGCCTCCTCCCCTGAGGCGTGACTGGTCGCGATGTCCAGGAGCTCCTTGGTTGTTCAAGGGCTTCTGCGTCCTAGTTTGTGAACTAAAGACTCGCAGGTTGTCCCTGATAGGAAGGCTCCTATCACGTCGGCGTCGGCGACGTTGGGAAGCTCGTTGCACTGCTGTGAGAAGCGCCGGATGTACTCGCGGAGAGTCTCACCGGCCCTCTGACGGCAGTTCTTAAGGTCCCATGGGTTCCCGGGGCGTTTGTATGTGCCCTGGAAATTTCCCACAAAGATTTCCCTCAAATCCGCCCAACTGTGTATGGTGTTGGACGGTAGGTGCTCCAACCATGCTCGCGCCGAGTTGGCTAAGAACAGTGGGAGGTTGCGAATAATGAAGTGGTCATCATTTGCGCCACCGGCTTGACAGGCAAGCCGATAGTCTTCGATCCAGAGCCCGGGGTTAGTTTCACCAGAATATTTAGGAACGTTGGTGGGCGGTCGATACCTTGATGGGAAAGCGGCGTTGAGGATGTGTCGGCCGAAGGCTTGAGGTCCCGGGAGGCCGGGGCTCGGACTCCGGTCCTCGCCGCTGTCGTAGCGTCCGCCGCGCCGAGGGTGGTAGCCATGTCTGGCTCCTTCTCTTGAGTCGTTGTAGGCGCGCCTGCGGGCGTCGATGGTGCTGCGCGCGTCATGGTTGTGGCCGAGGCGTTCATGCACCGGGACTGTAGCGTCTCGCCTGTCGCCTGGTGGCGTTTGGTGAACTGACGCATCTTTGGTGGGACGGACCGAGGGCGTGCACTGGCTGGTGTCGAGCTCGCGTCGCCGAGACAACGAGCTCTCTGCCTGCTGTGCCACCGCACGTTCGAGCAATGTGCGGATTTTTTGGCGGGCCCGGCGATCCTCGGATGTCGCGGCCTGTGGGAGACCGTGAAGTAAGGCCGTTGCGGCAGCGATGTTTTGGCTTGCCCGAGCGAAGTGTGGGAGAGCCCCGTCGTCGGTGAGGATCCTTTGGTGTACAGCCTGGGCAGTGGTGCATGCGCGCCCACCATCTCCATGGCGTCTGATCTCTTTATTGACTTTCTTGTATTCTCGGGCAAGCTGTTGCCCGGCTTCAGCGATCTCCTCCCTTTGGGCTCTTAGCTGCTCCACCCCCACGTGGGGCGGGGCGGCTGCTCCTCTCTGGGTTGCCCTAGCGGGGTCGAATGCGGGGGTAGTCTCCTCCCCGGAGACGCTTTCGACGTGTCCCTCGGGGGTTTGCCTCACAAAGCATCCCCGGGAAGGACGATGGCTCCCGCTGTTGGAGTCGGAGCTAGAGGATGACTCTGGCTCTTCGGCGAGGAGTTTGTGGAGAGACTCCGTGTCGTGTTCAATCACCCCCATGAACTCGTTGTCCGCGGGCGTTAGAACCATGCGTAGTGCCAGAAGATGGCTCACGGTCGCCGCGGCGTTGCGGAGACCGAACGGAAGCGCCGTCGGGGCGCTCCGTACGTGTCGTTCCAGAGAGAGGTGTCTCTCACCAGAAGGTCGCGCCATGCTTTCGCCGTTGGCGATGGCGAGGCGATGTTGCTTCTCCCTGGACTCCCATGGTCCGTGGGAGACGTCGAGCTGACGCCCAAGCCTCTCATGGTAATGGCCGTTGGAGGGAAGAGATTGGATGGCGGCGTATGCACCATGCCAAATCTCCTCTCCCGTGATGATGAAATCTAGGCTCCTCAAACGCATGTGTGCGCCTGGGACCCAAGCTAATGTCGTGGTTAGCCATCCGCGGCCTGGTTTGGAAACGCAAAGGCCCCTACCGGCGCTGCTAACCGCCGGTGTTTCGAACAAACACGCGCGAGTAAATTTGTAATTGATGCGCGTTAGGTCCGGATGGTGCGCTAAAGGACACAAGGGTTATCTTGGTTCGGGCCGAATGTCCCTACGCCCATCTGTTGTCGCTCGTGTTATTAGCACCGAATGAGGTTCGTAGTAGGGGGTACAAACGGTTGGGAGAGGGAAAGACCCCAAGTCCCTGATGGAGTGATTGGAAGGACGCCAAGTGCTCTGCTGGAGCTTGGCCGTGTGGTGCGTGTGTGTGTGTTCTGAATCGATCCCCTTAGTGGGGAGCCCTGCCCTTCCTTTTATAGGTCAAGGGGGAGTAGGGCTTACAGACAAAGGAAAAGAGCACTAAGGGCGTAGAAGGTCCTTCGAGGGACCCGGGCCTTCCTTCTCCCCCCACCGACCTATCCATCATGGCGGCCGTGTCGAGCGAGGTGACTGTGGATCGTCGTGGGCCGTGCCATGGCCATCGCTTAGCAAGTGGGTACGCCCCATCCCGCCCCCGCAGTGCCGCGGTCGGACAGATTTGTTGCGAGCCCGACCCTGAGGGGGTCGGGTGGCGGGGTGACTGTTGGTTTGCCCTTGGAACGTAGTGGTTGTCATATGTCTGCGTCGGGTTCTTCGTCCGGAGGTTGCGGGCGGCGCCTACAATACTGTAGGATGAATAGCAAGCGCCCGCAACACTGTTTGGGCTCTGCCACGCCTGGAGAGGTCAGATGCTTGTCTCTGCCACATCCTGACGGTACCTCTCTGCAGGGGTGCAGGGCATGGCGTCTGTCGCTGCGGTTTGACCCGAATGTCTTGTCTTTACCCTGTAGTCGCCATCATGAGGATGCGGGGTACGTTTCGTCAGGTGAGCTGAACCAGCCTCCGAATATCGGTTTAAGACGAGGTCCGTCAGTGGTCGTTGGATGAGGTAAAACCTAGCTTTTACCGTCGGGCGATGCGGAGGTGTCCCCCGGCCGTCAGGAGGGGCCGAGCCCAGCCCTCGGGGGTCAGGCGAGGCAGAGTGTATCCTTGGGGTCGGGTGAGTTGTTACCCAGCCGTCGGGCGAGGCGGAGTTGCCCTCCAGCCGTAGGGCGGGGCCGAGCCTAGCCCTCGGGGGTCGGGCGAGGCGGAGCAAGACTCCTGTTTGCTCGGGCAAGAGATACAGCCGCGCTCTCGGGAGTTTTTACCGTTCGATGGTGCATTGATTCCTCCTCTTTGGGGTACCCCGGTATTAGGTCCCCGACAACCTCCATCGCATATATTAGCATCACGATTCTGATCTGAAATAGAAGTTGTGTTCACCTGCAGCAACAAAAAAAATGTATATGCATACAGTACGATGATTTCCCATGGAAAGAAGACAAAATGGGGAAAACATGTACCATAGGATTAGTTTCTTGATGCATATTAGTGGAACAGCAAGTGGAATCACATAATTTGCTCTCCTATCAGGACAAGCTGTACCCGATACTGTACCAACAGGACGCCTCAGTTTAGGATCTTTAACATAATTACCTAAATCATCCTCATCATCTAACAATCTAAAAGAAGGTACACTAGGACTATTGAAGTAGGGAGTCTTTTTAATACAAGGTTTCTCAATAAGTGCTTTGCCTGTTTAATCAAACAGCAAAAATGGTAAAGAAGATTTAAGCTTATAGGTGATAAGAATGGATATTGCACATATCAAATACCAAAATTGCATTAACTCAAACGTGCAATTCACTGCTAACAAATATGCAATCTAGAAACAGATACTAACCAGTATGATCCAAAGCAGGAGGTGCATTTTTAGCCAATTGATTCTCTTTGGAATGGCAGGGATTATCTTTTGACTCTGAGACATGCAAATCATGACTAGAAGAAGTTTCAACATTCTTCACTGCATCTGATTTTCGCATTGTCTATGCACTGAAAACAAAAAACAAAAATGGTTAACAAATAACACTGAAAAAGGCTGCCAGATCCAAATGCAAACACTGGTGCCTAGTAACCAAGGGAAAAAAGCCAAGATATACATCCACCACAGGTGCACTAACAGACAAATGAAGTGTTGTAGATCAAAAAGGGGAAACGGCGAAGAGATGTATAGATTACAATTCCCTTTAATGATGTAGATACGGTCTCATGTGCTCGTTCTGCATAATTCTCACTCTGATTAGCAGAACCACTAGGATTTATTCTGCTGGGCTCTTCTCCTGCACAAAAATCATGCCGAAACATATGTTTTGTTTGTATCAAAGATTTCGTACACATATTTTTAAAGAGCAGGACAAAACTGGGATGTTGTCAATCTTATCCATTGAGGGTCCAGCAACTGCACTAGTTGTTTCCCCTGCCTAAAAAATGACATACAGATGCAATAAGTCCAGCAACTCCACTAGTTATTTCAATAGCAGGAAAAAAGCACTTTAGCTCAAATAAAAACAGTCATCAAACAAGTTAAGCATTACAAAAAATAGAGACATATCATACCATTGGTGGAGAAGAGGCAGTAACGGGTGGCTGATACTCTGGAGCACGTGCAATGATGACAGAAACATCAAGTATTTTGACACCCTGTGACAGTAATATAGAATTGGATTCATGTCAAACACAACACAAATGTTGCAAGGACAGCAAGATTCCTAGCAATTTGGAAATTCTGCTACAGAGATACACAAAATTTTCATTTCAATAAAAAATCAATTATAGCAGTACCACTATGGTGAACAATTATAGCACATTAGTGAAAAAAATTCAAGAGTGAAGTATACTAAGAACTACACTGAATCATACCAACGTACCTCCAGTTGCCTAAATTTCACAAAATACATTATTCAGGGAAATCAATTAGAACTATAATCAATATTAAATACAAAGAAACAAAATCATCATAACAAAAATTTGAATACACAAGGAAAAATCAGAGGAGTGTATTGGCACAAAAAACAAGTAAAAAGTTTAAGATTTATTAGCACAAATCACAAGAGACAATTCTTTTCTATGGAAGGACAAGGACAAATAAGATATGTGTGATGGCACAAATCACAATTAATAAGGCTCAACATGTGTCTTAGCACAAATCACAATACATAATTTTTTCCTATGGAAGGACAAGGAAAAATACTTGGAATGGGCAAACACAAATCATTATATACCTGAGCATCATCATCCTTTCTGTAGCTCAAAGGAGATTTGCCAAGACGTTGAGACAGACCACGTTGAGTCCTAGAAGCTACACCATCGGTGCTGGGAGATTATGATGCAATGTTTCTCCTCTTCCTCTTCCTTGTGCCTAAATCTGCACCATAAAAACAATCATAAGAGTATGATCAATAGAAACATAGAAAACTCAATGCTGTGCTAAAACATTGTTACAGAACACTTCACCTACCTTCAACTGATGAGTTATTGGAAGGAATAACTTCAGTTACCTATGAAACCGCACAATTCTCACTAGCAGAACCATTATATGTACCATGTGAGTCAACTCTATCAGTCATAGAAACTTTGTCATCAACAATGTTAGTAGGACCAGAGATTATGGGATCCACAACCTACTCATTGACTGTAGTAGCAGCAGGCATTGTGGGAGCCACATCTTCCATAATGTTAGTAGTTAAACCAGCAGGAATTGGAATTCTAGCTCCTGGACCCATTGGTTCATAATCTTCATCACGCATTGGGGCTGCATGATCATCAAACATTGGTTGAGAATCTTCCTCACTAACATTAGCTATAGAAGGGATTCTGCCATCAGAGTTCCTAGGCATTGGATCATCACGAACTCCATACTGAACAAGGCACCTACTTATGGAGAAAGGAAATAGCAATCAGTATCCAGAGACTTCCTAAAAGAAGCACAAGCATCATCCGATAACAATGATTCAGCATAAGATGTTTCTTCAATAGATTTCACCTACAAAAAACATATATTATAGTCAGCGAGGGACTCAGTAAGCTGAAGATGACCAAAAACAACAAAAAACACTCATAAGACCTCAAACACTTATCGGACGCTTTCCATACTTATCACCAGAAACACAATCATATGAAGAGTAATCTTTGATCATCGAACCTTTTCAACAAAGAATTCTTGGCAAATTTTGGGGGACAGGCTTACGAGATCCAAAGTTAACAAAATCTAGATAATAAGCCTACAAACAAGTTACAAATACATCAGTAAATAAAATACATGTACATGACAAAGGAATGAGTAGGAAAGAAAAGAGGAATGGGACAAGACTTACTGCAAAGAAGTATCGGCAGCCACCGATTGTTTGTCTTTTCTTTTTCCTGTAGGTCGAAATTGACGACCATAACCATTCAAAAACAAACTTCGACCAGTCCCAATCTTTCACACTTTTCACATCAATCAAAGCTCCTATGTACTTGGGGCTAGGAAGAGTACTTGAATTTGGGCAGAGGAAACTGGACAAAGCAACAACCATGAAGTACCGGAAGACGTCATCATCGGATAAATTCCCATGTAACAACTTGTCACCAAAGGTCTTCGTGATAGGAAGAGAAGTCTCTTTGATTTCTTTAAGGAATTTGGACATTGCAGAATCATCATAATGCTGGTTGATGTCTTCACCACCAATCGGGATCCCTAAGAACAGGTGGACTGACTGTGCAGAAAAAGGGATAATTTTCCCTCCAATAACTATATCACCATAGTTTAAATCAACTTGATTGGCGAGCCATTGCGCAAATGCTTTAGGTGCATAGCAACCATCATATTCAAGCAAGATCCCAAACCCATGATCTCTGATAATCTTCTTTTTAGACTCATCCAACTCTCTTACTATGTCTTCGAAATACTAGCTATTCCACCTATTGCTTGCTGAAGTTGATGGACTATCACCTATAGTTTCTTTTCCTTTGGCACTGGCTTTATCATTTCTAATATTTTGAAAACCGATGGAAAAAAAGTTTCTAGTTACAAAAAAAATTAATTCATTAAACATGGTGTAAAAAAGGCACTTTCTACTGAATTTACCTTTCTAGTATGCCTCTGATCTCTAGAGCGTTCTGACTTCTTTTTCTTCTTAAGATACTGAGCAAACTGAAAATAACACTATACAAAAAGATTTAAAAATTCAATACAAACAACTATGCACAAGTAAACAGATAATAGTCCATGCATCTTACTACTGCTGCTGCTGATGCTATTTAGTTAGTTAGTTCATAAAAAAGTGCCATGGGCTAATTGGAGTAAATTAATAACTAGATAAGTGATACGTTAAGCAGATGCACAAGACATAGAGAAAATAATAGAGTAGCATAGGAGTAGCATTAATTCTTCAGAAATCATTATATATTAATTAACTCAAGAAGGTTTGTATATTTTGACAAAGATGAAGGCGTCACTCATTAAATACTAGTAGTTGCCTCAAAAAACTAGTGGAAGTTGAAAGCATCCAGGCCCCTAGTTGGGTTTCCGTGATTAATAACAATACGTGATTACTATGACTAACGTGTGTTTTGTAGAGACAATTAAGTTAGGTCATGGTAATGACAATTGATTGGGCAATCATGGTTGTCATGCCCCTACGATGGAAACCGTTTAAGTTTTCAAAGGATAGACGGCAAGGTTAAGGATGGACTAGTTCTAAGTGTCATTTGGTGTTGAAGAGACACTTAGAGTAGTTTAGGACTTTGTTTTTCCTTTGGCCATACTATTAAGGGGGGTATGGACTAGTAGCTTGGCCTAGGTGAGTCTAGTGGGTTAGGTATGGTGCACACTTGTCAAATCTAGCACTAGGTAGCTCCTAAGTAGCCCTAAGATCAATTGGAGCAAACTTCATTCACATATGATTTCGAGTTGGAAGTGAATGGAGGGTCAAATGTTGACCGGACGTTGGTTCTGGTGTGACCGCACGATGGCAGTAGAGTCCGGTCAGTTCATTTGATCAAGGTGAAGTCATCTGGTTGCGATCGGACGCTGAGTGAAAAGTGACCGAACGTTTGGTGCCAGAGTTCGGTCAACTCCAGTAAGGTTCCAGAGAGGTAGAATCCTTATCGAACGCATCTGATCAGTGCTGACCGGACTCTGGGCTCCAGCGTCCGGTCAACATCAGTAAGGTTCCAGAGAGCAGTTTTTATGACCGAACGCGTCCGGTCAGTGCTGACCGGACGCTGGTCAGAGTCCGGTCACAACTTAATGGCTCAGTGGTAGGGAGAACTGACCGGAGCGACCAGTCATCTTGACCGGAGCGTTCGGTCACCCCGCAGAGGCACATAACGGTTCGTTTTGAATGAGGGTGTATAAATACTTCCTCTATTCATTCAAGGGAGTACTCTTGCCCATTTCAATAGCTAAGAAACACCCTTGAGAGTGCCAAGGAGAGCAAGAGCCTAGTGAGGTGATTGAGATTTGATAATCCAAGATTAAGGCCTCATTAGCAAAAAGAGAGTAGCAAGTGTGGATCCACCATTCTCATTAGGCTTGTTGTGGTCAAGTGAGAGTTCTTGCTGGTTACTCTTGGTGATCGCCATCACCTAGACAGCTTGGTGGTGATTGGGAGTTTGGTGATCATCCGGTGGAGCTTGTGGATGACCCAACTCAAGTTGTGAGCGGTTGTGGGTGATTCACCGCGATGGAGTGTCGAAGAATCAACCCGTAGAGAGAACTTGATCCTTGACCAGATCAGGGGGAGCTACACCCTTGCGCGGTTGCTCCAACGAGGACTAATGGGGAGTGGCGACTCTCTGATACCTCGGCAAAACATCGTCGTGTTCCTCCTCCTCTCTTTACTTTAAGCAATTCAATTTTTGTCTTTACATTCATAGAATTGCCATGCTAGAGTAGGATTGTAACTTAGGTTGCAAAACTTTTGTGCGGTAGAACATTAGAAACACTTTCTAGGCACAAAGGGGTGAAGTGTGCTAAGTGTAGGGTTTAAGTATTGCAAAGAATTTTAGAATTAGCCCAATTCACCCCCCCCTCTTGGGCATCTTGATCCTTTCAATTGGTATCAGAGCCTCGTGCTCACATATTTAGGCTTAACCGCCTAGAGAACGATGTCCCACGAGGATGGACCTCCTTCTATCTTTGAGGGAGATGATTTTCCTTATTGGAAAATCCGCATTGAGGCATATTTAGAAGCTCTAGATGTTGGAATTCTTAGAGCCGCCTCTCAAGGTTTCCCAAAACCTAGGGATCCCATGCACCTTCAAGGTGATGAAGTGAACTACGAAAAATGGAATGCAAAGGCTAGAAACACCATCTTTAGAGGCCTTTGCAAAGATGTGTTTAACCGGGTGAGAAACCACAAGGACGCCCATGCACTATGATCGGGCATTTGTGCGCTCCATAAGAGAACTAAGAGCGAGCGTGAGGAACGCTATTATCTCATAATGAAAAAGCTTAATTCTTTTGAGATGCTTCCTAAAGAGAGTGCTCATGAAATGTACTCATGCTTAAATGTTCTTGTAGAGGAAGTTAATGGGCTTGGACTTACACAAATGCAACCATCCGATGTTGTAAGAAAGATCTTGAGTGTCCTCCCCATTGACAAATATGGACACATTGTGATCGTGCTTCATCAAGGTGATCTTTCCACCGCTACACCAACTCAAATCTTGGGAAAGATCAACGTTCATGAGATGTACATGCACATCACACCACAAGATGGCTCATCCTCTACCAAGAAGAAAGACAAAGACTTAGCATTCAAGTCTAGCCAAGAGAAGGGCAAAGCAAGAATTGAGTATGAGAGCTCAAGTGATGATGAAATTTATTATGCAAGTCTTGCTCTCATGGTGAGAAGAACTGCCAAGATGCTAAAGAAGCTCAACAAGAATGGCGTCAAGTTTGATGGCAAGAAAAAGAAGTTCTTCACTAGCACTAGAAGGAAGCCAATCTCTGAGATGGATTGCTATAATTATGGAGAACTTGGTCATCTAGCACATCAATGCACAAAGCCCAAGAAAGACAAGTACAAGAAGAAGTACAAGGGCAAGAAAGATGACTCAAGTAATGAAGATGAAGATGAGAAGAAGAAAAACAAGCCATACAAGAAGAAAGATGACAAGAAGGATTTCCACAAGAAGAAGAAAAATGGCAAGGCATACATCGTCGGTGATTGGCTCACGGACATTGATTCATCTAATTGCTCATCCGATGATGATAGTGAGAATGAGAAGGTGGCCGCCATTGTGATTGACTCATCATCATCTTCACCGACACCACCGCCATCATCCTCTACACACCTATGCCTTATGGCCAAAGGTGAACGAAAGGTATCAAATGATGATGATAGTAGTGCTGATGAACATGCTAGCAATGATGATAGTGATAGTGATGATGATGAATTTGAATCACCTTCATATGATGATCTTGTTAAATTGCTAAATCAATACACTAAGATCATTAGAAAGTCAAGAGCTAAGAATGAAAAGCTTGAACTTAAGAATGACTCTCTTTTAGCTAAATGTGACATAGCGGAAAAGGCTAGTGTTGAGCTTAGAGAAGCAAATGATGCTATGTCATCCAAACTTAAGGAGCTCAAATCTTCTAAGAAAGAGCTTAAAGAAAAACATGATAAACTTGAGGGGATACATAATGAGCTTATCACTAGCTACAATATGCTAAAAGAAGAGTACACCAACCTCAAGGTTAATCATGATAATCTTGTTATCTCCAATGAGTTTTTATCCAATGAGCCACATGATGCTACTAATGATGTTGTTAAGATTGATATATCTACATCATGTGATGATTTAATTGTTGAGAGCATTGAGCAAGGATCTAGTAGCAAAGGCAAGCAAGTGGTTGAGTCCGATAACTATGATGAGTATGTCAAGATCAAGAATGAGAATGACAAGCTCAAGAAAGATCTTGAAGAGCTATCAACCACCAACACTATTGTGATAGAGAACCTTGATCATGACTATGATATAGAGCTCAAAGAAGAGAATGAGAAACTCAAAGAGGAGAACAAGAGACTCAAGCAAGAGAAAAATCATGATGAGCTAAAAGAAGAGAACAAGAAGCTCAAGTTGGAGAAAGAACATCTCAAGATTGGCTTGAGCAAGTTCACAAAAGGCAAGTATCTTCAAAGTGAGCTACTCATAAACATCGTCATGAAGATGGATAGAAGTGGAATTGGATATTTGGCAAATCAAGAGAAGAAGGCTAAATCTCAACAACAACAACAACACAAGTCAAAGCCAAAGCAAAACAGGTGTTTTGAGTGTGGACAAGAAGGTCACTTTGCCCATGAGTGTCAAACTCTACCACCACAACCCTTGCCCAAGCATGCTAGACCTTTTGCTTTCAATGCTCATTACATGCTTAGAAAGGATTCTAGTGGTAAAATGAAAGTCATATTCTTAGGACCTCCCAACAAGAATAGGCCTAAGAAAATTTAGGTTACAAAGTCACTTGTAGAGAAAGTCAAGGGCCCTCAACAAGTTTGGGTCCCTAAACAAGCTTGATCTCTTGTGTGTAGGTGAACTACAAGACCGGTGAAAGTCATTGGGTAATTGATAGTGGTTGCACACAACATATGACCGGTGATCCTCATATGTTCACCTCACTAGATGAAGAAGTAGATGACCAAGAAAGAATTACATTTGGAGATAATTCAAAGGGCAAAGTCAAAGGATTGGGCAAAGTGGCAATATCAAATGATCATTCTATCTCAAATGTGCTATATGTTGCTTCCTTGAGTTTCAACTTGCTATTCGTTGGACAATTGTGTGATCTTGGCTTTCAATGCTTGTTTACCGAGAAGGAAGTGGTTGCATCCAAGAAAGATAATGATCAAGTTATATTCAAAGGTTTTAGATACAACAACCTATATCTAGTGGATTTCACCTCCGAAGATGCTAACTTGAAGACATGCCTATTCACCAAAACATCACTTGGGTGGCTATGGCATAGAAGACTTGCTCATGTTGGGCTAAGCTCACTCAAGAAGCTTATGAAGAATAAATTGGTGAGAGGGTTGAAGGATGTGAAATTTGAGAAGGACAAGCTTTGTAGTGCATGTCAAGCCGGCAAACAAGTTGCAAACACTCATCCTATAAAAGCTTTCATGTCAACAACAAGAGTGCTAGAGCTCCTTCACATGGACTTATTTGGACCAACAACATACAAGAGTTTGGGAGGAAATCTTTATTGTCTTGTGATTGTTGTTAACTACTCAAGATATACATGGGTGTTCTTCCTTCATGACAAGACCGAGGTTGCATCATGCTTCAAGAAGTTTGCCAAGAGAGCACAAAATGAGTTTGAAGTGAAGCTCAAGAAGATTAGGAGTGATAATGGAAAAGAGTTTGACAACACAAACATTAAAGCTTATTGTGATGAAGTTGGGATCAAGCATGAGATCTCCGCAACATATACTCCTCAACAAAATGGTGTTGTTGAGAGAAAGAACCGGACACTAATCACTCTTACAAGAACAATGCTTGATGAGTACAACACACCCGAAGCTCTATGGGCAGAAGCTATCAATACCACATGTTATGTATCCAACCGCCTATTCCTTCAAAAGTTTCTTGGCAAAACACCTTATGAGTTGCTCAATGGGAAGAAGCCAGACGTCTCTTTCTTTAGGGTGTTTGGTTACAAATGCTACATCTATAAGAAACAGCAACACCTAGGGAAGTTTCAAAGATGTTGTGATATTGGTTTTCTTGTTGGTTACTCATCAAAGTCCAAAGCATATCGAGTATTTAACCATGCCACCGGCTTGGTTGAAGAAACATATGATGTGGAATTTGATGAATCTAATGGCTCCTAGGGAGCACATGAGAATCTTGATGATGTAGGTGATGAACCATTGAGGGAGGCTATGAAGAACATTCCGGTTGGAGACATCAAGCCTAAAGATGATGAAGATGATGTACAAGTGATTGATCCACCTTCTTCATCAAATGTACCACAAGATGGTGATAAAGATGAGAGAGTTGAAAATGAAGGTACTCATGTCTCTCATGATCAAATGGTGGCACAAGCACAAGATGTTGATGCTCCACAACCTCTCCCTCAAGTGGTTGATAGAAGAAATACACCTCTACTATAAGCTCATTCACAAGATCTCATCATAGGGAGTCCATCAAAGGGTATAATGACTCAATCTCAAAAACTTGCTTCATTCATTGAACATCACTCTTTTATCTTTTGTGTTGAACCTAAGAATGTAGAAGAAGCTCTTCAAGATTCTGATTGGATAAATGTCATGCATGAAGAGTTGAACAACTTCGCCCGCAATGAAGTTTGGACTCTTGAAGAGCGACAACAAGGTGCAAGAGTCATTGGAACAAAGTGGGTGTTCCGCAACAAGCAAGATGATCAAGGCATTGTTGTGAGAAACAAGGCAAGACTAGTTGCAAAGGGGTTCTCTCAAGTTGAAGGGTTGGATTTTAGAGAGACCTTTGCACCGGTTGCAAGACTTGAAGCCATTCATATCCTCCTTGCATATGCATCACATCATGAAATGAAACTATATCAAATGGATGTTAAAAGTGCATTTTTAAATGGCTTATTAATGAACTAGTCTATGTTGATCAACCTCCCGGGTTTGAAGACCCTAGATATTCAAATCATGTTTATAGGTTGTCCAAGGCGCTATATGGGCTTAAGCAAGCCCCAAGAGCTTGGTATAAACGCCTTTGGGACTTTCTTATTGAGAAGGGCTTCACCATTGGGAAGGTCGACACCACACTATTCACCAAGAAGCTTGATGGAGAGATCTTCATTTGTCAAGTATATATTGATGATATCATCTTTGGATCATCAAATGAAGATTCTTGCAAAGAGTTTGGTGAATTGATGTCGAAGGAGTTCGAGATGTCTATGATTAGAGAGCTTACATTCTTTCTTGGTTTTCAAGTCAAGCAAATGAGAGAAGGGATTTTCATCTCTCAAGAAAAATATACCAAGGATCTTCTCAAGAGGTTCAATATGGATGAATGTAAGCCAATCAAGACACCAATGCCATCTAATGGACATCTCGACCTAGATGAGGGAGGTAAAACGGTTGATCAAACTCTCTACCGCTCTATGATTGGTAGCTTGTTGTATTTAACCGCATCTAGGCCCGACATTATGTTTAGTGTGTGTACGTGTGCTAGATTTCAAGCTAATCCTAAGGAAGATCATTTGATCACCGTTAAAAGAATCCTTAGGTATCTTAAGCACATACCAAGCATTAGCCTTTGGTATCCCAAAGGAGCTAGATTTGAATTAATTGGCTATTCTGATTCGGATTATGCCAGTTGCAAAGTTGATAGAAAAAGCACATCCAGAGGGTGCCATTTGCTTAGTAGATCACTTGTGTCTTGGTCCTCCAAGAAGCAAAATAGTGTGGCTTTGTCCACCGCTGAAGCGGAATACATTTCCGCGGGTGCTTGTTGTGCACAAATACTTTACATGAAGCAAACTTTGCTAGACTATGATGTAGTTCTATAAAAAGTACCTCTTTTGTGTGACAATGAGAGTGCGGTAAAGCTTGCTAATAATTCGGTTCAACACTCTCACACCAAGCACATAGATACCCACCATCACTTTCTTAGAGATCATGTTGCTAAGAATGATATTTCACTAGAAGGTGTAAGGACTGAGGATCAATTGACGGATATCTTCACTAAACCGCTAGATGAGGCTACATTTTGTCAATTGAGAAATGAGCTCAATGTGCTTGATTTTAGTAACTTCACTAAAAAATGCGCTTGTGTTGTCCCTTGCATTGCATTGTAATATACGACATGTTTATCTTTTGGTAATGCACTTAGGGCTTGTCTAACATGGTTAAGATAACCGATGAAAACCGTGTGAAGAAGCTTAACCTTAGATCAAACTTGACAAGCAACTAGAATTACTTTCAAGTATTGCATTGCATATGCATGTATGTTGTTTTGTCGTTTCTCTTCAATCACCCTTTTATTGCCTATTTTCTTAAAAAGAATTATAGCCTAAGGCAAAATACTTTAAAAAAATTTGAGGGTTTGAGAGAGGTCACTCATATCAGTCCCAATTGGTGTTTATTTGGGTCTTATTGAAGTTGAAACTTGATTGGGAACAGGCAGCGCGAAGGAACATTGAAGATTTGCTGAAAAAGAGTGACCAAACGCTGCACCGGACTCTGAAGTCCAGCGTCCGGTCAGTTCACAGGAGGTAAACAGAAGCATGAAGGAGTAACCGGAGGCTGAAACAATTCTTTCCCTGTGTCCGGTCAGATGACGTCCCTGCGTCCGGTCAAGCGAAGAAGATCTAAGGATCGATCGGACTCTGGCTATGTCCGATCAGTGGTGATCGGACATGTTCGGTCGCGACTTGGGAGGTTTTGGACCTCTCTGTTGTCGACCGAACTCCGGGTGGCAGCATCCGATCATTGCCACCGGAGCGTCCGGTCAGTTGAAGTCGTGCGGTGTCAGGACTCTATCTTGGTTTCCTTTTCTCTTACGTCAGGGGCCACCATATAACCGTAGCGCCACGCCGTGCTTGACCTAATCCTATGTCGCCTTTACCGTTCCCCGCCGCATCCACACCGCGCGCCGTGCCCTAGCCCTGCAGCAGCGCCACCGCATCACGACGCCGCGTCCCGCGCTACCATGCACGCGCTGCTCCTGCACCGCCACGCCGTGCATCACTGCTCGTGCCCACCTCGCGCCTCTTACCAGCGCCACCGAGCCAGCACTACAGCAGCACCACGCGCCGCCCTTCACCGTGAGCCCGTGCCCTAGCGCCGCCCACATTAGCGCCACCACCTAAGCATCGCCAGTGCCCTAGCCACCTACAACAGCACCACCATTGCCGCGCCAGCATCTCCACTCCCCATCCAGCGTCGCATTGTCTCGCTGGAACCCTAACCCTAGGCGATTCCCGGTGGTTCTCTGTGTCTCGTTCCTCTTCTCTTCGGTCGTCGGTTTGTTAGGTAGCAAGCCCTTGATTCTAATTTCGTATCTAATGCTTGCTTCTTAGGGTTTCGTATCTCTAGATGTATAATGTAATTATTCATATATCCAATCCATTCTATCGTGCAGTGAGTCGGTGGGTTTGAGGTTACTTTGACAGTTGACAGTTAACTCGGGGCCAAGCTCATGAGTACGGATCGAGGCCAAGCCTCGGAAGTGACAGTTGGCAGTTGTTTTCTTATCAGTGGCAGTTGTTCTTTTCAGATCCAGTAATGGCACGTGTCAAGAACGCTAGAGGTGGTCCATGTGATGAGGATCCGAGGCCTCCGCCTCGCTTGCTGCTGAGGTGAAAGGCAAGGCAAAGAAGCTAGCGACGAAGAAGAGGACGTATGCAGATGCTGATACTGAGAGAGCAGCAACAGTTGCAGCCGCCACAGAGCATGCAGAGAGAGAAGGTGCTAGGAGTGGTGTTGTCATTGTAGATCAGCTTTCACTAGCACAGAGGGCAGCCATTGAGCAGGTTGAGCGCCATCATGGTAGTCCAGCTGGACTGTCATGCTTGAGGGACGACGTGTTGTTTTGGAGGAGACTCAGCCTCAGGGGGAGCAACAGCAGCAGACACAGCCACCAGTGCAGTCAGAGAGTGCTGAGTAGACTCAGGAGGGAGAGCAGACAGAGGAGATAGAGCAGGCACCTCAGCCATAGTTACGCCGCTCTAGTCGTACCCGTACCCAAGTGACACCGAGGCTAGAGACACAGAGGAGGGGTTCTCGTCCGCTCCTAGACCATAGGGTTTTTCTCTAGTGACTCATCTGGATTTGAGGGCTGCCACGGCCAAGCAGGTGCAGCGGCTCAGGTTTGTTCAGTTCGAGGACTGGTTCCCATTGTTGAGGGACGAGCATGCTTCAGAGGGTTTCTATACACCACTGCAGGAGGACTTCTACAATGCTTATCTAAACAGTGGTGTGGCTTTCAGATCATAGAGGGTTTGTTCTATTGAGGCCTTTGTAGCAACAGCTGGAGAGCAGATCCGCCCTCATCTCTCTTACTTGCCAGGGCTGACAGACTTACTTGGACGGACAGGCAGATATGTTCCATCTTGGGTCCGTGAGTTCTACGCTACACTTTGGATTGACCTAGCTCATAGGTTCATACACTTTGCATTCAAAGGGCGTGACTACAGGCTGATGAGCTTCAGGGTTAGAGAGATCCTCAGGTTACAGGAGTCACCCATCCACCTTCACAAGGTTTGGTATGGTCATACAGAGCCTCCTAGACGCCCTCACGGCTGTCTTGTGCCTCCCACAGATCTCATCCAACCTTGCTTCATAGAGCCATTCGGCGAGGGGTCGAGCAGGACACCCAGAGATCTTACTCCCACAGCTAGACTGCTTGATGCTATCATGAGGAGGACCCTACTACCAAGGATGGGATATTGCGAGGGATTGACTCGCATTCAGTTGTGGCTGCTAAACTCCCTGATCCAGCAGACAGTGTTTGATATATGGGATCTCATTCTTTCTAAGATGGAGGATACACTTGTAGAGGGATTTAGAGGTCACAGGCAGCTGCCATATGCTCACTGGATCACTTTTTTGATTCATAGGGCAGTCACAGTGAGGCCTCCTAAGATGTTGGTAGAGTATTCAGGAGATACTATAGAGTTTCTAGCTTATAACATGACTCAGATGCTCCGTCACAGTGCAGCGAGGACACCTAGCCAGCTACATCATCACCCAGAGGTGCCAGAGACTGCAGCCTAGCAGGATGAGATCATCAGGGGTGTAGTAGCTACAGAGGAGGAGCAACTAGATGCTCAGTAGGTGGGTATGGTCAAGAGCGACCCCAGCGACAGTTCAGATGATGACTACCAGGATATCTCTCAAATGCCTCCACGATGACATGACGGTGAGGCTAGTGACTCCAGCTCAGCTCCACAGGCACCGCAGACAGACCTCGCTCTTCTTACCATACTTGAGCGGATGAGGCAGGATCAGGCTTGCTAGGCCCAGGAGACCACAACTGCTCTAGCACAGGTTCAAGCTCGATAGGATGAGTTCCAATGACAGCAGCAGGCTATCCAGCAGCAGCAACAGCTCCTCATGCAGCAGCAGTTACTTGGGTTTATGCAGCATGTTGTTACTACTATTGGAGCTCCACCACCACAACTCACACCTCAGCTTGGTCAGCCTACCACCACTACAGTGACTCCAGCTTTTCAACCCAGTGGGCTTCAGAGTCAGGGATAGCCAACTACATAGTTCGCTTCATCTATAGAGCAGGTGTCCCAGTGGTTTGCCTCACCAGTGCTAGCCCATGGTCCTTCCTTCACACCTCTTGTTACGGGCTTCACACTGGCACAGAGTTCCTCAATGCTTGTGATAGACACCCCAGTCTCTAGGAGCCTCGGTGCTACTTTCAGCGAGTTGACAAGGCAGCCTACACGGCCAGAGTTACATGTCGCTGGTCCTTCCACAGTTGCTCCTATTACTAGGACTATAGAGACGCTCCCATCATCAGTTGCATCATCAGAGCCACCTGCTACAGTCATACCTGCAGAGTCACAGGTTGCACTAGTTCCAGATCCGACTCAGACCGCTTCAGCGTCACTTCCAGCGATAGAGGGTCAGACTGCTCAGAGCTTAGGATCAGATGATGATGCTACCCAGTTTCAGATCGCTCACCGTGACTCAGCGCCCGACTCGTCTGCTCCAGCCCCACCGACCGACCCTTAGGTTTTGGTGTTTGACGCCAAAGGGGGAGAGGGATTGAGTATGATAGACTTAGGGGGAGCGATATATCTAGGGGGAGCTTATTTATTACATTTGGCTTTTTATGTGTGATACATTATTATGCATTCATGTTTACTTTCATGCATTGAACTACATACGTGTGATCGTGACATTTATGTGATAGTGATATTAATGTGATATGTGACATATGTGCTCTCTACTTGAATATTTTTTTATATGTCATGTCACTTGGTTATGCTCATTTACTTTGCTTCCACGTTTTACTCCGATGCAAATGAGCTTTATTTCTTGTACTCATGCTTATTTCATTTCTAGTGAGTACACAATGTTGGCTTGGGTCATATAAGTTTGCCTAACTCTTTTGTTCTTATTGTCAAAAGCTTATATGAACCAAGCATGTTGAAAGCCTCATCTCTTTTACATACTCGAGGTTGTATTGTCATCAATCACCAAAAAGGGGGAGATTGAAAGCATCTAGGCCCCTAGTTGGGTTTCGGTAATTAATGACAATACATGATTACTATGACTAACATGTGTTTTGCAGAGACAATTAAGTTAGGTCATGGTAATGGCAATTGATTGGGCAATCATGGTTGTCATGCCCCTACGATGGAAATCGTTTCGGTTTTCAAAGGATGGACGACAAGGTTAAGGATGGACTAGTTCTAAGTGTCATTTGGTGTTGAAGAGACATTTAGAGTAGTTTAGGACTTTATTTTTCCTTTGGCCGTACTATTAAGGGGGGTATGGACTAGTAGCTTGGTCTAGGTGAGTCTAGTGGGTTAGGTGTGGTGCACACTTGTCAAATCTAGCACTAGGTAGCTCCTAAGTAGCCCTAAGATCAATTGGAGTAAACTTCATTCACATATGATTTCGAGTTAGAAGTGAATGGAGGGTCAAATGTTGACTGAACGCTGGTTCCGGTGTGACCGGACGCTGGCAGTAGAGTCCGGTCAGTTCATTTGACCAAGGTGAAGTCGTCTGGTTGCGATCGAACGCTGAGTGAAAAGTGACCGGACGCTGGGTGCCAGAGTCCGGTCAACTCTAGTAAGGTTCCAGAGAGGGAGAATCCTGATCGAACGTGTCCGGTCAGTGCTGACCAGACTCTGGGCTCCAGCATCCGGTCAACATCAGTAAGGTTCTAGAGAGCAGTTTTTATGACCGGACGCGTCCGATCAGTGCTGACCGGACGCTGGTTAGAGTCCGGTCACAACTTAACGGCTCAGTGGCGGGGAGAACTGACCGGAGCATCTGGTCACCCCGTAGAGGCACATAACGGTTCGTTTTGAACGAGGGTGTATAAATACTTCCTCTATTCATTCAAGGGAGTACTCTTACCTATTTCAACAGCTAAGAAACACCCTTGAGAGTGCCAAGGAGAGCAAGAGACTAGTGAGGTGATTGAGATTTGAGAATCCAAGATTAAGGCCTCATTAGCAAAAAGAGAGTAGCAAGTGTGCATCCACCCTACTCATTAGGCTTGTTGTGGTCAAGTGAGAGTTCTTGCTTGTTACTGTTGGTGATCGCCATCACCTAGACGGCTTGGTGGTGATTGAGAGTTTGGTGATCATCTGGTGGAGCTTGTGGATGACCGAACTCAAGTTCTGAGCGGTTGTGGGTGATTCACCGCGACGGAGTGTCGAAGAATCAACCCGTAGAGAGCACTTGATCCTTGCGCGGATCAAGGGGGAGCTACACCCTTGCGTGGGTGCTCCAACGAGGACTAGTGGGGAGTGGCGACTCTCTGATACCTCGGCAAAACATCGCCGAATTCCTTCTCCTCTCTTTACTTTAAGCATTTACTTTGAGCAATTCAATTCTTGTCTTTACATTTATAGAATTGCCATGCTAGAGTAGGATTGGAACTTAGGTTGCAAAACTTTTGTGCAGTAGAACATTAGAAACACTTTCTAGGCACAAGGGGTGAAGTGGGCTAAGTGTAGGGTTTAAATATTACAAAGAATTTTAGAATTAGCCCAATTCACCCCCCTCTTGGACATCTTGATCCTTTCAGAAGTTGACTGAACCAGCTGATACATGGCCTACTTCCATCTCTTAAATTATTTTAACAAACAATAACGGACATTGATCAAAAGTAAAAACTCCTACACAAGAATAAGAATACATACACTTGATATGCACACAAGAATAAGAACAGATACAGTTGGTATGCACAAAAAAGTTTCAGAACATACTCCTTTTATTTGCTCGAAAGCATTCACAAGATCAACAGGATCCTCTGACAAATTTGGATCCTGAAAACTGAACAAGATATATCATTTTATAATACACAACTACATAAACAACAAAAAATTAAGAAAACTTATTACATTGCCCATATCAAGAGAAGCAGAGTTGTTATCTTCGCCAGAGTTGATATCATACTCTTCTTCACTTTGACCATTTGTAGATTCATCATCAGAAGGCAACTCGACATCATCCATTGCTATAAAACAAAAAATAATAAAGGTCAATCATATGGTGTTTGAAAAAAAAGATGCAAGCTCATTGGATGACTCCACTCCAACCTCACTGTAATAATGAGATGTAGGTGAAGAAAATTGTGCAACTCAAAAAAATTATGAAGGACCGTTGAAACAACAACATATTCACAATTAAATTCATACTTGTTCACATATTACTAAACACAAAAAGACAAACTCAGACCAACTAGAACATAGAAATGAATACTCAGTGAAGAACACTACTGCTAGGAGATCAGAGAGAGCAAGCAGACGCCATGTCCTCATATTCACATTTTTAGTTTCTGAATAATGTTTCAGGCATTTCAAAGCAGTACAAAAAAACTAAATAGGCCAAATACAGATAAAAAAAGGGATCAAGTACATACCTTCAACAGCGCACGACGGGGCAGCATGAGTTTTCCGGACCAATCGAGACATCGCTAATGAAATCGTCTTGGGCAGGACAGGAGCAAACAAGCACTTAACCAGGTTAGAGGGAAATCTATATATATAAGTGTCAGATAGTGCACATGTTAAACAACAAAATTGCAGAAATCAAACTGTGCAATTTACTAGTAGTAAACATAGCTTTATTGTACAGTATATGCAACACACAGTTCAAAGATATGAGCTCCTACTATCCAAATAGCAATGAAACTATCAATCAGAAGAATAAAACTAGTCCAACCAAACTGTAGATTGAAAAAATGATATTGCACCAAGACACAAAAACCAAAATCACTCCAATCTATAGTACTTCTGAAGCAACACATAAAATGCAGATAGTGTTCACACTGCACTTAACCTACTCCATCACTCTAATCTCCACTCTAATCAATTAGGAGTGGCATGACCAATCCTAATTCTATTTTGACCAAATAGCCTGCTGCCCTGCCTCCACCTTCAGAGCAACGAAACAAATAATGACAACTGTCTTCTGAATCATCTCAAAAAATGAAGCTCTGCAAATAATTGCTCTGAACTAGATTACTAAAACATACATGGCGCAACAATGTTATAGTTTCTGAAGAATTTTTTAGACATTTCAGAGCAACATCTCAATAAACGATACCTAAGAACAACCAAAACGAGATCTAGCAGAAGAACAAGCAATGCATCAAAACGAGATACAGACACAAGCACCTAACCAACATGAAAAGGAGGACAACCTCACCCACAGCTCGCCGGAATGCAGGCCGAAGAAGCTTCGCCCCACCCACCGCCTGCAAGTGGTGCCACGGCACAATGGGAAGCGAAGCGCAAGGAAAGCGCCCCCACCCACAACTCCTTCCCACCCGTTGCCTGCCTCGAACAACATCGGCCGCACCCGCTGCCTGCCCGACAACCTTCGCCCCACCCACCGCCTACGTGCGGCGCAAAAGCAAAGCAGTGGGGAGGAAACTGCCAGTGCCACCGCGCGATGCGGAGAGGATTGGGCTACAACCTAATCCTCAACCACATCCACTGCCGCAACCAAATTGACACCCACAACCCAAAAAAACCCCAAATCCAAACTAAATCGGAACGGAATCAGTGAGAGGGAGGCGACACACAGAAACGGCGAGGGGCGGAGCACAAAGGTCGCCTCTCAAATCGGCCCGACGGTGAGACAATCGACGCAGAAGAACACCTCTCCCCTTCCCTCAACACAACACACAACAACGAAATCTACACCACCACCACGAAACGGAATCGAATACGCACCTTTGGCAGGAGTCCGTGACGGAGAAGAACGAGTTCGCCAGAGTACAACCTCTGGATCCAAAATCGCCTCTCAGATCGCCTCGGGAGCACCTGGGGAAGACTAAGCGAACTGGCAAAGAAGACTGAGCGGTGGGCAGTACGGAAATGAACCAGCGCGATTCCCAATTCAAAACAGTGAAGGCACTGCACCACAGTGGGCGGCGCCGACAAGATATGACCCCACAAGGCAGAGACACAAAAAAATTTGTGTGCCACGAGGAGGAGAAACACATGTGTGCTCTATAGCAATCTTGTTTTTTTTTCGTGAGCGGGAATTCACCCGTATTTGATTAAGAGGGAAGGAGTTTAAACATCAAGAAAGAGTTGGATCAGGCGGTGAGAGGCTACCATGAACCGAGCAGACGAGCCCTAAGCTACTGGATACGCTAAGTGCTATTACATTATTACTGGATGTTGCGACCAAAGCTCGGTCAAGGCCACAAACGGCACGAAGCCACTAAGAGCCCACTCCTCCCCTTCATGAAGCACAGCGCGTACGACGGCGAGCGTGTTTGAAGCCGGTCTGCCAAAGACCCTTCCGTTCCTCTCCTTCCATGGGAACCAGGCGACAAGCAGCAACAAGGAGTCGAACATTGGCCTGTCCGAGGAGTCGACTCTAGAGCGTTGGCGCAGCCACCACGATGCGACGTCGACGTCGTGCTCCGGCATCAGGGTGGCGAGCTGCAGCGGCTGAAGTAGCGCGAACCACACCTGCTTGGCGAACGCGCAGCCCAGCAGCAGGTGTTCCACCGTCTCAGGCTCCTGGCCACATAATGCACAAGCGTCGTTGTTCTGGAGTCCATGGCGCTTCCGCCTGGCCGAAGTCCACAGTCGTTTGTGGAGTGCAAGCTAGAAGAACAATTTCACCCGAGGTGGCGCCTTGACCTGCCATAGCTCCTTGGCGTCAAGTGGCAATGCCGATCCGTGGAAGAAAGCACCGAGTATTTTCCATCCGGTGACTATTTCCAGACGAACCGATCCGTCTGCAACGGCTGCAAGTTAACGGAGCGAAGCAGCTCCCAGACACGGAAGTAGTCGCGTAGCACCTGAATGGTTGGCGCCCCAGTGATGTCTGAAGCCCAGCGGTTGTTAGGGAGGGCGTCGCGCAGTACGCGCCTCCGGCCAGCCATGGAGGTTGCAACGAACAGTGCCGGGGCGAAAAGGTGCAAGGGGCCGACTGCAGACCAATTGTCCGTCCAATGCTTAGTGGACACCCCATCCCCGACGACGACGGAAAGGCTGGCCGCGCACATATCTCGAACCGGCTTCTCAGTTCTGGACGGGAGGCTCACCCAGCAGCGCTGTGGTTCGGCTCTGGACAGCCACTCCCAGCGAAGGCGGAGGGCGAACCCGAAGAAGCAGAGATCGAGTACCCCCAGTCCGCCCAGACCAGTCGGCCTGCATACAATGGGCCAAGCAACCTTGCACTTGCCTCCCGAGACCGTGTCAGCCCCCGCCCAGAGGAAAGCTCTCCGGCGCTTATCTATTTGGTTGATGGCCCATTGGGATAGGCAGCAGGCAATGCTAATGTGCACAGGAGGGATGGCTAATAGGGTGACTTTGGTGAGGAGCACCCTACCGGCGTTTGTGAGCAAGCCTGCTTTCCAGGTGGGAATTCTGGCTGCGACAGCGTCAACAAATGGTTTCTCCATAGACCGATTCAATCTTCTAAGCGACAACAGGATCCCGAGGTACTTGGAGGGAAAGGGCTGCACCACACAAGGGAACACCTCCAGGACAGCAGCAACCATGGCCTCGTCACACCTGATTGGCATGATGACGCATTTGTCGAAGTTGGTGAGCAGCCCCGATGCACCGGCAAAAGAGGCGCAGGATCTCGCAAAGGCAGTGTAGGTCGTTGCCAATGGGAGCTATCAGGACGACCAAATCATCGGCATATAGCAACATTGGCATGATGACGCGGAGCGAGTGCCAAGCGCCTGTCAGCGCTGGTTGAAAAAGAATGTAATGGAACCATTTCCGTATGTTTTAGAAAACTAAAAAAGGGCAAGGGCCCAACTGAAACATTCTGCATTTGGAAAAAGGTGTGTTATGTGTGGAGCAAACATGAGAAATAAATAAGAAGGGTATACCTCATTGTAACAGTCTAATGCTTGTTCGTAGCGCTGAAGCTGGATTGCGCATTCAGCACTTTTCAATGTGAGCGAAATCAGCACTTCCTTGATTTGATGACGACTGGGTATTCCCTTGGTTTCATCGTCAGATTGCTGCCGGAGGCACGACAGTAGGATGTCCATCAAGGTGAGACAAATAGTAGGCCCTTCCTTGGTTTCATCATGACGTGGTAGGATCTCTGTCTAGCCTTCAAGGCATATTTTTAGTGCTTAAGTAAGTTCTGTCTTGAGGTGAAATGTGTCCGTGGACAGAAAAAATAAACAAGAGTACTTAGGACATAGTACTAACTAACCCTTAAATATCTCCTGTAGGCTCTCAAATATTTTCCGGAGTTGAACAGATCATCCCTATCCCTTTCCTTAATTTTTGCTGCTTCAATGCTTTCTTCAGAAGCCTGTTCGGTTGGCTGGTTCGTATCGTTGCTGGTTCGTTTATGTGAGAGAGAAGTACTGCTGGCTGGTTCAGATGAACAGTGTTTTTGTGAGGGGGCTGGCCAGCCCCAGTCGATCACGCTGATTGTCCGCGGCCACGGATGCTCCTCCTAAACCAATTTGAACAAATAGTGAGACTGAAGGCGTCAAGCGTCATCTTGGACCTGAAAGCTATAAATTTCCATAATGTGCATGTCTACCAGAAATAAATAAAGTTAAATAAGAAAATGGAGGCATGGATAAAACAAAGTGGAGAAAGATCATACAACATCAACAACGGAGAGGAGCTCTATCTCGTAGATCACCACAGAATTGGGAGGGACGAGAGCGAGCTGATACTGATTTGACCCAGCAGCACCGAACGCATGTTGAGGTGGGATGGTGAAGGAGGCAACTTGTCCCTCACACATAGTCATCACAGCTTCGTCTAGGCCATATATAACATGCTCTGCACATTTCATTAAGCAGTCGGTGACAGGATAAAGGTTCATCCGTCGATGAACAATTTGCATATACAGCTAGAATTGTGTAACCTTCGTCGATGGTGAACACGAATGGCTCCTCTCCGTCATGACCCCTCCGGTCAAAAACAGTCCCATCTTCAAGTTTACCGATCAACCGCACTGTCATTGTTGATTCATGCATTCTTAGGCAAGATATATTTGTGTAGAAGCACAACAAACCATATGAATGTAGTTAAATTAAATACCTTTCACGACTGATTGATTGTGCGGTTGCTTAAAGTTGTCTGGTGTACGGTGAATATGAGTAGTTCTTTTGATGATATCCTGATTCTCTCCAACGTGCCTTACTTCTGTCCAGGATATCTATTGGATGTTCACATACGGAGTTGAATCAGGTGGCACAGCAGCTTCGTTTCCTGTGGAAGGTCTGCCCTGTTCACCAAAACCGTCTATGGGTCGAGCGAGCGACCACGGCAAACCCAAATAACATATATGTAATCACAAGATCAGTTAATGCGTTGTGTGCTTGGGAAAAAATTGAGATCACAAAGGAGCGCAAAAAAAATAGGGGAAAAGCAAAAGCCGGTGGCAGCAGCAGCAGCAGCAGAGTTTCTTCCGTAGCAATGGGAGTCAAAAGTATGATTTTGCAATCACAAATGGAATTGTTGAGATGGAAACCAACGATAGTGGCACAAGCCAAAGTAGATTTTTTTTGCGTTCTTTTTCGATGTGTTCTTGTTAAAGTGTACTAGAGTGGTATACGAGTACTTCATAAGGTTGTTGTGTTGTTTTTACGCAAAATTACGTGGATAAGCTGAATGGCAAATACGTGCTCACTGTTTTCGTCTTAAGGTCACAACACTTACTCTTAAACCCATCATGGGTTGGGTAAACACGAGAAGTTTAGCAACGTCAAGAAGTTAGCATCATAGTATGATATTATTGAACACGTAAGATACTAAGATCACACCATATCTCCTCTGAGTATCAGTAACCCTGAAAAGGGGTGCTTGGGAGACGCTCCAAACCCTTCCGGAGAAATTTCAATATTTAACCCTAAGTTCGCAAACCTCTTAATATTTGATATCCAATTTGTAAGGCTTTCAATATTTGACCCTGTGCATGTGAATTGTTTCAATCTAAGGGATTATGAATTCTTATTTCCAGCTGTCTCTTTACACTGATTAGGACATGGGAAATGATGATACTACCCTCCCCTCTAAGCCGGTGGCCTAGACGCTCACTCAGCGCCTCGCTTCCCCGGTTCGCAAGATTTTCTCCCCCCAACCAATTTCCCCGCAGGCGGCATTGGGCGACCATGGACGGCCGGACACCGGCGGTGGCCGGCCTACGGTGAGGGTCGGCCGCCCTAGGCATCGGGCTAGGTAAGGGCAGCGGGCAGCCGGGACCTTGGCGGGTGGAGAACTAGGCGGGGCCGCCAGCAACGGGGGATCCGACAGCGGCCTCCGCGGGCGCTGTCGCGATGCCTCGTGCGAAGCAAAAACGCGAGTGACGAGCGTGCGTTCGATTCCAGGGAGAATAGGATAAGGAGGCAGGGGTACTTTGGTCTTTTCGCATGCCCCCGTAACGTTGTTTCTTCATCTGTGCTCCAAATGAGATGATCCAAATATGTTTTTTTGACCGTTTCGACGATAAAAACGTGACGATGGAGTCCATTATACACTTCGGTCACTTTTGGTTGTCGACACCACGGAAGAACCTGTTCGCTCGTTTTATGGGGCGAGCGAGCCTGCATCTTCCAGGAATGTTCGCACCGGGATGTCCTCGCCCCTAGAGACATCTGAACCAAACAGCCTGGAGTCGGGGTCGTCCCGTCCTGCCCCTACTTATCCTCGGAACCAAACAAGTCCTTAGCTTTTTAATGCAGATGTAGGATCGCAGGACTACGTTGGCAAGGCAAATCATCAAATAAAAGCTATGTATTCGGTGTGTCAAGAAAACACGGAATTCAGTAATGGTCTATTTGGTTACGAAAACCAGACTCTGAAGATGCAACTTCAGCGCATTGGTTGCCTGCATGGGAATCTGGGCCTAGCTCCCCGGGTGCAAAAAGCAGCCCATAACCTGACTCGCTAGATGCGGATTTCATTTGTGTTTCTGCCGAGCCAAGCTTTTATGGTATAGCGGAGATTTTCTTAATAACGCTATTATACATGTGATTAATGTATATTAAGTGATATTAGTGTATTTGAAAGTAGATTAAGATATTTGAAGTAAAATAGAGGCTATTAGAGTGTAGCTACACAAGTTAAATATATTATAAGATTACTTGTTTATCTACTTTTTTATATAGTATGGCTTCATACGGGCAACCAACACTATCTCTTGTCAGCCACACTCTACAAATGCGGCCAACTAAACAAGGATAACTTACCACCGTACCCTAACTAGCATGGACCTGGTTGTTCGCATATGCAATGCCGGCTGCCCAGGGAAGACAACTAAACAGGCTATAATAGCATCTAAGACTTGCAATACCAATCGGCTGGAAAAAGGCTTGTCGGTGCTTTTTTACAGACAGATATTCGGTTCTTGAACGAACTCGCTTGATGCAAAGAGCAACCACAGTCAGGACATAAGATTTATACCAGTTCAGGCCCCCGGGAAGCGAGTAAAAGCCTTACGTCCGGTTGCTACTTGTTTGTATTACGATCTCGTCGAATAGCGAGATGGCGATTACAAGATGGCTATGCCTATGAGAGTTTCGATGATTACAACAAGGTGGATAGCTAGCTATTTATATCTGAGATCTACTTGCCCTACGAGTTACATAGTCGTGCCCTAGTCGGAGTCTTAGTGTGATCTTCAGATATCCTTCCTTGAATAGACGAGTCGTGAACCTTCGGGTCTTCTTTGGTACGAATTCGGTAGCCAGCATATCCAGTAGTCGGGAATCTTGGGAGTATGGCACCGTCAATAGCCCCCGAGCTTGTCGGCCAAGTGAGACTCAGTAACCTTCGTGTACTCGGATCCTTCAAGGGTGTTCAGAATCGAGACTTTATTGAAAAAGGTCCGACTTTTACCCAAGGCTGGTCAGGTAGAAGTTGCAGAGTCACATAATTGAGTGATGAGCTGTAGAATAAAATAAGCCATACTCAGGAGTCGTCTTGTCTTGTCAACACGGTCTTTCCTTAAGTCAGGCGGTGGTTGTAGGCACTCAAGTGGCCGCGCCGGCTCAACTTTCGAGAAATACGCGTGCCTCGCGGTTAATGCGTCGCTTCGGTTCGTGGGTGACGATTGGCTTGCCTTTCCAATCACCCCGGCCTTGGCTTTATAAGCAGGCGTCTGAGTGTTGGATTTAGATCCACTTAGCATCTCCACAATAACAACCATGAGGACAAAAACCATCGCTCGTTGCCGCAAGATCCCTCGCTTGCTACTCGGGGATTCGCCCGGGCGGTCCGCTGAGGCCTCGCCTCCGTAGTCTCCCTCAGCGTTGGTGTCTCCAACTCCAGCTTCGCCTGCTGCGCCTGCCCCCACTTCATCCTTAGCCCCGGCGCTCACCCTGGGGAAGGCCATGATCATGAAGAAGGAGAAGGGAGAGGCCTCGGCGAGCACCGAGGAGATCACCCCGGGCCCCGGGGGAGCCAGAGGCGAGTGTGCTGCCGGAAGGAGTAATCAAGCTCTCCGACGATGAGTCGGATGGTTTGGTTGCCTCCATTGCTGCCGCCGCCAGCGCTGGTCCCTATGAAGCAGGCTCATCTACTCCTCGGGTCGCCACTATACCTGATACAAGCAGCGACTAAGAGTTTGCCCGGAAGCTCTTCATCGAGTTGAACTGGGAAGCCATCGGAATTCCTGGCGACGGGGCCCTAGTGGACCTAGTGAGCGATGATGAGGACGTCGTGGCGGCCGATGCCGGCAAAGCAGAGGAAGTTGGTCCAAGCGACAAGGAGGAGGGCACCGCGACAGACAACAGGCCGTCGGAGCAAGCCGCCTGATGAGATCCTAACATACAGGTATGTTAAGCCTCGGGTCTATTGGTTCCCGAACGAAGAAGACCCCCAGCCGACTCCTTCAGGATCACCCGGGGGCTCGAGGGCTATGCCCATCGGGCACGCTCGCACGCACCCTCTAGCAAAGAGATCCGGCCGAGCCTGACTCAACCACAGCCTCCGTCTGGGGCTCGAGTGCTTCCCTAAGCCTTGGGCTCCCGATCTACGGCACAACCAAGCCCGGACCTTGGCTCCTGCATGGCTCATGATGCCAGCCAAGGCCCGGGCACAAGAAGACAGGCCCCGAGCTACCGATGCTCGGGGGATCCTCGGCGCCGCTCCCTAGGCGTGGCCCTGCCAACTGCTCCTCCGACAGGGTCATGTCCGGGGTGTGACACAAGAAGACAAAGCTTCCCACGGCCTCCGAGGGCTCGTGGGCTTTTGGACCCGCACGTCAGCCCCTGGGGCCGACCTCCTACGCCACCGAGGAGACTCCAGAAGGTCTCACACGGGGAGGCTGGTCCAAGCTGACATCGCCTGACACGCAGAGTGTCAGAACAGAGCAGCCGGACGACGCCCAAAGCTTCTTCGGCTCTAAGATACCGCCACGGTCCATGGCGCACCGCTGCAAGACCCTCCTGGACTCCGACGCACGTAGACCATAGACTAAACCCCTAAACCGCCATGTATCCGACCTATCTCATTATATAAGGGATACGGTCAGACCTTGAGGGAGGAGGATCCCATTTTCGATCACTAGACACTCCATTCCATCCGCCTCCGCTCTGCACAGAGAGCAAGGCAACCTGGAGAGGGGCACTGAGAGCCTCTCCTCCAATGCATCCCGTCGTCTTCCTCCTCTCCAATGAGGGGGGAGGCACCGACCCCGTTGACGGTCTCTTTGCCGAGTGTCAACCCTGCAGGCACTTGACAAAGATTTTTTATTTTTTTTAAAATTTTCTTTGCCGAGTGCTCCTGGTCGGCGCTCGGCAAAGTTTGAATTTTTTTTTTTAAAAAATCTTTGCCGAGTGCGCTCTGGCTGGCACTCGGCAAAGTTTGAATTTTTTTTAAAAAAAAAAATTCTTTGCCGAGTGCCCTCTGTCTGGCAATCGGCAACGTTTGAATTTTTTTTTAAAAAAATTCTTTGCCAAGTGCCCTCTATCTGGCACTCGGCAAAGTTTGAATTTTTTTTTATCTTTGCCGAGTGCCATGGTCATGGCACTCGGCAAACCTGGAAAAACGGTTTTCCGAGCGCCCATTTTTCCAGCTTTGCCGAGTGCTGTGACCATGACACTCGGCAACGGGGTCCTTTGCCGAGTGCAACACTCGGCAAAGTGACCCAAAACGGCAATTTTTGATTTTTTTTTACATTCCATCATGACAAAAAAATCCATACAAACATATATCACATATATATCTCATCCATCCACACATATCACATCCATCACAATATATATCACATATATAATAATAAGTGCTCAAGTCTATCCAAATAAATCCACAAGTCCATCAAAGTCCACAAGTGCATCACAAGTACATCACAAGTCCATCACCAAGTGAACAACCGAATGAAAAAAAATACAACGTGCACTCATCTCGGCCACTGCGACTGTGGTGAAGGCCCAGCTCCATCATTCGGAGGTGCATGAGGTGGATTATTCGAACCACCGTCAGATTGAGACTGCACAAAGGAGTAAAGATTGCATGTGAGACAAGATTATTTGGATAGCTAATCTAGGAACTGGGTGTGGCACACGGAGGACGACCTGTTCATGAACGGCGCCATCTTCGAGCCGTCCGGCGGCGCGGTCCCCAGGAAGATCAACGGGAACGAGTGGGTCAAGCCCAAGCCAGGCACCTACGTCACAAGGCTCACCCGCTTCTCCGGCACATTGTCCTGCTGCACGGGCAAGCCGTGCTGATAGCTTGAGGCGCATGCAGCTGCCGCCATGGCCGGCCATGCCCGGGGTGAAGTACTGAAAGCTTGTCGCTCTGTGTTTCTTGCAACGAGGGGTATATCCTCTCCTCATGGAAGAAAGCAAAGGACATCCACGTAGGAGAGTAGAAAAGAGATCAACATATTGTGCTTCATTATAAGTACAACTTCAGACTTCAGAGTAGGAAAGAGATGCTTGCGTTGTGAACATGTGAAGCTATTTCAATTAAAAAATAGAACTGGTGGAAACTAAGCATCATAACTATGAGTTGTCAACTAAAAGTAGTGAAAATGGGCTCAAACGTAACAACAAAGATTTTTTGTCCCAAACAAACTGGGGTACATGATATAATTTTTTTTGAGAAAGGAAATAATATATGCAATAGTAGTAATAGTAATAATTAACATGAAAACATTATTGAACTGGACATAGCATTTCAGCAGAGATAATTGAAGCAATGGTTATCTATTAGCTCACCTCAGCAGTATATCGATTTGAAAAGTGATTCAGTAGAATAGCTTTGTTTTTAAGCTCGTAAGACAGACTCACAATCTGCATGCATTGTCAACATAAAGTTTAGGTTAAATATGAAGGGTGAATGTTAATAACTGAATGAACAGAGTTTGGAATAACCTCAGACAAGTGAATGTGCCCTTTTTCTCTTGCATCCTCAATTGATTTGGAGTCATCAATAAAAGTACTCTGAAATTTACAGAGGACATTGTAAATTAAACATAGGAACAGGTCAGAACCCAAAACAGGTAAAAAAATTTGACAGAAGATATAACATTCAGCACAGGACATATTATAAACTCTGACAAAGTAACCTCCCCTTTCTCAAGCTGAAGAGCAACAACAGGCCAACAACAACAAATTAATCACGAAGTGATAACCAATAAGAAGGCATACCTCGACCACAAGAATCTTTGCCGGGAGCGGCGCGCGCGGGGGCTGTCTGTCTGTGTGGCTTGGACTGCCCGGCCGAATTCGCCTAAGTGCCCCCACCCGCCCCTTTGCCGAGCTTATTATGATTTGTCAATAATAGCTTTGGCAATCTGAACAGTTAGTGAATCTGTTGCTAATTTTACGACATAGCTGACTTGGTTTGGCTCAACAAGTGAGACTTCACACTGATCAAACTTCCTTCGGACTGACAGAACCTGATTCATCATATCTGCCAGCTTCTTCCCTGATGGGCGCCAAATGCCAAGCATCTGCAAATGCACAGAGTATATATTAGGAAAATATGGTCAGAAGAGTGAATTATTACAACATTGTAGACTGACATCTTAGTGAAACTACCCATTGACTGGAGTGAAACCACAAAGTTAGTGATGTTTGGCATCTAAAATTCTGACACTTATTTATGTTTCTTATGAATAGGGAAAGTAGCAAAAAACAATACTATTTTTTCAGTTCAAACTGGTAGCTGAAAGAAGGAACTATCAAGTACAGAAACTCTTGAGAACTGGATATCAATGGAAAAAGTCTGATCCATCATATTCATATATCATTTCCCCCCTGCAATGCAATAAGCAAGACAACCAATGCATGTTCAGACAAGTTGGGATCATGGCGCCACAAAATACTCATTTCAAGAATACGTTAAGGCTTAATGTCCAACCAAATCCTGTCCAGTAGACACTGCAGTGCTGCTAGCTTCTCCACTCACGTAAGTATTCAGTAAGATTTAGAACTGAACAGACATTGAAATACCCTAAGCACATGGAAACAGCAGCACCAAATATACTAAAACTAAGTTTCTCTTGGGCGACTCAATCAACTAGTATCAATATCTCTTGGCGGCCTATGCCTAAGATCTAAGCACATGGAATGGAAGATGTATACATCACAAAGATTGGCACCGAACCAGACGCATATCACCCTTCAAGTTTACAAGATCTTGCTGAACAAATGACTTGAAACATCTAACACCATGCAGTTGTGTTACAACGAATACTCCATTTCAGTGTTACATACAGTGGAGTGTTTGTGAGTACTTTTTCTTGAACAAAAATGGCAGGAATTGATCCCAAATCCCAAATCCCCCAAGAAAAGAGAGTTCAAAAAAACACATTACAGGTTGATCCCAAATCCCAAAGGATCCAGTAACAAATCCCCCAAGAAAACCATCTGGGGACCAAAACCTGAGTCCGAAACACGGGAAGTGGAAAGGGAAACACAGGGAAGTGTGTGTGAGTACTGAATAATTTTAGACTGGCATCTTCATTAACTGCCCATTGACTGAAAACATGATGTATTGATCAAGACATGAGTAAAGAAATACGCTCAAACCACAAAAGGTTAAGGAAGTTTGACATATCAAATTCTAACACTTTCTTATGTTTTTGTTTTTTAGAGGAACCGAGCAGGAGAGACTTTGTTATGGGAGGGTAGCAAAAACAGTACAATGTTTTCAGTTCGAACTGGTAACTGAAAGAAGGAAGCGTCAATAGTACAGAAACTATTGAGAACTGACTGTCAATGAAAAAATCCGATGGGTTATATCCTTTTGTTTCCGCTGCATCTCGGAGGTGCATGAGGTTGATTGGTAGTAGCAATTTCCATGGCAACAATTCAAGCAAACGACCCTTTTTCGACGCAACCAGGCTCATGCAATTACAGCGACGTTTACCCAACTGAAATGAAGTGAATTGAGAGCAGGGATGGGATTGCTTTGGGCTGAGGAATTGTTGTACGTATATACCTGCTGCACTGCTGGCAGAAGCGCATCTCGCGGCCGGCGACGAGGACGACGGGCGTCTTGGAGTGCGCCTCGCAGACCTTGTGGCGGCGGTGGTAGTCGCGGCACTTGCTGAGGTCGGCCTTGCAGCCGTCCACCGCGCACGACGGGCACTGCGCCCCGGCGGCGCCACCGGGACCCGAGCGCGGGCGCTTCATCGGGCTTGCGGACGGCGCCGCCGCCGCCACAGGCTCCTTCGTCCCGTCCGCCGCCCCGAACTCGCCGAGCCCGCCGAGCTTGAGGTCGACAGAGCACTCCGCCCGGCTCGGCGCCCCGCGCGGGGCCGCCGCGGGGGAAGGCGCGGCAGCTGTGGTGGCAATGCCCGACGCCGCCGCGGGGGAAGCCGCGGCTGCTGCTGCTGTGGCGGCGATGGGCGGCGGCGGCGGCACGGCGGCGTCGTGCCCGAGCTGGAGCTGTGTGCGCGTGTCTTTCACGGTCAGGACAGTAGTGGCGGGGGAGAAATGGCCCAAAGGGCTGTTTCCCGGCAAGATAGCACAAATTTTTTTTTCCGAGTGCCCTATCTAGCACTCGCCAAAATTTATTTTTTATGTTTTAAAATTTCTTTGCCGAGTGTCTCAGATTTGGCACTTGGTAAAGATTTTTTTTTTGAAATATCTTTGCCGAGTACCTTTATTGGTGGGGCACTCGGCAAAAAGGAAATTTCAAAAAAATTCAGAACCCTCTTTGTCGAGTGTCTTATTCTTGGCACTCGGCAAAGACCCCCTTTGCCGAGTGCCATGTTTTTTTTTGTTTTTAGCCTCTAAATTTTTTGTGCAGCCCTTTTAAAGTACCACGAACTCCTAATTAGAATTTGGGGATTTTTTTTGGCTTTTTCATATATTTAGTTACTTTATTTCGTTTACTTGAATTTTTTCGAAAAATATAAATTTGAATTACACGTGGTACGAATAATGGAATTTAATGATTCAAAAAATGATAGTCATGTTAGTGAGTGTAGTGTGAGGCCGTATTCAGGAACGGACCAGAAATTTCGGACATCTTGTTCACAAAACATAACCGTGAACTTGCGTGCGAAGTATTTTTAAATTCTATAAAAAGCAAACGAAGTCCGAAAATTATGAAACTTGTTGAGATGTTGTGATATCGTATGTGGAGGCTATGATAAAATTTTGAGAAGGTTTGGTGTACGTTGTCACGTACGATACTTACAAACTATGACATATTTACATGTGATATCAAATATCGTGTGTGGAGATGTCCTGGTTTGTACGCATCGTACGTGATAACGTGCACCAAACCTTCTGAAATTTTTATCACATCCTCCACATACGATATCATGACATCTCGACAAGTTTCATGATTTTCGGACTTTGTTTGCATTTTATAGAATTTAAAAATAATTCGTCCGCAAGTTCGTAGTCATGTTTCATGAATAAGATGTTTGAAATTTTGGGTCCGTTCCTGGATACGGCCTCACACTACACTCAATACCATGACTATCATTTTTGAATCATTAAATTCCATTATTCGATGCACGTGCAGTTCAAATTTATATTTTTCGAAAAAAATCAAGTAAATGAAATAAAGTAACTAAATATATCAAAAAGTCACAAAAAATCCCCAAATTCTTATTAGGAGTTCTTGGTACTTTAAAAGGGGTGCACAAAAAATTTGAAGGCCAAAAACAAAAAAAAATAAAAAAAACTTTGCCGAGTACCGGCTCATGACACTCGGCAAAGGGGGTCTTTCCTGAGTGCCAAGAATAAGGCACTCGGCAAAGAGGGTTCTGAATTTTTTTTTAGAAATTTCCTCTTTGCCGAGTGCCTCCACTAGGGGCACTCGGCAAAGACATTTCAAAAAAAAAATCTTTGCCGAGTGGTGTCAGGGGCACTCGGCAAAGTATTTTCCAAAAAAAAATCTTTGCCGAGTGCCAGATCTAGGACACTCGGCAAAGAAATTTCAAAAAAAAAATTAAATCTTTACCGAGTACCTAACAGCAGGCACTCGGCAAAGAAGGACGTGGCCGAACACCGTTACGCGGGGCAGCCTATGCCGAGTGCCGCGCTTTTGCCGAGAGTCTGGCACTCGGCGAAGAAGTCCTTTGCCGAGTGTCCTTTTTTGCTGAGTGCCCGGCACTCGGCAAAGAACTCTTTGCCGAGTGTAATTATTTGTCGAGTGCAATTCTTTGCCGAGTGCGGCATTTGGCAAAGAAGGTCTTTGCCGAGTGCCCGATTTTTGACACTCGGCAAAGACTCTGTTTCCGGTCGTGACTGGTTGAAAAAGAATGTAATGGAACCATTTCCGTATGTTTTAGAAAACTAAAAAAGGGCAAGGGCCCAACTGAAACATTCTGCATGTGGGAAAAGGTGTGTTATGTGTGGAGCAAACATGAGAAATAAATAAGAAGGGTATACCTCATTGTAACAGTCTAATGCTTGTTCGTAGCGCTGAAGCTGGATTGCGCATTCAGCACTTTTCAATGTGAGCGAAATCAGCACTTCCTTGATTTGATGACGACTGGGTATTCCCTTGGTTTCATCGTCAGATTGCTGCCGGAGGCACGACAGTAGGATGTCCATCAAGGTGAGACAAATAGTAGGCCCTTCCTTGGTTTCATCATGACGTGGTAGGATCTGTCTAGCCTTCAAGGCATATTTTTAGTGCTTAAGTGAGTTCTGTCTTGAGGTGAAATGTGTCCGTGGACAGAAAAAAATAAACAGGAGTACTTAGGACATAGTACTAACTAACCCTTAAATATCTCCTGTAGGCTCTCAAATATTTTCCGGAGTTGAACAGATCATCCCTATCCCTTTCCTTAATATTCGCTGCTTCAATGCTTTCTTCATAAGCATGTTCAGTTGGCTGGTTCGTATCGTTGCTGGTTCGTTTATGTGGGAGAGAAGTACTGCTGGCTGGTTCAGATGAACAGTGTTTTGTGAGGGGGCTAGCTAGCCCAGCCAGCCAGCCAGCCCTAGCCGATCACGCTGATTGTCCGCGGCCACGGATGCTCCTCCTAAACCAATTTGAACAAATCTTTGCCGAGTGCCGTGTTAGGGGCACTCGGCAAAGTATTTTCCAAAAAAAAAAATCTTTGCCGAGTGTCAGATCTGGGACACTCGGCAAAGAAATTTAAAAAAAAAATAAATTTGTGCCGAGTGGCTAACAGCAGGCACTCGGTAAAGAAGGACGTGGCCGAACACTGTTACGCGGGGCAGCCTATGCCGAGTGCCGCGCTTTTGCCGAGAGTCTGGCACTCGGCAAAGAAGTCCTTTGCTGAGTGCTCTTTTTTGTCGAGTGCAATTCTTTGCCGAGTGCGGCACTCGTCAAAGAAGGTCTTAGACGAGTGTCCGATTTTTGACACTCGACGAAGCAGTTTGTATTCGGCGAAGGCTCTGTTTCCGGTGGTGAGCTTCTCTGATCAGCGAGTTGAGCACCTCCATGACGATGACGAACAGCATCGGCGAGATCGGGTCGCCCTGTCTAAGACCACGGGCATGGGCAATGCGACGTCCCGGCCGGCCGTTGACGAGAACCTTGGTGCTCGCGGTGGAAAGGAGAGTGGAGATCTATTTCGTCCAGCTCCTGGAGAAACTGATATGCTGCAGAACTTCCAGAAGAAAGGACCAAGCGACCGAGTCGAAGGCCTTGGCGATGTCAATCTTCATGAGCACGGATGGATAGTTCCTAGAGTGCAGCCACCGACATGCTAGTTGTACTGAACGGAAGTTGTCGTGGATGGCCCGACCCTTAATGAACGCGCTCTGGTTCTGTGTGACAATGTCATGGAGTCTGGGAGCCAACCTCCGATTGACAGCTTACTGAAGCTGTGCATTAGGCTTATAGGACGAAAATCCTTGAGGCGCGTGGGCGCGGCAGTCTTCCTGGGCAAGATCATCAGAGCATCGTTAAGCATATGAAAACTTCTGGCGTCGAGCGACCATAGCGCGTTGAAAGCGCTGATGATGTCATGCTTGATGAGCTGCCAAGCCACGCGGTAGAACCGACCACTGAACCCATCCGGGCCCGGCGCGCGATCGGGCGGCAGCTCTTTGATAGCTGCCCAGATCTCGTCTTCAGTGAAATAGACGTCGAGACCCGACAGGTCGAGCTGAGGCAGCAATCTGGCAAGCTCGATCAAGTGCTCCCGCTAAAACGGCTTGCCCAGGATACCGTTATAGTACTCATAGACGAGATCAGACTTTACCTCATCCACCGAGAACCAAACACCCTCATGGAGCAAGGAGGGTATTCGGTTTCGATCTATGGCACGCCTGGAGGTGGAAGAACCTCGTGTTCGCGTCACCCTCCTCGAGGAACCGAATTCTGGAGCGCTGCCGTGCGATGGTTCGTGCCAAGGATGCAAGGCTAAGGGAGTGCATCTTGAGTTCCTTCCGAAGCAACAACAGATCCTCATCCGAGAGCTGCCTGGTGTCCTGCGCGGCGTCAAGCTGGGCAATGATCTCCCGGGCCATGAACAACTGGGAACGGACGCTTCCGACATTGCGCATACTCCAGCTCTGCAGGGCCTTGGCTGTCGCCCTCAGCTTGACATCAACCACCCTGCAGGTGTCGGCGTTGGGCACGCTACAGTCCCACGCCTGCCTTACGACCTCATCGAACCCCTCAAGGCGCACCCAGAACGCCTCGAAGCGAAATCTTGGTTTAGCCCATGGCTCGGAGCGAAGCTGAAGCAGCAACGGCTCATGGTCGGAGCAGTCCGACGAGAGGCACCTAAGGTGATGATTCGGAAACTGCTCGAGCCAGTCTACGGTGGCGAACGTGCGATCAATGCGCTCCAAGGTCAGTCGACGGCGCTCGTTGCTCCACGTACGTGTATATAGTCTGCCGTGCAGGAAAAGCTCGTCGAGCTGGATATTATCCAGCATACGGCGAAAGCGACGCATGGAACGACGGTTTAGGCGATCGTTGCTCTTATCAGCCGCCTGCTAAATCATGTTGAAGTCGCCGCACACAAGCATCGGTTCCTGGGATGCTGCCCGTACCGCGCGGAGCTCATCCAGGAATGCCTCTTTGAGGTGTTCATCGACCGGGCCGTAAACCGTAGTCAGCGACCAAGTGGAGTCCGGCCTCTCCGCCGACGAGATGGAAACGGAGACCGAGTGGGAATGACAGCATTGGGTGTTCACAGTCCAAGCATCCCGGCACCACGCAACAACAATTTCCCCGGAGGCGCCCGCGGCCGGCAAACACACATAATCAAACGAGACTCCCATTAGATCAGAGGCCATGGAGGCTGAAAGTACATCGATCTTGGTCTCTAGCAGACACAAGAGAGATACGCGTTCTTGCAACAAGAATTCGCGAACGACAGCACGGCGAGCCTGCAAATTGAGGCCGCGCACATTCCATACTACGGAGTAGGACATTCTGACCTAACATGGGAACTAATACAGGCGACGAAGACAACTAGTTGTCTAGGCGGCGCAAACGGTACCGAGTGCCCTCTGCTTCCTACCTGGGAATAGCACCTTCATGGCCTCTCGCTTCGACGGCGACAAGGGCAGGGTGAAGGCCGTCTGGAACTCCTCAAACGAAGCCTCGTCAGGTACGACGGTCTCATGCTCGAGGCCGAGGCGGCGCATCATCACCTTCCTGGCCTGCGCCTCCGGCCTCTGGTCGCGGAACTTGCTTTTAGCTGCAAGGCGGGCGCTCCGCTTAGGGATCCAGTCGTCGTCCTCGTCAACCGGAACCGCTTTGGTTGTGCGCAAGCGCGGCGTCGACGGCAGGATGGGCTGCACAAGCGGCTTCTTGAAGGTGCCGATGAAGGATTCGACCGAGGGAGGGGCCTGCTGCCCGCAGTGGATGTCGCTGTCGAAGGCCACAGCCGGTTCCGTCTTCCGTGCTCTCCAACTGAGAGATGGAGTCGTGTGCTGGCGACGGGGGCCCCAAGCCGTGACCCCCCGGCTCTCCAACATTTGATGTATCAGCCTATCAGGACCCTGGTTTATCATACAATAGAGATGAAGATGGTAACTGGTGACTACAACCAAATGACACTGTACAATATCGTTCAAGCATTAATTCCACATAATGCTGCTATTACCAATTTTTAAGTTTTCAAACTGAAGGGCCAATTCAAACCACTTCAGGTCAGCAGAACCTACCAAACCTATACTACCCAAAACATAAGGAGTTCCTGACTTTTCTGAAGCTATCAGAACAGAACAAAGTACAGCCAGTTCTCATCCCAATGCATCTTATGCAGCTTGTACCCTTGATTTTCTGAGCAGATGAATTGTTATGTCGTTGTCAGCAATCTTCCTCTCCCTCTCATGGTCTACCGGGCACTGGGTATTCCAACTCCAAATCCGCTGAATTTGCAAGGAAACAAGTAAAATCAGGGATACAGTTAGACAATAGGCAGCGTGGATTGGTGATTTGGTGCTGCAAATGTTTCAACAGTTCAAAATAAGGCATCAACATATAGGTTGACAAATGAAAAACCTGAAATTCCTGGACACTTAAACTGCAAATATGACAAAACCTTGAAATATTTTCTATCAAACTGATTGCATTTATCTATTGCTTTCTTCAGATCAGTATACCATTTTTTTTGACACCCACATGACTAAGGGCTACTTTAATACACCCATTCCCCATGAGGATTGGAGTTTCACCCTCAATCACCTCCAATCCCCATGGGGAATGATTGATCCAAACTAGCCCTAAAGAACCCAAAAGCCCGGTTACTATATTCAGAAACTATATATATTAAAACAGCAGAAAGTCTCTGAACATCTGAGCTACGATACACACTGTTCAAGTTAGATTCTATTGTCATCAGTAATTCAGTATAACACTATGATCTACTGAACAAGAAGTTCACTGGTCCCTCAGACCCTCACAACTAATTCAAAACTACAGAGCTACTCTTAGTTAGAGTTCCTTAGCGTGATACAGTACACTGTGATGCCTAATACGACCACAGCATACAACATTCAAGTTAGTGTATCAACTGTCATCAGTGCAATCAACTGAAGACCTTCCATGAGACAGAAAAGAGATAACAACTGCTGAGCAGAGTACTGAAGAAACTGCAAAGTGTCTCACCTGGTGACCCGGTGGTGAGGACAACGATGAACACGGGAACTTCGTTGCAAGGCAGGTCGGTGATCAGAGGGATCAGCTGGCCCTGGGCGCCAGCCCGCACGCACATCGTGATGGCCAAGTGTCTTCGTGCAGGTTGTTCTCCAAGGCGAGCCGCAGTTGGAACACGGACCGGCCGCCGAACCAGAACATTCTCCTAGCGAGCGGGTCGAGGTACTCGAGAGTTTCCGCCCGCACGTACAAGATCATCCGCCGGAACGCCCGTGAAGGATGTTCCTGTTACGATGGAGAACAGGTTGACAGGTGTTTAGGAAACCAAAACATGCTGACGAAACTGAATACACGTCGCGATGAGAACATGATGTTCAGACCTACTACATAACCATTCCGTCCAGACAAAAAGAAAGCTGATTAATCCTAATTGTGAATTCTGATCTGGCCAAGAACCGACAACTAAGATGGTTGTAGAGCAAATTGTTCCAGTATATGCATGAATAGATCATCCTCGGACAACTAAGATCCGACAACTCAGATGAGAACATGAATAGACCAAATTGTCCCAGTATATGCATCACCGGAAAGAATGCCAATGGTGATGTTGCAGACAGGATACAGCAGACAAGACAGTAACAAGGACTCAACAGCTTACTCAACTAAGAATCCACACACTTTGAGCACAGCATGAACTAACGAAGATCGATGAGTGAAAAACAGACCTAAATTCGTACATCAATCATAATTGTTAAGCTGCATTATTAGTGGCATTTTCCAAGAAGAATTGCACAATTAATTTCTAGAATAGGCGCCAGTGGATAAAAGGGAAGGGAACGGGAAGACGCGAAGGACATCTCTGATCAAGAATTGCTCTGTAAACTGAAACTAACGCAGAGGAACAAGAATTCAAGAATTCAAGGATTCAAGAACCCAGCATCACTGAAACTAATGCAGAGGAACAAGAATTCCACCCAATGCTTTCAGACGACAGTTTCTAAGTTCTGAAACTGAAATGCCATTTCAAACTGCTTCCCGGTCAGTAGATTGTATCAAATCTAACCACCATTACAGAAGAGTAGCTGAATTTTCTGAAGCTATCTTAAGGGAAGATGACAGTCAATTCTCATGTCACTGTATATATCAGGGGCAGCAATGCCTGAACGCTTTCGGTTTCCGAAGAGATGAATTGCGAAGTTGTTAGAAGTTCTGCTCTCGTGCTCCTCTACGGTTCTGGCAGATCAAACTGTGGGAACCTTAGCCCCGCAGCAGCTGGGCAAGGTAACAAGGAAAATAATTATGTAATTAGAGAGCATATCGTGGGTATTACAGCAGTGACAACTAGTCATGAGTGGACCAAATAGATAACAGTAGATACTCATCTCCAAGATCTGAACTATTGCTAATAAGCAGGACAATTGAATTATCTGAACTGGAGATCAGATTATTGGAACAACTGAATTTCTGAACTGACCACCATGGCATGAAATGTAATCCGACAATTCGGATTGAGCTAAAACTCTGTCAAGGACTGCTAAGTTATATGTGGCACTATGAATACTACAGACCTGGGAACGAAACTATTTCCATTCAAAAGCTTCTGCTTGTCATGCAGATTTAGATTAGTCTTAATCAAACGAAGTGGAGCATTACCTCAGGCACAACTTGACTAATAAAGTGTAAAAACCAGAAAAAGCAATAAGGATAGCAGGCAACAACTTTGCAAAACTACAGAATTTCTCTGAACAACTGGGCTATGGAAAATAACAGGCAAGTAACATTTCCTGTTGTCAGTATGACACTATGATCTACTCAAAGTCTATCATGCAGATTTTTTTTTACTGATTGCTTTGCATAACAAATTCAGAACTATAGAACTACCGTAAGCCATGGGATACGTTTCAAAGTTTGCAATTCACACTTCCACATTACACGCTGAAAATTTTATACATCTGATGTGCTGAAATGGCAAGAAGCAGATAAAAGTGCCCCACAAACTACTGAGAAAGCTGCAGAGTTCTCACCTCGCGATCCGTTGGTGTACACCACAATTTCCATAGGATCTTGGTTCACAGGTAGATCTGTGACCAGCGGGATAGGCCTCGCGTTCTTGCCGGCAAGCACGCACAATGTGATGCCAACGATCTTGCAATCGTGCCCCACCAGGGTCCTCAGGTCGAACACGGAGCGGCCCTCGTAGAAGAAGTTGGGCCGGTCGGTCAGTTCCTGGTGGACGTCCCCTTTGTCGTTGGCGAGCGCGTATCGGATCCTGCGCCCCAGAGGCGGGGGGTCGAACTCCAGGTCGGGCAGCCCCGCGATCAAGTCCAATGACTGAATGTTCAGAGACCAAATTATTTGTGAATTTCACACTAAATTCAGAAACAAAACCATTGTGATCTGGTAGTAAATGTTCAAGACAAAGAACTCCAATGGTGACCTCAACTAAAGATTTATGCAGATTAGTTAGAACAGAGCAATTCGTAAAGTGACCAGAATCTTGAACTATAACAAAACACATCGATGTAGAGGCGCAAGAACACAAGAAAGCATAACTGTCCTATAGGAGCGATACTGATCACCGCGAACAGTTTCAGAAGAGGGTTTCGTTAAGTTCAGACTTTGGCAAGAACAAACGCGGATTGTGCGGACAGGTGAATGCAATAATCAAATTGAGTGGTTCTTGGAAAAATGGACATCGTCAAGAAACACCGTCGGTGCTCCGAGTAACCCGTTCACGGGACGAACGCGAGAAGGTGAACTCACCTGAGGAGGAGCCGAGGAGGTGGTGGTGGAAGTGGTAGCGGCTCCGGGCTCGGTGGGATGGCCTCAACCTTCCAGTGCACCCTCCAGCTCATGGGGCGGCAAGCCGTGACAATCCATGGCAATGGGTTGAGATCGTACGACGGATGCATGGCGGCGTTGGCTCGAAGGTTGAGGTCCCAGGGGTTGCTCAACACCACGTAGCCGCCCTGCACCCTGTACGGCCTCCAGACGAACCTAGGGTCTAGGTTCGGGCAGTCGTAGTCCCGCTGGACGACGCGGAACCCACGTTGGATGCGCATCCGCCGGTTGGTGACGGCGAGGTACCGACCGTAGGCGGTGCTCTGGATCATGATGTACGGCGCGGCGTCGCCCTCAACATAGCAGTGCTCCACCATCCACACGGCGTTGATGGATGGGGTGTCGCCGAGCGGGCGCAGGGATACCCCAACCGCGTCCTCGTCGGCGTAGACGTAGTTCTCATAGAAGGAGGCCCGCAGCCGCACGAAGCCTACAGCGGGGAAGAGATCCATCGCGGTCGGGGGATACATGGCGGCTGTGGTGGTGCTGCGATGGCAGACGACTGGGGGGCTGTTGGCCCTGAGGGGAAGAGGAGGGAGAGGCGGGAGCAGAGCAGAGCAGGTGTTCGTTGGGATGGTTGCGTTGCGTTTGGGCGGCGGGGGGTTCAAGCAATGGCGACGACGCTTTTGGGCTCGCGAGCGTGAGTCGGTTGCGCACTTGCGCTCGGCCTCGTTCCACTGACATGTTGGTTCATTGCTGGGCCCGGATACGCCCTCCAGTCCAGCTGGCGAATACGCCTCCGGCTGCTGCTGCGAAGTGCGCTGGTGAGAAATCCATCGCGACGGCGTCACGAGCCCGGTCGTCAGGGTCAGCAAGGAGCCAAGGAGAGCTGCTCTGCTTCACCCGGCCGGCCGCACACGCTCGCCGAGCCCACCGGCGTCTAGCCGTCTATACTGCCACGAGTGGGTCCACTGCTGTGAGCAAGGGAACGTGGGTTTCGTCGCGCGCCGGCCGTGCTGGGGGGGCTGCCGAGACTGCAGATCAATGGCGGAACGGCAATGTTGTACTGTTGGCAGTGTACAGTTGACTGACGGCTGAGTGTTTTTAGAGCAGTTGCGTGGAACGGACGAACGGTTTCAAGTCTGATGGAACATATGTTCTCTCATAGTCGGTTCATAAACCAGGGGACGGATCGGTTTCCCAGTAAAAGCTCGGCCCAGCAGACGACGTTGCGAACGACACGTAATTCCTGGGCCAGCCCAAATACCCAAACGACAGGCCACAAGAGCGATCCAATCTCCGACCGGAAGCCTCGTTAAGGAGGAACAACGCTCACTTCCGACTCCGGCCCGTCTCTCCGACCAGAAGGCCTGGCCAAAGAGGAACAACGTGTGCTTCCAACTCCGGCCTGCCTCTCCGACCGGAAGGCCTGGCCAACACACCGCTTTCGACTCCGACCCGTGTCTCCGACTGAGGATACACCGAACCTCTGCTTATAGCTCTTCTCCGACTGGCACAGCCAGAGCTGACTGGGACCAACCGACCGGGGACGCCCGCTCGGTAAGGACCAGGAAACGGGCGGAGCAAATAAAGCAGGACGCTCAAAGTCAACAGCAATATCGAGGACCGTACCCTGCACATCTGCAGGACAGTATCAACAGGATATGTCAGAAGAGTGCCCTGCAACCTTCTAGACATGTCAGAACCCAAGTAGTGTTGTAGGCGTCGACATTTGCTCTATAGTGTTGTGGGCGCCCGCAATCCCCATACCAGACAAATACGGCAAAACCCCTTACATGCCTCTAGGCATCAATAGTGTAGCAGACACCGACATCTGCCATAGCAGAAGAAGACGACGCAACCTCCCACATGCGTCTGACATCAACAGTGTTATGGGCGCCTACAATCTTCCTGTACCTGACGGTTTGGGCAAAAAGACTTAGTAGCATACGTACTCTTTCTCGCTTGTAAGGCCGTCTCCTTCATCTATAAAAGGGGATGCGCTCTCTCCCAACAAGGAGATCCCAAAGTTCACTTACACACCACAACAGAATCACTAGGTTCAAATCTCAAGCACGCGCTCGAACACTTAGCACATAGGGGAGCTTCCGTCACTCTTGGCCCTTCGGACCAGAGTCCGACCGGACCTCTTGCACCCCCTATCTTTCTCCCTTCCGTTTATAACTCCACAGCAAACTTCGAGCACCTAGGCTCAGGAATAAAGTCATCGACCGACTCAAACTGGACGTAGGGCACGTTGCCTGAATCAGTACAAACCCTGTGTCATTGAGTGCTAGGCCATATCCGATCACAACGTATGGGAAAACTACAAATATTTAATTGTTGGTCACTTTCTGCACCGACAGTTGACGCCGTTGGTGGGGAAGATGTTGTACGTTCACACTTTTGGTCATCGGATGGCCCACTTTTCTGCCACATTTGCCATGGCGGGCTCGAGCGATACGACTCGTTTCGGCTCGTTGAAATTTCCCGCACTCCCACCTGTTGGGATGTGGGTTCCGCCCGTCTTCGAGCCGTCCCAGGTCTTTCCCTTTGGAAGCCTGGACTTCGTCGCCGACCGGCTCGGCGTACTACACCTCCGCGAGGAGGCACCCATCCCGGCGCCCGTCGGACGGGCACCCTCCATCGGCTCCAGGACACCCGACGACTTCAACGACGAGGCGCATGCGCTTCATTCCGAGCAAACGCTCTGCTCAAACCCCACTATGAGTAATGTACATATTGTTATTTACTCGCTATTTACTATCTTCCGCCGATTATCCGGAGGGACCGCGTTGTCCGCACCGCAACCATCGTACGACCGGTTCCCCTATGGCCTCGCGTCCCCTGCGGACGCGTAGGCCCGGGGGCTCCGAAAAATGCTGACGCCACCTCCTCTCACATCCGAACTCATGGGGATGGCGAGCTATGCTCTCACCTATTTCTACGAACTCCTGGATGACGAGGTTGAGAGCAACGGCTCCAGCATCGGCGACGTGGCACCTAGCCACTGTCTGTCTCAGGAGTGTGCTATGGCGGACGCTCCAGGACAGCCACCAGTGGTAGAGCAATCCTTGCAGACTCACACCCCTCCGGACCCTCGTGCGGGGGCCCTCGTGCTTGCACAAGAGCACTGTGAGGAGCTACGACAAAGGCGGCAGAACCAGCCAGCACCTGCGCCCGCACGCTCGGCGCTTCACGATGCGCCCCGTGCGCGTAACCCGGCGAGCAGCGCCTAGGGTCACGCCCGCCAGGTCCAGCGCGACATCATGGACAGGGAGAACAATCCCCCAAAGTTCGCTCGGGCTAGCCAGAACATCGCCGCTGCGGCGTTCTCAAGCCCATCGACCCCTAGGAGCGGGCGATCCACCGAAACCTCCGGGCGCTGGTGGAAGCTACCGCCATTCAACGGGCGGAGAGCTCCGCATCGTGACTCCGACTCGCATCCTCTCTCTCCCACCAGGGGAGTGGGGATGCACTAGATGGATCGCTCCATTCGCTCACCTCTATAGCTGCCAAGCGCGGCACAGGAGGCCACAGCCATGCCGTGGTCTGACTTGGCGCCTGCTGCACACCGACCACCGGTACGCGAACGGCTCGGTCCGAATCAAGACGCTCGCAGCGTCATCAGCAACCAGCATCAGGCCCGGCATGATGATGATGTCCATGAGGCGGCGGTGAGGGCAGGCGACGTGGGCCTTGGCTGGACCCTCGAGGGGAGCGGTGAAACGCGCCCCAGGCATGGTCATCGGCCAGACGACCGGAGTCCCAGCCTGGATGGCCCGGGACCACGGGCCTTTGGCTGACACATCAAGAGAGCGTCGTTCCCACAACGCTTCCGACCACCCATCAACATCGGCAAGTACATCGGGGAGATGAACCCCTGTATATGGCTCAAAGATTTCTAGTTCGCCTGTCGAGCCGGAGGAGTGGATGATGACCATTTCATCATTCAATATCTCCCCATCTGCATCGGGGAACATGTTCGGGTATGGCTCAAATTCCTCCCGCACGACAGCATCCATGACTGGGTGGACCTCAAGAGGGTCTTCGTCGGGAACTTCCAGGGGACGTATGTCCGCCCTGGGAACTCCTGGGACCTCAAGAGCTGCCAGCAGGAGCCCAGCGAGTCCCTACGGGATTACATCCGTAGGTTCTCCCAACGATGCAACTCCCTCCCTGATGTCATCGACATGGACGTCATCAGCACATTCCTCTCCGGAACAACCTACGAGTGCCTGATCCACAAGCTTGGCTGCCTGAAGCCCCGTACCACCCGCGACCTGCTCGACGTCGCCACGAACCACACCTCCGGCGAGGAGGTGGTCGAAGTGGTCTTCAATGGAGGCTGGGACAAAGGCAAGGCCAAGCGTGAGGACCAAGACGAGGGCCCCTCCATGTAGAGGGGCAAGAAGAACAAAAAGGATCGGCGCCAATCGGCCAACACCGTGTTGGTTGCCGCAGCTGATCGTGTGGGCAAGCAGCCCCAGTAGGGCTTGCCTGACCACTTCAACAAGATCATGGATAGCCCGTGCACCAACCACACCTACCCCGTCCAACACCTCTACAAGGACTGCGAGCTCCTCAAACATTTCCTGTGATAGATCGGCAGGCCAAAAGAAGGAGACGGCAAAGAGGTGGCAGCCAAGAAAGGAGACGTGGCGGGCAAGGACGGGGACAGCTTCCCCGACCCCAAGGAATGTATCATGATCTTTGGAGGATCCGATACCATCTGCTCCAAGCGCCAGCACAAGGTACGCTACAGAGAGGCATGCGCCACCGAGACGGCCGTCCCTTCCTTCCTTAGTAGGTCGGAATCTCCGATCACCTTCGATCAGAGGGACCATCCCTCCCACGTCGCTAGACCGGGATGCTACCCGGTCGTCGTTGACCCCATCGTGCGCAAGAAGCCCCGTCACCAACGTGCGACCGCGAGCATTTTGAGCTCACCTCCACGGTCATCAACTCATTCGAGCTCCCACAGCTCGGGGAGTCGTCGACCCCAGCACTCCTGGACTGCAACAAACCAACCTCCTCGATGGCCTTCTGCCCACTCAAGGAAACCAAGGCGGTGGGTTCGACCCCACTGACCCAACCATGACGGTGCGGATCAGGACACAGCTCTCGACCAAATAGGATTGCGAGCTCGTCGACTTCCTACGCGCCAATCGTGATGTCTTCAAATGGAAGCCTTCTGACATGTCGGACATACCGTGGGAGGTCACCGAGCATGCACTGTGCCTCGTCTCGGGCTCAAAGGCCACCAAGTAGCGCCTGCGTCGCTTTGATGATGAAAGGCGCAGGGCCATAGGCGAAGAGATCGCTAAACTCCTGGCAGCTGGATTTATCAGAGAGGTATTCCACTCCGACTAGCTTGCCAATCCTGTTCTTGTTAAAAAGAAGACCGAGAAATGGAGAATATGCGTTGATTATATTGGCCTCAACAAAGCGTGTCCAAAGGATTACTTTCCTTTGCCACGCATAGACCAGATAGTTGACTTCGCCTCGGGATGCGAGATCCTCTCCTTTCTGGATGCCTACTCAGGCTATCACCAGATTGCGATGAAAGAGTCCAATCAACTCGCAACCTCGTTCATCACCCCATATGGTTCGTACTATTACGTAACCATGCCTTTCGATCTGAAGAACGTTGGCGCCACCTACCAAAGGTGCATGCAGCAATGCTTCACCGACCAAATCGACCCGCTCAATCAGCCCGATCAAGCCGAGCAGCCAAAACCAACAATCACCGTCTATGTTGATGACATAGTGGTCAAAATGGCTCAAGCTTGTGACCTAATCGCAAACTTGGCCGCGACATTCACGAACCTCCGAAGGTTCAACATCAAGCTGAATCCCAAAAAATGTGTTTTTAGGGTTTCGAAGGGGAAGCTGCTTGGATACATTGTGTCCGAGCGCGGCATCGAGACCAACCCCAAAAAGATCACGACCATCTCCAACATGGGCCCTATACGCAACGTCAAGGGCGTACAAAGGCTCACCGGCTGTCTGGCCGTCCTGAGCCGATTCATCTCTCGGCTCAGCGAATGGGAGATGCCACTCTACAAGCTCCTCAAAAAGATGGACATCTTCGTCTGGACTGAGGAAGTTCAGCAGGCTCTGGAGAGCCTCAAAGAGTCACTGACGTCGGCCCCAATCCTCATCGCTCCCGAACGGGGAGAACCCCTCGTCCTCTACGTCATAGCGAGCAACCATGTGGTGAGCGCTGCCCTTGTCATCGAAAGGGAGGAACCGGGACACCACCTTAAGGTCTAGCGACCCGTATACTTTGTCGGGAAGGTACACACCGACCCCAAGGTCTAGTACCCCTAGGTGCAGAAACTCCTATATGCCGTGCTGATGGCGACCCGGAAGCTCCTACACTACTTCACCGACCACGAAGTCGCGGTCATCACTTCATACCCGCTCGGAGACATCGTCCGCAACCGTGACGCCGTGGGACAGATCTCCAAGTGGGCACTCGAACTCATGGGCCACAACATCAGGTACATCCCCCATACCACTATTAAGTCTTAGGCTGTCACAGACTTTGTTGCCGAATGGACGTAGGTCCAGCTACCGACCCTAGACATCACCCATGAGTACTAGACAATGTACTTCGACGGGTCTATAATGGCGCCCGGCTCGAGGGTTGGAGTGGTTCTGATCTCCTTGGACGGGAGTAGGCTCCGCTACGCCAGCCGCCTCCACTTCTTGGCCTCAAACAACGCCACAGAATATGAGGCCCTCATCAACGGGCTGCGCATCGCCATCGAGCTCGGCGCTATGCGACTCTACGTCCGCGGTGACTCGGAGTTGGTCGTTGACCAAGTCATGAAGGAGTCCTCTTACAAAAACCCCCTCATGGCAGCATACTGCCAGGAGGTGCGCAAGCTCGAGGACAAATTCCAGGGGATCGAGCTATATCACATCCCCTGAAAGGACAACGATGCCGCCGATTTTCTCACAAAATTGACCGCTAGGAGGGATCCGTCTCCGCCGAGGCCTTCATCAACAATCTCCATGAGCCGTCCGCCCACGTCCTAGAAGGTCCGATCTAGACACACCCCGATGCCAAGCCGGCACTCGGGGGCTCTGACCCCAGTGCCTCCATGACGATGTCGCCCGCTGACGTCGCCGTGTTGGCACTTGATCAAACCGACTGGCGAGTGCCGCTACTCACCTACCTCCTCGAGGAGGTTCTCCCACCTAAAACGACTGAAGCTCGACGGATCACTCGACGTGCCAAGACCTTCATCGTGCTCGGTGACAAACTCTACAAACAGAGTCCATCGGGGGTGCTCATGAAGTGCATCCCTACCAACTAGGGGAAGCAGCTCTTCCTCGAGGTCCATGCTGGTATCTACGGACATCACACGGCCCTGAGGTCACTGGTCGGAAAAGCCTTCCGCCAAGGTTTTTACTAGCCCATGGCACTACGAGATGTAGAGGAGGTCATCCACAAGTGTGAGAGATGCCAATTCTACGCTCGGCAAACTCATTTGCCGGCACAGGAGCTTCAAACTATCCCCATCACCTGGCCGTTCGTGGTCTAGGGCCTTGACATGGTAGGACCCCTAAAAAAGGGCCTAGGCGGCTTCACTCACCTGCACGTAGCGGTCGACAAGTTCACCAAGTGGATAGAGGCCAAGCCCATCACCAACATCTGTGACATCATCTATAGGTTCGGCATTCCTAACTGTATCATCACTGACGATAGGACTAACTTCACCGGGAAGAAGTTCCTGGACTTCAGTGATGGATACGGCATCAGGATCGACTGGGCCTCGGTCAGACCTCCACGTACTAACGGTTCGGTCGATCGTGCCAACAGCATGGTCCTCCAAGGACTTAAGCCATGCATCTTCGACCAACTCAACAAGTACACCGGGCGATGGGTTGTAGAGGTCCCAGCAAACTGATCCACAGGGTTCACACCCTTCTTCCTGGCCTACGGTGCTAAAGCAGTGCTGCCCTCCGACCTCGGCCACGGTGCCCCAAGAGTGAAGGATTTTGACCGCGACTGAGCCACGGAGGCTCAACAAGACACAGTCGACCTGCTCGAGGAGGCTCGCGAGACGACCGTCATCCGCTCCGCTCGCTACCAGCAAACTCTCCGCAGGTACCATAAAAGGAAGATCAGGGGGAGGATCCTCAAAATTGGTGATCTCGTACTCCAGAGGACCCAATCAACGAAGGAAAAGCACAAACTCTCCACCATGGGAAGGTCCCTATACGGTGACTGAGGTGATCTGACCGGGCGCATACCGACTAAAGGATGACAACGACAATGTTCTCACCAACACTTGGAATATTGAACAGCTACGTCATTTTCCCCTAAATTCGGTCTTACCGCTTTTTATTCAAACACTTGCTCCTGTAAAGCACCCCAGTTTGAATACTTTCAGCCCAGGTCGATCGAGGGCTCCATGAGGGTACAATACTACCTCTCTTTTTTACTATCATATGGTAAAAACTTTTTGCCCAAACGAATGGGGCATTCCATTCTTTCTATTACCCTACGTAACTTTGTTTTTACTCCCAACCGAGCACACCCCGCCATGACCTATGATTACGAGCAGTCGAGCCTCGCGGGCCACGCCCAGGTTCTTAAAGTTGTAGCCTACGGAACGAACGGGCAGGTGCAAAAAAGAAAGGATAAAAACAAAGCTATGCTAGGATAAAAAACAAGGAACGAATAGTGATTCTATCACAAAGCAGAACTAATGTATTCATTGGTACAAAAATTGTTCACACGGGGGCTCCCCCACGAACTTAACAGTTACATTTGCTGACCACTACTACTCCAAATGCTACTGTGGCCGCACGGTGGCATCGGCTAATGCCAAAGGTAAGGCCATGGCACAAACCGTAAAGGCCCCGCTCGGTTCCGCTCCCTCGATTTCGGCGAGCACAACGGGCACCTCAAGGGCGTCGCATCCATAGATGCTCAGCAGAAGAGCATGGAGCTTTGGACCTTCTCATGCAGTCGAGGTAGCTCCTGGACAGGGACGTTGCCCACCGAAGTATGGCCGCCATGGCTGGAGGATGTCTCATCAAACTTTATGAACCGGCCAACCTAAGCAGCTGCAAGCGTGAAACCTCCCACTAGTGTAGTCCTAAGTGTCTTCCCCTCCGACAAGACTCGCCTGGAGAAGATTCGCCAGAAGGAGTCCACGCATGGCTCCATCCCGACGAAAGCCTCACAGACAGTAACGAAGCCAGCGACGTGCAGTACCCTCTAGTGCGCCATCTCCTTCGGTGGAAGCGGCCCCTTCTCGGCAAAGGTAGCCAGCACCACCTCATCTATGCTAGATGACCTCCACCTCGACATTGCTCTCCAAAATCATGAACAGGTTTGTGAGTTCTCCTTTCCCTCTCCCTTCCCCTATTTAAGGAGGAGATGCGGTAGTTAAAGAGGGGCAAAGGATTGGGGCAAAAACCCCTCTCCCTTCCCCCATTCAATGCGGATGGGAAATGATGGGAAGGGCCCTGACCGAGGGGACGCACTCTACCCGACAAAATGGCACCTGGTCAGACGAGATGTGGCCTGGGTATGGCCCACCACTACCGCACACCGGGCGTGAGAAACAAAGTTCCACCACGCACAGGTGGCCCTCCACCTTCCCAGGCGGAACTTGGAAAGGCCCAACTATGGGATCTCCACCCAGGAGAGACCATCGGGCTTCCGGAGTCAATCGAACGGCTCAGGAAAATGCTAAGAGATAGGTAAGGAGCAGAGGGACACCCCATGTGGCCCATGCCGACTCCATCACGAACGACGAGCGTGGATCCCTATCGGACATTTCCGATTGGAGCTCCTCAAACCCCGTCACCCAAGTCATCAAGGTAACGTTACCAACCCCCACTATTTCTTTATATAATCATTCATCCATACACACATTCATTCATTCCATACATCCGAGGCATCGTATATGCAGTTAAATGCATCACAACGCTCCGTGTTGCGTCACGAATCGGCAGTTGCCTCAATCAGTATGAACAATGACTGACCAGGGTTCGAAGGCCGGCCCACGAAGGGCTCGAGGCCACCTCACGTCAAATAGAGCCAGGGGAGAAAACGCAGATGAGCCCCGAGCGTCCCTCGCCCAGTCTGCCTCGAAGCAGATAGGGTCATCTCAACCTTCTCATTTGATCCTAACCACAGCCAAACCCACATAATCTCCATCGAGGGGAGGCCAGCGGGCCACCTAGGTCGGTCTCCGAAACGACCCAGGCATATGCCGGGTTGTAGGTTAAGGAGCAGTGGAATGTCACATGAGGGCTATGCAGACCCTGTCATGAACGACGGACCTGGATTGCACTTGAACGTGCCCGTTAGCGAGCTCACCGAGCGAGTCACTCGAGCCATCGAGGCAAGCAACGTTAGCTCAGTGCCTCCAGTTGCGAGAAACCACGGATGGGGTAACACACAAAACTCAACTGACCCCTACCAAGCCCAACGAGGCTCAGGGGCTCAAGACGCCCAAAACTGCCAGGATCCGCGAGTCCTATCTCGTCCGATCCCTAAACTGCCTCGGCTGCGCCCGACGCCAGGATCCGTGAGCTCCATCTCGCCCGGTCCCTAAACTACCTCGGCTGCGCCCGACGCCAGGATCCGTGAGCTCCATCTCGCTCGATCCCTAAACTGCCTCGGCTACGCCCGATGCCAGGATCCACGAGTCCTGTCTCGCCCGATCCCTAAAAACTGCCTCGGTTACGCCCGATGCTAGGATCCGCGAGCTCTGTCTCGCCCGATCCCTAAACTGCCTCGGCTGCGCCCGACGCCAGGATTCATGAGCTCCGTCTCGCTCGATCCCTAAACTACCTTGGCTACACTCGATGCCAGGATCCACGAGTCCCATCTCACCCGATTCCTGCCTCGGCTGTGCCCGACGCCAGGATCTACGGGCTCCGTCTCACCCAATCCCTAAACTACATCGGCTGCGCCCAACGCTAGGATCCGCGAGCTCCGTCTCACCTGATCCCTAAACTGTTTTGGCTATGCTCGACGCCAGGATCCGTGAGCTCCATCTCACCCGATCACTAAACTACCTCGGCTGCGCCCGACGCCAGGATCCACGAGCTCCGTCTCGCCCGATCACTAAACTACCTCAGCTGCTCCCGATGTCAGGATCCGGGAAAGCTCTGTCTTGCCTGATCCCTAAACTGCCTCGGCTGCGCCCGACGCTAGGATCTGTGAGCTCCGTCTCGCCCAATCCCTAAACTGCCTCGGCTACGCCCGGTGCCAGGATCCGTGAGCTCCGTCTCGCTCGATCCCTAAACTGCCTCGGCTACGCCCGATGCTAGGATCCACGAGCTCCGTCTCGCCTGATCCCTAAACGGCTGCGCTCGACGCTAGGATCCACGAGCTTGATCTCGCCCGATCCCTAAACTGCCTTGGCTACGCCCGATGCTAGGATCTACGAGCTCCGTCTCACCCGATCCCTAAATGGCTGCGCTCGATGCTAGGATCTGCGAGCTCCGTCTCGCTCGATCCCTAAACTGCCTCGGCTGCACCCGACGCCAGGATCCGTGAGCTCCATCTCACCCGATCCCTAAGCTACCTCGGCTGCGCCCGACACCAGGATCTGCGAGCTCCGCCTCGCCCGATCCCTAAACTGCCTTAGCTGCGCCCGACACCAGGATCTACGAGCTTTGTCTCGCCCGATCCCTAAACTGCCTCGGCTGCGCCCAACGCCAGGATCCACGAGGCCCGTCTCACCCAGTCCCTAAAAAATGCCTCGCGCACGCCTGCTGACAAAACCCCCCAGGCTATTCTGCCCGAATCACCCAGGGGCTTGAGGGCTACACCCACGGGTGCGCTCGCGCGCACCCGCCGTCAAGACAAAAATCCCCTAGACGATTCTACCCGAATCGCCCAAGGGCTCGTGGGCTCCTGTCGGGTTCATAAACCCGGGGTCTCTCATGGACCGGCTTCCCAACAAAAGCTCGGCCGAGCAGACGACATTGCGAACGACGCGCAACTCCTAGGCTGGCCCAAATACCTAAACGATAGGCCAAAAGGGTGATCCAATCTCCGACCGGAAGGCCTCGCTAAGGAGGAACAACGCTCGCTTCCGACTCTGGCCCACCTCTCTGACCGGAAGGCCTGGCCAAAGAGGAATAGCGCGCGCTTCCGACTCTAGCCCGCCTCTCCGACCGGAAGGCCTAGCCAAAACACCACTTCCGACTCCGACCCGTGTCTCCGACCGGGGATACACCGAACCTCTACTTACAGCTCTTCTCAGACTGGCACAGTCAGAGCCGACTGGGACCAACCGACCGGGGACACCCGCTCGGTAAGGACCAAGAAACGGGTGGAGCAAGTAAAGCAGGACACTTAAAGTCAACAGCAATACCGAGGACCGTACCCTGTACATCTGTAGGACAGTACCAACAGGACATGTCAGAAGAGTGCCCTGCAACCTTCTAGGCATGTTAGAACCCAAGTAGGGTTGTGGGCACCGACATTTGCCCTACAGTGTTGTGGGCGCCCACAACCCCCATACCAGACGAACACGGTAAAACCCCTTACATGCCTCTGGGCATCAACAGTGTAGCAGGCACCGACATCTGTCATACCAGAAGAAGACAACGCAACCTTCCACATGCGTCTAACATCAATAGTGTTATGGGTGCCTACAATCTTCCTATACCCGATGGCTTGGGCAACAAGACTTAGTAGCATATGTACTCTCTCTCTCTCTCTTTCTCGCTTGTAAGGCCGTCCCCTTCATCTATAAAAGGGGATACGCTCTCTCCCAACAAGGGGATCCCAGAGTTCACTCACACACCACAATAGAACCACTAGGTTCAAACCACGAGCACACGCTCGAACACTTAGCACATAACGGAGCTCCCGTCACTCTCGGCCCTTCGGACCAGAGTCCGGTCGGACCTCGTGCACCCCCATCTTTCTCCCTTCTGTTTGTAACCCCACAGCAAACTTCGAGCACCTGGGCTCAGGAATAAAGTCACCGACTGACTCAAACTAGATGTAGGGCACGTTGCTTGAACCTGTACAAACCCTGTGTCATTGAGTGCTAGGCCACATCCGATCACAACGTACGGCAAAACTACAAATATTTACGTGTTGGTCACTTTCTGCACTGACACTCAGATTCTTGCCTCTGTTAGTAAATCCATCTTTCTGCTACGAGGAGGTTGCACCATGCTTGATCGAATCAAAGTTGTTCATAGAGACATCATCATTTCTGAAGAAGCTATCTTTTACCTTGTTCATATGCAGCCTCGCTAGAGACCGGCACTAGAGAGAACCGTGCATGTTCTTTTCAAACTGCAGCCAATCTAGTGGTGTGGAACTAGTGTTGACAATTTAACAATATCTGTTTGTTGCCTGCAAGCCTTTTGTGATTGCTCCGCCGGGCCGGTATGCATGCAGGACTGATGAAGAAGCTTTTGTGATTGCGCTCTTCTGGATCACAAACTACTGATCACTGTAAACTCAAGATTATGCTCTTGTAACTTGAGCTGTGACCCTGTGAACTCACTGTTATGTGCATGTACTTTGATCTGTGAACCTACTATTATATGCTTGTAATTTGAGATCTGAACTTAGTAATATGAAGGCCATTTATCTGGAAATTTGTTGTGCTGTCCAACTTGTATGCATGGATATATTCTGTCCAATATCCAAACATGATGTCTAATTTGCATACAAGTCAATATATATGCTGTCCAGTTTGTATACAAGTCGATATATATGCTGACCAAATAACTGGAAGCAGGATAATATATGGAAGCCATTGTCCAAACATTCAGTTCTCAGAATCAATTAACACTTAGTCTATTTAGAAACATAGCATTCTTGCAATGTCACAACATTAACTGAAAGTAGAGATGAAAAGCAGAAACACAGATCATATCAATATTGCTCAGGTTTGCATACAACGCACCTTGATTGTTGGATTGCCATTCAGAGATAATACAAACTAGCCAATATACAAATTGGCACCAGTTACACATTAGTTCAGCTACTATTCCTAATACTACTACCTGAAATAGCCAATTTACTAATTTTCAGGGGGCCGCCTTACCTAGTGGGACAGTCATGGGCGAGACTTTTTTGTTCAGAAATAGCTAGGATTTTTTTCGGCCTGGCCTAAACCCGACCCGGCCCGCAAAATGCTTAGGTCTACTAGGCGGTCTGAGCAGTTTGATGGTAGACTGCGGTTGGACCGCTAGGAGAAGCCGAGCGCGGGAGCAGCCGCAACCTTTCAAAAGTGTTTAGCGCATAATTCGATGCTAAGCCCAAGCAAATTTTGGAGGAATATTCCTTGAGTCGATCGCAATGGGAAGCCTAGCCCAAGCAAGGCGATGCCAACCGCGGTGGCCATTGGTCGGCTATCGCCTTCCAAGGTCGGGGGCCACACGGTCCAGGACAAGCTCCTGGGCATGAGGAATTGGAGCGTGGACTTATCCTCTTGGCTCATTTCTTGGGTGCTAAGGCTTTTTACTGTAGTGGGCCTTCCGAGGCCCATCGAGCGATTCGTCAACGGGGTTGGAGTGTACGTGTGAAAGCCCTAGTTTGGTTTAGGATAATTAATGAAACCTATTTGGACTAACCCTATGCTCTAAGTGTGAATTTGAGATAGGTTGGTCCAACCCAAGTGATGGAGCTAAGTGGCACTCATGGATGGAGATGGACACATGAAATGAAGATCATGGTGATGGTGTGGACATGTGATGATGATCAAGCTCTGGATTTGGAAAAAGAAGAAAGAGAAAAACAAAATGGGCTCAAGGCAAAGGTATATGTGATAGGGCCATTTTGTTTTGGTGATCAAGACAATATAGAGAGTGTGATCACATTTAGGATAGATGGTCGTACTATTAAGAGGGGAGCTCTTATCGGACAACTCGATCATCTAGTGCCACTAGGTGTTGGAAAACTTGCATATGAATTTTAGGCCTAGTGCACATTCGGTGAGAATTGATTAACCTTTGAAAAATGATTGTGAAAATGCTAACACACTTGCACGTGATGGTAAAACACTTGTGGTGTTGGCACATTTGCAAAGGAATCAAAGGAGGCAAAAAAAGGGATGAGGTGCTGCCTCTGGGGGCACCGTCACCCCTTGTCAGGTGCACCGCCACCCCTAGGGCGGTGACCGGCTGGAAGGGGCCGAGAGGAAGGCGTTGATATTGCCTTGGGGGGGCACCGCCACTGTGTGTCCGAAGAGCAAGTAAGTGAGGGTTGGCACCGCAAGTGGCAGTGTGCACCGCGCCAGGCATGACGGTGCACCGCCGGGGGGCACCGCCACCATGTCTGGTGCCACCGCCTCATTTATCCAGAGAGTGGGGAAACGGGGTCGGTCATCACTAGGCACCGCCATGCCTAGGGCGGTGCACCGCCCTATTTTTCCCAAGATCAGGGGTTTCGTGGGGTTGGCTTGGGTGGTCACCGCCACCCTGTCCGGTGCCCCAACGGCTAGTGAATGATGACTGTTGGGGGGCACCGCCGTGGCATGTCTGGGGCCACCACCGTCATGTTTAGCGCCCTCGTAGAAAAGTGCTCCAAAGGGGTAACAGCTCTATTTGCATGTGGGCTTATAGATAGAGGTGGTGGCCGGCCTTGGCTACTCTCTTGGCACTTCCCACACCTGTGTACACCCTTTGGAAGCTGAGCACACAACTCCACTCACTTGGACACTTGATTTCATCATCTTGAGTGAGATTGGAGAGCCTCTAGTGCATTGCTTAAGCGATCTAGCATCTTGTGGCTCTAGTTGGGCAATTTGGGGTGATGGAGATCTTGTTACTCTTGGTGTTTACCGACACCTAGATGGCTAGGTGATTGGAGGATCGTCGAGCAGAGGAAGGTGATTGTCTCTGGCTCTGATCATTGTGATTGTGAGGGGTTCTTGTGCCTTCCCCGGCGGAGCACCAAAGGCAACTCTAGTGGATTGCACGTGGCTTGTGGATCCTCATCTTGTGTTGGTTGTGCGGCACCTCGTTGCGGGTTAGGTGTGTGATGCCTATTAGTGCATGAACATTCAAGTGAGTGAATCACCACAACGGAGACTAGCTTGCAGCCAAGCAAGTGAACCTCGGAGGAAAATTCATTGTGTCATTTTTGTCTCCTTGGTATTCTTTGGTATTTCATTGATTGATCACTTGCCACGGTGGTATATCTCCTCTACCACTCTCTTGCATTACTTTGTGTTTTTACCTTGTAGAGCTTATGGTAGTTGTAGCTAGTTGTGTAGCTTAGCTTCTTAGTTGTTTTTAGTTCCTAGCTAGCTCAACTAGTGTAGAGAGTAGCGACATAGACCTTGAGTGCCTAATGATCATAATTGACTAGAATTGTTGGTAGGTAGCTTGCATTTTTAGTAGGCTAGCATAACATTCACTTCGCCTCATAATTATCTAATCTCTTGGCTTAGTGTTGTTGTAGATTTTTAGTAGACTATTCACCCCCCTCTAACCATTAGAACCTTTCAAGTGGTATTAGAGCCGTGATCACCTTGATTTGAGGCTTAACAACCTTCGGTGTCAAAATGGCTCAAATCAACAATACCAAGAAGCCACCATAAGTTGATGGATCAAATTATCCATATTGGAAGGCAAAGATGACCACCTACATCAAGTCAATCAATAGAAATGTGTGGAAGGTGGTGGAGACCAAGATTGAGATAGCCGATCCAGAGACTCCCACCGCTGTCGAAGAAGTGCTACTCCAAAACAATGACATTGCTCTTAGTGCCATTCATGATGCATTGGATGATAGGACATTTGAGTAAATCAAGAACATTAAGATTTCACATGAGGCATGGAGGAAGTTAGAGGAGTCATTTGAGGGCACTCAAGCGATGAAGGGTGCCAAGGCATACATCCTCAAGGGGAAGTTTGCTAGCTTCAAGATGAAGGAATATGAGAGTGTGCCGGAGATGTTTCATAGGCTACAAGTGCTTGTTAATAATCTCAAAGCACTTGGTGAAGAAGTCAAGGACAAGGACTTCTCTCATAAGTTCTTGAGATGCTTACCCTAAAGATTTGGTACATTGGTCACTATTCTAGTGAGGAGTGGTTTGGACACCATGACACCAAACCAAGTATTGGGAGATGTGATGACCGATGACACATATAGAGATGATGATGAGAAGGAAGAGAAGAAGAATGACAAGAAAGATGAGAAGAGGGATGAGAAGAAGAAGAGTGTGGCATTCAAAGCCACATCATCATCTAAGGGCAAAGCAAAGCAAGAAACATCATGTGAAGATGAAGATTCAAGCTTTGATGACATTGACGATGAGAAGATGGCTCTCTTTGTGAAGAGATTTGGCAAATTCATGATGAAGAAGGGCTATCGTGCAAGAAGGAAGAAGTTATAATCCAAGAGCAAGGATGAAGCAAGGAGGTGCTTCAAGTGTGGTAGCAAGGATCATCTTGTTGCTCAATACCCTTACAATAGTGAAAATGAAGATGATGACAAGAAGGGCAAGAAGAAGGAGAGAAGGAGAAGAAGGACAAGATGACCTTCAAGAAGAAGAAGAAGAAGGGTGATTCATATGTGGTCACTTGGGATAGTGTCGACGAAATCTGGTCGGCAGTCTACTGAGGGGTATGCCTACGGTAGTAGATGAATCGGTGGAGGTGCACGTGAGAGAACTGGATGGCGACACAGAATGCAAGAGACAGCGATTTAGATAGGTTCAGGCTGTCAGCTCGACGTAATACCTTATGTCCTATGTCTCTATAGATTGTATTGCATATGATTAGATGAAAACAAAGGGGGTCCCTACCCGCCTTATATAGCCTGGGGGGTAGGGTTACAGATCGATTGTTTCCATTCTGATCGGACTACAAAATAGGAAGTTACAGATTGTATACTATCTACCATATCCGAACAGATTTGACAGATCGCTTGATGATCCGTTTGCTACCTTATGAAGCACGTCATCGCATGCCATGCTTCATGAAGGCTTGTCGTATGAGCTGGGCCCCGACGGTTGGCACGACCCATACGTGGCTTCGCGTGTTGGGCCTCCCCTGGCGGCTCGGCCCATGTCTAGTCTTGTGGGTACCAGGGGTCATACCCCCACAGAGAGTGATTCTTCCTCAAGTGATGAGATGATAGTGATGATGACAAGACCACCAAGAAGAAGGCTCTTGCAAGCATTGCTATAAATGAGAAGCGTTCTCTCTTCGACACTCCATCGACTTGCTTCATGGCTAAGGCCACTAAGGTACAATCTCATGATGATAAAAGTGATAGTGATAATAATGATAAACCAACTAAAGATGAACTAATTGACATGCTAGAAGATGCTAAGACTCACTTTGACATCAAGAGAAGGGAATGTAAAGACTTGCGTAAGGAACTAAAAGCCCTTAAGCAAGCCTTTGATGAGCTCAATGCATCTCATGAGAGACTAGAGGAAGCCCATGAGAAGCTTGGCAAAGCTCACAAGAATCTTGAAAAGGCTCATTCCACTCTTGTTGAGCAAAATAAGAAAGTGATAGTAACATGTGAGGTAGGCTTAATATGTGACATAATTGATGAATCTTTCTATAAGCCTATTGTTGTTGCTCCCGCTAACCCTTCTTGTAGCTCATAATCCACTTCCACTTCACCTATGAGTGATAGTTTTACTTGTGATGCCTCACTTATGGTTGAGAATGAGACCTTAAAGAAGGAGGTAAATGAGCTCACTCTCGCCTTAGGCAAAGCCTATGGTGGTGAGGACCGCTTGCTTATGTGCTTGGGTAGCCAAAGAGCATCTCTCTACAAAGAGGGATTGGGCTATACCCCCAACGAAGGCAAGGCGGTATTTACTCCTCACAAGACTAGTTTTATGAAGAACCATGATCGGTTTTGCACTAGTTGCAAGCAAGTTGGTCAAAAAGAGCATGATTACAAAAACAAGAACAAGAATGCTATTGTATCCTCAATCAAGTTTGATTCTTGTTATTTTCTCACTAAGGGTGTTAATGGTGTGAAGGCTAAGTTTGTTGGTACTTCCATGTTGGGCCCAAAAAAGAAGGTCATTTGGGTACCAAAGAGCTTAGTGACTAACCTTCAAGGACCCAAACAAGTTTGGGTACCTAAAAAGAATTTATCTTCTTTTGTAGGTCAATTACAAAGTCAAAGGAAGGCATTGGGTTCTTGATAGTGGGTGCACTCAACACATGACCGGTGATGCAAGAATGTTCAACTCATTCAATACCAATGGCAATCACGGTTATGATAGTATCACATTTGATGACAATGGCAAATGCAAAGTCAAAGGGCTTGCTAAGATTACAATATCCAATGACTTGAGCATATCCAATGTGTTGCTAGTTGAGAGCTTGAACTTCAATTTGCTATCCATGGCTCAATTGTGTGATCTTGGATTCAAGTGCATATTTGGAGTAGATGATGTAGAGATCATAAGTGTAGATGGCTTTAACTTGATCTTCAAAGGCTTTAGATATGAGAATCTATACTTGGTTGATTTCAATGTTAGTGAAGCTCAATTGTCAACATGCTTGTTCACTAAGTCTAGTATGGGTTGGTTATGGCATAGAAGGCTTGGTTATGTTAGAATGAAATAATTAAATAGATTGGTCAAGCATGATCTAGTTAGAGGCTTGAAAGATGTGGTATTTAAGAAGCACTACTACAATAAACTTAACAGAGGCGGGTGCTTTTTATTTTCTGAGGTGGGCAAAGGCAACCGCCTCCGTCCAAAGGTCATGGTTAATCCATGAACTACGGTGGCGGTTGCCTTGCCCGCCTTGGATAAACGCTTAATCGAGTCGAGCGCCTTACAAACGCCCATCTCGGTTAATGGATTAAAAAAACAAAAAAATCTTAAAGCCAACTAGCGAGCCCATTTCTGAGCCCACCGGCGAGCCCGTTTCTGCCACCGTGAACTGCAGCGCCAGCGCCCTCCACTAGATCTGCCGCTTGGGGAGTCGCCACTCGTAGATCCACCACCCTCCATCGAATCCACCGTTCAGGGAGTCAACTCCCAGATCCGTGCCAAGGAGGTCGATCCGCACTGGAGAGGTCAATCCACGCCAAGAGGACCTTGATCTTGTCGGGAGGAGCCATCTGTTCGCCCACCATGGCGCCGTCGCCTTGGATCTCGATCTAGATCTGCAAGGAGACGGAGTGTGAGAGAGGGAGATGGAGAGTAGACCGAGAGAGAGAGGAGACCTGCTTGAGGATGGATCTGGCCGCTGGGTCCCGCTTACCGCGCCACCGCCGGTTCCTAAGCATTGCTGTTAGGGATCGGGCCACCTCGCGCATCTGTGCTGCCAGGAGGAAGCTGGTCAGCTCGTGCGCCGCCGGGATACCGCACGCCGGGGCCCACACACCGCTGGGGTAGGGACGTGTGCATGCCGCATGCCGGGGCTAGAACATCGGGGTAGTGCCGCGCGTGTCATGGCCCGTTGCCCGCCAGAGAGAGGAAGGGGCGCGTTGGCGGGATCTGAGGGAGAGGACCTTGGGTTCACCGAGATCTACTCGGGAGGTGCAAGAGAGGGAGAGAGAGTGGACTAGTGGAGGGAGGGAGAGAGTGGAGGGAGGGAGGGTCACATGAGTCGCAACTCGCTCGGTTGCGGGCGCCGCTAAGAGAGAGATGGCTGAGAGAGAGAGCAAGTGGAGGAGAAGAAAACCCTAAGTCCGAAATATATATAGTAGGCTAGTGTGGGCTAGCGGGCTGGGCTTGATTTATAGAGGAGGTTATTTAACTATGTCCGCCTCGGTTAATGATTTTCCAAGGCGGTTATGTTATAATGCCCGCCTCGGTTAATACTTATTAACCGAGACGGTTATTTTACAATGCCCGCCTCGGTTAATGATTTACCGAGGTGGTTATTTTACAATGCCCGCCTCGGTTAATACTTATTAACCGAGGCGGTTATTTTACAATGCACGCCTCGGTTAATACATTAACCGAGGCGATTATGTTACAATGCCCGTATCGGTTAATACTTATTAACCGAGGCGGTTATTTTACAATGCCAGTTTCGGTTAATGTATTAACCGAGGCAGTTGCTGGCCCGGCTGCCCTGCCTCGAATAACTGAGGAGGGCAATTAGGCCGCCCGCCTCCGAGGCCATTTTAGAAACGCTGCGCAAAAGATTTTGTGTAGTAGTGAAGGATAAGCTTTGTAGCTCTTGTCAAGCCGGTAAACAAGTTGGAAACACCCATTACAAGAAGAGCATAATGAGTACTAGCAAGGCATTTGAGTTATTGCACATGGACTTGTTTGGGCCCACATAATACACTAGCATCGGTGGAAACAAATATATCTTTGTGATAGTGGATGACTTTACTAGATACACATGGGCATTTTTTCTAGTGGACAAGAGTGATGTGTTTACAACATTCAAATCATTTGTCAAGGACATTTACAATGAGTTTGAAACAACCATCAAGAGAGTAAGAAGTGACAATGGTAGTGAATTCAAGAACACTAGAATTGATGAGTTCTGTGATGAATTTGGAATTAGGCATCAATTTTCGGCCAAGTACACCCCACAATCAAATGGCCTTGTTGAGAGGAAAAATAGAGCACTTATTGACATGGCAAGGTCTATGCTTAGTGAGTACAATGTGAGTCAATCATTTTGGGCCGAAGCAATCAACACGTCTTGCTATTGTAGCAACAGACTCTATTGTCACCCAATGATGGAGAAGACAACATATGAGCTCTTGAATGGTAGAAAGGCCAACATTGCATATTTTTGGGTTTTTGGTTGCAAATGCTACATATTGAAGAAAGGCACTAGATTGAGCAAGTTTGACAGGAAATGTTATGAAGGGTTCTTGCTTGGATACTCAACCACTAGCAAAGTATATAGAGTTTGGAATTTGACAAGTGGTACTCTTGAGGAAGTTCATGATGTGGAATTTGACGAAACCAAGGGTTCCCAAGATGAGAAAGAGAATCTTGATGATGTTAGAGGCATTAAACTTTCGAATGCCATGAAGAACATGGATGCTGATGACTTGTGGCCTAGGCAAGTGATAGATGAAGAAGATGATCAAGTGCAAGTGGTCTCTAACTCAAATGTGCAAGATGATACAACTCAAGCAAGTACAAGTGGCTCTCATGACAATAAATAAGATCAAGTGGCTAGTACATCATCTCAACCGAATGATCAAGCGAGTGCAAGCAATCAACTTCCAATCCTCTAGCCAATCAACATTGCAAGAAATTATCCATTGGACACTATAATTGGAGATATTTCTAGAGGTGTACAAACAAGATCAAGATTGGCATCTTTTTGTGAACACTTCTCATTTGTGTCATCCATTGAACCAAAGAAGATAGAAGAAGCATTGGTAGATGTTGATTGGATGAATGCTATGCATGAAGAGTTGAATAAATTCACAAGAAATCAAGTATGGGAGTTAGTGGAGAGACCAAACAACCACAATGTGATTGGAACCAAATGGGTCTTTAGAAGCAAGCAAGATCAAATGGGATAGTAGTAAGGAATAAAGCAAGATTGGTAGCATAAGGTTACACTCAAGTGGAGGGTCTTGACTCTGGAGAAACATATGCCCCTGTTGCAAGATTGGAAGCAATTAGAATCTTGCTAGCCTATGCTTGTGCCCACAACATCAAGCTCTATCAAATGGATGTTAAGAGTGCATTTCTCAATAGCTACATCAATGAAAAAGTTTATGTTGAGCAACCTCCCGGTTTTGAAGATGACAAGAAGCCAAACCATGTGTACAAGTTGAAGAAGGTATTGTATGGTTTGAAGCAAGCACCTAGAGCATGGTATGAGAAGTTGAGGGACTTCCTACTCTCTAAAGGGTTCATTATGGGCAAGGTTGATATCACTCTTTTCACCAAGAAGATTAGAAAGGACGTGTTTGTGTTGCAAATCTATGTTGATGACATCATATTTCGATCAACCAATCAAGATTTTTGTGAAGAGTTTGGAAAGATGATGGTGAATGAGTTTGAGATGTCCATGATTGGAGAGTTGAGTTACTTCATTGGTCTTCAAATCAAGCAATTTAAGAATGGTATATTTGTGAGTCAAGGCAAGTACATCTGCCGAGGACACACGCAGCAAGCCGGAAGGGTCCGCTCGATGGAGCAAATCCGCCTAGCTTTAGCGCAGGAGTGGTCCATCCCGCGCAATCCTCCCGAGACATGCCAGTCAATTTGACCCTACAATTGACAAGGAGAGAAAATTTATTAGTAATTAAGGGCGGAACGTGCCGATGTTGCCAGACAGTCCCGAATGTGCGGCTCTGAGAGCCGATATGAGAGGAGATCGACTAAATAGTCGATTCCAGCATATTCATAAGAATAAACCGGTTAAAGCTCATAAGGTTGTGTAAGATGAATCGGTTATCATTCAGGATAAATATTATTTAAGCAAATATTAATCAATGGCAATAAGATATCACTGATGATTGGTTTTTGCTAAGCCAATGATCACAAGTAACCGAACCCCTTTTCATATAAAGAAACAATTCATCATCATTTAACCATTTAATAAAGATAAATCTAATGAACATATTAGATCTCATCTATCGCTATGACCAGTGGGGCATGAGACAGAATCATGCAGGCCGTAGAAACAACAATAGACTCGATGACCCTAACTCATTACTAATATCAGTGGGGCATGAGGCAGAATCATGTAGGCCGTAATACAATAATAAGATCATGGGGCTAACACATCTTTCAACTTATCTTTACTTCAACGGTCTCGTGATACGAGCTGTTCGTGAAAGCACTCGATATCGGCTAAAACAGCCGATTCAGGCATAGCGCACAGTTAAGGTCATGCCTTCTTAGGAACGGATCTACCAACTAACGATCCCCACTCCACGGTGCTAACAGTGGGGTGAGAGGCAGAATCACCCAGGCCGTGATAACAGGCCATGGAACGGTTTTCGCTAGCCAATAGATCTACTCAAGATCGAACATGCCTTAACCGCACGCTATGCACGATTAAGATTGATATGAAACAGCCGATAAAACATAACTCATCGTTTAAGGTGTAGATTAGATCAGTTTTAGATTAGCAAACGATGGGTTAAATAAGATATAAGGCCGATCCAAATCAATCTCAATCGGGCATAGTGATATTGCTGTAATTAGATAAACAATGAAAGCAATAAGCAATATCGGTAACTTAATGAATCTACCAAAGACTGACATTCTAAGGTAGAGCCGATAACTTGACCTTGATCTAGTTCAAGCAGTGGGGTGTGAGGCAGAATCACACATGCCATACTTGAACTAGACAAGAGTCAATAACTAGCTTATACCAAAGTCGCAGTGGGGGTCGACCGGATCGATGCAGCCATACGAACAGAGGTATAAACCATGACGATACTTACAGACAAGCAGTGGAGGTCGACCGGATCGATGCAGCCGTACTCGCTGAAGAACTCGCTGAGATGAACTCTACTCCTACTCCTAAGGGGTGGCCGGAGCCGAAAAAGTAATTGACTTGTATTTGATTGATTGTTGTCCTTTTACAATAGCGGGGGCTTGATATTTATACCCGGGCTCTAAACATGAATCCAACTTGAGCACGATTCGTTACAATCTTTGGCATAAAATGAAAACATTCCTAATCTAAAATAACTTGGACTCTAATCTTTCCCTTTTTGTAGAGTCCAGCATGTCTCATCCCAGCGCTGATCGTAGCCTCTATCATTATCTGCTGGCACTATCTGAAGAAAGCCGATTCTAGTGCTGCGTCCGAATCAGCTGGTTCCGATCTGCATGCAATTGACTCCTTGATGTCATGATCTTGGGAGCTTCCGAGCCCCTGTAACTCTTCTTCCAAATTTTGGTGTAAACACATGCCCCCCAATTTTAGGATAAAAGTAATTTTATTCCAAAATTATCACGTCTGCATCCTCGATAGCTCCGCAGTCATGGGCAGAGAATCTTGATCAGGGGTCTACTATTTGCCATTGCCTATGTTAGCTTAGGAGCCCATTCTTCACAACTTTTCACGAGAGCATCATTGCTTCACGGGCACTTGGATCCACCCTTCCAAGCCGGCTTTAAAATGTCTATACGACCCTGGCGAGAGCATCTCAACAATTTAGCCATGTCTCTCTTCTATCTGTCTCCTCGAGTGCTCCCAACTCTGCTAGACCCTCCATGGCCTATCTTTTTGCGATAAAGATCTTGAGCGGTTAGAACAATTCTTGTGCATAGCGTGATTGTGTCGCTTATTCTAGTGCCTCGTTGAGCAAGAAGACCAGCCATTACGGTTAGAAGAATTCTTGTGATATCATATGAGTCTTCTCTCCATGCTCGCAAAGCTTTCTATAGGGGCTAGAATGTGCGAATACCCTCCCCCTGTTTGGTCCTCTAAATGCCCATGGGAAAAGCCACAAGCTTCTTTCTAGTGGCTTCCTAGTCACCGAGAAGTCAGCTAGGCATCTATTAGGCAGGCGGCTTCTCCCCTTCTCTGGCGCAATTTTATCAATGGGTCGATGTGACTTGGTTCATGATGACCCTCGGCCTTGTGGGGATCTGGACTCCCTTCAATACAAAGAAGCTTTGGTGGGTTGATTTCTGGTCAATGTAAACTCTTTGTATCCATCCCATGATACCCTATAATTTTGAGGAAATAATAAGTCCGACTATGTTATCTCTTCGTTATTCGTCCCCTGAATTCCTAGAGTGTCGATCTGTTTCCGCATCTGGTTTCAACCACATACCTCTGGCGAAACCGATTTCACCTTCCTAGGCTATATATACGGGCCATGGCTGAGGACCGAGAAACAACCCGCTTCGTCTCAATCCCTCTGCATCCTCAGTATAGTCCCTGCTCTTCCATAGGTTTGAGATCATGGAGAACAGCAAGAGGTCTGCTGAGGAGGGCCTCGATGGATCTGCATCATCACGCTAGAGCCTTCATCATCAAGAGGGTGCAAGCCGTGATGCGCCCACTGCCTCGGGTTATAGGGCTGACTCTGTTCGGCCTCTGGGGTCTTCCTTGTTGACAGCTTATCGCCAGCTCCCTTGCTACCCGAGGTGGTGGATTGACAATGATGACCTGCTCGCCGCCATCGACAGTCACGGCCAGGGTCTTATCGAATGTCTCTCTCTCGCAGAATCAACCCTGGCCATGGCTCGATGCCGATCGCCTCCCATGGCTGATTCGGTGGAGGATAAATTGGCCAAAGCCGAGGCTAGAATCATGGGTGAGATATCATAACCTTTGTTTCCTTTCAATTTCACTTTCAGGATTCTGACCATCTCTCCTTTGAATTCTTCAGATTTGTCTGCCCAACTGGAGAGCCTTCGACTGGCTGCGGAGCACGCGGTGGGGTTCATCAACGCCAGAGGCGCTGTCCCAGTAGTTCACCTATACGACATCCTAGATCATGTCAGGGAGGTTCCTCTTCATGGCATCCGTCATGGTGCTGCCATGGCGTTGGCTGCTGCACAAGCCCGTTCGGGCCATAATCTTCGGCTTTTTCCCCACGGTTTTCCGAACGCAGCGTACCTTGGGGAGCATGAGCGCTTGGTTGAGGATTTTATGAGCGCCACTAACTCTGTAGCTTTCAATACCCTGGCCGATGATATAGTAGGCAAAGTATTTTCTGGCTCGTAGCTTGTAATAGGTGACGTTTAGCATACAACTTTCTCGCCTTGAGTGATTTCCCTTTATTTCGTGCTTCATACCCATCACCTCGTTCGTGTCTGCTTTGCTGCTATAGGCGATACATATTGTAACGGCTTTTACTCCTTTGGGTTCATTTTTGCATTGGAAGACGATACCTTTCCGACATCGGCTATTAGGGCTATCAACCGAACAGATCACTCGTTAAGTATTGATCCAAACGCTAGGATAATATTTCTTTAAATATTTCCCATCGATTGCTCGGCCAAATTCTTCTTCTCCTTTTAGTGTTTCCAAAATATAAGCATTACCAGGCGCACAACGTTTGATCCGATAAGGTCCTTCCCAGTTAGGTGACTATTTACTGAATTTACTGTCCTTTGATCCGATCGGCAACTTCACTTTCCAGACCAAGTCTCCTTCAGAGAATTGCCTAATCTTGACCTTTTTATTGCAATTTTTCACAATCCTCGGTTTATTGGCTTCAATGTTCTTCAAGAGCATGCAGCCGAAGGCAACTCAAGTCTTTTAAGTCATCCATCACAAAATTCTGGTAGACTTTGGCTGATAAATCATTCTGCAACATAATACGCCTCGATCTAGTTTGAACTTCCCAAAGAAAGACTGCATTGTGTTTATGCACAAGTTCTTAAGGCGATCACATCAGCTCCTTTGCTCTTGGTCATCAAGGGCAACCTATCCTTAGCCTTCCCCAGAGTCTTGTTTCCCTTTTACATTTTCAAAGATCAAGTCCTAAAGGTGAAACAGGTTAAGAGGAGTTTGTTTGATCGTGAAACCCTTTTGGCCAAGGGAAACTCGAACAGGCAAGAGGCTTAAAGAACCATTACAGTTGATTGATCACATCCGCTTCGGCCTAAGAGCCAATTTTTTTACAATAGCCGACTCTAGACTCCCGATCTTAATCTCACTTAGGTCTAAAAACACGGCCTTTATTAAGAGAGCCCTTCGATCTTTTATCCTCAGTCATCTAGCGTCGTATCCACTTCGACATTGGTGAAGTGGCGTTTCGCCTTTTATTAATTGCGGTTGCCTTTTGCGCGGCCCAATGCGTCTGTCCCTTCGCTTCATGTCTTCAAGTACCAGCCGATGGCCTCGGCCTTGAACACATCTCCATCCGCAACTGTTCCTCTACTCTTCTCCGCCTGCCAAAACCCTGTAGCGGTTTTCTTTCTCCCTTCCGTAGATCCAGTCATCTTTCATGGCCGGCAAGGACAACCGAGGCAAGCGCATGGCGGAGGAGATCCAGGAGGAGAACATGCCGATGAACCAGTGTCTCCGACGCATGAGGTGAGATTAACATTCCCCGTTTATAATAGTGAACTGCTCTGACTTGCCTACAGGTTTGTCGTGAATGATAGTCTTCGTCCTCTTCCTAGGGCCAGTGGGCCCTCTGATGCTGCATTGTCTACGCCGGCCTCGTCGTTGGATTCTTCCGACTCCCATAATGGTGACGATGCTCGGCGTTTTCTTCATGAGTGGAGGATTGGTCAGAATCGTTACTCCAAGGCGACTTGGGAGAACGGCCAACTCGAGATCCGCCTCGGGGTCTCTTAGGCTACCCTTCATGCGGCCGAAGAAGAGGCCAATGCCGCTCAAGCATGATTGGCTAAATCGAATGTCGCGGTGGCAGGTAAGATGAACCCCAAGGATGCCTTTATTCTGATTTCTGCTATTTTTATCTTGATAGCTCTTCCGCTTCTGTGATCATCAGCTCTGACAGCGTAGTTGGAGTCTCTCCAACTGGCAGCCAACGCGGCTATGGATGTTGTCAATGCCCGTGGCTCCCTTATCAATGCTCGCCTCCACGACATTTCGGCCCGCGTTTAGGAGATCGCCCTCGACGGTGTTCGTCATGGCACGGCAGTGGCGCTAACCGTAGTGCAGGTCTAGACAGGTACGAGCTCCATGCCATGGAGACTGGTTTTCCCAGTAGGCAACGACCCTGAGGAACATGAGGACTTGATGGAGGAATTCGTCGTAGCGGCAGAGGCCATCGTAGACATCACATTCGCTCAGGATGTGGTGAACAAGGTCTTCGATTAGCTTGTACTTAGGATAAACCGATGAATGAAGACTCATGTTCTTTTATGATCGTGCCTCAGTGTGATGTCCTTGCGTATGACTGTTTTTGCTTTTTGTTTTTGCTCTAGAGGCGATACGTATCATATCGCCTTTTATGTCTTTGAAGATTTTTCATTTTTTGAACTAGAGGCGATACCCTCTTGGTACCGGCTATTAGAGCCGAGAACAAATCGGCTATCAAACTTACATGTTAGGATAACATCCCTTCAAACATTTTTCATTGATTGTTGTTGATAGATTGCACCAAAACTTTTCAGATCAAAGGTTAAGCAATCGATAGATCTAAACCAGGATTCTCACTAAGCGAAACAAAACTTCTTTAAGAAATCTATTAACTCTGATCCGCACTTAGGATTCCAATTTAAGCATTCATACGTCAGCCTAAATCCATCTCCAGGATTAATGTTTATTTTTCTTTAATCCAATGGCCGACGTGAAGCCGTGACTTTCTACTAGAACAAACTCTCAGAGCCAATCACTTGCATCAGCTATTGGCCTTCATTATTAATCCTAATGAAGCCTCCTTCCCATGTTTTGCCAGAAAGACATTCGAAGTCTCCTAGTTCCCAAAAGACTATATCGGCTGTTGCGATGCTCACGGACTCGTCAACACGAACCAGTTCGACGTCATCTCCATGCCATTGAATCAAACACTGATGCATGGTTGATGGTATACAGCAATTCGCATGAATCCAATCACGTCCGAGGAGCAAACTGTAAGACCCTTTCCCATCGATGACGAAGAGTGTAGTGAGCAGAGTCTTGCTTCCAATTGTTAGTTTGATGTTTATTGCCCCCCGGGTCTTGGACGTATTACCTCCAAAGTCTCTAAGCATTATGTTGGTCAGAAGCAAATCTCCTGGTCCCTTGCCAAGCATACGGAAAGTGGTGTAAGGCATAAGATTGACAGAATCACCTCCGTCCACTAACATCTTGTTTATTGGCTTCCCATCAACAAAACCTTTCATATATAAAGCCTTTAAGTGCCGATGCTTGACTGATTTATCAAATATTGCTTGTTGTACAACCGTTAACTTGGCAACTATCTCCTCATACTCTGATTCATCAAAATCCGAAAACACTTCTTGATCTGTCGGAGCTCTGAATTCCGATGGCAACAGAAAAGCCATTTGGATATTAGCCGATGGTTGCTTTCTATCGGCTGTTTGCTTAGCACGCCATACTAGAGGCTTGCCGGATGCCTGAGCCTATTCCATCTCTTTGTTCCTTAGGCGTTGCACCCTTCTATTCTGGCTTCTTGTTAAGCCTCCTGGACACCATTGGTCTTTCTGCCAAACATATTTCCTTTCGTTGCCTTCTTCTTCATGATCAGCTCGGTCTTGGTCAATGACTCTTTTTCCCAGCCGATCATGAATACTTTTATTTTTAAGCGCCGATCCATGTTATTATGATGATATGTATCTTGGGTATGGATAGACCGGCGGTTGGTTTGATATTGCCTAAACCCCCAATATTGATTGCTGCATTCTGAACAGTCATGTCTGGTAGGCAACTTCAAACCTTCGTTCCAGCAATATCTGAAGAAAGGACAATTCCAATGCGATTCGGCTTGCTTCCTTTCATACCTCTCTTCTTCCAGTTGATGCTGGTATTCTTGATCCTCTAACCATCGCTGATAATCCTTTTTCTTCTGCCGCTGTCACTTATTCAACAGGATTCGAGATGTAACTCGTGGCTTTGTCGCTCCATCCTTCGACGTTTCCCCCTGCTCATATCGGCTCTTTTGCTGATCACGATGTCTTCTCATTTCTTTGTACTCATCAGCCGATATTTGCATCTTGGGATCGACTGTTCTAGCTTCTCTTGATTTGGCCGATGTCGGGATCTTAGTTTTTCCTTTGAGCAGCCCAACATCAACCACATTTTGATCTCCCGGGAAAGTATTATCATCAACCTTCATCTTCCGAGGCGTATCGAATTTGAGCCTTCCTTGCTGAATAGCCCTCTGTATATGCTGCTAGAAAGTTCTGCTTCATTAGTGGAATGAGAAGTAGCATTATAGAACTTGCAGAACTTCTTATTCTTCAACTGTTCAGGGGGCAACATAACATGATTGTCCGGCAATTTAATCTGGCCCCTCTCAAGTAAGAAGTCAAAGAGCTTGTCTGATTTTGTGATGTCGAAGTCATAGCTCTCCTCGACTCCTCTTCCCCAAGGATTTGGCACCATTATTGTCTTCTTGCCCCAATTCCATTCAGCCGCAGCAACCTCTTCTTCATCATCTTCATAGCCGTCATCGACTGAGTATGGATCATAAGCTTTGGCTACTGTGGTACTCCTCTAGAATCGGGTATCTCTGTGCATACTCTAGAATTGGCTATTGAGCGCTGTCACTCGTTGAGCCAATTGACCCAAGTTATCAAACTCTTGTCCCATCAGTTTTTCTTTCCACATTGGCAGCATTCCTTGAATGGCTAAAGCAGCTAGCTGATCATCGACCAAGTTCAATGAGAAGCACAAGTTCCTAGTCTCCTGGAATCTCTAAAGAAACTCAGTACCCAATTTATTAGTCCTCTGTCTTATGGTTGTCAGATCGGTAATCTTCTTTTCTCCAGTCCCAGTATAAAAATATGTATGAAACTTCTTCTCTAGGTCAGCCCAATTGGCAATGAAGTTGACTGGTAGTGACGAAACCAAGTGAAGGTTGGCCTTGATAGAGACAAGGAGAAGAAACGAACTCGATGGGCATCCTCAACTGATGCTTCGCCCAATTGTGTAAGATACCGACTGACATATTCTATTGTGCTTGTACTATCTTGGCCAGTGAACTTAGCGAACTCTGGGAGCCTGTAATTTGTGGGAAGAGCGACCAAATTATACCATTCTGGATATGGGCGTTTGTACAAAAAGGTCAGCCCTTTTGGCTTCAGACCGAATTGATTCTTCATCACCTCGGTCACCTTCAGTAGCAACTCGTTAGCTTGCAGATTTGATTTTCTCTGTACTTGCTGACCCATCTGTGGATTGAAATCTCGTGTGCCTTGATATCCTGAATTTGGCATCATGTGGAGGGTATTATAATCTATGCCATAGTGATACCCTTGTGAAATCTCGATCTACTAGGTCCTCTGCTGGCTTGCTGCTTGAAGTCTCTGATTATAGACATAAGGATCTATATCTCTACGGGGTGCTATTTTTTGAGCCGACGATGGTATGTGGCCTGATGTGTCGAAATTGATCACCTGGTTCTGACCTTGCCCCGCCGGCTGTTGCAGTGCTGTATTGACGGTCCAGGATTGTACTGTATCTGATTCGTAGTAGTACCTTGAGCTTGTTCAGATGAACCTTGAACTACCTGGATGTCACCGTTACCAGCTGGTGCTGCTTCTTGATGGCTGGTATCGACTTGATTAGTCCCTTGGGTTGACGAATCTGGAATGTTGTAATAAGTCGATCCAACCTGACCAACTGGAATCCCATGAATCGCCTCTTTCATGGCATTGTGGAATGCGTCCACGAAAGCTTCATTATGGCTTGATATGGCATCATGAACAGATTTGTCTATGGCTTCCGTAAAGAAATGTCTGTCTTCAGCTTCGATTGTATCTGTCTGTCCGTGTAGTAGAACTCTTGGTAGTGGAAATTTCTGAATAATTGTGTTGTCACATGTTTTGGTGTAGGGCAACAAACACTTCTTCTAAAATTCTTCTGTAGCTTCGCCGATGACATCTTTATCTCCATCAGGTAGGTCTTGGTAGCGCACCATAAGCATGTCTTTGTTGTTGTGAGCCGCCATAACGATTGTGGGGTCCCACCGGGCGTGCCAGAAACGTGTGTCGACACAGAATTTTCGTCTCCGTGCCGAGGACACACGCAGCAAGCCGGAAGGGTCCGCTCGATGGAGCAAATCCGCCTAGCTTTAGCGCAGGAGTGGTCCATCCCGCGCAATCCTCCCGAGACGTGCCAGTCAATTTGACCCTACAATTGACAAGGAGAGAAAATTTATTAGTAATTAAGGGCGGAACGTGCCGATGTTGCCAGACAGTCCCAAATGCGTGGCTCTGAGAGCCGATATGAGAGGAGATCGACTAAATAGTCGATTCCAGCATATTCATAAGAATAAACCGGTTAAAGCTCATAAGGTTGTGTAAGATGAATCGGTTATCATTCAGGATAAATATTATTTAAGCAAATATTAATCAATGGCAATAAGATATCACTGATGATTGGTTTTTGCTAAGCCAATGATCACAAGTAACCGAACCCCTTTTCATATAAAGAAACAATTCAGCATCATTTAACCATTTAATAAAGATAAATCTAATGAACATATTAGATCTCATCTATCGCTATGACCAGTGGGGCATGAGACAGAATCATGCAGGCCGTAGAAACAACAATAGACTCGATGACCCTAACTCATTACTAATATCAGTGGGGCATGAGGCAGAATCATGTAGGCCGTAATACAATAATAAGATCATGGGGCTAACACATCTTTCAACTTATCTTTATTACAACGGTCTCGTGATACGAGCTGTTCGTGAAAGCACTCGATATCGGCTAAAACAGCCGATTCAGGCATAGCGCACAGTTAAAGTCATGCCTTCTTAGGAACGGATCTACCAACTAACGATCCCCACTCCACGGTGCTAACAGTGGGGTGAGAGGCAGAATCACCCAGGCCGTGATAACAGGCCATGGAACGGTTTTCGCTAGCCAATAGATCTACTCAAGATCGAACATGCCTTAACCGCACGCTATGCACGATTAAGATTGATATGAAACAGCCGATAAAACATAACTCATCATGTGAGGTGTAGATTAGATCAGTTTTAGATTAGCAAACGATGGGTTAAATAAGATATAAGGCCGATCCAAATCAATCTCAATCGGGTAGAGTGATATTGCTGTAATTAGATAAACAATGAAAGCAATAAGCAATATCGGTAACTTAATGAATCTATCAAAGACTGACATTCTAAGGTAGAGCCGATAACTTGACCTTGATCTAGTTCAAGCAGTGGGGTGTGAGGCAGAATCACACTGGCCATACTTGAACTAGACAAGGGTCGATAACTAGCTTATACTAGAGTCGCAGTGGGGGTCGACCGGATCGATGCAGCCATACGAACAGAGGTATAAACCATGACGGTACTTACAGACAAGCAGTGGAGGTCGACCGGATCGATGCAGCCGTACTCGCTGAAGAACTCGCCGAGATCAACTCTACTCCTACTCCTAAGGGGTGGCTGGAGCCGAAAAAGTAATTGACTTGTATTTGATTGATTGTTATCCTTTTACAATAGCCGGGGCTTGATATTTATACCCGGGGTCTAAACATGAATCCAACTTGAGCACGATTTGTTACAATCTTTGGCATAAAATGAAAACATTCCTAATTTAAGATAACTTGGACTCTAATCTTTCCCTTTTTGTAGAGTCCAGCATGTCTCATCCCAGCGCTGATCGTAGCCTCTATCGTTATCTGCTGGCGCTATCTGAAGAAAGCCGATTCTAGTGCTGCGTCCGAATTAGCTGGTTCCGATCTGCATGCAATTGACTCCTTGATGTCATGATCTTGGGAGCTTCCGAGCCCCTATGACTCTTCTTCTAAATTTTGGTGTAAACAACATCAAAGACGTGCTCAAGAAATTTGGAATGAATGAGAGCAAAGCTATTAGTACACCAATGAGAACAAATTGCAATTTGGATAGTAATGCAAGTGGCAACATGGTGGATCAAAAGTTGTATCGGTCTATGATTGGAAGCCTACTCTATGTGACCATCAAGGCCGGATGTCATGTTTAGTGTGTGCATGTGTGCAAGATTTCAAGCCTCACCAAGAGAAAGTCATTTGAATGCTACAAAGAGAATATTAAGGTACTTAAAGCATACAAAAAATATTAGTTTGTGGTATCCCAAAGGAGCAAATTTTGAGCTTGTTGGATATTCGTACTTCGATTATGTGGGATGCAAGGTTGAAAGGAAGAGCACTTCGGGCACTTGTCAATTATTGGGAAGATCATTTGTTTCTTGGTCATCAAAGAGGCAAAATAGTGTTGCATTATTAACCGCTGAAGCCGAATACATATCCGTCGATAGTTGTGCATAAATTCTTTGGATGAAGGCCACCTTGAATGACTTTGAAATCAAGTTCAAGAAAGTGCCGTTGCTATGTGACAATGAGAGTGTAATCAAGCTAACCAACAATCCGGTTCAACATACAAGAACAAAGCACATTGATGTCTGTCACCATTTCATAAGAGATCAACAAAAAGGAGACATTTCAATTGAGAGTGTGGGCACCGAAGATCAACTTGCCGATATATTCACAAAGCCACTTGATGAGAAGAGGTTTTGCAAGCTAAGGAACGAGTTGAACATATTGGATTTTCTCAAATATGTGTTCATGCACCCCCACTAATATGTCATGCCTATCCTTCGAGCAACCAAGGTAAAAGTTGATTGGCATGCATACATACCTTGCTAAGGACTTGTGTAGTGCATCTAGTCATTCCTATCATGTCTTAGGCTCATTCATGAAAATCAAATGAATTTGATGATTGTATGGTACCACTATTCCTTCTATGCTTGATATGATCTAGTGGTAGCATATGACACGTTTGTGGGCTTGTGAACCTAGTGTTTGATCTAGAAAACGAGCTATAAGTGTCTAACTCAACATGGTCAAGATAACCCTTGAAATGAGGTGTGAAGAAGCTTGTCCTTGGATCAAACCGAGTTAAATATCTTTGTCAAGTGTTCTAGATTGAACCAAATTTAGAAAAATGATTCTCACCCCATTGATTGATATTGATAATCTTAACCTATCTAAAATTAAACTTTTGTGGTCATTGATGACCAAAGGGGGAGAGAAACAAAGATAAATGAGATAGGGGGAGAAAATGGACAAAAGAAGGGGATCAAATTAAAATTTGAGCACACAAGTAGGGGGAGCAAGCTCATAAACTTGATTGATGCATTTGAATGTGCATTTCATATGTATGCTTGCATTGTACAAGTTTTAAATTAAAATTCCATCCTTGTGTGGTGTATGTTAGTTGTAGGTTTGATTGATGAAATGAAAAACTAGAATGCATAGGATGACAGTTAGATATGCCTTGCTTTGTTTTCAAGTAGTACTAGAGCCTTGCAATTAATGTTGATCTCATGAGGTATCTAGTTCTTTGTCTTTGCAAGTGATATCTAACTAACAATGGTGCCAAGGATGGTATTATTGGTGCACTCCGATTGGTATCACGCTTCAAAGGTCCATCTCTTACACCTTAGCATCATTTGGTAGACATTACTCTCCCATAACTCAATCTATGTATATGTGCAAGCTTTTAATCCAAACTCTTAGCACATATGTAGGGGGAGCAAATGCTACCAATTTAGGTTCATGAAACTTGTCCAAATTCTTTACACATGGTAAAAATACTTGGGCAAGCAACATGGATTCAAATTTGAGTTTATTTCATATCTTTGTAGAGGTTGTCATCAATTACCAAAAAGGGAAAGATTGAAAGCTCTAGCTTGGTTTTGGATAATCAATTAAACCTATTTGGTCTAACCCTATGCTCTAAGTGTGAATTTGAGATAGGTTGGTCCAACCCAAGTGATGCAGCTAAGTGGCACTCATGGATGGAGATGGCCACATGAAATAAAGATCATGGTGATGGTGTGGATATGTGATGATGATCAAGCTCCGGATTTGGAAAAGAAGAGAAAAACAAAATGGGCTCAAGGCAAAGGTATATGTGATAGGGCCATTTTGTTTTGGTGATCAAGACACTATATAGAGTGTGATCACATTAGTATAGATGGTCGTACTATTAAGAGGAGAGCTCTTATCGGACAACTCGATCATCTAGTGCCACTAGGTGTTGGAAAACTTGCATATGCATTTTAGGCCTAGTGCACATTCGGTGAGAATTGATTAACCTTTGAAAAATGATTATGAAAATGCTAACACACTTGCACGTGATGGTGAAACACTTGTGGTGTTGGCACATTTGCAAAGGAATCAAAGGAGGCGAAAAAGGGGATGAGGTGCTGCCTCTGGGGGGCACCGTCACCCCTTGTCTGGTGCACCGCCACCCCTAGGGCGGTGACCGGCTGGAAGAGGCCGAGAGGAAGGCGTTGATGTTGCCTTCGGGGGCACTGCCACTGTGTGTCTGAAGAGCAAGTAAGTGAGGGTTGGCACCGCAAGTGGCGGTGTGCACCGCGCCAGGTGTGACGGTGCACCGTCGGGGGGCAACGCCACCATGTCCGGTGCCACCGCCTCATTTATCCAGAGAGTGGGGAAACGGGGTCGGTCACCGCTGGGCACCGCCATGCCTAGGGCGGTGCACCGTCCTATTTTTCCCGAGATCAGGGGTTTCGCGGGGTTGGCTTGGGTGGTCACCACCACCCCTAGGGCGTTGCCACCGTCACCCTGTCCGGTGCCCCAACAGCTAGTGAATGATGACCGTTGGGGGGCACCGCCGTGGCATGTCCGGGGCCACCACCGCCGTGTTCGGTGCCCTCGTAGAAAAGTGCTCCAAAAGGGGTAACGGTTCTATTTGCTTGTGGGCTTATAAATAGACGTGGTGGTCAGCCTTGGCTACTCTCTTGGCACTTCCTACACCTGTGTACACCCTTTAGAAGCTGAGCACACCACTGCACTCATTTGCACACTTAATTTCATCATCTTGAGTGAGATTGGAAAGCCTCTAGTGAATTGCTTAAGTGATCTAGCATCTTGTGGTACTAGTTGGGCGATTTGGGCTGGTGAAGATCTTGTTACTCTTGGTGTTTGTTGACACCTAGATGGCCCGGTGATTGGAGGATCATCGAGCGGAGGAAGGTGATTGTCTCCGGCTCTGATCATTGTGATTATGAGGGGTTCTTGTGCCTTCCCCGACGGAGCGCCAAAGACAACTCTAGTGGATTGCGTGTGGCTTGTGGAACATCATCTTGTATTGGTTGTGCGGCATCCGGTTGTGGGTTAGACGTGTGATGCCTATTAGCGCGTGAACCTCCAAGTGAGTGAATCGCCACAACGGGGACTAACTTTCCGGCAGGCAAGTGAACCTCGGAGGAAAATTCATTGTGTCAGCTTTGTCTCCTTGATATTCTTTGGTATTTCATTTGATTGATCACTTGCCACGGTGGTATATCTCCTCTACCACTCTCTTGCATTACTTTGTGTTTTTACCTTGTAGAGCTTGTGGTAGTTGTAGCTAGTTGTGTAGCTTAGTTTCTTAGTTTTTTTAGTTCCTAGCTAGCTCAACTAGTGTAGAGAGTAGCGACATAGACCTTGAGTGTCTAGTGATCATAATTGACTAGAATTATTGGTAGGTAGCTTATATTTTTAGTAGGCTAGCGCAATATTCGCTTTGCCTTATAATTATCTAACATCTTGGCTTAGTGTTGTTGTAGACTTTTAATAGGCTATTCACCCCCTCTAGCTATTAGAACCTTTCAATGTGTGAGTGTACACGACGAGTGTAGCCTCCTGAGCTCTAGGCTGATTAGGAGAATTAATTAGGGGGTTAATTGATTGTCGTGACGTTAAATCCGAAGGTTTAATCGAGACTCAATGTATACTATAATGATCTTACCTTTAAAAGTATACATTAAAAGCACGTCATAATATACAAAGTAAACATTGAACATTTAATATGGAGAAAGGCACTCATACGTTGGGTATTTATGGGCATAAAACCACAAAGCTGCTCAATCGCCAATAAAGAGAAGTACATCCCAAGATGAAGGTATTAGGCTAGCAGCACTCGCACAGAATTTTGGAGCGACAAATTATGCTATTAGGCTAGTAGGATGGTTTTTCGGTGGTGGTTTAAAAAAGGAATCCAATGCGTATTACATAGTTTTAGTAGGGAAAAACCATGTTGGAAGCCCTTTGCAGCCCTGTGGACGCACAACTGTTGTGTCCGGCAATAAAGGAGTGATCGTCCCATTACTCATGTTGAAAACACCACAGTCACGAAAAGGATCTGCTGTCCAATGTTCACGATCATAGTCACACACAAAATAGATGCAGTTCTCCTGAGCTCCACATTCAGAAGCAGGGAGAAACTTGGAGTAGGTGCCAACAAAGAGTGCTTGGTCCCCCAAGGTATTGAGCCTTCTCCACTTATGATGGGAATTGGTGGTCAAGTCGAGCTCAAAGACCTCAAATGAAATGGTAACAAAATTCTTCGCCTCCAAATTATCATCCTCCGAACTATCATCCTCTGGTAAAGTGGTTAAGGTTCGAAGCAATCGCCTTATCTGTAACAATTTACCGTTGGATTCAGCAAGGTAACTCCGATATAAGCTCATATACGTCTTATCAGCAATGGCTAAGCATACTATCCCTGGATTCTGGACGGCGTTAGCCACGTGTTTCATAGATGAGACACTTGGCGGCTTGCCACCTTCATAGCTCGAAACAATCTCGAAGGCAAAGAGCTTCTTGAGTGAGAGAGCATACAACTTCCCTTCAAAGAATGCGATGTCAAAGATGTACTCGGGCATTTCGACTGCAATGGCAGACGAGGACCGCCGGCCAATGGAAATTACACACTGCCATTTTGAGGTCAAGATCAGCACAGCAAAAAGGGAATCCGATGACAGATCAAGAGTGGAGAGCGGCACTAGCTTGAAGAATATCGAATCCCCGTAGTAGCCGTTGGCTTTCATAGGAAGCCCCACAACGCACCTGGAGAAAGGGTTCATCAATGCGAGCTTGCCACCGAGGCGCCGGAGGAAGAGCCAGTTGCCCACGGAGCCATGGAGAGAGGCATCCTCCGGCATACGCATGTGGTGAATCTCGCCGTCTGAGATGTTAAGGAAGGTGCCGTCGAGTAAGGTCAGCCACGGTAGCGGAGGGGGAAGAGGCTCCTCTGCAGCAATGCGATGCCATGCGCGGCAGACGGCTCCAAGTCGAACACGGTCGGCTAGGGAGGGGAGGCGCCTGAGTACAAGGCCCAGAAGCTCTGGCCGCAAGTCTGCCCAAGAAGGGCAGTGCCTGGCCGCCGCCATCACGGCACTTCTTGTTTCTCAACGAGCTGTCTCTGGACGCGCCGCCAAGGAGACCGATCCAGTCGGTTGAGATCGAGAGATGACGGTAGTTGTTGGTACGGGCGTGTACGGTTGTTGGGAATTGGGACTTGAGAGGACCTGGCGACGTCGCCATGGATCCAGATTTTTATTGCCCCGGCCGGCCGGCCGGCCGCAACCCGGTGACAGGCGGACTCGAGCGTCTCAACGAGTCGGTTGCTGCAGCCTGCAGGAAAACTGGGCCACGCAGACTCGGAACCCACGCGATGGATTCCTCCAAGCCCAGGTCCTACTCGAACCAAGCAGCCACCCAACCGGTACACCGGCCCAACCAAGTCCGGAACAGGGGGACGCAAGTAATACGTAATATATACTACGTCCGATAGATTTAAGGCTCCCATACATATCGGCATATAGTCGGTTCTAAAATAAAAACGGCATATGGTCATCTACCTTATATATAGCTTAGAACTTTATAAACATTCTTATATGCAGGCTAGAGGAAAGTCGGGAATACGTTCATAGAACCAAAACCATCTTGATCTTCAGTCAGACTCAAGCATCTTAGGAGACATTAATGAAGCATTGCGGTTCACCGCCCTGTTCGCTTGATCGTTTTTGTGGTTTATAAGTCGGCTGATGCTGTTTTATTGTAAGAGAAAAACAATATATCATGGCTGATAAGCATGGCTGATACGATCGAGCGAACAGGGTGCACGTGATTCGCAACGGGAGAGCAATACTTTGGTTTTTTAAACCGATCGGTGTCTAATCGTAGTATCAATCTATCAAGTTTTACTTTTATGTTTGATTTGATATATACATTATACAAATAGGCAAGTATATATGTGTGCGTTGCCATGGATAGTAAGACCGGGGAAGATTGGGCTGTGGGGTGTACCTAGCTGCTATTAACTGATTTGTCCAACTAGTGATATACTCCCTCCGTTTTAAATTATAAGTCACTTTGACTTTTGGTAATCTATTTTGCTATGCATCTAGATATAATAATATGTTTAGATACATAGCAAAATGAATGAAGCAAAAAAGCTAAAACGACTTGTAATTTGAAACTAAGGGAGTAGTTATTATCTAGAGGTCCAACTAATAATTAGCTAGTCCACTATCCATACCTATTTGATCCAAAAAGAGATTATTATTATTAGCAGATAACTACTGTCTGCTAGAAACCAAACATGGCCTTATTATTGTGCTAGCAATTTAAAATATAGAATCAAAGAAGATGAACCGCACATAAGTGATAAATTGCTGGCCAACTTTCTTTTACTATTCATCCCTATCTATTATTAATGAAATCTATTATTAGTCTCAAGAATTCTTCTCTCCACATACGAGACTGTGCGGGACTCCGGGTAGTGGAGCGATGCTAGAAAGCGTGGGTGGTGTCGTCCCTGGCTGGATTCATCAGACACAACGTCATCCTCTATTTGCATCTATCCCATTTACCTCTTGGGCTTAATTACGAGACAACTTTTCCTCGATTCCTAATCTAATCTACCAAAGAATTGTTTGGAATTCGATAATGATTGTATACGGGCGTCCGTATGCGCTGGACGGCGGACGGACCTGCTGGCAGGCGGGAGGCCCAGAAGGCGTTCTTATCAAACAATTCACCCGCGGCGCCCCCCCGGCCCCCCCCCTCCCCCCGCGACTGCGCTCCGCGCCCCCCGCCGTCTTCTCCATACCCCCGCTCCCTCCTTGGCCGCCGCCGGCGTCCTTCTCCCACTACTACAGAAAAGGTTTGTAGCAACGGCTTAATTTTTTTTATAGGAGCGGCTGGGGATGGAGGCACCCCTATAGTGGGTGTGCTTGGGACCTACGAGACCAGCCGACCTTATAAATGGCACAGTAAGAGCGGCTGGTGATACGAACCACCCCTATAAATGGATCGATTTGTAGGGACAGCTCACTCACCAGCCGCCCCCAGTGTTACGATTTGTAGGGACGACTCAATCACCAGCCGTCCCTACAAATGCTACACGTACAAAAGGCTGCAGCCTCCTTTCTTCCTCCTCATGTCACTCATTCTTACTAGAGAAAAAAGGCTTGAGAGGCCTTAGGCACCTCCAAAAAATTGCTCTACTAAGGGGGAGGTTTTGGTCTTAAATCCTTTGGTGCAGAGGTTGTAGAAAGTAAGAAAATACCATTTCACAATTTTTTAAAGTTTTAATGGTTGGTTAGTGAGTAATTAGAGTTTTGCTTTTCTCTCTCTTCTATGGTGCTTGAGCTACTTATGAAGCAAATTAGACCCAAGTTTTGAATGTACTAAGATAAATTAGGTAGGGGAACAAGATCATACCCTTATTTGGTCGATGTTTCTTGATTTTAGTGAACAATTAGTTAGTTTTATGGATAGTTCATGTGTATGTAGATCTAGATCTAGGGTTTGGTTTTTTTATTAATTTTGTTTTTGTAAATTTATGTTTGATGAAATTAGACTAGGGTTTGCATGAAAGATATTGAATAAATATTAATTGTTGCTAATTGTTATCTTTAAAATTATTTATTATAATCAACAAATATATATTTTTAATTATTTATGGATAAATAGGTCATTAATTAATTATCCTCTACCATGGTGTGTTTGTATGCTTCATGTAATTATATCTGATTTATATTCATATATATCTGAAGTATATATAATTATTCTCAAGTAATTATTAATTTGATTCATTTATATATATATATATATATGAATAAATAGTCCTTTAATATATTTTCTTTGGTTGTTGTTGTAAAAGATGGAGTACAGAAACTCTTGGATGTATGGTTCATTAAGGTTCAAGGCAGGTTTTCGTGAAGAGTTGGATAAATTTATTGAAGCCGCAGAGAAGCATGCAACGACGTTGACAGAGAATAAGGATACAATTATTTGTCCCTGTAAAGATTGAAAGAACCGTATGGCATGGACATATGTGACTATCATCAGACCCCATTTGATTATACGAGGATTTATTGAGGACTACATATTATTGATTCATCATGGTGAAACGGTTGTTGTTAACGATGAGGATAAGAAGGAATACGACGGCGAAACCCTAGAATCCCTGTCCCAATATTCAGCAGAGTTTGATACATGAATGGATCCCGAGTTTGGCAATGAACAAGGTGGTGATGCTGATGGTTGGGATGGTAACGACGAAGGTGGTGCCAATAATGATGATGGAGCAGGTGTCGGGGATGAAGATGATTTTGATAATTTGGAGGACATGATTCGGGCCCTTAGACCAGAGATTTTACTAAATAGCTTGAAAGGCCTAGAAAATTTTGAAAGGGTGAAAAAGCATCGAAGGAGATTGTGTATGGTGTTGAAAAGGGTTGTCCGACACACTGGACATTGCTACATTTTGTGCTTGAGCTACTTATCCTGAAGGCTAAGTACGGCTGGTCAGACTGTAGTTTCAATGATCTATTGCGTCTCCTATCATGGTTGCTGCCACAGCCAAACTCTGTTCCCGCCAACACATACCAAACGAAGAAGGTTATAAGTCCATTGATAATGGGGCTTGAAAAAAATCCATGCATGCCCCAACCACTGCATCCTTTTTTGTGGCGACACGTTCAAGTCACTAGATAAATGTCCTAGGTGTGGGGCCAGTCGATACAAGAACAATGACCTTTACGATAGGAATGAAGCCTCCACAGGGAACAAGAGAAAGAAGGGTGGGAAAAAGGTGGTACAAAATTCTTATCCCCCAAAGGACACTCCATTAGACAACAATGCAAAGCAGAGAAGAATTCCTACCTTGGTAATGTGGTACCTGTCAATAGTCGACCGCTTGAGGTGTATGTCGCTAAACCCTAAGGAAGCCGCACTCATGACATGGTGGGATGATGAGCGCAAGGTGGTTGATGATGTGATTGCACACCCAGCCGATGGTACTCAGTGGCAACGCTTCGATGACAAGCACAAAGATTTCATCGCTGACCCAAGGAATGTATGGTTTGGCTTGAGCACCGATGGAATGAATCCCTTCAATGAGAGGACCAACAGCCACAACACATGGCCAGTGATCTTGACCATGTACAACATTCCAACATGGCTATGTCAGAAGAGAAAGTACCTTCTCCTCACTATTCTCATTTCAGGTCCAAAACAAGTAGGCATTGATATAGATGTGTTCCTCGAGCCTTTGATGCAAGAAATGGAGAGGCTATGGAGGTATGGGGAGCTGATGTACGATACATTCTGAAAGGCGGACTTCATATGTAGAGCCTGATCTTTGTTACTACTAATGATTATCCCACGCTATTTGCTTTGTCTAGACAGATCAAAGGGAAGACGAGATGCTTAGTCTGCTTGGATGGTACTACATGGGTGCACCTAGATGCATCCAATAGGACAGTATACCTAAGGTACCGACACTTCTTAAAGACAAATCACAAATACCACGGTAAGATATACTTCAGATATTATGACAAGCCAGAGAATGAACCCCCTCTGGAGAGATAAAAAAACGGGCAACCCATGTTTGAAATGGTGAAAAACATACGTGTCGTCCTTGGAAAGAAGAATCCGGATGTGACGAAAAAAGATTGAAGCACACCTCCTGTCGCCGGCGTACCTTTCAAAAAACATTCGATCTTCTTTCGATATCTACCTTATTGGCCGAACTTAGAGGTCCCCCATGTCATTGATGCTATGCACGTGCAGAAGAATGTATTTGAGAGTCTCATTGCTACCTTGATGGACACAGGCAAGACAAAGGATGGTCTGAAATCACGAAAAGATATGGTGCAACTAAATGTGAAGGAAGAGCTTCACATGGTACTTGATGGTAATGGAAAATACACTCTGCCTACGCCTAGCTTCAACTTGACCCCAAAAGAGAGGAGGGCGATATGCACTTTCCTTAGAGGGATCAAAGTTTCGACTGGGTTTTCATCGAACGTGAAGAGGCTAGTGTCAATGAAGGACCTGTCAATAAAAAACTTCAAGGCTCATAATTGTCATGTGATGCTGGCAGTGTTCCTACCCATTGCAATCAGGGCTATAAAGCCAGAGTTTTTGAAAATGTCCATCACCCGCATGTGCTACTTCTATACGAAGATCTCACTGAAGACGATTGGCAAGAAAGAGCTGAATGACCTACATGATTTCATGGTGGAGACCCAAAACCAACTAGAGATGTGTTTACCTCCCGCTTTTTTCGATATAATGCCACATCTCATGATTCACATGGTTCGTCAGATAGGGGCCCTGGGCCCTTGCTACTTGCATAAAATGTGGTACTACGAGTGGTTCATGTCAGTTCTAAGCCGATACGTGCATAATCGAGCATGACTAGAGGGCTCCATGATAGAGGGTTATAGTACTAAAAAAGTCATCGAATGCTGTCAAGAGTACCTAAAAGTATAGAGAGGGATTGGTAAACCCGATTCTCGTCACAAGGGTAGGCTGGCTGGGAAGGGCACCAATGGAAGAAAAGTGTTCATCGACAATGATTACAAAGAAGTGAGTCGGATGGATTACAGTGTCTTACAGAGTACAGAACTGATGCAACCATACATTGATGAACACTTGGCTATCATTAATTAGGAGAGAAATGGCCGTACATATGAGTGGGTTATGAAACAGCATAAGCAATGATTAACTACATGGTTGAAGGACCAAAACATACTGACTGGAGAAACCACAGATGATATTACAATCAGTAGGTTGGCGGCGGGGCCATCGAGACAAGTGACATCTTGAAAAGCTTACGAGATCAATGGGTACACATACTATACCCACGCAAAGGATAGTACATGTGTGAACAAAAACAGCGGCGTTCGAATACAAGCTCTCGACGGAGTGGGGTGAAAGATACAATTCTTTGGCATCATTGAAGATATATGGAAAGTTGACTATGGAATGAATATAACGGTGGCCCTGTTTCGATGCTGCTAGATCAAACATCATCAATTGAACGAGATCGGGTTGACAGTCGTGGACCTCAAGAATCTAGGCTACCAAGATAACCTTTGGGTGCTCGCTTCACGTGTCGCACAAGTTTTCTATTTACCTGACCCACAAAGTAACCTCCCGCAAGAAGAAGACAAAGCACGTGGTTGCGTCCGGGAAACAGCACATTATCGGAGTTGATGGCATGGACGATGTTAATGAGTACAATAACTATGCTAAAATGCATCTATTCACAGACTTTCCGAAGAAGATTAGTGTTGCGGAAAAGAACCTGTCCAAAGACATATTACCATGGGAACAAAAAGGTGTTAAGGGGAAAGTTGTTACGGGCTACCTAGTTGTTCAACATGGAGTGTTTGTGTAAGTGTGTGTATCTGTAAGACTACATTTATGTATGTGTGTGAGACTATATTTATGTATATGTGTAAGACTATATTTATATATGTGTGTGACTACCACTATGTCAAATGAAGAATTAACCAAAATAAAAGTTTTAGATCTTGATGAGTTCTACAACTTTTATATTCATGACTTTTTCAGTTTAAATCATTTAGGAAATATGGTTTCAAGTTGTAGTTTTTTAAAATTTAAAATTTGAATTCTCCAAAATTTGTCACATGAATATAAGAACAAACTAAAATGATAGAGCATGATTTTAGAAAAATTTAGGAAAAAAACCCACCCCATTTGGAGTTAGTACGAGGGAGAAAGACTGGTTACAAGTTTTAGCCAAGAATTAAAAAGAGAAATGACACTGGTTCATCACAGCCTGTTCTTATGAATTATATATGTATATATGCTCTGGTCAGATTTGAATTTTCGAATTTCAATTATTTGATGGAAAATGTACTGTAGGGACGGTTCTAGAGTAAACCACCCCTACAAATGGAAATTATAGGGGCGGCTGGTGTTACAACTGTTCCTACAAATTATTTTGTAGAGACGGCCGGTGTTACCAACCGCCCTTATAAATAAAGTTGTAGGGGCAGCTGGTGACACTTGGGAACCACCCCTACAAACCATTGATTTGTAGAGACGGTGTGGTAGGGGCGGCTGGCAAAACCGTCTCTACAAACCATTGCCAGCCGCCCCTACAAATGCTTACTATAGTAGTGTTCCCCACCCCGGTGGCGCCCTCCCCCACCACGGCGTCCTTCTTCCCCACCCCGGTGGCTCCTTCCCCCACCCCGACATCCTCCTCCCCCACCCCGGTGGCGCCCCTTCTCTGACACCAGCGTCCTCCCCCACAGGGAGCTCCCAATGCCTTCAGATCCGACGGCCATGGCGCTCCCCATGCTAGGCTCTCTCTCCCCCCATGTTGTAATTATATCTTTCAATTCTTTCAGACGCTTCAGAGGTATGCTGTAGTTGAATCATATGGATATTGCAAAAGTAGATCGGGGGAATGTTGCACATGTTACAAGTGTTTCAAAGACATGTTGCAAGCATTTGTTCAAAATGTTTCACCTGTTTCTAGACGATGTTGCAATCGTTCTGATCTGGATGTTTCATATGCTTCACACAAATATTGCAATAATATGTTCCAAATGTTTCAGCTGCTTCAGTCTTATGTTGCAGCAATTGTTACATGTTGTTGCAAGTTTTTATTCGAGCATTGTTTCATATGCTTCACACAAATGTTGCAATAATATGTTCCAAATGTTTCAGCTACTTCAGTCTTATGTTGCAACAATTGTTCCATATTGTTGCAAGTGTTTTATTCGAGCATTGTTTCATATACTTCACATAAATGTTGCAATAATATGTTCTAAATGTTTCAACTGCTTCAGTCTTATGTTGCAGCAGTTGTTCCATGTTGTTGCAAGTGTTTTATTCGAGCGTTTTATGTTGTTCGGCTGGGGGGCAAGCTAGCGGACGGGGGTGCGTGGTTCGTGGGGGGCCTAGCGGAGGGAGGTGCTAGGGTCGGCGGATGGGGGTGCTGTGATCAAGGGGGTGCAGGTGCGTGCTCGTCGCGTGCGTGGGGCGGACATGGCGGGTTGCGAGGCGAGCTGGGGGCGCGCGGCTCGCCGAAGGGCTTGCAAACTGTGGGCTGGGGGCGTGCGCGTGGGGCAGGGGTGAAAGCGAACACGAGGGGTTAAGCACTTGAGCGGGGCATCCGAACGCGTGTGGGGCGCCGGACGTCCGGGCGCTAGATTAGCGGTTTGGAATTCGATTTGTTGTCAGGTTGTTTTGTGTATTATGGATCCTTTTGAAATGTGAGATGATTAATGTACAAATATATTCGTGCATTGAAATAAAAGAGAAGAAAGCTATCGAACGTTCCTGTGAGCGAAGATGGTAATGCTATATATCTATTTATGTTTTACTCTTTTATATAAATTTTAAAATTTAAAGTTTATTCTATCATAACTATGATATTCGTAGTATAAGTTAATATTGACAATAGTACGACGACGTCTTGTTAAGTTTTTGTATTAAATTAAAATACAAATTTAATGATTTTTGTCTTGTTGCAAAGCGTATAATTATTTACTCATAAATACATCAGAACTTTATTTTTTTCACATGATACATGTGTTTGTACACTTAAATATTGAGTTCCATGACTCCTTTTGAGGACCTGTAAAAAACATGTAGTTCCAAGTCAGAAAGGAGCTAGTTCTTTTTTTTGACAAAGAAAGGAGTTAGTTGTTGACGTGTCAAAGAACTAGTATGGCTGCCTGTAACACCCCGGGTGTTTTAAATATTAAAATAGGACATGTCATCATATGCATTGCAAAGTATTTGGTCTTATTGAAAAATTTGATATGCATTCACTAAAACAGGTTTACTTTTATGTTGAATGTGTGGACTTGTACTGTTTGAATCAAGTTCTTAAAGTTGTGTTGTATTGGATTTCCGAAAACCCTGATTTCCAGTGATTTATTTTACCCCGAAAAACCTAATTCAAAATCGAAGTACATTTTGGGGTTGATCCTTAAAGCAAAAATGTAGAGCTTGTTGTGTTGTACAAAGTTGATTTTGGAGTTTTCAAAGTTATTTAGAAAAATTTGAAGTAATTTGAAAAGGCGTAATTCTTTAAATGTCCCATTTTTTAATTCAATTTTGCATTTCAAAATGTAGACCGAATTAGGGGGTGGTTATAAAAGAAAAGTTGTAGAACTTTTGATTTTGAACAACTTTTATTTTTGGATATTTTTGAGTTGTTACATAAATTTGGGAGTAATTTGAGTTTCCAATCGGATGGCAATTCTGTAAATATGGTGAACAGTGCTTGCCGCTTAAGCTACACCGCCGACGACCTTCTTCTCGGTTCCAGGCGCGCGCGTGGCCCTCCTCAGCTTCGCGCTGGCGTGGCAAAGACTCCGTCGTGGCTTCCTCTTGCTTCCTGGACGTCCTTTAAAGGCCGAGACGCCGTTGCCGTCGTTCTTTTCTCCTCCTCTATTTTCCAGTCACCACCGCCGCTGCTCCGTTGAGCTCTCGCCATCGATTTAGTGCCTGTGTCGTCTCAGCAAAGCGCTCAACAGCTTCGCCTACTCCTTGCGCACCTAGCCAACCAACTGTGGTCACTTGATTTCGCTGGGAATCGCCGCTCGCCGTTCTTCTTCTTCGCGGCCGGCAGTACCACCGCCGAGTGAGCGCCGTCGTGGTCAGCTCTCTGTGGTGCGTCCTTGCTCTTGCTTAGTGCACCTCTAGCTCCGCCTTGTTCCCGTGATACTCTATGACCGGTTGATTGCTCATTTTGTCCATCACAGTCGCCGGAGCACCGCCGTCGCCGAAGCTTGCTCCGCCGTGGCCGCTGTGAATGTCGACCCACATCACCGTTGCTTCTCCTATCTTGCTCTTTGCTCAATTGAGTTCGAGGTGAGCTGCTGAACCTTCCCGTGCCTTTTGTTTAAGCTCTACCGGCCTTGTTTCGCCGGCATAGCGCCGCCGAGCCACCGTGTCCGCCATGGCCGGTGCCGAGCTCGGGTTGTGCAGTAATCGGTGCAATTTGTGCCCCAAATCGATGCGCCTTGTCTTGGTGAACGTGTTGGTGTCTTCGCCATCGCCGTTGGTCTCACCGGCAGCGAGAAATCGTCGGTCAGCACCGTCGCAGCCGCGGTCAAAGCGGGAGGTCGGGGATGACATGTGGGGTCACCCTGTCAGCGACTGTATAGTTGATAAATGAATTTTCTCTTTTTCAGAAATGGATGAATAGTGTATGTTTTTGTTATTTTTGTGTAGATTTATTTAGAGCTCCAAAAATTAGGAAAATTTTTGTGTGACTTCTTTGTGATGTATATTATTTAGGAAAAATATGAAATGTTGATTTTCAGTACTTGTTGAATGTGATAAAAATTGCTCAATTAATTAATAAATGAGTTTCCATGAATTTTTTAGGCTTATTTATTTATCCAAAAATTATAAAAATTGTTTTGCCACTTAGTTATCATGTGATGAACCTTTAAAAAAATTTTGAGCTCAATTGGAACAAGTTGATTTATTTCATAATTTTTAATTAAATAATTAATTCATAAAAGCAAATAGTAACATTTGATGATTTAGGTTTGGTTTGAATTTTGGATTGAGTGATGACCTTGGGTCATTAGTTGGTAATGATCCTTGGCAATTGATGTAAGTGTTACGAAAAAGGTTTAGTTAATTTGACTTATAATTGTACCGCGAAGGAAAGTTGTTTTCAAGTTGTTAATTTTTTTGCATCCATCATCGAGCATCATGTTTTATATTTCGCATCATGTTAAACATGGTATTGTTACTACATGTAGTGAACGAAGGTGAACACGTGGTAGTTAATCAAATTGTGGAAGAAGTTAATCCGTCTGTGGAGGTCGGATTTGATAATTGTGGAACGACTCCGGATCCTAACTTTTCCGTCAACGAAGGCAAGCCCCGGATGCATTTAAACCTACCTTGTGTTTTACAAATTAATTTCGCTTTTGCTTTTCTTTACTGCATTAAGTGATTAGGAGTTAAGTGAAAACCAAATTGGTGCATTACCAACCTTGTTTTTCCATATTTACCCTGTTACCAGTTTTAATTTGTATATGCCTAGTTATGCTTAGCTATGCTTAGAACGATGAAAGTCGGGTGATTACCTGTCACATGCAAGTTTTAAATAGATCTTTGGTTACTTATGTTATCATGTGATATGAGAATGTGGAGTAATAAATCTAGACTGGGCGGACTCGCTGTGTGTGAGCCACAAGACATGGAGGTCTTGTGAGCGGGTGCTTTCCGCCTGTGTCGATTAAGGCCCATCCGTTGTTGAACTGCGTGAGATGAGACTTTGTAGTATTAACCACATACTCCGGTAAGCCTTAACTTGGCTATTCTATTACGAGAATGGCTACTCGCGTACTGGGAGTGGAGAGATGGCGGAAATAGTGTGTACCCACGTGGCAATGTGCTGGATTGGTGGAGTACTGTATTCTCAGGTGGCGTGGACCCGTTCTTGTTTTAGAGGACCTGAGGGTAGGTTGGTATATGTAGGTCGGGGACCTGCATATGTCGTGTGGTCTGGAATTCCCAGCTGGGTTATAATCGGTTCGAATCGTCGTTGCTCCTCGGTTATGGAGACTCAACTCTCTGTTCATCATCGTAGTTTAATAACTGAAATTTGAGTTGGATTTGAGAAAGAGTTGGATATGAAGTTCATGATCTCATTACGGATCATGTCAGCTTTGTATATGATCTTTATGAAGTTTTAAATGTTGATTTAAAGATTTTTTGTTAAAGAGCTTTTACGCAAAAGAACTTTGATTATTGTTAAAGCCATACCTTGAATCCCTGAGCCTGCATTTCTGAGTTCTATCAGTTTTATTTCGGTTAAGTCTTGTTGAGTACTTTTGTACTCATGGTTCGTTGACCCTTGTTGCAGGTGAGCCTCATAAGCAGGTCTGTTTTGGGTTGTGCTGCATGATTGTTGTTCAATGCGATGACGATAAGTAAATGCGTGGCCCTTGGGCAGGGCAATCCATTTGTGTGTTTTGTATTATGTTATAATGCCACTCCACTACTTCGTTTTGTAATAATTATCGAACTTAGTTGTATGGTTTGAAACAAATGGTTTGTAAATTATGTTATTATAAGTCTTCCGCTACTTTTACTCTGATGTATATATATTTGAATAAACTGTTCTAATACTGCAATGACTCTGTAATGTGATCCTGCTCGGAAATCGTGGATGATTCGGGGTTCCCCGAGGACACCCGACAGTCTTCTTAAGTTACCGGAAACATATGCATAGATGTCAAAGGTCGTCGGACAGTGACAGGTGCATGTGGGCCCTATGATTTAGGAGGTTCTACCACACTGCCCCCACTCCCCACTCACGGAACCCGCCTGCCCCCAACGCGCATGGAACTCGCCTGCCCCGTGCACGGAACGGATCGAATAGAACAGGTTTCCCATCCGCTCCCAACCTCGTCCGCCCCCAACGCACTCCCATCAGAATTTTTTTTGCAACATCAAACAAAGCGCAATGCGAGGTGAAACATCAGAATAAGTCTACTGCAACAATGGAACAAGAGCGATTGCAACAACACAACAAAGCTACTGCAATACGAGATACAACATCAGAAAAAAATACTAATGCAACAAAGAAAAATTACTTGTTGCAACAGCAAACCAAAGCTACTGCAACAACAGAAACAAAGCGTAATGCGAGATGTAACATCAGAAAAAGACTAATGCAACAAAGAAAAATTACTTGTTGCAACAGCAAACCAAAGCTACTGCAACAACAGAAAACAAAACCGTAGTGCGACATGCAACATAAAAAAAGACTAATGCAACAAAGAAAAAATACTTGTTGCAACAGCGAAACAACGCTACTGCAACAACAGAAACAAAAACGCGGTGCGAGATGCAACATCAGAAAAAAGACTAATGCAACAAAGAAATATTACTTGTTGTAATAGCAAAATGACGCTACTGCAACAACAGAAACAAAAAGCGCAATACGAGATGCAACATCAGAAAAAAAACTAATGCAACAAATAAATATTACTTGTTGCAACAGCAAAGCAAGTTGTCGGTGTTTCAAGTCATCGGCTAGTAAATTTCTAGATTGCGCGTCCAGCCCGGATGGTGTGCTTAGAAGTCACAAGATTTATACTAGTTCGGGCTGAATGTCCCTACGTCCAGTTCGTTGCTAGTTGTATTACTGGCACTTGTCTATGGCAGGGGTTACAGATGGACGAGAGAGGGAGTGGATCCCAAGTCTCTGTGGAGAGAACAAGAGTGTGTGTGTGTTCTGTGTGTAGGTGAGAGAACGTGCTCTGCCTGAATGTGAAAGCGTGAGCCCATGCCCCTTCGGGGCATCCTGCCCTTCCCTTTTATAGGAGAAGGGATGGGAGCAAGTTACATCGACAGAGAGTAGAGAGAGAGAGAGAAAAAAAGGAGAAAGGGTCCCCCAGGACCGTCGCGTCCTCCTTCTTCGTGCGGGTCCCGCTGATGCTATAGAAGTCGATGGGGATGGCTCCATGTCGTGCCCCTGTTCATCACTATTTTTATACCCCGACATCGTCAGCCGGTCATGGCTTCCCTTTTAGCTCTATCAGGCGGTATGGCTGGCCGCTAATCCCATTCGTGGTTGTACGGGGAGTAGGCAGAATAGTGTCAGCGTGTCCGTCATTGTTGGGGACGCGTAGTTGGGGACGCGTGGCCATGGGTATGGCCCGGCGTGGCCGCAGGTCACATCAGGACATACACTTGCCTTTTCTGGCGTCAGGAGTTTGATGCAGGGCCCACACCCTTTGACTTACGGTGGATGGGGGTGGTACGGCCCTTGTCGGGCGAGGCATAGCCTGCTCCCGAGGGTTCGGGCGATGCGGAGTCCTCGCCCGAGGGGTTGGGTGAGGCGGAATCCTCGCCCGAGGGTCTGAGCGAGGGGGAGCCCACGCTCGAGGGGCCGGGCGATGCATAGCATGCGCCTGAGGGGTCGGGCGAGGCGGAGCCTATGCACCTAGGGCCGGACGACATGAGGCCCTCACCTGAGGGGTCAGGCCAGGTGGATCTCGCGTCCTCGGGGTTGGATAAAGTCATAGTGACGCCCTTAACCGTCTGGGTGGATTAATGTTGATGTCCGTTAATTCCTCTTGTCCGGGTATTCCAAATATTGATACCCAACAGTAGTCCCTGAGCCCCTGAGCGATCCGAGAGGGATCGGTTGGGGGATCCTTTGATTGCCTGAGGGTGCACGCGAGCGCACCCGATGGGTGTAGCCCCCGAGCCTATGGAGGAGTTGGATATTCCTTCATAGGCTTTCTTCACGTGAGGGAGTGCCACGGTTCTTGCTTGCCCCCTATGGCTCACGGGGCGCCTCGGTGAGGTTGCAATGGTCGATCGACTGTCGGTGTGCGAACGCGCGATGGGTCTCTTTGTGATTCCGAGCCCACAAGCTCCCACACATAGCAGGGGTCCGGTCGAGGGGTCGGTTCATCTTGTGATCGTTCTCCCTCAAGCGTTTTTTCGACAAAATGGAGGGGTTGAGCCGTGCCATGCTTTCCTCGGTGGACGAGTCATGGTGCTCGATGAGCTGCTGACGGGTCGGTTCAAGTGGAGCTCCGGCATCCCGTTCATGGGGGTCCGACTTGGGTCAGCTGGTGACCAACTCTAGATTCCTGCGGCCAATCCGTATAGTTCTTGGGTCCATTCGATTGGTCCCAAGGGCTCGCTGTCTTTCTTCGAGGAAAAACCACAGATCGGACTCTGACCAGGACCTGAACGTGGGCCAGGATGCCCTCAGCGCTCATGCGCTCAGGTTTCGGCCGCTAGCAGGCCCATCCCTTTCCACCCCTTGCTCTGAAGGCGCCCTAGAGCGGTCGTGAACCCATCGGCAGGCCGACCTTCGAACTCGTGGGCCACAAATGGGCCGTGGGGGCGCGTTTAATGTCACACCCCAAATTTCCTGTTTTGGGATGTGACTTGAAAGCACTAAAACAAAACAAATGGTTTTTACTATTTTCTAAATTTTTTCCAACTTTAGTTAAGTTGTTGACATTTTAGATAGTGGGAAAATGTGAGTTTCTATAATTTTTGCAATTTAATTTTGTGGTTTGTTGCATTACATGCCTTTGCATTGAGTTTATATATGAAAATGAATTTAAATGTTTGCAAGATACGCCTAGGTTTTGATCACAACTTCATCTCTCCAAACATCAAACCAATCTATAAAATTCAAATCAAGTCTTTTGCCGAGATCCTACTTAAACCCTCCTCTTCTTTTTGGGCTCCTATTTCTTTTTGATCAAGTCTTCTCCAAATCCATAAATCTATGCTAGATGACCAACCGTTTCCTCTCTTTTCTCACACAATTATATCATCATTTTGGACAAGTCAAATCAATCACATGTTGCTTATCTAGGTTAATCTCAATTTTCGGGCAAGCCTATCTTGATTTGCTCTTGCCTTTTCTTTTCAAGCCGGTCCAAACATATCTCCAATTGGGCTAAGCCAATGTTAACCCATGGCAGCCCTAACTATTACTAATGGATCAAGAGTTATTTCGGGCCAATCCAACCTCTTTCTCTGGATTTGGGCAAGTCCGAATCAGCCCAAACCTACCCTCTCCTTCTCCCACACCCTCTCTTCCCTTCCACTGACTTTCCACCTCTATTTCAAGTGGAAAAGCCGCAGCCTTCTCTCTCATGGTGTCGCCCCTCCTCTTCCTCTCATGCATGGATAAGCCTCCTTCTCTACATGCCGCATTCTCCTCTCCTTACATGCAAAAATTCAGCATCTACTGTTTGCCGACTTAATTCCCTAGCAAAACCACCTCTTCAATCTCCTTTACCAGCTGCAATTTCTGTTTTAATCAAGCACTAATGCCCCTAATGACTGAAGGAAATAGATGGCTGGCCACCATTTTTCTACTGTCTCCACGCAACTCCCTACTCATGCAAAAACAGATAAATCGATTCTTTCCTTCCTCTTAATTTCCTAGACCCACTTTACTCCTCCATTTATTTTCCCTTACTTCCAATGGCATGCAGCCATCCATTCCCCCCTAGCTGCCTCCACGCCACACCTTACTCCTCATACAAAAATAGATACACGTAATTCCTTCCTCTCATAATTTACTACACACACCTTAAGAGTGCTCCTTTACTCTATCACTCTTCAAATGCATGCATGCAAAATACAACAATATTTCTCCCTCTCTTTCACGGGGAGAAACCATCCATTCTTTCCTACTGTCGCCCCCTCCCTTCTCTCATGCAAATAACAGCAGCACATAATGCTCTCCCTTGATTCCCTTGGTCACACATCTCTCTTCAATTCTCTCTTAACAGCACCCCTTTACTCCATCGGTTTTGCTCTCTCTTCAATTGCATGCATCCATGCAGAAAATAGCAGCCATATCTTCTCCCTCTCTCACTCTCACGCACAAACAGAAGGCCAGCCTCCTCTTCTCCTCCCTATCTGCCATGGACGCCCTCTCCTGTTCCTCTACATCCCTCTCCCTCCTCTCCATCAAATTGGAGTGTCTTCACTGCGACGAATCCGTTTGCTGCTGCACGTCTCTCCCCATCGCCGGAATCCTGGAATCCTACGCATCATGCTGCAGTAAGGGTCATGAACTTCTCTGATCTTCACTGTGAATCTCATGTTCATCTTGTCCCTCTCTATTGTGGCCTCTCCAGGAAAGCCACGGTGCTGCAGCGCTTCATGGAGATCACCCCAATGTCTGTTGCCGTCTCCCCGAACCTGCAGCAGAACCCCGCCGACCGCCATCGCTGCTGCTTCTGTACTGGCCATGGTGAAGTCGTCCCTCCCTGTCCCCTCTCTTATCTTGCTGCCTATTCACCACTCATGCATCTCTTTGATCTTTCGTGAGGCATGGATGATCCCCAAAGTGGATTTGCCGCTGCTCCATTGATCGCCGACCTTATCTTCACCCATCGTCGACGCTGGCGGCTTCCATCGCCATCTCCAACTGTTGCTAACCCCAATGCGAGAACCCACAAATTCCCCCTTAATATGTTGTTGACTATTGCAATTTGTGCTCCATTGTTCACGATTGGATGGATTTTGATGAAGTTTCCACATGATCACGCTGTTGTCCCTCGCAGCTGTGCTGCGTGGCTGTTTGACATGCGTATTCCCAGCAGTCCACAAATTGGTTTGCCAATCCCTTTAACCCAAATGTGTATCATGTACTTGCACATGCCTCTGCAAAAATTCATGGTCCGAAAGTCCAAGACAAAAGAGATATCATCACCTTAGTCCTCGCTACTCTGCTGCCTAGCAGCTGTGCAACACTGACTTGTTTAGGCGTTTCCCATTAATTCGTCACTCCGGTTGTCAATTCATTTAATCCACATATGTATCATATAATAGTTCTCAGCCCTGTAATTTGGATCGCCCATCAGAGTAGCGTGCATATCATATTTTGGACAGTTATCGCACTCACTGTTCTGCTGTCCTAGCACCTGTGCAGCACTAACTTGTTCTCGCGTTCCTCGTCAATCAGGCATCTATACCATTGAACCCTTTTTACAATAGTATGCTCTTATCATTGATTTCTCCTCCACAAATTGGTGCAGGCATACGAGCCACGAGGCCTAAGATGATGATGTTATTGTGCTCGTTGCGCCTACTGTGTTTGCAGCAGCATATACCCTGTTTTGCAGTCATGTCTCCTTGCCAACCAAATAAATGTCAAAACACCAAGACCTTTTGCCAGCACATACTCCAATAGTACCTAACGTATACCCCACCAAATGGATTGCCATGTGCTGCTACTATGACTTTTCTTTTTATGATAAAAATCTCTACTGTCCGCCGACGTGCACGTCCAGGATGCATCGGCGTCTCGTTGCGTTCCCCTCTAAACCAGGCTTCAAATTGATGAGCCCTCTGGCTTGAATATGTGTAGGATAGTTGCTCACAATCCAGCAAGATATCTATACCATAAGTTCAGCACGACCCTGCCTTTTGATGGTCACAACCACCGCTACCTGCTCCACAGGCATGTTCAGCCAGTGCACAGATTGTTGTAATTGTATCCCTCATCAATCTAGCATCCACTTGTCAAAATATGTTCCAAGTGTCCCCTTCACAAATCCAAATGATCATCCACATATCCTAAATGAGTTTCCAGAACATGGGCTATAGGTTCTTCTTCACTGTTTGCCATATATCTATGATCGCCTCGCTGTTAGCAAATTCCAACTATGCCAACCACCACCATTGTTCTTGCGTCTTCATGTTCTATGACCAGAGATAAATATTCTTGATAGTATCTCACCATACCATCTCACTCTTTCATAGCCATTTCCATGCATGTATTTCCTCTCATCAAGCTTGCATAGTCATCCCCGTGAGATCTAGCCCTTAAGTCTCCGTATGCTTACTTCATTCATCATAATATCCTATCCATCTTGTATACAATCATGTAATTATTTACTCTTCACATATAAATCCTTATGCTATATAAATCTTTCAAGTTAGCCAACATACATCATGTCTATTCTAGTCCTATCATTTATCAAACCTTCTAGCTTCTACCTTCGATCTTTCATGTCTTTTAAACCATAGCTCTGTTTAGTAGTTTTGCGCTGAAGTGATCGTAGTTACAAGCCCTACGTGTTTAAAACCTTCAAGTCTTCTTTTTGTAATGATTGGTGTATTGTTTCTAGGTTTGTTTAAGATGCTTGTTTGGTTGCTGCTGACGTTAGACTGGAGCTACACGAGGAGCAGATCTTTGAGAAGAAGAACCATCAGCAAGTGTTTGGAAGGCAAGTGTAACAAAGGCTTCCTTGTACCTATGAACAATGTTCAATTCATACATATGCATGTGTCTAATTTGAAATGCCTATAAGGACTTTACCTAGATGATTCTTGTACCACATATCCTTGTTTCCTATGGGTTGGTATGCATGTTGGATAGTTGTTGCCGCGCAGAACCAAAGCTAATAATTCAACTTGATTAATGATATATGCAATATGATAAAATGGTGCTTTTTAGCAACATGGACCAGAGGGCTAGAGCACTAGTTTTGAGTGCTCTAGATTCCTCTCCCTAAGGACTTAGTCCTGAAGCGGCCACCCAGGAGGTACCGTAAAACCACGAGTATCACATGGCTCTGATCTTAATCTAGTAACTAGTGCGTGTCGACGAAATACGTCCGGCAGTCTACCGAGGGGTATGTCCATGGTAGTAGATGAATCAGTGAGGGTGCGCCTGAGGGAGCCGGATCATGACACAGAACGCAAAAGACAACAATTTAGACAGGCCCGGACCGTCGACTTGACGCAATACCCTACGTCCTGTGTCTTTGTGGATTGTATTCCTTATGATTTGATGCCTTACGCTAAGCCTAGGATCCATATGAGGATGTTAACTAGGGGACCCCTGCCCCTCCTTATATGCTCTGGAGGGGTAGGGTTACAAGGAAAGTATCATATTTGGTATTATACAATATCTAATAAATCACATCTTATTGTAGCCTTGCGGTGCATGCCGACCAGTGTTGTGCGCTACATGCCTTGATCTTGTGGGCTGGGCCATCTCTGATGGTGCGGCACATGTCTTGTCCTGTGGGTACCGGGGGTCATACCCCCACAGCTAGTCCTCGAGCGCCTTGTATTCGCTGAGCAACACCGTCTTGAGCTTGTTCGAGCTGTCCAACTTGCTGCTGATCATCAAGAACAGGTGTCCGACCTATTTAACTGAGAGTCGAGCTGTTGAAGCGAGTATCCGAGCAGTTGAACAGGCGTTCGAGCAGTTGAACTGTCATCCGAGTTGTTGTTCGAGCAGTGGGAACGGCGTCCGAGCAATTCAACTGTGAGCAAGCCCAGACTTACTCGAAGCTGAGGTTTGCCTAAAGAATGTAAGGGGCTCATGATAAAAAAATTGAAGTCTCCATCTTGGATGAAGTGTGCCCACATAGGTTCCGGGCGTCGAAGTTAGACGCTTAGTGTCCTTGACTTAGTCAGCGCGGAGGAACTTAGTCACTTTGTAGAAGATTAAGTCAAAAAATAAGCACATTCACCGCGAGGTGAAGTGTGCCCACTTAGTCCCCTAGCCTGGCAGTAGATGAAGTAGTCACGTGGTGCCAGGGTCCAAAATAGTAGTCTTCAGGTGCTGGCCTAGTCCCCAATGTCGCTGGAAACCAGTGTAGAAATAAATATAGTCATCGCGAGATGACGTGTACACACGTAGTCCCCGAGCTTGCTGGAAGATTTTGAAGATATCTTGTAGCAGGGTCAAAGAATTTAAGCTTGAAAGCTTGCCAATGTCATCTGTCATATGCATATCAAAACCCCAGATGTGCTACCCAAGATCAGCACCCTGATCCGAACACATGGAGCAACTTGAAAGCACAGCGACGATGCGTAGCAAAATCCAAACATCAAGGGAGTCCCTAGCTTAGCTGGCGACGCTTGCACGAAAAATCTGAACACCGAGGAGTCCCTAGCGTAGCTGGCGAGCCCCCAACGTAGCTGACGATGAAGCCCATGCGATGAGCAGTCCAACCAACTGGTCGGCGGCGAAGTGAACATCGAGCAGGAATAAGTGCCGAGCAGTCTGACCAGTTGGTTGGTGGTGAAGTCTGTCCGATAGGTTGTCCAACCACCCAGACGATGATCATCTTATCCAGTCCCTGAGCGTAAGCTCGTTGACCGAATCGCGCCCCTATGAAACAAATGTGTAGAATGGGTAGTACATGATGTAAAAATAAAATATATGAACTCCGGAGAAGAATCAGCAATGGTGATGAAATAGCGTATGCAGCTCGGCGATCAGTTGGTGTGAACACTTGGTGTTATTCTGAAGATGTGTTTATATGTAATATAAACCGTCCAACCAGTTAGTGTGTAGCTGAGTCTCCAGCCCTAACTAGCCTGTTAACCATAACACGGAGCGCGGAGCCCGTGTGCGTGTAGGAAGAGTATGGCGTCGCTAAGGAGCCGTTGCCGACCACCCCTAACGCAGAGGGCAGGCGCTCGTGCACATGTAGGGAGAAGCTAGAGATAGGGCCGTCTCTGGAAACATCTGAGCATCAATATGACTGTTCGGGTATTTGCCTTAGGCTTAGCTGTATGTCATCTTTAAGATGGTATACATGAAAGAAAATCGTTTAGAGAACAAACATGGAGAAAATAGCTCGAAGAAACATTATGGAGATATATGGGCCTCGTTCGCTGGTCTGAAATTTGGCTGAAACTGACTGAAAAATATTGTTCCGGCTGAATTGTTATGAGAGAAAAACACTGTTCCGGCTGAAAAAAGAAGCCAAACAAGCCAAATATAGAGTAAGCCGAGCAGGGCCATGAAGGTTGGGGAATATTTAGAAAAATATTAAAGCGTGACTTAGCTTTAGACAGAACGTCTGGTCGGTGGCGTATGGCGTTATCTGGTCGGCGTTAACGAAATTACCCGGCCCTCGAGCTTTCCGAACTGTCGTCATGGCGGCGGTCACGGTTGTCATGGCGCCGTTCTTCGTGGCGATCATCATTGTGATGAGGCATGGCTTGCTTGATGGCTCGGGCGGAGTAGTCGGTGATTAAGGCTGGATAACGAGCCGGCTCTGCTCGTTTCGGCTCAGCTCGTTCTGGCTCGTTAAGATAACGAGCTAGCTCGGCTCGTCTCGTTATCCTAACGAGCCAGAAAGCCAGCTCGGCTCGGCTCGGCTCGTTAAAAGCTCGAGCTGGCTCGTTAAGCTCGCGAGCCAGGTATAAAAAATACACAAAATATAATATTTGCATCTATCTAAAGTTTGAGAACAATAATAATACAAAAGAAATGCATCTAACAACCTTAAATCGAATAAAAAAATTAATATGCGCTAATATATATACAAGTATAATAAAATACTATAGTATTCATGCATCTCACAACCTTAAACGATACTTTTTTTCCTGGAAGCTTGACTCGTTTAGCTCGCGAGCGGCTCGCGAGCTGGCTCGAGTTGGCTCGTTATAGCTAACGAGCTAAAATCTTGGCTCGGCTCGACTTGTTATCTTAACGAGCCGAGCCGAGCCGAGTCAAGCCAGCCATGAGCCGAGCGAGCTAACGAGTTTTGAGTTTTTCGTTCAGCCTTATCGGTGATTATGATATCCGAGTAGACAGTCATCGTGACTTGACGTGGTATCTCAGTTGTGTTCCTTGTCTAGTTATCGTTGACTTGTCATCAACACCCTATTCGCTTGGCTGATAAGTCGTGGCTAAAAATATTGTTAGCTGATTTGTTGTGAAAGAAAAATATTATTTATTTGCTGAAAAGTATGAATTATAAGCCAAAACGAACGGGACGTTTTTGTTTGCTGTGTCACGGAGATTCAGGCGCCCTGTTGCACATCACCATGGGAGGTAGATATGGCGATCTGCTTGGCTGGAGTGCTGGTCGGAGTCAGAGTTATATTCGTACACGCCTCTTGAGTATGATACATACACGTGCATGCATGATCTCCTCATGCAAGATCCGTACGTACATGTGCACCTCCTAGCTGTAGTTGCCTATCTTGGCTCTGTTATATGAAAGTGCATGGCACACGTATAGCACGCAGACGTGCATGCATACTTGGCCTTGCTGGATCGCTTCTTTCGTAGTTGACGCACGCGTCCGTTCGAGGCCCACTGTATGCGTGTTGGAGTCGGAGTCGAACTCTGTCGCGGTGGCGGCGGTGCGAAAATCACCAGAGGCCTGAGGCGCAACGCCGCAACCCGCCGAGGGCAGAGCGCAGAGCGGAGGGTGGTGCGGCGATGCCGTGATGGCGCAGTGCGAGCGGCCGGTGACGGCACGGTGCGGGCGAGTCGACCTAAGGTTTAAGATGGGATCCGATAAATCTGTTGTGGCTGAATTCGCCGGCTTCGAGTCGTAGCCAGTTAATCCGAGTTACCACGAACAGCGCTAATGATCTTGAAATCCATTTGGTTCGTCGTGGGATCAGTACGCACACCCTCTATCTGGCGCGCCACTGTCGATGAAATACGTTCGACAGTCTACTGTCTACCGAGGGGTATGCCCACGGTAGTAGATAAATCAGTGGAGGTATGTGTGAGGGAGCCGGATGGTGACACAGGACGCAAAAGACAGTGATTTAGATAGGTTCGGTCCGTCGACTTGATGTAATACCTTACGTCCTATATATTTGTGGATTGTATTTCTTATGATTTGATGTCTTAGGCTAAGCATAGGATCCGTATGGGGATGTTAACCAGGGGACCCCTGCCCCTCCTTGTATGCTCTGGAGGGGTTGGGTTACAAGAAAAGTATCATATTTGGTATTATATAATATCTAATAAATCACATCTTATTATAGCCTTGCGGTGCACGCCGACCAATGTCGTGCGCCGCACGTCTTGATCTTGTGGGTTGGACCATTTCTGATGGTGCGGCCCATGTCTTGTCCTGTGGGTACCAGGGGTCATACCCCCACGGTGCATCTCTAGCTTGGTAGTGGTTACCGAAAGGCGCAAGAGGGGGGCACTAGTTGGTATGGCTCTTTTCCTACCAGGGTGTGTGCTATGCCGTGACCATGAGTGCCTCTCTTGAAGGAGGGCTCCATACGACTAGACGGCTAAAACCTTAGCGGCTACTAACTAGTTTGGGTGTCTAGTGAAAGGTTACGTAGTAAGACCCTGCTGCACTTCTTTGTAAGAGGTGATATGGGGTCGATGGGCCCCTGGCATATGGGAATCATGGCTCGGGGGTAAAGTTGTACAAATTATGTAGAATTCTTTGAACTGATATATCAGCCGTGCTCACGGACACGAGCGGCCTGGATCCTTCTTGATTAGTGGTTACTTGGATGGTTTGAGAATGATCAAATATTGACTAATATTACTTTACACTTGGGTTGGTTTATAACTAAAGTAGTGATCAGGCTTAATAAAATATGACCAACTAAAAATGCTAACCGCAGTCAAACAGTGTCAAGCCTTTGAGCCTTCATGAACCCCTTTGTTATAATTGTTGAGTATGGTGCGCTCATACTTGTTTTGCAATCAACAAAAATCCCAGATGGGTACCAGATGGTGGTTCAAGTGAAAAGTTCTTGCGGAGTTCCATGATTACTAGGCGAGTGTTCCCCAGTCAACCGTCCCTGTGGAGTATGGAGACCCGAAGAGAAGATATAGAATAGTTTCCGCTATGCTTTGTAATAGATGTAAGTCTTGTTGTAACTATGTTTCGATATATAATAAAGTATTGTTATTGATATTCTCCATATTTGTCGCTATATGTGTCGTGTGGACATCCTGGGCACACATATAGTTAGCGCTTGGTATTCTTTGGAAAACCGGGTGCGACATTTAAGCCCCGTATCCCTTCTTACCTGCAGCGGATCTCGGCGTATCCATCGGGCAGATGCGTTGTGCGGCGCACGATTTGAGGGTGCGGACGGAGATAGCGTGTGAACGATCTTCGGAGAGGGGCAATGTGACGCGGCGCAGCGGGCGCGTGAATCCAGGCGGATGGTTCGCCTTCCATCCTCATCCTGGCTTATAAGTAGCAGCTTCCTCCTTGTTTCGGTACGCCAAAAATAACCTTGCCTTCTCCGCTCCCAGCCACCGCTGTTCGGATCTGCTTCCTTTGCTCGCCCGTCGACGGTGCCCTAGATCTGCAAGCTTCGCTCGTCCGCCCCCACCACAAGCCCTCAATCCTTTGCCTTCATCTTTCACAGGGTCATGGTACTGCTCCTCCATCACCCATGCGCGCATGGAGGGCCTTGTGAAGCGCGGTCTCCTTCGTGCGAGGACCGACGCGATGGAGTAGATGGTCCTCGAACGCGAGGAGGTGTCGGCGCCGCCAGACGGCTACGTCGTCTCCTTCGTGCACTTGCACGAGCGCGGGCTCGCGATGCCTCCACACTCATTCTTTTGGGGGCTGCTACACTACTACGGGATCGAGCTACAGCATCTCAACCCCAATGGGATCCAGCATATCACTGCGTTCGTCGCGATGTGTGAGGGGTACCTGGGGATCGAGCCACACTTCGAGCTCTGGAGGTACTTTTGCTTTGCAATCAACAAAAATCCCGAATGGGTAACAGATGGTGGTTCAAGTGAAAAGTTCTTGCGGAGTTCCATGATTACTAGGCGAGTGTTCCCCCAGTCAACCGTCCCTGTGGAGTATGGAGACCCGAAGAGAAGATATAGAATAGTTTCTGCTATGCTTTGTAATAGATGTAAGTCTTGTTGTAACTATGTTTCGATATATAATAAAGCATTGTTATTGATATTCTCCATATTTGTCGCTATATATGTCGTGTGGACATCCTGGGCACACATATAGTTAGCGCTTGGTATTCTTTGGAAAACCGGGTGCGACATTTAAGCCCAGTATCCCTTCTTACCTGCAGCGGATCTCAGCGTATCCATCGGGTAGATGCGTTGTGCGGCGCACGATTTGAGGGTGCGGACGGAGATAGCGTGTGCACGATCTTCGGAGAGGGGCAATGTGACGCGGCGTAGTGGGCGCGTGAATCCAGGTGGATGGTTCGCCTTCCATCCTCATCCTGGCTTATAAGTAGCGGCTTCCTCCTCCTTGTTTCGGTACACCAAAAAGCAACCTTGCCTTCTCCGCTCCCAGCCATCGCCGTTCGGATCTGCTTCCTTTGCTCACCCATCGACAGTGCCCTAGATCTGCAAGCTTCGCTCGTCCGCCTCCACTGCAAGCCCTCAATCCTTTGCCTTCATCTTTCATGGGGTCATGGTACCACTCCTCCGTCACCCATGCGCGCATGGAGGGCCTTGTGAAGCGCGGTCTCCTTCGTGCGAGGACCGACGCGATGGAGTAGATGGTCCTCGAACGCAAGGAGGTGTCGGCGCCGCTAGACGGCTACGTCGTCTCCTTCATGCACTTCCACGAGCGCGGGCTCGTGATGCCTCTGCACTCATTCTTTCAGGGGCTGCTACACTACTACGGGGTCAAGCTATAGCATCTCAACCCCAATGGGATCCAGCATATCACTGCCTTCGTCGCGATGTGTGAGGGGTACCTGGGGATCGAGCCGCACTTCGAGCTCTAGAGGTACTTCTTCTCCGTCTCCCTGCAAAACAAGAAAGATAGGGGCAAGGAGATCCCGGTGTCGATTGGGTGTGCCAGCATCCATCTCCAGAGCTCGCGGTCGGCCGGATACATGCCATGCCAACTCTCCAAGTCAAACTAGGGTTGGCATGCGTAGTGGTTCTATCTGAAGAACGACCCCACCGCCCCCTTGCCGATCTTCTCTAGGCACGTGATCGAGGAGGCACCTCTGTCGTGGCTATGGGGGGTGCCCGCCAAGTTGAAGAAGAGGAGGCTACCTGATCTTTTTTGTGTCGTTGAGTTCCTGAGGAGCTACGACCTTCGCAGGGTTGGCGCGTACCACGCGCGGAGGGTGGCGCCATTGATGGAGTGCACCCTCTCACTGTACACGATGGCCCCCGCGTGGACTTTCATGGAACGACGCTCGCCATGGAGTCACTTGCCTATAGCAAGATCGCGCAGCGCGTCAAGGAGGCGACAGACGAGGTCATCACATTCTCGATCCTAGGGCACCCTCGAATGTAGCCATCGCTGGGCTTCATTGAGCTACCGATGGATGTCAGCCTCTAGACCTCCATCGCGCCGCTACCAGAGCACGCGGCTGTGAGGGCGGTGAACCGCGCTGCCAATGAGAAGAGGAAGAAAGAGAAGGATGACAAGGAAAGGAAGAAGCGGGAGAAAGAGCGGGCGAAGCTACAGCGCGGGAAGCGACATCAAGGCTCATCATCATCAGAGGAGGGCGAGGACGAGGAGGTGGAGGAGGAAATCCTGTGGGACTACTTGTCCCATGTGGATGAGGACCTGCCTTTGCCGCAAAAGGGGCCCTTCACGTTCCACCGCGTGGATCAAGAGTGGGACGCGCCTCCAGAGGCGGTGGAGACGGTTCGCCCCGTCTTGCCTAACCCTTCCATGATGCTTCTAGGGTCAGCGGGGGCTGGTGGCTCTACCTTGGCATAGGAGAGCTGCTCCGCCCCGTCTGACCCCCCTTTGGTCTTTCGGGGTTGGCGGGAACCAGCGGCTCCACCTTGTCTGAGCCCTCTAAGCAGAGGGAGGGCTCGAAGCAGCAACGCGACAAGGAGTCACAGTTGGAGTCAGGCGGGCCGACCCAAAAATGTCAATGCCCGGTGTCGTCGGTGTAAGCTTACGGACCATTTCCTTTTCTATCTTTAACGAGCTCCTCGCTATGAACTGACGGTCGTGCTTCCTGCAACGTTGGGGAACGCAGAGGTAACCTGGCGTTGGCGTCGAAGAAGGCGATCGCCAAGTAGGCGCATCAAGACCTAGCCAGTGCTGTGTCGGAGGCTGGCAGGGGCACCGTCGGGGCAGCCCCCAGGGCGACCGGGGAGGCACAGATGATGGCCATGCTTGCGAGGAGGCATGCGGTAGAGGATGCGCCCGGGACACCTATGGTAGGTGCGGCAACACCGTAGGCGGAGGTGCCACGGCTAGAGGCGGCCGTGATGCCATAGGAGGAGGAGGTGCGGGCAGAGGTGACCACGACACCGCAAGAGGAGGTGGCGCAGATGGAGGTGGCCACGACGCCATAGGTGGAGGCAGCACGGCTGAAGCCGTCAAACGCACAGGCGGACGTGCCTACGGCGGGGCAGGCGAGGGAGGCTGCCCCTGAAGCATCTTCGGCGGCGTGGCCGGGTGCCGCCATGATGTCATCGGTGGGCGCGATAGTTGGGCCCACTCCCTCTTTCGTCGGGGAGCTCACCCTGGTGGGGCCACTACCACTGGAGGGATCGACGTCGCCCAGGGCCGGTGTAGGGGTGTCCCTATCACTTCTCTGTGCGGATGGCGACCGGCTTGAATGGTCTGACCCATGGAACCCTGGGATGCCGCTCTTCTCCCTTGATGACGCTACGGAGAAGAGGGAGTTGAGCGCCTACTACGCACTGGTGGGGGCCGTGATTAGTGCCCTGACGACCGCGTTGATGTCTATGCACGATGTCGTTGCTCTGGTTGGCTAGGTATGAAGCGGTGATGTTTCCGACCGACCGTTTTTCCTTTTCGTACGTCCTAACTTGCCTCCTTTCTGCAGGTCCTATTGGGCCATAGCTAGGAGAAGTTAGAATTCCTCCGATGCAAGAGGGGCATCTAGGATCGCCTCACCGAGGAGGAGCGGCAGCGTAAGGAGCTAGAAGCGTAGCTCGCCGCTACCTGTCAAGAGGTGGTCGAGCTTGCTCCCATTCGCTAGGATCAGGTACGTGGACGCTTGTGATGACACCACTGAAGCTAGGGAGAAGCTAATAGCCCTTCTCGACAGGGCGCAAGCAGACACCGAGGAGATCGAGCGGCTACGGATAGAGCAGAGCGACCTACTCTAGACCGTGGAGAGCCTCCGCATGGAGCGCGACAATGCCCAGCGGCGGGTTGCTTCCTTAGAGGATGAGCTCTGGGGAGACAAGGATCTGAAGCTGGTGGTGGAGGCGATGACTGCTAGGCTCGCCACGGAGGCTACCTAGAATCAGGAGCGAATTCGAAACCTGGAGGCCGAGGCACGCCAACTCCAGGCGAATGTGGATGGTAAGTTTCTATTCTTCCTTCATCGTTTTTCCCTGGAGTCCATGGCAAGCTTTTTGATGTGGCTAGTCGTGTGTCCTAGACAGGTCTCAATAGCTGGCTTGGGGCAGAGGTGGAAAATAGCCATAGCCTAGGGAAGGAGCTCAATGAGCTGAAGTTCACCCTTCAGAACGAGAGCAACGAGCACGAGACCATGTGCACTGCCGTCCAGCTGGTCTGCGAGGACCTTGAGCTAACCCTGGTGTAGGGGACAAGTTCGCTCACGGTCCGCACCGTCGGGATCATGGAGCAGGTGCGTGACATGGCGAGGGAGGCGCTTTGCTTTGGCGTTCACCAATCATTCGTGATCGCTTGTTCCCATTATGGGAACATCGATCTACAGGCGATGAGCCAAGGCTACGCGCCTGGTTACTCTGACACAGAGCTTGAAGCCATCGAGATGGATGTGGCACCATTGGCGCTGGACCTCTCTACAGCGATCGAGGATGAGATCATCGCCCCGAAGAAGTAGTTAGTTAGTTAGGAGAGATGGTGAACTTGTAATAAGTGAACAAGTCTTTACTCTTTTGCTATGGTCAGACATGCTTTTGGTATTTTTATTTTTTATGCATGTTAAAAATGGTTGCTATATTCTGACCCTTTTTCATTGTTAAAATTGTAGAGCTTAAGGATTCTGATCACGCTGGTGAGCAAGAACACCGTAGCCACTGGAGCGTAGGTTCCTTGCGGTCCGACCAACTTTTCTCAGAACTCATTTCCACGACTCTCGCTTTTAGATCTTAATGTGAGGAGGGGTCCGATGCAGCTATTTGTTACTGAAAAGATATGTTCCTATCAGCCACCAAGTGAGATCTGATCCCAAGCCATTGCTGGGGTCGGATGTCACTAGAAATCGAGGATAAGGTAATGAGAACAAAAAATCATTTTGATATCTCAAAAACATCCTTAGTCTTTATGAGTACATGCAGATGCTAAGGGTAAAAGCAATGTAGCTGCTCAATGTTCCACGCGTTGATGAGGATCTTGCCATCGACGGTCTTGAGCTTGTAGGTGCTGGGTCAGAGCATTTCTGCGACGACATATGGCCCCTCCCATGGCAGAGAGAGCATGTGACGGTCCTTGTTGCTTTGGACGCGGCGGAGCACCAGCTCACCGATGTTGAAGGCCTGACCTCTCACCCGACGGCTGTGGTACCGATGCAGCGCCTGCTAACACTTGGCCAAGCGGAGGAGGGCAACATCGCGCGCTTCATCAAGCTGGTCCATGGTGACTTCGAGGGATGCCTCGACCCCCTGTTCGTTGTAGGCTTTGACCCTCGGTGCCCCATAGTCAAGGTTTGTTAGAATGATTGCTTCGGAGCCATAAACCATGAAGAAGGGTGTGTAACCGATGGCCCGGCTGGGGGTTGTCCTCAAACTCTAGAGCACCGCCGGAAGCTCCACGATCCATCGACCGCCAAACTTGATTAGCCGGTTGAAGATCCTAGGCTTGAGGCCTTGTAGGACCATGTCATTCGCGTGCTCGACCTACCCGTTTGTGCGGGGTGTGCCACGGTGGCCTAGCTAACCCGGATGTGGTTTTCATCGCAAAACCAGAGGAACTTCTTCCCAGTGAACTGCATACCATTGTCGGTGATGATCGAGTTCGGGACTCCAAAGCGATGGATGATGTCACGGAAGAACAACATGGCTTGCTTGGATTTGATCTCAGAGATCGGCCGAGCCTCTATCCACTTTGTAAACTTGTCTTTGGCGTCAAGCAAGTGCGTATAGCCCCCGGATGCCTTTTTAAGGGGTCCAACTAGATCAAGCCCCCAGACCATGAACGGACACGTGATGGAGATCGTATGGAGCACCTAGGTCGGTAGGTGGGTCTACCGGGCATAGTACTGGCACCCTTCGCAGATGCATATGATTTGCTCTATGTCGGCCACCACGGTGGGCCAGCAGAAACCTTGTCGGAATGCGTTTCCGACCAAGGTCCTAGGCACAGCGTGATGCCCATAGACGCCACCATGGATGTCTGCTAGCAGCTACTTCCCTTGTTCAATGGGGATGCAGCATTGCAGAATCCTGGTGTGGCTGCATTTGTAGAGCTCCGCTTCAATGACAGTAACGGATTTGGTGCAGCGCATGAGCCACCGAGCCTCTGTCTGGTCCATTGGGAGCACCTCACGAAGGTGATAGTCGAGGTAGGGCGTCCTCCAATCAGGCAGAGGGTCGAGCTCTGCCGCTGGGCCCTCATCGAGCTCCATGACCTCAGGGTCAGAAGGAGCCACTAGTTGGTCAGCACCCGAGCCCGGGGACGGCTGGCTGTCGCCTGTCTGCTCTGGCTCCTTGTAGCGGATGGAAGGTTTGTGCAGGTCACTAGCAAAGATGCCTGTCGGAACTAGCTCCCGTCCGGACGCCATCTTGGCCAACGTGTCGCCTGCTTCATTGAGCCGCCGCGGGATGTGGTTGAGCTCGAGTCCATCGAACTTGTCTTCTAGCTGGCGGACCTCTCAGTAATACGCCGCCATCTAGGCGTTGTGGCAGCTTGACTCCTTCATGACCTGGTCGATGACTAGCTAGGAGTCGCCTTGGACGTCGAGCCATAGGATGCCCTGTTCAATGGCAATGCGTAGGCCATTGACGAGGGCCTCGTACTCCACCACGTTGTTGGAGGCGGGGATATGGAGGCAGACCATGTATTTCATCTGCACCCTGAGGGGCGAGACGAAGACTATCCCCACATCGGCACCCGTCTTCAACAGCGACCCATTGAAGTACATTGTCTAGTACTCTTGGTCTATGGCCGCCGGCAGCATCTGGACCTCGGTCCACTCCGCCACGAAGTCAGCCAGTGCCTGGGATTTGATGGCTGTCCGAGGGGCATATGAAATGCCCTAGCCCATCAATTCGAGCACCCACTTGGCGATCCCCCCCATGATGTCCCAGTTTTGGACGACCTTGCCGAGGGGAAAAGACATCACGACTATCACTGGATGTGACTAGAAGTAGTGACGTAGCTTCCTCCTAGTGATTAGGACGACATAGAGGAGTTTCTGGATTTGAGGGTAGCAGGTCTTGGAGTCGGACAAGACCTCGCTGATGAAGTATAACGGGTGTTCTACCTTGAGGGAGTGTCCCTCTTCCTCCCGCTACACTACCAGGGTGGCGCTGACCACCTATGTTGTAGCCGCAATGTAGAGCAAGAGTGGTTCCCCCTCGGTTGGTGAGACTAGGATCGAAGCCTTCGTTGGGAGCTCCTTGAGCTTGTTAAGCGCCTCCTGGGCCTCGGCTGTCCACTCAAAATGGTCGGCCTTCTTTAGAAGCCGATAGAGGGGCAGGCCTCGTTCGTCAAGGCGTGAGATGAAACGGCTGAGTGCGGTGAGGCACCCTGTTACCCGCTGTACCCCCTTCACGTTCTGAATCAGGCCCATTCTCATGATGGCCGAGATCTTTTTTGGGTTGGCTTCGATGTCGCGCTCGGAAACGATAAACCCAAGCAGCATACCCCTTAGGACCCCAAAAATGCATTTTTTGGGGTTGAGTTTGATACCATTTGCCCAAAGTTTCGCAAAGGTTAGCTCCAGGTCGGCTACGAGCTGGTCGCTACGTTTGGATTTGACTATGATGTCATCCACGTAGGCCTCAATGGTCTGCCCGATGAGGTCATCGAAGCATTTGAGCAAACAACGCTGGTAGGTAGCCCCCACATTCTTCAGACCGAACGGCATTATGACGTAGCAGTACGATCCAAAGGGGGTGATGAAAGAAGTCGTGAGCTGGTTAGACTCTTTCATCGTGATCTGATGGTACCCGGAGTATGCATTGAGGAAGCAGAGGGTTTCGTACCCTGAGGTCAAGTCAACTACTTGATCTATGCATGACAAAGGAAACAGATCTTTTGGGCATGCCTTGTTGAGACCCGTGTAGTCAACACACATTCTCCATTTCCCACTCTTTTTCGTTACAAGGACAGGATTGGCTAACCACTTAGGGAGATACACCTCCTTGATGAATCCGCCCGCCAAAAGCTTCGCAATCTCCTCACCAATTGCCCTGCGCTTCTCCTCATTGAAGCGGCACATGCGTTGCTTCACTGGCTTGGAGCCCGACCTGATCTTCAAGGCATGCTCAGCAACTTCTCTCGGAATGCCTAGCACATCCGAGGGCTTCCGCGTGAAGATGTCTCTATTGGCGCGGAGTAAGTCGACGAGCATGCTTTCCTATTTGAGGAAAGCACGGTGCCGATACGCACCATCTTGTCATTAGAGCTACTAGGGTCGATGAGGACCTCCTTGACGCCCTCCATGGGCTCAAAGGACCTAGCGGACCACTTGGAGTCAAGGGCCTCCTCGGCGGCCTTCTCCTCGATGGCGGCCAGCTCTGTGGAGGCGACAATTTGCTACGGCGTGCTCATAGCACTCTAACTCACACTCGTAGGCACGTTGGAACAAAGTGCCGACAGTGATGACCCCTCATGGGCCCGACATCTTTAGCTTTAGGTAGGTGTAATTGGGAACGGCCATGAACTTCACGTGGCATGGTTGTCCAAGGATGGGGTGGTAGGTCCCATGGAACGCAACCACCTCGAAGGTGAGGGTCTCTGTCCTGTAGTTGGTTGGAGTTCTGAAGGTAATGAGCAGATCGATCTGCCCGAGCAGCATGGCCTGTTTTCCAGGCACGATGTCGTGGAACGGCGCCCCGGTCGGTGGGATGCGTGACCGATGGATGCCCATGGCATCCAGCATCTCGACGTATATGATGTTGAGTCTACTGCCTCCATTCATCAGTACCTTGGTGAGCCGCTTCATACCGACGATCGGGTCGACGATGAGTGGGTACCTCCTTGGTTGTGGGACGTTGTCCGGGTGGTCGGTTTGGTCGAAGGTGATGGCGAACTCCGACCACCGGAGGAAGGCGGGCATGGTAGTCTCGGCTGCGTAGACCTCGCGGCATGCCAACTTTTGTCAGCGCTTGGAGTCGTAAGCCGCCGACCCCCTGAAGATCATAAGGCAGCCGTCGAGGGTTGGGAAGCCGTCGTCCTTCCCTCAGCATCGTCCACCGCCGGCTTGGGGTCCCTCCTCTACTGCCCCTTGTTGGTGCCATCGGACAAAAACCGCTTTATGAGAGTGCAGTCCTTGTACAGGTGCTTGATAGGGAAGGCGTGGTTCGGGCACGGCCCCTCAAGCAGCTTCTTGAAGTGGTCGGGAGTGCCCTCGGTGGGCTTATGACCCCCCCCTTGCTGTCAGCAGTAGCCATGAGTGAACCCTCACGCTGCTGCTTGTTCTTCTTCTTGTTGGGGCGGTTGGAGGCGCCTTGGCCAGCGTCCTCGTCCTACTTTGCCTTGCCCATGGAGAGATCAAAAATGGCTCTGATCGCCTCCTCGCCCGAGGCATGGCTAGTGGTGATGTCGAGGAGCTCCTTGGTGGTCCTCGGGCCTTTGTGCCCTAGCTTGTTGACCAAGGACTCGCAGGTGGTCCCTAATAAGAAGGCCCCGATGACGTCAACATTGGCGATGTCGGGCAGCTCGTTGCACTACAGAGATAAGCGTCGGATGTACTCGCGGAGAGTTTTCCCGGACTTCTACTGGCAGTTTTTGTGGTCCCATGGGTTCCCAGGGCATGTGTAGGTGCCCTCGAAGTTGCCCATGAAGACCTCCTTCAGGTCCGCCCATCTGTGGATGCGGTTGGACGGGAGATGCTCCAACCATGTCAGTGTCGAGTCAGCGAGGAACAAGGGGAGGTTGCGGATAATGAAGCTATCACTATCCACGCCACCAGCTTGGCAAGCAAGCCGGTAGTCCTCGAGCCACAGCCTAGGTTCGTTTCCCCAGAGTACTTCGGGACATTGGTTGGTGGTTGATACTGCGGTGGGAAAAATGCGTTGAGGATGTGCTAGCCAAAGGCCTGAGGTCCTGGCAAGCCAGGGCTCGGGCTTCGGTCTTTGGCGCTGTCATAGCGCCCGCCCCGACGAGGGTGGCAGCCGCGATCGGCCTCCTTCCTCTTGTCGTCCTGTTTGCGTCTGCTGGCATTCAGGGTATCACGAGCGTCGCGGTCGTGGCTGAGACGCTCGCGCACCAATACCACGACATGCCTTCCGTCGTCGCGTGGCGTCTGGTGGACTAAGATGTCCTTGTTGTGCCACCCTAAGGGCGTGCGTTGGCTAGCGTCGAGCTCGCACCGTCGAGACAACGAGCTCTCCGCTTGCTGCACCATGGTGCGCTCAAGTAACGTGTGGATCTCTCGGTGAGTTCGACGGTCCTCGGGCGCCGCGGGCTTAGGGAGCCCTCGGAGAAAAGCTACCATGGCCGCTATGTTCTGGCTTGCCCAGGCAAAATGCGGGAGGCCTCCGTCTCCTCAATGATCCTCCTGTTCACATCGCGGGCCCTGGCACATGCGCACCCACCGTATCCTCGGTGCTCGATCTCTCACTCGAGCTCCGCGTGTTCCTGCTCGAGTTCAGGCCATGCCTCCTCTAGCTCCTGGCGCTGCGCTCGCAGGTGCTCCTCCTGCATGTGAGGAAAGGCCCATGTGTCTTCTTCATCCCCGACGTCAAGGTCCTACGGCGGGTTGGTTCCTCCCTCGTGGATGCTTTCAACGTATCCCTTGGGGGTGCCTGCCATGAAGCACTCTCGCGAGGGGTGATGGCTCCGCCTACTAGAGTCAGCATCAGAGATTGACTCCGAATCTCCCGCGAGAAGGTCGTGGAATGATTCCATGACGTAGTCCGCCATGCCCACGAACTTGCTGTTCGCAGGGGATGGGCGCATGCGCTGCTCCATGAGGTGACCTACGGTGTCCACGGCATTGCGCAGGCCAAACGGGAATGTTGTCGGGGCATCCCGGGCGAGGTATCTTGGGGAGAGCGGTTCCCCCCAAAAAGCTGCGCCATGACGTTGGCGAAGGAGAAGGCGAGGCAGCGCATGTCTTCCTGGGATGGTCGGGGTCCTAGGAAGGCATCGAGCTGCGCTCTAGCCTCTCGTTTTAGAAGTCACGGAGCTGGTCGCTCCCAGGGGTTTGGACCCCCGATAAACGCAACCGTAGCCCCTCTAGGGCCTCAATAAGCGTGTCGAGCCCATCGGAGTAGAGATGCTAGGCAGAAACCGGAGCCCGCGCCAACTCTCCCTCTATGGTGATGATGAAATCCAGGCTCCCGAAGTGCATGTGTGCGCCCGAGACCTAGCTGATGTCGTGGCTGGCCATCCGAAGCCTGATGAAGATGTTGAGATGCGCAAAAGCCCCTACCTAGCGCGCCAACTGTCGGTGTTTCGAGTCACCGGCTAGTAAATTTCTAGATTGCGCGTCCGGCTCGGATGGTGTGCTTAGAAGACACAAGGTTTATATTGGTTCGGGCTGAATGTCCCTACGTCCAGTTCACTGCTGCTTGTATTACTGGCACTTGTCTATGGCAGGGGTTATAGACGGGCGAGAGAGGGAGTGGATCCCAAGTCTCTGTGGAGAGAACGAGAGAGAGTGTGTGTTCTGCGTGTAGGTGAGAGAACGTGCTCTGCCTGAATGTGAAAGTGTGAGTCCATGCCCCTTCGGGGCGTCCTGCCCTTCCCTTTTATAGGAGAAGGGATGGGAGCAGGTTACATCGACAGAGAGTAGAGAGAGAGAGAGAAAAAAAAGAGAAAGGGTCCTCCAGGACCGTCGCGTCCTCCTTCTTCGTGCGGGTCCCACCGACGCTGTAGAAGTCGATGGGGATGGCTCCATGTCGTGCCCCTGTTCATCACTGTTGTTATACCCCGGCGTAGTCAGTCGGTCGTGGCTTCCCTTTCTGCCCTATCAGGCGGTATGGCTGGCCGCTAATCCCATCCATGGCCATACAGGGAGTAGGAAGAATAGTGCTAGCGTGTCCGTCATTTTTGGGGACGCATGGCCATGGGTATGGCCTGGCATGGCCGTAGGTCGCATCAGGTCATGCGCTCGCCTTTTCTGGCATCAGGAGTTTGACGTAGGGCCCATGCCCTTTGACCTATGGAGGATGGGGTGGTATGGCCCCTGTCGGGCGAGGCAGAGCCCGCTCCCGAGGGTCCGGGTGATGCGGAGTCCTCACCCGAGGGGTCGAGCGAGGCGGAATCCTCGCCCGAGGGTCTGGGCGAGGTGGAGCCCGCTCCCAAGGGGCCGAGCGATGCGTAGCCTGCGCCTGAGGGGTCGAACGAGGCGGAGCCTACGCCCCTGGGGTCGGACAACATGAGGCCCTCGCCCGAGGGGTCAGCGCGAGGCGGATCTCGCGTCCTCGGGGTGGGATGAAGTTGTAGTGACACCCTTAACCGTCTGGGCGGATTAATGTTGATGGCCGTTAATTCCTCTTGTCCGGGTATTCCAAATATTGATACCCGACACAAGCCTACTGCAACAGAGCTCGCCGGAACCCTAGCCACCGTCGCGTCCCTCAGATCCAGATCCAGAGGAGGGGAAGGAGAAGGAGGAGGAGAGCTTAAATCCAGATGAGGAGGAGAGAGGTGGAGTAGGAGGGCTCAGTTCCCAAGAAGTACCCACCTACCTCGCCGGAAGCCGCCGCCGTCGCCCTCCTCTCTGGTTGCATGGAGGTCGCGGAGCGAGGGAGGGAGGCAGGGAGGGAGGGAGGGCCGGCTCACCGGAAGCCGCCGCTATCGTCTTCCTCTCCGATGGCATGGAGGTCACGGAGGGAGGGAGGGAGGAAGGGAGCGCAAACAGGAGGGCGCGGCAGCGAGCTGGATGCGAGCGTGGCGTCCATCCCGGAGAGCAGCAGCAAGCGCAGCTGTGCGGAGGAGCGGAGAGGGGAGCGGGCAAGTGGAGCTGAGAGTGGACGCGGGAGGTCACGGGGACGGGATGGGGACCGAACGGATAAGGAGCCAAGGGGGGCGCATCGCTTTGCTTCGCGGCTCACTCGAGTTTTATCTGACGCGCGTCCGGAACGTTGAGTCACAACATTTCTGAATAAAATAAGTTTTAGATAGATAAATATTCTTGTATGCATGCTAGTTAGAACCTGTTTATGACACTAAAAATACTGATCCAAAGCTCCAACTCCGTCACGAAGCAACTCTACCGTGGAGCTAAACTTCCACTAACTTGTTTGAGAGCTCCAGCTGTAATATGGATTCAGTATGCTACGCCGGCTCAACAGCCAACTAGTCGTAGCCCACCAGCGGGAGCTCTTCTTCCCCTTTGTCGCACTACCGCTCTAGGCCTATGTGTCAGGCTCTTCATCCCCTTTCTAAAGTTTGGAGCAGAGCACCAAGATCGGACTGGACGCATGCCACCGCCCCTTTTAAACCATCACCGTCATCGTTGTTTTCACTGGTCGTGACCTCCCCGATGACGAGGGCCCATCAGGTGGAACAACAACAAGGAAGGAGTGCCCTGAGGCCCACATCATCGCTCCTCTTGCTCCCTTTGCATCCGCATGGCTTTGCCCAAGACTGGCCGCCGCCCTTAGCTGCAAACTCGTTATGGCCATGCCGCCGGCTAGCCCCCTCGTTAGGTGACAACCATCCAAGTTCATAGCGTCGCCCCAGTCCCTCGAAGCTACCACGTGCTTTTTCTCGTGGGCTGCGGCCAGAGTTTGGCCAACTCCAGCCATGCGTCGCCGGTCAGACCCCTGTTCCGGCGACTGGCCGCCTGCCTAGCGCATGACAGATTTTCTTTAATCTTTTTTATTTAATATTTTAATAAAAATCGTTTTTAAAATTCTTTTATAGATCTGACCCTTTTGATCACGCCAGTCCCGCTGGTGCAACAAAATAACGTTGTCACGCCACATCTGCCACCAGGGGCGGATCCAACGGTGAGGCAGGGGGGGGGGGCGGGCTCGAGGCCCCCTACCCATACCAGAGCAGTGGAACCCCTGTGGAGCCCCCATGAATTTTTAGACAAAGTTCTATAGTGTAGGTGGGGCTGAGACTTAAGATCGAACAGCAGTCGGAGATATGTGTTGTTCAGCCCCCCTAAAATTATTCCTAGATCCGCCGCTGTCTGCCATGTTAGACGGCGTTTCCGACGTGGAAAACCTTGTCGCGCCGCTGCCGCCGGCGTAACACTATTTTTCAGTCGCGCCACCGGAAGTGGCATGACAAGGCTGAAACTTTGAAAAATCATAACTCTTTAATACGACGTCGAATGAAGATGAACTTTATATGAAAATTGTAGCTCTCAATGAGATTTACAACTTTATAGTTTTGAGTTTTTTCATTTGAGAACGTTAACATGCTAAAAAAATAATATAAAATTTTAGGACAATAAGAATCGTGTACTGGTGCTTGTCGCATTAGAAAAATAATATATCTTTTGTATGTTGTCAAATGAAGATACTTTTTACATCAAAGTTGTAGCTCTCAATTAGGTCTACAACTCTGTAGTTTTCAGTTTTTACATTTGTGGTCGTTAAAAAGCACGGAAAAATAATATAAAATTTCAGTAGCTTAATAATCGCATACTAGCGTTTGTCGCATTAGAAAAATAATATCGTTTTTGTATGTCGTCAAATGTTGATACATTTTATATCAAAGTTGTAGCTCTTAATGAGATCTACAAGTTTCATTTTAAAAGTATTTTTACGCGAGTTCAAATAAGAAATATATGATTTTTCTAAAAAGATATGCTGTGAAACATGATTAATATGCTATTAAATTTTGAATTATTTTTTTGGGTATCTTAACTATCTCAAATGAAAGACCTCAAAATTAAAAAGTTGTTGATCTCATAGTGAGCTACAACTTTAGTATAAAAATTATCTTCATTTGACACCAAACATGAAAAAATATAATTTTAGTAAAGAGTGAAGACCTGGTGCATGATTAGTAAGCTGCTGAAATTTATATTATTTTTTCTTGCATCTTAACAACCTTAAATGTAAAAAATTGAAAACTACAAAGTTGTATATCTAATTGAGGGCTGTAACTTTAATGTAAAAAGTATCCTCATTTGTCAAAATACAAAAGAGATATTATTTTTCTAATGCGACAAGCACTAGTACGCGATTATTATGGTCATGAAATTTTATATTAATTTTTTGAGCTTCTTAACGTCCTTAAATAAAAAAACTCAAAACTATAAAGTTGTAGATTTCGTCAAAGGCTACAATTTTCATATAAATTTCATCTTCATCCGACGCCATATTAAAGAGTTATGATTTTTCAAAGTTTCAGTCTTGTCACGCCATTCCCGGTGACGCGTTAGAACAATACTATCACGCAAGCGGGAGTGGCGTGACAAGGTTTTCCAAGTTGAAAAGGCCGTCTAACGTGGCACATCTTGTCGCGCCAATACATGTGGCGCGACAGTGTTATTTGGTCACGTCAGCCCCACTAGTGCGATCAAAAGGGTTATATTTTAGCGGTTATTATTAAAATATTGAATAAAAATGATTAAAATATAAAAATTCTCTGCGCAGGACAGGGCCAAAGCGGAGTGTCAGGTGGCTAGGTGGAACAGGGCCAAAGCAGTGTGAGGTGGCGGTTGGTCGACGACCGAAACAGAGTGAGGGATAAAAGAAAAAGAATGAACTGAACCGATATCTTGAGGTGTGTAGCCAGTGATATGGTAGGTAATTTTTCCTACACGAAATAAGTCTTTAGAGCATCCCTTGAGGAGATTCATAGATTTTATGGACATGAGAGCTAGATCCATGTTTTGGTGGATTTGGAGTTAGTGGAGTCTAAGGTGTTTGAGTAGAAAAAAAGATGACAATGAGGTTGTTTTTCAGATTTGGAGCCATTGTGAGTTGTCGCAAAGACCCCCTTAAGAGTCAAGAACTCTATGCATCGAATCAAAACCATCTTCTATGAGAATTACACAGTATAACGCAGACGCCCACAATACGCATGCATACTCACCCCTATGAACACACATATGCGAACCATACCCCTATGAGCACCTTCGAATGACTGAGCCGGCAGATCTTGAGATTCACGAAGTCAGCACTGGCGCTTCGCTGTCGACGGGGACGTCGCCTACCACTGAAAGCATAGCGCCGTTAAATCCTAAAATAAATCCAGAAAAATACGAGCACCCGTGCCAAGGTGAAGACTCGAACCCTCTTCAGTCGGACACATGCATGTTAGGAGACATTGATTTTTTTTTAAAAAAAACTTGCTAGGAGACATCGATGAAGCATTGTGGTTTACTATTTGTTTGTTATTTGTGTCTTTCACCTTTCTATTTCAGCCAGCACACAGAGTGGGTGTAAGCTGTGCCAAGTTGTAGTCATCCTCCGCTAGCATGTACCCCCGTAGACGTCCTACATGGGCCAGGTAACAACTCATCGTCTCTCATCACTTCATCAATGTCGTGGTGAGGTCTTCGTTGCTGGTGGTAGGATAGACATCATCTTCCAATGGTGACCTCGTCGGCTTCTCGGTAGCTTTGTACCTCAACCGTGCATGCACGCCATACTTGCACGACACATCGACATGCAAACAAAAAACAAGATGTCAAGAACACAAACACATAAACATTAGAGGAGATGAGAGGACTAGGAGAGGTCGGATAGAACAAATCTACAAGGTTTAGGGTTAGGGTTCAAACTTGCATAGCCAAAGCCCAAAGCTAGAGAAGACGATAGGGAAACAAGGGAGACCCCAAGGCACGCACAACATGATGAGGTTCGAAGGATTATGAGCGGCGGCGAGAGGCGGAGGACAAGGTCACGGGTCCACAAAGGAAAGGTGAAAGGACAGAAGAGAGAGGGATTTGGGAGGGGAGCAGCCAAGAAACCAAGATTCAGAGTCCTGGAGAAGTGGTCGATGGCGGAAAGGTCATGGAGTCAGGGAGGACGACGGGGAGAGTGGCAGTGGGAGGCAGAGTGCGGTGGCCAAGTGGAGGAGCCAAGTGAGAGCAGAGACACAAAGGCGACAAGGTGGATGGGAAATGAATTAGGGTTAGGGTGTAGGGATCGGAGTGGGACCGAGGGGCTTATATATGCATCCCCAGCCACCAAATAGGCATTGGGTATCCCCGTTAGGCCATACCGCTTGGCGTGCCTAGGGAGCGGTCTAGGCCCACACACTAGCCGGCTAGGCCATGCTCGTATTGAGCCAAAAATGTAGGCTTTTTGTACATTTATATCCGAATCCAAGAGCCTAGCTACCAAATTAGAGTGCTCCCGTGCTACTTGCAATGCCCATTTAATTTTCGGTGTGGAGCCACCCGTGTCGCCGGAGCAACGCTGGAGCTAGGAGTGTGTGTTGTGCTAACTACTGAGTCCGTGATTCTAAGCCATAAAGAGCTTGAACCACAAAATGGTCTATTTGTAATAGTGGTGATCGTACCTATAAATGTGTGCAATAAAAGTGCATCCTAAACAAAATAAATGTTGAACATTTGATAATTAATTGATGCACAAAGCAACAGATTTCTCTCTCTGTCCTTAAATAAATCAAAATCTAGAATTATCTTGAATTAAACTTTTAAAACTTAACCAAATCTATACACAACTATATATGATACCAAACTAGTATAATTAGATACACCATGAAATATATTTGTATAGTTTGCTTATTTGGTGTCAAATTTTTTGTGCTATTTTTGTTATACATTGGGTTAAATGTAAAAGAGTTTGACTTAAAATAACTCTAGAAGTTGATTTATTTAGGGACAAGGGGAGTATCATATATTGGTTTGGGCGTAAAAAATTCCACAATCGCCAAAATAAATACAATCATATTCCAAACTCAAAGATTGGTGGTATGAAAATAAATCATACTATATATGCTAAAATATAATGCATACTACTACATAGCTTTAGCAGGGAAAAACCATGTTGCACACCCTCGGCGGCCTTGTGGCCGCACAACCGCTCCATCTAGCAGCAAAGGTGTGATCCTCCCATTTCTCATATTGAAGACACCACAGTCGCGGAGAGGATGTGCCGCCAAATTTTTGCGGTCATAGTCACACACGAAGTAGATGCAGTCCTTCTCAGCTCCACATTCGGAAGCAGAGTGAGACTTGGAAGTTGGTTCGATAAAGAGTGCTCGGTCTCCCAAGGTATAGAGTCTTCTCCACTTATGACGGGAACTGTCCAACTCAAAGATTTCAAACGAAAGAGTACGGGTCCTCTCCATCCTAAGTTGTAGTGGCAAAGTGGACAACCATCCAACCAATCTCCTTACACGCAACAATTTACCTCTGGATTCAACAAGATAATTCCAATAATTCCCCATATACCTATTATCCTCCGTGAGTCGGCATAATGTACGATGATCTTGGACAGCGTTGGCTACACGTTTCATGGATGAGATTCTCGGGTTGCCTTGGTGGTTCGAAACAATCTTAAGGACAAAGAGCTCCCCGCGTGAGAGAGCATACAATTTTCCATCAAAGCATGTGATGTCGTCGATGTACTTGGACACTCTGAATGTGGTGGCAGCCGAGGATCGCCGACAAATGGAGATCTCACTCGTAATCTTACGTCCCCTGGTTGTGATCATCAGTATAGCAAAAAGGGAATCCGGTAATTGATCCGAAGTGGAGAGCGGCACCAGCTTGAGGAATAACATCGAGTCCACGGGGCTGACATTGGCTTCCATAGGAAGCCGTACAACTAGCTTGGAGTAATGGTTCATCAGTACGAGCTCGCCACTGAGGCATCGCCGGAGGAAGAGCCAGTGTCCCACGGAGCCATGGATAGAAACATCTCCCGGTACACGCATGCGGTGAACCTCGCCGTCTGGGATGCTGAGGAAGGAGCCGTCGAGGAGGGTCAACCACGGTAGCGAAGCGGGAAGAGGCTCTTGCTGAACAACGGAGCGCCATGGGCGGCAGACTGCTCCCAGTCGAACACGATCAGCGAAGGAGCGGACCCGCTTGAGGACAAAGGCCACGAGTTCTGGGTGCAAGTCTGCCCAAGAAGAGCAGTGTCTGGCGGCCGCCATCAGCGAGATCGATACGCGCTAGCTTCTGGTTTTCTCAACGAGCTGGCTCTAAGCGCGCCGGCAATGTCGGTCCGAGATGGAGACGACGGTGGTCGGTGGTGCGGAGGACGTACGGTGTTGGGGCTTGGGAGTTCCAAGGGGAGACGCCATGGAAATTTATAGCCCCGGCAACAACCCAGTGACAGGCGGACTCGAGCTTCTCACGGTCACAGATTCGGATGCTGCAGCCTGTACGAAAATTGGGCCACGGACGCTCGGAACCAACGCGATGGAAAGCCCGGGTCGTACTCGAATTCCGAATCGCGAGCGTGGTATCCACGGCGGGCGGCGCCGAAGAAGATACTGAAGCTGGAGACGGGCTTCACGCGCCCGTTCTTCACCGGGCATAGCTATGGAGATGGTCAGATGGAGAAGGCCACAGTTTTAGATGAGTTCGGCTGCCCTTCGTTCTCCTCTGCCAAATACTGCCGTCGCAGTATGTTAACGAAAGTTCCTCGCAGGGCGTCATCACACAGATATACAGTGGCTTCAGTTCATGGCTAAAAGAAATACAGCAAAAATGATTTTTTTTAATCTCAGTTGACTGCAACATTTGATGTATCAGGAGCCTGGTTTATACAGTATCATACATACAACAGAGGTGAAGATGGTAATACAACCAATGATACTATACAAACATCGTTCAAACATTAATTCCACATAGGCCCCGTTCGCTTGGAGAAATTTGGAGAAATTTGTGAAAGGAAATCATCCGTAAACAGTGAATTTCAGCCGTAAACAGTGCTTTTTTTAACACCAGCCGAACGAGGCCATAATGTTCTTCCCAATTTGGAAGTTTTGAAACTGAAGGGCTAATTCAAACCCCTTTTAATTTTTTTTCAAATAATCTCGAACCAAATTCACATGTTTTCTATAGATAAGTTTTTTATTTGATTTTTTCATTTGAGTCTATTTAATATACAAAATATTCAATACAAGTTTACAAAATATTGATAATAAATACAACATGCTATATATACTCACAAATGAGTATGTGATGAAATGGTAAGTTGTAGGTCGCAGGTCTGAGTTTGGTGAAGGACCACTTTTTTTTGGTTTTTCTAGAAACCATTAATAGAGGTAGAGGCAGACTAAATGAGGTGGTTAGCAAGCCGGTCTCTGAAAATCTTATCTACAGTGGTGGTGACGATGCATTTGATCCGTCAGCTGCTTCAGCTGAGAACTTGTTCATGGTTAATCTAAATCCTTAACTATTGCATGTGCTAGCCATTTCTTATATCTAAGACTATCTCCAACAATATCACCCAAAATAAGACTCATCCCACATTTGGGTAGCGCTACAGGTAAAGGGTTCAATACCTATTTTTTGTCTGCTCCAACAACATGACCCAAAAGAAAACCCTTTGTGCAAATGACTCTCTAGGATAGATGATACTCATATTTAGGTTGTGCCTCTACTGTAACCCAAAATGGATCTCGCATATATGTACTCTGTTGGAGGTCTATACAGTACCATACAAGACCCATTTTGAGTTTGGATGCCCATATAGATTATCTATTGGAGACGGTCTAAGAAATTGTCATTTGCCTCTGGTTTCCTATTTTTCCTACCTATCATGATGTACCGTCGCCATTGTCTATAATTTCTCAGTGATACCCTTGTTCTATTTCTGTTATAACTAAGCACAGCTACATTGCCCTTGTGCTATTGCTCACAAAAATTCTGTAGGTTTGAATTTCCAGTGAGAGAGCAAATAATCAACACTCACTTGTCAGCCAATAAGTACTGACCTCTGGTATTGATTGTAAATTAATTCACATGTTTTGCACACAACTTGATGAACTCAACGTCTCCAGCCAAAATGGAAGTTCATCCACTAACCACTACACGTGAGAACATGAACATCAAGTAGCCAAGTAGGGGTTTCCAAATAAAAAAAATTTTGTGTCTTTTGTTCTTTTTTGCAATAAAGCACAGTAGGGGGTAAAACCCCTCCTGTTTTCCTTCAAAAAAATTTCCAAAAATGAAAGAAAGAAAAGATGGTCAAGTAGGCCATAGACTCCAGTTCACCAAACAGCCATGGGCCCACTTGTCACTCGCTGCAGAACTAAACCACAACTCACCATCCATCGATGAGCAATGGCATCACTTTCCATTCCGCTGCAGCGGTTGGCTTGTTGGCAGCCTACAGGCACAGGGAGAAGCGCTCGCTCTTCCTCCCATCTCCTCTTCGATCGGATTCGATTTCTACCATTTCTATCCAGAAGTCTCTGCTCGATTACTGCTTTCCTGCCGTAACCTCGACACTTCTTATGCTATGTGGATTCATGGCTCGTTAATTCGCCCATTGTTACCAATGCAGCTCGCGAGAGCACCACCTGTTCGACGAAACGCCCCATGACCTCCTGAAGGCCGGAACCATGGAAGATGCTCTCACCATTTCATCAATGCGCCATGCGTGCATAGTGCCGGAGGGAGTTCCTGGTGGTTTTGGGTATGCCGGATCAATGCCGACGCTGACGAGACGTGCAGATCCCCCTGAGGCCAGCGCCGCCTGCCCTTCCAAGACCATCTACGGTGAGTTCACTGTTCCTTCTCCTGGAACACGGTTCTTAGCTGCCGATTCCCTGAATGGCTTACTTGGAGCAACAATTCGGTTACGTAAATTTTGTCGAAGAACTCCTTAATCTTGTCTATTGCGTGGTGCAATCCTTACATTTAGTCTGGCCGAATTCTGTGTTTGTTATTGAATTCTTGCTCCTCTGCATTCAGTTCTTGGAACCTGTCGATTCCGTGAACGGCTTACTTGGAGCAACAATTCTGGTGACCTGGTTGCGTAAATTTTGTCCAAGAACTGCTGAATCTTGCCTATTGCATTGCCCTGGGTGCAATTCTTACATTTGACTGGCAGAATTCTGCATTTGTTCTTGAATTCTTGCTCCTCTGCATTAGGTTCGCTTTAGGGACAAGCCAATTTATCCAAGATTTATTCTCTATTCTAGATTATAATCGCTTTATGTAATTCTGTCTGTCATTCGTTAACTTGCAAAGGATCAAGGTGTGTTGAGACCATGGGGTCCCTAGTTAAGTTAGCTGTTGGTTTCTTTATACGTTTTGCTCTCGTTACAATGTCTATTCAGATACCTGTGTTTTCTGTGACAACAGGATCTGGGAGTCCACACTGGCCTGTTCCATCGGCCATTGCATTCCCCTGGGTGCAATCCTTACATTTGGCCTCGCCAAATTCTGCATTCGTTCTAGAATTCTTGCTCCTCTGTATTAGGTTCGCTTTAGGTAGTGGCTAATTTTATCCAAGAATTATTCTCTGTTATAGATTATGATCAGCTTATGAAATTATGTCCGTCATTCGTTAATCTGCAAAAGATCAAGTTGTGTTTAGACTATGAGGTTCCTAGTTAAGTGAGTTGTTGCTTTTTGTATATTCTGGTTACAATGTTTATTCATATACCTGTGTCTTCTGTTGCAATAGGACCTGGGAGGCAGGGGAGGCCGCACTGACTGGCAGCGAACGATCAGGTACATGCGGGCAAACGATGAGGGAAACTTCCTCGGGACAAAAACATTCAAGTTCAAGTTCTCGGGGCGGTCCGTCTTCAAGCTGAGGAACGAGGTGGCGATGCAAGTGGACGAGGACATGTTCACAATCACACTGTGCGTGCACGCTGGCTTATATGGGCGGCTGACCCCTGTCGTCGACCTGCCTCGCAGCGAAGACCCTTTGGACATCGTTGTCCTCCCCACCAGTTCACCAGGTGAAAACTTTGCAGTTCCCTCAATTGTATGTCAAATGTTCATAGATCATACTACTATCACATACGCTCAATACTCTTCTTGGGAACTTTCCTTTAGAGAAGTACATCACCTTGTGCTTGATAAATTGGTAGCTTTGTTCAGTTTGGAGCAACATGAAACATGCTGCAGATAGCTCAAGCAGTTCAAAAATTCAGTTGTGTGTTGACCTTGCTACTAATTGTCCTTTTTTGTATTCACACAAGTGTGTTAGATTAATGAATGATGCAATAGTTTTGGAGCACCCATTACACCGCAAATCGAGCTAGAAGCGACACACTGTTTTCACTTGCGGATGCAAATTCATATATACGCCAAGGCTTTGGTTCACTAATTTTGTTTTCTCTGTTGGCTTACTCTCCTCTCATGGCTATGGCTCTGGGCACCCGGACATCGGTCCACCCCACCACCCCCCACGGGATAGATCTTCTAACGGATGGGGCTCTTCGATGCGCATGAAATGCGAAGTTACCTGAGTCAATACTGCTATGAAGAGCTGCCCAAGGAGATGGACTTGGCGTGAATTTGAGGCCGAGGAAGCAGCGTCGTTCACAGGAGGTGCAGGCAGTCAAAGCACGCAAAGTCCATCTCGGTGGCGACTTTCTGCTCTTCAGCGGTGCCGCCTTTCAGCTTACTTAAAGCCCTCATGCGGAAGGAAGATACAAGGAAATCGTTTTGTGGGGTGAACTATGAAGAGCGAGCAATCCAATTTGCTGAAAGAGTGACCACACAGATTGAAGGAAAAGGAGGTTAACCTCCACAGACATAGGAATGGGGACACCGGCCTTGGCGTTCGTTGAATTTGTTGAGGCCGTCCCCATAAACACAACCCACCTCTTCTTCCAGCTCGATTGCGGTGAGCTTGGCTGTCCCGTCTAATTCAATTTACGGATATTTGTTTTTTTATGAAAATTTCTGTATATTTGTCCTTGAAGCACCAGCGCTGGATGTTTATTTGTTTGTGTCGGTTTTTTCAAGAACTGCCAAATGTGATTATTGCTTTTCTCCTATCCTGGGATCAATTTTGTGTCAAGAGTCCAACTTCTATCGCTCAAAATTCTTTTTGACTTTCCATTTCATTTCAGTAGTACAAACTTTAACAGCTGATCCTTAGAATTTTATTCGGAATTTGTTTGCATTCAGGCAGGTCCCGAGGAAGGGGTTTGGCCTTGAAACCTTGCACGCACCTCATATTGTGAACATGTAGGCGCCCACTTGCATCGCCACAAACTCCTTGAAGACCACACTTGTGTTCCATAGAAAATTTTTGTCCCGAGGAAGTTTCTCATCGCTTGAGGCATGTACCTGGTGTCAAATGCCACAGTTCACTTATCTTGCCTCCCAGGTCCTATTGCAACAGAAGACATTAATATGAATAAACATTGTAACCAGAAAATACAGAAAGCAAAATCATCACCTAACTAGGAACCCCATGGTCTCAACACAACTTGATCTTTTGCAGATTAACGAATGACGGACATGATTTCATAAGTTTGATCATAATCTATAACAGAGAATAATTTTGGATAAAATTAGCCAACCCCAAAAGCTTAACCTAATACAGAGGAGCAAGAATTCAAGAACGAATGCAGAATTTAGGCAAGCCAAATGCAAGGATTGCACCCAGGGGAACGCAATGGCCAATGGAACAGGCCAGTGTGGACTCCCAGATCCTGTTGCCACAGAAAACGCAGGTATCTGAATAGACATTGTAAGGAGACCTTGATTCTTTGCAAGTTAACGAATGACACACAGAATTACATAAAAGCGATCATAATCTAGAATAGAGAAATCTTGGATAAACTAGCTTGTCCCTAAAGCGAACCTAATGCAGAGGAGGAAGAATTCAGGAACAAATGCAGAATTCTGCCACTTAAATGTAAGAATTGCTCCCAGGGCAATGCAATAGCCAAGATTCAGCAGTTCTTCAACAAAATTTACGCAACGAGGTCACCAGAATTGTTGCTCCAAGTAAGCCGTTCACAGAATCGACAGGTTCCAAGAACCGAATGCAGAGGAGCAAGAATTCAATAACAAACACAGGATTCGGCCAGACTAAATGTAAGGATTGCACCACGCAATAGACAAGATTCAGCATCTCTTATTCATGGATTTTACGAAAAAACAAAACAAAAAGAAGCAGTCAGGAATTCGGGATCGTTACTCCAAGTAACCCACCCATGGAATCGACAGGTTCCAACTTCCAAGAACCGTGTTCCGTCCAAATCAACGAACGAGAGGAGTGGAAGGAGAAGGGGAAGTGAACTCACCGTAGATGGAGTTGGAAGGACAGGCGGCGCTGGTCTCGGGGGGATCTGCACGACCGTCCAATGCGTCATCGTGCTCCGGCGGCCATCAACGGTGATGCAGGAACACATCCTCCACCTGCTGTGGGCGCGGAGGTAGCGTTCTTGGTCCTCCAATGTGCAGAGGAGGACGTCATCGCTGCCATCCCCTGCTACGATGGCCCTCCACCTGATGTTGCGCTGGTGCGGCTCGTGGAAGTCGCGCAGGATGGCGCGGCGGCCGCGGTGGCCGTGCGGCGCCAAGTACGGCGAGAGCGCGAGGTAGCGGCCGTAGGCGGCGTTCTGGAGGAAGAAGCAGGGCGTGCCGTCGCGCAAGACGACACGCTGCACCTGCCAAGCCGCGTTCATCATCTCGCGGCACGTGCTCAAGGAGACGCCGGACCCGTCGTCGTCGGCGAAGAGGTACGCGCCCCGCAGGGTGCTCCGCAGCCACACGTGCATCCCGTCCGGGAAACGATCCATCGCGGTCGCGGGTGGTGGTAGTGGTGGTGGTGGTGCGCCGGCGAGCGAGACGATCGTCTTCGTCTTCCTTCTTGGCGCTGCTGCGAGGGGGAGAGGGGAAGGAGAGGGAAGCGAAGCAGAGCGGGGGTGTTCGTTGCGACGGTTTAGCCTGGGCGCCGAGGCGCGGGATTTGAAGCCTTGAAGGCAAGCGCAGCGGAGGTCGGTTGCTGCATCGCTCGCCAGCTGGCAGGTGGGGTCCAGTAGCGGGCCCAGGCCCCAGATACGAGGAGGCCGGCCAGAGCTCCAGAGGATGGCAAGTGGGTCCAGAAATGGTGGACCGATGCCGCAATGCGACATGCTGGCGAGCTCCAGTCCAGACTCCAGAGGGAGGCGGACGTCGTCTCGTCAGCGTCGGCATTGATCCGGCGTACCCAAAACCACCAGGAACTCCCTCCGGCACTATGCACGCATGGCGCATTGATGAAATGATGAGAGCATCTTCCATGGTTCCGGCCTTCAGGAGGTCATGGGGCGTTTCGTCGAACAGGCGGTGCTCTCGCGAGCTGCATTGGTAACAATGGGCGAATTAACGAGCCATGAATCCACATAGCATAAGACGTGTCGAGGTTACGGCAGGAAAGCAGTAATCGAGCAGAGACTTCTGGATAGAAATGGTAGAAATCAAATCCGATCGAAGAGGAGATGGGAGGAAGAGCGAGCGCTTCTCCCTGTGCCTGCAGGCTGCCAACAAGCCAACCGCTGCAGCGGAGTGGAAAGTGATGCCATTGCTCATCGATGGATGGTGAGTTGTGGTTTAGTTCTGCAGCGAGTGACAAGTGGGCCCATGGCTGCTTGGTGAACTGGAGCCTACTGTATGGCCTACTTGACCGTCTTTTCTTTCTTTCTTTTTTTTGGAATTTTTTTTAAGGAAAACCGGAGGGGTTTTACCCCCTACTGTGCTTTATTGCAAAAAAGAACAAAAGGCACAAATGTTTTTTTATTTATTTGAAAACCCCTACTTGGGTCATGTTCGCTCGGAGAAATCTGGAGAAATCTGGAAGAATTTGTGAGGGAGTCAACAATGTTTTTCAGCCGTGTACAGTGAAATCCGGCTGAATTTCACACCAGCCGAACGGCCCCTTGATGTTCATGGTCTCACATGTAGTGGTTAGTGGATGAACTTCCATTTTGGCTGGAGAGACCATTGAGTTGATGTTGTGTGCAGAACATGTGAAATAATTAACAATCACTACCAAAGGTCAGTACTTATTGGTTAGTGAGTGTTGATTATTTGATCTCTCACGTACTGGAAATTCAAACCTACAGAATTTCTATGAGCAATGGCACAGGGAGGAGCCCCAGGGCTCGCTGAGAGAGTCGGAGACGCCGCCACGTCGTCCCCAGTACGGCAGTACGTGCGGCGTACCGTGTACATGGCTGCACAGCCGCTCGTGTGTGAATGTGTCCATCGGCCAATGGCTCATCGTGATTCGTGTCCACCGGTGGCGGGGAACGAGGTGCAGTACTGCCGGCTGTGGGGGAGGAAAGGTAGAAGAAGAGGGGGGAAATAGATAAATACTGACTGATACGACCCATACGTTTGGCTGTGACTTGTCGTAAACGATCGTAAATTTCCAGCCGGAACAGTATTTTTCTCTCACACAAACCAGCCAGCAGTACTTCTTCACGAACCAGCAACAATACAAACCAGTCAACCGAACAGGCTAGTCTCGTACAACAAAGCTCAGTTACCACATGCATGCATGCATGCAATGGTGACCGGTGATGTTACCTCCACCATTTCTATCGAGCTCAAATCCCTATTATTACAACCTATTGCAAACACTCTACATCAACTTCCAAATTAAGAAGGCAACGACCCTAGCTTGAAATAAAATTATGTGACTTTTACATGTGTCCAAGCATCCTTCTTCCTCTTGAAATCAGCAGCATTTGGGTAGCCTGCCACTTGCTCATGGATGTCCTCCTACTTGGAGGACACTCTAATTTTCTGGGCAGCACAAATCAAATAGCATGTCATTACCAGCTAAACAAAAGTAAACATTAGCAACGATGAGTAACATTGGTGAGGCAATGGAGAAATAAACGATATATCATGGTTTTCTGGTCAAGTACAACATGAATAGCAAAGACATCATTGGCAATTGAGTTGTGCTTAGGTAAAGTAGGAACAACATGATATTAGGGTGTAGACATCATTATTGGCAAGGTAACTGTGCTTAGTTATAACAGAAATAGAACAAGGGGCATCACTGAGAAATCATAGACAATGGCCACGGTACATCTTGACAAGTAGGAAAAATACAAATGACAACTTCTTAGATATAAGAAATGGCTAGCATATGCAATAGTTTAGGATTCAGATTAACCATTAACCATGAACAAGTTCTCAGCTAAAGCAGCTGACGGATCCAATACATCAACACCACTACTATAGATAAGATTTTCAGAGACGGACTTGGCGATCGCCTCTAACCAAGGGTCATTGAACCTGCCTATATTAATGGTTTCTAGAAAAACCAAAAAAATCTGGTCCTCCAAACTCAAACTGTCAAACCTTTGACCTACTGCTTAGTAATAAAACATCTTTAATTACCATTTCATCACATACTCATTTGTGAGTATATATAGGATTGTATTTATCATCAATATTTTGTAATCTTGTATTGAATATTTTGTCTATTAAATAAACTCAAATGAAAAAAATCAAATAAAGAACTTATCAATAAAATTACATGTGAAATTGGACTGAGATTGTTTGATTTTTTTTAAATGAATCTCAAAATATTGACTTTTTTTAAAAAATAAGACAACTAAAACTTATCAACAAAAAACATGTAGATTAGGTTGGCCACTACAACTTTAGTATTAACTATGTGAACATTCAAGAATATTTAGAAACCCTCTCGTCCGCAAGCTCCGGTGACATCCCAGACACCACCAAAGAAATCCGGCAGGTTTGGGAGCTATGTTGACAGAGTTCCACAGAGGTCCAAAGAACCACAGGAAAAGACCGATGGCCCCCAGGACACCACCGAAGGAAGCGTCAAGCACTTTCGAATTTCCCGCGGCGTCTCCTCGTGCAGCCACACCACCCCTCGGAGTTGCTTGCTTCAATGCTCTATGCTGGGCACCACCAGAGAAATCCAGTGGTCCACGGACAGCCGAGCCAAGCTAAGTTAGAACCAGGGCTAGAGGCACTGACCGCTTAATTTCTTCGGTGCCCCTGAGGGTTGGGCACCAGATAAATCCGGTGACCCGAAAAAACATCCAAACAACACGCTCTCAAAGCAAGTTTTCAAATGTACCAACTCCAAAGTGTGCTCCAAAGAAAACCAACACCTTAAGCACATGAGTTAGCATTTTCCAACCCTTTCCAAAACATTTTTCACTTGCTTCTCACCATGTCACTAGGTTTATGTATATGCAATGTCGGTCCTCATCTAGTGGCACTAGATACACAACCGTGATCGCATTAGAGTTCTTCTTTTATTAGTATGATATCTATCCTAAACCTGGCCATGCACTCTATTGCACCTTGGCTAGCAAACATAAAGCCCTAGTAATATAGCTTTGCCTTCGGACTTCCTTTTCATCTCCAATTCCTTCTTCTCTAAGGTTGGGTACTTGCATATGGTCATGATAATCATCCCCACCATCTCCTTAGTGTTGCTCAACTTCATGTGTGGACCTAGCTCAATCATCTCCATTGAAAAAATTAGTCCATTGGTTGTCACTAATTTACTAAAACTAAACTAGGGCTTTTCAAATGCTTTGTGTTTGCGCAACTGTTTTTTGGCAAATTGGCATCATATATGGAGTTCGCATTTTTAATTTTATATAAGGCATTTTGCAAAATCAGGTATTTTCAGAACAATTCTAGTGCGAACCAATGTTATCTCTATATATTTTCCATTCCTTCAAATCAGTGAGGTACAGAGGTAGGACTAACTTAGCCAAAAGAAAGACATTGACAATCTGAAAACTGTTTTATTACTATAAACTTTTTTCTCGAGTACAAAGTATACCTATTATTTTATTCCAATAAGAAGATAGCACTTAATTAGAAACTATTTACAACAAAGCAATACTGGTTGAAACTAAAAATACACATATTTTAACTCTCCTTCTTTCAACAATAACATGTGGTAGTGTTTGGGACTGGCCAATGCCCCATCTATTTTTTCTGGAAAATTATCTTCGTTCTCTGAAGCTTGAGGGAGAAATTATCTTCGTTCTCTGAAGCTTGAGGGAGACATAGCACATCCAGTTAATGCTAAAGGGAAAAATATGTGTACTTCAACTTCAGATTTCCTGAAACATAATGATCAAACAACAATCCAGAAAAAGGTACCCTTGAACACCTCCCCCTCCAGGATGGATCAAACTCAATGTTGATGCAGGCTTGACCCTATCACGCGACAGGTAGGCCTGGGTTTTGTTGCTAGGAATCGTCTGAGCGGGGTGGTTTTCTCAGGCTGGACCAGTGACCATTTATGTTCCTCTGTGGAAGAAGCTGAAAATTTAGCGGCTTTGACGGGAATCTGAAATGCTCTTTCGACCTCTACAGGACCTATATGGCTAAAATCTGCCTGCCTGCCTATTGTACAAGTGCTTAACTGAAATATTCCAAATCGGTCCCCTAGTTGTATCATCATTGAGCAGGCAAAAGAAATGTTGAGTTGTTTTCAAGACTTCAAAGTCACAAAATGTCACAGGAGTGCTAATGGAATAGCTCATGCTTTAGGGCATTTTAGCAGGAGAGTTTTTTCTTCTTGTTTTATGTCTGAAGGTGTCCCGACCTGTGTGTCGGCAGCCTTGGACTATGATTGTAATCACGCTCATGATTGAAATATAAACTCTTTCCTGTGTTAAGAAAAACAATAACGTGTGGTATGCCATCGACTAATGACCGACCCCTCGTAATTACAACCTTTAGATGAAATTTTATAGTTAGAAAATAGTTTGAGTGGTTGTTGGTAACATCGCGTATGTATGCAGGTGTGTATTTGTCGGTAACTTCCGTGAAAACGTTATTTATCAGCGAGTCCACATACCAGTTAATTGATATCGTAACTTCGTAAGTCAAGCAATCCACAATTATGCATGTCATGCCAAAAATATAATATTAGTCTGTGTCATGGTTATGTCCCTCTATGGATTAACTTGGACATAACACAAAAGCAAAAAGGTTTCAAAAAATATCACAAAAGCAAAAAATCCAAATAAAACATGAAATTCTAGCTTATATAGACCATAACATCATAAACAAGTTTGTATATAAGAAGCCTTCGCTAAGTATAAAAATAATAATATTTATTTAAATGGAATACAGTCTAACTAAAGCGTTACTGTCTAATCCGAATACTAGGGTATTTCTTTCAAAAAAAGAAAAAAAAAGAAAACTATAGCTACTATCTAAAGTTCTAAGAACTTTTTTACTATGGTTGAGGAGGCATCAGGAAGCGTTAGACGTGTCTATGACTGGTGGACCCATACGAGGGAAGACGTTGGGAGGCATCAATGAGGGAGGCGTCGGGAGGTATTATATGTGTCTATGATCGGTGGGCCCATATGCGCCGTAACGTCTCTCAATGCCTCCAATGTTAAGGGGATTAGGACTCCAAATAAAAGAGTGGTAATTCTATTTTTGTAGTTCTTTTATTTAATCAAAGGGAAAGGGGTAAATTCATAATTATAAAATTAATGTTTTGGGTAGTACAGTTAGGGTGTATGATTCAAGTAATATAGTTAAATAAATATTTTGGTGAGTAGTATAGTTAGGATGAATAAAAGTAGTATAGTTAGATAAACATAACATTTTATTTTTAGGGTTCATCCACGCCGCCGCCTCCGCCGGCGCTCCCGACCTCGCGCTAGGACATCCAGGCCGCCGAGCTGCATGGCCCGCTCGGACGGCCTCCTCCGGGCGGCTACCGGATCGGGTAGGCGCGGCGCGGTTTGCTCGGTCGCGCGCGGGGCGCGCGGACGCGGGCTAAGTCGAGCGGTGGGGAGCGCGGTCACCCGGCCGGCTCGGAAGACTGGCCAGAGCGGAGGGGAGGGACAGAGGAGAGGGATGGAGCTGACAGGTGGGGCTGCTGCGGCAGTGAGGTCCAATCGACGACCCGCGGATCCTACCAGAGCGGAGGGAGAGACAGCAGGGAGCACTACTCCAGCACTCCGCCCCCATGCGGCTCGCCGGCGCTACTCCAGCACCCGACGCTGGAGTCGAGCCAGCTGCGCCCCGCAGTTCTCGTCCGGCCGTGCGGCACGGATAAGCATGAGCCTCCGCGTGGGCATCGTCGGGCTGCCCAACATTGGCAAGTCCACCCTCTTCAACGCTATTGTGAGTAACTAAGCTTGCTTGTTTCGTTGCTTCCTGTTCTTGGGTGGATGTCGGTGGACCCCTGCTGTTCGACGTTTTGCCACAGACATTCTTGTGGAACGGCTGACACTGTAGGTCTGTATAATTTGTAAGAGTCAAGATCTTTTCTGTTGTTCCGCTGCTGCACAAGTTTCCCTCTAGACTTGTTGCCGTAAAATGTTTCAAATGGAGAAATGTATGTGATATACATAGGACAGGTTCTTCCCATGTATATAATCTGTTCTCAGTTTTGTTGTATGCATCTAAACTACAAGAACCTTTGAAGAAATTTCTGTGACATGTTGAACTAAATAATTGTAACAAAAATGTTGAACTCTTTCTACTCTAAAAATTCAATGAATCAACATACTTTGAATTATGGGAAAATTGGCTACAGGATAATGAAAGTGGCCTCTCTTTGTGTATCCACTATGTGGTTCCTGCTATAGAATTATTCCCTCCAAGGGCTACCATTGAATCGCCCTGCGTGTCGCACTCGTTTATTCAAAGATTCGGTGCTCTCCAAAGTGACAACAGGAGTTTGGACATTCCTTCGCGGTCGTCCTCTTTTCTTACTTTCAGCTCCCGATGCTGTATTTTCTTCCTAATAAGCACGAAAAACACCAATAGAGATCTTATATATTCTTCCTAATATTTCACTCAAGTAAGGTATATTTCAGAATGATGCTCATCATTTGATTTCGGATGGTAGAGCAGTTGGTTCAATATTTATAATGGCTCTGAGTCAGAATTTTGTTACAGATGGTGCTTCTAGAAAACACCTTCCGAGTATGTTTACAAAAAACTGAGAAGCCGATATATGTATAGTTGATGGAATCAGTGGGCATCCTACTTTCATCCTTCACATAGTACCCACTACTCAGGTTTCTTCTTGGCACTAAAAAACATTGTTTTACACTAACCACTTCCTGGTAGAACAAACTGTTAATTTGAATTGTTGGAATGCATTTGTTCATTCATAATTGTAGGTTGTTTCGTGCCAAACTACTGATGATGTGCAGAGGTTCGTGAGGCAGATTGTGCCGCAGCACTTCTCTGGAAAATCCCATGGGCAAACACCAGAGTACATGATGTTTGGAGCGACCTGGGAAAAGACTTAGTATTTGGTGAGGGCCACGGGCTTGTCCCAAGAACACGTGAATGTTCAGCATGTATAGGCCATAGGTGTTTTCTGTGAAGGTCTTCTGAAAAATTCAGGTAACAGTTGGATCTCTTGTCATCGCTGGTTTCTGCTCCTTTTTTTTATTGCTTGTCTAGTTAATGCATGATCATAAAGTTGTGCTATCTGTTTCTGTAGTTATCAATCAGTTGAGTTCCTTCTCTTTGCTTTCTGGCAGTGGCGGATCCAGGAAATACTTATAGGGGGGGCTGAAGAAATATCGCTATAGCAAAAGGTCTATTATTGGTTGTACATAATTTTTAGTCCATATTCCTTCAGCAATTCGAATCACAAATTTTAACAAAATTGGTAAAATGTTGTAAAAAAACAAAATTGGTAAAATGGATAAGGTAAAAGCATGCCACAACATCAAATAAGGTAAAAGCAATAAGCAAATATACAGGGAGATGGGCCTTCTTGATTGGCAGTTCAGCACGGTGCTGGCTAGAGGCCTGCCTGGGTGTTATCTTGCCTGGGCCTTCAATCGACTGAATTGGAGGGTCGTCGCCTGGGCCTTCTTGGGCTGCAACCGAGGCCATCCAGGTGGGAATTAATGAAAAAGGCCTGCTATCTCGCTGGCCCAAGAAAAGCAATGTCGTCTTCAACCTCCAGACTGAAGAATTCGACATCTTTAGCCCCTCCTACTCAACAGCCATGGTGGAATTTTTTTGCAGGGACTCCATGGGGGCTCAAGGGGATCTGCAGCGGTAGGGGGGGCTAGAGCCCCCCCAGCCCCCCCGCTAGATCCGCCTGCTTCTACGGTTGGTTAGCTAGCCAATGTCTTTCTGGTGGTTATCAATTAGTTGAGTCCCAACCAAGTTGGGGTAGGCTAAAACTTTATATTTCAAGTGACTCGAGGCAAGTACACCTTACAGAACAAGAGTTAATGTGAGCAACTATTATGGAACTGGAAGGATTTGGTTATATGAGATAGCTGTGTAGTTGGTGCTATAAAAGTACTTTGCAACATTCACTGAAACCTTGAAGTGTGGTCTGCTTATTTCTTCTTTATGGTGGTTAATTCCGTTAATATTCAGACATTTAGATTATTTTGGCTTTTAATGGATGCAGGTGTTCCTTGTGTATTTGGTGTTCTAACCTGTGAAGACATGGATCAGGTAATTCATGATTTGGTTATGTACATGTACATCTTATCAATTGTTACTGGCCACCAGATCATGTTTGGTAACCCAAAGCAGGGCTGGTTCTTCATTGTTAGTGGATATGTGGCCCACATCCTATACATGTGGAAACCAATCAGTTCCTGAGGACTCTGTTCAAAGTTTTGTTCGAAAAATCAATTGTTGTTTGAGCTGTGTTATGTTCATTTTATGTCAAGAGTCAAGTGTTTGTTGCTGGACAAAATGCTATTGTTCAAGTTCCCAAGCCATTTATCTTATTTTGAGTAGTGCCAACCATTTCTGCATGACCAGTAAAGTAGTGACATCTTTAATCCAGATTGGCCACATTAGCAAAGCAGAGGTTTCACTCAAGTATTCCCTTCTGATGAGAAAGTTTCTTGTCAATAGTGTGACCCTTTTTTGTTGATTATCTGACTACTTTTCAAAACATGTGCACTGTTTTGCTCCTTATCAAAATCCTGCTGAGAATGCTAAATCAAATGCTGCAAGCGCTCAATCGTGCTGGTGGCAAGGCAGGAGACAAGGGTGCTGAAACTGCTCTTACTGCCGTAAGTAAACCTTCCGTCGGCAATCTTAATTTCAAATAAACATAGATGTACTATCAGTTGACAAGCTCAAGTTCCCTGCAGATTGAGATGGCCTCTCTGTTCCGGCATCACTTAGGTTGACACTTTGTGTATTTTGATTTCTATACACGAGGCGACAGCATTTCTTCCTATCAAGAGTTTTGGCTAATAGAGCTTTTCCGCGGCTAGTATAATTATTTCCAAATCTGTTGGTCCGGTGCTGATTGGTTGCTTTCTTTCTTTGAAATTTGAAAGCTCACGAGACATGTTTGTAAACCTGACACCGTGAATAATTGTCGCCAATAATGAAATACGGTTATGAATAAAGTTGCACAAGTTGCACCAGTGTTTGTTATTATGGATGAGAGCATGAGAGTTTTGGGTTGAGGTCTACCATGGTTTTTTTTTGTGAGGTCACCTGTGAGAACTGAAAAGAAACACAGTCGGGCCCCACTCGCTGCTCCAGCAGAACTCTCCCTAGGCGGGCATGCACATTATGCTCCAACAGATGCGCTCGTGAATTCGTGATGGCTTTGCGTCCGGCGTTCACTGGATTTGCATGATTTCAATTTGCATCCCAGAGGGCAACTCAAATGGCATTGGAGTTTTTGTGAACGTGGACATGCATGCTGCTTGCTGCGCCAGTATGGGACTACAATGCAAGCGCAAACCGGAATTTTCTACCTTCCGATCTTATACTGACTATAAAATTAGCCACAAATGCCAAATCTTATTGCATATCATGTAGAGGAATCGTAAGTCTTGAAATAGCTGTAGAACTAATGCAAAGCCTATTGGCCTCTCCTGTAAGTGCTAATGCCTGGTAAAGATCTAGTCTAGTACTATCCATCAAGCTAAAACCAGGACATAGCCGACTATGTTTATGGCGATACCCGAACATTGGTGTCGACACAACATTGAGGAACTGTATTACTGTAATACTGAAGGTGAGAGGTCCGCCCTCAGCTATATACAAGCACAATTGACAATCTTCATCACCAGACAGTAATGACGGACTGCACGCCCGAAATTGTTTCCAAAGCGTGTTACAGATCTCAACTGGTGGTGTCGTCTTCTCGAACTCGCACTTCTGTATCTTCTTCCCATTCTTGTCAATGGTATCTGATTAAAAGCTAAGGACTTTCGCAATGCCATGACTTTTTGTTAATGGTCGCTGTTAGAGAAAGCTGATATGAAGTGCAAAAACTAAGCAGCATAACCTTTTACATTTAACATGAGTCATATTATTTTCTCTGAATTGGGAAAACCACAATAAACTGAAAGGATACAGCTTGAGATCTTATCCTGGTCTTCCAAATTTGGGAAGATATTTGTAACTAACACACACATGCAAAGTTTATGAGCCTGTTCGCTTGTTGGTTTCAGCCAGCCCAAACCAGCCAGCCAACAGTGTTTTCCTCTCACAATAAACCAGCACCAGCCAGCCCAAACCAGCCCAGAAACCAACCAACGAACAGACCGTATATCTGCATAAGAATAAGTGAGTGAGTTATTTTAACTCAGAAACAGGGTAAGCAATAGAGATAATACTGTTATAGCTCGATTCATGTTGAGCTAAGAGGCACAATTCAAAATTTGAACAAGTACTATTCTATTAATTTTGAGTAGTGTTATCCGCGGGAGGCTCGCCATGGACGTGCTCAAGTGCGACCTCCACACACAAATAGTTTAAGTTAGGGATTGGGTTCTCGGTTTTGCACAGCAGGAAGGGAAGAGAAGGGGCCTGTGAACCTAGTGCGTGCTCATCACCGACGAAGACCTGGGCATGGCTCCAACCTCCCCACGCAGCCCTAGGCTGGATCCAGGCCAGGCGGCCTCCTTCGCGTCGCCCTAGCCCGGATCGAGGCCAGGCAGCCTCCTCCGCGTCGCCCTAGGCCGGATGAGGACAGCTGTGGGGTCATCGCCCTTGCACACACACGAGGGAAGCCGTCGCTGCTACGGGCGGGGGTGAGGGCAGCCGCCGCCCCGCCATGGGCTCTAGACCTCTCCCTCTTGGGGCTCGATCTGGAGTGCGAGGCTAGGGTTTGACACACCAAGGAAGCCACTGCTGCGCTCGATACGAGGATGGGGAGAATGGGGAAAGAGGTGCAGGAGGGGGCGCTGGTGTCTGCAGGAGGAGGATACGTTAGGGTTTCAGGAGGTTTTAATCTAAGTCTGGTATATCGCAGCCATCTATTCCATGATCCAACGGCTAAGAGAAAGAGGACTTGATTTGGGCTGAATCTGAGCATCATTTTGAGGCCCAACATAGTCTGAAGTTTTTTCTTTTTAATTTATATAATAAACTTTGAAAATAATTTTGGAACAGTAAATTATTTCAATTGAACAAGTCATGAACAACAAAGTTGTACAACTTATCGAGATCTACAACATTTGTTTTGTTCATTTCTCCATCTGACTTTGTTTGAACCATTTAAAATTTGAATTTCAAAATATTACAACCTCAAATAGAATTTTGGGATAGAAAATGATTTCAAATAGAAAAGTCAGCAACAACAAAGTTGTACAAATTATCGAGATCTACAACTTTTATTTTGGTCATTTCTCCATTCGACTTTGTTTGAACAATTTAAATTTCAAAATTTAAAATATAAGAACTTCAAACATAATTTTTGGATAACAAATGATTTCAAATGAAAAAGTCACATACAACAAAGTTGTATAAATCATCAAGATCTACAACTTTTATTTTAGTTATTTCTCTATCAACACCATTCAAACAAAGTGATAGTATACATGTTCATAATTAGATACATCTTCGTACTCTTCCCATATAACTATGTGAGAGATATATCAAATCATGAACGATGCCTACTGTCACTTTGTTAAAATCATTTGAGTTTTTATGTAACGATTAAGTAACAAAAACATGCAGCAATGTAAATTTGTATAACAAAGATTGCAACAAATTTTAAAACAAACATAATCATATTGAAGTGCATTATCTCACCATATTATAAATGTTTATGTGCATCCAATACTACAAAAGTCTTCATAGCTTAGTGGTAGTGTTGTAGACTCAGAACTGAGGTCTCAAGTTTGAGCGCCCCCCCTTTTTTTTTTTGAGAAAACCCCTCGGAGCACCTGTGTGGTGTTTTTTTTCCACTTCGAAGACTCGCCTGGGCCGGCATGCTGCGGTCATCTTTAGTAAAGATAGAGAATACCGTTTGTGCGCTGCAAATAGTATCATACGCTAATTCTTGTAATTGGCAACAATTCAAATGAAAGTTGTCTTTCAAAAATAAAGATAAATTGTCTTTCAAGAACATATCCGTCAATCTCAAGCCATCTCAAAATTCCTGTAATGCTCTGGTTTTATTGAATCTAACTAAATCGGGTTCCATGAGGGGAGTGAAAGTGATAACCACCCTCACTGTTAAAACAACAGGGATTGCAACCTGCATGAATGGCAAACATGATCAATGAGCTGATGCCACTGATCGTTTGTTGAGTCCCTCGACTCATCCCTCTTTCCCTGCTGCAGCAGTGGCATATATGCATTTACATGTTCTTCCAATCAAGATCCTTTCTTCTGCAGGGATTAGTGTGTTAACTCTACCAGCAAATCCACCATTTCAGCAAACACCACAGTAGTAGTGTTATTTACTTCCATTCAGCTTACTCAATCGGAGATGAAGCTTCAAAATAGATAAATAACACACTGCAATTTACAGCTTCAAGGCACAATACATTGTAATTTACAGCTTCAAGGCAAATGTATGGTCTACTATTTCAGGAGAGAATCACTCCAGAAGATAGTCACTAAGTAGATCACCAATACAGGTTGCTCTATGAGACAAACAGCAACACCTCAAGCAAGGTAACTGAGGAAACTAGATCAACAACCTCAGCAAGAACTTGAAAACCTCTGCAGTGAAGTGTAGAGAGGCAAATGAAACCCGGTGACAGATGATGGAGACCGCCTGTGGCTTCACGGCGGCGAGCAAGTGATGGAGAACGATTAGTCGGGAGACAACAAAAGGACGCGCAGAGTCGTCTAGGACATGATTCACTGGTGACACACACATGATCACAGACTATTGCTACACTGATTTGCCATACCACCTATATTAGTTCTGAAATGAAAAAAAAAACAAGTCAAGTCGAAGCATGAATTCTATGAAAAACTGATAATGTTAGGTCGAAGCATGAATACTATAGAAATAAAGCACCACCAACTCAGACTTTTCAAATGTTAATTTAATTTAAAAAGATGAGAAATAATAAAAAGATGAGAAATAATAAAAAGATTAAAGTTAAAGATAGGATAGCAACAGTTTGCGATTTTGGTATGTTTACCTTCAGCATTGACACCTTATCTGAGGCCTGAGTTGCTGGAAGCAGAATGCCTGAAATACAAAAGGCACAACCAGGTTATTTCTGGTAAGAGTTTGTTAGAAAGCACAACTGTTTTTCAGTGAAACTACTCATGATAGAGAATATCAGAACAGACGCAGCACATGATCGCAATCCAAACATTTCATTAGCTAGCTCTGAAGGTAAGAGCTATAGGAAACTGAACTCTGCCTTTCAGAACATTCCTAGTTAAAATAATTCATCAGTAAACTTTTTAGTAATAAGTATTTCCCTACAAATAGAGTGCTCGCTGCAGCTTTTCTAGGCTGCAGGTGTGGCTGCAAACAAACAACTAAAACCTACTGTAGCTAATACAAGAAGCTGGAATCCACTTAGTCATATATTAATGTAGTGACTGATCAGACCATAATCTAATACCAAAAAAATATGTTATGAAGCATGGCTGATTCAAATAAGTCAATTTAATATTTAGTGGCTGATCAACACATGAGCGAATCACTAGTATTCAGAATATGTAGTGAAACATAGTGTACAGCTGCATATCAATTTCAGAATACGTAGTGAAACACACTGTACAGCTGTAGATCAATTTCAACATTTCTAGTGAACCAACAGCTAGGGCACTAACCCTCTCCATAATACCTATATCACAAGATTATAAGTGCAGTGAGCACAGCTCTAGCAAGCTATTTCTGCTGTACACTGAAACAATTGTATAGAAAAAAACATAGAACTGAAACAAATGTACAGTTTATATAGCTAGCAATACAACTAAAGTAAAATCTAGAATTGATGTTGCAGCATATCACAAGTACAAGTTCATCAATCATTAAAGTACAAGATATCTTATGCATAACAGGCTTGCAAAAATATCCTCCTGCCTGAGGGGAGGGGGGGAATCTCCACCGCAGGAAGGTAAAAAGAAAAGTATGTATTCAGGTTTTATTTAACATCATGTGAAATTTTATTAAATATGAAATGACCAGCCATATTCTATCTGTTGGTGTAATACTGCATATAAAAGACCCTAGTCTTCACATCTCTTTGACGCACTCCATCAACGGTCATATTGCAATGCAATGACTAACAACTAACAAAGAGCCATTGTTCTTCATCTAAAAAGAAAGTGACCCTTTTCTACCGGTCACCATCAGATATCAATTTATCAATGAACCCAGTACTGATTGCTCTGCTGTCAATTCCAGATCCAGAAATGAACAGGTGAATGCAAACTATATGATGCTCCTTACAGGCGTACGCACATGGAGAAGCTTGGAATGGATCAGAGGTATGTGTCTCTTGCCAAGTAATCATCCTAGAAACACAACTAACAATCCTCAATCCATTCAAATTTCAGAAATTGAGTTCTTTTTACCAACAAAAGAAGATAACTATCAATTCCTGGATGGATCTCCGCTCTGGTCGAATTAGCCGCAAGAAGAGGAAGAGTGGCAGAGTTGCTGCACAATAATGCACAAGGATTTATGATGTTGCAGCAAAAGAATGGAGTTGCTGCTAAAATCCAAACCCTAGAAAAATAAAGAAGGATGAACAAGAGCTTTATGCTGGCAACCAATTAATCCTATGATCTACAATTGCAAGAAGTCATGTACTACTTTATTTGTACCACAAAACAAGTAGAATGTCAGAAAGGAAATTTAGCAGCGCTGATTATCATCATATATGCTAGTCAAGTTGCACGCTGGGAAGTTATCTTATTTGGATTTGGCGAACAAATTGCTAGATCGGCTGCTATTTTTAAGCTCCGCACCCAGATGAACAAGCCACACTAAAATTAAGATTTGGCTCCACAACATGGGATTCGACATGCAATTGAACCAGCCATCACATGTGCGGGTGTCGTCAACACCCCCAACAGTTCGCTCATGTGGACCTAAATTAATAATGATTGCCAGCATAAAGCTGTCACAATAGCTGAAAACCTAATCCATGCATCATAGTAATTAAACTAATGCTCGTGATCTACAATTTGTCAAACAGTTCAGACCTAGATCTTGCAGTACAAGAACAAGATGCGAGATTTGCTCTGCAAGTCCAGATCGACTAAGAAATCAATTGAAGCAGAAGGGAACGAGTACCTTCTCGGGGCCGGGTGTGACGCCGCAGAGCGAGAACACGTTGGATCACGGCGGGTGGGCGACCGATGACGACAACAATTGAGGTGAGGACGGCGGAGGGGACAGATGGCGGAGGTGACCGATGGCAGAGGCGGCCGAGGTAAGGACGGAGGAGGTGGACAAGGTGACGGCGGAGGAGGTGACCGAGGCGGCGACAAAGACGACGGTGGCGCGTTGGTCGCGACCCGCGAGCCTCGTCCCGCGTCACACAGGGAAGCGGCGCCCGGATGCGTGGGGTGACCGGGCGGGTGGAGCCCTTCAGTGGGCGTGGGTGGTGATGGAGGCGGAGGGACGTGCAATGACCATATTACCCTTCGACAAATAAAATCAACTAAAATGATTATTTTGCAGAGGCATTGGGAGGCATTGAGAAGCATCCCCAACCACTGTAAAAGGTCTCAAGTTCTAAACTAGGCTCACGTAGGCCAATTCTACCGATCCTAACCACAGCTGCCCGTCCTTCTCGGAGACGTCGCTCAGGGTCACGCCCTTGCCCGCCGTCAGCTCCTCCACCGCCGCACCATCTACGCCAAGGCGGACGCCAACGAGATGCTTTACTGGAGGCGCCGTCGCGTCGAGCCGCATCTTCTCCTGGTTCAGGGCTACCCAGTAGCCGCCCCTGGCGTCGCGCCTCACGTTATCAGGGTACCCAGGCAGGTCGGCGAGGAGCTCGTACTGGCCGGCCTTGGGGCCCTTGAGCCAGTACCTGAACGCCTGGCACGGAACGGTGTGCGCCACCACCACATGCGTCCTGTCGGCGCTGACCGCCACGCCGTTGGGGTACGGCAGGTCGGCCTTGAGCACGGTGACTTGCTTCGTCCGCGCGTCGTACTTGAGCAGCCGCCCCGTCGCGTCGGCGTTCATCATGATCTCCGTGTTGAACCTGCGCGGGTAGGTGGCGCTGCTGTCGGTGAAGTATACGTCGCCGGTGGCCTGGTCGACGTCGAGCCCGTTGACGAAGTGGAACGGCATGCCGTCCGATTGGGTCGCCAGCACCTGTGCCTCGCCGCCGTTAGGTCCGACCTTCATGAGCCCCATGTATGCGTCGGCGATGTAGAGATCGCCGGTCATGGCGAAGAACTGCAGCCCAAGCGGGCGGCCGCACATACTCTCCGTCTGCTCCGACGGCACCACGGACGCCGTGCACAGGGGGATCTTCCGGTAGTTTGCGCTGTGGGCGAACATGGTCCAGCCGAGGGCGCTGCCGCCCCACTTGAGGACGCGACCGTCGGAGACGCCAGCGTAGGGGCCCTGGCCGCGGCGGTCGAAGGCGAGGCTCTCGGCGCCGGTGACACCGTCGGGCAGCGGCAAGTGGAAGCTCCAAAGCGTGGGCGTGGTCTTGATCGGCTCGGCGGCGCAGAGCGACGCCGGCAGCAGGAGCGCGAGGGCGACGGCGAGTAGAAGCGCCGCCGCGTGTTTAATGCGCCCCATCTGGTCAATTGGCCGACGGAGCTGAACAACTTTCAACTTTGGTTTGATGATGCGACGGCGTAGCGGGCAGCCGGGCAGGTGCCGTTTTTATTGGCCTGGGTGCGACGCGTCCGAGTCCGATGTGTTGTCCGAGTCCACCTCGGCTCCATTTGTTTGGTCGCTGCCGACTCGCCCGGGGCTCCGTTTTCTTCAGTTTTGTTTTCGGGATTTTGCCCCGCTCCCGGTACGACCGTACGAGTAGAGCAGCCCCCCAAGGCTCAAGCAGTTGTTCATGCGCAGTGCGCCTAGACCACTGAGCTTGGCACAAAATTCTACCTCCTAGTCCTAGCACTCGTTCATCGAATTGAAGGCCAGAACAAGTTACTCTCTCGGTCCAGAATGTAATTATGGGATTCGTGCCGATCAAAATAGCTCAAGTTTGATTAAGTTTATAGCAAATAGTATTAATATTTATGTCTTCAAATAAATTTATTATGAAAATATATTCTATGACTAATCTAATGATACTAATTTTGTATTATGAATGTTCGTATTTTTTATATAATTTAGGTCAAAGTTCAGACTGATGGACTCCTCGAGAAATGAGAATTGCATTCTTTTGTGGACGGAGGGAGTATTTCTTAGTAAATATTCTCTCCACCTAGAAATGATAACTTATCAGATTAAAGGAAAGTCAAACTTAATCAACTTTGGCTACCAATTAATCAAAACATATGCAAGATTAGAGTATAAAACATGCATAAATACATTGGTATTCGAAGTGTCATGTAATGATAAATTAAAGATAAAAAACTATTTTATATGTTTTTTCCTAGTCAAATAAGCTTATCAGTTACTCCCTCTATTCTAAATTATAAGATATTTTAGCTTTTTTAGATATATTATTTTTGCTATGTATCTAAACATAGTATATAAGTGCATAACAAAATTATGTATCTAGATTCGTCAAAAAAAAGTAATGTATCTAGAAATATCAAAGCATCTTATTTTGGACGGAGAGAGAGTATATATTAGGGGAAAATTAAAAAATTGTCTTCCCATTAAAAAGAGAGATAAGAAAAAAAACATATCTAAAATTTTGCTACAAGCGGTCAGACAAAATCAATCTTTTGGTAGAGTTAAAAAAAAATAACACTTCATCCCATGAACATCATCCTAACATCAATGCAATGGTTTCGCCAAATCGGGCACCATTAGTTTGAGACCTCGGATCCTATTCTTTAGTCGGCTCAGTTGGCTAGCTGAATGGAACGTGACCAAGGACAGAGCCAGAATTTAGACATACGCGTCTACTCAGATTCTTCTAAGAGCTTCAAACGTACATACCGAGACATTGCATGTTTAATCTAAGAGCATTTAGTATTGAATAACCAAGGTCATTGCAGACAATACTAAGCTTCAAACGCGTACATACCATAGGCACAATTTTGCAATATATCATGCAATGATCTCAATATTTAGTTAGTTATTAGATAGGTTAAGGCCTCTTATGTCTTATCAATAATGCTGGGAGTCACACGTCCGTCCGCGCCGGATGCCCCTATTGGTGAACCTGATGTCCAGAAGCTGCCGTTCCTACCCACTCCCCTAACAGACACCGCAGATTAAAAAAAATCACGCATCCGCTCCGCGACCGGCTTCGGCACGCCTCCCTCTCTACCGCGCCTCCCGCCAGCCTTCCTCTCCACCGTCACCCGTGCCTGTACCACCACAGCGTGATCCCCCACGATCGCACCGCCGTGGCGTGCTCTCCGCGTGAGGCCGCACCACCTGACTGATGTTGTCGCCTCCCGCGGGCACCGCGTGCACCCTATGGCCGGGGGGCGCACAGCCACCCACCCGCTGCCATCCTCCTTCTCCACCGCGACCGCACAGCCGGGATCCCACTGTGCCGTGCTCCGCCCGCCTGACTGCCATGTTTTGTTGAAAGCACATGTTGCAAGCGTATGTTTCGAGTGTTTCAGAGGTATGTTGGTAAAAGTTGATCGGGATGCTGCATATGTTGCAATAGTTATACACGTATGTGCAAAGGTCTATTACCAATGTTTCATCTGTGTTTTCCAGATGCATGTTGCAGTGTCTTATATGGATGTTGCATATGTTTCACACATACATTGCATGTATTTTATCTGGATGTTGCGTATGGTTGCAATGGTTTTCAAGTGTTTTCATGTGTTTTTTTCAAGTGGTTCAGAAGCATGTTTCAAGTGTTTCATCTGCTTTCAGACGTATGTTGCAACTGTTGTATTTGGATGTTTAAAATGCATATCGGGTGTTGCATCTCTCCTCCTCGCCTTCTGTTGCATGGTCTTGGTGTGTCCTCCTCACGGTGCCGACAGGGCATCCATACGACGCTGTGGCTGGATCCTTCCGAATCGGAGGCACCGCCCCCTTCTCCTCTTGTCGCTCAGGCGGCGCAGGCTCCGCGTGGAGCGCGCGAAACGGGGTGCAACATGCGAGCATCTATCTAGACGTCCAGGCGCTAGCACTACCGATGTCTTATCGGCCTAGATCCGTTGGATTTCTTAAAGAAGAAAGCAGGCATGCCAAACTTGTCGTAAATGAGGCACTAAACCAACCACATACCGTACGTAAATATCGTCTTGCTCCCATGCACGATGATGTGAGCTATTAGATAGTTTCCTAGTGGACTCTATATAAGTGAGATTGACATAATTATGTGTATTTAACTATGAATTTATTATTTGATCTCTTCTAAATATACCCGACGGGTACCCGTCGGACGTGGACGTCAATACGAGATCCTTTTTTTTTAAAAAAAGCAAAGAGTCATAACTTTATTACGTCTCATGGAGGTCGTGAAGATCACGACCCGAAAAGTAATTACAAACTCTGAGAGGGGATCTACTCATATACATGATTGATCCGGGTCCCACAACAAATTACAGCGAGCTAACTTATATGCACAGATATTACAAGATCGTGGAACATAATTCACATGTTAAATCAAGCTGGTAGGCTCCAGATCACTAATGCAGTCTTCTCCTCTCTGCCTACATACTATATGTATACTCTGGAAATCCCCAAAGCTGTAATCAAGCAGATAGATAAATTCAGGAAAATTGCCTTTGGAGGGGAACCAATATAAATGGGGGAAGTCGTCCCAAAGCTGCTTGGGAAATGGTATGCAACTCTAAAGAAGAAGGAGGCTTATCATCAATTTAGAGCTTCAAAATCAGGCACTACTAATGAAGAACCTGGATAAATTCTTTAACAGAAAAGATATACCTTGGGTGAATTTGGTTTGGAAAAAATATTGCAGGAATGGCAGATTACCAGGTATAGTGAAGAAGGGGTCTTTCTGGTGGAGGGATGTGCTGAAACTTTTAGCTCCCTTTAAAGAAATGGCAAATATCCAGGTGAACAGTGGGGATTCTTGTTTTTCTGGAAGGACAAATGGAGTACACATATCCTTGAAGAACAGTACCCTCATGCATATTCCTTTGCTAAGAAGAAACATATTTCTGTAAAGAATGCCTTCAATGAAGCTGAGTTCACTGAGCTTTTTGCTTTACCCCTGTCACAAGTGGCCTTTAATCAAGTCTTAAGCATTCAGCACGGGATGGAGAACTTGGTCATAAACGAGGATGCCGGTGATGTCTGGACATATTCTTGGGGATCATCTAAATTCAAATCTGCAGTGGCTTATAGAAGGCTACTAAATCATCAGGAAATTGACCTAGCTTTTAAGTGGCTCAGGAAGTCCTCCTGTCAACCAAAGCACAAGGTTTTCTTTTGGCTTCTGCTAAAAGATAGGCTAAGCACAGGGAATATTCTAAGGAGAAAGCATATAGCTCTTCAAACATACAACTGTGAAATTTGTTCATTGCTGGTGGAGGAGATAGTGGAGCACCTGTTTTGGCATTGCCCATTTGCTCAGCAGTGTTGGGGTCTCTTGGGTTTGAGTGTAATTCAAACAGGAGGAACTTTTGAAAATGTATTGGCCATCAAAGATCAAATGCACAGTCAATTCTTCATGGTAGCAGTCATCCTTATGAGTTGGACAATCTGGAAGGCAAGGAATGAGCTTATTTTCAATAACAATCAAATTGGCATTCAGGAATGCAAGAATTATTTTTTCGAAGAAGTTGTCGGTGTTTCGAGTCACCGACTAGTAAATTTTTAGATTGCGCGTCGGCGATGTCAGGTAGCTTGTTGCACTGCCGGGAGAAGCGTCGGATGTACTCGCAGAGAGTTTTTCTAGGCTTCTGCTGGCAGTTCTTGAGGTCCCATGGATTCCCAGGGCGCGTGTAGGTGCCCTGGAAGTTACCCACGAAGATCTCCTTCAGATCCACCCAACTACGGATGCAATCGGGTAGGAGGTGCTCTAGCCATGTTTACGCCGAGTCGGCGAGGAACAGTGGGAGATTGCGGATAATGAAGCTGTCACTATCCGCGCCACCGGCCTAACATGCAAGCCGATAGTCCTCGAGCCACAGCCCGGGGTTTGTTTCCCCAGAGTACTTCGGGGCATTGGTCGGTGGCCGGTATCGTGGCGGGAAGGGCGCATTGAGGATGTGCCGGCCGAAGACCTGAGGTCCCGGTAGGCCTGGGCTAGGGCTCCGGTCTTCGACGCTGTCATAGTGCCCGCCCCGGCGAGGGTGGTAGCCACGATTGGCCTCCTCCCGCTTGTCGTCCCGTCCGCGCCTATGGGCATTCAGGGTGTCGTGGGAGTCACGATCGTGGCCGAGGCACTCGCGCACTGGGACCGCAACTCGCTTCCCGTCGTCACACTATGCCTGGTGGACGAAGACGTCCTTTCCCCGCTGCCGGAGGGTGCACGGTGGCTAGCGTCTAGCTCGTGCCGTTGGGACAACGAGCTCTCCGCTTGCTGCACTGCAGCACGCTCGAGTAGCGTGCGGATCTCTTGGTGAGTTCGATGTTCCTTGGGCGTCATGGGCTCGGGGAGCCCTCGGAACAAGCCTGCCACGGCTGCTATGTTCTGGCTCGCTTGAGCAAAATGCGAGAGGCCTCCGTCGTCCTCGACGATCCTTCGGTTCACCTCGCGGGCCCGGGCACGCGTGCGTCCGCCGTCTCCTCGGCGCACGATCTCCTGCTCGAGTTCGAGCCGCGCCTCCTCAAGCTCATGGCGCTGCGCTCGCAGGTGCTCCTCCCGCATGTGAGGGAAAGCCCCCGCGCCTTCGTCGTCGTCGTCATCGTCGTGCGGCGGGTCAGCCCCTCCCTCATGGACGCTCTCAATGCGCCCCTCGAGGGTCTCTGCCATGAAGCATTCCCACGAGGGATAATGGCTTCTCCTACCGGAGTCGGAGTTAGAGATAGATTCTGAGTCCCCCGCGAGAAGGTCATGGAATGATTCTACGGCGTAGTCCGCCATTCCCACAAACTCGCTGTTTGTGGGGGGTGGACGCATGCGCTATGTAACAAGGTGGCCTATGGTCCCCGTGGCGTTGTGCAGGCCAAACGGGAACGCTGTCGAGAAGTCCCGAGAGAGATATGCCGGGGAGAGCGGCTCTCCTCCGGCGATCTAGGTCACGATGTTGGTGAAGGAGAAGACAAGGCGGCGCATGTCTTCCTAAGATGGTCGGGGCCCCAGGAAGGTGTCAAGCTGGCGCTCGAGCCTCCCATAGTCAAAGTCGTGGAGCTGGTCGCTCTTGGGGTTCAGGCCTCGAGCGCATGCAGTCATAGCTCATCTAGGGCCTCGATGAGCATGTCAAGGCTAGCGGGGCGGGGAGACCGAGCGAGGATCAGCGCCCGTGCCAGCTCTCCGTCCGTGGTGATGACGAAGTCTAGGCTCCTGAAGTGCACGTGCGCACCTGTAAGCTAGCTGATGCCGTGGCTGGCCATCCGAAGCCTAATGGGGACGTCGAGACACGCAAAGGCCCCTACCTGGAATGCCAACTGTTGGTGTTTTGAGTCACCGACTAGTAAATTTTTAGATTGCACGTTCGGCTCAGATGGTGTGCTTAGAGGACACAAGATTTATACTGCTTCGGGCGGAACGTCCCTACATCCAGTTCGCTGCTGTTGCTCATGTGTACTAGCACTAGATGTTTGTAGTAGGGGTTACAAACGGACTAGAGAGGGGTAGGACCCCAAGTCTCTGATGTGTGCGAGTGTGGGTGAGTGAGAGTGTTGCTTTCCAGTGCGAAGTGCGATAGAAAGACTTTTGTTCGGGTTTGGTCGGATCAGGTCCCTGGATAGGGAGCTCGGCTTTCCCTTTTATAGACCAAGGGGATGGTCTGGGGTACACCAGGGAAAAAGAAAGGACGGAAAAGAAGAAAGAGAAAAACAGGGAAGAAGAAAGCTCCAAGGCTGTGTTTTTCTTCTTCCCCCGCAGGCGGGCCCCATTTTTCTTGTAGCGACTCCTCTTCACGTCCCCGCTATAGGTACCCATCATCATCCGGTCGTGGCGTCTAGCCCTGTCACCACGTGCGGTATGGTCAGTAGTTCCCCTTGACTGGGGCCATATAGGGATTTGGTAGCACAGTGTCGTCCCGTCTGGTACTATTGGGGGCCTGCGTGCCCAAGTAAGGCCCGTCGCAGTCGCGGGTCTTGTCGAGACATGTCCGTCCCCTTGATGGCGTCATAGGCGTGGCCTTGGGCCCACATCCCACGCCTATGGTGGTTGGGGATAACACGGGCCCCATGGGGGCGCGCGCTCCTGTTCAGCGTCCGGTTTGCCCTCAGGGGTCGGGCGAGGCGGAATCCCTTTCAAGGGGTCAGGCGAGGCGAAGCCCGTACCCCAGCGGTCAGGCGAGGCGGGGCCCACACTCTAGCCATCGGGCGAGGCGAAACCTATTCTTCAGCCGTCGAGCGAGGCGAGGCTCACACCCTAGGGGTTGGTCGAGGCGAGACCTGCGCCTTAGCCGTCGGACGAGGCGGGGCTCGTGCCCCTAGGGGGCGGTTGAAGCCGTAGTCGCGCACTTGATTGCTCAAGCGAATTAGTGTTGATGACCATTAACTCCTCCTCGTTGGGTACCCTAATATTGGTCCCCGACAGAAGTAGAAACTTGTCTCCCTGAGGGTGAAAACAAGTATGTCTGAAGCTTATGACCAATGGATCCAACAACTATAATTGATCAGGGTGTTAGTGCTATCTTCTTTATTTCCTTCTTTGTCTCTTGAAGCTGCCTTGAGCAGCTCTGTAGCTTTGTACCTCAGTCTAGCTTTGTTTCTGTTTCTATTTTTGTAATTTGTACTCTTTTGTTTAATAAAGTTCTCTGCAGGGGCCTTAGCCCCTTTAGTTCCCTAAAAAACATAATTCACATCAAAAGAAATAAACTATGTGTCTAGAAGAAACTTAGCTTCTCTAAACAGTACCTCTAACGGAAAGATCATATTCAGAAAATTTGAGGGTTTTACCATAACCAGGAAATCTGATTCAAGCTGAATTTTCATCTTTCCTACCTAGGTATGCTCAAAGTAGGTAAAAATTAGGATTGCGAGTATGCTCGCGAGCAGATAAATGTGTTATTTACGTCCTACGCGACCCGCTATCATCAGTAGGACCTAATTTTTTTTTTCAATTTGGCCCTTTTTGAAGAAAATTTACGTTTGGCCCCCCTGAGCGATGTAAACTGATCTTTGGACCCTGGGAGTCGGCGCCGTGGCCTATGGCGCCGAGGTAACATGTCTCAGCACCGTAGATCTTGGCGCCGAGATGCATGGCCAGGAACAACGGGGCATCCAAGTGGCGCTGACGTGGCAGGTAGGTCGGCGCCACGGATCCTGGCACCGAGATCAGAGCCACAGATCTTGGCTCCGACCTCAGAGCCATGGAGCTCAGCACCGACCTTGGAGCCATGGATCTCGGCACCGACCTCAGATTCAAAACCCATGCCAAGGTTTCCCTGGTCGAGGCTCCTTTCATTTCTTCCTCCTTGTTCTTGGGTTTTTACTCTCTCCTTCCCCCCAATCTCTTGAATCGAGCAATTTGGCCTTGGAATGTTGGATTTGATCCATAGATCTTCGAGAGCAGGGTATGTTCTCTCCCCTCCTCACTTTTTACGCATTGGTTTGGTATATATTATGTGTATTTTGCAACCCTAAATACGTTAGTACTTATTGTTTGAAGTGATTATTAATTTTTTGTATTATGTAGCGGTAGGATGCCAAGGCGTGGTAAAGCTAGTAAACCAAGGTAATCTCTATCAATCGTGTTATATTATTGGTTCATTTATGTGCAATAAATGGAAAACCCTAGGTTTAGGGTTTAATGGTCATTGCTTTCGGTTCTTAGAACGAAATTGGTTCATTTGTAGTTATGGCCGGATGATCGAAAATGCCTTTGACCCATTGCCTCTGCCTAGTGGTATTCCAGTGCCCATGTGCTTTTGCGGTGATCATTGCAAGGTAGCGAAGTCCGATGAAGAGGACACGTATAGGCAAAGGTATTGGATGTGTGCCAATTTTGTCTTTGAGCCTACACTTCGTCAGCGCCACATTAACAAGATGGTGGCAAATTGATGTTGTGTAATAATTATTTTGTGTCATATAAAGTCATGCATAGTTTATTTGGTGTGTAACATTTGAATGTATTGCAGACCCCTCCACCGCTCTATGATTTTGAGCAGTGGATCGACACTGAGATCAAGCCAGAAGACAAAGAGTGGATGCAGAAACTCTTGCAGTGGGAGGCAGAGGACAAGGAGTTGATCGAGAGGAGACGCAAAGAGGTGGCTGTAGAAAAGGAGCACAAGGAAGAGGAGGAAAGGAGGCATGTTGCTGCGTACATGGAGGAGAGGGAGAAGAAGCTTGAGCATGTGCGCCGAGCAAAAGCAGCGATGGAGGAGAATCCCGATGCCCTAAGGAAGGGAAAGTGGCCTCGTTGCACTCAGTAGTCTCCATGACTTGCTAGTTGTATGATTTATTCATGAACAATGTTGTCTAGTCTTGGACTTTTCATTGTGTTGTCATGTACTGCACTTTAATTATGGACGTACTTATGCTATTTACTACGTTATTTAGTTTGTCGGAATGTACTTTTATTATCATTGTGTTGTTTAATGTGCCCAAGTATTGGACTTTTTATTGTGTTGTTGTTTTATTATTTGTGGTCATAATATTTAGTTTAATATTGCGTAGGTAGTGAAACGTGTAACACCTCGGTGTTAAGCATGCATTAACATTTTGCAAATCATGAGCATAATCATTATTATGCATTCATAAGCATGACATGAAATATAGAATTGAAACATACTAATGAAACATGTATGTTGCATAGTTTTGTTTTAATAGATTGGATGCTATGTTTGTTTTGCCATGTGTGAACCTTGATTGATCACTTAGACCACTTAGAAGTAATTAGGATGCAATTTGGAGCAAGGTGTATATTCAAAGTTTTCTCAAATTTTGCTTTTAAAAATAATCTTCTAAAATAGGGTTTTTGATTTAAATTAACTTTAAATCTATAGTTCAAAATCTAATTGGATTTTGGCATTACTCCTTTTGGCAAAGTTGTAGAGTACATTTTTTTGAACAACTTTTATTTTTACCACAAATCCTGAAAATAGTTTTTGATTGCTCAAATTTGTGATTCAAATCAGTTGGGAATAGAAAATAAATTGAAAAATTCGATTTGCTTCTTACCGGGCTGCCCGCCCCGCGTCTGGCCCAGCGTCGCTTCGCCAGCCCAGGCCCACGCCGTGGCCGCACCCGCGCGCGAACGCACCTTCCCCGCCTGCCCGGCCACCACACGGCGTCCGTACACGGGCGGCGAAGGGCGGTGCTCCGACCAGCTTTCGGCTCAAGAGCCGACCAGACGCGCGCTCCACCCCACGCTCCTCTCACTTGCTGCCTTGTCCCCTTGCCTCTCGCTCAGCAGCAAAGCACGCGCACGCACTCGCCTCAGCCACCGCACCACTCGCCGCCTTCTCGCGCCACAAGCACCGCCACCTCGCGCACCCCGTTGCCAACCCGCTCGCCACGCGAACCGACCGGAGGTAAGGCCAATCGGGCTTTTCCTCTGAGCCGCCGCTCTCCGGGCTCGGCCGCAGCGCACGCCACCATGGCCAGCCCTGCTCTACCTCCTTCTCTTCCTCCTTTCGCGCGCACCGTGCCCGCCTCGCAATGGCGAAGCTCGGTCGCGAGCCGATGTCGCCGCTCCGACCACCCTTGCGCCGGAACGAGCCCGCGCCGCCGCTATACAGCGCCGCCGCGCGCCATGGTCGCCGGCCACCTTGCTCCGATGGTCCTCTGGCCGCGCAAGTAGTACCAGTGGGTGCGCATCGTCGTGTGGAGTCCGACGGTGCTGACCACGCCGCCGGCGACCTCACCGCTGGTGAGATCCGGCCGGTTAAAGTCGTCCCCTGTCTCTGTTTGACTGACCAGCTGGGCCGGTTGACCCATGGGGGCCCGTGTGTCAGCTCGGTGCGTGTAGATCCGGGTGCACAGCACCGGGTGCACCTAGCGTTTTGAGTCAATTTTGTTTTAAGAAATGATTTCCAAAAAATGTTGTAAAGGCTTAAAAATCCATAGTTTGCTCATTTTAGCTCCAAATCGAGTGAGACCAATTTTGTTGTGTTTCTTAGAAGTAGATCTACAATATAAAAATGTTGCGTGTCAGTTTTGTGATACTTTTGTATAGGGTTTTATTTAATTCTTGTATTTGCTATTTTCTTGGAAAATGCTTAATAAATAGAATATGCATCAAAAAAATATGATTCCAATTTGGTTGATCTATTCTTGAGATGTACTTTCTGTGAAAAATATATGCCATGCTTGTTCTGTAGAGAAATATTGATGTGTAGTTCAAGTGCCTTTAATTGATGATTTTTGTTATTTTGATAGAGAGCAAAAATTGTATAAAACATGTGTATGAAAATTTTTGTGCAGTGATTGTTTACTGTGTAGAACATAGGAAAAATATTAAATCTGTTGTTTTATACTTTTCATAATACAAAGTATTTTCATGCTCATATTTATGCCATAGCTTGTCATTTTTGTGTAGGCTATTTTACTTATCCAAATGCCATGAAAGTTTTATGGTAGTCTACTTAGAGTAGTACTCTGCTACTGTAATTTTCTCAGATTTTTATGAGCACTAGAAATATATGTTGATGTTGTAGCCCTAGTTTAAAATGAAATAAAATAATCTTCTTTAATGCATGTTTAGTTAATAATGTTTGCTTTGGTGTATCTTTGAAGCATCTTAGCTTGCCATGGTGACTTGGCATGTTAGTACAGTGGTTGTAGTAGTAGTATAGTAGTACATGTTCTTAGATGATGTTGGCTACTTTGTAGAAGAGCTTTACTTCTACTATGTCCAATAAAGTTAAACATGTTCATCTACATTCCATGCATCATGATCATTACATATCATCTCTCCGATGCACCTATGCATAAGCACTTAGACATCTGCATCATACAAGATCACAGGAGGAGTTGCTAGTCACAGTTCAGGAAGAGCAGACCGGGACAGATACACAAGAAATCTAAGCACAGGAGGTGCTAGAGGAAGAGGAGCAAGGAGAGGACTTGCATGAGTGCGTGGATCATCAACCTAGTTCGTTCGAACGAGGCAAGCCCCGGAGCATTCTAAGTCTCCTACTTTATAAAAGCAATTCTTCCTATATATGAGTTTATATATTGTTGCATTAAGTTGTAGGAGTTAATTGAAACCGTTGATGCATTTATTACTATCCTTGCCTACCTTATTACCTTTTTACCCTGTTAGGTCAGGATCGAATAACTTCTTAGCCTTGCTTAGACCGGTAGCGATCGGTGATTTCCAGTCACCGACATTTATAGGTGGTTACTGGGAGAATTTAGCTATGGAAAGAATGATATCCTGGAATTAACCATGTGTGATGGATAATTGGAGACCGAATGAAAAAAGTTGGAGGCAACCAGATAGGGTTCTAGGGTGCTGTTAGTTTTCCGTCTATGTCGATTAAGGACCGATCGTTGCTCGTCCCTCTTGTTATGTTGAACGCATGCCTCACATTTAGCTTGCCGAATAAAATACCTTTCGACCGTGAAGCTAGTGACACTATTCGAGTCGGGATAAACTCGGATTGGCAGACTGGTGCTGAAGGGGGTATGACGGGGACACAAAGAGTGAGCCCAAGGTGCGTCCTGGCTATCGGGCGGTCCTTGGGTAGTGCGGTCCATGACTGTTATCCCGCGGCTACTTGGAAAGTGTCATTGGTGATCTATAGCTTACTTGATCGGTGAGTGTGGTTTGTGTGAGGAATAAATCACCAGCTGGTTAGGAATCGATTCGAATCGCCATCGCTCCTGGATAGTGAGCACTTGACTTGAGCTACAGCATCGTAGTAATTATGATGGAACACTGATGGTTATCTGGATGATATGGGACATGCTAAATCTAAGTTGGTAACTGAATGTTATTGGTTAATCAAGTGATTGCTATAGTACAGGTGCTTACCTAGATGGATAGGTCATAATAAAGATGATGCAAAGTACTTAAAATGGTGTTTTCATGATAGCTTATGCTTTTCGCAAACAAGTCAGCTAGCCCACTAAAGAAAGCCTTGCATAATCCTTGGTGTCGCTTTATTTTGGTTTAAGACGGGTAAGTCTAGCTGAGTACCTTCTCGTACTCAGGGCGTTGTTCCCATTGTTGTTGTAGATGGTCAAATGTACTACGGTTATTGCATTAACTGCCTGTACCCAGCGATGGGTGACAACTAGGACCAAGGGCAATGGTCACTCCGTATCTCTCATCCGATACTTTTGTTGGAGATGACTACCTACTGGTACTGTATCTGAACCAAAAGTGTGTGTGTGGCTTTAAAACTATTTGCTTCCGCTATTTCAGTTTGAACTTGGGTTGTAATAACTTTATGTTCTAAACTCTGATGTATCCACTGTCATTGCGAACTTTATGTAACATGTGACAGTGACTGCTAAACTTGTACGATCTTGGTTTGTATGTCGATTGGTTTGAAATCCTTCGTGGTTTCACGGACTACCGGGTTATACGGGCTTAAGTTTGCTAAATTATCTGCTTCGGCGGAAGATTTCCTTACTTAATCTCGTATAATTAGTCGGTTCTGTTACAAAACGAGTTAACGTATTGCAAACAAAACATAAATACCTAGTGCATTACATAATTCGACACGCACAACACATGAAATGACATGTGAGAACATGTGCCAAACTAGGGTACAGAGGTCCTAGACTAAACCTAACATGCCTTAGGTGATTGAAGCGAACAACAAGCACATGAAATGGCATGTGAGAACATATACCAAACAAGGTTACATAGGTCCTTCGACTAAACCTAACATGCCTTAGGTTATTAAAGGAAACAACAAACACATGGATCTGGCATGTGAATAAGATAGGTTCCTCCTAGTAGTGTGGCTACATAGCAAATTATGTTGCACCTTCTCCATAGTATCCTCCCATTGTTGGTGGTGGTGGTGGCGGGGGTGGCGGCGGAGTTCCCTTGTTCTTGTGATTAGGGCAGGTGCAATATGGATCATTGCAGAGTGCCTCCTGTGAACCGACACCATTGTTGTTGTTGTCGTCTTCGTCATCCTTGTAACCGCTGCTAACTTCCCTTTCTAGCTCGAAGATACGGTCCGGCGGGTAGTAGATGTACTGTTGATGCAGATAAATTGGACGAGGATCGACCCACCTAGTGAACCCACAGTTTTCTTCAGACTCGGAAGACTGCAATAAGTATGTCATGTAAGTTATAATGCAATCGAGAAACATATTTAACAAACAAATAGTAATAGTAAGTACCCATGCTCGCGGGCATTTGAAGAAGCGACGGCCTCCATCCATCCCCTTGGTGAACATCTGCACTAAGCAGTCCTCACCATGCATGCATTTGGGCCAATCTTCTTTTCGGTTATCGTATCCTCTGAGAGGGCACTCTTTGGTGAAATCACTCTAGCGCTCGGGGGGGGGGGGGGAAACTGATCAACTGGTTCCTCAAAGAAATCAGGACTAAGAGACCCCTCCCACACTATGGGAATTCCCTTTGTCCCCCCTTTCCTCTCCCACTACCAAAACCCTTTCCTCTAGACAACCCTCCAGACATTCATACTCCAACAAAAGCAAATACTAGTTTTGGTTTTGGTTAGCAATGCATCCCGCAACGCATATATATAGGCGGAGGCAGGTTTACTAGCTGTTATATTATGTTGTAACTGTTCTTGGAAAGCATACTTAGCCTACTTAGAATCACTGAAAAGTCTACATCAAAGAACACTGGAAAGCCTAGATTCCTTGACTGAAAAGCCTATTCGAATTCATACTTCAATCACTGTTTTAAGGCAGACTGAAAAGCCTATTTCAAAGCTCAACTGAAAAGGCTACATTCGTATGCGCAATCAATGCATCTGTCAAAGTCCGTGTACGATACGACGGTGACATGATAAATCATTGTAAAGGCTAGATGCTATAGGTGTACTGTACACATGTACTTTAGCTAGAAAATTTCGATAGAGTTTCCCCTATTTTTTGATGCAATCCATACACAAATATAACATGAATATATAACCTCAATACAACATGTTTAGATATACAAATATATACCACATTCATCTCAAACCATACAAATGAGCATATTAATAGTGCACACGGTCCTTAATTAAAGTCCATAAAGTCCATAGTAGTCCATATAGTCCATAATAATAGTCCATACAACACATAATAGTTCAAAATAAAAGTCCATGAAGTCTATAATAGTCCATAATAACATCTACCACAAAAGCCTACTACAAAGTCTACCAAAAAGTCTGCCACAAGCCCTCAATGCCTCCTAGTCTTACCCTTACCCTTGTGGCCAAGAGTGTCGATGCCTGGAGTGAAAGGGTCAAGCGGACGGCATCGCCTAGTGCATGCAGGTTGCATAGGTTGAGTCGACGGAGCATCCTATAGCTGAGATGGTCCAAGCTCCTCATAACCACACTCCTCGTCATCCTCGTCATCTCCTCCATGGTCCTAAAAAGTATCCATAGTGGCGCAGGACAAGCTCTGGCCTCTTGAAGAAGTACCTCCATGAGTAGAAGTACCGAGCCATACACTCGAGTCTGAGAGTCCTATGCCTAGTGCATGTGCCTCCATCACCGTGCTAGTCCCACAACCACAACGAGCAGCAGCACGGCCCAGCCGATGTGCTAACCTCTAGAGTTCAAAATTTTATTAGTCACGCACAATTCAACATGGTTTGCATGTCAAACTAGTGGATGTTGTTGTTAAAACTTACTGTAAGAAAGTTCTGTGTCATTGCCCTATCGTGTACACCTATTTTTGAGAATTGTTCGATGTCAAGCACGGACTGTTTCAAAGTGTTGCCCTGCAAACAACGGCATTAACAGTTACACCGCTAAAATTAGAGGAACCATGGTGTATATGCATTGCTATTAAGTGTTCATTCACTAAAACTATAAATATCATGGTCTTTATTTTGTACCAGTAAGTTCTAAATCTCTTAAAAATAGCTATCTTGGTATTAAGTGTTTATTCGCTAAAATTATAGATATCATGGTCTTTATGTGTTACCAATAAGTTCTAAATCTCTAAAAATATAACTATCTTCGTATTTAAATAATGGGATTAGAGTTGGCATTACCACTCGGTCCAATATCGGTGCAGCCTCCACCTGCGTCCCTGCCCTCGTTGCAAGGTCATACGACGTATCTTCATCATCAGAGGACTCAATGTCGGCGTAGTCTGCTTGGGTCCATTGCCCCTTCAGTTTGGTCCTTGTTTCACGTGTGTACCAAGATAGGTACGCTCTGAAGTTGTTGTTCGTGTGCGGCTGGTCATTGACGTACAAATTCTCATGTAGGAGGTCCCACTGGTCGATGTAGTCACGATGGAAGGTCTCGAAGTCCGTCTCCTTTTTCTGCTTCTGGCGATCGATCCTGTAGGTAAACATAAATGAATATGCAAATTTTTAGGCCCAAACACGATATCTTAACAAAATGAAATCAATAGAAGGCCACAAACTTATAGAGGATAACATTACTACATGTCTTAAAAAGCAAACAATTTTTTGAACAATTTGAAGACGCTTACTTGTGCAAGTCTATGGACATCGAGAATGGCTCCACGGGCCACTCCTGCCTCAACCCAAACTGGCGTGCAACCCTATGTGGCAGGTGGAATTCAACCACGTAGAAATAGATCAGTGGGCACCGCATCAGGTACATGTCTTCGTCCTTGCTGCATATGGTGCTCAACCCAATGTGCTGGAACTGTTGGTCATTGTATGGCTCCCAAGTAACATGTGAATGATTTATTAGTGAATTAGTGCTTACATTGTAAAAACAAATTAGTATGTCAGACGCAACTAACTCACCATCCCCGGCGTAAGTGTGTCAAGCTTGTTGCTGAACTCGATGTAGGCGCGTTTACTCCGGGCAAAGGGACCCTTCACCTAGTCCCAAAGGTAGGCATACGTCGGGCGACATCGCGTGCCAGGCACCTAGAACCAGTCATGAGGAGGCAGAATTGTGGGCCGTCCCACCAGTAGACGTGACGACATCCAAAGCTGAAGTAGGTAAACACAGCCTCCTAGCAAGGAGTTCTGCGAACTCCGACGGCACGCCTCACAAAGCTAGCGGTATAGGAACCCCAACATTCCTAAAGCCCAGCTGTAGCCCCCTGCCATGTCCCAATCAGTGAGACAGGGGAGGTACATCCATGATGCGGTGTCTCCTATCCCGTTGGGGAAGAGAACAGAACCTAACAGGTGCATGATCCATGCCCTGCAGTAGTAGGTAACTGTCTGCTCCTCTGCAAAGTCAGGACACTGACCAAAGTTCTGCCTTAGCCAGCTGATGAGTACTCTGGAGGTGCAGGTACTCGTTGTCTTTTGAGGAAGCTCTCTCCCGAGGAAGAGCTACACTCGAGCTCTCCAACCACTAGAAGCGCATTGGCCGATAACTGGCCAGCCTCTTATACGGAGACCAAGGAACTTTTGCGCGTCCTAAAGAGTAACGATCATCTCACCGCAAGGAAGGTGGAAGCTATGAGTCTCTGGCCTCCACCTACAAAACAAGGACCAAGTACTACGGTCATGTGCTCATCGACAAGCGAAAATATAAATGTAAGTGGATTAGATCATAGTTATTTTACCTATTGACCAGAGCTGAGGTCACCGTGGGGTTGATGATGGGCAACCCAAGGCAAACCTAGAACGATACAACGTACATGCCAGCCCTCTCAAGGAGAGGAGTGTACCTATTGTCATATCGCATGTCCTTGAACCTATCATGGGTTCGAGGACGAAGAGGGTGTAGTTCCTATAGACAAGAATTTATTAGATTAATGCGCGAACACAAATAAATATGCAGTGCAAAAAAATAAAGAACCAGAACAGGATAAGTTACCTCCCCTCCACGATAAGTCATCCTTGGTGGTGCTCCTCATAGTACGGATCCAGCAGGTGGAACGGTTCCATCCTACAAAAAAAATTGAGAAAGTCTAGATTAGTTAAATGTAAACAAATAATGAACTCTTCCATACTAGTAAACATGCTTCTCCAATTGGACAATTAAAAAATGAAGTACATTGAACAACATTGACAATTCATAAATGAGGTTCATTTGTTATTTGCACCTGACTTAGCGGCCAATGGCATGTACATGAATTATGCCCAAGTCTCCCGCATTTGCCACATTGGTTCTACTCGGGGTTAGTAAGAAAGGGGGTTGCTCTCCCTCGCCTCATTCTACCAGAAACCTGGTCCATGACCATCTTGTGTCTCGCCCTCTTCCTGGTTCCATGTTGGTCCCAACGTGTACCTGGGTCCGCAATGTACCTCGGACCAGTGTACGGTGGCCACTGCCCCTCGTCTAGGTAAGGCTCGAAACGGGGAGACCAAGTAAGTACAAGGCTGTCAACACTGAACTCCCGTGGTATCTTGGTCTCGTAGGCAAAGTTGCGATGCTGAGATGCCGCAACATAATGAAAACAAGGAAAGTGGTACTGTCTGGTTCTCCCACATCTGCATGAAAAATTACTAAGTACCACAATATAACTCTTTGATGGTCGGAGCTCACCATCGTACGTTGTACCACCCCTTTCCATGACCTGATACTTGCCGGTGTTGTGGTCAAAACATTCGACATCATGTGTGAGAGCCCTTTCCTTTGCCTTCTCTAGATGCCTCATAGGTTTAGGTGCCCATGCCTAATTATTTCTCTATAGTGCCATTGCTTGAACGTGTCTCTCATTAAACCATGCAACTAACCAATAGAAGGTGAATGATATAATGGCATTAACGGGCATGGCATGTATACCCTTAAGCACACTATTAAATGACTCGGCCATGTTGCTAGTCTGCAACTCATACCTCCATCCACTATCGTCGTAGGCTCTTGACCATTTTTTAGCTTCTCTCATCAGTCCTCTCAGCCACTGCCTACCTTCTCCATTTGTTGCCATTTTTAGCTGCTCCAACTTCTCCTCGAAGAATGGCACCTCAAGCATGTGAGCAACTTCCTCGAATAGAGGAAAGTTGTCCTTCGTACCATTCTTCCGAAGTAAATTCTCAGCAAGGTGCCAAGTGCACCAACAGTGGTGCAAAGGTGCATACCCTGGAATCTGCTCCTGTACGGCACTGAGTATGCCCTGGTGTCTATCAGATATGACACCAACTTCCCTACCAGGGCCAATGACATGTATCCAAACAAGACACAAGAACCATCCCCAACTATCTTTGTTCTCCCTCTCCACCAAAGCAAAAGACAAAGGAACCAATGTGTTGACTGCATCACAGGAAATGGCTACCAATAGTGTGCCCATGTACTTGCTAAGCAAAAAAGTACCATCAATGGATAACACTGGACGACAGTGCCTGAAGGCGTCGACGCACTGGGGAAAGCACCAGAATGCATGGAAGAATATTTGCCTCCCGTCCTTCCATTCATTCGGCTTAGGGATGTACTCGTAATGCATTCCTCGATTTGCTGCTTTCATTGCATTGAACATTGCAGGCAACTACTCGTACCCCTCCTCTTGGTCCCCATATATCATCTTCTAGGCCCGTTGCTTTGCCCTCCATGCTTTCCCATACTTTATTTCACAATTAAATATCTCATTAGTCATCTCCATAATAGTCCTGACCTTCAAGTTGGGCTGACCCTTTAATGTTGTGTTCAACCTTCTGGCAATGAGGGTAGAGGTCAACTGTCGATGCTTCTGTTTTAGATCTTTCTCGGCATAAGTGTGTGGACCTACAATTTTGGTGATCTTGAACTTCCCTGTGGCCTTCTGTTTCTGAGCACAGACCCTCTAATTGTAATCTGAATTCTCACACACCACTGCGTAATGGCCCTCCACATAGGAGTGCCTCACCTTGAAAGGTCTTTTACGTCTCTGTTGATATTTCTTAATGTCACTACTAAGTATGGGGTTTGAATCCATCCTCAGCAATGGCGCCAGAAATACCCTGTTGGTACTTCTTAGCAACATAACTAATGTGTAGCCATGCTACTAAGAAATAGCCTTAATATTTCCTTAACAATTTTAGATATTTATCCACAAGCGCACGGAGCTATCATTATAGCATTTCACCCAGAAGTATTCAGGGTATCGTTATTTATATTTTCCCAAAGGAATGCATTTGATTAAGAGTCTAGTATGGATATGAACTTGAATAATAATACTTGCAAGTACACCAATGCTTATAGCAGGGGTAAGAATGATAATTTCAAGATAGTGGACACACACTTGGCATGTCTCAAAGGATAAAATAGAAAAGAAATGATAAAAGAATAATCCTAAGTCGAGCAGGCATTGATCTAATATAGTCATACAAAGATTAGTTGATAATCATACAAATTACATAATTAGTTTTAGGACTAAGTGTGAAGCAGGTCGGGAGACCACCGAGTACTGGTCTGCCAGCAACCTCATGTGACAATTTAGACTCCTACACCCTAAACGAACGTGGGGGATTACGAAGGACGGACAGGGCTATCATCACCTATCGCCTACCCCTCAACCAGAGAGAAGGACAATGCATTCACCTATCTCTCCATACCCAAGCACCACGCTTGCGTATACAGAAACTACCCAAATCCCCTTGAGTCCCCGACCCTACGGATCGACAGGTAAAGAACTTGGGCACACCTGACGGCACGATGAACCGCCACCTCAACTTAGCTTTAATTCCAATTATTTAAGTTATATGATTGCTTAAGCATAAAATTAAGTATGATATTCTCATGACACATAAACTCTGCACTAATTCATATATCAAAATCATAACACAATAACTATACTCTAGTTCATAAGTATGACTATAATAAAGTGAAGACATGATTTTGGAAGAACCCATATTGATATTCATACCAAGAATCTCTTCTTCCAAGGAGCCAAGCTCGCCAAGGTGGCTTTACCTCGCTCTAATCAGTGTTCGCCTAAACGGTTGATTAAACGGCCAGTAAACGGTCAACGGTGGTAAACTGTTTTGTTTAGGGATAAACGGAAATTAAACGGTTTAAACGGTCAAAAAACAGGAAAAACGGTCTAAACGACCTAAACGGAATGGAGATAAACATCATTAAATGGCTAAACAACTGTTTAAACGGCTGTTTAGGCGAACACGAGGTAAATCTAGTTCAGTTTTGTATGGATAAATTTATATACTTAATTTTATTATATTTATAAACATGTACACTTGATATGTTACATGCATAAATATCTATATTTGGTTCTTTTCACAAGCATAAATATATATATACATACTAAAATAATTGATTTTTACTCGGATAAATATGTATAAATGCTAGAATACTTGATTTTTTACATGCACATATATAATTATATGTATTTTTTAAAGTACAAAACCGTTTAGACCGTTTAACTTCGCTTAAATACCGTGTAAACAGCCTAAACGCTAAACGAAGGGTGACCGTATAAAGACCGTTTACCGTTTAGGAAAACATTGGCTCTAATACAACTAAAAGGTAAAATTAAAGAGAGTAGAGAGTAAGTTGTTGCTCAATGTGGTGTGTGTTGAGAGAGGGGGTTGCCCCTCTATTTATACACGGCTCTAAGGTGGTGCTCTAGCTATTCTTGGCGCGAAGCCCCGGGCTGCACCGCCTTAGCATGGAGCCATGCCGCCGCCTATCGAAGGAGAGGCAGGGCGGCGCCCAAAAGGGAGCGGCGGCCCCCTAGGAGCGGTCGGTCCCTGACCGAGCCACCTCGCCACCGCCTTCGCGTGGCAGGCCATGGGCTAGTCATGGATCACTGCTCCGTGGGTTTTTGCCCAATTTGAATTGAGTTGATGGACGTCTCCCTTATTCCTTTGTGCAAATCAGCGTCAGAAAACATCTTTTGGTGATTTATTCCATGTATTTATGTTTGTGACCTACAAAATAATGTTCTCCAAATACATGTGAAACTTGGTTAATAGTAAATGCATATGTGATTAAGTTTGTCAATTTCTTCTCTTTTTGTAACTTAATTGGCGGTCAGATTTGATTAGTAGTTACCACCAACAAGCTCCCCCATGCTAACCTTTGCCCGTCCCGAGCAAATAGCTAAGTTATTGGTTGTCAATCAGTAGTTGCTACGTTGACGAATATAATTCACAAGTGCCATGCCTATAACAAAGTATTCTTCCTTGATTTAAATAAGTTGGCATTCTATCCACCCTTTTAACTTAATCCCTATGGGGCGTATTGCTTTTCCAAGTCTTAGGTGGTTGCAAGATAGAACGGTTTAATAGAATTACCAATTATTCATTCTTTGATCAACCTTCTATTCGGAGGTTTTATGAATTTTGCAAAATAAAATGTAAATTTCTCAAATGATTCACTCAATCGCTCAATGTGTATAATCCTCACCAAGGCATTGTTTTGCCTTCTTTTCATCCTATCTCTAAAAGGCTTTGAGTGGAGTTTTAGGTAGGTATGAATAAGGGGCATGCTTACATCACATATATTGCTAAGTCAAAAAATGGATCTAAGAAGATGCAAGTCATACACTTTGATCAAGATGTGCTAGTGTGTGGAATATTTTCCTAATCCTAATATTTTTGGTACTTCTTTGATCATGACTTTCTCTCTTTTTGATAATTACTTAGAAGTATGGGCTATCTCTTTTTTTCCAATACTTTGGAACTTTCATGATATATATATATATATATATATATATATATATATATATATATATATATATATATATATATATATATATATATATATATAAAGCTCTCAAAATAGCAAAAGGAAATATATATATATATATAGGAAATATATATATATATATATATTTCCTTTTTCTATTTTGAGAGCTTCATATGTCTCTCTTTTTTTAACATAGCCCCATACTTCTTTTTAGCATATGAAAACTTTGGAGAGAAAGACTCATGACAAATGAACAGAGTTTATTTTAGGTAGATGGAAAACACGTTTTTGCGTAACTCTTAGTGTAAGAGTCAGCATTTTTATTTGTGGGTGTACGTGAATCTTGATCATGGGTGCATGACGAGAATCTCAACAAGGGTCACAACAATTTGACAAAATTCAATGTGAATATAAGCAGGATATGACTAAGGTTTTGAATTTGAATTATGTCATATGGTCGTGGTAGGAATTGATAACCATTGAGGAACTTTTGATTTTAGTATTTTTAAAATGAAAACCCCAGATGTCAAATTTCTCTTAGAATAAAGTCATAGCATATTCTATTTACCATATCATAACTTGCAACAATTTAGAAAAGGATCATGCTTTTGCAACCCACAAGTTTTAAGTTTTTAGGATGAGATATTTTTAACCAACAAACTTAAATCTTGGAGGACACTAAGTTACAGTCTAGGCACAGATGAATTATAGACAGAGCAACTATTTATCATTTCAACAAAAGAGAAACCAAACATTCTTAAATCATATATGGGAGTGGAATATTTTTGTTCTTCATATCTCATCATTCTTTGAGTATAAGATGATAAAATAGCTAAAAGAAATGTGAGATACAAGTTACCTCTGTGGGAGTCCTCCCCCAAGCTAACTCCTGACTTATGGTCTGTGATTCAGCAAGGAATGCTGCTGGCGGGTGAACGTTGTAGCCTAATTTGTGATTCATGGCCTCCTTTTGAGCGTGCTAGAAGGCTCCCCCCAAGCTTGTCTTATGGTCCATCAAGATAACAAGACAACCATACTTGGGGTTGAAAATTTTTATTATTATTGTCATCATTATTATCTTTATTATTTTTTATTATTTTAATCAAGGTTTACCAAACAAGTTTTCAGCTCAGTTGTCATCTCAAAGACTTACCCTCATGAAGTTGATAAATTCCTGTAAGGGCCAGTCCATATGTTCAACCAAACTCTACACTTAGTAGTTTCGGTTCAATGATCAAATTAGACGTCATGTCTAATTTGATTAAGGTAGGCTTATTAACCTAAGCGCCATGCTTAATTCAAAAAGCCTATGGAAGTATGATCAATACATCTAAACAAAGCACCATGCTTAATTTAAAAGATGTATGACCAACCCCCAAACCAAAACATACCAGCGTAGAGAAAGGAAGCATGAAAAGATAAACAAGATTCATCCAACGGAGGCGAAGACATTGAATGGTGAATAAGAGAACCAAAGATTTATTATTATTATTATTACAGTTTTCCTATCTAATAATTTTAGGCAACTTTAAATCATAAATACGAAGGATAACTACCGATTTACATTCGGCAAGGACTCACCATTTTAAAGTCCAATGAGCAGGACTCTTCTCCTTTCACTTTTTGCTTGATGGAGGTACATCCGTGTCCGGAGAAGTAGATGCGGATGTTGATGCTTCTACCTACCATACCTGTTTGATCCCTTTACGTGGTTGTTCCTTGGGCCGATTTGTTTTATCATGTTTATGCATTTTAAACCCATTGAATGGGCATCTCATTGTTTGCCCTTGAATATGAAAGCTAACATGCCTTGATCCCACGTGTAAAACTGCATTTGTAGTGTTAAGAAATGGTCTCCCTAAGAGGAGGGGTACTTCCTTATTGTGGCCCATGTCTAGAACGACGAAGTCCGTGGGGATGTGCGTGTCTCGAATTTTCACCAAGATGTCCATGGCTAATCCCTCTGAATTTCATAAAGTTTGATCTGTCATCTGCAGTTAGAAATCTGCAGTGGACAAAGATCCACCTAGTGTTTTATCATATGTTACCTTAGACATGATGTTGATGCTCGCTCCAAGGTCACAGAAGGCATTGTGGAAGACATGCGGGCCGATTGAGCATGTGATTGTCGGACGGCCAGGATCTTCTTTCTTGGCAATGAATGGTGGATCTACAAAATAAATGAGGTTTTCCCGATATAGAGGCTTACCGAACCTCGTTGAGACCATTTTAACAGATTCGAGAGAAGTTTTAGGTTGCCCCGGAGTCTTTCCCGAATCAGAAATAGGTATAGTGGCAGCAAGTTGAGCTATTTGAGTTTCAATCATTTTATTAAAGCTCATTTGGTTATTGATAGAAAAAATTAAGCCTTCAATTTTAGTATTTATATTTTCAAGCATTTTATCATTAAACATCAGCTCTTTAGCAATATTTTCATTTATTTTTGCTTGGCCGAAGACCAAGTATTTCAAGGAAGATTGATTTGAATTGTAATTTAAGTTGAAGTTTGAATTACCTCCTTGGTATTGTGGGTGCGCGTTCGTGTCCTCGCTTGGCAGCCCGTAAAACAGACTTGCCTGCACCATCATGATCAACCTAGTGCATAGTTCGAAGTTCTTGTCACCAATGTTGACAGTGGGCCCAGTGGGCATGTTGGCAACAGCGGGGATGGAGAACTCGTGGAGTGACTTCTAGGCCATAGCGATAGTAGCGGATGGTGCGGGGGTGACTGGTTCGTCTATCGGTGGAGTAGCAGAAGAAGAAGCGGTACGAGACCGGTTCTTCCTTAGGACTGACTCCGGATCTGCGATGTAGTTGTCCGATAGGGAGAAACCAGTCATACACTATCCTGTTTTCATCCACAACCGGAGAAAACAAGCAAAGTTATTCTGCATAAACACTGGCTACCTTACATGCATATTACCATGAACATGTCCTACTAGATTCTTTAATCAATATGCCTTCCTCAACAACGGCGCCAGAAATGCTTGTTGGTATTTCTTAACGTCACTACTAAGTACAGGGTTTGAATCCATCCTTAGCAATGGCGCCAGAAATACCTTGTTGGTACTTCTTAATAACATAACTAATGTGTAGTCATGCTACTAAGAAATAGCTTTGATAGTTCTTTAACAATTTTAGATATTTATCCGCAAGCGCACGGAGCTATCATTGTAGTATTTCACTCGGAAGTATTCAGGGTATCGTTATTTATATTTTCCCAAAGGAAGGCATTTGATTATGAGTCTAGTATGGATATGAACTTGAATAATAATACTTGCAAGTACACCAATGCTTATAGCAGGGGTAAGAATGATAATTTCAAGATAGTGGACACACACTTGCATTCCTCAAAGGATAAAATAGAAAAAAAGGATAAAATAATAATCCTAAGTCGAGTAGGCATTGGTCTAATATAGTCATACAAAAATTAGTTGATAATCATATAAATTACATAATTAGTTTTAGGGTGTCTCCCTTGTTCATTTGCATAAATCAGCGTCAGAAAGCGTCTTTTGATGATTTATTCCATGTATTTGTGTTTGTGACCTACAAAATAATATTCTACAAATACATGTGGAACTTGATTAATAGTAAATGCATATGTGATTAAGTTTCCCAATTTCTCCTCTTTTTATAACTTAATTGGCGGTCGGATTTGATCAGTAGTGACCGCCAACAATCTCACAGAATATTCCTATAACCACCTTCTCAAGGTGGCCAAGTCCTTGAACACCATGCCCTTCTGAATTTCCACGCTGTCACCGGCCTCAGGAGTCTCTAGCAGCTCATCATCTCTTTCTTCTCCATAAGTATGTTGAGAATGACTGAGGTCGCTGAATTCATGAACTAGTGGATCACGATCAGGACATAAACGCCTGATGAGCTCCATTTCTTGTTCGCTCAAAGGTGCAACTGGGCGGTCATCATCAGAATCAACGGCTCTTGTTGTGCTATAAGGCTCCTCATCATCCGCAATATTAACATCCACACTGTTAGTGGCTATAAACCCTGGGTCCACGTTGGTTGATGAAGGCACAAGAGGACAATCATCATTATCAGGATTGTCTCCTGCATATAAAGCACGAATATAGATAGAATTGAGACAAAGGAATGGAATGAAGGAAGAATAGCGAAAGCGAAAGTGTTACTACGTCACTTACTTGGATAATTCTGGGTCAAAGGGATCTCCTGAGGGGGTAGCAACTCCGTCATCAGACCGACATTCTGCATGAACATCAGGACATACTCCAACCTCATTCGGGGCGGACTGAGCATCGGGCACCCGAACCATATCTTGCACATCCACCTCGCGGTTAGGTAACGGAGGGTCAGAAGGTGCCGGATTCTCCAGTTCTTAAGAGAACCCACGAGGGGGTGAATACCCATGAGATGTGGGATCATTGGACAACTTCCGCACAACCAAATCTAAACATTGAAACTCATTCTTCGTGACAGTTTTGACATATTTGTCTCATTGAGCCTCTGATGCAATTGAGACCAGCCGCCTAAAAATACGGCCTGATTTACCATAGTGAAGTACCCCCTCAACTGAGATGCCATCCTCATTTGAATTGCGATGAAGCTCATCACGAGCACTACCAAACAACTTAGAAAACAATGGCCGATCATCGAACATGAGAGTCACCTTTTGCATTCCAACAAAACCGACATTCCCAAACTTATCTTCCTCCACACTTCCTCCATGATATAGGATGACTACGTTGTCCATCTAGTTGGTATGCACAACATCAAAGTTATTATGGGTTTAACTAATAAAGGTATAACTAAATTACATACATAATTAAGTATCCCACTGTCTACCTGAATAAATATCTAAACTACCTAGCTATCTATCTAACTATATAAGTAATTTTAGTAACTACAGTTACTACAAGTACTACCTATATATAACTTAATTACCTAACTATCTAACTTACAAATAAACTAAATAACTAAATCAACTACCTACAAAACTACATAAATAACTAACAATCTATGTAAATTAGCTAAGCTAAATATATAACCTCTACATAATTAAATTGTCTCATTAAATACCTAAATTAACTAACTAAATTACATCACTATATAACTAAATTAGCTAACTAAACTATCTAAACTAACTAAATTGTAAAACAAAATTATAGAAAATATAAAAAAATTACCTTACCGCTGACGGCCGGTCGAGGGAGAGAGGTGGCCTCACATGGCGGCCGGTGGGAGGGTTGGCGGCGGCGCCGCCAGGCGCGGTCGCCGATGGCCCGCCGGCCGGTGGGGACGCCGGGGAGAGACGGGGGGCCGCCCTTGCCGCCGGTGCGCGAGGAGGAGGAGGATGGGGCGACCAGGGCGGCCGAGGGAGCGGACAGTGGCGCGGAGCTCTTCGGAGGTGGTGGCGCAGCCTGCTGCAGTGGCACGGGTAGCCGGAGGTGTTGGCGCGGGCGGCGGCCGGAAGAGACAGAGAGAGCTCGTGCCGGAGTCGAGAGGAAGAGGAAGAGGGCGTGTGGTATAGGTATAAGACCTCGGCACCAAGATCTGTGGCTCCAACCTCGGCGTCAGGATTCGTGGCGCCGACCTACCTGCTACATCAGCGCCACTTGGATGCTCCGTTGTTCCCGACCAGGCATCTCGGCGCCAAGATCTACGGCGCCGAGTTGGCACCGACCCTAGGGTCCAAAGATCGGTTTACGTCGCTTATGGGGCCAAACATAAATTTTCTTAAAAAAAAGGACCAAATTGAAAAAAAATTGGGTCCGTAGGAACGGCTTCAAACATGCTTCTTTCACAGCGCATCGGTTCCTAGCCAATGAGGCCGTGCGGCTCCGGGTCGACTCAAACCAGCCCAGGCTTCGTCCCCACCGGCGCCACCGCGTCTGCTCTGTTCTCTTTCATCCGCATCCACTTTCCCCATCCCCTACCGCCGCCACTGCCTCTGCCTCTCCCGTTCGCCGCCGTCGTTACCTTCGCCTACCTTGGTTCCAGGCCCCACGCGAACTCTGCGACAATCCGGCTCCTCGGGCGTCCAGCCACCGGAGGCAGGTCAGGTCCTCCATGGTTGCCGCAGATCCGCAGTCGCATTGCTATGGACCATGGTGCTGATGATTGATGAACATTAGGAGCAGACCGATGGTGTTCAGGTACCTGTTGGTCAGGTATATGCCTGCCTATTGGGAAGTTGCAGATTGACTTCCCCGTCTCTCCGAATGTTTCTTAATGGTTCTGTGCTTCACTGCTGTAATTTAACAGGTTCTTTCTGAAGCCAAGGACAAATAACAGTCAGCGATTAATTGTTTTTGTTATCTAACAATTTAGTGTTATCACTTTGTTACAGAAGCTACAGGCCTAATAATTATAGCTATTAGTTATTTGGGAAAATTGATTTTGCTGTATGCCACTGTGTTGTATTCTGCTAATGCTCAACCTGCATTCCTCATTTTAACCTTGTCATGCACAATCTCAATTCAAATGCTGTCTTCTGCATGGTTGTAATGGGTCAAGGCTCCAGGTTATTGGTGTTTGACATGTAAAGGCTTCGATTTTGTTGTCCTAAGTCGCATTCATTATGCCTTTTTTTTTTTAGCCCTTTTGTGGAGCTTGGCACGAGCCAAGGGTCTCCCCCCGCCAGATATCAGAGGGGTGGGTTAGGCTTAGTTTTTGGACTCCTATAATGGTCATCTTTCTATGTGTAAAGGGTGATTAGATTCCAGGGATCTAGTGTGTGTGAGAGTCTATGTATGACTCTTTCTTCTACTATTAATATAATGATATGTAGCTCTCCTGCGCGTTCGAGAAAAAAAAAAGTGCAGGGGTGTTCTCTGCCCAGTCAAAACTGGAACAGGGGTTGGGCCTGGAATTTTATAAAAATCCTATGCATATGGTTGTATAGGAATGTAGTTTCATGACTGTAGGCTTTGTAATCTGAGAGCTTGTAGTGGTAAACTCAGGCTCAGTTGTAATATGTACAATGTGCTTTCATATTTGAAATATATATGGTTATCCTGAATAGAAGCATGTTATTTCAAATGCATATCACGTGGATGTTTTTTTAATGCATACCTGCTGCGTGATGCAATTCATTGAAATGGATAAGCTCACTGTCTGCAATGACCTTTTATTCAATAAATATTTCTATATTTGAAATCGAACAGAGAGAATCTCTCAAACACAAATCATCTAGATGTTCCCTTTTGTGTAAAAAATCAAACTCTGTGTTGACAACACCAAAGCGTTGATGATTGAATGTTTCTGTGCCAAAATAATTTAAACAGAGTGCTATTAATTCAACCCGTATTTAAAAAGATACAATTCAGTGACCCAAAATGGCTACTCATTGAAGTGTAACTTTCTAGCAGATTTTGACAATGTGGCATCTTGTTCAACTCCAAGCAGAAGACCAGTAATAGCATGTTCGCTTGGTCATAAACGATCGTGGATTATAAGCCAAAACAGTATTTTTCTCTCACACCAAACCAGCCAGCAGTAATAATCTACGATCGTTTCAGCCGAAACGAACAGGCTTAAGTCCGCCTTGGATGAAAGGAGCTGACATGTTTGAAGATGGCCCATACACATCATTTGCAAACATCGGCATAGTGGCATTAGCATGTCCGCCTTGGATAAACAGAGTAACCATGGTCGAAGATTGTCCATACGCTTCATTTTCAAACATTTGCATTCCACTGTTATTGCCAATGGTTCCAGCATGAAGGTCATGTGTACATAAAATGAAATTTTTTATATCAATTGCTACTAGGTAAATAAAATATGAAAAGAAATAATGAGCCCAAGTCATGTATTACGATCAATTGTCTTGGATCACCACATTCATCTCTATTTTCTGCAACAGTTTTGGGATCTTCTCCGGTAGTCGGATCTGTAAGTAAGAAATAAAAAGAACTGCTATAGAAGTCGCCAAATGAGGGGAAAAAATAGAATGGCTAGGATCTCATTCGCATCACTTCATCAGTAAGCGAACAAGGAGAAAGATCAATTTTTAGTGAGTTTTTTGAATCGTGAAATGAAGAGTTGTAACAACCTGACCACAACTCTGATAGAAATTTGGCAATAGAACCAAAAAAAAACTTGAAATAGGGAGGTTCAGGAGCAGAGTTTTATCCTCCTGATCGTGCAGGGGACCTGAGCCTGCTGAACAAAGGACTCGGCTGAAGGGGATGAAAAGTACATCTTGTGATCCGTTTGCAGCAATACACATCAGGAAAGTGACCATTCTCCAAACTGAACTTCCACTCATTTGCTGAAAATATCAAGAAAAGAAGACAAGGATGTTCTGTTTATAGCTTCAGCACAGAAATGGTGCAACCATGATTTTTTGATGTGTTAGGAACTCAGGATCAAGGTATAGGTAAAATCAGCAACATCCTGCCATCACCCAGCAGAGATGAAGATGGTAAGTGGTAACTACAAACAGTGTTTCCTTGCAAAGCCGTTCACTATAACTTCCACATAATGCTTTCAGCATTTTTAAGTTTCTGAAACTGAAATGTCATCTCAAACCGCATCCGGTCAGTGGGTCGCGTCCAATCTAACCACCCATTACAGAAGAGTACAGAATTTTCTGAAACTATCTTAACAAAAGATATCAAACAATTCTCATGCCACTGTATATATCAGGGGCAGCAATGCAAACGCTTTCTGTATCCGAAGAGATGAATTATGAAACTGTTACAAGCTCCGCTCCCGTACTCCTCTACGGTTCTGGCTCATCAAACTGTGGGTACTCTAACATCTCAGAAGCTGAATTGGCAAGGGAACAAGAAAAACAATGAGATAATTAGGGATCATATCATGGGTATTACAGCAGTGAGACCTAATCAAGAGTGGAAAGAATAGATAATAGTAGACAGTCAGCCCCAGATTGACAACTATTGGCTATTTATAAGAAAAAACACTATTGGCTATCAAGCAAAACAACTGAATGTATCCGAACTGGGGAAGATTATTGGAACAACTGAAATTCTGAACTGACCACCATGGTATGAAATGCAATTCTCACCAAACAAAGTAGAGCATTACCTCAAGCACAACTTGAGTGAAGTGTTAAAAAAACAGAAAAATCAAGGAGAGGGTAGCACAGGCAGCAACTATGAAAAACTACAAAATTTCTCTGAACAACTGGGCTAAGGAACAGGCAAGTAACATTTCCTGTTGTCCGTATGACATTATGATCTACTCGAAGTCTATCATGCAAATATTTTTTACTGATCTCTTTGCATAACAAATTCAGAACAGTACAAAACAAAAGCAGAGTCTAGTTCTGAACTAGTTCTGCTGATCCCTCAAAAAAAAATCAGAGCTATAGAACTACCGTAAGCTATGGGCTATGTTGCATTGCAATCCACACTGGCATTACCGCTTAAAACATTAAACATCGCACATGCTGAAATCGTAAGAAGCACATAAAGTGCTGCACACACTACTGCGAAAGTTGCAGAGTTCTCACCTGGTGATCCGGTGGTGATCACGATGATGTCCATGGTATCTACGTTATTAGGCAGGTCTGTGATAAGCGGGATTACGAGCCCATAGATGCCGGCCCGCACGCACAAGGTGATGTTCTCGTCATCCTGACGGGCCGCCACCTCGGTCCTCAGGTTGGACACGGAGTAGTCGTAGAAGCTGAATTCAGGCCAGTTGTCATGAATAATGCTCCCATCATCGCTCATCCGCACATGCCGGATCATCCGCCCCGGATACGGATACACCTTGGCCCACCGCTTGAACAGGCCACGGCTTACATGAATCTGTTGCAATGGAACACTTGTGTTTAATACTGAACATGTCTGAAAACACATTGTACTGAGAAAGAAATATTCAGAGATAAAGTTCTTTACAAATTTCTCATAAATATCAGAAAAAATATATCATTGTGAGACCAAGACCAAATCACTCAAACCCCTCTAGTATACATCATGACAAAGAACTCCAACGGTTGCTTCAACTAAGACTTGACACATATGAGTTCAGGACGTACTAACATGATCTGATGCAGATTAACGATGACACAGCAATTCGTAAAGTGACCACAATCTAGAACAGACAACAATTTCTGGATAAATGGTAGGAAATGGGAAGGTAAACAGGATTAATGTGATCAATAATTGCATCCTAAAGAACACCAAATGCAGAGGCTCGGGAATACAAGAAACCGTTACTAGAGCTTGCTAGGAGCGTGGGATACCGAATTAGAACTTTCGAGAGACTGATCGCCCAAATTTCATCAGGAAGAATTAGCAGGTTCAGTCTTGTTTCGGAAGAAGTGAAGAGTTCTATTAAGTTCAGACTTTGGAAAGAACAAACGCAAGGATTGCGGCCAGGAGAATGCAATAATCAGATTGGGCAGCTGTTGTTGCGAAAATCGACGCGAAGAAGAAACATCCATGCTTGGAAGGTGTCGCAAGAATCAAGTAACCCGTTCACGGGATGAACGCGAGCAGTTGAAAGGGGAAAGGACAGCGAACTCACCGGAGGTTGAGGTGGAGGCGGAAGGGGTAGCGGCTCCGGGCTCAGTGGGATGGCCTCGACCCTCCACTGCATCATCGTGGTCCGGCTGCCGTTCCTGGCATCGACGGTGACGACGTTATTCCAGTAGCGGTGCCTGCCGTTGGCGCGGAGGCAGCGGTGGTCGTTGTGCAAGCGGACGTAGTTCTGGCCGGGTTCCACCCTATGGGGCATCCACACGAAGGGAGCCTCCAGGTGCGGCGAGTTGTAGTCGCGCTGGACGGCGCGGACGCCGCGGTGGCCCGGCGGCGCGTCCGGCCTGTACGACTGCGAGACGGCGAGGTACCGGCCGTACGCGGCGCCCTGGAGGAGGAAGAAGGCGTCCCCTCCTTCGACGGGCCAGTGCTCCGCCTTCCACACCGCGTTCACGGACGGTGCGGCGCCGAGCGGGCGCAGCGAGACCCCGCGCGCGTCCTCGTCGGCGTGCACGTACTTGTCCCGCGCGCGGCTCCGCAGCCGCACGAAGCCCCCGTTCGGGAAGAGCTCCATCGTCGATCGCGGCGGACGCCGGGTGGTGGTGGTGGTGTGGTGGCGCGGCGACTGCGACGAGAGACGACCGGCGGGCTGTTGCGTGGAGGGGATTGGGAAGGGGAAGGCGAGAGCAGAGCAGGTGTTCGTTGGAATGGAACGGGACGGTTGCGTTTGGGGGCGCCACGCCGAGGCGGAGGCGGGGCTTTTCAAGTTCTGGACTCGCAAGCTTTGGTCGGTTGCGCTGGTGTCTCCTTCGGCTGACGTGTGGGGCCATTGCTGGGCCCAGATACGAGGCGGCCAGCCCGCGGTCCCACTAATCCAGTCGCCAGCTGGCGAATAGGCCTCGGCTGCTGCTGCGAATTTTGGTGAGACGGCATCATGAGCCCGGGCGTCAGGATCAGCAAGGAGAGCTACTTCACCCATCCGTGAGTTTCTGAAGCTGAAAGCCTGAAAGGACAATTCCTGAACTCTGAAACTGGTTCCGTGGCGCACTCCGATGGCTCGTCTCGCTTGGCGAACGCGAGGCCGCGTCCACTCTCCGTCGTCTGAAACTCGACTGAAAAACACTGTTCCGACTGGTTTGTTGTGAGAGAAAAACACTATTCGGCTGGTTTGGTGAACAGTAGCTTGAGAGGGGTTCCACCCTGCTGGCTGGTCTCGGTCAGACCAGCGAACGGCCCCATAGGGACGGCCGGACGGGTAAGACCCCAAGGGCAAGGCCGCCGAGGCATCGTGCTGGACTGCTGGCCTGCACGGCGAGTCAGTCAACACGACGCGACGGACGAGGCCATGGACGTCTACCACGAGATAGGACCGGTTCGATGCACGCCGGCGTGCCAACACAGGCGGCGTACTCTGGGACTTCAACGGCGATGTGGTGACGTGTGACGCGTGATAGCCGGTATTCCTGTGGCTTCGACTGATCCAGCCGTCGAGATTGTTGTTGGGCCCGTTGCTTGTTTAGAAGTTCTGCAGAGACTGCAGATCAAGGGAACAGCAATGTAAGGGTTTACTGGTGGCAGCAATGTGTTATTTTCAGCACTTTGTGCAGTTGACTGGCACGGCTTAGTGTTTTTAGAGGAGTTGTGTGAAACAGACGAACAGTGTCGGCACAATCTTTCCGAGCGTGTTTGTTACCCTGGCCGAGGGTGGCCCGTCCTTCCCACCCCAGCCAGGCCAGCCCAAGGCAGGTCAAACTGGTGCAACTGTCCCTGTTTGTTTCTTTGGCCCATTTAGGAAGTGGTTGGGGGATGGGAATGTGTTTTTTTGCCTGGCCCAAGTGGCAGATTTCCCCAACTATCATCAACTTCTCAAATGGGAAGGTGTTTGTTTGCCTGGACGGCTGCTGGTGCTCCAGCAACCACCAGCAGTGCCAGCAACGGCCCTTGCAGCATCAATGAACAGCCCCAAATTGACAAGTTCAAACTCAACATTAACACCACAAGTGTACCATTACATTAGCAGCTACCTAAGCCCCAAATTGTCAAGTTCAAACACTGATGAATATAACCAGTTCATAAGCTGAGCTTCATCCACAAGTAAACCACACAGACTAGCAGTAGAACAAGTAATATATTCTTGAGTGACAAAGATGGAGGAGGGGCTGGATTAGGAGAGGGCAAGTCATCAGCACCACACAAGAGATGGTTTGAGTTGTTTCTTGAGTTGAATGCAGCCTGGGCATCAGCATAGGAGTAGTACTTCTTATATGAATTACCAAGGAACCGATTCACCTGGTCATGGCACTCAGCCCAACTGGAGTAAACTCCAGGCTTATGGCCATTGAAAACCACATACCATGGACTCATCTCAGATCTGCAAAATGGAAGAAGCTGCCTTAGTTTACTTTAGAGATTAAAGAAAATGAGCAAAGTAAAGTAAACATCATTGGCAGCAGTGTATTACAGGCCTCAGTCATGTGGTTGATTGTCACATACCACCATTTCACTTCATGTGCCTTTTCCAGATGTTTAACCAAACTATAATTTGGTTTATGCAACAGGAGAAGACGCAAGAAGCAAAGTTTATGGCCTGCATCATAATCCATCCAACATGGAACACATCATTGGCAAAGATCAATGTTGGCCTCAGATATATTGAAATTCATATGTCATTGTTATAGAATCATAGGTGGCACTGATGAAGTCAGAAAAAGATCAAGGCAGCAAAGAATCAAGCACTGGGCAATAAAACTCAAGCACTAGACAATACAAACTCAAGCACTGGGCAATAAAACTCAAGCACTGGACAATACAAACTCAAGCACTGGACAGTACCAAAAGAGAGTGTTTATTTGCCTGGACATAGCAGTTAGCAGCCAATAAACACCCAGGGCTGCAGCTTAGAAGGAAGAACCAAGAACAACAGAATCAAGAAAAAGACAGTGCCACCTCATCATACTATTTCATCATCATAGGCCTTTCCCAAATTCTCACCTTCACAACCCAGTTAACAAATCCAATGGTCAATGGTTGCATAGCATGGGACATGCCCATCCTCAGCTAGCAGCATGAGAATAGCATATCATGAAGTTAATTGGGAATGGACGTATCCCATGGTGTTTCAAACCATGAACCAAAAGCAAAACAACAAATGATGACAGAAACTTACCAGTAGTGGTGAATGGTTGCACATCATGAGATGCACCCATCCCCAGCTAGCCAAATGATGAAACATCAACACATCAGATAGTTAATTGGGTATGGATGTATCTCATGGTGTGGCAGACCAGCCAACCAAAAACCAAAACTGCAAACAAAATAAATAGGCAACTCATGCATAAATACATTAGGACATATGAATATCTAAATAGTTCCAACCAGTCATGTCCATCTCAAGCCTTACCAGTTCAAGTACCAGCAGACACAGCTGGCATCAACAACAACAAATATTACATAAATACGGTTAGCCACCCCCCAAATGAGCAACCAAAAAACCCCCAAAAGGACAGGTGCTAGTACGTCAAGCTACCTTGCTGCACAAAAGGCCCTAAATCACTGCACAAAAGATCAGGGAAGGAGAGTGGTTAAGGAGGGTGGAGAACATATAAGGGTTCTCAACTGCTTCCCTCCTCTAGCTTGCTGTAGAGGTAGAGTGCAAGCATCCTAGATGTAGTGGTGCTTGGCCAGGAAGTTCCTAAGCCAGATCACCCTATGGTTGTCCACCATGTCCACAAAACCCTTACCTTGTGCCTTGTTGTCCAGAAGGTGGCTGAATGCCACAATCAAGGCCTCCTCTGTGAACCCAGGCATGTCCATCATAGCATTATAGAGATCAGCATCAACATGAGCAGGCCCAGTCTCCCTCAAAGCATTGGCCACATTGTTCACTGCATCAGTCATATTGGTCATGAGCATCATCTCATCCTCACTAAAGCAAGACCTCTTCCTCTTCCCACCCACTGTAGAGCTGTTAAGCTCAGTGGCCTTGCTGCTCTCACCAAGGTTAGACTTCTCATACCCCAGCTGGTGCCCAAATGTGCACTCCATCTTGCCTGCTTGATGTGACCACGCCAGCGTCGGGGACCTCTCCGACCACTTCACCAACCTTGGCGGCCTCTCCGATCACCTCGGCGATCTCTCCGACCACCTCGGCGACCTCTCCGACCACTTCACCGACCTCGGCGACCTCTCCGACCACCTCGGCGATCTCTCCGACCACCTCGGCGACCTCTCTGACCACTTCACCGACCTCGGCAACCTCTCCGACCACCTCACCAGCTGATACACCACTCCAAGTCCTTACTGGACCCATCACCCGTAGCCGCGCCAAAAAGATACAACAAGAGGTCCACGCGCTACTTTGTGAATTTCAATTAAACATTGATGGTAATTTCGAGCTACCTCAATCGTGCATGTTGTTATTACTCAAGTTCTCCGAGGAGGAAGACAAGGATACATCAAGGATGGATCAGAAAGAAGAGCTACGTTCGAGTCAATCCAGCATGACAGAATCATCCAGAAGAAACAGTCATATCTTTTGTCTCCCAAAAGCTATGAAGGTGAATGAGCGCTTGTTGGAAAGATCTTGAAGCCTAGTTTCCAATGCTGTCATGTCCGACCAGTTTGGAGTGTCCAGCGTGGCGTCCGACCAGTTTTAGTGAAGACTGCTCCGAAGCTCAACAGTCTGCATGAAGCTAAAGATCCCATGCAAAACTATACCATTCTACAATAATTCGTGGTGCATAGCATACATGGTTGGGAAGATGATGAAGTTAGCTTTCCCACGCATCCAATGGTTCGTCATTTGGATTTTCCAGGAAGGAGTTATGACCAAAACATTAAAGACTGCCTAGAAGCCCAGAAGACACGCGGAAACTGAAGACCACCTCGTGCGTTGACCTTCCACCTCCCAACATGGCTTCTTCAGTTCACATCTATCTTAGAGACTTCTCATAGTATAAATATTATCTCTAGACTATTAGAAAAGGACTTTTGATGATTTGATAATTCCAGTGATATTGCAGCCGAGCTGCCGAGTGCTTACTCAAACCATTGTTCTTCCTGGACTTGTGAAGAGATTCCTCTGGGATCCACTAGTTCGTGCTTTGCGGGTTCCAGTACGGCTGCCCCGCCTTGTGTGGATTAGCTCCGGTTGTGGTTCTACGGTCGTTCGGAGATCGAGTCGAAGTCTTCGTGGTTTCGGTGTCTCTCTCCCCGTCGCTTGGTCGCATCCAACCCTGGCCAGGTATAAAGCTAGTTACTCCGCTATTCTTTAGCAAGTTACATTTGCTTTCCGCTGCCTTGTTGCAAGTTATCTTGTTTGAGACCTACTGTCGTGAAGATCGGGCCAACTCCCATACTAAAATAGTTTCAGTACCTATCATGTGGTATCAGAGCTTCGGATTGACACGGTAGGTCTTGCCGTCATCCACATCGTTATCCTTGATTAATCTACCTCATATATTTGTGTTTATTCATATCCTATAGTCCATAGCCACACAGAAAAAAAATACCTATAACCATTTCGCGGTACTGTTACGTTGTGTTTTGTGTTCATCGAGTTGCTAGTCACCACCATTTATATAAATTGAGTTGTTTCGTTCGTTACCATTGTCAGTGTTATAAAAAAGGAGAGGATCAATAAAAAAAGAAAGAGATTAGTTTAAAAAAAAGGAGAAGTGAAAAGAAGTTGAAGGATCTGTGTTGCGGTGTATTGCTGGAAATTTCAGTTTACATATTTGAGTTGGTGGTAATCTTGTTAGCAGCAACGTCATGTCTTTGAGCACATCAAACCACTCAGTTGGCAGTACCGTAGCCCTCCTTGTTAGCCACCTATAGCTCCACCAAAACCTGAACCGGGACGTTCAATTCGTAATCCTTACGATCTCTCTACCACCTCCGTTGAAGCTGGCACACCAGCACCATCACGGTCCTTGAGAACGAGCAAGAACTTGGGTAAGTAAGAGGTGAGATTGTGTGTTTTCCACAAATTTACCTATTTCACTTTTTCTTGCAACTAGTCTCACATGGCAGGATCCAATTCGAGTGTTCGTGGTGGGGACCACGGAGATGAAGAACCCCCTGTTACACGAGCGGAGCTACGCCAAATGGCCAACTCGCTCTTGGTGGCGATGGAGAGGATGTTCAATGAACGTCTCCCTGCAACGGGTGGTCGAGGTCCACAATATCAACATGAAGACAATCACCATGAAGAATTTGGTGATGAAAATTCTGGTTTGGGTGCTGGATTTCATGGCCGCAACGGCAATGGTCGTGGTGGTTAGGGTGAAAGGCGTCGTGCTGATTTTGATTAGCACGGTGGTGGACGGCGTGCTAAATTTGATCATCAGCGTGGAGGAGGATGTGGACGTGATCGTGGTGTACATTTTGATGATGAAGATGAGGTTCATGATGAGTATGAGGAGGGATTTGATGATAATGAAAATCCTTTTGGTCACCATGGGCATTTTGGACAGCCACATGAACATCGTCGTGGTGCTGGTCATGATGGGGAAATTCCTCGTGGTCGTCGCCATAGAGATGATCCGGATAGCATTGCTCGTGTAAAGTTAAGTGTTCCAAAATTTTTAGGGAAAGAAAATGCTGATGCTTATCTTGAATGGGAGGAGCAATGTGATCAGATTTTTAGAGTGCATAATCTTTCTGATCAGAGGCATGTCAATCTACCTTCTGTTGAGTTTTCAGGTTACGCTCTCACATGGTGGAACCAAGTTCAAGAAAATCAACGTGTGTTGGGACGTGACCATATCAACACATGGGCTGAGATGAAGAGAGTTATGAGAAGACGCTTTGTGCCATCAAGCTATCATCGTGACCTCCGCAATAGGTTACAAACATTGAGACAAGGATCAAAATCTGTTGATGACTACTTCAAGGAGATGGAGTTACTCTTGGTGAGATCTGGAATTAGGGAAGATGAAGAGTAAAAAATGGCAAGATTTTTGAATGGTTTCAATGAAGAAATTTCAGGTTTTGTTGAGATGTTTCCATATCATAATTTGCAAGACCTTGTTGACCAAGCTATGCGCACCGAGAGGAAAATTCAGCAAGAGGGACGAAGGTCTTATGGGAGCCAATCAATTTCAGCCCCATGGCGTCGGCAGCAGCCCGGTACCTTTATTGGTGGGGGAAGATCACAAGGAGTTGCTACTAGGCCTCCTCCATCCATTGGTGCTGCAAAGACCACAGTTTCTACTGCTTCTTCACCTACTATTGTGAAGATCGGGCCAACTCCCGTACTGAAATAGTTTCAGTACCTATCACTGCTGCAGTGTCAGTAGTGTTGCTGTTCACCCCGAGGGGCTCATTTGAGCCAACAGCAAACCTCCCAGTAGCTGTAGTGCTGCCAAAGATGGTCTCCATCTCATCATAGAACCTGATAGGGGTGTTCAGGCACTCAACATTTTTGGGATGGTCCTGCAACCACAAAACCATAGAAGAAAGGTTAGTAATCAAACTTAGTAATCAAAAAATAAGAAAACAGTAAAAAAAATGAAGTACAAAATGCAAATTTTGTACCTTAACATGACCATCATAGTGGTCCTGGTCCAGCATGATGGCCTTGGTGTCATCATCCCAAAGTGCCCAACCGAGGTCCTTCAACTTGGACACCCTCCCCCACCTCTGCCTCCACTTCCTAAGGTGGTTGTACACCTGAGTGGCAGTCACCTCACCAGAGTACTCTCTCAAGGCCTTAGCTACTTGGTTAATGTCCTTCTCTTTGAAGCCCATGTCTGCCCTAGCACCTGTAACAACCCAAAAATCCACACACCAAAAATCACAACTACAAAATTTTTGTTTAAACCCTATGTGATGTTGAGTGACACATGTAGAAGCCAAACCCTAGTTTTGGATTAGATGCGACCCAACTAGGTTAAAGTCATAAGCATAGCTTGGTTTTATGCCACATGTGTAATTAAATTCCTAAATAAACAAATCATGCATGCATCCTTAAATTCCACTTGTGATTTGGATTCTTTTGCCTTATGTGATGTTTAACTAACTTACTTAATAATTATGATAAACCCTAATATATGGGATGTATTTTGACCACCAATTGAAACACCTTGTGGGACCCACTACATAACTCGAAGCTCAAGTTTAAACTCTAACTAAAAGTGAATCAAAGCAAAAGAAATAAAAGAGAAAGGAAAAGCAGGGAGGCAGCAGCTCAGCCCAGCCTGCCTCGACCGGCCCAGCTAGCCCAGCCAAGCCTCGCCTGCCCTTTCACGCACACAGCCGCTGACGAGCCGAACCCGCCCGTCAGCCATCACGCGCCGCACGCAGCCACAACGCGCCAAGCGCCTGACGACCGGACCCCACGCAGCAGCCACCCCAGCAACAGGATCATCTTCCTCCCCACGCCGACCTCTTCCTCAACCGGGGGCCAACCAGTGTGATAGGTGCGGGCCAGGGGGTCACGCAAGAAGCATGACCCTATTCCCCCTTGCGCCGGGCCTACGCTACCGCACGTGGGCCGTCGGATGCGCCGCACGCATCACCACCGCCCGATCACCGTCCGCCATTGGAGCCCTTGGAGCTCGGCTATAAAAGCCAACGCCCACGAGCCCTAAACCTCAGCCCGTTCGCCGCCACCGCTGGTGGCACAGCACCACACCACGTCAAGCCGAGAGAGAGGGAAGAGGAAGAAGCAAGGAGGAGGAAGGAAGCCGCTGCGGAACCGGACCTCGCCGGAGCCAAGAGCACCGCACCGATCGGCTACAACGATGTAGCTGCTCAGCACGGCACTGCACCGCCTCATCATGGCCTCGCCTCGCCATCGCACTGCCATCCTACCACCACAAGCCCTACGGTGAGCCATGTCGTTCGCCGCTCACCGCGCTAGCCGTACTCGCCACGAATGCCACCGCATTCCCGCACCTGGGGAATGCAGAGGCGGAGCATTCCCGCTCCTGGACACGCTGCACACACACCGCACGTGCACAAGCCCAAGGCCTGGCCTCACCGACCCTTAACGGCTCGAGAACACCGGCACGACCACACCTAGCCTCTCGGACACCATGAACGGGCCACGCCGGACCACGAGCTCTTGCTCCGGCTTAGCCAACCGGTAGCATAGAAGGACCACCACGACCCTCTTGTTGAGCCAAACGGAAACACGAAGCAAAGGGAAGAAAGGGGGCGACGCCGAGCCCTCTGCTTGGGAACGTCAGCGCCGAGCACTCTGCTCATGCCATGCATACGCATCGCACGCACGCACGCGCTCACCATGGCCAGAGCACAACCATGGCGAGACCACCGCGTCGTCTACATCGCGGTAAAGGCGACGTTGACACCCTGACTGGCTCCGCCATGACGAAAGACACACAGCGCTCACCTTAGCCGAGGATGAAGCCCACCAGAGTCCTGCGTTGCCGCACCGCACCTCGTTGGAACGCCACCGCCTCCGCTTTGCCCCCACCACCGTGGCCGGAGGCGTTGAGAGCTCCCGGAGCCCCTTCGACCTGCTCGCCATGGCCATAGCAGCATCGGGGAGCTCGTGCACACCACCAATCTCCGATACCACCGCCACAGCCACCACACCGCTGCTCGTCGGTGTACGAGGACCGCCGCCACCGCGGCCAGCCAACTGGAGCCGCCCGGCCACCACGTTAACTTCACCAGGGCACCCGCCAAGGCAAGGCCAAGCTTTTGCCCACCTTAATTGCACACCCACGCCGCTGGAGGGGCTCGCCGGTGAGCTCACCACCGGCGGGAGCACGCTGGGAAAGAAGATGAGGATTTTTCCCCTCGCCGGCCACACGTCCGTGCACTTGGTGCATGTGGACCGAACCCTGGGAAGGAGTAAGTGGACCAAGTCCTTCATAGACTGACTCTGCGGTCTATGGACCAACGCAGGTGGGTTCACCATGAACCCGCCCCACCTGTCAGACAACGTTTGACCCCGGACCCACCTGTCAGCCGCGGTTTAGCTCGGATGGCGCCATGCTGATGTCATGTCGATGATGTAACCACGCCAACATCGGGGACCTCGGCGACCACTCCGACCATCTCAGCAAGCTCTCCGACCACCCCCGCGATCTCTCCGACCACCTCGGCAAGCCCACTGACCACTTCGGCGACCACTCCGACCACCTCAGCGATCTCACCGACCACGTCGGCGAGCTCTCCAACCACTTCGGTGACCTCTCCGACCACCTCACCAACTGTGTCCCTACATACCACGTGAACCAGTCACAGTGTGACACGTGTCAGCCCTGAATTAATCAGCCTTAATCTAATCTTCGAAAATACATAACTAATTCATACGACCTTAGAAAAATACAAGACCAGGACCAAAATTCATCTAAAATCGAGCTCTACGCAATGAACCCATGTTTGAGTGCATTTGGCTCTTTTGAATTTTCATTGCTTCTTTGTGCTACTCTATAGACGTCGCTAACGCGACTATAATGCGATCGTTTGTAGACTCGGAGGAGAACCAGACGGACGAGGACCGAGAGTACCGTGAGGAGTACGGAGATGACTTCACTGAAGGTGCCACATCCCACCCAACCTCGTAGCACCTATTACGCATGGCTAATATAGAACTGCTATTGCTTTACTTTATTGTTATATTCACACTATGATAGAACTTGCATGGGAGTATGCTTTCTTGATGGCCTTTACCTTGACGCAACCTTACCCCTGCTCACCCTGCTGTTAGGCTAGAAACACGCTTGCTGCTATATTTCATTGCTTATTACTTCTACTACGCTTGAATTACATTGATGCATGGTGGAAACTGGTGTTATCTAGACTATGGGGAGAGTGCTGCGTGTGTGACTTAGGTGTGTGGAGGGTGAGGGTTGTGTTGACCAAGTTGGAATATACGACGAGCCTAGGGCAAGTCTTGCCGCGGGGTGCTACCTGGGCACCCCTGGAAATGGATACATGTGGTGGGTATATGGTATTTGAGGTGGCCCTAGGTGTGAACCTATGATGGGAGGAGCCCGAGGTGGAGGTGCTATGGTGGCACGGTAAATGGAAACCCTGATGAAGACATTCTGGCTTGGTCACCCCTAAGGACTTACTAGTACTTAGATTCACCGGAAAGCCTTACGTACCACTCGCCCTATATGGTGCGGGACGGCTGGACTACTGGGTAGGATATTGCCACTACTGCTAGGTTGATAGCGGACAGTGTGAGGGAGGTACGGGGCACGGAGGATTCCCCCCACACCCTTCCAAGACTTCATGGAGACCTTGTGGACCCGGCTCATGACTCACAGTTTCAGCCACCCCAAACCAGACTTGGGGTGTACCAGGGCTGAATGGTAGAGTGGCATTATCCTAGGCTAGCAAGCGGTCGGAATCAGCCTAGTTGACGACGGTCAGCGAGGAAGGCGGATCTTGTGGTTATATAAAACCTCTGTAGAGTGTATGGTTGATCGATCGATACATATGCCGACTTGTTGGCTATGGACCTTTCCTGGGTTTCGCTTAAACTAGATAGTGAGATGAGTCCTTCTCTTCTCCCCCTGGGAGTGAGTGTTCGGACGTAGTCAGGGGCTACGGGCCATGAGACAGTGCCGAGAGGGAGTTGGCCTGTCGACTGAGCGATGGTATGGTGGTGATGTGGTGATAATGTGGAGATGGTGGTATATCGATCCCAGGATCGAAACCTGGCTCTGGACAGAAATGGGGTGGAATGGGTGTGTGAATGGTGTTAAAACTTGACCAACTAATAATATATATACTTGATATGCTAATACATAGGAAACCCCAGCCTTATAGGTTCCTTTTGATTTTATCCAACTTGCATCCAATTTCCACAAAGCAATGCTCATAGGGTGGGAGTGGCCAGTACAAATCATACTGATAAATTTTGGCACACAGGTTCTGCTGAGGAGTATAGCTCTGAGGAGTTTGACGGTTGAGGGGTTCGTTCCTACGCTCGAGTTTGGCGATCTTGTCTTCAAGCTGTTCTGAATGAATGCTACTTTTGATTCCGCCAATGCGGCGATGTAATAATTTATATAATTTCGCACTATTTGTACTCTGATATTACGTTGTATGAATGTGATATTCGACTGGAATTTGGGTAATATGATCTACAACGATCTTATTACACTTCGACGCTGTGGATTTTCCTTCATGAAAATCAGGTCGCTTCAGCACCAGATTGGATGAGCTGCCTCATCCTACGCAGCACAAAGGCCACTAGTGTTGTTAGTCCACCTCATAGGTGGCCTAACACCACTAGCATTGGCAGCAGCACCATCCCCATTGCCACCAGCAGCAGGCAAGGGTTGCACATTGGCACCAGCAGGGGCACCAGCAGCAGCCATCCCAACCCCAGGCAGTAGTGAGGCAGCAGTCACAAACCCTTCACCAGCAACACCACCAGCACCATTAACATTGACAGAAGCCATCCTAAGTAGTGCAACAAGGTAACATTTAACTAACACATACACCATGACCAACACATAACCAGCATTCAATAAAAAACCAACAAGATAGGAGAATGGAAGCCATTAGTCTCAGCATTGTCCATGAAATGCATAAATAGTCATACACACAGTTCATTAGTTCCATACAAAGGCAGCCTGAATTATACAAAGTTATTACATAAATGTGGTTCATGTCCTAGTAGTGCCCCTATTGGCCCACATGCTAACAGAGATAGCATCCCTCAAAGCTGCCATCCCACTGCTGTCATGGGACTGCAGATGATTAACAGGTTGGTTCCCTAACACAACATGGGGGTTGGCTGTCCAAGACTCCTCAGTTGGCACAATTTCATCAATGCCAAAGGACAAAATCCAGTTATACAAAATGCAGCAAGCTAGGACAAGTTTCACTTGGGTTCTGTAGGTGTGGAAGGGCTTGTTGTCTAGAATACGAAACCTATTCTTCAAAGCCCCAAAAGCATGCTCTAGTGTCACCCTTAAGGAAGAGTGACTCAAATTGTAGAGCTCCCTCTCATTATTAGGGTAAGTTCTGCTATAAAACTCAGACAAATGATACCGCACACCTCTGTAAGGTGACATGAACCCAGGACGGCATGCATAGCCTACATCAACTAGGTAGAACTTGTCTACAGCATTAACAGGGACTGCAATCAGTTTGTGCTTGCAGTTTGGACAATTAAATTACTATTAACAATGCAATTACCTTCTGGTACACTCAACCCATCCTGTCTCTCAATAGCATCTGCAAGGATCAAAGCATCATGTGCTTATCCCTCCCACCTAGCCAATACATAGGTGAATTTTAGGTCAAAGTCCACAACAGCCATAACATTCTGAGCGGGGTTACTCTTCCTACCCCTAAAGGCAGCCTGCATGTGTCTAGGCACCCTAGCCAGCACATGGGTACCATCAATAGCCCCAATGAAGTCCTAAACAACATTTAATTGGAACAAATTAGGTGTATGTCACTTATAACCCCTAAACCATCAACTATTGAAATAAGGTACAGTACCTTGAAATATGGGTTCCATCTCTGGCTCCCAAAAATCTTAGGATGGATCTCAAGCCCAGGTGGCTTGATCATCTCACTCCTAAGCTCCCCAACAGCATACAACACTTGGTGAAAATGGCGGTGCACAGTCTCTATGGACCTTCTAAAACTCTGGTTAACCACCCTATACCTTTGGTTGTGTCCAACAACGTGGAGGAACATAGAAACTTGTTCCTCAACACTTGCATTTACACTGTCTAGCACAAGACCCCTCTGCCTAAACAGATTACAAAGAGCAAAGAAAGGGGCCCTACTCATCCTTAGCATGGCAATGCACTCCTTATCAGTGGAGTTATAAATTAAGTCCAAGTTCCTCTTCCTATGCTCATCTGCTAGAGCCCTAGGACCATAGGATATGGGTTCATCCTCACCCCTCAGTATCTTAATCCTAGAAAATAGAAAAGCCACCATGACCACAACCATTGCTGCAGCCTGACTGGCCATGACAGAATGCTGGCTGGCTGGATCCATCTACATTCAGTTATAAAAAACAATTCTCAGTAATTAGGCATGCCTTTGCTGGCCTCTAAATGAACTGTATTCATAAACAGATGGACAAAAAGTAGCAGGAACGGCTACTTCTCCAAAGAGAAGCCCCCTAGGACCTACTAACAGCATCATCAACTAGCATAAATAACCGCAAACCATCACTGAATCCATACCGAACAATGAACAGTAAACCCTAACCAAGCAAATACTGCATATCACATACGAAATCGACAAGAACAACATCAAAGGCACCATGGTGGCCAGAGATTTGCACACAGCCACCTCAAATCTCAAGATCTGGACCATCCAGATTCACATACACCAGATCCACGCGAGGTAAGGTCCAAGAAGGGATATCACCTTGCTACAAGCGACGAGGAACCATAGGAAGAAGAAGAGGTGAGGTGGAGAGGTCCAGGCAAACAAACACCACCGCACCAAAGCCAGCGAGGAGGAAGAAGATGCGGAGGTGTGGAAGAAGACGGGGCCCGCGCGACACTGTCCACCACCACCACCAGGCGAAGAAGACGACGCAGGCGGCGGAGTGAAGCCAGAGACACACCACCAACACCACCTCCAGCTGACTGACGGTGGTGGGAGAACTCCCAAACCCTAAGGCCCGGGAGCGTCTACAACCGCGCCGACACCACCAGGCGGAGCGAGTGAGGAGAGCGGAGAGAGCGTGGAAGGAGAGTGGAGGGGCGAGGGCGACTGAAGCGCCGCGGGGAGGGTGGGGGCATTAATGGAGGCCAAAACCCTAGCGACGCCACGCGCAGAGATTTCACCGCTCCCGCGCGAGCCCGCGGGGGCCAACCGCGATGAGGCCAAAATGGCCACACGCGCGCCTGAGCGAGCCGAGCCCGGGAGGAACAGATTTCATTTTTGTTCCCCCGCGGCCTGGCTCGCCCCTGCTTTGATGGCCATGCGGGCCGGGCTAGGGAGGGGGTCCAGGTAAACAAACACCCAGGGTTGCAGCCCAAGGGTGCATTGGCTCGCCTGGGCCAGGCAAACAAACGCGCCCTCCAAGTTGCAGCCAATCTAGTGAAACCAGCGTTGCCAATTTAACAATATTTGTTGACCGCAAGTCTTTCATCGTTCTGCTGGGCATGCAGAAATGATGAAGCTTTTGTGATTGCGCTCTTCTTGAAGTACTCACTTTCTGTTTCCATAAGTGGAAGGCTAGAGCAGAGCACTTCATGCTCTGTTCATTCCGTGTTCTGTTCGTTAGGAACTGTTGTGTGTTCTTTAGTCGTCGTTACGATTTCATCAGTCAGGGCTACCATGATTTGTCAAACTTTGGGAGGGTCCTTGGATGGTCCAATGCAATTAGGGCGTTACTAGCGCCCGGACAGACGCTCGCATCCGGATGCCCGCGGCCAAGTAGCAACAAGCGGAAGGCACGGACCTCAGCTTGCTCCAGGACAACCACATGAGCATCATGCCACCGTCGGCCCACCCGGGGCCACCACCTCCGCGGGCATTTACGTGCTCGTCGGGTAGGGTTTTCTCGAGCTCGAATTGCTGCAGCGAGATGGAGGAAAGGGAAGGAAGGGAAGGGAGAGGAGAGGCCAAGGTTTGAAACATCCATATAAAATATTTGCAACATACGTCTGCAGACAAATGAAATATTTGAAACATTCGTCTGAAACACTTCCAAAAAACACATGAAAACACTTGAAAATCACTGCAACACGTACACAACATCTAGATAAAACACTTGTAACACATGTGTGAAGCATATACAACATCCAAGTAAACACTTGCAACATACGTCTGAAAAAAACAGATGAAACATCGGAAACAGACGTTTGCAACATATGTGTACAACAATTGCAACATATGCAACATCCCGGTCTACTTTTACAACATCCATACGAACCCTTGCAACATACCTCTTAAACAAATGAAACACTCCGAACATACGCTTGCAACGTGTGCTTTCAGCGAAATGTCACCTTACTACTTGGACGAATAGAGCTCGTCCTTGTAGGGGTCGACACCGGTGCGGAGTTCGATGCCACGGAGTGCGAGGTCATCGGTGTGGAGCTCGTCGATGGCACGGAGCTCAGCAATGGCCGCGGCAGGCAGATGGAGTGCGGCCACGATGGAAGGCGCGAGTCCAGATGACGGGCGGGCGGCACGTGCGGAGGCGGCACCGGCGAGCGGCGTAGACAGAGTCCGTCCTGCCAGTGGGGCTGGCATAGCGAGCGGAGTCAAGTGGATGGACGGCCGTGACGCGTGACATATCATTATCGATGCAGCACACAGCGAGCCAAGTTCGTTAGTCGCACCAGTACAAACAGTGTAACTACTGCAGGCAGGCCCTGGGATAGATGGTCTACAACCCACAATCCGTGAACGAGGCCCAATCTTGCCATATCGAGGGGCCCTAATAGCTCAGCTCAAATATTTCCCAGTTTGAATGTTTGAGTCGTCCAAGCAGCCCTCGTCTTCAGGTCAGGTCGGTCGTCGGTGGCCACGCCGAGACAGACGCCGCGGCGATGCTTGGGCATTTGGACTTGGACCCGCAGATCACAGTACTAAAGCACAACGGACCAACCGCCTCCCACCGGCACGTGGGTCCAACAGCAAATCGGACTCATTTCTTTTCGTTCCAATCGGACTCGAAACCTGGAACCGTGGAACGCACGCATGACTGCGTGCGTCGAGTCTGATCTACCATGCCGCTCTCTGCCTCGCTCCATATAAACACCACGTCCATCCCATGCGGTCTCCGCTAGCAGCACAACTCGCTCGTCGCACCATTCACCCTCCGCGGCTCGATCCGCCCTGGTGTCCATCGACTCTCCACGCCTCTCGTCCCCTGTTCGCTTGAGTTTATCAGCCATAATCAGCACTATTTTTCAGTCACGAAACAGTGTTTTTTCTCTCACAATAAATCAGCCATACAAATCAGCCGCAGCCGCAATAAGTCATGTCAAACAGAGCCGAGTCGTCGTCAGCAGCAGCAGCACTAGCGAATTAGCGATGGGGAAGAGGAAGTCGAGGACCTCCAAGCTGATGGCGGAGCCCAAGAAGGCGCCGAAGCTGGACACGGACTTCACCTGCCCCTTCTGCAACCACCCGGCCGGCGCCGTCCAGTGCAGCATCTCCCTCAAAGCACGCCCTCCGTTCGCCGTGGCGTCGTGCAGCGTCTGCAAGGAAGCCTACGCCACAGCTGACGGAGCCCATCGACGTCTACAGCGACTGGATCGTCTCCTGCGAGGAAGCCAACCAAGGCGTCGTCGTCCGCCGCCCGCGCCTCGGCCTCTGGATATGATTGGATTATTTCGCTCAAACTGCAGAGACAGTGCACACGATTTGTTATGATTATGAAAAAGTACCTTGGTTCATGTTCGCTTTTTGTTTCTTACCCAAACTTGGTTGACATGTGCAGTGTAATCCCCACTCGCGGTCCAGCTCCAGAAGAATCTATCTTCATCATCATCAGAACCTGATATATTCCAGGAGCAACTGAATACTGATTCTTCCTTTACTATCCTTCACCCAGCGGTGATACTCCAAGGCATGGAACACGGTGAGCTTGATCCAGCAACAGCGGGGCAGTGCTCGACCACGCGTTCCTGCCCACGCTCTACTACCACCTCGAGACCGACAAGTTCTGTTGCCTCCTCATGTTCATGGAGTTCTGCTGCAGCGCCGGAAGGAACCTCCACACACTACCCAGCAAGTGATTCACCGAGAACGCACCCAGGTTCATCAGTGAGCTGGCAATGAGACAAATCCATCAAAGCACCAGTGGTCTAGTGGCAGAATAGTACCCTGCCACGGTACAGACCCGGGTTTGATTCCCGGCTGGTACAATCTTTTTTCTTTTTGACTTGCAAAAAGAGAAAGATCATCAGCTTATAATGAATGAATATTTTGAATCGTGAACTCAAGAGTTGTATCACAACTCTGACATAAATTTGGCAACAGAACCCTCTTTTTATTTGAAATAGGGAGGTTCAGGAGTAGAGTTGTATCCAGCCGGGGACCTGACCCCTGCTGAACAAAGGACTCGACAAGAGATGAAAAACACATCTTGTCATGCGTAAATAAAGGCAGAAAGATTGTTTTAAAGATCCAAAACGGAACGACCATTCTCCACCCTAAACTTCCACCCATTTGCTGAAAATATCAAGAAAAGAAGAGAAGGATGTTCTGTTTATAGCTTCGGCAAAGCAGCACACAAATGATGCAACCATGATTTTTTGATGTACCAGGATCAAGCTACTGGTAAAATCAGCAACATCTTGTGATCACCTAACAGGCTAACAGAGATGAGGATGGTAACTAGAACCAATGTTTCCTTGCAAAACCGTTCACCATTACTTCCACATAGTGCTTTCAACAGTTTTTAAGTTCTGAAACTGAAATGTCATTTCAAACCGCTTCCGGTCAGTAGATCGCATCAAATCTAACCACCATTACAGAAGTAGTAGCTGAATTTTCTGAAACTGCCTTAAGGGAAGATGACAGTCAATTCTCATGTCACTGCATATATCAGGGGCAGCAATGTTTAAACGCTTTCGGTTTCTGAAGAGACGAATTGCGAAGTTATTAGAAGTTCTGCTCTCATACTCCTCTACGCTTCTGGCTGATCAAAACTGTGGGTACGTTAACGCTGCAGCAGCTGAATTGGCAAGGGAACAAGAAAAATAATTATGTAATTAGAGATCAAATCATGGGTATTACAGAAGTGGCATCTAATCAAGAGAGGACAGAATAGATAACAGAAGACATTCATCTCCAAGATCTAAACTATATTGGCTAACATGCAGAACAAATGAATTATCTGAACTGGGGATCAGATTATTGGAACAACTGAATTTCTGAACTGACCACCATGGTATGAAATGGAATCTGACAATTCGGATCAAGCTAAGAATCTGTCAAAGACTGCTAAATCCTATGTGGCACTATGAATACTACAACAAAAGCTTCTGGTTATTTTTTCAGAAAGGCAAAACTTACATCAAGCACGGCTTGGCTAAAGTGTAAAAAACAGAAAAGAAAGAAGAGGATAGCATAGGGAGCAACTATGCAAAACTACAGGATTTCTCTGAACAACTGGGCTACGGAAAACAACAGGCAAGTGACATTTCATGTTGTCAGTGTGACACTCTGATCCACTGAAAATCTGTCATGCGGACTTTTTTTAACTGTTTTGTTTGCCTAACAAATTCAGAACTATAGCACTACCGTAAGCTATGGACTATATGTTGCAAAATTTGCTATCCACACTGCCATTACATGCTGGAAGCTCTATACATCTCACATGCTGAAATGGTGAGAAGCAGATAACAAGTGCTGCACACACTACTGCGAAAGCTGCAGAGTTCTCACCTGGTGATCCGGTGGTGTAGACGATGATTTGCATGGGATCTGCGTTATTAGGCAGGTTTGTAACAAGCGGGATCACGCGCGCATTGTAGCCGGCCCCCACGCCCAACGTGATGTTGTCGTCATGCTCAAGGCGCGCCACCTGGGCCCTCAGGTTGGCTACGGAGTTGTCGTGGGAGAAGAATGAAGGCCAGTCGTCACTATCAGGGTTCCCATCGTCGCCCAACCGAAAATGCCAGATCCTCCGCTCCGGATGCTGATGCATGCACCGCCTCCTGAACAGGCCACGCCTTACATGAATCTGTTGCAATGGAACACTTGTTTAATAACTGAATGAACAAGTCTGAATACACATTGTTTTGAGAAATAAATGTTCAGAGATAAAAGTCTTTACGGATTTCTCAGAAATGTCAGAAAAAATACGCTTGTGATCCGATAAGAAATGACCACGATCAAATCCCTCAAGTACAAATCATGACAAAGAACTCCAACAGTTACTTCAACTAAGACTTTCACATCATGAGTTTATGACAGAGCAATTCGTAAAGTCACCACAATCCAGAACAGACAACAATTTCTGTATAAGTGGTAGGAAATGGGAAGGCAAATATGATTAATGTGATCAATAACTGCATCGTAACAAATGCAGAGGCGCAAGAATACAAGAAACCGTAACTATTGCTAACTAGGATCGATAACTTTTGAGAGACTGAACACCGTGAACTTGTCATGAGCAAGAATTAACAGGATCAGACTTCTCTCGGAACAGGTGAAGAGTTTCAGTAAGTTCAGACTCTAGGATTGCGGCCAGGAGAATGCAATAATCAGAAGAAGAAACATCCACGCTTAGAAGGTGTTCCGAGTAACCCGTTCGCGGGATGAACGCGAGGAGCCGAGGAGTTGAAAGGAGAAGGGATGGTGAACTCACCGGAGGTTGAGGTGGAGGCGGAAGGGGCAGCGGATCCGGGGTCGACGGGATGGCCTCGACGCTCCACTGCATCATCGTGGTCTCGTCGCCGTTCCTGACATCGACGGTGACGAGCTTGTTCCAGTAGCGGCGCCTGCCGTTGGCGCGGAGGCAGCGCTGGTCGTCGTTGTGCAAGCGGACGTAGTTCTGGCCGGCCTCCACCCTATAGGGCGTCCACATGAAGGAAGGGTCCAGGTCCGGCAAGTTGTAGTCGCGCTGGACGCCGCGGTGGCCCGACGGGGGAACCTCATCCTCGTGCGCGACCGCGAGGTACCGGCCGTAGGCGGCGCCCTGGAGGAGGAGGAGGTCGTTGCACGAGTAGATCCTTATCACATATCTATAATCCAATAGTCAAATCATATATATCTTATATAGCTGATGTAGTTACTCCCTATATCCTGTAACATAGTGTATTTTATAAACTTTCGGATAGATTAATAGAGAATACAAGAAATGTATGTGCCCTCATTTTATTTTCTAATCAGATGCTATCAACAATATGATTATTAGTGATTGGTTGATTAAAGGGGAAATGTTTAATGCAAAATGATTTTTAATCTCTAGAATCACTTATATAGAGTACAATGATAATTTTAAATACTTGAATGCACTATGGAGCACCGGCGGGGAGTATCCGTATTTTCAGGTGGGCGCAAGGAAGGAAGGGAAGGGAAGGGAAGGGAGGGTAGGCGTGGCATAACCAGGGCAAGTCCACCTGACAAGGACAGGAAAGCACACGACTCCTTCCCAATTCCAACGCGGGCAGCGGGCGGCGCGGCGGGCAGGGCAGCGGTTTTTTCTTTTCTTTTCATTCCCCCACCCCACTCCCCCATCCCCTCCTTCCTCTTCCCCTCTCTTCGGTTCTTCCCCTTCCCCTCCCGTCCAGTTGTTGCGAAAATCGATGCCACGAAGAAACCCATTCCAACTTCCAAGTAACCCGTTCACGGAATCAAGGCGAGGGGTTCCAACTTCCAAGGAGAAAGGATAGCGAACTCACCACAGCCGGACGTGGAAGGGGTGGCAGCCCCGGTCCCAGTTGGAAGCTACGGACCGTCCAGTGCATCATCGTGGTCCACCTGCCTTCGTTGGTATCGACGGTGACGGCGGTGTGCCAGAAGCGGAACCTGCCGTTGGCGCGGAGGTTGCGGTTGAAGTCGTGGCCCCTTCGTAGTCGCGTCGTCGACCATCCTGAAGGGCCTCCACATGAGGGCGCCCGCGTCGGCCCCTTCGTAGTCGCGCTGGACGGCGCGGTTGCCGCGAACTCAATTGGGCCATTGGGCGTGGCGACTGGGGAGAGCGAGACCCATCGTGGCGGCATCACGAGCCCGGGCGTCAGGATCAGCAAGGAGGGCTACTTCACCCGGCCCGGCGGCCGCACGCGCTCGCCAAGCTCACCGGCGTCTACCACGAGTGGGTCCGCTGGTGTGAGCAAGGGAACGAGGGTTTCGTCGGGCGCCGGCGTGCTGGGGCTACGGCGACAACACCAACGGCTAAGACGGTTGACGATGTCATCGACTCATCTTGTGTCCTGTGCTCGTGTCACGTACAATTCCGTTTCCATCTTTTAGGGAGTAGACGCGCTGTCACCACAGCTCTTCTCACCCTTCTTCCGTCACAAGCTTATAAATCTGCGTTGCCTATTGGCCATGTTTGGCTTACCTCATATTCGGCATGTCCGGCTTCTTTTTTCAGTCGGAACAGTATTTTTCTCTCACAACATTTCAGCTAGAACAGTATTTTTCAGCCACTTTCAACCAAGATTTAGCAAGCCGAACGAGGCCTTATCAACGGCGCAGTGGCGCACTTCCTCGTCTCAAAAGAATTTAAAACACATTAGGTAGTAACTACAACCAGTGTTACTGTGCAAATTTGTTAACGCATTATTCCAGCTTCATGCTTTCACCTATCTGCAAGTTCTGAAACTAAAAGGCCAGTTAAAACCGCCTCCAGACAGTAAATATTTTGAATCAAATGGGAAGGGTATTTCCAGTGTTTCAACCCTTCATGCTAAATCAGGAGTAGTTCAATACGGAGTAGTATATCCACCGTCTATGAGTGTTTGACTAAGGCGTCGACCTGTGATCTGTGTTGCAAACTTTCTCCTTTTTTTTTTGGAAAAAATCTGTGTTGCAAACTTTGCGATTGTTATTTCTTGTGGCGTCCCATGCAGCGGCATGCTCGCTTACTCGTATACGATCGTGGATTATAAGCTGAAACAATATTTTTCTCTCACACTAAATCAGTCAGCAGTAAATAATTCATGATTGTTTACGGCCTGCCAAACAGGCTGATGATAGTTTTTACCATTTTGCTGGAGCTAGGGAAGAACACGGCGACGTGGTCTTGTGTGACGCGTGATCGCCCGTATGGCCGTATCCCAGTGACTTCGATTGAATCAGGCGTGGAGATCGTCGCCGAGTTGGGCCGTTCCTTGTTTAGCATTTCAGCAGACTGTAGATCAATGGAGTAGCAATGCAATCTTGTATTAATTGGAGGAAGCAATGTGTTATTTTATTTCAGCCCCTGTGTAGTTGACCGACACGGCTGAGTTTTTTTTTTTTTTGAGGAGTCGTGTTTTTGATTTATGAGTGAATTTATTGTCTTTGATTCTTGCCTCTGTTGCCACAGTAAACCTATTTTTTCTGTTGTTCGAGCACCTCTTGCAGTTTCCCAATACCTTCCCCTATCCTCATAAAACTGTTATGTTGAGGACAGCTATATTTTTTTCTTGCTCCAGCAATTCCCCAATACCTCTTCTTTTTTTTTTTGCCACCAATATTTCCCTCGTCTCCCCTCAAAGAAAGGGGAGATACACCTCCCTTAATATCATGGAGACCATCCCAACTACCACTTTTCAGCCATATTTTCTCTTATACTCCTGTGAGACCCACCTTCCATATGGGTATTAAAGGAGATATATTATGGTACTGCTGCAGCAACTCTCTCAATATTGACAAAAGATAATATCGGGCTACCTCAATACATGTATATTTGGTAAATATTATTAGGAACTGCAAGAGATGCTCGTACAAAGTTGCACAATACTTGATCGAATCAAAGTTCTCCTTAAAGGGGCAATGCTACCTCAAACAAATCTAAGGCATCCGGTTTTTATATTTTTTAAATTAATTAATTAACATAGTAGAAAAAGAAAAAAAAGATAATTATTCCTAAATCTTCTCATCACGGGGAATATATCTCTACAACTAAAATATTCATAAGAGAATCGTTGATAGGCGTGCGAAACAAATCAGCGCTCGCCCCCGCTCCCTTCGTGCGAAACAAAACCTTGACCGCTCGCTCGAATGACCACCTGGCTTCGCAGGCTCCCTCGCCGTCTCGCACGCGAGACCGCCCCGCGCTCCCCTCGGCCAGTCGCTCGCTCCCGTGTCATCCAGCGGAAAAGGAGAGCCCTCAATCACAGCAATCCACAATCCCATTCCGCGCACTCCAGAACCTTCCTTCCCATGCCGCAATATCTCCTCCCCTCCGGTAGCTAGAGGTCGCGCCGCCATCGCCCGCCGGCCTCGCTCCCCGCACACCGCCGTTCTCCGCACCTGCCCTCGCACCCGCGCTGTCGCCGTCGAGCGTCGCGGCCGCTCTCACCAAGCCGAGGGGAGCCAGTCGACCAGGGCGGTGGACTTGCCTTCCTCAAACGTTTTCTCCCGCCGGCCTCGCTCCTCGCGTGCCACCGTTCTCTGTCCTCTCCGTCGCACCCGCACCATCGCCCTCGCCCTCGTTCTTGGCATCACACGCCGTGGCCGCCCTCGCCGTTCTCCGCAGCGCCTCAGTTGGCTTGGGCGTTAGGACATTGATGTTTCTGATGCTTTGATAGTTAGATCATATAGTATTTCATATGGACTTGGTGGTATTATTTGTCTCGTTGCAACGTACGGGCACTCAACTAACTTAGAGTCATCGTCGCTTGTAATAATAATATCTATGATTTTACTATTTCTATATATTGCTAATGCCGAATCTTGACACAAACACTTAAGTTGATACCTTATTCTATAGTATATGTCTGCGTGGAATAGATAAAGCCACACATATTTATACGGTGAGTACAACGTACTTTGTTTTAAGGTTTGGAGAGAGATTTTTCAAGACACGCAGTATTACCCATACGGTGGGCACTAATATTTACATATATACTCTAACCTGTGTACAAGATAGTACGGAGATGCGGCGAAACTTATTCATGCATTTATTGGTGCATGAAAGAAATGTATATCGGAGATTTATTTCTACCGATACAAAATATTTTCTTAGCCGCATCACGGAAAGGTCTATACAATAGGGTTTATGAGCCTGCGATGCCGCGCTCTACGTGATTGTGTTAATTTCATAAATTTTGTTTTTTGGATTAAATATCACTTTAACGTTGGTATTTAATTTTATAGTATTGTTATCTTATCGTGTGAGCCGTGTGCTTTTAGTAGTATAAAATGTTAGCTATCTCGTAGCAACGCACGAGGACGAACCTAGTATTATAATATGGCCATAAGGACCATGTCCATGGCATGGCATTTTGGTTCGGCCCAGGTATGATGCGGCCCGACGTGCCCGTGCCAGCCACGGTCTGACGAATGGGCTGTGCCTAGGCCACAACCTCCACATGATATGCCAGCCTGGTACAACCGGATTACTAGTGGCTCGAGATGTAATATATAACCCTTTCAAATTCTAGGTCAACATTTCATATCCACGCACCATAACAATCGCCTATTGGTCCTTCCGCTTCCAGGATATTTAACTTTTTGCCACATTTACATTTGGCAAGGGCTCAAATGCTAGTTTTAGGCGTGTCCCTAAGTTTTTGCCACCGCACCGACTAAAACTTCAACTATTTAGACATTTTGTAACGCGTGGCTGCCCAAATCACCCGTCTAGCGTGGCAGGGGCCCTCAAATGACCTCCCTGCCCCTGCCTTATCCTTTAGCTCAGCGGCCATTGTTCATCTTCCTCGTCCTGGACGCTACGGCCTCAGTTCTGGCCTACACCTACTCGTCGTCGCTGCAATCGTTCGCCAGGGCACTCATCCTGCCCACGCCCGCCAATGCCAAGCACATTGTGCACACGTCACCGCTGTCCGCGATCACCGCTGTGAGCGCCAGGGCGGCAGTGAGGACGTTGAGGACGCCGCGCTGAGCAAGGCGGATCACAATTTAAACTAAATTGCCATATACGTTAAGATCATGCATACATAAATTAGATCTTGAAAAAAAAATATCTACAATTTTTCTTATTTATCTGCTAAGAGGAGGTTGCACAATACCTGATCGTACCAAAATTGTTCGGAACGACATCATTTCCGAATAAGCTATCTTTTACCTTGTTCATATGCAGTCGTTTGTTGATAGAAAGTGGTAATAGAGGCCAGAGGGAACTCTGCATGATCTTTCCAAACAGCCAGCCTAGTGAAAGTAGTGTTGTCAACTCAACCATATTTGTTGCCCGCGAGTCTTTTTATCGTTCCAGTGAAGGCTTGATCGAGCAGAGCACTTCATGCTCCGTTCGTTTAGGAATTCTCGCATGTTCATTAGTCGTCATTACAATTTCATCAGTTAGGGCTACCATCCATTGATTAATCTCTGGAACGGTCATCCCATGATCATGATCTTATGCATCCAACTCACAATGTAGCTAGTTTAAAAAAAACACACACAATGTAGCTAGTTTTTAAAAAAATAAACTTACAATGTCGCTGCTGCAGGCAGGCCCTGGAATAGATGGGCCACAATCCATGAACGAGGCCTATCGACGGGCCTTAGTCTCAACTCAATCAATCAAAGACAATTTGCCACGTCCTGCCGTCCAAACAGCCTCGTCGCGTCACGGCGTCAGTGCTCGGTTCGCTCCAGATCAGATTCGCTCGGGCAGTTGGACCCGCAGGTCCACAAGACCACAACAAATCAACCGCCTCCCACTGACACGTGAGCACTGGGATTTTGTGGACTCGCAACTCGCAAGAGCTCTCTCTCTTCTTTTTTTTTTATGAGTCAAGCACGATGGCAAACTCCCGATGTGCCACGTACAATGAATTCATTAGTGATGCCTTGACCCAAGAAAATCACAACAACATGCATGCAGTTGCTAAAGGTCGCAAAGAGGGCCTATGAGGCGGTGCATCCGGATCTTCCAAATGAAAAGCGCTTTGTCACAGCTAGGCCACAATTCCGCCCACTGCTGCACCCAAGTTCAGGGCCTCCACCACCGAAAAGCTCAGAATAACAGGCCACAGAAACCGTTCCGTAAGGCGTTCACTATTGCCTTACCAAAAGGAAATGGTAATCAGGACAGCTCCACCGGATTCATAAGTAATCAACCATGTTTCAACTGCAACCAACTGGGTCATTGGTCCAAGGAGTGCCCCCACCCCAAGAGGAATGGCAACCCAAATCAGAACAATCGAGGCGAGGTGAATGCAGGCACGTCAAGGACAAGTGCATTACACCATTGTGGAGGAAGTGCCCACGGAGAAGTTGTCACTACTGGTATGTTTCTTGTCAACAAGTGTCCTGCTGTTGTTGTTTTATTTGATTCGGGAGCTTCTCATTCATTTATGAGTCAAGCATTTGCATCTAGACATAGTCAAGAAATAATTGAAGTAAACAAAGGGGTTTTAACATAAGTTCAAAGAGGGTACTGTTATTACCAAAAGATAGTCAAAATGTACTCATCGGGATACAAGGGAGGAGTACACCACGGATTTGATAATATTGCCCGGATTATCAATAAGTGTAATCTTAGGCATGAATTGGATGAAGGATCATGGTGTTCTTATTGACACTAGCACCCGCACTATTATGTTGAGAGAACCCACGGGAGGGAATGCTTTTCTAGTCCCACTCTCCCGCGATTTCAAACCCCAACATTTAGCCTGTGCTACCCAAGTCACCACAATATGTGATATCCCAGTGGTTTGTGAGTTTCCGGATGTATTTCCCGAGGAATTACCAGTCTACCACCACGGATAGAGACGTGGAATTTAAGATTGAATTAGTGCCAGGTACTGCACCCATATCCAGAAGGCCATATAGAATGCCACCCAATGAGTTAGCAGAACTTAAGGTTCAATTGCAAGATCTATTGGACAAAGGTCTTATCCAACCTAGCTCATCTCCGTGGGGATGTCCAGCCTTGTTTGTGAAAAAGAAGGATAAGTCAACGAGAATGTGTGTAGATTACAGACCACTCAATGTTTGTGACCATCAAAACAAATATCCATTGCCCCGCATCGACATCTTGTTCGATCGGTTAGCGAAGGCAAAGGTATTCTCCAAAATTGATTTGAGATCAGGTTATCATCGGATAAAAATTAGACCTAGGAGGATATACCTAAAGCGCTTTTCTACGAGATGCGGCTTATACGAGTATTTGGTTATGTCTTTTGGACTAACAAATGCTCCAGCCTATTTCATGTACTGATGAACTCGGTATTCATGCCCGAACTTGACAAGTTCGTGGTAGTGTTTATTGATGATATATTGATTTATTCAGAAAATGAGACCGATCATCGAGGAGCATTTGAGGATTGTCCTATCCGCATCGAGGGAGCATAAGCTATATGCCAAGTTTAGCAAATGTGAATTTTGGATGAGCAAAGTACCTTTCTTAGGTCACATTTTATCAAGAGATGGAATCTCAGTAGACCCATCCAAAGTACAAGAGGTCATGGATTGGAAAGCCCCAACTTCGGTTCATGAAGTTCGGAGTTTTCTAGGGTTAGCAGGATACTATCGTCGGTTTATTCCAGATTTTTCAAAGATAGCTAAGCCTATGACCAGACTACTTGTAAAGATGAGAAGTACAAATGGACACCGTAATGTGAAATGACTTTTCACACCCTCGTAACTTTGTTGACTACAAAGACTTGTGTTAGCACAACCAAACATTGAAAAGCCTTTTGATGTATTTTGTGATGCATCAGAATAGGTTTGGGATGTGTGCTTATGCAAGAAGGAGAGTAATTGCATATGCCTCCGGCAATTGAGAAAACATGAAGTCAACTACCCTACACATGATTTGGAACTTGCGGTACCGTTGTCCATGCACTAAAGATATGGAGACATTACTTGTTGGGCAATGTATGTCATATTTTTACTGACCACAAAAGTCTCAAGTATATCTTTACCCAGCCAGAGCTGAACATGAGACAACGAAGATGGTTAGAATTGATTAAGGACTACAATTTAGAAGTGCATTACCATCCGGGGTAAAGCAAATGTAGTAGCCGATGCACTTAGTCGGAAGTCCCATTGTAACACCTTGTGGAAGCATTCTTTGGAAGATGGATTCAACTTGTTACATCCTGCCATACTACACAATATCACAATCAGTTGTTCACTTGAGGGCAAAATCATAGAGTTACAGCAGACAGATGTGGGAATAAGTCACATCAAGAGAAAAATGCAAGAGCAAGAAACCAAACATTTTAGATTGGACGAAAGAGGTGTATTATGGTTCGAGGACCGACTGGTGGTGCCGAAAGACCGTGAGCTAAGGAATCAAATTTTAGAAGAAGCTCACTCATCCAAATTGTCTATCCATCCGGGTAGTAGTAAAATGTATCAAGATTTGAAAACCCGTTTTTGGTGGACTAAGATGAAGAAAGAGATCGCAGCCTATGTTGCTAGGTGTGATAACTGCAGTAGAGTGAAAGCCGTCCATATGAAAACCGCTGGATTACTTCAGCCACTGCCTATTCCAGGATGGAAATGGGAAGAGATCAGTATGGACTTTATTACAGGCCTTCCAACAACACCACAAGGTCACGATTCAATCTGGGTCATTGTTGATCGCCTCACCAAGTCAGCACACTTCATACCCGTGAACACGCGGTATATAGTTGGGAAATACGCTGAAATATATGTTGCCCAGATCGTGAGATTGCATGGAGTACCCAGGACTATAATCTCAGATCGAGGACCACAATTCATAGCTCGTTTCTGGGAGCACCTACACCAAGCTTTGGGAACCAAGCTAATCAGAAGCTCCGCTTATCATCCGCAAACTTCAGGACAGACCGAGCGAGTGAACCAAATCCTAGAGGATTTACTTAGAGCTTGTGTTATATCTTCAAAAGGTTCATGGGAGAAATGGTTACCTTTAGCTGAATTCTCCTATAACAACAGTTATCAAGCGAGTATCAAAATGGCTCCATTTGAAGCCTTGTATGGCAGAAAGTGCAGAACTCCATTGAATTGGATTGAGCCCGGTGAAAGGAGATACTTTGGTATTGATTTTGTAAATGAAGCCGAAGAGCAAGTACGTATCATCCAACACCACATGAAGGCAGCTCAATCAAGACAGTAAAAGTTATGCCGATGTAAGAAGAAGACCACTAACTTTTGAAGCGGTGATCATGTATACTTGAGAGTATCACCCATGAAAGGCGTGAAAAGATTTGGGATGAAAAGAAGCTTTCACCAAGATATGTAGGGCCATACAAAATTTTGGAACGAAAAAGGAAGGTTGCATATAAGTTACAACTTCCACCGGAGATGAGTGCAATCTTTGACGTGTTCCATGTTTCTCGACTAAAGAAATGTCTTGAGTACCGGAAGAAGCTATTGCACCCACCAACGCAGACTTCAATCGGATCTGACCTATGAAGAAAAGCCAATTCGAGTGTTAGAAGTGATGGAGAGAGTAACAAGGAGTAAGATCATTAAGTTCTATAAGGTGGTGTGGAACAATCATAGTGAACAAGATGCTACATGGGAAAGAGAAGATTATCTGCAAGAAGTTTATCCCGCCTTTTTCCAAGAATGGTAGGTCTTGCAAATCTCGGGACGAGATTTTTATAAGGGGGAGGGGCTGTAACACCTCGGGTGTTAGCCTTGCATAACTTGACTTGCATAACATAAGCATGAGCATCAAGCATTCATAAATCATCATTTACAATTGAAACATTCGATCGAAACATATGAAACATTGCTTGTTATCTCGTATTTCTTGGAACATATGCATATGATCAAGTGCAAATAAATGCTAGTGTGTAATGTTGGTCACTATAGCACTTTAGCTACACTTAGGTTAACAAAAGGAACATTGTTCATGAAGGCCACATTTCATGATCAAGCACTTAAGTGATATTTCATGTGTTGACCTGAATAGCTATATGAGTGACTACTACATGAAATGCTTAAATGACCTTGCAAATTGTTTAAACATGCTTAGGATATCATTAGGAACAACTTTGGTATTTAGTGCTAAGGCTAGTTTGGTCATTTAGCCCTGGTTTGTGTATGTATCATGATTTCAAAGTAACATGTTTGACTAAAGTTGAACTAGGTGTTAGAGACCTTGCATGGAGGAGTTCACTAAAGCAAAGTTGTAGTGTTTGACATAAGGAACAACTTTTATTTTTACGTCATGGATTGATTTAGCCTCTAACATGTTCGAATTATACTCACAAAAACCAGCTTTTCACTGTTTTCAACACTTCAAAAATTTTTCTAAGTGTTTGCTCACTAACAGCCTGACAGCCGATCTTTGGGATGACATTGCTCCTTAACCGCTATGCGAATTAGGTCTTGATCGTTTAGGACGAATTACAGATGGTACTTAGGGCTACAACTTTTGTGTAGATTGTGAGCACTAATACTTTACGGATTAGAAGATCTAGCTCCATGAAAAACCGTCGTCAGCAATTGATCGGGTCATCGAAACGAACCGAATCGCGACGTCGATGGGTCGACACCGGCAGAGTTCGCACGCCGCGTGTCCTCGCGACGACCGCAGCGTCGCCGTTGCCACGACCAAGAGAAAGCCACGTTATGCCCGAAGCATATTTTAACGTCGCCAGCGTCGCCCGAAGTCGCCCGCGCCCATTTTCGCCGCCTCGGCCGCCCTTCCTCGCAGCGAAGAACCGCTGAAGCGCCCACCGCTCCATTGTCGCCATAGCAGCGCCTGGCTTCGCGCTGGCCACTCAAGCGCCACCGCAACAGCTCCACCGCCACCCCAGATCCTACCGCGTCCTCCGGTGCTTTCATTGTTCAAGCTCGGTGAGCTCTAACCCAGCGCCACCGCTTCGCCGCCGGAGCTCCTCCGCCACCCTCCGTCGCCGTGGTCCCACCTAACCGCATCACCACCCCATGCCACGTTTGAGCGCGCAATAGGCCAACCATAGCTCGTAGATGCTGCTCGTCCGAGCTTGTGTTTGCGTCACCAGTAGCTTTCACCGACGTCTCGCCGCCGCCCCGCCTCGCCGCTCTCGCCATTTTCCGCCCGCCGCGTCCTCACCGTCGACAATAGGGCCGCCAAGTGGCTCAATAGATGCGCTTAGGTCACGAGATCACTTCGTGAAGACCTCACGCCGGCAACCTCGCCGCCGGCGAAGCTCTGGCAGCGCTTAACACTGCCTGCAAGCAGGCCATTGCTCTGCTTCGAGTCAATGACGGTGGGGTCCCCACATCACGATGTATGTAGTAGTGTAGGCTAACTCATTTTGAATCCAGTTTTTGAATTGTTTTGTTATTTTTGTATCTTTAGTTTGGTAGCTCCTAAAATGGTGAAATAAATATGATTGTGTTGCTTAGGAAGTGTAGTATTTTGGAAAAATATGTTCTTGGTTTCAACAGTAGAAATTTCTGGAGATTTAAATAGGGATTTGAAATGTGCTTTTGAATGCATTCAAATTTGTTTATTTTATATCTAGAGTTCCTGTGCTCCAAAAATTATGAAATTTTGTGGTGAACTAATCTTAGCATATGTGAGCCCTGGTAAAAATTTGAGGACCAGTGCATGGGTAGATTTAAAGTTATAGATTTTTCTTTTATGACTAGTTAATCCTTGCATGAATTTTCATAAATTAAGTATGAGTCCAAAATTCATGAAATTTGTTGGAGGTGATACTAGTACCATATGGATGCTAAGAAAAATATAAAATCTGTTGTTTGACACTTTTCAATAGGATTTTCCATTTATGCTAATTCAAGCCTTGCTGCCTTGTCATTTTTGTATAGAATGTTCTACTTGGTAAAATGACATGAAATTTTTACAGTAGTCTCTTGATAGCATTAGTAAAGCTCTGTAAATTTTTGAGAATTTATTAAGCACATCTGATATATATTTATTATTTAACCTAGATATCTAAATAAAATAATAAAGGCAATTTAATAAATAGTTTGGGCTTTACCATTATATCATCTTAACTGTATTTGGTATGCTTAAACTATTGGTAGGTTCTAGGTTGTCAAATTTTGAATGATTACCTGAAGGAGAAGTATTCTTACTTTATGTTGCATGTTAAGTCATTTCCGGACTGATTCTAGAGTGTGAGGATTTGCATGTTGAAACTGATGTGTACTGTAAAATGGTTAATAACAAAGTTGTAGAGAATTGGATAAGCTTTCCAGAAAGTCCTAGATCACTAGATTTGGATTTGTAGAACTCCAGTTATGAGCGAAACAAGTAGATACTGTTTATGGCATAGTCGATGCTTTGTAGAAGTAGTTAAGTAGTAAGCGAGAAGAGATATGCACCTACTCAAACAACGTGATGCACTTGTTAACATATATGCATTCGTAATACTTATACCATACTCATGCATCTAGGATCGGAGGAAGAGATCACGTTGCTGGAATTCAAGAAGCCGAGGAAGGAACCCGCAGGAGGATCCGCAAGTCGTAGCTCCCTCAAGGCGTGGAGCGTAACCTCAAGAGCTTCGAGTGCCCGACCACCGTCCCACTTTCTTTCTCATGAGGCAAGCCCCGAGCATTATAAGTCTCCCAAGTAATTTACAAATGTTTACTTACGTATTTATGATTGATGCATTAGGTTATAAGAGTTGAATGAAACCACTTGATGCATGTACATTCCTTGTCCAGATATTACACCTTTAACCGGTATAGGTCCAGGATCGAATATATATATGCTTAGCCATGCTTAGACCGGTAGAAGTCGGGTGATGTCCTGTCACCTGCGAGATATAGGTGGATACCGGAGCACGGTTGGCTATATCTGCTATCGTGGAACAGAACCATGAGGTAAAAGTAAATTGAGACCGGACGGGAGATCGATAGGGAAGCAACAAGGCATGGAGGTCTTGGGTGTGGACTTATCCCCGCTCAGTGTCGATTAAGGACCGCATCTGTTGTTGGCGCTTCGACAAGATTGAACGCATGCCTCTCACTTAGCTGGCCGGATAATTCGTTCCGACCGCTGGCCGAGTAATTCAACTCAGTGCCGGAATCGTTTCACAGCGCGCCTTCCGGGAACGATCGACCGAGCCCAAGGGCGTGTTTGGCTCGAGCATCCCGGCATCCGGTGTTCCAGACATGCGGCGTGATACGAACCCGCGAAATGTGTACTGAGTTGTACCAAAGGTGACCTAAGACTATCGTGGGTCGGTAGATCTGGGTTTGTGTTAGGAATAAATTCCCACTGGTTGAAATCGATTCGAATCGCCGTCTCTCCCGGATAGTGAGAAACTTGGCTAGTCCCAACATCGTAGTGAGCTATATTATGAAACATGGTGGTTCAGATGAATATGGAATTACAATACCGCTATGGTTACTATTGTATGCTTCTAAATGATATCCCACATGTTTGGCACAGTGATAGTTGCTAATCTAGAAATGGATAGTTATAATTAACTTGATAAAGGAATCATAATTGTACAACGGATCAATTGCCTTTTTCGCAAAATGTTGTCAAGTTACGCCCACTTATACAGCCTTGCATACTCCTTGGAGTCATTTTATTTCGGTTCATGACGGGTAAGTCTAGTGAGTACCTTCTCGCACTCGTGGTTTATTTTCCCAATGTTGCAGATGGCAATCGTGTATCATGGTTATTGCAAGAGTTGCTTCTATCCCGCTTATGGATGAGGAGTAAGCCTTGGGCGTGCTTCCTTAGAAATTCCTATCTTTGCTTTTGTGGATCGTGATCCGGCATGGCATCGTATCAAACTATGTTGGAAACTTATCTTCGAACTTATTTGCTTCCGCTTTAATTATCAAACTCGGTTTGTAATAACTTTTATTCAGACTCGATGATGAAAAGTATCTCGTGAACTTTATGTAATATGTGGCATGTATGTTGAATCCTGCACGATCTTGGTTGTTGTAAATCGTTTTATCGAGACCCGTCGTGGTACTCGACGGACTACCGGGTTTATATGGGTTCAAGTATGACAAAGGCGACCGCTTTTATGGATTGCCATTGTACTTGTATTCTTATAAATTGGTCGGTTCTGCGACAGCTTTTATGAGAGAACGTATGTATGCCACCGTGTCTACCGCTAGAAACAAATTTTTCCTAAGTTTTGAGGGACGCATGCGAACGAGCATGCATCATGATAATTACCATTCACATAATTACATTGTTCCTCCCTTATAAAATTCTTACTCGGTTATGTAACTCTTATCCATTATGGCATTGTCTCACCAAGGATACATGTTAATGGTACAGATGGCACGCACCAAGCAGATCGCCGCAAGTCCACCGGAGGCGAGAGCTCCCCGCCGCCGCCTTGCTCCATGTACCCGCCAACGCCACACGTTCCTTGGAGAGTTTGGGATGCCTACGCCTTGTGGAGAGTACTCGATTATGTAGGCTATCCCGATGGAATGGAACCCCGCTACTCGGGCGAATGAGCAGTTGGGAGAAGGTCTCTTAGTTATTGTGGAGGCTGTTGTTCGTCCCCGAGGTGACGATTACGAGTGGACAGTGGTGTTATGAGTCAACTGGTAGGGATGGCTGAAGAAGCAGCCTAGTATGTGGCAGCCTTTGGGATCCGAGAGACATCATGGAACGTTTTCCTCGGGGAGCCGGCAGCCGCTTTGGTTGGAGTCTTTCCAAGAGGTAACCCTCCATCGACTCATGGCGCAGACAAGAGGAAAATCTTTGGAGATTGGTGCAATGGAGAGGCGTAACGGTGATAACCCTTCCATGAGCGCTATGTTCGCAATGATGAGAGTGTTGGATGGAGTTGAAGGTAGCCTCAGACGTGTGTCCGGTGCTCTTGGTCATGCTCATGAGGACCGACGCGCCGACCAGAGGGAGCACGACGCCGAGATTGAAAGGCTCATCAAGAGATGACTCGGTTAACTCACCGGTGAAATGCAGCTTGGACAAGGGAAAATGTCCTAAGAGCTCGACAGGTTTGAGCTAGGACAAGAAAGCCTGGCCAATGCGGAAGAATACAATGATAATCTGCATGAAGAGGTTCATCTTTCGAACAATCAGCTCCACCCTTATGTCCCACCTGGAGCCGCAGAAATGGATCTAGAAGGGTACGAGGAAGGAGAAGAAGAAGTGGATCCTCAAGAAGAAGTAGAACCTGAGGAAGGAGATGATCCTGCGTCTGACCTTGATAGTGATCATGATGAGGATTAGATCGCTTAGCACTTAGTGGAAGGACTAATGTATCACCTGTATTCATGTAATGGACCTGTAGCTCGAATTTGGCCTTAGTAACCAGACTATCATGTAATGTCAATCGCATGTTGGGATGAACGTCAATGCAATTCCGTTCCTTGTCGGTGATCACGATTTAACTTTGCTTGCATTATGAGCGCGATAAGTGGTCAAATTGGGGATGCCATGTTGCGAGAATGAATTGTTATGCCTCTGTTTTTATTGTGAATTTGAGAATTTCTCCAGTAATTTCAGTCTGGCATGATTATGATTCATCTGCAATCTCTTGACATCAACCAATAATCGCTTATTGTTGCAACTTCGCAGATGACGCGCACCCGTGCTGGAGCTGGTAGCAGTCACGATGGCAATGGTGATGACTTACCACCACCGCCGCCGCCGTCTGCTCAGGAGTTCTTTGCTCAGTTCTTGGGAAGCCAAAGGACAATGGAAGAAGCTTTGCACCTAATCGCGCAAAACACCGCTCGTGGCCACCCACAGCAACCAGGGGCCGAGCCAAATCAGCACAGTTCATTCAAGGAGTTTCTGGACACAAAGCCGCCGATCTTCAAGGTGGCTGAGGAACCACTGCAGGCCGATGAGTGGCTAAATACAATCGAGCAGAAATTTCGTCTGCTAAGGGTCACAGAGCACCTGAAAGCAGAATATGCTTCCCATCAATTGCAAGGACCAGCAGGAATCTGGTGGACGCACTTCCTGTCGTCTCTGCCTGCTAATGCACGAGTGACCTGGGAACAATTCAAGCTGGCTTTCAGGGGACATCATATTCCCCCGGGCCTGATGCGCATGAAAGCAGCCGAATTTATGAGGCTCACTCAGGGAACAAAGTCACTCACAGAGTATATGCACGCATTCAACAACTTGTCAAGATATGCTCCCGGTTTTGTGGATACTGAAGAGAAAAAGATTGAGAGTTTCAAGCGAGGGTTGGGTACCAAGTTAATGAAGACGATGGCAAACTCCCGATGTGCCACGTACAATGAATTCATTAGTGATGCCTTGACCCAAGAAAATCACAACAACATGCATGCAGTTGCTAAAGGTCGCAAGAGGGCCTATGAGGCCGGTGCATCCGGATCTTTCCAATCGAAAAGCGCCATCACGGCTAGGCCACAATTCCGTCCCACTGCACCCAAGTTCAGGCCTCCACCACCAAAGCTCGTAATAACAGCCACAGAAACTGCTCCGTATATGCGTTCACTATTGCCTTACCAAAAGGAAATGGTAATCAGGACAGCTCCACCGGATTCAGAAGTAATCAACCATGTTTCAACTGCAACCAACTGGGTCATTGGTCCAAGGAGTGCCCCACCCCAAGAGGAATGGCAACCCAAATCAGAACAATCAGAGGCGGTGAATGCTGTGGCACGTCAAGGACAAGTGCATTACAATCATTGTGGAGGAAGTGCCCACGGAGAAGTTGTCACGGCTGGTATGTTTCTTGTCAACAAGTGTCCTCATTGTTGTTTTATTTGATTCGGGAGCTTCTCATTCATTTATGAGTCAAGCATTTGCATCTAGACATAGTCAAGAAATAATTGAAGTAAACAAAGGGGTTTTAACATAAGTTCAGCAGGGGGTACTGTTATTACCAAAAAGATAGTCAAAAATGTACTCATCGGGATACAAGGGAGGGAGTACACCACGGATTTGATAATATTGCCCGGATTATCAATAAGTGTAATCTTAGGCATGAATTGGATGAAGGATCATGGTGTTCTTATTGACACTAGCACCGCACTATTATGTTGAGAGAACCCACGGAGGGAATGCTTTTCTAGTCCCACTCTCCCGTGATTTCAAACCCCAACATTTAGCCTGTGATACCCAAGTCACCACAATATGTGATATCCCAGTGGTTTGTGAGTTTCCGGATGTATTTCCCGAGGAATTACCAGGTCTACCACCGGATAGAGACGTGGAATTTAAGATTGAATTAGTGCCAGGTACTGCACCCATATCCAGAAGGCCATATAGAATGCCACCCAATGAGTTAGCAGAACTTAAGGTTCAATTGCAAGATCTATTGGACAAAGGTCTTATCCAACCTAGCTCATCTCCGTGGGGATGTCCAGCCTTGTTTGTGAAAAAGAAGGATAAGTCACTGAGAATGTGTGTAGATTACAGACCACTCAATGCTGTGACCATCAAAAACAAATATCCATTGCCCCGCATCGACATCTTGTTCGATCAGTTAGCGAAGGCAAAGGTATTCTCCAAAATTGATTTGAGATCAGGTTATCATCAGATAAAAATTAGACCGGAGGATATACCTAAAACTGCTTTCTCTACGAGGTACGGCTTATACGAGTATTTGGTTATGTCTTTTGGACTAACAAATGCTCCAAACCTATTTCATGTACTGATGAACTCAGATTCATGCCCGAACTTGACAAGTTCGTGGTAGTGTTTATTGATGATATATTGATTTATTCAGAAAATGAGACCGATCATCGAGCATTTGAGGATTGTCCTATCCAGACTGAGGGAGCATAAGCTATATGCCAAGTTTAGCAAATGTGAATTTTGGATGAGCAAAGTACCTTTCTTAGGTCACATTTTATCAAGAGATGGAATCTCAGAGACCCATCCAAAGTACAAGAGGTCATGGATTGGAAAGCCCCAACTTCGGTTCATGAAGTTCGGAGTTTTCTAGGGTTAGCGAGGATACTATCGTCGGTTTATTCCAGATTTTTCAAAGATAGCTAAGCCTATGACCGACTACTTCGTAAAGATGAGAAGTACAAATGGACACCGTAATGTGAAACAGACTTTTCACACCCTCGTAACTTTGTTGACTACAAACACTGTGTTAGCACAACCAAACATTGAAAAGCCTTTTGATGTATTTTGTGATGCATCAGAATAGGTTTGGGATGTGTGCTTATGCAAGAAGGGAGAGTAATTGCATATGCCTCCGGCAATTGAGAAAACATGAAGTCAACTACCCTACACATGATTTGGAACTTGCGGTACCGTTGTCCATGCACTAAAGATATGGAGACATTACTTGTTGGGCAATGTATGTCATATTTTTATCGACCACAAAAGTCTCAAGTATATCTTTACCCACCAGAGCTGAACATGAGACAACGAAGATGGTTAGAATTGATTAAGGACTACAATTTAGAAGTGCATTACCATCGGGTAAAGCAAATGTAGTAGCCGATGCACTTAGTCGGAAGTCCCATTGTAACACTGTGGAAGCATTCTTTGGAAGATGGATTCAACTTGTTACATCCCGCCATACTACACAATATCACAATCAGCTTGTTCACTTGAGGGCAAAATCATAGAGTTACAAAGCAGACATGATGTGGGAATAAGTCACATCAAGAGAAAAATGCAAGAGCAAGAAACCAAACATTTTAGATTGGACGAAAGAGGTGTATTATGGTTCGAGGACCGATTTGGTGGTGCCGAAAGACCGTGAGCTAAGGAATCAAATTTTAGAAGAAGCTCACTCATCCAAATTGTCTATCCATCCGGGTAGTAGTAAAATGTATCAAGATTTGAAAACCCGCTTTTGGTGGACTAAGATGAAGAAAGAGATCGCAGCCTATGTTGCTAGGTGTGATAAGCTGCTGCAGAGAGTGAAAGCCGTCCATATGAAAACCCATTTGGATTACTTCAGCCACCGCCTATTCCAGATGGAAATGGGAAGAGATCAAGATGGACTTTATTACGTGCCTTCCAACAACACCACAAGGTCACGATTCAATCTGGGTCATTGTTGATCGCCTCACCAAGTCAAGACACTTCATACCCGTGAACACGCGGTATATAGTTGGGAAATACGCTGAAATATATGTTGCCCGGATCGTGAGATTGCATGGAGTACCAGGACTATAATCTCGGATCGAGGACCACAATTCATAGCTCGTTTCGGGAGCACCTACACCAAGCTTTGGGAACCAAGTTAATCAGAAGCTCCGCTTATCATCCGCAAACTTCGTGATGCATCGAAGCGAGTGAACCAAATCCTAGAGGATTTACTTAGAGCTTGTGTTATATCTTCAAAAGGTTCATGGGAGAAATGGTTACCTTTAGCTGAATTCTCCTATAACAACAAGTTATCAAGTTTAGTATCAAAATGGCTCCATTTGAAGCCTTGTATGGCGCGAAAGTGCAGAACTCCATTGAATTGGATTGAGCCCGGTGAAAGGAGATACTTTGGTATTGATTTTGTAAATGAAGTCAAGAGCAAGTACGTATCATCCAACACCACATGAAGGCAGCTCAATCAAGATGTAAAAGTTATGCCGATGTAAGAAGAAGACCACTAACTTTTGAAGCGGTGATCATGTATACTTGAGAGTATCACCCATGAAAGGCGTGAAAAGATTTGGGATGAAAAGAAGCTTTCACCAAGATATGTAGGGCCATACAAAATTTTGGAACGAAAAGGGAAGGTTGCATATAAGTTACAACTTCCACCAGAGATGAGTGCAATCTTTGACGTGTTCCATGTTTCTCACCTAAAGAAATGTCTTGAGTACCGGAAGAAGCTATTGCACCCACCAACGCAAGACTTCAATCGGATCCGACCTATGAAGAAAAGCCAATTCGAGTGTTAGAAGTGATGGAGAGAGTAACAAGGAGTAAGATCATTAAGTTCTATAAGGTGGTGTGGAACAATCATAGTGAACAAGATGCTACATGGGAAAGAGAAGATTATCTCGCAAGAAGTTTATCCCGCCTTTTTCCAAGAATGGTAGGTCTTGCAAATCTCTCGGGACGAGATTTTATAAGGGGAGGGGCTGTAACACCCGGTGTTAGCCTTGCATAACTTGACTTGCATAACATAAGCATGAGCATCAAGCATTCATAAATCATCATTTACAATTGAAACATTCGATCGAAACATATGAAACATTGCTTGTTATCTCGTATTTCTTGGAACATATGCATATGATCAAGTGCAAATAAATGCTAGTGTGTAATGTTGGTCACTATAGCACTTTAGCTACACTTAGGTTAACAAAAGGAACATTGTTCATGAAGGCCACATTTCATGATCAAGCACTTAAGTGATATTTCATGTGTTGACCTGAATAGCTATATGAGTGACTACTACATGAAATGCTTAAATGACCTTGCAAATTGTTTAAACATGCTTAGGATATCATTAGGAACAACTTTGGTATTTAGTGCTAAGGCTAGTTTGGTCATTTAGCCCTGGTTTGTGTATGTATCATGATTTCAAAGTAACATGTTTGACTAAAGTTGAACTAGGTGTTAGAGACCTTGCATGGAGGAGTTCACTAAAGCAAAGTTGTAGTGTTTGACATAAGGAACAACTTTTATTTTTACGTCATGGATTGATTTAGCCTCTAACATGTTCGAATTATACTCACAAAAACCAGCTTTTTCTTTGTTTTCAACACTTCAAAATTTTTCTAAGTGTTTGCTCACTAATGTACCGACAAACCGATCTTTGGGATGACATTGCTCCTTAACCGCTATGAATTAGGTCTTGATCGTTTAGGACGAATTACAGATGGTACTTAGGGCTACAACTTTTGTGTAGATTGTGAGCACTAATACTTTACGGATTAGAAGATCTAGCTCCATGAAAAACCGTCGCCGTAATCGTGATCGGGTCCTCGAATCGAACCGAATCGCGACGTCATGGTCGACACCGGCAGAGTTCATACGCGCGTGTCCCCGGCGACGGCCGCTGTCGCCGCTGTTCTCGACCGCAAGAGGCCACGTTATGCTTCGAAGGCCAGCTTTAACGCCGCCAGCGTCCGCCCGAAGTCGCCGCGCTCCCCATTTTCGCCTCGGCCGTCCTTCCTCGAAGAAAGGAAGCGCCGAAGCGCCCACCGCTCTCCGCTGTCGCCATAGCAGCCAAGCACACAGCTCGCCTGGCCACTCAAGCGCCACCGCAACAGCTCCACCGCCACCCCAAAGATCCTACCGCGTCCTCCAAAGGTTTCATTGTTCAAGCTCGGTGAGCTCTAACCGCAGCACCGCCTCGCGGAGCTCCTCCGCCACCTCCGTCGCCGTGGTCCCACCTAACGAGACCACCCCATGCCACGCTTGAGCGCAAGAATAGGCCAACCATAGCTCGTAGATGCTCGTCCGAGCTTGTGTTTGCGTCACCGTAGCTTTCACCGACGCGTCGCTGTCCCCGCCTCGCCGCTCCGCCATTTCCGCCGCCGTCCTCCTCACCGTCGACAATAGGGCCGGCCAAGTGGCTCAATAGATGCGCTTAGGTCACGAGATCACTTCGTGAAGACCTCACTGCTGCAACTCGCCGTCGGCGAAGCTCTGGCAGCGCCAACACTGCTAGCAGCCTTGTTGCTCGCTTCGAGTCAATGACAGTGGGGTCCCACCTGTCAGCGACAGAAGTAGTGTAGGCTAACTCATTTTGAATCCAGTTTTTGAATTGTTTTGTTATTTTTGTATCTTTAGTTTGGTAGCTCCTAAAATGGTGAAATAAATATGATTGTGTTGCTTAGGAAGTGTAGTATTTTGGAAAAATATGTTCTTGGTTTCAACAGTAGAAATTTCTGGAGATTTAAATAGGGATTTGAAATGTGCTTTTGAATGCATTCAAATTTGTTTATTTTATATCTAGAGTTCCTGTGCTCCAAAAATTATGAAATTTTTGTGGTGAACTAATCTTAGCATATGTGAGCCCTGGTAAAAATTTGAGGACCAGTGCATGGGTAGATTTAAAGTTATAGATTTTTCTTTTATGACTAGTTAATCCTTGCATGAATTTTCATAAATTAAGTATGAGTCCAAAATTCATGAAATTTGTTGGAGGTGATACTAGTACCATATGGATGCTAAGAAAAATATAAAATCTGTTGTTTGACACTTTTCAATAGGATTTTCCATTTATGCTAATTCAAGCCTTGCTGCCTTGTCATTTTTGTATAGAATGTTCTACTTGGTAAAATGACATGAAATTTTTACAGTAGTCTCTTGATAGCATTAGTAAAGCTCTGTAAATTTTTGAGAATTTATTAAGCACATCTGATATATATTTATTATTTAACCTAGATATCTAAATAAAATAATAAAGGCAATTTAATAAATAGTTTGGGCTTTACCATTATATCATCTTAACTGTATTTGGTATGCTTAAACTATTGGTAGGTTCTAGGTTGTCAAATTTTGAATGATTACCTGAAGGAGAAGTATTCTTACTTTATGTTGCATGTTAAGTCATTTCCGGACTGATTCTAGAGTGTGAGGATTTGCATGTTGAAACTGATGTGTACTGTAAAAATGGTTAATAACAAAGTTGTAGAGAATTGGATAAGCTTTCCAGAAAGTCCTAGATCACTAGATTTGGATTTGTAGAACTCCAGTTATGAGCGAAACAAGTAGATACTGTTTATGGCATAGTCGATGCTTTGTAGAAGTAGTTAAGTAGTAAGCGAGAAGAGATATGCACCTACTCAAACAACGTGATGCACTTGTTAACATATATGCATTCGTAATACTTATACCATACTCATGCATCTAGGATCGGAGGAAGAGATCACGTTGCTGGAATTCAAGAAGGTTGAGGAAGGGAACCCGCAGGAGGATCCGCAAGCCGTAGCTCCCGAAGGCGTGGAGCGTAACCTCAAGAGCTTCCGAGTGCCCCGACCACCGCCCCACTTCCTTTCTCATGAGGCAAGCCCCGGAGCATTATAAGTCTCCCAGTAATTTACAAATGTTTACTTACGTATTTATGATTGATGCATTAGGTTATAAGAGTTGAATGAAACCACTTGATGCATGTACATTCCTTGTCCAGATATTACACCTTTAACCGGTATAGGTCCAGGATCGAATATATATATGCTTAGCCATGCTTAGACCGGTAGAAGTCGGGTGATGTCCTCGTCACCGCGAGATATAGGTGGATACCGAGCACGGTTGGCTATATCTCGCTATCGTGGAACAGAACCATGAGGTAAAAGTAAATTGAGACCGGACGGGAGATCGATAGGGAAGCAACAAGGCATGGAGGTCTTGGGTGTGGACTTATCCCCGTCAGGTCGATTAAGGACCATACCGTTGTTGGCGCTTCTCGACAAGATTGAACGCATGCCTCTCACTTAGCTGGCCGGATAATTCGTTCCGACCGCTGGTGTAGTAATTCAACTCAGGCCGGAATCGTTTCACAGCGCCTTCCGGGAACGATCGACCGAGCCCAAGGGCAGGTTTGGCTCGAGCATCCCGGCATCCGGTGTTCCAGACAGCGGCGTGTACGAACCCGCGAAATGTGTACCGAAGTTGTACCAAAGGTGACCTAAGACTATCGTGGTACCGGTAGATCTGGGTTTGTGTTAGGAATAAATTTCAAATTGGTTGAAATCGATTCGAATCGCCGCTCTCCCGGATAGTGAGAAACTTGGCTAGTCCCAACATCGTAGCAAAGCTATATTATGAAACATGGTGGTTCAGATGAATATGGAATTACAATACCGCTATGGTTACTATTGTATGCTTCTAAATGATATCCCACATGTTTGGCACGTGATAGTTGCTAATCTAGAAATGGATAGTTATAATTAACTTGATAAAGGAATCATAATTGTACAACGGATCAATTGCCTTTTTCGCAAAATGTTGTCAAGTTACGCCCACTTATACAAGCCTTGCATACCTTTGAGTCATTTTATTTCTGGTTCATGACGGTAAGTCTAGTCGAGTACCTTCTCGTACTCGTGGTTTATTTTCCCAATGTTGCGAGATGGCAATCGTGTATCATGGTTATTGCAAGAGTTGCTTCTATCCCGCTTATGGATGAGGAGTAAGCCTTGGGCAGGCTTCCTTAGAAATTCCTATCTTTGCTTTTGTGGATCGTGATCTCGCATGGCACTGTATCAAACTATGTTGGAAACTTATCTTCGAACTTATTTGCTTCCGCTTTAATTATCAAACTCGGTTTGTAATAACTTTTTATTCAGACTCGATGATGAAAAGTATCTCGTGAACTTTATGTAATATGTGGCATGTATGTTGAATCGCATACGATCTTGGTTGTTGTAAATCGTTTATCGAGACCCGTCGTGGTACTCGACGGACTACTGGTTTATATGGGTTCAAGTATGACAGTGCGACCGCTTGCGGATTGCCATTGTACTTGTATTCTTATAAATTGGTCGGTTCTCATGACAGGGGAGGACGTAGGGAGGCCGGCACGGGACCGTGGGAGAGGGAGGCAGGCTGCGCCGGGCATCATGGGGGAGGACGGGCTTGGCTACTGGGAGGCGGCATGGGTGGTGGTGGAGGTGGTGGCATGGATGGAGGCGGAGGCATGGGTGGCGGTGCAGGTGGTGGCATGGGTGGTGGTGGCGGAGCAGGAGGTGGCCTTGGTGGTGGTGGCGGAGTAGGCAGAGGAGGCGGGCTTGGTGGTGGCGGTGGTGGTGCGGCGGAGCAGGAGGTGGCCTTGGTGGTGGTGGCGGCGGCGGAGCAGGAGGAGGTGGTGGCGGTCGGTGGCTGGTGCTTTTTTTTTTCAAAAAATGTTTGCCGAGTGTTTTTTGGGCCGAGTGCCCGACAAAAAACACTCGGCAAAACAGCGTTTGCCGTTAAACCGTTTGTCAAGTGTCGTTTGCCGAGTGTAACACTCGGCAAACGGTTTTGCCGAGTGTTTTGGGGGCTTTGCCGAGTGGCACTCGGCAAAGCTCCTGTATCCCTTAGTGCCCCATAGATCCTTTTCGCCCCAGCCTTCCCCACGCTTGTCGTGACGCACGCCGACGCACGAGCCCCCCACACACACACACCTGTAGATCGAGATATCTCGCACACTCGTTGACCCCCGCCGCCAATCGATCCATACTCACATCGCCGGGAGCCCGACGATGACCTAATTGTTCTTGCCACGTCAATGCATGGAGGACGACTTGGATTGAGATGGGATTCCTGCTGAATCAGGGATTCATCTCTTTTAGAGACTGCAAATTCACTAAGCGCTATGGAGTGAGATTGTTGCATGACATGCAAACATGCATCTGCACCTAAGCGCCTAGCCACCTAGTGAGACGGTGGAGAAATGGTGGACTACGCCAAATGCTCCCTGGTCATCTTGAAAGGAATGCCAGGGTGTTTGAACATGCATAATGTACAAACTTCAGAGCGCTATAGAAAATAAAAGATGAGGCGAGGCTGTGGATTATGGCAGGATCAAACCACCTCTCTTGTTGTGCGCATCATCACCCTCTCTCTGACTGTTAGCTCGCCCTTTACAATTCTTTTTCTTTGTTGTTGCACCTTAGAGGTGTTGTTGTTGGTTTCTAGAGTTGTATCGTGTCCTTTTGGTTTCCCTTCTTTTTAATACAACGGATAATCCTAAATGTGAGCTAATTATGGGCTAATAAGAGCTAATGAGAGCTAATTGGTTTAGAGTCCATTAGCCCTTATTAGCCCATAATTAACTCATGTTTAATCCATTCTCACAAGGTGAGCTAATTTTTAGCCCTGGATCCAGACAGGCCAATAGTCAGGTCAGCACATTTCCCAGTTTGAATGTTTGATACTGCCGATAGCCTCGTCCTAAGTTTTGGAGCCCGCGCCTAGAGGCCGAGACGGCCGCCATGCGGTGTACCGTGTTGGGTTGTTCCGCTCGCCTCCCCCCAGCCCCACTGACACGTGGGGATGTACTGCAAATTTTGTGGACTCGTAAGCGCAGGTCGGACTCAGCTCGTTATTTCACTCGAACTCGAACCGTGGAACGCACGCGTGAGTCGAGTCCGATCTGTCGCGTCGCTCGCTGCATATAAACACCACACCCATGCCGTCTCTGCTAGCAACGAAACTCGTCGCACCACTCCCTCGTGTCCGTCGTCTCTCCACGTCGATCTCTCTCGCGCGGCTCTCACCGAGATCAATCCGTCAGCAGCAGGCAGGCAGCACTAGCGATGGGGAAGAGGAAGTCGAGGACCTCCAAGCTGATGGCGGAGCCCAAGAAGAAGCCGAAGCTGGACACGGACTTCACCTGCCCCTTCTGCAACCATCCGGGTGCCGTCCAGTGCGACATCTTCTTTAAAGCACGCCGTCCGTTCGCCGTGGCGTCGTGCAGCGTCTGCAAGGAGACCTATGCCACCAAGGCCAACGCACTGACGGAGCCCATCGACGTCTACAGCGAGTGGATCGACTCCTGCGAGGAAGCCAACGAGGGCGTCGTCGTCCGCCGGCCGCGCTTGGGGGAAGCTAGGAACTAGAGGAGAAGACGATGATCTTGCTGAATCTGGGTTGAAGACTTTGTAGTTGTAGTTTCATGCATATGTGTTGTAGTTTTTACTGTTCTACCGGAGCCCGGAATTGCATTACCGGCCAGGAAGGAAGGATTCAGACATGTAACTGTTTTGACATGTTACATGAAGTTGTGGATTAGATTATTCCACCTAAATTGCAGAGAAAGAGAACACGAATTGTTATGACATGCTACTTTGGTTCATGTCGTTTTTTTTTGTTACTGTATTACCCAAACTCGGTTGACATGCACAGTGCAAATTTGTAGCCTAAGTGATGAGGTACAACCATAATGTCAGCTCGGTTTGTATTTATACAAAATAGAAAACACAGAAAAACACCTACAAACTAAACCTGCGACTGAACAGAGAAGCATAAAAACTCTGACGGGAATCCGACAATAGCATCTGACAGGGAGGTTGGGGAATGACTGAACAAGGGACTCCAAACACAGAATGGGATGAAAGAACTAGTCCACACTCCACACCTCAACTAGCGAGGCGGCAAGCCAGCAATCGCATACTGACATTAATATGATTATTAGTGATTGGTTGATTAAAGGGGAAATGTTTAATGCAAAATGATTTTTAATCTCTAGAATCACTTATATAGAGTACAATGATAATTTTAAATACTTGAATGCACTATGGTGGAGCACCGGCGGGGAGTATCCGTATTTGCAGGTGGGCGCAAGGAAGGAAGGGAAGGGAAGGGAAGGGAGGGTAGGCGTGGCATAACCAGGGCAAGTCCACCTGACAAGGACAGGAAAGCACACGACTCCTTCCCAATTCCAACACGGGCAGCGGGCGGCGCGGCGGGCAGGGCAGCGGTTTTTTCTTTTCTTTTCATTCCCCCACCCCACTCCCCCATCCCCTCCTTCCTCTTCCCCTCTCTTCGGTTCTTCCCCTTCCCCTCCCGTCCAGTTGTTGCGAAAATCGATGCCACGAAGAAACCCATTCCAACTTCCAAGTAACCCGTTCACGGAATCAAGGCGAGGGGTTCCAACTTCCAAGGAGAAAGGATAGCGAACTCACCACAGCCGGACGTGGAAGGGGTGGCAGCCCCGGTCCCAGTTGGAAGCTACGGACCGTCCAGTGCATCATCGTGGTCCACCTGCCTTCGTTGGTATCGACGGTGACGGCGGTGTGCCAGAAGCGGAACCTGCCGTTGGCGCGGAGGTTGCGGTTGAAGTCGTGGCCCCTTCGTAGTCGCGTCGTCGACCATCCTGAAGGGCCTCCACATGAGGGCGCCCGCGTCGGCCCCTTCGTAGTCGCGCTGGACGGCGCGGTTGCCGCGAACTCAATTGGGCCATTGGGCGTGGCGATTGGGGAGAGCGAGACCCATCGTGGCGGCATCACGAGCCCGGGCGTCAGGATCAGCAAGGTGGGCTACTTCACCCGGCCCGGCGGCCGCACGCGCTCACCAAGCTCACCGGCGTCTACCACGAGTGGGTCCGCTGGTGTGAGCAAAGGAACGAGGGTTTCGTCGGGCGCCGGCGTGCTGGGGCTACGGCGACGCCACCAACGGCTAAGACGGTTGACGATGTCATCGACTCATCTTGTGTCCTGTGCTCGTGTCACGTACAATTCCGTTTCCATCTTTTAGGGAGTAGACGCTCTGTCACCACAGCTCTTCTCACCCTTCTTCCGTCACAAGCTTATAAATATGCGTTGGCTATTGGCCATGTTCGGCTTACCTCATATTCGGTATGTCCGACTTCTTTTTTCAGCCGGAACAGTGTTTTTCTCTCACAGCATTTCAACCAGAACAGTGTTTTTCAGCCAATTTCAGCCAAGATTTAGCAAGCCGAACGAGGCCTTATCAATGGCGCAGTGGCGCACTTCCTCATCTCAAAAGAATTTAAAACACATTAGGTAGTAACTACAACCAGTGTTACTGTGCAAATTTGTTAACGCATTATTCCAGCTTCATGCTTTCACCTATCTGCAAGTTCTGAAACTAAAAGGCCAGTTCAAACCGCCTCCAGACAGTAAATATTTTGAATCAAATGGGAAGGGTATTTCCAGTGTTTCAACCCTTCATGCTAAATCAGGAGTAGTTCAATACGGAGTAGTATATCCACCGTCTATGAGTGTTTGACTAAGGCGTCGACCTGTGATCTGTGTTGCAAACTTTCTCCTCTTTTTTTTTTGGAAAAAAACTGTGTTGCAAACTTTGCGATTGTTATTTCTTGTGGCGTCCCATGCAGCGGCCTGTTCGCTTACTCGTATACGATCGTGGATTATAAGCTGAAACAATATTTTTCTCTCATACCAAACCAGCTAGCAGTAAATAATTCATGATTGTTTACGGCCTGCCAAACAGGCTGATGATAGTTTTTACCATTTTGCTGGAGCTAGGGAAGAACACGGCGACGTGGTCTTGTGTGACGCTTGATCGCCCGTATGGCCGTATCCCAGTGACTTCGATTGAATCAGGCGTGGAGATCGTCGCCGAGTTGGGCCGTTCCTTGTTTAGCATTTCAGCAGACTGTAGATCAATGGAGTAGCAATGCAATCTTGTATTAATTGGAGGAAGCAATGTGTTATTTTATTTCAGCCCCTGTGTAGTTGACCGACACGGCTAAGTTTTTTTTTTTTTGAGGAGTCGTGTTTTTGATTTATGAGTGAATTTATTGTCTTTGATTCTTGCCTCTGTTGCTACAGTAAACCTATTTTTTCTGCTGTTCGAGCACCTCTTGCAGTTTATACCTTCCCCTATCCTCATAAAACTGTTATGTTGAGGACAGCTATATTTTTTTCTTGCTCCAGCAATTCCCCAATACCTCTTCTTTTTTTTTTGCCACCAATATTTCCCTCATCTCCCCTCAAAGAAAGGGGAGATACACCTCCCTTAATATCATGGAGACCATCCCAACTACCACTTTTCAACCATATTTTCTCTTATACTCCTGTGAGACCCACCTTCCATATGGGTATTGAAGGAGATATATTAGGGTACTGCTGCAGCAACTCTCTCAATATTGACAAAAGATAATATCGGGCTACCTCAATACATGTATATTTGGTAAATATTATTAGGAACTGCTAGAGATGCTCGTACAAAGTTGCACGATACTTGATCGAATCAAAGTTCTCCTTAAAGGGGCAATGCTACCTCAAACAAATCTAAGGCATCCGGTTTTTATATTTTTTTAAATTAATTAATTAACATAGTAGAAAAAGAAAAAAAGATAATTATTCCTAAATCTTCTCATCACGGGGAATATATCTCTACAACTAAAATATTCATAAGAGAATCGTTGATAGGCGTGCGAAACAAATCAGCGCTCGCCCCCGCTCCCTTCGTGCGAAACAAAACCTTGACCGCTCGCTCGAATGACCGCCTGGCTTCGCAGGCTCCCTCGCCGTCTCGCACGCGAGACCGCCCCGCGCTCCCCTCGGCCAGTCGCTCGCTCCCGTGTCATCCAGCGAAAAAGGAGAGCCCTCAATCACAGCAATCCACAATCCCATTCCGCGCACTCCAGAACCTTCCTTCCCATGCCGCAATATCTCCTCCCCTCCGGTAGCTAGAGGTCGCGCCGCCATCGCCCGCCGGCCTCGCTCCCCGCACGCCGCCGTTCTCCGCACCTGCCCTCGCACCCGCGCTGTCGCCGTCGAGCGTCGCGGCCGCTCTCACCAAGCCGAGGGGAGCCAGTCGACCAGGGCGGTGGACTTGCCTTCCTCAAACGTTTTCTCCCGCCGGCCTCGCTCCTCGCGCGCCACCGTTCTCTGTCCTCTCCGTCGCACCCGCACCATCGCCCTCGCCCTCGTTCTTGGCATCACACGCCGTGGCCGCCCTCGCCGTTCTCCGCAGCGCCTCAGTTGGCTTGGGCGTTAGGACATTGATGTTTCTGATGCTTTGATAGTTAGATCATGTAGTATTTCATATGGACTTGGTGGTATTATTTGTCCCGTTGTAACGCACGGGCACTCAACTAACTTAGAGTCATCGTCGCTTGTAATAATAATATCTATGATTTTACTATTTCTATATATTGCTGATGCCGAATCTTGACACAAACACTTAAGTGGATACCTTATTCTATAGTATATGTCTGCGTGGAATAGATAAAGCCACACATATTTATACGGTGAGTACAACGTACTTTGTTTTAAGGTTTGGAGAGAGATTTTTCAAGACACGCAGTATTACCCATACGGTGGGCACTAATATTTACATATATACTCTAACCTGTGTACAAGATAGTACGGAGATGCGGCGAAACTTATTCGTGCATTTATTGGTGCATGAAAGAAATGAATATCGGAGATTTATTTCTACCGATACAAAATATTATCTTAGCCGCATCACGGAAAGGTCTATACAATAGGGTTTATGAGCCTGCGATGCCGCGCTCTACGTGATTGTGTTAATTTCATAAATTTTGTTTTTTGGATTAAATATCACTTTAACGTTGGCATTTAATTTTACAGTATTGTTATCTTATCGTGCGAGCCGTGTGCTTTTAGTAGTATAAAATGTTAGCTATCTCGTAGCAACGCACGAGGACGAACCTAGTATTATAATATGGCCATAAGGACCATGTCCATGGCATGGCATTTTGGTTCGGCCCAGGTATGATGCGGCCCGACGTGCCCGTGCCAGCCACGATCTGACGAATGGGCTGTGCCTAGGCCACAACCTCCACATGATATGCCAGCCTGGTACAACCGGATTACTAGTGGCTCGAGATGTAATATATAACCCTTTCAAATTCTAGGTCAACATTTCATATCCACGCACCATAACAATCGCCTATTGGTCCTTCCGCTTCCAGGATATTTAACTTTTTGCCACATTTACATTTGGCAAGGGCTCAAATGCTAGTTTTAGACGTGTCCCTAAGTTTTTGCCACCGCACCGACTAAAACTTCAACTATTTAGACATTTTGCACGCGTGGCTGCCCAAATCACCCGTCTAGCGTGGCAGGGGCCCTCGAAATGACCTCCCTGCCCCTGCCTTATCCTTTAGCTCAGCGGCCATTGTTCATCTTCCTCGTCCTGGACGCTACGGCCTCAGTTCTGGCCTACACCTACTCGTCGTCGCTGCAATCGTTCGCCAGGGCACTCATCCTGCCCACGCCCGCCAATGCCAAGCACATTGTGCACACGTCACCGCCGTCCGCGATCACCGCTGTGAGCGCCAGGGCGGCAGTGAGGACGTTGAGGACGCCGCGCTGAGCAAGGCGGATCACAATTTAAACTAAATTGCCATATACGTTAAGATCATGCATACATAAATTAGATCTTGAAAAAAAAAATATCTACAATTTTTCTTATTTATCTGCTAAGAGGAGGTTGCACAATACCTGATCGTACCAAAATTGTTCGGAACGACATCATTTCCGAATAAGCTATCTTTTACCTTGTTCATATGCAGTCGTTTGTTGATAGAAAGTGGTAATAGAGGCCAGAGGGAACTCTGCATGATCTTTCCAAACAGCCAGCCTAGTGAAAGTAGTGTTGTCAACTCAACCATATTTGTTGCCCGCGAGTCTTTTTATCGTTCCAGTGAAGGCTTGATCGAGCAGAGCACTTCATGCTCCGTTCGTTTAGGAATTCTCGCATGTTCATTAGTGGTCATTACAATTTCATCAGTTAGGGCTACCATCCGTTGATTAATCTCTGGAACGGTCATCCCATGATCATGATCTTATGCATCTAACTCACAATGTAGCTAGTTTCAAAAAAAAATCACAATGTAGCTAGTTTTAAAAAAATAAACTTACAATGTCGCTGCTGCAGGCAGGCCCTGGAATAGATGGGCCACAATCCATGAACGAGGCCTATCGACGGGCCTTAGTCTCAACTCAATCAATCAAAGACAATTTGCCACGTCCTGCCGTCCAAACAGCCTCGTCGCGTCACGGCGTCAGTGCTCGGTTCGCTCCAGATCAGATTCGCTCGGGCAGTTGGACCCGCAGGTCCACAAGACCACAGCAAATCAACCGCCTCCCACTGACACGTGAGCACTGGGATTTTGTGGACTCGCAACTCGCAAGAGCTCTCTCTCTTCTTTTTTTTTTTTTACGTTCGAATCCGACTCGAACTGCAATCCTGCTTGAACACACGCGTGAATCTGAGTTTGATCTGCATGCCGCTCGCTCGTTGTTCGGACTTGCTAGCGCCGGACGCTGCCGCGTAGAGTAAGTAAACGAGCAAATAGTGCGTCGGACAGGGAACCCACCACCAGAAGTAGGTCAGCACCGTCTCGGATATCGCCCACGCCGTCCCGAACGTCATTCGCGCCGTCGGGCACTTTCTACGCGTATCACATGTGCACCACCTGATCTAATTACGAAACATCCAAATGTAACAGTTGCAACATACGAAAGAAGACAAATGAAACACTTAATACAAGCATCTAAAACACTTGCGAAAGCCCCTGGAAAACATTTAAAAATCATTACAAACATATGCATCATCTAGATGAAACACTCGTAAACATATGTATGAAACAAAAACATTTGAAACATATGCTTGTAACATGCATGTATATGCAACATCCAGATCTACTTTTGCAACATCTAGATAAAACACTTGCAACATTCATTTAGAATAGATGAAACATTTGGAAAATATACTTAAAACATGTGTGTATAGCCATTACAACATGTGTAACATCCCGATCTACTTTTACAACATCTATAAACAACACTTGCAACATATACCTTTGAAATATCTGAAACACTTGAAAAATACTATTGTAATATGCTTTTCGTAGCATCTGCTTGCTGCCGTAACAAATGGAGACTCGTCGGTATGGAGCTCGATGCCGCGGAGTGAGCGGAGGTCGCTGGCGTGGAGCACGTCGGCAGCGCGGACCTCGACCGGGACAGAGGCAGACGGATGAAGTGCGACCGCGACGGAGTCCAAGCGGGGCACCTGGCGCGGGCGTGCGGCGGGGACACGAGCGGGGCCGCACGGCCGAGGCCGGGAGCAGAGGCGCGCAACGAGCAGGTGGCGTGGGCGAGGCGCACACCGAGCGGATGAGTTACACGGGGTCTGCTAGCAAAGCAATTACCGTATAAACACCGCACCCATGCCGCCAAAGCAATTCGTCGCAGCATTTGCCCACCGCTCGTGTCCATAGACTCTCCTGTCTCCACGCGCGTCTCTGTCACGACCGGCTCTCGCCGAGATCCTTCAGATGCACTAGCGAAGTAGCGATGGGGAAGCGGAAGTCGAGGACCTCCAAGCTGATGGCAGAGCCCAAGAAGGCACCGAAGCTGGGCACGGACTTCACCTGCCCGGAAGAGGAAGTCGAGGACCACCTGGGCGCCGTCCAGTGCGACATCTTCCTCAAGCAACGCCATCCGTTCGCCGTGGCGTCGAGCAGCGTCTGCGAGGAAGCCTACGCCACCTTGGCCCACGCGCTGACGGAGCCCATCGACGCTACAGCGAGTGGATCGACTCCTGCGAGGAAGCCAACCAGCGCGTCGTCGTGCGCCGGCCGCGCCTGGGCGACGCCGGCGACTAGGAAGACGACTCTGACAGAAATTTGGCAACAAAACCCTTTTTTTTTTAATAGGGAGGTTCAGGAGTAGAGTTGTATCCTCCTGATCATGCAGGGGACCTGACCCTGCTGAACAAAGGACTCGACAGAAGGAGATGAAAAAACACATCGTGTGATGCGTAAATAAAGGCAGCAAAATGGGAAAGATTGTTTTAAAGATCCACAACGGAACCATCATTTTCCACCCTGAACTTCCACTCATTTGCTGAAAATATCAAGAAAAGAAGAGAAGGATGATCTGTTTATAGCTTCAGCAAATCAGCACACAAATGATGCAACCATGATCTTTTGATGTGGCAGGTTCAAGGTACTGGTAAATCAGCAACATCTTGTCATCACCCAACAGGGATGAAGATGGTAACTAGAACCAATGTTTCCTTGCAAAATGGATCACCATTACTTCCACATAATGCTTTCAACAGTTTTTAAGTTCTGAAACTGAAAGGTCATTTCAAACCGCTACCGGTCAGTAGATTGCATCAAATCTAACCACCATTACAGAAGAGTAGCTGAGTTTTCTGAAACTATCTCAAGGGAAGATGACAGTCAATTCTCATGTCACTGTATATTTCAGGGGCAGCAAAGCTTAAACGCTTTCGGTTTCCGAAGTGATGAATTGCGAAGGTGTTAGAAGTTCTGCTCTCGTACTCTACGCTTCTGGCTGATCAAAACTGTGGGTACCTTAACTGCGCAGCAGCTGAATTGGAAGGAACAAGAAAAATAAATATGTAATTAGAGAGCAAATCATGGGTATTACAGCAGTGGCAACTAATCAAGGGAGGACAAAATGGATAACCGTAGACATTCAGCTCCAAGATATAAACTATATTGGCTATCATGCAGAACAAATGAATTATCTGAACTGGGGATCAGATTATTGGAACAACTGAATTTCTGAACTGACTACCATGGTATGAAATGGAGTCTGACAATTCGGATCAAGCTAAGAATCATTCAAGGACTCCTAAATCCTATGTGGCACTATGAATACTACAGAAATGAAAACGAGACTATTTCCATTCAAAAGCTTGTGGTTATCTACAAACTACAGCATGTTTCTTTAAATAAGTACATAATGTTTTTAACGTAAATTTACAGCATGTTTTAGATTACTCCTCACCAAACGATGTGGAGCATTACCTCAAGCACAACTTGACTAAAGTGTAAAACCCAGAAAAAGCAAGAAAAGGATAGCACAGGGAACAACTATGCAAAACTACAGGATTTCTCTGAACAACTGAGCTACGGAAAACAACAGGCAAGTAACATTTCCTGTTAGTGACTCAGTGTGACTGTGTGACAATATAATCTACTGAAAATCTATCATGCAGATTTTTTTTACTGTTCTCTTTGCATCACAAATTCAGAACTATAGAACTACCGTAAGCTATGGGCTATGTTGCAAAATTTGGAATCCACACTGCCATTACACGCTGAAAACTCTGTACACCTCACATGCTGAAATGGTGAGAAGCAGATAACAAGTGATGCACACACTACTGCGAAAGGTGCAGAGTTCTCACCTGGTGATCCGGTGGTATAGACGATGATTTCCATGGGATCTACGTTATTGGGCAGGTTTGTGACAAGCGGGATCACAAGCGCATTCCTGCCGGCTCGCACGCCCAACGTGATGTTCTCATCACCCTCAAGGTGCGCCACCTGGGTCCTCAGGTTGGACACGGAGTTGTCGTAGGAGACGAATTCAGGCCAGTGGTCATTAACATAGTTCCCATCATCGTTCAACCGCACATGCCGCATCCTCCGCCCCGGATGCGGATGCACGTCGTGCCCGGTGCGCCTCCTGAACAGGCCACGCCTTAAATGAATCTGTTGCAATGGAACACTTGTTTAATAACTGAATGAACAAGTCTGAATACACATTGTATTGAGAAAGAAATGTTCAGAGACAAAATTCTTTACGGATTTCTCAGAAATGTCAGAAAAAATACCATTGTGATCCGATAAAAAATGACCAAGATCAAATCCCTCAAATATACATCATGACAAAGAAATCCAATGGTTACTTCAGCTAAGACTTTACACATCATTGTTTAAAAAAAGAGTGAAATACACTGGTGGCCCTTTAATTTGTCGGCCTGTGCCAGTCCGGTCCACGAACTTGCAAACGCGGAAAATGAGCCCCTGAACTTGTCAAGTTGTTCACCGCAGGTCCATTTCCCATCCGGCGCGGCCTCCAGGCGACGTGGCAGCGCCAGCGTGGCGGACGAAGCGCGTGAGCCGCACGTTTCAATACCGAACGCGGCGGGGTGGCGCTACGTCCACACTGTTTGGTGGACCGGGAGGCGCGAGACGCAGCGGCGCCCATGGCTGGCAACGGTGAGCTCGGCGGGGTGGCGCTGTGGAGCGCTAGCGCCTGTGCGGGTTACACGGGGGTGGAGAGCGTGACGAGGCGAACTCGCCTAGGACATTCCCCGCAGCGGAGGACGTCCGGAGGCGGCTCGGCCGCAGCGGCGCAGCTCCGGCGAGCCAGAGTGACGCGCAGAGAGGGAGAGGAAGAGCGCGGGAGCACTGGAGGGTGCCTTAGCACGCCCCGATGCTCGTCGACAAGCTCGCGTCTGCCGGAAAGCGGCAGAGGAGGAGATCGACGGCGGCGGCGGCGCTGCTAGCTCGGGATGAGGCGGCGGTGCCTGTAGAGCGAGAGAGAGAGCACGGGGAGAAGCGGAGTGAGTGCGGAGTGCTCACGCGACACTCTGGGCACCATTTTAGAGGGAGAGAGACCGTGGGAGGAAAGGAAAGGCCGGCCAAGGAGTTCGGCTCCATGCCGACAATGGTGGATCTCTGACTCGGTGCTGCGGGACAAGCGGCTCGGGGTGAGGGGCTGCGGCGCATAGAAAGGGTCCGCGCGGGGTGCTCGGTCGTGCAGGGGACGCGGGAGAAGGGCGCGGCCAGGCATGGTCCAAGCGCTGCCGGCGACGGCGTTCGTCCCGTGCGGAGCGGGAGGTAGGGGGCGACCCTGACGTGAGGGGCCTACATTAAAACGTACGGCTCACGTGCTTCGTCCGCCACGCTGGCACTGCTACGTCACCTAGAGGCCGCGCCGGATGGAAAATGGACCTACGGTGAACAACTTGACAAGTTCATGGGCCCATTTTCGCGTTTGCAAGTTCGTGGACCGGACTGGCACAGGCCGACAAGTTAAAGGGCCGTGTATTTCACTCTTAAAAAAAAGACTTTACACATCATGAGTTTATGACAGAGCAATTCGTAAAGTCACCACAATCTAGAACAGACAACAATTTCTGTATGTGGTTGGAAATGGGAAGGTAAACATAATTATGTGATCAATAACTGCATCCTAAAGAACACCAAATGCAGAGGCGCATGAATACAAGAAACCGTAACTATATTGCTAACTAGGATCAATAACTTTTGAGAGACTGATCACCGTGAACTTGTGATGAGAAAGAATTAACAGGTTCAGTCTTCTTTCGGAAGAAGTGAAGAGTTTCAGTGAGTTCACACTGGGATATTAATATATTCTCTTTTTTTTTAAAGTAACAGTAAACGCCAGGATTGCGGCCAGGAGAATGCAACAATCAGATGGGGGGGGGGGGGGCGGTGTTGCTAAAATCGACGCGAAAAAGAAACATCCACGCTTAGAAGGTGTTCCAAGTAACCCGTTCGCGGGATGAACGCGAGGAGCCGAGGAGTTGAAAGGAGAAAGGAAGCCAAACTCACCGGAGGCTGAGGTGGAGGCGGAAGGGGCAGCGTCTCCGGGGTCGACGGGATGGCCTCGACCCTCCACTGCATCATCATGGTCTCGTCGCCGTTCCTGACATCGACGGTGACGAGGTTGTTCCAGTAGCAGTGCCTGCCGTTGGCGCGGAGGTAGCGCTGGACGTTTCGCAAGCGGACGTAGTTCTGGCCGGCTTCCACCCTAGCGGCCCTCCACATGAAGGGACGGTCCAGATTCATCGAGGTGTAGTCGCGTTGGACGGCGCGGACGCCGCGGTGGCCGGACGGTACAACCTCATCCTCGTGCGCGACCGCGAGGTACCGGCCGTAGGCGGCGCCCTGGAGGAGGAGGACGTTGCCCCCTTGGAGGGGCCAGAGGTCCGCCTTCCACACCGCGTTCAGGGAGGGGACGGCGCCGAGCGGGCGCAGGGAGACGCTGGTCGCATCCTCGTCGGCGTGGACGTACTTGTCCCGCGCGCGGCTCCGCAGCCGCGCGAAGCCCCCGTTGGGGAAGAGGTCCATCGCGGCAGCCGCCGGGCACCGGGTGGTGGTGGCGGCGGTGCGGCGAGCAGATGACCGGCGGGCTGTTTCGTGGAGGGGAAGGGGAGGGAGGTGTTCGTTGGGATGGGACGGTCACGTTTGGGCGTTCCACGCCAACTTCAAGGCGATATGCTTCTGGAGCTTTGGACTTTTGGGTCGGTTGCTCTCGGCCTCCTTCCACTGACATGTGGGACCATTGTTGGCCCCAAATACAACCGTCAAGGCTCCAACCAATCCAGTGATCCAGTCCAGCTGGCGAATATGCCTCGGCTGCTGCCCCAAGGAGTACCATGGTAGGGTTTTTTTAAATTATAAGTTACAACGTAGACGTCCACACCATGCACGCACACTCATCCTTATGGGAACACGTATGCAAACCCTATCTCTATGAGCACCTCCGAATGATTGAGCCGACAAATCTCGAGATTCACGAAGTCACCGCTGGCGCCTCGGTAGCTTGATGTGCCACAAACTGTTGGTATAGCCTAGTTGAACCCCAAAAGGATTAATATGATATAGATAATATGCGACTGTTGAATGGGTCCATGTGGTGGTGTTTTTTGAACTGATGAAGAGGAGAGAGCATTTGTATATGCTTCTACTTTGTGGAATGCAGACTACTTGTGCGGTTCTTATACAGAGCAATGAAAACAATGACTACTTGGGTAACCGTTGAGTGGTTGGCAGTTGTTTTGCAATGTCAAATATTATTTTAATCTCCATGAATCGGCTCATGTTTTTGAATGGATTCTCACAACATGCATGCACCAATGGTTCTCTAGTGGTCATGACTCATGAGTCGATTCATGGCCTACCACCTCATCCCATGAGTCAACATGCATGCACCAATGGTTCTCTAGTGGTCATGAGTAGAATTCATGGCCTGCCACCTCATCCCATGAGTCAGTTTTCATAAGCTACTAGAGAAGCCCTCAGCAAGGAGAGCACTGGGCCAATGGCTTGGGCCATAACTTTATAGTAACATAATCACAGTTCATACAGCCCTGGCCTGGGCAGCACACGGCCACACGAGCTTGTCGATCCCATCGGCCGACCGGAGTCTACCACCAGTGGCAGCAATGTGTTATTTCGCCGTCGAGCTTTTTACCTGGTTGGGCCGTTGCTTGTTTGACAGTTCTGTAGAGATTAGAGACCGTGGATCAACAAAACCGAAATGCAATGTTGTACCAGAGCCAACACCATGTTATTTCAGCCCTTCGCAGTTGCTGACACGATTGAGATTTTTTTAGGGAGTTTCAATTTTGACTGATTTGTTCTCTCATAATTTTCTCTCTCATGAAAAATGGACTTACTGTGATAAAAGAGACAAAAATCTGAGAGAATTTTGAATAAAGAGAACCAAGTATCTGCTTGGAGCCAGCACCGCTCCGTGGGCGACAACGACTCCAGTCATACTCAAGCCGTCATGGATACAGATCCTTTGTCGCCACCAGCTCTCCCCGCTACCGGAAACTTCAAATTTACAGAGTGTTTTTATGTTTGCCGAGTGCATTCCCTCGGGCACTCGGCAATCAAATCCTTTGTCGAGTGTTGTACTAAAAACACTCGGCAAAACAAAAACCCTCGGCAAATAGGGGGTTTGTCGAGTGTAAAAAAAAACACTCGGCAAAAATGAAAAACGAAAAAAAACACGCCGCATAAAAAATCCCCTCCCGTTCCCACCCTCTCCTCCCTCTCGCCACAGCTCGCTCCCTCCCCTCCCTTTGCCCCAGCTAGCTCCCTCCCCGGATCCCGCCGGCGGCCGGCCCCTCCCCTCCCTCTCTTCCCCGGCGCCGGCCCCTCCCTCTCCTTCCCCGACGCCGCCCTCTCTTCCCCGGCGGTCGGCCCCTCCCTCTCCTTCCCTGCCGCCCCCTCTCTCTCCCCGGATCCGGCCGCCGCGCCGCCCCTCCCCTCCAGATCCGGCCCCGCCGCCTCCCTCCCTCCCGGATTTTCCCGGATTCGGCCGCCGCGCCACCCCTCCCCTCCGGATCCGGCCCCGCCGCCTCCCACCACGCCCACCCACGATGCCCCACGCGCTCCTCCCGCCCCACCACGCTCCTCCTCCTGCGCCTCACCGCGCCATGGACACGGCGAGAGGCCCTCGGCCCGGTGGCCCGGCCACAGCAACCCCAGTGCGGCAAATACCGGCACAGACGGGTTCTGTGCAGCAACCCCGGCGTGGCGGCGGTGCGGATCTTGTGGCGTGGTGACCCCGACGAGGTAGGCCCTCCTCCTCCTGGATCTAGGGTTCCGACGAGCTTTTCTCCTCTCTCTCCCAACTCCGATCCAGTGCAGGGAGGACGGCGTAGGGAGGCCGACGGGACCGTGGGGAGGTGGCGTGGCTGCGTCGGGCGTCGCGGGGGAGGACGGCGCGGCTACGGGGAGGCGGCATGGGTGGTGGTGGAGGTGGTGGCATGGATGGAGGCGGAGGCATGGGTGGCGGTGGAGGTGGTGGCATGGGTGGTAACGGCATGGGTGGTGGTGGCGGAGCAGGAGGTGGCCTTGGTGGTGGTGGCGGAGCAGGCAGAGGAGGCGGGCTTGGTGGTGGCGGTGGTGGTGCTGGCGGAGCAGGAGGTGGCCTTGGTGGTGGTGGCGGCCGGTGGCTGGTGCTTGTTTTTTTTTCAAAAAATGTTTGCCGAGTGTTTTTGGGGCCGAGTGCCCAACAAAAAACACTCGGCAAAATAACGTTTGCCGTTAAACCGTTTGTCAAGTGTCGTTTGCTGAGTGTAACACTCGGCAAACGGTTTTGCCGAGTGTTTTGGGGGCTTTGCCGAGTGGCACTCGGCAAAGCTCCTGTATCCCGTAGTGCCCCATAGATCCTTTTCGCCCCAGCCTTCCCCACAGCTTGTCGACGCGCAAGACGAGCCCCCCCCACACACACACACACCTGTGTAGATCGAGATATCTCGCACACTGTTGACCCTGCCGCCACTGATCCATACTCACTGCCGGGAGCCTGACGATGACCTAATTGTTCTTGCCACGTCAATGCATGGAGGACGACTTGGATTGGAGATGGGATTCCTGCTGAATCAGGGATTCATCTCTTTTAGAGACTGCATATTCACTAAGCGCTTGCGGAGTGAGATTGTTGCATGACATGCAAACATGCATCTGCACCTAAGCGCCTAGCCACCTAGTGAGACGGTGGAGAAATGGTGGACTACGCCAAATGCTCCCTGGTCATCTTGAAAGGAATGCCAGGGTGTTTGAACATGCATAATGTACAAACTTCAGAGCGCTATAGAAAAAAAAAGATGAGGCGAGGCTGTGGATTATGGCAGGATCAAACCACCTCTCTTGTTGTGTGCATCATCACCCTCTCTCTGACAGTTAGCTCGCCCTTTACAATTCTTTTTCTTTGTTGTTGCACCTTAGAGGTGGTGTTGTTGGTTTCTAGGGTTGTATCGTGTCCTTTTGGTTTCCCTTCTTTTTAATACAACGGATAATCCTAAATGTGAGCTAATTATGGGCTAATAAGAGCTAATTGGTGGTTAGAGTCCATTAGCCCTTATTAGCCCATAATTAACTCATGTTTAATCCATTCTCACAAGGTGAGCTAATTTTTAGCCCTGGATCCAGACAGGCCAATAGTCAGGTCAGCACATTTCCCAGTTTGAATGTTTGATACTGCCGATAGCCTCGTCCTAAGTTTTGGAGCCCGCGCCTAGAGGCTGAGACGGCCGCCATGCGGTGTACCGTGTTGGGTTGTTCCGCTCGCCTCCCCCCAGCCCCACTGACACGTGGGGATGTACTGCAAATTTTGTGGACTCGTAAGCGCAGGTCGGACTCAGCTCGTTATTTCACTCGAACTCGAACCGTGGAACGCAAGCGTGAGTCGAGTCCGATCTGTCGCGTCGCTCGCTGCATATAAACACCACACCCATGCCGTCTCTGCTAGCAACGAAACTCGTCGCACCACTCCCTCGTGTCCGTCGTCTCTCCACGTCGATCTCTCTCGCGCGGCTCTCACCGAGATCAATCCGTCAGCAGCAGGCAGGCAGCACTAGCGATGGGGAAGAGGAAGTCGAGGACCTCCAAGCTGATGGCGGAGCCCAAGAAGAAGCCGAAGCTGGACACGGACTTCACCTGCCCCTTCTGCAACCATCCGGTTGCCGTCCAGTGCGACATCTTCTTTAAAGCACGCCGTCCGTTCGCCGTGGCGTCGTGCAGCGTCTGCAAGGAGACCTACGCCACCAAGGCCAACGCACTGACGGAGCCCATCGACGTCTACAGCGAGTGGATCGACTCCTGCGAGGAAGCCAACGAGGGCGTCGTCGTCCGCCGGCCGCGCTTGGGGGAAGCTAGGAACTAGAGGAGAAGACGATGATCTTGCTGAATCTGGGTTGAAGACTTTGTAGTTGTAGTTTCATGCATATGTGTTGTAGTTTTTACTGTTCTACCGGAGCCCGGAATTGCATTACCGGCCAGGAAGGAAGGATTCAGACATGTAACTGTTTTGACATGTTACATGAAGTTGTGGATTAGATTATTCCACCTAAATTGCAGAGAAAGAGAACACGAATTGTTATGACATGCTACTTCGGTTCATGTCGTCTTTTTTTTTGTTACTGTATTACCCAAACTCGGTTGACATGCACAGTGCAAATTTGTAGCCTAAGTGATGAGGTACGACCATAATGTCAGCTCGGTTTGTATTTATACAAAATAGAAAACACAGAAAAACACCTACAAACGAAACCTGCGACTGAACAGAGAAGCATAAAAACTCTGACGGGAATCCGACAATAGCATCTGACAGGGAGGTTGGGGAATGACTGAACAAGGGACTCCAATCCACACCTCAACTAGCGAGGCGGCAAGCCAGCAACCGCATACTGACATTAATATGAAAATCTAGCATCTAGTCTGCCATGAGTGTGAGGAACGGTATAATTTTTGACAACGCCTCCTGCAACCTCTCGGTTTGGAAGAGCAACTTCAAAGAGGAGCTTGGACTGGTGTGTACCAAAGCCAAGCCCAGCAGGGGCCATCTTTTGAAACAGTGGCGAGAGAGTCTCCTATGATGCATTTCTTTGTTCTTTTGGGCCTAGCAGCCCTTGTAAACTATATATAACTGTAAACTTTTGTACCATTTATTAATGAAAATGAAAAAAAAAATCAGGTAGGGAGCTTCCCTGCTGACTTGTTCAAAAAAGTCTGCCATGAGTGTGTGGACAGCCCAGACAATGCGATAGTGCTGTGAGCCTGTGATCAGACCATGATTTTCAGCACGCATGAACAATGTCTGATCATTGGGAACAAGGTGCATAGTAAACCTACAAAATATACTTTTGTTGTTGCAGAATACAGATGAAGATGGTATATACTACAGAATGCTTTCAGCAGCTTGTTAGTATAATGAACTAAATGGCCAGTTCAGACCACTCACCAAGTCATCAACTACCGAGACAGTTTCATGCATAGGTCAGTTTTGAAAGGACAGCAAGGAGCAGAGGCGTAATTGTTTTGATATACATGTAAAGTTCTTTTATTCCGGGGCAGTTAAAGTCTTGCAAAATTTAACTCTCTCAATGAAAAAAAAACTCATCCATCTGTCAAGATGAAGCTAGCAACTAGTTCAATCATGATTTTTTTAATTTTTTGTTCGAAAAAAGGCAGGACGTTAAACCTCTGACAGAAACTAGGCAACAGAAGAAAAAGTGAAAAACACATCTTGTGATATGTAAACTCATTTTCTGAAAATGTCAAGAAACGAAGAGATGGAAGTTCCACACACAAATATGGTAACCATGATTTTCAGTCCACAACTAAAAGCTAAATTCAACAAACATGGAGTCTATTTTTTGATGTGCCATGAGCAAGGTGCAGACAAAATCAGCAATATCTATCTTGCCATCACCCAACAGTGGTGAATATTATAACTACAACCAATGTTACTTTGCAAAATCGTTCACCATTACTTCAACATAATGCTTTCAGCAGTCTTAATTTCAAAACTGAATGACCAATTCAAAAAGCTTCTGGTCAGAAGAATGCAGCAACTCCATCCAGAAAACACAGAAGAGTTGCTGAGTTTTCTGGAACTATCCACCAATACTGATGTCACTCTATCAGCGGCAGAAACAGTAAAATGCATTCGTTTCCAAAGATATGAGTTGTGAAGTTGTCGGAAATTCTGGTCTTGTGCTCCTCAGTCCTCACGGTGGTGGTGCTTCAACTTCAAATATTTGGGTACACTAACTGCTGAGCAGCTGAATTTGCAAGGGAACAAGAAAAAGCAACGAGCTAATTATGTAGCAGATCATTGAGTACTCTCGTCGGCGTGGACGTGCGTTGCGCACGCAGGTCCGCAGCCGCACGAAGGACCCATTGGGGAAGAGGTTCGTCGCGGTGGCCATCGTGTGGTGGTGCGGTGACGGCAGACCACCGCCGGGCTGTTGCGACTTGCCAGGAGGGGGAAGGGAAGGGGAAGGAGAGGCGAGAGCAGAGCAGAGCTGGTGTTCGTTGGGACGGTTACGTTTGGGCGCCACCGACCGAAGGCCTTTGGTGGCAGGTGGGTTAGGGACCGGACACTCGCTTCAGCTGCGCCTACCCGCGCGCCCGCGCTAGCTTCATGTGGGGCCCACGCCGCTTTGTTCCCGCGCATGCGCGCCCACATGAGGCCACGTCTCGATCTATGCCCGCTCTCGTTTCCCGCGCTTGCTGCTCGCGCCCCTCCGCTGCTAGCCTGCCACACGCATGCACGCGGACCCAGCAGCTGCAAGCATGTGGCTGTGGCAGGTGGGACCGATTACAACATTCAAACATCAGATCTACTTTTACAACATCCAGATGAAACATTTGCAACAAAGGTCTAAAACAGATGAAACATTTGAGACATATTGTTGAAACGCCATTGCAACATGTGCAACATGCCGAAACATCGAGATGCAACCTTACAACATACAAAAGAAAGCAGATGAAACACTTAAGACACATGTCTGAAACACTTGCAACATAAGTGTACAAAAATCTGATGAAACATTGGGCAACATACGTGTACAAAACAACAGATGAAACATTGGGGATGAATGCTTGCAACAAACGTGTACAACCATTGCAACATATGCAACATCCCGATCTACTTTTACAACATCCGCAGGAAACAATTGAAACATACAACTGAAATAACTGAAACACTTGAAACGAACATAGGCTTGCAACATGTTCGAAAAACATCTAGAAACACTTGAAGCACAACATCGCCGAGCGGTAATGACCGACCTGGTGATGAACTGCGATAGATCGGCGAGGAGGACAGGGAGCGAGGCGCTGGAGTGGCAACGGCGAGGCCCAGCCGAGCAGGGGACGAGGAGGGCCGCCACCCAGAGGGGCACCACGAGGAGCGCCGTCTGCTAGGCCACCCCGACACTGTGGGCTGCTCTAGCACCCTTGCCACCATCGACGGCACGTACCCCTGGAGCCGGCCAGTGGGGCTGCGAAGGGGTGGAGGGATGAACGCGGTAGAGTGTGTGTGTGGGTTGGTGGGGGGGGGGAGATGAGGCGCGCGGCGCGGCGCAGGATGGAGCACTACCCTGGAATGGGGAGGCAAGCGTCACGGGCGGGCGGGCGCGTCGTGGGAGGGAGCGAGTGACGGGGAAAGGCAACTGAGAGACGGAGTGCGGACGCGGCGGCGATTCGGGAATAGGTGCGGTCACTGCGACGATTCAAGTGGAAGGTGACTGGAGATTTTTTTTAGCAACGCGAGCGACCGTGCAATTGATAGTTGGGCCGTTCGGGCGGGCGAGGCCCACCAACGTAGGTGTCCGGATGCCAAGCGTGGGTTATGAAGGACGGCCATTCATTCACTGGGCCCTAGGCCGTGAGCCGAACAGATAACTGGACTAGACTCACCCAACCATGGGCCACCGCCCACTCTGTGTGGCCGAAGGCTCATCCATGCGTGGCCCACTTAACCCCGTTTCGCTGCCCAACAGCAACCTCGATGAAGTTAACGAAGCCTAAGGCGAGCTCCATAAATCCGAAAACCAAACGGCTAATCTAGCACCCAGCCAGACATCCGGCGCACCAGGAGCGTCCGTACGCCCGCTCAAAGTGCTCAGCCCCCACGTCCGCTTCCGCCCCCGACCCACGCCAAGACGCCCCAGGCGCCCGGCCCAGATCCAAGACGCCCCAACACGCCCTCGGCCCAGTCCGCATGCCCCAGCTCACCCCAGCCCAATCCAAGACGCCCCAAGAGCCCACAGCGTCCCGCCCCACACGCTGACGAGCATGCCCCAGCCCCCCCCCCGCGAACAACATAAAAAAGCTCGAATAGAACACTTGCAATAACACAGAACATCTACTGCAACATTAGGTTGAAGCAGCTGAAATATTTGAAACATATCATTGCAACATTTATGTGAAGCATATGAAACAACGCCGAATAAAACACTTGCAACAATATGGAACAACTACTCCAACATAAGACTGACGCAACTGAAACATTTGGAATATGTTATTGCAACATTTGTGCGAAGCATATAAAACATCCAGATCAGAAATGATTGCAACATCTTCTAGAAACAGGTGAAATATTTTGAACAAATGCTTGCAACATGCCTTTAAAACACTTGCAACATATACAACATGTGCAACATCCCCCGATCTACTTTTGCAGCATCCATATGATTCAACTGCAACATACCTTTGAAGCGTCTGAAACAATTAAAAGATACAATTGCAACATGGGGGGAGAAGAGAGCCTGGCGCGGGGAGCGCTTTGGCCGCCAGATCTGAGGGCGTCGGGAGCTCCTTGTGGGGGAGGACGCCAGTGTGGAGGGAGGGGCGCCGTCGGGGTGGGGGAGGAGGCCGCCGGGTGCGGGAAGGAGCCGCCGGGGTGGGGAGGAGGACGCCGGGGTTAGGGAAGGAGGACGCCGCGATGGGGAGGACGCTGGAGTGGGGGAGGAGGACGCCGTCGCCGGCTAGGGAGGGAGCAGGGTGTGTGGAGGACGGGCGGAAGGCGGGGAGGAGTGCGGTCGCCGGCTCGCGGTGCTGTGAAGCGCAGTCGGGGGAGGGGGCGTGGCGCTGCTGGATCCATGGGGGAGGAGAGGAGAGGAGGAAGCCATGATAGTCGCAGCGGTGATTTTTTCGAAAAGAATGGAGAACAGCGGCTGTGAACTTGTGGACGAGAGGCTACCAGCCATATGCGGACGGGGGCTGCGCACCGGTGCGGCCAGGGTCTGTTGGGTCACTCGGGCGACTCAGTCCGTCCAGACAACAGACGACCGAACAGTATCATTATCGAAAACCAAACGCAGCGTGACCCACTGCATTCGTCCCGTTCTCCTCCAGTCCAGCGCGCGTCTCAAGCACAAGCAGTGAGCTGCAAATAAACCCGCTCGTCCGTCATCTAGCCTAGCTCGTCGCCGGCCATCGTCGTCGATGGGGATGAGGAAGTCGAGGAGCTCCAAGCTGGCGGCGCAGCCGAAGAAGGTGCCGAAGCTGGAGAAGGTCTTCACGTGCCCGTTCTGCAACCACCCGGAGAGCGAAGTGCCGCATCGACCTCAAGCTGGGGTACGCGGAGGCGTCGTGCCTCATCTGCGACGAGAGGTACTGCACCGTCCCCAACAACCTGACCGCGCCCACCGACGTCTACCACGAGTGGATCATCGACGAGTGCGAGCGCGCCAACGACGACGCCCGCCGCTGCGCCGCTGATGGATTCCGACAGACGGTGACGTATGCGTAGTTTGCCTGACTCGTCATCATGGTTACGCCAGCGACGGTGAAAGCGATGAGCACGGCGTGGTGTGTTGTGTAATTGTGTTGCAGTTACCTGTTTGTGGTTTCGTCTCACTTTCGGGCTTTGTCGTGTCGCTTGCTGCAGCGCGTACGAAGTTCTGTTGAGCAGGTCGGAACAAGAGATTATTTCAGAAAAATAGACATGTTCCACTGAATATATTATCAATTTTTTTACATGTTTTCGTAATTTGACACCGCGCCCACGTAAATAGTTCAGTTTGTGAGCTTTCCACGTCTTATTTTTCTAGTCCTATTTCTTTATATTTTCCTTCTTCTTGAGATACAAGTTTTGGCCCTGGCCCTTATCTCTTCGGACCTAGAGAGACCGACACGGACCAGAAGCGCTCACCCTCTCTAGTGCGCGCGGAGTACGCTCCAATTCATCATGGCACAAACTCCAATTTCAAACCTGCATTTGGAAACTACAAAATTTTATAATACCAGATGCAAGTATAATGGACTATGCTTGACTTTTAGCATTAGTCCTTCATTTGGATCGACAAAAAAATTCAAAAAAGCAATGTGGTTTTGAATTTTGTTTACTGTAAAAAAGACTTTTAGAAGTTGTCCACCACAAAACAATTTTTATATGAATCATAATTTCTTCTTCAAAAATAAAATTGTTACACCAAGAACTAAATTAATTAATTTTGTTTCCTTTATGTACGATTTTACTTAAATAAAGTCGTTTTTCATAGGGATGAACTTTTGAACTTGGAATTCAGTAGATACAAGGTTTTATTTTTGTAATTTCCATTCAAAAGCGTGCTAAAAAGTAAAAAGTTCTGTGCGCCTAGATTTCCCTATGGTTTTGGGTCTCATGGCGACTTCAGTGAAGGTTTTGTAGCAACTTATGTTTTATGTATCAACCATACAACAAATTTTGGCGAGTTTAAACTCCAACGGATATTGTAAGTTTTGCATCGATTTATGCTGAATTTGTATAAAATGTAGTATATATAGTGCATATTGCATAATAAATTGTATAAGTTAGGGAGGATTATAAAATCTTATAAACTAGAGGCAAACAAAAACGTATAAGACAAAACCATACACTCCTCGATACAAAACAATGATAAACCTTAAATAAAATAACATAGATGACCTCTATATATAAATGCTATAAGCTAAGGGATAAAAGTATGTATTGCAAACAAGAGGCATACAAAAATCTAGGAGACAAAATCTAGCCCCTTAACACATTAAAAGGATGGTAACCACTAAATAGTACTCCCTCCGTTCCAATTTATAATACCTTTTGGCTGAGATATATAGATTTTGCTATGCACTTAGATACACTATGTCTAGATACATAGTTTGGAATGGAGGAATTATATTTGTTGCAACTTGTTTGAAATAGTGGTTGTAACTTCAAAAATCTTATTTTATAAATGCAATAAGCCGGGGTGTATAAATGATTTAAACTAGGCCAATTTTTTTTTTAATTTAGCCCTTTTTCATCAAAATTTTACATTTATTATCCTGGGCGTTAAAAACCCAATTTTGGACCCTAAGCTCGGCGCTGAGGTAACACGCCTCGGCGCCACATGGCACCGAGGTTGGTGGTCGCTGTTGGCATGGCTGGCAACGTGGCGCTGACGTGGCTAGAGGTCGGCGCCATGAAGTGTGGCCCTGACCTCTGGCCACGTCGCTAGCCACGCCATGGCCTATGGCGTGAGACGTGTTACCTCGGCAACGAGCTCACGGTCCAAAGATGGGTTTTTGATGCCCAGGGATACAAATGTGAAATTTTAATGCAAAAAGGGCTAAATTGAAAAAAAACCAGTAAACTAGGGGAGTGCAAACAAAAATATATGGGAGTGCAAACAAAAACATATGCACAAAATCGTTCGTCCCTCAATATAACAAAGATAAATCACATATAGTATATATGTTGACACTATATAGTACATGTGTCACTAATAGTTGTTGCAATTTCCAATTCTTTATTGTATAAATGTTTGATGTGAAGCTTAATGGCAACCCTTATTGCGACCTTAATATTGACCTCTACCATGACACCTAATTCGAAACCTTACTTGTGATTTAGGGTTGCTAAACATGATTAGATCTTACTTCTAGCTCCATCGCTAATTAATCTTGGGAACGATGGTGTAGACATAAAAAGCCCATTTGTGACATCGTAATAAATAAAGAATGCAATCATTAATTTTAACAAAATACAAAATGAGGGTTTTGAAACATTGTAGCGACTAAAAAGATCTAATTTGAAAGTGAAAATCTAGATTTATGACGTCATGAGACATGAGATGCAACAAGAGCCATCATAATTTAATCTACATTTTAACTAATGCATATTGAATACACAGGGAGGTACCATATAGAGGGAGAGAAATCATGATCCAATTGAGATTACATAGTATTCGTATCTATATGCATCTTTTGTTAGAAAATGGGAGGACAACTAATTATTATTAGTTTTAGTTATTAGAAATGAAGGTTTACTATTTATATATTTTCTATAAGATTCTATCTCGTGCAGAAGCATAGGTTGATGAACTAGCAAAATAACTAGTATTAGTTGTATTGGTTTGACCAAGAATCCAATCATGATGAATAATTCAAATTATCAAATATATATGAGGAGAGGCATCCATGTCCACTGCTAGTGCCATCGTTCGCTAAGCAACAGTTTAAATAGCGTGTAAACTGTAATCTGAGGCTAACTATGTTGTTAGACTCTAAATGATTTGTTAATTTAAATGGTCAAAAACGAGAACGGGAACAAAGGCAAATGTGATTACATGGGCTAAACGGCTGTTTACCCTCTAGTCAATACGAGAATTTCACCCACCACATTGGCACTCAACTAATTGACATCTCAATATATGAGAGGGGTGTGGGGTTTAGTTTTCTTAATAATTTTTATGGCTATATTACATACTTTTACATGCATAATTGTGTATCTTGCTAGCATATTTGATTTTTTACATGCATATGAATATTTAGTGAATAATATAGTTTAATCATTCCTTTCATTTTAGAGTATTCTGTATAACAATGATGATTAGTCTGAATCATGGGGAGCCATCTGAAACACATAGTGTTACTCACCTTCATCAACCAGGGTGTTTGTTAATCTATGATCGTAGATCACAAACTATAGGACACTAACCACAAAGTGTGAATTAAAAGCATGCCGTAAACAAAATAAACTCTCAACATTCGATACTATGTACAAGCATTTTCATATATTAGGGATTTGAGGGCATAACTGACAGCCAAAATAGAGACAAGCACGGTCGAGGCTCAAACGTAGCATCACTTGCACGAGAATTTTGGGTTGACAACTCATTCCATTCTAGCGAGCTTATAACATATATAATAAGTTTAATAGTGGTTTGCAAAGAAGAAATGCTTATAACTCCATGTTGGACGCCCTCTGCAGACTTGTGGCCGCACAACCATTGTATCTGGCAACAAAGGCGTGATTATTCCATTTCTCATGTTGAAGACACCACAATCGCGTAGAGGATCTATCGCCAAATCTTTATGACCATAGACAGACACGAAGTAGATACAGTCCTCCTGAGCTCCACATCTAGAAGCAGGGAGTGATTTGGAGTGTATGCCTGTTAGCTAATCTACTGACACCTTATATGAACACAGCAGAGGAAGGCGGCGCCGATTTAGTCGCCTGCTGTGTGTGAACACAGCAAGGGAAGGCGGCGCCGACTTTGCCCCCTGCTGTGATACAGTAGGCGCTGCAGGTACAGGCGCCGCACGGCTCACCTGCAGCACTGTAGGAACAGGCAGTGGCCGGCGCAGAGTCAGCCATGTCAGGTTATCTAGTTACTGTGTCAGCATGGGCGCTGCACATGGACTAGATAGTTAGAGTTATATAAATAGACATGTATGGCAACTCAGTAAAGAGAGCTCAGATTTGCCATCACATAGACAGGGCCTCGGCCAACGTTGTTGTCTTGTATTGTGCGTGCTTGCTCTGTTCTCCCTTCTTCTTCTAGCTCGAACCACAGTGTGTGGGTACGAACACAACCGGTATAGTGGTCTGGGAAGACTAGTGGTCTGGTCTGGGAGACTAGTGGTCTGGGAAGACTAGTGGTCTGGTCTGGGAGACTAGTGGTCTGGGAAGACTAGTGGTCTGATCTGGGAGACTAGTGGTTTGGAAAGACTAGTGGTCTGGTCTGGGAGACTAGTGGTCTGGGAGACTAGAGGTCTGAGAAGACTAGTGGTCTGGTCTGGGACGACAAGTGGTATCAGAGCTAGTACAAGGGCCGTCGTCATTCTAACCGATGGTGAGGACAAGCGGTTTGGAGTTGGGCGATGACAGTGGCACTGTCATAGCTGCCCAGCCACTACCGGAGGTAGTTGTCCGCACGGTGCGGGAGGTCAGCGGCACCACTTGGCCGACGCTGACTCGCACTAACTATGGAGAGTGGTCGGTGACCATGAAGGTCAAGCTCAGAGCCCGACGGCTCTGGAATGCTGTTGACAAGGGCACCGACATGGAAGAAGACGACATGTCAGCGTTGGAGGCTATCCTCGCTGCTGTACCGGCGGAGTATAGGGAACCGTTGGGACGAAGAGCTCAGCTAAGGAGGCATGGGAGGCCATTGCAGCGATGCGCGTCGGTTCCAACCGCGCGAAGAAGGCGATGGCCCAACTTTTGAAGCAGGAGTACGCAAACCTCAAGTTCATGGATGGTGAAACGGTGGAGGACTTCTCCCTCCGCCTGCAGACGCTCATCAGCAAGCTGAAGAGCCACGACATCACCATCGACGAAGAGGAGGCGGTCTCCAAGTTCCTCTACTCCGTGCCGGCAAAGTACATCTAGATCGCTCTCTCTATAGAGACGATGCTGGACTTGTCCACCCTCACCATTGAGGATGTGGCAGGCCGTCTGCGGGCGGTGGACGAGCGCCTGGAGTAGGCGACAGTAACGAAGGACAACGGAAAACTCCTGCTGACGGAAGAGGAGTGGGCTGCTCGGTGAAACTCCGGGAAGGCAGCCTCCTCCAGTTGTGGTGGCAACGGCAAACATCGCGACAGGGCTTCTTCGGAGAAGAAGCAAATCGACCCCAACGCCTGTCGGTGTTGCGGGAAGATGGGCCATTAGGCACAGGAGTGCCCAAATCACAAGAAGGAAAAGAAGGCTCAGGCTCACCTGGCGAAAGCTGATGATGAGGATGAGGCCACTATCCTTATGGCGACGTTCTGTGCACTACACGACGTCGAGGCAATGGAGAGGGAAGAGGCGACGACGGTGGAAGGATCTAACAAGGCCCTGAAGACCGTCAACCTCGACGAACCACACGCCCAAGTCCATCTTGGGCATGTAGGCGTCGACCAGGAGCAGCGGTGGTATCTGGACTCTGGTGCCAGTAACCACATGACGGGCTCCAAGGACTCCTTCTCCGAGCTCGATGGTGATGTTACCGGTACGGTGAAGTTTGGTGATGGCTCAAGGGTGGCTATCCAAGGGCGCGGCACCATCATCTTCAGATGTCAGAACGAGGAGCACCGCGCGCTAATGGATGTATACTACATCCCGCAGCTGCGTTCCAGCATCATCAGCATTGGTCAGCTGGATGAGCGCGGTAGCGAGGTTCTGATCAAGGAGGGTGTTCTGAGGATCAGAGACTGGGAGCAGCGACTTCTTGCCAAGGTGAAGAGGTCCCTGAACCGGTTGTACCTGCTCGACCTGAAGGTAGAGCAGCTGGTTTGCCTGGCGGCAAGGCACTCTGAGGAACCGTGGATGTGGCATGCCCGGTTCAGACATCTCAGTTTCGACACGCTTGGTCGGCTGGGGAAGATGGTCCGAGGGCTACCCCACATCAAACACAGAGGCGAGCTGTGTGAAAGCTGCCTGGCCAGGAAGCAGAAGAGGCTACCTTTCCCAAAGGCGGCCAAGTATCGCGCGAAGGAAGCTCTCGAGCTAGTTCACGGTGACCTCTGCGGGCCGATCACGCCTGCTACATGCGGTGGTCAGCGGTACTTCCTCCTACTCGTGGACGATTACAGTCGCTACATGTGGCTGCAACTCCTGACGAGCAAGGACGAAGCGGCAGTGGCGATCAAGAAGTTCAAGACGCGCGAGGAGGCCGAGAGCGGCAAGAAGCTCCGTGTACTGAGGACTGATCGGAGTGGCAAATTCACTTCAGTGGAGTTTGCTACGTACTGCGCGAATCAAGGTGTGGGGCAACATCACACCGCGCCGTACTCGCCACAACAGAATGGCGTGGTGGAGCGACGGAACCAGACGGTGGTCGGCATGGCCCGATCCATGATGAAGGACAAAGGGATGCCGGCAAAGTTCTAGGGAGATGCGGTGACCACGGCGGTGTTCATCCTCAACCGCGCTCCAACCAAAGCCCTAATGGGCAAGACGCCGTTCGAAGATTGGTACGGGAGCAAGCCGAACATGTCATTCCTCCGGACATTCGGTTGCATCGGCCACGTCAGGAAGACGAAGCCGAACCTCACCAAGCTGGAGGACAGGAGCACACCCATGGTGTTCCTGGGCTACACGGAGGGTACCAAGGCGTACTGGCTCTATGACCCATGCAGAGACAAGGTGACTGTCTCGCGCGATGTTGTGTTCAACGAGGAGGCAGCTTGGGACTAGCATAGTCCGAGCACGGGGGAAGCGGGAGGCTTCACCAACACCTTCGTCGTCGAGCACTTGGTCACCCACGGCGGTGGAGACACTGCAGAACAGGTGTCATGCACTCCGGGAGGAGCACCGAGCACTCCGGCAGTAGAGTCGAGCACTTCTGGGGCAGTGTCGAGCACTTCAGGAGGAATGCCAAGCACTCCGGGAAGAGTGTCGAGCACTTCTAGAGGGATGCCAAGCACGCCAGGAGTGGAGCCAGCAGGTTCTACAGTGGTGGCAACCACTTCAAGACGGGTGCCGAGAACTCCCGTGGCGGAGCCAAGACGTCTTACTATGGTTCCGACCACTCCAAGACTGAGGCTGGGCACTCCTACAGTGTGGCCGAACACTGCAGGAGTTATGACGAGCAGTCCAGAAGTAATGCCGAGCACTTCAGGTGCTATGCAGGGCACTCCGGCGGAAGAAGGAACTCGATCACCCCTGATCAAGTTCACCTCACCTCCAAGCGACATCACTGAGTTCGTGGACGCCTACCACGAAGGTGAGGAGTTGAGGTTTCGCAGTCTAGACGACATCGTCGGCGGCACAGGTCCCTCAGGTCTGGCGGGTAGGCTGCTCAACGACGCAGAGCTGCTACTCGTCAGTGCAGAGGAACCACCCAGGTTCGCGCTAGCCGAGCGCGATGGAAACTGGCGACGGGCGATGCTGGAGGAGATGAAGGCGATCGAGGAAAACGAGACTTGGCAGCTCGTCGATCCACCTCTAGGATGCCGTCCAATCAGCCTAAAGTGGGTATACAAAGTCAAAAGGGACGAGCTCGGCGCCATTGTCAAATACAAGGCGCGCCTCGTCGTCAGAGGCTTTGTCCAGCATGAGGGCATCGACTTCGAGGAGGTCTTTGCGCCAGTAGTGCGCATGGAGTCGGTTCGTTTGCTACTTGTTTTGGCGGCAGCAAAGGACTAACGCGTCCATCACTTGGACGTTAAATCGGCCTTCCTCAACGGCGAGCTGGTGGAAATGGTCTTCGTTAGGCAACCTCCAGGGTTCGCTGTCAAGGGAGAGGAGCACAGGGTGCTCCGACTGTGCAAAGCGCTCTACGGGCTGAGGCAAGCCCCTCGAGCATGGAACGCCAAGCTTGACACCACGCCGGGCGAGCTTGGGTTTCAGAGGTGCGCAACCGAGCACGCGCTCTACACGCGACGACGGGGGAAGGAAGAACTCGTGGTCGACGTGTATGTGGATGACTTAATCGTCACCGGCGCGCACATGGAGGATATCAACAGCTTCAAGCGAGAGATGGCAGCTCGTTTTCGAATGAGCGATCTCAGCGCTCTCTCCTACTACCTCGGCATCGAGGTGAGACAGGGGAAGGAGGAACTCACGCTCGGGCAAAGCACGTATGCCTCCAAGCTGTTGGAGAGGAGCGGCATGGTGGAGTGCAAGCCATGCATGACTCTGATGGAGGAGCAGCTGAAACTGACAAAGGACAGCACCGCGGCAAAAGTAGATGCAACACTCTACCGGAGCATCGTCAGCGGTCTGCGCTACCTAGTCCACACAAGGCCAGACATTGCGTTCGCCGTGGGCTACGTCAGTCGCTTCATGGAGGATCCCAAAGAGGATCACTGGGCTGCAGTGAAACGGCTACTACGCTACGTCAAGGGGACGGTGAATCATGGAATCATCTTCCTAAAGACCGGGGGAAGTAGGCTGCAGCTCATGGTGTTCAGCGATGCAGACATGGCGGGGGACATCGACGGACGACGGAGCACCTCTGGCGTACTCGTCTTCCTCGGGTCGGCCCCAATTTCATGGCTGTCGCTGAAACAGAAGGTGGTGGCGCTATCTACATGCGAGGCAGAGTACATAGCGGCGGCCACAGCGGCGTGCCAAGTTGTGTGGCTACGCCGACTGTTGGGTGAGCTAACCGGCATGGAAGCTCACCCATCAGCACTGATGGTGGACAACCAGCCCGCTATCGCCCTCGCGAAGAATCCGATTCTGCACGACCGGAGTAAACACATCGACGTGAAGTTCCACTTCCTCAGGGACTGTGTTGATGGAGGGCAGATCGTCATCGAGTTTGTCAAAACTGGTCGGCAACTCGTGGATGTCCTCACCAAGACGCTCGAACAACTTCGACTCACAGAGCTGAAGGAGATGATCGGCATGGAGGGGGTACAAGGGTTAGCAGTAGGATTAGAGGAAGATTGTTAGCTAATCTACTAACACCTTGTATGAACACAGCAGAGGAAGGCGGCGCCGATTTAGCCGCCTGCTGTGTGTGAACACAGCAAGGGAAGGCGGCGCCAACTTTGCCCCCTGTTGTGATACAGTAGGTGCTGCAGGTACAGGCGCTGCACGGCTCACCTGCAGCACTGTAGGAACAGGCAGTGGCCGGTACAGAGTCAGCCCTGTTAGTTTATCTAGTTACTGTGCCAGCATGGGCGCTGCACATGGACTAGATAGTTAGAGTTGTATAAATAGACATGTATGGCAACTCAGTAAAGAGAGCTCAGATTTGCCATCACACAGACAGGGCCTTGGCCAACGTTGTTGTCTTGTATTGTGCGTGCTTTCTCTGTTCTCCCTTCTTCTTCTAGCTCGAACCATAGTGTGTGGGTACGGACACAACCGGTATAGTGGTCTGGGAAGACTAGTGGTCTGGTCTGGGAGACTAGTGGTCTATGAAGACTAGTGGTCTGGTCTGGGAGACTAGTGGTCTGAGAGACTAGTGGTCTAGGAAGACTAGTGGTCTGGTCTGAGAGACTAGTGGTCTGGGAAGACTAGTTGTCTGGTCTGGGACGACTATGCCAACAAAGAGTGCTTGGTCTCCTAGGGTATTGACCCTTGTCCACTTATGACGGGAATTGGTGGTCAAGGCCACCTCAAAGACTTCAAGTGAAAGAGTACAGCTATTCTCCATCCTAACTTTCTCTGGTGGAGTGGACAAGCATCCAATATGTCGCCTTACACGCAACAATTTACCGCTGGTGGATTCAGCAAAATAACTCCAAGATGTACAAACATACATCTTATCAGCAATGGATCGTTGTATGGGCCCTGCATCTTCGATGGTGTCAGCTATGCATTCTATGAATGAGGGGATTCTTGGCTTGCCTTTGTAGCTCAAATCAACCTCAAAGGCGAAGAGCTTCTTTCGCGATAGAGCATATAATTTTCCATCAAAGAATGCAACATCTAGGATGTGTTGAAACCGGCGGTGACCACCGAGTTCACGATCTTGGAGCTGGCTTGCAGCCAGCCCGGCTCGTTACGAGCTCGCGCTCCCACAGGTCCTAGGTCCACCGAAGCTGACAACATATAAGGCCTTGGACCTTACTCAACCCAAAAGACTAGCCTGATAGGTGAGGGTTCTTCCTCCTTATATGTTGTGCTCTCCCACCATCGCTACACGATGTGGGACTAAACCCCAACAATCTCCCCCTTAGTCACACATCGGGGTGCCCCCGCCATGCTGTGATGTTCGAGATTTTTTTATTGGGTTTAGCTTTTCCTGACCTCGGGTACCGGCTTTGATACCAATTGTTGGAACCGGCGGTGACCACCGAGTTCACGATCTTGGAGCTGGCTTGCAGCCGGCCCGGCTCATTACGAGCCTACGCTCCCATAGGTCCCAGGTCCACCGGAGCTGACAACATATAAGGCCTTGGACCTTACTCAACCCAAAAGACTAGCCTAATAGGTGGGGGCTTCTCCCGCCATATATGTTGTGCTCCCCCACCATACCATCGCTACACGATGTGGGACTAAACCCCAACAATCTCCCCCTTAGTCACACATCGGGGTGTCCCCGCCATATGTGACGCTCGAGATTTTTATCGGGTTTAGCTTTTTTTTCTCTAATACCAATTGTTGGAACAGGTGGTGACCACCGAGTTCACGATCTTGGAGCTGGCTTACAGCCGTCCTAGCTCATTACTACGAGCCTATGCTCCCACAGGTCGCAGGTCCACCGGAGCTACAACATATAAGGCCTTGAACCTTACTCAACCCAAAAGACTAGCCTGATAGGTGAGGGTTCTTCCGCCTTATATGTTGTGCTCTCCCACCATCGCTACACGATGTGGGACTAAACCCCAACAATCTCTCCCGCCATATGTGACGTTCGAGATTTTTTTTATTGGGTTTAGCTTTTCCTGACCTCGGGTACCGGCTTTGATACCAATTGTTGGAACCGGTGGTGACCACCGAGTTCACGATCTTGGAGCTAGCTTGCAGCCGACCCGGCTCGTTACGAGCCTACGCTCCCATAGGTCCCAGGTCCACTGGAGCTGACAACATATAAGGCCTTGGACCTTACTCAACCCAAAAGACTAGCCTAATAGGTGGGGGCTTCTCCCGCCATATATGTTGTGCTCCCCCACCATACCATCGCTATACGATGTGGGACTAAACCCCAACAGGATGTACTCGGGCATTCTAAATGCAGTGGCAGCCGAGGGCCGGCAAATAGAAATTACACTCTCATCGCTCCTGGTCGTGATCCGTACAACAACAAGGGAATCTAGTGATACTTCAGTAGTACTAGAGAGTGGCACTAGCTTGAAGAACATCGAATCTCTGGGACAAGCGTTGGCTTCGTTAGGAAGACGTAGAACATGCTTGGAGAAAGGATTCATAAGTGCCAGCAGCTCGCCGTGGAGGGGCTTGGGGAAGAGCCGATTTCCACGTAACCTTGAGAGAAGCGTCCTCCCAGACAGTACACTGCTGCGGCGTGTGAGGAAGAGCCAGTTACCCACACAACCTCGGAGATAAGCGTCCTCTGGTACAGGCATGCAGTGAATTTCGCCGCCTGGGATGCTAAGGAAAGTGCCATCGAGGAGGATCAACCATGGTAGCGGAGGGGAAAGAGGCTCCTGCCGAGCAACGCGGCGCCATGGGCAGCACACAGCTCCCAGTCGAACGTGATCATCTAGTGTCGATAGAATATCATCGGCAGTCTTTCGAGGGGTATTTTCATGAAGGTAGATTGATCGGCAGTGGTGCGTGTAATAAAAAACAAGAAGGCAACAGAGATACAAGAGTTAGACGGGTTTGGACTGTCTGCACGACGTAATACCCTACTCCTATGGTTTGTTAGTTTGTATTAGCTATCGTATGATATTGCTTATGTTTTGAGGGGTTCCCCTACCCGCCTTATATAGCCGGGGGCTAGGGTTACAAGTCGGTTAGATCTATGAGATAACCGGTAAGTAATAACAAATTACAGGAATCATGAGATTGAACGTATCCTAACAGATCTCGTTGCATCTTCAGCATATCGTCATCGATGCCTTGCGGTACATGCCGAGCAGTACCGTGCACCATAGGTCTTCGTCTTGTGGGCTAGACCGCCTCTGAGAGCGCAGCCCATGTAGTATGTCGTGGATATCTGGGCTCGTACCCCCACAATTAGTCCCCGAGCGACTTGTATCCGCTGTGCAACATCGTCTTGAGCTTGTCTAGACGGTGTAAACAAAGCCAAGCAGTTAGACTCATAATCCGACCACCCTGATAAGTCATCAAGCAGTTGTGGACCGTGACCGACCAGCTTAAATGTCCGACCGAGCACGAGCTTACCCATGTAAGGCTTGCCAGAAGGATGTAAGGAGCTCAAGTTCAAAATCGAAAATTTCCTCGCAGTGTACCAAGTATGCCCACTTAGAGTCCAACCATAAGAAAGGAAGATAGTCTTCTTCAACTTCAAGAGGCACGGAGTCTTCCAGATTAAAGAAAACACACTCACCGCAAGGTGAAGTGTACCCACTTAGTCTCCGAACATGACAGTTGGTGATGCGGTCACATGGTGCCAGGGTCAGAAACAACAGTAACCAGAAAAAAGTCCCCAGTGTGGTGAGAAATCGAATCATAATGATGACGTAGTCCCCGAGCCACAAGCGGAAATCTCGAACAAATCAAGAAGTGCCGATTACTCAAATCGTGAAGAACAAATCGGAGCAATGGCCGTACAGTAGAAATTACTGAGCCTTGATGGTATTGCAGAGAAGTCGGCGAATATTCGTTGTGTAGTACCAAGTTGCGTCGAAAAATAGGCGATATGGGCCGCAGTTGCGTGGAAGCCCAGATAACGGCCCACCACGCCGCTTTGGAGAATTCGGAAAGGCGCAAATTAGCATGGTGCAGTTTTCCAAAAACCCTTGAATGAGAAAAGTAATTGGGTATCTTTATAACTGCATTGCCGCACTCCGCACTCCCACCTTTACCACTTCGCCACTTCGTCTTTCTCCTTGCCCTCGTGCTCCCCCATTCGCATTCACACGCACTCTGCCGCTAGGGCTAAAAAGCTTGCGTGAAGAGGCTAGTTCCGATTTAGATCTGAGGGATGGCGCTGAAGAGGGAAAGTGGTAACGCGAAGAAAGCAACCATCGGGACAATCCATGACAAGGAATGGGTACCATCACTCATGGGGGAGATGGAGCTCAACGAGATGGTGGAGGTGGGCGTTCTTCCTGACCGTGTCACCGCTGGATGGCGTCCGGCCGACGGTGAGCCCTATTTGATGCCACACACCGATGAACTCGTCGTATTTGAAGATTACTTCTGGCATGGATTAGGACTTCCAGTACATCCTTTCTTGCGGGATCTATTGAAGTTTTGGGGAGTCAGCTTGTGCAATCTTCATATGAACACTATTTTACACATTTATGTGTTTATCCACTTCTACGAAGTTTATCTTGGCATTCTTCCCCATTTCAACCTCTTTCGACACCTTTTTTGGCTCAAGAAGAAAGGAGGAGGCTGTTCCAAAGTGGTCAGCGGTGTGTATCTTCAGCTCCACGACGGGATGGCGGGTGAATACATTACTGTGCCGCTGAATACCTCGCTGAAGGGGTGGAACACCAGGTGGTTTTATATGAAGCAGAGTCATCCTGCCATCCGATGTGATGTCGACCAGATTCCTTAGAATCTAAGGAGCTGGTCGAAGAAACCGACCAGTGCCGATATGGATCAGGTGAAAGAGCTCCTCGAGCTGTGTCGACAAAAGATGCTTGATAGTCCTCCAAGGGGTATCCGATGAAGGTAGATTGATCAGTGGAGGTGCGCGTAATCAGGAACCAGATGGTGACACAAGGTGCTGAGACAACGATTTAGACAGGTTTGGGCCGTCTGATCGACGTAATACCCTACGTCCTGTGTCTTTGGTGTATTGTATTGATCTGGATGACCATGTAGATGTCAACTAGGGGACCCTTGCCTCTCCTTATATACCTAGAGGGGTAGGGTTACAAGAAAAATATCCTATTTGGTACTATACAAAATCTTGCGGTGCACGTCGACCAGTGCCGTGCACGCCTTGATCTTGTGGGCTAGACCACCTCTAATGGTGTGGCCTATGTCTTGTCTTGTGGATACTAGAGGCCATACCTCCATAGTTAGTCCCCGAGCCTGACAATAGGTGACGTAGTCACGTGGTGCCAGGGTCAGAAAGTAGAAGAAAGGCAGAAGACCGGCCGAGAAGGCAACCAATCCATGGGCGGAGCCCTAAATTGAAAAGCACACATTCACCGCAAGGTGAAGTGTGCCCACTTAGTCCCTGAGCCTGCTGGAAGATGAAGAATGAATCTTGTAGCAGGGTCAAAGAAAAAGAAGTCTAAAAGCTTACCGACGTCATCTGACATGCGCGTATCAAGACCCCAGATGCGCTGCCCAAGATCAGCACCCTGATCCAAACAGCATGGGGCAGCTTGATTGCACACCGATGAGGCGTAGCAAGATCCGACCATCAAGGTAGTCCCCAGCGTAGCTAGCGATGTCCGAGCACTGAGGAGTCCCTGGCGTAGCTGGCGATGTCCGAGCACCGAGGAGTCCCCGGTGTAGCTGGCGACGTCCGAGCACCGAGGAGTCCCCGACGTAGCTGGCGATGTCCGAGCACCGAGGAGTCTCTAGCGTAGCTGGCGATGTCCGCAACGTGAAGTGGGGTGAAGTGTTGAAAGCTCTAGTTTGGTTTTGGTGAATTGATGAAACCCTAAGTGCTAACCTAGTTCATCAAGTGATCATGACATAGGTAGCATATTCCAAGTGGCGAAGCAAATGAAGATCATGACATGATGATGGTGATGCCATGGTGATGATCAAGCGCTTAGACTTGAAAAGAAGAAAGAGAAAAACAAAAGGCTCAAGGCAAAGGTATAAATGGTAGGAGCCATTTTGTTTTGGTGATCGAGACACTTAGCGAGTGTGATCACATTTAGGATCGATAGCCATACTATTAACAGGGGTGAAACTCGTATCGGAATGCGGTTAACAAAGTGCCACTAGATGCTCTAACTCATTGTATATGCATTTAGTATCTAGTGGAGTGCTAACACCCTTGAAAATGTTTGTGAAAATATGCTAACACATGTGCACAAGATGATACACTTGGTGGTTGGCACATTTGAACAAGGGTAAAAAACTTCACCGGTAGAGTGTCTGCCCATAGAGTGTGGACAGTCTGATGGTGCCACCAGCACCCTTGATAGAAAAGACGGAGGTCACTAGAAGTGACCGGACCCTGGCCTCTGTTGGACCGGCGCGTCTGGTCAGTAGAAGCAGCGAAGACGCTGGCGTTGATCTTTGACCGGACGCTGGGTCGCTTAGTGACCGGACGCTGGAGCGGTGCGCCCGGTCCTGCTGACGTGGCAGTGCATAGGGAAGTCATCGTGTGACCGGACGCTAGGTGTGTCCGGTCGAGCATGACTGGACGCGTCCGGTCATGAAATTTCATCTTGTAGTACCCGGTTTTAAAGACAAAACCAGATACACACTATATGTGAGCCCAGGAAGTCAAATCTCACATATAGCCACAAATCAGGGTAATATCAAGAGACAATACTTATTACATAATGTATTAGTAAAAAGAAAATAACCTCAGAGTAAAGACAGCGGAAAGTTGACTTCGATCTTCTGGCGAAGACTCCGAATCCACAGGGACGACTGACTGGTTGACCACAAGCCTAACTCCTCCAAACCAGCAATCTGGTACCCATCCGGGATTTTTATCCAAAGTATAGAAAAGTAAAGCAAGCGTAAGTACATGTCGTACTTAACAATTATATCATGGGGTTCATGAGGCTCAAAAGGCTGACACTGGTTTACTGCGATTAGCTTTAATAGGTCATCTTTTTAAGCAATAGAGTGGCAAAGAATTTATCATTCCCATAAACACATGATCAGGTAAACATGATTAATGTATAGCATAAACAATCAATTATTAGCATCATCATTATTCATTAGTGATCATCTCTATTCCATAAGGGTCCAAGGTCGCTCATGTCCGTGAGCACGGCTGTTATAACAGTTTTATACTCTACAGAGTTTGTACACGTTCACTGTGAGTCGTGATTTACCCCTTCGCCCGAGGTGATCAGCCTCTTGACCCACTACCAAGGAAGGTCGACAGGGTTCACTATGAAGCCTTTCAAAGGTTCGTCTAACAAGTTAGGGCCGCTAAGGTTTACCCATCAATAAGCATGAACCCCCCTCCAAGTAGTGACTAGCAAGTGCACCTACTTGGCAGACCGAGATCATACCCATTGGAGCCCCTCTTGCGCCGTAAAGGTAACCACTAACAAGCTAGAAAAGGTCCTCATACTGAGCTAAAGCCAGAGCCATATGACCCTCACAGCTGTACTGTAAGTCCCGGATGATCACTTACAGATAAGTCCTTAGGGAGAGGAATCTGAAGCATATAAACACTTCAGCCCCCTGATTCCATGTTACTAAAAAGTCATGTTTTAACGTTTATTGCATATATCATTAGTCAAGTTACAAGATCATGGTTTTGATTAAGCACTAGCAAAACTATCCAATGCAGTTACCCAAAGGTTTTCAAGGAACAAGATATCAAATATCTAGGATATCCTTATTGGTAACGAGGTAGACACATGCAATATGAATTAAGTGATTATATATGAATAGGTAACAAGGATGGTCCCATGCTATACTTGCCTTACACACCGATCCTTCGGTAAGCTTTATTCTTTGATGTCTTTCTTCTTCTTCTTGGATCACCACGTGTATCTCACCGACTGGACGTAATTCGTAGAACACCACACAAACATCCATACACATACATGCATAGCATACAATTGCATCTATATCAGAACAGTACACCAATCATAGAAAAATAAGTAAAAGAGATTGATATACGATTCTACGCATCACTACGAACACACAGTCGCGAGAGGCACGCTAATCGAAACTACGATTCAAAAGTTACAACTACCGAGAGATTTGCTTAACACGTGGAAAAGAAACTATAGGCTTCATTTATGTTAACTATATGAATTCATATACAAAACATATTTATAGATATAGATTATATTAAGTCAATCTTAGATTATAAAACAAAAGTAAAACAAATCATATTTTATGTATAAAACTTAGTTGCATAATCTTTAATCAAGATATGATTTAAACTATAATTTTTAGGAAATAGTAATGTAGTAAACATCATTACTAATACGTAGATCTCGTCGTTACGAAACAAACGCAACTTGTACGGACTATTTCGGAGTTGAAATGAACAAGTTATGATTTAAACAAGTTTTACTTTAGTTAATTAATAGATTAAATCTACTCATGAATTTCAAGTGTTGAAAACATGCCTAACAGTTGTATAAACATGTAGAAAACGTAAATACGATCCTAACGCAACTCGAACGGATCAAATCGGACTTAAAACGCAAAAGTTACGCATGAAATAAGGTTCAGTGGCATTTCTGTGAATATTTGAACTCAAATTTGAATTAAAACAGTTTAAAATCTGAATTTAAATGTACTTTGGACTGGGCATACTAATTCTGGAAAATACAGGGTCTAAAGTGAATAAAATCAGGACTGATATGCAATTCTTTTGAACTAATCTGGACTGCGGGTTATTTACTTGAAAACGTGTGGGCTTTTCTGCAAAATACGCATGGCTTTGACTGGGGGTTGAGTGCGACGCTGACTGGGCTGACGCGTGGCTGCTAACGGGTCGACACGTGGCGGCTTCTGATGGGTGAGGTGCACCATGTGGCAGTGGACGCGTGCTGACGCGGCGGGGTGGACCGGGTCCATGGTTCATCGTGGACTGGTTACACAGCGAAGGGGTACATCTAATTTAGATCGTCCGTGCTACATCCGACGGTGCTGGCGCGATGGGGGCAGCGGATCGCCGGGGAAGACAGACACGACGGCGGCGCCATGGCCGACGTGCCTGGACGCTCGGTGCTACTGCGTTCCAGTGCATGATTCGAGAAATGGAGGGCAGAGGTAGGACGAGGAGCTCACCGTGATGCGCTTGGAGGTGGTTGCGGCGTCCGGGAGGCCTCCGAAGCGAGTCGTCGACGGCAATGGCGGCTGGAGAGAGAGGGAGGTGCGGGTGAGGTGAAAACCGAGCAAAACGAATCCAAAATCGAGAAGGGGAGGCACCTACGGCTGCGTCGGGTCGTGGCGGAGCTCCGAGAGGGGTCGGCGATGGCGTTTGCGCTCGGGAGGGGGAGTTCGCCGGCGGCGGTTGCGAATGGGCTCGAGCGCGGCCGGGAACGGGAGAAGATGGGGCTCGGCTCGGCTTTATAGATGGGCGGCTATGGCGTAGAAGGAAAGGGAGAAGAGGCGCGGGCAGGATTCGGTCGCCTGCCTTGCGGGAGAGATGGCGGCGGTGGCTTGCCGTGTTTGGCCGCGCCATCGGCGGGGGAGAGAAAGGAAAGGCTCCGAGCGCGTCGGGGAAGAAAAGGAAAGTGAGCGGGGCCGGCTGACGGGTGGGCCAGCGGGGCAGCGGGAGAGCGGACGGCTCGTGCGGGTGGGCGGCTGACGCGGGTCCCACGGCGCAGTGAGAGAGGGAAAGAGCAGCGCGTGTGGGAGTCTGACACAGCAGGGGGCAGTGTCTTGTGGGCAGGAAAGCAGAGCGGTCGGTGACTTCTTGCGTCTGCGAAGTCTTGGTGTCTTGTTGACGAATGGGGCTGGGCGATGATGAGAGGAAGAAGGAGCGAGACGGTATGGAGGCTGCTGGGTCCACAGTGCCAAGCCAGCCATGTGATGTAGTGGGCTCAAAAGGGAGGAGGAGTCTGGACTGGGCCGCCAGCGGGCCGAGCGGAGCAGGCCGGAAGGGGGAAAAGGGAGGGGGGTGCTGGGCCGTCCGGTTCCGAGGTTGGGCCAAAATAGAAAGAAAGGATATTTTTCCAATTTAAAATCTTTTTCCTATTTAGTTTTCAAAGCCAATTCAAAAGTAAACTAAATGCAAATTCAAATAGAGTTTGAACATATTTTTCAATTCCAATAAAAGTGAGCAATTTTGGTAAGTTTCCAAAAATAACTTTTTAAATTCTTACATTTTCCAATTCCTTTTCTTTTTCTAATCTTCCAATTCCAAGCTAAATTCAAATCCAATTCAAGTATGGTTTCAAAAATACTTTCCCATTTAATAAAAATGGTCAATTCCATTAGGTTTTCCAAGATAAACTTTACAACTTTTAAAAATACTTTTATTTTCTAATTTTCTTTTCTTTCTTTTCTTTTATTTCAAAGCCATTTTCAAACTCTTTTCAAAAGCATTCCAAATTACTTTGGAGTTTGGATCAACACCATTCATCGCAATAAATAGAATGCAACAACATGTATGCTCACACATGTTGCTACCTTATGATGAATTTTAAATTAATGAAACTTTTTATTTTCCTATATTTCATGTGCACAAAAATTCACAAATAAATCATTTAATTCCTATTTTCAAAAGAGATAAATTTTTAGGGTGTTACAATTCTACCCCCTTAAGATGAATCTCGTCCCGAGATTCGAGAAAACTAGGGGCAAGGAAGGGAGACAGAACTAGGAATAGAACTCAAATGAAACATTCCAACATTTCAACTTGCATTGTAAACCAGCTTAACAAGTTACATCTGTCCCATCTGCAAAGCTTAAGAACGAAAGATTTGGCTGCACGGACTACCCCTTTAAGTCAAGGGATACAACTGTCTTGAATACAGAAATCTTAAACTCAAGGGTATAACTAACTTCATATGACACCCCCATCTTGACTTCTAACGTAGTTGTGTTACACCTCAAAGAGATGAGGAAAATCCATCTTCAATTGATTTTCATTTTCCCAAGTTGCATCTTCCTCTAATTGATTATTCCATTGAACTTTACACACATTAAGCACTTCTCCCTTAAGAGTTCCTTGGGCTCTTTCTAAGATTCTAACTGGATAATCACCATCTGTCGGATGGAGCTCCTCTAAGGGTGTTTGTTCCTCTACACCATCATCTAGAAACTCACAGTCCACTTTACTATCCTCAGTATTCACACCTTCTATTAGATCATTTCCATTGTCATATTCCTCAGGTGCAGGTTGAAAACCCTCATACTCAATTCTTTCTCCTGACGGTGTGGTTAGAAACACCGAACGCTGGGCATACTTGATGACTCCTTTACATGTAGACATCCATCCCATTCCAAGAATAACATCAACGTCCACTAACCCTAATACCATAAGGTTTGCTTCAAATTTTATCCCCTTTATGTCAAGACTAACTCTTGGGCATATGCGGTTTGCCTTTATTTCTCCTCCTGGGGACTTAACTATCACTGGTTTCCTCATTGGTAGCATAGTTATCTTATGTTCTTTTATGTATGCACTGGAGATAAACGAATGTGACGCACTGGGGTCAAATATCACCATAGCATTGGCTGAACCTACTGCAATCCATCCATAAATGACCTCCTTAGCTCCATGAATGGTAGTCATATTCACATTATTCAATCTTCCAAGGATGTAATTCCGTTTTAACTTATTTCCATGCACCTGCTTCCCATGGACATTCTGTTCTGGCTCTTGAGAGCTGACCTGTTGCACTTTATCATCGGGTTGCTGATACTGATTCTGATCTGTACTCACAAATAGATTCATAGGAGGTGACTGATATTTTGGTTGCGTAGCGAACCGAGGTTGAGTGTTCCTTAGCTGGCATTGAAGATCATGTTTTCTCTTTTTTGCTTCCATCAGCTGAGTCAGCGACATCAAAGCTTGCTCTTTAGTTGGGGGACTTGACAGCGATGGGTTAGAAGTGGGAACATTCCATCCAACATCTTGTGAAGCATTTCTCCTGGTAGAGGCCATCTGTTTCCAATATATGTGCATTAGGATTTAGTCATTCATATCATTCCTTACTGTAGTTTCAAGAGATGACAAGAAAGGATTGATAATATAAAAGACTAGAGAAAACCCCAACCATCAGGATATCCAATTCTTCCACATGAACATTAGAATGCAAGAAAACTTCATCTTGCAAATCCTTCAACTTGGCTACCCCCCTTAAGATGAGTTAAGGTAGGGGACACCAAAGTATAGCTTGCATCATCTTGTGATTGAAGTCTACTGTTGTCCAAAATTTTCTCATGATTTCTTTTTATCGTCCAAAATCAGAGATATGAACCGATAGAGACGAAATTTGCTCCAAAAGGCAGGATAGGTAAAACAGAAGAAAATGATAACCCAACTACTTATTTCATTAATCCTTATACCTTAGGCCTATAAACTAAATGAAATTGTGGGAAACCCAACAAGATCATTGAAATCATTACAAAGATGCAAACAAGCATAAACATAATGACAATTCAACAAAGCACCTAAATATGCATAATTCAATCATTGACTCAACTTGCAATACTATCGTTTTTATTACATAAGGGGCACAAACTCCTATTTCTTAACTAAGGATCTTGGGTAGTCTAGCATAACTTCTTCATTCATCAATTTCACCAAGTACTTCTTTCAGGTTGGTTATCACTGACACTTTCTGGTGGCAGTCCCGTAGTGATCTGACTCTGGCTACTTTCATGGTGTACTTGTTGATTCTTCTATGGGCAAGATTTAACATAATGTTCCTTCTGCTAGCAATGATGACACCTTCTCTTAGCTAGGTCTTTTGTGATGTCATACTCTATGGAATTGTTATTTGGTGTTTTGTCAGCTTTCTGACTCTGAAGATTCACCTTGGTTTGACTGAGTTGTTTTCTAGATTGCTTGGTCTTTCGAGGTTGAAACTCCTTATAGGTGATAGTCCACCCATCTATGCATACCTCATGTGAAGTAGTTTTAGCTTGAGAAGCTTCTAACTCTTTACAGTTTAGATTCATCTGACTAGGGATTAGAGCTAGATGTGACGAATCCAAATGTTGATTGCTTCTCAATACTTGCTCTGTTGAGACCTCTTTTCTCTTCTTATCCATATTAGCTTCACAACTTGGGTTCACCTTAACTTCCCTCTTATTAGACTTGTCTTGAAAACAGGGAAAACCAAAATGTTTACAGCACTGACATGGATCCTGACTTCCAAGAGTCTTGCTATGAACACCCTCATTATTTAACACTCTGAGTTCTCTCTTACATCCTTGAGTACCACCACGCTTCCACTGCGCAAGCTAGAATGTAGGACACTTCATCTTTTTCTAAGCTTCTGCGACTTGTCTCTTCACTAGTCCCTTTGGTATGTTGGTTTGACCTTGTAACAAGCACTGTTGAAACTCCTATGTTGAGTTATTCCTTCTAGCACTTGTTGTTGCATAGCTACATGCTTCTCCTTTTTGAAATGCAGTCATAGATAATGTAGCTTGATCCTCCTAATTTCTGATGCTAGTGGTTTCTTCATTACGACCCATCTATTTAGATGAAAAGAGAGGATTCAGGATGGAGACAAGGTTTTCATAACAGAACAGAGGCGGAAGTGAGCATAACTTTTTACAAATAACAAGGTTAGAGGGAAAGAAAGAAGTAAGCAGAGATGAAGGCATGCTAATACGTCCAGTTCTAACTAGGCTTGTGTCCTACAGTCAGCATTGCTCTGATACCACTTTGTAGCACCCGGTTTTAAAGACAAAACCAGATACACACTATATGTGAGCCCAGGAAGTCAAATCTCACATATAGCCACAAATCAGGGTAATATCAAGAGACAATACTTATTACATAACGTATTAGTAAAAAGAAAATAACCTCAGAGTAAAGACAGCGGAAAGTTGACTCCGATCTTCTAGCGAAGACTCCAAATCCACAGGGACGACTGACTGGTTGACCACAAGCCTAACTCCTCCAAACCAGCAATCTGGTACCCATCCGGGATTTTTATCCAAAGTATAGAAAAGTAAAGCAAGCGTAAGTACATGTCGTACTTAACAATTATATCATGGGGTTCATGAGGCTCAAAAGGCTGACACTGGTTTACTGCGATTAGCTTTAATAGGTCATCTTTTTAAGCAATTGAGTGGCAAAGAATTTATCATTCCCATAAACACATGATCAGGTAAACATGATTAATGTATAGCATAAACAATCAATTATTAGCATCATCATTATTCATTAGTGATCATCTCTATTCCATAAGGGTCCAAGGTCGCTCATGTCTGTGAGCACGGCTGTTATAACAGTTTTATACTCTACAGAGTTTGTACACGTTCACTGTGAGTCGTGATTTACCCCTTCGCCCAAGGTGATCAGCCTCTTGACCCACTACCAAGGAAGGTCGACAGGGTTCACTATGAAGCCTTTCAAAGGTTCGTCTAACAAGTTAGGACCGCTAAGGTTTACCCATCAATAAGCATGAACCCCCCAAGTAGTGACTAGCAAGTGCACCTACTTGGCAGACCGAGATCATACCCGTTGGAGCCCCTCTTGCGCCGTAAAGGTAACCACTAACAAGCTAGAAAAGGTCCTCATACTGAGCTAAAGCCAGAGCCATATGACCCTCACAGCTGTACTGTAAGTCCCGGATGATCACTTACAGATAAGTCCTTAGGGAGAGGAATCTGAAGCATATAAACACTTCAGCCCCCTGATTCCATGTTACTAAAAAGTCATGTTTTAACGTTTATTGCATATATCATTAGTCAAGTTACAAGATCATGGTTTTGATTAAGCACTAGCAAAACTATCCAATGCAGTTACCCAAAGGTTTTCAAGGAACAAGATATCAAATATCTAGGATATCCTTATTGGTAACGAGGTAGACACATGCAATATGAATTAAGTGATTATATATGAATAGGTAACAAGGATGGTCCCATGCTATACTTGCCTTACACACCGATCCTTCGGTAAGCTTTATTCTTTGATGTCTTTCTTCTTCTTCTTGGATCACCACGTGTATCTCACCGACTGGACGTAATTCGTAGAACACCACACAAACATCCATACACATACATGCATAGCATACAATTGCATCTATATCAGAACAGTACACCAATCATAGAAAAATAAGTAAAAGAGATTGATATACGATTCTACGCATCACTACGAACACACAGTCGCGAGAGGCACGCTAATCGAAACTACGATTCAAAAGTTACAACTACCGAGAGATTTGCTTAACACGTGGAAAAGAAACTATAGGCTTCATTTATGTTAACTATATGAATTCATATACAAAAGATATTTATAGATATAGATTATATTAAGTCAATCTTAGATTATAAAACAAAAGTAAAACAAATCATATTTTATGTATAAAACTCAGTTGCATAATCTTTAATCAAGATATGATTTAAACTATAATTTTTAGGAAATAGTAATTTAGTAAACATCATTACTAATACGTAGATCTCGTCGTTACGAAACAAACGCAACTTGTACGGACTATTTCGGAGTTGAAATGAACAAGTTATGATTTAAACAAGTTTTACTTTAGTTAATTAATAGATTAAATCTACTCATGAATTTCAAGTGTTGAAAACATGCCTAACAGTTGTATAAACATGTAGAAAACGTAAATACGATCCTAACGCAACTCGAACGGATCAAATCGGACTTAAAACGCAAAAGTTACGCATGAAATAAGGTTCAGTGTCATTTCTGTGAATATTTGAACTCAAATTTGAATTAAAATAGTTTAAAATCTGAATTTAAATGTACTTTGGACTGGGCATACTAATTCTAGAAAATACAGGGTCTAAAGTGAATAAAATCAGGACTGATATGCAATTCTTTTGAACTAATCTGGACTGCGGGTTATTTACTTGAAAACGTGTGGGCTTTTCTGCAAAATACGCATGGCTTTGACTGGGGGTTGACTGCGACGCTGACTGGGCTGACGCGTGGCTGCTAACGGGTCGACACGTGGCGGCTTCTGATGGGTGAGGTGCACCATGTGGCAGTGGACGCGTGCTAACGCGGCGGGGTGGACCGGGTCCATGGTTCACCGTGGACTGGTTACACAGCGAAGGGGTACATCTAATCTAGATCGTCCGTGCTACATCCGACGGTGCTGGCGCGATGGGGGCAGCGGGTCGCCGGGGAAGACAGACACGACGGCGGCGCCATGGCCGGCGTGCCTGGACGCTCGGTGCTACTGCGTTCCAGTGCATGATTCGAGAAATGGAGGGCAGAGGTAGGACGAGGAGCTCACCGTGATGCGCTTGGAGGTGGTTGCGGCGTCCGGGAGGCCTCCGAAGCGAGTCGTCGACGGCAATGGCGGCTGGAGAGAGAGGGAGGAGCGGGTGAGGTGAAAACCGAGCAAAACGAATCCGAAATCGAGAAGGGGAGGCACCTACGGCTGCGTCTTGTCGTGGCGGAGCTCCGAGAGGGGTCGGCGATGGCGTTTGCGCTTGGGAGGGGGAGTTCGCCGACGGCGGTTGCAAATGGGCTCGAGCGCGGCCAGGAACGGGAGAAGATGGGGCTCGGCTCGGCTTTATAGATGGGCGGCTGTGGCGTAGAAGGAAAGGGAGAAGAGGCGCGGGCAGGATTCGGTCGCCTGCCTTGCGGGAGAGATGGCGGCGGTGGCTTGCCGTGTTTGGCCGCGCCATTGGCGGGGGAGAGAAAGGAAAGGCTCCAAGCGCGTCGGGGAAGAAAAGGAAAGTGAGCGGGGCCGGCTGACGGGTGGGCCAGCGGGGCAGCGGGAGAGCGGACGGCTCGTGCGGGTGGGCGGCTGACGCGGGTCCCACGGCGCAGTGAGAGAGGGAAAGAGCAGCGCGTGCGGGAGTCTGACGCGCGGGGCCAGCGGTGCTGTGGGCAGGCCGAGCAGAGCGGTCGGTGACTTGCGCGTGCGAGTGCGGGTGTGCGCTGACGAATGGGGCCAGGGCGCAGTGAGAGGAAGAAGGAGCAGACGGGCGCGGGAGCTGCGGGTCGCGGTGCCAAGCCGGGCCGCGCGGTAGTGGGCTGGTGCGGGAGGAGTGCGGCTGGGCCGCCAGCGGGCCGAGCGGAGCAGGCCGGAAGGGGGAAAAGGGAGGGGGGTGCTGGGCCGTCCGGTTCCGAGGTTGGGCCAAAATAGAAAGAAAGGATATTTTTCCAATTTAAAATCTTTTTCCTATTTAGTTTTCAAAGCCAATTCAAAAGTAAACTAAATGCAAATTCAAATAGAGTTTGAACATATTTTTCAATTCCAATAAAAGTGAGCAATTTTGGTAAGTTTCCAAAAATAACTTTTTAAATTCTTACATGTTCCAATTCCTTTTCTTTTTTCTAATCTTCCAATTCCAAGCTAAATTCAAATCCAATTCAAGTATGGTTTCAAAAATACTTTCCCATTTAATAAAAATGGTCAATTCCATTAGGTTTTCCAAGATAAACTTTACAACTTTTAAAAATACTTTTATTTTCTAATTTTCTTTTCTTTCTTTTCTTTTATTTCAAAGCCATTTTCAAACTCTTTTCAAAAGCATTCCAAATTACTTTGGAGTTTGGATCAACACCATTCATCGCAATAAATAGAATGCAACAGCATGTATGCTCACACATGTTGCTACCTTATGATGAATTTTAAATTAATGAAACTTTTTATTTTCCTATATTTCATGTGCACAAAAATTCACAAATAAATCATTTTAATCCTATTTTCAAAAGAGGCAAATTTTTAGGGTGTTACACATCTCTAGATGCTTACTGGAAACGACCGGACACTGGGGTTCAGTGTCCGGTCACTTTGAGCTACTGCGTCCGGTCATCACTTGACCGTTGAGATTGGGCGATCAACATTTGAAGAGAGGGGACACGTGGCACGCATCGCACGACCAGACGCTGAGGTCCAGTGTCCGGTCAATATGACCGGAGCGTCCGGTCACCCCGTGTTGTGCCCAGTGAAGGGGTACAATGGCTCTATTTCGTAGGGCCTTATATTTAAGCCCCATGGCCGGCTCAAGCTCACTCCCTTGGCCATTTGCATTGACATAGCAACCTTGTGAGCTTAGCCAAAGCCCTCCCACTCATCTCTATCATTGATTCATCATCTTTATGAGATTGGGAGAGAATCCAAGTGCATTGCTTGAGTGTTTGCATCTAGAGGCACTTGGTATTCGTGTTTTGTTGCGGGATTTGCTTGTTACTCTTGGTGGTTGCCGCTACCTAGACAGCTTGGAGCAGCGAGGATCATCGAGCGGAGGTTGGTGATTGTCTCTGGTTTCGATCATGGTGATTGTGAGGGGTTCTTGACCTTTCCCTAGTGGAGAGCCAAAAGGTACTCTAGTGGATTGCTCGTGGCTTGTGTGATCCTCATCTTGTGTTGGTTGTGCGGCACCCTATTAAGGGTTTGGCATGTGATGCCAATTAGCGTGTGAACCTCCAAGTGAGTGAATCACCACAACGAGGAGTAGCTTGGCGGCAAGCAAGTGAACCTCAGTAAAAAATCATTGTGTCATCATTTGATTCCGAGGTGATTGGTCTTCATTGATATTGATTCTTGTGATTGATTGATTCACTCCTCAACATGGCGGTATAACGATCTTGCTCACTCTCTCTACATTACCACAGACTAGTTGTCAAGCTCTTTAGTGTAGCTAGTTATGAGAGCTTGTTAGTTAGTTTAGTGTGGCTCTTTAGTTAGCATTTGAGAGCACACTAACTTAGTGTAGTGACATAGCTATTGTGGGGATAGAAACTACATAAAGTAAAATTGTGTTAGGTGGCTTACAATTTTAGTAGGCTAGCGCAACACTTGCTTCGCCTCATAATTGTCTAACCGGATTGCTAAGTGTTGTTGTAGAAATTTTTATTAGGCTATTCATCCCCCCCTCTAGCCATTAGGACCTTTCAAGTGTGTCCACTTAGTCCCCTGTAGCACCCGGTTTTAAAGACAAAACCAGATACACACTATATGTGAGCCCAGGAAGTCAAATCTCACATATAGCCACAAATCAGGGTAATATCAAGAGACAATACTTATTACATAACGTATTAGTAAAAAGAAAATAACCTCAGAGTAAAGACAGCAGAAAGTTGACTCCGATCTTCTGGCGAAGACTCCAAATCCATAGGAACGACTGACTGGTTGACCACAAGCCTAACTCCTCCAAACCAATAATCTGGTACCCATACAGGATTTTTATCCAATGTATAGAAAAGTAAAGCAAGTGTAAGTACATATCGTACTTAACAATTATATCATGGGGTTCATGAGGCTCAAAAGGCTGACACTGGTTTAACTGCGATTAGCTTTAATAGATAATCTTTTTAAGCAGTTGGGTGGCAAAGAATTTATCATTCCCATAAACACATGATCAGCTAAACATGATTAATGTATAGCATAAACAATCAATTATTAGCATCATCATTATACATTAGTGATCATCTCTATTCCATAAGGGTCCAAGGCCGCTCGTGTCCGTGAGCACGTCTGTTATAACAGTTTTACACTCTACAGAGGTTGTACACGTTCACTGTGAGTCGTGATTTACCCTTTCGCCCGGGGTGATCAGCCCCTTGACCCACTACCAAGGAAGGTCGGCAGGGTTCACTATGAAGCCTTTCAAAGGTTCGTCTAACAAGTTAGGGCCGCTAAGGTTTACCCATCAATAAGCATGAACCCCCCTCCAAGTAGTGACTAGAAAGTGCACCTACTTGGCAGACCGAGATCATACCCATTGGAGCCCCTCTTGCGCCATAAAGGTAACCACTAACAAGCTAGAAAAGGTCCTCATGCTGAGCTAAAGCCAGAGCCATATGACTCTCACAGCTGTACTGTAAGTCCCGGATGATCACTTACAGATAAGTCCTTAGGGAGAGGAATCTGAATCATATAAACACTTCAGCCCCCTGGTTCCATGTTACTAAAAAGTCATGTTTTAATGTTTATTGCATAGTTTATTGCATATATCATTAGTCAAGTTACAAGATCATGGTTTTGATTAAGCACTAGCAAAAACTACCCAATGCAATATCCCAAAGGTTTCAAGGTGCAAGATATCAAATATCTAGGATATCCTTAATGGTAACAAGGAAGACACATACAATATGAATTTAGTGATTAAATATGAATAGTTAACAAGGATTGTCCCATGCTATACTTGCCTTAACTTGCTTTTCCCCCAAAGCAATACGCTCAAAAGCCTTTAGTATTCCACTTCCAATCTTCTGCTTTCAATTCTCAGCTTCTAGACTTCAGAGAACTGCTTTTTAATCACCACGTAAACCTCACTGATTGACTGAACCATATATCACCACACAAACATCCATATATGGCATACAAATAAGAATATATGAGAACAGTACATCAATCATAGAAAAATAAGTAAAAGAGATTGAAATACGTTTCTACACATCGCTACGAACACACAGTCGTGAGAAGCACGCTAATCGATGCTACGATTCAAAAGTTACAACTACCGAGAGATTTGCTTAATACATGGAAAAGAAACTATAGGCTTCGTTTATGTTAACTTTATTAATTCATATAGATGAAAGATATTTTATAAACAATATGGATTGATTTAAGTCAATTTTAGATTATAAAACAAAAGTAATACAACTTATATTTTATGTATAAAACTCAGTTGCATAATCATTAATCAAGATATGATTTAAATCACATTATTTTAGAAATATCAATATAGTAAACACTATTACTAACGTGTAAATCTCGTCACTACGGATCTAATGCAACTTGAACGGACTATTTCGGAGTTTAAATAAATAAGTTACGATTTAACAAGTTTTACTTTAAATGATTAAATCTACTCATGAATTTCAAGTGTTGAAAACATGCCTAACAGTAGTATAAACACGTAGATAACGTAAATACGATCCTAACGCAATTTGAATGGATCAAATCGGACTTAAAACGCAAAAGTTATGCATGAAATAAGATTCAGTGGCATTCCTATAAATATTTGAACTCAAATTTGAATTAAAACAATTAAAAATCTGAATTTAAATGTATTTTGGACTGGGCATACTATTTCTGGAAATGACAGGGTCCTAAACGAATAAAATCAGGACCGAAAAATAATTATTTTGATCTAATCAGGACTGCGGGTTGATTCACTAAAAACCGAGGGGCTATTTTGTAAAACAAGCGCGGCTTTGACTACGGTTGACCCTGCTGCTGACTGGGCTGACATGTGGCGGCATAGGGTTGGTGCGGTTCACCACGTGGCGGTGGACCAGTGCTGACGCGGTGGGGTGGAACAGGTCTACGGCCCACGGTGGACCGGTCACTTAACCCGAAGGGGTATCTAATCGTGGCCGTTCAAAATAGATCCGATGGCGCAGGTGGGATCGGGTGATTACCCGTCGCTGCACAGTGCCTCTGGCGAGGGCACCATGGCCAGCGGTGAGCCAAGCACGGTGGCGGGCGTCGGGGGCGTTCTGGACTTCCTCGGTCAAAGCCAAAAGCACGTACGTGAAGCGTAGGACCTTGCGAACTCAATGGAGCGCCAAAAATGAGGACCGAGAACAAACCGAAGCGGCTTTCCGCAGTGGTGCCATGGCCGGCAGCTCGGGGCTTGCGGATGCGGCGTTCTAGTGGGCCAAATGATTAACTGGAAGCATAAGGGGATGGAGAAGCTCACTGTGAGTCGATTGGAGCGAAGCACGGCGTCCGGGGAGTCTCCAAGGAGGCGGGTCACCGTCGGCGGTGGCGACTACATGCGCGGCCAGGAAAAGGGAGAAGGAAAGGGGGTTTGGCTCGGCTTTATAGGCGTGCGGCTGTGGCGTAGAAGGAAAGGGAGCAGGGGCACGAGCAGGATTCGGTCGCCTGCCTTGTAGAAGTGACGATGCGAGTGACCTTCCGTTCGGGCGTGCGCCCTCGGCGGGGCAGAGAAGGGAAGGAACGGGGAAGAAGAAAAGGAAAGGGAGACGACGGGAGGGTGGGCGGCTGACAAGCGTGGGCCAGGTTGCAGCGGGAGAGCGGATGGCTCGTGCGGTGATGAAGGCTGAGCAGCGCTGAGCGGGCCAGGGCGCCAGCTGGGCCGCGGTGCTACGGGCGCAGGTGCTGCATTGAAGGCTGAAGCAGAGCGGCAGGCGCGCGTGGAACTGGGCTGCCGAGCGGCTGTGCGGAGCAGGCCGGCGCGCTAGAAAGAAGAAGGGGCGCGGGAGTGGGCCGGACAGAATGGGCCGATGCAGGAGAAAGAGAAAGAGGGGAGGAGCGCGGCTGGGCCGCCGAGCAGCGGCTGAGGCCGGGAAGAGGAGGGAAAAGGGCCGGCTGATTCTTGGGCTGGGCTGAAAAGGAAAGAAGGGATATTTTTCAAATAAAAATCCTTTTCTATTTCAGAATTCTATTTCTTTTCTTAATTCAAAACCATTTCAAATATGAACCAAATCAAGCATAAATATGATTTCAATATACTTTCTAATTCCAACATAGATGAACCAATTTTTGGTAAGTTTCCAAAAATAACTTTTTAAGTTCTTACATTTTTCCAATTCCTTTTCTTTCTTTCCTTTTATTTCAAAGCCATTTTCAATTTCATTTCAAAAGCATTTTAACCATTTTGACTTTTCAATTAAAGTCACTCAACCAATAACATCAAATGCAATGGCATGTATGCTCAAACATGTTGCTACCTTATGATGTATTTTAAATTAATGAAAAATTTATTTTCCTATATTTTATGTGCATAAAATTCATAAATAAATCATTTTAACTCTATTTCAAAAGAGGCAATTTTTAGGGTGTTACAATTCTACCCCCTTAAGATGAATCTCGTCCCGAGATTCGAGAAAACTAGGGACAATGAAGGGAGATAGAACTAGGAATATAACTAAGACAAAACATTCCAACATTTCAACTTGCATTGTAAACCAGCTTAACAAGTTACATCTGTCTCATCTGCAAAGTTTAAGAATAAAAAGATTTGGATGCACGGACTACCCCTTTGAGTCAAGGGATACAACTATCTTGAATACAGAAATCTTAAACTCAAGGGCAAAACTAACTTCATATGACGCCTCCATCTTGACTTCTAACGTAGTTGTGTTACACCTCAAAGAGATGAGGAAAATCCATCTTCAATTGATTTTCATTTTCCCAAGTTGCATCCTCCTCTGATTGATTATTCCATTGAACTTTACACACATTAAGCACTTCTCCCTTAAGAGTTCCTTGGGCTCTTTCTAAGATTCTAACTGGATAATCACCATCTGTCGGATGGAGCTCACTAAAGGGTGTTTGTTCCTCTACTCCATCATCTGGAAACTCACAATCCACTTTACTATCCTTAGTGTTCACACCTTCTATTAGATCATTCTCATTGTCATATTGCTCAGGTGTAAGTTGAAAACCCTCATACTCAATTCTTTCTCCAGACGGTGTGGTTAGAAGCACCGAACGCTGGGCATACTTGATCACTCCTTTACATGCAGACATCCATCCCATTCCAAGAATAACATCAATGTCCACTAACTCTAACACAATAAGGTTTGCTTCAAATTTTACCCCCTTTATGTCAAGACTAACTCTTGGGCATATGCGGTTTGCTTTTATTTCTCCTCCTGGGGACTTAACTATCACTGGTTTCCTCATTGGTAGCATAGTTATCTTATGTTCTTTTACGTATGCACTGGAGATAAATGAATGTGACGCACTGGGGTCAAACATCACCATAGCATTGGCTGAACCTACTGCAATCCATCCATAAACGACCTCCTTAGCTCCATGAATGGTAGTCATATTCACATTATTCAATCATCCAAGGATATAATTTCGTTTTAACTTATTTCCATGCACCTGCTTCCCATGGACATTCTGTTCTAGCTCTTGAGAGCTGACCTGTTGCACTTCACCATCGGGTTGCTGATATTGATTCTGATCTGTACTCACAAGTAGATTAATAGGATGTGACTGATATTCTGGTTGCGTAGCAAACCGAGGTTGAGTGTTCCTTAGCTGGCATTGAAGATAACGTTTTCTCTTTTTCTCTTCCATCAGCTGAGTCTGCGTCATCAAAGCTTGCTCTTTAGTTGGGGGACTTGTCGGCGATGGGTTAGAAGTGGGAATATTGCTTCCAACATCTTGTGAAGCACTTCTCCTGGTAGAGGCCATCTGTTTCCAACATATATGCATTAGGATTTAGTCATTCATATCATTCTTTATTGTAGTTTTAAGAGATGACAAGAAAGGATTGATAATATAAAAGACTAGAGAAAACCCCAACCATTGAGATATCCAATTCTTCCATATGAAACACTAGAATGCAAGAAAACTTCATCTTGCAAACCCTTCAACTTGGCTACCCCCCTTAAGATAAGGTAAAGTAGAGGATATCAAAGTATAGCTTGCATCATCTTGTGACTGAAGTCTACTGTTGTCCAGAATTTCCTCAAGATTTTTGATCATTCAAAATTAGAGATATGAACCGCTAAAGACAGGCTGCTCCGAAGACAGGATAGGAAAAACAGAAGGAAATGATAACCCAACTATTTATTTCATTAACCCTTATACCTTAGGCCTATAAACTAAATGAAATTGTGGGAACACCCAACAAGATCATTGCAATAATTACAAAGATGCAAAACAAGCATAATCATAATGACAATTCAACAAGCAATAAAGATGCATAGTTCAATCATTGACTCAACTGCGATACTATCGTTTTTATTGCATAAAGGGCACAAACTCCTATTTCTTAACTAAGGATCTTGGGAAGTCTAGCATAACTTCTTCATTCGTCAATTTCACCAAATGCTTCTTTCGGGTTGGGTACCACTGACACTTTCTGGTAATAGTCCAGTAGTGATCTGACTCTGGCTACTTCCTTAGTGTAATTGTTGATTCTTCTGTGGGCAAGATTTAACATAATGTTCTTCCTGCTGGCAATGATGACACCTTCTCTTAGCTAGGTCTTTTGTGATGTCATACTCCATAGAATTGTTGCTTAGAGTATTGTCAGCTTGCTGACTCTGTAAGTTCATCTTTGTTTGACTAGACCGCTTTTTAGCTCGCTTGATCTTTCGGGGTTGAAACTCCTTATAGGTGATAGTACACCCATCTATGCATACCTCATGTGAAGTAGTTTTAGCTTGAGAAGCTTCTAACTCTTTATAGTTTAGATTCATCTGTCTATGGGTCAGAGCTAGATGTGACAAAAATCCAAATGTTGATTGCTTCCTAATACTTGTTCTGTTGAGACCTCCTTTCTCTTCTTATCCATATTAGCTTCACAACTCAGGTTCACCTTAACTTCTCTCTTATTAGACTTATCCTGAAAACATGCAAAACCATAATGTTTACAGCACTGACTTGGATCCTAACCTCTAAGAGACTTGCTATGAACACCCTCATTATTTAATACTTTGAGTTCTCTCTTACATCCTTGAGTACCACCACGCTTTTGCTGCACAAACTAGAATGTAGGACACTTCATCTTCTTCCAAGCTTCTGTGACTTGTCTCTTCACTGGTCCCTTTGGTATGTTGGTTTGACCTTGTAACAAGCACTGTTGAAACTCCTATGTTGAGTTATTCCTTCTAGCACTTGTTGTTGCATAGCTACAGGCTTCTCCTTGTCGAATGCAGTCACGAATAATGTAGCTTGATCCTCCTAATCTCTGATGCTAGTGGTTTCTTCATTATGACCCATCTATTTAGATGAAAAGAGAGGATTCAGGATAGAGACAAGGTTTTCATAACAGAACAGAGGCGGAAGTGAGCATAACTTTTCGCAAATAACAAGGTTAGCGGGAAAGCAAGAAGTAAGCAGAGATGAAGGCATGCTAATACGTCCAGTTCTAACTAGGCTTGCGTCCTACAGTCAGCATTGCTCTGATACCACTTTGTAGCACCCGGTTTTAAAGACAAAACCAGATACACACTATATGTGAGCCCAGGAAGTCAAATCTCACGTATAGCCACAAATTAGGGTAATATCAAGAGACAATACTTATTACATAATGTATTAGTAAAAAGAAAATAACCTCAGAGTAAAGACAATGGAAAGTTGACTCCGATCTTCTAGCGAAGACTCCAAATCCATAGGGACGACTGACTGGTTGACCACAAGCCTAACTCCTCCAAACCAATAATCTGGTACCCATCGGGGATTTTTATCCAATGTATAGAAAAGTAAAGCATGTGTAAGTACATATCGTACTTAACAATTATATCATGGGGTTCATGAGGCTCAAAAGGCTGACACTGGTTTAACTACGATTAGCTTTAATAGATAATCTTTTTAAGCAGTTGGGTGGCAAAGAATTTATCATTCCCATAAACACATGATCAGGTAAATATGATTAATGTATAGAATAAACAATCAATTATTAGCATCATCATTATCCATTAGTGATCATCTCTATTCCATAAGGGTCCAAGGCCGCTCGTGTCCGTGAGCACGGCTGTTATAACAGTTTTACACTCTGCAGAGGTTGTACACGTTCACTGTGAGTCGTGATTTACCCTTTCGCCTAGGGTGATCAGCCCCGTGACCCACTACCAAGGAAGGTCGGCAGGGTTCACTATGAAGCCTTTCAAAGGTTCGTCTAACAAGTTAGGGCCGCTAAGGTTTACCCATCAATAAGCATGAACCCCCCTCCAAGTAGTGACTAGAAAGTGCACCTACTTGGCAGACCGAGATCATACCCATTGGAGCCCCTCTTGCGCCATAAAGGTAACCACTAACAAGCTAGAAAAGGTCCTCATACTGAGCTAAAGCCAGAGCCATATGACTCTCACAGCTGTACTGTAAGTCCCAGATGATCACTTACAGATAAGTCCTTAGGGAGAGGAATCTGAAGCATATAAACACTTCAGCCCCCTGGTTCCATGTTACTAAAAAGTCATGTTTTAATGTTTATTTCATATATCATTAGTCAAGTTACAAGATCATGGTTTTGATTAAGCACTAGCAAAAACTACCCAATGCAATATCCCAAAGGTTTCAAGGTGCAAGATATCAAATATCTAGGATATCCTTAATGGTAACAAGGAAGACACATGCAATATGAATTTAGTGATTAAATGTGAATAGGTAAAAATGATGGTCCCATGCTATACTTTCCTTAACTTGCTTTTCCCCCAAAGCAATACGCTCAAAAGCCTTTAGTATTCCACTTCCAATCTTCTACTTTCAATTCTTAGCTTCTAGTCTTCAGAGAACTGCTTCTTAATCACCACGTAAACCTCACCGATTGACTGAACCATATATCACCACACAAACATCCATACATGGCATACAAATAAGAATATATGAGAACAGTACATCAATCATAGAAAAATAAGTAAAAGAGATTGAAATACGTTTCTACGCATCGCTACGAACACATAGTCGCGAGAAGCACGCTAATCGATGCTACTGTTCAAAAGTTACAACTACCGAGAGATTTGCTTCATACGTGGAAAAGAAACTATAGGCTTCATTTATGTTAACTTTATTAATTCATATAGATGAAAGATATTTTATAAACAATATGGATTGATTTAAGTTGATTTTAGATTATAAAACAAAAGTAATACAACTTATATTTTATGTATAAAACTCAGTTGCATAATCATTAATCAAGATATGATTTAAATCACGTTATTTCAGAAATATCAATATAGTAAACACTATTACTAACGTGTAAATCTCATCACTACGGATCTAATGCAACTTGAATGGACTATTTCGGAGTTTAAATAAATAAGTTACGATTTAACAAGTTTTACTTTAATAGATTAAATCTACTCATGAATTTCAAGTGTTGCAAACATGCCTAACAGTAGTATAAACACGTAGATAACGTAAATACGATCCTAACGCAATTTGAATGTATCAAATCGGACTTAAAATGCAAAAGTTACGCATGAAATAAGATTCAGTGGCATTCCTGTAAATATTTGAACTCAAATTTGAATTAAAACAATTAAAATCTGAATTTAAATGTATTTTGGACAGGGCATACTATTTCTGGAAATGACAGGTCCTAAACGAATAAAATCAGGACTGAAAAATAATTATTTTGATCTAATCAGAACTGCGGGTTGATTCACTAAAAACCGAGGGGCTATTTTGTAAAACAAGCGCGGCTTTGACTGCGGTTGACCCTGCTGCTGACTGGGCTGACACGTGGCGGCATAGGGTTGGTGCGGTTCACCACTTGGCGGTGGACCAGTGCTGATGCGGTGGGGTGGAACGGGTCTACGGCCCACGGTGGACCGGTCACTTAACCCGAAGGGGTATCTAATCGTGGCCATTCAAAATAGATCCGATGGCGCAGGTGGGATCGGGTGATTACCCGTCGCTGCACAGTGCCTCCGGCAAGGGCACCATGGCCAGTGGTGAGCCGAGCACGGCGGCGGGCGTCGAGGGCGTTCCGGACTTCCTCGGTCGAAGCCGAAAGCATGTACATGAAGCGCAGGACCTCGCGAACTCAATGGAGCGCCAAAAATGAGGACCGAGAACAAACCGAAGCGGCTTTCCGTGGTGGCGCCATGACCGGCAGCTCGGGGCTTGCGGATGCGGCGTTCTAGTGGGCCAAATGATTAACTGGAAGCACAGGGGGGAGGAGAAGCTCACTGCGTGTTGATTGGAGCGGAGCGCGGTGTTCGGGGAGTCTCTGAGGAGGCGGGTCACCGTCGGCGGTGGCGACTACGAGCGCGGCCAGGAAAAGGGAGAAGGAAAGGGGGTTCGGCTCAGCTTTATAGGCGTGCGGCTGTGGCGTAAAAGGAAAGGGAGCAGGGGCACGAGCAGGATTCGGTCGCCTGCCTTGTAGAAGTGACGACGCGGGTGACCTTCCGTTCGGGCATGCGCCATCGGCGGGGCAGAGAAGGGAAGGAACGGGGAAGAAGAAAAGGAAAGGGAGATGACGGGAGGGCGGGCGGCTGACAAGCGTGGCCCAGGTTGCAGCGGGAGAGAGGACGGCTCGTGCGGTGATGAAGGCTGAAAGCAAATAGCCGAGCGGCCAGGCGCCAGTGGGCCACGGTGCTACTGGGCGTAGTCTTTGCATTGAAGGTGAAGCAGAGCGAGCGGCAGCCTTGCGTGGAACTGGCCGCTGAAGCCGGTGTAAGTGTCTGGAGCGCCAGCAAGGTAGCTAAAGAAGAAGAAGGCACGGAGTGGGCCGGACAGAATGGGCCGATGCAGGAGAAAGAGAAAGAGGGGAGGAGCGCGGCTGGGCCGCCGAGCAGCGGCTGAGGCCGGGAAGAGGAGGGAAAAGGGCCGGCTGATTCTTGGGCTGGGCTGAAAAGGAATGAAGGTATATTTTTCAAATAAAAATCCTTTTCTATTTCAAAATTCTATTTCTTTTCTTAATTCAAAACCATTTCAAATATGAACCAAATCAAGCATAAATATGATTTCAATTTACTTTCTATTTCCAACATAGATGAACCAATTTTTGGTAAGTTTCCAAAAATAACTTTTTAAGTTCTTACATTTTTCCAATTCCTTTTCTTTCTTTCCTTTTATTTCAAAGCCATTTTCAATTTCATTTCAAAAGCATTTTAACCATTCTGACTTTTCAATTAAAGTCACTCAACCAATATCATCAAATGCAATGGCATGTATGCTCAAACATGTTGCTACCTTATGATGTATTTTAAATTAATAAAAAATTTATTTTCCTATATTTTATGTGCAAAAAAATCATAAATAAATTATTTTAACTCTATTTCAAAAGAGGCAATTTTTAGGGTGTTACATCCCCGAGCATGAAGAATCCAAGCGCCAAGGAGTAACCGACATAGTTGGTGATGTCCGAGCACCGAGGAGTCTCCGGCGTATCTGGCGATGTCCGAGCACCGAGGAGTCCCCGACATAGCTGGTGACGTCCGAGCACCGAGGAGCCCCCATTGTAGCTGGCGATGAAGCACGAGCGACGAACAGTCTGGTCAACTAGTCGGCGATGAAGTGAGCATTGAGTAGAAACGACCGGTGAACAATCCGATCAATTGGTCAGCGACGAAGTCCATGAACCTAGCGGTCCGACTAGTTGATCGGTGGAGAAGTCTGAGCACCAGGTGGTCCGATCACCTGGACGATGATCCTGCAATACAAATATGTAGAATAGGTAGTACATGATGTAAAAATATATGAACTCCGAGGAAAAATCAGCAATGGTGATGAAATAGCATATACAGCTCGGCGATCAGTTGGTGTGAAGATGTATTTATATTTAATATAAATCGCTCGACTAGTTATTGTGTAGCTGAGTCTCTAGTCCTAGCTAGCCTGTTAACCATAATGCAGAGCGCGAAGCCTGTGTGCGTGTAGGAAGAACAAAGCGTCGCTAAGGAGCCGCTGCCGACCACCTATAACGCAGAGGGCAGACGCTCGTGCACGTGTAAGAAGGAGTTGAAGATAGGGCCGTCTCTAGGGACATCCGAGCATCAACATGACTGTTCGGGGGTTCAAAAAATCGTTTGGAAAGCAAACATGGAGAAAATAGCTCGGAGAGACATTATGGCGATATACGAAGATTAGAGAATATTTAGAAAAATATTAAAGCGTGACTTAGCTTTAGATAGAACGTCTGGTTGGCTGCGTATGGCGTTATCTAGTCGGCGTTGACGAAGTTGCCCAGTGCTCGAGCTTTCCGAACTGTTGTCATGGCGATGATCACGGTTGTCACGGCACCGTTCTTCGCGGTGATCATCATTGCGACGCGGCAGGTGGTCGGAGTAAGTAGTCTAGGCGACGTCATCCTTATACTAGTGGTCGGCGACGCGGGCAACTCGCTTAGCTCATCTCGACGATCATGTCAGCGTCGGAGGGCTTTGTCGTCACAAGATGTGTCGACGCCAAGTCTCATCAGGTAGTCAACGGAGGCCACCACGATCAGCGGGCCTTGATGGAGTCTAGGGAATTGGGGCTGAGCAGCAGCAATGCCTCATGCGCACATGTAGAAATTTGTGCACATCCTGGTAGCCTCTGGATCGAGTAGTCATTAGATGAAAATAGCAAGCAGGATTAGACTGTATGTGATGCATATACACGTATATGCATGATTAGCTTGCATGCCTTCTTCTATCTTGCTCCTACCTTATTGGCTTGTTGTCGTATATGGAAACTATATTTAGCTTGTATGGTGGCGTAGATCATCATGTCATCTATTGATCGAGTCTTGACTCTTGAGGCTACGGAGACCAAGGCATCATGCATGTTCCCATGCGGTATGACTCCTAGCCAGTTAGATCTTGTGTGAAGGGTAACTGCCGTGGCGGTGCTGTTGGTGGTTGCCCTCCGTGTTGTGCCCGGAAATTGGCTAACGCTTGTCAATTTGGATTTGGCATCTACTGGGACGCGACAAGGTATCATTGTGGAATCACGTCACACGGCATAGTGAGAAAAGCCGATGCTCTGGTTGTCGAATCTTGTCACTGCGATCCACCGAGTTCCACGAACGACGCAGATCTTGAGGTATGCCATCTAGCTCGCCATGGGATCAAGTGCACACCCCTACCTAGCGCGCCAACTGTCGACAAAAGATACTCGGCAGTCCTCTAAGGGGTATCCCATGAAGGTAGATTGATCGGTGGAGGTGCACGTAATCAGGAACCGGATGGTGACACAAGACGCAGAGATAGCGATTTAGACATGTTCAGGTTGTCTGATCAACGTAATACCCTACGTCCTATGTCTTTGGTGTATTGTATTGATCTAGATGACCATGTAGATGTCAACTAGGGGACCCCTGCCTCTCCTTATATACTCTAGAGGGGTAGGATTATAGGGAAAATATCCTATTTGGTACTATACAATATCTTGCGGTGCACGTCGACCAGTGTCGTGCATGCCTTGATCTTATGGGCTGGGCCACCTCTGATGGTGCGGCCCATGTCTTGTCTTGTGGATACCGAGGGCCATACCCCCACAAGTTGATAAGGGGCATGAAGATGAGCGGAGTGGTGGTGGCGGTAAACTTTATACTACGCCGCGTCTAGCCCTGCAAGGAGAGGGCCTACACGGGCTTTGACTTCAAGGGAGATACTGATGGCACCTGGGAGAGGACGGAGAACCTGGCGAAGGATGCTGTGCTACACCGAGCAGCTGAACTATTCACCCCAAACATGTCGTACACCGTGCTAGGGCAGCCGAAGCCCTTCAACTGCATGAACCCACCTCCTCAGGTAAAAATCCATACTGTGGTTCCTGGTGCTTTTTATCCTGTACCGGCGCTAAATAGTGGACTGATTTGTTTGTGGAAAGATCCATTTGCAGGAACGGACGACGTACTTCTCGAGCATGCCGAGGGGTGATTGGCCAAAGGCAGTGGATGCCAGGCCAACCACTCAGCCGGAGGAAGGTGCCATCAACACCTTATCCGAATCCAAAGATGAAGGTGCTGGTTGGAAGGAGAGTCCCCCCCGGTATCGGATAAAGTTCAGGGGAAAAGGGAGGCGAGAGATGAGCCGGCCCGCAAGAAAAGAAGAACGGTGGATGTAGCTCCCCACAAGCCGAACAACATCTCACTTGGTGGCGATCGGACCGCTCGGATGAATAGCACGGTGATATCTGAGTGGTCGAATGACGACGAGACTCCAGTAGCTGCCCCTTCGAGTACTAAAGCGTCATCGCGCAACACGCACGCGGAGGTGAAATCGGAGGGAGGGAAGGAGTCCCCGAGCAGTAGGCGGAGAAGACGTCGATGACGGGGGCCACAAGACCTACAGCCCAGGACACGTGGGTTGACCCTAGAGTAGTGCCTGGTGCTCGGGGAGATAGCGCCGGTTCAGAACCATTTATCGGGAAGCTGACTTGTAAGTATCTTTGCTTTGGAATCAGTTGCTATCCGATCTTTATTGTGGCGGTGATCGATGGACTAATCAGATGCAGAACGGGGCACACGGAGGATCTCAATCCTTCGGGGAAGACTGGTGAGCAGCCAGGGGCTGTTCATAGCGTGGAGACATTGCGGACGGACTTCATCCTAGAGTCCTCAGGCGCTCATCGGTTTGCGGAGGATTTGACCACCATAGTTGATGGAGATGGAGGCAGAGAGCAGTTGGCAACCACGATGGGCGAGTTGATGGAAACGCCAGGAGCAACGACGAGAGCCACCGAGTCTTCGAAGGCTGGAGCAGGAGCTGCCGACGTCGTGCTGGAGTCTGAGGTGTAGAGGCCAGCAGCATCGAAGGAGCAAATGGCACACCCTGAAATGCCACAGGGCGTGGTCAGTCGCTCTGTGCGGCCATCGAGCCCCCAGGGAGCGCCACTGGCTATGGAGGAAGATGTCGAGGTTGAGGAGATTGAACGTGAAGAATCACGACCTCGAACCGTTCACATCCTCCACAAGCGAGGTGAGGAGATTGTGGTCGTGGAAGAGGAGGACACCACCAGGGAGGTGAAGAGGCTACGGTCCACCCTTTGCACGGCCATGAAGCAAATTGAGGTTAGTGTTGCATCAGTGGTCTCCGTCTTTGGCGTTGAAAACCGTGATCTTTTATAATCTTGTTGCTTTGTAGGGCATAGCGTGGACTACCGAACAATAGCAGCACTTGATGAAAAGGATGGAGCTCCTCGCTGAGGAGAACAAGAAGGTGAAGGAGGTGATGCGACTGATGGAGAAGAACGTCTAGAGGGGCCAGCGCTAAAGGGATCTTATTGAATCAAACGCGAGGGACCTAGAGTACCAAAAGGGCACCTTATCTGAGCAGTTGAGAACCATCTCTAAGCAGCTGGAGCGCACCTTCGAGCAGAAGAAAAGCGTCTCTGAGCAGCTGGAGCGCACCTCCGAGCAGCTGAAAAGCATCTCCGACCAAAAGAAAGGTATTGCGGATCAGTGAATTTTGTTGTGCATTGCCGAACAGTCTTGACGTTGCTATCGATTGTTACGTTTGTAGAGCAAGATTAGGAGCTGAGCCAGTTGCGTCAGGTCATCGGTCAACTCCAAGAGGAGAAGGAGAAGGTGTCTAGACGAGCGGAGAAACTGGTCGAGGATCTGGAAGGTGAGTAGTTCGTGGTCGGAGTTGTTTCTGATATGATTTCTTCACTTGACGAATCCCTTTGGTGTCTACAGATTACTGTTGAAGAACCAAGGCGTAGTTTGACGTGCTGGAGCTAGAGGCCAAAATCCAGAGGGGAAAACTTGACGCCCTAGTGGTCGGAGTCAGGTCGGTGCTCGACTATATCGACATGGAGGTAGCTCCTCAGCCCAACGATAGGCCGCCACATCTGAACACCATCATTGACAGGTGCAAGGCGGCATGGGAGAACTTCAAGAGCTTCAACCGAGACGCCATTGTCTCCATCATGACACATGCCCTGGCGGTGGTCTGGTCTCACTACCCTGCCATCAATCTTCGTGCGATAGGGGCTAGATTCACCAAAGGGACTAGTGCGACGAAGAGGAGCAGCCGAAAGATGAGGTGGAGGATGCGGCAAAGAGGCTGGTCGGCGATGTCGATCTATTCGGTCAAGTAGGTAGTGAGGACTAGTCTCAATAGCCTAAGTGTAAAGGAACTTGTATGGAACATCTGGAAAGGGAGTTAAATGCATGAAGGCATAAGCAAACATTTATGTATTTGTATAAATGTTGTAAGTAGACGACATGTGCATGTTCAGTCAGCTTGCTAGCGCTTGCGGTGAAAAAGAGATGTGTTGTTAACCCTAACACATTTATACATGGTATAAGTAGCGTCCAAGCAGTTAGTTCGTTACTGAGCTCTTGGCCTTGGCTAGCCCGTATTCCATAACGTCGAGCGCTAGAGCCCGTGCACGGGTAGGATGAACTAGCATGACCAAGGAACCACAGCCAACCACCCATAATGCAAAGTGCTGGAGACAATAGCACGTGTAGGGAGAGATCGAAGACAGGGTTTTCTCCAAAGAATACAGAGCGAAACATGTGCTGCTCTATGGTTGGTGAAATATGTTAGAGATATTTTAGTATGGAGAAGCGGGGCGAAGCGTTTATGGAGATCGCATATAATTGCCGGAGTTTATGGAGGTGTAGCTTGGAGCTGGTGATCGAAGATTAAACTAGAGTGGAGTAACAATGAAGACAAATTATGGCGACAAAAACTTCATTCATTATGGAGTGGAGAGTACATATCTGGAGTGTTTAAAGGATAGAAACGTATAAGGTGCTCGATGTGCCACGAATTGGGGATGTCGATTCCCTCCATGTCACATAGCCGGTAAGACCCTGGTTGGGTTACCTCTTTGACCACGTAAGGCTCCTCCTAGGGGGAGGAGAGCTTGTGCATCCCTTTGGCTTTCTACTTTCTACGAAGAACGAGGTCGCCGACCGCAAATGAATGACCTTTGATATTGTGATTGTAGTATCTTTGTAGGCCTTCTAGGTATTTGGCTGTGCGGATGCAAGTGATCAAGCGTTCTTCTTTGGCTCTGTCGATATCCTCTGTCCGAACAGCTACGGCTTGCTCTTCATTATAATGTTCCACCCTAGGAGCTCGGAAGGCAATGTCCATGGGAAGTATGGCTTCTAAGCCATATACCAAAAAATATGGAGACATACCGGTGTTGCGACTAGCTTGAATGCGTAGTCCCCAGACCATAGCTGGGAGCTCTTTGAGCCATCTGCCCGGATGCTTTTCCTCTTTCTGGTATAGTCTCTTTTTGAGGGCATCAAGGATCATGCCGTTCGCCCGTTCGACCTGGACGTTGGCTCTAGGATGGGCAATAGAGATGTATTTGACGGAGATGCATCGGTCTTCATAGAAGTCCCAAAAATGATGACCAGTGAATGTAGTTCCAAGGTCAGTGATAATGTTGTTCGGGAGACCAAATCTATGGATGATATCTTCGAAGAGCTTGACTGCCTTCTTTGTAGTTGCCAAAACAAGCGGCTTGTATTCGATACACTTGGAAAACTTGTCAATGGCGACTTATATGTACTAGAAACCGCCTGGCGCAGGCTTGAAAGGCCCAATCATATCCAGTCCCCAGCATGCAAAAGGCCAAGAAGCTAGGATGGTCTGCAATTCTTGCACCGGCACATGTATTTGCTTGGCAAAAAATTGACATCCTTCACAACATCGGACGAGGTCTTCTACGTCAGCGATGCCCGTGGGCCAGTAAAAACCAGCTCAGAAAGCTTTGCCGACTAGGTTTCTAGAGGCCGTGTGATTACCACAGGAGCCAGAGTGGATTTCGAGAAGTAGTTTCACTCCCTCTTCTTGGGTGATACATTTCTGCAATTTCCCTTCCTTTGCGCTTTTCCTCCTCAACTTCCCATCTACCAGCACATAATGCTTGCTGCGAGGGATGAGGCATTTAGTTTTGATCTTATCGGTGGGTACTTGATGAACTGTTCCCTCCAGTCTACGATCGGTGAAGGTACTGCAAGTACCAGCTGCTCGGTGGGGGGAATTTCTTAGACTTCCTTCTCTTCCTTAATAGACGGTGTGAAGAGGTCTTGAATAAAGACCCTAGGTGGAATCGTGGTGCGAGAAGAGCCTATCTTAGATAGGTGGTCGGTGAGCTGATTTTGGTCTCATACCACGTGGTGGTACTCGATACCATAGAACTTTTCTTCGAGTTTCCTAATCTTGGCACAGTATGCGTCCATCTTCTTAGTGGAATAGGACCAATCTTTGTTGACTTGGTTGATGACCGGCGTGGAGTCTCCGTGCACCATGAGGCATTTGATGCCGAGCTCGATGGTTATATGAAGTCCGTGGAGACATGCTTCATATTCCGCGGTGTTGTTGGAAGCTGGGAAATTAATCTGGAGGACGTATCAGAGCTTGTCCTTAGTTGGAGTAATAAACAAAATGCTGGCTCCAGCACCGTTGATGTTGAGGGCACCGTCAAAATACATTATCTAGTGCTTGGGGCAAGTAGCGGAGTTGGGCTCTTGGATCTTGGTCCAGTCAGCGATGAAGTCAGCTAGCGCCTAGGACTTAATGGTAGGCCTACTTCTGAATTCTATGGAATAAGAGTCAAGCTCGACTGCCCACTTGATGATGCGGCCATTGGCCTCTTGTTTATGGAGGGTGTCCCCTAGAGAGAACTCAGTGACCACGGCGATCTTGTAGTACTCGAAGTAATGGCAGAGCTTGCGTGACGTGACCAGAATGGCATACAATAGCTTCTAGACCTAAGGGTAACAAGTCTTGGACTTATTAAGAATCTCGCTGATGAAGTAGATCGGACATTGTACCTTATAGGCGTGTCCAACTTCCTCGCGCTCGACGACGATAGCTGTGCTAACGACGCGAGAAGTGGCGGCGATGTAGATCAATAGGTTTTTGTCTGGTTGAGGCGCCGTCATGATTAGAGGCTTCATTAGAAACAACTTGAGCTGCTTGAAGGCCGTATCAGCCTCCACCAACCAGGAGAAGCGCTCGGAGGCCTTGAGTAGTTTGAAGAATGGTAGTCCCTTTTTGTTGAGGCGTGATAGAAAGCGGCTGAGAGCAGCCATGCACCCTGTGAGCTTCTGTATATCCTTTACGCAGGTTGGCCGTTTCATATTGGTAATGGCGGAGACCTTGTCGGGGTTGGGTTCGATACCGCGGGCGCTGACGATGTAGCCTAGGAGTATGCCAGATGGAACTCCAAAGATGCACTTTGAAGGGTTCAATTTTCATCTGAATCTTTTCGGATTGGTGAACATTTCTTCGAGGTCGGCGATGAGACTATCGGTGGTTCTAGATTTGACGACCACATCATCAATGTAAGCTTCGATGTTGCGGCCTATCTGTTGGTCAAGGCACATCTTGATGGCCCTTTGGTAGGTCGCCCCGGCGTTCTTGAGTCCAAAAGACATGGTGGTATAGCAATACGCACCGAAAGGCGTGATGAACGATGTCTTGATCTGGTCATCCTCTATGAGAGATATATGGTGATAGACGGAGTAACAGTTGAGGAAGTAGAGGAGTTCACAGCCGGTGGTGGAGTCTACCACCTCGTCTATCTGAGGTAGACCAAAGGGGTCTTTAGGATAGTGTTTGTTGAGATCAGTGTAATCAACGCACATTCTCCATTCTTTATTCTTTTTTGAATAAGAACAGGGTTTGTCAACCACTCATGATGATACACTTCTTTAATAAATCCGGCTGCTAGGAGCCATTTTATTTCTACCCTAATAGCCTCCTTCTTGTCTGCGCGAATCGTCGGAGTTTCTACTTGATCGGCTTGGTGGTCGGCGAGACATTTAAGGAGCGCTCGATCTTCTCCCGTGGTACCCCCGGCATGTCTGCAGGTTTCCAAGCAAACACGTTGGCATTGGCACATAGAAAGGAGACGAGCGCGCTTTCCTATTTGGGGTTGAGATGAGCCCCAATATTGGTGATCTTGGTGGGGTCGTCGAGGCCGAGGCCGACCTCCTTCGTTTCCTTGGACTTGGTGGAGGTGCAAGGAGGCTCCAGCGCTGAGATCTCTAGGTCGTCAGTGGGCACCATCTTGACGTCATTGACCATGCTAGCCATCTGGATGGAGAGGCCAGTGGCTTCGGCGAGGGCGAGACTCTCTGTCTCGCAGGCATAGGCGATGGAGAGGTTGGTCCATAGAGCCAGGACTCCTGCAGGCAAAGGCATCTTCAATACCAGATAGGTATAGTGTGGTATGGCCATGAACTTGGCTAGAGCTGGCCAACCGAGTATGGTGTTGTAGGCGGTGTTGAAGTTGGTGACGTAGAAGTTGATGTGCTCGACGCGGAAGTTGCTAGCCATGCCGAATTGCACTAGGAGGGTGATCTCTCCAAGCGGTTCGGATGCCTTGCTAGGTACCACACCCCAGAAGGAGGAGTCAGAGGGAGTGAGGTCTCCTATTCTGAGGCCTAGCTCCTTTAGGGCTCTGGCAAAGAGGAGGTCCAGGGCGCTTCCACCGTCAATGAGTACTTTCCTAAAGAGTACTTTCTTGATGGTTGCATCGAGGACGAGGGGGAAACGCCCTATGTAAGGGATGTCCACCCACTGGTTGGCCCTGCTGAAAGTGATGGGGACCTCAGACTAGGGGCGATAGCTGGGGTTGGCGATGGCGTCTTCTATGTTTACAGCGAGCACCTGGTGGGCGGTGAGTTTTCGATCTCTTCTGCTCTTGGCAGTGGCGAGGCCCCCAAAGATAGTGGCGACCACTTTATCGTGATCCTAGAAGGTGTTATTGTTGTCCCCAGGTGGTCGGCGACCTCTGGTTCCATCGTCGTTGTCATCATGCTTCTGTTTGGCCTAGAATTCCTTAGCCAAGCCAAGGCAGTCCTTCATCTTGTGCTTGTTGTTCTTGTGGAGGGGGAACCGGCCTTCGAGGATTTTCTTGTACTGCTCGTCGTAGTTACGTTTGGCATGTGGTTCGTCAATGGTGGCGACGATGTTGTCTGGGCGGCGGCGATGATACTTACCAGCTTTGGACCCTTCTGGCCGATCGCGACCACTATCCTGATGGCGACCACGGTCATCATAGCGGCTGTCACCGTGGCATCATTCGTCGGGGCGCTTGTCGCTGCGGCGAGTTGGGCGGTGATTGCCCGCATCCTCGTTGAAGCGAACTTTGGCCTCTTCATCGTCGACGTACTGATCGGCAGTCATGATCATCTTGCCAATACCCTTTAGTGGCTTATGATTGAATTTGGAGCGGAGGTCATGGTGATGGAGTCCTCGGACAAAGGCGGTGATGACTTCTGCTTTCGTGATGTTAGGAATAGAATTCCTCATCTCAGAAAAACGCCTGATGTAGCTACGGAGAAGCTCAAATGGTTTCTGATAGATGCAATTCAGATCGTGCTTGGTGCCCGGTCGAGTACACGTAGCCATGTAGTTGTCGGTGAATACCTTCTTCAACTGCTCCCAAGATCTGATGGAATCTGGGGTGAGGCTCGTGCACCAGTTCATCGCGGTTGGCGTGAGCATGACGGGAAGATAGTTTGCCATGACACTGGTATCCCCCCGGCGGCGCGCACAGCAGTAGCATAAGCTTATAGCCAATGTGTGGGGTTCATCCTCCCCTCGTAGGGCTCGACCCCGGTGATTTTGAAACCACGGGGCCACTGGAGTGTTCGGAGTGCTCTCATGAATGCTCGGGGCCCTTTGGGATCATCACCGTCGGGATCTGCCGCATTGTCGGTGTTAAGTGGCTGGAGGGCTGCATCCGAATTACCGAACTCTTGCCCGTATTCTTGGTGTTGGCGTACTTCCTCTTCATGGCGAGAGAAACGGCGCCCGTCGATATGACGTCACGCATCCTGGAGATTGTTGATGTGTGCTCGGACATCTTGATCCACTTCTTGGTCGTGTTGGCGAGGGTGGTTGATATAGTTCCCCCTAGCTCCCCCCCTGGAGGGGTTGTCCATCATCACGATGTTGATCGACGAAACGGCATCTATTGGGGCGGCGATTGGATCTTGGCGTGGCGGATCAGCGATTCGAGCTTATCGAGTAGGAGGGTCCTGATCCCGACGAATCTCGTTGACCTGGCAGTGCGCAGCTTTAAGCATTGCGGTGACCTTGGCGACCTTCGGCGTCTACTTGAGCCGAGCGAGCTCATTAGCGGCCACTGCCAAGTTGGCGCTTAGGGTCTTGTGGACATCTTGGCCATCGACACGGACAAATTTGTCGTCGAGGTTGCGGCGGAGTGCCCGTGGCCTCCCTTGCGAATTGAGCTGTTCTCTGTTGTGGGCAGCCTCGGCTAGCACAATGGTGGCCTCATTCGCTCAGCGCTGCGCACGGTTGGCGTTTTTGTTGACATGAGCTGCGCGGTCCTCATCGGTCTCTCCATCCCGTGGAGGACTGTCGACGCTGACATTAAAAATCCTGTCTCCTCGGAAGGGTGGGAAAGGAGGTTGGACAGTGGCGGTTTCGGCGACAGTCTCCATAGAGCCCAAGGAATTAGAGTCTGGATTTTTCTCTAGGATGGTGTGGAGGGATGCTTTGGGACGTCGGCCGATTTGCAGCATATTGATAGTCGGCGAGAGCTGGTCGGTGATTGGGTCGGCGAGAGGATATGTGTCTCCCACCTAGTCGGCGAACTTGCCCCTTAGGGCTCCTGATGGATGGCGGCCGTAACCCCTGGAGTTTCCCCATCAGCCTCTAGTAGATCAGAATCGGAGGGCGGTCGGCGCTGAACCAGAGTGGTTAGAGTCGATTTCACGATGGAGAGACAGTCAGCGAGCTTCTGGCCAACCTGATCGATGGATGCGATTAGATCATCGTTGCTGATCTGCTTCCTCGGGTAGTGGGGAGCAGGTGGCGAGTTGTTGGTGAAGACGACCTCGGAGGTGGTTCCAAGATCGGATCTGCTGCTGCATGTGTTGGTGTGGTCGACTCGGAATCGATCTGCACCAGCTTGATGATCTCTCCGTTCCCGTCAGCGTTGATAACCCAAGAGATCGATCCGACCGTAAAGATCTGGCCAGGCTTTGGAGAGGACGAAGAGTCTGCAAAATGTACCATCTTGTTCATCATGGAAACAGCACGCACACCCCTACCTGGCGCGCCAACTATCGACGGAATATCGTCGACAATCCTCTGAGGGGTATCCCACGAAGGTAGATTGATCGGCAGTGGTGCGCGTAATCAAGAACAAGAAGGCAGTAGAGACACAAGAGTCAGACAGATTCGGGTCGTCTGCACGACGTAATACCCTACTCTTGTGATCTGTTGGTTTGTATTGGCTATCGTACGATATTACGTGTATTTTGAGGGGGTTCCCTTACCCGCCTTATATAGCTAAGGGTAGGGTTACAAGTCAGTTAGATCTAAAAGATAACCGGTAAGTAATAACATATTAGAGGAATTATGGGTTAAACGTGTCCTAACAGATTTCGTATCATCTTCAGGATATCGCCCTTGATACCTTGCGGTACACGCCGAGTAGTACCATGCACCGTAGGTCTTCCTCTTGTGGGTTGGACCGTCCTTAAAAGCACAGTCCATGTAGTATGCAGTGGGTATCTGATATCGTACCCCCGTAGCTAGGGAGGGGAGCCGGCCGAGGACAAGGCCCAGAAGCTCTGGGTGCAAGTCTGCCCAAGACGAGCGGTGTCTGGCCGCCATGACGCGAGATTGAGATGCTATTTTTCTTATATATTTCTCAAAAATACACAAGCTGGTTCTGAGCGCGGAAACCAGAAAGGAACAAGTCTGTCGAGATCAAGACGGCAGGTGGTACGGTGTTGTATGAGGCAACGGGACGACGCCATGGAAATTTATAGACCCCGTCCCCAACCTGGTGTGAGGCGGAGTCGGGCGTCTCACGGATTCAGCTGAAAGCCACGGTGGATTCCTTCGACTCCGAGTCCAGCTCATTCTCGAACTGCCGATATGGCAAGCCAGGGCCTCGTTCACGGATTGTGGCCCGCCCATCTATGAGTTGAATGAATGCATTGGACGATCACACGCACCTGCCGTCAAACCGGAACAATGTCAGGCTGCGCGGACTGAAGTTGCCGTGGTCGTCCGCCGGCACGTACGCGGTCCTGCGCTGCAACTCCACCGGAGGCTGTTGCAATGGGACACTTGTGTTCAGGAAACCAAAACAAGTAGAACAAATGTGGGTACTGTACGCAAGGGATAATTGTCTTGCTAAGTCTAGGAGGAGGCAGGAGTCGAGCCGGTCAGGAGAAAGAGGGTGTCCCGCGCTGAGTCACCATGGACTGATGGGCGCTCCGGCACCGGGGCTGCCCCGGAGGAGACCCATCCAAGCCGCGTCACCTTTCGTGCCGGCCACGCACGCTCACAGCATAGGCGGTGCACGCTCGCAGCACTGGTCGCGATCTCAACGCGTCGGCCGCCCGCTCGATTGGCCTCCCTTCCGCACAAGCCGAACGCTCTCGCCGCGCCTGGGCCCGTGCCGGCCACGCGCTCTTGCCACACCTAGGCCTTCGTCGCTCTCTGCATCGGCCTCTCGCTCGCCGCACTGGCCGCGAGCTTGCCGCATCGCCCTCAGCTCCGGCCACTCGTGTTCGCCATGCCCTCGACGCCGGACGCGCGCTCGCCACGCATTAATTGTCATTGCTCACTGTGGGAGCTAGCGCTCCAAGCTGTTCCGCGTAGACTCCTTTCGCCATGGTTCGCCGTGGCGCGCCACGCAACCGTCCCCCGCTGCCCCAGTGCTAGCTCCCGCGCCGCGCATCATCGTCTTCCCATGCCGCCCCAGAACTCCAGCGCAGTGCCTCGTCATTGTCCCGTGCCACCCCGGCGGCGTGCTGCTCTGGTGGGTCGAGGTCGAGGAGTTAGTATTGATTAATTGATGAGCCAGCGTTCGTGTGTTGCCTGTAAGATTGATCTCCTAACCAATAAGCCCAACGGCCTATTGGGCCTTGATCACGCGCCCTGATCGGGGATGCCCAACCCTACATGGTTGGTGGGCCCCCGTCGCACTGCGCTATATAAAGAGGTGGGGGCCGGCGGTTCAAAGCACGAGGTTCGCCGTGAGCCGCAAACCCTACCGACAAACCCTAGACCGATCTAAGAGGGCGCGCAGCCAGCGACGGGAAGCTCCGCTGACCTTCACCGTCATCACTGCCACGCCGTCCGTCTACACTGCATCGACGTCCGTGCAACCTCTACTCCAGCCGTCGCTGCCCGTGTGCTGCCTCCATCAACGAACCAGCGATGGCCAACTCAACCGCGACTTCCTCCGAAGGCTCAGGTACAACACCAGCACCTCTACCCTATCTCCCTCTCGGTGTAGTGTTCTAGGTCTAGATGTGAATGTGCTTTACGAATCCAAGTGTCATCCGCCTAGATCTACCCTAGTTGATCCACAGAAATTTAACAATGGTATCAGAGCCTTTCTAGCGGTAGATCTGGAACGGGGAAAGAAGAGAAAATCGAACCCTAACCCCTAACCCTAGATCGGGTTCGGGAAAAGAAAAGGAAAGTTACCCGAGAAGAAAACAAATCGGGGAAAGCCGTGGTTGCTCGCTCGGTGACTAACTGAGAAAGAAAAAGAACTGACTTCAATCGGGAAAAGAGAAATGGAACTAGGTTTTGGGGGAGGCGCGGCCGGCCGGGGTTTTGATGCCCCGAGCTGTGCGCTCAATCGTTCGATCTGGATGGACGGACGGAGATGATCGGGTCGGCGTTGCGGCCTAGGCGGGCGCGCGCGTTGATCACCTTTGCCGGCCCAGGCCCAGGTTGCGGCCTGGGTGCGGCCGGGCGTCGCGCGAATAATGTGGGCTAGGCCGCTTTGGCTGTTGGTCCAACAGCATGGGACTGGCCGAAAAAAAAGGGAGCCATGCGGCTAGGCCGCTTGAGGCGCGTGCGTTGGGCTTCGCGAGCTGGGCCGCGCGTGCGCTGCTCTGGGCCGAAATGACCAAATACAGTGAAATGTTTTCTTTTTTATTTTCCAGAAACTTTTGATTCATATTTGGTAAATTTGAACTGAATTTTGATGTTGATATCTGTACAATTTTGATCTAACGTCAATTTTGTTCAGAGAATAGTAAAGTGCAGTAACAGTTTCTGGAAAATAGAATTAAAAGATTATTAAAGTTTCCGCTGCGTATTTAAAGTAATTATGGACTTTTAATTAAATTCGAACCAACGGGAGAATTTGATTTTAAGAGCCAAGAGATAAATATGAGTTGATTATGATATTGTTATTTTCTGACCAACGTTGTTAATAGCAATATTATAATGATTATGCATTATTTCTATTTCTGCCCAACGGTGATGTAGAATTAGTGTAGAAAATAATTGTATGCTTTAATTTTGACCAACGTTAAACTAAGGCATGCAATTATTGTTGTTATTTCTGTTCTCACACTATTTGAATTGTGTTTTCAGGAGGATACAACTTAATGAGTTGTATCAAAGAGATCCCCACTCTAAAAGGTGATAACTATAATGAGTGGAAGAAAAAGATAGACCTGGCCTTCATCCTCGCTGAGGTGGACTGGGTTGTCACCACACCATGCCCCAGAGAACCTGTGGCAACGGTGAGGGAGACTGATGAGACTGATGCTACATGGCAGAATAGAGAGCGGGATTTTGCTCCCGTAAAGATGTCCTATGACCTTGAGCATAGGAAATGGGTCACTGCCAACAAGAAGTGTTTGGCAGTGATAAAGAACACAATTGAGCCTGCAATAGTGGGCTCAATTCCAGACTGTGACACGGTCACAGAGTACCTAGAAAGAATAAAGAGTCAGTTTACTGGCTCTTCAAAGACATATGCAACCCAGCTGATCAAGCAGTTGGTTACAGAAAGGTACTCTGGTGGCGGCAGTGGCATTAGAGAGCACATACTGAGAATGAGCAATCTGGCATCTAAGCTCAAACCAATGGATTTGGCACTCAAGGATGAGTTTCTTATTCATTTGATTTTTGCTTCTTTGCCCAAAGAATTTGACACCTTTGTTGTTAATTACAACATACAGCCTGAAAAATGGGATTTAGAAAAGCTCATAGCCATGTGTGTGCAGGAGGAGGAAAGAATAAAAGTTTCACAAGGTGGTTCTGTCAACTACCTAAAAGATAAGAAAAAGAACTATAATAACAGTTCTTCCTCCAAGTCATCTGGAAAGGGTCCCATGCAACAGTCTCAGAACAAGCAATTCCCAGTGGATAAAGACCAGTGTCTCTACTGCAAAAAGACAGGACATTATAAAAAGAATTGTCCTGATTTCTTAAAGATGATTATGAAAAATAAAGGTGAGAACATCATTACATTTGTAAATGAATCCTTGTATGTAAAGTTTTCAAAATCTACTTGGTGGATTGATTCAGGTGCAACTATTCATGTTGCTAATTCATTACAGGGATTCCGTTCGATGAGAACTTTGCAAAGAAGCGAAAGTTTCATTAAAGTCGCAAATGGAGTACAAGCAGATGTTGAGGCCGTTGGAGATCTTCTTCTAGAGCTTCCAGATGGTTTCATACTTTTTCTTAGAGATGTTCTTTATGTACCTTCTTTGCAAAGAAACTTGATTAGTGTATCAAAGTTGGACCATGATGGTTATGATTGCCATTTTGGAAATGGCAAATGTCAGATATTGTTTAATAATAAATGTGTTGGTCTTGCCTTCCGACAAGACGAGCTTTATTTGTTATCACTTCGTGAAAATGTGAATTCCGTGTGTGATGTGAATGAAAATGAATCCTCATCGAACAATGGAAACAGAAAACGAAAGAGAGCTCACGATGCGTTGTCGAAATTATGGCATTGTCGTTTAGGCCATATTTCGAGAGGGAGAATAGAAAGACTTGTTAAGAATGATATTCTTCCTCCATTAGAGCTCTCAGAGTTAGAACAATGTAGAGATTGCATAAAAGGAAAGTATGTAAAGAAAATTAAGAAAGATGCCAAACGAAGCGCAGGAATTCTACAGATTATTCACACAGACATATGTGGTCCTTTTCCTGTGAAAAGTGTGGATGGTTATGATTCATTCATAACATTCACAGACGATTACTCTCGTTTTTTGCTACATTTATCCAATTAAAGAAAGAACAGAAGCGTTGGATAAATTCAAAATATTTAAAGCAGAAGTTGAAAATCAGCATGATTTAAAGATTAAGATAGTCAGGTCTGACCGTGGGAGAGAGTACTATGGTCGGCATACCCCATATGGACAAGTTCCTAGACCTTTTGCAAGGTTCTTACAGGAGAATGGTATAGTCGCCCAGTATTCAACACCGGGCGAACCTCAGCAGAATGGAGTAGCTGAAAGGCGTAACCGTACCCTGATGGATATGGTGCATAGTATGATAAGTTACTCCACTTTACCGATGAGTCTATGGATGGAGGCGTTAAAAACCGCCATTCATATTCTCAATAGAGTACCAAGTAAGTCGGTGCCCAAAACACCATATGAGTTGTGGACAGGAAGAGTACCCTCACTTAACCACTTGCGTGTGTGGGGGAGCCCTGCTGAGGCTAAAGTTTTTAACCCAAACATTGGGAAGCTAGATCCCAAAACAGTGAGTTGCCATTTCATTGGCTACCCAGAAAAGTCAAAAGGTTTTCGTTTCTACTATCCTAACAGACATACAAAGTTTGTGGAAACGAGACACGCTGTCTTCCTAGAGGATGAAATGATTAGGGGGAGCATGGTAGCTCGAGAAATTGACCTTGAAGAGAAGCGGGTGTATGCACCCACTCCGATCATTCATGAGCCATTTTTCTCACTACCTACTATTACTGCACCGACAGTACAAGACACTGTGGTGCCAGCACCTATTGTTATCCCGCCTGTGGCAACAATGAATGAAGATGAGGACCCTGTGCCTTAGGATCCTATAGAACCTATTGCCACGCATGAGGGGGAGCAACAACAGCCTCAAACAGAAAATGTGCCAATTGAGGAGGTCCCTAGAAGGTCTCAAAGAGTTAGAAAATCAGCTATTCCTGCTGATTATGAGGTGTACAACACTGAAGAATTTCAAATGGAGGATGATCCCACCTCATTTGAAGAAGTCATGAAAAGTGATCATTCATCAAAGTGGCTTGAGGCCATGGAAGATGAGATGAGATCAATGAATGCAAATAAAGTTTGGGATTTAGAGATAATTCCTAAAGGAGCCAAAACAGTAGGCTGTAAATGGGTCTACAAAACAAAACTTGACTCTCAAGGGAATATAGAAAGATACAAAGCCCGACTTGTGGCAAAAGGCTTTACACAAAGAGAAGGGATTGATTACAATGAGACTTTTTCTCCAGTCTCGTGTAAGGATTCCTTCAGAATCATAATGGCATTAGTGGCACATTACGATTTGGAATTACATCAGATGGATGTAAAGACGACATTTCTCAACGGAGACTTAGAGGAAAATGTTTACATGGCACAACCGAAGGTTTTGTCATGGAAGGAAAAGAACGTTTGGGATGCCGCCTAAAGAAATCTATTTATGGATTAAAACAAGCTTCAAGACAGTGGTACTTGAAGTTTGATCAGACAATAAAGAATTTTGGGTTTAAAGATAATGTTGAGGACAATTGTGTATACGCAAAGTTTAAGAATGGAAAGTTTATCTTCCTTGTCCTGTATGTGGATGATATCTTACTTGCTAGTAGTGATGTCAGTCTACTACTGGAGACAAAGAAGTTTTTATCCTCAAAATTTGATATGAAAGATCTTGGTGAAGCTTCGTTCGTTCTAGGGATCAAGATTCACCGAGATAGAAGTAAAAGGGTATTAGGACTGTCACAAAAGGCATACATAGAAAAAGTCTTAAAGAAATTCAGTATGCACAAATGTAGTCCCTCACCTGCTCCTATAGTCAAGGGCGACAGATATGGGGATTTTCAATGCCCCAGGAACCAATATGAGATCGATCAAATGAAAGTGGTTCCATATGCTTCAGCTGTCGGAAGCTTGCAATATGCTCAAGTGTGTACGCGCCCTGACTTGGCATTTGTTACCGGGTTACTTGGCATATTCCAGAGCAATCCTGGAATAGAACACTGGAAATTGGTAAAGAAAGTCTTGCGTTATTTGCAAGGAACGAAAGGCCTCATGATGACGTATAGAAGATCTGATTCACTCCATATAGTGGGATATTCAGATTCTGATTATGCGGGAGATAATAGAAAATTCACGTCTGGATATGTGTTCACTCTCGTAGGGGGAGCTATTTCATGGAAAAGCTCAAAGCAAACCGTCACTACATCGTCCATAATGTATGCCGAGTTTGTAGCGTGTTATGAGGCAACGGGGCAGGTGAACTGGCTAAAGAAGTTCATACCCGGTTTGAAGGTGGTTGACGACATCAATAGACCACTGAAGTTATACTGCGATAATAATCCAGCAGTATAGTATGCTCACAACAATAGGTCAAGTGGTGCTGCCAAACACATTGACATAAAGTATTATGTTGTGAAGGATAAAGTCCGGGATCAAATGATAAGTCTTGAGCATATAAGTATCGAAAAGATGCTCGCGGATCCGCTTACAAAAGGCTTAACACCCAACGTGTTCAGAGAACATGTAGCCGGCATGGGTTTAAGGGAAAGCCTATGATTCCTGGACTATAAAGGGCCAAAAAGTTAAAGTAACTATTTTAGATCAGAGACGTGCATTGTAACTGTTAAATCTATCGGCGATTGACCGTGACGATGAGACATGCTCTATGCATCATCTGTGAAGAAATGAGTAAGGATAAAAGGATTGAAGTTTAAAGTTTAAAGATAAAAGTAATAGTGAGATCAAGGGGGAGAATGTAAGATTGATCTCCTAATCAATAAGCCCAACGGCCTATTGGGCCTTGATCACGCGCCCTGATCGGGGACGCCCAACCCTACATGGTTGGTGGGCCCCCGTCGCACTACGTTATATAAAGAGGTGGGGGCCGGCGGCTCAAAGCACGAGGTTCGCCGTGAGCCTTAAACCCCACCGACAAACCCTAGACCGATCTAAGAGGGCGCGCAGCCAGCGACGGGAAGCTCCGCTGACCTTCACCGTCATCACTGCCACGCCGTCCGTCTACACTGCATCGACGTCCGTGCAACCTCTACTCCAGCCGTCGCTGCCCGTGTGCTGCCTCCATCAACGAACCAGCGATGGCCAGCTCAACCGCGACTTCCCCCGAAGGCTCAGGTACAACACCAGCACCTCTACCCTATCTCCCTCTCGGTGTAGTGTTCTAGGTCTAGATGTGAATGTGCTTTACGGATCCAAGTGTCATCCACCTAGATCTACCCTAGTTGATCCACAGAAATTTAACATTGCCATGCTGGACAGCGCGGCGGCCGGAGAGCGCCATTTGCGGCGAGTCCGCGAGGTAGCGGCCGTAGGCGGCGCTGCGGAGGAGGACGAAGTGCATGTCGCCGCGCTGGACCAGGTGCACCTGCCACGCTGAGTTCAGGGAGGCGCGACGCCGGCTCAGGGAGACGCCGACCCCGTCCTCGTCGGCGTAGAGGTACGTCCCGCGCACGCGGCTCCGCAGCCGCACGTGAATCCCGTCGAAGAATTGGTCCATCGCAGCCGCCGCCGGTGGTGGTGGTGTGTTGGGTGTTGCGGATGGGCGGGGGACGAGCTGTTCGTTGCCTGGGGAACGGCGAAGGGGATGGAGAGCAGAGCGGGTATTCGTTGCGACGATTACTTTGAGCGTCGAGGCGTTGGCGGTGGGGCATTTTGGCGTCATGCCGTCATCCCAGCAGAGACGGAGACGGGCTCCCCCAAATACAGGCCGAAAGCACGAGTCCAGCACACGGCACGCCCGTGGGCCGTGGCCCAAGCCCAGTCCAACGCAAACACAGCTAGGAGTAGCATTTATAGTGTTGTTTTTGTGACATATCATATGTGTGATCACTGATCAGAGGATCATATGTGTGACCGTGCTGTCATTGGTTTCAGGTGGCTCCCTTTATGAAGTTTGTTTTGTGGTATATACCATAAAAAAGGACAAGGCAATATGCAAATTAGTTTTGGGTGTAGAAAACAACACGCAGCAGATAATCAAGAAAATAATGCAGCCATGTATAGCTCTGTTCGCTTGGCTTATAAGCCGTACTTTTTCATCAAACGAACAATATTTTTCTCTCACAACAAATCAGCCAACAGTAATTTCAGTCATGACTTATCAGCCAAATGAACAGGGCATATATTGGGAATATCCAACAGTTAACAGTATACACGCAAGTTAAGTAAAAATGGTGCTCGGTTTTCTTATGTGGTTGAACAGTAGATTTGGAACATCCAACTGTTCAACAGTATGCAGCAGTTGCAGTAAGGAACTCCTAGGAAAGGAGCCGCTCACAATCACAACAGGTTTTTTCTTTGAAAATAACAGGAGGGGCAAGGAGCCCCTACTGATAGAATTTATTGGAAGGAAGTAAAAGGACAAGTACAAGTACAAAACAAGCCAGAGGTCCAAAGGAAGTAGAAAGAACAAAGAAAAAAGAAAAAAAGAAAGAGGGCTAGGGGACTAGGAAAAGGAAAACAAAAGAAAAGAAGGCCAAACATTATCTGTCAAATTCTTCATATCAAAGGAATAACGATTAATGAAAGATATGCACTTATGAAAATGTACTGCCTCCGTGACGTCTTTCAACATAATCAGCCTGTTCGCTTGTTGGTTTCAGCCAGCCCAAACTAGCCAGCCCAACAGTGTTTTTCTCTCACAAAAAACCAGCACCAGCCAGCCTCAAACCAGCACCAGCACCAACCAGCGAACAGGCCCAATGTTCCGTTAATCTGACGAATGCACTAGGAAATAGCGAGTATATATGAAGTCGGGTAAACAAAAGATACAGACACAGTTTTCTTCAGTTCAAGACTGAAAGTAAAGCTCAGATAACACTGACTGAAAAATCTGGCGTATCAGGATTCAGCAGAAAATATACAGTAAGCCACCAAAATGTGTATTATCACCCAATAGAGATGAAGATGCTAAGTACAACCAACGCCACTGCGCAAAATCGTTCAAGCACCAACTCCATCCAAACTGTAACAGAGATGAAGATAGTAACTAGATCAGTTTGTGAGTACTAAAACTGAATGGGCAAGATAAACTGCTTTCAGTCAGGAGAATGCCTCCAACAAAACTACCAGAAACCAGAAGAGTTGTTGTGTTCTCTGAAACTACATGAACCAACTCATGTTGCTGTATCCGAGAGATCAATCACGAAGTTGCTGTCATCAGTCCTGCTCCCATATGCCGGGTGTGGGTTCAGGTGCATCCACATTTGGGTGCCACAATCCCGGACCAGCTGAATTTGCAACCGGAAATTGAAAAAAAAATATATCAGTTACACAGTATGCAACTATTTTATCAGTTCAATAATCAGTAGCAAGATTAATATTATTGGCTGACTACTGAAAACAGCAAGAATTGCGCTTATCTAGAGCATGTTTCAGGTAACTCATAACTGAATAAATCAACCATTTCCTCAAGCATAAGATGGCGAACTTGTGTAAAGTAATTTCCAGGAACAGGATTGTATGTATGAGCATATGATATATCCACATCAATATGATACTGTTAGCTAAGAACATTTGTCATGAGAGTAATGAGACAACGGGTTATCTATAGCTTGTTTCAGATAAGTACCCACATGACTAAATTCCAAAACTTTTTAAAAAGAGAAAACTACAATGTCCCTAAGCATAACAGGTTCAGCTAAAATAGTGATAGAACTCTCACCACGGGTCCAACTAACATACACAATTATCTTAATTGTGTAGTCATTAGAAGGAAGGTCAACGACCAGCGGAGTTAGTCGCCCCAGGTATCCGGACCACACACAAAACACAATTCTAACCGAATGCTCCTCTCCAAGTTCTTCTGCTAATTTGCATAGAAAAAAATAGCAGGCTATAGCGGCCGGAGAGACTCAACGCTAAGCTATTTCTATTTGTGCCGCTATGCCAAGTTTAACCGCTACTGTGTGCTATAGCCCTGCTAATTGCATAGCTTTAGCGTTTAAATAGCGGCGCTATTCCAGATTTTGCCATCACTAATAGATTTTGACAATTTAATTTGTTATTTCCGACTTATCATTTGCTACTAATTTGGTATTTTGGATAATTAAACACTGGGCTTTCATGAACCATGTTGTAATGTCATATTAGTAATGTTACTTAGACTTGTGGAACCTTAGAAACATATTTGTGTTCATCGAATTTCATATTTACCATGTTTTTTTCATCAAATTATTCGTGTTTTTATGTTTTCTTTATAAAAACGCTATCTGTCATAGCGCCGCTATAGCCTCATAGCTGTTGAAAAAAAGTTGCCGCTATTTTCAATAGCCTGCTATTTAAAACTATGCTAATGTGTCCCTTAGCTGAGACACGGAACAACCCTAAAATTTTATCCTTTTCCAACTCCGCTGGTTGTAATTGCCTGTAGTCGTCTCAGAGAACGTACAGGATACTTCTCAATATCGGATTATGCTCAACCTGAAATAGAATAATCAGAGATGCCAAACATTACCTATCAAATTCTTCATACCTCCTCAAAAACAAAACAAAAAATCTTCATACCAAAAGAATCTCGATTAACAAAAGATATAGGCTTCTGAAAATGTACTAACTCCATGACCTTTTCAACATAACGTTCCATTAATCTGTTGAATGCACTAGTAAATAGCAAGCATATATACAGTCTATTCGTTTGTTGGTTTCAGCCAGAGCTTATCAGCCATGGTACAGTGTTTTTCTCTCACAACAAACCAGCACCAGCCGGGCTTATCAGCCCAGAAACCAACCAGCGAACAAACTGATAAAGTTGGGTGCAGAAGCAGAGCTTCAGCAAACAAATGATACATAAATGATTTTCTTCGGTTCAAGACTGAAAGCTAAGCTCAAATAACAGACTGAAAAAATCTGGCGTATCAGGATTCAGGAGAAAATATACAGTAAGCCACCAAAATGTGTATTATCACCCAACAGAGATGAAGATGCTAAGTACAACCAACGCCACTGCGCAAAATCGTTCAAGCACTAACTCCATCCAAACAGTAACATAGATGAAGATGATTCAGCCTGTTCGTTGGTTGATTTCTGGGCTGATAAGCCCGGCTAGTGCTGGTTTGTTGTGAGAGGAAAACACTGTATCATGGCTGATAAGGCATGGCTGAAACCAACAAGCGAACAGGAGTACGAAAACTGAACGGGCAAGATAAACTGCTTTTAGTCAGGAGAATGCCTCCAACAAAACTACCAGAAACCAGAAGAGTTGCTGTGTTCTCTGAAACTAACTTGGATGGATGGTCCCAATTTTATTTTACTGACCTTACTGTTGGACCATACATGAAGACTGAGCACCGTTTTAATGAACTTGTGTGATGTGTTAAACACTACTGGATTCAGGCGTGCACCCGGCAAAGGCTACTTTGCACTCGGTAAAGTCTTTGTCGGGTGCAGCACTCGGCAAAGAGCCTCCGGCAAAAAATTAGTCGGCAAAGATTTCTTTGCCGGGTGCTTTTTATCGGGCACCCGACAAAGACTTTGCCGAGTGCAAACCCGGCACCCGGCAAAGAAAAGTGGTCGTTACGGCGCCGGCTTCGTCATCCCTTGCTTTGCCGGGTGCCATGTCATAGGCACCCGGCAAAGATTTTTTTAATTTTTTTTTTCAAATTTTTCTTGCCAGGTGCCGTGCCGGGGAGGCACCCGGCAAAGATGTTTTTATTTTTTTTTATAATTTCTTTGCCGGGTGTCTCACCGAGGGGGCACCCGGCAAAGAGTTTTTTTTTTTTTTTTTTAATTAATTTTTTGCGGGTGCCTGGACTGGCACTCGGCAAAGCTGGGAATTCCTTTCAGAATTCCCAGCTTTGCCGAGTGCCAGGGCCAGGGCACCCGGCAAAGCCTCACAAATTAATTTTTTTATTTTGTTTTTTGATTCTATAATCACAAACACATCATATAAAAGATATATATCACATCTGAAGCATCACAAAGACAATATAGCACATATATATCACATTCATCTCATCACAAACTCAATCCCACACATATATATCACATCGCGAATACAATACCTCACATACACGACATCACAAACATAATAGGTCCAATTACCATCGTAACAAGTCGATAGTGGATCACAGTGCATCATATGTCCATCAAGCGGTGAAAAAGAGATACAAACTAAAGGTGGGGAGGAAACTGAGTGCCTGGTGAAGGAAACTCGGCACCACCTGCTTGCGCCTGAGATGGGTCATTCGAACCCGCCGACGGAGGCTGCATAAAGGACAAGAGATTCATGCGCTTAGAGTGGGTCATCTAATGAAAGCACTAGTCGAAGCAATATGGATTCATACTCACTGGACTAGCTACAACTGGCGGCGGCGCTGGAGCGAACATCGGCACAGGTACACCGTTCACTTGCCCAAAGTTCTGCAGGAACATCGTAATCTCCACCAGCTGCTTGGCCTATCTCTCCCGCTCGGCCCGCTCGGCTTGTCTTTCCCGCTCGGCCACCTCGGTCCTCGCCGCCAGGTCCCGCAGCTCCTGAGCCATCCTCTCGTTATCGGCCTGCAACATTTCAATCGAATGTTTTAGTAATGTAAAGGTAACTAAGTTATGTAAAGATCAATGTACGAAGAGTTAAACTGGACTAACCTGGAGTGCGTCGACCCGCTGCTGTGAAGGGGACGACCGTTGGCGTATGGCCGGGCCTCCGCTCGGGGTACTTGCTCGGATCTGGGAGAGGGAGGGAACAGAGCCGGACTCGAGGGTGCCATCGCCAAGCTAGTACCGCCCATGCTTCTTGCCCTGTCCGATCCTCATGACAGTCATGCCATCAATGTCGTCGGTGCTCGGATCCCAATCTGGCCCCTGGACCGACCTTGCGTCCGACGCATAGGAGCTGATGCGGGTGTGGACGCTCGGGTTGCTGTACGACTCGGGTGGGTCATCCGGGCTGAAGGTGACAGCGGAAGTTGCCATTCCCTTGCGGGCCAGTCCATACGCCATGAACGTGGACAAAGGCTGGCCACCATGCGACGCCGACTACGAGAAAGACAACAAGATGATTAGAAGAAACATGCAGAATGGAGCGTCAGAATACTAAAAATGAATTCACGTACCCAAGCTTGCATGTATGCGCCAAGGCTGCGGCTGCCTTGGTGGTGTGTGGGGCCTGTCGCCTGCAAAGCCCGCTCCCGGTGGGCTTCGTGTTCCTGGATATAACCCTCTGTGAACCACCTGTCCACGATCATCTCCCAGCAGTCGGCAAAGGACTCGCACCACCATGGAATCATCTACATGTCATAAAGAATTTGAGATGTAAGACAACCAAATGAAAGCTACTTAATCTCAAAACGAATCAGTATTATTCTTCTTCATTTACCTCAATGTACTGCTTCCCGGTCGAGAGACATCTGTCTTGCACGTGTCTTTTGGACTTCGACCAAGTCGCGTGGTGTAGTACTTGATGATGCAAGTGAGGCGCTCTTCGTAGTGCATGTTGTCGATGCGCTTTCGGCACTTTTCACCAAGTTCTTCTCCGCCCTCCTCCTCCTGTCCCTCTTCACACTGAAAAAGTCTGCAGACAGACACAATGTATTAATTCATTATGTCAAAAGTGTCAAATGAATGCGATGTATTGATCAAAGTTGTGCGAACGAGACTTACCAGAACTCTCTCCGACCCGCTCTCGCTTGTCTTCATATTCTGCGTCGGGGCGATTTGTAGTGGTCCCATGATTTGGCGGCCCCATAGTCCCCTTTGTGCGTGACAATGCTTTGGGGTAATAGTGCTGCACACAAGCCCCAAGATGTGGTTGGGGTTCCGTGAGTCACCAGGCGACACAACCTCCCAGTGCCTGCACAAGTCATTAACAAACATTATTAGTTTCTCTGACAATTTTCAACAGGTTATATGAAGTAGCTGTGATTAAATCTAAAGTTAGTTACCTGTCCCCCTGGGGGCGGATCACTGGGCGTAGGGGAGGAAGCGGAGGCCCAAGGAGTTTTGAGGGACCTCGCAAGTAGGGGCTAGCCGCAGCAGAGGCAGTGGAACTACTTCCGGCCTCGCCGCCCTCCTGTGCCTCTCCCTCACTGTCCGTCGCCCAAACCTCGTCCGTCGCCAGAACCTGCTCGTCCTCCGAGGAGTCCGTGGTACGACGAATACTTACCACCCTTCTTCAACCAAATGAACCTCACAGCTTCCTGGCATATTGGGCACGGGAACTTCCCGTGAACACACCAGGCACTGAATAACCCATACGCCAGGAAGTCATGCATGGAGTACTGGTACCAGACATACATTTTGAAGCTTTCCTTTATAGATCGGTCGTATGTCCATACCCCTTCATTCCAAGCTTTGATCAACTCATCAATCACAGGCTCCATGAACACACCCATCTTACTCCCTGGGTGCCCGGGAATTATCAACGTCAAGATCACGTTATGTCATTGAAAGGCAACGCCAGGGGGGAGATTGAGGGGGATAACAAACACGGGCCAACATGTGTAAGGGGCAGACATCATGCCATAAGGATTGAACCCATTTGTTGCCAGTGCGACACGTACATTATGAGCCTCATCGGATTTCAGACGATGCTTGTCATTAAAGCTGGTCCATGCTTCACCATCAGATGGATGCACCATCTTGTCAGGATGGTAGCATTTGCCATTCTTGTGCCACGTCATCTGTTTCACAGTTTCCTCGATCATGAATAGCTTTTGAATCCTCAGCACGAAGGGAAGGTGACGTAGGACTCGGGCGGGTATCTTAAGCTGGGTCTTCTGGCCACCACCGTCACCAGACTCTACCTCTAGGAACCTGGAGGCTTTACACATCGGACAGTACTTTGCCTCCTTGAGTTCTTCCCAAAATATGACACACCCGTTCGGACAAGCATGTATCTGCTCATATGGCATCTTCAGTGCTTTAAGGAGCCTATGTGCCTCGTACATGGTCTTCGGCAACACGTGGTTTTTTTGGAAGCAGGGTGCCAACCACGGTCAACACCTTATCGAAGCCTTCTCGACTCCAGTTTAAATCAGACTTCAACCCCATCAAGCGACTTATGGCATCCAGCTGGGAGACCTCAGAATGAGCGTGAAGGGGTTTCTGTGCCGAGTCCATCATGTACTTGAACGCATCTACGGCTGCCTGCATCTTCGCCTCCTCACGTCCTTTAGCAAACTGTGCTAGGTGAACATCATCTACCATGTCTGCTACCCCGGCATCAGCATCGAAAGCCTCGACGCGTTGTCTCACCACCTCCTCTCTCATACGATCGGCTTCACCATGGTGGACCCACCGGGTGTAGTTCGGCGTAAACCCATTCTTGTGCAGATGTGTACCCATGAGTTCCTTGTCTAGCATTCTCCTGTTACCACACTTGCTGCAGGGACACAAAGCCATTTTTAGGAATTTTGCGGCCTTGCCAAATGCACGATTCAAGAAACGATCGGTCTTCTGCATCCATTCATAGCTGGCATCACCCTGACTTGTCCGGCCCGTGTACATCCACTGACGGTCCTCCATCTTCTAGCATATATAACATCACCATAGGTGACCATCAATTGCATCTACGCGGTGTCCCTACTCTCTAATAGGTGAGGATAGGTCCTAATCCCACCCGCGGGTTCGTAGATGAGGTTAGTTTCCATGCTCTGCTCCTATCCGAGATGGAATTTCAGCAGCACCTCCCCGCTGTTCTCCCGATACACGTCCTGTAAGGGAGAGTGTGTATCCGGAGAACAACGGAGAGGTGATGTCGAAACACCGTCTCAAACCGGAGCGAAGCATGAAAACTAACCTCAACTACGCATCCGCGGGCTATCCAAAAAGCGTGGACAATCCGAAATAGATACGGTCGCTGATATGCAAAGGTCCGCATATCTCCGACCGTATCTCTTTTGAACGAGAGACACCTAACTAGGTTACGCAACCAAAGACCACATACGGATAGAGGGGTTATACCTAGGGTGGCGGTGAGGTCCGGGTAGCGGGGCAGTGGAGAGTCGGTGCAGTGGCGAGTCGACGCGGTGCAGGAAGACTCGCAGCGCCGACGAAGATGATCGGGGTCGCCGAGTCCCTCCCACAGGTCCTCCTCCTACAAAAAAGGGCAAAAATGGTTAGTGTCGACTCAAAATTTCGGCAGCACCTCCCCTGCACGGGGAGGTTCCCAAAACCTGCAAAAAACATGGCACGAAGGCCAACAACCACATATATACCAAACATGGCACGAAGGCCAACAATCACATATATACCAAACATGGACACGAAGGCCAACAACCACCAATATATCAAGAGGAGCCATGTACTTTAGTCTCTTTCCATGCACATGAAAGTATTGAAGTAGTACAACAACAATTACTACTAACCCTACAACTACTACTAACACTACTACTAACAACTACTTAACTACTAACAATGCTAATAGTAAGAACTACTTAACTATTAACAACTACTACTACTAACCACTACTACTTACTAACTACTACTATTTACTAACCCTACAACTAACACTACTAAATACTACAACTAACACTACAAGTAACTACTACTAACACTACTAACTACTACTACTACTAACACTACAAGGGTAGGGCTTACCTTGGCGGCAAGAACAGCAAGAGCGAGGGCCGGTGACGACGGCGGGGATGACCGCAGCAGCGCGAGGATCAACGGCCGGTCGGAACGGCGCAGGGATCGACGGGCGGTCGGGTCGGCACCTTCCTCTTCTTCCTCCTCCCCCTTCTCTTTCTTCCTCTTATTCCTCCTCCCCTTCTCTTTTTTCCTCTTCCTCCTCCCCCTTCTTTTTCTTCTTCTTCCTTCCTCCTCCTTCTTCCACCTACCTCCTCTACTGCTGGCCGGTGGCGGGAGGAGCCCGGCGACTGGACCACGGGCAGCCAGCCTCGTCGGGGACGGCCAGCGAGGTGGGGCCGTGTGGCCGCCGCGGCCGGTGAGGCTGGGGCGCCAGGGCCAGGCAGGACCGCCGGCCGGGCCGAGCGCCACCGGGGTCGTCGGGGCGGGGCCACGGCCGCGGGGCCACCGGATCCGGGCGGGAGCACCGACCGGCCGCCGAGGCGAGCGCCGCCGGGTGTGGGCGCGGCTCACGCGGGCGCTGGGCCGCCGGTGCCGGAGCCGTGGGGTCGCCGGGAATGGGCGGAGGCGCGGCCGAGGCGCGGGAGAGGCACGGGCGCGACGGACCGGCGAGGCGCGGGCGCGGCGGAGCGCGAGGGCGGCGGTGGAGGAGCGCGGCGGCGTCGGCTCTCCTGGATTATGTTAGGGTTGGGGGCGTCGGCCGGCCTTTTTAGGCATGGGCCTTTGCCGGGTGCTAGGTGACGACGGCACCCGGCAAAGATTTTTTAATTTTTTTAATTTCTTTCTTGGGTGCCCATGACTGGCACCGGCAAAATCTTCTTTGCTTGGGCGGCCTTTTTAGTCACGGGCCTTTTTGCCGGGTGCCGGTGACGATGGCACCCGCAAAAAAATTTTTAATTTTTTAAATTTCTTTGTCGGGTGCGGGGTGGCACCCAACAAATTATTTTTTTTGTTTTTTACCCCATTTTTTGTGGGGACTTACTCTGATAAATATATCCCTATTTCAAAATTTGGGACAATTATGAGTTTTTTAACTATATTTCCTTAATTTTTCCGTTTCATTGAATATTCCAGACTATTCCAAATTTGAACCGCAGGTACATGAAATAATGGAATTTGGTCATTGAAAAAATAGTATTCATGATATTTAGGCTATGTCGAGGCCGTATGCAGGAAGTGGCCTGAAATGTCGCGCATCATGTTGTCGTAACATGACGATGTACTCACGGGGGAAGTTTATTTAAATTATATAAAATCCAAACGATGTCCGAAAATCACGAAACTTGTCGATGTGTCTTTTTATCACATGTGGATGCCCTGGTAAAAAATTGAGAAAGTTTCGAGCAAGTTGCGACGTCAGCTGCCTAAAACTCAGACATCTCCACATGTGATCACATAGCCTAAATATCATGAATACTATTTTTTGAATGACCAAATTCCATTATTTCATGTACCTGCAGTTCAAATTTGGAATAGTCGGAAATATTCAATGAAACGGAAAAAAATTAAGGAAATATAGTTAAAAAACTCATAATTGTCCCAAATTTTGAAATAGGGATATATTTACTGTAGCAAGTCCCCACAAAAAAATGGGGTAAAAAAAATAATTTGCCGGGTGCCACCCCGGGCACCTTGCAAAGAAATTTAAAAAATTAAAAAATTCTTTTTGCCGGGTGGTGTCGTCACACACGGCACCCGCAAAAGGCCCGTGACTAAAAAGGCCGGCCCAAGCAAAGAAGCTTTTTGGTGGTGCCGGTCATGGGGCACCCGCAAAGAAATTTAAAAAATTAAAAAATTCTTTAACGGGTGCCTAATGGCGTGGCACCCAAGAAGGATGACGGCGGTGGCCGTCGATCAAGCCGGCCACCTTTGCCGCTTGACCATATTTTGCCGAGTCGCCAAGACCGGCAAAGACTAATTTTTGCCGACGGCTAGAATTTGCCGAGTGCCGGCACCCGGCAAAGGCTGCTTTGCCGGAGGCCTTTATTTGCCGGGTGCCTCCAGGCCTAGCACCCGGCAAAGAATTCCTCTGCCGGGTGCCCGATAAAAAGCACCCGGCAAATTTTTTTGCTCCCGGCAAATCAGCCGTTTCCTGTCGTGAAAGGCAGTGTTTGAGTTGCATATGCAGATCTTGGCAATGTGCTGTAAGATGTTTAAACTCTGTCTTCATACAATGCAAATGGACTGAACCAAGTTAAAAATAGAGTAAAATGCACCACATGTCCATTAACTTTTGAGATGGTATCACTTAGGTCCATCAACTTCGAAACTGTATTTTTGGGTCTATAAACTCTTTATGTAGTTCACCGGAGGTCCATACCCTTTCATTTAGTCTTTGGATCTGATGTGGCAGGTACAGTCATCAGCTTTGACTGTGTTTATATTTGCAAAAACAACCCCGTGTTTCTATGTCTTCCATACCGTCATCCCTAGGAGAGAGGAGCATGATGGTGTGCGTAAAGATGCATGGCGTAAGCCCGGCGGGCCAGGCTAAGCTGTAGGCCCGGGGGCGAGGTGGCGAAGCGAGCTGAGGCGCATCCGCGTATGGCGGTGGTGGCGCATGCTCGCAGACTTCGCGTTACGACGGCGCTCGTGAGGCCAACGCAGAAGCGTGCAAATCCGTATGGATGCTGGTCGTGCCCAAGCCCCAAGGACGTGGTCACGTGGAGTTCCGAACCATGTTGACGTACGGCCGCCTCAAGCTGTTCACGTACGACGAGCTTAGAAAGGCCACAGGCGACTTCGACTCGAGCTGAGTTAGATCATCGACGAGGGTGGCTTCGGCGTCGTCTATAGAGGGGTGATCGACGGCGCCGTGAGGAAGGGGAAGTGGAGGGCTTCCAGGGTGATAGGGAGTGGCTTGTCAGGCATCTAATCTTATTTGCATGCATGCACATCCATGCGGGTCGGCGTCGCCGTGGGCGCTGCACACCGCAAGCGTGCGTGGCGTTGCACATATGGAGGTGAAGATGGGCAATTAGGCGTGGGCGCATGGCAGTACCAGCAGCCGGTGTGCGCCGTGCTTCGGCTCAGCACGTTCCTGTCGGAACGCCAAGCCGGTCGTGGCGCCGACGTACCACCCGTGCGCGTACCTGCCCTCACCCGCGGGTGCGTTGTTAAGCCAGATGCCGCTGTCGCTGACCATGGCGCATGATGCATACTGCAGCCCTCGGTGCACGACGCGTATGGCCGCTAGTCGTCCCTCGCCCCGATGTACCGCGATACCGGACGATGGGGCTCTTGATGAGGTCCACGAGCTCGCCCATCACAAGCAGTTCGAATTGCTGCCTGCCGAGCCAGTCATGGAGGCTGCGCACAGTGGCGCGTCTTGGCGCTCGAGGGAGCCCTCATCTGCTTCCCCACCAATAGTCTCTCGGCGCCCCGCAGCACCGCCGACACGGCCAGGTCCACGGCTGAGTGAGCTGCGCATCAACCACATGAACTTTGCCTGCTCCGCGTGGCCTACCAGTCGTGTGGCGAGCACGCGCTCGCTCGCCGGCCCTGCGCCCAAGCTGCGCATGCTAGCTCTGGCCCCCTGTGCTAGCTAGCCCGCAGGCTCGCGCGCCAACGCTGCGAGCACACGCTCACGCTGCATGTTGTGCTAACAAAATCATGCTCCTCTCTCCTAGGGACAACTGCATAGAAGACAGAGAATACATGGTTGTTTTTGCAAATATAAACACAGTCAGCTAATGACTGTACTTGCCACGTCAGATCTAAAGACTAAATTATAACACCCTAGGTGTTTGGCTTCCACTAATTGCATTTCATTTCATAAACATGGGCATCATCTATCTCATCATGTCATTGTTACTGAAACATGCATATGCAACATTTTCAATTGTGTGTGTTTCATACTTGATTGCTTAGAATGGTAGTAGTGCAACATGTGAATGTAACATGAAATTCTCATACTTGAAACATGGCAATATGGTAGTAATGTGACAATTATAAAATGACAACAAAGTCATGAAACATGTGAAACATGGAATTGAAACATATGAGTGACTTGCTTGTTTTAGTTGCTTTATCACATGTGATCATTAGAAATTGGTATAACAATTGTGTAAAGTGGTTGATTATGGTCTATTACAACTTAACTACACTTAGGTTACTTGTTGGGACATTGTTCATGTAGATCAAAATGACCAAAATGCCCTCAAGTGAAGGTTTGACTTGAATTAATCCTTAGAGTGGCACTGTTTGACTGATTCAAAAGTCCAACTTAGGGATCTTGCATGGCTATACACTCTTTACCAAAGTTATAGCTAATTTATAAAGGAACAAAAGTTGTTTTATGATCATCTCATGAAAATGGCTAGAACATGCTCAAACATGGCCCACAAATCAGAAGTTCATGCTGATTTCAGACTTAGAAATTTTTCTAAGTCCTTAAGTGTTTTACATTTTCGTGTACCCAACTTTTTCACCTTGTATCTCCCTAACAAAGCCAAACCAGCTCGAGCTCCAATGGTAAGAGTTGTAGTTCACATATAGATGATCAACTTTGTTAACTATGACATGATCTAAATCATCACGGATCAAGAGCTAATCACCGCCAAACTTGCTTTGTTAGTCGGTCGTTGGATCACTGAATCACAGAGTTTCAGAAAACGTTCAGTGAACACGGTGCTGACTGGCGCAGGAGACGCTCGCCACGTGGCGTTCATGCCTGGCCGAAGCCACCACGTCGTGCGTCCACGCTCCAGAAGAGGGCCAGTGCCTGCCCAAACGCACTCGCCGCTCCATTCGCTTCCCTCTAGCCTTCTCCGCGCACAGCGCCGAGTCCGCAGCCGCCCTCCTTTCCCAAGCGAGCGTCGCTGTCGTCGTGCACACTCGTCGCTGCAAAAACACACCGGCCATCTCGCTGCTAGCCTCGCCGTGATCTCCTCTACCATCTCCATCGTGTAATCGGGTCAATCGAGTCTTGGTAAGGACGAATGTGTCATTTTCTTCCACCGTCGCTGTGGCTAACCTCGCCGGTGTTGTTGCTCCACGCGGCCAGTCGCCACCATGACCTTTCCGTCCTATCTCTTTATCGCGCTAGGACCTAGGAGCGCTGCTGAAGCTCGTAGGGTCACCCATTTGAGCCGTAGTGCCGTAGTCTCGCCGGAGCTGGCCATGCCGTGGCCGCGCGCCACCGTGCTCGTCACCAACCCCGGTAGCCGCGACAATGGCATTGTTTGAGGACACTGCTAGATGCGCACTAATGTGATGAGCTTCGCCGCCGCCCTGTTCTCCTCCCCTGTCTGTCTCGCTGACCGTCGGGCACCGCACGTCAGTCGCGGACGCACGCAGGCGGGAGCATGGCTAGGCCATGCCATTGCTGGCCTACACTTGCACACGCGTCATGGGCCGCCGTGTCCTTCGGGCTGGCCCAGCAGTAGTGTTAGGTTTTCCTTTTTGTTTTGTTTAATTGTTTTTCACAGAATTGTGTGCATGATTCAAAAATGTGTATCTCCTAATTGGTAGCTCCAAATGCTATGGTTCCAATTTTGTTGAGTTCCTAGTAATGTCTAGTATTTAATAAAAATATTATATGAGCACATGTTTTAGAAATTTTGGATGAATAAAATAGGACATTGAAATATATTTTTAGATGCATGCAAACTTGTTTGAATTTTATCTTGAGTTTCTGTGGTCCAAAAATTATGAAAGTTTGTGGGTAATCTATTATTGCTTAGTAGAAGCTCTGGTTCAAATTTCAGAGCTAGTGCATGTGTAGTTTTTGAGTTATAGAATTTCCTTTTATCAATGGATGAATCTTGTGTGAATTTTCATAATTTTTTTATAGATCCAGTATAGGTAAAATATGGTGAGTAAGGTTCTTATGCTAGAATGATGCTAGGAAAAATGTAAAATATGTTGCTTGACACTTTTCATTAGGGTTTCCTAATTATGCTAAAAATAGGCATGCCACCTGTTATTTTGGGTACAACAAGTTAAGCTTGCTCAATGGCTTTGAAATTTTTATGGTAGTCTATGTGAAGCATGAGATAGCTACTGTAATTTTTGTAGATTTTTATGAACAATTTTACTATATGTTACTTTAATCACCTAATTAACTAAATAAATTAGAAAATGATATTAAATAATTTATTTAGAAGTTGGCATTATACTTTCTAGTGTTCCTCTGGTATGTGTAATAAGTTGGTAAACTTGGTTTGGTCAAATTAGGCTTCTGCATCATCATTAAATAATTAAGTTAGTAACCTTGTCATTGCGGGACAGATTCTAGGTTTACTGGAATTCGATTTGGTTAACTTAAGAATCATGCATTGATATTTACAAATGATTTGTAGAGAATTTCATAAGATTTCCAGAATGTCCTCTTACAAGTCATTTGGAGTTGTAGAACTCTTGTTGTGATTGAATGAAGGAACTACCCGTTTACATATGAAGCTTTAACTGTTGTTTTAAGTATGCCTTTACTATTTCTAAGTTTATGGTAATGTTCCTAGGTGTTAGGCCTTTAACTGAAGATGAGCATCTTTATCTTAGGTTATGCAAGTTAGGTAAGTTGATCTTGTTCTTTAAGTTAAGTTAGATAAATGCTTAAAGTGATTTGAATAGAGCTATTTTACTTGGTAGACGAGTGTCCATTGATGTTTTCGTAAACACTTACTGTGATTCATTCATCATGAGCATCATGTCATTCCTTATGCATCCATGATATTTATCTTGTGCATCGGCATGCAATAGGTGTACCGGAAGGAGTGACCCTGCTGGAATTCGAGGAACCGAGCGAGCAGCAGCAGCCGACACCGGAAGTCCAGGAGGTGCAGCCTTCACAAGAAGTGCCAGACGAGGTCACCGTTGAGTGCTCGGATCATCGTCCGTGCAACTTTGTGAAAGGCAAGCCCCGGAGCATATTAAGCCTCCTAATTTTCGAAATATAGTTATATATATATATATATATTGTTGCATTAAGTTTAGGTATTGGATGCAAACACTTGCTGCATTGGTTATCCAATCCTTGTCCAAATATTGATACCCTGAATCCTATATAGCTCAGGCTCGTGTAGTGCTTAGCCCTGCTCAAACACAGTAGAAGTCGGGTGATTTCCTTTCACCTGCGAGATATAGGAAGATACATATGGCACGGTTGGCTATATTTGCTATCGTGGAAAAGAATCAGTCTTAATTTGAAATGAAGACCGGATGGAGGCTTGCCGGTTTGCAGTGACTCCATCTGTGTCGATTAAGGACTGAATCTTGGAGCCTTTCCTGTTCATGTTGAACGCATGCCTCTCTCTTAGTTGGCCGTGTCCGATGACCAACCACGAAGCCGAGTAGCTCACCTCAGGCCAGGAGTCGATAAGTATAAAGTGCGCCTTGGAAGGGAGCCGTAGGCGTGAGTCCAAGGGTAGGTGATTTAAAAGTCCTGATCGTCCTGGCAGAAGGGTAATCCCTGAGAGTGCTAGCGCTGATCGAACCCGCGAATTTAGTTCCTAAGTTGTTCCAAAGGTGACCCACGGCTACCCTTGCAAAGTATGCCAGGGTGAGAGTTAGGAATACCCCCTCAGCTGAGTTGTAATTCGATTCAAGTCGCTGTCTCTCCCGGTTAGTGAGAACTTGATGGGCTTATCTCCAATGTAGATACACTTAATAACATAATGGTTCAGAAATGATGATATGATGATGACGACCTTATTATACCTGCTATGGTTAATATTGTTTGCTCCTAATAAGTGAGTGCTCTAGTACATGTGCTAATCTAGTGGACAGGTAAATGATGATAAGCTTGATGCTAAGTTTAAATTGGTCACCATATTCATAAGCTCTTTTATGCAACTGCGTCAAGCTAGCCCACCTCATAAGCCTTGCATGATCCTTGGTGTCTTTTATTTCTAGTTTTTGTCGGATAAGTCTAGCTGAGTACCTTCTCGTACTCAGGGTTTATCTCCCACCTGTTGCAGATGACCAGTTCTACTTTGGTTGCTGCAAGTACTGCCTTCTCCCAGCTGGGGATGAAGACTAGACCGTTGGGCACGGTGTCTACTAGTTCTCGTACCTAATGATGCTTTTGTGGGACATGACTAAGATCTCACAATGTATTTGAAACTATAAAGTTATGTACTAAACTATGTTGCTTCCGCAAATTTGAACCTGGTTTGTAATAATTTATTCGCACTCTGATGGTTGTAATCCGAATGCTACTTATGAAATGTTGTAACAGATGATGTGTTGTGTTGAATCACTACGGTCTTGGTTTGTATGTCGAAAGTTGGTTGAAATCCTTCGTGATTTCTGGACTACCGGGATTATGGGAGCTTAAGTACAGGAATTAGATCGCTTTGGTGATTGTTTTTGTACTTACGTTCTTATGATTTGGTCGGTTCTGTTACAGCTGGTATCAGAGCAAGATTCGACACTAAACATGTCATTTGTGTATTTAAAACAAAAGTATTGCGAAAATCTTAAATTCAATACTAAGTATTGCCAGTGGTCATATCCCTTATGCCCAAATAAGGACTCTTAGGTGGCTTATTAAGTACTAACTTGGGGGTTACTGCTTGTTTCTATTTCGTCATCCATACGGCGTGCTATTGTATGGATGCCATCCGCTTAGGTGGTAATGTTTGGATCAAATACCTCTACGCTCTGGTAAGTGGGAGTTGTGAGAGCATGACCATCCAACCATTGGTCTAGGGGAGAGTAGTTGTGGTTGCTCGCATACTTACATGTTCAATCATGTATCTATGAGAGTACTTAAATGTGGGTATCTCTGACGGGTAGCTGTGATACTAGAGTATATGCATCGGGGGATGTATGTATGAAAGTATTTAGTTTACATGCCTTTTTGGGAAATTACTGGGCTAAAATGAAATTTTCTGTAGGTACACTAACAACGTATCGTTGTAGATCAACTAGCTACCGTACACGAGAGAACATATGTATGCCACCATATATTTCGCTAGCCTTTAATTTTTTTCTAGGTTTGTGAGGACGTACGGATCGTGCATGCATCATGTTCAAGCATACATGGCATTTCTTGCATTACTCCCTCCTTTAAAATATGATTGTCCCGACTAATTAAATTTCGTATCCCTTAAATGATTCTCCTCTTACGTTGTAACTTTTGCTACAGATGGCGCGCACGAAACTCACTGCTCGCAAGTCCGCTGGAGGCAAGGCTCCTCATCACCGTTTAGCTCCTCGTGAGCCCCGTCCTAAGCCTACTAAGGCAGAGAGGTTGAGGATAGAGCTAGCTCGGGTGACTGCTGAGAGGAATGCGGCTCAGCACCATTTGGAGCAAGTAACACAGGAAAGGGACCAAGAGACCCTTGAGGTTCAGAGGTTGACAGTTGCTCACCGCAACTGTGAACGCATATTGATTCACGTGATGAACCAACGGAATGAAGCCTGGCATGAAGAGAATGTGTTGAGAGCGCGACAGGTAGAGCTAGAGCAGCAAGTGGCAGTTGTCGAAGAGTACAATGACCATCTCCATGAGGAGGTTCACCTGTTACACAATCAACTTCACCCTCTCCTGCCACCTGATGAGGATGAGATGGGCTCTGGTGTCATCATGGCTGAAGGTGATGATGGCATTGATGTCAATGGACCTGAGGACGTTCCACCTGATGAGGAAGAAGATGAGGAGTTAGAGCCTGCTAGTGATGAAGATGGAGGAGAGATCTTTGACACGGACTCCGAGGATGATGCGTAGTTTAACTTACTACTTAGCTAATGTGCAAGAGCTAGTCTTTTGTTGATCCTCATGCATGAACGTGTAGCTTTGTAATAAGTTAATTGTTGGGATGTAATATCGAACCATAAGTTATCTTTGGATGTAAGTTTGGAACCACTATGGCTTGGATATAACCTATCAAATGTGTTATGCTCCACATATGTGAGCCTTTATTAAAATTCGTCCTTGCGGTCTATGGATCTCGTTGTTGGTTAAGTTCATCGCATTTATGTGTCAATTGATGCGTTTGATGAGTTGTGTGATTGTGATGAATGATTGTGCCTCTGTTGATTATATAAATGCATTCCCTCCAATGGACTCAGTTTGGCATAATTATACGATTCATCTACAAAAATTTCCACATCGTCAGTGCTCATTGAATATACATTTTGCAGATGGCTTATAACCTTCGTCGCGGTCGTAGCATGGGAGATGAGGAACAACCACCTCCTCCACCGCCCACACCGGCTGAGCTAATGCAGACAGTTGTCGAAAGTCAGCGCATGCTAGCTGAGGCTATGTGCCAAATGGCTAACCGCGAGGATCGACATGTCCGCCAGGGACCCGAACCAAACCAGTACAGCAGCTTTAAGGACTTCATGGACACAAAGCCTCCTATCTTTCATGAGGCAGAAGAGCCATTACAAGCTGATGAATGGTTGAGCACGATAGAGCAAAGGTTTGGATTGCTCCGTTTGACAGAAGGCATGAAGGCTTTGTATGCAGGACACCAGCTCCAAGGCCCTGTAGGCATCTGGTGGACCCATCATAGGACCACCTTCCCTGCAAATGTCAAGATAGTTTGGGGCCAGTTTTAGGCAGCTTTTAGGGGACATTTTATCCCTCCTGGTCTCATGGACATTAAGCATACCGAGTTTATGAAGCTAACCCAAGGCAACAAGAGTCTTAATGAATACCTCCAGGCATTCAACAACCTGGCGAGGTATGCTCCTGAGTTCGTTGATACTGATGCCAAAAAGATAGCTAGTTTCAAGAGGGGACTTTCCCCTAAACTGATGAAGTCTATGGGCAACTGCAAGTGTGTCACCTTCAATGAGTTTATCAATGACACCCTGACTCAAGAGAATAATGATAAAGTATATGCTGCTTCCAAGAACCATAAAAGAAACTTTGAGGCAGGTGCTTCTCAGTCCAAGGCACCAGTGGTATCCAAGACCCAGTACCGTCCACCCAATGCTAATGTTCGGTACCGCCCACCTCAGAAGAAGAATCAAGCTAAAACCGGTTTCCACAAGGGGTATACAATTTCCTTGCTAAAGAATACCTCTGGGCAGGGCAGCTCCAATGTCCCACCAGCTAACAGGCCATGTTGGAACTGTAACCATGAAAGGTCCTAATATGGCTAGAGGGGGGGTGAATAGCCTATTTAAAAATCTACAAATCAACTAGAGCAATTTGATTAGTATGACAAATAGCGTAATGCAAACTTGCTCTAGCTCTACAAGGGTTGCAAGCCAACTATCCAACAATTCTAGTTGCAATGAATACTTAGGCACACAAACTAGCTATGTAATTACTCACTAAGAGCTCTCAACCTTGCTACTCTAAAGAGCTCAACTAGATGAATGTAAATAATAAAGCAAGCTCTCAATTTTAATTACACTAAAGAGCTTGTATCAACTAGTTTGCAAGAATGTAAATGAGTGAGTAGAGTGATTATACCGACGTTTAGGGGATGAACCAATCACAAGATTAATATATAGCCAATCACCGGGAGAATGACAAAGAAGAGAGACAATCGATTTTCTCCCGAGGTTCACGTGCTTGCCAACACGCTACGTCCCCGTTGTGTCGACCAACACTTGGTGGTTCGGCGGCTAAGAGGTGTTTCACAAACCTCGTCCACACGATTGGACACCGCAAGAACCGACCCACAAGTGAGGTAACTCAATGACACGAGCAATTTACTAGAGTTACCTTTCGGCGCTCCGCCGGAGAAGGTACAACTCCCCTCACAATCACCGAAGGCGGCCACGAACAATCACCAACTCGTGCCAATCCTTCACCGTTGCTCCAACCATCTAGGTGGTGGCAACCACCAAGAGAAACAAGCGAAATCCGCAGCGCAACACGAATACCAAGTGCCACTAGATGCAATCACTCAAGCAATGCACTTGGATTCTCTCCCAATCTCACAATGATGATGGATCAATGATGGAGATGAGTGGGAGGGCTTTGGCTAAGCTCACAAGGTTGCTATGTCAATGAAAATGTGCAAGAGAGCTCTCTTGAGCCGGCCATGGGGCTATAAATAGAGCCCCCATCAAATAGAGCCGTTGTACCCCTTTACTGGGCAAAACACGCTCTGACCGGACGCTCCAGTCATACCGACCGGACGCTGGCCCTCAGCGTCCGGTCGCCCGATGGACGCCACGCATCACCAGCTTCAAACGTTGTTCGTCAGATTTCAACGGCTACGAAGCTGACCGGACGCTCTGGTCAAAACTGACCGGACGCTGAAGCCCCAGCATCCGGTCGTTTCCAGTAAGCTCCCCGAGGCATGTTTTTTCGACCAGACGCGTCCGGTCGCACGTGATCGGACGCAGCCCAGCGTCCGGTCACACTCTAGCTTCTGAGTCATCGTACGTCAGCCTGACCGGACGCACCCTACCAGTGTCCGGTGCTTTCAGACCCAGCGTCCGGTCAGTTGACCGACGCCAGCGTCTTCGCGATCAACTCCATTCAACTCTAACTTCTTCACCCTTGCTCAAATGTGCCAACCACCAAGAATTTAGCATCCGGCGCAATAGAAAATAGACATTTCATTTTTCCAAAAGCGCCGAATCCATCTCAACCCTGCAAACACCTTGTGCACATGTGTTAGCATATTTTCACAAATATTTTCAAGGGTGTTAGCACTCCACTAGATCCTAAATGCATATGCAATGAGTTAGAGCATCTAGTGGCACTTTGATAACCGCATTTCGATACGAGTTACACTCCTCTTAATAGTACGGCTATCTATCCTAAATGTGATCACACTCACTAAGTGTCTTGATCACTAAAACAAAATGGCTCCTATATTTTATACCTTTGCCTTGAGCCTTTTGTTTTTCTCTTTCTTCTTTTCCAAGTTCAAGCATTTGATCATCACCATGCTATCACCATTGTCATGATCTTCGTCATTGCTTCATCACTTGGAGTAGTGCTACCTATCTCATAATCATCTTGATGAACTAGGTTAGCACTTAGGGTTTCATCAATTAACCAAAACCAAACTAGAGCTTTCAAACCAGCCTAGTCACTGGGCTAATAAGTGTCCCTATCCTTCCAAGCAGAATGCTCAAGGAAACATCCGTCAGGGGCATGTTCACTACACTACTGTGGAGGAAATTCCTGCTGGTGAAGTGGTCACCGCTAGTAAGTTTCTTGTTAATGATCACCCTGCAGTTGTGCTCTTTAATTCGGGTGCCTCACATTCCTTTGTGAGTTCTACTTTTACATCTAAGCATAAGATGAATGTGATTACAATTGTCAAGGGTGGTTATTGTATTAGTGCTGCTGGGAATAATATCATGACTAACCAAGTAGTTAAAGATGTAAAGATCAAGATTAGGGATCGAGATTTCCTTGCAGATCTTGTAGTTCTACCGGGGGTAGGAATCGATGTAATCCTAGGGATGAAGTGGATGAGTGGGAATGGAGTGTTGATCGATACGTCAACCCGTGTGGTAATGTTGAGGGATCCTTTGGATAAGAAGGGTTTTCTAGTGCAGTTACCTTGTGATATCGCTATTCACAATACAACCAATGCTACCCTAGCCAAAGCCATTGAAGATATACCGGTTGTCTGTGAGTTTCCAGATGTCTTTCCTGATGACTTGCCTGGATTACCTCCGGACCGTGATGTAGAATTCAAGATAGAACTTATTCTGGGTATGGCTCCTATTTCTCGAAGGCCCTATAGAATGCCGCCCAATGAGTTGGCTGAGCTGAAGAGTCAGTTAAATGAGCTACTAAAGAAGGGTTTTATTCGGCCTAGTTCTTCTCCTTGGGGTTGTCCGGCTATCTTTGTGAAGAAGGACGAATCTTTGCGCATGTGCGTGGATTATCGCCCCCTTAATGCTGTTACCATCAAGAACAAATACCCTCTTCCTCGCATCGATATTCTATTTGATCAGCTCTCCAAAGCTAAGATATTCTCCAAGATCGATTTGAGGTCTGGTTACCATCAGATTAAAATTCGTCCTAAAGATATACCTAAGACAGCTTTCTCTACTTGTTATGGCTTATTCGAGTACCTTGTCATGTCCTTTGGATTGACAAATGCTCCGGCACACTTTATGTACCTGATGAATTCAGTATTCATGCCGGAATTGGACAAGTTCGTCGTCGTGTTCATTGATGATATCCTTGTATACTCTCAGAATGAAGGAGAGCATGCTGAACATCTGAGAATTGTTTTAACTCGGTTGCGTGACAACCAGCTTTATGCTAAGTTTAGCAAGTGTGAATTCTGGTTGAACAAGATACCTTTTCTAGGTCATGTGTTATCTGGAGATGGAATTTCGGTTGACCCTACTAAGGTGCAAGAAGTCCTAGAGTGGAAGGCACCTACTACGATCATTGAAGTCTGAAGTTTCCTGGGTTTGGCTGGCTATTATGTCCCTTTATCCCAGATTTCTCAAAAATTGCCAAGCCCATGACTTGACTACTTCAAAAAGATGAGAAGTTTGTCTGGACTCCGAAGTGTGAAGAGGCTTTCCACACTTTGCGGACCTTGCTAACCTCTGCTCCTGTATTGGCACAACCTAACATCGAAAAGCCTTTCGATGTCTATTGTGATGCATGTGGCACCGGATTGGGGTGTGTTCTTATGCAAGAGGGTCGGGTCATTGCGCCAGCTTCGCGCTAGCTTCGAAAGCATGAAATAAATTATCCTATCCATGACTTAGAGCTAGCCGTGGTTGTTCATGCCCTGAAGATTTAGAGACATTACTTGCTGGGTAATGTGTGCAACATTTATACTGACCATAAAAGCCTCAAGTACATCTTTACTCAACCCGAGTTGAACATGCATCAACGTCGATGGTTAAAATTAACCAAAGACTACAACCTTCAAGTGCACTACCATCCTAGTAAGGCAAATGTGGTTGCTGATGCCTTAAGCAGAAAGGCCCATTGCAATTCCTTAGTTAGTGAAGACTTTCATCTGGCACACCTCCTTCATCCTGTAGTACTCCACAATATCACTATGGATTGCTCTCTTAGAAGTTGAATTATCGAACTCCAGAAGACTAATGTGGGTGTGTTTCACATCAAGCGGAAGATGAAAGAGAAAGAGACCAAGCACTTTAGGGTCAATGACAAAGGAATTCTCTAGTTTAATGATAGGCTTGTGGTACCCAAAGATAAAGAACTTAGAAATCAAATTATGGCTGAAGCCCATTCTTCTAAGTTGTCCATCCATCCTGGTAGCAGTAAAATGTATCAAGATCTCAAGCTGTATTATTGGTGGACCAAGATGAAGAAAGAAATCGCAGCCTACGTGGCAAGGTGTGATAACTGTTGCAGAGTCAAGGCTATTCACATGAGGCCCAGATTATTGCAGCCACTCTCTATTCCTGGCTGGAAGTGGGAGGAAATTAGCATGGATTTTATTGTTGGATTACCCACTACCAAAAAGAGTTGTGATTCCATCTGGGTTATCGTAGATCGTCTAACTAAATCCGCTCACTTTATTCTGGTCAAGTCTACCTGTCACCCTCACAATTATGCTGAGATTTATTTTCAACAAGTGGTACGTCTCCATGGTGTACCCAAATCTATTGTTTCTGATAGAGGACCGCAATTCACAACTCGCTTTTGGGAGTACTTACATCAGAATCTTGGCACTCATCTAATCCGCAGTTCTACCTATCATCCGCAAACATCAGGATAGACTGAGCGTGTTAATCAAATTCTTGAAGACATGCTTAGAGCTTGTCTTATCTCTTGCAAAGGCTCTTGGGAAGACTGGTTACCTCTCGCTGAATTCTCTTATAACAACAGTTATCAAGAGAGTATCAAAATGATTCCTTTTGAAGCTCTTTATGGCCGCAAGTGTAGAACTCCTTTGAACTGGGTGGAACCTGGGGAAAGAAGATTCTATGGTATTGATTTTGTAAAAGAAGCCGAAGAGCAAGTCCAAACTATACAAAAGAATATGACTGCCGCATAGGCTAAACAAAAGAGCTACGCTGATAAGAGAAGAAAACCTATTGAGTTTGAAGTAGGTGATCATGTTTATCTGAAGGTATCCCCTATGAAAGGAGTAAAACGTTTTATAATTAAAAGGAAGCTTGAGCCTCGATATGTTGGACCTTACCGCATTATCGAGAAAAGTGGAAGAGTAGCATATAAACTCAATCTACCACGTGAGATGGGAGCTATATTCCCGGTATTCCATGTGTCCCAGCTGAAGAAGTGTCTTCGTATTCCCGAGGAAAGAATAGCAACAAGGAAAGTCAACTTGAAATCTGATCTTTCTTATGAGGAGAAGCCTGTGCAAGTTCTGGATACTCAAGAAAGAGTGACTCGTACACAAATAGTTAAATTATACAAGGTAGTGTGGAGTAATCATAGTGAACGGGATGCAACCTGGGAGCGGGAAGATTATTTAAAGGAAAACTATCCGGCTTTCTATACTGATTGGTACGCTTTCCAAATCTTGGGACGAGATTTTTCTAAGGGGGAAGGGCTGTAACACCCTAGGTGTTTGGCTTCCACTAATTGCATTTCATTTCATAAACATGGGCATCATCTATCTCATCATGTCATTGTTACTGAAACATTCATATGCAACATTTTCAATTGTGTGTTTCATACTTGATTGCTTAGAATGGTAGTAGTGCAACTGTGAATGTAACATGAAATTCTCATACTTGAAACATGGCAATATGGTAGTAATGTGACAATTATAAAATGACAACAAAGTCATGAAATATGTGAAACATGGAATTGAAACATATGAGTGACTTGCTTGTTTTAGTTGCTTTATCACATGTGATCATTAGAAATTGGTATAACAATTGTGTAAAGTGGTTGATTATGGTCTATTACACCTTAAATACACTTAGGTTACTTGTTGGGACATTGTTCATGTAGATCAAAATGACCAAAATGCCCTCAAGTGTAGGTTTGACTTGAATTAACCCTTAGAGTGGCACTATTTGACTGATTCAAAAGTCCAACTTAGGGATCTTGCATGGCTGTACACTCTTTACCAAAGTTGTAGCTAATTTATAAAGGAACAAAAGTTGTTTTATGATCATCTCATGAAAATGGCTAGAACATGCTCAAACATGGCCCACAAATCAGAAGTTCATGCTGATTTCAGACTTAGAAATTTTTCTAAGCCCTTAAGTGTTTTGTAGTTTCGTGTACCTAACTTTTTCACCTTGTATCTCCCTAACAAAGCCAAACCAGCTCGAGCTCCAATGGTAAGAGTTGTAGTTCACATATAGATGATCAACTTTGTTAACTATGACATGATCTAAATCATCACGGATCAGTAGCTAATCACCGCCAAACTTGCTCTGTCAGTCGGTCGTTGGATCACTGAATCGCAGAGTTTCAGAAAACGTTCAGTGAACGCGGTGCCGACCGGCGTAGGAGACGCTCGCCGTGTGGCGTTCATGCCCAGCCGAAGCCACCACATCGCGCGTCCGCGCTCTAGAAGAGGGCCAGTGCCTGCCCGAACGCACTCGCCGCTCCATTCGCTTCCCTCTCGCCTTCTCCGTGCACAGCGCCGAGTTCGCAGCCACCCTCCTTTCCCGACCAAGCGTCGCTGTCGTTGTGCACGCTCATCACTGCAAAAACACGATAGCCATCTCGCTGCTAGCCTCGCCGTGATCTCCTCTACCATCTCCACCGTGCAATCGGGTCAATCGAGTCTTGGTAAGGACAAATGCGTCATTTTCTTCCACCGTCGCCATGGCTAACCTCGCTGGCGTTGTTGCTCCACATGGCCAGCCGCCACCATGACCTTTTCGTCCTATCTCTTTCTCGCACTAGGTCCTAGGAGCACTGCTGAAGCTCGTAGGGTCACCCATTCGAGCCGTAGTGCCGTAGTCTCGCCAGAGCCGGCCATGCCGTGGCCGCGCGCCGCCGTGCTCGTCGCCAACCCCGGTAGCCGCGACAATGGCATTGTTTGTGGACACTGCTAGATGCGCACTGATGTGGTGAACGTTGTAGCACCGTCGGGTTCGCCGGAAGAGTCACCGACGATGAGCTTCGCCGCCGCCCTGTTCTCCTCCCCTGTCTGTCTCGCTGACCGTCGGGCCCCGCACGTCAGTTGCTGACGCACACAGGCGGGAGCTTGGCTGGGCCGCGCCGTTGCTGGCCTGCGCTTGCGCACACGTCATGGGCCGCCGTGTCCTTCGGGCCAGCCCAACAGTAGAGTTTGGTTTTCCTTTTTGTTTTGTTTAATTGTTTTTCACAGAATTGTGTGCATGATTCAAAAATGTGTATCTCCTAATTGGTAGCTCCATATGCTATGGTTTCAATTTTGTTGAGTTCCTAGTAATGTCTAGTATTTAATAAAAATATTATATGAGCACATGTTTTAGAAATTTTGGATGAATAAAATAGGACTTTGAAATGTGTTTTTAGATGCATGCAAACTTGTTTGAATTTTATCTTGAGTTTCTGTGGTCCAAAAATTATGAAATTTTGTGGGTAATCTATTATTGCTTAGTAGAAGCTCTGGTTCAAATTTCAGAGCTAGTGCATGTGTAGTTTTTGAATTATAGAATTTCCTTTTATCAATGGATGAATCTTGTGTGAATTTTCATAATTTTTCTATAGATCCAGTATAGGTAAAATTTGGTGAGTAACGTTTTTTATGCTAGAATGATGCTAGGAAAAATGTGAAATCTGTTGCTTGACACTTTTCATTAGGGTTTCCTAATTATGCTAAAAATAGGCATGCCACCTGTTATTTTGGGTACAGACAAGTTATGCTTGCTCAATGGCTTTGAAATTTTTATGGTAGTCTATGTGAAGAATGAGATAGCTACTGTAATTTTTGTAGATTTTTATGAATAGTTTTACTATATGTTGCTTTAATCACCTAATTAAATAATTAAGTTAGTAACCCTGTCATTGCGGGACTGATTCTTGGTTTACTGGAATTCGATTTGGTTAACTTAAGAATCATGCTTTGATGTTTACAAATGATTTGTAGAGAATTTCATAAGATTTATAGAATGTCTTCTTGCAAGTCATTTGGATTTGTAGAACTCTTGTTGTGATTGAATGAAGGAACTACCCGTTTACATATGAAGCTTTAACTGTTGTTTTAAGTATGCCTTTACTATTTCTAAGTTTGTGGTAATGTTCCTAGGTGTTAGGCCTTTAACTGAAGATGTGCATATTTATCTTAGGTTATGCAAGTTAGGTAAGTTGATCTTGTTCTTTAAGTTAAGTTAGATACATGCTTAAAGTGATTTGAATAGAGCTATTTTACTCGATAAACGAGTGTCCAGTGATGTTTTCGTAAACACTTACTGTGATTCATTCATCATGAGCATCATGTCATTCCTTATGCATCCATGATATTTATCTTGTGCATCGGCATGCAATAGGAGTACCGGAAGGAGTGACCCTGCTGGAATTCGAGGAACCGAGCGAGCAGCAGCAGCCGACACCGGAAGTTCAGGAGATGCAGCCTTCAGAAAAAGTGCCAGACGAGGTCACCGTTGAGTGCCCGGATCACCGTCCGTGCAACTTTGTGAAAGGCAAGCCCCGGAGCATATTAAGCCTTCTAATTTTCGAAATGCAGTTACAGTATTATTATATATATATTGTTGCATTAAGTTTAGGTGTTGGATGTAAACACTTGCTGCATTGGTTATCCAATCCTTGTCCAAATATTGATACCCTGAATCCTATATAGCTCAGGCTCATGTAGTGCTTAGCCCTGCTCGAACACGGTAGAAGTCGGGTGATTTCCTGTCACCTGCGAGATATAGGAAGATACATATGGCACGGTTGCCTATATTTGCTATCGTGGAAAAGAATCAGTCTTAATTTGAAATGAAGACCGAATAGAGGCTTGCCGGTTTGCAGTGACTCCGTCTGTGTCGATTAAGGACTGAATCTTGGAGCCTTTCCTGTTCATGTTCAACGCATGCCTCTCTCTTAGTTGGCCGTGTCCAATGACCGACCACGAAGCCGAGTAGCTCACCTCAGGCCAGGAGTCGATAAGTATAAAGTGCGCCTCGGAAGGGAGCTGTAGGCGTGAGTCCAAGGGTAGGTGATTTAAAAGTCCTGATCGTCCTGGCAGAAGGGTAATCCCTGAGAGTGCTGGCGCTGATCGAATCCGCGAATTTGGTTCCTGAGTTATTCCAAAGGTGACCCACGGCTACCCTTGCAAAGTATGCCAGGGTGAGAGTTAGGAATACCCCCTCAGTTGAGTTGTAATTCGATTCGAGTCGCCGTCTCTCCCGGTTAGTGAGAACTTGACGGCCTTATCTCCAATATAGATACACTTAATAACATAATGGTTCGAAAATGATGATATGATGATGACAGCCTTATTATACCTGCTATGGTTAATATTGTTTGTTCCTAATAAGTGAGTGCTCTAGTACATGTGCTAATCTAGTGGACAGGTAAATGATGATAAGCTTGATGCTAAGTTTAAATTGGTCACTATATTCATAAGCTCTTTTATGCAACTGCGTCAAGCTAGCCCACCTCATAAGCCTTGCATGATCCTTAGTGTCTTTTATTTCTGGTTTTGGTCGGGTAAGTCTAGCTGAGTACCTTCTCGTACTCAGGGTTTATCTCCCACCTGTTGCAGATGACCAGTTCTACTTTGGTTGCTGCAAGTACTGCCTTCTCCCAGCTGGGGATGAAGACTAGACCGTTGGGCATGGTGTCTACTAGTTCTCGTACCTAATGATGCTTTTGTGGGACATGACTAAGATCTGGCAATGTATTTGAAACTATAAAGTTATGTACTAAACTATGTTGCTTCCGCAAATTCGAACCTGGTTTGTAATAATTTATTCGCACTCTGATGGATGTAATACGAATGCTACTTATGAAATGTTGTAATGGATGATGTGTTGTGTTGAATCACTACGGTCTTGGTTTGTATGTCGAAAGTTGGTTTGAAATCCTTCGTGATTTCCGGACTACCGGGATTATGGGAGCTTAAGTACAGGAATTGGATCGCTTCGGTGATTGTTTTTGTACCTACGTTCTTATGATTTGGTCGGTTCTGTTATATAAATGAAGGGGTATGGACCTATGGTAAACTACTTTAAAAGTTTATAGACCTAAAAATACAGTTGCAAAGTTGATGGACCTAAGTGACATACTCTCAAAAGTTAATAAACCTCTGGTGCATTTTACTCTTATAGATTTCTTGTCGAGTGATCTTACTATATCAGTACAGTTACCAAGACTTTTTTAATAAGAAAAGTTTTCCCGCGCTAGTAGAGAGAAGAAGTAGAAACTGCCTGGGCTGGCAGGACTAAAGATGGCAATGGGTACCTACGACTCGAAACCCGATGGGTTTTTACTCCATTAGGACATGGGCATGGGTCACTATTTATACCCATAGGTTTGTTAATGGGAAAAAACTCATACCCATCGGCTTTGTCGGGTACTGGTACGTTCCTGGTGTACCCATACCCGTAAACCCATGGGTAAATCTTACCCGGCACCATAATGTATCATGTGTATTCTAACCTAGTTATTATCATTCAGCCCAGGCCCAATAACAACATATATATATATATATATATATATATATATATATATATATATATATATATATATATATATATATATATATATATATATATATATATATATAGGATTGGAAGTTGGGAACCCTAGACCACCTCACTTGCTCCCTTCCCCAATTGGCTCAGGTAGCCGCCGCCGCAAGTCCGCGCCACGCGCCTGCACCCCTATTCTCCCCCGACTTCCCGACCCCAACTCCCAGACTCGCAGTCACGACTCGCGAGCAGCGCGCGACTCGAGTACTCGCTTCTGCGGTTCCTGTCCCAACTCTCAAGCTCCGGGCATCCGCTGCTAGGCTGTAGCGGGCCATGGTGATCGCCATGGCGGTGACCGTGACCATTGGCGGCGCCAACGCCCCCAACCGCCCCCCTCCACCCCCCTCCCTTTCGTCCCGAAGGGACGCCATGGCCAACCCTCCTGCGACCGCGGATCCGGAGGTTGAGACCCCTGTCGCAGACAAGGACGCCGGCAAGCAAGGGTCGCCTACTCCTCTGCTAGATGCTGCATTGAAGCCTGCAGTTTGTCGGGCACGTGTAACCCGCGGATACCCGTTACCCGCTTGGGCACGGGTGTGGGCATATATCTGTACCCGCTGTGGGTATGGGTTTTTTAACGGGCATGTTTTCTCTTCGCGGGCACAAGTATGGGTTGGTTGTACCCGTTTTCATCTTTAGGCAAGACCCAGCTGTGTGAAAAGGAGCGTTGCAGCCGTCGCCAGGCCTGGTGGCAATCCTCACCCCTCTCTCCTACCTGGACTCTTATAGAGGGTCCTTAACGGCCCGTTGCAGCTGCCCTGAACGCGTCGTGGGTGGTGCATTCGTGGACAGAAATAAATTAAGTGGGCGATGGGTTCATTGGACTGCGCGTGCACCCCTAGGCTCGATTGCCGACATGTGGCAGAGCAATTAATCCCACGGCGGCTCCACACCACCAATTGCTTCGCATGGCTCCGCTCACGTCCGTGGAGAGCTAATTCACACATACAACTGCTGTCCGATAGAATTTCCATCCACGTGTCAACAATCGGCCAGGAGGTCGCACGTGCAGTCCAATAGACCCATTTATTTCCCGTGGACAGGCCCCCGGGCTACCGCGGCCACGGCATTGTCCAATGCGCCTACGACATCCTCTGGGAAGTCTGTAACTTTGCTCAACAGCAAATCGGACTCGTTTTTTCTCGCTCGAACCGAGGAATGCACGCGTGAGTTGGTGTCCGATCTGCGGTGCCGCTCGCTCCATATGTGCACCACACCCATGCCGCCCACCTCAGCCATCAATTCAACTCGTCGCACCATTCGCTCTCCGCACTCCCGTTTCCATCGACTCTTCATGTCAGCGGCTCTCGCCGAGATCAACCCTCTCTCGCGCGCGCGGCTCTTGTCAAGATAAATCTTTCAGCGCTGCACCTGCACTAGCGATGGGGAAGAGGAAATCGAGGACCTCGAAGCTGATGGCGGAGCCCAAGAAGGCGCCGAAGCTGGACACGGACTTCACCTGCCCCTTCTGCAACCACCCGGGCACCGTCCAGTGTGACATCTTCCTCTAGGCACGCCGTCCGTTCGCCGCGGCGTCGTGCAGCGTCTGCAAGGAGACCTACGCCACCAAGGCCAACGCACTGACGGAGCCCATCGACGTCTACAGCGAGTGGATCGACTCCTGCGAGGAAGCCAACGAGGGCGTCGTCGTCCGCCGGCCGCGCCTGGGCGACGCCAGTGACTAAGAAGTCGACCCGTGATCTGTGTTGCAGACTTTGGCACTTTGCACTTCTAGTTTCGTTCTTGTGGCGTTCCATGGATATGTTGTACTAGGTTTTTACCGTTCTACCTGGGCCGGAATTCCATTGCAGGGCAGGAACGATTCAGACATGTAATGTTTTTTGACATGTTACATGAGTTGTGAAGAATATTAATTATTCCGCTTAAATTGCAGAGAAAGAGCACACGAATTGGGCAAGCTACTTTGGTTCATGTTGTCTTTTTTTTTCTTAGTACCCAATTCCAAAATTGGTTGGCATGCACAGTGCAAAATTTGTAGCCTGAGTGATGAGGTACAAGTGCAACAATAATGACAGCTCGGACAAACCGAAACCTGGAACTGAACAGAGAAACATAAAAGCTCTGACGGGAATCCGACAATAGCATCTGACAGGGAGGTTGGGGTATGACTGAACCAGGGACTCCAAACACAGAACGGGATGAAAGAACTAGTCCACACCTGAACCGGTAACCGCATACTGACATTCATATGAAAATCTAGCATCTAGTCTGCTGTCTGCCATTGGTGTCTGGACAGCCTAGACAATAAGATGGTGCTGTGAGCCTGTGATCAGACCATGTTTTTCTGCACGCATGAACTGTAATGCCTGATCACTAGGAACAATGTGCATAGTAAACCTACAACATATAGTCTTGTTGTCGCAGAATAGAAATGAAGATGATATCTACTACTAGAGAGTGCTTTCGGCAGCTTATTAGTAATGAAGTAATGAACTAAAGAATCTGTAATAATCCGTTTCAAGGGGCTTTTACGTTTGCTCACGTTGTTATTATACTTTTTCGTGACAGAATAACATGTAATTTTACAATTAGTCAATTTCAATTAATCACACTAATATTTCCGTATGTAAAAGAAAATAGTAGACTCACTCAAATTCAGAGACACCAATTACTTAAGTGCAAATGATAAATTCTATGGATATTTGTTACATATTTACTAGTTAAAAAACCATGTTTGTTTCATTATTTCCATCATTACAAGGAGCCCATGATACACCGTTGCCTTTCTTACATATATATCCATTCGAACAACCCAGTTTAAACACCTATTTACCTGGCCATTATCGTATAAGTACACAACGTCCGAGTTTGGGGGCCATATAGGTGCACCAAAGTCGTTCCAGTATTTTAGTTTTTACTTAATCTGTACACCACCCACACAGATTAATAACTAGAATAAGTACAGTGTACACTACACATCTAACACGGCAGAGTAGAAGAAGCAAACTCCTGCTCCAAGCTATAATATTCCTTTGATTGTTGCGATGATGTAGTAGCTTTATTGTCCATCAAGGAGTCAGAAGAAAATGAGTCGGAATAGGAAGTGCTTGGACATAAAAGTTCTTCCAACTCTTGCTTGCTCGCAGGAACAGCACTTCTTGAGTTCAACCGTTCTGCTCGCAAAAAATTGTAGAGTCATTTCTACTAGCTTCATTGTAGGTCTTTCTTCATGGCGGAGTCTCAAGCACTTCTCAGCAAGGAAGGCAACTATGTTAATTTCTTCCTCTGTTGCTTCCTCAAGAACTTGAGTAGCCACTATCTCTGTAATTGGTTTCATCTTTTTTTCCCAAAGGAAGTATTTGGACAAATTTTGCTTTGTCCCGGTCTCATTTGTAAAAACTGGTTTCTTTCGAAGGAGCAGCTCCACAAGTACCACTCCAAAGCTATACACATCACTTTTCTCATTTAATTGCCCAGTGTGGTAGTACTCAGGATCTAAGTACCCAAAAGTGCCCTGAACATTTGTAACAACATGGGTTTGATCAATAGGAACCAATCTTGACGCACCAAAATCTGAAACTTTTGCAGTGTAGTTTCCATCCAAAAGTATATTCGAAGACTTCACATCACGGTGGAAGATTGATACTGAAGCTGAAGAATGGAGATAATAAAGTGCTCCTGCAGCTTCTGATGCAATCCTTAAGCAATCATCCCAGGACAATTGGAAATCGTTGCTTGCATCAGCATGGAGAATTTCGAACAAAGAACCATTAGATACAAAATCATACACAAGAAGCGGGACCTCAGTTTCAAGGCAACATCCGAAGAGCCGTACTATATGTTGCGCTGATTTATCTGAGAAAGAATGGCGACCTCATTGATAAAATTATCGATTTCATCTTGCTCCATGATCTTTGAAATTTTTATTGCTATTACACGCTGATCTGACAAGATACCTTTGTAAACCATTCCATGGCCTCCACGTCCAAGTATACGTGATGTATCAAAGTCATTTGTAGCCTTTTTGAGCTCTTATTGAGAAAAAATCTTTGTCTTGTTGCTAGCATTCTCATCAGATGATATTAGTTGTTCTAGGAGAAGTCCTTGGTTTTTTGTGAAGTATTTTCTCCGTAGTTTTCTTTGAATGTCCCTTTTCCATCTACGGATGAGAAGCATCCCTCCCAAGCAAGATAGTAGAATGCCAAAGCCAACACAAAGCCCAATTATCACACCTACAAAGATTTTTGCCAATTTCATACTGTGATTTATTACTAGAACTTAGTTCAGAAAACTGAAGAGAACATACCCAAAAGAAGATTCTGTCGTTTTGTTGCTGTGCACTGCTTAGTTGTTGCATCGTACTCTGTTTTACCAGGGCATTTGGTGCAATCATAACTCCCCGCAACATTGTGGCATACCTCGTTCTCTTTGCAAATGCCTGGTATTTGACACTCATCGATATCTAGAAATATAAATAACTGTAAAATGTGAAAGCATGATATAAAAAGGCAAACAACATTGCTAAAATGGAAGTAAATACTTTATCTCAGTTTCAGACAATACACGAAAATGTTTAAGATGGTAATAGCTTTCCCTAGTGTTCTTACTGGAAGCAATAGCACATAAGGCGAAGCATATATCCAGCGTATGAATTGAGAGAAGCTTCACTGACCATATCATTCTATATATTGCCAAATATTTTATGATGTCTCCCCTCTTAATGAAAAACGCGCAAGTCTGCGTGTTCATGAAAAAAATGTTTTATGATGTTTAAGAAATTGTTCTCAGGCATCCAAAAATCCTTCATAATCAGAGTTTATCTTGCTATACTATTATGCAAAATGGTCTACCAGGATCTCGAAAGCAACGGGTTTCAAAGGATTGTGATATAGTTTTGACTAACATAATCCATGCTAACTCGTAAAGTCATAATACGGACCAACACGAATATCTCTATGACCGTTTCGTGCTGGTTCATCATATAAGCCGGTTTTTCCCTGCAAGGGTTTCCTATAAATCTTGGTGTCTACTTGTGATTCAGTATTTTTCTTGCCATATATGTTGATTGCTCACTATCTTGCTTTCTATTGGTTCCACTTTCTTCAAGTGGTGTATGGTATGATTTGATATATGAGGCATACATGGGTTCTTTGGGATGTTGATGATGGGGATTGATGTGTTAGTGAGCTGATCTTTGCAAGTATATTCCTTATTGTGAAGTTTGGATAACACCATGTTTGGAGAATCGATGTTATTGGGTTGTTTTGTTATATGCATATAAGGTGTTTGGTGAAATGCTTACTAGTTTTGATCTTTCCGTTGTCCCCCCTTGCGCGCACAGGTGCCCACACACCGCCCGATGCCACCGCCGTGGAAGCTACCAAGTCAATCCTTTGCTAACAAAGCAACCTTCAACGGAGAGAAAGGAATTTGGAAACATACCAGGCGGCACACAGCACCATTTGGCCTTGTGTGCACATGGAGAAACCATACCCCATATTGCGCTATTTTTCTTTAGACCTTATATATTTCATATACGTCGATTGGGGTAGAGATTTTTTGCGAACAGAAAACAAAGGGTTGTGAAGGGAACCCTCGTACTAGGAGGCAACACCGTGCCAACACTACAAATCAAGCAACAATGGCGATACTACAAAGATTCAATATGATCTTCCTATGTGGTTGATCCTTCAGAGCTTCATGACATTATCTAGATTGATCTTCAAGATACAATTATAGGTGACATTTATATGTATCTTGTTACTTGAGTTAATCTTTCTTCTGACCTTATTGCCCCTAAACTATTGTGTGTTGAATGGTGTTTGTTTATTTTTATCATATAGTTTCTAGGGCTAGATGCATAGCTACAAAACTAGTCTTGGTGACTAGATCGTTGGTGGAAAGCGAATTGGTGATTATAGTATAGGGCATTCAACTACCATTTCATCCAAGACATTTCAATGCATGACACAACATTCACATATGGTACACAAGCATATAAAGAGAAAGAGAAGGCAGTGGTGGTTTTGATGCACTCAAAACTAGGTATGGGCATGGACACATGAAGGAAGGAAGGCAAGTGGTGGACTAGGATGAGCATGAGCTGGTGGTGGTGGATGAGAAGATAGTGATGGAAAGTTATGCATAGGACATGGGCCCATGATAGAGGAGGGGCCTACGGTGGTGATTTGGGAATGAGCATGGCCCATGGTGGTGGTATAGGAGCTGATGGTTGAGGAGAGGAGCTAGTAGTGGCGGAGGGGAGCGAGCCAGTGTCTAAATAGATTTGAACTAGCTTATGATCTTTGCCATTCTAAACTTAGCACCTCTATGTTAAGGAGAGGAGCTAGTAGTGGCGGAGGATGAAAGTGTAAGATATGTGCTATGTATATGTTGGCTCACTACACGTGGGAGGTAGGTCGTGTAAGGACTAAATGGCCCCAAGAGGGGGATTGGGGCTCTAAAATTTGAACTCGCAACAAACCTTAGCCTATGCAATTCTATCACACCCCACTTGTGCTTCTTTCCTAAGGACTAAAAGATTCACACTAACATCAAGTCCTTAGGGCAATCACACTAGACATGTCTTTAGCAAAGGCCACACTAAGATATTGTCTTTAGTTGCAAAATTGAGCCCTATAGCTAAGCACACTCAAGCATGCAATCCTAGTTGTCACACACATGGTTCATGCACAAAATTAACACTAACACCTAAGGTAGAACAAGTAAGTAATGCAAGATAGATTGTCAAAGAGACAATCATTTTTATCCCATGGTATCAAATGAAAAAATGCAACCCCTAGTCCATGTTGGAGATCCACCAAGGTATACCAAGTATCTTCTGATCATGGTGTTTGCCCATGTCGGTTCCCTAATTCTAGGGTCCACTGTACATATGTATCAGTCTCTGGATCAGTAGCTGATACGCACAACTCAACAAGATTGATATAAAAAACCCATACTTTTATTACTAATGGGGAAAACATGCTACATGGTTTGGGTTTACATAGCTTAGGTGAAAGGTCTAGTTTGGTTTTGGTGAATTGATGAAACCCTAAGTGCTAACCTAGTTTATCAAGTGATCATGAGATAGGTAGCACATTCCAAGTGGTGAAGCAAATGAAGATCATGACATGATGATGGTGATTCCATGGTGATGATCAAGTGCTTGTACTTGAAAAGAAGAAAGAGAAAAACAAAAGGCTCAAGACAAAGGTATAAGTTGTAGGAGTCATTTTGTTTCGGTGATCAAGACACTTAACGAGTGTGATCACATTTAGGATCGATAGCCGTACTATTAAGAGGGGTGAAACTTGTATCGAAATGCAGTTATCAAAGTGCCACTAGATGCTCTAACTCATTGCATATGTATTTAGGATCTAGTGGAGTGCTAACACCCTTGAAAACATTTATGAAAATATACTAACACATGTGCACAAGGTGATACACTTGGTGGTTGTCACATTTGAGCAAGGGTTAGGAACTTCACCAGCGGAGTGTCCGCCCGTAGAGTGCGGACAGTCTGACGGTGCCACCGGCGCTCTATATAGAAAAGACGGAGGTCGCTGTAAGTGACCGGACACTGGTCTCAGTAGGACCAGCGCGTCCGGTCAGTGGAAGCATGAAGACGCTAGCGTCGGTCTTCGACTGGACGCTGGGTCTCGTAGTGACCGGACGCTGACGAGGTGCGTCCGGTCCTGCTAACATGGCAGGACACAGAGGAGACGTCGAGTGACCAGATGTTGGGTGAGTCCGGTCGGGCATGACCGGACACATCCGGTCGTAATTTTTCACTTCTAGATGCTTACTGGAAACGACCGGACGCTGATGTCCTACGTTCGGTCACTTCGAAGCAGTGCGTCCGGTCACAACTTAAATGTACTGATGACCGTTAAGATTGGGCAATCAGCATTTGAAGTAGGGGACACGTGGCACACATCGCGAGACCGGATGCTGGGGTCCAGCGTCCGGTCGATCTAACCTGCGCGTCCAGTCATCCTATTTTTCAGTGGACTGAGGAGCCAATGACTCTATTTTGTGGGGGCTTCTATTTAAGCCCCATCGCCGGCTCAAGCTCACTCTCTTGGCCATTTGCATTGACATAGCAACCTTGTGAGCTTAGCCAAATCCCTCCCACTCATCTCCATCATTGATTCATCATCTTTGTGAGATTGGGAGAGAATCCAAGTGCATTGCTTGAGTGATTGCATCTAGAGGCACTTGATATTCGTGTTTTGCTGCGGGATTCACTTGTTGCTCTTGGTGGTTGCCACCACCTAGACGGCCTGGTGCAGCGGTGGAGGATTGGCACGAGTTGGTGATTGTTCATGGCCATCTCCTGGTGATTGTGAGGGGTCTTGTGCCTTCCCCGGCGGAGCGCCAAAAGGTAACTCTAGTGGATTGCTTGTGTCATTGAGTTACCTCACTTGTAGGTAGGTTCTTGCGATGTCCAATTGTGTGGACGAGGTTTGTGCAACACCTCTTAGCCGCCGAACCACCAAGTGTTGGTCGACACAACGGGGACGTAGCGTGTTGGCAAGCACGTGAACCTCAGGAGAAAATTGGTTGTCTCTTGCCCCTTGGTATTCTCCCGGTGATTGATTTAGTATTCATCTTGTGATTGGCTCACTCCTCTACATGGCGGTATAATCACCCTACTCACTCATTTATATTCTTGCAAACTAGTTGTAGCAAGCTCTTTAGTGTAGCTAGAATTGAGAGCTTGCTTTGTAGTTTAAGTTCATCTAGTGGAACTCTTTAGTGTAGCAAGTGTGAGAGCTCTTAGTGAGTAGTGACATAGAGTATTGTGTGTTTAGTGATCATAGCAACTAGAATTGTTAGATAGGTGGCTTGCAACCCTTGTAGAGCTAGAGCAAGTTTGCATTTCGCTATTTGTTATACTAATCAAATTGCTCTAGTTGGTTTGTAGATTTTTAAATAGTCTATTCACCCTCCCCTCTAGCCATATTAGGACCATTCATTGGGCCACTGGCCTTATATCGTACATCAAAGTTCTAAGACAATGGTCCTATGTCGATGTGGCTCCATTTCCTACATGCAACTTGGAGTGTGGACGTAACCCTAGACTTGTTCCTATAGCGTGTTCCTATATCGCAATCGTCGTAGTCCTAGCGTTATTCTCTCGTATGACTCTTTCCTTGAGTATACTTCGGGTATCCCATCCTTGCGTAGCTCCAGATGTTCCACCCAGGTATGTCCTCGTGTGGCTTAACTCCTTAAAATGTAGATGGAGGGGGTAGAGTACATAAAGTACTCAACAAGCCCTAAACTTGGGTGGAGGAGTGGTGGATAGGGAAGGCTATATGGTGGAGGTGGGTTATGGTGGTTGATGTAGTTGAGGTGGATAGGTATAGGTAAAAGTCATAGGGTAAAGTAATTATAATTATAGTTTGGGCCCTGGCAGAGTATTGCCATTCTCACCAGTTCCCGATGCTCATTATTGTTACCAAATTAGTAAAAATGCATCTTACCAGATAGTTGTGGAAGTCTAATCCTAGTATCCCATCCTAGCATTTTCCCATTCCAAGGACATGGCTATTCGAATAGATTTAGTTAACTCTGTGGAGGTGTACAAATTTCCCCACACGATAGACACAGTCCGACACTATCGTCATGGCTTAGACAGGCCTAACAAGATCTCGTACCCGCTCAAAAACTAACCTAGATTTCTACATAATCTCTACTATGGCTTCCCAGGGGTTGGAAACACAAAACTGGGAAGATACCAAATCCCCCCAAACGTGATGATACCAAATCATCACAAAAGAAAGACATGGCACGAACATGGCTCAGAAAACAGTGGCTTGAACGCGGCCTAAAAACCTAATTCTTAACATCGAAGATCACATAGCATCCACGCCAACCAGACACAGAAGAAAACCTATCACCCGTGCCAGCTCCTGATCTTCCGTTGCCCACACCGGCCTCCTAGTAGAAGCTATACTTCTATCTAACGGGGTGTGGGATCAAGCCTACCCATATAGACATGTGGTTGTACGTAATGACTTAGTAGGTGAGAGGGACTACAAACCAGTCCTTATGTGACCAAGGCGAGTATCTTCCACAGGAATCCTCTCTAGGCATTCCTGTCGAGGTAATTTATCCCACATAAATTACCCCCTACTCGCCCCATGTCAGGATTTAGTCAAGTTTTACCAGTTTTAAGTTCCATAGTATTATCGTCAAGTTTATCAAGGTACCCATTACCTTTGTCACATTATCATAATTAAGTTCATATTTATAGTTTCACGGGTTGCGAGTGGTGTAGGTTGGGTTATTATTTAGTGGAGGTGGATGGTAGTGGGTTTATGGTGGAGGTTTGCAATATATGGTAGTGGTGGTAGGGAGGTGGTTAAGGGATGGTGGTTAAAGTGGAGGGAAGGGGTAGGTGGGTGTTAGGACTTGCCTCCATTCGCTGATGATTATATACTCATCCGATTCCTGTGTCTCCTGTTCCTGTCTTCGGGACTCCATCGGGTTCTCTCACGTCTTCTATCCTACGTGGCCTAGCGTCGACAAACAAGAGAACACAAACAAGGAAAATAACAAGCAAGGCATGTAAAACATGCATAGACAATCAATCGATCCTAGGTGGGTTGGTCCTATTGGGTGATGGGTTGGTTTACTAGGGTTATCACTATTACGTCAATCTAAAGTAAGGTTTGGATAGAGGTATTCCATCCATAAGGTTGGGCTTCTACGGGTTAGGTCAGGGCGGGTGGTTGGTCTGATGGAAAACCAGACCACATTATTAGGGTTCACTATTATGTGAACATGAAAGAGAATGTGCGTGTGACTAGGGTTGGGTTGGTGGGCTAGGCTATGGCTAGGGTTAGTGGTGTATTCACGTAATTATCTAATATTGTTTAACTAGGTTGCTAGGGTTAGTCATATATAGATGTACACCTAGGTATCGGGCATACCTATTTATGCAAAGGCGTCTACTTATTTTAGGTGATTGGGTACGGATATATTCGGGTATGTGTCATGGTACATACACATACACGAATATATGGGGTTTACTACTACTACTACTACGGCGAAGGACTTTATCTATAATCACTATTTACTCTAATTATAAATAGGAAAGCAATCAATCTAGAATTTAAATGGGCACCAATAATTAGGATTTAGGGTATGATTATGTAGGGTTTTATCCTAGAAGATCTATGGTGAAAGAATTACGTAATTCAGAATTAAAATGAATGAGTTATAAATTATCTAAGTTTATTGACTAAACGCAAATGGAAATGAGCATGGTAATTATTTCTACAATTTTAGCTAATGAAGATGAGTGGCAAACTATCTAGGCATGATCTAGGATGAATCTAGTTTATTTAGAATTTTTTTGGGAATTTTTATGCAATTAATAACTTACCTTTTTAACACTCTGTGTACGATTCCCTGTGTGCCCTTAGCAATTTACCACGACTTAGCGACTGACGCATGGGTCCCGGATGGCGACGTGGCTCATGGCCATAGGGGCAAGCGGCGTGGCCTAGGGAGAGTCTTGGGTTCCCTTGATCGGCTTGGGTCGTCCCCATCCCCAAATCAAGCAAGAAGAAAGAGAGCGAGAGGGGAAAAGGAGAGGAAGGGGAAAGGAGGGAGAGGAGGGAGTAGGGCATGGGGTAGAGCGGCGGTGGTGAACACGGCGGAGGGGAAGCGGAGAGAGAAGGAGGAGAGCAAGGCATGGTGATGGTGGTCTCCTCAGCTCTAGCGAGCGAAGACAGGCGCGACGGCAATGCCTCGGCCCGCTCTTGCGAGTTCCTTTTTCTCATGGTCAGACCGTCTCTTACCTTTTTCTCATGGTCAGGCCGTCTCTTCCGTACATTCTTCTAATTTCACCTCTAACTTGTCCATATGAGCTCCGATTGAGGCAAAACTTGTTCCATTGGATTCGTCACTACATTTACAAGCTTTCTAGACCATTTGTTCATCAACATAGCACCATCATGCACACTAAATTCTTGATGATGCCTAACTCTAAAAGGTCTTTAATCTTGGTATTGAGGGGATATTTTGGATATTTGTTTGTCTTGAATGTAGTAAGCTATCGAGAGTGTCAAACATAAAGGAGATAATGTAATATAATGTCCCAATATTGTTTTGGCTTCAGCCCGTGAGTTTTATTCTATGAATTAGTCCTACCTTGTTGTCTAAATAGGTTCTGGCTATCTTATAATTCTTGTCGTTCCAAACATAAAACCTCTAGGTTAACCTCATGAAGCAAGGACAAAAGTCTAGGAGACTTGCTATGCGTATGCATGCTCATTCCACATAGGTGTAGGGTTGTAAATGAATCTTATACATAGGGTGTTACAACTAGTATTTATAGTGATGGGTGATATAAGCAACAACATTAGCGACATGTTATTACCGATGGCCCTTTTGTTGAGTCCAAATAGGGACTAAACGGTATGGGGTACGAATAGATATTATAGACACTGAATACGGTTAGTCATTTCTTTCTAGGATTCAGAGTCAAACTCAAATAGTGTCAGATGCAACGGATATTGATATCTATGTCATATATGTATTAGAAATCCAACTTTTGCTATTCAGATTCGAATATGGTATGGATATGAAATGTCTGGATTTGTATATGGATTATCCAAGTAGGGTTTAAAACCTTTCAGGGCGGAGGGATATCATGAAATATCTATCCCTTTTTCATCCATAGTCCCAAACCCGAAGACCTCATAAGTGACAGGTCTTCTTTTCATCTATCACAAGATTTTCTTTATGTAATACTTACATGTCACAAGGACCCATCAATTAAATTTGCATCATCTATGTATGTTTTTCACAAAATGTTAATTAAAATAAGAAATTGACCAAACCTATGCTAAAACATCATAAGCCTTCCGTTTAGAATTAGCCAAGATTCATATCAAGAAGAAGGAACACAAGGTATGGGAAACTCCGTCATTGTATATAGGATATGAAGTGTTTAACTTTGCCCTATGTACTTTCATGTGTATGTGTTTATGTGATCCCAATGTACTTGTGTTTCTCAAAAGTGTAGACAGTCAAGAAAGTATAAAATATTTAGGGGGTGCTTAGCTTAAGTAGCAAGCCCATCCAAGATGAGATGATACATTATGAGTTACGTTTCAAAAAATTTGGTGGGATCACTCCATGCCTCTTGCTTACACACTAATGATTAGCTTGTGAGGATGAGGTGGTAGTGGATCAACTCATTTCCTTACCCAAACCCAATAAAAAAGTGAGAAGTGAGAAGATAATGGATGACCCCATCATACAAAGACATGGACTTAAATGAAAACTATGCTATGCCTACTTATAAATCAAAGGTTGGAGAGTGAAAATTTTCCAATGGTCACTTGTATTTTCGAAGTGAGCGCTAAACTATTAATAGTTATTAAAGGAAAAATATGGAAGTTGGATAGGGGTGAGGGTGAGGAACACAATTGTACCTTCACAACCATTACTGGTGGTATATGGATTTCCTTGGAAACCATCTAAGCATTTGCATCGATATCCAACATAATCATTCTTTGAGTTAACTCCTAAACATTTGCTATTCAAACTGACACATGCGTATTGCGACTTGTTTTTTAGGGCCTCCTCACACGTAAGATTGGCAGCTGCCCAATGCACTGAGACCACTGATTCCCCGAAACCAACAAAAAGATTGGGTTCTCCTGATACATCTATCCCAATCTCATCTTCAAAATATGAGGTAAACCTGATGCCCACGAGACTCTCTGAAATATTTGTATAGGCCACAACATGGCCATCACTGAACTGGAGCATGGACGATGTCATATTTGTGCAGTTGAGTTCAAATAGGTTCCTTGCAGAGCAACCTTCCTCTAAACCAAAGGGATATGGAACACTGATATTCCCACACCATTGGGAGCAATTTTCCTTTAGTTGCCTTGGACTATATCCTGCATTAGTGAACAATTCATGAGCTTGTGTAGTAATTACTTTCCATGTTGTCTTAGTGTAAAATGATGATCCAACAATCAGTCAGAGGTAAGTTAACGACATAGTTTGGTAATCTATTTGATGGCAACAGATGTTGGAGTAACTATATGAAATCCAATTACTAGGAAGTAGTAGAAGTTTACTAGCACACTCGGACATAGTTTCTACTATAATTGGCACAAGTTTAGGTCCTAACAACTCCCTTACTATCACCTGGTGAAAATAATGATAGATACTATATATATATAATAGGAAACATGACTGAATTCTTCACTTGATATATATAGACACTACTCACATACCTTGTATGCGCTCTTTGTATAATTTTTCACTACCCAAGACCTATTTTGAACTGCTCGACTCTACTTTTTTCTAGCTCTATGAAGTGGATTTCTTCCCAAACACCCTAGCTCCACTATTTTTGGGCGGTCAACCCTATGTATGGAGCTGGAGGCCTCACTAGTTCATTTTGGTGAAGTATATGTAAATGGGTGCCTCAGAAACTCCGATCCATAAATTGGTGGGGTTGCCGAGGTTGCTCCATAATGAAGTTTTTGGACTGTAAGTGGAAAACATGGAGTGAAGTAGTTCATAACAAACCTATATTTTTTTCTTCGAAAATCCACATGCAAGAGAAAAAACAACTTACAACACCACAAACAAAAATGACCACCTCACAACAGAAGCAACAATAAGACTACCACCACGACAAAATATTGCCTGCAAGCCACCAAAGCACTGGGAAACAGGCGCCCTTGCAAAGCCACCAAAATAGACAAGGAGCTTTATTTGGGGGTGGGTGCGATCTCTACGACGATGCCTCCAAGAAGGAATGCTGCCACCACTGAACAAAAACCAAGATTTTTCAACCAAACCTAGGAGGAAGGAGACCTCAGAATATATAATGCCTCTAACAAGGAGCAAGGCACCAAAGGTGTCTCCATTGCAGGCCTCAGCGTCTAGCTGGGTAGGGCTTTCCCCTGAAAGTCCACTTCCCAAACCCACACCCAAAGCATGACGTGGACCACCGTTGCAACACCAACTCGCCAGCGCCATGCGAGACAAGCGCCGAGCAACGACCACAGTAAGTCACCACAATCAGGATAATCATAAGGAAGCTTCTGTTCTTACTCCTCACAATTAATTAGTTGGGTACTCGTAAAAAAAATTAGTTGGGTAGAATGGATTAATCACCTTCGTCACGCTTGCAGCCATCAAGTACATAGGGATTGCCTACATAACCACTGTTGCAATTACATTTGTAACCAAGATCAGACCATTCTTCGTCAGAGCATTCGCTATGGTTGCTGACACATGCATAGTTTATATTTTTTTTCCTTGGCTCTGGCGCATCACTACTGGAAACAGAGACTTTGCCGAGGGCAAAATTCTTTGCCGAGTATCAAAAATCGGGTACTCGGCAAAGAATTGCACTCGGCAAAGAGTTCTTTGTCGAGTGCTGGGCACTCGGCAAAGGACTTCTTTGCCGAGTGCCGGACTCTCGGCAAAATCTCTACACTCGGCATAGGCTGCCCGCGAAACGGTGTTCGGTCACGGCCTTTTTTGCCGAGTGCCTGCTGTTAGGCACTCGGCAAAGATTTGATTTTTTTTAAAAAAAATTCTTTGCCGAGTGTTCCAGATCTGGCACTCGGCAAAGATATATATTTTTTAAATTCTTTGCCGAGTGTCTCAGATCTGGCACTCGGTAAAGAATTTTTTAAAAAAAAAATACTTTGCCGAGTGCCCCTGGCACGACACTCGGCAAAGATTTAATTTTTTTTATAATTTCTTTGCCGAGTGCTCCCGTGGATGCACTCGGCAAAGAGGAATTTTTTTAAAAAAAAATTTAAAACCCTCTTTACCGAGTGCCTTATGCCTGGCACTTGACAAAGACACCCTTTGTCACGTACGATGCTTCGCACTCGGCAAAGAGGGTTTTAATTTTTTTTAAAAAAAATTTCTCTTTGCCGAAAGTGCATCCATGTGAGCACTCGGCAAAAAATATATAAAAAATAAATCTTTCTTTGTCGTGTCGCGTGCGAGGCACTTTCGGCAAAGTATTTTTTAAAAAAATTCTTTGCCGAGTGTCGATCTGAGACACTCGGCAAAGAATTTTAAAAAATTAAATCTTTTATCGAGTGCGGATCTGGGACACTCGTCAAAGAATTTTTTTTTTTAAAAATCAAATCTTTGCCGAGTGCCTCCCTGATCCGGCACTCGGCGCCGTTGGGGGCGGGGGGCGCGGGGACTTAGGCATTTTGGACCGGGCGGCGATGAGCCAGCCGCCCGCGCCCGCGCCGCTGCGCCGCTCTCCGCCTCGCGTGCGCGCGCGCGCCCCCGCCGCCGCCTTCACCGCCGCCACCACCGGCCACTGGCCGTGCCCCACCAGCCCTTCCCCTTGTCGCACCGCCCGACCCTGGCCTGCCCGCCCCGCCCTTCTTTCCCGCGCCTCTCCCCGGCCGGCCGCCCTTCGCCGCGCCTGCCGCCCGGGACGCGCCCGTGGACGCCCGCCTGACGCCGTCCGTGCCGACCACATCCCCGACTCCGACGACCCGACGCTGCCGCCTACCCCCTGCCGTTAGGTATTCTTACGTCTTATTGTTGTCGAGGTAGTGGTAGTTGTAGTAGTATTAGTTGTACTAGTGGTAGTAGTTGTACAACTAGTGGTAGTATTAGTAGTAGAATTAGTGGTAGTAGTAGTAGAAGTAGTGGTAGTAGTAGTAGTACTACTAATGGTAGTAGTTGTAGCAATAGTGATGGTAGTAGTAGTAGTAGCAATAGTGGAAGTAGTAGTACAAGTAGTGGTACTACTTGGATATATTCTTCTGCATGGATTGATATCCAAACTACATGGCTTCTCTTGAGACATATGTGCTTGTCGGCCATCGTGCCGTTGTTTTTTGCAGGTTTTGGAAACCTCACCGTGCAGGGGAGGTTCTGCCGAATTTTTTTTGTAAATGACAGTATTTTGTTCCATTTTTGTAGAGAAGAGCCCGTCGGAGTTGAGTTGGAGTTCTCGCCACTGTGCCGGTCTGCCTGCACCGCGTCGTCTCGCCACTGCACCAACCCGCCATGGCCCCGCTAGCCTGACTCCGCCGCCACCCTAGGTATAACCCCTCTTTACGTATCATGGTCGTAGATCGCGTAACCCAGTTAGGCGTCTCCCATTAGGAAGAGATACGGTTGGAGGTATGCAGATCTTTGCATATCTATGACCGTATCTATTTCGGATTGTCCACACTTTTTGGACAGCCTGCGGATGCATAGATGGGTTAGTTCCCATGTTCTGCTCTGGTCCAAGACAGAGTTTCGGCATCACCTCCCTGTTGTTCTCCAGATACGCACTCTTCTTTGGCAGGACATGTATTTGGAGAACAACGGGGAGGTGCTGCCGAAATTCTATCTCGGATAGGAGTAGAGCATGGAAACTAACTTCATCTACACATCCGTGGGTGGGATTAGGACCTATCCTCACCTATTAGACAGTAGGAACACCATGTAGATGCAATTGATGGTTACATTACTCGCTGATACATATGTTAGAGGATGGATGACCGTTAGTGGATGTACACGGGCTGGAGAAGTTAGAGTGATTACACCACGGAATGGATGAACAAGATCGATGCTGTTTTGAACAGTGCATTAGGCAACGCTGCTAAAGGACATTGCCTAGTTTTGTGTCCCTGCAGCAAATGTGGAAACAGGAGAAGGGTAAATATGGTGGAAATGGGTAAACATCTTGTGAAGAATGGATTTACGCCGGACTACACCCGGTGGGTCCACCATGGTGAAGCCCATCGTATGAGATAGGAGGTGGTGAGACCACGGGTGGAGGCTTTTGATGCTGATGCCAGGGTAGTAGACATGTTAGATGACTTTCACCAAGGACAGTTCGATGAGGGACGTGAGAAGGAGGAGATGGAGGCAGCCGCACAGGCGTTCTACGACATGATGTACTCAGCACAGAAACCCCTTCACGATCAATCAACGGTGTCTCAACTGGATGCCATTGGACGCTTAATGGGGTTGAAGTCCGAGTTAAACTTGAGTCGACCTAGCTTCAATAAGATGTTGGCCGTGATTGGCACCCTGCTTCCGAAGGGCCACATTCTGCCAAAGAGCATGTACGAGTCACAGAAACTCCTTCGAGCACTTAAGATGCCGTATGAGCAGATACATGCTTGTCCAAAAGGGTGCATCCTATTTAGGAAAGAACACGAGCATGCAAAGTTCTATCCAAAGTGTAAATCCTCCAGGTACATGGAGGTAGACTTTGATGATGGCCAGAAGAGGCAACTTACGATCCCCATGAAAATCCTACGGCACCTTCCGTTCCTACCGAGGATCCAACGACTATACATGACCGAGGAATCCGCAAAATAGATGACATGGCACAAAAATGGCAAACGGTACAATCCTGACAAGATGGTACATCCATCCAATGGTGAAGCTTGGATCCGCTTTAATGACAAACATCATGACAAAGCAGATGAGGCTCGTAATGTACGTGTCGTGTTGGTAACAGATGGGTTCAATCCTTATGGAATGATGGCTGCCCCATACACATGTTGGCCCGTCTTCGTTATCCCCCTTAACTCCCCCCAGTGTCTCCTTTCAATGACATAATGTATTCTTGTCGTTGATAATTCCTGGACACCCAGGGAGTAATATGGGTGTGTTCATGGAGCCCATGTTTGATGAATTGATCCGTGCTTGGGACGAAGGGGTATGGACATACGATTGAGCTACAAAGACAACCTTCAAAATGCATGTTTGGTACCACTACTCCCTGCATGACTTCCTGGCGTATCGGATATTCTGCGCCTGGTGTGTTCACGGGAAGTTCCTATGCCCAATATGCAAGGAAGGTGTGAGGTTTATTTGGTTGCAGAAGGGTGGCAAGTATTCGTCGTTCGACATACATCGTCAATTCCTACCTCTTGACCATCCATTCAGACAAGACATCAAGAACTTTACGAAAGGTGTCAAAGTGACAAACCTTGCACAGTGGATGATGACTGGTGCCGAGGTTCATGCTCAGATAGATGCTCTCGTGCCCAATGAAGAAGGTGGTTTTGTGGGATATGGTGAGCCGCATATGTGGACTCATATCTCGGGCATGATGAGGCTCCCCTATTTCGATGACCTTCTTCTACCACATAACATTGATGTAATGCACACTGAAAAGAATGTCACCGAGGCACTTTGGGCAACACTCATGGATACTGAAAAGTCTAAGGACAACCCAAAGGCTAGAGTGGACCTGGCCACGTTGTGCGATAGACCAAATCAAGAGATGCAACCTCATAGTCGTGGCAAGACCTGGAGAAGGCCTAAGGCCGATTTCGTCTTGAAAAAGGTCCAAAGGAGGGAAGTACTTGAATGGATCAAGAAGCTAATGTTCCCTGATGGGTATGCAGCGAATCTAAAGAGGGGAGTTAACTTAGGCACTCTGCGAGTCAACGGGATGAAGAGTCATGACTACCACATATGTATTGAGTGGCTTCTTCCGGCGATGGTTCGAGGCTATGTCCCGAAGCATGTCTGGCAAGTGCTGGCAGAGTTGAGCTACTTGTTCCGCCAGCTTTGTGCCAAGGAGCTCTCTCGGACCGTCATTGATGACTTGGAAAAAGTGGCACCCGTGTTGCTCTGTAAGTTGGAGATGATCTTTCCACCCGCTTGCTTCTTGTCGATGCAGCATTTGATTGTGCACCTCCCATATGAGGCACAGATGGGGGGCCCGTGTAGAACCATTGGTGCTATCCAATCGAGAGATGTCTAAAGACTCTTCGCAAAAAATGTAGAAATAAAGCCAGAATTGAGGCTTCCATTGCAGAGGCATACATTCTAGAGGAGGTGTCGAACTTCACAGAGAAATACTACACTGAGAAACTTCTAACGTTTATAATCCACCCCCTTGTTACAATGCTAGCGAAAATGAATCGAACCTTAGCCTTTTCCAAGGGCAACTCGGAAGCGCAAGTGCATCAACCACTAAGCAATTGAAAAATGAAGAGTGGCGCAGTATCATGCTATGTGTTGACCAACCTTGTCGAGGTGCAATCATTCATTCGGTAAGTTCTGAACGAACTTGTTTCATTTCGCCGTATGTCCTTGTTTCTTCGTCCAACCCCCTTGTTTTTCGTTGGTACAGGGAATTTCTTCGTCAATCCTGGCATGGATCAAGGCAACCTACCCCACAAGAAAATGATACCCTTCTTTCACGGGGTGCGGGACCAGGGAGCCCCGATTTCATTTGTTGGTTCAAACAGAAAGCCCAAACTGATGCACCTATAAGTGATGAGTTGAGACAGGTTGCAAATGGCTGTGCCGCTAGGGTCAAGTCATTTACCAGTTATGACGTGAATGGATATTGTTTTCACACAACAAGCTACGAGCAGAGTCAGCCCAATCGGCAAACCATAAACAGCGGAGTTGTTGTGCCCGGCACTGATGGACTCAACTATTATGGAAGAATTGAAGAAATCTACGAACTATCATTTTATGGTTCCAAACCTCTTACTCCTGTCATATTCAAATGCCACTGGTTTCATCCTGGTGTAACGAGACGGACCCCTAAGCTTGGGCTAGTCGAGATTCGACATGATTCCGTCTATCCAGGAAAAGATGTCTACATTGTGGCTCAACAGGCCGTCCAGGTTTATTATACGTCATACACGTGCAAAGATGCCGAGCATCTTAAGGGTTGGTCTATTGTGCACAAGGTATCGCCACATGGTAAACTACTTGTCCCAAACGATGAAGATTACAACTTTAACCCAAACACATATGATGGAGTGTTCTATCAAGAAGAGGGGCTATAGGGGAGGTTTGACATAGACTTAACCGAAGAGATAGGAATGAAAGTAGACAATGAAAGGGATGATGACAAGGACGCTGGAGATGAGGTGCGAAATCTGAAGGACATATAAATGCTTGAGCGATTACATTTAGGCAATGACAATAAAGACAACATTCCTCCTTCGGATAGTGTTGATGAGTTGGACAATGTTGATAGTGATGACGAGACCTATGATCCAGCTAATCTCAATCATGAAGATTATTTCTAATACATGTAATACTATGTTTTTTGTAATTATGTTTCGTTCATTTTTGCATATATTTCTAATACATGTATTACTATGTTTTTTGTAATTATGTTTTGTTCATTTTTGCACCTATTTCTAATTACGTCTTGTTTTTCTTTTTTATTGCAGGTGATTGAACAAAGATGGCGAGCGACCGTCATAGGTCCGTGAACTCAATTTACCAAAGACCACGCCGGCCGCGGGAGGGGCAGAGGGGGCGGCAGAGGGATCGGACAGGAGGAGGAGGACCGCTAGCCGTAGGAGGGGGCCGTCTCCTCCCACGCCACATGAGGTGGACCGCCAGCCGCAGGAGGTGGTGGTGCCCGTGGACGAGTCAGACGAGGAGCTGGTTTGGCAGACGGAGGAGGAGGAGGAGGAGGGGGTGGCGGCAGGCACGGGTTCCGCTTCCTCCAACTCCTCTTTGAGTGTCTACTTGCGAGGTCCCACGAGCCTCCCACAGGTTCCGCTTCCTCACCAACGCCCAGTGATTCGCCTCGAAGGACAAAAGTAAGTAACTGTATATGTTATCACCACTACTTCATATGATATGATGAAAAAAACTAATAATTTTTCTTAATCACTTATGCAGGAACAGGGTGGTTGTGTCGGATGGTAGAGCACGGCTAGTCAACGGCATCCTGGGTCTTCTGTGCAGGCACCACTTCCCTGGCATTGTCACATACGCATCAAAGACGGAGCTGGCCTACTCATTTGACCACTATGCCGTCGCCCCCAATGCGGAGTACCCCAACAAGGCGGCGCGGGTGAAGACAGAGTTTTGGGTAATTCTCCCTCGCACAACATTGCTCAATACGTCGCATTCATTGGACTTTTCTTGAAACAATGAATGGATATATCGATTTTGTATGCAGACTTATTACAGATGAGAGGATGGATTTGAGGCCAGGGTGGAGCAGGTGACTACCAAAGCCTGTAAAAAACTCATCACCAACATGCATCACGAGGTGCGCATCCAGGCCATTGTAACCTACTATGGGTCAAAGCTTGGAGAGAGGAAAACCAAGAAAGACACAAGAGAGATGTAGCTGACCCAGGAGCAGTACCTAGAGGTAAATGAAGAACATCAATATTGATTCGTTTTGAGATTAAGTTGGTTTAATTTGATCTTCTTATATGTCCAATACTTGATGACGTGTAGATGATTCCCTGGTGGTGCCAAGCGTATCCCGAGTGCTGGGCGATGATGGTGGAGAGGTGGTTCATGGAGGAGTACCTCAAGATGCACAGGGATGCTCGGGACCGTCGTTTGCTGATGCAAGGTCCAGCACACCATCAAGGCAGCCGCAACCTCACTGGATACAAACAAGCATGGGTACGCGAATTCATTTATCTATTGTCACGCTCAGTTCTGCCTGATTTCTAATCATCGTGATGTCTTTCTCGCAGTCAGCGTCTCATAGTGGCCAGGCTTGCTCAGACTTCTAGGCATGGTGTATGGCCCACAAGGGCAAGGCGACGTCTGACGTCTCCTTCAACCTGGAGGACCTGCCTGAGGCATACACGAACCCGAGCGTCCACTCCCACATCTGTGAGTACACTGAGGTGGCAAGGTCGCTCCATGGGTCAGACCATGATCCGAGCACCCAGGATTTTGATGGAGAGGCCGTCATGAGGGCGGGGCAAGGCAAGAAGCATGGACGGTTCTGGCTTGGCGACGGCGTCATCGACACGGCCTCTACTCCCTCTCTCTCCTAGACCCGAGCATGAAGCACGAGCGAGAGCCCGGCCCTTTCGACACGGCCGACCGTTGCACAACACCGGGTCAACGCACTCAAGGTTATTCCTATTTTACTCGTCATACATTGATCTTTACACACCTTAATTAACTTTGCATTACTGAAACATTGGAGTGAAATATTGCAGGCCCGGTTGGAATAAGAAATGAAGGAACGTCAGGAGTTGGGGGCCCAGCTGGACGCCGAGCGGGCTGAGCGGCAGGCCCAGGCGCAGAGGCTGATGGACATTATAGAAGTTCCTACAAGGGCTTGGGCAACGTATGGGATTGTCTCTGCCACCTGGGCTGTTGGTTCCACCTCCGCCTCCGCGTCCTGCAACTGCAGCTAGTCCTGTGAGTATCAAAGTTTTTTACTTTCGCTTGTGCTTTGCTTGTATGGCCTCTATCGTCCTAGATTAGCTATCAAAATAATCTTGTCTCACATGTAATCTTTTCTCCTTTGTGCAGTCTCCATCTAACGATGGTTCGAATAATCCACCTCATGCACCTCCAAATGATGCATCTGAGCCTTCACCACAGTCGCAGTGGCCGAGATGAGTGCATGTTGTATTTTTTTACATTTGTTGTTCACTTGGTGATGGACTTGTGATATACTTGTGATGCACTTGTGGACTTTGATGGACTTGTGGATTTATTTGGATGGACTTGAGCACTTATTATTATATATGTGATATATATTGTGATGGATGTGATATGGGTAGATGGATGTGTGGATGGATGAGATATATATGTGATGGTTGAGATATATATGTGATATATGTTTGTATGAATTTATTTGTCATGATGGAATGTACAAAAAAATTAAAATTTGCCATTTTGGGTCACTTTGCCGAGTGTTGCACTCGGCAAAGGGCCCCTTTGCCGAGTGCAATGGTCACAGTGTAGAACATGTGGACGCCTAAGAGGGGGGGTGAATTAGGCAACTCAAAAATCTAATTCTAAACTATGGCCTCTTTTTCTACCTCTAGCAAAACCTATGCAAAAGATAATCTATCTAGATGTTCAACTACGATTTTGCTAGTGTGTTGCTATCTCTACCGCAAATGATAATAATATGATCAATGTAAATGCAGAAGCTTAAAGAGCAAGGTAGAGATATGCAAACTCCCGTCGATGACTTCGGTATTTTTACCGAGGTATCGAGAAGCGCGCAAGCTTCCCCCTAGTCCTCGTTGGAGCCCGTCACAAGGGCCAAGCTCCTGGTCAGGTAACTCCGTGGATAGCCTCGGGCCTTCCCCACACGCAAGTGGGTCTCCGATGTGCCTTCCGGCAAGCCTCTCCTGGATGCTCCCCACCCTCTTCACTATCAAGCTTTCGGCCGAAACACCGCGGGCCTTGTTCCCTTCGGTACACGGTGGCGGCCGCACCACAAACGCGGTTGGTGCGATCTCGCAAGACTTCAAGCCCCTCTGATGTACAACTCTTGTGCTCGCAAGCACGGGGTGGCAAGAGGTATGCAAACCTCACTAAACACTAGGCATACACCTAGAGCAAGCGCATAAGTGGTGGTCTAATCAACCTAAGCACTTTGCAAAGCACCTACGCTAATCACCTGATGAAACACTAAGCACTTAGCAAGTGGAGATCACTAAAATAGTGTATCAACACCCTAGATATGTTTCCTCAGCTCCACTCTACTCAAATGGCCGGTTGGGGGTTGTATTTATAAGCCCCACTGAGAAAGTAGCCGTTGGGGTCGAACTCCCGCAATTCTGCTACTGATCGGACACTGAATCGTCTTGACCGGACGCGTCCGGTCATCCCGACCGTTGTAGCCGCGAACTACCGATCGGACGCTGCCAGTGTCCGGTCACCTGCCACCGGATGCGTCCAGTCGCAGTTTTGCGCGCCTGGAACCTCTTTGTACTCGATCGGACGCTGCGTTCCTACGTCCGGTCGGTTGCCACCAGCGTCCAGTCCTTGCATCCGGTCGCCTGTCTGCCGGGCCACCGGTCCAGCGTCTGGTCGCACTTCCAGCGTTCGGTCCAGCGTCCGGTCGCCTCTGCGAGCTCGTTTCTTCGTGATCTTGCGCACGGCTTGGTTCCTATCTTCATGCTTGGACTTTGCTTGACATCTTGGGTCTTTTCTTGTGCTTCTAAGGTCTTGCTTGAGGTGTTGATCATCAGATCATCACGTCGCCTTCGTCCAAGTCATGTCTTGCACCCTATTGGACTACAAAACAAACACTTGCAAATTCATTAGTCCAATTTGGTTGTGTTGGTCATCAAACATCAAAATCCAAAGTAAATGGGCTAAGGGTCCATTTTCCTTACAATCTCCCCCTTTTTGGTGATTGATGACAACACGACCAAAGCAAGCAAATGATAAAATTTTTAAATTTAAAAATTATCTACTTGCTAGGATGCAATGCAAAGGGCAAGGTTATATGATACTAATTGATAGATACCAATTAAAACTTTACTTAAAAGCGTGTCTTGCCCTTGCAAATGTCCCCATGTGATATTATGGATTAAAGTCTATCTTTCTCATTACATAGACTAATCCATAATTCACTTTCCTCCCTTTCTCGGACCATTACCACTTGTAGACATCAACTTGATGCTTGCCTTTGGTCCTTCAAATTCTCCCCCTTTGGCATCAAACACTAAAAAGGAAGACATTAGTAGCACAAGGGAGGGTCAAAATTTCATGATCCTTTGTGTATAGAGTGAAATGGATCACAAAATTTGACTCTCGCATTATATAGACTAAGCTCCCCCTAAATATATGCATACATATGGTAGAAAGCAAAGCATATGCATAATTAGCTATTTGTTGCACAAGAGAGTTTAATCAATATAATGCATGGAGAAAGCATATAAATATGAAATGAAATCAACATGATGATGCCAATTGAAGAACGATGCTTCTCTTCGGGGACTCCATTTTCCTTGCAATGAGACTACTACACACATGATAAACTTGAAAAAGGTATTAGTCTCAAAGCGTCCATCTTGTAGATGATCCTCCCCCTAAATTTGTGCATGGAGACATGGAATACTTGTAGTACTCATGCACAATTGATTTTGGAGACAAAATACCACTTGAAAGATGATATTTGGGAGAAAATTATCTACAATTTGGACTTTGGCACATATTAGATAAACAATAGTAAGACAAGCTATGTGCCGTGCTCCTAAGCAATTTTAAACCATGTAGGTTTGCTTCAAGGGTTACAAATGAGACCGAGCAAGCCTACCATATGAAATACCTAGTGTATGCATGACAAAAGATATAAGCATACAAATGCAACCCTAGGCATGAAGAGTAACTAGATGCTTAAAGATACCAATTGTATGAAAATCTAATTGCAAGATGTACCAATTAAAAAGTAATAACATCTAGTTACCTAACATGGGAAGGGAAATTTGGGTCCATAGTATTCACTAACCCACTTGGCAATGCTTTTGTCCATCATGATGCACCCCATGAAATGCACCCATACTTTGCCAAGCCTCCAAATTCCCCGAAGTCCAACGGACTTCTTACTTCCCTTTCGGGATCCAAACCTTCTTGGTGCTCTTCATGTTGGAAATGATTTCCTTTGGCACCCAAAAGCGTTTGACCCTATTGTTTGCTTGCTTGTTCACCTTGATGGCCACCACCTTGTCATTTTTCTTCTTCTTCAAGAGATAAGGTGTGGAGGCCTTGTTGTTCACCTTGTTGGTGTAGGTGTTGGAGAGCTTGCTTGTTTGCTTTTTCTCCTTCTTCTTTGCTCCTCCCCCATTTTTCACCTTGCACTCATAGGACTTGTGGCCTTCTTTATGGCACACGTAGCAAACCATGATTTGTCCTTCATCAAGCTTCTTCACTTCCTTGATGGTGTTATCTTGATGAAGTTGGGTTTGCTTTGCCTTGCCTTTCATTTGAGTGAAGTCCTTGGTGAGGCAAGCTACTTCTTGCTTGAGTTGCTCATTCTCTTTTGCAACCTCTTGTGTGCATGTATCTACAATCACTTTCTTAACACAAGCTTGGTTGCACAAAGGTGAGTCTAAACATAAATCATTGCAAGAGGTAGATGCATCCTTTTTAATTATGTCATTTATTTTAGATGCCTTGGTGGGGGTATTTTTTACGGCCTCAAGATTAGCAACTTGATTTGTTAGCTCATCACAATGTTTGCACATGATTTCCATTTTAGCAAGCAAACTTTGATAATCATTTTGTGAGCTAGCTAACTTTTCTTTTAATTTTTCATTTTTCTTTTCAAGTTGCTTATCATTAATTGTGCATGCACTTGTTGTTGCACTAGCCTCAAGTTGCTCAATTTTAGTAGATAGTTCAACATTGAGATTTGCAAAGTTTTTATATTGTTCAAGCAAATTCTTGTATGATTCTTGTGAACTACCTAGCTCTTCTTTTAAAGTTTTGAGCTTCTTTTGTTGACTAGTGCAAACTTTAGCATATTTAAGATTTTGTTGCACAATTGTATTGTAAGAAGGCAAATCATCATCACTATCACTCTCACTAGAGGATGAGCTTTTGTTACCTTGTGCCATAAGGCACACACGAGAAGAGCTTGATGATGAGTGCTTGTGACCTCACCTCTTGTGATGGTTTTCTTCTTCACTTGAAGAATCATCCCATGACCTTATTGTTGTGAGGGCTTTGTTTTTGCACGCTGTTGACACAAAATGTGACGCACTGTGCCTCACACACAGCAAGCCAGAAAGCGTAGCTTCAATCGGGTGCCCGGGTGCTTCATGATCCGGAAACGTGCCAGTCAGTTTGACCTGAAGAAAACTAACAAGGGATAAAACAGTTAAATGCCAAACCGGAACATGTCGGGTGAGACCAGACAGTTCCATATATATGGCCCTGAAGCCACTTACAACGACATATAGCTATAGGAAGCTGTCTGCCAACAAGTTTATAAACCATTCGGCTAATCGCAAGATGAACACACGTAAAGATCCGATTGCCGAATGCATGTGCATGGGAAGACATGTTTGAACAAGTGAAATTAATTATGCGTTAATGCATAACCAAGCTCAGCAGTCCAGCCGAGTTGGGGTCCATGAAGAAGAAACGTGCAAATAAACACGATTAAACTAATCTAAAACCTGCATCTGCCGCACGACACCTAGTTTCGTCAAAGCTTAAACGTAATTAACATGCATGAACCCACAACATGTGACAATCTAGATTAAAATAATTCAGCCATTATGAGCATGTTATCAATTTGCAAAGGTAATATGAAAGTAATGATCATTGAAGCACGAATAAAACCATAGGAGAGGGCCGAACAATATCAATCTAGATTGGGCAGAAGTGTGTTACAAATATATAAAATATTTAAAACATGCAACACAGGATAACTTAATGAATCTATTTAGATTTTGCCGTATCTAATAGAGCCGATAACTGTCTTGCTTTCACTAAGCATATTGAGCAAACGCTTTGCATTACGGTATCTACTCATAAACAAAGCATAAGCAAAGACTTCTTGATTGTCAAGCAAAGATCCGCCATGACGATCATTGAAAACAAACAAGACTACTTGCATCACGTCTAAATCCACCGCATGATACTAAACATGATAACAAGGTTGTCGGAACTTACGGAGGTCGACGGATCGATGACTCCTCTCGAAGAACTCGGCGACACGACAAAAGGACTCGAAAGTAGGCGCGGGGCGGTTGTATTGATTTGGTTGTGAACGCCTATTACAATGGTCAAGGGTCAATATTTATACCCTAGACAAAACACGAGTCCTAGAAGACTACGATTTACAAAGGAACTCTTAAACAAACTTGGAAACTACGATTCCTTGCCCTAAACTCTCGAGTCCTTTATTATTACAACTTTCATCTTTTCGATCGGCTTTGCTTGCCATCTTACGCTTTCCGAATGGAGTCACCACCTTACGAAGTAACCGACCGCCGCACAAGCATTTAGCCGACCGCTCATTTTGTTTGCGAATGTCCTTCTTCCCACATGCGGGCCCCCTGTCATCTTCCAAAGTCGACCAAAATCCGGTGTTAACACATGCCCCTCAATTTCGGGATAAAAGTTGTTTTATTATCGAAATTGACCCAAACTCCTTCTTCCTCCTAGGTCAGCACCGTTCAACACCACAAATTACCATTGTCCAAAAATTCAGGCTTTCGGTAGTAACCTCAGACCCACTTGAATCTTCAATGGCGACCCATGATGAAATTCAGAGGTAAACTTCACTTATATTCGGCAATTTCCACTTGATCTTCCGTTCCTCTTTTGGCTTATTCCTCTTTGATTCTTTTCGGTAAAATGCACTGCGGTCGTCGGAAAAAATGAAAACACCCCGATCTTGCATAAACATTCTTGTGCTAGAGGCGATGCAAACTGCATCGGCTATTTTTGTGCTAAAGCGATATGAACAATATCGGCTATTCGATTTTATTTTTTAGGCTAAAGCGATTTTCCTTTTATCGGCTTTTACGATCTACGTTCATGAACCAACCTCAACCTTTGGGGTAATATTTCTTAAGAAATCTTCCATTGATAGCTCTGGTAAACTCCTCCCCAAATAAAGTCTTCAATATGTATGCATTGCGGTACACATTCTACTATTCGGAAAGGACCTTCCCAATTTGGAGACCATTTGCGAATGCTCTATCCTTTGTTCCAAGCGGCAATATAGTTTTCCAAACCAAGTCTCTTCGCGAATTGCTTCAACCTAACCCTTTTGTTATAATACTTGGCAACGCGTATTTTATTTTTCTCAATATTTTCCAATGCCTTGAGAGCGAATCAAATGTAAATCTTCTAATTCATCCATCATCGATTCTTATAATCTTCTTCTACCAATTCTTTACGTAACACAACTCGCCTTGAACTGATTAGTAATTCCCATGGTAATACTGACATGATGCCCATAAACCAGTTCATAGGGAGGCGTTTGAGTGGACCCATGACAAGCCATTCGGTAAGCCCACAATGCTTCATTAAGAACCAAGTGCCATCTCCTTGGTTTTTCATCAATCTTCTTCGGATGATTTTAATCATAATCTTATTTGATGCTTCACGGCCGTTAGCTTGTGCATAATAAGGAGAAGAATTATACAACTTAATCCCCATATCTTTGGCAAAATCACGAATTACGAAGAAGTAAGGGCGAGTTCCTTGATCGGTTGTTATAGTTTGAGGAATCCGAATCTGTGAATTATATGTTCCTTAACAAAACCTGATCATATTCTCGGCGTTACCTTCTTCAAAGGGATAGCTTCAACCCACTTGGTGAAATAATCCGTGGCCAAGAGTACAAATTTGTGTCCCTTACTAGAAGGAGGATTGATCGACCAATTAAATCTATACCCCATCCTCACGAGCGGCCAAGGCTTGATTATGGGATTCATAGCGAGATCTTGGAACTTTTGAATATTGCGAATTTTTGACAATTATGACACCCTTTGTAATATTCAAAACAATCCTCCAACATAGTCGCCCAAAAATAACCAGTTCTCCTGATTATCCACTTCATCCGATAAGCTGACTGGTGTGCACCACACAATCCTTCGTGAACCTCATACATCACCTTCTTGGCCTCTTCTTGACTTAAACATTTGAGCAATACTCCATCGATGGACTTGTAATATAACTGATCATCAAGGAACACAAATTTGAGAGCTTTGTACCTGAGTTTTCGGGAAACTTTTTGAGATGGACCTTTTCAGATAATTGGTAATTTCGTATCTCCAATTACCATCTACTTGATCAGTATTTAAAACACCTTCTTCTATAGCAAAAACTTCCCGACTCTCTCGATATCCAGAAGCAGCTTGAGCTAACTTATTTGCTTCTTCATTGTACTCTCTAGGGATATGATGCAAGGTTACTACCAGAAAATTCTTCAAAAGTTCTCTACACTCCTCATAATATTCTCTTAACACATTGTTCTTGCATTCATACCGACCACTCAGTTGATTAATCACCAACTCAGAATCCCCAAAGATTTCAACAGCAACGGCCTTTACTTCTATAAGAAGCCGAAGCCCTCTAAGCAGCGCTTCATACTCTGCCTGATTATTAGTAACATGAAATTCAATAGGAACCGCATACTCAAAAGTTTTTCCTTGTGGGGAAATCAAGAGAATACCAGCACCACCACCTTTGTTACAAGATGATCCATCGAAGAACAAGGCCCAAGGCACAATGCTTATCGCCTCAACAGAAAGATCCCGATGTTGGGTAATAAAATCGGCAATAATTTGACCCTTTACCGCCTTTGCCGATTCGTACCTTAAATTAAATTCTGACAATGCTAAAATCCATTTGCCAATTCTTCCATTCAAAATTGGCATTGATAGCATATGTTTGATTACATTAAAACTAGAAACTACCACGCATTTGGCATTCAACAAATAGTGCCGAAATTTGGTACACACAGTAATACACACACAAGCAAAGTTTTTACAGAGGCGAATACCTTGTTTAGGGTCTAGCGACTTTTCGGCTAAGATAAGCTATGATTCTTTCTTTTCCTTCAAATTCTTGCATAAGGGCCGATCCTATCGTTAGGCTATCGGCCGCCACATACAACTTAAAAGGCTTGTCAAGTTGTGGAGGTACCAAAGCATGTGGTGCCTTCATATATTGCTTGATCTCATCAAAAGCTTTTTTGTTGTATGTCACCCCATCTAAATTTTTGATCCTTCTTGAGCTTTAATAAAGGAGAAAAGGGTAAAACTCTCTACGATAGATTGGATATGAATCTTCTCACAAAGTTGATTTTGCCTAACAATGATTGTAATTACGTGAGATTGGTTGGCGGCACAACTTTGTCTATTGCTTCCATGCTCTTTTTCCCAACTTCAATTCCTCCTTTATGAACTAAAAATCCCAAAAACTCACCGGCCCGAAACTCCAAAGGCACATTTGTTTGGATTCATCTTCAAGCCATGCTTTCTTGTGCACTCGAGTTTTTCTTAAATCGGCTAAATGTCCTTCATGATTTCTAGACTTGATCACTACATCATCGATGTAGATCTCTACAATCTTGCCGATCATTTCGTGAAAAATATAATTCATAGCTCTTTGATAAGTTGCACGGCATTCTTTAACCCAAATGTCATGACTATCCATTCAAACAAACCAATATGACCAGGTCATCGAAGGTTATTTTTGAAATATCTTCCATTGCCATAAAAATTTGATTATAGCCTTGACATTACCATCCATAAAACTAATGACTTCATAACCTGCTGCTGCATCTACTAGTAAATCGGCAACTGGCATTGGGTAACCATCCATGGGAGTGGCCTTATTAAGATTTCTGAAATCTATGCAAACCCTCATTTTTCCATTTTTCTTGTATACCGGTACTATATTTGAAATCCATTCTGCATATTTGCATGGCCGAATGAAGTTTGCTTCTATTAATCTTTCAACCTCCTTCTTCACATCGGCCAATACCTTTTCTTTGTATATCTTCCATGGAGGTTGTTTGTAAGGATGAAATCCAGGTTTAATGGGTAATCGATGCTCAACAATGGAACGATCCAATCCAGGCATTTCCATGTAATCCCAAGCAAAACAATCTTTAAACTCTTTCAATAGATCTATCAACTTTGATTTATATTCTGGGTCTAACTTTGCACTAATATACATCGGCCTTGGCTTAGAACCATCACCAACATCAATTTCTTCCAACTTATCAGCCGACATAAAACCATGTCCCAACTTTCCTTTGTTGCCATCGACAGGATTTCCCATTAAAAATTACTATGAGAGCCCATTGCTTGGATCAATTTGTTGGCCCTCATTGAAAACATTTACAGGACCTTCTTTCCACACTTTTCGGAGAAACAATCGATGCCTTCATATTCCCGATGAGGTAGATTCTGCGGCAGCAACACTTACCGAATCATCAGCATGTACAACTTCAACGTCATCTCCAATCCATTGAATGAGAATTTGATGCATGGTTGAAGGAATGCGACAATTAGCATGGATCCAATCTACGCCCAAGAGTAGACTATATGCCCCTTGCCATCAATGACAAAAAAGGTAGTAATCGAGTTTTCGACCCAATAGTCATTTCGACATGGATAGCACCTCGGGTATCGGAAGGGTTGCCGACCAAAGTCCCTAAGCACCATGTCGGGTTTTCAACAATTCTTCATTAGTCATCCCAAGCTTTACGAAGGTAGTATAAGGCATGATATTGATAGCAGCCCTCCATCAACAAACATCTTAGTTAAAGGCTTGCCATTGACATATCCCTTTAAATAGAGTGGTCTCAAGTGGCGATTCTTGATTGGTTTGTCAAAAAACGACTGTTGTGTTAATACAAAAGTGGGCCATCAAATCGACATTCACTTTCATCAAAATCGAGTACACCTCTTCTTGGACATCTTGGCTTTTGGGAGCTATAAACTCTGATGGGAGGAACAAAGCCATGCAAGCATCAGCCGAAGGACCACATTCATCAGGCTTCTTCTTAGGATGCCATATTTGCTTTGTTTCGGTAACTTCCTGTTTCAACTCCCTATTCCTCAACCGTTGAACTCTTCTTTTTCGACTTTTCCTCGGGCACGGAGGACACCATTGTCCTTTTGCCATACGTATCTATAGGAATCAGCTTCTTCATCATGCACCCTATCATGAATCCAACCTTGACCTGCAAATCTTTTCTTTTGCTGATTCTCAAAATCATCTATTTTTAAGCGCCGATCATCTTCAGGAACCTTCATTCCAAGTCTTTCATAGATGGGACGGCGGTTGACTCGAGATTGACTATACTCGGAGTACTAAGCACTACACTCCGGACAATTATTTCTAGCAGGCAACCTCAAGCCTTCATTCCAACAATGCCTAAAGAATGAACAACCCCAATGAGACTGCTCCTGTTCTGTCATGTATTCTTCTTGCTCCCTTCGGCATACCTTTTCCTCATACCTCCGGCATTCTTCCATAAACCATTGCTTCTTATAGTATCCCTTCTCTTGCTCTCTCTGCCACTTGTTTAGCAAAATACGTGATGTAACTCTGGGTTTGGAAGTTTGACCTTTCTCGGTTCGGCTATTCTGAAACCGAACTCGTTGCTGTAGCTCTCTACTGGTAACTTGCCGATCCGGGTCAATAGCACCACTTTTCTTTGCTCTATCAGAAGTCAACACCTTCATCTTGCCTTTACCTTTGAGATCATTGGCAGAGACCATATTCACAGAGAAAGAAATCATATTTTGTGGAAAAGGCTGATCATCAATTCTCATCTTGCCATCAAACTTCAAATGTCCCTCTTGGATAGCTTTACGGATTCGTGATACGAACACTCGGTAATCATTGATAGAGTGAGAATTAGTGTTATGGAAGCCACAATACTTTTGTCTTTCACTCCTTGGGACGTAGCATGGGATGTCCTTGGCGCGACTTGATCGTCCTTCCTTCATCAATAATGCAAAAGCACATACGCCTTAGTAACATCAAAATCATAAGTTCCCTTTTGTTGTTTCAACCAGCGTTGACTAATTTGAGTAGGCTCCTTTGCCCAATTCAACTCAATTCTTGACTATCTCATCTTCATCAATATACTCGATTCGCTTCCTCCAGAAAACCTTGATACACCTCATTAGTGGCATTGTTCTTACGAGAGCGATTATCTCTCTGAATCCTTGGGCACGATTACTCATAGGCTGCTAAACTTTGTGCAAGTTGGCCAAGATCATCAAACTCCATGCCGAACAACTTCTCCACGATATTCGGCAACATTCCTGCTATAGCTATTCCGGTAGTTGATCATCCGGTAAATTGAGAGAATAACACATATTCTTGGTTTTCCGAATCTGCGAAGATATTCAATGGTATCTCATTTGTTCTCATCCTCGGACTCATGAGATCGACCAACTTCTTCTCATTAGTACCCGTGTAGAAATATGAATGAAACTTACGCTCTAGCTCGCGCTTGCGTACCAATGGAATGAAATTTGGTAAAGGCGTGAACCACGTGAAAGCTGGTCTGTAAGAGACAAAGGAAAATATCGAATCCTCCAAGCTTCATCTCAAGTAGCTTCTCCAAGTTGCATTAAGTACCAATCGACATGCTCTATGGTACTAGTATCATCTTGACCAGAAAACTTGGTCAAATCTGTTGGAGGCTTCACCCTTGGAGGTAACGCCACTCTGTTGTACCACTCTGGATAAGGAGACTTGTATGAATAGGATTGATTTTTTGGCTTCAAGCCGAAGGCGATTCTCGCATCATATCAGCCATCCTGTGCATCAAAACATCAATGCCTGAATCTTGATTTCCTTGTACCTGCACTCCAGAAGGCAATCCTGAAGCACTCCTATACCCTAGATTTGGCACAGCATTGATAGCATTGTAATCAGTAAATTCTTGATACCCATCTCCATACATATTCTTCTGCAATCTGTTTGATGTTGGAGAAACTCTATAAGCTGAAAGTGGCACTTCTCCTGTGGTACCAAATGTTACACCGCCATAGGTGGGATGTGATTGCTTTTTCGGTGTGAGTCAATCCACCTATATTTGAAGTCGATGATCCTTCTTTTCCAACAGGCTTCTCTTGATGCTTTGGAACATTGAAAAGTGTCGGTCCACTGAGTGGGCCAACATTTTCTTCAAAGTATTTATCAACCATCGGACCAAAAGTACTGATCATGATTGCCCGAAAGGTATTCAGAAAAGCTGTGTGATAGTTTGTCATGGTTTCTCCCATAGCTTTATAAACCAGGGCTGCCATCTTCTGAGCATCCTCCTCTTCAGTGTAATCAGTTTGATGTGGAAGAAGAACCCTTGGCATTAACTCGCTTTTGAAACACTTTGTTGCTCTTGTTTTTGGAAAAAGACATCAAACACTTCCGTTGGTATTGCTCACATGCTTGTAGCACTAAATCCCTGTAATTATCCGGCAATTACGCCATGCTCACATCGAACATGATCATTGTTGATCTCGGACGCCATCTTGAACTAACAGAGGCGGTCCCACCGTGCGTGCAAAAAGTGTGTTGACACAAAATGTGACGACTGCTTGTGCCTCACACACAACAAGCCGTAAAGCATAGCTTCAATCGGGTGCCGGGTGCCGTGATCCGAAGCGTGCGGTCGGTTTGACTGAAGAAAACTAACAAGGGATAAAAGCAGTTAAATGCCAAACCGGAACATGTCGGTGAGACAGACGAGTTCCATATATATCGACCACGAAGCCACTTACAACGACATACGACTATAGGAAGGCATGCGCCAACAAGTTTATAAACCATTTGGCTAATCGCAAGATGAACACACGTAAAGATCCGATTGCGAATGCATGTGCATGGGAAGACATGTTTGAACAAGTGAAATTAATTATGCGTTAATGCATAACCAAGCTCGCCAGATTCCGGCCGAGTTGGGGTCCATGAAGAAGGCGTGCAAATAAACACGATTAAACTAATCTAAAAACTGCATCGCCGCAGACGACACCTAGTTTCGTCAAAGCTTAAACGTAATTAACATGCATGAACCCACAACATGTGACAATCTAGATTAAAATAATTCAGCCATTATGAGCATGTTATCAATTTGCAAAGGTAATATGAAAGTAATGATCATTGAAGCACGAATAAAACCATAGGAGAGGGCGAACAATATCAATCTAGATTGGGCGAGAAGTGTGTTACAAATATATAAAATATTTAAAACATGCAACACAGGATAACTTAATGAATCTATTTAGATTTTGCCGTATCTAATAGAGCCGATAAGCATCTTGCTTTCACTAAGCATATTGAGCAAACGCTTTGCCGCACGCGGTATCTACTCATAAACAAAGCATAAGCAAAGACTTCTTGATTGTCAAGCAAAGATCCGCCGCACGATCATTGAAAACAAACAAGACTACTTGCATCACGTCTAAATCCACCGCATGATACTAAATATGATAACAAGGTTGTCAGAACTTACGGAGGTCGACGGATCGATGACTCCTCTCGAAGAACTCGATGACACGACAAAAGGACTCGAAAGTAGGCACGGGGCCGGTTGTATTGATTTGGTTGTGAACGCCTATTACAATGGTCGAGGGTCAATATTTATATCCTAGACAAAACACGAGTCCTAGAAGACTACGATTTACAAAGGAACTCTTAAACAAACTTGGAAACTACGATTCCTTGCCCTAAACTCTCAGAGTCCTTTATTATTACAACTTTCATCTTTTCGATCGGCTTTGCTTGCCATCTTCTGCTTTCCCGAATGGAGTCACCACCTTCTGAAGTAACCGACCGCACAAGCATTTAGCCGACCGCTCATTTTGTTTGCCGAATGTCCTTCTTCCCACATGCGGGCCCACCTGTCATCTTCCAAAGTCGACCAAAATCCAGTGTTAACACACGCCTTCTTCTTTGTCTTGGGTGTGGGCTTGTTTGGACAAACTTCCATAAAGTGCCCCATCTCGCCGCATCTGTAGCATCCTCTCTTTCTTTGCTCATTTCTTTGATTGGTGTAAATGAGCTCTTGAATTTAGATAGGCACACCCTTGACATTGAGCCTTTGGATCATCTTCTCCACCTTGTTGATTAATTTGATTGATTCTTCATCAAGGTCGGAGGTGGAGGAGGAATATTGATCATCATCACTTGATTCTTGTTCATCATCATCATCATCCTCATCTTCTTCTTCACTTGAGGAGCTTGAGCTTGAGCTTGACTCAACTTTCGTGCCCTTCATCTTTTTCTTTTCGCTACAAGCGAGTGCTTTGCCTTTGCTTGATGAAGATGCTTCTCCTTGACCCATCTTACATGACATTTCAAATGCCACTAGCTTGCCAATGATAATGCCCGGGGTCATGGTGCTCAAGTTCTCCATGTTGTGAAGGATGGTGATGATGCTTGCATATTTCTTTTGTGGTAGAACGGAGATGATCTTCCTCATGATGTCCGCATCATCTATATTTAATAATCCTATTGAATGGAGCTCATTGATAATTAGATTCAATCGAGAATACATATCACGAACAAGCTCATCATCATTCATAGCAAAGGAATCATAATTTTGCTTAGCTAGACAATGTTTTTGCTCACGGACATTACTTGTACCATCATGGAGCTCTTGAAGTTTTAACCAAATTTCATGAGCCGTATTTAAGGTGAACACTTGGTTAAACACATCCATGCTAAATGATTCAAACAAGCAATTCTTAGCTCTAGCATTAAAGTGCATTTCTTTTTCATCACTCTTTGTGGGTTTTTCAGGATTCTTGATGGGTTTCATCCAGTCACGAGTGACTCTCCATACACCCAAATCAACCACCTCAAGGTGTCAAGACATTCTAGCTTTATAGTATGGGAAGTTAGTGCCGTCAAATTGTGGAGGCCTAACGATATCCATCCCAACCACTCTACAAAAGTGTCGGCTCAATGGCGGTTAATCCAAAGGTCCAAATATGAGCCAACCGGCTCTGATACCACTTGTAGAACACGTGGACGCATAAGAGGGGGGGGGTTGTAACAGAACCGACCAATTATATGAAATTAAGTAAGAAAATCATCCGCCAGAGCAGACGATTTAGCAAACTTAAGCCCATATAACCCGGTAGTTCATGAAATCACGAAGGATTTCAAACCAACTTCCATTCCAGCCAAGATCGTAATAAGTTTAGCGGTCACCATCACATATTACATAAAAGTTCGCAATCTCAGATACATCAGAGTTTCAACATAGTTATTACAAAACCAGTTCGAATAAAAGTAGCGGAAGCCATTTGTTCAAACCACACACACACTCACGCAGAGTTCAAATATAGTGCCAGCGAATGATCATCTCCAACAAAAGCATTAGACGAGACATAAGGAATGACCATGCCCATGGTCCTAAGCATCACCCATCGCAGGATAAAGGCAGTTGATACAGTAGCCATAATACATCTGCTCATCTGCAACAAGTGGGAATAAAACCCTGAGTACGAGAAGGTACTCAGCTAGACTTACCCGACATAACCAAAAATAAATGACACCAAGGATTATGAAGGGCTTTATAGTAGGGTAGCTGACTCATTTGCAAAAGAAGCATTTTTAGTATTTCAAGAATCTTTCTAAAAGCATTATTGTCAAGTTGATTATTATTAACCTATCGACTAGATTTGCACCTAAACTAGAGCAAACATATGATTAAGCGGATAATGATAACGAATGATCATTAAACAACTTCCATACTGTCATATCCACTATAACTGTCCAAGTGTTCCATAAACATTTACTACGATGAAGTAACTCAAGTCAAGTGCTCACTATCCAGGAGTGATGGTGATTCGAATCGATTCCTAACCAGCTGGTGATTTATTCCTTACACAAACCTCACTCACCTGCTAAAGTGAGGTATTGATCACCGAGTCAACTATCCAGGTATCTCGAGTTTGCCAGGAACCACATGTACCCGGGGGCCGACCGACTTCACTTTGGTCTTATCATCCCGCCCCCGTGTCCTACCACACCTGCTCCGGCACAGTGCGCTGCGGGCAATCTACTCGGCCCGAATAATCTCCCAGCTTCACGGTCGGAAGGTACTTTATTCGGCCAGCTAAATGTAAGGCATGCGTTCAACATGACTCGAGGCCCAACAACAGTCGGTCCTTAATCGACACAGACGGAAGCACTACAGTCCAAAACTCTGCAAGTCTCCGTCTGGTCTCAATTTCATTTAACACTTAGTTATACCATGACTTCATAGTCATCCAAGCAGATCCAGGTAACCACCTATAGCTCGCAGGTGACAGGAAATCACCCAACTTCAACCGGTCTAAGCTAGCTAAGCATTGACTCGACTGCGGATACCCGGGTAACAAGGATATAGTATAACAAAGGTAGACAAGGTATAATACAGTAATGGTTGCAAACAACTCCTGAACGTAATGCATCAATTAAAGTAAAGCATTGAATTAATAATTACAAACCGGGAGAAAATGCTCCGGGGCTTCCCTCTCTCGAAGGAGCTCGGACGGTGATCGGGGCACTCCGGAAGTTCCTCAATGTCCTCCTCGTCGGCTTCGGGCACTTCATGCGGTTGCACCTCGAACTGCTCCTCGGGCTCCTCGGGTATGACAACTGGGTTCTTGGTTTGCGATCCTGTATGATGCAATGTGCGTAAGTGCTTATGCAATCGGTGCATCGGATGAGATGAATACAATGGATATGTTTGAATGCAAGGTAGTCAACATCATCCAAGAAAATATACTACAAGCACATGTCATCTACTGCATTTTCTTCTACTACTAATATGTTAATTCAACCCATTTTATTAAATGCTTCAAAGATACACCAAAGCTAACATTATTAACTAACTTGCATTAAAGAGGATTATTTTATTTCATTTTAAACTAGGGCTACAACAGCAACTTATATTTCTGGTGCTTATAAAAATCTAAGAAAATTACAGTAGCATAGTAATACTCTAAGTAGACTACCATAACATTTTCATGGCGTTTGGATAAGTAAAATAGTCTACACAAAAATGACAAGGCATGGCAGGATTATGAACATAAAAATACTTTGAACTGTGAAAAGTGTCAAACAACAGAGTTAGTATTTTTCCTAGGTTCTTCATAGCATACAATGACTGTACAAAAATTATCACATGCATGTTTTATACAAAGTTTGCTCTCTAACTAAAATAACAAAAATGAGTCATTAAAGGTACTTGAACTACACCTCAAAATTTTCTCACAGCACATGCATAAAACATATTTTTCCTAGGAAGTACATGACATAAGAAGATTAACAAACTTGGAATCATATTTTTCTGAAGCCTATAGATTTTTCTACATATTTTTCAAGTTATCAGCAATATACATGATTAAATAAAATTCTACAGCAAAGTATCTCAAAAATGGCATGTAATAATTTTTACAAGTAGATCTGGTGATAAGGATCCTATAAAAATTTATTCCAATAGATTTGGAGCTAAAAGGAGTACACAAACATTTTCTAAAGCATTTAAACAGAAATCTGAAAATCATTTCTTAAACCCTTTTTAAAATCAGCTGACAAAACTGCTGGGTGCACCCGGTACTGTACACCTAGAGTGACTGCCACGCGGGACCCGCGGTCAAGCTGGACCCACGCGTCAGCTAGAGCCGCTGCAGGACTGCGGTTGACCGGCCGGCTCTCGCCGACGGCGAGGTTCCTGGCGAAACGGAGGGCACCAACGTGTTCCTCATGACAAACCGCGTCGGATAGAGGTGAATAAAGAGGGGCTGTGCATGGGAGAGAGGCTCGCCGACGGCAATGGCGGAGCGGCGGCGCGGGTAGTCGCCGGTGGAGTGTCTCCGGCCATGGTATGGCAAAAGGAGGCGCTCGGGAGACTAATCGTCATAGTGCGGTGCTTGTGCGCGCGGAGGAAAGGCGGGAAGAGCAGCAGAGAGGGGGAGTCCACGGAGCGGAGCTCACCAGTGAGCTCAACCGTGCTCCGGTGAGCAATTCCCAAGGACGGGAAGCTTACCACGGCGAAGTAGCGTGAGCACGGGATGCGCGGTGTGAAGGCGAAGCTTCAGGCGAGATGGAGTGGTCGCCGGCGAGCTGTGGTGGACGGACGAGCCAAATCCGGCGAGGGAGCTAGTGGCGCGTGCATATGCTAGTGCTGTCCGAGCAAGAGGCGAAGGGAGGAGCAGGAAATGTGATGCCGGGTGAGCTCTACGGGAGCTTAAGCCATGTCCAGCAGTGCCAGGACTGCCATGGCAAGTGGACGCGGAGTCAGGCAGACTGCGATACGTGGCGGCATCGACAGCGCATGGCCGCCACGTGGCGGGTGAGCTCTGCCGTGGTTGGGCGCGGCGCGGCACGTGGGGTCGAGCGAGGCACGGCGCGTCAGTGAGGGGTTGGGCGTGGAGGCAGGCCAGGCGCGCGGTCGGGCGGGAGGCTGGCTGGGCCGGCTTCGACCGTGGGCTAGAAGCGAGGCGATGGCCCGCGAAGGAGAAAAAACCCTTTTCCATTTATAGTTTCAAGAAATTTTTAAATGCCAGCTTTCAAATATCATTTTGAGCAAGAAAATGACATCTTTTGAAAACGTACCAAAAATGAAAGTTGATTAGAATTTCATTCTCTACAACTTTGCTTTTATGACCAAAGCCAAATTCTTTCTAGATTTTGAATTGCAAAATCAAAGTCCATGTTTAACTCAAAACCCTAATTTTTGGGAAATTACTTTTGGAAGCAAAATTTTGAATTAATTTGAATGCAAACCTTGCTCCAAAAATTTAACTAAATAATCCTAGATGATTTACAATAGTAGCCAAACATGTTTTACTAACCTAGCAAGCAAAATCATGGCAAAACAATTCAAACAAAGGTATACAACATTCAGGTTACACAACATGTTTCATATGTTTCGAAGCATTGTTTCAATTGTTATTTACATGATTAGGCATGTATGATTAGGATGCTTGATGATGCATGATATGTATGATTTGTAGTGCCTAAATGCAGGCATAACACCAGGGTGTTACAGCCCTCCCCCCTTATAAAAATCTCATCCCGAGATTTGGGTTACGAACCATTTGTTATAAAAATCTTCATAAGCTTTTTGTAGATACTCTCCTGTTTCCCAAGTTGCATCTCCCTCATCATGATGATCCCACTGTATCTTGTATGTTTTCACCACACTATTCTGAGTAGCACATTCCTTAGTGTCTAACACCCGGACTGGTTGCTCACGATACATCAAATCTGATTTGAGTTGGATACCTCGAGGTTCTATTCTTTCCTTCGGAACACGCAAACATTTCTTGAGATATGATACATGGAAAACTAGGAAAACGGTACTCATTGTCTCAGGTAACTCTAACTTGTAGGCTACCGGACCTCTTTGTTCCAAGATCTTGTATGGTCCTACAAATCTCGCGGCAAGCTTTCTTCAAACTCCGAACCTTTTCTTCTTCATTGGCGTGACTTTCAGATAAACATAATCACCAACTTCAAACACAAGGGGTCTCCTTCTGTCTGCATAGCTTTTTTGACATGATTGGGCTGCTTTCATATTCTGCTGAATAATATGAACTTTCTTCTCGGCTTCTTCTACAAAGTCAATGCCATAATACCTTCTATCACCCGGCTCGACCCAATTCAATGGTGATCTACATTTTCTGCCATATAAAGCTTCGAATGGAGCCATCTTGATGCTTTCTTGATAACTATTATTATATGAAAACTCAGCTAATGGTAACCATGATTCCCATGATCCCTTAGAAGACAATACATAGGCTCTTAACATATCCTCCAAAATAGCATTCACTCGTTCAGTCTGACTATCTGTCTGAGGATGATAAGCGGTACTGCGAATCAAACTAGTTCCTAAGCCTTTGTGTAAATGTTCCCAGAACTGAGCCGTGAACTGTGAGCCTCTATCAGATACTATGGTCTTTGGTATACCATGCAACCTCACAATTTCTGTGATATACTTCTCGGCATATTGAGGTGGTTGATATTCTATTTTGACAGGCAAGAAATGAGTGGTCTTGGTAAGACGGTCCACAATTACCCAAATCGAATCATGTCCTTTTTTTGTAGTGGGCAAACCCGTGATAAAATCCATACTTATATCGTCCCACTTCCAACTAGGGACAGACAAGGGTTGCAACATACCAGCAGGTTTCATGTGGATGGCTTTCACTCGACAACATGTGTCACATCTGACAACATATGATGTAATTTCTTTCTTCATTTTGGTCCACCAATAACGAGATCTTAGTTCTCGATACATCTTACTACTTCCAGGATGGATAGATAGCTTAGAAAGGTGAGCTTCATCCATGAGTTTATCCCTAAGCTCTCGATCCTTGGGAACCACAAGACAGTCGTTAAACCACAACACGCCTTATTCATCCACTTTAAAGTGTTGAGACGACTTTTCTTTTATTTTCTCTTTGATGTGGAATATGCCCTTGTCGGTTTTCTGGCCTTCTATTATCTTACTCTCCAAAGAGCAACTAATCTGAATACTATGTAACACAGCAGGATGCATCAGATCGAACCCATCTTCAAGTAATGGCTGCACATTCAAGTAATGTGACTTTCTGCTCAAAGCATCTGCCACTACATTGGCTTTTCTAGGATGATATTGCACATTCAAGTTGTAATCCTTGATCAATTCCAACCATCTGCGCTGTCTCATATTTAACTCTGGTTGGGTAAAGATATACTTAAGACTCTTATGATCTGTGAAAATGTTGCACACATTACCAAGTAGATAATGTCTCCAAATTTTTAGGGCATGCACAACTGCCGCAAGTTCAAGATCATGTGTTGGATAGTTGACCTTGTGCTTTCTCAATTGACGTGATGCATAAGCAATGACTTGCCTTTCTTGCATAAGAACACAGCCTAATCCAGTTTTCGATGCGTCACAAAACACATCAAATGGTTTCTCGATATCTGGTTGTGCTAGAACAGGAGCAGTGGTCAACAGTTTCCGCAAAGTGTGGAAAGCTACTTCACACTCCTCTGTCCACACAAACTTGTGATCCTTCTGTAGGAGACTCGTCATCGGTTTGGCAATCTTCGAGAAATCTGGTATAAAGCGACGGTAATAACCGGCTAGTCCTAAGAAACTTCTAATCTCAGGAACTGTGGTCAGTGCTTTCCAATTCATAACTTCTTGCACCTTACTTGGATCGACTGAAACTCCATTCTCTGACAGAATGTGACCAAGGAAAGGAACTTCCTTCAACCAGAATTCGCATTTGCTAAACTTAGCATACAGTTGATGATCCCTAAGTCTGGTCAAGACAGTTCTCAGATGCTCTTCATGATCTTTCTCGTTCTTGGAGTACACCAGAATGTCATCGATGAACACTACCACAAACTTATCCAATTCTGGCATGAAAACTGTATTCATCAAAAACATAAAGTATGCAGGAGCATTTGTCATGCCAAAGGACATGACAAGATACTCATACAACCCGTATCTGGTGGAAAATGCAGTTTTCGATATATCCTGTGGCCTAATCTTGATCTGATGATAACCAGATCTCAAATCTATTTTTGAGAACACCTTGGCATTGGCTAATTGGTCGAATAGAACATCAATATGAGGCAAGGGATACTTATTCTTTATGGTTACAGCGTTGAGTGGCCTGTAATCTACGCACATTCTCAACGTGCCCTCTTTCTTCTTCTTCACAAACAAGGCGGGACATCCCCATTCAGACTTGCTTGGCCGTATAAACCCCTTTTTTGATAAATCTTCTAACTGCTTCTTCAGCTCAGCTAACTCATCTGGAGGCATCCGATAGGGTCTCCTTGAAATCGGAGCTGTTCGGGGACTAACTCAATTCCAAACTCAATCTCCCTATCCGGCGGAAGACCAGGTAGCTCATCCAAGAATACATCCGGAAATTCACACACTATCCGAATCTGATGAATAGGAATGACTGCCGTAGCACATGTAACACTTAATCAAATTACGTCAACGGCAAACATCACGTCCATACAATCAAATTGCCAGCATACATACACTGGACTTTTTATGCGTTCAGATATCGCATTCAAAATCAAGTTCCAACCACATGCCAAGTCTCATACGCTCGAAGCAACATACAATAGGTTACATGCCAACAAAAGAAGGGTCATCGCGACAGGACGTAGATACTAGCGCAAGGCAACTAGCCTACTCCTTAGGGCCATCGTCGGGATCGGAGACGTCACCATCGCCCCTAGGTGAAACTACAGGCTCGTCCTCATTGTCGTCGTCGATGTCCATGCCAGTAGCGTCCGGTGGAGCATATGGGCCAACCCCATTGTAGAGCGCATGAAACTCCTCATGCAGGTTGCCGTTTTATTCCTCTAGCTCATCGACCCTTTGTCGCAGAAGGTTTCTCTCGTCCCAGGCTTCATTCCTTTCCTGCACCAACTGTCATATCATGCGGTCGGCATTGTTGTTGGCTTGAGTCAACGTATGCACTCGCTGCCTAGCTCTGTCACCTCTCTCAATCGCCTGGTCTCGCTGTAAGTTCATATCAGCCAACTGCTCCTGCAAGCTAGCTATAGCATGTGCCTATCTCTTCTTTTGCTTTCTACCCTTGAGCTTATCCTCACCACGCAAGTCAGTCAAAGTCCAGTAGGTACTCTCGAGACCCTCATACGCTCTGATGGTGGCGAACATAGCACTCATTGCCCGATTGTCGCTAGCCTGTTCTTCAGCTGGACCTCTGACCAATGCACTTCCCTGAGGCTGAACCCAAATGGCATCATGAGGATCATCCCTAGGAAAAGTGCTAGCTAGAGCTGCTGCAAGCTCACGGGGAAATCTACTCATAATATCCCTGATGACACGGAAGGCTGCTCCCTCTGCACCCTCAGCAGGAGTGTGACCCTCAAACTCCAAATGCCAACCATCCCAATCTGGAGCATCACCGAGAGCAGGAACCATGATTTCTACCACTACAAGTCCATCCTGTGCCAACTGGCTCTCATTCCAGGAGTACACCAGCTCTTGACCTTCTGGGTACCCCACATCATGGAGCACTCTCCAAAGCAAAGTCGGCATACCAAACTTGCTCAAGAAGCTGTCCGTGGTGCGGTGCTCCCTCAGGGCCAACGGACGTCGAGGTGCTCTTCCTCCGGTGGACTTATGGGCAGTCTGCTTCGTGCGGGCCATCTGTAGCAAACGTTCTTTTATTACCTCAGGGAAACATATTTTAGGTGATACAACTTTTATCAAAATGAGATAATCAATTTATAAGGGGAGGAATGCATGACATGAATGAAATGCACAAGTAACATGATGTATGTACGTGCCGTACGTTCTCACAAACTTAGGAAATAAATAATTTCTAACGACGAATTCGGTGGCATACAAACGATCTCTCAAATACGTAGCTAATACGTTCTACACGATAGCGTTGTTAGGTACCTGCAGAAGATTCATTTCAGCCTAATTCCCAATGAATGCATAAAAGCAGTAAATTTTTATCTATACGCTCTACACGAATCCCCAGATATGTGTACAACGGCAGTAACTACCCGAACCATCGTCCTATTGACGGCATCGCCTCCATAGACGGAAGACCCATACATGAGATACCTTTGTAAAACATGCGTAGAACATGTAATTACTCTAGCATCATATAAGCATTCACCCTAGATCGGCGGTGTATCCGATCATGCTCTCACAACTCACACTTACCGAGGCGTGGAGGCAATTGATCCATACATTACCACTCAAACAAGTGGCACTCATACAATAGCACGCCGTATGAGCGACGAAAGAGAAATATGATGCAAGAACCCCAAGTCAGTACTTAATTAAGCCACCTAAAGTCCTTAACTGGGCATAAAGGATATGACTACTGGCACACTTTATAGTTTGGAAATCACGTTTTTCAAATGCCTTTTTGTTTTAAATACACTTGTGAACAATAACACGCTAAACCATGCTCTGATGCCAGCTGTAACAGAACTGACCAATTATACGAAATTAAGTAAGAAAATCATCCGCCAGAGCAGACGATTTAGCAAACTTAAGCCCGTATAACCCGGTAGTCCGTGAAATCACGAAGGATTTCAAACCAACTTCCATTCCAGCCAAGATCGTAATAAGTTTAGCGGTCACCATCACATATTACATAAAAGTTCGCAATCTCAGATACATCAGAGTTTCAACATAGTTATTACAAAACTAGTTCGAATAAAAGTAGCGGAAGCCATTTGTTCAAACCACACACACACTCACGCGGAGTTCAAATATAGTGCCAGCGACTGATCATCTCCAACAAAAGCATTAGACGAGATGTAAGGAATGACCATGCCCATGGTCGTAAGCATCACCCATCGTAGGATAAAGGCAGTTGATACAGTAGCCGTAATACATCTGCCCATCTGCAACAAGTGGGAATAAAACCCTGAGTACGAGAAGGTACTCAGCTAGACTTACCCGACATAACCGAAAATAAATGACGCCAAGGATTATGAAGGGCTTTATAGTAGGGTAGCTGACTCATTTGCAAAAGAAGCATTTTTAGCATTTTAAGAACCTTTCTAAAAGCATTATTGTCAAGTTGATTATTATTAACCTGTCGACTAGATTTGCACCTAAACTAGAGCAAACATATGATTAAGCGGATAATGATAACCAATGATCATTAAACAACTTCCATACTGTCATATCCACTATAACTGTCCAAGTGTTTCATAAACATTTACTATGATGAAGTAAATCAAGTCAAGTGCTCACTATCCAGGAGCGATGGCGATTCGAATCGATTCCTAACCAGCTGGTCATTTATTCCTTACACAAACCTCACTCACCCGCTAAAGTGAGGTATTGATCACCGAGTCAACTATCCAGGTATCTCGAGTTTGCCAGGAACCACATGTACCCAGGGGCCGACCGACTGCACTTTGGTCTTATCATCCCGCCCCCGTGTCCTACCACACCTGCTCCAGCACAGTGCGCTGCGGGCAATCTACTCGGCCCGAATAATCTCCCAGCTTCGTGGTCGGAAGGTACTTTATCCGGCCAGCTAAATGTAAGGCATGCGTTCAACATGACTCGAGGCCCAACAACGGTCGGTCCTTAATCGACACAGACGGAAACACTACAGTCCAAAACTCTGCAAGTCTCCATCTGGTCTCAATTTCATTTAACACTTAGTTATACCATGACTTCATAGTCATCCAAGCAGATCCAAGTAACCACCTATAGCTCGCAGGTGACAGGAAATCACCCGACTTCTACCGGTCTAAGCCAGCTAAGCATTGACTCGACTGCGGATACCCGGGTAACAAGGATATAGTATAACAAAGGTAGACAAGGTATAATGCAGCAACGGTTGCAAACAACTCCTGAATGTAATGCATCAATTAAAGTAAAGCATTGAATTAATAATTGCAAACCGGGAGAAAATGCTTCGAGGCTTGCCTCTCTCGAAGGAGCTCGGATGGTGATCGGGGCACTCCGGAAGTTCCTCAATGTCCTCCTCGTCGGCTTCGGGCACTTCATGCGGCTGCACCTCGAACTGCTCCTCGGGATCCTCGGGTATGACAACTGGGTTCTCGGTTTGCGATCCTGTATGATGCAATGTGCGTAAGTGCTTATGCAATCGGTGCATCGGATGAGATGAATACAATGGATATGTTTGAATGCAAGGTAGTCAACATCATCCAAGAAAATATACTACAAGCACATGTCATCTACTGTATTTTCTTCTACTACTAATATGTTAATTCAACCCATTTTATTAAATGCTTCAAAGATACACCAAAGCTAATATTATTAACTAACTTGTATTAAAGAGGATTATTTTATTTCATTTTAAACTAGGGCTACAACAGCAACTTATATTTCTGGTGCTTATAAAAATCTAAGAAAATTACAGTAGCATAGTAATACTCTAAGTAGACTACCATAAAATTTTCATGGCGTTTGGATAAGTAAAATAGTCTACACAAAAATGACAAGGCATGGCAGGATTATGAACATAAAAATACTTTGAACTGTGAAAAGTGTCAAACAACAGAGTTAGTATTTTTCCTAGGTTCTTCATAGCATACAATGACTGTACAAAAATTATCACATGCATGTTTTATACAAAGTTTGCTCTCTAACTAAAATAACAAAAATCAGCCATTAAAGTTACTTGAACTACAACTCAAAATTTTCCCACAGCACATGCATGAAACATATTTTTTCTAGGAAGTACATGACATAAGAAGATTAACAAACTTGGAATCATATTTTTCTGAAGTCTATAGATTTTTCTACATATTTTTCAAGTTATCAGCAATATACATGATTAAATAAAATTCTACAGCAAAGTATCTCAAAAATGACATGCAATAATTTTTACAAGTAGATCTGGTGATAAGGATCCTATAAAAATTTATTCCAACAGATTTGGAGCTAAAAGGAGTACACAAACATTTTCTAAAGCATTTAAACAGAAATCTGAAAATCATTTCTTAAACCCTTTTTAAAATCAGCTTACAAAACTGCTGGGTGCACCCGGTGCTGTACACCCAGAGTGACTGCCACACGGGACCCACGGTCAAGCCGGACCCACGCGTTAGCTGGAGCCGCTGCAGGACCGTGGTTGACCGGCCGGCTCTCGCCGACGGCGAGGTCCCCGGCGAAACGGAGGGCACCAACGTGTTCCTCATGACAAACCGCGTCGGATAGAGGTGAATAGGGAGGGGTTGTGCATTGGAGAGAGGCTCGCCGACGGCAATGGCAAAGCGGCGGCACGGGTAGTCGTCGGTGGAGTGTCTCCGGCCACGGTATGGCAAAAGGAGGTGCTCGGGAGACTCATCGTCATAGTGCGGTGCTTGTGCGCGCGAAGGAAAGGCAGGAAGAGCAACGGAGAGGGGGAGTCCACGGAGCGGAGCTCACCAGTGAGCTCAGCCGTGCTCTGACGAGCAATTCCCAAGGATGGGAAGCTTACCACAGCAAAGTAGCGCGAGCACGGGGTGCGAGGGGTGAAGGCGAAGCTTTAGGCGAGATGGAGTGGTCGCCGGCGAGCTATGGTGGACGGACGAGCCAAATCCGGCGAGGGAGCTGGTGGCGCGTGCATACGCTGGTGCTGTCCGAGCGAGAGGCGAAGGGAGGAGTAGGAAATGTGATGCCGGGCGAGCTCTGTGGGAGCTTAAGCCGTGGCCAGCAATGCCAGGACTGCCGTGGCATGTGGACACGGAGTCAGGCCGGCTGCGATACGTGGCGGCGTCGACGGCGCATGGCCGCCACGCGGCGGGCGAGCTCTGCCGTGGTCGGGTGCGGCGCGTCAGCGAGGGGTCGGGCGTGGAGGCAGGCCAGGCGCGCGGTCGGGCGGGAGGCTGGCTAGGCCAGCTTCGACCGTGGGCCAGAAGCGATGCGGTGGCCCACGAAGAAGAAAAAAACCCTTTTCCATTTATAGTTTCAAAAAAATTTTAAATGCCAGCTTTCAAATATCATTTTGAGCAAGAAAATGACATCTTTTGAAAACGTACCAAAAATGAAAGTTGATTAGAATTTAATTCTCTACAACTTTGCTTTTATGACCAAAGCCAAATTCTTTCTAGATTTTAAATTGCAAAATCAAAGTCCATGTTTAACTCAAAACCCTAATTTTTGGGAAATTACTTTTGGAAGCAAAATTTTGAATTAATTTGAATACAAACCTTGCTCCAAAAATTTAACTAAATAATCCTAGATGATTTACAATAGTAGCCAAACATGTTTTACTAACCTAGCAAGCAAAATTAGGGCAAAACAATTCAAACAAAGGTATGCAACATTCAGGTTACACAACATGTTTCATATGTTTCGAAGCATTGTTTCAATTGTTATTTACATGATTAGGCATGTATGATTAGGATGCTTGATGATGCATGATATGTATGTTTTGCAGTGCCTAAATGCAGGCATAACACCAGGATGTTACAGGGGTGAATTAGGCAACTTAAAAATCTAATTCTAAACTATGGCCTCTTTTTCTACCTCTAGCAAAACCTATGCAAAAGATAATCTATCTAGATGTTCAACTACGGTTTTGCTAGTGTGTTGCTATCTCTACCGCAAATGATAATAATATGATCAATGTAAATGCGGAAGCTTAAAGAGCAAGGTAGAGATATGCAAACTCCCGTCGATGACTCCAGTATTTTTACCGAGGTATCAAGAAGCGCGCAAGCTTCCCCCTAGTCCTCGTTAGAGCCCCTGCAAGGAATCCCTTGCAAGGGCCAAGCTCCCGATCAGGTAACTCTGTCGATAGCCTTAGGCCTTCCCCATGCGCAAGTGGGTCTTCGATGTGCCTTCCGGCAAGCCTCTCCCGGATGCTCCACGCCATCTTCACTATCAAGCTTTCGGCCGAAACGCTGCAGGCCTTGTTCCCTGCGGTACACGGTGGCAGCCGCACCACAAACGCGGTTGGTGCGATCTCGCAAGACTTCAAGCCCCTCTGATGTACAACTCTTGTGCTCACAAGCATGGGGTGGCAAGAGGTATGCAAACCTCACTAAACACTAGGCATATACCTAGAGCAAGCGCATAAGCGGTGGTCTAATCAACCTAAGCACTTCGCAAATCACCTACGCCAATCACCTGATGAAACACTAAACACTTAGCAAGTAGAGATCACTAAAACAGTGTATCAACACCCTAGATATATTTCCTCAGCTCCACTCTACTCAAATGGGCGGTTGGGAGTTGTATTTATAAGCCCCACTGAGAAAGTAGCCGTTGGGGTCGAACTCCCGCAATTCTGCTACTGACCGGACGCTGAATCGTCCTGACTGGACATGTCCGGTCATCCCGACCGTTGTAGCCACGAACTACCGATCGACGCCTTTGCCGGCGTCCGATCGCGATTCAACACAGACTGAACCTCTTCAGACTCGATCGGACGCTGCGTTCTGCGCGTCCGTCGGTGGTTTCCGCCAGCGTCCGGTCCTTATGTCCGGTCGCCTATCTGCCGAGCCACCAGTCCAGCGTCCGGTCGCACTTCCAGCATCCGGTCCAGCGTCCGGTCGCCTCTGTGAGCTCGTTTCTTCGCGATCTTGCGCACGGCTTGGTTTCTATATTCATGCTTGGACTTTGCTTGACATCTTGGGTCTTTTCTTGTGCTTCTAAGGTCTTGCTTGAGGTGTTGATCATCAGATCATCATGTCTCCTTCGTCCAAGTCACGTCTTTCACCCTATTGGACTACAAAATAAACACTTACAAATTCATTAGTCCAATTCGGTTGTGTTGGTCATCAAACACCAAAATCCAAAGTAAATAGACCAAGGGTCCATTTTCCTTACACACAGCACTCGGCAAAGCTGGAAAAATGGGCGCCTAGACAAAGATTTTCTAGCTTTACCGAGTGCTGTGACCATGACACTCGGCAAAGATTTTTTTTTAAATTCAAACTTTGCCGAGTGCCGGCCATAGGGCACTCGGCAAAGAATTTAAAAAAAATCAAAACTTTGCCGAGTGCCATCCATAGGGCACTCGGCAAAGAATTTTTTTTTAAAAAAATAAAAAATCTTTGCCGAGTGCCTTCGGGGTCGACACTCGACAAAGAAATTTAAAAAAAAATAAAAAATATTTGCCGAGTGCCCTATGTCTGGCACTCGGCAAATATATTTTTTTAAAAAAAAATAAAAACTCTTTGCCGAGTGCCTGCAGGGTTGGCACTTGGCAAAGAAATTTTTCAAAAAAAATAAAAGCACTTTGCTGAGTGCCTTCCGGGTTGGCACTCGGCAAAGATTTGTTTTAAAAAAAAATAAAAAAATCTTTGCCAAGTGCCTTACAGGTTGACACTCGGCAAAGAATTTTTTTTTAAATAAAAAATCTTTGTCGAGTGCCTGCAGGGTTGGCACTCGGCAAAGTGATCGTCAACGGGACCGGCGCCGTGACGGTCGCTTTTCTTTGTCGAGTGTCCCCGGGGCACACGGCAAAGCCTTTGCTGAGTGCCCGATAAAAGACACTCGACAAAGAGGGCTTTGCCGATCAAATTTTTGCCGTGTGTTTTTTGCCGAGTGCCGCACTCGGCAAAGGCTTTGCCAAGTGCAATTTGGCCTTTGCCGAGTGCCTGAGGCACTCGGCAAAGAACCTGAATTTAGTAGTGCATGTCGGTTGATCAACTATATCCACTAGATTTCGGCCCAGTTGGTGGTAATATTAATTCTATCCCACAGGGAGCTTCGATTGGAAAGAGCATCGCGATCAGCTCTAGTGCCATTGTGGCGCACAAATTTGAGCGTGAAATCACGAACACCATTCTCCGTTAGTAGAGAAATTTAATTTGAGGGTCCTCCCATCCCCGAAAGTGCTCCCAATCGGCGACTCGGGGGTGATCCCCCCATCTACGGCGCCGGAACCCCGCCCCCCTCCTTCCCTTTGGCCGTCGTCGTCGCCCTCCGGCATGCGGCGGCGGTGGGTCTAAAAGGCGGTACCCGTTTGTAGCTCCGCCTACCCCTCCCCCGCTCTCTCCTCCAACCCCTCCTCTTCCCCTTCAACTCCGGCCAGATCCGGGCGCCTGGGAGGCCATCCGCGCAAATCCGGGCCCCCTTTGGCCAGATCCACCGCCTGGGACCCCGACGGGGACTGGTTCTGCGCCCGGGGCGGCAGCGACCGGATCTGGACAGCCATGGCGTGCTCTCGGTGGTGGCCCTCTTGCGGCTGCGTGCGCTCGTCAACATCTGCAAGTGTCGTGGATGTGCCGGACAGCGGCTACGGCGCTGCTGCCTAGCCCCAGCGGCGGCCGGTTGGGCTAGCCCTATGGCGGCAGATCTGGGCGCAGCCAGGCGCTCCATGGTGCGGTTGGTGGCCATCTCGGTGCGCTGGTGGCGCTGGGGCTGTGGGCCACCTCTCCATGAGCCTTGGCTCCACGGGCGTCCGACTCGATGAGACGCGGGGTGCTACAGTGGGTATCTGCGTCGGTGGGGACTGGCGCTTAGCTGCGTGGTGCTGGCAGCTGCGCGTGTCTCCGTTGCCATGCTCAGCTACGTCGCTTACGGGAGCGGTCGGCTGGCGCGAACCGGTCCGTCCGCGGCTGCCCAGATTCTCATGAGGTCTACTGCGGATCCGGTGAGGGTTGCGGTCCTAGTGCAGCAGCAAGGGGCGGACGAGACGGAGGCCCCTTCTGGGACCTTGTGGTCCGGATCTAGCATCGGGGCCGCTGTCTGGCGTCCTTGTGGCCGTCGTGGACATGCCTCCTTCTTGCGCATCTGGGAGTCCACTTCGGCACGCCATCGCCGTGGTCCCCTAGGCGACAGCCGGAGTTCGCTGCTCGCCGGCCATGAAGCACCTTGGCACAGTGGCCCCCCCCTCCCCCGACCCACGGTGTCGACTAATGTGCTTGGGTGTCTACCTTGCCCGGCTTCTTGCTCCGAGCCAGCGGCGGTGGCGCAGTCTGCGTCATTTTCCTTCCTGAAGGCGTCGTTGAAGCCTGTCTGCACCGTTCGGGTCATTGGGGGAGGCTACGGGATGAAAAAGCTCTGTTCATCCTATGGATGAAAATCCTGCCTGTGCTTCTCCGAACGTTGTTGGCATCCGCGGATGTCATCCCCTTCTTGAAGGCTTCGTTTGGGGCACTCTAGCTGCCACAACTCTCTTAACCGCGCGTCGATCATCGGTGTTGATGCCTGCTCCTCGGTGTTGCTGCCTACTCTGCTGTGCCTATCTGTGCTTCGTCTCTTTCTTCGCATTGGTTTGTCCTTCGGTGTTTGTTGTTGCCGCTGTCGTTCGGTTCTTTGGCGGATGCTTTGCCGTTGTTGCTGCTTGGGTGGATGCTTGGCCACCTCATCGCTTAGGTCTCCACGCTCAGTCAGCTGCAGAGCGTGTAATGGCCCTCATTACGGATGCTTTGCCGTAATGGTCCTTTTTCGACGGATGCTTGGCCGCCGTGGTCGTTTCTCGTGCGGATGCTTTGCCGCTGTTGTCGTGCCGGCTCCCTTGGCTTCCTTGGTGGATGCTGGCTATCACGGCTACACTACACCGTAGGGTACCAATGTGTTTTTGTCCTCCTCTGATAGACTCAGTCTGTATGGGTTTGCTGGTGGAGGCCCCCCACCCCCCATGGTTTCTTGCTGTATCGTTTGTGCTTGTGAGATAGCGCTGGTAATTCTGGGATTACCGGTGAGTCCTTTGTTGTTTGGTTCGGTATTGTCTACTTTCTCTTAATAAAATACGTGCTACATGGCATGTTCGAGAAAAAAAATCACGAACACCAGTTCCAACGTGAACACTGCAGCAGCCAGTTCCGTTGCAGTTCTGTCTAGCCACCGTCTCGGTGATGTTTTGGGGGCAGCTATTTGGACACCTCGATATGGAACCATTCGGTCCATTCGTGTCCTGTTCTTGAAGATATATATCGAAGTCACACCCCGTGACGTTGGATGAGCCATCAAACATAGTGAAAGAACTGAGATTCCACGAGAAGATGTAACTAGGAATACAAGGTGCCATAAAGATGGTGTGGGAAATGGCTACATCAATAAACGATGACAGACCCACAGTGTTACCGGAATCAGCCAAGACCTCGGTGGTGCCGTCATGCAGAAAGATCTTGGGCAGCTGGTTGCTGCCGCTGCCGTTGCAAGTGAGGCTGAAATCGGACTGCCGGAAGCAGCCAGATTTGAGGTACTGATGTACTCATTTGAGGTTGAGGACCACGGATATGTCAATTCTCCAGTCAAGCGGTAGAAAACAAACTAACACTATCATGTGGTTTTCACGTTAACTCCTATTTCCACATCGTTGGATAGTAGTAGTAAGACTTGGTGGGTTTACTGCTGGCAACTGCATTACCTCAGCTCGTGCGTGATGCCCTTTGATCCTTTGTGCCAGCAAGAGAAACAAAGACATTTGTTGGTCTATGTCGTTACACTACCATACCAGCGAAAATTCCTGTCGGCTAGAAACCGTCAGGAATGAACACATAATTCCATCAGGAACAGCTTGACAGGAAAAATAGAGAATTCGGCGGCCGACAGGAAATAATTACTGACGACAACTCCTGTCGGTTCTAAACCCACCGGCGATTCCAGTGTACTGTCAGCCTGACCGACAGGAATTCCCGTCAGGAATCATAAACCGACAGGAATGAGCGTATAATTCCTGTCATTGCAGCCGGCAGGAAAAAAAAACCCGTGCCATGGCCGCACCTCGGCGCCCGCCGCTGCGCCAACAGTGCTTGTGCTGCGCCGTCGCTTGTCGATGCAGCCACCATTGCGCCGTCGCCAGCCTTCCCTTCGTCTACGCGTTCCACACTGGCGCTGCACCCACGCTCTCCGTGCCCATTGCCATGTTTGACGGTTTGGGAATGTTTGCTTCAAATTTGCTCAAATTTCATTCAAATTTATAGTGGATACCGGTCCGAATTTTCCGAATTTCGTCTAATTTGGCGCGCTCTGAAATTTTTACACAAATGAATCCCAGAACCTTATGAGCGCGACGGTGGCTGTGTTCGCGTCTGAATTGAACTTTTGTTTTTGTTGAGAATGTCTGAATCGAACTCGATGGCGGTCGGTAAACTTCATGGACCGGCTGGCTGACCGCTGACCGCTGACCGACTCCATCTGGCCGGGCCTGAAGATGGTCCCACCTGTCAATGTGAAGTGCACGCCAAACTGCCAACGCATAACAAGAAAGCCCACTCGCTCCGTGGAACTCCCGATCGGCAGCACAATGGTGAGGCCAGTTGTAGGATAACAGCTCGTTCTATTTATAGTGCTGTGGCTCCCCCATCCGGACGCATGCGTCCGCCCCGTTCGTTTCGCCTGCCACGCATGCTGCTAAGCCTACACCGCCTGCCCCGCATGTAGCTGCTGCGCCTGCGCACCTGCCTCAGAATGCTGGTATACCTACGCATGCAGTTGTGCGCCTGCTGATGCCCGCCTCTTGTCTGCTAATGCGCATGCAGGTAGGGACCATCCACGCCCGCTTCGCTTGCCGCGCACATGGGACCGCTGCGACCGCGGGGACCACCTCCTCATGTGTCCACTTCGTGCGCCCGCTAATGTCACAAAACGAAGCACTTCTGCAATATACGTCTGAAATAGGTGAAACATTTGCAACATACGCTTGAAACATATGTGTATATCAACTACAACATATGCAACATACAGATAAAACACTTGCAACATATGTCTGAAACAGATGAAATATTTTGACTAGACGCTTGCAACATATATGTATATAGCCACTGAAACATATGCATCATTCAAATAAAACACTTGTAACATACGTCTAGAACAGATGAAACATTTAAAACATACACTTGCAACATCCATATTAAATATATGAAACATACAGATGAAACACGTACAACATCATAATGAAACACATGCAACACCAGATTAAACATATGAAACATACATCTAAACGCATGAAATATACGGAGCTCGGTGCCATGGAGTATGTGGGCCCACACTCCTTCTCTCTCCCGGTCCTTCTTTCTTAGGTCACCATGCATGCACAGCCCCTCATGCACCATATGCACCCCATGCCGAGCAAGGCCACATGCGCTCCCATGCCCTGCCCCGCACTCCACGCCGAACGAGTGGCCGCACGAGCTCCCATGCGCTGCCCTAAAGAAAGGACCGGTGCGGGCCCCGCCTGACTGCAACTACGCGCCCTGCTTCTTTTTTTCTTGGTCGTCATGCGCGCGGGGGTTGGTCCGTCTGGACGGACGCCCTCAACTAAGCATTACCGTTTTTATAGTTGCAACAAAAGACAAAGACAAGAAAGACAGAAGAAAGGTAGAGAACAGATGTTTATGTTAATGTTATCGTCCACCATCGAGTTCGTTTCAGATACAAACACAGCCGCCGTGCTCACGATATATGTATTCACTAGCAAATATGCAGGTGCGTTGCAACGGAAGAAAAGAGTTACTGAATATTCATGGGAAATGATATGCTGAATAAGACATCCATAATATAAGTTAACATCTGCAATAATATAATAATGCCCTATGGAGTCTGTATCAGTTTTAAAATACTATCTCGACGGTTTGTCATCCCATTGCAAAGCACGTAGAAATATTTAATCGATATAGTTGACTAGTTCCCCGCATCTACGGAAAGAGCGAGCCCTAGCCGCCAGCCGAGAGCCATGTTATTCATGGACGATTCGACGGCGGAGGAGACGCGAAACAGGAAACGAGCAAGGCTAACCCCATTGGCCGGTGACGTCGTCGACCGGATCAACGGCCTCGACGACGACGTGCTCCTCCACGTCCTAGAGCTGCTGGGCGACGCGAGGGACGCGGTGCGCACGAGCGCGCTCTCGCGGCGGTGGCTCGGACTCTGGAAGCGCGTGCCCGCGCTCAGTTTCATCTCTCGGTCCATGTGGGAAGCCGCCGACGTCGAAGAACGCGCCGCCTTGACGCGGTACGTCTCCTCGGTTAACGACGCCCTTGCCCTGTGTACCCAATCCGGCTCAAGGTTTTGGGATTCAAAATGCTAAAAATTTCGGTGCTCACCGAATTTGACGAATTTCGGAATTTTCGGAATTTTCGGACTGGTTTTCAGTTAAGTTGACCAGTCAAACATTTCATGTTTGACCAATTTTTGACAAATTTAGTCCGATTTTTTTTATAAAGAACAAAACAACAGAGAAATCAGTTAAAAACGATCAAACAATGTATCATGCTTCGATCAAGGCTTTAAAACAATAAATACTTCAATAGTTTTCAAACACAGGCTGCAGCCAGCACAAATTTAATTTCACGATGGCCTAGAAAGCCACATAAATTGAGCCAATATTTAGACAATACAGTCCTAAGGAGTTTGTTCATAGCTCCATAAATAGTTTAGAGTCCAAATTAAGTACACAACACAGGACAAATTAGAGGCCACTTGAAGTCTAGTTCATCACTCCTCAAATAGTCCGAAGGAGTACAACTTAAATTACAGCCCAGCCAGCCATACGTACACTAACAGAATTAAGTCGCCCAAAAGTAAGCAACGCAAAAGAAAATATCAGCTAGCATATTGTCAATTGCCACTGGCACCTTTTTGTGTTTCATGGCAGTCATCCACCCATCACCATGTACACACCAAAAAATTACTTCCAGAACTGTTGCTGGAGAGCTGCTGCTGGACTGTACCTAAAAAACATTCATAAAACAACATTTATAAGTTAACTTTAATTAACCAACACACTTTAACTTCACCACTACATAATTTTCAGATGGTTCTATTGATAATATATATTGCAATTCTATTAGTAAAATATATTACAGAGAATTGACTATTGGTAAATTAACATCAAATGAAAAGATAACTATGAAACAACTATGTATTGCTCTCTAGCTAAACATAAATTTATCATTCATAGAAATACACAACAATCAAATATAAAAGTAGCAATTATTATATATACAGGTACCAAAGCATATTACCTTAACAGAAGAGTCATGCTACTCTCTCTCATAGAGAGTAGAGAGGCTTTGAGTCCTCATCCTTTTGCCCATGTTTGTCCAAGCTTCTCTCATGGAAAAACTTTGCCCATGCTTGTCCAAGCTTCTCGCTAGATCCCACTTGAAGTGCAGTGTCAATTCTAGGCTGAACAGGTGCTTTGCTACGTGCCAAATCTTTATCAAAGTAGGCAGTGACACTCTTTTTACCAACAGAAACACGGACACCTCTGCCACTGCCACACCTCCTCTCTATTGCACGAGAAAGGTTCTTATCTCCCAATTGCTTCCTAATATCCAAACAGACTTGGTCTTCTTCATCACTTGCAAGGTCAATCACTTCCTGTCCTTGCAGCCCTTGTATGAGATCTCTCTCCAAACTGAGCATACGTTCCCTTTTTTCTTTTTTATTCTCCATTGATGCCTTCCGTAACTCCCTCATTGCATCCCGCACAGCTCTAGGCACACTGGTGCATGACTTCACTTCACCAACTATACAGCCAAGATGGTCCCTAAACCTTGTTGCACCTCCACCTTTGTTTGTAGTCCCACAATACCCACATTTGAAACCTTGGCCAGCAAGCTTTGAGCCATGCATCCACACCTTGTTAATGTTTCCATCATTATGGTCTACATTCCAGAAGCAAAATATAAGAAATTAAAAACATGGAAAATTAAGTAATAAATTCAAAATTTTGTCCAGAACAATGCAAGTTACTTTCAATCATACATCAATCCACAAACATTTAATAAAAAAATAAACCCGAAGAACAGATTTATATACAATCAGTATACTAAATAGGCAGCTAAGCCACTCAGCAGTTTTGCCAAAAAAATAGAAAAAACAGAACCTGATAAAATATAAACTTCATTAATTCATCAGACCATCAGTCATCACTTCATAAAAGAATTACTTAACAAAATAACATGTCCATTCGACCATTAGTCATCATTTCATCGCAAGGATACTACCTGTAGAACATACTTGGCATAAACTGGAAGTCTAGACAGAACATGGCACCAGTCCAAGACAACAACAAAGAGGTTCATCAAAAGATTACAGCCTACAAGACATATTTGGCAGAAACTAGAAGTCTAGAACATGGCTGCCGGAGATTTACCTCATTTTTATGATACAAAATAACTAAATCTAACTGGGGGGTGCTTAAATATGATGATACAACATTAACAGAACCCCCACGCTAGCTATAGCTTCATGAATTGTATTCTACCACAAATAAATCAATCTATACAAATCATAGGTATGCAGTTATGATGTCCATCTCTATAAAACAGGGTACTCTGTTTTACATATACCTTGAGAAGCTGCTGCCGCCAGTGGTGCTGCTGGTGGTGCCGCCCGTGGTGCTACAGCCCTTGCATGGCCATCTGTAGCACCACCAAGGCCAACGCTTGCACTACCCCTGGCCCTCATCTGGGTGATGCCGCTGCTACTGCTACCCACACTGATGAGCTTCAAAAACACCAAATGGTTGAGGCGACGTACAGCAGAAATCGCACAACATTCATCACGGATGGATGGATATACGTACCAGTAGCTTGGTGATTTGGTTTCTATGATGCCACCGAATGAACGACTACAGCAGCAATGGAGGATTGGGGATTGGGGAGGATTTGGGATATGGCGGTAGGGGAGGAGAGGAGTGGAAGGGGAGACGATGGGGGAGGAGTGGACCGGAACGGGAGATCCGCCACCGCCTTCACGTCCTAGTCGCTGGGCACGCGCCCGCACAAGGCGAGCCGCCGCCGCTGCTGCCGACCAGAGAGGAGGAGGAGGAGGAAATATGAAACCCTAGGGTTTCTAGGGTAATGTTTGTGCTCTTATAGCTACGGGGGGTATGAGCAGGCTGGTATGGACCTTGGGTCGGGCTGAAAATTCAAATTGGGCCGAAATAATTTGTCCGGTTCAATTCTTTCTCGGGCCTGTCCGAAATGGACGAAAACCACCGAATTTCAGGCATTTTGGGCCGAATCCCAAATCCTTGATCCGGCTGCGCCATTGAGAGGCTGGCGATCTCGTATACCACACACTCACCTCACCCTGATGACCCGTACCAAGATGACATGCCGCCGGCATCGGTGGATGCTTTCCGCAACGGAGTGGGAGGCATCAGGGATCCTGACGTTGAGCGCTACCTGGAACGGCTGATGCCGGCGTCCGTGGATGCCATACAAGGAGTGAAATACACTGGCGGTCCTTTAACTTGTTGGCCTATGACAATCCGGTCCATGAACTTGCAAACGCGGAAAATAGACCCCTGAACTTATCAAGTTGTTCACCGTAGGTCCATTTCCCATCCGCGCGCGGCCTCGAGACGACATGGCAGTGCCCGTGTGACAGATGAAGCACGTGAGCCGCACGTTTCAATGGGCCTGCCACGCTCGCTTGCCGGTCGCGCAAGTCCCGCTCGGCCGCGCCGGTCGTGCCGCGCCACTCGCCTGTCGGCATCGCGTGTGCTCGGCCGCGGCACCGCGCTCGCCCACTGGCTCCGTGTGCTCGCTGCCGCAAGCGCTTGCCGGAGCCGCCGTGTCGCCCGCCGGCACCGTGTGCGCTCCTCCGCGGCACGGCGCTCGCCCGCTGGGCGCTGGCTCCACGCGCTCGCGCGCTTGCTGCCGCGTGCGCTTGCCGGAGCCGCCGCGCTGGCCCACATGTGCCGCCACGCTTGCCTGCCGGCACCGTGTGAGCTCCTCCGCGGCACGGCGCTCGCCCGCTGGGCGTTGGCTCCACGCGCTCGCATGCTTGCTGCCGCGGCGCTTTGTCGAGCCGCCGCGCGCGCCTGTCTTGCGCCGCGCTCGCCGTCGCGGCGCCGCTGCAGTGCTCGCCGTCGCGTCTGCGTCGCTTTCGCCACCGGCCAGCTTCGCGTGCTCGCTGCCACGCTCACCCGTGCGCTTGCTGTCGTGCTTTCAATGGGCAAGCCGAGCGGCGCATGCAGGTCATCGTGCTGGCAAGGGCGTCCAACACCGGCTCGATCTGGATGTCGTTGGGGTTGTCGGCGTCGAGGTTGAGGCTGTTCCTCGGCAGTGAGCGTGGCGGCACCTACGGGCGAGCGCGGCGGCTCCGGAAAGCCCACGTCTATGGCCATCTATCCCTTCGCGGCTCTTCCTCACGCCTGGACGCATAGCGGGCTGCGTGTCCAAGTTCGCGAAGGCATTGGCGAAGTCAGAGTTCGCGTCCTCATCGTTAAAACGCCAAGCCGCCAGCGTTCTCTCTCTCTACGCCGCCTCCTGGCTGCTCCGCATGACGGCAAAATTCACCGTGGCTGCGCCACCTCCACCCAATTCCTCTCGCAACTAGCTCGGACTTGTCCTTGCGCGCTGCTTGCACCCACTCGAATCACCTCTCGCCATCGGGATCAGCCGTGCGCCGGTTTGCCACCACCGTGGTCCGCCATGGCCGCCGCAACCCCTCGCCGTGGCTAGCTCGCTCTGTTTTATCTTCCCCTTTATTATCCCTTGATCTGTGTTCCTTGTGACTCCTTGGTGCTCACCAGATCGACCCCTTCGTTGTTTGTCCACAGGATCCGCCGGAGTGCCGTCGCCGGCGGGCATCCTCTACTGGAGCTGCCTATTCGTGTGGCCAGGACGCCTCGGGCCACCGCACGACAAGCCACGACCTCCAACAAGTGCGAATGGGACCCCTTATGCTCTTAAGCCACAGAACGCCGCCGGTGAGCGTGGAGGCACCGGTGGGCGAGCGCGGCGGCTCCGGCAAGCGCACGTGGCAGCAAGCACGCGAGCGCGCGGAGCCAGCGCCCAGCGGGCGTGCGCCGTGCCGCGGAGGAGCACACACCGTGCCGGCAGGCGAGCGTGGCGGCACCTGCGGGCCAGCACGGCGGCTCCGGCAAGCGCACGCGGCAGCAAGCACGCGAATGCGCGGAGGCAACGCCCAGCGGGCGAGCACCAGCGTGCGGAGCCAGCGCCCAGTGGGCATGCGCCGTGCCGCGGAGGAGCGCACACGGTGCCGGCAAGCGAGCGTGGCGGCACCTGCGGGCCAGCACGGCGGCTCCGGCAAGCGCTCGCGGCAGCAAGCACGCGAACGCGCGGAGCCAACGCCCAGCGGGCGAGCGCCGTGCCGCGGAGGAGCGCACACGGTGCTGACGGGTGGCGAAGCGGCTCCTGCAAGTGCATGCGGCAGCGAGCACAAGGAGCCGGCTGGCGAGCGTGGTGCCATGGCCGAGCGCACACGATGTCGGCAGGCAAGCGGCGCGGCCGAGCAGGGCTTGCGCGACCGGCAAGTGAGTGTGGCAGGCCCATTGGAACGTGCGGCTCACGTGCTTCGTCCGCCATGCTGGCACTGCCACGTCGCCTGGAGGTCGCTTCGGATGGGAAATGGACCTACGATGAACAACTTGACAAGTTTAGGGGTCTATTTTCCGCGTTTGCAAGTTCGTGGACCGGATTGGCATATGCCGATAAGTTAAAGGGCCGCCGGTGTATTTCACTCCCATACAAGGATGGATCTGGTAGGCTTTTCTGCACGGGGTGAAGTCTTTCAGCGTGAACATGCGTCTGCCATATTTTTGGACATATGTTATCTATGGAGCGGACGGGCCACTACTGGATTCAGGCGCTTTGCCGAGTGCCGAATGCACCCGGCAAAGGCTACTTTGCACTCGGCAAAGTCTTTGCCGGGTGCAGCACTCGGCAAAGAGCCTCCGGCAAAAAATTAGTCGGCAAAGATTTCTTTGCCGGGTGCTTTTTATCGGGCACCCGGCAAAGACTTTGCCGAGTGCAAACCCGGCACCCGGCAAAGAAAAGTGGTCGTTACGGCGCCGGCTCCGTCATCCCTTGCTTTGCCGGGTGCCATGTCATAGGCACCCGGCAAAGATTTTTTTAATTTTTTTTTTCAAATTTTCTTTGCCGGGTGCCGTGCCGGGGAGGCACCCGGCAAATGTGTTTTTATTTTTTTTATAATTTCTTTGCCGGGTGTCTCACCGAGGGGGCACCCGGCAAAGAGTTTTTTTATATTTTTTTCGTAATTACTTTGTCGGGTGCCCTGGACCTGGCACTCGGCAAAGCGGGAATTCCTTTCGAATTCCCGGCTTTTGCCGAAAGTGCCGTGGCTGTGGCACCCGCAAAGCCTAAAAAATTATTTTTTTTTATTTTGTTTTTTGATTCTATAATCACAAACACATCATATAAAAGATATATATCACATCTAAAGCATCACAAAGACAATATAGCACATATATATCACATTCATCTCATCACAAACTCAATCCCACACATATATATCGCATCGCGAATACAATACCTCACATACACGACATCACAAACATAATAGGTCTAATTACCATCGTAACAAGTCGATAGTGGATCACAAATTGCATCACATGTCCATCAAGCGGTGAAAAGAGATACAAACTAAAGGTGGGGAGGAAACCGAGTGCTCGGTGAAGGAAACTCGCACACCACACCGCGCTGCGCTGAGATGGGTCATTCGAACCCGCCAACGGAGGCTGCATAAAGGACAAGAGATTCAGGCGCTTAGAGTGGGTCATCTAATGAAAGCACTAGTCGAAGCAATATGGATTCATACTCACTGGACTAGCTACAATCGGCGGCGGCGCTGGAGCTTAACATCGCACAGTACACCGTTCACTTGCCCAAAGTTCTCGCAGAACATCGTAATCTCCGCTTAGCCGCTTGGCCTGTCTCTCCGCTTTCGCCCGCTTTCGGCTTGTCTTTCCCGCTTCGGCCACCTCGGTCCTCTCGCCAGTCCCGCAGACTCTGAGCCATCCTCTTATATCTACCGCAACATTTCAATCGAATGTTTTAGTAATGTAAAGGTAACTAAGTTATGTAAAGATCAATGTACGAAGAGTTAAAGCTGGACTAACACGGAGGCGTCGACCGGCTTTGTGAAGGGGACGGCCGTTGGCGTATGGCCGGGCCTCCGCTCGGGGTACTTGCTCGGATCTGGGAGAGGGAGGGAACAGAGCCGGACTCGAGGGTGCCATCGCCAAGCCAGTACCGCCCATGCTTCTTGCCCTGTCCGATCCTCATGACAGTCGTGCCATCAATGTCGTCGGTGCTCAGATCCCAATCTGGCCCCTGGACCGACCTTGCGTCCGACGCGTAGGAGCTGATGCGGGTGTGGACGCTTAGGTTGCTGTATGACTCGGGTGGGTCATCCGGGCTGAAGGTGATAGCGGAAGTTGCCTTTCCCTTGCAGGCCAGTCCATACGCCATGAACGTGGACAAAGGCTGGCCACCATGCGACGCCGACTACGAGAAAGACAACAAGATGATTAGAAGAAACATGTAGAATGGAGCGTCAGAATACTAAAAATGAATTCACATACCCAAGCTTGCTTGTATGCGCCAAGGCTGCGGCACGCTTTGGTGTGTGTGGGAACTGTCGCTCGCAAAGCCCGCTCCGGTGGGCTTCGTGTTCTGGATATAACCCTCGTGAACCACATCCCACGATCATCTCCCAAAGAATCGGCAAAGGACACGCACCACCATGGAATCATCTACATGTCATAAAGAATTTGAGATGTAAGACGACCAAATAAAAGCTACTTAATCTCAAAATGAATCAGTATTATTCTTCTTCATTTACCTCAATGTATTGTTCCCGGGTCGAGAGACATCTGTCTTTGCCTGTGTCTTCTTGACTTTTCGACCAAGTCGCGTATGGCGTAGTACTTGATGATGCAAGTGAGGCGCTCTTCAGTAGTGCATGTCACCGATGCGTTTCCGGCACTTTTCACCAAGTTCTTCTCCGCCCTCCTCCCGCCCCTCTTCACACACGAAAAAAGTCTCTGCAGACAGACACAATGTATCAATTCATTATGTCAAAAAGTGTCAAATGAATGCGATGTATTGATCAAAGTTGTGCGAACGAGACTTACCCAGAACTCTCTCCTGACCCGCTCCTGCTTGTCTTCATATTCTGCGTTGGGGGTAGATTTGTAGTGGTCCCATGATTTGGCCGGCCCCACAGTCCCCTTGTGCGTGACAATGCCGAGGTAATAGTGCCTGCACACAAGCCCCAAGATGTGGTTGGGGTTGCGTGAGTCACCAGGCGACACAACCTCCCAGTGCCTGCACAAGTCATTAACAAACATTATTAGTTTCTCTGACAATTTTCAACAGGTTATATGAAGTAGCTGTGATTAAATATAAAGTTAGTTACCTGTCCCCCTGGGGGCGGATCACTGGGCGTAGGGGAGGAAGCGGAGGCCCAGGGAGTTTTGAGGGACCTCGCAAGTAGGGGCTAGCCGCAGCAGAGGCAGTGGAACTACTTCCGGCCTCACCGCCCTCCTGTGCCTCTCCCTCGCTGTCCGTCGCTCGAACCTTGTCCATCGCCAGAACCTGCTCGTCCTCCAAGGAGTCCGTGGTACGGCGCTCCTCCAGCACGTCATGCGGCCTGACTAGAGGAGGTCGGCCCCTCCTGATGCCGCTCCCGCTGCCGCTGCTCCTAGACCTCTGCCTCCTCCCATCCGATGCATTCTCTCCGGCATCTACGTCCTGACATGCCCTCTGGTACCTCGAGTTCACGTTCCTTGGCCCACTGCCGCCCGCCATCTTTGTTCAATCACCTGCAATTAAAAAGAAACAAACAAGACATCATTACATGTATTAGAAATAGATGCTAAGTAAATAAACAAAACACGATTACAAAATAACATAGTATTACATGTATTAGAAGTAATCATCATTATTGGGATTATCTAGATCATATGTCTCGTCATCACTATCAAAATTGTCCAAATAAACAAGACTGTCCGGAGGTTCAATGTTGCCTTCATCGTCATCATCTAAATGTAATCGCTCAAGCATTTCTATGTCCTTGGAATTTTGCACCTCATCTCCTTCTTCCTCGTCATCAACCCTTTCATTGTCTACTTCCATTCTAATCGCCTCGGTTAAGTCTATCACCAACCTCCCTTGTAGCCCATCTTCTTGATAGAACTCTCCATCATATGTGTTTGGGTTGAAGTTGTAATCTTCATCGTTTGGGACAGCTAGTCTACCATGTGGTGATACCTGGTGCACAATAGACCAACCCTGAAGAGCCTTGTTGCCTTGGCATGCGTATGACAAATAATAAACCTGCACGGCCTGATCCGCCACAATAAAGACATCTTTTCCTTGATAGATGGAATCGTGTCGAATCTCGACTTGACCAATATTAGGGCTCCATTTCGTTAGTCGAGGATTGAACCAGTGGCATTTGAACATGACGAGACGAAGAGGTTTCGAACCATAAAATTCAAGTTCATAGATATCTTCAATTATGCCATGATACTCGAGGCCATCAGTGCCGGGAGTACAAACTCCGCTGTTTGTGGTTTTTCGATGGGGCCGAGCTCGCTCGTAGCTTCTTGTGTGAAAGCGATATCCATTCACATCATAACCTGAATAAGCATTCACCTTATTGTCGAAGCCATTTGCAACCTGTCTCAACTCCTTACTCATAGTTGCATCGGTTTGGGCCTGCAAGTGCAAGAAGGAAAGATTGCCGAACTAAGTACGCGAAACTCGGAATCTCGAACTAGGTATGAGGTAAATTGGACAATACCTTTGTTTTGAACCAAGAAATAAAATCGGGCCTCCCTGCTCCCGGACCCCGTGAAAGAAGGGTGTCGGTTTGCCGTGGGGTAGGATCCCTTGGTTGATGCCATGATACACGAATAAATTCCCTGTGCACACGAGAATAGTGACAGCGTATTTAAACAAGTTCTTTGAGAATAGTGACAGCGTATTTAAACAAGTTCTTTGAGAACTTACTCAATGAACGACTTCACCTCGGGTAGGTTGTGGAACACATATAGCATGATCATGCGCCACTCTTCATTTTCCAACCTCTTATTGGTCGATCCACTTGACCTGCCGAGTTGCCCTTGGAAAAGGCTAAGGTTGGATTCATTCTCGTCAACATTGTAGCGAGTGGATTATGCATGCTAGGAAGGTTCTCCATGTAGTATAGCTGTGTGAAGTTTGTCACCTCCTCTAGAATGGAAGCCTCTGCAATGGAAGCCTCAATTTTGGCCTTATTTCTACATTTTTTGCAAACGGCCTTCAGACATCTCTCGATTGGGTAGCACCAACGGCCCTGCATGGGCCCCCCATACGTGCCTCATATGGGAGGTGCACAATCAAATGCTGCATCGACAAGAAGAAGCCGGGTGGAAAGATCTTCTCCAACTTACAAAGCAACTCAGGTGCCACTTTCTCCAAGTTTGCAACCACGGTCCGAGATAGCTCCTTGGCACAAAGCTGGTGGAAGAAATAGCTCAACTCTGCTAGCACTAGCCAGATATGCTCAGGAACGTAGCCTCGTACCATCGCCGGAAGAAGCCGCTCAATCCATACGTGGTAGTCATGACTCTTCATGCCGTTGACTCGCATAGTGCCTAAGTTCACTCCCCAGCTCAGGTTCACTGCATACCCATCAGGGAACATTAACGCCTTGATCCATCGTAGTACTTCCCTCCTTTGTTCGGTTTTCAAGACGAAATCGGCCTTAGGCCTTTTCCAGTTCTTGCCGTTTGCAGGAGGCCGCATCACTTGCTGTGGTCTATCGCACAACGTCGCTAGGTCCACTCTAGCCTTAGGGTTGTCCTTAGACTTGTCAGTGTCCATGAGTGTTGCCCAAAGTGCCTCGGCGATATTCTTTTCAGTGTGCATTACATCAATGTTATGGGGCAGTAGGAGGTCATCGAAATAGGGGAGCCTCGTCAAGCCAGACTTATGAGTCCACATGTGTTGCTCACCATATCCCACAAAACCACCTTCTTCATTGGGCAAGAGAGCATCTATCTGAGCATGAACCTCGGCACCAGTCTTCAAGTGCGGTCTAGGGTCCATGACTGCGACACCTTTCCTAAAGTTCTTGGTGTCCTGTCGGAATGGATGGTTGGAATCTAGGAATTGACGATGTTGATCGAACGACGAATACTTACCACCCTTCTTCAACCAAATGAACCTCACAGCTTCCTGGCATATTGGGCATGGGAACTTCCCGTGAACACACCAGGCACTGAATAACCCATACGCCAGGAAGTCATGCATGGAGTACTGGTACCAGACGTACATTTTGAAGCTTTCCTTTGTAGCTCGGTCGTATGTCCATACCCCTTCATTCCAAGCTTTGATCAACTCATCAATCATAGGCTCCATGAACACACCCATCTTACTCCCTGGGTGCCCAGGAATTATCAACGTCAAGATCACGTTATGTCGTTGAAAGGCAACGCCAGGGGGGAGATTGAGGGGGATAACAAACACGGGCCAACATGTGTAAGGGGCAGACATCATGCCGTAAGGATTGAACCCATATTTTGCCAGCGCGACATGTACATTACGAGCCTCATCGGATTTCAGACGATGCTTGTCATTAAAGCTGGTCCATGCTTCACCATCAGATGGATGCACCATCTTGTCAGGATGGTAGCGTTTGCCATTCTTGTGCCACGTCATCTGTTTCGCGGTTTCCTCGGTCATGAATAGCCTTTGAATCCTCGGCACGAAGGGAAGGTGACGTAGGACTCGGGCGGGTATCTTAAGCTGGGTCTTCTGGCCACCACCGTCACCAGACTCTACCTCCAGGAACCTGGAGGCTTTACACTTCGGACAGTACTTTGCCTCCTTGAGTTCTTCCCGAAATATGACACACCCGTTCGGACAAGCATGTATCTGCTCATATGGCATCTTCAGTGCTTTAAGGAGCCTGTGTGCCTCGTACATGGTCTTCGGCAACACGTGGTTTTTTGGAAGCAGGGTGCCAACCACGGTCAACACCTTATCGAAGCCTTCTCGACTCCAGTTTAAATCAGACTTCAACCCCATCAAGCGACTTATGGCATCCAGCTGGGAGACCTCAAAATGAGCGTGAAGGGGTTTCTGTGCCGAGTCCATCATGTACTTGAACGCATCTACGGCTTCCTGCATCTCCGCCTCCTCACGTCCTTCAGCAAACTGTGCTTGGTGAACGTCATCTACCATGTCTGCTACCCCGGCATCAGCATCGAAAGCCTCGACGCGTTGTCTCACCACCTCCTCTCTCATACGATCGGCTTCACCATGGTGGACCCACCGGGTGTAGTTCGGCGTAAACCCATTCTTGTGCAGATGTGTACCCATGAGTTCCTTGTCTAGCATTCTCCTGTTACCACACTTGCTGCAGGGACACAAAGCCATTTTTGGGAATTTTGCGGCTTTGCCAAATGCACGATTCAAGAAACGATCGGTCTTCTGCATCCATTCATAGCTGGCATCACCCTGACTTGTCCGGCCCATGTACATCCACTGACGGTCCTCCATCCTCTAGCATATATAACATCACCACAGGTGACCATCAATTGCATCTACGCGGTGTCCCTACTCTCTAATAGGTGAGGATAGGTCCTAATCCCACCCGCGGGTTCGTAGATGAGGTTAGTTTCCATGCTCCGCTCCTATCCGAGACGGAATTTCGGCAGCACCTCCCCGCCGTTCTCCCGGTACACGTCCTACAAGGGAGAGTGTGTATCCGGAGAACAACGGAGAGGTGATGCCGAAACACCGTCTCGAACCGGAGCGAAGCATGAAAACTAACCTCAACTACACATCCGCGGGCTGTCCAAAAAGCGTGGACAATCCGAAATAGATACGGTCGCTGATATGCAAAGGTCCGCATATCTCCGACCGTATCTCTTTCGAACGGGAGACACCTAACTAGGTTACGCGACCAAAGACCACATACGGATAGAGGGGTTATACCTAGGGTGGCGGTGAGGTCCGGGTAGCGGGGCAGTGGAGAGTCGGTGCAGTGGCGAGTCGATGCGGTGCAGGAAGCCTCGCAGCGCCGACGAAGATGATCGGGGTCGCCGAGTCCCTCCCATAGGTCCTCCTCCTACAAAAAAGGGCAAAAATGGTTAGTGTCGACTCAAAATTTTGGCAGCACCTCCCCTACACGGGGAGGTTCCCAAAACCTACAAAAAACATGGCACGAAGGCCAACAACCACATATATACCAAACATGGCACGAAGGCCAACAACCACATATATACCAAACATGGACACGAAGGCCAACAACCACCAATATATCAAGAGGAGCCATGTACTTTAGTTCTCTTTCCATGCACATGAAAGTATTGAAGTAGTACAACAACAATTACTACTAACCCTACAACTACTACTAACAACTACTTAACTACTAACAATGCTAATAGTAAGAACTACTTAACTATTAATAACTACTACTACTAACCACTACTACTAACTACTACTATTTACTAACCCTACAACTAACACTACTAAATACTACAACTAACACTACAACTAACTACTACTAACACTACTAACTACTACTACTACTAACACTACAAGGGTAGGGCTTACCTTGGCGGCAAGAACAGCAAGAGCGAGGGCCGGTGACGACGGCGGGGATGACCGCAGCAGCGCGAGGATCAACGGCCGGTCGGAACGGCGTGGGGATCGACGGGCGGTCGGGTCGGCACCTTCCTCTTCTTCCTCCTCCCCCTTCTCTTTCTTCCTCTTCTTCCTCCTCCCCTTCTCTTTTTTCCTCTTCCTCCTCCCCCTTCTTTTTCTTCTTCTTCCTTCCTCCTCCTTCTTCCACCTACCTCCATCGCCGGGTTGGCTGGCGGAGGAGGAGCCCGTGGCCGGACCACGGGCAGCCGGCCTCGTCGGGGGACGGTCGGAGAGGGGGCAGCGTGTACGCCTTGTGGCCGGTGAGGCTAGGGCGCCGGGGCTGGGCAGACGGGGCCGGCCGGGCCGAGCGCCGCCAGGTCATCGGGCGGGGCATGGTCGCGGGCCACCGGATTCGGGCGGAGCGCCGACCGCCGCCAAGGCGTAAAGGCGCCGGCGGGCGCGGCGCTGCTCATGCGGGGGCTGGGTCACGGTGTGCGCGGAGCCGTGGGGTCGCCAGAATGGGTGGAGGCGAGGCGAGGCGAGGCGAGAGAAACGCGGGGCGGGCGGATCGCGAGGGCGGCGGCGGCTCTCTGGATTACGTTAGGGTTGGGGCGTCGGCCGGCTTTTTTAGGCATGGGCCTTTGCTTCGGGTGCCGGTGACGACGACACCGGCAAAGAATTTTTAATTTTTTAAATTTCTTTGCGGGTGCCCATGACCGGCACCGGCAAAACTTCTTTGCTTGGACCGGCCTTTTAGTCACGGGCCTTTCTTAGGAGTGCCGGTGATTTTTGGCACCCGCAAAAATTTTTTAATTTTTTAAATTTCTTTTGCGGGTGCGGGGTGGCACCAACAAATTTTTTTTTTTGTTTTTTGACCCCATTTTTTGTGGGGACTTGCTACAATAAATATATCCTCAGGTTTTAGGCACCGACGTCAATAACTTGCTCGAAACTTTCTCAATTTTTTACCAGGGCATCCACATGTGATAAAAAGACACATCGACAAGTTTCGTGATTTTCGGACATCGTTTGGATTTTATATAATTTAAATAAACTTCCCCCGCGAGTACATCGTCATGTTACGACAACATGATGCGCGACATTTCATGCCACTTCCTGCATACGGCCTCGACATAGCCTAAATATCATGAATACTATTTTTTGAATGACCAAATTCCATTATTTCATGTACCTGCAGTTCAAATTTGGAATAGTCGGAAATATTCAATGAAACGGAAAAAATTAAGGAAATATAGTTAAAAAACTCATAATTGTCCCAAATTTTGAAAAAGGGATATATTTACTGTAGCAAGCCCCCACAAAAAATGGGGTCAAAAAACAAAAAAACAAAATAATTTGCCGGGTGCCACCCCGGGCACCCGGCAAAGAAATTAAAAAAAAATTAAAAAAATTCTTTGCCGGGTGCCGTCGTCACCTGGCACCCGGCAAAGGCCCGTGACTAAAAAGGCCGGTCCAAGCAAAGAAGCCTTTGCCGGGTGCCAGGTCATGGGGCACCCGGCAAAGAAATTTAAAAAAAAATTAAAAAAATTCTTTGCCGGGTGCCTAACGGCGTGGCACCCGGCAAAGGATGACGGCAGCTGGCCGCCGTCTAGCCGGCCACCTTTGCCGGCGGCCATATTTTGCCGAGTCGCCGGCACCTGGCAAAGACTAATTTTTGCCGACGGCTAGAATTTGCCGAGTGCCGGCACCCGGCAAAGGCTGCTTTGCCGGAGGCCTTTATTTGCCGGGTGCCTCCAGGCCTAGCACCCGGTAAAGAATTGCTTTGCCAGGTGTCCGATAAAAAGCACCCGGCAAATTTTTTTTGCTCCCGGCAAATCAGCCGTTTCCAGTCGTGGGCCACGACGAATATGAGCCCGTTGTGTTTCTTGATGTGCTCCCTGCTAGCCCGGTAAGGTTGGAGGCCATGCGATTGGCATTAAGTGGCGCAAGGCTTCGGCTCCCCGCTGCCATGGAATTCACATCATTCGCGGATGTTTTGCTCGAATGGATCAGGATGGAAGCCGGCAATGTTCACCTTCTGTCCCGCCTCTTGTCGTCGGCGAGCTGCCCGCGTTTGCAGAAGCTGCGCATGAGGAAGCTTTGGCTTGACGCTTTCGATGAAGAGATGCTGCTCGAAGCCGACATGCTCTCAGAACTACGGATACAGGACGTCAAATTTCTGTCACTGAAACTTAGGACACCTAGCCTAAAAGTTTTCCACTTGCACCAGCCCTGGCACCAGCCGCTTACCTGTCTCGGCTCCGAGGCTGGAAGAACATGAAATGTCCTTTCCACAAGGATCCCCGCTTGGATGGCTTAATGTTGATGGTGATTTACCGTGCGTGCGGAGCCTTAAGATCTGCATGAAGTCACATCGTCATCGTACAAGATGCGATGGTCAGGCCGAGGCCGAGATTGACACTAACGTACAACTTCTCAAGCATTGTAGCTCTCTCACGTGCCTCGACGTGACTCTTACAGGTCCTGAGGTACGTCTTCAAAATACATGTAGTTTTAGTTTTGTCTTGAATCAAATTTATCTAGTTTTGATCAAGTTTGAAATTAAAAGCACACTAATATGTACTATCTACATTGTGTGGTCAAATGCATTGAATTCACCATGAAATTTGCATTGATATTGCAGTTATTTGGTATTATTGTACATATAATACCTTTTTATTAGGAAACATGTTAAAACCTAGAGAACCTTGACTCATGACAAAACTAAAGCGACTCATACTTTGGAACGGAATGATATCTCGTGATAGCTCAAATAAGATACCATTGGATGGGCAAGTTCATCAACAAACAAACATGAGTTTTATACTATGAATGAGGAATTGAATTAGTTGATACCGTTATATATGAAACTTTCATGTAATAAAATTAACATTAAACTTAGAGATACCATCTCTGAGTTGATTCTTTGTTTCATTTATACATCTCCAGCAGTCCATCCCTTAAAAAAATTGTACTTCATCACTTACATTTTCTTAGACTTGCATTTGTTCCACTTGCTCGATTTGTTATCCATTTTTTTCATAACAATCAATTTATGCATTACCTCATTGCATGTTTTTCCCCTACTCTGATAAGCCATTCAAGGGGCCATTCAAGGGGTGGGACGACGACGTGGATATCATAAAAAAGTAGGGTACCACACCTTCTACAAATCACATCTTTGTCAGTGAATATTTCTCTTTGGCTTGGACGCCATGGTTACGGAGCTAGCATGGCAAACCTCCTCACATGATTCGACAATCTTAGACGCCTCAGCCTACATTTACCCTTCTTCAAAAGCCTGGTAAGCACATACTTAATCCTAATCGCATCAATCATACTCTCTCCATTCTTAAATTATATTTCATTTAAATTTTGCTCTAAGTCAAACTTATCTAACTTTAACTCAAGTTATTAGAAAAATATATTAACATCTACAAGTTCCAATAAATGTTCTATCTAAATATAGTCAATGAAGAATCTCATGAAACTAATGTGATGTTCTATAAACTTGATCAAAGTTAAAGAAGTTTGACTTAGAATAAAACCAAAATCAACTATAATTTGGAAGGATGGAGTATTTATTACCAACCTTTTAGAATATGATTTCTTTCTCCAATCTGCTATAAACCTATATGTATTTGTATTGCAGGACCATAAAACAACTACAGGATTAGATCTCTTATGCGAATCACCAAAACCATTGGAAATACAGTAAGTTTTCCATGGCTCACCTGCGGGAAGTAGAGCTCACAGGTTTGACAGGAACTAATTGTGAATTCTAGTTCATGAAAGCCATACTCGCAAGAGCCAAAAGACTCCATAAAGTGGCTATAAGCTTCAACCCAAACTGTTGGCAACATGAGGGCAATATGGATGTGTTTGAGTGTATCCTACTTTATGAAGGAATGTGGACTTCCCACCGTGACGCGTTTACACTTAATTGTGTTAAGTGTCGTCCGTTTAGCTCGTCTCATTTAATTTCATTTGTTGCTTTTTCACCCAGTTTATTACTCTCTATTTTGCGTGAAGAGATGTTTTTTAGTTTTCTTCTGGATTTATGGCTTGATTAATGTTTGTGACCTAAAGAGGGCACACAAACAATCTTACTTTGACTAAGTATAGTCGTATGGTTCATTCATTTTTCACCTCAATTTGTTGTTTTTAGTGTCTATAGGAGGTTCATCATGAATGGATATTTTTGTATAGGTAGAGATTTAGATAAGAAAAATAATATGAGCGCATGTCAATTTTCTATTATAGATTGACAAACACATTAAACTTGTTCATATTAATATTTTTTAGTTACATTATATTATTTGCTCAATTAATCAAGTAAATATGTGAGTAAGTTATAGGGCAATTATCATCATAGCAACAATTTATTATTTGTGATATACAGATTGAAGTGATTATTATAAGCACAAGATTTTGTTCATCTCATTTCAAAAAAAATCTCATTTCTTACATTAATGGTTTTTTCCTTCAGTCTAATTGTTTACTTAATTAATTTAACGCATATGCATGTTAGTATAGGTTTGTTATGTAAAGAACCAAGTACCCTTGTGGAGGTAACTATAATTTTGATGATTGTGTGACAACGTAACTAGTGAGACTAATAATGTTTGCTGGTATACAAGAACTTAGTCTCACAGGTGCAAATATGTGGAGTTTGGAGAGTTCACCTCAAGAAAGACCAAGTGTGACCCTTGAAGACATTGAAGAAATAAAGATTGAACAAAGCTTCGCAAAGAAACAAATTGAATCATGCAAAAACCGTCAACAAGTGACCATCACCAAATAATCCAGTGAAATTATCTATTGATTACAGAGCCATACAGGACCAAGATGTGGTGGAGAAGGAGAGCACTTATAATCCTGCTGCTAACCCTAGAATCCCCTCCATGCCGATCATCTTCTTCAGCTCCGTGAGTCAAAGACGGCCGAGCGGCTTGGTGAGGACGTCCGCGAGTTGCCGACCAGTTTCGACGAACTCAATGACGATCTGCCCTTCATCGACACAGTCCCTGAGGAAGTGGAACTTCACGTCGATGTGCTTGCTCCGGTCATGGAGAACCGGATTCTTTGTGAGGGCAATGACGGGCTGGTTGTCCACCATCAGTGCTGGTGGGTGAGCTTCCACACCGGTCAGCTCGTTCAGCAGCCGGCGCAGCCACACAGCTTGGCACGCCGCTGTGGCCGTCGCCATGTACTCTGCCTCGCACGTAGACAGCACCACAACCTTCTGTTTCAGCGACATCCATGAGATTGGAGCCGACCCGAGGAAGACGAGCATGCCAGAGGTGCTCCGTCGTCCGTCGATGTCCCCCACCATGTCTGCATCACTGAACACAGTGAGCTGCAGCCTACTTCCACCGGTCTTGGGGAAGATGATCCTCTGATCCACCGTTCCCTTGACGTAGTGAAGCAGCCGCTTTCATAGCCCAGTGATCCTCTCTAGGATCCTTCATGAAGCGACTGATGTAGCCCACGACAAAAGCAATGTCCGGCCTCGTGTGGACTATGTAGCGTAGACCACCGATGATGCTCCGGTAGAGTGTTGCATCTACCTTCACCGCTGTACTGACCTTTGTCAGCTTCAGTCGCTCCTCCATCGGAGTCACGCACGGCTTGCACTCAACCATGCTGCTCCGCTCGAACAGCTTCGAGGCGTATGCACTCTGACCAAGCGTGAGCGCCTCCTTCCCTTGTCTCACCTCGATGCTGAGGTAGTAGGAGAGCACGTTGAGATCACTCATTCGAAAGCGAGCCGCCATCTCGTGCTTGAAGCTATCGATGTCCTCCGCACACATGTCGGTGACAATAAAGTCATCCACATACATGCCGATGACGAGCTCCTCCTTCCCCCATCGCCACGTGTAGAGCGCATGCTTGGTTGCACGCCGTGTGAACCCAAGCTCGCTCAGCGTGGAGTCAAGCTTGGCATTCCATGCTCGTGGAGCTTGCCGTAGCCCGTAGTGCGCCTTACGCAGTCGAAGCATCCTGTGCTCTGCTCCCTTGACGGCGAAACCCAGAGGTTGTTTGATGAAGACCGTCTCTGCTAGCTCACCATTGAGGAAGGCCGATTTTATGCCTAGATGATGGACATGCCAGTCCTTTGCTGCTGCTAAGGCCAGAAGCAGCCGGATAGACTCCATGCGTGCTACTGGCGCAAAGACTTCTTCAAAGTCGATGCCCTCACACTGGACAAAGCCTCGGGCGACGAGGAATGCCTTGTGTTTAACAATGGCGCTGTGCTCGTCCCGCTTGACCTTGTACACCCACTTCAGGCCGATCGGACGGCATCATAGAGGTGGATCCATGAGCTCCCAAGTCTCGTTGTCCTCGATCACCTTCATCTCCTCCAGCATCGCCTATCGCCAATGTGCATCGGGCTCGGCCAGCGCGAACATGGGTGGTTCCTCTGCACTGACGAGAAGCAGCGCTGGGTCACTGAGCAGCCGTCCCGCTAGGCCTACGGGCCCTGTGCCACCGATGATGTCATCCAGCCTGCGAAACAGCACCTCCTCACCTTCGTGGAAGGCATCTACGAACTCCGTGATGTCACTTGGAGGTGAGGCAAACTCGATGGGCACCGATGGAGTTTCCTGTTCCGTCGGAGTGATCGGCACAACACCTGGAGTGCTCGGCACCCCTGTTGCAGTGCTCGGCACTACATCTAGACCGCTCGTCACCACTCCTGGAGTGGTCGGCACCACTATAGGAGTGCTCAGCCCCAGTCTTGTAGTGGTTGGCACCACTATAAGACCTCTTGGCTCCGCTAAGGGAGTGCTCGGCAGCCATCCTAGAGTGGTTGCCACCACTGCAGGACCTCTCGGCTCTACTCCTGGAGTGCTCGGCACCCCTCCCGGAGTGCTCGGCACCTCTCTAGGAGTGCTCGGCTCTATTGCTGGAGTGCTTGGCACCCCTCCTGGAGTGCTCGGCACCTCTTCCCCAACATCTCCACCACCGTAGATGACCAAGTGCTCGACAACGAAAGTGCTGGTGAAGCCTCCAGCTTCCCCCGTGCTCAGACTGTTCTAGTCCGATGCCGCCTTCTCGTCGAACATGACGTCGCACGAGACAAGCACCTTGTCTTCGTGTGGGTCGTAGAGCCGGTACGCCTTGGTACCCTCCGCGTAGCCCAGGAGCACCATTGGTGCGTAGCCTAGGAGCACCATTGGTGTGCTCTTGTCCTCCAGCTTGGTGAGGACCGGTTTTGTCTTCCTGATGTGGCCGATGCAGCCGAATATCCAAAGGAAGGACACGTTCGGCTTATGCCCATACCAAGCTTCGAACGGCATCTTGCCCTTCAAGGCCTTTGTGGGCGCGCGGTTGAGGATAAACACCGCTGTGGTCACCGCCTCGCCCCAGAACCTTGTTCGAATGCCCTTGGCCTCCATCATGGATCGAGCCATGCCGACCACCGTCTGGTTTCGCCGCTCCACCGTGCCATTCTGTTGTGGTCAGTACAGTGCGGTGTGGTGTTGCACCACACCCTGATCCGTGCAGTACGTAGCGAACTCCACCGAAGTGAATTCATCATCGCGATCAGTCCTCAGCACGCGCAGCTTCTTACCGCTCTCGGCCTCCGCGCATGCCTTGAACTTCTTGATCGCCGCCGCCTCTTTGTCCTTGCTCGTTAGGAGTTGCAGCCACATATAGCGACTGCAATCATCCACGAGCAGGAGGAAGTACCACCGACCACCGTTTGTGGCTGGCATGATTGGCCCGCAGAGATCACCGTGGATGAGCTCGAGAGCGTCCGCCGTGCGATACTTGGCCACCTTTGGGAACGGCAGCCTCCTCTGCTTCCTGGGCAGGCAGCTGTTACACAGCTTGCCTCTGTGCTCGATATGGGGTAGCCCTTGGACCATCTTCCCCAGCCGACCAAGCACATCAAATTTGAGATGGCCGAATCGAGCATGCCACAGCTATGGTTCCTCGGTGTGCCATGCCGCCAGGCATACCAGCTGCTCCACCTTCAAGTCGAGTAGGTACAACCGGTTCTGGAACCTCTTTACCTTGGCAAGAAGTCGTTCCTCTCGGTCCCTGATCCTGAGGACACCGTCCTTGATTAGTACCTCGCTCCCGCGCTCATTCAGCTGGCTAATGCTGATGATGCTTGAACGCAGCTGCGGGATGTAATATACATCCGTTAGCATGCGGTGCTCATCGTTCTGGCACCTAAAGATGATGGTGCCGCGCTCTCGGATTCCCACCCTTGAGCCATCACCGAACTTCACTGTACCGGTCACATCGTCGTCGAGCTTAGAGAAGGCTGCCTTGGTGCCCGTCATGTGGTTGCTGGTGCCAGAGTCTAGATACTACCGCTACTCCTGCTCGCCACCCACATGTCCGAGGAGGATTTGGGCGTGTGGTTCATCGAGGTTGACAGCCTTCAGGGCCTTCTCAGGCCCTTTCACTACCATCACCTCTCCCTTCTCCTCGGCCTCCAACATCGTGCAGTGCATAGAACATTGCCATCAGGATAGTGGCCTTATCCTCATCGTTAGCTTGCGCTAGATGAGCCTCAGCCTTCTTCTCCTGCTTACGATTTGGGCACTCCCTTACCCAATGGCCCGTCTTCCCACAGCGTTGGCAAGCGTTGGGGTCAACCTGCTTCTTCTTCTCCAAAGAAGCCTTACCGCGGTGCTTGCCATCGCCACCGCGGCTGGAGGAGGCTTTTTCAGAGTTCCTCCAAGCAGCCCACTCCTCCTCTGTCAGCAGCAGCTTGCCGCTATCCTTCGTTGCTGTAGCTTGCTCCATGCGCTCGTCCACCGCCTGTAGATGGCCTATCACATCCTCAATGGTGAGGGTAGATAAGTCCAGCATCGTCTCTATGGAGAGAGCGATCTGGATGTACTTCGCCGGCACGGAGTAGCGGTACTTGGAGACCGTCTCTTCTTCATCGATGGTGATGCCATGGCTCTTCAGCTTGCTGATGAGCATCTGCAGGCGGAGGGAGAAGTCCTCCACCGATTCACCATCCTTGAACTTGAGGTTGGTGTACTCCTGCTTCAAAAGCTAGGCTGTCACCTTCTTTGCGCGGTCAGAACCGACGCGCATCGCCACAATGGCCTCCCATGCCTCCTTAGCAGAGCTCTTCATCCCCAATGGCTCCCTGTACTCCACCAGTATTGCAGCGAGGATAGCCTCCAACGTTGACATGCCGTCTTCTTCATTGTCGGTGCCCTTATCAACAACATTCTAGAGCTGTCGGGCTCTGAGCTTGACCTTCATGGTCACTGCCCACTCGCCATAGTTGGTGCGAGTCAGCGTTGGCCAACTGGTGTCGCTGACCTCCCACAACGTGCGAACAATGACCTTCTGTCGTGGCTGGGCAACCACAGCAGTGCCACTGCTGTCGCCCAACTCCAAAACATCCGTCATCGTCAGCGGTTAGTCCGGCGACGGCGCTTATAAGGCTCTAATACCACTTGTTAGCCAACAGGATCTCCGGCACGGGTGAGTCGACCACTCACCAGCATTGCCGACCACGACTATCGTTGTCCGACCACACACTCTGGCTCGAGGTAGAAGAAGGGATGGAGAATAGAGCACACACACACAACACAAACACCAGCGTTGGCCAGAGCTCTGCAGAGGAGATGGCAAAATTGAACTCGCTCTCTTTACTAAGTTGCAGTGGCAAACTATATATACAACTCTATCCATCTAGTCCTAGTATAGCTGTCATGCTGCTACAATAACTAGATGTGACAGCAGGGCTGACTTTGGCGCCTGCTCTTGCTGTGGCTACAGTGCGGTAGGAGAGCCGTTCGGCACCTACCCCTGCTGTGGCTATAGTACCACAGCAAAGACCCTTTTCGGCGCTGCCTTCCCCTGCCGTGTGTTCACACAGGGATGCAGCAGATTATCTAACAATTCTTCTCCTAATCCTGCTGCTAACCCTAGAATCCCCTCCATGCCGATCATCTTCTTTAGCTCGTGAGTCGAAGACGGCCGAGCGGCTTGGTGAGGACGTCCGCGAGTTGCCGACCAGTTTCGACGAACTCAATGACGATCTGCCCTCCATCGACACAGTCGCTGAGGAAGTGGAACTATAGCCATGGATATGTTGAACTATAGCCATCGACACAGTCCCTCCATCGACACAGTTCCATGGATATGTTGAACTAGGTTTTTACCGTTCTACCGGGGCCGGAATTCCATTGCAGGGCAGGAACGATTCAGACATGTAATATTTTTTGACATGTTACATGAGTTGTGAATATTAATTATTCTGCTTAAATTGCAGAGAAAGAGCACACGAATTGGGCAAGCTACTTTGGTTCATGTTGTCTTTTTTTTTCTTAGTACCCACTTCCAAAATTGGTTGACATGCACAGTGCAAAATTTGTAGCCTGAGTGATGAGGTACAAGTGCAACAATAATGACAGCTCGGACAAACCGAAACCTGAAACTGAACAGAGAAGCATAAAAACTCTGACGGGAATCCGACAATAGCATCTGACAGGGAGGTTGGGGTATGACTGAACCAGGGACTCCAAACACAGAACGGGATGAAAGAACTAGTCCACACCTCAACCGGTAACCGCATACTGACATTCATGTGAAAATCTAGCATCTAGTCTGCTGTCTGCCATTGGTGTCTGGACAGCCCAGACAATAGGATGGTGCTGTGAGCCTGTGATCAGACCATGGTTTTCAGCACGCATGAACTGTAATGCCTGATCACTAGGAACAATGTGCATAGTAAACCTACAACATATAGTCTTGTTGTCGCAGAATAGAGATGAAGATGATATCTACTACTAGAGAGTGCTTTCGGCAGCTTATTAGTAATGAAGTAATGAACTAAAGAATCTGTAATAATCCGTTTCAAGGGGCTGCTTCGTTTGCTCACGTTGTTATTATACTTTTTCGTGACAGAATAACATGTAATTTTACAATTAGTCAATTTCAATTAATCACACTATTATTTCCATATGTAAAAGAAAATAGTAGACTCACTCAAATTCAGAGACACCAATTACTTAAGTGCAAATGATAAATTCTATGGATATTTGTTACATATTTACTAGTTACAAAACCATGTTTGTTTCATTATTTCCATCATTACAAGGAGCCCATGATACACCGTTGCCTTTCTTACATATATATCCATTCGAACAACCCAGTTTAAACACCTTTTTACATGGCTATTATCGTATAAGTACACAACGTCCGAGTTTGGGGGCCATATAGGCGCACCAAAGTCATTCCAGTATTTTAGTTTTTACTTAATCTGTACACCACCCACACAGATTAATAACTAGAATAAGTACAGTGTACACTACACATCTAACGCGGCAGAGTAGAAGAAGCAAACTCCTGCTCCAAGCTATAATATCCCTTTGATTGTTGGGATGATGTAGTGGCTTTATTGTCCATCAAGGAGTCAGAAGCCAATGAGTCGGAATAGGAATTGCTTGGACATAAAAGTTCTTCCAACTCTTGTTTGCTCGCAGGAACAGCACTTCTTGAGTTCAACCGTTCTGCTCGCAAAAATTGTAGAGTCATTTCTACTAGCTTCATTGTAGGTCTTTCTTCATGGCGGAGTCTCAAGCACTTCTCAGCAAGGGAGGCAACTATGTTAATTTCTTCCTCTGTTGCTTCCTCAAGAACTTGAGTAGCCACAATCTCTGTAATTGGTTTCATCTTTTTTTCCCAAAGGAAGTAGTTGGACAAATTTTGCTTTGTCCCGGTCTCATTTGTAAAAACTGGTTTCTTTCGAAGGAGCAGCTCCACAAGTACCACTCCAAAGCTATACACATCACTTTTCTCATTTAATTGCCCAGTGTGGTAGTACTCAGGATCTAAGTACCCAAAAGTGCCCTGAATATTTGTAACAACATGGGTTTGATCAATAGGAACCAATCTTGACGCACCAAAATCTGAAACTTTTGCAGTGTAGTTTCCATCCAAAAGTATATTCGAAGACTTCACATCACGGTGGAAGATTGATACTGAAGCTGAAGAATGGAGATAATAAAGTGCTCCTGCAGCCTCTGATGCAATCCTTAAGCAATCATCCCAGGACAATTGGAAATCGTTGCTTGCATCAGCATGGAGAATTTCGAACAAAGAACCATTAGATACAAAATCATACACAAGAAGCGGGACCTCAGTTTCAAGGCAACATCCGAAGAGCCGTACTATGTTGCGGTGATTTATCTGAGAAAGAATGGCGACCTCATTGATAAAATTATCGATTTCATCTTGCTCCATGATCTTTGAAATTTTTATTGCTACTACACGCTGATCTGACAAGATACCTTTGTAAACCATTCCATGGCCTCCACGTCCAAGTATACGTGATGTATCAAAGTCATTTGTAGCCTTTTTGAGCTCTTCTAGAGAAAAAATCTTTGTCTTGTTGCTAGCATTCTCATCAGATGATATTAGTTGTTCTAGGAGAAGTCCTTGGTTTTTTGTGAAGTATTTTCTCCGTAGTTTTCTTTGAATGTCCCTTTTCCATCTACGGATGAGAAGCATCCCTCCCAAGCAAGATAGTAGAATGCCAAAGCCAACACAAAGCCCAATGATCACACCTACGAAGATTTTTGCCAATTTCATACTGTGATTTATTACTAGAACTTAGTTCAGAAAACCGAAGAGAACATACCCAAAAGAAGATTCTGTCGTTTTGTTGCTGTGCACTGCTTAGTTGTTGCATCGTACTCTGTTTTACCAGGGCATTTGGTGCAATCATAGCTCCCCGCAACATTGTGGCATACCTCGTTCTCTTTGCAAATGCCTGGTATTTGACACTCATCGATATCTAGAAATATAAATAACTGTAAAATGTGAAAGCATGATATAAAAGGCAAACAACATTGCTAAAATGGAAGTAAATATTTTATCTCAGTTTCAGACAATACACGAAAATGTTTAAGATGGTAATAGCTTTCCCTAGTGTTCTTACTGGAAGCAATAGCGCATAAGGCGAAGCATATATCCAGCGGATGAATTGAGAGAAGCTTCACTGATCATATCATTCTATGTATTGCCAAATATTTTATGATGTCTCCCCTCTTAATGAAAAACGCGCAAGTCTGCGTGTTTGTGAAAAAAATATTTTATGATGTTTAAGAAATTGTTCTCAGGCAGGATCTCGAAAGAAACGGGTTTTAAAGGATTGTGATACAGTTTTGACTAACATAATCCATGCTAGCTCGTAAAGTCATAATACGGACCAACACGAATATCTCTATGACCGTTTCGTGCTGGTTCATCATATAAGCTGGTTTTTCCCTGCAAGGGTTTCCTGTAAATCTTGGTGTCTACTTGTGATTCAGTATTTTTCTTGCCATATATGTTGATTGCTCACTATCTTGCTTTCTATTGGTTCCACTTTCTTCAAGTGGTGTATGGTATGATTTGATACATGGGTTCTTTGGGATGTTGATGATGGGGATTGATGTGTTTGTGTGCTGATCTTTGCAAGTATATTCCTTATTGTGAAGTTTGGATAACACCATGTTTGGAGAATCGATGTTATTGGGTTGTTTTGTTATATGCACATAAGGTGTTCGGTGAAATGCTTGTGAGTAATTAGCTTACTAGTTTTGACGTTTCCGTTGTCCCCCCTTGCGCACACAGGTGTCCACACACCGCCCGATGCCACCGCCGTGGAAGCTACCAAGTCAATCCCTTGCTAACAAAGCAACCTTCAACGGAGAGAAAGGAATTTGGAAACATACCAGGCAGCACACAGCAGCGCTTGGCATTGTGTGCACATGGAGAAACCATACCCCATATTGCGCTATTTTTCTTTAGACCTTATATATTTCATATACATCGATTGGGGTAGAGATTTTTTGCGAACAAAAAACAAAGGGTTGTGAAGGGAACCCTCGTACTAGGAGGCAACACCGTGCCAACACTACAAATCAAGCAACAATGGCGGTACTGCAAGGATTCGATATGATCTTCCCATGTGGTTGATCCTTCAGAGCTTCATGACATTATCTAGATTGATCTTCAAGATATAATTGTAGGTGACATTTATATGTATCTTGTTACTTTTACTTGAGTTAATCTTTCTTCTGACCTTATTGCCCCTAAACTATTGTGTGTTGTATGGTGTTTGTTTATTTTTATCATATAGTTTCTAGGGCTAGATGCATAGCTACAAAACTAGTCCTGGTGACTAGATCGTTGGTGGAAAGCGAATTGGTGATTATAGTATAGGGCATTCAACTACCATTTCATCCAAGACACTTCAATGCATGACACAACATTCACATATGGTACACAAGCATATAAAGTGAAAGACAAGGCGGTGGTGGTTTTGATGCACTCAAAACTAGGTATGGGCATGGACACAGGAAGGAAGGAAGCCAGTGGTGGACTGGGATGAGCATGAGCTGGTGGTGGTGGATGAGAAGTTAGTGATGGAAAGTTATGCATAGGGCATGGGCCCATGATAGAGGAGGGGCCTACGGTGGTGATTCAGGAATGAGCATGGTCCATGGTGGTGGTATAGGAGCTGATAGTTGCGGAGAGGAGCTAGTAGTGGCGGAGGGGAGCGAGCCAGTGTCTAAATAGATTTGGACTAGCTTATGATTTTTGCCATTCTAAAATTTGCACCTCTATGTTAACCCTTTTACATGAAGTGAGGATGAAAGTGTAAGATATGTGCTATGTATATGTTGGCTCACTACACGTGGGAGCTAGGTTGTGTAAGGACTGAATGGCCCCAAGAGGGGGATTGGGGCTCTAAAATTTTGACTCACAACAAACCTTAGCCTATGCAATTCTATCACACCCCACTTGTGCTTCTTTCCTAAGGACTAAAAGATTCACACTAACATCAAGTCCTTAGGGCAATCACACTAGACATATCTTTAGCAAAGGGCACACTAAGATATTGTCTTTAGTTGCAAAATTGAGCCCTATAGCTAAGCACATTCAAGCATGCAATCTTAGTTGTCACACACATGGTTCATGCACAAAATTAACACTAACACCCAAGGTAGAACAAGTAAGTAATGCAAGATAGATTGTCAAAGAGACAATCATTTTTATCCCATGGTATCAAATGAAAAAATGCAACCCCTAGTCCATGTTGGAGATCCACCAAGGTATACCAAGTATCTTCTGATCATGGTGATTGCCCATGTCGATCCCCTAATTCAAGGGTCCACTGTGCATATGTATCAGTCCCTGGATCAGTAGCTGATACGCACAACTCAACAAGATTGATATAAAAACACATACTTCTTTTATTGCTAATGGGGAAAACATGCTACATGGTTTGGGTTTACATAGCTTGGGCCACTGGCCTTATATCGTACATCAGAGTTCTAAGACAACGGTCCTATGACGACGTGGCTCCATTTCCTACAGGCAACTTGGAGTGCGGATGTAACCCTAGACTTATTCCTATAGCGTGTTCCTATATCGCAATCGTTGTAGTCCTAGCGTAACTCTCTTGTATGACTCCATCCTCGAGTATACTTCGGGTATCCCATCCTTGTGTAGCTCTAGATGTTCCACCCAGGTATGTCCTCATATGACCTTAACGTGGAGAGCTCAATGGGGTGAGGCTCCTCGACAGGCCGCGACCGGCTATTTATAGCCGCGCGTAGGTCTGCTCAGCGAGGGAGGCTATCTCTGGCAGGAGAGATATTTTCTGGCAGTGGCAGCAGAGACCAGCAGCGCACGGGGTGGCGTGAGCTGGTGACGACGAGACACGAAGGCGACGCGGAGGGGTACGGCGTCAACGATGGGAGGTGGTTGGTCGGCGGCGGCAGCGACATGGGTACAGCACGTCAGTGGCGGCGGCAACGTGCCCACAGTGCCACTGTTGACCTTTGGAGGAGATGGAGCTAACGGGTGGGTCCTGTGTGTCGGTGGGAGGAAGGGAGGGAAGGGGATGGCTGCTTTGGGCGGCTGGGATAGGCTGCTGGCCACGCTGGGCCGAGCGGCCATAGGCCCATTGCAGGAAGGGGAAGGGTGAAGGGAAGGTGGGCGGGCTATGGAAGCGCTGGGCCAGAGGCGGCCCATCGTGGGGAGAAGGAGGAAAGGAGGGGAAGGGTGACATGTTGGGGCAGGGCTGGTGCTGGGCTTGGCCCACTCAGGAGAGTACACAGATTTCCTATATCCTAATTCCCAGAAATGAGATATACGTATATGTGTATATATAGGCTTATATGATGTATTCTCAAATATTCTAGTATAGATAAATAGTATATCTATTCTAATGAAAGTTAAAAGTAACAATCTCCTATTCCTAGATTCATAATGAATATAGATTAACTAAATGGAAATTGGGAAGGGAGCCAATAATCTACTAATGCGATGGCTATCATAATAACTAGTGAAATACTATTTATATCCATGATGCATTATCTAATTCCATATTCAGAAATGCAATTAATAATTAAGTGAAGTTATTTTGGTGCCGCAAATAAATTCCAGAAGCAATCAAACGAGCAAGCATTCAAACATACACTCAAGCAAAGAAGTGCAGGCAATGGAATTTAAATGCGAAGCGATGTTCTATTCCTATGGGTTATTCCTAGCGCTACATCTAAATTCTGCGCGACACACAAAATGCATATGGTGGGTCTTGATGTAGGGTTTTGGAAATATATATTTTCAAAATGGTCTTATGGGAAAATAACTAGTCAGGGTTTTAATTTGTTGTAAAGTTTTAAAAGTTCAAATTTTTAGTGAATTTTAATATGATGCAAAAACACGGGTGTTACAGCTCAACCGACCAATGGCAATAGAGTTACACAGTCTCCTATGCACCTTCAACGGCTAGTTGTATTACTTTCAACGACTAGGTGACATCACTTGTCTAGCGTTTGTTTGGTGAACACCATGTTCCACTAGCCAGATTGTCCTCTACACAGTCAATCTTCAACAGCCACCTTCCGCCTGGCAATTGTCCTGTGATCACAAAAACACCTAGCTAGATGTCCGTTGCATTCATTTCATTAGTTCCTAGAAACCATAGCTTGCTTTATCTGTGTGTCGACTGTTCGCTGCTCTCATCTATCACTACTCAGACGGTTTGGTGTGTCGCCATCAACAGTGCCCTCCACATAGAGGCACCAGACTAACACATCTTCAATTGTCTCATGAGTTCCTTTTTCTCATGGTCAGACCATCTCTTCCGTACATTCTTCTAATTTCACCTCTAACTTGTCCATATGAGCTCCGATTGAGGCAAAACTTGTTCCATTGGATTCGTCACTACATTTCCAAGCTTTCTAGACCATTTGTTCATCAACATAGCACCATCATGCACACTAAACTCTTGATGATGCCTAATTCTTGAAAGGTCTTTAATCTTGGTATTGAGGGGATATTTTGGATATTTGTCTGCCTTGAATGTAGTAAGCTATCGAGAGTGTCAAACATAAAGGAGATAATGTAATATAAGGTCTCAATATTGTTTTGGCTTCAGCCCGTGAGTTCTATTCTATGAATTAGTCCTACCTTGTTGTCTAAATAGGTTCTGGCTATCTTATAATTCTTGTCGTTCCAAACATAAAACCTTTAGGTTAACCTCATGAAGCAAGGACAAAAGTCTAGGAGACTTGCTATGTGTATGCATGCTCATTCCACATAGGTGTAGGGTTGTAAATGAATCTTATACATAGGGTGTTACAACTAGTATTTATAGTGATGGGTGATATAAGCAACAACATTAGCGACATGTTATTACCGATGGCCCTTTTGTTGAGTCCAAATAGGGACTAAACCGTATGGGTACGAATAGATATTATAGACACTGAATACGGTTAGTCATTTCTTTCTAGGATTCAGAGTCAAATTCAAATAGTGTCAGATGCAACGGATATTGATATCTATGTCATATATGTATTAGAAATCCAACTTTTGCTATTCAGATTCGAATATGGTATGGATATGAAATGTCTGGATTCGTATATGGATTATCCAAGTAGGGTTTAAAACCTTTCAGGGTGAAGGGATATCATGAAATATCTATCCCTTTTTCATCCATAGTCCCAAACCCGAAGGCCTCATAAGTGATAGGTCTTCTTTTCATCTGTCATAAGATTTTCTTTATGTAATACTTACATGTCACAAGGACCCATCAATTAAATTTGCATCATTTATGTATGTTTTCACATAATGTTTATTAAAATAAGAAATTGACCAAACCTCTGCTAAAACATCATAAGCCTTCCGTTTAGAATTAGCCAAGATTCATATCAAGAAGAAGGAACACAAGGTGTGGGAAACTCCATCATTGTCTATAGGATATGAAGTGTTTAACTTCGCCCTATGTACTTTCATGTGTATGTGTTTATGTGATCCCAATGTACTTGTGTTTCTCAAAAGTGTAGACAGTCAAGAAAGTATAAAATATTTAGGGGGTGCTTAGCTTAAGTAGCAAGCCCATCCAAGATGAGATGATACATTATGAGTTACGTCTCAAAAAATTTGGTGGGATCACTCCATGCCTCTTGCTTACACACTAATGATTAGCTTGTGAGGATGAGGTGGTAGTGGATCAACTCATTTCCTTACCCAAACCCAATAAAAAAGTGAGAAGTGAGAAGATAATGGATGACCCCATCATACAAAGACATGGACTTAAATGAAAACTATGCTATGCCTACTTATAAATCAAAGGTTGGAGAGTGAAAATTTTCCAATGGTCACTTGTATTTTCGAAGTGAGCGCTAAACTATTAATAGTTATTAAAGGAAAAATATGGAAGTTGGATAGGGGTGAGGGTGAGGAACACAATTGTACCTTCACAACCAGTACTGGTGGTATATGGATTTCCTTGGAAACCATCTAAGCATTTGCATCGATATCCAACATAATCATTCTTTGAGTTAACTCCTAAACATTCGCTGTTCAAACTGACACATGCGTATTGCGACTTGTTTTTTAGGGCCTCCTCACATGTAAGATTGGCAGCTGCCCAATGCACCGAGACCACTGATTCCCCGAAACCATCAAAAAGATTGGGTTCTCCTGATACATCTATCCCAATCTCATCTTCAAAATATGAGGTAACCCTGATGCCCACGAGACTCTCTGAAATATTTATATAGACCACAACATGGCCATCATCGAACTGGAGCATGGACGATGTCATATTTGTGCAGTTGAGTTCAAATAGCTTCCTTGCAGAGCAACCTTCCTCTAAACCAAAGGGATATGGAACACTGATATTCCCACACCATTGGGAGCAATTTTCCTTTAGTTGCCTTGGACTATATCCTGCATTAGTGAACAATTCATGAGCTTCTGTAGTAATTACTTTCCATGTTGTCTTAGTGTAAAATGATGATCCAACAATCAGTCAGAGGTAAGTTAATGACATAGTTTGGTAATCTATTTGATGGCAACAGATGTTGGAGTAACTATATGAAATCCAATTACTAGGAAGTAGTAGAAGTTTACTAGCACACTCGGACCTAGTTTCTACTATAATTGGCACAAGTTTAGGTCCTAACAACTCCCTTACTATCACCTGGTGAAAATAATGATAGATACTATATATATAATAGGAAACATGGCTGAATTCTTCACTTGATATATATAGACACTACTCACATACCTTGTATGCGCTCTTTGTATAAATTTTCACTACCCAAGACCTATTTTGAACTGCTCGGCTCTACTTTTTTCTAGCTCTATGAAGTGGATTTCCTCCCAAACACCCTAGCTCCACTATTTTTGGGCGGTCAACCCTATGTATGGAGCTGGAGGCCTCACTAGTTCATTTTGGTGAAGTATATGTAAATGGGTGCCTCAGAAACTCTGATCCATAAATTGGTGGGGTTGCAGATGTTGCTCCATAATGAAGTTTTTGGACTGTAACTGGAAAACATGGAGTGAAGTAGTTCATAACAAACCTATATTTTTTTCGAAAATCCACATGCAAGAGAAAAAACAACTTACAACACCACAAACAAAAATGACCACCTCACAACAGAAGCAACAATAAGACTACCACCACGACAAAATATTGCCTGCTAGCCACCAAAGCATTGGGAAACAGGCGCCCTTGCAAAGCCACCAAAATAGACAAGGAGCTTTATTTGGGGGTGGGTGCGGTCTCTACGACGATGCCTCCAAGAAGGAATGCTGCCACCACTGAACAAAAACCAAGATTTTTCAACCAAACCTAGGAGGAAGGAGTAAAGATGGCAGCGGGCGTGATGCCCGCGGATACTACCTTCTTATGCCCGCGCCCGCCAGCTAAATCTCTTACCCGCGCCCGCGCCCGCGACCCGCCACGGGCAACAAACCACGCCCGCGCCCTCCATCCGCGGGCATGAAATGCCCGCGGGCATGCATGTGTGCCCGCCAGGTTGAGCATATACATAAACCATAGTGCATTACAAGAGATATGAAGATACATATTCACAACAAATCGTGTATATATACATATATTTGCCTGTAGGTCCCACATGTTAGACCTGTGGAGCGGGTCTGGCGGATAAGCGGGCGAGGATAGCAAATTTCTTTACCCGTGAAGAACTATCCTCTGGGCTCAGGATGGTGCCCGCGCCCGTGCCCGCGGGCAAGAAGTGGTGCCCGTATCCTTGCCCATCGGGTTCTATGCCCGCGGGCATGCGGGCATTCTGTGCCCGTTGCCATCTTTAGGAAGGAGACCTCAGAATATATAATGCCTCTAACAAGGAGCAAGGCACCAAAGGTGTCTCCATTATTGCAGGCCTCAGCGTGTAGCTGGGTAGGGCTTTCCCCTGAAAGTCCTCCACTTCCCAAACCCACACCCAAAGCATGACGTGGACCACCGTTGCAACACCAACTTGCCAGCGCCATGCGAGACAAGCGCCGAGCAACGACCACGGTAAGTCACCACAATCAGGATAATCATAAGGAAGCTTCTGTTCTTAACTCCTCACAATTAATTAGTTGGGTACTCGCAAAAAAAAATTAGTTGGGTAGAATGGATTAATCACCTTCGTCACGCTTGCAGCCATCAAGTACATAGGGATTGCCTACATAACCACTGTTGCAATTACATTTGTAACCAAGATTAGACCATTCTTCGTCAGAGCATTCGCTATGGTTGCTGACACATGCATAGTTTATATTTTTTTCCTTGGCTCTGGCGCATGTCGGTTGATCAACTATATCCCAGTAGATTTCGGCCCAGTTGGTGGTAATATTAATTCTATCCCACAGGGAGCTTCGATTGGAAAGAGCATCGCGATCAGCTCTAGTGCCATTGTGGCGCACAAATTTGAGCGTGAAATCACGAACATCAGTTCCAACGACATAAATACTGCAGCAGCCAGTTCCGTTGCAGTTCTGTCTAGCCACCGTCTCGGTGATATTTTGGGGGCAGCTATTTGGACACCTCGATATGGAACCATTCGGTCCATTCGTGTACTGTTCTTGAAGATATATATCGAAGTCACACCCCGTGACGTTGAATGAGCCATCAAGCATAGTGAAAGAACTGAGATTCCACGAGAAGCTGTAACTAGGAATACCAGGTGCCATAAAGATGGTGTGGGAAATGGCTACATCAATAAACGATGACAGACCCACCGTGTTACCGGAATCAGCCAAGACCTCGGTGGTGCCGTCATGCAGAAAGATCTTGGGCGGCTGGTTGCTGCCGCTGCCGTTGCAGGTGAGGCTGAAATCGGACTGCCGGAAGCAGCCAGATTCGATGCCGAAAGGATATTGGATGCTCACGTTGCCACATCTCTCCGTGCAGTTTGGGTGCGTGGAGTTTGAACTAGAGTGGAGATTCAGAGATGCTCCTGGCCCTGTCATCTGCAGTAATCCAAAGATGATCACAATGAGAGTTACATAGAGGCGGCTCATCTCCGACGGAAAAACTGATTCGGAAACGACTCCACTGCGTTTCTGTTTGAGGTAGTCTATTGTGTGTAAGTAAGGGGGCTGTTCTCTCTTCTAGTCCGTCTAGCTAGTGACTATATTCTAGGGAATTATTAACAAGAAAGCCCCCTTCTTTTCTTAAACATTCATCATAAGGTACTGATGTACACATTTGAGGTTGAGGACCACGGATGTCAATTCTCCAGTCAAGCGGTAGAAAACAAACTAACATTATCATGTGGCTTTCACGTTAACTCCTATTTCCACATCGTTGGATAGTAGTAGTAAGACTTGGTGGGTTTACTGCTGGCAACTGCATTACCTCAGCTCGTGCGTGATGCCCTTTGATCCTTTGTGCCAGCAAGAGAAACAAAGACATTTGTCGGTCTATGTCGTTACACTACCAGACAGCGAAAATTCCTGTCGGCCAGAAACCGTCAGGAAAGAACACAAAATCGTCAGGAATATAATTCCTGACGGGAAGCAGTCAGGAACAGCTTGACAGGAAAAACAGAGAATTCTTGACAGGCGGCCAACAGGAAATAATTGCTGACGGCAACTCCTGTTGGTTCTAAACCCACCGGCGATTCTAGTGTACTGTCAGCCTGACCGACAGGAATTCCCGTCAGGAATCATAAACCGATAGGAATGAGCGTATAATTCCTATCGTTACAGCCGGCAGGAGAAAAAACCCCGCGCCATGGCCGCACCTCGCCGCCCGCCGCCGCGCCACCGGTGCTTGTGCTGCACCGTCGCTTGTCGATGCAGCCACCATTGCGCCGTCGCCAGCCTTCCCTTCGTCTACGCGTTCCACACTGGCGCTGCACGCACGCTCTCCGTGCCCATTGCCATGTTTGACAATTTGGGAATGTTTGCTTCAACTTTGCTCAAATTTTATTCAAATTTATAGTGGATAACGGTCCGCATTTTCTGAATTTTGTCTAATTCGGCGCGCTCCGAAATTTTTACACAAATGAATCCAAGAACCTTATGAGCGCGGCGGTGTCAGCATCTGAATCGAACTTTTGTTTTTGTTGAGAATGTCTGAATTGAACTCGATGGCGGCCGGTAAACTTCACGGACCAGCTGGCCGACTCCATCTGGCCGTGCCTGAAGATGGTCACACCTGTCAATGTGAAGTGCGCGCCAAACTGCCAACGCATAACAAGAAAGCCCACTCGCTCCGTGGAAATCCCGATCGATAGCACAATGGTGAGGCCGGTTGTAGGATAACAGCTCGGTCTATTTATAGTGGTGTGGCTCCCCCGTCCGGACGCATGCGTCCGCCCCGTCTGTTTCGCCTGCCACGCATGCTGCTAAGCCTACACCGCCTGCCCCGCATGCAGCTGCTGCGCCTGCGCACCTGCCTCAGAATGCTGGTACACCTACGCATGCAGTTGTGCGCCTAAGGATTCCCGCCTTTTGTCTGCTGATGTGCATGCAGGTAGGGACCACCCACGCCCGCTTCGCTTGCCGCGCACGTGGGACCGCTGCGGCCGCAGGGACCGCCTCCGCATGCGTCCACTTCCTGCGCCCGCTAATGTCACAAAATGAAGCACTTCTACAATATACGTCTGAAATAGGTGAAACATATGCAACATACGCTTGAAACATGTGTATATCAACTACAACATATGCAATATACAGATAAAACACTTGCAACATATGTCTGAAACAGATAAAATATTTTGAATAGACACTTGCAACATATATGTATATAGCCACTGAAACATATGCACCATTCAAATAAAACACTTGCAACATACGTCTAGAATAGATGAAATATTTAAAACATACACTTGCAACATCCATATTAAATATATGAAACACACAGATGAAACACATACAACATCCTAATGAAACACATGCAACACCAGATTAAACATATGAAACATACATCTAAACGCATGAAACATACGGAGCTCGGTGCCATGGAGTATGCGGGCCAGCACTCCTTCTCTCTCCCGGTCCTTCTCTCTCAGGTCACCATGCATGCACAGCCCCCCACGCGCCATATGCACCCCATGCCGAGCAAGGCCGCATGCGCTCCCATGCCCTACCCCGCGCTCCACACCGAACGAGTGGCCGCACGAGCTCCCATGAGCTGCCCTACAGAAAGGACCGGTGCGGGCCCCGCCTGACTGCAACTACGCGCCCCGCTTCTTTTTTTCTAGGTCATCATGTGCGCGGGGGTTGGTCCGTCTGGACGGACGCCCTCAACCAAGCATTACCGTTTTTATAGTTGCAACAAAAGACAAAGACAAGAAAGACATAAGACAGGTAGAGAACAGATGTTTATGTTAATGTTATCGTCCACCATCGAGTTCGATTCAGATACGAACACGGCTCACGATATATGTATCCACTAGCAAATATGCAAGTGCGTTGCAACGGAAGAAAAGAGTTACTGAATATTCATGGGAAATGATATGCTGAATAAGACATCCATAATATAAGTTAACATCTGCAATAATATAATAATGCCCTATGGAGTCTGTATCAGTTTTAAAATACTATCCCGACGGTTTGTCATCCCATTGCAAAGCACGTAGAAATATTTAATCGTAAATATATCATAAAATTTCTATTTTATAGTATATGCATTGGTACAGTTAAACATTGAGTTAACGACTTTCTTTGTGGACCCATAAAGATATAATTCTAATATCTAAATAAAGTCCGACAAGGTGTTAGTTGCAACGTGTTAAGGACTCGCCTATGCATTGCAATGGGAAAAACTTGTCACTATACGAACTCATGGACGTAAGTTGTAGGGCATTTTTCTAAGAAAAACGATGTTTTGGGACTTTCTCTATAAATCACTAAGACTGACATTTTCTCGTGTAAAAATAGAAAAGAGCTGGGGATTCTCTCAAACCAACGCCGGCTGGCAGGCGGTTTCCTTGTTAACTGGCGACGTCGAGTCTAGAACACAGCCATGGATGCAGCACAACAAGACAGCGATCTCTCACCGGTGGTTCTCCTCGCGTGCGTGCAAAGGGGCTCTATAGCACCGCAACGTCATCACGAGTTCTACGGCCTGTTGCTGGTGGCCGAAAAGCGATGTCGGTGGGATTCCACGACGAACAAGAAGACGGTGGCGACCGTTTCTTGAACATCGCACACAAACTCGAAAGAGAGGGAAAGAGAAGGCCTGACATAACTCTGGGCTCACCTCGCCATGGGCTCCTCTGCGCGGTTGGTGCCGATGGTAAGGCGGCATGCGATGCAGAGAGTTGTGGCCGTAGGGGAGCGCGGTGATCTGTCCCACGGATGGGTTGTAGAGGTAGTACTTCCTCGCGGCCGTCGCGCGCAGGAGGAGGACACCGTGGCAAAAGGGTGTAGCTTGCCGTTGCGACTGTTGTGCAGGATAGGCATTAGTGGCATGAAGACGCCATTCCTGAGCTCTGGCGACCTCGCATACACCATCGATGCGACGGCCAAGCGCGGCAGGAAGCAAAGCCTAAGAACTTCGCGGTGGCAATTGGGGTGAGGTTGAAGTGCCTGTCGACGAAGGCATCCGAAGACAGCATCGTGGCCCTGCCACGGGAAAGGCAACGGCACCGAAGCACCGACTTGGCTCTTAGGGGAGATTTTGACGTGACGGCGCCGCCGCCATCTCCTCGACCCACTACCGGATACAGGAGCTTTGCCGAGTGCCAGGAGCACTCGACGAAGCCCCAAAAACACTCAGCAAATGGTTTGCCGAGTGTTACACTCGGCAAACGACACTCAGTAAACTTGTTATCGGCAAACGCTAGTTTGCCGAGTGTTTTTTGTCGGGCACTCGGCAAAGACGTTGCCGAGTACCCAAAAACACTCGGCAAACTTTTTTTTCAAAAAAAATAAAAAGGCACGCTGACACCACACTCGCACCACCAGCACCGCCACCGCGACCACCATCCACGCCCGCCACCACCATCCACGCCTACTACTGCCGCCCGCACCACGCCACATCCCTCGTCACCGTAGCAGCGACGCAGCCATGGCACGACCGCGGAGCCCTGAGCTCAACCCATCTCGGCACAGCGGAAGCTAGCTCTCTTGGCAACCATCGTTGCAGAGCCTCCATCCTCGATGCCGCTTCGTGCTCACCACAATGCAGAGTTGCGGACGCCTAATAGTGAGCAGCACCACCACCACGCTGCCGCCTCGTCGAACCACCGCGGCGAGACTCTTCGCACCGAGCCCAAGACCGACGTTGGGGGAGGGAGGGAGGGAGCAGGCGGCACCGGCCATCGGATCTCGCCGGTGGGGAGGCTGCGCCGGGGAAGAAGGTAGGGGAGGGGGGAGCCGGGGAAGAAGGGAGGGCCCGGATCCGACGGGGAAGAAGGGAGGAGGGGAGGGGCCGGATCCGGTAGGGAAGAAGAAGGGGAGGGAGGGGAGGGGCTGGATCCGGCGGGGAAGAAGAAGGGGATGGAGGGGAGGGGCCAGCCACCGGCGGGGAAGAAGAAGGGGAGGGAGGGGAGGGGCCGGCCGTCGACGGGGAAGAAGAAGGGGAAGGAGGGGACGGGCCGGCCGCTGGCGGGAGGAGGGCAGGGAAGGAGGGGCCAGCACCGGCCACTGGATCTCGCCGGTGCGGAGGGGCCGCGCCGGGGAAGCGGGAGGGGAGGGGCCGGCGGGGAAGAAGAAGGGGAAGGAGGGGAGGGAGGCGGCACCGTCGGGAGGAGAGGGGCGCTGGGGACCGGGAGGAGAGGGAAAGAAGAAGGGGTGGGGGCGATGGGGATGGGGGTGGGTTAAGTAGGATATTTTTTTGTTTGCCGAGTGTCCCAGATGGGGCACTCGGCAAAGGTTTTTTTTCATTGTTTTCTTCTCTCTTTTTTGCCGAGTGTTCTAGATCTGAGCACTCGCCAAAGTTTTTTTTCATTTTTTTCTTCTCCTTCTTTTTCAGAAAAAAGATTTTATTTCTTTGCCGAGTGTTTTTTTAACACTCGGATGTAAGGAAAATGGACCTCAGGCCCATTTACTTTGGATTTTGGTGTTTGATGACCAACACAACCAAATTGGACTAATAAATTTGCAAGTTTTGTTTTGTAGTCCAATAGGGTGCAAGACATAACTTGGACGAAGGCAACGTGATGATCTGATGATCAACACCTTAAGCAAGACCTTAGGAGCACAAGAAAAGACCCAAGATGTCAAGCAAAGTCCAAGCATGAAGATAGGAACCAAGCCGTACGCAAGATCGTGAAGAAACGAGCTCGCAGAGGCGACCGGACGCTGGACCGGACGCTCGAAGCGCGACCGGACGCTGGACCGGTGGCTCGGCAGACAGGCGACCGGACGCAAGGACCGGACGCTGGCGGCAACCGACCGGACGCAGGCACGCAGCGTCCGATCGAGTACAAAGAGGTTCCAGGCACGTGAAACTGCGACCGGACGCGTCCGGTGGCAGGCGACCGGACGCTGGCAGCGTCCGATCGGTAGTTCGCGGCTGCAACGGTCGGGACGACCGGACGCATCCGATCAGGACGATTCAGCGTTCGGTCAGTAGCAGTTTTGCGGGAATTCGACCCCAACGGCTACTTTCTCAGTGGGGCTTATAAATACAACCCCCAACCGGCCATTTGAGAGAGTGGAGCTGAGGAAACATACCAAGGGTGTTGTTACACCATTTTAGTGATCTCTACTTGCATAGTGCTTAGTGTTTCATCAGGTGATTAGCATAAGTGCTTTGCGAAGTGCTTAGGTTGATTAGACCACCGCTTATGCGCTTGCTCTAGGTGTTTACCTAGTGTTTAGTGAGGTTTGCATACCTCTTGCCACCCCGTGCTTGCGAGCACAAGAGTTGTACATCGGAGGGGCTTGAAGTCTTGCGAGATCGCACCAACCGCGTTTGTGGTGCGGCCGCCACCGTGTACCAAAGGAACAAGGCCCGCGGGGTTTCGGCCGAAAGCTTGATAGTGAAGACGGCGGGGAGCATCCGGGAGAGGCTTGCCGGAAGGCACATCGGAGACCCACTTGCGTGTGGGGAAGGCCCGAGGCTATCCACGGAGTTACCCGACCGGGAGCTTGGCCCTTGAGAGGGATTCCTTGCAAGGGGCTCCAACGAGGACTAGGGGGAAGCTTGCGCGCTTCTCGATACCTTGGTAAAAATACCGGAGTCGTCGACGGGAGTTTGCATATCTCTACCTTACTCTTTAAGCTTCCGCATTTACTTTGATCATATTATTATCATTTGCGGTAGAGATAGCAACACACTAGCAAAACCATAGTTGCACATCTAGATAGATTATCTTTTGCATAGGTTTTGCTAGAAGTAGAAAAAGGGACCATAGTTTGGAGTTAGAATTTTAAGTTGCCTAATTCACCCCTCCTCTTAGGCGTCCACGTGTCCTTCAATTGGTATCAAAGCCGGTTGGCTCATATTTGGACCTTTGGCTTAACCGCCGTTGAGCCGACGCTATTGTAGAGTGGTTGGGATGGATACCGCTAGGCCTCCACAATTTGATGGCACTAACTTCCCATATTATAAAGCAAGAATGGCTTGTCATCTTGAGGCGGTTGATTTAGGTGTATGGAGAGTCACTCGTGACGGGATGAAACCCATCAAGAATCCCGAAAAACCCACAAAGAGTGACGAAAAAGAAATGCATTTCAATACTAGAGCTAAGAATTGCTTGTTTGAATCCTTTAGCATGGATGTTTTTAACCAAGTGTTCACTTTCAATACCGCACATGAAATTTGGTTAAAACTCCAAGAGCTCCATGACGGCACAAGTAATGTCCGTGAGCAAAAATATTGTCTAGCTAAACAAAATTACGATTCCTTTACTATGAATGATGATGAGCTTGTTCGTGATATGTATTCTCGATTGAATCTAATTATCAATGAGCTCTATTCAATAGGATTATTAAAGCTAGATGATGCGGACATCATGAGGAAGATCATCTCCGTTCTACCACAAAAGAAATATGCAAGCATCATCACCATCCTTCACAACATGGAGAACTTGAGCACCATGACCCCGGGCATTGTCATTGGCAAGCTAGTGGCATTTGAAATGTCACGTAAGATGGGTCAAGAAGAAGCTTCTTCATCAAGCAAAGGCAAAGCTCTCGCATGTAGCGAGAAGAAAAAGATGAAGAGCAAGAAAGTTGAGTCAAGCTCAAGCTCAAGCTCCTCAAGTGAAGAAGAAGATGATGAGGATGATGATGATGAAGAAGAAGAATCAAGTGATGATGATCAATCTCCCTCCTCCACCTCCGACCTTGATGAAGAATCAATCAAATTAATCAACAAGGTGGAGAAGATGATCCAAAGGCTCAATGTCAAGGGTGTGCCCATCCAAATTCAAGATCTCATTTTCACCAATCAAAGAAATGAGCAAAGAAAGAGAGGATGCTACGGATGCGGCGAGATGGGGCACTTTGTGGAAGTTTGTCCAAACAAGCCCACACCCAAGACAAAGAAGAAGGCATGCAAGAACAAAGCCCTCACAACAATAAGATCATGGGATGACTCTTCAAGTGAAGAAGACCATCACAAGAGGCATGGGCGCAAGCACTCATCATCAAGCTCTTCCCGTAAGTGCCTTATGGCACGAGGTAACGAAAGCTCATCCTCTAGTGAGAGTGATAGTGATGATGATTTGCCTTCTTACAATACAATTGTGCAACAAAATCTTAAATATGCTAAAGTTTGCACTAGTCAACAAAAGAAGCTCAAAACTTTAAAAGAAGAGCTAGGTAGTTCACAAGAAGCATACAAGAATTTGCTTGAACAATATGAAAACTTTGCAAATCTCAATGTTGAACTATCTACTAAAATTGAGCAACTTGAGGCTAGTGCAACAACAAGTGCATGCACAATTAATGATAAGCAACTTGAAAAGAAAAATGAAAAATTAAAAGAAAAGTTAGCTATCTCACAAAATGATTATCAAAGTTTGCTTGTTAAAATGGAAATCATGTGCAAACATTGTGATGAGCTAACTAATAAAGTTGCTAATCTTGAGGCCGTCAATTTAACCTCCACCAAGGCATCTAAAAGAAATGACATAATTAAAAAGGATGCCTCTACTTCTTGCAATGATTTATATTTAGACTCACCCTTGTGCAACCAAGCTTGTGTTGAGAAAGTGATTGTAGATACATGCACACAAGAGGTTGTAAAGGAGAATGAGCAACTCAAGCAAGAAGTAGTTCGCCTCACCAAGGACTTAACTCAAGTGAAAGGCAAGGCGAAGCAAACCCAACTTCATCAAGATAACACCATCAAGGGAGTGAAGAAGCTTGATGAAGGACAAACCGTGGTTTGCTACGTGTGCCACAAAGAAGGCCACAAGTCCTATGAGTGCAAGGTGAAGAATGGGGGAGGAGCAAAGAAGAAGGAGAAAAAGCAAATAAGCAAGCTCTCCAACACCTACACCAACAAGGTGGACAAGAAGACCTCCACACCTTATCTCTTGAAGAAGAAGAAAAATGACAAGGTGGTGGCCATCAAAGTGAACAAGCAAGCCAACAAAGGGGTCAAACGCTTTTGGGTGCCAAAGGAAATCATCTCCAACATGAAGAGCACCAAGAATGTTTGGATCCCAAAAGGGAAGTGAGAAGTCCGTCGGACTTCGGGGAATTTGGAGGCTTGGCAAAGTATGGGTGCATTTCATGGGGTGCATCATGATGGACAAAATCATTGCCAAGTGGGTTAGTGATTACTATGGACCCAAATTCCCCTTCCCATGTTAGGTAACTAGATGTTATTACTTTTTTGGTACATCTTGCAATTAGATTTTCATACAATTGGTATCTTTAAGCATCTAGTTACTCTTCATACCTAGGGTTGCATTTGCATGCTTATATCTTTTGTCATGCATACACTAGGTATTTTCATATGGTAGGCTTGGAGCAAACCTACATGGTTTAAAATTGCTTAGGAGCACGGCACATAGCTTGTCTTACTATTGTTTATCTAATATGTGCCAAAGTCCAAATTGTAGATAATTTTCTCCCAAATATCATCTTTCAAGTGGTATTCTGACTCCAAAATCAATTGTGCATGAGTACTACAAGTATTCCATATCTCCATGCACAAATTTAGGGGGAGGATCATCTATAAGATGGATGCTTTGAGACTAATACCTTTTTCAAGTTTATCATGTGTGTAGTAGTCTCATTGCAAGGAAAATGGAGTCCCCGAAGAGAAGCATCGTTCTTCAATTGGCATCATCATGTTGATTTTATTTCATATTCATATGCTTTCTCCATGCATTATATAGATTAAACTCTCTTGTGCAACAAATTGCTAATTATGCATATGCTTTGCTTTCTACCATATGTATGCATATACTTAGCGGGAGCTTAGTCTATATAATGCGAGAGTCAAATTTTGTGATCCATTTCACTCTCTACACAAAGGATCATGAAATTTTGAGCCTCCCTTGTGCTACTAATGTCTTCCTTTTTAGTGTTTGATGCCAAAGGGGGAGAATTTGGAGGACCAAAGGCAAGCATAGTGCTTAGTGTTTCATCAGGTGATTAGCATAAGTGCTTTGCAAAGTGCTTAGGTTGATTAGACCACCGCTTATGCGCTTGCTCTAGGTGTTTACTTAGTGTTTAGTGAGGTTTGCATACCTCTTGCCACCCCGTGCTTGCGAGCACAAGAGTTGTACATCGGAGGGGCTTGAAGTCTTGCGAGATCGCACCAACCGCGTTTGTGGTGCGGCCGCCACCGTGTACCGAAGGGAACAAGGCCCGCGGCGTTTCGGCCGAAAGCTTGATAGTGAAGACGGCGGGGAGCATCCGGGAGAGGCTTGCCGGAAGGCACATCGGAGACCCACTTGCGCGTGGGGAAGGCCCGAGGCTATCCACGGAGTTACCCGACCGGGAGCTTGGCCCTTGAGAGGGATTCCTTGCGAGGGGCTACAACGAGGACTAGGGGGAAGCTTGCGCGCTTCTCGATACCTTGGTAAAAATACCGGAGTCGTCGATGGGAGTTTGCATATCTCTACCTTACTCTTTAAGCTTCCGCATTTACTTTGATCATATTATTATCATTTACGGTAGAGATAGCAACACACTAGGAAAACCGTAGTTGCACATCTAGATAGATTATCTTTTGCATAGGTTTTGCTAGAAGTAGAAAAAGGGGCCATAGTTTGGAGTTAGAATTTTAAGTTGCCTAATTCAACCCCCCTCTTAGGCGTCCACGTGTCCTTCATCGGAAACCACCTCTTTGTCGAGTGTTTTTTTTTGACACTCAGCAAAATTCATATTTGCCGAGTGTTTTTTTTTTGCGAGTGTTTTTAGAACAGCACTCAGCACAGAATTTGTTCGCCGAGTGTCCGAGGGAATACACTCGACAAACATAAAAATACTCGACAAATTTGAGGATTCCGGTAGTGACCGCTTCCGGTGTGCCGGCCGTGTAAAGGTTGATGCGGGAAATATTGATCGTTACAATTGATATGCTAGTGGTAATCATGAATAATCAATCAGATCATGCTGATCTACGGAATAAACGAAAGATATGAACAAGCGGAAAAGGCAAACGCGAAAAAACCAAAAAAATTGCGAAGGACACGGACGGAAAAGTTTTTACACGAAAAAATCAGGCGCTTGGATGTCCAAACGGGAGAAAAACAGTGTTTGGGGCTTTCCGAGTCGGTCGGTGGTGGTCGGTGATTGGGCTAGCTGGGTATACATATATACATAGTATTTTCTTAATTTTTACTCGTAGTCAGTTTAGGATTAAGTTGGACAAAAATTTAGGGCAGCAAGAAATTTTGTCTTTTTAATATTACGTATAGATATAGATATAGATATAGATATAGATATAAATATAAGGATATTCCCAGCAAGGCACTCGCCGCTACGATACGTAGTGCATCGATATAGTTGACTAGTTCCCCGCATCTACGGAAAGAGCGAGCCCTAGCCACCAGCCGAGAGCCATGTTATTCATGGACGATTCGACGGCGGAGGAGACGCGAAACAGGAAACGAGCAAGGCTAACCCCATCGGCCGGTGACGTCGTCGACCAGATCAGCGGCCTCGAGCTGTTGGGCGATGCGAGGGACGCGGTGCGCATGAGCGCGCTCTCGCGGCGGTGGCTCGGACTCTGGAAGCGCGTGGCCACGCTCAGTTTCATCTCTTGGTCCGTGTGGGAAGCCACCGACGTCGAAGAATGCGCCGCCTTGATGCAGTACGTCTCCTCCATTAACGACGCCCTTGCCCTGTGTACCCAATCCGGCTGCGCCATTGAGAGGCTGGCGATCTCGTATACCAGACACTCACCTCACCCTGATGACCCATACCAAGATGACATGCCGCCGGCGTCGGTGAATGCTTTCCGCAATGGAGTGGGAGGCATCAGGGATCCTGACGGTGAGCGCTACCTGGAACGGCTGATGCCGGCGTCCGTGGATGCCATACAAGGATGGATCTGGTAGGCTTTTCAGCACGGGGTGAAGTCTTTCAGCGTGAACATGCGTCTGCCATATTTTTGGACATATGTTATCTATGGAGCGGACGGGCCACGACGAATATGAGCCCGTTGTGTTTCTTGATGTGCTCCCTGCTAGCCCGGTAAGGTTGGAGGCCATGCGATTGGCATTAGGCAGCGCAAGGCTCTGGCTCCCCACTGCCATGGAATTCACATCATTCGCGGATCTTTTGCTCGAATGGATCAGGATGGAAGCCGGCAGTGTTCACCTTCTGTCCCGCCTCTTGTCGTCGGCGAGCTGCCCGCGTTTGCAGAAGCTACGCACACTACGTGAAAAACGGTTTGTAACAACGAGACAAATTTTTTGCAGGGGCGGCTGGTGATGGAGCCGCCCCTACAGTGATATGCTCGGAAGCCCACAGACCAGCTGCCCCTACAAATGGAACAGCAGGGGTGGCTGGTGATACGAGCTGCCCCTACAAATGGGTCTGATTTGTAGGGGCGGCTCACTCACTAGCCGCCCCCGGTGTTTCTATTTGTAGGGGCGGCCGGTGATTGAACCGCCCCTACAAATACCCCGCGTATAATTATCTGCTATTTGTAGGGGCGGCTCAATCACCAGCCACACCTATAAATGACCCACATATATAAAAACTGCAACACCTTCTTCCTCCTCAGATCACTCACTCCAACCCGTAAAAGAAAGGTGGGGAAGCCTTGGGCACCTCCTAAAAATTTCTCTACTAAGGGTGAATGTTTTGGTCTCAAATCCTTTGGTGGAGAGGTTGTAGAAGGTAAAGAAATGCTATTCCACACTTTTTTTAAAGTTTTAATGGTTGTTTAGTGAGTAATTAGAGTTTTGTTTTTCTCTCTTCTATGGTGCTTGAGCTATTTATAAAGCAAATTAGACCCAAGTTTTGAATGTACTAGGATAACTTAGGTAGGGGAACAAGATCATACCCTTATTTGGTCCATATTTCTTGATTTTAGTGAACAATTAGTTAGTTTTATGAATGTTTCATGTGCATGTAGATCTAGATCTAGGGTTTGGTTTTTTATTAATTTCATTTTTGTAAATTTGTGTTTGATGAAATTGGACTAGGGTTTGCATGAAAGATATTAGATAAAATATAATTGTTGCTAATTGTTGTCTTTGAAATTGTTTATTGTAATCAACAAATATGTATTTTAATTATTTATGGATAAATAGGCCATTAATTAATTTTTCTCTACCATGGTGTGTTTGTATGCTTCATATAATTATATTTGATTTATGTTCATATATATCTAAAGTATATACAATTATTCTCAAGTAATTATTAATTTGATTCATTTTTATATATATCTAAATAAGTAGTCCTTTAATGTTTGTTTTGTTGTTGTTGTAAAAGATGGAGTATAAGAACTCTTGGATGTATGGTTCGTTAAGGTTCAAGGTAGTTTTCCGTGAAGAGGTGGATAAATTTATTGAAGCCGCAAAGAAGCATGCAACGACATTGACAGAGAATAAGGATACAATTATTTGTCCCTATAAAGATTGCAAGAACCGTATGGCATGGACAGATGTGACTATCATCAGATCATATTTAATTATGCGAGGATTTATTGAGGACTACACAGTGTAGATTTATCATGGTGAAACGGTTATTGTTAATGACGAGGATGAGGAGGAATACGACGACGAAACTCTAGAATCCCTGTCCCAATATTCAACAGAGCTTGATGCACAAATGGATTCCGAGTTTGGCAATGAACAAGGTGGTGATGCTGGTGGTTGGGATGGTAACGATGAAGGTGGTGCCAATAATGATGGTGGAGCACGTGTTGGGGATGAAGATAATTTAGAGGACATGATTCGAGCCCTTGGACCAGAGATTTTACTAAATAGCCCAAAAGATCTAGAAAATTTGGAAAGGGTGACAAAAACATCGAAGGAGACTGTGTATGGTGTTGAAAAGGGTTGTTCGACACATTGGACATTGCTACATTTTGTGCTTGAGCTACTCATCCTGAAGGCTAAGTACGGCTGGTCAGACTATAGTTTTAATGATCTATTACATCTCCTGTCATGGGTGCTGCCACAACCAAACTCAGTTCCCGCCAACACATATCAAGCGAAGAAGGTCATAAGTCCATTGACAATGGGGGTTCAAAAAATCCATGCATGCCCCAACCACTGTATAATTTTTCATGGCGAAACGTTCAAGTCATTGGATAAATGTCCCCGGTGTGGGGCTAGCCAGTACAAGAACAATGACCTTTATGGTGGGGATAAAACCTCCATGGGGAAAAAGAGGAATAAAAAGGGTACAAAAAAGGTGGTATAAGAATCTCAACCCCTAGAGGACACTCCATTAGGCAACGATGCAAAGCAGAGAAGAATTCCTGTCTTGGTAATGTGGTACATGCCAGTGACCGACCACTTAAGACGTATCTTCCTAAACCCTAAAGAAGCTGTACTCATGACATGGTGGGATGATGAGCGCAAGGTGGATGATGATAAGATTGCACACCCGACTGATTGTAGTCAGTGGCAAAGGTTCGATGAGAAGCACAAAGAATTCAGCGATGACACAAGGAATGTAGGATTTGGCTTGGGCACCGATGGAATGAATCCCTTCAATGAGAGGATGAGCGACCACAAGACTTGGCCAGTGATCTTGACCATGTACAACATCCCAACATGGTTGTGTCAGAAGAGAAAGTACCTTCTCCTCACTATTCTTATTTCTGGCCCTAAACAACCAGGCATTGATATAGACATGTTCCTCGAGCCTTTGATGCAAGAAATGGAGAGGCTATGGAGCCATGGGGAGCCGATGTATGATGCATTCCGAAAGGAGAACTTCGTATGTAGAGCAATAATATTTGTTACTACCAGTGATTACCCTGCGATGTTTGCTTTGTCTGGACAAATCAAAGGGAAGATGGGATGCTTGGTTTTCTTGGATGGTACTACATGGGTGTACCTAGATGCATCCAAGAAGATAGTTTACATAAGGAACCGATGCTTCTTAAAGACAAGTCACAAGTACCGTAGCAAATTGTTCTTTAGATTTTATGACAACACCTCGGAGATTGAACCCCCTCTAGAGAGACGTCATAACGGAGAACACGTGTATAGAATGGTGAAAAACATACGCATCGTCTATGGAAAGAAGAATTCAGATGGGACGAACAGAGATAGAAGCACACCTCTTGTAGAAGGCATACCTTTCAAGAAACAATCGATCTTCTTTCAGTATCTGCCTTATTGGCTAGACTTGGAGGTCCCCATGCCATTGATGCTATGCACGTGCAGAAGAATGTCTTTGAGAGTCTCATTGCTACCTTGATGGACATAGGCAAGTCAAAGGATGGTCTGAAAGCACGGAAAGACATGGTGCAGCTAAACGTGATGCCACAGCTTCACCTGGTACCTGAGGCTAATGGAAAATACACTCTGCCCGCGGCGTGCTTCAACCTTACACCAGACGAGAAGAGAACTATATGCACTTTTTTGAGGGGGGTCAAAGTCCCGATTAGGTTTTCAGTAAATGTGAAGAAGCTAGTGTCGATGAAGGACTTGTCAATAACACACTGCAAGGCTCACGATTGTCATATGATGCTGACAGTGTTTCTACCTATTGCAATCAAGGCTATAAAGCCAGAGTTCTTGAAAATGGCCATCACCCGCATGTGCTACTTCTTTTCAAAGATCTCATAGAAGACGATTGGCAAGCAAGAGCTGAGTGACCTACATGAATTTGTGGTGGAGACACAAAACCAACTAGAGATGTGTTTACCTCCTGCTTTTTTTGATATAATGCCACATCTCATGATTCACATGGTTCATCAGATACAGGCGCTGAGCCCTTGCTACTTGCATGAAATGTGGTCCTACGAGCGGTTCATGTCGGTTCTAAGTCGATACATGCATAATCGAGCATATCCAGAGGGCTCCATGATAGAAGGTTACAATACTGAAGAAGTCGTCAAGTGCTGTCAAGAGTACCTAAAAGTATAGAAAGGGATTGGTAAACCCGATTCTCGTCACAAGGGTAGGCTGGCTGGGAAGGGCACCAGTGGTAGAAAAGTGTTCATCAACTATCGAAGAAATATGATCGGCAGTCTACCTAGGGGTATGCCCAAGGTAGTAGATTGTCGGCAGACAGATGCGCAAACCACAAACAAGATGGTGACGCAAGACACACGAGGTTTTATCCAGGTTCGGCCGCCAAGAAGGCGTAATACCTATGTCCTGCGTCTGATTGTATTGATGTATGTCAATGAGAGATGTTTTTTAGAGGGGTCCCCTGCCCACCTTATATAGTCCAAGGGGCAGGGTTATAGATCTAGAAACTAATCCTAGTCAGTTACAATTGCCATAGGTGACTGGATAAGGATTCCTATTCTAACCGACCGAGGTCTTGCTTGATCGCCAAATCTATCTTGACTCCTTGTGTGGGACTCCGAATAGTTTAGCCGGGCCGCGCGTCGTCTTTTGGTGGACCGGACCCACTGATCCGGGCCGGCCCAATCTTAGCCGTAAAGGGTATAGGGGTTAATACCCTCATAGCTAGTCCCCGAGCACCATGTGTTATGCTACGACACGCCACTTTAACCATCTCAGAATAGTAAAGCTTGAGTTTTTGACAATTTTGACCACCGTTATTGCCGGAGAAGTAGGCTGTCCGAAGAATGTATGGTGCTCTTAAGAAAAAAGAAAAAGATTTCCATCCTATGAAGTGTGGCCACTTGTATTTCTGAAAAGAAATGTAAGTGGATCTTGAAGCGTAGCATCCTTGATCATCAGAGGCGTAAGGGTCGAAAAACAAACATATTCACCATAAGGTAAAGTGTGCCCACTTAGTCCCCGAGCCTGGTAGTAGGTGACGTAGGCACGTGGTGCCAGGGTCTAAAAAGAATTCCCAATTAAGTTGAGAACCCAATCATCGTACAGGCGATACGAGATGCACCGACAGGTGCATCGTACCGATGTAGTCCCCGAGCTTGCTAGAAGGCGAAGTACAAGCCTTGTAGCAAGGTATAAATAAATGTCTCTCAACTGTATGTGAGTACAAATCACATGTAGCTGAGGAGAACGATCTCCGAGCAGTGGTCGGGACAGTTCCCGAGCATATTGGTGGTCGGAGCAGTCCCTGTGGGGGTATTAACCCCTATACCCTTACGGCTAAGCTTGGGCCGGCCCGGATCGATGGGTCCGGTCCATCCGAAAGATGACGCGCGGCCCGGCCAACCTGGTTCGAGTCCTGCGCAAGGAGTTAAGGCGGATTTGGCGATTAAGCAGGATCCTGGTCGGTTAGAATAGGAATCCTTATCCGGCCACATATGACAATTGTAACTGGCTAGGATTAGTTTCCAGATCTGTAACCCTGCCCCCCCCGGACTATATAAGGCGGGCAGGGGATCCCTCTAAAAAACATCTCTCATTAACATACAACAATACAATCAGACGTAGGACGTAGGTATTACGCCTTCTTGGCGGCCGAACCTGGATAAAACCTCGTGTCAGTCTTGCGTCACTGTCTTGTTTGTGGCTTGCGCATCTGTCTGCCGACAATCTACTACCTTGGGCATACCCCTAGGTAGACTACCGACCATATTTCGTCGACAGTGGCGCGCCAGGTAGGGGGTGTGCGTACTGCTCTCCAAGCAAACAAGACGGTCATCACCTCCGGCTCCATGGCTACGCCGAACGGCTTCATGTTCACCGTCGGCCAGATCAACTGGACCACCGGCTCCGACGGCTTCATCATCATGACCACGGAGGAGGCGTGGATTCAGTCTGCGTCGACCACTGCTTCACCTACATCTGCTACGGCTCTGACCATGATGGATCTGGCTCTGACCACGGTACGTCTGGCTCCGACCACGATGGATCGGGCTCCGACCACGGTATGTCTGGCTCCGACCATGATGGATCTGGCTCCGACCATGGTACATCTGGTTCCGACCACGCCTACATCATCTTCAGCCACGCCAACGACTCGTCGTCCGCTTCCCCGCTACAAAGGGAAGCAGACCGACAACACCGACCTGCTCAACTCCATCAATCAGTCGGCACCAAACTCGCTGAAACCCTAGCTCTGGTAAGCACGATTCAAAGTCAACCTAATGAGCAGGTAACCGCTCCCCACAACAGATCTACCCGACCAGCTCAGACCAGTCGTCTTGCATGACCTGGTACAGATCTCGTGGTCTTATCTACTCCTGAAGGGCGCTCCGCTCATCACCGGCCAGCCTCCGCGACGGGTCTCCGGCTCTCCGAGTACGCAGCCTCGACGGAGAACCGCCAGGTCCAGCCTTACGGCCTGCGAAATGCTGCCTCCAGCTACGCGTATAACCCACAACGCTGCTTGGATCTATGTTTTATGCACCGACCTCGGCCGAAGCCGCGTGACTTCGTCAACATGATCTGGACTGAAGATTATCAGGAAGGATCCGTCCACACAGTTCAAGAGGGCGACTCCACCTCCTCGTCTGGCATTGCATCTAAAGCATCTGTACACACCGAGCTTCAGCATCACGAAGACGACGACACCAAGTACGATCTGGATCTACCAGACCACGCTCCAGGGTTTTCACAATTCCCATCTTTCCCGCCAAGGCGAGGGGATTTGATCCATGTTGTCAGCAATGACGAACCGCCGGCGGTTGGCAAAACAGAACAAGAAAAGACCGCGTGCGAAGCGCGCAATATTGACCGGTTCAATCGCCGGCAAATCAAAGCCGAAGCAGACCAGGAGGCGCGACGCATCAGGGTCCAGCCACGCGACCTCAACAATGCTTTCGATAGGGTGGGGGACAAACAGGTCTTCAGGACTCCAAGTGCCAATGTAGCCATCGCCATGGCAACAATGCAACGGCTACCCAACACCCCAGAAACCCAAGCAGTTCGCGATGAAATACAAGCCTATCTGACGGCTGCCATGGCCCAGACTGCAGAGATTGTAAATCAAGTCCGGGCTCCATCCGTCTCAGTCGAGTCAAGCCACAGTCGCCAGCTTCCAAGCCACTCACAGCCACTCAGCCCACGTGGCTCACGCAACAACGACCCATCAGACAACCATCAAGGCGGAAACGGTGGCCATGACGGTGGTAACCGCCGTCGGGAGGACAACCGTAGCGATATTTGGGACGATAATCACCAAGACAACCCCGACAATTGTCACGATAACCGTGGTCGTAGGGCTAATCCAGATGGCAATCGAGATCGCCGCGATGGCAATAACGATCTCCGCCATTACCTCGGTGGACGCGATCTGCGCGCTCACATCAACCAGAGAGCTGACGATCGAGCATCCCACGAAAGCTATCGCCGTATGGAGTATGACACTGCCCACGGTCTACCGGGTTTGAAGCAGTTTACTCCACACCTTCGCCAAGTCATATGGCCCAAGAATTTTAAGCTCGAGAAACTTCAGAAGTATGACGGCAAAGAAAACCCCGAATTATGGGTCATGCTCTATGAAACCGCGTGCAGGTCAACCATGGCTGACGAGCACGTCAAGTCTAACTACTTCCTAGTCGCTGTTGGCCATGCAGGTCACCAATGGCTGGTCAGCTTACCGGCGAACTACTTTGATTCTTGGTAGGAGCTTAAGCAAGCCTTCATTGACAATTTCATCGCTACTTGTGAACAACCGGGCAACAAGTACAATCTGCAATGGATCCGAGATCGGAAAGATGAGCCACTGCGCGAGTACGTCCGGCGTTTCTCAGAGATGCGCATCAAGGTCCCATCAATCTCCGACAACGAGGCAATCGAGGCTTTCATCACTGGCCTCCGTTTCCACGACGCCCTAAGAGACAAGCTCCTCTGGAAGAGACCTGAGTCGGTCACAGCGCTCCTATCCACCGCTAAGAAATATGCGGATGCCGACGACGCCAAGAAGATAATTATTGAAGAAGCAGCAAGGGTTCCACGCTCCGACCACCCCTCACACCACGACGACTACCGTGGCAACCATGGTCGGAGCGACAGTTTTGACAGCCGCAACCAGCGCAACGACTCCTGCGACCACCACGACCGACGTAATCAGCAGCGTAACCGCCGTAACGATTACAGGAGCAAGCGTGCTCGGGAAGACGACGGCGAGGTCAATACCGTTAAAAAGGGTGGCGGACGTCGTAACTACGAAGACGACTATGCCAAAGCATTGAAGGGGCCCTGCCAGCTCCATCCTAAGTCAAACCATACCATGGAGAATTGCCGCATTCTCAAGTCTATCTATACACGTCAATAGGCTCCGGATACATCCGACAAGCCTAACGATGTAGCAGAACAGCGCAACGAGGATAACGAAGACGACGATGCAGACCCTCGTCACAAGTACGTCAAGCCAACCGATCATGTGCACACCATCATCACAGGCAAAGTGTCCATCAAGACCAAGCAGGAACGCAAGCTGCTCGCCCGTGCTTGTTTGAACGTGGCCAACACCGATAACCTGCTCACCGATCCCCGGCTCCCTCCGTGGTCTCACCACGAAATCTCTTTCAGTAGGAAGGACCAATGGGCCGCAATACCGGAGCCAGGACGTTTTCCCCTGGTCCTCAATCCTTGTATCAACAAGGTCCAGTTCGACAGAGTACTGATCGACGGCGGCAGCTCCATTGATATACTGTTCAAGAACAGTCTGCCCGCCCTGAAGATAGCTCAGGCGGATCTTAAGCCATACGAGGCACAGTTCTGGGGTGTTCTTCCCGGACAGAGCTCTACACCTCTCGGGTAGATCACACTACCTGTGCAGTTTGGGACCTCGGACCACTTCCGCACCGATTACGTCAACTTTGTGGTCGCTGACTTCGATGGCACCTACCATGCTATTCTTGGTTGACCGTCGCTCACCAAGTTCATGGCCATACCTCATTATAGGTATCTGGTGCTAAAGATTCCTACCAAGAAAGGAGTCCTAACCCTCCGAGGTAACGTGTACGCCGCCTACACCTATGAAGACGATAGTTTCAAAATAGCAGAGGCCCACGACCTCTCTATTCGCATGGCCAAGACCATGCTCGACGCTAAGAATACCTCAGCCGACCACCTGGAGATCCCAGAGCTCGAGACTCCACGCAAAAACATCAAGTCAAAGGAGCACAAGGTGATCCAGCTGGTCGACGGTGACCCCAGCAAAACGGCCCTTATCGGGGCCAACCTGGATCCCAAATAGGAAGACGCGCTCGTCGGGTTTTTGAGGAGCAACATGGATGTGTTCGCATGGAAACCTACCGACATGCCCGGTGTACCTCGGAACTTGATCGAGCACTCCTTGAATGTCAACAGCAAGGCCAAACCTATCAAGCAGAAGCTTCGGCTTTTTCGCTTGCGACAAAAAGGAGGCGATTAGGGTAGAAGTTACACACAAGATTAAACATGCTCTGCTATCTATGACTTCCTATCGACAAGCAAGCAAACGAGGACTGGATGATCTACAAAGCATGCACGTGCTAATAAATTAGCCTGCATGCGTGTGTGCATATACATGTACAAACAGCTGACGGGCGACGTCCAAAGCTAAGTCAATACTTGTATTTATTTTCTAATTTATATCCCATGAGATAGTATGTGTCCAGATATCTCCCACATATGCGTGATTATTTTGGCAGGAGCCGAGCAGCCATCATTAACCTGGAACTCCAACCAATCGGACGCATCCATACAATGCAACACGTACAATGAAATACGTCAAAGTCCGAATACATGGAGCTGTCCGAGCCATCAAGCGAGCCACGCCGAGTTCCGACCACGTCGACCACGTCCTGAGCGGCCCCGCCGAGCTCCGACCACGTCGACCACGTCCCGAGCTTCACCGCCGAGCTCCGACCACCGGACCACCAGACCACGTCCCGAGCGGCTCCGCCGAGCTCTGACCACAAGACTACGTCGCAATGATGATCGCCACGAAGAACGGCGCTACGACAATCACGACCATAGTCATGACGACAGGTCGAAAAGCTCGAGGACCAGACAACTTCATCGCCAACGACACGTCAAGCCATCTCTCGAACATCACAACACGCCGACTACACCCACTGGTCGTCAATAAAGCTAAGTATTATTTTTAATTGAAAATTTCTTCGATCATCATACACCTCCACCGACACCCTTAGGGTGCGCTCCACGTCGAATTTTCTCCATTCATACAATCCAAAACATGTATAAGTTTTTACAATGGTTCGCCGATACGTTTTCCTTCCTGCTTGAGAATCCCAGAGCTGGCACTGTCTCCGGCTCCACCCCACGCGTGCATGAGAGTCCGCCCTCTGCGCTACGGGTAGTCGGCAGTCGCTCCCTGGTAACACTGGCACTCTACGCGTGGCAGCGTTCCGTACCTCGCGCTACGAGATGTTGGTCAGCCTAGGGCTGGCGCATTCTTCAGGACAGGTTAATACATCGCGCTACGCTGCTACATAACAAAAGGGCTAAAAACAGCCAACGTTATTTTTTGAATATTACACCAAGTATAATTCATCGCCAACCGAACACCAAGTGTTTACTTCACCTCCTACAGAGAGGTCGATATATTTCATACATCATCATGTACTACCGCTCTCCGTGTTTATTTTTTAGGAATACAATTCGGTCAGCGAGCTCATGCTTCAGGGTTCGCCAAGACCACTACGGTGCTCGAGGACTCTGGCCATACCACTCTCGTGCTTGGGGACTTCGTCGCTCGCTCCTCGACCTATGCTTAGGGACTGCCCTAAGCACTCTCCGACCATGGCTTGGGGACTTCGTCGCTCACTCCTCGACCTGTGCTCGGGGACTACCTCAAGCACTCTCTGACCATGGCTCGGAGACTTCATCGCTCGCTCCTCGATCTATGCTCGGGGACTACCTCGATCACTCTCCAACCACGGCTCGGGGACTTCACCGCTCGCTCCTCAACCTATGCTCGGGGACTGCCTCGATCACTCTCCGACCATGGCTCGGGGACTTCGTCGCTCGCTCCTCAACCTGTGCTCGGGGACTGCCTCGACCACTCTCCGACCATGGCTCGGGGACTTCGTGTCTCGACTACATGCGACTGGCGACTCGCATACAGTTGGGATATTCTTTCTCGCTTAGACCTTGCTACAAGGCTCATACCTCGCTTTCCAGCAAGCTCGGGGACTACATCGGTACGATGCACCTGCCGGTGCATCTCGTATCGCCTGTACGACGATTGGATTCTCAACTTAACTGGGAATTCTTTTTAAACCCTGGCACCACGTGCTTACTTCACCTACTACCAGGCTCGGGGACTAAGTGGGCACACTTCACCTTGCGGTGAATGTGTTTGTTTTTCGACCACTACGCCTCTGATGATCAAAGATGCTACGCTTCAAGACGCACTTACATTTCTTTTCAGAAATACAAGTGGGCACACTTCCCGGGACAAAAATCTTTTTCTTTTTTCTTAAGAGCACCATACATTCTTCGGACAACCTATTTCTCCGGCGACGACGGTGGTCGGAAGATGTCAAGGACTCGGGCGTAACTTGTCGGAGAAGGTTGAAATGGCGTGTCGCATCAGAATATACGGCGCTCGGGGACTAGCTGTGGGGGTATTAACCCCTATACCCTTACGGCTAAGCTTGGGCCGGCCCGGATCGATGGGTCCGGTCCATCCGAAAGACGACGTGCGGCCTAGCCAACCTGGTTGGAGTCCTGCGCAAGGAGTTAAGGCGGATTTGGCGATTAAGCAGGATCCTGGTCGGTTAGAATAGGAATCCTTATCCGGCCACATATGGCAATTGTAACTGGCTAGGATTAGTTTCCAGATCTGTAACCCTACCCCCCGGACTATATAAGGCGGGCAGGGGATCCCTCTAAAAAACATCTCTCATTAACATACAGCAATACAATCAGACGTAGGACGTAGGTATTACGCCTTCTTGGTGGCCGAACCTGGATAAAACCTCGTGTCAGTCTTGCGTCACCGTCTTGTTTGTGGCTTGCGCATCTGTCTGCCGACAATCTACTACCTTGGGCATACCCCTAGGTAGACTGCCGACCATATTTCATCGACAGTCCCCGAGCACGGTAGTGGTATGTGCAGTCCCCGAGCACGGCAATGGTCTGTGCAGTCCCCGAGCACGACAGTGGCCTGGGCAATCCCCAAGCACGACAGTGGTCTGGACCACACTTGAGCACAAGACATGCAGCGAAAAAACGAACATCGCTTGTACTATTATTTGGTGTATTTATTTATCTTCTTACTCTGTCAAGTCCAATCGTACACGTCTGGTCAAAAAAGCAGACAGGTACAGCACGTCATACTGTCTTCTTGCCCTTTCTAGCAAACAGTCGCTTGGCACCTGTAAAGAGGTGCGTTAGTGTGGGCCCTCTCACACTAGCAACGAAGAGGAACGTACACTGGTAACGAAGGGGCGCATTTATTGGCGTAGATCTCGAGGTTGTGAAAACAACCGTCTGCAGCGCGCACGCACATCTCCCAAGAATCTCGGGCGGATGAAACGACAGAACTCTTGGATATTTATAATATAGAACTGGCAAGTTATTTTTTACCAACCCCCATTATCATTTGCCGCCGTAGCCTTCTTCTTCCTCTTGCCAAACCCTATTCCTCCGAAATCATCGCCCATCACCCCTCCACCGTATCCACCCCTTTTAGCACGGACAGATTAATGGCGAAGAAAAACGCCCAAAAGAAAGCCGAAGTCATGGCGAAGGAGTGGTGGAAGTCAAGGAGCAACGATCAGACCATCAAAGACCTTGTCACCATGGGAGTGCTCCATAACAAGGCACTCGTGGGATGGTGCGCGCCGGAAGGAGAAAGCTACCCTGATCCACAACCAGGTGAGATTGTGGTTTTCGAGGATTTCTTCAAGCGTGGTTTTGGGGTTCTAGTGCACCCTTTCCTCCAGGGGCTCTGTTTGTACTATGAGATTAGGATTTGCAATCTGCATCCCAACTCGATTCTTCTTGTCTCCACCTTCATCCATCTTTGCGAAGCATATGGTGGCTTCCAGCCCCATTTCGACCTCTTTCGCCATCTGTTCTGTCTGCGGAAGAAAGGGAGAGGCGGCTCGAAGATAGCCAGAGGCATATATCTCAATCTGCGTGACGGGATGAAGGCCCAGTACTTGCATTGCCCTTGGAACACATCGCTAGACGAATGGTACAAGAAGTGGTTCTACGTCCGCGAAGAGCCGAACACGATCACCCTGTGCGACGTGGGGTTCATTCCGGAAAAGAATAACAGCTAGTCGGAGAAGCCTAAGCACTTGGAACAGATTGTAGAACTGCTCGGGATGATCCCATGGGGGAAGCTGGATGGTCCAAGCGTGGTCAGAAACTTCATCAGCCGAAGGATCCAGCCCTGCCAGAGGAGGGTACATCCTAGTTACGAATACCAGGGGAGCACAGATCCAACGAGGACTAGAAAAGAGGTGCTTGACAAGATTGAAGTCAAGGCCAGGATTGAGGAGCTATTCAACTTAGCAGATCCCAATTATGTCAGGTTAAACGACATCGAGCACGCCTTCAAGCTAGCTCGACCTCCCCCAAAGGTAAATTATGCTTCCTTGTACCTGTAGAGTTATGTTGTAACAAAAATTGACTGTGTTGTCGCCTTTATGTTTCCTAGAGTAATGGTCATGACAGGGCTTCAGTGTTTGTGTCTCCACCCCCTGGTGTGGATTGGCCACAAGTTGCCGGCCCAACCCCCCAGACCATTGCAAAGGGCCAAAGACATCGACTGGGCCGTACTTAGGGTTGGAGAGGAGGCAATGGCCAGGGCTGCTGGCAAGCGGCCAGCGGCCAACAAACGTCATCAGGCCATCTTCCCTCTGTCGGATGATGAAACAGAGGATGCAGACATCTTCCGACTCATCCCTCGAAAGAGGAGGAGACAACTAGAGTTGACGGAGTAGGGTGGCTCCTCTGTGCCAGCAGGGATCGCATCACCGACCACTGCAACACAGATGACAAGCGGCAAAGGGGTCGAGCGCCAGGCCCTAGCACCGGTACTGGTCGTGGAAAAAGACCTAGTGGAACCCGCCGAGCACATGGAGCAAGCACGGTCGAAGAGACGCTCCTTCGCCACGTCATTCCGGGCTTCCAAGCTGTAAGTATTTGCAACCTTGATGTAAGCTTACAATTTATATTGAATACTATTGTTTTCTGAACTTATCTCTGATATATTAGGTCGGCGTCCATCAAAAATCCTGACCAGTTGGCCAGGTGTGGCACGGCTTTGCCAGCAATGACGGAAAGAACTGCCCAACAGCCGGATGTGGAGGAACCTGTAGAAGAAAATCCACCAGAACCTCAGCAGACGAGCGGCCAGACGACAGTCCTCGAGCAGCTGGTCGAGGAGAGAGCCGAGCCAAGTACTAGTGCTCCAAGCACTACCCTTGCTGACGGGGATACTTTGGCGCCAAGGGGACCAGACCAAGCCGAGGAGCAGCAGCCGGAGGTGGCACAGAGCACGCTTGCCGATGCTACGGCTCGTGGGAAAGCCATAGTGGTCGCAGAGACTACAAACTCTAGACCAGCGCCGCCTCCTGAACAAGAGGCCAAAGAGGACAAAGTAGAAGAGATCCTGGGCCATCCCCAAGACAAACCACAACATGTATATGTGTCGCGCTGGCGGAACGACGAGTGGGTTATGCATGAGGAAATCCCAGAGGTCGAAGAGACCCTAAAAGTTGAACGAGCAGTAAAACGTCTGGTGATAGAAGTTCAGGTATGTTTGGCTTGACCACTTGATCCTGCCATTTAGTCGAACTGTCTAACTTAGCTTGTTTATATGCAGGACTTGATGAAGACCGCAAGGTACCAAAAAAGGTGCTTTGACCAGATTGAGGGAATCCTGGCAAACAATAGAGAACTGGTGGCCGAGGTGGAACGCTTGCGCCGCTAGCTTGAAGCCACCGACCAGGAGAGGATGGAACAAGATGCTAAAAACCAGAACCTGGTCGTCCAGCTCAGTAACAAAGAGCAGGAAAAAACAAGTAAGTTGTCGTTTGATCACAGCAAGCGCATGACACGTGTTGTTCCATTGTTGGTAGTGACAGCTGTAGCATAGGCTTAGAAGCCGAAGTAACCCGCCTCCAAGAGGAGAATATCTGTGTGACCGCAGAGTGTGGTCTCCTGATGGAGGACAACGAGAAACTAGCGTGCGACCAGTCTCAACTCCGAGACCGCACAACTAAGATGAAGGAGGAACTGAAAAGTAAGTGTTCCAGACCACCTTGCTCATTCTGCTGCCCGCCCTATCTTGTCATGCTGTTACATTCTGATGTCTTGTTTGGTTTGCAGTTTTAAAAATCAATGCCAAGAAACATCTAGAAGGGTGTGATTAAAGATCGTGACGGCTGGAAGGCGCGATGCCTAGAGACCACCGAGGATCGGGACACATGGAAGAACCAGTGCTAGGAAGTGGCAACTGGAATTTTGCCCGTCCTCGACCTTATCGATCCGGCGCTTACAGAGGAAGCGCCAAGGACGCTGGAGCTCGGACTGGTCAAGAGGTGCCGAAAGGCATGGAGTTGGTTCCAAGAGTTCGTGAAGGAGGCGGGTGAGTACACGGGTGCACATGTGCTAAGCATGGTGCGCGCCCACTACCCCCTGATCGATCTCAAGCGCCTGGAGGCTGGGTACCCAAAGGAGGTAGACCCAGACAAGGCTGAGGAGCTTCGGATGGCCCAGCTGGACCTATCATCAAAGATAATTAGCGATATTAACCTGTGTGGAGGTGGGACAACACTTGTATAGGGTGCGCCATCGACAAGTCAGTTGGAAACGCCATCAGTTGCAAGCCAACCGACAAAGCCTGCGGTCTCGACCAGCCAGGCATTGACGGGGCCATCCTCTTTAGCTCAACCAGCACAGGAGTCCCCGAGACTCGAGTAGGATATCGGAAGCAGCGAGCAGTAGGTGCCGCGCGCCCCGACTAGCCAATGGAATAGGCTTAGAGCTGTAGAAGGAGGACATAGTTGTGTTATTGTAAACTTGGGCCTCTTCAGGAAAGCTTGTAATAACATAACTGTATATCATCATAAGCTTGTTTGCTTTGTATAAAACGTATTTAAGCTTGATACTCATGTTGGTGTAACTAAGTGAGAACATGTTAACGTTCTGTTTAGTTGTACCATTTTGCTCAACACGTCATCCCGAGAAGTTTGTATGGACCTAGTTTGCCATGTGGTCATAGTGTGAGGTGCGTGACCTGTGCACACGTAAACGTGGACAAGTCAAACCAGGGGGACCTATCGATCACCCGTAACATAGAGAACAGATCCCATGCACGTGTTGGGAGGAATTGGAGATAGGGCCTGCTCCAAAAACCATAGAAGGAATGGTGGTCGGCTTTTACTGGCTAAGTTAGAACAACCATAAAATTTGAAGTGACACATTAGAGTGGTCTAAGAAATCATAATAGCTTTATTGAAGTAAATCGAAAGTACAAAAGGAGTACATATCTCAGTGGTTAAGCATAGAAACGTCTAAGCTTGTCGATGTGCCACGAGTTTGGTACGTCCGTACCGTCCAGGTGAGCTAACCTGTAAGACGTTGGTCGTGTGACTTCCTTGATCATGAAGGGCCCCTCCCATGGGGTTGTGAGTTTATGGACACCAGCCTGGTTCAGGTCCCCGACCATGAAAAACCGCTCTTTAACATTCTTGTTGTAGTACCTGCGCAAAACAGCAAGGTATTTGGCTATACGTATACAAGAATCGAGCCGCTTCTCTTCTACGCTATTCACTTCTAGCTCCCGTACTTCATTAACCTTGCCTTCGTCGAAGTTCTCTACTTGTGCTGATCAGAAAGCTATATCTGCTGGGAGGACTACCTCAGCGCCGTAAACCATGAAGTACGGTGAGACGCCGGTGTTACAACTGGGCTAAGTTCTGAGGCCCCAGACCACAACTGGTAACTCTTTGAGCCATCTTCCGGGAGCTTTGTCATTTTCTCTGTACATCCTTTTCTTCAATGCATCCAAGATCGTTCCATTTGCCCGCTTGACTTGTCCATTAGCTCTAGGGTGCGCCACCGAGACGTATTTTACTACTATGCTCCTTTCATCGCAGAAGTCCCAAAAAGCGTTCCCGGTGAACTGAGTGCCCAGATAAGTGATGATGCTGTTGGGTATGCCGAAGCGGTGGATGACCTGGTCGAGGAATGTGATAGCCTTTTCTGAGGATGCCTGTACCAGAGGCATGTATTCTATCCACTTAGAAAATTTGTCGATCAACACAAAGACACATGTAAATTTCCCAGGAGCCGGTTTGAAGGGCCCGATCATATCCAGTCCCCAGCATGCGAAGGGACAAGAGGATGGTATTGTCTGGATCTCATGTGCTGGTATGTGGATTCTCTTGGCGAAGAACTAACAACCCTCACAGTGGCAGACTAGCTTCTCTACGTCGGCTACTGCTGACGGCCAATAGAACCCTGCTCGGAAAGCCTTACCGACCAGCGTTCTCGAGGCTGCGTGGTTGCCATAGGAGCTAGAGTGGATTTGGTCCAGGAGATGTTTGTTGTCCTCCCGGGTTATACACTTCATCAAGATTTCCTCCTTTGCGTTCTTGCGCCATAACTTACCATCGACGAGCAGATACTGCTTACTGCGACGCATCAGGCGCGTTTTCTGTCCGATCAATATAACTGCTGCCATCTGTCAGGTACTTGATGAAAGGTTCTCTCTAGTCGGGCTCATGAGTGGTCGGAGATGGCTCAGTGGTGCTCGACACCAGAACCGTAGCCACCAATTGCTTGTTTAGAGGCTTGTCGACCGTGGGATCTTCCTCCTCAATGGAAGGCGTGAGAAGGTCTTGGACGAATACGCCATGTGGGACTTTGGCTCGGGATGATCCTAACTTGGACAGCGCATCTGCTGGTTGATTTTTGTCCCAGACCATGTGTGTGTACTCGATGCCATAAAACCTGCCTTCCAGCTTTCTGATCTACTTGCAGTATGCATCCATCTTTTCACTGGTCGTGTCCCAGTCCTTGTTGAGTTGGTTGATGACCAGAGCCGAGTCTCCATAGACATAGAGATGTTTAACACCGAGCTTGACCGCAATGCGCAAACCATGTAGGCATGCTTCGTATTCAGCGGCATTATTAGATGCTAGGAAATGAATCCTGAGGACATACCAGAGCTGCTCCTTGGATGGCGACACGAAAAGGACTCCTGCTCCTGCGCCATCAATGTTGAGGGAACCGTCGAAGTACATCTTCCAATACTCGTCGGGCCCCTGAGAGGTAGGCGTGCTTAAGTCTGTCCACTCAACGATGAAATCGACAAGTGCCTGAGACTTGATCGTAGTACGGCTTGCGAATTCCAGGGAAAAGGGGCATAGCTCCATTGCCCACTTGACAATGCATCCGTTCGCATCCTTGTTGCTAATTATGTCTCATAGAGGGTACTCAGTCATGACCACCACACGATATCCGTCAAAGTAATGTTTCAACTTTCGGGATGTTATCAGTATGGCATAGATCAATTTCTAGATCTGTGGGTACCTGGTCTTGGATTCATTGAGCACCTCACTGATGAAATAGATTGGGCGCTGTACCTTGTAGATGTGGCCGGGCTCATCGTGTTCGACCACCATGGTAGTGGAAACCACTCAATTAGTCGCCGCAATGTAAAGCAGGAGTGTTTCGTCTTCTCTGGGAGCAGTGAGGACCGGAGGTGACGTAAGGTATTATTTCAGCTGTGTGAAGGCAGCGTCTGCTTCCTCCGACCACTCATACTTCTTAGATGCTTTGAGCAGTTTAAAGAACGGTAATCCCTTTTCGCCTAATCTTGATATGAAACGGCTGAGAGTGGCCATGCATCCGCTAAGCTTCTGAACATCCTTCACCTTTTGGGCGGCTTCATGTCCAAGACAGCTTTGACTTTCTCAGGGTTAGGGCATATGCCGTCGTGACTGACGACGTTGCCAAGTAGTATGCCAGAAGGAACACCAAAGATACACTTCTTTGGGTTTAATTTCCATTGGAATGTGTTAAGGGCTGCAAAGGTGCATTCCAGGTTGTCAACAAGGGTATGTGCTTCCTTGGTTTTGACAACTACATCATCAACATAAGCCTCGATGAGGTCGTCTTTTATTTCGTCTTTGAGGCAGGCCTGTATAGTGCGTTGGTAGGTAGCCCCAGCGTTCTTGAGCCCAAACGACATGGTCGTGTAGCAGTAGGCGCCGAAAGGCATGATAAAAGATGTCTTGATCTTGTCGCCCTTTTTGAGAGCGATCTGGTGATAACCAGAGTAGCAATCGAGAAAGGAAAGCAGCTCGCAACCGGCGGTTGAATCTATGACCTCGTCTATGCGAGGTAAGCCGAAGGGGTCCTTAGGGCAGTGTTTGTTGAGATCAGTGTAATCAATGCATATTCTCCATTCATTATTCTTTTTGCATACAAGAACTGGGTTGGCTAACCGCTCCGGATGATACACTTCTTTGATAAATCCGGCTGCCAAAAGCCATGTAACTTCTACCCTAATTGCCTACTTCTTGTCGCGAGCGAACTGTCGTAGCTTCTGCTTGATAGGTTTGGCCTTGCCGTTGACATTCAAGGAGTGCTCGATCAAGTTCCGAGGTACACCGGGCATGTCAGCAGGTTTCCATGCGAACACATCCATGTTGCTCCTCAAGAACCTGACGAGCGCGTCTTCCTATTTGGGATCCAGGTTGGCCCCGATAAGGGCCGTTTTGCTAGGATCGCCGTCGACTAGCTAGATCACCTTGTGCTCCTTGGACTTGGTGTTATTGCGTGGAGCCTCGAGCTCTAGGATCTCTAGTTGGTCGGCTGAGGTCTTCCTGGCGTCGAGCATGGTCACGTCCATGCGAATAGAGAGGTTGTGAGCCTCTACCACTCTGAAGTGTCATCCTCGCAGGTATAAGCTGCGTATACATTGCCCCTGAGAGTTAGAACTCCCTTCTCGGTAGGCATCTTCAGCACCAGATACCTGTAATGAGGTATGGCCATGAACTTGGTGAGCGATGATCAACCTAGGATAGCATGGTAGGTACCGTCGAAGTCAGCGACCATGAAGTTGACGTAGTCGGTGCGGAAGTGGTCTGGGGTCCCGAACTGCACAGGTAACGTGATCTGCTTGAGAGGTGTAGAGCTCGGTCCGGGGAGAACACCCCAGAACTATGCCTCGTATGGCTTGAGGTCCACCTAGGTTATCTTTAGGGCCGGCAGACTGTTCTTGAACAGTATATCGATGGAGCTGCCACCAACAATCAGCACTCTATCGAATTGAACTTTGTTGATACAAGGATCAAGGACCAGGGGAAAACGTCCTGGCTTGGGTATTGTGGCCCATTGGTCTTTTCTGCAGAAGGAGATCTCGCGGTGAGACCAAGGAGGGAGCCGTGGATCGGCAATAAGGTTGTCGGTGTTAACCATGTTCAAGCAAGCATGGGCAAGGAGCTTGCGTTCTCGCTTGGTCTCGATGGACACTTTGCCTCCAATGATGGTGTGCACGCGATCGGTTGGCTTGACATACTTGTGACGGGGATCTACGTTGTCATCGTCGTTGTCCTCGTTACGCTGTTCCCATGCATCGTTAGGCTTGTCGGACGTATCTGGAGCCTGTTGACGCGTGTAGATAGACTTGAGAACGTGGCAGTTCTCCATGGTGTGGTTTGACTTGGGATGGAGCTGGCAGGGCCCCTTCAATGCTTTGGCATAATCTTCTTCGTAGTTACGACGTCCGCCCCCTTTTTTGATGGTGTTGACTTCGTCATCGTCTTCCCGAGCACGCTTGCCCTTGTAATAGTCATGGCGGTTACGCCGCTAATTACGTTGGTCGTGGTGGTCGCGGGAGTTGTTGCGCTGGTTGTGGCGGTCAAAATTGTTGCTCCGACCACGGTTGCCGCGGTAGTCGTCGCGGTGTGGGGGGTAGTCAGAGCACGGAACCCTTGCTGCTTCTTTGATAATTATCTTTTTAGCGTCGTCGGCATCTGCATATTTCTTAGCGGTGGCCAGGAGCGCTGTGACCGACTCAGGCCTCTTGCGAAGGAGCTTGTCCCTTAGAGCGTCGTGGAAGCGGAGGCCAGTGATGAAAGCCTCGATTGCCTCGCTGTCGGAGATTGACGGGACCTTGATGCGCATCTCCAAGAAACATCGGACGTACTCGCGCAGCGGCTCATCTTTCCAATCTCGAATCCGCTGCAGATCATATTTGTTGCCGGGTTGCTCGCAAGTGGCAATGAAGTTGTCGATGAAAGCTTGCTTAAGTTCTTGCCAGGAATCGAAGTAGTTTGCCGGCAAGCTGACCAGCCACTGGTGACCTGCATGACCAATAGCTACTGGAAAGTAGTTAGACATGACGTGCTCGTCAGCCATGGCTGATCTGCACGCGGTTTCATAGAGCATGACCCATAATTTGGGGTTCTCCTTGCCATCATACTTCTGAAGTTTTTTGAGCTTGAAGTTCTTGTGCCATATGACTTGGCAAAGGTGTGGAGTAAAATGCTTCAAACCCGACGGGCCGTGGGCATTATCATATTCCATACAGCGATAGCTTTCGTGGGATGCATGATCGTTAGCTCTCTGGTTGATGCGATCACGCAGATCACATCCTCTGAGGTAGTGGCGGAGATCGTTATTGCCATCGCGGCGATCTCGGTTGCCATCTAGATTAGCCCTGCGACCATGGTTGTCGTGGCGGTTGTCGTCTCGGACGTTGCGGCGATTGTCCTATTAACGGCGGTTGTCATCTCGACCGCCATCATGGCCACCGTTTCCACCTTGATGATTGTCTGATGGGTTGTTATTGTGCGAGCCACGTAGGTTGGGTGGTTGTGAGCGGCTTGAGTACTGGCGGCTGTGGCTTGACTCGACTAAGACGGAGGGAGCCTAGGCTTGATTTACAATCTCTGCGGTCTGGGCCATAGAAGCCGTCAGATAGGCTTGTATTTCATCGCGAACTGCCTGAGTTTCCGGGGTATTAGGTAGCCGTTGCATTGTCGCCATAGCGATGGCTACGTTGGCGCTTGGAGTCCTGAAGACCTGTTTGTCCCCCACCCTATCGAAAGCATTGTTGAGGTCACGTGGCTAGACCCTTATATGTCGTGCCTCCTCTTCTGCTTCAGCTTTGATTTGTCGGTGATTAAACCGGTCAATATTACGTGCTTCACGTGCAATCCTTTCATGTTCTATTTCGCCAACTGCTGGTGGTTCATCATTACTAACAACATTGATCAAATCCCCTCGTCTTGATGGGAAGGACGGGAATTGTGGGAACCCCGGGGCGTTGTCTGGGATATCTAGATCGTATTCGACGCCTTCATCATCATGACGCTGGAGCTCAGTGTGATCGGAGGCATTGGATGCGATTCCAGACGAGGAGCTAGAGTCACCCTCTTGGACTGTGTGGATGGATCATTCTTGATAATCCTCAATCCGAACCATGTTGACAAAATTTCGCGGCTTCGACTGAGGTCGACATAGATCCAAGCGGCGTTGTATATTATACGCGTAGTTGGAGGCAGCGTTTCGCAGGCCGTAGGGCTAGGCCTAGTAGTTCTCCATCAAGGCTTCATACTCGAAGAGCTGGAGACCAATGGGTGAGGCTGGCCGGCGACGAGCGGAGTGCCCTTCAGGAGTAGATATGACCACGAGATCTGTACCAAGTCGTGCAGGACGACTGGCCCGAGCCGGTCGGGTAGATCTGTTGTGGGAAGCGGTTACCTGCTCATTAGGTCCACTTTGAATTGAACTTACTAGAGCTAGGGTATCAGTGAGCTTGGTGCCGACCCGATCGATGGAGTCGAGCAGGTCAATGTTGTCGATCTGCCTCCCTTTGTAGTGGGGAAGCGAACGACGGATTATCGACCTGGCTGAAAGCGATGTGGGCGTGGTCAGAGCCAGATCCACCATGATCGAAGCCAGATCCTTTGTGGTCAGAGCCAGATCCACCGTGGTCGAAGCCGTAGCCAATGCAGGTGAAGCAGCGGTCGACGTAGATTAAATCCGCGCCTCCTCTGTGATCGTGGCAATGAAGTCGTTGGAGCCGGTGGTCCAGGTGATCTGACCGATGGTGAATGTGAGGTCGTTCAGCATAGCCATGAAGCCGGGGATGATGACCATCTTGTTTGCTTGGAGAGCAGTACGCACACCCCCTACCTGGCGTGCCACTATCGACGAAATATGGTCGGCAGTCTACCCAGGGGTATGCCCAAGGTAGTAGATTGTTGGTAGACAGATGCGCAAGTCACAAACAAGATGGTGACACAAGACACACGAGGTTTTATCCAGGTTCGGCCACCAAGAAGGCGTAATACCTACGTCCTGCGTCTGATTGTATTGCTATATGTCAATGAGAGATGTTTTTTAGAGGGGTCCTCTGCCCGCCTTATATAGTTCGATGGGCAGGGTTACAAATCTAGAAACTAATCCTAGTCAGTTACAATTGCCATAGGTGACCGGATAAGGATTCCTATTCTAACCGACCGAGATCTTGCTTGATCGCCAAATCTATCTTGACTCCTTGCGTGGGACTCCAAACAGGTTAGTCGGGCCACGCGTCGTCTTTTGGTGGACCGGACCCACTGATCCGGGCCGGCCCAATCTTATCCGTAAAGGGTATAGGGGTTAATACCCCCATATCGACCATGATTACAAAGAGGTGAGTCAGGCGCATTACAGTGTTTTGCAGAGTACACAATTGATGCAACCATACATTGATGAACACTTGGCTATCATTATGGCAGAGAGAAATGGTCGTTCGGATGATTGGGTCATGAAACATCATAAGCAATGACTAACTACATGGTTGAAGGACCAAAACATACCACCTGGAGAAACCATAGACTCTATTACCATCAGTAGGTTGGCGAAGGGGCTATCGAGACAAGTGACATCTTAGAATGCTTATGACATCAATGGGTATATGTACTATACCCACGCAAAGGATAGTAAATATGTGAATCAAAATAGTGGCATTCAAATAGAGGCTCTCGATGGATTAGGGTGAAAGATCCAATACTTTGGCATCATTGAAGAGATATGGGAACTTAACTATGGAAGGGATATAACAGTGGCCCTGTTTCGATGTCGCTGGATCAAACAACACCAACTGAACAAGATCGGATTGAGAGTCCTGGACCTCGAGAATCTAGGCTACCAAGACGACCCTTGGGTGCTCGCTTCATGTGTCGCATAAGTTTTCTATATGTCTGACCCACAAAGTAACCTCCCCTCGAAGAAGAAGACAAAGCACGTGGTTGCCTTCGGGAAACAGCACATTATCAGAGTTGATGGCGTGGATGATGTTGAAGCTTACAATAACTATGATGAGATGCTGCTATTCACAGACTTTCCTAAGAAGATGAGTGTTGTGGAAAAGAACCTACCCAAAGACATATTACCATGAGAACGAAAAGGTATCAAAGGGAAAGTCGTTATAGCGGTGTAGCTAGTTGTTGAACATGGAGTGTTTGTGTAGATGTGTGTTTGTAAGACTTCATTTATGCATGCATATTAGATTATATATTTATGTATGTATATAAGACTATATATTTATGTATGTGTGTGAGACTACATTTATACATATGTGTGAGACTACCCTTTACAACATCTAGATGAATCTATTTCAACATTCACTCTATTACTGCTAAAACTTTATGAAATCACTTAACACTTTATGAAATACAGAAATGGCCAAAATAAAAGTAGGAGATCTTGACGAGTTATACAACTTTTATATTCATCACCTTTACAGCTGAAATCATTTAGTGGTTGAAAATCAGGTTTGGAGCTGTCATTTTCTAAAATTCAAAATTTGAACTGTTCAAATTTTGTCAAATAAAAAGATGACCAAAATAAAAGTTGTAGATAGTGATGTGTTCAACAAATTTTATATTCATCACCTTTACAGCTGAAATCATGTAGTGGTTGAAAATCAGGTTTGAAGCTGTCATTTTCTGAAATTTAAAATTTGAACTGTTCAACTTTTATCAAATAAAAAGATGACTAAAATAAAAAGTTGTAGATAGTGATGTGTTCAACAACTTTTATATTCATCACATTTACAGCTGAAATCATTTATTGGTTAAAATCAGGTTTGAAGTTGTTATTTTCTAAAATTTAAAATTTGAATTGTTCAAAATTAGTGACAAAGATAGATGACTAGGCTAAAATGATAGAGCATGATTTTAGAAAATTTTAGAAAAAAAACCATTACATTTTGGGTTAGTATGAGGGAGAAAAATTAGTTACAAGTTTCAGCCACAGATTAAAATAAGAAATCACACTTGTTCATCATTTATCATCATGAACAGTTGTGATTTTTATTTTTAATCTCTAGGTAAAATTTGTAACTAGTCTTTTTTTCTCGTACTAACTCCAAATGTGATGATTTTTTTTCTAAAATTTTTTAAAATCATGCCTTATCAAGTTACTGTGTTGATTTGGTCATTCTTTTCATTTGACAAAGTTTAAGTAATTCAAATTTTCAAATTTAAAATAAATGACAAGTTCTAACGAGATTTTCAACTATTAAATGATTTCAGCTAAAAAAGTGATGAATACCAAAATTATATAACTCATCAAGATCTATAACTTTTATTTTGGTTATTTCTTTATTTGACAAAATGATAGTAAGCATTGTTCATGAATCAACATGTCTCTCGTATAGTTCATGAAACTATGAGTCATATATGAATTTGTGAACAATGTTTACTCATACTTTGTCACATGAAGAAGTGATCAAAATAAAAATTGTAGATAGTAATGAGTTCAACAATTTTTATGTTCACGACTTTTATTGTTGAAATCATTTAAGGTTTCAAAATCTTGTTTGAACTTGCCATTTATTGAAATTAAAAATTTCAACTATTCAAATTTGGTCAAATGAAAAGATGATTAAAATAAAAGTTGTACATATTGATGAGTTCTACAACTTTGGTATTCATGAGTTTTTCAGCTGAAATCATTTACTCTTTCAAAATATTGTTTCAAGTTGAAATTATTTGAATTTCAAATTTTAAATCGTTCAAACAAAGTCACATGACAAGATGACCAAAATAAAAGTTGTACATGTTAATGAGTTATACAACTTTTATGTTTACAATATTTTCATTTTAGGTCATTTAATGTCCTAAAATTGTAGTCAAAGTTTTAAAATTCAAATTTTTAAATTTTTTGTTTGTTTTCTATATTGTTTTGACTACAGTTGTTTTTATATATATTTGTGCATATATAGAATAATACAAAATATTATATACATTTACATTGTGTTTTTGTAATATAAAAAATACAGAATTAATAATTTAATAAAATGAAAATTATTTGTAGGGGCAGCTAGATCAGAAACCACCCCTACAAATTCATTTATAGGGGCAGCTGGATCAGGAACCGCCCCTACAAAGTGTCCTTGTATATAAGCACGGGCGCTCGGGGTGAACAAGTGTTGGGCCCTCTCTTCTTCCTCCCGACGCCATCAGGCTGCCCAACTTTTCCCCCGGCGCCCACGGTGCTCCCGCTAGGGTTTTAGAGCCCAAGCGCCTCGCTCCGCGCCGCCAGCCCCACTGCCTCGCTCCCGCTGCGCCCCTCCCCACGCCGCCTCTCTGCTCCCGCGCTGCGCCCCTCCCCACGCCGCTGCCCGTGCCGCCTGCGCTGACGGGGCCTCCGCCCGAGTTCGTGGAGCACCAGCACGCGCATAAGGTGAAGAACTATGTCAATCTACACAAGGACACCATCAGGCTCGTGCCCGACGACGCTGACCCTGAGCGCCGCCTCGTCGCCTTCACTTTCGACGTGATAACCGACGGCAGGCGCAGAAAGTGCAGGTAATGAAATGGATATTGTTTTCCGTTGGCATGGTCTGTTGATAGCTATTGTCTGCTTCAAGTAATCACTATTTTGTTAGGGTCCTCATTTGGTCAGTAGACTGATTTTAGGGTAGTATGCTAATTGAATGATTTTAGTTGTCTGGATCCCAGCTACTACCTTGGTTGCATACATGCTGTTGCAACTAGTAGAACAGAGACATGGGCCATCTGCTCTTAATCATACACTTCCTGGAAGAGGAAGGATGATGTTGGCCTTCGGAACTCGCAGTCAGTTGTGGTCAAAATGTTATGCATAGAGTTTTCAGTTTTGTGTGGAATAAACAAAGCTGTTTCCCTATATGATATCTGATTAGAATATGGAAGTTTGTATAGTCTGCCACCTGAATCATTTTGCCTGCTGTTTGTACTTTCAAGCTACGTTGCTGCCATTCTTTGTATAAATGTAGGTGGCATGCAGGGGCAGGAACCGTTGTGTTATCAATGTAGGTCTAAGAATGCATGGAAGTTTTAGCTTTTAGTCATGGCACAGTTTGCTCTGTTTGTATTCCTTATCCTAGAAGATCGGAGTTGCCTGTAATTAGGTGACAACTGTTTTCTGTGGACATGTTTGTTGACAAATATTTTTTTGTTAGCCTCAATTTGGAATGAGACTGATGCAACTACCATTTGATTGTGCTTCTCATTTGTTTAGTGCCATGATTTCTTTGTAGTGATGTTCTAATTGAATGTTTAAGGCCTTGAGCTTGTCAGATGTAGTTAACTGGTGCTGAACTGCTAGCTTGAGTAGTAGTGTGCATCTATTTTGTTTCAAGGAAGAATGTGCCATCTGCTTTTAAATATTTAGCTCATATCTTCTGTTTTGTGACTATAGCAAAGATTTTGTTGCTTCAACAGTGGTTGGACTTTTTTTAAAGTTTCCAAATAATAATGGCCTAACAAAGTTCTCATGAGTGTAAATACATGTTACGGATTTGATTCGAGGTGTTACCTTAGTTTAGCTTCAGTGGTTTCTTTGTGGATTTGATTCGAGGTGTTACCTTAGTTTAGCTTTAGTTTAGCAGTTTTGTTTTTTGGTGATTGCAGTTCAGTTTCAGCTATAATCTATGGAAAACTAAATGGCAGTTCTCCTAATCTTCTGGTGGAATGATTCCATTAGTGATGTCCTTTTGCAAAAAAAATGTATATGCCTATCTTACCTGAACTAGAGATGAACTGAATGTCACTTAGTTCTCGGTCCTATTTTTTTTTTTTTTGAAAATTGAATTGATCTTGAATCATCCATTGCTATTATGTCAGATAGCAATATCAGTAGCTGTGGATATTAGTAATCATTAAAGACCCATTAGATATACAGATGATGGTTTATAATTGATGTGTATTTTTTTTATTCTGCCGTTTGCCAGGTTGTACCACAGCTCTGCAAGAATAATGCTATATTTCAAATTATGACTAGTAATACTACATTTTTACTGTTATAGGTCACTGATAATTGGCTGATTGATCAATTATGACTAGTATAGTTTGTTTTTTTAATGATTTTTCAGTTTAAATATTTCTATTAGTTTATGATTTTTTAATTTAAATGTTCCTATTAATCTCTGTTCAGCAGCATTAGTTTCAGTGCAGTGCAGTGCCCTCTTTGTTGTTTGTTAGTAGCAGTTAAACCACACTTTTTAGCAACTGCTTTCCATCTTTTAGTTAAGCAGTGTATCAGCAGTATTGCAGTCAAATCCTTGAGCTGGCAGCTTATCTGTTCAGCAGTTGTTGTTTCTTTTCCCTTGACGTGACTAAGTGCAGCTCTTGGTCTGAACCTCTGTCTAGCAGTCTGTGTTTTGTACGGCTGAAAACTCATATTTGTTAGTTTATAGTTTGAGTTTGAATGTTTCAGTTATCCCTTTCAAGGTTCAGTGTTTCAAATATCAGTATTTCAGTCTTATTGTTTTTAGTATGTTGGCATTTTTTCCTGTAATGCTCAGTGCAACAGCAACCTGATAGTAGACACTGCCCAGCTGCATGTCCCTTTTATGATCTAGAGAAGCAATTTCAGCTTATCTACATGTTTATTCCTTCAAGTACAATTTTCAGTTGGGAAAATTGGTCTGGTAGCATTGAAAGATCGCCGTATCCGGAAAATACCATCGAAATTTTGCCGCTCCGTAAAATACCATCGAAAAAATGCAAGGTTACCTCGATATAGCATTCCGTCACGTTTGGAGCAAACGCCGTCGCCTCCGTCAAGCTCATCCCCTTCTCCTTCCTGAGGTGAGCGCGGCCGCTGCCTCCGCTCCAGGCGGGGGGCCATGGCAGCGAGCTCCGGCGTCTGGCTGCAGATCACCAACGACTTCTCCGATAAGAGCCTGGAGCTCCGCGCCGAGGCGTTCCTCCGCGACGCGGTGCTCCCCAGCATCGCCAGCTCCGTCGTCGTGCTCCGCAGCTGCGAGGCGCTACTCCCGGACACCGAGGACGTCGGCCTTGTGCCCCGCCTCATCGCCGCCATCGCTAGCAACGTGTGCAAGGAGCAGATCACGTCGGGGCTGTCCAAGCTGGACCAGTGCGCGGCGCGGCTGAAGCCCGCCACGGCGTTCGCCGACCTCGACTCGTAGGGCGACTGGTGGGGCAAGTCGGTGGCCACGCTCGGCCTCGACTTCTTCCAGCGCCTGCTGTCCGTGGTCAAGGCCAAGGGGCTCAAGCAGGAGACGGTGACCCGGATCCTCATCAACTACGCGCAGAACTCGCTGCACGGGCTCATGGCCAGGGACGTGCACAGATGCGGCGGCGGCGCCGTGAACGCTGACGCCGTCAAGAAGCAGCGCGCCGTCGTGGAGGCCATCGTGGGCCTGCTCCCGGCGCAGTCCAAGAAGAGCCCTGTGCCGATGGCCTTCCTCTCGGGGCTCCTCAAGACGGTGATGTCGGTGTCCGCATCCAGCATCTGCAGGGCTGACCTAGAGAAGCGGATCGGCATGCAGCTGGACCAGGCCATCCTGGAGAACATACTCATCGCCGCCGGCGCGGGCGCGGGCGCGGCCACGCCAGGCGGGCACGGGCAGCAGCACGCGCTGTACGACATGGACATGGTGGCACGCATCTTCTCGGTGTTCCTCAACCTCGACGACGACCACAATGAGGAGGACGCCGGGTTCGACTACGACAGCCCGCGGTCGCCCAAGCAGAGCCTCCTGGTGAAGGCCGCCAAGCTGCTGGACAGCTACCTCGCGGAGGTGGCGCTCGACTCCAACATCCTCCCGTCCAAGTTCATCTCCCTCGCCGAGCTGCTCCCGGACCACGCTCGCATCGTCACCGATGGCCTCTACCGCGCCGTCGACATCTTCCTCAAGGCACGCACCGATGCAGCTTGCTTTAATTTCGTTCGCCTAGCCAAAACCAGAAGGCAGCTAGCTTAACGTGCTTGTGCACCAGCCCACGATTCCGCCCGCAGCAGCTAGACGCCGAAGCTCGCTGCCATGGCCCCCCGCCTGGAGCGGAGGCAGCGGCCGCGCTCACCTCAGGAAGGAGAAGGGGATGAGCTTGACGGAGGCGACGGCGTTTGCTCCAAACGTGACGGAATGCTATATCGAGGTAACCTTGCATTTTTTCGATGGTATTTTACGGAGCGGCAAAATTTCGATGGTATTTTCCGGATACGGCGATCTTTCAATGCTACCAGACCAATTTTCCCTTTTCAGTTTAGGTCACCATGTGTTTTGGGTCTTATGTGCTGGAACTGTTTTAAGCTAAGCTAAGGGGGCTTGAGTGTTCTTTAGCTGGATTAATTATTAAGGTTTTAATGTGGATGTGTGTAATTATTTAGCGGATGGTAATGATTTTTTATTTTTTATTTTCAGTTTAAGTCAGTTATTTGTGCTTCTATTAGCGGTATATGAGTATCCTCCTCTGTATCCTTCAGACCCTTAGGAACCTCCATGGCTTTCTCTCTGGTTCAGCTTGGGTGGAACCTAAACTGTCGTGCACTGACTTCACAAATTACTATGAGCTGACATTTGCATTCATGCATGAAATTATTAGTGAGCTAATCAATGCCCAAATCTAGTCATACTGTCTCCACCTAATCAAAGAGTTCCGAGTCCAATACTCCAACTGGGTCTACTTTTGCCATAGGGACATGTCACTGTCTGTACCCCACATCCATCACCAATCTCACGCTGTCATGCATCATCATCAGTGTCATTCAGTTACTACATGTTTGCATATCATAGAAAGTAATGGTAGAATCTCTTTTTTCTCTTGCCACATGGTTGCTTGCTTCCTGGCTCTTGCCACAGTCAGCTTTAGGAACCCCATTAGTGGGTCTTTAACCCCCAGCAAAGGCTCTGGAGGTAGCTCTGCCTGGAATATTCTTTTAACAAGTCACCAATGGTCAGTTTCACTTTCACCGTAGCTGTGTCCATTGGTGGTCTTGGCTGTGTCTATGTGCTTTGACACGGAATACTACGGCTGGTCCACTCTAGAGTCTAGACTACTACCAATACTTGATCTAGAGGCAGTACCTACTACACTAGTATATACTCCATGCTGTTGTTTTTTTCTGCCACATTTCCTATCATTTATGTTTGGGGAGCAGCTGCTGCTTTTTTTACACCTTTTCCTCTCTATGTTTGTTAAACAGCTGTTGCTTTTTTTTTTGCCAAATCTCTCCTCTCCTTTGTTTTGTCGATGATGAAATTGTTTAAGTCCATACATTATATGGAATATGAGCTGATGATCAAGAACTTGTGAGGAACTTGTCATCATTAGCAGCCGCAACTACATTACCTTCTCCTCTCTTCTCTATTATGATGCCTTGATGCTCCAAGCTCATGATCAAATGATGATTGACATGTTTCTGAAGCCTCTACTACTTCTAATACTCATTTTTTGATATATTGTTGTTTTATAGGACTACTTTGTTTTATAGACCTTTTTTATTTCTTATACCTTCTCGCATATCTAAAGCACACTTTCTTGCATCTATTAGAACAAAGCGCGAAATAATGTCGTGGACACCAGACAGTGCAGCCCGATGCCCCGAGCATGATGAGCAGCCAACCTATGAGGAGCAAGAACTAGAGGACCAGCTTACTCAGGAGCAGTTCAATAACGAGTTAGAAAAGAATCTAGAAGTGATACTTACTCAGGAGCAGTGTGACGAGGAGGAAGGGGGAGCAGAAGGAAGAGCAGGAGAGGCTGCTGAAGGCGAAGAAGAAGAGGATGATGATGATGACTCAGAAGAGGGATATGTAAGTCCCTGTCACACCCAATTTTAATGATAAAATTGAATGCATAAAACACATGTGTGCCCAGGGATCAGTCGTACACATAAGTTGACAAATTACAATAAGTATCATCACGGTGTATCTTACATCACGATTAATACAAATCACATAGTCTTACACTACACAGCGGAAAATAAAAAGGTAACTCTCTCGTGGTAGTTCCAACACAGGACGGCCAACTAGTTGACCACAAGCCTAAAAGTCCTCTGGAAACTCCTCATATCCGTTGACATCTGTTACCTATCCGGGATTTTTATCCAATATTGAAAGAAAACAAGCGTAAGTACTTCCCGTACTTAACAAGATAACATGGGGTTATGAAAGCTCAAAAAGGATGACTCTGGTTTACTACGGTAAGCACTTTTAGTAAGTCAAGATTTTATCATCAGCTATTATCAAGTTATGCTTAAGCTCCAATTAAACCCATATGATCAGATATCATAATCAATTGAATCATATTATCATCGTAGAACATCATAAATGAACAATAAGTAATCATTTATTCTGTGAGTTTTCTGGGCCGCTCGTGACCGTTAGCATGGCTGTTATAACAGTTTGTAACACTCTGTAGAGGTTGTGCACATTCACCATGAGTCGTGATTCCCATATGCCCGGGTTAATTACTCCCATAACACTGCCAAGGTGAGCGGGCGGGGTATATTATGAAGCCATTTCATAGGTTTCTCTAACAAGTTAGGGCCGCTAGGTTTCCACGGCAGGCAGATGTAGGAACCCCCCTTTCCTATGGCACATCTCCATCGCGGCTATACACATAGAAATAGAGGCAGCCCTATACCCAACGTGAAAAACCCTTTTTGCGCCATAAAGGTAACCTCTAACAAGCTAGAAAAGGTCCTATTACTGAGCTAAAGTCAGAGCCATGTGACCCTCACGGTTGCACTGTCAGTCCCAGCTTTTGCCGACAGATAAGTCCTTATGGAGGGCCGAGAGCATCATGATCAAAAGACATTTGCTCCTTCGCCCTATAATTTAGTTGTGTAAAAGAAAAATTTATCTTTTTGTTCTATAGAACCATTAGTCATTATGTAGATCATGTACAGTTACATTGAGCGCTAGCAAACTACCCATATGCATATAACCCGTAGGAGACAAGGAAACAGGATAATCAACCACTAGGATGTCCTTACGGGTATCAAAATTAGACACATGCAAATGAGAAATTAATAAATGGTGAATAGGATATCAAGGTAGATCCCATGCTATACTTTCCTTGCTCAACGAACTTAGGCTGCTCCTGCTGGTCGTCAAAGAACTCTTGGTCTCCAACGTTCTCCTCACCGTCTGAACTCGACCAACAAAGCAACATACAAGCATTCCAAAGGCATTCATGCAAAGCAAACAATTATGGGATTAGAACAGTACACCATGGCATAAAAACAAGATAAAAAGGCTCTTAAAAAGAATCTACGTCTCTCTACGATCACATAGATGCAAAGTTCACGAAAAACGGAGCTAAAACACGAAAGTTATGAATTAAACAGGGTTTCCTATAACAATTTATTTAATTAAATCTAACTTCAAAATTTAAAAGTTGCAAGCATGTTTGACAGTGGTATTAACATGTAGAGAACTTAATTACGAACCTAACGCAATTGGAACGGGTCGATTCAGAGCTAAAACGATGATTTTATAAGAAAAACAATGCAGTGGCATTTCTATAAATAGAATGAACTATGTTCGAATTTAAATAAAATTAAATATGGGATATTTATACCGGCCGAGGACTGCGGGTGTAAAAAGAATAAAGCTGAGGGATTCTTTAGCAACTTTGCCACGGCGAAGGGGTATCGGCCATCCACGGTCGTTGATCAAGCGATAGGTGGCTCAGATTAGAAAGGGGAAGGGAGAGGGGGAAAACCGGCGGAACAGTGGCGGCTGCGGCAGCGCAGCCATTGCCGGCGGCGAGGAGGTCGTTGGTGAGCGGGAAACAAGGCCTTCGGTCCATGGTTCGATGAACCGAGGGTGCCGGGAGAGAGAGGAGGTGAAGGCGATCACGCCTAGGCCAAGAACGCGGCCGGAGGACACGGCCGATGTGGTGGTGGTCATGGCCGGCGGCGAGAGCTCACCGGCGCACTAAAAAATGGACATACTAGCCATCATTTGCCATGGAAAAAGGTCGGGGAGAGAGAGGAGAGCACGGCGAATCTCACCACGGTGAAAATCGGAGACAAAGGCGGCTCGGGGACGGCGAACCGCACGGAGGGACGGACGGCGGACCTCGACGCTGCGGTTGTGTATTTTACATGCACGAGCAAATGCGAGAGTGGAGCGGGGGAGGAAACAGGGAGAGCGGTGATGGGCTCAGCTTCTTTTATGGAGGCCGGGGCACGGGGGAAGGCGCTCCCACGACGCGAGGTGGGCGCGGGCGGCGGTTGCGCCATGACCGCGCGAGACACGGGAGGTGGGCGACGGCGCTGACGGGTGGGCCCAGGCGGTCAGCGGGGAGGGAAGGAGGGGAGGGCGCGGTGGTTGCTCGCCCGAGTGGGCCGGCCTAGGAAGAGAAAGGAGAGAAGGGGAAGGAAGGGAGGCGAGTGGCCGACGGGGGGGGGGGACATGGGCCAGCAGGCCGAAAATGAGGAAGGGAAGGGGCAGGGAAAAGAATTTACTTTTCTTTTTTCCAAATCAGTTTTCTAAGTTCATTTTCAAATGATTTTTGAATCCTTTTGACTTTTGGATCAAAACCACTCAACACAATAAATGAACTGCTACAGCATGAGTGCATCAACATGTATCTATCCTTATGTTTGTTTTTAATTTCACCAAAAATTATTATTTTCCTATATTTGAATGCACACATAATTACATAAATAAATCAAATTTAACTATTTTAAAAGAATGCAAATTTTAGGGTATTACAATTCTACCCCCCTTAAGATGAATCTCGTCCTCGAGATTCGGATGATTGCTTACTCAAACAGTTGTAGATAAGACTTTCGCAAATCCTCTTCTCTTTCCCAAGTAGCCTCATTCTCTGTATACCGATTCCACTATACCTTGCACATTTTTATAACTCGGCTCCTTGTAACTCTTTCTGCCATCTATAAGATCTTTATCGGATACTCTCCATATGTGAGATCTTCCTTAATAGCAAGTTCTTCTAAAGGAATCTGCTCTTCTGGTATTCGCAAACACTTCTTTAATTGAGAAACATGAAACACATAGTGCACTCCTGACAAACTCTCAGGTAGTTCCAACTAATAGGCTACTTCTCCACGTCTCTCTAGGATCTTGAAAGGTCCAAATACCTCAGTGCCAACTTTCCCTTCATATTGAATCTTTTCACACTTCTCATTGGTGACACCTTCAAGTACACATAATCTCCAACTTCGAAAGTCAGCTCTCTTCTGCGAGTATCAGCATAACTCTTCTGTCGGGACTGAGCCACTCTCAAGTTGTCTCTAATCATTCTCACTTGTTCTTCTGCGTCTCTAAGGACATCAGGTCCAAACACTTGAGTTTCACCAGTCTAATTCCAAAACAAAGGTGTTCTATATTTACGTCCATACAGCGCCTCAAAAGGTGACATCTTGAGACTCTTTTGGTAACTGTTGTTATACGAGAACTCAGCATATGGCAAACTCTTATCCAAGCTTGTACCATATTGCAGTGCACAAGCTCTCAACATATCTTCCAAAATCTGGTTGATTCTTTCAGTCTGTCCATCAGTTTGTGGGTGGTAAGCAGAACTGAAATTCAACTTTGTCCCCAAAGATCTATGTACTTTCTACCAGAATTGCAATGTAAACTGAGTGCCTCTATCAGACACAATTTTCTTGGGAACACTATGTAAGCACACTATCCTTTCCGTGTACAACTCTGCTAGCCTTGCACCTATATAGGTAGTCTTGACTGGTAGAAAGTGAGCAACCTTGGTGAGTCGATCCACTATTACCCATATTGAATCATAACCTCTTTGAGTGTGGGGCAAACCTACGATAAAATCCATACCAACTTCTTCCCATTTCCATTCAGGAATCTTCATTGGTTGTAGCAACCCTATAGGTCTTTGATGCTCAGCTTTCACCCTTTGACAAGTGTCACACAAAGCCACATACTCTGCCACATCTCTCTTGAAACCATACCACCAATACTTCTCTTTGAGATCCAAATACATCTTGGTACTTCCGGGATGTATAGAATAAGCAGACTCATATGCCTCTTGCAGAACTGCATCATAGATAGCCTTCACTTCTGGTACACATATCCTTTTCCCAAACCAAAGAGTACCATTCTCATCCATCTTGAATCCTGGTGCCTTTCCAAGCACTATATTCTTCGCTATCTCCTTAAGTTTTTCATCCTCCAATTGACCTTTACGTATCCCTTGCTCCAAGGTAGGCTCTATCGCCAATTCCATTGCATTAGTGACAAAGCTCAAGTTGAGATGCTCCATTTCAGCACACAACTCTGCTGGCATAAATGTCATCCGAAGTCCATTGGCATAACTCTTCCTACTAAGTGCATCAACTACGACATTTGCTTTTCCCGGATGATAATGCACATCCAACTCATAGTCTTTGATCAATTCTAACAAATGATGTTGTCTCAGATTTAGATCTGACTGGGTAAAGATATACTTCAAACTCTTGTGATCTATATAGATATCACTCTTATGCCCAATTAGATAATGTCTCCAGATTTTCAAAGCATGAACCACAGCTGCCAATTCCAAGTCATGAGTAGGGTAGTTCAACTCATGCTTCCTCAATTGTCTAGATGCATATGCCACCACTCTTCCTTCTTGCATAAGAACACATCCAAGGCCCAGACGAGATGCATCAAAATATATAGAGAAGTTCTTGCTTAAATCTAGCAAAATCAACACTGGAGTTGTAGTCAATCTCTTCTTTAGCTCATCAAAGTTTGCCTGGCATTTATCAGACCATACAAATTTAGCATTCTTTTCCAATAGAGCTGTCATAGGCTTAGCAAGCTTGGAAAAACCTTCAATGAACCTCCTATAGTACCCAGCCAATCCCAAAAAACTATGAATCTCACTTACATTGGTTGGTGGTTTCCAATTCAATACATCTTGCACTTTGCCTGGATCCACTGCTATTCCACCATTGGAGACAACATGACCTAGAAAAGAGACCTCCTTCAACCAAAACTCACACTTGCTCTGCTTAGCATACAACTTATGTTCTCTAAGCTTTTGCAAGACCGACCTTATATGTTCAGCATGTTCTTCTTCAGTCTTGGAGAATATCAGTATGTCATCAATGAATACCACCACAAATTTATCAAGAAACTCCATGAACACCTTATTCATTAGATACATGAAGTATGCAGGTGCATTGGTCAATCCAAAAGACATAACGGTATACTCATACAAGCCATACTGTGTAGTGAATGTTGCCTTGGGTATGTCTGAGTTTCGAATCTTTAGCTGATGGTAACCTGAGTGGAGATCAATCTTGGAGAACACACAGGCACCTCTCAACTGATCAAACAAATCATCAATCCTTGGCAAAGGGTATTTATTCTTGATAGTAACCTCATTAAGTGAACGCTAATCCACACAGATCCATTGGGTACCATCCTTCTTATCCACAAAGATCACAGGTGCCCCCCATGGGGAAGAACTGGGGCGTATGAAACCTTTTTCTTGCAACTCTTTTAGTTGTTTCTTAAGCTCTCCTAATTCATTAACCCCCATTCTATATGGACGTTTAGCTATTGGTGCAGTTCCAGGTAATAATTCAATAATGAATTCAATGTCACAGTCAGGTGGCATACCTGGCAAGTCATTGGGGAAAACATCCGGGAACTCCTCCACAACACGATCTTGTTTATTGGCATCACCATCCAGCTGGTTCATAGTGGTTGTTGGCTGAGCTTGCACTACCACTTCTACATAGATTCTATCTCCATTGGGTGATGTCACAACAACAGATCTCTCCTGACACTGAATCACTGCCCGGTGTTGTTTCATCCAATCCATACCCAGGATAAGATCAATTCCCGCTATTCTCAACATAATAGGTTTCACTTTGAAGTCTACCCCCCTTAAGGAAATGCTAGATAAGGGACTCCAATAAGAAGCTAGCATGCTACCTCCTAGTGAATTTACTAGTATGGGGTTTTTCATGGCACATAAAGGTATGCTATGCATTCTAACAAAAGCTTGGGAAATAAATGAATGCGAAGCACCTGAATCAAAAGGTACTGTAGCAGAGATAGAGTTGACATTGAACGTACCCAACATGACCTCGGGCGTCTCCTGAGCTATATCAGATGACACATAGTTCACTTTTGCAGTGTGAGGTGGTCGGGCATTGAACTTTGGATTGCCATTCTGGTTCTGTGGAGCTTGCTGGTTTTGCTTCTTTGGACACTGATGAGCATAGTGACCTACTTCTCCATAGCGGTAGCATGCGTTAGGGTTATTGGGTGCACCACTCTTCATAGGGGCATTGTTGGGCATTCCCTGGCGTGATGCCGGATTGCCGTTCTGTTGCTGGGGACGTTGATTATCAAACTGTTGCTAGTACTGAGGGCATTGCTGGAACTGGTTACACTAAGGATACTGACCACGGTTTCTCTAGTTAGATGGTCCTTGATTCCTCTGCTGAAAACCCTGCTGGGGATAGGCACGCGGGCGGGTGTTGCTTCTAGAAGCTTGCCCTTGAAGCCTTCTCTTCTTGGCTTCCATCTCTTTGCGCTTATTGTCAATCACAATAGCGCGGTTCACCAATGACAGAAAGTTAGGGTACATGTTGGACATAAGCTGGAGCTATAGGCCATCATAAAGTCCCTTGAGGAAGCGGCGTTGCTTCTCACTATCCTCAGCTACATCATTTGGAGCATAGCGTGATAGTTGGGAAAACTTGTCACGATACTCCGCCACAGACATGGATCCTTGCTTAAGGGACCTGAATTTCTCCTGCTTCAGTTCCACTAGTCCATCGGGGATATGATATGACCGGAAATTGTCCTTGAATTCCTGCCAGGTGATAACAGGAGCATTGTTGGGGCATCCATACTAGAAAGAATCCCACCAATCCTGAGCTGCTCCCTGGAGTTGACCAGAAGCATACAACACCTTCTCAAGATCATTGCATTGTGCTATGTTAAGTTGCTTTTCCACAACACGCAACCAATCGTCTGCCTCCAAGGGGTCTGAGGCATGGGTGAACACCGGAGGGCGACCCTTCATGAATTCTCCACGCTTGTCTCTGACCTGAACAGGCGGTGGTCCTCTTGCAGGTTCGTTATCCAAACGTTGCATCATGTCTTGCATCAACTATGCTTGCATTCCCATCAATTGCTCCATAGTCACTGTTGGTGGTGATGGATTCATGGGAGCACCACGACCACAAACATGGCCTCTGCCACTTCCTCCTCTTGCGGCCATCTGCTTTCCAAGCAAATGTGCAAAATTTTAGAAATTTCCAATTTATAGAGAACTTATAAAAGATAAAGAACAACGCTGAAAATTTTCTGGACGAGATTCAACTACAGCAGTTCAGTAAATCTGTCATAACTTGAGTTTCAGAGACCCAACAGAGGCGTACGAAGAATGGTTAGAAAGCTTAGGGGATCAGCTACAACTTTTATGTAGAACACTTTTACAGATTCTGAAACACACATGGTCAAAAATAGAGCTAAACCAAATCTGTTATGGGTTCCAGACTGCGCAGAAACATCAACTTATGATAGCTAGATCTCACAAACCTGAACAGATATCAACGTTATTCTAGATACATTTGAAAGATACAGAAGTCTAGATATCTCCACAAAAATTTCAGAATTTTTGGCAGCCCAGATCTCGAGATACAAGATAAAGAACACAGGCTGCTCCAGAAAACAGCACAGCAGAGATATGATAAAGCAACTCATCAACATTAAGACCTCATCTAAACTTAAGGTTCAAACCTATGGAATTTGTGGACATGCCCACAAACTTCCAGCAATCAAACAAACTCCAAATCATCCAAGTTCACAATTAAAAGCATCTAATCACTAAAGTTCACAAGACAAAACAAGACTAGACATGACACACGAACTAACAACGTCGTAGCTTTAAACAAGGCACCAAACACCTATGGGGCTGTGTCAATCATGGTGAATGACCGGGGCTTCTTCTTGTAAATCGGTGGCAGCCCAAGTTGACCACACAGTTCATCAACCTGCTTCTGGAGACGCCTCTCGGCCCTCTACGATGCACGTAGCTCTCCCTTGACTTCTTCATCTACCCCCTGCATGGCATGGACATGTCGCACTGTTGCTTCTAGAGTTGGTTCACTTTCTGGCGGTGCCAGGACCTGCCAATTACCCTCATGATCATTGCGAGGAAGGAACCTAAAACGATCCTCCTTCATGGCCTCAAAATGATGACCATGGTAGTAGATGTAAGCGTCCTACGCGGCATCTTCCATGCCATCCAATGCATGAGCCCGTCTGGCAGTGGCACTGTGGACAGTCTCCACCTCATGTCCATTCTTTATGTCATTCCAGGTTGTGACAACCAGCTCTACCTTCCAAAAAGTTGCCTCCAAAGGGTGCTGGTACTCTGCACAGTGATAGTTGATGGAGGCATGCAGATCAGCGTAGTAGTCATCCAGCACCAGAGTAAGAAGGGTGTGGTAGTAGGCCATCTCTGGGGCCTACTTGAAGTAGTATTTGCACATCCAGCCCATCTCCTCATCCACCATAGGGACAGCTAGGTGTGGCACAGGCGTTGGTGAAGTAGCTGATGACTCCGTTGGTGTAGCTGCAACAACATAGATAGGTGCAACAGCTGGAGTAGGAGCAGGTGCGGGTGTAGACGCCGGTGCGGGAGTCGGGGTAGCCATCCACTCCTCATCTTCCTCGATCAAGGGTTCCACCTCATCATCGGAGATGACCACAATCTCCTTCTCCTCCTGTGGAGCACGGGAGGGTGAACATGGCATGGTAGCCTACAGAGCTGAGGCGGGCGGCCTTCGAGTTACGAGGCATCTATAGATTTAGAGTAAGATAGAATTAGAAGCAACAATTTTATATAATGGATTAAGGTATAAAAAGCATAGATATTTTAATAAAATAACAAGAATGAGACAGTAAGCATGAAACCAGTGGAGCAAAAATGATAAAATGACCATCTCTAACTAGGCTTGCGTCCTACAGTCAACATGGCTTTGATACCAATTTGTCACACCCAATTTTAAGAATAAAATTGAATGCATAAAACTCATGTGTGCCCAGGGATCAGTCGTACACATAAGTTGACAAATTAAAATAAGTATCATCACGGTGTATCTTACATCACGATTAATACAATCACATAGTCCTACAATACACAGCGGAAAATAAAAAGGTAACTCTCTCGTGGTAGTTCCAACACAGGGACGGCCAACTGGTTGACCACAAGCCTAAAAGTCCTCTAGAAACTCCTCATATCCGTTGACGTCTGTTACCCATCTGGGATTTTTATCCAATATTCAAAGTAAACAAGCGTAAGTACTTCCCGTACTTAACAAGATAACATGGGGTTATGAAAGCTCAAAAAAGATGACTCTGGTTTACTGCGATTAGCACTTTTAGTAAGTCAAGATTTTATCATCAACTATTATCAAGTTATGCTTAAGCTCTAATTAAACCCACATGATCAGATATCAGAATCAATTGAATCATATTATCATCGTAGAACATCATAAATGAACAACAATAAGTAACCATTTATTCTGTGAGTTTTCTAGGCTGCTCGTGACCATGAGCATGGCTGTTATAACAGTTTGTAACACTCTACAGAGGTTGTGCACATTCACCGTGAGTCGTGATTCCCATATGCCCGGGTTAATTACTCCCATAACACTGCCAAGGTGAGCGGGCGGGGTACACTATGAAGCCATTTCATAGGTTTCTCTAACAAGTTAGGGCTGCTAGGTTTTCTCGGCAGGCAGATGTAGGAACCCCCCTTTCCTATGGCACATCTCCATTGCGGTTATACACATAGGAATAGAGGCAGCCCTATACCCAATGTGGCAAGCCCCTTTTGCGCCATAAAGGTAACCTCTAACAAGCTAGAAAAGGTCTTATTACTAAGCTAAAGTCATATCCATGTGACCCTCATGGTTGCACTGTTAGTCCCAGCTTTTGCCGACAGATAAGTCCTTATGGAGGGCCGAGAGCATCATGATCAAAAGTTATTTGCTCCTTCGCCCTATAATTCAGTTGTTTAAAAGCAAATTTTACCTTTTCGTTCTATAGAACCATTAGTCATTATGTAGATCATGTACAGTTACATTGAGCGCTAGCAAACTACCCATATGCATATAACCCGTAGGAGATAAGGAAACATGATAATCAACCACTAGGATGTCCTTACGGGTATCAAAATTAGGCACATGCAAATGAGAAATTAATAAATGGTGAATAGGACATCAAGGTAGATCCCATGCTATACTTGCCTTGCTCAATGAACTCGGGCTGCTCTTGCTGGTCGTCAAAGAACTATTGGTCTCCAACGTTCTCCTCACCGTCTGAACTCAACCAACAAAGCAACATACAAGCATTCCAAAGGCATTCATGCAAAGCAAATAATTATAGGATTAGAACAGTACACTAGGGCATAAAAACAAGATAAAAAGGTTCTTAAAAAGAATCTACATCTCTCTATGATCACATAGATGCGAAGTTCACGAAAAACGGAGCTAAAACACGAAAGTTATGAATTAAACAGGGTTTCCTATAGCAATTTATTTAATTAAATCTAACCTCAAAATTTAAATGTTGCAAACATGTTTGACAGTGGTATTAACATGTAGAGAACTTAATTACGAACCTAACGCAATTTGAACGGGTCGATTCGGAGCTAAAACGACGATTTTATAAGCAAAACAATGCAGTGGCATTTCTGTAAATAGAATGAACTATTTTCAAATTTAAATAAAATTAAATTTGGGATATTTATACCGGCTGAGGACTGCGGGTGTAAAAAGAATAAAGCCAAGGGATTCTTTAGCAACTTTGCCACAGCGAAGGGGTATCGGCCATCCACGGTCGTTGATCAAGCGATGGGTGGCTCAGATTAGAAAGGGGAAGGGAGAGGGGGAAAACCGGTGGAACAGTGGCGGCCGTGGCGGCGCAGCCATTGCCGGCGGTGAGGAGGTCATCGGCGAGTAGGAAACAAGGCCTTCAGACCATGGTTCGACGAACCGAGGGTGCCGGGAGAGAGAGGAGGTGAAGGCGATCTCGCCTAGGTCGAGAACGCGGCCGGAGGACACGGCCAACACAGTGGTGGTCATGGCCGGCGGCGAGAGCTCGCTGCGCACTCAAAAATGGCCATACTAGCCATCATTTGCCATGTAAAAGGTCGGGGAGAGAGAGGAGAGCATGGTGAATCTCACCACGGTGAAAATCGGAGACGAAGGCGGCTTGGGGACGGCGGACCGTGTGGAGGGACGGACGACGGACCTCGGCGCTGCGGTTGTGTCTTCCACGTGCACGGGTGAATGCGAGAGTGGAGCGGGGGAGGCAGCAGGGAGAGCAGTGACGGGCTCGGCTTCTTTTATGGAGGCCAGGGCGCGGGGGAAGGCGCTCCCACGACGCGAGGTGGGAACGGGCGGCGGTTGCGCCATGACCGCGCGAGACGCGGGACGTGGGCAACGGTGCTGATGGGTGGGCCCAGACGGTCAGTGGGGAGGGAGGAGGGGAGAGCATGGCGGTTGCTCACCCGAGTGGGCCAGCCCAGGAAGAGGAAGGAGAGAAGGGGAAGGAAGGGAGGCGAGCGGCCAACGGGGGTGGGGGACATGGGCCAGCAGGCCGAAAATGAGGAAGGGAAGGGGGAGGGAAAAGAATTTACTTTTCTTTTTTCCAAATCAGTTTTCTAAGTTCATTTTCAAATGATTTTTGAATCCTTTTGACTTTTGGATCAAAACCACTCAACACAATAAATGAAATGCTACAGCATGAGTGCATCAACATGTATATATCCTTATGTTTGTTTTTATTTTCACCAAAAATTATTATTTTCCTATATTTGAATGCACACATAATTACATAAATAAATCAAATTTAACTATTTTAAAAGAATGCAAATTTTAGGGTGTTACAGTCCTGAGGATCCTTTCCCACGTGAAGCCAGAAGTAGGCCAACGGCGGAAGATTTGGACAAGGATTTTGACCCGAACGAGGAGGTAGGGATAAAGCCTTAGCTTGTAAATTTTGCTAAAGCTTTGGCTGTGTTACCTCTACTAACACTTTGACCTATCGTATATACAGGTCCCTCCTTAAACTCAGAAAAGACGACATCGACGTCCGCGACATCTCGCTGGACAAGACGGAGTAGAGGAAAGGAGAGTAGAGGCAACAGCCACAGAGACGGACATTGAGGCCTCTGCTCCACAACCTCAAGACACAATCACAACTACCAAGCCTAAGAGGAAACGAGGGGATAGAAAAGCAAATCAATATCCATATAAGGCATGCTATGTGATAACGGAGGTCGGGCTAGTAGGGGAGATCCTTGAGCCGAAGGAATTAAGAGGACGATTTCGTAATGCTATCGGGGCCCTAGTTAGAGATAAATTGAATCCAGCAATCCCTAACTAGAAAGAGGTACCAGAGAAGAAAAAGGATGAACTATGGGATAGGCAGTTGAAGCTCAATTTTAGATTTCCGGAGGGTAAGCATGAATTGGTAAAACATGCTTTCAGGATGATGGGAGAGTCATTCCGACGTTGGAGGTCGGAGCTCAACAAGAAGTATATCCACAAGGGGTTAACTCCCTTCAATGAGTTCGGCAACATAACTCCTAGTCAATGGAGGAGCTCGTGGCTCAGAAGACTTCATCGGATGCATTGGAGCTCAGTGCCCGTAACACCGAGCTAGCGAAGAGGAACAAACACCACCATCATCTAGGCCCCGGTGGCTACTATGCCCAGGAAGAGTAGTTTAGAAAGATGGACGAAGAGGCCGCAACTGTTGGGAATATCGATGTGATGAATTTGAAGGTACGCTCAAGGAATTGGATATATGTGAGGAGTACAGAATCATTTGGCGGTAATCTTAAGTTTGATAAGCTGGAGACCCAAGAGGCAGTATCAAGGATACTGAAATATACTGAAGATAAGGAGAAGTGCTCATTCCATCATTCCAAAGAGAGGGACGAGCTTAGCCTTGGCTTGGGAAACAAGGAGCACATAGGCCGCACTAGGGGGCTAGGGAAAAGGATGACCTGGAAGCAAGGATTCAAAGAGGACAGGCACATGTACAAGAAAGATGGCAGAGATCGGGAGACTAATCTTGAGCTCCAAGTGAAGGCTCTAGTTATGAAGGCGCTGGAGGAGCAAGGACTATCTACGGAGCCACGGATATTAATGATGTCGCCAGAAGAACTGACAACGGTTCCACTGCAGCCACAACCCCCGTCGATCGCATACGGGAATCAACTAGTTGCACCTTGGTGTTTCTCAGCGGCTGACAGAATATTGTGATGGAGGTGGAAACGGGTGTGGCACATCCTCTCGGTGGCTTACACCACAATAATAAGATACCGCCGGACTACACTAGGGTCGAGGTGCATACCGTGAAGCCTGAGTTCATGCAGTGGAGGATAGACTATGCAACTCTTGAGGGTATGGTGTTACTCGGAGACGTTATGGGGCAGTTCATCCTCTAGCACAAACGGGACATTATATTGACTGCTTCTTCGCCGCATCCCCCTCTCCCAAATTTGGAGCGAGTTGATGAGGTCGGGGAGATATTTTCACCGTCTCGTGACCACCATATTCCTGAGATGCCACATTCTTCCCCGCCTTCTAGCGAGCATGTGCCTGATAAGCCACAACCTTCTCCAACTCATACCGAGCAAGTGCATGATGAGATGCCATAGTCTTCTCAACAAGCACAGCCGATACATGAACAATGAGTGCCTCCTGAAGAAGGTGATGCACAAGATGATGAGGACGTGCCTGAATGGGAACTTCAAAAGAAGCATCCAATCACCATAAGACCAGTTTATGTTCCGATGAAAGACGTCTCGTCGGTGCACAAGTGGTATTCCCATGACCAGTTCAAGCCTGAGAACCAAGTTAAAAAAGTCACATCATGAGGTTCTGAGGAGGCCGTCACTAGCAAACTCCACCAAACAGCAAAGCAGTATCCAAATATTGATGCCATCAAATGGTTAAAGGATTGCCCGAAAACATATGAAAGAGGCAAGCCCTTCCTACCAAACCGGGACATCCAACGCCTACCACATAGAATGAGAAGGTTCCATGATTGGTACTTGCGTGTTCTCCCAACGAGCATAGACCTCGTACAGGCATGCTTCCCCACTGGCACATTTGGAAACCCAGCTAGGAAAATTGTCTTTAACTTCAATGACATGTAGACATGCTTTCACCTCGAAGCAATGGAGATGAATCTAATTCGCACGTGGTGCCTATAAGTCCTTGTCCTCCCGATATAATATGAATGTAATCTTTGAATTTTGTTGTAACTAACCCACGCCGTGATTTGTAGAATGCAAGTGCACATTGTCAAACAAATGCCAAGTGTAAAAGCCGGGTATATAGACCCTCAAGCTATAGCACAAACAAATTTTAATTACCCTAAACAGTAGAAACTGGATGCCAAAGAGCTAGCTGCTGGAAAGACCCTTTGGGAGAAAGAGCATATCCGTACGGCGAAACTAAGGGAAGAGTACTCCCTTAAGGTTGTGGCATACATTGCTCTGGCTTTCAAAATTCTCTAACAACACTCTACTATATGGATACCATACAACTTTAAGTAAGTTCAACTTTGTTTGATATATATTTATTCGATGCAAAAGAGCTTATCTAGTTCTATGATTAAATCCATACAGCAACCACTGGATTTGTATAGGTGTAAATGTCGGGAGGAGCATGGCATGGGTCTTTGATTCAATAGATAGGGACCCGATGACATACAAAGACTTCATATCGATTCTCAAGACATATACATATCGACAATCCTCATTAGCTTATATATTTGTATACATACTTGTAACATTCACTTTTGGATACTAACAAATTGTATTTGATAAAATAATTCGAGCAGGGCATTTAGGTTCTATGTCACTAAACATCATGGAAGGCATGATCCAGCAAGGAAGGAAAAGCTGGCTATAAAAACATTATGTGCGGTAAGTGTAACTTACTTCTTTAGTACTCCATTACATGCCTGTCAAAAGCATTACTTAACATTTCCATATGCAAAACACATAGTGCCCCAAGCAAAAGCCTAGGAGTGTACATTGTGGATACTATGTATGTTCTATGATGAGTAACACCGGTGCCTACAGGAGACACCCCTTAAGGGTAAGTTTGAACCTCTTCACCCGTAGTATAAAAACTTCATACATGGTATGAAATACTAAACCGAAACTTGTTCACTTGTAGTGGAAAGAAGAGAAAGAAATGAAAAGAGACCCATACAAGGATGACCAACTCTTAGAGCTCATCAGCGACCTTTGCAACTTCATATTGTACCAGATTGTACACGTCAAAGGCACCTACCATGACCGAGAGTCTGACTTAGGTAGAAATCTTCAGTACAAACACCTTCGTGAGACCAAAAGGCTAGCTTTAGGCCGTTGATAACAATGTGTATGGAATTGGACATTGGTTTTACCTTGTGAATTATGTCTATTTAATGATGGATTGTATATATTCTTGTGAATTGAACTTGTAATTGTAGTTTATATAATACTCTTGTGCTTGTAGTTTATATAATACTCTTGAGCAAACACGGTTCGGAACATTGGTCGTGGGGCGTTCAGTGGGACGTTGAGCGAACGTGGTTCGGAACGTTGATCGCTCACTCGCAATGCGAACGCAGGAATACGCGAAAACAAACAGGGCGGTTCTAGACTGAACCGCCCCTACAAATAGATATTATAAGGGTGACTGGTACTACACAGCCGCCCCTACAAATCGATTTGTAGGGACGGCTGATAACACCAGCCGCCTCTACAAATAGATTTGTAGGGGCGGTCGGAACCGCCCCTACAAATGCATGATTTGTAGAGACGGTTTGGTAGGGGCGGCTGGCCAAACCACCACTACAAATGGTCTTGAGCCACCCCTACAAATGATATCTGTAGTAGTGGCATGAGGAAGCTTTGGCTGACTCTTTCGATGAAGAGATGCTGCTCGAAGCCGACATGCTCTCAGAACTACGAATACAGGACGTCAAATTTCTGTCACTGAAACTTAGGACACCTAGCCTAAAAGTTTTCCACTTGCACCAGCCCTGGCACCAGCCGCTTACTGTCTCGGCTCCGAGGCTGGAAGAACATGAAATGTCCTTTCCACAAGGATCCCCGCTTGGATGGCTTAATGTTGATGGTGATTTACTGTGCGTGCAGAGCCTTAAGATTTGCATGAAGTCACATCATCATCGTACAAGATGCGATGGTGAGGCCGAGGCCGAGATTGACACTAACATACAACTTCTCAAGCATTGTAGCTCTCTCACGTGCCTCGACGTGACTCTTACAGGTCCTGAGGTACGTCTTCAAAATACATGTAGTTTTAGTTTTGTCTTGAATCAAATTTATCTAGTTTTGATCAAGTTTGAAATTAAAAGCACACTAATATGTACTATCTACATTGTGTGGTCAAATGCATTGAATTCACCATGAAATTTGCATTGATATTGTAGTTATTTGGTATTATTGTACATATAATACCTTTTTAGGAAACATGTTAAAACCTAGAGAACCTTGACTCATGACAAAACTAAAGCGACTCATACTTTGGAACGGAATGATATCTTGTGATAGCTCAAATAAGATACCATTGGATGGGCAAGTTCATCAACAAACAAACATGAGTTTTATACTATGAATGAGGAATTGAATTAGTTGATACCGTTATATATGAAACTTTCATGTAATAAAATTAACATTAAACTTAGAGATACCATCTCTGAGTTGATTCTTTGTTTCATTTATACATCTCCAGCAGTCCATCCCTTAAAAAAATTGTACTTCATCACTTACATTTTCTTAGACTTGCATTTGTTCCACTTGCTCGATTTGTTATCCATTTTTTCATAACAATCAATTTATGCATTACCTCATTGCATGTTTTTCCCCTACTCTGATAAGCCATTCAAGGGGTGGGACGACGATGTGGATATCATAAAAAGTAGGGTACCACACCTTCCACAAATCACATCTTTGTCAGTGAATATTTCTCTTTGGCTTGGACGCCATGGTTACGGAGCTAGCGTGGCAAACCTCCTCACACGATTCGACAATCTTAGATGCCTCAGCCTACATTTACCCTTCTTCAAAAGCCTGGTAAGCACATACTTAATCCTAATCGCATCAATCATACTCTCTCCATTCTTAAATTATATTTCATTTAAATTTTGCTCTAAGTCAAACTTATCTAACTTTAACTCAAGTTATTAGGAAAATATATTAACATCTACAAGTTCCAATAAATGTTCTATCTAAATATAGTCAATGAAGAATCTCATGAAACTAATGTGATGTTCTATAAACTTGATCAAAGTTAAAGAAGTTTGACTTAGAATAAAACCAAAATCAACTATAATTTGGAAGGATGGAGTATTTATTACCAACCTTTTAGAATATGATTTCTTTCTCCAATCTGCTATAAACCTATATGTATTTGTATTGCAGGACCATAAAACAACTACAGGATTAGATCTCTTATGCAAATCACCAAAACCATTGGAAATACAGTAAGTTTTCCATGGCTCACCTGCGGGAAGTAGAGCTCACAGGTTTGACAGGAACTAATTGTGAATTCTAGTTCATGAAAGCCATACTCGCAAGAGCCAAAAGACTCCATAAAGTGGCTATAAGCTTCAACCCAAACTGTTGGCAACATGAGGGCAATATGGATGCGTTTGAGTGTATCCTACTTTATGAAGGAATGTGGACTTCCCACCGTGACGCGTTTACACTTAATTGTGTTAAGTGTCGTCCCGTTTAGCTTGTCTCATTTAATTTCATTTGTTGCTTTTTCACCCAGTTTATTACTCTCTTTTTTGCGTGATGTTTTTTTAGTTTTCTTCTGAATTTATGGCTTGATTAATGTTTGTGACCTAAAGAGGGCACACAAACAATCTTACTTTGACTAAGTATAGTCATATGGTTCATTCATTTTTCACCTCAATTTGTTGTTTTAGTGTCTATAGGAGGTTCATCATGAATGGATATTTTTGTATAGGCAGAGATTTAGATAAGAAAAATAATATGAGCTCATGTCAATTTTCTATTATAGATTGACAAACACATTAAACTTGTTCATATTAATATTTTTTAGTTACATTATATTATTTGCTCAATTAATCAAGTAAATATGTGAGTAAGTTATAGGGCAATTATCATCATAGCAACAATTTATTATTTGTGATATACAGATTGAAGTGATTATTATAAGCACAAGATTTTGTTCATCTCATTTCAAAAAAAAATCTCATTTCTTACATTAATGGTTTTTTCCTTCAGTCTAATTGTTTACTTAATTAATTTAACGCATATGAATGTTAGTATAGGTTTGTTATGTAAAGAACCAAGTACCCTTGTGGAGGTAACTATAATTTTGATGATTGTGTGACAACGTAACTAGTGAGACTAATAATGTTTGCTGGTATACAAGAACTTAGTCTCACAGGTGCAAATATGTGGACTTTGGAGAGTTCACGTCAAGAAAGACCAAGTGTGACCCTTGAAGACATTGAAGAAATAAAGATTGAACAAAGCTTCGCAAAGAAACAAATTGAATCATGCAAAAACCGTCAACAAGTGACCATCACCAAATAATCCAGTGAAATTAGCCATACAGGACCAATACGTGGTGGAGAAGGAGAGCACTTCGCCTAGGCAGTGAGAAACAAACCTTTGAGAACTTTTCTCGGCCTGAACTATTTCTTTTAATTCTTTTCCATTGAAAAGAGCAGGTGTGGCTTTCTTTGCACCGAATGTTATTGGACACGGAAATTCAACCTAAAAAATCCTAGGTATTCTGCATTTTTTTAGCCTGGTACACAAAATTCTTAAGTCTAGTTTCGATGATAAATTGAATACACCTGAGCTTTAATTCAAGTATTCAAACTCAGGTGAAAAGACTTCACCGTAAATTTCAGTGCTCTATTGGAGTATAAACAGCTGAGTACAAATTGATCGGCTCTTGGGAAGGAGCGCCAATGCCACCTGAAGTTCCAGTGATGTAAAGATGGCAGCCACCACTATGTCAGATTCTTATAGCAGGGACGGAGGCATTTTTACTGTAGGGGCGGCTGGGGTTGGGGACGCCCCTACAGTGGGCATCCTCGGGCCCCAGCAGCCCAGCCACCCCTACAGATGTCACTGTTGGGGCGGCTGGTAACCTGAGCCGCCCCTACAGTTAGGGCTGATCTGTAGGGGCGGCTCAATCACCAGCCGCCCCTGCAGCAGATGTCATTGTAGGGGCGGCTAGTAACCTGAGCCGTCCCTACAGTTAGGGCTGATCTGTAGGGGCGGCTCAATCACCAACCGCCCCTGCAATGCCGACTGTAGGGGCGGCTGAATCACCAATCGCCCCTACTGATGGCGCACGAATAAATAGCAGTCACCCCTTCTTCCACCTCAGGACACACTATTCTACACAAAAAAAGGTTGGGAGGCCTTGGGCTCCTCCTAAATATTGCTCTACTAAGGGTAGGTTTTGATCTCAAATCATTTGGTGGAGAGGCTCTAAAAGGTAAGGAAATGCTTCTCTAACTCTTTATTTAAGTTTAATTCATTGATTAGATAGTAATTTGATTTTAGGTTTTCTCTCTCTTTCATGGAGCTTGAGCTAGTTATGAGTGAAATTAGACCCTAATTTTCACTATACTAGGGTAAATTAGGTAGGAAAGTAAGATTGCACCCTTTATTAGTACATCTTTATTGATTTTAGTGTAGTATTAGTGAAGTTTGGTGCATGTGTCATGAAACCCTATATCTAGATCTAGGATTTTGTTTTTTTTTTCTTTTTCAATTTTTCCTTTATGTGACTAGGGTTTGCATGTAGGTGAATGTGTAAGATTTTAATTGTTGCTAATGTGTAAAATATCCTCTACCATGGCTACTAATTATCATTTAATATTTATTTTAATTCCTTTCTATAATGTGTGTTTTTAATTAGTTATGGATAAATAGGCCATTAATTAATTATCCTCTACCATGAAATTGGAATGGAGTTTGCATGAAAGGTAGTGGATGAAATATTAAATGTTGCTAATTGTTTTATTTGAAATTGTTTATTTGAACCAATTAATTTATATTTTAAAATATTTATGCATTAATAGTCAATTAATTAACTATCCTCTACTACCATGGTGCGTGTCTCAGGTATATACAATTATTCTCGAGTAATATTCTTTCTTTGGTTATTTTATTTCTATAAGATGGATTACAGGAACTCTTGGATGTATGGTTCGTTAAGACACGACGCTCTTTTCCGTGATGAGGTGGACAAATTCATCAAAGCCGCAGAGAAGCATGCAGCGACGTTGAAAGAGAATAGCGACACGATTATTTGTCCCTGCAAAGATTGCAAGAACCTTATTGCATTTCGAGATGTGAGTACCATCAAAGAACATCTGATTAGAAGAGGATTTGTTTCGGACTACACAGTGTGGATTCATCATGGTGAAACAGTGGTTGTTGATGACAGCAACGATGATCTAGCTGATGAAGCTGAAACCCAAGCATACTTATCCCGATTCACAGACGATCTTGAGCAACAAATGGATCGTGACTATGGTAATCAACAAGGTGGTGGCTTTGGCAATGAACAAGGTGGTGATGATGCTGGTGGTGCCAACAATGATGGCGAAGCACGTGAGGGGGATGCAAATGACGGTGACAACTTGGACGAAATGCTTGGGGCATTTGGACCAAAAATATTAGAAAAGAGCAAGAGAGGTCTAGAAAATCTTGAGAGGGTGAGAAAAGCATCGAAGAAGACTGTGTATGATGCTGAGAAGGGTTGTCCAACATACTTCACACTGCTACGTTTTGTGCTTGAGCTACTCATCCTGAAGGCTAAGTACGGCTGGTCGGACTACAGTTTCGATGATCTGTTGTGCCTCATGTCACGGTTGCTCCCACGGCCAAACACAGTTCCCGCCAACACATACCAAGCGAAGAAGGTTATAAGTCCACTCACATTGGGGGTTGAAAAAATCCATGCATGCCCCAACCACTGTATCCTTTTTCGATGTGGCACATCGTTCAAGACTTTAGATACATGTCCTAGGTGTGGGGCTAGTCGGTACAAGAACAATGACCTTCAAAGTGGGGTGGAAGCCTCCACAGGAAAGAGGAAGAAGGGTGTCCTAGGTGTGGGGCTAGTCGGTACAAGAACAATGCCATTGATGCGATACACGTGCAGAAGAATGTCTTTGAGAGTCTCATGGCTACCTTGATGGAAACGGGCAAGTCAAAGGATGGTCTCAGATCACGGAAGACATGGTGCAGCTGAACGTGATGCGGGAGCTTTGGCCGGTATAGTAGGATAATGTCTTTGATATAATGGTACATCTCATGATTCACCTGGTACATCAGATTGAGGCGCTGGGCCCTAGCTTCTTGCATGAAATGTGATCCTACGAGCGGTTCATGTCGGTTCTAAGCCGATACGTGCATAACCAAACACACCCAGAGGGCTCCATGATAGAGGGTTACAATTCTGAAGAAGTCGTCGAGTACTGCCAAGAGTGGTTAAAAGTACAGAGAGAGATTGGTAATCCTGATTCTTGTCACAAGGGAAGGCTAGCTGGGAAGGGCACAAGTGATAGGAAAGTGTTCCTTGACAATGATTACAGAGAGGTGAGTCGGACGCATTACAGTGTCTTGCAGAGTATGGCAGTGATGCAACCGTACATTGATGAACACATGGCTATCATTATGGTCGAGAGGAATGGCCGTTCAGATGATTGGGTCATGAAACAGCATAAGCAACGCCTGACATCATGGTTGAAGGACCAGAATATACAGCCTAGAGAAACCATAGATTCTATTACCATCAGTCGGTTGGTGGCTGGGCCATCGAAACAGGTGACGTCTTTGAATGCTTATGACATCAATGGGTACACATACTATACCGACACAAAGGACAGGAAATATGTGAATCAGAACAGCAGTGTCCGAATAGAGGCTCTCGACGGAGTGGGGCGAAAGGTCCTATACTTTGGCATAATTGAAGATATATATGAACTTGACTATGGAAGCGATATAAAGGTGGCCCTATTTCGATGCCGCTGGATCAAGCAACATCAATTCAATGAGATCGGATAGAGAGTCGTCGACCTCTAGAATGTAGGCTACCAGGATGACCCTTGGGTGCTCGCTGAACGTGTCACGCAAGTCTTCTATATGCCCGACCCGCAAAGTAACCTCCCCCCAAAGAAGAAGACAAAGCACGTGGTGGCCTCCGGAAAACAACATATCATCGGAGTTGATGGTGTGGATGATGTTGAAGCTTACAATAAGTGCAATGAGATGCCGCTATTCACAGACTTTTGTAAGAAGATTGAGGCTATGAAAAAGAACCTGCCCAAAGATGTATTGCCATGGGAACGAAAAGGTGTCAAGGGGAAAGTTATCATGGTGGGCTAGCTAGTTTATGTAAGTGTGTCAGTGTTCATAAGACTACATTCATGTATGTGTATGTGAGACTACATTCATGTATGTAAGACTATATTTATGTATGTGTGTTTGAAACTACATTTATGTGTGTGTTTGAGACTACATTCACGTATGTTTGTGTGAACAATGTGTAATAAGAATTTATCAAATTATGAAATTACCAAAATAAAAGTTGTAGATCTCCATGAGTTATTCAACTTTGGTATTCATTACTTTTTCAATTGAAATGATTTGGGGGTCTCAAAAACCATCACATTTGGAGTTAGTATTAGGGAGAACAACTAGTTACAAAGTTTACCTATAGATTAAAAAGAGAAATCATACTGTTCTAGATGATCCTTACATGATCATAGTGAACAGTGTGATTTCTTTTTTTAATCTGTGGGTCAACCTTGTAACTAGTTTTTCTTCCTCATACTAACTCCAAATCTGATGATTTTTTTTCCTAAAATTTTCTAAATCATTCTCTGTCAATTTATTTTGTTGGTTTTGTCAATATATACATATAAAAAGTTTGAGCAATTTAAATTTTGAATTTCAAAAAAATGCAACTTCAGACAAGATTTTGGTACCCCAAATGATTTTAGCTGAAAAGGTGATAAATACCAAAATTGAATAACTCATAAAGATCTTCAACTTTTGTATTGGTTATTTCTTCATATGATAAAGTGGTAATGACATTGTTCACAAATGTGACACATCTCTCATAAGGTTTTATAAACTATATGAGACATGTGTAAGATTAGTGAACAATGTGTGTTAATAATTTATCAAATGAGGAAATAACCAAAATAAAAGTTGTAGATATTCATGAGTTGAACAACTTTGATATTTATTACTTTTTATGTTGAAATCAATTTGGGTCTTAAATTTTCGTTCGAACTTGTCGTTTTTTAAAATTTCAAATTTGAAAGATTCAAATTTTGTCAAATGACAAGATGACTAAAATAAAAGTTGTAGATATTAATGAGTTGAACAACTTTGGTATTCATCACTTTTTATTTTGAAATCATTTTGGGTCTCAAATTTTGGTTTGAACTTGTTATTTTTTAAAATTTCAAATTTGAAATGTTCAAATTTTGTTAAATGATAAGATGACCAAAATAAAAGTTGTAGATCTTCGTGACCTCTATAACTTTGATGTTTATCAAATTTTTATTTGAGATCATTTGATGTCTAAAAATTATTTTAGTAGTTTTAATTTTATTTTTTAAAATTTAAATTTTTTTTCTCGTTTTTAAAGGTTTAATTTTGTAATTTTAAACTATTGTAGTTGTTTTAGTTATTGTATATGTAAATATATCTAAAAAAATTCGTCGCGGCCGCACTCTCTCTCTCTCTGCTGTATGAGGCAGCTCGTGCTCGTTCGAGACTGAGACACCCCCGCAGCACGCTCGCGGCCGCCTCCCACCGCGCAGATCTCGCCGCCGCCGAGATGCTCCGCCGCGGCGTGCTCCTCCTCGCCGTCGCACACTCGCCCCTCGCGTACGCCTCGGAGGCCGACCACAAGGTGCCCCCCTTCATCCGAACCTTAGATCCGAACACTCCTTTCCTTGGCTAGATCCGTCGAGGCGCCACGCCGGATCTGGACGCCGCGCGCCGCTGGGGACCGCGTGCTTAGTACCAGGGGACGGTGTTGGTCTGTAGCTCCACCGCGATTCACCCCTGCCACGCCCGCCACCATCAACGCAAAGCCGCGCGCGAGGCCTCTGCCCTTCGCCCGCAGCGATGAAGCTCGTCCACCACAACCTCGTCCGCAACGGGCCTGGCTCCGTCAAGGTCCTCTTACCTCTCGCTCCTCCCCTCTATGTGCCGTTTCACCATGAGGTACTCCTCATTGAGACGCTGACTAGTGCCCCTGTGGATGTGAAAAGCCGCTGCAACTTAGGCTATCTGTTTTTTCCAGCTTAAGGAGTGAAGTTTTGCAAAGCTTTTCGATTTGTGTTAATCTATGACAGTTAGGGATCCATTGCTTTCTCTTGCATGTGTGCATATATTATGTAAATTTTGAATGCCCTTATTATGAAGTTTTAAGGGATTGTTCTTCTTCTGGTTCCAGGAAAGTGCTGAGAGAGGTGGCATCTGGAGGACGTGATGCCGAGCGTGTGAAGCTTAAGTTAGAAATTGTAGTTGAGGTGGTGCATCATCTTTCTGTGTTGTCTTTCTTTCTCCATGATTCCATATATTATCCTTTGACATGTGAATTGACAGCCATCATTGTTGGTTGTTAAGTTAGCCAACTTTGTGGAGTTGTGGGTTAAAATTGTTGCTGACTTCAGGATATCTCTATTCCAGACATGTGTGAAAAAGGCCTGGAAAAATGCTGCATAAACTGATAGTTCTGTCAAAACTGAGCAAATACTTTTAGGAGGATCTAGTTAAACAAACCTGTTATATTTCTAGTTGTTGATTTTATTTTCTCTGTTTCTTTTGGCTTTGTTTCCTATCCTTTCCAATGCTATTAAACCTTAACCACTTGTCGACGTTGATAACTGAGTGTGTCCTTTGTTTTGTAATGAAGTCTATAGACTATGACAAGGAGGGATCTGTCTTACGTGTGCGTGGAAAAATATCACTGAGAATGATCATGTGAAGGTTAGTGATTTTTTTTACTTAATAATACTACTATGTGATGTAAATAACCTTGTTAAGCTAATCTCTTTCTTCCTGAATGAAGATTGGCCAGTTCCACACGTTAGAGCTGGAGGGTTGGTTCATCTAGAATCCCTTGTTATTGAGGACAACTTTTGAATGCTTGGATACCTTGTAATAATGTACTAGCAGCTGTTTGTCTACACTCTACTATATAAATTACAGGTCCTGCCACCATATTCTTAGGATGTCCAAACATGTGCAGTTTTTTCTTCTTCTTCATATAAGCTTAACCCTTCTTCTGTATCTTATGTGGCAAGGCCAACCTGTTATTGTAATAGGAAAAACTAAGCACCTCCATCAGCTGCCACATCACTTGTACATTCTAATAAGCATACAAAAGTCATCAACATTTTTTGAATTGCTTGACATGAGACTTCTGGCTACCTATGCAATGTTTCCTATGCCGATTATGCTTATTGTTTCCATTTATTTACTACCAAATTAAAAGCTTGCAGTTTGAGGCATGATAGTGCCATTGTTTTGTCCCTATCTTCTGAGCTTGATGATTGCTGCCTATGAACCTAATGTTCTTTTCAGTTTTTTTTTGCTTGTAATTTTTATAATAACTTTGTACTTCGGAAAGCAATCAGAATGTTTCAGCTTTTCTCTTTTTCGCTATTGATGTTAGAGTAGTATCCTCTCCACTATGCTCATCATGCTGCATTGCAGTGGAATTTTGGAGCATTAATTGATATTTCTCAGGGTGATGCGTTTCAATCTTTTTCGTTGCTACTTTTTTCTTCAATGAATCCTGTGCATCTTATGTAGGAAATTTGGGATTGGTTGGCACTTGAGACCATCCAGCAAGCATGTGGTATGTGATTTTGACCCGTCATTTGTATATATATGGATTATCTGCTCAATCAAATATTAATCTCTTCTTCCATTTCTAAAATAAGTTGGTGTTAACAATTTAACATATGGTGTGCATATGATACCTGTTGTGCTTTACCATCTTGTGAGTTTGACCAAGATATAAACCACTATTTGGCTCCATTTCCTGAGATTAGCTTTTCTGAATTGCCTCATTGTCTGTTGTTTATCTATACGAAACATAATGTTTTAATTGAGTCTATCCAAACCTATTGTAGATCCTGCTGCAAGTGCTGATCTAGCAGTTATTCTCATGCAAGAAGGACTTGCCCACCTATTCCTCATTGGCAGAAGGTGTGTGGAACTGTTGCGCCATCACAAAATAACAAATATTTGATTTTTAATATTTATTTAATTGTTTTATTTTATGTGTCTAAGATGTCAATGTTGTTATCTAGTACATAAGAGTTCATTTCTTAGAATTAGCACTTCTGGACTCTGGTTCACTCATGCTAAGAGTGTCTGTGCACCACCTATATAAATCCTTTGCTTTCTACACCTGGGTGATGCGTTTCAATCTTTGAGCATGTTTTGCAAGTAAGCTATTCACACGAAGTTATGCAAATGTGAACATGCATATAAGCAACAATTGACTGATGCATTACATCTACTTGGTTGAAGGCATTGCTGAAACACATTGATTTTGAAGTAGTCCAGTGTGTTGTAATTGCAAGCCTAGGTTTTACGAAGATAATCCTCACTTTCTTAAAGGGGAAACAATGTACTATATAGTAGCTCCTTTATAAGGGGCATAAGTCTCATCTGTGTGCTGCTAGGCGTGTGTTCACTCTTCATTAAGTCTGGTGTCAAAATCCATCTGTCATTATGTGCTAGTTACCACCGTTACTTGCATAAAGTTGAATACTCGTTAATCACTTGTAGCTTGCATGAACTGGATCTCTAATTGATTTGATTTCATTGCTTCAGGAAACTAGCCGCTGATGTAAATACTAAAGATCACACTGGTTTTGTCGGACACTGTCCTGTCACCAGGTTTGCAAGCTAACACCTCACTACTAGTTACTACTTACCATCCTAGATCAAATTACCATATATATCAGGTTAATGAAGTAGTATGTCTTGCAATTTTGTCAGGAAATTCGCTGCAACGTTGGCAAACCAACCTACTATTTCCCATCTGGTAAAAGTCATTATAGATATTCAGATTTTTGCTAGTTTGATAGTGTCTTATGTTTGTTTTTGTAAAGTTTTCCATTATGGCATTATACAACTTAGAACTGATGTATGAGCCAGATTATGAATGCAATGCACTATATCCTTGTTGTCAGTTAGATAATTTTCTGATATATATGTTGCAACTTATGGTAAATATGGCCAATCAAATATGTGAAACGTGAAGTGTGAAAGGGCACCCATGGATAAACTTGTATACTAAAATTTCTAGTCCTTGCTACCTATCCACATGAAAGTGCAAGAACCATTGATTAGTAATGTTTGGAGCTTCTGCAGAAGCAAGAATTATTTATTTATTTTTTGCTGGAAAATCCACTGTAGGGGTGGTTCTTGATTGAACCGCCCTTACAAATACACACAGCAGGGACGGCTGGTGATACAGCCGCCCTTAGAGAAGTCCACTACAGGGGTGGCTGATATTACCAGCCGCCCCTACAGAGAGCACTGTAGGGGCGGCTGAAAACACCAGCCGCCTCTACAGAGGGCACTGCAGGGGCGGTCAGGAAACCGCCCCTACAGAGGCACCCTCTGTAGGAACACCCTGGGAGGGGCGGCTGGCGCAGCCGCCCCTACAGAGCCTCTAGAGCCGCCCCTACAGTTAATTTTTGTAGTAGTGCACTGGAGTAATCCAGTGGTGTCTATTTTTATATATGCATTTTTCTTTTTATATTTTTAGAGACCCTAATTTGACCCCTCATTTGCCCGTTTATGGCTACTTTTTACACCCTAGGACTTCTCCTGGCTAGCAGTGTCTCTGATAAAGAATGTTGTTGTGTAGTGTTGACTCTTGTGTTGTAATATAATCTCACTAGGTTTGTGCTCGTACAGTGCAATGGGGTCATTAGTAGCGCAAGTCTATGCCCATGCATTGCCACGAGCTGAAAAAAAAGTTAACAGAGTAGAAGCACGAAAGTTGATGTGCTCAATCCGTTGCTCTTCAGTTATGGGTGCAACGTCTTGCTCTGCCCCTTTGTCTTTTTACGTTCTTTGAGATAAACAAATTGGATTCACTTCGACCACTTGATTTGTAAAAAAAGGTGGAAAGACATAATTAACACCATTTCCGTTACATTCCAAAGTATTCATGTATATATGAGCGTCAATGTTACCTTCCTTGATCAGGTTTGTCAAGTTTCTAAATGGTGCGCAACAACCATGATTTTGAACAGGATCGGTACAGGAGTAGTAGAGAATAACTAAAAAACATGAAGAGACACATTAGGACTGAAACTCATACGACAAGGCCTGAATTAAATAATTCCAAATTATATTCAGTACTTAAATTATTGGATCACAGATACCAGAAACACAATTTGGAAAAAAAAAATACATTGAAAATGGTAATCAGATTGCTTGCATGTCGGTATGTCGGTATGGAGTATATCGAAGAAAACTAGGGAACATATTTAGTGGCTATAAAATATAAGGTCGAGTGAATGTGCTGATCGTCAGGCACATAGTTGTTTGACTCCCACAGCCATCGTCACTACTCTCTTTGTTCCAAAATGTAAGTCGTTTTAACTTTTCTAAACTTTTGCTAAACACTTATTTATATATACATTTATGTCTATATATATATATATATATATATATATATATAAGTCAGAATAACTTATAATTTAGAATGGAGGGATTAATTGACATGGTTAGGGCAAGTACATAACATTGTCTCCTAGGCAGTCTCTTGTAGTGCCACGTAATTTTAAGACGACTTAATAGACAATTTATACAACAATTGTCTTTTAAGGTGTCTCACAGTAATTCGTATTTTTCTTAATTTATGCATAAAATAAAAAGTAAAGTTGTGAGACATATGACAACAACTCATACAATGGTACAATAGCTGTCTCATAGTCGTAAATTTTAGCTCATCGGGTGGTTATTTTGTGAAACAACGACCACTTTCTCTCTCCCATCTCTCTTTCTCCACACCATAAAAAATCCTATGTGAAACTGCATTAGACGGAGCATGAAATGATAACATATAGCAATGTACTTGCCCTTATAAAGCTCGATGTTGGTCGTCGTGGGTCATGGGATGCGGTGTCCACGTGTGGCCAGCGAGTGGGCTTTCTTGTGATGTGTTGCCACTTGCGGACCACCACCAGCGACCATGAATAGAATAATGATTCATAATAATACTATTCTAAGTACTAATATGATATAGTAAGTACTCTTTTCATTTCAAATTAAATTCGTTTTGGGTTTTCTAGTTTTTGTTATACACTTAGATATAATAAAAATAATGTAACTAGAAAAGCCAAAATATCTTATAATTTGAAATGGGAGAGTACTAATTAAACACTGTGCCAAACCGTCAGAAAGGAGACAGCTAATTTAGTGATCTGAAAATAAAACGCGTCACTGATATAAAATCAGAGACTCGTCTAGTTAAAACGCGTCGCTGGTATGTTTTGAGGGTGACGCGGCTCAAGAATACGAGTCGCTGATTTATGGTCCATGATTTGTCTCCACCGGTGGAAAGATAGCAGCAATGCGTAAATGGGAGATGCGTCCAAAATTGAGTCCAGAATCGAGCCCGTCGCCTCCCTCGGTCTCGCGTCCGTTCTTCTCAGCCCTCCGCTCCTCTCCTCTCCTCTCTCTCTCTCTCTCCACCTCTCTTCTCCCCCGCATCTCTCTCCTTAGGCGAGTAGTCTCCCCTGCCCTCCACCTTCGTTGCCCCTTCCTGGTCACCGCCGGTGTGCTCCGCGACGCCGACGCCACTCGTCTCGCCTACAGCTCCGCGTCGGTGCCGGATTCGTTAGGGTTTCGCCTCCTTCTAGATCTGGCTGGCACCACTTCCCTCCTCCAGATCTAGCCAGAGCCGCCTCCTCCCTTACATCGGTGCAGATCCATGGTGGTCGTGGTCAGATCAAGGGGCCGCGCACGAGGTGGAGTCGCAAGGACCGTGATGGATCCTTCCCTCACGCCGGCTGCGACCGGCAGAGATGGAGTCGCCAGAAGCCTGCTCGTCTGTGGAGGAATCCCTAGCAGCTGCGGCGGAGTGGCCGTTGGAGGCACGACGTGAGCTCCTTCGCCGCCAGGAGCCTCAACTACATCGGCGCGCCACGAGAATCACGCCACCTCTACAAGCTCTGCCCACGCCTGGTGAGAAGCAAGCGGGTATGTCTTCGATTCCTTCGTAGCTCACCCTCCATCTGAAGTATTGCCTTGCTCGGGTTTCCTTTTTTCAGTTTGCCCACCACTGTTGGGAGGAACGTCCCTTTGGATCTGTGGGGAATACATGTGTGGCAGTGGCAATGGATTCCATAGATATGCACGACACAGAGAAAATTAAACTGTGTTCATTAGTATAATGTATGACTGTAAATCTGTTAAACAATTTGTTAATTTGATCTGTTATGAAGTCTGAACTTTCAAGGAATTTAGTGATTGGCAAGCTTGTGTCCCACATATGTTATCTTGGTTGACTTAGAAGCCGTGAGAATAATGGTTTGGATATGCTTGAAGTGTTCTCGCATCCTGATCCTGCATCATTTCATTGTTTTATTTGATTTGTTTTGGATGTGCTTGTCTGGGTAAGTAGAATGCGTCTTGTCATGCCTAGCTAAACACAGATAACTATATTACTAAAATGTGAATATGCTGTATGAGGGGAGATTGTCATCCATGCTCAGGTATCTTGAGTGACTACTTCCATGTTCAGTATCTTGAGTGACTAATAATGTTCAACAAGGCTTGCAGTATACTTTATTATGTTATATACCAGTGATGCTACTTTCAGTTTCAGTAATGGTTGTGGTTGCATTTTGGTTGTGTTTGGTTCATTTGGTAGAACTGGGCTCAGCTCTGTAGTAGTAGGTACGTATTAATGTTTTGCAGCACTCACAGTCTCAAATTTGGGATCGTTTGACTTGCCGAGAAACTCTGTAGTAGTAGGTAGGTATTAATGTTTTTCAGGTCTTGTACGCATATGCATTCTGAAACAATTGATTATAAACTTTTCATATATCATTGGTTTCCTACAAATGGCTACACGGTATGTGCTCTTCCTTTTCACTGAAAAGGATCTAATTACATGCCTAATAGAGATAAGCTTACCTAGAAAGATGCATGTACCCTTTATTAAGAATTTGTGGAACATATGCAGTAAGCAGCAACGATTTTGTAATTACAGGTGAACGTTCCTAAGACCAAGAAGACCTACTGCAGGAACAAGTGCAGGAAGCACACTCTACACAAGGTCACTCAGTAAAAGAAGGGTGAGGATAGCCTATCTGCCCATGGTAGAAAAAAAATTTATGATCAATAAACATTCTATGTGTTTGTCTATGTAGTCAGGTGCCCAATTTTTTTGCTTCCTACCTTAATGATGGGTAGGAATTTAGGAAAGCTTTGCAGTTTGACATCTGGAAGTTAGCTGTCAATCAATTAGTTAATTTAGGTCAAATCCTGTCAGGGTTGTCATAAGAATTTTAAAGGTTTATAACCATGAGATTCGTAGTGAGTAAACTTTTACTTCTTGCTTGCCTTAGTTTGTCATTTTTTTGCAATGTCATATCAGGCTATTTTCTGAACTTATGTTCTATCTCAGACTCACACTATGTATTTGATTAATTTTCAGGTTTCCTTTGCTTCACAAAATTTTCCTATGGAAATATCTGTTCTATAAAACTGGGAGCATATCTACTAGTACTTCAGTTTTTTCTTTCCTTTGCATTATATTATAATGTAATGTTAGATTTAAGTTTCTAGCCAGGCATCACAATATCATGAAAATTGGCGAAGTAGTTCCTGTATAGTTCATTTAAGAACTTCTGTTGTGCTCTTAAGTTTTCTTACTGGGTGACCAGAATTACTGGGAATACCCTCTCTGGACTGCGATCACTATTTAAGATATGGGGCAGAGGAGAAAACCTAGCAGGAACCAACAGAAAGATGAGCTGAGCAGTTCGGCTGACTGTTGGGCAATAAAAGAAAAGGCAACCCATCAATCAACAAAAAGATGCCCTTGCTAATATGTTTTATTGCTTTAAAATCACAACACAAGTGGAGAATTGCATACAACAGATTCTAGAAACATTTTGACCTTAGAAAGCCTGTTCGGGAGGCCGTATCGTATCGTGGATTATTTACTGCTGGCTGGTTTGGTGTGAGAGAAAAACACTGTTTCCGGCTGGAAATTTACGATCGTTTACGAGTAAGCGAACAGGCTGAGAGTGGTGTTCGACTGAGCTCTGGACATTAAATTCTCAAAATTGTATATTGCTTATTCATAACATCTCTCAGGTACCGATTGGATCTTTCTAAATATTATGCAAAGGGCAAGTGACTTATCGGTATGCCTAGTAGCTACTGGGAAGTGAACAAGAAAGAGATCAAGATAATCTGGCTGCAGCTTCAAGCCATCCTTGCAGGCTTCAACCACTTCATCGTGATCTGAGCCCCACAGCTGCAATGAGAACACGTGCCAAACTTTCAATCACATGATGATTATGGAACAGAGTGGGGCCAAAAAAATGCAGTACAATGGAAATATGTAGTGTGCACCTAGCACACCCAACATGCCTTATATATACTTATACATGCCAGAACAAGATCGACTTAAAACTTGCAGTGTAGCAGCAGATCAGAAATTCAAAGCAAGACAAATGTTAGGCTTGACTAGAGAACTGCATTTATTGGCCCCGTTCGCTTTGCTGAAAAAAGCCGAGACACTGTTCCGACTAATTTGTTGTGAGAGGAAAATACTGTTCCGGCTGAAAAAATAAGCTGAAAAAGACGGATTATAAGAGAAGCGAACAGCAGCAGAATGTATAGCGGACCGATCTGAAAAATTCACTCTGACGTGCTTAGATGCAGTGCAAAGCAGATGGCATCTCACATCACTCAGTGTAACTGCGCAAGTCTGAGGAGTACAGTTGAGCTTCAAATGAGCTGTATACATAGAAATCATAGTAATAATGTGAGATTCAGTTTGTGTTTGTCTACTTTTTCTTGAGATGTCGCGACATTCAGTTTTATAACAATGTGAAGCTTCCTATAGGTAAATGATCTCGTAATTAAATAATATACTAGACCTAGATATCAATTACTCCCTTCAGACTTTAATAATAAAGCAAATGCAGCTGTTGCAAAGCCCACCGATCTGTCAATTGTGATCTAGCATATGCTTATATATCAAACATGTATTTGTATTAGCTGGCAGACAATATCTTGATTGCGAACTTGCAATTTTGGAGGCCTTGCCCCTTTTACACATTTTGCATTTGTGTATGGTTTCAGGCTGCAGGTAGGGACCATTACTAGTAGGGCTAATATAAGAACAAGAAACATTTTGTTATCAGCATTACTAACAGGTACTGTACTCTTGTTCAGACACCATTTTTACCTCAACACAAGAAAGTGAACCTGGTAGTAGTCATGATGGTTCAGATTATATACATAAGTACACCTATATTATTTATAGGCTGCGCAGGCGTTATTTGCAGCATAGAATAGGCCCTTTTACAACCAATTTTCTGGTGCTATTTATGAGTCTTACATTGTAACTGGTTCACATGTAACTATGATCAGTACCTTTTTTTGTCCATTTGTCTTGGAAGTTAGAATGTTTTAGTGAAACCAATATTTCTCTCATCTCTCATTTTGGGAAATTTCAATTGAACCTGCTCTTTTGTTCATGTTTTTCTTTTCCAGTGAAACATGGAAGTGGCAAAGTTGTGAGTGACACCTGACCAGTGACGCGTTTTGGCTGTACACGTCACTGGAGGCTCACATCAGAGACACGTTTTGGCTGGACGCGTCAATGCTGGCTCACATCAGAGATGCGTTTTGACTGTATGCGTCCCTGCTGACCATCATTAGTGACGCGGTTACTGATCTTTTCACATCACAGACACAATGTAAGTGGCGCGTGTTTTCCGCGTCACTAATGACTGTTTAGACGTGTCACTGATCTGCTTTTCTGGCATAGTGAAATAATGAAATGGGTTAATTATCACTAATGATCAATAGGGACTTGCTATTTGTCAGGCACCTAATTTTTTTTCAGGTGATGAACCACAGCCATTGGATGAGAAACGAACGTTTCTTCTTCCTCTCACCGCCACACCAGCCCAAGCGGCGACCAGCCTCCCCCACCGACCACCATCAGTGCCTGTCGCTTTGCTCCAGCCCTCCCCTAACCCTACTTGGAGCACACTGAGCCACACCAGTCCAACCTCGTCGCCGACCTCCCCTGCTGCCGCCCGGCCAGCGGCTCTCTACGCCATTTGTGTCGCCCACCAACCATCACCGTCATGCCGACCTCGCCCCCTAATCCCAATCCCACGACCTTGTCATCGACCCTTCTGCTGACACTTGTTGTCCTGTTGTCCTACCCTGCCCCCTCAGTGGCTCCCCCTCCGCCTCGCACATCGTCGACCAACACGCCACCACCGCCTGTCCAGTCAGTCGTCCCTAGGCCCCTCCCTTTCTAAGGTTGACACCGCCAGAGCCTCGTCCACCACCGCACCGGAGACGAGGAAGACACACGTGTGGAAAGGACGGAAGGAGTTGTCTGAATGTCACCCAAAATTCAAGTGACTAGAATGTAAAACTTGTGTACTCCCTCAGTCCCAAAATAAGTACATATCTCACTTATCGAGTAGTCAAACTTTACTTGAGTTTAACCAAATATATACAAAAAGGTATTAATATCTATGATGTGTAATCAATATGATTAAATTGGTTGTGGAATATACTTTCATAATTTGAAGATACAAATATTGATATTATTTTGTATATACTTAGTTAAACTTAAAAAGAATTTGACCTCTCAATAAGTTAGATGTGCATTTATTTTGGGACGAAGGAAGTAATCAATAACTAGCGATCAACGTTGTTGGCCTGGCCATTTTCTACTAGACATGCTCATCAACATGCAGCAAAATATTCCTTTGACATCATCATCGTGTCCACTCTGCCCTCGGCCTAACATTATATAGGTACCCTGAAACACATGCTGAATGCAAGTCTATGATTTTTTTTTCCTGTTATAATACATGCTCTTGGCCACTGAGACACCAGAATCTTGTGTTACGCCTTGGTGTCTCCTCCGTGCCGTCATTGGTGACATGTTAAGCCCTACTGTGCAGCATCCAAATCCTCCCAAATCCACTCCCCTCCTCTATGAAATCCACCCAACAAACTCTAGGTCCAAGTTCTCCTCGCTAGGATCTACCGATTCATGGGTTTGTAAGACCTGTTCGTCGCATGGAGATCTTGGAATGGCCGCGGGGCAGTTGGGGGTCGAGACTAGAGAGGCGTTTCCCCCGGCGCTGCAGCCACAGTTGGTGACCTCAGTAGTCGCTCCACCTCGGCAAGTGCCTCCACCCTCGCCCCTCATGTAGCAGTAGACTCCTGCACTCTCGTTATTGTGGTTAGGGTGGCTCTGCTCTCCTAGTGAGCCAATCATGGTCTATCGCTCTTTGAGCCGGTCGTCATTCGGTCGCCGCCCGTTGTGCTCTAGCCCCCGTGTTGCTGCTTGTACCACTATCTTCGCAGTCCGTCGAGGTGGTAGCTGCCCCATCGCCAAGGAGCCCTTCGACAACCCTAATTGGCTCCTTCATGAGACTTAGGTCAAGGCGCTCCTGCTGCACCGGTCGTTGCCTATCGAACTCCTTCCCCCACACAACACCTATTGTTTCTTCTACCGCCGTCATCACCAATGGTCAAGTTGGTGGCCTCGCCATTGTGGTGGTACCCCTAAGATGCAGTCAGTGGATGCTCCTTGACCCCGATTGGCCAACACAACCGTTTCCCTCCCTGTGGCATCCACCATGAGGTCATCGTTCGTAGAGGGGTCTCCCCCCTAACCTGTTGTTACTGTAATGCCAGGCAAGAACTCTTAGCACCAATCCGTGCTTCCCTCTCTGTGGACTGAGTTTGCTTTCCTAGCCCATGTCGCTCTGAAGGATGGTTCAACTCCATCGCCTCTCCTTTGTGCCTTGATATCTTATAGAAGGAGTAAGAGGAGGAGGTGTTGTCGCCGGATGGTTACCCCCCAATCAACATAATGGCGATCGCTGAGGAGATCATTCTTCGGCTACAGATGGCTGGGGTATGACTATCTAGTGATGAGCTCGAGATGATCAAGTTCTTGGAGGACCAAATCCATGAATTGCAACCTTTGGTAAATAGTTGCCTTCCCAATGAAGAGGTCGAGGCAGCCAACATCGCTCCTGTGGACATGGTCGCCAAGGAGGAATTTGGTCTCTCCATCGCTCATCCTTTGGGCCTTGATATTTTGGAGAGGGAGAAAGTTGCAGATGATGGCTACTCTTCGACTGATGAACAATTAATAATCACTCAAGAGGTCATTTTTCAGCTGCGAATGGCTGAGGTTCACATGTCGCTATCTAGTGATGAGCTTGAGCTCATCGAGTTCTTACTAGACCAGATGTCTGCTACTTGCAGCCTTTGGTTGATGGTTGTCTTCCCGATGACGAGGTTCTTCCTTTGGTGCCGGTTGTTGCTTCACCTTTGTTTGTGCTGATTCAATATGGGTGGGGTTGTCCGATCGCTAACTCTGAAGATGATGGTATGGGGGCCGTCGCCCTCGCTTCTATGAGTATTCCCCCCTCCACCCTCTCACTGATGGAGGAGGCCCTATCGCCTGTAGTTCAGCAGGAAACAACGACAAAGCAAGTGATGTCTTGTCTTGAGTTGGCATGGGACGAGAAAAATCTCTCTAATGATAAGCTTCAGTCTTTTGATGATCTAATTAATGTCGCTGTTGCCCGACCATGAGATGGCGGCCAAGGCTTCTGAGGTCATTGCTCTATGCCTTGCCTCTAAAGGTCCTTCTGATTGCCTGCCCCATGTCGCTGCTTCAACTATGAGATGCTTTGGTGCTCCATCACCTTCGGACATCAATGAAATGCTCGTTCCAATTGGGGAGCTACATGGAGGTCTCTATTGCCTAGAGGTGTCGTCTTTAGTGGCTTGTTGTGGCCACTACGTTCGCTGCTTCTTTTAGAGTTAATAGTAGCTTGATCATGAATTGTTCATATGTAATCGCTTAATTATAAATTCTGTTTGATCCCTACGAGACTAGTTTCACAAGGATCGTGTTGGTTTTAGTAAGCCTTGACTTACTAAGACTATTTGTTGTAACTCTTCTTTTCTCTTAATGAAAAATGTTTTAGAAAAAAATACATGCTCTTTGATACGAATCTATTTATTTTTGTTTTCAAATATTCATATTCTAAAACACTGAAAAGTTATAATTAAAACTTAGAATGTTGGAATGTTAACAACCATATATGACTTTAGAAAGTACTATATCAACACATTATATATTTTCATTGGTATTTTTTTAAAAACTTTTAAATTTGGTAAAAAAAAATACTACCGACTACTTGCACAAGTTGGTAATTATGCATGCAACTGTTATTATAGGTACCATTGTGCACATGGGTCAAATGCACGCGTGTAAACAGACGAAAATTTTGGAAAATAAAATACCGGCAAGGAAGGTGAGGAAATCGGCCAACTACCAAACTTGAGACAGGCAGACGCACACGGCATCATTTTGATTTATTTATCTATATCTATATCTATATCTAATAATAAAGAGGCAAAATTTCCGGCCATTTTTTTTGTCCATCCATTTTTTTGATCTGTCTCCTTCTAACTATCGGACAATGGAGAGTTTCTTCCGTCCAGACTTATATATACATAATAACCCATGTTCATACGAGTTGGAATAGCTCGTGTCTAGGCCGATATAGATCTTCTTAACTAACTAAATAAATATGAAAATTGTCTCTATTAGTCTATCTACATGTATGGTCTGTACGAATCCTAATTCAAATAGGTCTCTTCGATCCTGAGTAAGCTGAATAGGAATCCTAATTCAGAAATATAAAAAAAGATAAAAGTTGAAATTAGGTAAATCATACTTTGATATTAAATTAAATCACATCAAAATATAAGCCAGATCTGCTACTTGCAGCCTTTGGTTGATGGTTGTCTTCCTGATGACGAGGTTCTTCCTTTGGTGTCAGTTGTTGCTTCACCTTTGTTTGTGCTGATTCAAGCTGGGTTGGGTTGTCCGATCTCTAACTCTGAAGATGATGGTCTGAGGCCGTCGCCCTCGCTTCTATGAGTATTTCCCCCTCCACCCTCTCACAGATGGAGGAGGCCCTATCGCCTGTAGTTCAGTTCAGCAGGAAACAACAAAGCAAGTGATGTCTTGTATTGAGTTGGCATGGGACGAGAAAAATCTCTCTAATAATAAGCTTGTCGGTGTTTCGAATAAACATCAACTAGTAAATTTATATTTATTGTGCGTTAGGCTCGGATGGTGTATTAAAGGACACGAGATTTATATTGGTTCGGGCAGAATGTCCCTACGTCCAGTCTGCTGCTGCTCATGTTATTGTACCGAAAAAGGTTCGTAGTAGGGGGTACAAATGGTCGAGAGAGGGACTGGTCCCAAGTCTCTGGTGAAAAGGTCGAAAGGACGCCAAGAGCTCGGTTGCTGCTTGACTATGTGTTGTGGGATTGATCCGTCGTCTTCTGTCTGAAAATCGATCCGTCACCCTTAGTGGGGTGCCCTACCCTCCCTTTTATAGATCAAGGGGGAACAGGGGTTACAGACGGGAGAAAGAGAAAAAAAACCAAAGATAGAGAAGGTTCTTCGAGGGAACCGGGTCATCCTTTTCCCCTATGCCTGCCCTGCTAACATGGCAGACCGTGTAAGGAATGGCGTGTTCGTTGATCCTTATAGGGCCATGCCCTGGCCTCTTGCAGCAAGTGGGCGCGTCCCATCCTACACCAGCAGACGATGCGGTGTGCCAGAGAGCCGAGCCGTGACCCTTCGGAGAGTAGACGGAGAAATGACCATACGTCCGTCACTGTAAATGATGTGAGTTCTGTCTTGGATCGTAGTGGTTGTCGTGTGCTCGTGTTAGTATCCGCATCCGAGGGCTGATGACGGCGCCTACAACACTGTGGGATAAAAGTCGGTGCCTACAATACTATTCGGGTTCTGTCAGGTCGGAAAGGGCCAAAAAGCGCCCGTCTCGTCGTATCCTGACAGTACATTCCTGCAAGCATGCAGGGCATGGTCCTCGGTACTGCGGTTGACTCAAATGTCTTGTCGTACCATGTGCTCGTATTTATGAAGGAACAGGGTGTAGCCGCCGGGCGAGGCAGAGCCAGCCCTCAGCCGTCGGGCGAGGTGGAGCCAGCCCTCAGACGTCGGGCGAGGTGGAGCCAGCCCTTAGGCGTTTAGGCGAGACGAAGCTTGCCCTTAGCCATTGGGCGAGGCGGAGCCTGCCCTCAGACGTTAGGCGAAGCGGAGCCAGCCCATAGGTGTTGGGCGAGATGAAGCCTGCCCTCAGCCGTCAGACGAGGCGGAGCCAGCCCTCAGGCGTCGGGCAAGACGGAGCCTGCCCTTAGCCGTCGAGTGAGGCACAGTCTTAGCCCTCGGGGGTCGGGCGAGGCGGAACCAATCTTCCGTTGTTCGGGCAAGAAGAGTAGTAGCGTTCTTATCTGATCAGAAGCGTCAACGTTCGATGGTTATTAATTCTACATCATTGGGTACCCCGGTATTAGGTCCCCGACAGTAGCCTCCAAGCCCTCGGGTGATTTGGATAGAATCCCCTGGGGGTATTTTCACTTGCCAGAGGGTGCGCGCGAGCGCACCCGACGGGTGTAGCCCCCGAGCCCCGGGGTGATTCGGGCAGAATTGTCCAAGGGGTATTTTGACTTGGCGGAGGGTGCGCGAGCGCACCCGACGAGTGTAGCCCCCCATCCCCCGGGTGATTCAGGCAGAATCGCTCGGGGGGTATTTTGACTTGCCAGAGGGTGCACGTGAGCGCACCCGATGGGTGTAGCTCCCGAGCCCCCGGGTGATTCGGGCAGAATCGCCCGGTGGTATTTTGATTTGCCAGAGGGTGCGCGCGGGCACACCCAACGGGTGTAGCCCCCGAGCGCCAGGGTGGTTCGGATAGAATCGCCCGGGGGGTAATTTCGTACCCTTCGTGGGTATGGCTGTGAGATTCAGTTTTTTATCAATCCAAACAGTTTGAGGGAAATCCTGGCATCCCAGTCGCGGGGATTCGTCTAAGGTTTGCAAGGTTGGGACTTGATTGCGCTTCGAGGCTCCCTTGAGGCTTGTGTGCCTGAGTCCTGGTCGTTCGTGGGCCCATCCCTTGTTGGGGCAGCCGTCGAGACTATTGGGCCGGCCCTCGGACTCCTGGGCCTAGGCGGGCCAGAGAAGAAGCTTTTTGACCCACATCTCCTCTATGGGAAAAGAGTCCTGGTCTTCTTGGGAATGCGAAACGCCCAGTGCGATTTTGGTGGGAAAGGATAGGGATCCCGGGCGGATATCCTGCGACATGGCGTGGTGGTGTATTGTGGCGGGCTCGGAGACCGAGGCGGACGGTTGCTCTTCTCGCATCCGTCGCCCCTATAAAACCACGGGGTTCGCCCCTAGGGTTCCGTACTTTGCCTCCTCGCCTTCGCATCTGCAACCCCCACCACCAATTGCCTGAACTTCCCGCACCCGCATCACAGCCGTCGTCAAGCTCGCATCCGCACCGCAGCCGCCGTCAAGCTCGCATCCACCCCCTTCTCCATCGTTTCAATGGAGCCATGGTGTAGATCCAACATCACCCCTCAGCGCCTAGAGGGCCTCATCCACCGTGGCATCCTTTGCTCGTTGACCACCGTCGAGGAGTGGCGGCTAGCCGGTGATGAGGACGAGCCATTGCCGCTCGAAGGATATGTCATGTCCTTTGCTCTCTTCCACGAGCGAGGATTCGCTGTACCTGCTCATAAGTTCCTTCGGGGGCTGTTGGATTACTACCAGGTGGAGTTGCAGCACCATACTCCCAATGGGGTCTAGCATATTACGGCGTTCATCGCCCTTTGTGAGGGGTTCCTCGAGATTAGTCCCCACTTCGATCTATGGCGGTATCTCTTCGTCGTCAACCTATCAAAGAAGCGGGTTGGGAAGCAGGAGCTGAGCATGCCGATGGGATGTGCCAGCATTCATCTGCACAACAACCGGGCGAATGACTATCTGTTGATGCGTCTATCGACCTCCATCAAAGGGTGGCATTCGTAGTGGTTTTACGTCAAGGATGATGTGGCCGCCCCTTTGCCGGTGTTCTCTGGGCGCCTCATCGAAGAGGTCCCGGGGTCATGGAAGTGGGGTGTCCTGGACAAAGATAAGAAGAGGATCAAGGACCATCTCATCGCCCTCCAAAATCTAAAGGAGAGGGGCATGAAGGGATCATGGATCATCGGCGCCTACCACACGCGGAGGGTGGCGCCGCTAATGAACCGCGCGCTCCCCCTATACCTGATGGCACCCGGGGCGTCGCCTGAAGGGATGGCGCTCATCGACGAAGCACTCCCCCCATCGAAGTGGCATAGCGAATCAAGGAGGCGACGGAGCCTTCGAAGGACACCGCTGGCGTTGTCCTTGATTTCGTATATCCGGTGCCGGGACATCCTCTAATGCGGCCGAAACCGGGGTTCATTGATTTCGTAAGTTCCCCTTTCCCGTGCCTTCTCTTTACTTGAATTTCTGACCCCTTGATTATGACCTCGGGATAGCGGGACCAGCCGAAGAGACTCGTCCTCGGGGATAGCCTGGCTCCGCTGCCGAAGGACCGGATCCTGGCGGCAGCGAATCGCACTGTGGCCAAGTGGGATAAGAGGACGAGAGAGCTCAAGAAGAAGAAGATGCTATGGAAGCATCAAGCACAGGATCAAGGAGAGGAGACAGGCAGTGACGATGAAGAGGAGGAGGAGCTTGACGAGGTAGTTGCCGATGTGGATTGGGATGTCCTGGAGGGCGAGGATTCGCTAACAGGCACCCAATTGTCCACGTAGGGACCCTTCTCGTTCCACATGGGGGAAGTGAGTCCATGAGGCTGGCGAAGGCGGGCCAAATCATCGACCTGTCCTCGGGGCCAATGGGAGCCGGTGGATCCGCCGCTACACCCAAGGTGCCGGCGGAGGATCGGTGGATGGGGGGAGGCGGATCTGCCGTCGCTCGTGAGGTACTGATGGAGGGGGTGGCTCCATTGCCCGGCCCCACGAGCCGATGGGGGCAGGTGGATCTGCCGCCATGCCTAAGGTATCGACAGAGAGGGGTGGCTCTACCGCCGCGCCCTTGGAGACAAGGAAGGCGAGCCCCTCTGCCCGGGAGCAGGGGGCAGGCTCGAAGCGGCCCTGCCCTGACGAGGTGGAGCAGGGAGCCAGGGGTTCGTCCCCCAAACATCGCCTAATAGCGCCAATGTAATTTGCTGACTCCTCTATTATCTCTGTTTTTCATGGTGACTCATGCCCTTTGTTTCTTCTACAGCGCGGGGGGGCTGGTCAGATGGGGCACTCCTATAGCGCTGGCGCCCAAGAAAACCCTCGCCCTTCAAGCAAGGTGGGGGCCGCCATCTGACGTCGCTCCCGTTCTGGGCGAGAGTGGAGCCGGCGCCACAGCCTCGTCGGCTGGTCTGGCACTGCCCGCGATGGTGCGCACGCCCTTAGTGGGTCAAGCAATTGGCGCAACCAAGAGATCGCCCTCAGAGGTTGCCACGCAATTGGCGACGAAAGTGATTCCGCCTTCGGCATCGAAGCAGGCGGAGCCATTGGCCACACCCATTGCATCGACCACGGCGATCATGGCGCAGCCGGACGAGGTCCTATCGACGGAGGTGGAGGTGATGGTGGCTGTAATGGATGGGTTGCGGCAAGAGGCTGTGGTGGCGGCTCTCAAGGCAGCGATGCGTCCCGTGCCATCAGCGGCCCCCGAGGCGACGCCCGTCCTGGGTAGGACAGAGGGGGTCATTGCCGAGGGACCCTCAGACAGCGCAGTGGTCACCGAGGAGACCAGCAGGGAGTTGTCCCTAGTTCTGACATCAGGGGGCAGCCACCCCCCTGCGCAGAACGAGCCCCTGCTCCAGTGGGGGAGTCCATAGGATCCGTCGGCGGTGCTCTTTACTCTCGATGATGACACCAAGGGCATGGAGCGAGAAAGTCTCGACAATGGGATCATGGCCATGTTGGATGCTCTGAACCATGCCTAGGGTGCCCTTTGAGATGTCATCATTCCCGCTGGCCAGGTATTTACTTTGTCTTGCCTCTCGATTTCTTCTTTCTTCATTTACTTTTATTTTCTGACCATCTATCTTTTTCAGTTTCTTGTCGCTCGCAGTCGGGAGAAATCCCGGTTCCTTCATGAACACAAGGAATAGTGGAACCGCGTCATTGATGAGGCATGGCTGCACAGGGATGTGACCGCCCAGCTACGCCAGAGGGTGGCGGAGCTAACTCCCCTTGCGACCAAGGCGGACGATCTTCGACGGCGGGAAGCTGAGCCCCGCTGGGCCGTGAAGGATGCTGCGGGGATGCTCCAGGATCTAGCGGTGAGGGCGTGGCAGGACGCGGAGGAGGCCGCCAGGGTGCAGAAGCAGCAGGACGAGCTGCTCTAGCGGGATGCCAAGACCCGCCAGTGGATCATTGACCTCCTAGACGAGGTGGGGAAGGAGCGGGAGCTCAAGCTACGAGTCGGGGAGAGGTCCACAACCCTATAGTAGAGGGCAAAGCTGGACGCCGAGGCGATCGCTTGGCTACGTGGGGAGTGAGACGAGCAACGCCAGACCTCGGAGAGGCTTCGCTTGGAGCACGGTACAGTCCGCGGGGAGCGCGACTAGGCCGTGCGAGAGCGTGATGAGGCAGAGCAGAGGATCATCTCCCTCTAGGCTGAGCTTGATACCACGAAGGCTCAGAAGCTGGAGGCCGAGGGTGCCGCTGCCGGTCTTGCCAGGGATCTCGCCGAAGCGAGGAGGGTTCTTCAGGCGGAGAGCGACGAGCTCAAATTCCTGAAGGTTGGCCTTAGCGTTGTCTGCGACGACCTGCGGGTGGTGCAGGCGAAAGGGACCAGCTCACTGGTGGCCCATGCCATAGATATCACAGTGCGGGTGCGCCAGCTGGAGAAGGAAGTTTTTCGCTTGGGGATTCTCCAAGCCTTCGCCATTGCCTGCTCACATTATGATGTTAACATCAACCTGGGGGCAATGAGCCTAGGTTTCACGCCTGGCTATGAGCCCTCCGAGCTGGATGAAATAGAAGCAGCAGTGACTCCTCTCGCGGAAAGCCTGGCGAGCAAAATTGAAGACATGGTTCTCCCCTGGAGGGGTAGTTAGTTGGTCGAGTCTGTTAAACATTTATCTGTAATCCGCGGACAAGTGTCGGTACTTTTGTGTCCGAAAACAATTTTGTAATTTTGTTTCATAATTTTGTTTCATTTGTTTGAACTTGCTTTCTTCCCTTTTGCATTCGAGAAAAAAGGTTTATGCGATCCGACCCTTCCGTTCGTTAAGACCATAGGGCCCGAGGTGTACAAGGGGCAAATTTTGGTCGTGCTGGTGAGCAAAGTTACCATAGCCGTCGGGGCGTGGGCTTTTTGCAGTCTTACCAGGCATGCTTGTTTATCTATTCCCACAAACATTGCCACTACTCTTAACGTGAGGAGGAGGTCTGACGCAGCGACTATTTCAAAAAGGAGGTATTTACCTTTATCAGCCCCAGAGTGAGATCCGACCCCTTGTGGTCGCTGGGGCCGGATGTTACTGGAGATCGAAGCGAGGGTAGCGAACTTACTCTTGTACTCGCACGTACCCCTTACTTAGGATTTTAATGATCATTCCGTGACCGTGCATTTGGTCCCATTGCTCGCCCGGCCTTCCCCGAGCCCCTACATGTGGCGGGGATTCGGTCAAGGATCGGCTCGTTTTGCGACTGTCGCCCCGTCCACAGTTTTTTGCAACTGGAGGGGTTAAGGTGGTGTCAGTTGCCTCAATGGCTTGAGTGACGTGCCTGATGAGCTCGCTAACAGGGATGTTTGGATGGAATCCGATCCCGTTGCTTTACGATAGGGTCGGCAAAGCCCTCGGGTGGTGTTCCATTGCTCCTTGACCTGCCTTCCAATAGATTCCCTCTCAATGGGGATTCTATGGGCTCGGTAAGAGGCTAGATTGAACTTAGAGGGTTGAGATAACCCTATCCGCCTCAATGCGGGTTGGGTAAAGGCTACTGAGGCTTATCTGTGTTTTCTCCCCTGGCTCTTGTTTGATGCGAGGTGGCCTTGGACTCTTCATGGGTCAGCCTTTGAACCTCGGTCTCTCGATCTCAGATCGAGCGGCTCGAGCCCCCGAGCCCCTTAGGGTCTGATAGGGGTTGGCCATGTTTTGTGCGTCACCCTGTCCTCGGTTTCCACAACCGGAGGGGCTGAGTTGACGACACTTGCCTCGACGTCTCGAGTGTCGTGCTCAATGAGCTCGCTAACAGGTATGTTCGTGTGGAATTTGGGTTCATCATTTGCTGACGGGGTCGACAGAGCCCTCATGTGGCATTCCACTACTTCTTAACCCGCCTCCCGGTAGATGCCCGAGCCATTCGGTAGGCTCAGGTGGCCCATTGGCCTCTCCTCGACGGAGATTGTGTGGGTTTGGCTTGAGGTTAGAATCAAATGAGAGATGTCGAGATGTCCCTGTCCACTTCTGAGTAGGGTTGGGCAAGGCCGCTGGGGCTCATCATGGTTTTTCTCTCCTGGCTCTGTTTAACACGAGGCGGCCTTGAGCCCTTCGTGGGCCGGCCTTTGAACCTTGGTCTTATGCCGCTCATATCGAATGAGGTGACTGTCGCTTCGTGACGCGACACGAAGCGTTGACATGCAGCGATTGCATATGCAACGTTTGGATGATGGGATTAATTTATGATTTAATTGAAACGAAAGCGGGGGTCGGTAATGTTACCTCGGTGGCACGAACAACGAGAAGCTCTTACCGGACATGTCCATGCGGGGTTCGAGTCCGACGTTTAAGATTGGGGCCGGCGTGACCTGCACGAGCATCGCAATTTTTTGTTTCTGTCTCTCAGCGATGATCCGAGCCATTTGATCGTTTTTGGGTGACCCGATAGCTTCTCCTTGAGGGGGATTATATAGGGGGACCCCTCCGAACCCTTCTCGAGAAGGCGAATGATAAAGATTGGAGCGCGGGGAACTGTGAATTCAATAATGCTGGTGAACGAAAACACCGTAGCCGCCGGGGCGTAGGGTCTAGCAGTTCATCCAGTTCTACTCAAAGTTTTACACCCGCACCCCATGTCTTTGGTTTTTAAACGTAAGGAGGGGTCAGGCTATGAGGATGTCTAAACAAGTAGACACTCTCGGCAGCCCTCGAGCGATGTCCGTGCCCCTGCCATTGCTAGGGTCAGAGGCTCGGAAATGAAATTAACACGCAAAGTGAGTAAACAGAGATGCTTATCTTTCAGCGGTCGTTTGCTCATCGTTTTACCTAGGCCGTCCGATCGACCCAGGAGGCCCGTTGGGCCCCCTAGACGGGGGTTCCATCATCGGGTCGTTCCATGGTTCTACCTGGGGAAGCGAAGAGTTGCCTGCATGCTGGTGTGCCCTGATTCTCGCGCCTGGCTCGTATTAGTGGCGGGCCATGCCCAGGCAATGTCCTGTTTGACCAGGCAACGTCTCGTCGACTAGAGTGCGTCCCATCGGTTCAGGCGCATCCCCTCGGATTCCAGTCAGCATCGATTTCCCATCTGCATTGAATAGGGGAAGGGAGAGAGTTTTCCGTCCCAACCTTTCGCCTTTCCTCAGCCGCCGCACCTCTTCCTTAAATAGGGAGGGGGAGGGAAGTTCTCGTCCCATTCCTTCACCTGTTCCTGAGCCGCTACCTCTCCTCCTTTCTCTTTCTCGCCGAGCGCATTCGTATGTCGCGGCGATTCCTGAGTGAGAGAGGGTAATGCGAGGGGGAGGAGAACTCACAGATCCATTCACGAATCCGGAGTGCAATGTTGAGCTGGAGGTCATCCAACATAGATGAGATGGTGTTGTTCGCCTTCGCCGAGAAGGGGCCACCTCCGCCGAAGGAGGAGGTGCACTGGAGGGTGCTGAGCGTCGTCGGTTTTGCCATCGTTCGTGGCGGCCTTTCTTCAGCGAGAAATGCTCCCCGCGCAGACACCATTGTCATGGTTGTGGCTGATCATGATGGCGTAGTCCCTGGACACCCCGGTGTAGGTGCCATTGTCAGGGTTGCGGCTGATCATGATGGCGCAGTCCCTGGATGCCCCGGCGGAGGTGCCGTTGTCAGGGTTGTGGCTGGTCGTGATGGCGTAATCCCTGGATGCCCTGGCAGGGGCACCATAGTCGCTGACATGGTGCTCGACGTTGCAGATGATGGTGCCCTCGAGGATCCCGCGGAGCGGTAGGACATCACCGATGGAGAGCGTGGCGCGGTGACCGTAATAGTGCTCATAGTAGAACTGGTCAGAAACTGTAATCGAATAAGTTTGTGGGGGGGATGTAACACCTCGGGTGTTTAAAATACTAAAACTTGACATGTCATCATATGCATTGCAAAGCATTTGGCATTTGGTGAAAACTTTGTGATGCATACACTAAAACAAGTTTATATTCGTGTGGTATGTGTTGAATTGTATTGTTTGACTTAAATTCAAAGTTTGTTTGGAATTTGAATTTTCGAAAAAAAAACCCTGATTTCTAGCAATTAATTTTATCCCGGGAAAACCCATTTCAAAATCAAAGCACATTTTGGGGTTGGGCCTTAAAGCAAAAGTGTAGAGCTTGTCGAGTTGTACAAAGTTTGTTTTTGGAGTTTTCAAAGTTGTTTAGTAAAATTTGAAGTAATTTGAAAAGGCGTAATTCTTTAAATGTCCCCGTTTTGAATTCAAATGTGCATTTCAAAATGTAGGCCGAATAGGAGATGGTTATAGAAGCAAAGTTGTAGAACTTTCGATTTTTGAACAACTTTTGTTTTTGGAGATTTTTAAGTTGTTATGAAGATTTGAGAATAATTTGTGAATTTTGGCGTATGGCAATTTTGTAATTTCTATGAACAGTGTTCACCGCCTAAGCTACATTGCCGTCGGACCTTCTTCGGCGTTCCAGGCGTGTCGTGGCCGTCTTTGATGTCGCGCTGGCACGGAAATAGCTCCGTCGTGGCCTCCTTGAGCTTCTGCGCCGCGCTTATAAGTACCAAGACGTCGTCATCGCTGCTTTTTCTTCCCTTGTTTTCACCACCGCCGTAGTCGTCGCTCCAACAAGCTCGCATCGTCTCCCTAGCGCTGTTGCCATCTCGGTAAAGGCCGTCCTAGTTCCGTCTTTTCCTTGCGAATCCAGCCAGCTAGCCTTGATCGCCTGAAATTGCCGAGAACTCGCTGTCCACGTTTTTCTTCCTCGAGGTCAGCAACTTCACCGCTGCGGGCGTGTCATCATGGCCAGAGCTTTTCGGTGAGCCGTTGTCTGTAATTAGTGTGCTTACGGTTTCATTTCGATGCTGTAGTCTTTAGTCAGTTGTTGTTTACTCATTTTGATCACTGCAGTCGCCAGTTCTCCCTCACCGACGATCTTTGCTTCGCATAGTTCACCATAGTGGTCGGATGGTTCACCGTAGTGGTCGGATGGTTCACCGTAGTGGTCGGATGGTTCACCATAGTGGTCGGATGGTTCACTATAGTGGTCGGATAGCCCACCATAGTGGTCGGAGAGTTCACCAAAGTGATCGGTGCTAGCGTGGTCACATCAGTTACGAATATGGTTTGGTTAGTTTGGTTTGTAACTGTACTGCGAAGAAAAATTGTATCCAATTTATTAATTTTTGCATCCATCATCGAGCATCATGTTTCATATTCCACATCATGTTAAACATGGCAATGTTACTACGTGTAGTAAACGAAGGTGAAAGCGCAGTAGTTAATCAAGTTGCGGAGGAGGTTGATCTGTCTGCTGAAGTCGGATCAAGACTTGTGAAACGTCGCAGAGCCAGATTTTTCCATCAACGAAGGCAAGCCCGGATGCATATAACCCTACCTTGTATTTTACAAATTGATTTCGCTTTTGCTTTTCAATATCGCATTAAGTGATTAGAAGTCAAGTGGAAACCTAATTGTTGCATTATCAACCTTGTTGTTCCATATCTACCTTGTTACCCGCTTAAAATCGATATGCCTAGTTATGCTTAGCTCGCTTAGACCGATCGAGTTGGGTGATTACTCACACCGCAAGTTTTAAATGGAACATTGGTTAATTATGTTAGCATGTGATATGGGAATGTGGAGTAATAAATCTAGACCAAAGCGGACTCGGTGTGTGTGAGCCACAAGACATGGAGGTCTTGTGAGCGGGTTCTTTCACTGTGGTCGATTAAGGCACGTCCGTTGTTGAATTGCATGAGGTGAGAATTTGTAGTACTAACCACATACTCCGGTAAGCTTTGAACTTGGCGATTCTATTATGAGAATGGCTACTCGCAGACCGGGAGTGGAGAGATGGCGGAATAGTGTGTACCCACGTGGCCATGGGCTAGAATGGTGGAGCATCAGATTCTCGGGTGGCGCGGACCCGTTCTTGTTTCAGAGGATCCAAGGGTAGGTTGGTATATGTAGGTCGGGGACCTGCATATATGTCGGTGGTCCGGAAGTCCCAATTTGGGTTTATAATCGGTTCGAATCGTCGTTGCTCCTCGGTTATGGAGACTCAACTCACTGTTCATCATCGTAGTATTAATAACTGGAACTCGAAAATGGTTCGAGAAAGTGTTGGATATGAAGTTTCATGATCTTAATACGGATCATGTCAGCTTTGTATATGATCTTATGAGATTTTGAATATTGATACAAAGAATTTTGTTAAAGTGCTTTTAAGCAAAAGAACTTTGATTATTGCTAAAGCCATACCTTGAATCCCTAAGCTCGCATTCCGAAGTCTTTTCGGTTTTTTTTTGGTTAAGTCTTGTTGAGTACTTTCGCATCTGTGGTTTGTTGACCCTTGTTGTGTGAGGCTCATGAGCGATCTGCTTTTGGATCGTCTTACGCATGACCTGTTGTTCATCAGGATGATGATGATAAGTAATGTGTGGCCCTTAAGGTAAGTGGTGATATTTGTGTGTTTTGTATATATATTATAATGCCACTCCCCTACTTTGGTTTGTATTAATAATCGAACTTAGTTTGTAAGGTTTGAAATAAATGTTTTGTAAACTAAGTTATTGTAAGACTTCCGCTGATTTACTCTGGTGTAGATATTTGAATAAATGTTGTAATACTGCAATAACTCTGTAATGTGATCCTGCTCGGAAATCGTGGATGATTCGGGGTTCTCCGAGGACACCCGACAGTCTTCTTAAGTTATCGGTAACATATGCATAAATGTCAATGGTCGTTGGATGCAGTGACAGGTGCATGTGGGCCCTATAATTTAGGAGGTTCTGCCACAGAATGGTATCAGAGCGATCGTTACAAGGTTTTTGTTGTATTGTTTTACAAAAACTTCAAAATGATTTGGATGACTAAATTTAACTTGATAGTTTGGTCCAAATTGCTTCTGACTTATCTTATTTCTTTCTCACCATTCCTTATTTGATTAAAAGGGTCTTGTGTGGTGGAGTAGTAATCTTACTATGCCCTATATAAAAATAAATGTTGTTTATGTGCTTTATAAACTTTGATGTTTTTGTTCGTAAGAACGATTCATGCATCATGCATAATTCACTCGTTACTTCCTTCACCTCTTAGTCTGGAGTTGAGTAGTGAGTCTGGTTTGAGGAATGTAATCCATCATAGCTGCTCTTTAGACTTAGATCAAATGGTCTTACTTGGATTAAATTGGTTTTCTCAAAGATGGCTCGTGCCAAGATGACGCCTCGTAAGTCCACATTGGACCCAAAGGAGTTCCTCGTCACCAACTTGCCCCTAGAAATGATGGTGCTAGCAAGAGCAGTTCTAGGCTCGATCTCCGTGCGTAAATACAGAGGATTTTCTGCAGAGTTAGCCCAAGCTACTAGAGATAGGGCTATGGACGCCATTCTGTGGGCGATTACAGAACAATTAAGGCGTCTTACCACACTCACGAGGCGCGAATGAACGTATGTTAGTTAAATGCAGTGGAAGGAAGAAATGAAGCTTGGCATAGGAAAAATGTAGCTAGAGTTAGAACTCATGAGTTAGAATTTTATGTAGAAGACTTAGCAGAGCATAATACATATCTCAAGATGAGGAAGTTCATAGGCTAAGCAATCTCCTAGATCCAAATCATGAACCCCAAGTTGATGCATTGATCCGGTGTCATCCTTGCCGATGAAAGTGAATCAAGAAGAAGAAGATCCCAAGAATTAGTAATGATTGATGAAAGTGATAATGAAGGCGGTAATAATTCGGAATGGATACCGAGAGCACTCAAGTTTGATGTAATCGCGAGAAGGAGTAGAGTTGTGAAATAATTACTTCTAGTTAAGTTAAGTAGTCTTGTTTAGATGTGGTCTTGTGTTTAAATAAGTGGCACCGATGTAATGCGTTGTAGTAAGCTTTAGGATCTTTGAATAAAGGCTTGTGAATAAAGTTTGGTTTGTTATGAGAGAGATGCGTCAGACGCTGGGATCGCATATTCTCGGTACTTCACAAGATGATGATGATATCCCTAACCCGCCACCAATGCCGTAATTAATTTGGGTGATGCTATCACGCATTAGTCAATGTGGACTGTGGAAAATTCTCGTTTGCTTCATGAGATGGCTCAAAGTAATCAAAATCGATGCATAGAAATCATGGATTTAATCCTAACGGGCATGAGGCTACATATGTTGACTTCACAGATACAAAACCCCAAAAGTGTTCACTAAGGTCGATGAACCATTGAGGTCGATGGACCGGCTTAGGACCATGGAATGTAAATTTGATCTTATTCATTGCACGGAGTTTGAAGCGTTGTTTGCCGCCAAAGAACTTAGAGGTGCAGCCCGGTGCTTGGTATGCAAACCTTATGGCCATGCAACCCGCAGTGTTTCATTAACTTGGATAGAGTTTCGATCGCTTTTAGAGCCCATTATATCCTCAAGGAGTGATGGCTATGAAGTTAGAAGAGTTCCTTGCCTTGAAGCAAGGAGATCAAACCGTGATGCAAGATGTGGGAAGATTTAATCATCTGTTCCAATATGCATCCGAACATGTCAATACGGATGCCAAGAAAAAGAAATGGTTCATGAGAGGTCCGAATACCAAGCTGCAGACAATGATGACAAATTGTACCAATATCACTTATCATGAGGCAAGAATATTGCACTTGCTTCAGAGGCAAAGTATCGGCAAGATAAGGAGCTCAAGAAGAAAAAGAATGTGTTGTCTGGACCTTTTGGTGGAAACCAAAAGAGGCAGAGAGAGTGATTTATCATCCAAGAAACCATTATCGCCCTCCTTATCGTCCGCCAGTAGTTCCAAGCCAAGGCAATACCAAATGTCCGTCTCCGCTATAACCTATCCGAACTCACAACAACCAATGCTCCTAGTGGTAATGCTCCAACATCACTGTGGTCACAACTATCCGTGTTACAATTGTGGAAGGACTGGTCATTTCTCTAGGGAATGTCCATATCCTAGGCAAAGCTAATCAAAATTATCAAGGCCCCCGCCAATCAACAATGTGGTCAAGCACCAAACAAGAACCACAATCGTAATGCTCAAGGGCAAAGATGAGAGGAAGGCAGGGAAGGGTTTTCTATATTTAAGCCGGGAAATTTCTAAGGAGAGCCGGTGATGATGGGTATGTTTCGCTGCCAATCATCCTGCAGATTATACTTTTTGATTTCGGCGCATCGCATTCCTTCATCAATAGAGCATTTGTTGTGAAGTATGAAATTTTAATTGGGACAACAAAGGAAAATTTTTTATACAATGCCTGGGGACGCCTCTACGTGTACTAAGGAAATGGTATACAGTACCCATAAACACAGGTGGGCATATTTTCCCACTACCATGATTATCCTAAAGGACCAGGATATAGATGTAATTTTGGGAATGAATTGGATGTATCAAAGATAAGGCTATTATAAATGCTTTGAATAGAACTATAAGGGTAAGTTTGCCACTAGTGCTTCTCAACTTCTTATCCAACTTCCAACCTTAAGAAGAGACTGGGCAAAGTTTGTGCAACCGCCGTCAAAGAGATTAGAGATATCCCGGTAGTATGTGAATTTCCGATGTGTTTCTGAAGAATTACCCGGTCTATCGCTAGATAGAGATGTCCAGATTTAACATAGAATTGAAACTCGAACAGCTCCGATTTCTGGAGAGCTTATAGGATGCCACCTAAGGAGTTAGCCGAGTTGAAGACTCTGGGGTTGCAAGAATTGATTGATAAAGGATTTATCCAACCTAGTTCATCACCTTGGGGATGTCCGCAATTTTGTGAAAAGAAAGATGAGACCTTGAGGGTTATGTGTCGACTCACCGTCCATTGAATGAAGTGACCATCAAGAATAAGTATCCATTACCTCGGATAGATTTGCTTTTTGATCAATGGCCGGAGCCAAAGTTTTCTCCAAGATAGATTTGAGGTCGGGGATATCACCAAATCAAGATAAAGCCTCAAGATATTCCCAAAACGGCATTTACCACAAGATATGGATTATATGAATATTTGGTCATGTCTTTTGGTTTGACCAATGCTCCACTCATTTCATGTATTTGATGAATTCAAAGATTCATGCCCGAGCTAGACAAATTGTAGTGGTGTTTATTGATGACATTCTAGTATATTCCAAGAGCAAGGAAGAACATGCGAAACATCTCGTAATTGTTTCGACTCGCTTGAGAGAACATCAACTTTATGCAAAGTTCAGCAAGTGTGAGTTTTGGCTTAAGGAAGTACAATTTCTTGGACATGTCTTGTCGGTGGAAGGAGTTGTTTGTTGATCCAAGCAAAGTGAAGGATGTTCTTGATTGGAAACCGCCAACCACAGTTCATGAAGTTAGGAGTTTTCCGGGATTGGCGGGGTATTACCGCGCTTTATTCCAGATTTTCTAAAGTGTCAAAGTCCATTATCGAGTTGTTGAAGAACCAAGTCAAGTTTGTTTGGTCGTCTGACCGTGAAAAGGCTTTTCGGACTTTGAAGAGATTGTTGACCATCGCATCAAGATAGCCCAACCCGACATCGAGAAGTCATTTGACGCCTATTGTGATGCGCGTCGGGTATTGGTATTGGATGTGTGTTGATGCAAGAAGGCCGAGTCATTGCTTATGCATCCAGGCAACTTAAGCAACATGAAGAGCACTATCCGACTCATGATTTGGAGTTAGCAGCTGTGGTCCATTCTTTGAGGATTTGGCGGCATTACCTACTTGGTAATACATGCCATATATATACTGCACCATAAGAGCTTAAAGTATATCTTTACTCAAATGTAATTGAATATGCGACAAAGAAGATGGTTAGAGCTGATTAAAGATTATAACTTAGAAGTGCATTATCATCCTGGAAAAGCAAATGTGGTTGCAGATGCTCTAAGTCGCAAAAGTTATTGCAATTGCCTGAAAGTAAGAACAATGGGTTTGACCTTATGTCAAGAGATGGAGAAGTTGAAGGTAGAGGTAATTCCACAAGGAAGTTTGACCAACATAATTGTTGAAGCCGCTATTCGAGATCAAGTTATTGCTGCTCAGAAGGAAAATAAGGGTATAGCCCATATCAAGGAAAAAGTCAAGAATGGAAAAGCGGAATGCTTTAACATAGATGATGAAGATGTGTTATGGTTCAAGGATCGCCTGGTGGTACCAAAAGTTCCTGAGTTACGGCAGTCAATTCTTGAAGAAGCACATGCTTCTAGGTTATCTATTCATCCGGGAAGCAACAAGATGTACCATGATTTGAAGCAAAGATTCTGGTGGACTAAAATGAAAATAGAGATTGCTAGATATACAAAGAAAAGTGTGATACTTGTCAAAAGGTGAAAGCTATACATTTGAGGGTCTTTGGTGAATTACAACCATTACCTATTCCATCTTGGAAGTGGGAGGACATAAGTATGGACTTTATTATTGGTCTACCCAAGACATTAAAGGGATTTGACTCAAGATGGGTTATTGTAGATCGACTCACTAAGTCAAAGACATTTTCTTCCAAATCAAGACCATATATCCCACGATCCAATATGCCAAGATGTACTTAGCAAGAATCATGAGTTTGCATGGGGTACCAAAAACTATAGTGTCGAGATAGGGGTACGCAGTTTGTCTCCACTTTTTGGAAACACTTACATGCTTCATTGGGTACTAAACTTCAGATAGTATAGCTTATCATCCGCAGATCGATGGGGCGTGAAAGAGTCAATCAAGTACTTGAAGACATGTTAAGGTGTTGTGTCCTTAACTATTCCAATAAGTGGGATGAGTGCTTACCTTTGGCCGAAGTTCTCATACAACAATAGTTATCAGAAAGCATTAGAATGGCTCCATTTGAAGCACTCTATGGTCATAGATGCGTAACATCGTTAAGTTGGTCCGAGCCAGAGAGAGAAGGTTCTTTGGAGTTGACCTTGTGAAAGAAACAGAAGACAAGGTTAGGCAAATACAGAGTAATCAAGATAGCTCGACCCCGCCAAAAGAGTTATGCGGATAGACGACGGAGAACATTGGTATTCAACAAAGGAGATTTTGTATATCCGAAAGTATCACCAATGAAAGGAGTTAACCGTTTTGGTGTTAAAGGAAAGTTGGCACCCGATACATTGGACCATATCAAATTTTGGAGAGGTATGGAAAAGTGGCATATCGCTTGAAATTACTCGAACATCTCACAATTTGTGCATGATGTGTTCCATGTTTCTCAATTGAAGAAGTGTCTTCGAGTGCCCGAATGTAATGTTGAAGTTGAAGGAGTAGAATTAGAACCGGATTTAACTTATTCGAATATCCTATCCGAGTGTTAGATCAGAAAGATCGTGTTACTCGAAGACGGACAATCAAGTTCTATAAAATACAATGGAATCAACATTCAGAAGAGGAAGCTACCTGGGAATCAGAAGATTACTTGTTAGAAAAATTTTCAGAGTTTCTAGCGTCAATATAGAATAGAATAATGTTAGTTGAGCTCGGTTACTACAAATTGTGTTTGGTAAAAGAACCTCAGTTGTTTTATGGAAAAGTTCTGGATGTTTTTGGATTAACACATTTCCTTTTCCATTACTTACTCTATGGCTTTGAATCTCGGGGCGAGATTTCTTTTAGGAGGAAGGATTGTAACACCTCGGGTGTTTAAAATACTAAAACTTGACATGTCATCATATGCATTGCAAAGCATTTGGCATTTGGTGAAAACTTTGTGATGCATACACTAAAACAAGTTTATATTCGTGTGGTATGTGTTGAATTATATTGTTTGACTTAAATTCAAAGTTTGTTTGGAATTTGAATTTTCGAAAAAAAAACCCTGATTTTTAGCAATTAATTTTATCCCAGGAAAACCCATTTCAAAATCAAAGCACATTTTGGGGTTGGGCCTTAAAGCAAAAGTGTAGAGCTTGTCGAGTTGTACAAAGTTTGTTTTTGGAGTTTTCAAAGTTGTTTAGTAAAATTTGAAGTAATTTGAAAAGGCGTAATTCTTTAAATGTCCCCGTTTTGAATTCAAATGTGCATTTCAAAATGTAGGCCGAATAGGAGATGGTTATAGAAGCAAAGTTGTAGAACTTTCGATTTTTGAACAACTTTTGTTTTTGGAGATTTTTAAGTTGTTATGAAGATTTGAGAGTAATTTGTGAATTTTGGCGATGGCAATTTTGTAATTTCGTGGAATGTGTTCACCGCCTAAGCTACATTGCCGCCGGACCTTCTTCTTGGCGTTCCAGCGTGTCGTGGCCTGTCTTTGATGTCGCTACTGGCACGGAAATAGCTCGTCGTGGCTTCCTTGAGCTTCTGCTAAGGCGCTTATAAGTACCAAGACGTCGTCATCGCTCGTTTTTCTTCCTTTGTTTTCACCACCGCCGTAGTCGCCGCTCCAACAAGCTCGCGATCGCCTCCCTAGCGCTGTTGCCATCTCGGTAAAGGCCGCCCTAGTTCATCTTTTTCCTTGCGAATCCAGCCACTAGCCTTGATCGTGCGAAATTGCCGAGAACTCGTTTGTCCACGTTTTTCTTCCTCGAGGTCAAGAACTTCACCGCCGCGGGCGTGTCATCGCGGGCGAGCTTTTCGGTGAGCCGTTGTCCGTAATTAGTGTGCTTACGGTTTCGCTTTCGATGTTTGTAGTCTTTAGTCGCTTGTTGTTTACTCATTTTGATCACGCGTAGCCGCGCGTTCTCCCTCACCGACGATCTTTGCTTCGCATAGTTCACCATAGTGGTCGGATGGTTCACCATAGTGGTCGGATGGTTCACCGTAGTGGTCGGATGGTTCACCAGAGTGGTCGGATGGTTCACCATAGTGGTCGGATGGTTCACCATAGTGGTCGGATAGCCCACCATAGTGGTCGGAGAGTTCACCAAAGTGATCGGTGCTAGCGTGGTCACATCGCCACTGTAATATGGTTTGGTTAGTTTGGTTTGTAATCAGATCACAAGAAAAATTGTATCCAATTTATTAATTTTTGCATCCATCATCGAGCATCATGTTTCATATTCCACATCATGTTAAACATGGCAATGTTACTACGTGTAGTAAACGAAGGTGAAAGCGTGGTAGTTAATCAAGTTGCGGAGGAGGTTGATCTGTCTCATTGAAGTCGGATCAAGACTTGTGAAACGTCGCAGAGCCGATTTTTTCCGTCACAACGAAGGCAAGCCCGGATGCATATAACCCTACCTTGTATTTTACAAATTGATTTCGCTTTTGCTTTTCAACATCGCATTAAGTGATTAGAAGTCAAGTGGAAACCTAATTGTTGCATTATCAACCTTGTTGTTCCATATCTACCTTGTTACCCGCTTAAAATCGTGATATGCCTAGTTATGCTTAGCTCGCTTAGACCGATCGAGTTGGGTGATTACCGTCACCGCAAGTTTTAAATGGAACATTGGTTAATTATGTTAGCATGTGATATGGGAATGTGGAGTAATAAATCTAGACCCGGGCGGACTTCGGTAGGTGTGAGCCACAAGACATGGAGGTCTTGTGAGCGGGTTCTTTCCACTGTGGTCGATTAAGGCACGTCCGTTGTTGAATTGCATGAGGTGAGAATTTGTAGTACTAACCACATACTCCCAGTAAGCCTGAACTTGACGATTCTATTACGAGAATGGCTACTCGCAGACCGGGAGTGGAGAGATGGCGGAATAGTGTGTACCCACGTGGCCATGGGCTAGAATGGTGGAGTCATCAGATTCTCGGGTGGCGCGGACCCGTTCTTGTTTCAGAGGATCCAAGGGTAGGTTGGTATATGTAGGTCGTGGACCCGTATATGTCGTGGTGGTCCGGAAGTCCCATTGGGTTTATAATCGGTTCAATCGCCGTTGCTCCTCGGTTATGGAGACTCAACTCACCGCTCATCATCGTAGTAGTATTAATCGGAACTCGAAAATGGTTCGAGAAAGTGTTGGATATGAAGTTTCATGATCTTAATACGGATCATGTCACTTTGTATATGATCTTATGAGATTTTGAATATTGATACAAAGAATTTTGTTAAAGTGCTTTTAAGCAAAAGAACTTTGATTATTGCTAAAGCCATACCTTGAATCCCTAAGCCTGCATTCCTGAGTCTTTTCAGTTTTTATTTCGGTTAAGTCTTGTTGAGTACTTTCGCACTCGGTGGTTTGTTGACCCTTGTTTGTGTGAGGCTCATGAGCGAGATCTGTTTTGGATCGTCTTACGCATGACCGTTGTTCAAAGGCGATGATGATAAGTAATGTGTATTCTTAAGGTAAGGCAAATGATATTTGTGTGTTTTGTATATATATTATAATGCCACTCCCCTACTTTGGTTTGTATTAATAATCGAACTTAGTTTGTAAGGTTTGAAATAAATGTTTTGTAAACTAAGTTATTGTAAGACTTTCATTTGAATTACTCTCGTGTAGATATTTGAATAAATGTTGTAATACTGCAATAACTCTGTAATGTGATCCTGCTCGGAAATCGTGGATGATTCGGGGTTCTCCGAGGACACCCGACAGTCTTCTTAAGTTATCGGTAACATATGCATAAATGTCAATGGTCGTTGGACAGTGACAGGTGCATGTGGGCCCTATAATTTAGGAGGTTCTGCCACAGGGGAGCCCCCGGGTGACCAGTCTTTTGAATTTATGAATACATTAGTCCTTTTTGTGATGAAATCACTTTGTAAGTGATGAATTTGTGCAAAAAACGAACAAGTTTTCAACTTTCGTTACGGCAAACAGCTTTTCAGCTCTTCTCCCTCTTTTTGTAAAAGAGTTTTGGTGCCTTTCGACCTTTCCCATAGCTAAGGTCGCAAAAAACTAGGGGTGCGGGTGAGCCAATTCTGATTATGCTGGTGAGCAAGGAGGCCGTAGCCGCTAGGGCGTGGGCTTCCCGCAGTCCTACTAGTTACACTCAGATTTTGTTCCCGAAATCCCAGCCTTTAGGACTTGCCGTGAGAAAAGAGGAAAGACTCAGAGAATGTTTGCAAAGATAACACAAAGAGTGTTTGCCATATAAATGTACTTATATTAGCCCCCGAGTGAGGTTCGACCCCTCGCAATTTGCAGGGGTCGGATGTCACTAAAGACCGAGGATTTCTGAAGACAAAAACTGATAAGAAAAAGTATGTGTTTATTTAAGGGTAAAAATGACATAGCTGCTCAATGTTCCAGGCGTTGGTGAAGACCTCGCCGTCGATGGTTTTCAACTTATAGGCGCCTGGGCGAAGTACTTCTGCGACGACGTACGGTCCCTTCCAGGGTGGGGAGAGCTTGTGGCGGTCCTTGTTGCTCTGCACGAGGCAGAGAACTAGATCCTCGATGTTGAAGGCTTGGTCCCGCACCCGTTGGCTATGGTACCATCGCAACACCTGCTGGTACTTGGCCGAATAGAGGAGGGTGATGTCACGGGCTTCATCTAGCTGGTCCATGGCGTCTTTGTGGGATGCCTCAGCTCCCTGTTCGTCATACGCTCTGATTCTTGGTGCTCCATAGTCGAGGTCCATTGGGAGAACGGCCTCGGAACCATAGACCATGAAGAAAGACGTGTAGCCGGTGGCCCGGCTGGGAGTTGTCCTCAGGCTCCAGAGCACCGTAGGGAGCTCGGTGACCCAGTGTGCGCCGAATTTGTTCAACCGATTGAAGATCCTGGGTTTAAGGCCCTGTAGGAGTATGCCGTTTGCACACTCGACCTGCCCATTAGTTTGGGGGTGCGCGACGACGGCCCAATCGACCCGGATGTATTGTTCATCGCAGAATCAAATGAATTTCTTGTCGGTGAACTGTGTTCCGTTGTCTGTGATGATAGAGTTCAGTACTCCAAAGTGGTGGATGATGTCGAGGAAGAACAACATAGCTTGCTCGGACTTGACCATAGAGATCGGCCGAGCTTCGATCCATTTTGTGAACTTGTCTATGGTGACAAGCAAGTGGGTGTAGCCCTAGGTGCCTTTTTGAGAGGCCCAACCAGATCGAGCCCCCAGACCATGAAGGTCCATGTGATGAGGATCATCTGGAGTGCCTGGGCCGGGAGGTGAGTTTGTTGAGCGCAGTACTAGCACCCTTCGTAGGTGCGTACGGTTTGCTCGGCGTCGGCTACTACAGTGGGCTAGTAGAAGCCCTATCAGAATGTGTTCCCTACCAAGGTTCAAGGCACGGCATGGTGACCGCAGGCCCCACCGTGGATATCGCCCAGCAGAAGCTTCCCCTATTCGATAGGGATGCAGAGCTGCAGGATCCTGGTGTGGCATCGTCTGTAGAGTTTGCCCTCTACAAGAACGAAGGACTTGGCGCGACGTGCGAGCCATCGAGCTTCCGTCTTGTCCGTCGGCAGCATGTCACGGAGGAGGTAGTCAAGGTAGGGCATTCTCCAGTCGTCCAGAGGGTCAGGCTCTATCGTTGGATCCTCTTCAAGCTCCATGACCTCGGGGCCGAATGGAGCCATTGATTGGTCAGCCCCCGGGGCTAGATCAGACAGGCCCTCGTCGGCCCGCTCTGACCCTTCGTAGCACATCGAGGGTTTGTGTTGGTCACTAGCGAAGACGCCCGATGGCACCGGCTCTCGACCGGATGCCGCTTTTGCAAGCACGTCGGCCGGCGTCAGATGCCTAACTCGATGGCGATACGTAGGCCATTGATGAGCGCTTCATATTTGGCCACATTATTTGATGAGGGGAAATGGAGCCGAACCATGTACCTCATGCGGACCCCGAGGGGTGATACGAAGACCAGCCCCGCGCCGGTGCCCTTTTTCATCAGCAATCCATCGAAGTACATCATCCAGTACTCTTGATCGACGACCGCCGGTGGTGTCTAGACCTTGGTCCATTCGGCGATGAAGTCAGCCAATACCTGGGACTTGATCACCGTTCAGGAGGCATATGTGATGCCTTGATCCATCAACTTGAGTGCCCACTTTGTAGTTCTTCCCATGGTGTCTAGGCTCTGGATGACCTCGTCGAGGGGAAACGATGTCACAACCGTCATGGGATGTGAGTTGAAGTAGTGGCGCGGCTTCCTCTTGGTGATGAGGATGGTGTAAAGGAGCTTTTGGATTTGGAAGTAGCGGGTCTTGGAGTCGAATAGTACCTCGCTGATGAAGTACACAGGGCACTGCACCTTGAGTGCATGCCCTTCTTCCTCCCGCTCTACTACCAGGGCGGCGCTGACCACTTATGTGGTGGCCGCTATGTATAGCAGGAGGGATTCTCCATCGCTTGAAGGAACTAGGATCGGGGGCCTTACCAGAAGCAGTTTTACCATGTCAAGTGCCTCCTGGGCCTCGAATGTCCACTCGAAGCGGTCGGCTTTCTTTAAGAGTTGATAAAGGGGAGACCTCGTCACGAGGCATGAGATGAATCGACCGAGGGTGGCAAGGCACCTTGTGATTCATTGACCCCTTTTATGTTCGAATTAGGCCCATAATTGTGATGGCTGAAATCTTCTCCGGGTTGGCTTCGATGCCGTGCTCGGAGACGATGAAGCTGAGAAGCATGCCCTCGGGACCACAAAACACACTTCTCGGGATTGAGTTTGATGCCATTCGCTTGGAGTTTTGCGAAGGTTTGCTCAAGATCGGCGACGGGTGATCGCCCGCTTGGACTTAACTACAATGTCGCCGACGAGGGCCTCAATGGTCCGCCTGATGAGGTCCCCTCAAGCATCCGAGCATACAACGCTGGTATGTTGCCCCGTTGTTCTTCAAATCCAAACGGCATTAAGACGAAAGCAGAACGATCCGAAGGGAGTGATGAAAGACATCGTGAGCTGGTCGTACTCTTTCACCACGATTTGATGGTAGCCGGGGTAGGCATCAAGGAAGCAGAGGGTTTCGCACCCCGAGGTAGAGTCGACTATTTGGTCTATGTGCGGCAAAGGAAACAGATTCTTTGGACATGCCTTGTTGAGACCCGTATAGTCTACGCACATCCTCCATTTCCCGCTCTTCTTTCACACAAGAACGGGATTAGCTAACCACTCTAGGTGGTGAACTTCCCTGATGGATCCGGCCGCTGAGAGTTTGGCTATTTCTTCGTCGATGGCCCTGCATTTCTCCTCATCGAAGCGATGTAGGCGTTGCTTTACCGGCCTGGAGCCTAGATGGATTTTCAAGGTATGCTCGGCGACCTCCCTCGGAATGCCTGGCATATCCGAGGGTTTCCACGCAAAGATGTCTTTGTTGCCGCGGGAGAAGTCGACGAGCGCGCTTTTCTATTCGGAGCAAAGTGTGGTACCAATGCATACCATTTTACCCTGAAGCTGCTGGGATCTATGAGGACTTCCCTGAAGCCCTCTGCTGATTCGAATGACCCGGTTGATTTCTTCACGTCGGGCGTTCCTTTAGAGACCTCTTCTTTGAGGGGGCATGAGTTCCCTAGAGGCGACGATTGCCGCCGTGGCGTGGCAGTAGCACTCGACCGACCGCACTTTCGAGGTCTACTGGAAGGAGGTGCCGACAAGTGATGACCCTGTAAATGACATCTTCATTTTGAGGTAGAGTATAGTTAGGGACAGCCATGAACGTCGCGTAGCATGGCCGTCCCAGGATGGTGTGGAAAGTTCTGAGGAACCCAACCACCTCGAAGGTGAGGGTCTTAATCCTATAATTGAACTGATCCCTAAAGGTGATGGACAGATCGATCTGCCCTAGTGGCATGGCCTGTTTCCCGGGCATGATGCTGTGAAAAGGTGCTTGGGTTGGGCGGAGGTTTGTCCGGTCGACCCCCATCTCGTCGAGCGTCTTGGCGTACATGATGTTGAGGCTGCTGCCTTCGTCCATTAGTACTTTGGTGAGTCACTTCGGGCCGATGATCGGGTCGACTACAAGTGGATATCTCCCCAGGTACGGAGACAGTATCCGGATGGTCAGTCCGATCGAAGGTTATGGCGGACTTCGACCACCAGAGGAAGGGAGGTGTGGCCGGTTGGGCCATGTAGACTTCACGGCGCGTGACCTTCTGACGGCGTTTGGAGACATAGGCCGCCGATCCTCCGAAGATCATAAGGCAGCCATTCGGCGTTGGGAAGCCGTCGTCCTTCTCCTCAGTGTCATCTGCAGTGGGGGGAGGGTCCTTCCCCTGCCCCCCTTTGTTGGAGCTTCCAGACAAGAACTTCCGTATGAGGCTGCAGTCCTTGAGCAGATGCTTTATAGGAAAGGCGTGGTTTGGGCACGGCCTCTCGAGTAATTTTTCAAAGTGGTTTGGAGTGCCCTCCGCAGGCTTTCGACCACCCTTGCCGTCTACCGCAGCCACAAGCGAGTCCTCGCGCCGTTGCTTCTTGTTCTTCCTTTTAGTAGAACGATTAGAGGTGCCTTCGCCGGCACCCTCATCCCGCCTTGCCTTGCCATCGAGGCAATCAAAGATCGCTTCAACCGCCTCTTCTCCTGAGGTGTGACTAGTGGCGATGGCTAGGAGTTCCTTGGTGGTTCGTGGGCCCTTGCGTCCCAGCTTATGAACCAAGGACTCACAGGTCGTCCCGGATAGGAAGGCTCCTATCACATCGGCGTCGGCGGCATTAGGGAGCTCATTGCACTGTCGAGAGAAGCGCCGGATGTACCCACAGAGGATCTCACTAGCCTTATAACGGCAGTTCTTGAGGTCCCATAGGTTCCCAAGGCACTTATATGTGCTCTGGAAGTTTCCCACAAAGATCTCCTTCAAATCTGCCCAGCTCTGGATCGTGTTGGACGGCAGGTGCTCCAACCATGCTCGCGCCAAATTGGCCAAGAATAGTGGGAGGTTGCGGATAATGAAATCATCATTATCTGCACCACCGGCTTGACATGCAAGTTGATAGTCTTCAAGCCAAAGTCCGGGGTTTGTCTCCTCGGAGTACTTAGGGATATTGGTAGGTGGTCGATACCTTGGCGGGAATGCAGCATTGAGGATGTGTCGGCCGAAGGCCTAAGGGCCTAGTAGGTCGGGGCTCGGGCTTCGGTCCTCGCCGCTATCGTAGTGTCCGCCGCGACGAGGATGATAGCCACGGCGGGCTCCTTCTCTTGGGTCGCTGTAGGTACATCTGCGGGCGTCGAGGGTGCTGCGCGCGTCGCGGTTATGGCCGAGACGCTGATGTATCTGGGCCACAACGTGCTGCCTACTACCTTGCGGTGCCTGGTGGACTGATGTGTCCCTGGCAAGGCGCACCGAGGGCGTGCGTTGGTTGGTGTCGAGCTCGTGTCACCGAGACAACGAGCTCTCTACCTGCTGCGCCACCGCACGCTCAAGCAATGTGTGATTTTCGCGGTGGACCCGACGATCCTCGGGCATTGCGGCCTCCAGAAGGCCATGGAGCAAGGCCGTTACGGCGGCGATGTTCTAGCTTGCCCGAACGAAGTGAGGAAGGGTTTCACCGTCGGCGATGATCCTTCGGTTCACGTCACGGGCCATAGCGCGTGCGCGCCCCCCATCTCCAAGGCATTTGATCTCCTGATCGACCTCCACGTACTCCCGAACAAGTTGTTGTCCGGCTTCGTCTATTTCCCGCTTTTGGGCTCTCAGCTGCTCCACCCCTACGTGAGGTGGGGCCGCTATCCCCCCTTTAGTTCTGCCGCCGAGGTTGCCTGCCGGGGTAGTCTCCTCTGCGGAGACGCTTTCGACGTGTCCCTCGGGGGTTTCCGCCATGAAACATTCCTGGGAGGGGTGATAGCTCCCCCTGCTAGAGTCAGAGCTAGAGTCCGACCCCGAACCTTCCACGAGGAGGCCGTTGAGGGATTCCATGATGCTTTCGATTATCCCCACGAACTCGTTGTTCGCGGGGAACAGGATCATGCGCTGTGCCACAAGGTGGCTAACGGTCGCCGCGGCGTTGCAGAGACTGAACGGAAGCGCCATCGGGGCGCTCCGTGCGGAGTGTTCTGGAGAGAGGGTGAGGCAGCGCGGGTCCTCCCTAGACGGCTGGGGTCCAAGGGAGATGCCGGGCTAGCGCTCAAGCCTCCCGTAGTTGGAGCCGATGGAGGGGAGAGATTGGATGGCGACATGGGCCAACGCCAACTCTCCTCCAACCATGGTGATGAAGTCCAGGTTACCGAAACGCACGTGTGCGCCCAGGACCCAGCTGATTGTGGTTAGCCATCCGAGGCCTGATTTGGGACGCGCAAAGGCCCCTACCTAGCGCGCCAACTATCAATGTTTTAAACAAACACCAACTAGTAAATTTATATTTGTTGCGCGTTAGGCTCGGATGGTGTACTAAAGGACACGAGGTTTATACTGGTTCGGGTAGAACGTCCCTACGTCCAGTCTGCTGCTGCTCATATTATTAGTACCAAAAAAGGTTCGTAGTAGGGGGTACAAACGGTCGAGAGAGGGACTGGTCCCAAGTCTCTGGTGAAAAGGTCGAAAGGACGCCAAGAGCTCAGTTGCTGCTTGACTGTGTGTTGTGGGATTGATCCATCGTCTTCTGTCTGAAAATTGATCCGTCACCCTTAGTGGGGTGTCCTACCCTCCCTTTTATAGACCAAGGGGGGAACAGGGGTTACAGACGGGAGAAAGAGGAAAAAACCAAAGGTAGAGAAGGTCCTTCGAGGGAACCGGGTCTTTCTTTTCCCCTATGCCTGCCCTGCTAACATGGCAGACCATGTTAGGAATGGCGTGTTCGTTGATCCTTATATGGCCATGTCCTGGCCTCTTACAGCAAGTGGGCGCGTCTCATCCTACACCAGCGGACGGTGCGGCGTGCCAGAGAGGCGAGCCGTGACCCTTCGAAGAGTAGACGGGGAAATGACCATACGTCCATCACTGTAGATGATGTGAGTTCTATCTTGGATCATAGTGGTTGTCATGTGCTCGTGTTAGTATCCACGTCTGAGGGCTAATGGCGGTGCCTACAACACTGTGGGATAAAAATCGGTGCCTACAATACTATTCGGGTTCTGTCAGGTCGGAAAGGGCCGAAAAGCGCCCGTCATGTCGTATCCTGACAGTACCTTCCTGCAGGCATGCATGGCATGGTCCTCAATACTACGGTTGACTCAAATGTCTTGTCGTACCCTGTGCTCGTATTTATGAAGAAACAAGGTGTAGCCGCCGGGCGAGGCGGAGCCAGCCCTCAGGCGTTTGGGCGAGACGAAGCCTGCCCTTAGCTGTCGGGCGAGGTGGAGCCTGCCCTCAGACATCGGGCGAAGCGGAGCCAGCCCATAGGTGTTGGGCGAGACGAAGCCTGCCCTCAGTCGTCGAGTGAAGCGGAGCCCGCCCTTAGACGTCGGGCGAGGCGGAGCCAGCCCTCAGACGTCGGGCGAGGCGGAGTCTTAGCCCTCGGGGGTCGGGCGAGGCGGAACCAATCTTCCGTTGTTCGGGCAAGAAGTGTAGTAGCGTTCTTGTCTGACCGGAAGCATCAACGTTCGATGGTTATTAATTCCACCTCATTGGGTACCCCTGAATTAGGTCCCCCCGACAAAGCTTTAGTCTTTTGATGATCTAATGTCGTTGTTGCCCAACCATGAGATGGCGGCCAAGGCTTTTGAGGTTATTGCTCTATGCCTTGCCTCTAAAGGTCCTTCTGATTGCCTGCCCCATGTTGCTGCTTCAACTATAAGATGCTTTGGTGCTCCATCACCTTCGGACATCAATGAAATGCTCGTTCCAATTGGGGAGCTACATAGAGGTCTCTGTTGCCTAGAGGTGTCGTCTTTAGTGGCTAGCTGTGCCCACTACGTTCGCTGCTTCTTTTAGAGTTAATAGTAGCTTGATCACGAATTGTTCATATGTAATCACTTAATTATGAATTCTGTTTGATCCCTATGAGACTAGTTTCACAAGGATCGTGTTGGTTTTAGTAAGCCTTTATTTGTTGTAACTCTTCTTTTCTCCTAATGAAAAACATTTTAGGCACGGTTGAGAAAAAAAAAACATGCTCTTCGATACTTAATCTATTTATTTTTGTTTTCAAATATTCATATTCTAAAACACCGAAAAGTTATAATTAAAACTTAGAATGTTGCAATGTTGACAACCATATATGACTTTAGAAAGTACTATATCAACACATTATATATTTTCATTGGTATTTTTTAAAAACTTTTAAATTGGTAAAAAAAAATACTACCGACTACTTGCACAAGTTGGTAATTATGCATGCAACTGTTATTATAGGGACCATTGTGCACATGGGTCAAATGCACGCGTGTAAAAAGGCGAAAATTTTGGAAAATAAAATACCGGCAGGGAAGGTGAGGAAATCGGCCAACTACCAAACCTGAGACAGGCAGACGCACACGGCATCATTTTGATTTATTATATTCATCAGAAAAAAGAAAACGAACGAAAAAATGTGTGAAAACTGAAAACCAACCCCCACATGGCCGACCTTGATTGATATGGGTGTTTTCAGATAACCTGAGCAGCAGTAGTCGTAGTCTCCGTCTTCCACATCGCGCTTCTCGCCCACCTACCATCAAGCAGCCAAATCGAGCGAGGCGACGAGGACGAGTAGTTGAGGAGTTGGAGCAGGCCTGGCCGTCTGAGGTCTTTCCCCGCCAGGCATCGCAGAGCTTCAGCTTTGGGTCTTGACCTCGACAGAGATCGCCATGGACGCAGCGGCGGAGGTCGACCACCTCGCGGCCGAGAGGGACGCCGCGCTCTTCGACGTCGAGGAGATGAAGGTTGCGTGGGCTGGCTCGCGACACGCCGTCGAAGTCGGCGACCGCATGGCCCGACTCGTCGCGTCCGACCCTGTAAGTGATTGCTTCCTTGATCCCCTTCTCCTCCCCCGATCCCCAATTCCACCTCCTTCGCATAGATCAGAATCAGATGCGCCTCCCCTCCCCTCCCCTTCCCATGGCTTGCTTGCTGCATCTGTCTAGCTGTTCACCTGCCCTTCCCCAACTTCTCAGCTTCATTCGCTAGTTGACTTCCACATAATCCATGCTTTGCCTTTTCCGCTCCCCCCGGATTAATCCCAATCTCCTTTTCTTCTCTTCATATAAAGCAGCAACACCTTTCGCATCTGATTTCCTGTAGTCTCTCTATGCAAGGCAGAAAAACTAGCAAGTCAACGGATTTCGCAAACCATGGTTTACCAGCTCAATTCAGCTTTGACCGTTTCACCTCTCCACCTTTCCTTAAATTATTCGGATTTAGAATATTCTTAGCTCCACTGCTGACTACCAATTTTCTCAATGTTTCCCTATAACCTCACAATGCTGACTCAAACCGATAAACTTTTGTCTTATATAAACAGTAACTACGTGTTGACTTATTCTAGCATACATAGTACATGATTGCTTTCCGGTTTTGAACTGGATACTCTAAGTCTTATCCTTGTGAGAAATTGTAATATTGTTGTTTTCTGTTAAAAAAAAAAGCAACAGTAAGATTGTAACCGTCATTCTTTCTGTTTCCCTTTGTTCCTAGTTCCTAAAGGTTGTTTTTAATGTAAATGCTAACACTGGACCAAATAAACACCCAACCTTTGGTTATCAAGACAAAGATATTGCATCAGGTTACAGTAGTTAAATTCCCTTTCGGAGAAGTCCACTTACAATTCCACCTGCTTAATACATAGGTCTTCCGCAAGGATAACAGGACCATGCTCTCCAGGAAGGACTTGTTTAAGGACACTCTAAGAAAGGCAGCCCACGCATGGAAGCGTATTGTCGAACCACGCCTTACAGGTACCAAGTCGCCGCAGATTCCAATACCAACCAAAGAACTATCGAGCCATTTTCTACATACAACAGTTTAACTGATGCTCTACTGTGTTATATTGCTGTGGATTGACAGAGGAGGAAGCAGGTATGCTGAGGCTATACGTGAGATCAGCCTGGTTATGTTGATCTGCATTGGGTATGACTATCAACTTTTATTGCATCAGTATACATACTTATCATACCACCATTTAATCCTTTGTTGTCCATGCTGTGTGCTGATGTCTTCTGGAGTTAATGCTACTGGATGCTCAGCATATTGTTCTTGGGTTTCTGTAAAAATCAGGGCCTTTCATTTAATAAGAAACAAAAAAAAAAAAGACTCCTGCCATTGAATAACAGATAGTTTTTGTATAAGCTTCATCTATATTTTTCACTTACAAGTTACAAAAACAATGCCATCCTGCAGGGCATGTTTGTTCCTGCTATAAAAGGTCAAGGTACTGAGGAGCAGCAGAAGAAGTGGTTGCCTATGGCTTACAAGTTCCAAATAATTGGGTGCTATGCTCAGACTGAACTTGGTCACGGCTCAAACGTTCAGGGCCTTGAAACAACTGCTACATTTGATCCAAAGACTGATGAGTTTGTCATCCACAGTCCAACTCTGACCTCCAGCAAAGTAAAGTCCTGTGGATCAACTGCCTCCATATTGATTTATTAAAAAAACTATTATTTTTCCTTTCCCTTTTTATGTTACTTTAGCCATTTGTGCCTTGTTTAAGATCTTGTCCACAATTTGTTACATCTATCTTCATGTCGGCAGTGGTGGCCTGGTGGCTTGGGGAAAGCTTCCACCCATGCAGTGGTGTATGCTCGGCTGATAACTGAAGGAAAGGACTATGGTATACATGGTAAGAGTGTTTTGTGTTTAGGTGACATTTAAGTGTTCTCCTAGTCTCCTTTGTTGCTTATACATGTCCTTGTCCCAGGTTTCATTGTGCAACTGCGAAGCTTAGAGGATCACTCCCCGCTTCCTGGTGTTACCCTGGGTGATATTGGTGGAAAATTTGGTAGCGGTGCATATAACAGTATGGACAATGGTGTTCTCTTGATTGACCATGACCATAAAAAGATACCAAGGGATCAAATGTTGATGAGGTTCGTCCATTTGGCTATTATACTTTACTACAGCACTTTATCTGTTCTTTCTTTTTTGCAGCCTAACCATATTCAAACTTGTTTCCTTTCCTTTCTAGGCTTTCACAAGTTACTAGGGAGGGGAAATATGTTGATTCAGATGTCCCAAAGCAGCTGCTTTATGGGACAATGGTTTTTGTTCGTCAAACAATAGTCGTGAGATGCTTCTAAGGCTTTGTCCGTGCTGTTTGCATTGTTGTACGATACAGCGCCATCCAAAGCAGTTTGGCTCTCAAGATGGTGGCCCTGAGACTAAGGTATTCTAAATTTCTAATACTGAGCCTTTTGTATTGCCATTTATTCATCTTCTCTATTAATCTCTCAATATGTTCTCGAATACGCTACTCTGCTCAACTCAACTGGACCAGTGGAAATGGAAAATAAATAATAAATGCGATATATGCACCAGGCAGGCATCAAAGCAATCTGACACCAATATCTGGTTGCTAGTAATAAATTGCTGACTGTTGACACCATATCATTATAGATATGCTCATAGTTAATTCAAATACCACCAGCAGTATCGTAACAATAAGCAGCTGAGCTGTTGCTGATTGGTTTTCACTTTTATGTTGCAACTTTGTGGATAAACTATCCATAGGGCCTCTTAAGGTTTCCAAAGTTATGTTGACTCTGTAGTTGTTCAGTATATGCTGCGGATTCTTCATAAAAAAATAACATGCCTGTGAAGCATTCATGATACAATTTTTGTCATTTATTTATATACTTGTGAATGGCTGTGCGATAACCATTTTTTGAATCAACTGCCCAGTGTTACTGCCTGTGCTTAACATGGATAATTTCTGCATCTTTTGGTTACCAAACAAAAGGTGGCTAACGCAATATTCAAACCGGTTACAGGTCCTTGACTACAAGACTCAACAAAGCAGACTCTTTCCATTGCTGGCTTCAGCATATGCATTTAGATTCGTGGGTGACTGGCTCAAGTGGCTATACATGGATGTCACTCAGAAATTGGTAGCTAAAGACTACTCAACACTGCAAGAAACCCATGCCTGTACCGCTGGTTTGAAGGCCGTGACAACATCTGCAACAGCTGTACGATAATTAATTCTTATTTTTACAGGTTGTACTTGATGGGGGTATTTTGATTTGCTCTCTTTGGCTAAGTGGTTTGTAGAAGTCTTCACACTATTAAATGGGCAAATATTGCTTTCATCACTTCATCTTTCATAGGTATTTGTAGTTCATAAACTTGGGCCATTTACCCAGACTGTCACTAGATGCGAATTTTATGTTGACCTTAATCTTTTCCTGAAGCTCAACTCCATTTCTTAATGGAGTAAATTCTGGTCTGATTATCGCCATATGCATGTTCTGATCGTTTAGTCATAATGGAGGACTTTTGGCAATGCATTGTTCTTATGGTGATTCCTGTCTTTTGTGCAGGATGCCATTGAAGAATGCAGAAAGCTCTGTGGTGGACATGGTTACTTGAACAGCTGTGGGCTTCCTGAATTGTTTGCTGTCTATGTTCCTGCTTGCACTTATGAAGGGGACAATATTGTTCTGCTTTTGCAGGTTTGTACGTTTCTGATGATACTAGCCAATAATCATAGTTTTGGCTACTGTTACTGGTTGAGTATGTGTGGCATGACAGATTGTGTTCCACATTAGTTAAAGAAAAAGACAAGCTGTTTTTGCTTTTCCTCTACTCCATTTTGGACAATGGTATAGTGATAGGCAACATTTGGGGGTACCTGCAGGTTGCAAGGATTCTAATGAAGACTGTATCCCAATTGGCATCTGGAAAACAACCTGTTGGTACAATGGCTTACATGGGCAATGTACAATATCTGATGCAATGCAAATGTGCTGTTAACACAGGTACTTATGTAGGCTGGCTCATTATATTATCTCGTTCTCAGTTATATTTGATATTTGTTCCAGGCCTCTTGAGGATAATGCCTGTATTGATGATGGTAATTATTCATGTTTGGTGACTCAACAGCCGAAGACTGGCTTAACCCTGTTGCCATACAAGAGGCATTTGAAGCCAGGGCTCTCAGGATGGCAGTAAACTGTGCCCAGAACATAGGCCAAGCAGCAAGCCAAGAAGAAGGTAGTATTTATAACCAGCCAATACCACATTCTGTTTTCGTTTTCCAAATTGTAGTTGCTAAATTGGAATTACTGTACTAATGATGATCGCATGCCTTGCAGGTTTCTATGAGCGGTCCCCAGATTTGCTAGAGGCTGCAGTAGCTCACATCCAGTTAATCATTGTAACCAAGTGAGTATTAATTCAACGTTGTTTATGAAGCGCGCGCTGTTCCTTACCTTCCAGTCTCTCTCTTTTTTTTTAAATAAAGATGATTCGTCCGTTGTTCTTCTTGTGTTATACTGCTAGGTTCATTGCAAAGGTACAGCAGGACATTCCTGGACATGGAGTGAAGGAACAACTCCAGAACCTTTGCAATGTTTATGCCTCTACATTCTTCACAAGCACCTGGGCGACTTCCTGGCAACTGGGTGCATCACACCAAGCAGGGAGCGTTGGCAAATGAGCAGCTTGGCAAGCTTTACGCACAGGTATGCTGGATTGCTGGTGTTTGTTTGTCTTCTAGTAGCAGTATTGCTGTATGATATGAAGTGTAAGTTGGTGCTGGACATGATCTGCGACAGGTGCGTCCAAATGCTGTTGCGCTGGTGGATGCGTTCAACTACACAGACCACTACCTGGGGTCGGTGCTGGGGCGGTATGACGGGAATGTGTACCCGGCCCTGTACGAGGAGGCATGGAAGGACCCTTTGAATGAGACGGTGGTGCCTGAGGGGTACCATGAGTACCTCCGCCCCTTGCTCAAGCAGCAGCTCAAGGTCTCCAGGCTCTGATCTGTTTGGCTACCCCCTGAAATTCTCCGTGGTGGTCGCCTTCTCAGAATCTGACAAGGTGATCCCCACTCCGAATGAAAAGTGAAATAAACTACTAACGATTCCTGTTGAAGCCAAGGAAGAGGTAGATAAATATAAATGTATTCTGTGGTGAGGATCATATAAGAAGCACGTTCAATTAATAAAGAAAGAGCGAGAGGTTGAGCATCTCTCTGCTGTTGCTCAAGTGTTGTACGTACTACGCAGTGCAAGTGCAAGCAGTAGAATGAATATGTACAAGTGCATGTATGGTGAGTTGAAGTTCATTTATTTGCTAAAAATATATCAGAAAACAATGGCTTGATTTGCCTAATGCCCAAAATGAAAGCCAGTTTCCAAACATATAAAACAGAAGGCACTCTTTGTTCGCTGAAAAGTATTGTTTTAAGTAGTGCAGCATAACAGGGGAATAGGATGTAATTTTCAGGTCATGTCTAAAAGCTGAAGACATTTACTGTAATATCTGATGCGTCAGGAGCAAGGAGGCATAGTAAACAGTAGGCAGTAATATCTATTCGTGATATCACTAAACAGATTAAGGTGGCAACTACAACCAATGTTAGTGTACAAAATCGTTCAAGCATTATTTGCACATAGTTCTTTCAATTTCAACAATGTATAGTTCTGAAACAAAGGCCAATTCAAACTGCTTACGATCAGCACTTCAGCAGAACGAATCAAACATACTATCAGAACCAGGACGGATTACTGGGTTTTCTTTTTTTTTTCGAGGAAAACAAGAGGGACACACCCTACTGAGGGTTACTGGTTTTCTCAATGTTATAAAAAGGCTATGGATAGATGGATTAGCAGAGAGAGACCCCAGATAACCGCCCTTCGTCAGGACCATCTTAGGATTTCTTACTCTAACTGATACATGATTGGTCCCTTTTACAATGACAACGTACTTGACACCTAAGTAATATACTAACCGAATCAATCTATCTTATCCCTTTACTAACTAATCATAATCAATCTAATCTAATCGGATCTGTTACTGCTCATGCGGTACTGTTCACGCGCTAAAGTACCACGTAGACCCTAGGCCGGCTCCACTTGCCATAACACTCAAGCTACCAGAACAAAAGAAAGTACATCCGATTGTATCCCAAGCAGCCAATTCGGAAGCTTTCTGAACGAGTTCTTGTGATGCTGTTGTCTGAAGTCCTGATCTCATATTCCTGTATGGTCCATCAGCATTTGGGTGCCGCAACTTCAAAGCCGCTTGAATTCACAAGGGATTAGGGAACAAGGAAAAACCTAGAAGTTAGGCACTAAGCAGCGTGCACTGGTGTTGCAACAGCTCAAAGTAAGACACTCGGAAACAATACATATTTATTGGTTGACAAGTGGAAGAAATTGAAATTGCTGGTCTGATCAAAGTATCGGTACAACTGAATTTTTGAACTGATGAGTAAACCTTAATATCTACGGATCTACCTCTGCTTATCTATAGCAGGTTTCAGATTAGTCCCAACTCCCTGACAAATAAAAAAGGTAAATCATTTTTTTCTCAAAAACTTGCCGGTTCTGGTGCACCACGCACATGACTAGGATAAAAGCCCCAAACCCAAGAGGTACTTCATGCAGCGTTGCAATTTGCAGCAGCTGAAAACTCAGTTGAGCACGCACCATCAATTCGTCATCGTCAGAAGGCAGATCGATGGCAACAGGTGTCAGCCGCCCGCAGGAGCCGGCCCGCCCGCACGGCGTGATGGCGAACAAGTTCTCTACGTGATGGAAAACGGACCGGCGGCCACTGAACCAGAACAGTTTCCAGCCGTGTGCGGGCCGATTTTCCCGTGGTCATCCGCTCCTGGTCCTGGAGGTCCAGCGCGTCGTCCGAACAGGCGGATCGGACTGGCGCTGGGTGCCACCGGAGGCTGTTGCAATGGTGCAGAGCATTGGTTAAAGCCCCCCAGGATGAGCCATTGTGGTAAGTAACACCCGCTGCTGCAAATGTCCAATTTCACCGATGAACTGTAATTTCTCAGCATCACCTTGGGGTCCGTACACACCAGTGAAGCTCCATTGTGAGTTATCAGGTCTGTTTCCAATTGTCGCAGTAACTGAACTTTGTCCAACTTGTACATCTTGTAAGAGGAAGTGATCAAGTCAACAAGCAATGAGCACCCCCTCCCCTAGTATTTGTGGCTGGTAGTGCAGCATACGCTCCAACAAATTGTGTTCCCAGGGTCTCTGAAATATTGTTGTCGTTCATCACAGCCAGTTTGGTCTCTTGCAACCACAATAGAGTCACTCTGTGATCTCTGATCATGTCTCTGACAGACTACTTATCTACGGTTCACTGCATTAGCCCTCTCACATTCCAGTTTAACACAATACAATTGTTCTCATTCATCGTTAAACATGGATACAACAAGCATGTTGCAGCCTGGGTTCATTGACCTTGGAGCTTGGACTGGATGAGTACAACGGCGACACTACTCGGCAGTAAGTGTTTTATTTTGAACACTGAATGCCGGTTACACACCTCTCTCAGCCAAATGCCTCCTACTAAAGAACCACCCTACGACTTCCCTTTTATTTGGAGCCACTCATGACTAACCTTAGCCAGATTGACGACATGTTCAAACCTGGTGACAGTCTAGCCGCATGGCCTGCATCATCATTCAGGATCGGAGGTCACCCATGGCTGGCAGCGCCAAGGGTGGCAGCGGGGTAGTGAACATGTTGAGGAAGCGGTGTTGCTTCCGTTCTTCCTTGGTATTCTCTGTGCTCTCCAATCTCACGCGCTAGTTGTTGCAGCGACACTTCCGAGGACCCGCCGTCGGCCACGGCTTTCCGGCATAGGTCCTTCGCCTCCGTGGCCTTCTCTCGCGCCTTCCTCCCCTCCTCCGACGACCCGCCAATCAGGCTCCGGATCACGCGCTCCAGCTCCGCTGCCTTGACGAAGTTGTCGCGCTTCCTGTCCACTTGCATGGCCACGGCGACGCCCATCACGGACACGAGCTCGAACGCGTTCAGGTGCTGCTCCGCGTACAGCGGCCACGGCACCAGCGGCACGCCGTGCCAAAGGCTCTCAAGGATCGAGTTCCACCCGCAGTGGGTCACAAAGCCGCCGACGGCAGGGTTGGCGAGGATGTCCTTCTGCGGCGCCCACTTGGGCCACACGAGACCCCTGTCCTTCGTCCTCTCCAAGAACCCTTCTGGGAGCAGCTCGTCGAGGTTGGCATCCGTTGGGTACTTGGAGTCGGCGGGTATCGGGCCACGGAGTACCCACAGGAAGCGGTGCCCGCTGTGCTCGAGGGCGTCGGCGATCTCCCGGACCTGAGGCGAGGGGAAGCTACCGCCCATGCTCCCAAAGCAGAGCAGCACGACGGATGCTGGTGGCTGTGCGTCGAGCCACCTCACGCACTCGTGTAGCGGTGGCTGCTCGCCGTCGCCGGGCGGCTTGACAGGCACGACGGGGCCGATCGGGTAGACGGTCGGAGCGCGGCGTCCGGGCACGCAGAGACCATCGGCGATGGCTGCAAGGATGGACGGCTCCAGCTCGGCCACCGTGTTGACGATGATGCCAGCGGCCTCCATGAAGCGGTTGCCGTGGTACACGAGCCACGCGAAGTTTGGACCTTTCGTCATTATGGGAGTTGGCATGAGACGAGCCGGCACCGGCGGCATCCCGGGAAGATCAACTGCTCCTTCCATCGCCTCAAAATCTCCGGAGATCTCCTCATCCAGCGCCGGCAACCGCAGCAGGAGCGCGAGCATCGACGCGCCGGACGTCAAGTAGACGTACACCGGCAGTGCGAGCTCGCGCGTGACATCGAACAGGGTGGTGCAGAAGTAGTCCATCACCACCGCGGCTACCGGGGACGACATGCCGGAGACGGCTTCCTTGACGTATGTCCCGTGGAGCTGTATGAAGCGCACCATGAAATCCTCGAGACCGCCGTGCTCAGCGGTGGGGAGCTCCACGGTGGGGAGGTGGACGAAGCGGATGTCGAAGCCGGAGTCTGCTTCCCGCCGGATGATGTCGGCGACGTCGGACATCATGTTGGCGGACATGGTCATCTGCGTGACGAGCACGGTGAGCGACATGGGGCAGCGGCTTCTGCCGAGCAGCCGCTTGCCGGCTTCGAGCATGGATGTGAGGTGGCCTGGAACGCATAATGGGATGAGCACGACAGTAGGGTATGCCATTGTGAGTTGTACTTGTGAGTTCTGTTTATAGTAAGTATGATATGATGATTATGACTTCAGCGGATGCCGACTTGAGCCCAGGCCAGTCTTTTATAATGGACTCCGGGAGGCAACGTGGTGTCACATTGTCCACGTATCCTACCCACCAATGAAAAATACCACCCAGGTAGGTAGGGTTGGCGCGCTTTGCGGCGCCGGACGCCGGAGGCTTGATGCACGCTTGTTGAGGGCTACGTTCTTTTTTTTTTTTTTTTTTTTTTTTACTGAGGACTAAGTTCTTTTGACGTTGCATGCAAAGAACGACACACGAAATATATAAAAAACACGTTTTTGACCTATCTTCTCTATGCTTATCTTTATCTATATCTATATCTAATACTGTATTAAAGAGGTAAAATTTCTCTCCACTTTTTTTTCCCTATAGAATCGCTAACGTAGATAAATAAGACCCCCTAACTAATGCAGGCTAAAATACCACCCGTAATAAAAGTAACCCACTATTTTATTCTCTTGTATGTAGCTTTGTGCCTCTCCATGATGCACATTGCCGCTGCCTCACATGTTCCCATGATCCTCTGCTCGCACGCATTCGATCCTTCGCCGCAATACCAATGGAGTCCAACGCTTCGTCCGAACAGGCGGATCGCCCTGTCACTGGTGCGACCGGAGGCTGTTGCAACGGAGCAGAGCATTGGTGCAGTGGTCAGGGCACTCCCAATCCAGACTCTACCCATAGAGTCTTAACGTCCAAGACTCTAGAATTTGTAATAGTAAATAGATAAAAATATTTATTACTCAACATAAAGAAAGGTGATCAGCTGTGGCATAAACTGTGTGATCCACCCTACACCTCTCAACAGTATCACCATCCACATACATGATATATATCATCAGAAGCAATATGTGAATGAACCCAACGCATACAATATATCAGTTAGCCGGCAAAGATACTCTACACAGAACTTCAATGAAAGTTTAGATAAGCTAGCCACGAGTCATCCATTACAATAGCAATAAGGATAGAAATATAGCATGCACCATGACTGAGACTGATGACTGAGACTGACGTCCATTACAATAAGAATAGAAATATAGATAGGAAAACCAAAATAATTAGATAATAGTATTTAGATAATCTCCAGCTGTGGCTTCAGAAGTCTTCCTGCCTACAGAAAACAATCCACACCATCCTCCAGATAGAAGCCATCAACACTTTTATGCCTTGATCATCAACATGTAAAATAAGATGAGATAGTAAATAAACAACTGCGTTATAAGAAAAAGAGAGATGGACAGAACTATTGTGACATAGTTATACGAAAGTATTCATGTAACAGGGTAGTATATAATATATAAATTAATATTTCTACCTAATTAGTTCGATTCCTGAACTTTTGCCAGATGTGATCAATCAAATCAGATTGTAGTTGTCTATGAGCTTCATAGTCATGAATCTTGGTATCTCTCTGTAGTACCTCCTCCATCGCCGAATCATGCCCTTGAGTGATTGTAGACGGCTGAACAGTAGACGTGGTTGTTTCCTCGTTCAAGTCAAACGAATCGTCCTCTATATCCTTCTCGTCCTCGATTATCATGTTGTGAAGAATTATACAAGCTAACATGATATTCTCAAGATCCCCTTGTTCATATAGACGTGCTGGCCGACGCAAAATGCAAAAACGAGATTGTAAAATCCCAAATGCACATTTAACATCTTTTCTTGCCCCCTCTTGATGTTCTGAAAACAGCTTGTGCTCAGCTGATTGTGGTGCACGTATGGACTTGACAAAAGCAGCCCACTCTGGGTATATTCCATCTGCAAGATAATAAGGTTTGCTATATTGCCTTCTATTCACAAAGTACTGCACCTGGGGAGCTTCTCCTCTTAACTGATCGACGAACAAAGTAGATTGATTCAGCACATTAATGTCATTGTTGGACCCCACCACTCCAAAGAAAGCATGCCATATCCATCTGTCATGTGAAGCAACAACCTCTAGAATGATTGTTGGCACACCTTGATCACCAAGGGTATACTGTCCCTTCCATGCATACGAACATTTTTTTTGCTTTCTTATGTCCTATAGGTCGCTTTTCTCCATCTAATTCCAAATCCACCATTTGAGCTGGACCAGCCTTTGCATTCTTTTCCTTTTCCTTCTTCAACCTAGCAAGATATGCTGACCACTTCTGCTATCCACGTACTACCTTCCACATATGCAGCAGATGGAAGGCCTTACCATTATTTTGGCCGGACCACATCTCTAGTGCTTTGTTAGTCAACTGGTCATCACTCATCCCACTTTCCCACACTCTACTGGCATTTATCCAACATCCATGAAAATCAATCAATGGTTTCTTCGAACGATCCCAACGTATTTTCAGTTGGTTCCGGTTCCTCTTACGACTATTTTCTGTGGTCTTGTTGTATTCTTTAGTAACATCTGTCCAATAAGCATCTGACTTCTTGTCATTTCCATCTACTGGATCCTTTGAATTACGCAACCAAGCACTGGCCTAAACAACAAAAAGAACAGAATGAAAAAAAAGACAATAGTTAATCTTCAAGTGTGCATGGAGATAGCATGCTTTCAACCTACCAGTCGTATGTCTTCACTGTCCGACCAATTCAAACAGTTGGCTGTTCTAGAAGTCTCATCAATGTTAATTGTTTCATCTTCTTCTGCATCTATATCATCCACTATGTCAACAGTTTGCTGTGCTGGAGAGAGAGTTCTTGTAACACTCATGACAATTGGTGAAACTAAAGATTGACTCAATCCACCACCAACAAAGTGAAAATTTTCATTTCCATTTGGATGGTTAGCAAATGGGTTTGACTGCAGAAAATTTGAGAACCCTCCTAGTGGGTATAACCTGCAAACAACAAATTTCTGGAATATTATTTCCATTAGGCAGGAGCACTAGCAGTACAGCACTAACAATAGCAGTACAAGCTAACACAAAATTCCATCTACAAGCACACAACCATGATACCTTAGTTAATCAATTTCCATATACTACTGTCATATACGGGAACACTAGCAGTACAAGCAAATTCCATCTACAAGGCACTTTGCACTACATGTATCAGCCTAATTAACCAAGAAATTAATTAACAAAGAAGCTGTAGATGAACAATCTGTAATCCATAGAACCACAGCTCCGACGACTTACCCTTCGCTAGGAGATGACGTTGGCCACCATCCACCAACGGGAGAAGCATTGATTGAAGAAGCATGACTGACAGGAACAGAGGCACCAGCGGGAAGAATCCGAGATGCAGAAGCACCGGCGGCCGGAGCAACGGCCACAGGACCACGAGAACGGGTTCTAGGGACGCCACTGCCTCGCCGCGAACTAGACTTTGTTAATCGATTCATCCCTGATTCAGAGATTTGGGTTACTGTTGGGGGAGGAGCTCAGTTGGGGAGGCTAGGTCGACTTGGGGGCGTATCTCGATTTGGACCTAGGGATCCTTATCTGCAGCCGGCGCGTGAGGACACGGAGCTGCGCGTGCGTTTCAGGCTCTCGTGCGGGAGAGGTCGGGGCGGTGCGCGGGAGAGGAAGGAAGATTTGGCGGGAGGACGGGAGGGGGCGGGTGCAGGTGCGGAAGAAGCGCGCGCAGCTGGAGAAATTTGGCGGCGGCGGCGGCATCTCGCCTAGTGTGCGGCAGCGCGCGGGAGATGGCGGCCAAGGCGAGAGCGCGCGCGGGAGGTCGAGAAAACGCGGGAGATCGATGGCGGGCTCGAGCGAGCGCACGCGCGTAGGAGGAGGAGCGCGGGAGAGGGAGGAGTTGCGGCGGCGATGCATGGATGGCGTACGGGATCCATCGACTCTACGCTGCCCTCCACAATGCGAGGCATGGTGGTTTCTTGCGGCCTCGGGAGCATCGAAGACCCAACGTCCAAATAAGACTCGATTTCCTTCTCTTTCTTCATTAAATTGCCTTCCACGTCATCAAAATGCTGATGTGGCACCATAATAAATAAGAATAGACTTTATCGTAGAGTCTGGGTTGGAAGTGCCCTTAGGAATCCGAAAGAAGCAGTCCGACATTCCCGGCGGTGCATCGCCCACACCGCGTTCAGTGACTCACGGTGCGGGCGCAACAACGGGAGACCCCCACGACGCGGCTGCGCAACGGGGTCTTCTTTATTCTGCCTTGAACAACCTTTCTCGAAACGCTTGAAGGGGCCACCCTGGTCTCTAACTGGAATGACTTGAGAATTAAGAAAAAAAAAGGTAGATACATGCAATACAATTTTTAAATATAATCAAATATAATGGTCTGGTACCTTTAGCACCGCCGCTGGCCATAGAAGGCAAAGACGGAAGAAAAGGTTCTTAGCTCGATGAGATTCCCACGAGAACTGGCCAGGTTTTATAGTGGGTAGCGCTGCCTACGTTCTCTCTTATGGCGGAGCCAGGATTTATGTGGAGCCTGGAGGACATAATGCCACACTAATATTGACAAGATAAGAAAAAATAGCACACATAATTATATAATATTTTTAAATTTTATACTAAAATAATCTTTTAGAACACAACTTCATAGTAGTAGATCATCCATTCAATTTAACCCCTACATATTACAGAATTGAAATTTACGTGCCTGGCTAAGCCTAGGGTGGTGGCGTGGTTGCAACCTGTTGAGAGTACGTGGTGATGTCCCACAGTGGTGTCGCCTCGGCCTTCCTCCCCGCATTATGGGCCTGTTTCGATGGAAGCCTGGAGTATTTGCCTGGCAAAAAGTGTTGCCTGAAAGTTGCCTGGAAAATTAATGAAATCTGCCTGGTCAAGCAAGTTACGAGATAGTTCGTTTGGTTGGAAGCCTGTGCCTGAAAAGGCTAATAAAAGATACAGTACATATTTAAAAGCTAATAAAAGGTATAATACCATATTTAAACATACACGGTTATGGTCTGAAAAAACTATTGTGAATATAAAGTGTGCTTTCTTGTCTAATAAAACTTTAATTTCTTTTGTTTAAATAATATATATATGAAGACAAATAAAGGATTTAAATAAATAATAGAAAACAATAACCTACACACAAAAACAGTGATATCAATGAACAGTAGCTGCACCAATTTAATTTCCCGCCGGTAGGAACTCCTTTTAGCAGTAACAGTAACATCTAAGAAATATTTGAAATAGCATAGTGAGTTAATGGATAATTCTTCAAATATTTAATAGTAGAAGACCATCACATCGTACTTGATTGCATGCCAGGCAAACAAAGCAGCACCAGGCAACCGATTTTGCTCGCCTGGGCGTTGAAGCATTGCCTGGGGCAGGCAATGACCCAGGGTTCAATCCAAATGAGCTCCAGGCAACCTGCAGGCCACTTGCCGGCCAGGCAAATGAGACCCAGGGCGTCAACCAAACACGCCCTATTAGCCTCTGTTGTTGCTGCCTGTCCTAGCCAGCACCCTCTCGCTGGTCCGAATCCTGCCTCGTATAGTCATACGCAAGTACGCCCGTGCGGGCCAGCAAGCTGCAACTATAGTGGGTCATGTTCGGCTTACCCTATATTCGGTTTGTTCGACTTCTTTTTTCAGCCGGAATAGTGTTTTTCTCTCACAACATTTCAGCCAGAACAGTATTTTTCAGTCAATTTCAGCTAAGATTCAGCAAGCCGAACGAGGTCATCATATGATTATAAATAGAACCAAAAGAAAGTGAGATTAGTTTCAGTTGTCATTTGGGACCTTTGTAGGATAACATTGGCCGGTACTTCCTCCGTTTCAAATTATAAGTCGTTTTAATTTTTTTGGTTCATCCATTTTGCTGCGTATCTAAACATATTATTATATCTATATGCATAGCGAAATTGATGTATCAAAAAAGTTAAAGTGATTTATAATTTAGAACGAAGGGAGTACATCACAGTCATGGTTCAGTTGGATGTGAAGACTCATTTTGTGTTGGGCCAACGGCCTGAATTGTTACGTGAGGATACCAGACACTGGACTGAACCTTACACAGTAAGACCTGAATTAGAGAATAACAAATTAGAGGTGTTTGATGGTAAAGAAAATTGAGTGTAGTGAGAAGGCGAGGCTAACTTAAGTACGTCAATTGCATATTTCCTCGCATTCGTGGAACAATGCCTACAATTCATGGAGCAAACAAATAAATAAATTTATTATTAAGAGCAGATAACCAATTTTAGAGAATCGCCTGATTATGTGCAGCGATATGAGCGATGGATATGAAGAAACGATTTTGGCAATGATCTTACTCCTTGTGTACAAGGAACAAGAAAATGGAACCGTTACACTCCCCCACTCCTCCGCCCCCGCCCCCATACGCCGCCCCCCAGCCCAGATCCGCCGCCGCCGGCCGCGGCCCCCTGTCGCCGTGCGCTACTGCGCGCTCCCCGCCCCGCGGTCGTCCTCCTCATCCCACTCGCAAGGCTTGCGGTGGCCCCCAGCCACAGATCGAGACCGTCTCCCACTGCTCCCCACCCCGTGCGTCGCCTCCCCGCCGCCCAGTCCCCGATTCGGCCGCCGTGAGGCCGAGTTTCTGGCGCCGCGTGCCCGCTGCTGCGCCCGCCGCCGCTCATGGCGCGGCCCCTGTTCCCATCTCGGTCGCCGTGGGGCCGGAACTCCGCCTCGACGCAACCAATGCTACTCCCGCTGCTGCTGCCAGCGGGTCGGACAAGACAGGAAGCACGTCGGGCAAGCGCGTCAAGTTCGCCTCCCCCCTCTGCAACCTCCCGGTGAGACGCTACTACTCCAACGCCGCTACGCCAACTAAATCTTGCCTCAGATCCGCTGCAGTGAGGCGTGCCGCTGGCGCTCAATCCGCCGGGCATTCAACTCCCCACCTCCAGTCCGCAGCACCCGGCTTTGATGGAGATTTCCCTTCCCGAGGGGGATGGCTCAGGGCTGTCACCGGGGCATGGCAGCTGGCCGATGGGACGCATTCACGCGCGCGCCTCGCGTCAGAAGATGAAGACGAATGGTCAATGGTGCGCCCGAGATGCTGGTGGCGTCTCCCGGAGTTCAAAAGCACGGCGCATTCAACTCCCTCAACCACCCAGGTCAAATCAGCTCGCCACCACCACAGCGATGAACTGCAGCGGCGCATGAGAGGTAAATGCTTCTGTTGTCTCTCCCCTGGCCACGCTGTGGCGGACTACAGGGACCCGGTGCGGTGTTTCTCTTATGGCCGCTGGGGGCATAAAAGCTTTATGTGTAGAGGTAGACCTTCATCCTCCAGACAGCAAGCTCCCACGCCCAAGACTGCTCCTCCACCACTCGACGACAACAATTTCCCACCTCTGGGTACGATAGCCATGGCCAGGCCCAGGGACCCCGCTGTCCGTCCTCTGGACACCTGCGCCGTGGCCTTCTCCATCGATAACATGGACCAAGAGCTCGACCGTCTCTCCATGCATGGCATGGTGCCCTAGCTAGGGGGGAACCGACCGGTGGTGGAGCCGGAGGTCATCAAGAGGGCCATCTGCCACCATTTTCTGGTTCGTTCGAAGGATGTCACCATCGTCAGGCACGCCCCTGAAGACTTCTTCATCGACTTCAAGCACCGGCACCACCGCGACGAGGCTGTGGCGCAGGGGACCTTCCCCTATCGCAACCTCGACATCCACACAAGGCCATGGTAGCTGGTCATGCACGGTGACATCTGCGACCTCAAGTGCCGTGTTCGCCTGTGCCTGGAGGGCATCCCCCTTCACGCCTAGAACGAGAGCATCGCCAAGAGGGCTGTCGCTAGAGCCTGCGACCTTGACTGCATCGAGAAGGCTTCATTGGACCGCGCCGACACCAAGGCACTCTATGTCTGGGCCTGGATGCACAACCCGTCCGACATTCCAAAGGTAACCTGGCTGACCTTGTCGTGCAGGAAGGCAGAGGTCCATAGTTCGTAGCCCGCTCGTGGCCACCGGGGACTGACCTTCAGGGTGCTGGTGCACCTTGACCTGGTGGAGGACCCTCCGGGTAGAGATGGACGTGCTGCTGCTCCCCGCGTATACACGTGGGACTATGGGGTCATTGATGGAGAAAGGATGCCGCGCGACCGCCATGACCCTCTGCCTACTGTCATCCATGGCAGCCATCATGGCGACAACGATGACCGTCGTGGACATCGGGAGCGCTAGGGCGACAACTGGTACTTGCGTCTCACCCGCAGCCTTTCGCGGGATCCCTAGGACCGCGAACGGGAGCGTTCGGAGTCGAGGCACGGTGGCTGTCGACACCGGAGCCCCGAACACGAGGGTCGTCGTCGTACACTGGACGACGTCGCTGCTAGCCATGGCGCCCGCCTATCTGCCCCAAGCGACGCTGCTGGCCAGGGTGCAAACACGACGGCTCGGCAGTTGCTCGCCAAGCCCGCTGACCTCGGCCGCCCGGCGGATGTACAACGCAGAACAAGGGGTCGTAGCCGGGAATGGACGCCCCATCGGAGGCCGCATAGGCAAGAGCGTTTGGAGCCAAGGACCACAACGGCGCGCTCGAAGTCCCCGTCACCACGCCTACGATGCAAGTCACCTGACTTCAGCGGTGGCAACAGCAACAACCATCACCCTTCACCAAGCCCTCCCAAGGTTCGTGCTAACCAAAGTCATTTCGATGATTAGCCTTTCACTCCTTCGCTCTCAGCTTCTCCAACCTGGAAGCCGAACGCCCCACCTGATGCCGCGGCGCTGAGCAAGACCGCACCACCGAGCGACTCTTCTTCGGAGCCGCTGACGACCGCCGTGACTCTATCTTGCCTGAATGAACTGCAGCCCCCCCCGTCAGCGACCACGACAACGCGACACAACAGCGATCACACCTCGCTGCTGAACGTCGCTTCCGCACAGGACGAGTCTACTCCAGGAGGCCATGTGTCCCCCCCACACACCGGCAGCAGGCACAACCGGTAGGAAGCACCCAGGTGGTGCGGTTCCGCCCTAGGCTCGTCTACTCCAGATGCTGCGCCCGTGGAATGGTCACCAACTGCTTGCGCCCATCGACGCATGGCAGATGGCCTACAACAGCAGCATTCGGGCCAGACCAGCATCTATCACATGAGCGCTCCGGAGGTACACGACGCTGGCCAGAGCACGCCTCTCACTACGGCGGTGGTGTCACAATTCCTAGAGGGGATCTCACAACCATTGCCTCAACCCATCTTGTAGGGTCTAGTGCGCCAGCCCAGCCTGCAACAACGACGCAAGAGGCCCCCAGTCCCGACACGTAGGAGCGTGCGCATTGTGGCCATGAACTGGCCAAGGGGCGACACTCAGGCGAAGGCCAGGCAAGTGCTTATGAAAAGGCTTGGCATCCTCGACATCGAAGGTCTCAGCCATGACGAGGCATTGCTGCGCTACTTCAACCTGTTCAAGGGACCACTCACCGATGACGCCGTGAAGGCGCTGACGGCATTGTGTGGCCTCGACGCGGCGACAGCGCTGCCCACTACGCACACCTAGATAGTTGCTGAAGCAAATGGGTAGATCATTGTACTATGTTAGTAATTGATCACTGCTCCGGGAGCTCCAGGAGCTCCACATCTTTTGTGAGTGTCCAACCATGGTTCTTGGGCGGGGCGACAGCCAGAGGCCTACAGTTGCCTCCCCACCACGCTGCAAGGACCCTTCACCTCGTAGTTAGCTATAGCACCAACTCTGTGAGCAACAAACTCTTGCTTTGTATCACTGCGCTGACAGCCACTGGCTTTTAGATGTATCAGCGACTCCAATTTGTAGCTTTCATGACCTCATGCCTCCGTGTGATTATCTTACTGCTTATTGCCAGTACCCGAACCCCAGACGGCTTCCTGTTTGCCTGCCTCCACAGATTATTCTTAAATAGGGGCCCTTTGGTTTCCTTATGGCACAGTTGAATTGTCAGATACTTAACTGGAACGTTAGGGGCTTGAATGATGGAGCCCAACAAGACTCGGTGAGCGAGTTAGTGAGAACCACTGGTGCCACCATCGTATGTCTACAAGAAACAAAGATGCAAGTTATGGATCATAATGTGGTGCACCAAACAGTCGGAGCGAAATTTGTAAACTCCTATACTATGCTCCCGGTGGAACAGACTCGAGGAGGCGTCTTCCTTGTGGTGAATGAAGACTTCTTCGATCTCTCCGACATTGTACTTACCTCGAACGCTATAACCGCACAGATTAACATGAGGGCCGATGGAACAAGGTGGCAAATTACAGTGGTATACGGCCCACAGGGAGAGGCAGCCAAACTTCAATTCCTCCAAGAATTGAAGAACATTCCACCGCCGATCCACAATAGATGGCTCATCTTGGGAGATTTCAATCTCATCTACCAGGCGGAAGACAAGAACAACTCCAATCTAAACCGGCGCCTCATGGGGGCATTTAGAGCGACGATCGATCATTTGAGGCTTAAAGAAATCAAGCTAAATGGATGCCGCTTCACTTGGAGCAATCAACAGGACAACCCAACGCTCATTAGAATTGACAGACTACTATGTACCCCTGAGTGGGAGCTATTCTTCCCCGCGTGTTTCTTACACTCCCTCCCATCGCTCATGTTGGACCATACCCCACTGCTACTCCAGGGAGAGCTTGACCACCATCAGAGCATGTCCTTCTGCTTCGAAAATTACTGGACTAAGATGGAAGACTTTCAAGATCTTGTCCATAACACTTGGAATAGACCGGTCGCCTCTACTCTTCCTATGAAACGCTTGCATATCAAAATGGCGCGTGTGGCAAAAGCGATCAAGCGTTGGAAGAAAGGCAAGATAGGGGATACGAGGATGCAGCTCGCCATAGTGAAAGAAGTATTGTTACAATTAGAAGCAGCCCAAGAGCATAGGCTGCTCACTGCCATGGAGCTTCACCTATGTCGCCGCCTCAAAACCCGTAGCACTAGGCTCGTAGCCATTGAAAAATCAAGAATCAGACAGAGATCGAGGCTAACATACATCCTGTGTGGAGATGCTAACACAAAAATTTTCCACAGTAGAGCCAATGCACGACGGAGAAAGAATTACATACATTGTCTACATACGGATGGGGGGATCGCGGTGGCGCATCAAGAGAAAGAAAAGGTCATACAAGATTATTTTAGAAACCATATTGGCTCCGCGGTTCCGAGAGCTTCCACAATCAATTGGCAATCCCTTGGCTACAACCAACATGATCTCTCCGATCTGGAGGTGCCTTTCTCCTAGGACAAGATAAAAAACACTATATATTCCATGCCTTTCGACAAAGCGCCAGGACCGGATGGCTTCACGGGTGCCTTCTTCAAAGCTTGTTGGGAAATCATTAAAGACGATGTTATGGCAGCCATGAACAACCTATTCACATTGAATGCCCAGGGCTTCGAATGGCTAAACTCGGCTTCCATTATCCTTCTACCCAAAAAAGCGGATGCAACAAGAGTTACTGATTTTAGACCCATCAGCCTAGTCCATGGCATTGCAAAGATCTGCTCCAAAGTGTTAGCTAACAGACTTGCCCCTCGACTGAACTCCCTCGTCTCCAACTGCCAGAGTGCATTTATAAAAAAGAGAAGCATCCATGATAATTTTCTTTATGTCCAGGGCGCGGTAAAAAGACTACACAAGCAGAAGATACCGGCTTTGTTCATGAAACTAGACATCCACAAAGCCTTTGATACGGTACATTGGGGGTACTTGCTGGAGATTCTACAGGCTTTGGGCCTCGGATGACGATGGCGTGAATGGATCTCTATCCTCCTACGTACATCCACCTCGACACCCTTGCTAATGGGCGGCAAGGGGCCACTTTTAGACATGCCAGAGGCGTCCGCCAGGGAGATCCGCTTTCACCCATGCTATTCATCCTAGCTATGGACCCGCTTCAACGTTTGCTTGACCAAGCAACCCAACATGGGATACTCACCCCCTTACCAATCACGACGGCAAAATGGAGAACCTCGATGTATGCAGATGATGCGGCCATTTTCATCAGCTCCACAAAAGATGATGTACAAGCCGTCAAAATCATCCTACAGGCTTTTGGCACATTCTCGGGACTCCATATTAATCTACAAAAGAGCTCAGTGCATCCAATCGGTTGTGCAAACGTCGATCTAGACCAAGTCCTGTCACCTTTCACCGGTACTAGATGGGGCTTCCCATGCAAATATTTGGGGCTGCAACTCCACATCAGATCACTACAAAAGATCCATGTACAACCTCTCATAGATCGTATTGGGCATAGGCTACCCAAATGGAAAGGAAGATGGCTAAACAGAGCGGGACGCCTCACCCTTGTAACCTCTGTCCTCTCCTCCATGCCAACCTACCACCTAACAGTGTTTCCTCTGGCTGCTTGGGCTAAGAAAAAGATCGACAAAATCAGGAGATCTTTCTTGTGGAAGGGGGAGGAGAATGCGAATGGCGGACACTGCCTAGTTAACTAGCAAACAGTTACCAGACCAAAAGAACTTGGCGGTTTAGGCGTCTCTGACCTTGAGAGATTTGGGCGAGCCCTTCGGTTGCGATGGCTTTGGCAAGAATGGGTGGACGATTCCAAGTCTTGGAGCGGCTCGGAGCTTCCATGTTCGGAGGATGATCGTCTCCTCTTCAACTCCTCAATCATTATATCTTTGGGGGACGGTGTAAAGACTAAGTTTTGGCAGCACCGCTGGCTTGATGGACAAGCTCCTAGGTACCTAGCCCGAACTTATTCCGCCTAGTCTCAAGGACAAACCGAACGGTGCAACAAGAGCTCCGGAACAACAATTGGATGCATAAGCTGGGAAGGAGAATCACCTCGGCTATCCACATAGAGGAGTTTGTGTCCCTTTGGATACGAATACAGGATGTGCACCTACAACAGGGCGTCTAGGACACCATCACCTGGCGTTGGACCAACGATGAGAATTACTCCACCTGCTCGGCCTACAGAATCCAATTTAGAGGTTTGCTAGTCCCCTTCCATACAGACTTGATTTGGAAGGCGCATGTGGAGAACAGATACAAGATCTTCGCCTGGATCTTAGTGTAAGATAAAATTCTAACGACACAAAACCTACAAAAGAGAGAGTGGCCACACCATCAGCAATGCGTGCTGTGCAACGGTCCCTTAGAGACAGGCCTCCACCTATACCTTTGTTGCCCTTTTGCTAAGGCGGTTTGGGATCAAATCCTCTCGTGGGAAAACTTCACTCAACTGCAACAACAACACCTGGTAGACCCCACCCATATCAGGTCATGGTGGGAAGACGCGGCAAGGAAAGTGCCAAGATCTGAGCGTAGGCGGCTTAACGGGGTGGTAATCTATACCTTTTGGAATATATGGAAAGAGAGAAATAGGAGAATCTTCGACAACAAGATAGAAACGGTGCCGCAAGTAGCCGCAAGGATAAAGAAAGACATAGAGAAAAAAATAGAGTACTCGATTATGTTTAGCTTACTTGCTTAGGGGGAGAGGAAACCATAATCTCGTTTGTCCTTACTTGTACATAAACTTTATTTTCCTATCTTAATTGAAAGGCAGAGCTCCTGCCATTGCGTTAAAAAAAATACTCCTTGTGTACAATGTTGTAAGGGCATATAGTCATGTACTACCATGGTTAGGTACCTAAAGCTGTAAGCGTAATGGATTTAGCGTGTTCACATGCAGCAACAAATTTAGCCTTCGTCGAGGTGATAAGAGATGGATAAAAATTGAGGCAAGCTAGATCTAAGGGTGTTGAATATGAATTTTTCAGGTATAGAAAAAATAACATGGTTTGCATATTAAATATGTCAGTAACTCTGAAATCATAACTTAAAGGAACATGGCCCCGTTCGGGTTACCCCATATCCGGCTTGTTCGACTTCTTTTTTCAGTCGGAACAATATTTTTCTCTCACAACATTTCTACCAGAACAGTGTTTTTCAGCTAATTTCAGCCAAGATTCAGCAAGCTGAACGGGAAATGTCTTTTGATGTGTAAAAACATTGAGGGGGGGATATAGGCCTTGGTTAATAATTGTGGGTACCTTGGGAGGTATCATGTAAACAATGTGAGTACATGAAAGGTCTTAAATAATCATCATCATTGACAGCGCAGTAGGCGTGCCGGTTAGTAATACATTCAGAGGAATCACACCTGCTGCTTGTGGACAAAAATAGGGAAGACAGGTCGAAGATGAAACCCAGTGACCAGCACAACTACATGGAATTTTTTTTGCCATTTGATGAGTCATAACATTTACTAAGCCTACAATCAAGGTAGGTGTAACGATGTTGAATATGAAAATTGTAGGTATATACAAAATAGCATGGTTTGCATTAAGTACATCATAGGCCTGAGATGTATCCTACAAGGAACGTGTCATCAGGAAAGGTCTCTGCATGTGTTGCAAATAATTGATCATCATAATTGCCTTTGGGAATAAATCACATGATAGGAGAGGACAACTACAATCAAATAAAAAAAAACAAAAGGCCGCCCATTTTGGTGAGTTGTGACAAGAGACAGTAGTCGAGGAGCATGATGCCCGGGCGACGGCGCGCTGGTGAGCACCTTCGCCACCTACCTGGCGGCGGGGAACTCTAGTCCGAGAGGGGGAGACGCGGCCTTTCGTCTCCAGCGGTGCGCCCGGGAAGGTTCGACGACTCCGCGCGCACATGGTCGGCCCAAGTGAAAGGACCGAGGATGGCGCCCAGAGAGAGGGTGATTAAGCGTTTCTAAAAATTCAACCCTTCAAATGCGGAAACGATTAGTATAGGAATTTTCGATGACTCAGAAATTCTAAATCAGAGAAATAAACTCCTCATGAATTAGCCAACAGAGTACACAAGATATATAGAATAAGTCTGGAAGGTACAACCCTGTAACAAACAAGTTAGAGCAGTAAGTATACAAATTCAGAGCAGGGACCAAATATCAGACACGTCTGGTATTCACGGGTTTGCCCGGCCAGCTCTCAACTTGCTCCGATTGATTTCTCTTTTCAATCTAAGGTTCGGACCACTATTGGTAACCCGCAGACAAGCTCAAACAACACACAAAGATCACAAATACCAAATGTAGAGAGAGATCGAGACACGGTATTTGTTTTACCGAAGTTCGGACTTCGTCGAGTCCTACTCTCCGTTGAGGGGGCTACGAGCGACCCAGCAAAGGTCAGCTCTAGAGGACCACGAAGGCCACTCTAACCAGAGTCTTTTCCAACTCCTTTTTTCTTCTTCCACTAGTTGATTCATTCCCTTGCGGTGGTGGAATCGAATCGTTATAAATTTTCCAAGCCATAACAAACTTTCATGAACTCCGGATGATATAACTGTTATTTTTTAAGTAAATGATATAACTGTTTTTTTTCAGAAAAAAATTACTGTAATAATATCTGATGTGTCAGTAGCAAGGGGCATAATAAACAGTAACATATATTCGTGATATCACTACACGGCAACCAATGCTACTGTACAAAATCGTTGGAGCATTCCTATAAAAAAATTGTTGAAGCACTATTTGCACGTAATGCTTTCAACAATGGATGCTCTCCTCGGGACGTCCGTCCGTCCGGACGCCGCGCTTACCAGTCAGTGCCGCTCTTTACCGCCAGCCACGCTCGTTCCCGTCCGCGCCCGCAACACTCGCTCCCGTGCGCGCCCGCGACGCTCACGTCCCGCCCACGGCGCCTGCATCCAGTGCGCTCACCCGCCGCGGGCACCGCACCCCGCCCCATCGCAGCCTTTTTCCAGCGCAGTGGCGCCGCGTCGTGGGCACCGCACCCTGTCAGCTGCGGTCTTTCTCTAGCGCAGGGGCGCCGCGCCGTGGGCGCCACACCCGCCTGCCCGCCGCGGACTTCTCCAGCGTAGGGTCACTCGCCGCGGGCACTACACCCCCGTACTCCGTGCCGGCATCGAGCTCTCTGCATGCCAACGAGCCTCCATTCGTCGAAACAACAAGTAGATGTTGCACTGACGGACTGTTTGGTCCCCGGCCAAAGGCTCCCACATCTGTTGTGGCGCTGCCCAAGCCTTTGGCGAAGTATTTGGCCACCTCAACCGTGGCGAGAAAATGAACTGGAGCATGCAAACCAAACACTGGCCAACGGTTGGTGGCAGCCGCATGTGTGGCGTGGCAGACGTTGGCGTGCAACCAAACAGCCTCTGAAAACACACGTTGCAATAGTATGCTTTAAGTGTTTCAGAGGTATGTTGTAAGTGTTGTATAACGATGTTGCAAAAGTGTACCGAAATATTGCACATGTTGCAATGGCTATATATGTACGTTTAAGTGTTCTCAAAAACTTGCCGGCTCTGGTGCACCACGCACATGACTAGGATAAGAACTCAAACCCCAAGAGATCCTATATGCAGCGTTGCAATTTGCAGCAACTGAATACTCAGTTGAGCACGCATCATCATGAGAAGATAAATTGAATAACTGAGCACCTGGTGACCCAGTGGTGAGGACAACGATCTCCATGGCCTGCTCGTCAGAAGGCAGATCGATGGCAAGAGGTGTCAGTCGCCCGAAGGAGCCGGTCCGCCGGCACGGCGTGATGGCGAAGAAGTTCTCGACGCATGAGACGGATCGGTAAGTCGGCCGTCAGGTGCTCTAGGCGGTGCACACTATTTTTAGGGGCGGCTCGTAACTCTTTATAGGGGCGGTTTGGCCAGCCACCCCTACCGAACTGTCTCTATAAATCATGTATTTATAGGAACGATTCTCAGGCTGCTCCTACAAATCGATTTGTAGGGGCGGCTCGTATTACCAGCCGCCCCCAGCCGCCTCTACAAATCGATTTGAATGGGCGGCTGTAGTACTAGCCATCTCTGTAATACCTGTTTGTAGGGACGGTTTAATCTAGAACCGTCCATACAGCACGTTTTCCCGCAAAAAAAATCAAATTTACAATTCAAATTCGACCAGAACACTGTTTGTTTCGCAGATTTCATCAAGCGTTCGCTGTCGAACGCCCGAGCATGCGACTAATGTTTGAATGCGTTCGCGTTATCAACGCCCACGACCAGCGTTCGAACGCGTTGTCATAGGCGTTGCGAACCCGCGACAGTTGCGTTCGAACCCCTTAGACTACAAGCACAGGAGTATTATATAAACTACAATTACAAGTCCAATTCACAAGAATATATACAATCCATCATTAAATATACAAATTCCATAGACATTGTTATCAACGTCCTAAAGCTAGCCTTTCAGTTTCACGAAGGTGTTGATACTGAGGATTTCAACCTAAGTCAGACTCTCGGTCATGGTATGCATCTTTGACGTGTACAATCTGGTCCAATATGAAGTTGCAAAGGGCGCCAATGAACTCTAAGAGTTGGTCATCCTTGTATGGGTCTCTTTTTATTCCTTTCTCTTCTTTCCACTACAAGAGATCAAGTTTCGGTTTAGTATTTTATACCATGTACGAAGTTTTTATACTACGGGTGAAGAGGTTCAAACTTACCCTTAAGGGGTGTCTCCTGTAGGCACCGGTGTTACTCATTATAGAACATATATAGTATCTACAATATACACTTCTAGGCTTCTGCTTGGGACATTGTGTGTTTTGCATATAAAAATGTTAAGTAATGCTTTTGACAGCCATGTAATGGAGTACTGAAGAAGTAAGTTACACTTACCGTACATAGTGTTTTTATAGCTAGCTTTTCCTTTCTTGCTGGATCATGCCTTTTATGATGATTAGTGACATAGAACCTAAATGCATTGTTCGAATTATTTTAGCAAATACAATTTATTAGTATCCAAAAGTGAACGTTACAAGTATGTATACAAACATATAAGCTAATGAGAATTATCGATATGTATACGTCTTGAGAATAGATATGAAGTCTTTGTATGTCACCGGGTCCCTATCTATTGAATCAAAGACCCATGCCATGCTCCTCCCGACATCGACGGCTACACAAATCCAGTGGTTGCTGCATAGATTTAATCATAGAACTAGATAAGCTCTTTTGTATCGAATAAAATATATCGAACAAAGCTTTAAGTATAGAGTTGAACTTACTCAAAGTTGTCTGGTTGCCATATAGTAGAGTGTTGTTGGAGAGTTTTGAAAGCCAGGGCAATGTATGTCGCAACCTTAAGGGACTCTTCCCTTAGTTTTTTAAATGCATGTGATGTGCTCTCTTTCTCCCGAAGAGTCTTTGCAATAGATAGCTCTTTGGCATCCGGTTTTCACTGTTTAGGGTAATTAAAATTTGTTTGGGCTATAGCTTGAGGGTCTAGATATCTGGCTTTCACACTTGGCATTTGTTTGACAATTTGCACTTGCATTCTACAAATCACACGGCGTGGGTTAGTTACAACAAAATTCAAAGATTACATTCATATCATATCGGGAGACAAGGACTTACAGGCACCACGTGTGAATTAGATTCATCTCCATTTCTCCTGTGTGAAAGCATATGTGCATGTCATTGAAGTCAAAGACAATTTTTCTGCCTTTGGGCTTCCAAATGTGCGGTGGAGAAGCATGCTTGTATGAGATCTATGCTCGTTGGGAGAACACGCAAGTACCAATCATGGAACCTTCTCATTCCAATTGGTAGGCGCTGGATGTCCCAGTTTGGTAGGAAGGGCTTGCCTCTTTCATATGTTTTCGGGAAATCCTTTGACGATTTGATGTCATCAACATTTGGATACTACTTTGCAATTTGGTGGAGTTTGCTAGTGACGGCCTCCTCGTAACCCCATGATGGAACTTTTTAACTTGGTTCTCGGACTTGAACCGGTCATGGAAAACCACTTGGACACCGACGAGACGTCTTTCATCAAAACATAAACTGGCCTTATGGTGATTGGATGCTTCTTTCGAAGTTCCCATTCAGGCATGTCCTCATCTTCTTGTGCATCACCTTCTTCAGGAGGCACTCGTTGTTCATGTATCGGGTTTGTGCTTGTTGGGAAGACTGTGGCATCTCATCATGCACTTGCTCGGCACTGAGCTAGAGAAGGTTGTGGCATCTTATCGGGCACATGCTCGCAAGGAGGAGGGGGAAGAATGTGGCATCTCTCAGAATGTGGTGGTCATGAGACGGTGAAAATATCTCCCGACCTCAACAACTTGCTCCAAATTTGGGAGAGGGGGAGGCGGCGAAGAAGTAGTCAATATAATGTCCCATTTGTGCCAGAGGATGAACTGCCCCATAACGTCTCCAAGTAACACCAGCCCCTTAGGAGTTGAGTAGTCTATCCTCCATTGCATGAACTCGGGCTTCACGGTATGCACCTCGACCCTATTGTAGTCCGGCGGTATCTTATTATTGTGGTGTAAGCCACCAGGAGGATGTGCCACACCCGTTGCCACCTCCATCATAGTGTTCTGCCGGTCGCTGAGAAACACCAAGGTGCAACTAGTTGGTTCCCATATGCGATCGACGGGGGTTGTGGTTGTAGTGGAACCTTGACTGCTAGGAACTTTCGGAGGGCTGCCAACTAATGCCAGTTCTCACACCCATTCCACCCCATTTCCGTCTAGAACCAGGTTTCGATCCAGGGAACTTGACCAACTATTATTATATACTTGATATGCTAGTACATAGGAAACCCCAGTCTTATAGATTCCTTTTGATTATATCCAACTTGCATCCAATTTCCACAAAGCAATGCTCATAGGGTGGGAGTGGCCAGTACAAATCGTACTGATAAATTTTGGCACACAGGTTCTACTGAGGAGTATAGCTCTGAGGAGTTTGATGGTTGAGGGGTTCGTTCCTACGCTCGAGTTTGGCGATCTTATCTTTAAGCTATTCTGAATGAATGTTACTTTTGATTCCGCCAATGCGGCGATGTAATAATTTATGTAATTCCGCACTATTTGTACTCTGATATTACGTTTTATGGATGTGATATTCGACTGGAATTTGGGTAATATGATCTACAACGGTCTTATTACATTTCGACTATGTGGATTTTCCTTCGTGGAAATCAGGTCGTTTCAGTTGGTATCAGAGCCATACTTGACCCTAGGACGAAACCCTCAGAAATGGACGATAGAATAGGACATGAACAGCCCTTCTTTCGGTTATATACCGACCTTGCATTTACTTTCATGCAAGGCTTTTTTATTTATTGACCTGCTAACACCTGTTTCCTTAAAACATGTAGATGGCAACGAGCGTCGAATGGCCGCCTCTAGGACTGCTACCTCTGGACCACGCCAAGCTTACCTTTGACCTACGTGAGCTCGAGGGTTTTGCACAGACCCTCTGCCGAGTTCTCGTCACGTTAGGAGTCCCTGACGAGCTTGTCTAGGTCACCTGCACCGGGAAGTCAGCTCAGCAAGGAGGAATTGAAGGACCGGTTGTCACCTCAGTCGAGTTCCCACCATCTCCTCACCATCACCATACCATCGCTCAGTCGATAGGCCAACTCCCTCTCGGCACTGTCTCATGGCCCGTAGCCCCTGGCTACGACCGACACTCTCTCACGGGGGAAGAAGAGAAGGACTCATCTCCCTATCTAGTTTAAGCGAAATCCAGGAAAGGTCCATAGCCGACAAGTTGGCATATGTATCGATCGATCAACCATACACTCTGCAGAGGTTTTACATAACCACAAGATCTGCCTTCTTTGCTGACTGTCGTCAACTGGGCTAATTTCGGCCGCTTGCTAGCCTAGGATAATGCCACTCTACCATTCAGCCCTGCTACACCCCAAGCCTAATCTGGGGTGGCTGAAACTATGAGTCATGAGCCGAGTCCACAAGGTCTCCATGAAGTCTCGGAAGGGTGTGGGGGAAATCCTCCGCGCCCCGTACCTCCTCGCACTGTCCGTTATCAACCTAGCAGTAGTGGCAATATCCTACCAAGTAGTCCGGCCGTCCCGCACCATATAGGGCGAGTGGTACGCAAGGCTTCCTGGTGAATCTGAGTACTAGTAAGTCCTTAGGGATGACCAAGCCAGAATGTCTTCATTAGGGTTTCCATTTACCATGCCACCACAGCACCTCCACCCCGGGCTCCTCCCATCATAGGTTCACACCCAGGGCCATCTCATATACCATTTACCCACCATAGGTATCCATTTTCCAGGGGTGCCCAGGTAGCACCCCACGGCAAGACTCGCCCCAGGCTCGTCGTATACTCCAACTTGGTCGACACAACCCTTACCCTCCACGCACCCAAGTCACACACGCAACACTCTCCCCATAGTCCAGATAACACCAGTTTCCACCACGCATCAATGTAGTACAAGCATAGTAGAAGTATAAGCAATGCAATATAGCAGTAAGCGTGTGTCTAGCCTAATAGCAGGGTAAGCAGGGATAAGGTTGCGTCAAGGTAAAGGCTATCAAGTAAGCATACTACCATGCAAGTCCTATCATAGTGTGAATATCACAATAAAGTAAAGCAATAGCAGTTCTATATTAGCTATGCGTAATAGGTGCTACGAGGTTGGGTGGGATGTGGCACCTTCAGTGTAGTCGTCTCCATACTCCTCACGGTACTCTCGGTCCTTGTCCATCTGGTTCTCCTCCGAGTCTGCAAACGATCGCATTATAGTCGTGTTAGCGGTGTCTATAGAATAGCACAAAGAAGCAATGAAAATTCAAAGGAGCCAAATGCGCACAAACAGGGGTCCATTGCGTAGAGCTCGATTTTAGATGAATTTTGGTTCTGGTTTCATATCTTTCCAGGTTCGTATGAATTAGTTATGAACTTCTGAAGTTTAAATCATTTCTGAAAATGGGAAAAGGCTGAATTAATATCGTGCTGACACGTGTCATGCTCCTGTTGGTCCACGTGGCATGCTGACGTCTTGACGTCAGCGTCTCGGTTTTGGTACTGACAGGTGGGGGTCCCGCTGACGTCATCATGACGTCATCAACATCATCAGTTCCGACAGGTGGGACCGGGGGCTCTTGGGTCACTGTCATGTGGGTCCGATCAAAGTCAATCATCAAGTCAACGGGCGAGTCAACGGTCATTGGATCACAGTCACAGACAGGTGGGGCCAGAGCTGCTGACGTCAGCAGTTGACGTCACCGTGACATCATCATGACGTCACCTCGGCTGTGTTTGTTACTGACAGGTGGGACCCGCATGACGTCATCATGACGTCACCCACTGACAAGTGGGTCCAGAGTCTCTGTGTCGCTGTCATGTGGGCCCGGTCAATCGGTCAATGTTGACCGGTCAACGGTCAACACAGGCCGCGGCAACGGCGGCTCGGCTGCGGCGTGTCGACGGCGGCCGGTCTGTGCGGCGGCTGGGAGCAGGCTTGGTGGGGTGCGTGAGCTCCCCGTGGCTTCGGTGGGTGTGGCGGGCAGGTTGAAAGGGGCACTAGAGGCTCTCGGTGGCTTTGGCCATGGTGGCGGCCATGAAGGACGCGGTGGTGCTCCGGTGGGGTGTGGCGCGTGCTAGACGGAGCACCAGCGGCCTTCTTCTCTTCTGTTGGTGCGTGCGGTGTGTCCCGAGTCATCGTGGAGCCAGGCAGGGTGCAAATGGCATGGTTCTCGCGGTGGTGCGGGCAAGGCGGCCTCGCCATGGCCGTGCTCTGGCCATGGTGAGCGCGTGCGTGTGTGCGATGCGTATGCATGGCATGAGCAGAGCGCTCGGCGCTAGCATTCCCGAGCAGAGGGCTCGGCGTCACCCCCTTTCTTCCCTTTGCTTCGCGTTTCCGTTTGGCTCAACAAGAGGGTCATGGTGGTCCTTCTATGCTACCGGTTGGCTAAGCCGGAGCAAGAGCTCGTGCTCCGGCGTGGTCCGTTCATGGCGTCCGAGAGGCTAGGAGTGGTCTCAGCGAAGTGTGCTCAGCGTGGGGAGTTTGAAGGCGGTGGCGGTGCCGTGTAGTGGTGGCCGTGCAACTCCCGGGACGACGACGGTGGTGCTCCCTCCTTCTCCGGCCCCGGCAGCGGCAGGGCCCCGGCAGCAGCGGCGACATCCTTCTCCGCGCCTTTCCTTCTCCTCTCATCCCTTGGCTTAGTGTGTTGGTGCGAACCGCACGGCGGCGGCGAGGCGTGGTGAGGCGCTAGGGTTCCGGGCTCCTCCTTTTATAAGCGAAGCTCCACTGCTCACCAATGGCAGACGGGGGCGGACGGCAGGTGATGCGCCAAGCGCATCGGACGGTCCTGGCGTGCGGGGTTGGTGGCGTAGGGTTTGCGTGGGCGTGGCTCCAAGGGAACGAGGTCATGCGATTTGCGTGACCCTGGGCCCGCGCCTGCTGCTTCGGTCGAGGCACGGTCGGGAGGAGAGACTGGCGTGGAAGGAAGAAGACCCTGTTGCTGGGGTGGCTGACATGTGGGGTCTAGTTGGCAGCGGGTGCGACTCAGGCGCGTCGCGACGCGGTGAAGCGATATGGGCTGGCAGGTGGGACCCGGCGATCGGCGTCTGCGCGCGCGTGGGCTGGCTTTGTGGGCCGCGTGCGCGAGTGGGAGGGCAAGCGGGCTTGGTCGGGCAGGCTCGCAAGGCCGAGTAGGCCTGGGCTGCTGCTGCTCTCTCATCTTTCCTTTCTCTTTTTCTTATTCTTTTTCTATTTTGTTTTCCTTTCTCTTTTATTTGTTGCCAATTTGGTTAGGGTTTGATTTATTTAGTTTCATGTACAAGTGTGCACCTTGATGAAGGGTGGAGCTTAGGGCTGGTTGGTGGGACCCACATACTTAGGTGGTACTTAGGTGATTAATTCATTGCATAATAATTTAATTATAAGTGGTCACTTTTATTTGCACAACAAAAGATCAATAAAGGCAACTCACTTGTTTAGAATTAAAATGCATGCAAGAATGTATGTGTTAGGGATTTTAAACACACACATATACAACAAATGACATGCTATGCCTATGAGTTTGTTTAGTTGGATTATGACTAATGCAACACTTAGGGTTAGCTCCTACAAATGTCACTCATCATCACATGGGGTTTTAAAGAAAAAAATTTGTAGTTAGGGTTTTTGGTGTGTGGATTTTTGGGTTATTATAGTCCTACCCCTTAACAGAATCTCATCCCCGAGATTAAAGCATAACATACCCTTCGAAGAGATAAGGATATTGTAGCCGGAGGTCTGACTCTTTCTCCCATGTTGCTTCTCTCTCAGTGTGATTGCTCCATTGGATCTTGCACATAGGAATAGTTTTCCTTCGGGTTTCTTTGGTGTCTCTACCCAGAATTCTGATAGGATGCTCTTTATACTCAAGAGTGTTCTGAATGTCAAGTGTATCAGTTGAGATCACTTCATCGGGCACTCTCAAACACTTGCGTAGCTATGAGACGTGGAATACAGGATGTACACCCGCCAATTCCTCAGGTAGCTCAAGTTTGTAAGTGAGTTTTCCAATTCTCTTGCGTATCTTGTATGGCCCAACAAATCTAGGGGCAAGCTTGCCTTTCACATGGAATCTGATAGTTCCACGTAGCGGGGATACCTTGAGATAGACGAAGTCTCCCACATTGAACTCAAGTTCTCTTCTTCTTTTGTCAGCATAACTCTTGTATCGACTTTGAGCAATTCTCAAATTCTCCTTCACTTGAGCAACTCGTTCTTCGACATCTTGAATCTTAGCAGAGTCAAAGAATGATCTTTCCCCTGGTTGAGACCACATCAAAGGTGTCTTACAAGATCTGCCATACAGAGCTTCAAACAGCGACATCTTGATACTGGCTTGGTAGCTGTTGTTGTAAGAGAACTCTGCATAGGGTAGGCATTTCTTCCAATCAGAGCCATAATTCAGTACACTAGCGCGAAGCATGTCTTCTAAGATCTGATTCACTCGTTCAGTCTGTCCATCTGTCTATAGGTGATAAGCGGTACTAAAATCAAGTTTGGTTCCAATGGACTTGTGCAGGGCTTCCCAGAATTGGGACATAAACTGAGGACCACGATTAGATACAATACTAGAGGGAGCTCCATGCAGTCTGAGGATATGCTCAACATATAGATCTGCTAATTTTTTGGCATCGGTCTTGGTCTTAAGGGGTACAAAGTGAGCAACCTTGGTCAAACGATCTACAATCACCCAAATGGAATCATTGCCTTTCTGTGAACGGGGCAACCCGACTACGAAATCCATGGATATGCTCTCTCATTTCCACTCGGGAATGTCAAGAGGCTTCAACAATCCTGTAGGCCTTTGATGTTCAGCCTTGACTCTATTAAAGGTGTCACATCGTGCCACATGTCCCGCAATGTCTGTCTTCATGCCTTTCCACCAAAAGTGTTTCTTCAAGTCTTGATACATCTTTGAACCTCTAGGGTGAATACAGTACTTAGAATCATGAGCTTCTGACAGAATTTTCTCTCGTAGTGCTGGATCGGAAGGGACACAGATTCTATCCTTGAACCAGATGGTTCCTTGTTCATCTTCATGGTGGTTGGTCTTATAGCCTAGTTTCATCAGACCACGGAAATATTCGATCTCTTCACAATTTTTCTGAGCTTGATGGATGCGATCTGTGAGATCATACTGTATGCGGAGCTCATTCAACAAGCCATGCGGTAGTATCTCAAGTTGGAAATCATCAATCTCTTCCTTGAGTTCAGGTGGTACGGATTCTGTGATCAAGGTGTGACAGTAGCTCTTGCGACTGAGGGCATCTGCGACTCTATTAGCTTTTCTCGGATGATAGTGAATTTCTAGGTCATAGTCCTTGATCAACTCTAGCCATCGGTGTTGTCTCGTATTCAAATCTTCTTGAGTGAAAAAGTACTTCAAGCTCTTGTGGTCGGTGTAGATATCACACTTGTTGCCTATCAAGTAGTGCCTCCAGATCTTCAAAGCATGCACAATTGCTGCTAACTCAAGATCATCAGTAGGGTAATGGTTCTCGTGTTCTTTCAACTGTTGAGAAGCATAAGCTATCACTCTCCCACCTTGCATCAATACATAGCCAAGTCCTTGATGGGATGCATCACAGTAGACCACAAAATCTTTGCTGATATCAGGCAATGCTAGCACATGAGTTGTGGTAAGCTTCAATTTCAACTCTTGAAAGCTTTGTTCGCACTCGGGCGTCCATTCAAACTCCTTAGTCTTCTTCAGAAGGTTGGTCATTGGACGGGCTATCTTGGAAAAGTTCTCGATGAACCGACGGTAATATCCAGCCAATCCCAAGAAACTTCTAACTTCAGTCACGTTACGAGGTTGATCCCATTCTTTCACAGCTTCAATCTTAGCTGGGTCAACTGCAACACCGTCAGCTGATAGTACATGGCCTAGGAAGGCAACTTCCTGTAGCCAAAACTCACATTTGCTGAACTTTGCGTAGAGCTGATGTTGGGCTAATTTCTTAAGCACAGTTCTCATATGATGCTCATGTTCTTCAATGGTGGGTGAATAGACAAGGATGTCATCAATGAATACTACCACGAACTTATCCAGATCATCCATGAAAACCTTATTCATCGTGTTCATGAAGTAGGCAGGAGCATTCGTGAGTCCAAAGGACACCACAGTGAACTCAAACTACCCATACCTAGTCACAAAAGTTGTCTTCGGGATGTCACTCTCTCGAATCTTCATCTGATGATAGCCAGATCTGAGATCAATCTTGGAGAAATACTTGGCACCTCGAAGCTGATCAAGCAAATCATCGATCCTTGGCAGGGGGTACTTGTTCTTGATGGTGACTGCGTTCAAGTTCCGGTAATCAATGCACATTCTCATTGAGCCATCCTTCTTCTTAACAAACAGAACAGGGGATCCCCAGGGTGAAGCACTAGGTCTGATATATCCCTTCGAGATGAGCTCATCAAGCTGTTTCTTGAGCTCGGCTAGTTCGTCAACTGACATGCGATAGGGTCTCTTGGCAATGGGTCATGTTCCTGGCAAAAGATCAATGATGAACTCTACATCATGGTCTGGTGGCATACCCGGTAATTCTTCAGGGAATACATCGGGATAGTCTCTGACCACAGGCATATCATGAATTGTCTTCTCCTCTTTTTGTGATTCTGAACTGGCTTTAAGGGCACATAGGATAGAAGTGGACTTTCCGGACTGGGGTTCACATCTAATAACTTGGCCTGATGGGTGGGTCACTTGGACGTATCTAGGTGAACATGATATGATACCTCGGTGAATGGTTAGCCAATCCATACCTAAGATGACATCTAGGCTTGTGGAAGGTAACAGGGTTAGGTCGGCTTCAAAGATAAGACCCTCAATGGTAAGACTCACTCCCTTACAGATGTGGGTGCACTTTAGGTCTCCTAAAGGTGAGATGGTGATGACAGGCTTTCCACGTGGGGTTACAGGCAGGTCATGCTCTCGTGCAAACTTGGATGATATGTAAGAACAAGTTGCTCCAGAGTCAAATAGAACTGATACAGTATTGCCATTAACTATAAACATACTGTACACAACATCAGGGGCAGCCTGTGCTTCCTCGGCGTCCAGATGGTTGAGATGTCCACGAGTAGCAGATCCCTTGAACTGAGACTTCTGAGCAGCTGAGTTCTGAGGGCACTCAGCGGCTTTGTGACCCGATTGGCCACAAGCGAAGCAGGTGAAAGGCGCACCGCCTGTAGGGGTTGGCGTGGGTGCCTTCTAGTTTCCAGTGCTTGGTGCAGAGCGGTTCTATGCTGGGCGTTCATTCGCTGAGTGGGGACGATTGGAACGGTCCTGAGTGTTGCGGTCCTGAGCATAATGGTCCCTGGTGTAATGATCCTGAGCAGGGTGGGAGTATTTAGTGGTGTAGCCTCCACCACCCCTACTCGATCCAGGGTTGTCATCCCTGTTGTGGTGAGAGCGTTCCCTGGATGGTGCATCTCTGCGGAACCTCTTGCGATCACGACCACGGAAGGACTCTTCAGGCTTACGCTTCCTCTGCCTATACTCCTCTCTAGCTTCAGCACGTTCCTTCTCGATCTGGATGCAGCGATCCACCAGAGCACGCAGCGTGCTACTCTCAATACCGCCAAACTTCAACTTGATGTGCGGGTTAAGTCCCTTGCGGTAATAGTATAGCTTCTCCTTCTCAGAGTTCACAACATAGGAAGGTGCATAGCATAGAAGGTTGGTGAAATGAGTAGTGTACTCAGTCACCCTGTCCTTTCCCATCTTGATGTTGTGGAACTCCTCGGCTTTGGCCTCCATGATACCCTTGGGAATGTGATACTCAGTGAATGCTTCGGCGAACTCATCCCACGAGATGTTGGCAGGGTCCTCATGGGAATAACTGAAATTGTCCCACCAGGCGCATGATGCACCTATGAGCTGGTGTGTGGCAGCTCCAACACACTCATCGTCGGTGAAGGTGGTGAGGTTGAGCTTCTTTTCCACCTCCTTGAGCTAGTCATCGGCTACAAGCGGGTCAGGGTCAGTGCCATCATAGGCAGGTGGCCTCAGCTTTAGAAATCCCTCCAGCTTCCGTTGGAAGTCATTCTACTAACCTCCCTGGCGATGGTATGCTCCGTTTATAAGAGCTACAAGAAGCTGGGTCTGTTGCGCCATCACTTCTGCCAGGTTCGGTGGTGGTGGTGGCGGAATGTTTTCCTCAATAGGCGGCGGGGTATTCTCTAGGTTGAAGGGTATCCCTCCACGTCCACGACCACGGCCACAGCCACGGTTGTTGCCACCATGCCCCTTGTTTGGTTCGACTAGTTTGGGGGTGGGCGCACGTCCATGGTTCATTAGGCGAGCAGATCGGCGGTTCGGCATCTACAACACGGATCATAGGAATTTTAGTGTTTGTGCCATAAGTGCTTATAATTAAGTATGATTACATGATTTTGACGATTTTAAGAAAAACATTTATACTATCCAACACTCATTACAAAGAAGCAATAAGATCCATAAGATTCAATAAGATCCAAAACATTCATTACATGGGTTTTATTACATAGCATCATCTCCAGTAGCTACACTTGAAGACTCGCGAGAATCGTACTACGCATAGAGTCTCATATTACATCTCATAAGGGGTACATCATGGGGTACAACTTATGGAAGCCACTGACATGACTCATGACCACGCAGGGTCATCTACTCTAACTCGTACACCGCAGCTGGGATACGACTGTTCTCGATCTCGATCTCCTCGTCAGACTTGTGAAGTCAGGACATGTACTTCAAGGCCTCGGCGAGCTCCTTAGTAGGCTTGGCTCCAGGTAGGGTAGGGCAGGCGTCTAGGTTGAGGCGAGACGGGGCTAACTCAAACTCCTCTATCCTAGGCTTCATCTTGCTACGAATCTCCTTGGGTAGCTGATCCCACATACCCTTCATCTCCCTGAGGCACTTCTTGTCAGACTTCTACCAAGCCTGCCAAGTCCTCTTACACTTGTCCTGTAGGTACTCGTTCTGCCTGAGTGCCTCGATCAGGTGACCCTAGTTGCGAACGGCCTTCTTCCTGAACTCCTCTAGCTCCTGAGTCATGGTCTTATTCTTAGATTGGATTTTTAGCATATCAATCCCCTTGGACCTCTCTCTGTCTCCTCTATGGTTGAACTCGGCCTTCTTGTCGTCCAACTCACTCTGCAACTCCAAAACCTTACTGTCGAGGTAGCAGTTCCTGTTGCCTAGGTCGGTGGCTTTGTCCTGTAAGTCAGCGACCTCGGCTCTGTGGACTTCTTCACGATGGTTGAGCTCGTCCTGTAGCTTGACAACTGTCTCAAGTAGACTAGCTGGCTCCTGTGCTCCCTGTGAGTCTCGCTCCTAGTACTCCCACAGAAGGGCCTGGTCCTGACATCTCCTCTGCTCAAGCTGGGTCACGTACCTGTCCTGCTCTAGTAGGTGGATAGCCAAGACGCGAAGGCATCTGTCCTCCTCTACAAAGATAACTCTGTCGGCTGCGAAACTCTGCTCATTAGGGGTAAGGCTGAGGTCGAGGGCCTGGGGAAGTAGACGGAACTCTATCGTCTTCAGGTGCTCATAGTGGTCCCTCATCACTCTACGAAGTGCCTTGTGTGACACAGCTCGCAGTCCCTCCTCAACTGTGTCCTCTATAGTCAACTCGGTGAAAGCTGGGACAGAAGGTAAGGTAGTGCTAGCTGGGAACTCGACTGAGGTGACAATCGGTCCTTCAATTCCTCCTTGCTGAGCTGACTTATCGGTGCAGGTGACCTGGACAAGCTCGTCAGGGACTCCTAACGTGATGAGAACTTGGCAGAGGGTCTGTGCAAAACCCCCGAGCTCACGTAGGTCAAAGGTAAGCTTGGCGTGGTCTAGAGGTTGCAGTCCTAGAGGCAGCCATTCGACGTTCGTTGCCATCTGCATGTTTTAAGGAAACAGGTGTTAGCAGGTCAATAAATAGATAAGCCTTGCATGAAAGTAAATGCAAGGTCGGTATATAACCGAAAGAAGGGCTGTTCATGTCCTATTCTATCGTCCATTTCTGAGGGTTTCGTCCTAGGGTCAAGTATGGCTCTGATACCAACTGAAACGACCTGATTTCCACGAAGGAAAATCCACAGAGTCGAAGTATAATAAGACCGTTGTAGATCATATTACCCAAATTCCAGTCGAATATCACATCCATAAAACGTAATATCAGAGTACAAATAGTGCGGAATTACATAAATTATTACATCGCCGCATTGGCGGAATCAAAAGTAACATTCATTCAGAATAGCTTAAAGATAAGATCGCCAAACTCGAGCGTAGAAACGAACCCCTCAACCATCAAACTCCTCAGAGCTATACTCCTCAGTAGAACCTGTGTGCCAAAATTTATCAGTACGATTTGTACTGGCCACTCCCACCCTATGAGCATTGCTTTGTGGAAATTGGATGCAAGTTGGATATAATCAAAAGGAATCTATAAGACTGGGGTTTCCTATGTACTAGCATATCAAGTATATAATAATAGTTGGTCAAGTTCCCTGGATCGAAACCTGGTTCTAGACGGAAATGGGGTGGAATGGGTGTGAGAACTGGCATTAGTTGGCAGCCCTCCGAAAGTTCCTAGCAGTCAAGGTTCCACTACAACCACAACCCCCGTCGATCGCATATGGGAACCAACTAGTTGCACCTTGGTGTTTCTCAGCGACCGGCAGAACACTATGATGGAGGTGGCAACGGGTGTGGCACATCCTCCTGGTGGCTTACACCACAATAATAAGATACCGCCGGACTACAATAGGGTCGAGGTGCATACCGTGAAGCCCGAGTTCATGCAATGGAGGATAGACTACTCAACTCCTAAGGGGCTGGTGTTACTTGGAGACGTTATGGGGCAGTTCATCCTCTGGCACAAATGGGACATTATATTGACTACTTCTTCGCCGCCTCCCCCTCTCCCAAATTTGGAGCAAGTTGTTGAGGTCGGGGAGATATTTTCACCGTCTCATGACCACCACATTCCTGAGATGCCACATTCTTCCCCGCCTCCTTGCGAGCATGTGCCTGATAAGATGCCACAACCTTCTCTAGCTCGTACCGAGCAAGTGCATGATGAGATGCCACAGTCTTCCCAACAAGCACAGCCGATACATGAACAATGAGTGCCTCCTGAAGAAGGTGATGCACAAGAAGATGAGGACATGCCTGAATGGGAACTTCGAAAGAAGCATCCAATCACCATAAGGCCAGTTTATGTTTTGATGAAAGACGTCTCGTCGGTGTCCAAGTGGTTTTCCCATGACCAGTTCAAGTCTGAGAACCAAGTTAAAAAAGTTCCATCATGGGGTTCTGAGGAGGCCGTCACTAGCAAACTCCACCAAATTGCAAAGTAGTATCCAAATGTTGATGACATCAAATCGTCAAAGGATTTCCCGAAAACATATGAAAGAGGCAAGCCCTTCCTACCAAACTGGGACATCCAGCGCCTACCAATTGGAATGAGAAGGTTCCATGATTGGTACTTGCGTGTTCTCCCAACGAGCATAGATCTCATACAAGCATGCTTCTCCACCGGCACATTTGGAAGCCCAGCAGGAAAAATTGTCTTTGACTTCAATGACATGCACATATGCTTTCACCTGGGAGAAATGGAGATGAATCTAATTCACACGTGGTGCCTGTAAGTCCTTGTCTCCCGATATGATATGAATGTAATCTTTGAATTTTGTTGTAACTAACCCACGCCGTGATTTGTAGAATGCAAGTGCAAATTGTCAAACAAATGCCAAGTGTGAAAGCCAGATATCTAGACCCTCAAGCTATAGCCCAAACAAATTTTAATTACCCTAAACAGTGAAAACCGGATGCCAAAGAGCTATCTATTGCAAAGACTCTTCGGGAGAAAGAGCACATCTGTACGACGAAACTAAGGGAAGAGTCCCTTAAGGTTGCGACATACATTGCCCTGGCTTTCAAAACTCTCCAACAACACTCTACTATATGGCAACCAGACAACTTTGAGTAAGTTCAACTCTATACTTAAAGCTTTGTTCGATATATTTTATTCGATACAAAAGAGCTTATCTAGTTCTATGATTAAATCTATGCAGCAACCACTGGATTTGTGTAGCCGTCGATGTCGGGAGGAGCATGGCATGGGTCTTTGATTCAATAGATAGGGACCCGGTGACATACAAAGACTTCATATCTATTCTCAAGACGTATACATATCGATAATTCTCATTAGCTTATATGTTTGTATACATACTTGTAACGTTCACTTTTGGATACTAATAAGTTGTATTTGCTAAAATAATTCGAACAGTGCATTTAGGTTCTATGTCACTAATCATCATAAAAGGCATGATCCAGCAAGAAAGGAAAAGCTAGCTATAAAAACACTATGTACGGTAAGTGTAACTTACTTCTTCAGTACTCCATTACATGGCTGTCAAAAGCATTACTTAACATTTTTATATGCAAAACACACAATGTCCCAAGCAGAAGCCTAGAAGTGTATATTGTAGATACTATATATGTTCTATAATGAGTAACACCGGTGCCTATAGGAGACACCCCTTAAGGGTAAGTTTGAACCTCTTCACCCGTAGTATAAAAACTTCGTACATGGTATAAAATACTAAACCGAAACTTGATCTCTTATAGTGGAAAGAAGAGAAAGGAATAAAAAGAGACCCATACAAGGATGACCAACTCTTAGAGTTCATCGGCGCCCTTTGCAACTTCATATTGGACCAGATTGTACACGTCAAAGATGCCTACCATGACCGAGAGTCTGACTTAGGTTGAAATCCTCAGTATCAACACCTTCGTGAAACTGAAAGGCTAGGTTTAGGACGTTGATAACAATGTCTATGGAATTTGTATATTTAATGATGGATTGTATATATTCTTGTGAATTGGACTTGTAATTGTAGTTTATATAATACTCTTGTGCTTGTAGTCTAAGGGGTTCGGAACGCTGGTCGCGGGTTCGGCAACGCGAACGCGGTTCGGAACGCTGGTCGCGGGGCGTTCGGTAACGCGAACGCAGTTCGAAACATTGGTCGCGGGGCGTTCGGCAACGCGAACGCTGGATGAAATACGCGGAAACAAACAGTGTTCTGGTCGAATTTGAATTGTAAATTTATTTTTTTGCGGGAAAACGTGCTGTATGGACGGTTCTAGATTAAACCGTTCCTACAAACAGGTATTACAGAGATGGCTAGTACTACAGCCGCCCATTCAAATCGATTTGTAGAGGCGGCTGGGGGGCGGCTGGTAATACGAGCCGCCCCTACAAATCGATTTGTAGGAGCAGCCTGAGAACCGCTCCTATAAATACATGATTTATAGAGACAGTTCGGTAGGGGTGGCTGGCCAAACCGTCCCTATAAAGAGTTACGAGCCGCCCCTAAAAATAGTGTGCACCGCCTAGAGCACCTGACGGCCGACTTACCGATCCGTCTGCGCGTCGAGAACTTCTTCGCCATCACGCCGTGCCGGCGGACCGGCTCCTTCGGGCGACTGACACCTCTTGCCATCGATCTGCCTTCTGACGAGCAGGCCATGGAGATCGTTGTCCTCACCACTGGGTCACCAGGTGCTCAGTTATTCAATTTCTCTTCTCATGATGATGCGTGCTCAACTGAGTATTCAGTTGCTGCAAATTGCAACGCTGCATATAGGATCTCTTGGGGTTTGAGTTCTTATCCTAGTCATGTGCGTGGTGCACCAGAGCCGGCAAGTTTTTGAGAACACTTAAACGTACGTATATAGCTATTGCAACATGTACAATATTTCGGTACACTTTTGCAACATCGTTATACAACACTTACAACATACCTCTGAAACACTTAAAGCATACTATTGCAACGTGTGTTTTCAGAGGCTATTTGGTTGCACGCCAACGTCTGCCACGCCACACATGCGGCTGCCACCAACCGTTGGCCAGTGTTTGGTTTGCATGCTCCAGTTCATTTTCTCGCCACGGTTGAGGCGGCCAAATACTTCGCCAAAGGCTTGGGCAGCGCCACAACAGATGTGGGGGCCTTTGGCCGGGGACCAAACAGTCCGTCAGTGCAACATCTACTTGTTGTTTCGACGAATGGAGGCTCGTTGGCATGCAGAGAGCTCGATGCCAGCACGGAGTACGGGGGTGTAGTGCCCGCGGCGAGTGACCCTACGCTGGAGAAGTCCGCGGCGGGCAGGCGGGTGTGGCGCCCACGGCGCGGCGCCCCTGCGCTAGAGAAAGACCGCAGCTGATAGGGTGCGGTGCCCACGACGCGGCGCCACTGCGCTGGAAAAAGGCTGCGATGGGGCGGGGTGCGGTGCCCGCGGCGGGTGAGCGCACTGGATGCAGGCGTCGTGGGCGGGACGTGAGCGTCGCGGGCGCGCACGGGAGCGAGTGTTGCGGGCGCGGACGGGAACGAGCGTGGCTGGCGGTAAAGAGCGGCACTGACTGGTAAGCGCGGCGTCCGGACGGACGGACGTCCCGAGGAGAGCATCCATTGTTGAAAGCATTACGTGCAAATAGTGCTTCAACAATTTTTTTATAGGAATGCTCCAACGATTTTGTACAGTAGCATTGGTTGCCGTGTAGTGATATCACGAATAGATGTTACTGTTTATTATGCCCCTTGCTACTGACACATCATATATTATTACAGTAATTTTTTTCTGAAAAAAAACAGTTATATCATTTACTTAAAAAATAACAGTTATATCATCCGGAGTTCATGAAAGTTTGTTATGGCTTGGAAAATTTATAACGATTCGATTCCACCACCGCAAGGGAATGAATCAACTAGTGGAAGAAGAAAAAAGGAGTTGGAAAAGACTCTGGCTAGAGTGGCCTTCGTGGTCCTCTAGAGCTGACCTTTGCTGGGTCGCTCGTAGCCCCCTCAACGAAGAGTAGGACTCGACGAAGTCCGAACTTCGGTAAAACAAATACCGTGTCTCGATCTCTCTCTACATTTGGTATTTGTGATCTTTGTGTGTTGTTTGAGCTTGTCTGCGGGTTACCAATAGTGGTCCGGACCTTAGATTGAAAAGAGAAATCAATCGGAGCAAGTTGAGAGCTGGCCGGGCAAACCCGTGAATACCAGACGTGTCTGATATTTGGTCCCTGCTCTGAATTTGTATACTTACTGCTCTAACTTGTTTGTTACAGGGTTGTACCTTCCAGACTTATTCTATATATCTTGTGTACTCTGTTGGCTAATTCATGAGGAGTTTATTTCTCTGATTTAGAATTTCTGAGTCATCGAAAATTCCTATACTAATCGTTTCCGCATTTGAAGGGTTGAATTTTTAGAAACGCTTAATCACCCTCTCTCTGGGCGCCATCCTCGGTCCTTTCACTTGGGCCGACCATGTGCGCGCGGAGTCGTCGAACCTTCCCGGGCGCACCGCTGGAGACGAAAGGCCGTGTCTCCCCCGCTCGGACTAGAGTTCCCCGCCGGCGAGGTGGCCGAAGGGTGCTCACCCGCGCCGTCGCCCCGGGGCATCATGCTCCTCGACTACTGTCTCTTGTCACAACTCACCAAAATGGGCGGCCTTTTGTTTTTTTTTATTTGATTGTAGTTGTCCTCTCCTATCATGTGATTTATTCCCAAAGGCAATTATGATGATCAATTATTTGCAACACATGCATAGACCTTTCCTGATGACACGTTCCTTTTAGGATACATCTCAGGCCTATGATGTACTTAATGCAAACCATGCTATTTTGTATATACCTACAATTTTCATATTCAACATCGTTACACCTACCTTGATTGTAGGCTTAGTAAATGTTATGACTCATCAAATGGCAAAAAAAATTCCATGTAGTTGTGCTGGTCACTGGGTTTCATCTTCCACCTGTCTTCCCTATTTTTGTCCACAAGCAGGTGTGATTCCTCTGAATGTATTACTAACCGGCACGCCTACTGCGCTGTCAATGATGATGATTATTTAAGACCTTTCATGTACTCACATTGTTTACATGATACCTCCCAAGGTACCCACAATTATTAACCAAGGCCTATATCCCCCCCCCCCCTCAATGTTTTTACACATCAAAAGACATTTCCCGTTCGGCTTGCTGAATCATGGCTGAAATTAGCTGAAAAACACTGTTCTAGTAGAAATGTTGTGAGAGAAAAATATTGTTCTGGTCAAGTTCCCTGGATCGAAACCTGGTTCTGGACGGAAATGGGGTGGAATGGGTGTGGGAATGGCATTAAAACTTGACCAACTATTATTATATACTTGATATGCTAGTACATAGGAAACCCCAGCCTTATAGGTTCCTTTTGATTATATCCAACTTGCATCCAATTTCCACAAAGCAATGCTCATAGGGTGGGAGTGGCCAGTACAAATCGTACTGATAAATTTTGGCACACAGGTTCTGCTGAGGAGTATAGCTCTGAGGAGTTTGACGGTTGAGGGGTTCGTTCCTACGCTCGAGTTTGGCGATCTTATCTTCAAGCTGTTCTGAATGAATGTTACTTTTGATTCCGCCAATGCGGCGATGTAATAATTTATGTAATTCCGCACTATTTGTACTCTGATATTACGTTGTATGGATGTGATATTCGACTGGAATTTGGGTAATATGATCTACAACGGTCTTATTACACTTTGACTCTGTGGATTTTCCTTCGCGGAAATCAGGTCGTTTCACAAGGATTCGAAGAGGACGGGCACATGTACAAGAAACATGGTTGAGACCGGGATACTAATCTTGAGCTCCAAGTAAAGGCTCTAGTTGCGAAGACGCTGGAGGAGCAAGGACTGTCTACGGAGCCACGGATATTAGTGACGCCGCCGGGAGAACTGGCATTAGTTGGCAGCTCTCCGAAAGTTCCTAGCAGCCAAGGTTCCACTGTAGCCACAACCCCCGTCAATCGCATATGGAAACCAACTAGTTGCACCTTGGTGTTTCTATTTTGTTTTCCTTTCTCTTTTATTTGTTGCCAATTTGGTTAGGGTTTGATTTATTTAGTTTAATGTACAAGTGTGCACCTTGATTAAGGGTGGAGCTTAGGGCTGGTTGGTGGGGCCCACATACTTAGGTGGTACTTAGGTGATTAATTCATTGCATAATAATTTAATTATAAGTGGTCACTTTTATTTGCACAACAAAAGATCAATAAAGGCAACTCACTTGTTTAGAATTAAAATGCATGCAAGAATGTATGTGTTAGGGATTTTAAACACACACATATACAACAAATGACATGCTATGCCTATGAGTTTGTTTAGTTGGATTACGACTAATGCAACACTTAGGGTTAGCTCCTACAAATGTCACTCATCATCACATGGGGTTTTAAAGAAAAAATTTTGTAGTTGGGGTTTTTGATGTGTGGATTTTGGGTTGTTACACCTTGCTTCCAGGTCATCCTTTTCCCTAGCCCCGTGGTACGGCCTGTGTGCTCCTTGTTTCCACAGCCAAGGCTAAGCTCATCCCTCTCTCTAGAAGGATTGAATGAGCCCTTCTCTTTGTCTTCAGCATATTTCAGTATCCTTGATACTGCCTCTTGGGTCTCTGGCTTATCAAACTTAAGATTACCGCCGAATGATTCTATACTCCTCGCATATATCCAATTCCTTGAGCGTACCTTCAAATTTGTCACATCGATATTCCCAGCAGTTGTGGCCTCTTTGTCCATCTTCCTAAACTGCTCTTCCTTGGTATATTAGCCACCGGGGCCTAGATGATGGTGGTGTTTGTTCCTCTTCGCCAGCTCGGTGTTACGGGCACTGAGCTCCAATGCCTCCGGTGAAGTCTTTTGAGCCACGAGCTTCTCCCATTGACTAGGAGTTATTTTGTCAAACTCGTTGAAGAGAGTTAACCCCTTTTGGATATACTTCGTGTTGAGCTCCGACCTCCAACGTTGGAATGACTCTTCCATCATCCTGAAAGTATTTTTTTTACCAATTCGTGCTTACCCTCCGGAAATCTAAAATTAAGCTTCAGCTGCCTATCCCATAGTGCATTCTTTGTGTTCTCTGGTACCTCTTTCCAGTTAGGGATTGCTGGGTTCAATTTATCTTTTACTAGGGCCCCGATCACATTACGGAATCGTCCTCTTAATTCCTTCGGCTCAAGGATCTCCCCTGCTGGCCCGACCTCCGTTATCACATAGCATGCCTTATCTGGATATAGATTTCCTTTTCTATCCCCTCGTTTCCTCTTAGGCTTGGTAGTCGTGGTTGTGTCTTGAGGTTGTGGAGCAGAGGCATCGTTATCCGTCTCTGTGGCTGTCGCCTCTTCTCTCCTTTCCCATACTCCGTCTTGTCCGGTGAGATGTCGCAGACGTCGACGTCGTCTTTTCTGAGTTTTAGGAGGGACCTGTATATACGACAAGTCAAAGTGTTAGCAGAGGTAACACAATCAAAGCTTTAGCAAAATTTACAAGCTAAGGCTTTTTTCCTACCTCCTCGTTCAGGTCAAAATCCTTATCTAAATCTTCCTCCATTGTCCACTCAGCTCTTGCTTGCCAATTGTCTTCTGTGAGATCTTCGAAAAAGAAGTAGCACATGCGGGTGATGGCCATTTTTAAGAACTCTGGCTTTATAGCCCTGATTGCAATAAGTAGAAACACTGTCGGCATCACATGGCAATCGTGAGCCTTGCAGTGTGTTATTGACAAGTCCTTCATCGACACTAGCTTCTTCACATTTGTTGAAAACCCAGTCGGGACTTTGACCCCCCTTAGGAAAGTGCATATAGCTCTCTTCTCGTCTGGTGTTAGGTTGAAGCATGCCGCGGGCAGAGTGTATTTTTCATTAGCCTCAGGTACCAGGTGAAGTTGTGGCATCACGTTTAGCTGCACCATATCTTTCCGTGCTTTCAGACTATCCTTTGACTTGCCTATGTCCATCAAGGTAGCAATGAGACTCTCAAAGACATTCTTCTGCATGTGCATAGCATCAATGGCATGGGGGACCTCCAAGTCTGACCAATGAGGCAGATACTGAAAGAAGATCGATTGTTTCTTGAAAGGTACGCCTTCGACAGGAGGTGTGCTTCTATCTCTATTAGTCCCATCCGGATTCTTCTTTCCATAGACGACGCGTATGTTTTTCACCATTCTGTACACGTGTTCTCCGTTATGACGTCTCTCCGGAGGGGGTTCAATCTCTAGGGCGTTGTCATAAAATCTAAAGAACAATTTGCTGCGGTGCTTGTGACTTGTCTTTAAGAAGCGTCGGTTTCTTAGGTAAACTATCTTCTTGGATGCATCCAGGTATACCCATGTAGTACCATCCAAGCAAACTAAGCATCCCGTCTTCCCTTTGATCTGTCCAGACAAAGCAAACAACACGGGATAATCATTGGTAGTAAGAAATATTATTGCTCTACATATGAAGTCCTCCTTTCAGAACGCATCGTACATCTGCTCCCTATGCCTCCATAGCCTCTCCATTTCTTGCATCAAAGGCTCGAGGAACACGTCTATATCAATGCCTGGTTGTTTAGGGCCAGAAATAAGAATAGTGAGGAGAAGGTACTTTCTCTTCTGACACAACTATGTTGGGATGTTATACATGGTCAAGATCACTGGTCAAGTGCTGTGATCGCTCATCCTCTCATTGAAGGGATTCATTCCATCGGTGCTCAACCAAGCCGTACATTCATTGGGTCATCGCTGAATTCTTTGTGCTTCTCATCGAACCTTTGCCACTGACTACAATCAGCTGCGTGTGCAATCTTATCATCATCCACCTTGCGCTCATCATCCCACCATGTCATGAGTGCGGCTTCTTTAGGGTTTAGGAAGATATGTCTCAAGCGGTCGGTCACTAGCAAGTACCACATTACCAAGACAGGAATTCTTCTCTGCTTTGCATCGTTATCTAATGGAGTATCCTCTGGCGGCTGAGATTCTTGTACCACCTTTTTTGTACCCTTCTTATTCCTCTTTTTCCCAATGGAGACTTCATCCCCACCGTAAATGTCATTGTTCTTGTACCGGCTGGCCCCACACCGGGGACATTTATCCAGTGACTTGAACGTTTCGCCACAAAAAAAGTATATAGTGGTTGGGGCATGCATGGATTTTTTCAACCCTCATTGTCAATGGACTTATGACCTTCTTCGCTTGGTATGTGTTGGCGGGAACTGAGTTTGGTTGTGGCAGCACCCATAACAGGAGATGCAATAGATCATTGAAACTACAGTCTGACCAGCCGTACTTAGCCTTCAGGATGAGCAGCTCAAGCACAAAACGTAGCAATGTCCAATGTGTCGGACAGCCCTTTTCAACACCATACACAGTCTCCTTCGATGCTTTTGTCACCCTTTCCAAATTTTCTAGACCTTTCAGGCTATTTAGTAAAATCTCTGGTCCAAGGTGTCCTTCAAATCATCTTCATCCCCGACACGTGCTCCACCATCATTATTGGCACCACCTTCGTCGTTACCATCCCAACCACCAGCATCACCACCTTGTTCATTGCCAAACTCGAAATCCATTCGTGCATCAAGCTCTGTTGAATATTGGGACAGGGATTCTATGGTTTCGTCGTCGTATTCCTCCTCATCCTCGTCGTTAACAATAACCGTTTCACCATGATGAATCCACACTGTGTAGTCCTCAACAAATCCTCGTATAATCAAATGTGATCTGATGATAGTCACATCTGTCCATGCCATACGATTCTTGCAATCTTTACAGGGGCAAATAATTGTATCCTTATTCTCTTTCAATGTCGTTGCATGCTTCTTTGCGACTTCAATAAATTTATCCACCTCTTCACGGAAACCTGACTTGAACCTTAACGAACCATACATCCAAGAGTTCATGTACTCCATCTTTTACAACAACAACAAAACAAACATTAAAGGACTACTTATTCAGATATATATAAAAATGAATCAAATTAATAATTACTTGAGAATAATTGTATATACTTCAAATATATATGAATATAAATCTAATATAATTACATGAAGCATACAAACACACCATGGTAGAGAAAAATTAATTAATGGCCCATTTATCCATGAATAATTAAAATACATATTTATTGATTACAATAAACAATTTCAAAGACAACAATTAGCAACAATTATATTTTACCCAATATCTTTCATATAAACCATAGTCCAATTTTATCAAACATAAATTTACAAAAACGAAATTAATAAAAAAACCAAACCCTAGATCTAGATCTACATGCACATGAAACATGCATAAAACTAACTAATTGTTCACTAAAATCAAGAAACATGGACCAAATAAGGGTATGATCTTATTTCCCTCCCTAATTTACCCTAGTACATTTAAAACTTACGTCTAATTTGCTTCATAAGTAGCTCAAGCACCATAGAAGAGAGAGAAAAATAAAACTTTAATTACTCACTAACCAACCATTAAAACTTCAAAAAAATGTGGAATAGTATTTTCTTACCTTCTACAACCTCTCCACCAAAGGATTTGAGATCAAAATCTTCCCCCTTAGTAGAGCAATTTTTGGGAGGTACCCAAGGCCTCTCCACATTTCTTTCACGGGTTGGAGTGAGTGACCCGTGGAAAAAGAAGGTGCTGCAGTTGTGCTATATGTGGGTCATTTGTAGGAGCGACTGGTGATTGAGCCACCCCTACAAATCAGAGGTATTTTATACGGGGGCATTTGTAGGGCCGGCTCAATCAGCCGCCCCTACAAATAGAAACGTCGGGGGGCGACTGGTGAGCCACCCCTACAAATCAGACCTATTTGTAGGGGCGGCTCGTATCACCAGCCGTCCCTGCTATTTCATTTGTAGGGTCGGCTGGTGTCTGGACTCCCGAGCACGTCACTGTAGGGACGGCTCCATCACCCGTCGTTCTAAAAAAAATTCGTCTCGTTACTAAAAAAAAATCATTTTTTACATAGTGGCACCGCGCAGGGAGACCCTCACCAGTCACCAGTCACCTCGTCCTCCTCAGCTCGGCGTACGTGGCATATAGTTGCAGCGGTGGTGGCAAACGGCCGGCGGCGTGGGCGGCTGGGCGGTGCGTGCCAAGGTCTTGGCTGGTGGACTCGCAAGGGGCAGGACGGCAGGTCCGTTAGTGTTGATGCCATCTGTCAACCGTTGCTCAAAAAAAAAACCATGTGTCAACCGATGGGTGGGGCCAGTCAGCTAGCGGGGCATGTGGGGCAGGGCCCGTTGCACATAAAAAATGCATCTGTCAACCGATGGGTGGGGCCAGTCAGCCAGCGCGGCATGTGAGGGCCCCACATGACAGTCAACAGATGCAAGAACCGGCCTATGCTTACGAGTCCACAAAGCCCCGCAGAAGCCGGTGGAAAATTTACGAGCGCAAATGTTGCTCTCAAGTTACAAAGAACAAACTAGAATCAACAATAGCATATCATCTATCCCTAATGCAAACATTCACATTTCCACCAACACTGCATATACAAATCTTATGGTTTTTCCTTTAACGTTTCAACTACCATGTCGACCAGGACAACGCCTCACAATGTGATAGCAAAATCAGCAATTGAGCACAAAAAAAAGGGATGATAAGAGCATCTCCTACAGGTTAGCTAAAAATAAATGCTAAATCTCTTGATTTAACCAACATGTAAAATAGAAAAGCCTCTCAAAAACATGATGGCTACAGCAGCCTAGCTAAATGGTCCTTTTCTATATTTAAATGGGCCAAGACGGTTGGTCGGTACATGGCCACCAGGCCTGGTTCGCAACGCAGCACCGCGCACAACGCAGCACCGCCGCCTGGCTTGCTCGCAACGCACGGCCGCCTCCCGTTCTGTTCTCAACGCACGGCCGCCTCCCGTTCTGCTGCTCGCAACACACGGCAGCCTCCCGTTCTGTTCTCAACGCACGCCTACCCCTTGGCGGCGCACCAATTGGTACGGCTGTCCCTGCCTGGCCGCGCCGCTCAGTGCGACGGTGGAGCCGAGCAGCAACCGCAGTGAGCACTTCATGCATTCAGATTTTCTCAGGTGAATCCATCCCTTCGCCCTGGAGCCGTAGGTGTGTAATGGATTCTGAAGCCGAGTTCAATCTGCTGAATGAAGTGGTGGATTCATCATCTTCGGATGATGACGATGAATTGTATATTGCCGCTGCAGACATAGTAGCAACGGATATTGGCAATGAACCACGTTATCGTGGTTCCGTTGAGGGACATCGTGTATTAAATCGTGATAGACAGTCAGGGCACATGAGACTTTATCAAGACTATTTTTCAGATGATCCTACATACGGGCCAAATTATTTCAGGCGCAGGTTTGTACGTACCCCATATTTCTTTTCAATTATACCTTGTATATGCATTCGATTTTCGCCTAATTAAATTGTCTTCTTGCATAGATTTCGAATGAGGCGTCATGTGTTTGTCCGTATAATGAATGCTGTCGAGGAGCATGACGACTATTTTGTGCAAAAGAGAAATGCAGCTGGTACCCTAGGACTATCTTGTTTGCAGAAGGTTGTGGCGGCATTTCGGATGATAGCTTATGGAGTAGCGGCTGATGCTACGGATGACTATGTTCGTATTGGTGAGAGTACTGCTCTAGAGAGTTTGAGAAGGTTTGTCAGAGCTGTTGTTCATATATTTGGTCATGAGTACATGAGAATGCCTAATGAACATGATACAGCTAGATTGCTTGCAATTGGTGAGAGAAGAGGTTTTCCAGGTATGCTTGGTTCCATAGATTGCATGCACTGGACCTGGAAAAATTGCCCTGTTGCATGGCAGGGTATGTACGTGGGGCACAAAAAAGGATCCTACAATTATACTAGAAGCGGTTGCTTCTAAAGATCTTTGGATTTGGCATGGTTTTTTTGGGATGCCAGGCTCACATAATGATATCAATGTTCTCCAAAGATCTCCTGTTTTTGCAAGGCTTGCTGAAGGTGAGGGTCCACAGGTTAACTATAGCATCAATGGAAACAATTATACAATGGGTTATTATCTCGCAGATGGCATATATCCATCTTGGGCCACTTTCGTGAAGACCATACCAGAACCTCAAGGTAACAAGAAGAAATATTTTGCTAAGGCACAAGAAGCATGTAGAAAGGATGTTGAAAGAGCGTTTGGGGTTCTACAAGCTCGCTTTGCTATCGTTCGAAGACCAGCTCGTTTGTGGGATGAGGACACACTCGGAGAAATCATGAACGCTTGTATCATTATGCACAACATGATTGTTGAGGATGAGGGGGATGACGAAGATGATTTCAATTACGACGACATGGGAGAAAAGGTGACAGTATCCCATGATAGCACCCCTGAGCTCGATGCTTTCATTCAAAATTACAAGAACATCAAGGACTGGGAAACACACACACAACTTTAGGCCGATCTTATTGAGCACTTGTGGTAAAATTATCTAGATTTATACAATAATACTATTAATGATTGATTTCATTTGTCGTTGGACTGTAATGATGTTATGCTTATAATTATTGTTTCCTACACGATGGTGACCGTGCTTAATAAAAAAATAATGTGCATGGTTGTTGGCTTATTTACATTGCATAGATTTCGAATATATGTGTGAAGGCCACCTCACAAAATGTGATACTGTATGTAACAAAATGTGATAATCCAGCTGTATACAACCACCACAATATCATACTGACAGATTCAAATAATTAAGAAAACCAGAACAATATGATACTTTATCTAATTTTTTATACGCCGTGCAAGTATGTCATTCTGGAGTTGTTCATACAGTAGCTGCTGTTTGGTGGACATGGTACTCGTATCGACATTCATAATTCTCTCTTCTTCAAGGTTCCTTTCGAACTCAAATTTGTCTTTTTCAAGTCTGATCCTTTCTTCCTCAATTCTGTTCCTTTCTTCCTCGATTCTGATCCTTTCTTCCTGCAATGCAAAGGCTTTTTTGCACCTCTCCTCTTTCTTCAAATCCTTCTCTATGTCAGCCTCTTTCTTCTTTGCCAACATATAATCCAATGCTTCGATGCTGGAACGTTGTCGTAATTTGTCTTTCTCCTTCTTCTTCCCTGTAGGTCTGTCCATTATAGGCATTGCTGCCTGACTCTCTTCACCATTAGCAGTGACAACTAATTGTGTAGCCGCTACATGACTTGAATTCGCCGTGGTCTTTTGCTTTTTCCTTGAAGTCGTTCCACTCTGATTGCTTCTATTTTTCCACTTGGCCTTGTCTTTCAATTTTTCCCAGCAATGGAGGTAAGGGAAATTGCGGTGCTGCTTGTCCTCAAACTTGAACATTTTTAATGCATTTTTTTCCTACAAAATCAAACACATAGAGACTGCATCACATAGAGAAACATCATATACAATTGGTCAGATAGTTTCAGAATTACAATCTTTTGCTAGCAGTTCATGGATGGCCAACCGAGAATTATTTTGCCGCTTCTCCATTATCAGAGAAACATCATATACAATTGGAAGGGCAAGGTATGCTATCTTACCTTATCAGCGATAGATAAACCACTTTGATTTCTAGCCTCTATCTTTGAAACGCAACCAGCATATAAGTTCACATCATGTAGAATACCAGACCACCGGCTCATTAGGGAGCTTTGCGTTCGATCAGAATCAAATGTCTTGTTGATATGAAAATAATCATATATTCTTTTCCAATATGTCGAACGTGATTGATCAACTCCGTGAACTGGATCCAAACTCACATTTAGCCATGCTGAGACCAACAATTCGTCCTCGTCTTTACTGAAATTCTTGGACCTTTTCTGACTCCCTTTCACACTTGCTAGGGCCTCATCACAATCTGGCGTTTCATTAGGAGTTGGGACATTATCAGACAAAGCTGCAGGATTACATCCCCTTGTAATGATGTCGGTAAAAGATCTTTCCGAATCCATGGTGCCTGTGAAAAAATACCACAGGGACAATCAAGATCATAGACTCAAATATGATTTCAACAAACAGGTAAAACTGAAGCATTCCAGATGTGGTATCATTCACTAGTAAATCAAGATCATAGACTGAAACAGGTAAATCAAGATCATAGACTGAAATATGATTTCATTCACAAGTAATTGCCAAGAATGCTTTCATTCACAGGTACTCGCAATACATAGGTATTCACAGATTGCATCTGAGCTTACATGTTCATTTCAGATGTGGTACAGAGCTAGAGAGTTTCAACTGGAAAAAAATCTGATGAATAAAAATCTACTATTGATAGCAAATTAGACAGACACTTGAATAAGTTTCAGAAAACTCTGACCTCAACTCATTATATGCACAGTTCAGCAATTGGATGATTACAAAGAAGAGGGTAACATACTGTTCACAGAATTAAATTACTAAACATACTGAAATACACAAGCTCTAGTTCAACAAATAAATTTGTAAATATGCACAATCACTACCTTCACTTTACTGCAACTAGTCGAACTTCTACTATCTAAAAGTAGCAAGAATGCTTTCATGATTCAGAGCTCACCAAATCTGAGTTCACAAGAATGCTTTCATTCACAAGTAATTGCCAAAGAATGTTTTCATAAGCCAATGACTCATGTGCTACAGCTGCTCTCTACCGAGATGATGACTACTGAACCTCCAGGAGTAATTTAATTCAGAATGGTCGCGTGTACTCCTTTTTTCAACTTAGTGGAGAACGTGAGATGCAACCAATAAACAGGGAAAAACTCATACAAAATCAATTCATATGGATTGTTTTCTACACAATATTTGTTTATGTTCAGCCCATGGTAAGGCCACATTTAATTCAGGACAGATCTGGTTGAAAGATCATTTTTTGCTAAAGATCATACTAACAAGTCAACATGTATGATGAAACTCATAGATCTGACGATTATCCTCTCAATGGACATAACCACAAGAACAATTATAGCTGAAACAAGACCAATTTTGTAAGGCAAGCAAGAGACATCACACATCACAGGTGGCTGACTTGAGAGCAATTAAATGCACATGATTTCACATCGGCAGCAACAGACTCCAGTAAACCAACCATCAATATTTGATTATTAAAAAACAAAAAAATTGGATCTAGGTATTTGGATCTCACCGGAATACATGCCAGACAAGGGGGCTGATGCAGCGGGGGCAGCATTGGGAGGAAGAACTCCACGCCGCAGCCCAGGTACCCCTGCACTTTGCAACCAAGGCAACGACGGCAACTGCTGTTGCTCCCAACCGCTGGCTGCTGCGAGAAGATGGGGAACGAGTGGAGCTCAGAAGAATTGGGGTCCCCGTGGCCGTGGCTCGCAGACATCAGATCCCCTTCTACTTGTGCCTGCGACATGGTGCCTCGGCACGATTCCGAGGTCCTCGAAGGGATGCGCGTCGTGGAGAGAGGAAGAAGTAGGTGCCGAGAAGAAGAAAGCGGAGATGGGGAGAAAACAGGAGCACGACAGGGGCAGACGAGGCGGAGAGGAGAGTCTGCGCGGAGAAGAAAATCGAGCTGGAGAGGCGAAGCTTCTGGCAGGATTCCATTAGGCGCCGACGCGGAGAAGAAATCGGCTTGGGAGAAGCGAAACCCTCACGCTGGATTCCATTGGCGCCGACGCGCGGAGAAGAAATCGAGCGCGGGAGAGGCGAAGCCTGCGCACGGGTTTCCATTGGCGCCGCGGATAGCAAGCGAGCCTCGCATGCGAAAAATGGCCAGCGACGACTGCGGGATGGCAAGCTGTGAAAAATAGAAGACCGGATAGAAAATCTGTTGGACAACTTTTTTTTGACCACAGTAGCTATAATAGCCTACACAAATGCATTTAGCCTATCTGTAGGAGATGCTCTAAGTAGGAGAAAGTGCAATGCATGCATCAATCACGGTAGATTTCCTTCAGAGTTGAGCGCCATCTTGTTTCTCTTGAGCTGTGCCTACTGCCTCTACATTCTCAATCGTGCCTGCTGCTCTGTCAACAAAAACAACAAGGGCAAAATGTTAATTCGTTTAGCCCAATCAGTATCTCCCAGACAAAATGACTGAACCAAAATATTATTTATATATATATATAGGGAAAAAAGGGGAAAGTACTAAGTAAGCTTAACACAAAATTGGGCAAAAGTGGGCTGAATCAACATATAACTTCGCACTAAGAGCATCTCCAAGAGTTTGCTATCTCAACTTGGCATCCATATAATTTTGGCAAAACAAGAAAAAATAGCCTCCAACAGTTTGGCAAAATAACTTGGCATCAATAGCAACTTGCCAAATTTTCTCTCCGCGCGCGCAAATATACGCGCGTGTATACGGCTTGGCATCCGGGGCTCTTCGTTTCTTAGCGGGGCTCTTCGTTCGCTTAGCGGGGCTCTTCGTTCGCTTAACGGATTTTTTTATTTTACCAAGTCAAAAATGTCAAACTCTTGGAGATGAATTGTTTTTTTACTTGGCATATAATTTTGAAAGTCGGCAAATCACAAGATTTGCCAAGTAAAATTTGACAAACTCTTGGAGATGCTCTAACAAAGGCTGTATGTTTAGTTAGAGTGACATTAGCGTGGGTACCTGAGTATGCATTTTTCTCCTGGGTCGAATGTAGCCTGCAAGTAGTTAGCAACATAATGTCAAAAAACATTTCTGCAGACGTCAGAAGACAAATTCAAATTTGAGTATGCTCAACTCACCTCTTCCGTTGCAGAAGAAAGGCACGGGAGAGGGCATGTCCTGTAGTGCGGCCAACTACCTTGCTGCTCCTGCGACGTCTTTGGGATCCTCGTGCTCTACTTTACGAGTTTGACATGCATACATGCGTACATAGGAGTTACTTTATTTATTTGTGCAATAGATATATATACATGGTGAATTTGATTAAGAAAAAGAAACAGGGAGTTTGAGATGATCGAACTGCATGCGATGAGAGAGGTTACCGAATCAGAGGAGTAACCTCCCATGGCTTATTTCGTGGTCACTCCTGCAGCCTGCTTTTTAACTCAGGACAATTGGCAACCAAGTCCATGGCCGTATTCACCTCATCCCGTGGGATCTTATTCCACAGCATGGAGGTCCTGCATTAAGAATAGTTGCTGAATAATGAATAATGATTGACGGACAGACATGGCATTATCAGTTAATCAGTCGATCTGAATTGAATCTTCTGTGTCGTACTAGAATCGATGAAAGTTGCGGGAAGACTAAAGAAGGGAGGAGACGATGGTAGGACTGTAGGGTAGGTGACCTGGGTTGATCGGCGTGCGTTTCGTGGAGGAATTCCTGCAATCTGGCAAAGTGGGGGCTGGGCAAGACATCACGCTCGTCGTCGAAGGTTGTAGCGAAGTCTGCGGCCTTGGGGCCTCCGCCGGCGGCGGCGGCGGCGGCGGTCCGGTCCTTGTGGGTAGGAGTAGGAACAAAGTGCTGCAGGTAGCTGTCCGCCTCGTCCCACCGCCCCAACCTCAGTAAGTGCTTCATATGGTGCGCGTCGAAGAAGACGCCAGTTGCTTTCTCCAGCCTAATAATAAAATATAAGCAAATTAATTAAACGATCGGTAAGCACCAAGCAGTCGAATCGAATAAAAACAGCAATCAGGGTGGATCGTCGCAAGGCATTTGGATCCTACGTACTACTAATTGACACCATACCCTAGATTAGAACCGGTACATGCATATGCTGGTAAAGGAAACGGCAAACGTACTCGTGGGAAACGGCGTCGAGGCCGTGGCTGTTGAGGAAGCAAAGCATTCGGCGGAATCGAAGCCGCAACCCGCAAGGCCATCAGGCCGCTTGGATAGTCGTCGACCGGACGTCGCCGCATGCATCGCCGTCACGTTGTGTCGATCGCTGCCGGTGTTCCCTAGATGTGTTGCCTTCTCGTTTGGCGCACGGCACGGGTGGAGAGGAGTCCCTTGGAAGGGAAAGATTTCTCTTTTGAATATGATTGGCGATTGAGTCGAATTTTGGCGATTGAGTCGATTAGGGATCGAGGTCGGAGGGTGGATACGGGGCAACAGGCCAAGCAGTATTGGGCCGAAGAGGAAACGAAAAAACAAGAGTCATATCATAATCACAAAGGAAAAGGTCATAATACTACGAGACCAAAAAGCTAACTAAAATATTCTCTTAAAAAAAAGCTAACTAAAATATTTGGAAGTTTCTAAAAAAAACTAAAATATTTGGAAATCATGAAAAATATATCTAGAAGCTTCCATAAAATATATTTAGCTCTAGAAAAATAGAAAAACTATTCAAAAATTCAGAAAATTCCAGTACATGAAACTTTTTACAATAAAAATATGAGATGCAATGCAACCAATATGAATGCAACATACAAATTAATGTTGAATACATTCATGCTTTGTTGACCTCATGTTTTTATTGTGGAGAGATTTTAAAACATGTTTAGATATCTATTACTCCCTCAATTTCAAATTGTAAATCCTTCGGGCTTTTCTAAATGCGTAGCTTTTACTACGCAACTAGACCTCCTTCTCAGCGCCCCATCTCCTCCCCCCTTCTCTCTCTTCCGACTGAACCGGCTCAAGCCATGGTGCACATTCCTTCTCCCTCGTTCAATAATATTGCAATCAATTGTGCTCTAACGTCTGCTATTACCGCGCAATTACCCCTCCCTTTCCTCTTTTCCTCGTCTCATCAATCGCAAGCAAAATCCCAACTACCAGTAATGATCGTCCAAGCTTCATGGCCCGGTCCCTCCCTTGCCTTTTCTCTATTTAGTCAGCCTAGGAGCACCCCCACACACACACTACCACCACTCCGCCTCTCATTGTGGCACCTTGCCCGCTCTAAAGCCAACACCTAGCTTCACCGCCGCCATTACCAAGTTCTACACAAGGGTGCGATCTCCCTCATCCGGTCATCTTTGCGGCTTCCGTTGGACTCTACAATTTTTGCATGGTCACACCGCTTCCACCAGACCACTCTACACGCCTCCTCACTACTCCAACAGGCAGCTTCGCCAATGCATTCGCCATTACCGAGGCTCGGGCCGTCCGTCATCGATCTCCACACCAAAGCCATCCGCCGCTTCTGTCGCTCCTTCTCGGTATCACAAAAATGCCCCAAGCACACCTAAAATCTCCTTTTTACTCGACCTATGGCCGCAAGTGGCCATTCCCTGAGCGCAGAGGGCACAATGGGAGAAAGGGAAGAACCTGTGGGTTAAATGAGTCATGGGCAAAATCGTCTATTCCCCCTCTTCTCTCTCCCATACCTTAGATTTAATATTTTAATGAGTGCGGTGTCTAGCAAATATTGGAGTTGGCGGTGTAAAATAGGCAATTCATTTAAGTTGGATGTCCTGTAGCAAAATTTGCCTATAATTAAATCTAAGTATCTAGGAAAGTCTAAATGACTTACAATGGAGGGAGTAGAATGTTTGTGGTTTTTCATATTTTTAGATATTTTTCTATTTTTCTATGGCTAAATCTAATTTCTAGAAGATATGTATATGTATATATATTTTCATGAGCTACAAACGGAATGCATTTAACATTAACCAAAATCGGAATGCATTACACGATTATGTCAAAAGCGATTGGAGTCTGGGGATTTCAAATGATGATGTTGTGAAAAGCCAAGCATGTCTTTTTCTTTACATTTACCATTGGCTTAACAGAGATTGAAGCTCTGAAGCATCATTGGGTAATGGGTAACGCTGTAACGGTGCCGGTGCCTAGTAAATCAGCAGCATATTGCTTTTGATCGACAGGTGTCAGGGACATGGGGTGCACAGGCACCATGCAGGGTGCACCAAAATTTTGTTAGTTAGTTGACTAATGCTGATCATATAACAGAAGGAAATTGCGTGTTGTTTGAGTGGTGCACCACCTTCATTTTGATGCTAATACGAGATTATTGCTGGATCCAGCAAAGACAAATTCCAAGACGACAAAATTGACAGCATCAGATAGAGCTAACTAAGAATTGATTATGCTTTGCTAACATGTGTATGCATTTTAGCTAGAGTTTTTTCGAACTGTAAACTGATATGGGGTCCATGCATCAGTCACAATTAGTTGTGATTTAGGGCGCCCATTAGGTGGAGTCAACTAGTGAAGGTGCTGTGTCTCGGTGCTACCTTCCCTATCGTGATTTCATTGAAGTTAATTACTCCCTGAGGAAGCATGTCCGATGATGGGACTGCGCAATTTGTATTGAAATGAACCAATTTCCTTTAAATTCAAAAGAACTTCAACTAATTTCTATTGGTTTGTTATCCCATAGCTATACCTGCTAGAGTGCTAGTACACAGAAACTCAGGCCAGTGGTATATTCACTAGTATTTAACCTTGAGAACCTTTGCAAGAGCAGTCTCAACCCATGATATCTATAAACAGTATCTATGCTGTCATATCATCCTGAGGCATGAAAGATTTTTCTGTGACAAGTGTATCATATATAATAGGTTATACTATTCAGCTAGCGGGCTGCAACGGGTGCGTGCTTTTTTTCCCGAGAAAACTACGGTAGGCGATTGCCAACCTACACTTGTCATTAATAATGTGTGGCAAATCTATGGATTACAAAGAAATTGCGAGCACAACGCAACAGATACATGGAACACAACAGAGAGACAAGAGGAAGAAAGCAACTCTCATACACACAAAACTCGTGGACAAAGACCTAAGACTTGCACAGGTGAGAGCAAGATCCATCATCATTCTCCACGAAGCATGTTGCTTGCCTGCTTCACAAAGACCATTGTGCCACCCCACAACCCCTCGTAGCTACGCCTCTCGGCTGCTGCCCTCCAACTCCACATCAGAATTTATCTCTATTAAGCCACGAGGGCCCGCCACAACTGCAAAGGGACTAAGAGTGGGAGGAGCACACCAACCAGAATTTCACCGGACACACCGATCTCCCTTCGAGCTGGCAGCATCATTTGTAGAGCATCTGGGCCTCCACCTACCGCCGTCCAACGCCCTTCAACGGAAGGAAGCCTCAAAAGCCTCGAAGGAGGAAAGTAAGAAGCAATGGCGCTCCTGCCAAAGAACACAGCTTTTTTTGACGGCTTTTTTTTTTGTCAGCCGAGAGAGAGCAACGCGGAGGGGTACGCAGAGGGAATTAAAAAAAAAACCGTATTTGGGGAGCATGCTTTGTTGCAAATCATTATTTTCTTTCAATGCCATCTTGCAATTTTAGCTTGGAGCTATATACGTGATTGCTTTGGTTTACATACAGGCGCCCCAATTCCTTTGGAGAATCTTGGGAAACTTTGTTGCCTATGCATGTTTCTCGTTTAGTTGTCCGAACGGCCGTGGACTTCGTATCAGCTGACTAAAATTTCGGCTTTCCGTAAAACTTAAGTTATTCTCTGTTAAAAAAATAATTTCTATTTTTTAGGGACATCAACTTGTTTAGGTGCAAATTTTGCTATTACTAATTAGAGCCTCGTTTTAGAACCTCCACAGTACATTAATCCTCACGAGATGCGCTAAAAAATATATCATAGAAATTCTCATAAAAATTAGAAACATCCAGCCATCAATCGGATAGATTCTAATAATTTAGCCATTGGATCTATTATGTTTTCTAAAAATTATCCACCTCCGCCATTATAAAAATAGCCTAAAGTAACCCCTAATTTAGTATCTAAACTACCCACCTCTGTCATTATAAAAACTAACTTAAATTAACACCTAGTCTTCATCTAAATTACCCACGTATGTCAGTACAAAAAATAATATTTAAATAAGCATCTAATTCATCTACATATGCATTATAAAAAATATCCCAAAGTACAATAATTTATGCTTCTAAATTACCTATTTCTGTCATTGTTAATATAAAAATACTAACCTAATGTATACATGCATTATGTTTGTTCACCAAGCAAAATATGTATATATGTATGCAGAAAGCAATGAGAATACCGATTTTCATGTTAAACACATAGTTCAAACTAAGAGTTCAATTAAACATATGTCAAATATATATGGAGATGCGATGCAAAATTTAATATGGATGAAAAGGTGTACAAAATAATTGCTAACTAAAGTCTACCACAACCAGATAAGATAAGACATATCTATATGAATATTATATTAAAATATTTAATAAATGAGAGAGAATAAGATAAATACTTTTGATTATTATCTATGGTCATATTTTTCATGAATTTTTAATACTAATGTCTATTAAAATTATTAGCCTGTGTGGAGCAGGGGTTGATAGACTAGTAATGCTAATTTTTTAGATAATGGAATAGTATTTTGGTTTCAACCTCCCCAAGCAAGGAGGATGCAAACGATGCTCATATCATGGTTTATAATTTTTGGGGTGTCACAGCTCAGATGGGCACGGCCGGGCTAGGCCTAGACAAAACAAGCATTAATCATTAACAAAATTATTTAGTTAATTAAGTTTACTTTAGAATTCGTGCATTTTATAAAAGGATTCCAAAGAGCACTTCTCTTACAACAATATTCATCTCGTATGAGGAGGTTACAAAGGTCTCTTACTATCTCTGCTTTATGCTACAAATACAATTCCATGCTCAACCTTTCTCGTACATGTTTTGGACACGAATTTTAACAAAAGCATGGCATCCATTGAACATGATGGGTGCCGAAAGGTAAGAAAAAGGTAAATTCCGTCGTCCTTTGTCACGAATCTGATGCTCTATTAGCTCATCGTTCTAGGCTTCTGATTACCCTGCAGGTATACAGTGTATATATACCATATAACCTGTCTGAACTGGTTTTCCATATGCTTTAGGAGAAGTCCAGAGCAACTTACAATGGGCGCAGTAACGTCCTCCCTAGGCACTAGCACTTCTAATAACATGCAGTCTAAATCCAAGACTAGCCTTCACATGTTCGAAGAGATAGTTGGCCAGGAGATTCCTGCTGAAGAGACTCTTGTTCGCGAAACAGGGATCTTGTTGGCCAATAAAAAGGTTAGATACAAACTCGCTACAACTCTAAACATGAACTGATCCAGAACCTTATGACATTTTGTTTTCTGAGAACGATAGATCCGTGCATGCTATAAATTATGTTGCAAACATGCAGAAGTACTGGGTGGACAATGAGAACAAGAACTGCTTCAAGATATTCCCTATAGACCTGTCCATCACTTGGGGTGATGACACTAGATACTGGAGCTGGGTAGAAGAATGGTACTAGAAATGATAAAGAATATCTATCTATATATCTATGTGTTTTCATATATAAAGAATAGCTATATGCATATTCAGTAGTAATTTGTGATCTCTCCAAGATCTATTGTCAGGAACTAGCTAGACTTGTTTTCGTGCTGTACATTTAACCTGAGATGTTGACATCGATCATCAGTGATGCTGGTACCACGATCAAGGTCGCGAAGCTGCTGGGCGTCGCCTGGTTGGATATCTTTGGGTACCTGGAGCAGTCCTATCTTAATCCAGATGTAACATACGAGGTTTCCTTCGAGCTGAAGCTTGAGAAGGGAGCCGATGGATGGAATGAGCCGGTGGAAGCCGGGGTCATGTCCGCCGATGGTGTAACTCAGAAGGGCAGCGTGTATCTCCAGCAGATCATGGAAAGGGGCAAGTGGCTGCCGATCAAGGTTGGGGAGGTTAAATCACATCCGGGCCGGACTGGAAATGTTTCGGTCTTCTTGCGCCAGGGGTTATCTCATTGGAAGACGGGGCTTCTCATCAGGGGCATCACCATCACTCCCAAAAGAATAACTGTACCTGGACGTCCGACGTCCAGGTCTAACATCGAATGGCCCTACGGGTAAAACTCTATTACAACATGAGAAAACATCTGTGACGACATGGGGTAAAAACGTCTGCAATAAAAAAATACTAGTGTCTGCAACATCCAAAAAGTGCACTAAAAATATTGCTTTCTCTCTCTTGCATTTGCAGCCCAATTCAAGATAGAAAAAGCCACAGCAACATAAGTGCCATGTTGCATGCAATATTTCAATCTCAAAAACCAAAACAAAATCATCAACTATGCAGCATAAAAAATTATGGATGGAACATCACATGCTAACTACTGTAACATCAAAAAAATTGAACATGAAATATCAAAAATCAAAACTTCTTGATCAAATGTTTGCAACATCCAAATCAACTACCAGAACTCCAAATAATGAGCCAATGCAACACCGGAAAACAAACTATCAAAGCATTGTATCCTATGAAACATCTTGAATCATCAATTACGACATATCGAGAGAGATGCCATTCCGATCAGGGATAGCTCATCGAAACTCGGCACACCAGCGTTATCCCCACGCGGAGCGTCATCCCCAACCTAGAGGGTCCTCGCCGCCATTGGCTTCTTCCACTCACTCTGCCATGCTGCATATGATCTTATTATATTGCCTAAGCCTACTCTCTGAGTACTTAGGGTCTACCAGAGTGTAGCTTTTAGGTTGAACTAGTTTGTGCATCCAACTCTATGGTATCAAGGCTAGAAGTCTCGAGTTCGAATACTAGCGACCATAATTAAACTAAATAATTGTAGCTCACTCCTATTTTATTGTTTGAGACTTGAGAAAGCTTACACATAAGGTGGAGTTAAGTGAAAAGTTAATATGGTTACAGCCCCGGCCCTGGGGGGGTTCGAGCAGTGCGGTGGCACAGGGCCCTCGAGTTCAAGGGGCCCCAACGGATTCGGTTCTTGATTCAATCCGAAGACTTCCCCGGCCGCACGAGCGAGTGGGCAGGTGCAAGACCGTTCGTGCGGACGTTTATACGTGGTAGAAAAGTCATCGACATGCCGACTACTGGGCAAAAACTTTGCGGAAGGATTAAGGGGGGAACGGATAAGGGCGACGCCGGCAGTGGCTTTAGTAGCCCCAACTGCCCAAGCGAACATGCTTCTCTTGAATATAATAATTCGTTGTTCTTTGGGGGAAATTAAAAAAATACGGTGGCTAATTACTCATATCCATGTAAGGGACCAACAATAAACTTACATTCTCCTTATAAAAAACAATAAACTTAGATTCTCCAAAGAGTTTAGTTTAATGCATCCTCTGTTCAAAGATGAACACAACTATTCCCGGAACAGGTTCACAAAAAGAAAACGAACTCTTCCCCGATCGAACAACTGCGATGGGAAACGGTTTCAATTTTTCTCAGTTGATGCACGCATGCATGACTCGAGATGCCGAAAGTCTGAACTCTGAACTGCGATGGGAAACGGGCTTGTTCGGCTGGCTTTAAGCCAGCTGACTGGCTTGTTTTTTCTCTCACGAAATCACTGTTTATGTCCTGCCAGAACAGTATTTTTCTCTCACAACAATCAGCCGGAACAGTATTTTTTACAGTTGCACACGAATCCGAACGAGGGGTACGTTCACACAAAGAAGAGCAACGACGAGAGATCACCGGGTGTAGCAAAGAGAACATTCACTCGCAGATGAGATTCAGACAGCTTAGGTGCGGCCAAACTTGAGCAGCAACTAAACAAACCATCACTTACGGGGGCTCGCTCCTACCGTCCTCGGCCCAAACCCATGTTTGTAAGATGTAGGTATAAGAGCCCAATAGCCCATAGGAAAGCCAGGAGCCCAGGACACGGAGAGGCACGTACGTGAAAGTGAAACGCGTCCATCGTTTTGGCTTCCGCGTCGGCGCATCGAGGTTTGCCCTTCTGCCACGTGGCCGCTCCGCTGCGACCAGCGACTGCGTGTTGTGCTTGTGCCATCATCGATCGGTCGTGCGCCCCCCCTGCTGGCCGGCGGCGTCCAGCCCACTCTCCGTTCAGGCACTTGGGCAGTCGTAGATAAGACATCCAAAGTTTCGTACGGAGGTATCCAATAATTGCTCCCCTTTGATTGATGTATGTCAAGTATATATATTTAATCAAGATTTAATTTGCTTTTCACCCTAATCTTTTTCATTAGAATACAGGGATTTAGGAATCCTTACGGAGTCAGGATATAATGTTAACTAGGGCAGCGAATAATTTTTTAGAGTTGTATTAAAGGGCCCACCTTCCTAGCTTCGCTCCATGTGTCTGAACTGACAGGACCGGGCCTGTATGGTTATTCGCATTAAAGACATGGATAAAAAAAGAGAGCCATTGATGGGTTCCAACATTAGTGATCGACATGGTTCAAATAAACGCGTCTCTACTATATGCTACGAACAACACACGTCACTGTGGAGTCACATATCAGAAAAGCTTCTTCACTAAAGCCATCCCTGATGACATGCACCTATCATCAAGGACGTCACTACTGGATTCAGGTTCTTTGCCGAGTGCCTGAGGCACTCAGTAAAGGCCAAATTGCACTCGGCAAAGCCTTTGCCGAGTGCGGCACTCGGCAAAGAACACACGGCAAAAAATTGATCGGCAAAGCCCTCTTTGCCGAGTGTCTTTTATCGGGCACTCGGCAAAGAAAAGCTATCGTCACGGCGCCGGCCCCGTTGACGGTCTCTTTGTCGAGTGCCAACCCTGCAGGCACTCGGCAAAGATTTTTTATTTTTTTTAAAAAAAATTCTTTGCCGAGTGCCCCTGGCCGGCGCTCGGCAAAGTTTGATTTTTTTTTAAATCTTTGCCGAGTGCCATGGTCATGGCACTCGGCAAAGCTGGAAAAACGGTTTTCCGAGCGCCCATTTTTCCAGCTTTGCCGAGTGCTGTGACCATGGCACTCGGCAACGGGGTCTTTTGCCGAGTGCAACACTCGGCAAAGTGACTCAAAACGGCAATTTTGATTTTTTTTTACATTCCATCATGACAAATAAATTCATACAAACATATATCACATATATATCTCATCCATCACATATATATCTCATCCATCCACACATCCATCCGCACATATCGCATCCATCATAATATATATCACATATATAATAATAAGTGCTCAAGTCCATCCAAATAAATCCACAAGTCCATCAAAGTCCACAAGTGCATCACAAGTCCATCACCAAGTGAACAACAAATGAAAAAAATACAACGTGCACTCATCTCAGGCACTGCGACTGTGGTGAAGGCCTAGCTCCATCATTCAGAGATACATGAGGTGGATTATTCGAACCACCGTCAGATGGAGACTGCACAAAGGAGTAAAGATTGCATGTGAGACAAGATTATTTGGATAGCTAATCTAGGAAGGTAGAAGCCATACAAGCAAAGCACAAGCGAAAGTAAAAAACTTTCATCCTCACAGGAGTAGCTGCAGCTGTAGGACGCGGAGGCGGCGGTGGAACCAACAACCCAGATGGCAGAGAGAAGCCTACACGTTGCCCAAGCCCTTGTAGGAACTCCGTAATGTCCGTCAGCCTCTGCGCCTAGGCCTGCTGCTCGGTCCGCTCGGCGTCTAGCTGGGCCGCCAGCTCCTGACGTTGCCTCATTTCTTCTTCTAGCCGGGCCTGCAATATTTCACTCCAATGTTTAAGTAATGCAAAGCTAATTAAGGTGTGTAAAGATCAATGTATGATGAGTAAAACAGGAATAACCTCGAGTGCGTCGACCCGGTGTTGTGCAGTGGTCGGCCGTGTGCGAATGGGCGGGCTCTCGCTCGTGCTCCGTGCTCGGATCTGGGAGAGAGAGAGAGGGAGTAGAGGCCGTGTTGATGACGCCATCGCCAAGCCAGAACCGCCCATGCTTCTTGCCTTGCCCCGCCCTCATGACGGCCTCTCCATCGAAGTCCTGGGTGCTCGGATCGTGGTCTGACCCATGGAGCGACCTCGCCACCTCATTGTACTCATTGATGCAGGAGTGGACGCTCGGGTTCGTGTATGCCTCGGACGGGTCCTCTAGGTTGAAGGAGACGTCGAACGTCGCCTTGCCCTTATGGGCCATACACCATGCCTGGAAGTCCGAGCAAGCCTGGCCACTATGTGACGCCGACTGCGAGAAAGACAGCACGATGATTAGAAATCAGGCAGAACTGAGCGTCACAATAAATAAATGAATTCATGTACCCATGCTTATTTGTATCCGGCGAGGCTGCGGCTGCCTTGATGGTGTGCTGGACCTTGCATCTGTAAACGACGGTCGCGGGCATCCCTGTGCATCTTGAGGTACTCCTCCGTGAACCACCTCTCCACCATCATCGCCCAGCACTCGGAATACGCTTGGCACCACCAGGGAATCATCTACACGTCATCAAGTATTGGACAAATAAGAAGATCAAATTAAACCAACTTAATCTCAAAACGAATCAATATTGATGTTCTTCATTTACCTCAAGGTACTGCTCCCGGGTCAGCTGCATCTCTCTTGCGTCTTTCTTGGTTTTCCTCTCTCCAAGCTTCGACCCGTAGTAGGTTACGATGGCCTGGATGCGCACCTCGTGATGCATGTCGGTGACGAGTTTTTTACAGGCTTTGGTAGTCACCTGCTCCGCCCTGGCCTCAAATCCCTCATCGCATCTATAATAAGTCTGCATACAAAAGCGATGTATCCATTCATTATTTCAAGAAAAGTCCAATGAATGCGACGTATTGAGTAATGTTGTGCGAGGGAGACTTACCCAAAACTCTGCCTTCACCCGCGCCGCCTTGTTGGGGTACTCCGCATCGATGGCGACGACGTAGTGGTCAAATGAGTAGGCCGGCTCCGTCTTCGATGCGTACGTGACAATGCCAGGGAAGTGTTGCCTGCACAGAAGACCCAGGATGCCGTTGAGTAGCCGTGCGCTACCACCCGACACAACCACCCAGTTCCTGCACAAGTGATTAAGAAAAATTATTAGTTTTTTTCATCATATCATATGAAGTAGTGGTGATAACATATAAAGTTACTTACTTTTGCCCTTCGGGGCGAATCACTGGGCGTCGGTGAGGAAGCGGAACCTGTGGGAGGCTCGCGGGACCTCGCAAGTAGACACTCGAAGAGGAGTCGGAGGAAGCGGAACCCATGCCTGCCGCCTCCCCCTCGTCGTCCTCATGCGGCCCCTCCTCCTCGTACATCTGCCGAACCAGCTCGTCGTCCGACTCATCCATGGGCGCCACGTCCTCCTCCAGCTCCTCCTCACGCGGCGTGGGAGGATACGTCCCCCTCCTGCGGCTGGCGGTCCTCCTCCTCCTCCTGTCCGATCCATCCGCCGCCCCCTCCGCCTCCTCCTACAGCCGGCGTGGTCTTTGGTAAATCGAGTTCATGGACCTATGACGGTCGTCCGTCATCTTTGTTCAATCACCTGCAATAAAAAAGAAAAACAAGACGTAATTAGAAATATGTGCAAAAATGAACAAAACATAATTAGGACCATGGTGGACCCACCGAGTGTAGTCCGGCGTAAATCCATTCTTCACAAGATGTTTACCCATTTCCACCTTGTTTACCCTTCTCCTGTTTCCACATTTGCTGCAGGGACACAAAACTAGGCAATGTCCTTTAGCAGCCTTGCCAAATGCACTGTTCAAAAAAGCATCGGTCTTGTTCATCCATTTCGTGGTGTAATCACTCTGACTTCTCCAGCCCGTGTACATCCACTGACGGTCATCCATCCTCTAACATATGTATCAGCGAGTAATGTAACCATCAATTGCATCTACATTGTGTTCCTACTGTCTAATAGGTGAGGATAGGTCCTAATCTCACCCGCGGATGCGTAGATGAGGTTAGTTTCCATGCTCTACTCCTATCCGAGACAGAATTTCGGCAGCACCTCCCCGCTGTTCTCCAGATACACGTCCTGCCAAAGAAGAGTGCGTATCCGGAGAACAACAGGGAGGTGATGCCAAAACTTTGTCTCGGAACGGAGCAGACCATGGAAACTAACCCATCTACGCATCCGTGGGCTGTCCAAAAAACGTGGACAATTCGAAACAGATACGGTCATAGATATGCAAAGATCTGCATACCTCCAACCGTATCTCTTTCGAACGGGAGACGCCTAACTGGGTTACGCGATCTACGACCATGATACGGAAAGAGGGGTTATACCTAGGGTGATAGCGGAGTCAGGCTAGCGGGGTCATGGCGGGTCGGTGCAGTGGCGAGGCGACGCGGTGCAGGCAGACCGGCACGGCGATGGGAACTCCAACTCGGCTCCGACGGGCTCTTCTCTACAAAAATGGAACAAAATACTGTCATTTAAAAAAAATTCGGCAGAACCTCCCCTGCACGGTGAGGTTTCCAAAACCTGCAAAAAACAACGGCACGATGGCCGACAAGCACATATGTCTCAAGAGAAGCCATGTAGTGTGGATATCAATCCATGCAGAAGAATATATCCAAGTAGTACCACTACTACTACTACTTCCACTATTGCTACTACTACTACCACTACTTCTACTACTACTATTACCACTAGTTCTACTACTACTACCACTAGCACTACTAGTACAACTAATACTACTACAACTATCACTACCACGACAACAACAAGAGAGAAGGCATACCTGACGGGCATCGGGGTAAGGCGGCGGCTTGGTCGGGTCTGAGTCATGAGTCGAACAGGGTCGGGGCACGGTGGCATCAGGCAGGCGGGCGAGGACGCGATCAAGGCGGAGAATGCCATGAAGTGATGTGCATGGTGGCTGGGCTGCTGGCTTGTAGGGCGGTGGCAAAGTGCGATGGCGCGCGTGCGTGTGTGTGCGTGTGTGCGGGGTGTGTGGGCCAGCCTAGCCGGCGGGGTTAAATCCCCCCTTTGCCGAGTGCCCCCGATCTGCCACTCGGCAAAGGTTTTTTTTTATTTTTTAACCGCCTCTTTGCCGAGTGTCACCTGGCCTAGCATTCGGCAAAGAAGTTTTTTTAAAAAAATTTCTTTGCCGAGTGTCCCAGATCTGGCACTCGGCAAAGATTTTTTTTTGAAAAATACTTTGTCGAGTGCCCCTAACACGGCGCTCGGCAAAGATTTTTTTTTTGAAATGTCTTTGCCGAGTGCCTCTGTGAAGGCACTCGGCAAAGAGAAAAATTTTTAAAAAAATTCAGAACCCTCTTTGCCGAGTGCCTTATTCTTGGCACTCGGCAAAGACCCCCTTTGCCGAGTGCCATGCCCCGGCGCTCGGCAATTTTTTTTTTGTTTTTGGCCTCCAAATCTTTTGTGCAGACCTTTTAAAGTACCAGGAACTCCTCGTTAGAATTTGCGGATTTTTTGTGGCTTTTTGATATATTTAGTTACTTTATTTCGTTTACTTGAATTTTTTTTGAAAAATATAAATTAGAACTGCACGTGGTACGAATAATGGAATTTAATGATTCAAAAAATGATAGTCATGTTACTGAGTGTAGTGTGAGGCCGTATCCAAGAACGGACCCGAAATTTCGGACATCTTATTCACGAAACATGACCGCGAACTTGCGTGCGAAGTGTTTTTAAATTCTATAAAAAGCAAACGAAGTCCGAAAATCATGAAACTTGTTGAGATGTCGTGATATCGTATGTGGAGGCTATGATAAAAATTTCAAAAGATTTCATGCACGTTGTCACGTACGATGCTTACAAACCAGGACAGCTCGGCAAAGAGGATTTTTTATTTTTTTAAAAAAATTCCTCTTTGCCGAGTGCCTCCACAGGGGCACTCGGCAAAGACATTTAAAAAAAATTAAATCTTTGCCGAGTGCCAGATCTGGGACACTCAAGACATTTCAAAAAAAAATTAAATCTTTGCCGAGTGCCGTGTTAGGGGCACTCGACAAAGTATTTTTCAAAAAAAAACTTTGCCGAGTGACTAACAGCAGCCACTCGGCAAAGAAGGACGTGGCCGAACACCGTTACGCGGGGCAGCCTATGTCGAGTGCCGCGCTTTTGCCGAGAGTCTGGCACTCGGCAAAGAAGTCCTTTGCCGAGTGCCCTTTTTTGTCGAGTGCCCGGCACTCGGCAAAGAACTCTTTGCCGAGTGCAATTCTTTGCCGAGTGCGGCACTCGGCTTTTGACACTCGGCAAAGCAGTTTGCACTCGGCAAAGGCTCTGTTTCCAGTAGTGCGTGTCTCTGATATGTCCACACGAGGGGCATATGTCGGCAAAGACAGTAGTGACGAGTTGCAACTTATTTGCCCATCTGTAATATCACATTAGAGACGAGTTTTGTTTTCACGTCACTAATTTGGGTGTCTCGTTTGTGCATTGTTTATTTAGTGACAGCAAATCAGAGGCATATAACTCTTTTTGCTCTTTAACCTTTATCTTTGGAAAATTCTGCTCCAGGCTACAAGCAAAGAATCATCCGGGCTACAAGCAGAGAATCATCCGATGGGTGATGAAACCTTACACTAGTTGCACATTTGCCAAAAAAGCATTGTTTACTTGGGCCACTGGCCGTTTAGCTAGTTTCCATCCGCATCCCCTATGTCTGTGTGTTTCTCATTAATCATCCGTCAGTGAATTGTATTTGGCTTGTGTCTATCTGCAACTAGTTCTGATTCAACAGAATTAAGGTATGTAACTTTACTGCTCTTTTGGATTGCATCCGCACCAGGATAAGAGACCAGAACAGCCGTGAGATCACTAATTGATTGGTTAGATAATTGATCGAAATGGATCTGGTGATCTGCAGGCAAAACCATCGAATCCCTTGTAGATGAAATGGAGATCCCTTGCAGTATTACTCTGGTGGCTGTACAAATATACACCGAAGAGACCGAGCAGAGCTAACCGATCGATCCAATTCCATTCCAATCCAATCCATCATGCGTACTAAGGTAAAATCAGCTAGTTATCATGCTATTTTTTTAATTTCTTTTGGCGACGGTGCATGCTTTATTATTTTGTTTGGCCTTAATCCATCCCCGAAGTTGGAGTTTGAAACGCGCCCCCGCGTCGGCCTGGACGGGTGGCGTGGGCTGCGCGGAGGCCGTGAGCGGCGCGTGCGGCGGCGGGCGGCTCTCCAGCGGCCGGCTCCGGCGGGATATGCGGACCTCGGTGCCCCCACGGCTCAACTAGGATGGCGGCGGCGGGTCGCGCGTGCACGAGACGGCGACGGCCGCGACGACCGAGGAGCGGTGCGGCGAGGTTCCGTCCGTGGGTCCGGAGCAGCCGCGGGAGGAGACGAGGCGATCGAGGTGACGGCGAGCGCCTTGTGCGAGATGCGGCACCTGCTGAGCGGCGTGGGCAGGAGGCGGAGCAGCGCCAGCGCGTGGTCCGGCGGGCGAGCGGCAGAAGAAGCGGCTCCTGGGACCGGCAGGGCTCGGAGGCCGCGCGGCGGAGCATGGCGGCGGCGGCGCGCGGGAGCCGCATGCGCGAGGCAGACAACGAGCACTGAGAAGCTGACCGGTGTGTGGGAGAAGCAGCGCTGGGAGGAGCCCGCTTTGAATGGGGAGGGCGCGAGGCTCGGGATGAGGTGATTGTGGTTGCGTGCGGGTCGGCGCCGGGACAGCTGGTGGTGGGAGCGTCCCTTCTCTTCTTCTCGTCGGCGACGCAGGTCTGCAGTTTTGCGGCGCCGCTGTGGTGGTGGGGCCGGAGGGTGTACGCTCGTGACACCACGGTGCATGGTGAGGCGTGATGTGCCAGGCCATCCTCCTAGCGCATGACGTTGCGAAGGCGACTGGGAGCGACAAGCTGCTGCAAGTTGTGAGACGCCGGGAGGTGCGCCGTCTCCGGGAGGAGCGCGGCCGGGAGAGGGCCGGGAGGAGCACGGCTAGCAGACGCGTGGCGTCAGCAGGGAGGTGCAGGCGGTGGAGGGCGCTGCACGTGGGCAGCGATGGAGGGCGGCGACAGAAATGGAGGTGGAGGTACGGCGGCTTGGCGAGTGGAAGCGCGGCGGCGGAGTCGCCCCGGCTGGGTTCCCGTAGCAGTAGTCCGGGAGTACCAAACCATGTACGTGCAGCGAGGGGTTGTATTGCTCCGAGCGAAAGCCCTCACCGGCCTTTGTGCTGGTGGACATGACGGCGGCGTCCTACGACGTCGTCTTCCCCATTGGGGGCGTCATGTCGGAATTACGACCCTGCTGCACGGGGTCTCTGGGTGAAAACCCTGTCCAGATCCTGGACGAGCGATGGCGGCACCATTGGTGTCGTGCCCTCCTTGGAGGCGTCGTCTCTAGAGGCCCAACTTGGTTCGTGGCACTGCTGAATCATTGACATGGGAGGTCATAGCCGAGAGCGGCATCTCCGCCGCGTGGTGAGCTGAATGGGTGTTTCCGAGCTCATGTGCAGGCGATCGAAGCTATGGTGGCGGCTAGGGGTTGTTGCATGTTTGTCGGATTTGGCTGCTTGCAGCGGACCGCGGTGGCTGACGTTGCTTGGCAGCGGTCAGTGCAGTGTGCGACTGCGTAGGAGGACGGCACTTGCGGCAACAGCAGGGTGGGACGACTGGGCTTGCAGCGGACCGCGGCGGGTTGCTCAGCTTAGCTGGGCTATCCGGTGCGGTACATCGTCGGAAGACGGCGCAAGCGGCTTCTCTGGCTTGCTGACACGGCGAAGAAGGCTATGTACAAGGGTGAAGTAACGAGGCGAGGTCGACACTCTGCGGCGGCTTGGCTGATCAATGGAGATCTTGGGGAGCGGGGTAATATCGCTCAACACTCTGACAACGATAAAAGAAACGGATCCGTGACGTGGAGTTCTGCGGCGGGCGTGGCGAGGTCCCCGTGCGCGGTGTATCTTCGAGGCGACGTGAGAGAGGCAGAGTCCAACGGCGGATGTGGCGAGGCCCCCGTGCGTTGTGTTGTCGTGGCAGCGGCTGCGAGGCAGCCTTCGAGAGGTCCGGATTCGGTGCTATCACCCTGTCAGGTGGAGAGTGTTGTTACAGTGGCACTACGGCGGAAGGTTCTGCATGGCGGTGGTCTTCTTGGTGCGGCGCAGTCTGCTTCTCGGTTTAACGTCGACGCTAGGTTACGCTGGGGGGTTTCGGTGGTTTCTTGACCGTGTGTTTGGTGGTACGGGCTGCGGTAAGACTTCGGTTCTGTCGTCGAGGTGTTGTGAGGAGTGGAATTCGCAACCGGCCGGGGGGTTGTAGCGTTGAGTTTGCGCCGTCCTTGTTTTCTTGTTTTTGTTTTTGTCCTGACTTCATCTTCTTTATTAATATAATCGGCAGCTCTCCTGTCTGATTCGTTTAAAAAAAATTAGTGATGACTAATTGTCAACCCGTGCGAATAGACATATAACATTTAGTTTGTAGTGTTACTAATTGATTTACTAAATATATATTATCGTGCTAGATCCTTAGATAGAAATTGTAACAAATTTATAAGGAATACTGAAAAGGCTATCCACAACCGGTTATCATTGCCTGATTACAACTCCCAGAATCTTAGCAAGTTTAATCAGACGCCACCTCCATCCAATCTATCATTTGCAACTCTGTACTTTTGAATGAATGGCTTCAAAGAGGGAGAAATAGTACAGATCAATGAAAAGCTTATTGCTGATAGCAGATAACACCTTTCATGTCCGACTGAATCATCACACCCATGCCTCGTGCATCTAACCTTCCTTGTTATGCAAGAGTACTGTCTCGCATGGGTCAACCAATATGCCCAGCTGTGTAGTCCCTCGCTCATTCTTCCCAATCATCTATAGAATCATCTTCTACGTAATGTTATGCACACGAACTATTGTCCACATCTTGTTTTACGCACAAAGCATCTATTAAGTCAATGATTTCCTCTGTGGTTACATCTATTGTCATCCTTGTTGTTTTGCCGATTGGCTTTTCCAATAACAGATTTTGGACATAAACCCGGTCTACTGGGAATGAACTTTGAACCTTTCTACGTTAGATTAGCTTGGTGACAATTTTGAATGCATACAATAGATAACTTTAGTAACTTAATTGTACTGATTAAGCCTAATCCACCATAAATTCAGCCCACTAGATAGATGGCTATATCATTTATTTTTGTAAATCAACTCGAGAAACTTTTTATTAATAAAGCATATGGACTACATCGCGTTCTTATTGCAGTGGCATGTCATACGACAATATTAATCAAAATAATCAAAATTAAATAACCAATGCAGCTGCATATTGTCACAAACTGGGAATGTTTCCTAGTGCGCCACAACCGATTTGTATGGCCAACTGGTTGTAGCGATTAATTTAAAAAGTAAAAATGCTAGAAACCACAGATTAAAAATTGCAGCTTTTAAAATAAATAAAATTACACTAAAGGCCACAGTTGAAGTACACGGTACTCTTGCTACCCTACTCATTATATATATTACATACATAAAAAAACATTCATAGGTCTTGTACCCTAATTAAGCATTTACATATGCTCACATGCATGTCCACAATTATAAGATTTACTTAATTATAAGTGTTACATAGAATGTTTTCTGGTCCGTGCATCACTCTTGGTACCCCTACTCGATCTTATCGGCTTGCTTTACCTCTTTGCGCTGCCAATCGGCTTGTTCGCATCATAGTGAAACTCCTCATTTTCATCTATCAGTTTATCAAGCAAGAAGCAAATAAATTATTCTGATTGTGCAAACTTCTTCCGGTGGTAGTAACCCTTCCTACAATCTAAGGATCAGCTATTACAAGAAATGAGGAAAACCATCAATAAATCCTTTGACATGTGTATAAAGGGATATTTAAGCAAAATTAGTAAATTTCATACTTGAGGATCTTGCTTGGCGTTTTAGTGGTAAAATCATGGATGAACTCAAACATAGTATCCACATAGGTTGTTTCCGACTCCTAATACATACACTAAGGAAAACATTTATGATACATTAGTGGTATGAAACATTCTTTTTAGTTGAAATGGGGATGCATTAAAAGTTTATGTGTGTACATGTTGGCATGGAGCTACTCCAGCAATGGCCCATAAATCAGGGCCCCTACTTCAGGACTCCTTTCTAGGGGACTGAATTTTGCTTCTAAATCTTAGCCTCTACTTCCTTCTAACATGTGGGACCCGTCCGTCAATGGTGCTTTTTACTTTTTTTTTCTTAAAGTACATGTTTAGGCCCTCAACTTTTCAGTTTATCTAATTTTGACCCTCAAATCCAATATCTTCTAACTTGGGTACCCCAACTTTTAATACAGCCTATTTTTGGCCCCTGAATCCAGTCAAAGCGATTTAGGGCTGATGTGGCAGTGGTTTTTTAATTTAGACAAAAAAAAGAGTGGAAATAAACTCAATCACCTCCAAAAATTTTAGATAAAATATTGGAGATAGTTTGGGACACCATGAATCCCAAAAAATAACTACAACTCATGAAACAAGTTTTACAATATTCAAATAAAAGATTCTTTAAATCTAATAATAAATTTGAAGATTTGTTGAATCTTATATTTGAAGAATGTAGAACTTGTTTCACAAGATCTAGTTATTTTTGTGGGACTCTTTGTGCCCAAAACTATCTCTAGGATATTTTCTAAATTTTTTGGAGGTGTCTAAATATTTTTTCCCTAATTTAATATTTTTTCTCTCATCTAAATTAAAAAAAACCGTTGTTATGTCAGTCCTAAACCGCTTTTACTGTACTAAGGGGCCCAAATTAGACGTCTTTGAAAGTTTGGGTACCAAATCTAGATGATATTGAAATTGAGATTAAAATTAGACAGATTGAAGAGTTGATTGACTAAATATGAACTTATTCTTTTTTATTCCCTCTCCTTGTTTCTTTCCCATCTCCTCCCCTTCTCGCGTAGAAATGGCCGCTCATAGGGGATCCGGCTCTAATGGCAAGGAGCAGCGCCCTCCATGGCTGAGTTCCCACCTCGCTGGGTTTCGGAGCGGCCAAATCCACTGAACTGCAATGCAGGCTGCTGCGGCGACTGCTCACCCTGCCACACCATCCACAATTTCACCGCACTGAACAACTCCATAAGGCACCCCTCCGGTGATCCCATCATCCATGCCATGCACACCACCACCAGCATCCCCACCCCTCATGCTCAATCCCATGACGCCTCAATCCTCATAGCTAGCTTCTCCCCAAGACAAAATTGCTCCCTCCTTCACACCACTGTTGGCCCACAAGATCACCGCTCAGGTGAGTGAACCACTCACCGGTCTTGCCGAGCATCCGCTAGTGTTGCCGAGCACCCACTAACCGTGCCGACCACGAACAAGCGTTGTCCGTCCCCACGTACTATGGTCAGAGGTTGAAGAAGAAGGAAGAACAGAGCATACACACAGTACAAGACACCAGCGTTGGCCGAAGCCCTGTACGGGAGATGGCAAATCTGAACTCTATTTACTGAGTTGCCGTATAGTCTATTTATACAACTATATCCATCTAGTCCTAGTACAGCTGTCCTGATGCAACAGTGACTAGATAACATACAGGGCTAACTCTGTGCCGGCCTCTGCATGTGCCTACAGTGCTGCAAGTGAGTCGTGCGGCGCCTGCACCTGCAACGGCTACAGTATCACAGCAGGGGGCTTTTTCGGCGCCGCCTTCCCTTGCTATATTCACACAAGGTAGTAGTAGATTATCTAACAATCTTTCCCTAATCCTACTGCTAACCCTTGTACTCCCTCCAGGCCGATCATCTCCTTCAGGTCCGTGAGTCGAAGACGTCCAGCGGCTTGGTGAGGACGTCTGCGAGTTGCCGACCAGTTTCGACGAACTCCACGACGATCTGCCCTCCATCGACACAGTCCCTGAGGAAGTGGAACTTCACGTCGATGTGTTTACTCCGGTCGTGCAGAACCGGATTCTTCGCGAGGGCAGCCGGTGGGTGAGCTTCCATGCTAGTCAGCTTGCCCAGCAGCCGGCGCAGCCACACAACTTGGCACGCCGCTGTGGCAGCCACTACGTACTCTGCCTCGCTCGTAGATAGCGCCACCACCTTCTGTTTCAGCGACAGCCATGAAATTGGGGCCGACTCGAGGAAGACAAGCACGCCAGAGGTGCTCCGTCGTCCGTCGATGTCCCCCGCCATGTCTGCATCGCTGAACACAGTGAACTGCAGCCTACTCCTGCTGGTCTTGGGAAAGATGATCCCCTGATCCACCGTCCCCTTGACGTAGCGCAGTACCCGTTTCACCGCAGCCCAGTGATCCTCTCTGGGATCCTCTATGAAGCGACTAACATAGCCCACGGCAAACGCAATGTCTGGCCTCATGTGGACTAGGTAGCGCAGACCACCGACGATGCTCCGGTAGAGTGTTGCATCCACCTTCACCGCGGTGCTGGCCTTCGTCAGCTTTAGCTGCTCCTCCATCGAAGTCACGCATGGCTTGCACTCAGCCATGCCGCTCCTCTCCAAAAGCTTGGAGGCATATGTGCTCTGACCGAGCGTGAGTTCCTCCTTCCCCTGTCTCACCTCGATGCCGAGGTAGTAGGAGACTGCGCCGAGATCGCTCATTCGAAAATGAGCCGCCATCTCACGCTTGAAGCTGTTGATATCCTCCGTGCGCGCGTCGGTGATGATTAAGTCATCCACATACACGCCGACGACAAGCTCCTCCTTCCCCCGTCGCCGCGTGTAGAGCACATGCTCGGTTGCGCACCCCTGAAACCCAAGCTCGCCCAGTGTGGCGCCAAGCTTGGCATTCCATGCTCATGGGGCCTGCCGCCGCCCATAGAGCGCTTTGCGCAGTCGGAGCACCCTGTGCTCCTCTCCCTTGACGGCGAAACCTGGAGGTTGCCTAACGAAGACCGTCTTCGCCAGCTCGCCGTTGAGGATGGTCGATTTAACATCCAAGTGATGGACGTGTCAGTCCTTTGCTGCTGCCAAGGCTAGTAGCAAACGGACCGACTCCATGCGCACTACTGGCGCAAAGACCTCCTCGTAGTCTATGCCCTCGCGCTGAACAAAGCCTTGAGCGACGAGGCGCGCCTTGTGCTTGACAGTGGCGCTGAGCTCGTCCCGCTTGACCTTGTACACCCACTTCAGGCTGATCAGACGACATCCTAGAGGTGGATCGACGAGCTGCCAAGTCTCATTTTCCTCGATTGCCTTCATCTCCTCCAGCATCGCCCGTCGCTAGTTTCCATCGCACTCGGCTAGCGCGAACGTGGGTGGTTCCTCGGCACTGACGAGTAGCAGCTCTGCGTCATTGAGAAGCCGACCAGCCAGGCCTGAGGGCCCTTTGCCGCCGACGATGTCGTCCAGCCTACGGAACTACACCTCCTCACCTTTGTGGTAGGCATCCACGAACTCAGTGATGTCACTTGGAGGTGAGGCGAACTCGATCAGCGTTGATGGAGTTCCCTGTTCCACCAGAGTGCTTGGCACAGTACCTTGAGTGCTCGGCACCCTGGTTGCAGTGCTTGGCACTTCTTCTGGATAGCTTGTCATAACTCCTATAGTGTTCGGCCACACTGTAGGAGTGCCTAGCCTCAGTCTTGGAGTGGTCAGCACCACTGCAAGACGTCTTGGCTCCGCCACGGGAGTGCTCGGCACCCATCCTAGAGTGGTTGCCACCACTGCAGAACCTCTCAGCACCACTCCTGGCGTGCTCGGCATCCCTCCAGGAGTGCTCGACACTCCTCCCAGAGTGCTCGACATCCCTCCTGAAGTGCTCAGCACTGCCCTAGGAGTGCTCGGTTCTACCGCCGGAGTGCTCGGCACTCCTCCTGGAGTGCTCGGCACCTCTTCCCCAGCGTTTCCACCACCGTGGATGACCAAGTGCTCGATGACGAAGGTGTTGGTGAAGCGGCCAGCTTCCCCCGTGCTCGGACTGCTCTAGTCCCAAGTCGCCTTCTCGTCGAACATGACGTCGCGCGAGACAAGCACCTTGTCTCCGCGTGGGTCATAGAGCCGGTATGCCTTGGTACCCTCCACGTAGCCCAAGAACACCATGGATGTGCTCCTGTCCTCTAGCTTGGTGAGGTTTGGCTTTGTCTTCCTGACATAGCCGATGCAGCCGAATGTCCGGAGGAAGGATACGCTCGGCTTGCGCCCATACCAAGCTTCGAACGGCGTCTTGCCCGTTGGGGCCTTGGTCAGAGAGCGGTTGAGGATGAACACCGCCGTGTTCACCGCCTCACCCCAGAACCTTACCGGCATGCCTTTGGCCTTCATCATGGATCGGGCCATGCTGACCACCGTCTGGTTTCGTCTCTCCACCACGCCATTCTATTGTGGCGAGTACGGCGCGGTGTGGTGTTGCCCCACACCTTGATCCATGTAGTACGTAGCAAACTCCACCAAAGTGAATTCGCCACCGCGATCAGTCCTCAGCACGCGGAGCTTCTTGCCGCTCTCGACCTCCGTGCGCAACTTGAATTTCTTGATCACCGCCATCGCTTCGTCCTTGCTCGTCAGGAGTTGTAGCCACATGTAGCGACTGCAATCATCCACAAGCAGGAGGAAGTACCGTCGACCACCGTTTGTAGCAGGCGTGATCGGCCCGCAGAGGTCACCGTGGACAAGCTCGAGAGCGTCCTTTGCGTGATACTTGGCCGCCTTTGGGAATGGTAGCCTCCTCTACTTCTCGACCAGGCAGCTGTCACACAGCTCGCCTCCGTGCTTGATGTGGGGTAGCCCTCGGACCATCTTCTCTAGCCGACCAAGCGCGTCGAAGCTAAGATGTCTGAACCGGGCATGCCACATCCACGGTTCCTTAGAGTGCCTTGCTGCCAGGCACACCGACTGCTCTACCTTTAGGTCGAGCAGGTACAACTAGTTCAGGGACCTCTTCACCTTGGCGAGAAGTTGCTGCTCCCGATCCCTGATCCTAAGGACTTCGTCCTTGATCAGTACCTCGCTACCATGTTCATCCAGCTGACCAATGCTGATGATGCTAGAACGTAGCTACGGGATGTAATATACATCCGTTAGCGCGTGGTGCTCCCCATTCTGGCACCTGAAGATAATGGTGCCACGCCCTTGGATAGCCACCCTTGAGCCATCACCAAACTTCACCGTACTGGTAACATCGTCATCGAGCTCGAAGAAGGATTTCTTAGAGCCCGTCATGTGGTTGCTGGCACCATAGTCCAGATACCACTGTTGCTCCTGGTCGGCGCCCACACGTCTGAGATGGACTTGGGCGTGTGGTTCGTCGATGTTGACAGTCTTTAGGGCCTTGCCAGGTCCTTCCACCATCATCACCTCTTCCTTCTCCTCGGCCTCGATGTCATGCAGTGCACAGAACATCGCCATCAGGATAGTGGCCTCATCCTCATCATCAGGTTGCGCTAGATGAGCCTGAGCCTTCTTCTCCTGCTTGCGATTTGGGCACTCTCTTGCCCAGTGGCCCATCTTCCCGCAATGCCGGCAGGCATTGGGGTCGACCTGCTTCTTCTCTGAAGAAGCCTTGTCGTGGCACTTGCCATCGCCACCGTGGCTGGAGGAGGCTACCTTCCCAGAATTCCTTCGAGCAGCCCACTCCTCTTCCGTCAGCAGGAGTTTCCTGCAGTCTTTCGTTGCTGTCGCCTGCTCCAGGTGCTCGTCCACTATCCGCAGATGGCCTATCACATCCTCAATGGTGAGGATGGACAAGTCCAGTATCGTCTCTATGGAGAGAGTGATCTGGATGTACTTTGCTGGCACGGAGTGGAGGTACTTGGAGACCGCCTCTTCTTCATCGATGGTGACGCCGTGGCTCTTCAGCTTGTTTATGAGCATCTGCAGGTGGAGGGAGAAGTCCTCCACCGTTTCACCATCCTTGAACTTGAGGTTGGCGTACTCCTGCTTCAGAAGCTAGGCCGTCGCCTTCTTTGTGCGGTCAGAACCGACACGCATCGCCGCAATAGCCATCCACGCCTCCTTAGCCGAGCTCTTCACCCCCAACAGCTCCCTGTACTCCACCGGTACAGCAGCGAGGATAGCCTCCAACGCTGACATGTCATCTTCTTCATTGTCAGTGCCCTTGTCAATAGTATTCTAGAGTCATCGGGCTCTGAGTTTGACCTTCATGGTCACTGACCACTCTCCATAGTTGGTGCTGTTCAGCGTCGGTCAACTGGTGTCGCTGACCTCCCGCACCGTGCGAACAACGACCTCCGATCGTGGCTGGACAGCCACAGCAGTGCCACTGCTGTTGCCCACTTCCGAACCGCCCGTCATCGCCAGCGGTTAGTCTGGCGATGGTGCTTGTACGGCTTCGATACCACCTGTTGGCCCACAGGATCACCGACTCAGGTGAGTGAACAACTCACCGGTCTTGCCGAGCACCCGCTAGTGTTGCCAAGCACCCACTAGCTATGCCGACCATGAACAAGCATTGTCCGTCCCCATGCACTATGGTCAGAGGTTGAAGAAGAAGGGAGAACAGAGCATACACACACAGTACAAGACACCAGCGTTGGCCGAAGCCCTATATGGGAGATGACAAATCTGAACTCTATTTACTGAGTTGCCATGGTAGTTTATTTATGCAACTCTATCCATCTAGTCCCAGTACAGCTGCCCTGCTACAACAGTGACTAGATAACATATAGGACTGACTCTGCGCCGGCCTCTGCATGTGCCTACAGTGCTACAGGTGAGCCGTGCGGCGCCTGCACCTGCAGCGGCTACAGTATTACAGCGGGGGGCCTTTTCGGCGCCACCTTCCCTTGCTGTGTTCACACAAGGTAGAGGTAGATTATTTAACAACCATAGGCTGCCCACCAATGCAATCAGATCACTCACCGCCATGACGGCAGTAGCTACAACCTCGATGAATTGGGCACGAAGACTCCAACCTGTCCTTCATAATTTGACACGGCCAGATTGAAGCAAAGCAACTAGGAAGTGATTTGGTGACTGAATCGTAGGAGGGAAGTGATTTGGCTTGGATCCATGCGCGTCTGACTAGCATCTTTGCCAGCGAAGAGCAGCAAGAATGGCAAGCACAGAGCAGCAAGAATGGGCGGTGGCGCTGTCATGCTAGCATGATGGAGTTGTCCTCGAGCATGATCGAGTTGATGCGAAACAGGAACCGTGGTGACCTGATGCTGCTTGTGCTTGCACTTGATGTGTTTGATGGAGAATGAGAAACACGATGTGCTTGCATAAGAAGAAGAGGAGAGATGAGATGGAGAATAGGAAAAGAGAGGAGAGGAGCAGCGGTAGTACCTGATGCTACTTGGAATTAAGGGTAGGGAGGAGTCCGACTGGCCGAGTGCCCAACCCAGCTCGACTAGCTAGTATAGCCTGCGTGGAGTTGCCCAGCGGCCCAGTAGGGTAGGGTGCGATCGATGCGGTGTGGGGTGGGCGGAGGTCCATCGACTTGGGCGAGGCCGGCTCTGACTCATGCAGAAGCGGCGGCCCCTCCGCTAGCAGCACCACCAGGTGAGGGCGAGGTGGACGCCGGCCGCATTCTGGTAGATAGGCTCCCTAAGGTACCAATGCAATCTTGGAAGTGCCGCATCCTGGTAGATAGGCTATCAGTCTTCTCAGGTCAGCAAATGGCAAGCCTAGCGAAATTGTCTGAGCAATTGGTGCCGGTTCCATGCCAAGTTTCTGCTAGAAAAGTTGCTTGGGGTCCTCCGGAGGTTCCATTTTCAATTTATTCTTTTCATCATTCGCCTTAACCAATACGTGCTCATAGTCTGATCGAAGCTCTTTCTCTGGCTGTTTTTTGTGCAAGGCGATTGCCAAGATTTTTTTTGCCCCCGATGCATCGATTGACAGATCCGTCTTGGGCCTTGTAGGAGCAAGCTGACACCATACTTCTTTCCTAGACTCTACTAGAATCATTTTGAAGGGGCTCTGACTTCTTGGATCGGCCGCAAGACGATGGCTTCTTTGGTGGGGGGGCCACCTTCGTCTCCTTACGTGTTATTGGTCATGGTAGATCACTACTACAAAAAGCATTTGTAGGGGCGGCTGGTAAGCCTTTGTAGGAGTGGTTTGGCCAGCCGCCCCTACCGAACCATCTCTACAAATCATGCATTTGTAGGGCGGTTCTCAGCCGCCTTTAAATCGATTTGTAGGGGTGGCCTGTGTTGCCACCACCCCCTAAATCGATTTTTGTAGGGGCGGCTGTAGTACCAGCCACCCCTACAAATACATGTTTGTAGAGGCGGTTCAATCTAGAACCGCCCCTACAGTATGTTTTCCCGCCAAAAAATTCAAATTTACAATTCAAAATCGCGTTGCCGAACGTCCCGCGACCAACGTTCTGAACCGCGTTCGCGTTGCCGAAGGCTCCGCGACCAACATTCTGAACCACATTCGCGTTGCCGAACGCCCCATGACCAGTGTTTGCGTTGCCGAATGCCCCATGACCAGCGTTCGCGTTGCCGAACGCCCCGTGACCAACGTTCCGAACCATGTTCGCGTTGCCGAACGCCCCGCAACCACGACTACAAGCACAAGAGTATTATATAAACTACAATTACAAGTCCAATTCACAAGAATATATACAATCCATCATTAAATATACAAATTCCATACACATTATTATCAATGTCCTAGAGCTAGCCTTTCAGTCTTACGAAGGTGTTGGTACTGAGGATTTGTACCTAACTCAGACTCTTGGTCATGGTAGGCACCTTTGACGTGTACAATCTGGTCCAATATGAAGTTGCAAAGGTCGATGACGAGCTCTAAGAGTTGGTCATCCTTGTATGTGTCTCTTTTCATTCCTTTCTCTTCTCTCCACTTCAAGAGAACAAGTTTTGGTTTAGTATTTCAGACTATGTACAAAGTTTTTAAACTACGGGTGAAGAGGTTGAAACTTACCCTTCAGGGGTGTCTCCTGTAGGCACTGGAGTTACTCATCACATAACATATATAGTATCCACAATGTACACTCCCAGGCTTCTGCTTGGAGCACTGTGTGTTTTGCATATGAAAATATTAAGTAATGCTTTTGACAGCCATGTAACGGAGTACTGAAGAAGTAAGTTACACTTCCCGCACATAGTATTTTTATAGCCAGCTTTTCCTTCCTTGCTGGATCATGCCTTCCGTGATGATTAGTGACATAGAACCTAAATGCCCTGTTCGAATTATTTTAGCAAATACAACTTGTTAGTATCCAAAAGTGAACGTTACAAGTACGTATACAAACATATAAGTTAATGAGGATTGTCAATATGTATACGTCTTGAGAATCGATATGAAGTCTTTATATGTCACCGGGTCCCTATCTATTGAATCAAAGACCTATGCCATGCTCCTCCCGACATCGATGGCTATACAAATCCAGTGGTTGCTGCATGGATTTAATCATAGAACTAGATAAGCTATTTTGCATCGAATAAAATATATCGAACAAAGCTTTAAGTATAGAGTTGAACTTCCTCGAAGTTGTATGGTAGCCATATAGTAGAGTGTTGTTGGAGAGTTTTGAAAGCCAAGGCAATGTATACTGCAACCTTAAGGGACTCTTCCCTTAGTTTCGTCGTACGGATGCGCTCTTTCTCCCGAAGAGTCTTTGTAGTAGCTAGCTCTTTGGCATCCAGTGTCCATTGTTTAGGGTAATTAAAATTTGTTTGGGCTATAGCTTGAGGGTCTAGATACCCGGCTTTCAAACTTGGCATTTGTTTGATAATGTGCACTTGCATTCTACAAATCACGGCGTGGGTTAGTTACAACAAAATTCAAAGATTACATTCATATCATATCGGGAGGACAATGACTTACAGGCACCACGTGCGAATTAGATTTATCTCCATTTCTCCTAGGTGAAAGCATGTGTGCATGTCATTGAAGTCAAAGACAATTTTCCCGGCTGTGCTTCCAAATATGCCGGTGGGGAAGCATGCTTGTATGAGATCTATGCTCGTTGGGAGAACACGCAAGTACCAATCATGGAACCTTCTCATTCCAAGTGGTAGGCGCTGGATGTCCCGGTTTGGTAGGAAGGTCTTGCCTCTTTCATATGTTTTCGGGCAATCCTTTGACCATTTGATGGCATCAACATTTGGATACTTCTTTGCAATTTGGTGGAGTTTGCTAGTGATGGCCTCCTCAGAACCCCGTGATGGGACTTTTTTAACTTGGTTCTCAGGCTTGAACTGGTCATGGGAATACCACTTGGACACCGACGAGACGTCTTTTATCGGAACATAAACTGGCCTTATGTTGATTGGAATCTTCTTTCGAAGTTCCCATTCAGGCACGTCCTCGTCTTCTTGTGCATCACCTTCTTCAGGAGGCACTCGTTGTTCATGTATCAGCTGTGCTTGTTGAGAAGACTGTGGCATCTCATCATGCACTTGCTCGGTACGAGCTGGAGAAGGTTGTGGCATCTCATCAGGCACATGCTCGCTAGGAGGCGGGGAAGAATGTGGCATCTCAGGAATGTGTGGTCACGAGATGGTGAAAATATCTCCCCGACCTCAACAACTCACTCCAAATTTGGGAGAGGGGGATTCGGTGAAGAAGTAGTCAATATAATATCCCATTTATGCCAGAGGATGAACTACGCCACAACGTCTCCGAGTAACACTAGCCCCTCGGGAGTTGCGTAGTCTATCCTCCACTATTGAACTCGGGCTTCACTGTATGCACCTTGACCCTAGTGTAGTCCGGCGGTATCTTATTATTGTGGTGTAAGCCACCGGGAGGATGTGCCACACCCGTTGCCACCTCCATCATAGTGTTCTGCCGGCCGCTGAGAAACACCAAGGTGCAACTAGTTGGTTCCCATATGTGAACGACGGGGGTTGTGACTGCAGTGGAACCTTGGCTACTAGGAACTTTCGAAGGGCTGTCAACTAATGCCAGTTCTCCCAGCGGCGTCACTAATATCCATGGCTCCGTAGACAGTCCTTGCTCCTCCTGCGCCTTCGCAACTAGAGCCTTCACTTGGAGCTCAAGACTAGTCTCTCGATCTCGGCCATGTTTCTTGTACATGTGTCTGTCCTTTTCGAATCCTTGCTTCCAGGTCGTCCTTTTCCCTAGCCCCCTGGTGCGGCCTATATGCTCCTTGTTTCCCAAGCCAAGGCTAAGCTCGTCCCTCTCTCTGAAAGGATTGAATGAGCCCTTCTCCTTGTCTTCAACATATTTTAGTATCCTTGATACCGCCTCTTGGGTCTCCGGCTTATCAAACTTAAGATTATCGTCGGATGATTCTGTACTCCTCGCATATATCCAATTCCTTGAGCGTACCTTCAAATTCATCACATCGATATTCCCACCAGCTGCGGCCTCTTTGTCCATCTTCCTAAACTGCTCTTCCTTGGCATAGTAGCCACCGGGGCCTAGATGATGGTGGTGTTTGTTCCTCTTCGCCAACTCGGTGTTACGGGCACTGAGCTCCAATGCCTCCGGTGAAGTCTTCTGAGCCACGAGCTCCTCCCTTGACTAGGAGTTATTTTGCCGAACTCATTGAAGGGAGTTAACCCTTTTTGGATATACTTCGTGTTGAGCTCCGACCTCCAACGTCGGAATGACTCTCCCATCATCCTGAAAGCATTTTTTTACCAGTTCGTGCTTACCCTCCGGAAATCTAAAATTGAGCTTTAGCTGCCTATCCCATAGTTTATTCTTTTTGTTCTCTGGTACCTCTTTCCAGTTAGGGATTGTTGGATTCAATTTATCTCTTACTAGAGCCCCTATCGTATTACGGAATCGTCCTCTTAATTCCTTCGGCTCAAGGATCTCCCCTGCTGGCCCGACATCCGTTATCACATAGCATGCCTTATCTGGATATAGATTTCCTTTTCTATCCCCTCGTTTCCTCTTAGGCTCGGTAGTCGTGGTTGTGTCTTGAGGTTGTGGAGCAGAAGCATCGTGATCCATCTTTGTGGTTGTTGCCTCTACTCTCCTTTCCTCTACTATGTCTTGTCCAGCGAGATGTCGCGGACATCGACGTCGTCTTTTCTGAGTTTCAGGAGGGACCTGTATATATGATAGGTCAAAGTGTTAGCAGAGGTAACATAGCCAAAGCTTTAGCAAAATTTACAAGCTAAGGCTTTTCCCTACCTCCTCGTTCGGGTCAAAATCCTTGTCCAAATCTTCCTCCGTTGGCCTCCTTCTGGCTTCACGTGGGAAAGGATCCTCGGGACTAACATATCCCTCTTCTGAGTCCTCCTCCTCATCATCATCAACTTCTTCGCCTTCAGCAGCCTCTCCTGCTCTTCCTTCTGCTCCCTCTTCCTCCTCGTCACACTCCTCCTAAGTAAGCATCACTTCTAGATCCTTTTCTAACTCATTATCGAACTGCTCCTGAGTAAGCTGGTCCTCTAGTGCTTGCTCCTTATAGGTTGGCTGCTCATCATGCTCGGGGCATCGGGCTGCACTGTCTGGTGTCCGCGACATTATTTCACGCTTTGTTCTAATAGATGCAAGAAAGTGTGCTTTAGGTATGCGAGAAGGTATAAGAAATAAAAAGGTCTATAAACTAAAGTAGTCCTATAAAACAACAATATATCAAAAAAATGAGAAGTAGCAGTAGTAGAGGCCTCAGAAACATGTCAAACATATTTCAATTGAATTGGTTGCCTGGGTAAAAACAAAAGTAGGTGTGAATAAAAAACAAAAGTGGTGTGAAGAAAAATGTACGTGCACCTAGAAGTAAATCAGCCAAGTCATATAAAAAGTCTATCTATCTATATGAGTGGCAAAGTACCTATATGAGCATCGGTGGCTCATTTGCACGTGGACGCGTGGTCTACGACTTTTTGCAGAATCAAAATTAGCAGAACTCTCGACCAACGACCAACAGCAAGATAAATAAAACCCTAGATAGAACCAACACACAATTCGTCTAAATACAACTCCTAGCAAAGGATTCAAGCTATTGTCACCAAACGCTCCCTGCAGGAATCCATCCTATCATCCCAGCAATTGACACCCTATCCTCATTCCGCAATCAATTTGACCAAATTCCTACGGCGACGGGCAGCATCGAAATCTATCCAGCAGAAGCAGGAGCTTACCGCCACAGGTGTTCAGAAGACGGCGGTGAGCCAGAGTGGCGGGTGATGAGGTCGTCGAAGGGGTCCTGACGGCCGGTGGCCTGGCGAGTTGAAGCGGTCGAAGGTCCAGAAGCCGTAGGGGCGCGGCCGCGCTCACCCGCCGCCGAGGAGCTCACCCGTCGTAGGGGCGGAGCCCGCCCACCGAGGAAGACGGAGATGGCGCCGCGTAACCTTGGAGGGGGCGCGCGGGTGCGGAGATGGGGCGAGCGGCTGCGCCGCCGGCCGGGTGCGCCGCGGCACCTCAAGGTCAGAAACCCTAGCGCCGCCGGCCGGTCGGAAACCCTAGGGCAGGGAGCGGGCGCGCGGGCGCGCGGGTGCGGGGAGGGGGCGCAGGCGTCGGGACAGGTCCGGGAGGCGGCGTCGGGGCAGCCTGACGGCGTCGGAGGAAGAAGAGAGCGCCCTATAGGCTAACACCCGTGCGCCCTTGTATTTATAGTCGAGACGATTTCTAGGGGCGGTTCCTGATCCAGCCGCCCCTACAAATGCATTTGCAAGGGCGGTTCCTGATCCAGCCGCCCCTACAAATATTTTCTATTTTTTAAATTATTAATTCTGTATTTTATGTATCATTAAAACACAAAGTAATATAAAAACAATTGTGTATATGCACAAATATAATATTTTGTATTATTTTATATATGAAGAAATATATATATATAAAAACAATTGTAGTCAAAACAATATAGAAAACAAAAAAAACCAAAAATTAAAATTTTGAATTTTAAAACTTGGACTACAATTTTATGACATTAAATGAAATAAAATTAAAATATTGTAAACATAAAAGTTGTATAACTCATCAACATGTACAACTTTTATTTTGGTCATCTTGTCACGTGAGTTTGTTTGAACCATTCAAATTTTAAAATTCAAACAATTTCAACTTCAAACAATATTTTGAAAGAGTAAATGATTTCAGATGAAAAACTCATGAATACCAAAGTTGTAGAACTCATCAATATGTACAACTTTTATTTTGATTATATTTTCATTTGACCAAATTTAAACAATTGAAATTTTGAATTTCAATAAATAGCAACTTCAAACAAGATTTTGAAACCTTAAATGATTTCAACAATAAATGTCGTGAACATAAAAGTTGTTAAACTCATCACTATCTACAACTTTTATTTTGGTCACTTCTTCATATGACAGAATATTAGTAAACATTGTTCACAAATTCACATATGACTCAGTTTCATGAACTATACGAGAAACATGTTGATTTGTGAACAATGTTTACTATCATTTTATCAGATAAAGAAATGATCAAAATAAAATTTGTAGATCTTGATGAGTTATACAACTTTGGTATTCATCACTTTTTCAGCTGAAATTATTTAATGGTTGAAAATCTTGTTCGAACTTGTCATTTTTTTAAATTTGAAAATTTAAAGTGCTCAAACTTTGTCAAATGAAAAAAATGACCAAATCAACACACTAACTTGATAGGGCATGATTTTAGAAAATTTTAGAGAAAAAATCATCACATTTGGAGTTAGTATAAGGGAGAAAGACTAGTTATAAATTTTACCCAGAGATTAAAAAGAAAAATCACAACTATTCATGATGATCAATGACGAACAAGTGTGATTTCTCTTTTTAATCTGTGGCTGAAACTTGTAACTAGTTTTTCTCCCTCATACTAACTCCAAATGTGATGGTTTTTTCCTAAAATTTTCTAAAATCATGCTCTATCATTTTAGTCTAGTCATCTATCTCTGTCACTAATTATGAATAATTCAAATTTTGAATTTCAGAAAATGACAGCTTCAAATCTGATTTTCAACCACTAAATGAATTTAGCTGTAAAGGTGATGAATATAAAATTTGTATAACTCGTCAAGATCTCCTACTTTTATTTTGGTCATTTCTTCATTTCATAAAGTGTTAAGTGATTTCATAAAGTTTTAGTAGTAATAGAGTGGATGTTGAAATAGATTCATCTGGATGTTGCAAAGGGTAGTCTCACACACATGCATAAATGTAGTCTCACACACATACAAAAATATGTAGTCTTACACATATACATAAATATATAGTCTCACACGCATGCATAAATAAAGTCTTACAAACACACACAAACACTCTATGTTCAACAAGTAGCTAGCCCGCTGTAACGGCTTTTCCCTCGACACCTTTTCGTTCCCATGGCAATATGTCTTTGGGTAGGTTCTTTTTCACAACACTGATCTTCTTAGGAAAGTCTATGAATAGTGGCATCTCATCGTAGTTATTGTAAGCTTCAACATCATCCATGCCATCAACTCCAATAATGTGATGTTTCCTAGAGGCAACCACGTGCTTTGTCTTCTTCTTCGGGGGAGGTTACTTTGTGGGTCAGACATATAGAAAACTTGTGCGACACGTGAAGCGAGCACCCAAGGGTCATCTTGGTAGCCTAGATTCTCGAGGTCCAGGACTGTCAATCCGATCTCGTTCAGTTGGTGTTGTTTGATCCAGCGGCATCGAAACAGGGCCACAGTTATATCCCTTCTATAGTCAAGTTCTTATATCTCTTCAATGATGTCAAAGTATTGGATCTTTTGCCCTAATCCATCGAGAGCCTCTATTCGAATGCCGCTGTTTTGGTTCACATATTTACTATCCTTTGCATGGGTATAGTACGTATACCCATTGATGTCATAAGCATTCCAAGATATCACTTGTCTTGATGGCCCCTCCGCCAACCTACTGATGGTAATAGAGTCTATGGTTTCTCCAAGCGGTATGTTTTGGTCCTTCAACCATGTAGTTAGTCGTTGTTTGTGTTGTTTCATGACCCAATCATCCGAACGGCCATTTTTCTCTGCCATAATGATAGCCAAGTGTTCATCAATATACGGTTGCATCAGTTGTGTACTCTGTAAGACACTGTAATGCACCCGACTCACCTTTCTGTAATCATGGTCGATGAACACTTTTCTACCACTGGTGCCCTTCCCAGCCAGCCTACCCTTGTGTCGAGAATCGGGTTTACCAATCCCTTTCTGTACTTTTAGCTACTCTTGACAGTACTCGACGACTTCTTTAGTACTATAACCCTCTATCATGGAGCCCTCTGGGTATGCTCGATTATGCACGTATCGACTTAGAACCAACATGAACCGCTCGTAGGACCATATTTCATGCAAGTAGCAAGGGCCCAGCGCCTGTATCTGATGAACCATGTGAATCATGAGATGTGGCATTATATCAAAAAAACAGGAGGTAAACACATCTCCAGTTGGTTTTGTGTCTCCACCACAAATTCATGTAGGTCACTCAGCTCTTGCTTGCCAATCGTCTTCTACGAGATCTTCGAAAAGAAGTAGCACATGCGGGTGATGGCCATTTTCAAGAACTCTGGCTTTATAGCCCTGATTGCAATAGGTAGAAACACTGTCAGCATCACATGACAATTGTGAGCCTTGCAGTGTGTTGTTGACAAGTCCTTCATCGACACTAGCTTCTTCACATTTGATGAAAACCCAGTCGGGACTTTGATCCCTCTCATGAAAGTGCATATAGCTCTCTTCTCGTCTGGTGTTAGGTTGAAGCACGCCGTGGGCAGAGTGTATTTTCCATTAGCCTCAGGTAACGGGTGAAGCTGTGGCATCACGTTTAGCTGCACCATGTCTTTTCGTGCTTTTAGACCATCATTTGACTTGCCTGTGTCCATCAAGGTAGCAATGAGACTCTCCAAGACATTCTTCTGCACGTGCATAGCATCAATGGCATGGGGGACCTCCAAGTCTGGCCAATAAGGCAGATACTGAAAGAAGATCGATTGTTTCTTGAAAGGTACGCCTTCGACAGGAGGTGTGCTTCTATCTCTGTTCGTCTCATCCGGATTCTTCTTTCCATAGACGACGCGTATGTTCTTCACCATTCTGTACACGTGTTCTCCATTATGACGTCTCTCCGGAGGGGGTTCAATCTCCAGGGCGTTGTCATAAAATCTAAAGAACAATTTGATGCGGTACTTGTGACTTGTCTTTAAGAAGCGTTAGTTCCTTAGGTAAACTATCTTCTTGGATGTATCTAGGTACACCCATGTAGTATCATCCAAGCAAACCAAGCATCCCGTCTTTCCTTTGATCTGTCCAGACAAAGCAAACAGCGCGGGGTAATCATTGGTAGTAACAAATATTATTGCTCTACATATGAAGTTCTCCTTTCGGAACGCATCGTACATCTGCTCCCCATTCCTCCATAGCCTCTCCATTTCTTGCATCAAAGGCTCGAGGAACACGTCTATATCAATGTCTGGTTGTTTAGGGCCAGAAATAAGAATAGTGAGGAGAAGGTACTTTCTCTTCTGACACAACCATGTTGGGATGTTGTACATGGTCAAGATCACTGGCCATGTGTTGTGGTCGCTCATCCTCTCAATGAATGGATTCATTCCATTGGTGCTCAAGCCAAACCGTACATTCCTTGGGTCATCACTGAATTCTTTGTGCTTCTCATCAAACCTTTGCCACTGACTACAATCAATCGGGTGTGCAATCTTATCATCATCCACCTTGCGCTCATCATCCCACCATGTCATGAGTGCGGCTTTTTTAGGATTTAGGAAGATAAGTCTCAAGTGGTTGGTCACTGGCAGGTACCACATTACCAAGGCAGGAATTCTTCTCTGCTTTGCATCGTTGCCTAATGGAGTGTCCTCTGGGGGCTGAGATTCTTGTACCACCTTTTTTGTACCCTTCTTATTCCTCTTTTTCCCTATGGAGGCTTCGTCCCCACCATAAAGGTCATTGTTCTTGTATCGGCTGGCCCCACACCAGGGACATTTATCCAGTGACTTGAACGTTTTGCCACGAAAAAGTATACAGTGGTTGGGGCATGCATGGATTTTTTTTCAACCCCCATTGTCAATGGACTTATGACCTTCTTCGCTTGGTATGTGTTGGCGGGAACTGAGTTTGGTTGTGGTAGCACCCATGACAGGAGATGTAATAGATCATTGAAACTACAGTCTGACCAGCCGTACTTAGCCTTCAGGATGAGCAGCTCAAGCACAAAACGTAGCAATGTCCAATGTGTCGGATAACCCTTTTCAACACCATACACAGTCTCCTTCGATGCTTTTGTCACCCTTTCCAAATTTTCTAGACCTTTCGGGCTATTTAGTAAAATCTCTGGTTCAAGGGCTCGAATCATGTCCTCCAAATCATCTTCATCCCCGACACGTGCTCCACCATCATTATTGGCACCACCTTCATCGTTACCATCCCAACCACCAGCATCACCACCTTGTTCATTGCCAAACTCGAAATCCATTTGTGCATCAAGCTCTGCTGAATATTGGGACATGGATTCTATGGTTTCGTCGTCGTATTCCTCCTCATCCTCGCCGTTAACAATAACCGTTTCACCATGATGAATCCATATTGTGTAGTCCTCAACAAATCCTCGCATAATCAAATGTGATCTGATGATAGTCACATCTGTCCATGCCATACGGTTATTGCAATCTTTACAGGGGCAAATAATTGTATCCTTATTCTCTTTCAATGTCATTGCATGCTTCTTTGTGGCTTCAATAAATTTATCCACCTCTTCACGGAAACCTGCCTTTAACCTTAACGAACCATACATCCAAGAGTTCATGTACTCCATCTTTTACAACAACAACAAAACAAACATTAAAGGACTACTTATTCAGATATATATAAAAATGAATCAAATTAATATTTACTTGAGAATAATTGTATATACTTCAGATATATATGAATATAAATCTAATATAATTATATGAAGCATACAATCACACCATGGTAGAGAAAAATTAATTAATTGCCCATTTATCCATAAATAATTAAAATACGTATTTATTGATTACAATAAACAATTTCAAAGACAATAATTAGCAACAATTATACTTTACCCAATATCTTTCATACAAACCCAAGTCCAATTTTATTAAACATAAATTTACAAAAATGAAATTAATAAAAAAAACCAAACCATAGATCTACATGCACATGAAACTTGCATAAAACTAACTAATTGTTCACTAAAATCAAGAAACATGGACTAAATAAGGGTATAATCTTGTTTCCCTCCCTAATTTATCCTAGTACATTTAAAACTTGGGTCTAATTTGCTTCATAAGTAGCTCAAGCACCATAGAAGAGAGAGAAAAACAAAACTCTAATTACTCACTAACCAACCATTAAAACTTTAAAAAAAGTGTTGAATAGCATTTTCTTACCTTCTACAACCTCTCCACCAAAGAATTTGAGACCAAAATCTTTCTCCCTTAGTAGAGCAATTTTTGGGAGGTGCCTAAGGCCTCCCCACCTTTCTTTCATGGGTTGGAGTGAGTGGCCCGAGGAGAAAGAAGGTGCTCCAGCTGTTTTATATGTGGGTCATTTGTAGGGGCGGCTGGTGCTTGAGCCGCCCCTACAAATCGGAGCTATATACATAGGGGCATTTATAGGGGCGGCTCAATCACCAGCCGCCCCTACAAATAGAAACTCCAGGGGCAGCTGGTGATTGAGCCGCCCATACAAATCAGACCCCATTTGTAGGGGCGGCTCGTATCACCAGCCGCCCCTGCTGTTTCATTTGTAGGGGCGGCTGGTGTCTGGGCACCCGAGCACGCCACTATAGGGGCGGCTCTATCACCAGCCGCCCCTACAAAAAATTCGAACCGTTGCTGAAAATCGTTTTTTACGTAGTGGATTCAATGTCGAACTTCTCCTCAGTGGGGCCACCTTATCTATCAGTTGGGTGTGGAGGCGATTGTTCACATGCAGCTTTAGGTGCAGGTGATTGTAGTGTTAGACTTCCGCTTCTCGTCAGCGGCTTCGATGGACGAAAAACTCGTTAAGCTAGCTCAATTGCTTGTTTAAAAAAAATGCTCCGATTACATTTATTTTTCTTTTAAAATTAAAATTAGCTGATTTTGAATGAAAGTGGTTCATTAAACTCATTTCAAGTTGGGTCTCAAAAGAAAATGGAGATTATAATAAATAAGAATAAGTCAATTTCGAAGAAAGTTCGTAAAAAAGTTGAAAAACTCATTTTCACCCCTAGCTCTGAGTCCGCATATTAACAACACAGATCGAAGAACAGGGAAGCAGATAGGAAATGGGAAGAGGAAGAACAAGGTAGCAATGTCGGATTGGAATGTATGCTTAAGGAAGAAGATAGAGTTTACATAATTCTTTTCATAACCCCTCTCAACATGACTCTTCTCTATTTAACGCTTTCGCCTCGCGTGCTCAGCTACATCTAAGCCCGGATCCGGGCCGAATACTGCAAATTCTTCTTCCCGGGCCTGGTTCCTTTCGCGGCCCAACCTTGCCCTTCAGGTGCTGTTGCTCGTCCAGCAACGTCTTCAGCTTCGTTATCGGTCCAGCTCTTGTCGGCAACTCCCGACGATCAGCGCTAACATTCCACCCTTGAAGAAAACCTCGCTTGTCCTCAAGCTGGGGCGTAGGAAAAAACGCGCAAAGGGGTTAGATCCTCCTAAGTGGCAAGAGATCGCGGCATACCCGACCACTTGATAAAAACACCCGAGACACACCATCGAGAGGACATGCGACGACGCAAAACTCGCTCGAAAACTGCAATCCATCGAGATGAGTAGGTAAGTGAGCCACCTCCTTTGACGGTGCCGATGCCCTCTTCGGTTGTGAGACATGGAAAATAGGATGAATGGCGAAGTGGCTGGTAACTCAAGCTTATAAGCAACGATACCAATCTTGGAAAGGATTTTGAAAGGAACAAAATAGCTTAAAAGCCGCCTTTTGATTTGCACGAGGGCCAATGAGGACTGCACATAAGGCTGTAACTTCAAATAAACCATGTCACCCACCTCAAAACTACACTCTGAACGATTTTTGTCAGCCGGGTGTTTCATGCGCAATTGAGCCCAAGACAGGTGCTGTTGCAATTGACGGCCTTGTCCTGCAACCATTCATCCAAGGAAGGAACTGGGCAAGCCGATAAGGTCTCAATACCAAAATGCTTAGGAGCATACCCATACAATACTTCAAACGGGAGAACCCCAATGCTGAATGACAACCTGAGTTGTACCAAAACTCAACTAAGTAAATCCATTCTACCCACCTATTTGGACAGGCACTCACAAAACAATAAGTAAAAAGGTCTCCATACACTGGTTCACCCTCTCGTCGACCATCAGATTGGGGATGACAAAGCTGAACTCATGCTTAATGTCACCCCAGACCAATTGAAACAATGTCTTCCAAAATTGACTGGTGAAAATCATGTCCCGATCTGAAATTATGAGTGAAGGCATGCCATGGAGCTTATAAACATGCTGCATGAAAAGTTTAGCCACTACAGCAGCAGTGAAAGGGTGCTTTATAGGAACATAGTGACTAAACTTGGAAAACTTATCGACAATAACCAGAACACAGTTTTTGCCACCAGATGAAGGAAGACCTTCCACAAAATCCATACTGACAGTTTGCCAAGCTCTAGAGGGAACAGGAAGAGGTTGTAAGAGGCCAGGATATTTAACTCTCTCAGCTTTAGCCTGCTGACAGACAGCAAATGGTCACAAAGGAATGAATAGCTTGTCTCATGCCCAGCCAAGCAAACAATTGTTTGATGCAATGATAAGTGACAGGAAAGCCAGAGTGCCCCCAACAGCTGAACTATGCAAAGCTTGCACAACAGCTTGCTGCATAGAAGAATTGTTGCCTAACCAAATATTTCCTTTAAACCTGAGTAACCCATCCTGAAAGGAAAAATCAGGAACAGAATTCTTATCCACCACTAATTTAGCTAGCATGTTCTGAGCATCAGAATTCTTGTAGTAGCCATCCATAACTTCCTGACTCCATTGAGGTATTGACATAGAAATAGACAGACATTCTGCAGCCTCATGAGCTCTTCTAGATAAGGCATCAGCCACTCTATTGTTAGAACCTGGTTTATAAACAATTTTGTACTGCATCTCCAACAGTTTAGTAAACACCTTCTGCTGTCGAGGGGTATTGAGGCGTTGTTCATTCAAATGGATCAAACTCTTCTGATCAGTAAATATAACAAACTCAGCATGCAACAAGATCTCCGATGCTCAATAACTATTAAAATAGCTAAATACTCCTTTTCATATGTAGACAAACCATGAGTTTTGACACCCAAAGGTTTGCTAATGAAAGCCAAAGGATGACCATCTTGTAGAAGAATAGCACCAACACCATTTTTACAGGCATCAGTTTCTAGGCAAAATTGTTTGGTAAAGTTAGGCAAGGCTAGAACTGGAGCTGAACTTAAGGCCTGCTTCAAAGTAGAAAATGCTACTTCCTGATCCTTAGTCCAAACAAAAATGTTGCCCTTATTAAGTAATTCAGTCAGGGGTTTAGTGATCACAACAAACTGTTTCACAAATTTTCTAGAATAACCAGCCAATCCTAAAAAGCTCCACAATTCCTTGACAGATGTAGGGACAGACCAATTGACAACAGCTTCAACCTTAGCCAAATAAGTGGAAACAACAGCTTCACTAATAACATGGCCTAAGTAAGAAATTGACCTTTGGGCAAACTTACACTTAGACAACTTGGCATGCCAATGATCCTTCTATAAAAGAATCAGAACCTCCCTCAAATAACCCACATGATCTTCAAAGGTCTTACTATAAATCAAAATGTCATCAAAGAAAACAATGCCACATCTTCTGAGCAAGGGAGCTAAAGTAGTATTCATGGCACCTTGAAAAGTCCTAGGAGCACCAGAGAGACCAAAAGCCATAACCAAAAATTCAAACGGCCCATGGTGTGTTTGAAATGCAGTTTTGTACTCCTCACCAGGTTTCAGTCTGACTTGATGATAGCTAGATATAAGATCCAATGTAGAAAACCAACTAGCCCCAGACAATTCATCCATAAGTTGATCAAACACAGGTATAGGAAACTTGCCCTTGAGAGTTAGAGCATTCAAATATCTGTAATCTACACAAAATCTGAAAGTGTCGTCTTTCTTTCTAACAAGCAACACTGGAGAAAAAAAAGGCTGAAGAACTAGGCCTAATGATTCCCAATTGGATCATATCTGCCACTTGCCGTTCAATCTCATCCTTGAGAGAAGGTGGGTACCTGTAGGGACGAATATTGAAGGGCCTAGCACCAGGTATGAGAGGAATAGTATGGTCACAATCTCTGGCAGGAGGTAATGAAGTAGGGGTAGAAAAGACAACTTCAAACTGCACCAGCAACTTAGAAATTGCATCAGGTAACTCAGCCTCAGACTCACCAGGTGACTGAAGTTGAACTGATGAAATCTGAATCAAAAGTTCCTCATCATATTCCGGCAAAATACCTTGCAACACAGTCAAAGAACCTTGATAAGGTATAACCATCCACTTATGGTGACAACGAACCTTCATTGGACTGAAACTCTCCAACCAATCCATACCCAAAATGATGTCATAGGACTACAGAGGCAATATTTTGAGTTGCTGTTTAAACTGACAACCCTGAATAGTCCATTCAGCATCTGAAACTGCTTGAGAACAAGGCATAATACCTCCATTGGCAACCTCTTCCTGCAAAAGGGCAAGAGTGCAAGCAGTATCCAAGTTTGATGGGCGTTGGACAAGAACAACTGCTCTAATATCATCATGTAAACCATCCACAAATCTAGTACTAAAGAATAATGGGTCTGCTACTGATTCATAAGCCGAAAGTTGATCAACTAAACTGGAAAACTGCTCGATGTATTCAACGACAGTGCCTAACTGTTTAATACGAAACAATTGCCTGACCAACGATTGATATTGATCATTTCCAAAACGTTCATGAAGCAATGAACAAAACAGTGGCCAATTTAGAAGAGGGTACTTGCGCTCAATAGATTGGAACTAACATGCTATGACAGGTGACAAATGCATGGATGCCACTCTGATCCAAGAGTCAGGCTCAACATGAAACATATCAAAATAAATTTCACAGCGAGAAATCCACAGTCTAGGATTGTAGCCGTCAAACGTGGAAAAAGAAATTTTGGGCAATTTACCCAAATAACGGGGGCCTTGATCCACAGAACGGCCAGGAGCCATAGAGGACTCAAACAAAGGACCATGGAACTTAGGAGGAATAGGCGGGGTGGAATCGAGCGTACCCTTGACCGGGCCAGGGAAGAAGGTCGCATGGGACCTAAACCCCTGATCCCGGTAATGAAGATCATCACGGTGCCCCATTGGGCCATCGGTGTGGATCCCGGCAGATGGGCGCGCGGACACCGACTCCGGCTTGGCGAGCAGCCCCGGATCTACAGCAATGCTCTCCAGCACCGAGCGATCCCATTCTTTGGTGCGACGCTTGAGCTCGAGCTTTATGCTGTCCATGGCGGCATCCACCGACGGCTTCCAGGACACGAGCTCATCGTTGGCTTGCTCTAGGACATCGAGGCGTTCCTCCTTGGTATGGGTGAGCTCATCGAACTTCTTCTCCCACTTTAGATCCATCGCCGTGAAGCGCTTCTCCATCTCGTCCAGAATCAGTTTGGTGTTGGGATCCATCACGCCAAGGCGACGTTGTCGGCGGGTGAAATGCTCATGGTCGAGAAGCGGCTCCAGAGCGAACGCAAATCCACCGCAGGTATTGGTGTCTCTGATACCAGATGTTAACAGCGTAGATTGAAGAACAGGGAAGCAGATAGGAAATGGGAAGAGGAAGAACAAGGTAGCAATGTCGGATTGGAATGTATGCATTTGGAAGAAGATAGAGTTTACATAATTCTTTTCATAACCCCTCTCAACATGACTCTTCTCTATTTAACGCTCGCCTTGCGTGCTCAGCTACAGCTAAGCCCCGTCTGGGCCGAACACTCGTGAATTCTTCTTCCTGGGCCTGGTTCCCTTTCGCGGCCCAACCTCGCCTTCAGGTGTTGTTGCTCGTCCAGCAACGTCATCAGCTTCTGTTATCGGTCCAGCTCTTGTCGGCAACTCTTGACGATCAGCGCTAACACCACAATATGTACATGTGGAGAGTATCGTTGTCTTCCTCTAAAAATTTATGTATTTCTACCACAACACAATGATTTTGTGGTGGGCTTCTCCGAGAAACATGGCCCATCACCTCCAAGAACTTCTAGGTCAAGGCGCTCATAACCTTCTACCATTTCTTTCACCACGACCTTGGTGAAGCCCTGCGGTTTGCCATGAATAGTGCCATTCGGCCCCGTTACAATAGCCTCGGCGTATGCCACCCTGGTAGTGACGTTCATTGATGATATACGTGTATCTCATGTGGCACACATCGCCTGAAATCATCCACGGAATAATGGCCCATGTCCAAAGGTCCCCATAACCACGGTTCAACAGTGGAAGCACAACCACTCCACTTTTGTAGGGGGCTAATGAATGCAGGATTACTCCGTGCCATTTGTTGCTGCAGCATCGCATCGTGGCTCATGGCTTGTTCCATAGCACGGAACTTATCTTCGAAATATTGTTGCAAAGCCTACAACTTTTCTTCTTCTGCTGACATGCTTTCTTCAGTGACTCCGATAAGAGTTGGACCACTCGGGCCAAGCGTCCTTCCCTGAAACTGAGCCAAATCCTCGTGTTTGCTAGTGTGCATAGGGTTCTTTAGGGCATTGGTCAGCTTGTCCTTCTCTCTATTTGGTTTGAAGGTACCTTGAGAAGTATCCGTGATGGCTTCCAAAAGCCTTGATCCTGCTGCTGCTGCTGGCCTATTTGGTTTTTTACACCCTTAGTATCTGACACACTGACTGTTCCATTCACCTTCTTGCAATAGGAGAAAAAACATTTCAGAAATTTGATAAATAATTAACCATCAAAGGCTTGTGGTGACACATGAATAATGAATTACATTATCATGTGCTTCTTCTTTGGCCTCAATATTGTCCTTAGACATGTTGAGGTATTGGTTAGTTGGGTGACCCTCCTGACCATGATTCGGGTTACCCTTGGGCTACCCACCTAATAAGCAGAACCGGCAATAATCTCCTCTAGCGACATATCATTGGCTCCTGCATCTTCTTGATTGAACCTTGCTACAGGATTGAGATCCATTGAATTCCGAGGGGTGTGTTGGATTATTGTAATTTGGTATCACAATTCTATAAAAAAAATATAGACTAAAAGTTCATCACCATATTTTACAATTCATTAATTCCCCCTAACTTTTTTCTAACTAAATTTCCATCCACAAATTTCATCTTCATATTTCACAACTCACTAATTCTCCCTCAGTATTTTTGTAACTAAATTTACAATATTTCCACAAATTTCATCATCATATTTCACAATTCATTAATTCTCCCTCAGTATTTTTTGTAGCTAAATTTACATTCACAAATTACACACATATAGATACATCGGGTAGGGGCACGTCGTCCACTTAGTCGTGTGGTGTCCGTTCACAAGAGCGGCAACGTAGAAAACAATACCATTGAAAAACCAAATCATAGAAACTAAAGAATATGTCAGCCGATTCTTTTAAAGTGGGAAGAAAGAGTAAAGAATCAGGAGAGGACACGTGTAAGCTTCTCGTTTGCCATCGGTTGGTTAGAACCGGCATCGATTCATTTGAATGGATGGATGAGATCATCTTGATCTCTATGTTCCGTAACAGAAAGGAATCTGTGAGTTAGTACATGAGCAAGAAAGGAATCCGTGAGATTTGCATTTGTTTTTTTTTTCAGTTTTCTAAAGATTCAGTTAATCTCCACCGTAAGAACATTACTTTTTTATTTTTGTAAAGTGAAATATCAACTTTTGTATGATCTACTAACCATAACTCAGTCACGTGTGCTAGATAGACGATGGTCATATATTTTTCTTTTTCTCCGGTTAACGTGAGATTTTTTTTTGAGAGTTTATGGTTAGTATAGGTATTGTGGATGTGGCTTTTGGAGTTTAGACAACTAGCAAGGTACTGATGCATGGTATGTGTGCAGGTTATCAATGCTGACACGATCGACGCGGCTGCTCAACTAATTCTTCATGAGCTCAAGGGCGACAGCAACAATGTCATCTACTTCGATGGCTGGGACGGGATGGGGGCGTCTGCTGTCCTTCGAGCCGTCGCCCAATGCTTTGACGTGGCCTCTAAGGTCCCAGTGGGACTGCAATTTGATCAAATCATCCACGTCGACTCCTCAAAGTGGCAGAGCAAGAGAGCACTTCAGAGGGCGATAGCAGAGCAGCTGGACCTGCCCGCAGAGGTGATGGGGATGTTTGACAGGCAAGATGAGGAGGAGGATTACTATGGGGTGGCCCAGGGCTCCCGTGCCGAGATACCGGAAGTCCTCAAGGCGATGTATCGACGCATCAAGGAGCTGAACCGCAGGTTCTTGGTGATCTTCCACAATGGGAGCAGCGAGGAGATTGACCTAGGCAGCTACGGCTTTCCTTTGTCTGAACACTATGACAACAAGGTGCTGTGGACTTTCCAAGGGAGATTCCGGCTCTACCCCAAGATGAAGGTTGACAGGGCCTTGAACAAGAGCACTGAAGGGAGGGTGGCGACCTACCTTGTTCTCTTGGCCTCCTCCCACATTGAGGGTCGAGATCCACAAGAGATGTGGTCCTCCCTTGTGCGACAAGAAGCTGCAGAGATCATCACTAATACTACTGGCGGGCCTGCACGAGTTGCCGAGTTCTTCATCTTGTTCATGATGAGGCTTTGTTGCATATCTTATAACTTGATGATGGACTACGATTTGGCTACCCATGCCTGCAACTACTGGGTGTGTGATGGCGTCCGACACCTACAACAGGGAGACAGTACTGGTGATGGCAACGACGTATCATGGAGATCAGCAGATGCTCTGCACCTTGAGATGCAACTGGATTTGGACTACTACCACTATAACCACCAATATTTCCCCTCTCACCTGCTATACCGGACTTCACCATTCTCTGGATTTCTTTTGCTCCCTAATGCAGACTTGTTCCAAGACTTGGGCAAGATTACTGTGCTGAAGCTTTCACGCCGCACCTTCAGCTTCACATCACCTCCGTTTGTCCACTGCCACAACCTTAAATTTCTATGGCTTGACCACTGCCAAGACCAAGAGATGATCAGTAGCAGCATAGATGGCTTCCTTCAGGATGAAAAGAAGAAACTCACCCAAGATGAAGATGGAGCTGCAGCAAAGGAGTACATCCAGCAGTGCTTCAAAAGGCTCTGGGTGTTAGACATCCGCTACACACCCTGCAATCAGATCTTGTCTGCACAAATGATGGATGCCATGACTCAGCTCAGGGAGCTAAATGTGATGGGAGCTGAGGATTGGGACATGGGCCAGGTGCAAGGACGGCTTCCTAACATCTGCAAGCTCCGAATAACCAAGTCAGCAATCCGCTGCCCATCAGGAAATGACGCCGACCTCTTGTTGTCAGGAATGGACAAGGTGCAGCTTCTTGACTTTTCTGGGAACCAGATCATGAAAGAGAGTGGCAAGAAAAGCTTACCTACGACAAGCTTACCTGTGGCAAGCAGCCTGGAGACTGTCATCATCAATGACGGATGTGTTGGGTTAGAGAAGATTTCCTTCAGGGGGTGTGCCAAACTGAAGAATATCCTATTGAAAGGATCGTTCCAAGAGCTTCGAATCCTGGACGTCTCGGGCACAGCAGTGAAAACACTGGATCTCAGTGCAGTTACAGCAGCCCAAAAACTTGACGAGCTCCTTCTATTTGACTGCGGCAAGCTCTGCGCAATCCTGTGGCCACCACAAGAGGTAATTAGGAGAGCATTGTTGAGGAAAGTGTGCATTGACACTACCATGCAGACCTCAGTATCAACTGCGCCCCGATCCAGAGAAGAAAAAGCAAAGGAGGGTAGTCCTGTTGCTACGACGACAGGACCCCGAGCACCATCTGAATGTGATCGGTTTGTCTCTGTGAGGGATGCGAGGCTCCTGCGTTCACTTGTTCCCTTGGAAGAGCACTTCAATTTCGTTGTGCATGTGGAGATTTCCTCTCCACTTAGTCATCCTGCTATCATCTCTGGAGGAGGTAGCAAAGATGCTGACAGCAGCAGGAGCAGTGAGCAGCCACCGCTTGAAGACGGTAACGGCGGCCACATGCAGCAACTGATGGCAAGCGAAGGCGGCGGCAGGGGTGAAGAAGCTCCAACAATCACACAGATATCCCCTTGCCCGCGTGCTCCTAATCTACCGTCCCAGAACTGCTACACGTACATACAAGACCATGACCAGCATCCGATGACCTTTACAATACCGGACTTCATCTGTGATAGAGCTATGATCCTACACGTCCACGATAGTCTGTCCATCAGCAGTATCCCTGGCCCTGCACCTCTACAAGGTTCACAGTGGACAAACCTAAAATGGTGCCGAGTTGAGCGGTGCCCCATGCTGGAGTGCCTCTTCACCGCACCCCGGTCGTTGTTAGGAGATGGCGACGCTTGCGTCTTTTACTCCCTGAGCACATTCTGGGCGTCGCAGCTTCCCAAGGCACGCTTCATCTGGAACTGGCGGAGCTCATCATCCTCAAGAATCAGAAAGCTTCCGAGTGGATCGTTTCTTTTCCTGGCCATGTTGCACCTGGACTGCTGCCCCAGCCTGATACATGTACTCCCGATGCCAATCCAAGGTCTACGCGTCCTGCGGACCCTCGAGATCATGTGGTGTGGTGATCTTGTCGATGTCTTCCCATTGGAGCCAAACACCGCAGGCCATTCGACCCTGGAATTCCATAGTCTTAAGCACATCTGCCTTCATGAGCTGCCGAAGCTGAAAGGCATATGTGGTAGATGGAGGGTGTACGCGCCTAAGCTCGAGACCATCAGGATCAAGGGATGCTGGAGCCTCAGGCGCCTGCCCAATGTCCGTGGTGGTAGCAGGGTCGAGTGCAGCTGCGAAAAGGAGTGGTGGGACAGCCTGCAGTGGGAGCGGGGAAACCCTAACCACAGCCCTTCCCTCTACGAGCCCATCCACTCGCCGCATTACAAGAAGCACCTGCTCCGGAGAACTGTGCTCAGATGAGGTATTTAGGTACGTCGGCGGCGAAAGTTAGATTTAGGTTGCTTTGAATGGATTAATCTCTTAATGTTATACACCTTGGCTTCTCTGGATTATTATTGCAGATGGAGATCGATCAACATCAATACGTGCTCAGCTCGCTTGCTTCATCATCGAGTGCTTGTGTGAGGTCTTCGATTCACGGTTGCGATCCGTCGCTCGCAACAGCTGGTGTCTCTGCTTTCTGATTTTTCTTCCACTCGATCTGCTGCTTTTGGTTTATTATCGATTGAATTTGTGTGTGAGATCTGCATCGCCCCAGCCCCAGCAAGCACTGCCCACTTTGCTTTGCTTTGCTTTGGTCGGGCCGGCTTGCTTGCTTCGGCATCGAGTAGTGTCCTTGTCATGGCAACTTGTTGGCTAAGCGCATCTTGGTGTGGTGTGATACATATCTATCTACTCTGAGCAGTAGATAAGTATATAAATAAGGGCGAGACATTAGTTGGCATTGGACAGCTGAATTCCCTTTCAGCTTATGCGGCAGCAGATAGCATTCATGCTGCTGCCGCCGCCAACTGCTCTGCTCTAGCTCGGTACTCTGCGTGCTATATATGTGGCCCCCGGGTAGTTTTGATTTGCCACCTGTGTGTACAAACTGAATGACCAAGATTTGTTAAACTTGCTTCACTTATTATATATTTGGTCCGTTCTAAATTATTGACGACTTTAGCTTTATTCTAAGTCAAACTTGTCTAATTTTAATCAGATTTATAGAGAAAAAAATTACCAACATATATACATCAAATCAGATTCATTAAATCCACCATAAAATATATATTGGTAGCGTATTTATTTTATATTATAAAATTAATATATTTTTCTATAAATTTGATCAAAATTAGATAGATTTGACTTAGAAAAACGATCAATAATTTACTAGAACAGAAGAGTAAACCACCTCATCCGTCAACCGGCACACGGAGACATCACGGATGTGGTTAATAACACACGGAATGTGACAATATTAGTGGTGGCCCCCGAGAAGCACCGGCACGATATGTTGAGTATTCATGCCCCCAAACAGATTGCCGGTTGCCGGAAGCACCGGCAGTCATCGCCCTGTGCCCCCAAACAGGTTTATTAATATCCAAAACAGCTGTTGGATATTAAGTTGACCTACCTGCCGGTCAAGTTGCCGGATTATTTAAGAGATGAGACAGGGGACTGATCGATGGCGCTGAAACTTTTAGTTTCCGGAGGCATCATCATCCACAGTGATCTCAGTCACAGGGAGACAGCCGTGGGTGTAAAGCAGGGTTAACAAAGTCGACGATAACTGCGTCGATTTGGCGGTTACCAACATGGGTGTAAAGAGATATATCCAACATTTGATTTTACACACCAACGTTATTGTTGCCTGTAGCACCGCACTGAAGCAAATCGTGGATCTTTTAAAAGTAAAAAATGAAGGAAATCGTATTACAGTTAATTTGTAGAGGACGGATGTGAAACCAAATCAAATGTTTTGTCTAGGTTTAATTGAGCAGTGCAAGTGCGAGCTCAAGGAAAACAATAACACATTTGTTTTTCACGTCCCCGTGGGTCTGCCTTCCTGCGACACTGCATTCCTAAAAAGACTCCTAAATACTTTTTTTGCCTGTTGCTAAGATCAATCATCCTCAAAACAATATATTGCTAAGATCAACATCATGTTTTCTATGCTCCGTGTATTGCACTGAAAATATTTTGCCGTCCATACACTACCGGAAAAACGTCCTTTGCCGAGATCCTATACTTTTGCCGAGAGCAAAAATGCGGGCTCTCGGCAAAGAAGACGTTTGCCGAGAGGGGCTCTCGGCAAACACCGGCCGTCGGCAAGTGACAGGATCGCCGTGGGCCTGCCTCTCGGCAAGAAACAGCTCTCGGCGAAGCGGGCCGTTTTACCGAGAGCCGCGTTCGGCAAAAAATGCCCGTCGGCAAAACGGTCCTTTGCCGTAGGCCGCGCTCTCGGCAAAATCAGGCTCTCGGCAAAACATTGCTGCGGGCCCATAGCCGTGACTTGCCCTGACGGCGTCACCGCTTTGCCGAGAGCCCCTCCGTTACTGCTCTCGGCAAATATTTGCCGAGAGCCCCTCCCAGGCTCTCGGCAAATGTGGTTTCTATATTTCATGTGCATGTGTTTCTCTTCTCCTAACTCTCTCCAATTAAATTATTTTTTCTTTCATATGCTCCAAACTTTTTTATCTATAGACATACTACAGGTTGTACTCAATATTAAAATTTTATGTATTTTTGTAATTATTTGCTATATATAATTAATTAATTGCATTTCAAGGAGTTTTTTTAATCGATTAAAATTTGAACAACGATTGATTTAAACACGGGAAAAAATTTAGTAGAAAATGATATTCATGTTATTTATGCATTATTGAGGGCAAATAACATCTTGTAGACGTTTTTTCGCCTTTTATTTTACGAATCGAAGACCACGAACATAAGTCGCCCAACGATTTAAAAATTCTTAAAAAACGAAACGAAGTCGGAAAATTGTGATATTTGCAATGAAGTCATGGTATCACACTTGGAGGCTGTGGTAAAAAATTGAAAATGTTTCGCACAAGTGGTTGCGTATGATTCTTACAATCTGAGACATCTGAGAATAAGTTTCATAAAGTTGAGAAGGATCCACTAGAATTTTCAAACAATGTCACGGTCGAATTAGTTTTGGAGTTCCAAACTTTTTGTATAGCCATTAGAGAGCATAAGTTGTAACACGGCAAAATTTCGTATTTTTCCGGAGCCGTTTGCTGTTTATTAATTTTTTTTTGGATATTATTTGCCGAGAGCTTCAGGGGATTGCTCTCGGCAAAGGCTCTTTGCCGAGAGCAACTGGGCCCGCTCTTGGCGCAGATTTCTTTTTTTTTTACCTGGCCTGGATCAATGGTTTGCCGAGAGCTGCTCTCGGGAAAGATTTATTTATTTTAGAAATATCATTTTTGTTCAGTTTGCCGAGAGCTACGCTCGGCAAATAATAATTTTTTTTTAATTTTTTTTTTTTTTTGCAATTAGCTAGTTAAAAAATTCGAACGGAATTTGAAAAAAAATAACTTTACCGAGAGTTGGATCTAGGGGCTCTCGTCTCAGCAAAGGTGTAAGGTTTGCCGAGAGCCTCCCAGATCTGGCTCTCGGCAAAGTGCTTCACACATTTAACCGTTCGGCGCCTTATCTCTCTCACTCTTCACGCACGCACACACACCGCCGCCGCCGCGAGGAGCGCCGCCCAGCTCGGTGTGCCGCCGCCTCGAGCCTCTGCCCCCGCCGTTGCGTGGTTGCGTGGCTGCGGTCGCTTCTGGCGGGCTCCGGCCTGCCTCTGCCCCCGCCGCACGCGTCCGACGACGACCTACGGGCCGCTCTCGCCGACGGCTCGATCCTCGCCGCGGCGCTCCGCAGGCTCGCCTGTGCTTTGACGCCCGACCAGGTAGGTCCTCGATCGCACGCACCACTAGTATGGGCTCCATTTGGGTTTTGGGTTTGTTGCTCGCCCGTGATCGTACGTCATCGCAACTGCAGGGCGGAGCCTCGGCGGCGGCGGTGGGGACGGGGAGCGCCTGGGCCTTCCCAGCTTTGCCGCCTCCGACCTTGACACGGTACGGTATTCTCCCTTGGACGACCATCAGCTGCTTCCGTAGCCTGTTGAAATTACTTCTGGACTGCACAAATGTATCGGATATATAAACAAATAATTTCTTCAATGATGGCTTTTTATAGTATCTGAATATGAACATCAGCCACGTTCCAGTGTGATGCCGTATTCGAGTACTATGATGATGCACGGGGTGATTTGTAGACCTTATGGAATCTTTTACTTGGGTTATTCTTCACTCTACAAAAATGCTCGAGCAAATTAGTTCTTATGAAATGAAAGTACAATTATGTGTCAAATTTGTCTTTCTGAAAATTTACATTCTTTTAATCATTTAGCCTCAAATTGTCTTATGTGAAAAGAAAAGCTGAATGCTACAAGGGGGTGAACACTAAAAGCTAGCTTATCAAGTATGTTATGAAACAGTGCTGTGATATCTTAAGAGTTGGATTTTATAATTAGGCGCGAAACTGCAGATATTTGTTTAATGATGCGCTCTACTGAATGACCTACTATAGGCTTCTTAAAAGCATCCTATTGTGTAGAAAAAAGATCTTTTCCTTCATCTTGGTTTGTATTCCATAAGTCTCTGGCATTAGACTATTACCCTAGCAATATAGCATACATGAAAGTTAGTTGTGATCTTTAGTATGTGTTGACATGCATAACATCCAATGAAGCTCAGAGGTTCTTCCATCCAACTAGATTTGGCACTGTTTAGACACTCCAGTGACATGCATTTTGCAGCTTAGCATGTATTGCTTGCTGCTGTTCCTAGACATGCTAAGATCGTAGCTTTATTTTATAGTGTAGCTTCATTTATTCTTTCAAACGTTTATTCCTGCATGATTTACAATTGTCTTATTGTTTTTCTCGTAGTCGGCTGCGCATCAAAACCAGCCATGCGGAGAGCTCAAGTCATGGGTTCTGGCCCACAAGGGCAAGACGACAGACAACATCAACTGGAACCCGGACGACCCAGCCGAGTCGTTCACCAACGAGAGCATCCCCGAGCGCATCAGTCAGTACACCGAGGCGGCAAGGGGAGTCCATGGGGCAGACTGGGATCCGCACACCGCGGACATTGACGGCGACATCGTCATGAGGGTGGGAGGAGGCAAGAAGCATGGGCGGTACCTCATCGGCAACAGCACGCTCGACCCGCACACCAGTCCCACTCTCTCACAGGTCCGGACAAGCAGCACGAGCGGTAGCATGCCCATACGCCCAAGGCAGGACACTTCGACGCATCGTGTGGCAGCACTACAGGTTATTTCTGTTTTATTCGTCGTTCATTGGTTTTACATTCCTCGAAATTGCTTGTAACAATGCGGTGAAAAATTATAGGCCCAGGTGCATGCGCTCGAGGAGCATAAGGCTAGGGTGGAGGAAGAGCGACAGAGGGAGCGGGAGGCCGAGCGACAGAGGTGGGAGGCCGAGCGGGCGAGGTTTGACGCCTTGGCTCAGTACGTGGCAAGTCTTGGCGTCACGATGGGTCGTCCAGCGCCACTAGAGCTGTTCGCTCCTCCACAGCCTTACCCATACCCACCTTACTCATACGTGAGTTCAACTTCTCTAACAAAAGCTCTTTACTATGCATGTCGGCCATCGTGCCGTTGATATGTGATGGGAGGCCTTCGTGCCGTTGATATATATGTGTGTCGGCTATCGTGCCGTTGATATGTGGTGGGCGGCCATCGTGCCGTTGGTTTTCTTGCAGGTTTTGGAAACCCCACCGTGCAGGGGAGGTGCTGCCGAAATTTTGATGTGTCTAGGCTTAGATTACAATTTTATACTTAGTTCTGCAAATTTTGACTTGTCTACGCTTAGATTACAATTATATGCCTTAGTATTACTATAATTACTAATTTTTCTTCTCCTTTGTGCAGAATCAATCGGCGGGTTCGAATGATGTGCCTGAGCAGCCGTCGTCGGGAGGGTCGTGGCACCAACCGTATCCACAACTTCCGCCGCATCAGCAGCCGTCGGGAGGGTCGGGGTACCAGCCGTATCCACACCGTCCGCCGCAGCAGCAGCCGCCGTCGGGGGGGTGGGAGCCTTGGGAGTGAGCCTGTTGTTCTTCATCATGTATTAGCACTTTGTGACATGAACTTGTGTGAGATGAACTTAGCACTTTGAGATGGACATGTATTGTTGGATTTGAGATGTTTAGATGGATTATATTGTGAGACATGTGATGTGGATGACATATATGTGATGTGGATGATGTGTTATATTTGTGAAATATGTGTTGTTGAAGCTGGAAATATAAACAAAAATAAAAAAATGCTCTCTAGACTCTTTGCCGAGAGTAGGGCTCTCGGCAAACCTGCCTCTTTGCCGAGAGCTAAAGAGGCCTCTTTGCCGAGAGCTTGGTGGTCGGTTCTCGACAAACCTATTTGTTTTTTGAAATACACCTCGGCCGCAAATCTTTTTTTTTAACAATTCTTTGCCGACGGTCGCTCTCGGCAAAGAAGTTCTTTGCCGACGGTCGCTCTCGGCAAAGAAGCTGTCACACCGTTAGCGGTTGTTTGGTCGTTACTGGGGCGCGCCAGTTTGTCGAGAGCTATAGTTTACCGAGAGCCTTGACATTACTCTCGGTAAATATTTTGCCGAGAGGGGCTCTCGGCAAAGAATACTTTGCCGGTAGATGTTTTGCCGACGGCTCTTTGCCGAGAGCTGCTCTCGGCAAATAGTTTGCTGAGCGTCAACTCGTCTTTGTCGAGAGCTTCGGGCTCTCGGCAAAGGCCGGGAGTCCGGTAGTGATAGCAACGCACGACATAAACATAGTACTTACTAGAATCTTATTTAGGCTATACTAGCATGGTCTTATAAAAATATATACATCATATATGGCCGATAAATAGGTAGCCATCGTCCTTAGGCACTTTTTGGTCCGGAATAATATTTTTTAGTAGGGAATTGCTATATGTCACACGTGTTTTTTTCTTCTTAGCACACGAATTTTGTGGTTGGATCAACAATTGACGTCTCCTCGCGTCCAGCTTCCTTTTTCGCTGACTTGTTGGGCCCACTCTGGGAGTCACTGTTTCAATTTGGGAATCACTTCTGTCCTGATTCTCCATTTCCCCGTCTCTGTCCGTCGTCGTCTCGCCCACACCACCACCATGGCGACGACCACCGCGTTCTCCACCTCACTCCTGCACCTCACTCCCCGCCGCTCCACCTCATTCCCCTCCGCCGCCGCCGCCGTCTCCCTCCCCGTCCCCTCCCGCACCGCCCTTCTATGGTTGTTTTCCATTGTTTCCTCCCATTACTCTTCTCTGTATGGTGGGGAACGAGGGCGAGCCGCGGCGACCTCTGAGTCTGGCGCGCGCCGCGGGCTAAACCCTAGCCAGGAGCCGGCCCACCTGCTGTTGCTACTGTGCTATGGTGGGAGCCCCGCGTGTGGCTTCCCTCGTCTGTCTCGGCCAAGTGCGCGCGCCGCTGGATTTGCCCAGATTCAAGCTCCGGTGCGACGGGGGAACGGGCCCGTGCTGCTCTCGGCGCCGCTGAGGTGAGTGTGTGTTAGCAGTGGAGCTGCTACTACGTTGGCGGCGTTCTGTGGCGTGATGTTTCTGTTGGGGACAATGGTGTGGGAGCCTAGTGGTAATGTAGAGTGGAAACTTGCATCTCTCCCCTAACTCTGAGTGTATTTGGCTCCGGATTGTCTTGGATGTTGTTGCCGATAGAGACAAGGTAGAGGGAAGATGAAGTCTTTGGTGGCGACCTTGTTCTTTGGATACACTCACTTTCGGTGGTGGGAACCTCTTCTAGGCGTCGGAACGACTCTGCTCATTGATGACATCGATCTGTCCCCCATGGCGTTTTGAGGTAATTTGTTGTTGTTGCGTGACTCTATTTGTTTAGGATATGCTTTTGTGCGAGTATTGATGGGTTTTGTGTTCGATTTCTAGTTCATTTGGGATTATTTTTGTGATTGATTTGAGGACTGGGTGGGGATTTGTGGGAAAAGGTAAGGTCAGGCGTAGCTCTGAAAACAGGATATGGTGATGAACATCGTGTTAGGGATTGTATCTTTGATTTGAATCTAAACGCACCACTGTTATCGGGAACCCAAGGCAAGTATGAGCCACACACTAGAGACATATGCAACACGACATGTGCATTAAAATGTCAAAATATTTTCATTTTGGTGCTTGTACATGTTTAGACCTGATTTACCTTGCTTGCTTCTCCGATTGATGTTGTGCGAGAGAGGTGGAGCTGCACTGATTAAAATGGTTGTGCCTCATTTTCTTTGATTAAAATTGTAGTTTCCATTCAAACATGTGTGTTCGTATTGAATCTATTACAAAAGGGAATGCTAATGTGCTATTAAGATGAGTGGCTACTGTATATAGCTAGTAAATTAATTTTCGTTCACAGCTAAGGCATTTTATCGAAGCTAAAGAATAGCTAACTGTTCAGCTGATCTAAATCAAGTTGTTGCCTGCAAATTAAGCATTCCCTTATTTTAATGTGTTTCCTTGCTGTTTGCTCCGGGAGAGGTGAGAGCATTACTCCCCCCCCCCCCTCTCACCCCCTTTCTGTATTGTAGAGGTGCTTGTTGTTCTTTATTTTGGGTAGACTTTCTTTGAGTATGGTAGTGTATCCGTGGAAAAAAGAAAGAAACCATATGCAAATAACACATGGGATACTTGGGCCTGTTTTTTCAGAAGTCTCTTAACGCACTGGGAAGGCAGGTGTTTAGATTTCAAAGGTTCATTAAATAAATTAGTGCCAAATATCCTGATGCTATGCAGACACATGCATGTTCTGACAATGCTTTTCTATTCTTCAGGTTTTCTTTTTAGTATTATAAAATTTGCCTTGTCCTTGCATTTCGATTGTTTAGGTTGATAGAAAATGTTGGAGCTGTGTCTTTTGTCAGTATGGTTTTGTTGTCTGGCCATAGTCAGATTGAGTGGTAGAAAGTCCCCTTTGTTGAACAAGCATCCAATTACCGTTCTTTCTCAAAATATAGTCAGATTATAGTTGTTGTCAGTAGGGTCAGTATTGCATATAAGTTTTTCTGTTGTAAGCCTATATTGGAGACCGGGACATGTTTTTGTCAAGGCAACATCTAGTAGAACTATTGGAAAACATGTGTTTTTTAGTCTGATTAGCATATGAATAATTTGTGGCCACCAACTCAAAGTCTAGCGATATGAGTGACGTTTGTGCTAACTTAATCTAGCGATATTAGTGACATTTCCTATTTTCTGTTGAGATGCAGTTGTCTATTTTCTTTTACGCAAGTGTGATGATGCATCTGTGGTACATTCCATGTGGCATTACTCTGAAGTTTTTAGGTACCCTTCCAATAAAGCACTAGAGCATTTAGCCCACTGAGCCCAGGGTGTGGATCAGTAACCATGATTAAGGTGTTTCTAGCAGCAGTGGCGAATCTAGCCGAAAACATCATTGGGGTCATCGGGGTCAACTTCATTATGTGATATAAATTTCCGTAAGTTTGAACTATAATTTACCAAGGATTTTACAAATTTTGTCAGGGTCGGCGGACCCCGATGAACCCCTCTAGATTCGCCCCTGTCTAGCAGCAAGTCAGAGAACTAAACAAGCTATCCGACAGTTTCATATAAGGGCAATATAGCTGTATATTTCAGTAAACAAGTGTGCATTCAAATGAAAAAAATCAAAGCCATGGAATTTTTCTAGTACAAAGGAAAAGTTGTGTGAGATAAGCAACATTTCTTGATGCTGATTTTTTTTATGATTTTCATAAATCTGAGTAGGCTAACTGTTTGTGGTTCTAGTGTAGAGCTAGAAAAATACATGCTCTTAGTCAAGCTGAACTGCTGAATGCTTTTATGATTTGTTATATACCTTTTTTTTGTGAACCTCATGTGTGATTATAAAATGGATCGTTTCTGACTATATCTGAACATGGCATGATTGTCCTGTACTCTTGTTCAGTATACTATTCTTTTGTAGTTGTGTTAATTTCATCAGTCTAAAGATGTAGATATTTGAACATAACAGAGTAAGTTTATGTGCTCTTATTCATTTAGTTCTCTAATAAAATTTGTGTTCCTTCATTTCTTCTTCATAGTAGTTGTGTTGCTTTGTTCCGATTAACCTTTCATGAAAACTCATCAAATAGAAGGTTTAGTTAGATAATTGCAATAAGCAATAATGTAAATTGCAAGTATCCAACCACGCAATTTTAGTTTTGAATATATGCAATATGCTGGTGTTGGACCATTTTACTTGTCGTTTTGTCTTTTTTCTGCTAGATGATCTAAGTGGCTGTTTGTTTTGCATTTTCTGCAGTAACAGGAAGGGGAATTCGATGACATGTGCCTTGCCAAGTATTGGATTGTAGGACGTAGTTTCTTGTTGTGGACATACTTTTATTAACAAATTATTTTCAGATACAGTATCCCATGGCCAATTTCTAGGCCACTCAATTTAGGAAACTAGTATTTAAAGTGTCATTATTTATTTGCAAATTATTAATTCTAAAGAAAATATCATGCTATAGATGTAATTTGCTTCCTGCTATGTCATTGTCAATCATTAACACTATGTAGTGAAAGTACGTCCAGTTTTAAATATTGGGTCAAGAATATGTGCAACCAGTTTTTATTTTGATTCACTAGACATTGGTCACTTTTTGCAGATCATTGTTGTAGCCAGTTCATGCATGAATGTAACTTTCTGGAATTCCCTTGTGCAGTTTTTTGGGGGGGGGGGATTATGTGACAATGCTACATTCTACTTGACGTGCGGCACCGCTTAAATCAGCGATGCGTGTCCTGATGGCTCCAATAGGCGGAGGTCCAGCTTGTGGCGTTCTCTACGCCTTCCTCTGTCAAGCCAATGAAGCTATGGAGAATCTGCAGCAGTACTGAAACCGGCTCTTCACACATCAGGTTGAGCCGTCCAACCTCCGTGTCCGTCGCGTGGAGGCAGGCCAGGTCCGGCCACACCATCGCATCCGTCGTTGCTCAGGTTTGTGTCACTTCTTTTCCCATGTGCCTGATGCCCTGATCTTTACATGCAGTTCGTGCCCCTTGGTCAAGCCCAACTTATGGTGTTGCGCCTGATGTTTGGGTTGATCCAATGTGATGATCTGTTCTCTGCTTTTGCGACCACCTCTGTTCTCCTATATTGGAGCAGTAACTCGTTCTCAGAAAATTAGGATCCTGAGGTGTGTTGCCATATTTTTTGTCCACTCTGAAATTTGCCATAGTCTGTTATTTGTAAATTGGTTGTTGTATCCATCTATAGTAGATATCAAGCCTGAATCCTAAACTTGGTTCAGTTCAACTGTTATATATCAATCTATACTTAATGTCATGTCTTAGCATTGGTGCAGTTTGAGTGCACGTTCAGTTAGTAGTTAGTTATGATGGTGTTTGTTAGTAAGTGATGGATGAATTTGCTATGCAGAAACCATAGGTGATTGAAAATGCAAAAGGCGCGAGGACAACGCTTTCCATTGTTGCCAATAATCAGAATGGTGGCCTACTGATCGGTATCACTGTGAGTCGTTAAGCAGTGACCAACGTCCACAACACAATTCGTGGGTATGTGTATGATCCCCTATCCTAATTCATAATTTAGTAGTTTAAGAATATTCAAGTAACTATATATAATATTGAATACAAGAATAATCTGTGCACGCTCTTCTTAAAGATGAAATCTAATCTACAAATAGTGTAATGACATCTTTGTGCATTGCATAAACTTTTAGTTGTAGTTTCTAATGTTGTACATCACATCTTTGAGAGCAAATGGGCATTGCATGCGGGGCTAGGATGAATGTCGTTTCTTTTTCCCCTTTTTCAAGGCTTATAACTGAATTCTGTTTATTGTCTACTTCATAGTTTGCAGTTCGTGGTAGGGAGACACATTATGTACTCTGATGGTACTATCATGGCTTGGAAAATTGATTCTAGCAAAGGAGAAGAGTTTATTATTTTTCACCTTTTTCTGCCAGTTTTGGAAGAGTCTTGAAGTTCTTGCTTTCAAGACTTTGAAGCATAAAGGTCAAGCTTTGGGTTGTCTTTGAATATGTCGCATAAGTTACTGATGTTGTAAAGAGGATGCATGGGTTTTTCTTTCTATGGTGAGTTGTTGCAGCCCCTAACTGCCTAATGACCACTCCTTATATGTTAGTTGATGGAAATGCCTTATATATTGTTATGAAATACTTTTTTGTGAACTTAAGCAAATCTTTGTGTAAACTTGTGATTATGAGGTTGCTTGAGTAGTCCATCATAGTCACCATTTTCTTCATTTCAAACTTGTTACCATTAAATTGCAAAGTTAAACTACTGCAATTTTGATGTGTCTATTGTGCAAATTTGGGCCATGAGTGGAAAGTCAGTCTTTTTTGGGTCTAGGTCAATTATTTGACTTTTACTTTTGTTTTTCTATATTTTTGGGCAATCTCTTCTGACCATATTTAGGCCTTTAATCTTTTATTATACCTTCTTCATGCTACTTATGGACTTATGGGTGCTTTGTAATAAATTGTTTTTTATATGCATGCATATATTATATTGTTTATTCGTTTGTTAAAAGTTTTTAACTCCGCCTATGGTGGGTTACCTATCCATATATGTCTGTGATTGTGTTGATTTCTTCACAATATTTGTCTATTGTCCTTCCATAGAAAAAAATTGTCTATTGTAATTGTTTTTGTGCTGTTGCTCCCCATCTTTGCTTATAATTGTGCTAGTTTGGGGAGAAAATGTTGTCTATTGTCCTTCCATAAAAAAATTGTCTATTGTATTTGTTATTGCTGCTCCTCCCCGTCTTTGCTTGTACTTGTGCTAGTCTAGGGAGAAAATTTTGTCTATTGTTCTTTCATAGAAAAAATTGTCTATTGTAATTGTCTCTTGTAATCTACGTTTGTGTTATATGAAGTAGGCTAGAGGTAGAAGATTAGCTTGGGATTGTGTTAGATGAAGGATGTTGGATGTAGAACAAGAGTTGCGAACTTTCATGCTCACAAGCGATTTGCTGGGACTATCCTATGTTTTTTGTGCTTGTCCAAGACTATCCTATGTTGACCATTTTTATATGTCTTTGTTGTTCTAGGGCCTGATTGATTTTCCCAAAGACATCGGCCTTAGCCTTGCTGTAACAAGAAATGCTACTACAAAACAAATTGGGCACATGTCATCGTCTTGTCCTATTATTTTAATATGTTATGATATGATAGTGGCCAAATCATGTTCTTTCTTGAGTTAAACCATCCTACAGATATTAGCGATGTTAAACCAACACTTCTAAGTGCCCTGGATATATACTAAATATGAGAAAAAAATCCTTTTGAGGTGTGATGTGTTTGTCACTCTTTGTAAAATGCTTACTTATTGTGACTTTGATTTTCAACGACATTAGGGTCTTGCTGCTCCGAAGAGAGCAGTTAGTGTTCTGGATACTCCATCTTTCGTCTTAAAAAACTATAGGAACCTTCATTCGAATAATTTCAAAGGCCAGATTCCCTCCGAGCTTGGTCACATTGTGAGCTTGGACACACTGTAAGGAGACCCATTTTATCTATTACCTAGTGCTATGAACTCTTAGTTCCGTGTAAGGATGCAGCTTTGCAGCTACTTCATTATGGTCACTAGCTTCTTCCTTCATTGTGGCACATAGATCTTTCCTGTAATGAATTTTGCCAAGGAGTTAAAGAGAAAGACAAAGTAGTGGAATGATATATTCAAGCAAGACAAAGTAAGCGAAACTTGTCCATAGAATTTTGGATACTCACATTCATTTTTTTTCTTTGTTGTTCTTGTCCATAGCAGTTGTAGTTCACTAGTGCTGTGGAACTCTCCTGTTCATGACAAACAAATAAATAAAACACAAATATCATAGTTGCAATCAGAAATAGTGTAAATTACAAGTATGTAGTACTACAATTGTAGTTGTTATAATATGCAATAAGTTAAATTTTTACAAACCATATTGTGTATTATTTTGACTAGTTACCATGTGCGTGCAGTTGTTACGATAGATATATGGTATTTCTACAAACCATATTATCTAATGTTGTCCTTGTCCTTTCATAATAAAAAAAGGAACAAGAGTGTGTCGGAGGGATTAGGCAAACCATGAGGTCTCAGCGGCAAAAGGCTGTTACCGCTACACCCGTCTATCTGAATTTTTAGAGATGAAATGGATTTATAGTTTAATTACTTCAGGGATTGGGTTTGTCAGGTTGCTCTTGTCGACTTGTACAATGCAAATGCTAATACGGCTTGGTTAATGTATAATATTTATTTAGAGATGAAATGGTTGGATTTGATCTTTTGTTGTAGCCTGCCTACCACATATGACTGAAGCTTTGCGTCGGAAGGCAAGTATGCATTTCCCTGTGTTGACCAACATCACTAGTTGTTTTTGGTTGTTGTGTGTTGGTTGATTTAATCCCAGGTTGCCTTCAATTAGCCTATGTATGCGTTGTAATCTTCAGCTGTACTTCCACTTTAAGTGTTCTTCTCTGACAGACTACAAGTGCAACAGAATATAACTGCAACAAATTACAACAGCCACAAAATCCGTGTGCTACTTTCTCCTAAAACACACGGTTTTTCCCCTAAAGGAATTTGTGTGCTAGTTAAGGAAAAAACACATGGATTTTCTTTCTAGACTGCAACTCTTGTGTTACCTAGGCTACCAAAAAAACGTGTGCTAGATTTAAAAAAAACACATGGTTATTTGGGGGCTTGAATTCGTGTGTTTTTATGCTTGAAAACACCCGTGTGCTGTTTCTTCATAAAACACATGAGTGTGGAGTAGACAAGCCCTTTTAGTACGCAGGCTTTAAAAAAAGTGGGGATAAATTGATAGCTAAATTTGACAAACTTAGTATTGACACTTATTATTCCGCAAGTCTAGTGTGTTTACATGTTTTGCAGGTTATAAGCATCATATTTGGATATTTTAGGTATGATTTTTTTGAAGACATAAAGAACTTGTAACAGTACCAAAATAAGGTTAAATCGTGTATTTGAGTTTGCTAAGACGAAGCCCTCGCTGAGACGATGCAAACAGACTAATGGATCGCCTAATTTGGATTCATGGTGCTAAAGTTATAATGATAGGAAAGTCTCACAAGCTGCAAAATTGGGTCATCCGGTTTTAGAAATGAGGATGTCCGCGGTTTTGGCAGCCATGCAAGTTATGGAAACCAGAGCATCTAGTTTTTGCAAGTCCAAATCAAGAGTTGTAATTTGACACGATTTTGGACAATCAATCTATCTCATCAATCAAAGACCACATTTGCTCTTTCTGATCAATCTAAGCAAAGGCCCTTTCTGAATTACAAAACTCTTGATTTGGACTTGCAAAAACTAGACGCTCTTTCTGATCAATCTAAGCAAAGGCCCTTTCTGAATTACAAAACTCTCTTTCTGATTGTCCTTTATATTTATAGAGTAGGGAGATCAGAAAGAGCAAGTCCAAATTCTCAGTATTAGCAATGGGGTGGACCTTTCCAACAAAACATCTTATCGGATGATCTCACGATCAAAATGACACATTTAGTGCGGCTTTTGCAATTTTCTCAAAGGGCAGAAAGAAAGAAATATACATACATACATACATATACACACACTATTTTGCTATAATACACCTGGGTGCATCCTGTACGTAGAATGCACTCAGGCCGGCGGGCGCAACAAGTTGGAGCAACCAGCGCACCCAACCGAACATGCGGTGCGTGCTTCCTAAGTTAATTTGTATCTTCCACCTACCACATAAAGCCACCTATGATACAAATCCCACCCGACTGCATGCATGCATGGATGGATGGAATCTTTTGTTGGTTCAAATATTTGAAACAAATTTTCTCCTAAACCGTAATCCCGATTGACCAACCGTTTGTTGCATCTAACTCAAAAAAATATGCTTAACAAAACTAGATCCAAGGTGGGAGCTAGCAGTTGGCGTACGTAGAGTGTTACTTATTACCTTGTCAAAAACTATGTCATGCATGGGCACGACTATCGGTCTGTTCGTTTGGCTGGGCTTGTTCGTTTCTGGATCGTGAAGAAGTACTGCTGACTGGTTTGGTGTGAGAGAAAAATATTGTTCCGGCTGAAAATTTACGATCGTTTACGACCGTATAAGCCCAGCCGAACAGGCTGTATAATGTCCAAAAAGAAAAAAAAAGGGCACAACTACGGAAAACGTGCAACTCCTAGGAGATTGTGGAATTTCTTACCATGGACAAGCACAGGCTTGATCTCGCATGTTTTACAGGCGGACACCCACATGTAGTGATGTAGGACAACAATAGAGACAGGCACGCGGCATGTAAAATTGGCAGGGGACACAGCTGAGCTAGCTAACGGCCAACGACGCTTCTGTCACTACTGTCACAGCGCAGCATCCAAACAAGCACCATCTGCAGCACTGTAATGCCCACGGTTTTCTGAATGGAATGCAATGATACTGTTCTCTGCTTCTGTTCACAGGACATTCCAATTAATTTGAACACGCTTCATCATTAATTAGCGAAATGCGGTCTCCAATCCATAAGCTCAAATAAAGTTGTATTTTTTTCCTGGTTTGCGCGTGAAAATGACATCTGAAATTCAGCACCAATGATTTTCTTCTAAAGTTTGTTTCATCTGACTGAAGACAATTGGGGAGGAGCTAAGGTAGCTCTTGCTGCAACAGTGTAGGAGACATGTACATGTACTGCTACATTTTGCTTTGATTTGCAAATAAACTATATATAGAGCACCACAAGGGGGAAATGCATGGGTCAACGCTTCACCTATCCATATGGTGGTTGAATGAAATGGATCAAACAAATCACAGAAGATTAAGAGACATTCTGTTAGGGTGTGCCTTATCAAATGAAAAAGAACTCCCAGGTGGATATGGGAGAAATCTGGTGCTTTTACTGTAAAATCTGTGCACAACCATTTGTGCAGCTCTGAGATAGATAACCCTCATAAAAGAGTCTGGAAGGCAAAACTTCCCCCGAAAATTAAAGTGTTTATGTGACTGGGTGCAGAATAGTGCCATCTTAACCAAAGATAACAAAGAAACTGGCAGGGGGATAAAAGATGCAGCTTTTGCTCTGCAAATGAAGATATCCCTCTTCTCATTTTTTATTGTCCCTTAGCCAGATATGTTTGGAGCTTAATTGCTATGGTTTTAGGTGCTAATTGTAGACCAATTTCTGTTGATCAATATTGGGTTTGGGTAAAAAGCATTCAATTCTACCCCGGGCTCAACAATTTCATATGGTTGGGTTGTCGATGGGCTGCATTTTGGGCAATTTGGATTTCCAGAAACAAAGTGTGCTTTGAAGCAAAACAGTGTAGATCTCCTACCGGGATTATATGTTTAGCTGCTTCTTTTTTGTCATACTGGGCAGGACTGCAAAAGCCAGAAGACAAGGGAGACCTGGAAGCGGGAGCTGAAGCACGTACTTAAGGCGGCGGCACTCCACTTCCATCCACAGGAGGCCACACCTGAAGATGATGGGGCCGGGTGTTGATTCAGTAGATGAAGGCCAAAAAGGCATCGTGGATTTGAAGCTCCCCCAACTGATGGTAAACAAGTCATGCAGATGTTCTCTTTTGAAGGAAGCTGTTTGTGCAGTGCAATGCATTTGGGAGTCGACAGTTTCTTTTCTTTTCTATGGCTGTTGTTGGTCTGTTGTTGGGCTATGAGAGCATCTACTTTACTTTACTTTCTCTAGTTAAACTCTTTTACCTCCGGGGGGTAGTAGGCCCTTTGTGCTGCGCTTCCTGGAGTATCTAAGTAGACTCCTTTTTTTTTCTTCGAAACTTGGTCTGTAATTTGGTTGCTTCGTGGAGTAATTAATTAGCAACCCATAGTGGAAAAAAAAACTATCCAGAAAGGAATAGAAAAACCTTTCCAGCATCCAAGTGCTAGACTGTTGGCCCACAGTTAGCCTCCCGACCACCGAGATAGCCTCCAGACCACTCCGTTGGTCTCACAGGATCACCGGCTCACGACAGTGAACCACTCCAGCCGATCTTGCCGACCACCGGCTCAGGCGAGTGGAGCACTTGTCGGTCTCACCGAGCACGCGCTAGTGTTGCCGAGCACCCACTAGCCGTGCAGACCACGTACCGGCGTTGTCCGTACCCACACACTACGGATCGAGCTAGAAGAGGAAGGGAGAACAGAGCAAGCACGCACAATACAAGGCAACAGCATTGGCCGAAGCCCTATCTGTGTGATGGCAAATCTGAGCTCTCTTTACTGAGTTGCCATACATGTCTATTTATACAACTCTAACTATCTAGTCCATGTGCAGCGCCCATGCTGGCACAGTAACTAGATAACCTGACAGGGCTGACTCTGCGCCGGCCACTGCCTGTTACTACAGTGCTGTAGGTGAGCCGTGCGGCGCCTGCACCTACAGCGGCTACTGTATCACAGCAGGGGGCAAAGTCGGCGCCGCCTTCCCTTGCTGTATTCACACACAGCAGGCAGCTAAGTCGGCGCCGCCTTCCTCTGCTGTGTTCTCACAAGGTGACAGTAGATTAGCTAACATAGACTAGGGGCCTACAAAAGCTTCCCTGGGATAATCTTTTTAATTTTATCGCAGCTAGCTAGTTCCTGATGGATTGCTGTTAACTGTTGACTACTTCACCTTGACCTACACTTCCATTCCATATCGCCACCATAACTCTTTATTACTTTGTTTGACCAAATAAAAATTATAAAATATAATAACAATCCCATGCATACAACTATATATAGTGCTTCTCGTATGTGTCATGTCAAAACTAATCCACGATCCAATGGAAAACCGACGCGGCATGCATGCACTACCATCATAAAATCACTGCAACTTGGATAATGTCAACCTAACAAAACCATCAGTGAAGCTTGCCTTTCTTTGCATGCCTCCAGTTAGTGGATCGATGTGAATCATCATGCCACTACCCTAGCTAGCTAGATTGACTTCGCTGCGATCACAAAGTCAATCTAGTTCCTTCTTTGCAGCACTATGGTAATCACTTTTGAGCTTGCATGATTTTAGCAGCAAGTCAACGGATGCATCGTCCTGCAATGCTTGGGCTGCAAATTTACATAGAGGCGGGCCGCGGCGGGCACTGCAGGCAGCCTCTGGTCAGCCCAAGCATAAAAGCTGGCGGCCAGCAAGGAAAGCGCACAAGTGGGCCTCTAAGTCGAGGCCCAACCCATTCAAAGCCCACAACTGTGCCCTTCTGTCCTTGCCGGCAGCCTTTTGCTCCCCTCTCCGGCTCCATGGCCGTGACAGCGCTTCCATCCAGATGCTTGGTGGTTTCTCCGTGCTGCGCTCGCGTGCCGTCCTCCCACTCTCGCTCGCTACGCCTACTCGCTTCCTTCGCCGCCTACCCCACCCGAGCGCCGTCTCCTCCTCTTCCTCCCCCCCGCTTCAGCCGCCGCCGGGGATGGAGGCCTCCTACAAGTTCGGGCCCTACAAGATCGACGCCAGGGAGGTCTTCCATGCCACGCCCCTCTCCTACGCCATGGTCAACCTCCGCCCCCTCCTCCCGGGTATTATTCCCTTCCCTGTTTTCACTTCGCCTTTGCCGATGCTTTGCTTGCCTGCTGTACCCGCCGCCACTCCGCCATATCAATCATTTTTGGTTTGTGGTTGCTATAACATTAGTCATCGCGAGAGAAAGGGGGAAAAAATTCCAGCTTTCTTGCGGAAATGTGGCTAATGAAAGTTACATTGATCAAACAGCGAGTTCCAAATGCTAAATAAAGATTTTGTGTTGAGAGCCATTTCTGTCCTAATAATAAATTCATCCAGGCACCAGTGTACCATCGTACCATTACGGGTTGTTTCGGTAGGCTAGGAATATGGGCAATGTCTTATGCTTGGCTGGGAATTTGAACTAAGTTCCCTGCAAGCGGATGCTACTTGATCCAATCTAACTACTGAGTAGTGCTTGTCGTGGGCGTTGCATTCAAGCTTTGTAAAGCTTCAAACCATGCCACCACATCGCATTTCTTTTTTACCAGTTTGTGTTCTGCAGCTTTTTCTTAACCAGACAAATCATTCTTATGCAGGTCATATCCTTTTATTCAGCAAAGCGGCTTCTGTGCTTTCTTGGAAGTTAGATTTGGGCGGTTTATTGTGGTTGTGGGATTGGAGCTGCGAATCTATTTTCTTTGTTTTGTCATTTGGTGCAAAGCTGTCATAACTCATAACCCCACCAGAATAAACTTATTTGGCTCAAAGTTTGATACATCACATATTGACAAAAATGTGTTGTTCTATATATCATTTTTTCCTTGACAATACATACATGTTCTTGTGTGCCCCAAGCGTGAAGTGAAAAGATTCGCTGATCTCAGTTCTGATGAGACAAGCGACTTATGGGTTACTGCAAAGGAAGTCGGTGTACGTCTTGAGCAGTACCATAAAGCATCTTCACTTACCTTTGCTATTCAGGTGTGGTCTGCGCTTCAATTTTATTGTTGTAGTGTGCTCGTCCTTTCAGTACTAATAACCCAAATTTGTTATGGACTTCTTAGTTGTTATATTCTATGCTGACATACATGAAATTGCTTATTAACAAGTGATATTACTTATCAGGATGGTCCTGAAGCTGGCCAAACAGTTCCACATGTCCACATTCATGTCATCCCGAGGAAGAAAGGGGATTTTGAGAAAAATGATGAAATATATGATGCGGTACATGACATAGTTTTCTATCAATCGTGTTATTTTATTATGATGTCTGATCAAATAAAGCTTGCCCTTTTCCTTGGTATAATAGATTGATGTGAAAGAGAAAGAATTGAAGGAGAAGCTTGACCTGGACATTGAGAGGAAAGATAGAAGCATGGAAGAAATGGCTCATGAGGCCAATGAGTACCGTGCTCTTTTTTCCTAGAATGACATCTAGTGTAGGAGTTGGTTTCTAAGTTGAGCTGCCTGTTTGCCATGAATAAGTCTTGCTACTTCTTGTTCTCCATTGTCGCGATTCAGTTACCATTGCAGTGACATGGTGATGGTGTCCAGTGGTGTGAACTGGAATGGTGGCATGTTATGTAAGATGGAGAAATGGTCATCTTGTCTAAGGACTGCATTTTTCCTGGCAAACCTTTTAGATTAGAAACTAGTTTTTGTGTACTGAGGAGTGAGCCAAAGGGCGCCTAGCTCAAACGGTTAGGTGACCCAGCGGCACTCCTCAGGTCCTGGGTTCGACTCCCCGTGGGAGCGAATTTCAGGCTGAGGTTAAAAAAATCCCCTCGTCCGTCCCCATAACCAAAGCACGGGGGGGGCACCGGCCCAATTCTCACTTGGGCAACGGAAAGCCACCGTGTAAGGGTGGGGGCGGGGGTTCGGGGGTTCGGGGGTTTTCTCGGCCGGGTGAGAAGGTCCTTCTTCTTATTTGTAATGCTGCGGGGGCAGTCTTAACCCCCCCGGTCGAGTTTTTTTTTTGTACTGAGGAGTGAGGAGGATCAGCTGTTTGTTGGAAGGATGCCTTTACTACAAATCTTTTCTTTGTGTAACTGTAAGAGAGGAGGTACCATTTTCTGTTATCAAATCTAGACAGCCGTTAGGGATTGGATGTAGACTAAGACTCACAAATCACAAGTAGTGTACAAAAATACTATGTCATTTATTACTTTGGCTAAATCATTTTCTGAAGCCCACACCCTACCAAAAAGGGAAATTTATACTTCAGGGTTAAGTAGAAAATGTATGGTATCTTACAGAATCATATAACCTTATACTCCATAGCTATGGTTCATGAATGGAGATTGCCTCCACCCTTCAAATTTTTCAAAGGCAATATTCTGTTCACTCTACTTCGAAGTATATTGTTATTATGTAGTTAGATCTGCCCCATCATTCCTTTTACTGAAAATTTCTGTCTTCAGTATGCTTCAAGTCTGAAACGAATCAGGTTACCTAGCTGATAGTTTAAGCAGATTAGCACAATCAACTCTTTAGATACTGTTAAATAAAATGGATTAGGACGGAAAGATGTGTGTGTAGTTCTTTTGTGGTGAGCTGAGGTTTTATTCCTAGTGCCGACTATCCATTATGTTTGTGCTTTGGAGAATCTTGGCCGGCAGTGATCTTTTCACTGAATAAGTTGCTTATTAGCATGGTGCTTCTGCGGAAACATCAAAAGTTAAGCTAATTCGTGGATGCAGGAATTCTTTCGATCTCTCGCCGACTTGGTTAAACTTTATTCCATGGCCCCATGCTGATGGTTCTGATTGTAAGTTGTTGACGACCCAGATGTTCTGTTTGAAACTCATGCTGATTGTTTTAGCTTTACATTCTTTGTTGTCTTTTCATGTTAAACTGTTTTTGTGAGTAGAGAGGTAACGGTCCATCGATCCCAACTGATGCGATAAGAATGTCAAGAAGTCACTGGCTTCGCTTAGTCTTTGAATGTTAACACACTTGGGGCTTGCGTTACGCATAGGTGAAGGCATCTCTTGTAACTGGTTAGATCTTGAATACCCCTTTCACCGATTTGCATCTTGGATTTGATCAACTTTAGTCGCTTTCATCCTTTTCATTGTGCTCTGCTTGGTATCAGGATTTTGAGCTTTGTTTCAAGGGATTCCCCTTGCTGGAGACCATTGCCCACTGGCATGATAGGATGCCCTGCACTTGAATTACTCTGAATTCGTCTAGGTCTGTGTCATGAACTTGCAGTCTGGTATCATGATATCATCGTAGCCATTTCTGTGGTGGCGAGCCTATTGCGTTTGTGGTGTCGTTGAAAATGTCTTGGAATAAGTATAAAGTAGGTGATGTCAGGTGTATCCTCCACTAGGCACTAGCAAATACATGTCTTTTTCCCCTGCCCTTTGCATCACCATGCGTATCTGTGTCAAATCAAAATCTTGTAAACGTTTGTCCTTGCTGCCTCTGCGCTACTGCTACAACTACGGTTTTACACTACAACTCTACTGTGAAGAACACACCATGGGCGTGTACGGTTTGTGACAGATCCTATCCATGACAACAACGATAGCCGTGATCGTCGCCGCGTCGACACCCGGCAGGACGGCGAGGCTGAACACGTCGTCACCGAGCGTCGCCGCCGGCCTGGACGCCACGCCGGCGTTCTTCCTCGTTATCCGTGCCACCTCCTTGCCGTCGCTGCCACGACGGATCTTGCAGCTCCTCCTGGAGAAGGAGCCCTCGATCCGGTAGCCCGAAGCGGCGGCGGCCTGCGGGTGCTTGTTGCAGCCAAGGCCAGATAACGATGACGACGCAGCAGTGCCTGCTGCTGACATGTGGACCTCTGCTTCGTCGCTGATCTTCAGAGCTGAACACCTGCTCATCGTGAACACTTGCTGCTGTGACGAGGCAGACGGCTTCTTGTCGACGCCTCCTTCCGTTGCTGTGTAGCAGTTCCAGCGATCGTGCAGGCTGAGAAGCTGTTACAATGAAAAAAAAAACAGTTTTTACCCTGATTAGGAGCTGTGGTTTTGCTTAGTCAAAAGCTAATTGCGGAAAGGACAGTAAAAACCGGTTTAGGATCATGCTTGTGCTTTCCTTGTTGCAAGTTGCAACAAAAGGTTTGAATTCTTTTTAGAAAAGGAAGAGAGAAAAGGTTTCAATGATAGTAAGATAATAATAAGATACCAATATATATGCGACAACAGAATAAGATCTCATTGTATATGATTCTATTTCCTTATGAAAGCATTTTGTTTGCTTGTTTTGTTGGCGACGGCATTAATTTTCCTCGGATTTTGTCCTACTTTGGTTGATCCTAAATCTTCACACATGTCACCAAAATCTTTGAATTAATGTGGAGGTTACTACTAACCCAGTAAACAAAATTAGGGCAAATGCATTTCATCTGACGACGGCCTTCAAAGGCGCAGTCATATTCCGAGAGAGGAAAATAACAAATAAATGGGACAGAGTGAGTGCTAATAATGGAGATAGCAAAATATAAAAAATTGACATTTGCGATTGATCGCTACATGTTGACTGTAAATAAGGTCGTGTTTAGATGCTAAAAATTTTTGGTTTTGGGAACTGTAGCTCGTTTGTTTGTATTTGGCAATTAGTGTCTAATTATGGACTAATTAGGTTCGAAAGTTTCGTCTCGCGATTTCTCACCCAACTGTGCAATTAGTTTTTTTTTCGTCTATATTTAGTACTCCATGCATATGCCGCAAGATTCGATGTGATGGATACTGCGCAAATTTTTTTGAATCTAAACAGGCCCTAATTCTTTGATCCAGTCTTCGATCGAGCTTTAAGGACTGCTAATGAATTTCGTATACTTTTGGTATTACTCTATGTTGCTTCCAAGAATTTCATTAACAAGTAAGAAAAGAACACCGCAAAGGATAACCTGCCTCAAGAAAAATCACTGGGTCTGTTTTGCTGTATTGCCAATAATTGTTTTTTTTTATTTTTGAGGTCTTCATATCAAGGCAGCAGAAACGGATTCTTTAAAGTTGAGGGAAAATGCATGCATGTCCTAAACAAGCAGAAAGTCATTTGCTGCCCTGGATTGTGCAGAAACGTTGAGTAGTAGTAGCAAGTAATCACCTGTGGCCTGAGGGAGAGGAGCGGCGTGCCCTGTCGATCCATGAGCAGCAGCTCGCCGGCGAAGAGCTTCCGCCGCCGGGAGTAGTTGTCGACGCGGAACGCCAGCCTGCCCGCGTCGTCGTAGACGCAGAAGCCGTCGGTGCCCTGGAACCCCACGCTGGACCTCTTCCATACCGTGTACACCGCCACCGCCGGGCGGCGATCCGATGATGCCGCCGCCGCCCGATGAGCTCGGCCGCCGCGGCTAGCATACGACGGGTGTATTCTATTGCTCATGGTTTGCTGCTGGCCTGGTCTGAGAAGGAAGGAAGGGTCTCCTCCCTGGAACGAGAACGTGAGGTGCAGAGATCAGAGATGGATGGGTGGGTTGGAACTTGGAAATACAAGCTAGATGAGGAGAAAGGAGGCGGCAGAGAGGATGGGAGTAGAGTTTTGACGTGAGGGAGCAGGCAGGCGTCTGAAACTCTGAAAGCTGTGGCTTTCACAATTTTATTGTCATGGCGTACGTGAACGGATGCTTTGTTGAAATGAATCTCGAATGCCTACCTTGCATTGCAATGCCGGGTAACGCATCTGAGAATGACCGCGACGAAATGGGAAGCATCTGTTTGTGCAAATGGTCGTCGGAGTACGACTCTGCCCTACGTGTTCAAATACCGGTTTTTCTTTTCATGGTTTAAACACAAACCAGTGCTTTTTCAACTGCAATATTTGTAAGCATACAGCTGACCACTTATTCGCTACATGTTGCTATACCCAGGAGGTGTGGCACGCAGTCAGCAGAATGCTGAGCCTGCAATGCCCAGCTCCTAGCCCTGGACTGACAGTGATAGAATGGTGGCTGCAAAAGAGGCTGGGAATGAACAAACCCAAGAAGAAAGGATTGGACTCCACATTTATGTTGATTTCCTGGAAACTTTGGAAAGAAAGGAACGACAGAGTATTTAGCATAAATCAAACAAAAACTGTGGCACAATTGATATACGGGATCCTCGAAGAGGCTCAACTATGGATCGAAGCCGGCGCTAAGCATATGGTTTCCTTGGGATGGACGGCTGCAGTACAATCCTCTTAGTTTCTTGGCCTTCATAAGAAGTACCTCTAGTTGATTCAGTTCCTATGTAATAGAACTCTAAGTAATCAAACCGTGTGCGTGTCTGGTTGGCCCGCGTTGTAAAACTTTTTATTACTCTTCTTTTTAATAAAAAATACGCAGCTCTCCCATGTATTCTCGAAAAAAAATATTTGTAAGCATCTAACAGGAGCACTCATGTATCGTGTACGCGTGATCATCTATCGTTTTGTAATTTGTATTGTAGCCTCGAGGAAGAATCTGAGTGAAATTCACAAAAACGATTACAAGCTGGACATTTCCTAGCCTCTTGCACGGTGATGTTGAGGTTTTTTTTTTTCTTCACCTCTCAAAGGGCAATGGATTGATGGGCCTCAGTTTGGACTTTACAAGTCACTTTGATCTCCAGGACCTGGGCCCATGGCACCAAGCGGCACACCAAGGTTTCAAGTGGCCCACTTCCAAATTTGCAGTTGGGTGAGAAGCATGATTATCTTTTCAGTTGGGTGAGCAGCCACACCACACAGGTCTGTCACACCAGCGCCACACCACTCCAGCGCCGCCGAACGCCGTCCACCACACCAGCGCCGCCACGCCGCCGCCGAACGCCGTCCACCACACCAGCGCTGCTCCGCCCCCACCGATCACACCGCCTCACCGACCCGGACTTGGCGGATCTCGCGAGCAGCATGTCCCGCCGCCCGAGCGCCGCCCGCGACCGGTGCCTGGAGCTGGAGCGCGTCATCGCCGGCCGCTTCAGCTCGGGAAGCATCGTCCTCGACGACGCCGTCAAGCTGTTCGATGAATTGCTCCCGCTCGCCCGGCCCGCCTCGGTTCGCGCCTTCAACCAGCTCCTCACCGTCGTCTCTCGCGCCAAGGGCAGGGGCTCCTCAACCTCTGCGCTCGTCGTTTCCCTCTTCAACCGGATGGCCCGTGCCTCCCCCACCAAGGTATCTCCCGACCTGCGCACCTACAGCAAAATCATCGGCAGCTTCTGTAGCATGGGTCACCTGGATTTCGCTTTCTCTGGCTTTGGCGTCATACTTAAGAAGGGCTTTAGGGTGAATGCCATAGTCATAAATCAGCTTCTCAACGGTCTCTGTGGCACAAAGAGGATGGGTGAGGCCATGGACATATTGCTCCGACGAATGCCCGAGTTTGGCTGCACACCCGATGTCGTCACCTACGCCACACTTCTCAAGGGTTTCTGCAATGAAAAGAGAGCTCAGGAGGCACTTGAGCTGCTCCACATGATGGCTGATGATGGAGGTGGTAGCTGCCCACCAGACGTGGTGGCGTACAGCACTGTCATCAATGGCTTCTTTAGAGAGGGTCAGGTGGACACAGCTTACGGCCTATTTCATGAAGTGCTTGATTGGGGGATTTTGCCTAATGTTGTGGCCTACACCACATTCATTGATGGCCTGTGCAAAGCTGGAGCAGTTGACAAGGCCGAGGGTGTCCTTCAGGAGATGATTCATAAAGGTGTTAAGCCAGATAATAGGACATATAATTGTTTGATCAATGGATATTGCACTACAGGACAGTGGAAAGAGGTGGTTCGAATCCTCAATGAAATGTCCACACAGGGTTTGCGAGCAGATGTTTTTACTTATAGTTTGCTGCTAGATTATCTTTGCAAGAATAGAAACATCACAGAAGCTAGAAAGATTTTTGATTCTATGATTGGAAAGGGCATAAAACCTAATGTAACTACCTATAGCATTCTGCTTAATGGGTATGCTTCGAAAGGAGATCTTGCTGATATGCATGATCTCTTAGATCTAATGGTAGCAGATGGTATTTCACCTAACCATCACGTCTTCAACATAGTGTTATGTGCGTATGTAAAGGTGGTATGATAGATGAGGCAATGCGTATATTTGACCAGATGAGGCAGCATGGGTTGATTCCTGATGCATACAGCTATGGAGCATTAATAGATGCACTTTGCAAGTTGGGAAGGGTGGACGAGGCAATGCTTAAATTCAATCAGATGATCAATGAAGGGGTGACCCCTAATATCGTTGTTTTTAGCTCACTAGTGTATGGACTGTGCACCGTCGACAGATGGGAGATGGTTGGAGAATTATTCTATGAAATGCTGAATCAAGGTATCCATCCCAATGCCCCGTTCTTCAACACAATAATGCGTAACTATTGCAATGAAGGACGGGTCATGGAAGCTCAGAGTCTCATTGACTTGATGGTACGCCTGGGTGTGAGACCTGATGTTATCTCTCATAATTTTGAATGGTCTTTGCAAAAACAATCATGTTGATGACGCATTAAAAATGTTTCGGAGTCTATGTTCAAAGGATTTTCAACTTGACATTATTACTTTCAGCATTATGATTGATGCTTTGTTCAAAAGTGGCAGAAAGGAACATGCCATGGATATGTTCACTGATATCTCAACCCATGGTTTAGTTCCGAATGTTGTGACCTATCGTTTAGTGACAGAAAATCTCATTAAAGAAGGGTTGCTACAGGAGTTTGACAATCTGTTTTTGGCAATGGAAAAGAGTGGATGCACTCCAAACTCAGGTATGCTAAATGCCATAATTAGGAGGCTGTTGGATAGAGGTGAGATAATGAGGGTTGGGGCTTACCTCTCCAAAATTGATGAGAAGAACTTCTCACTGGAGGCATCCACTACTTCCTTGCTATTATCAGTTCTCTCTAGGAAAGAATATCGGCACCATGCGAAGTCCCTGCCTGAAAAGTACCATTTTTTTGTGGGTGTTGATAAATGAGCATTATTTCAAATGAATTGAATTCTAACTGTATCAAGACATCTTGATGTGGCTTGCAAATTTGTTGGAGTAAATTGATTTCATTGGATTTGCCAACTTTGACATGATTATCTTCTACGTTGCTTATTCTTTAGATGTTTTTGAAGGTATTAATTTTACATTCCCTGTTGATGCATATTGCATAATCAGTTCACAATGCCACTACTGTTCAGATTTTTCTGGACTTCTGGTTTGCCTTTAGGCAGGTGCATCATCTATGTGTTACTTGTTGGCACTCTTTGTTGTGACTTAAGTTCCCTGCCCAAGTTATTAGTGTCAACAATGGAGGCTTAAAGTATGCTTATGAGATTCCACTGTAACAAAGCTGGCATGGAAGCGCACAGTGGTTTCAGGTATGCCACATTGTGCATATTGCAATGGCATGAATCACCAGACCAGATGGAAAATAGGGTGTTTTAGTTCATGTCAATGGACATATGTGATTGCTGGATCGGAGGTTTTAATGGTAAAGATGACATTGCCGTACATGGAGTGGAAATCAATTGAACATTGGGAGCCTTAAAGTCCCTGGGTTGATTTTAGATATTACCAATGCTCTTGGCAAAGAATGCAGACGTTCCATTTTACTATATTTTGTTTTGAGATTTTGCAGAACCACTTGGTGTACAATATATCATCCTAAAGTGCCTTCGATGTTTGCAGCTTATGTCTACTTGTCTGAGGATCACTTTGACTTTTAGCAACCCAGTTTTGTGCTTTTTAAACGATGCATGCAGAATAGTACAATCTGCATACTGCATTAATCTACTGTGTCATTGGCTGCCTACTTTGGTTTGAGTGTTGGTCTGCAACACAAATTACTATGTCATTATGGAATTTGTAGCTATTTAATGTTTCTATTGTCTCTGGCCATGAGATGATTCTCCGTATTTTCTTATATGTTGACTGCATCTTTTACATGACATTTGCTAATGATGGATTTGGTTGTACAGATGAAGACAGGATGTGTTGCACTTGTACTATGTTTAAACATAAGTGTTGATCCACCAGATGTAATTAAAATTTCCCCTTGTGCAAGAATGGAGTGCTGGATAGGTAAATGCTTATTCGACTCGGCTCATCTTCGTATGGATATGCTCTGCGAGTTAGGATGCACTGAAACTGCTTTTCACCATTTGATTGAAACTGTGTCTTGCTTTTCTCAATGCCAAATGAAATACTGCTAACTGGATGTAACAGCTACAATGAAACTGTCTGGCACCTACTGTTCCCATATGACATTATTTTGCTTCATTTTAGCTGATTTTATGCATCTATCCCATAGTTGAATGTGTATAACTGGCATTTGGTGGTAGATGAATTAAGACTTTGTAGTGTAACATACTGCATCTCTTGGAATTATTTGTCGAGAAAGTGGAAAATTCACTGGATTTTAGGCATGATAATTCATATTTGTTGATAGATTTGTACTTAAATACTGTTATTGTACTCGGGTATTGCCTTGACATATGTTCATTTTTGTTTCTTTCTTTTCAGATCCATTTTCTATGGCACCTCCTAAAGCCCTTGAAAATATCGGAAAAACATTGCACTCACAGTATGAGCGCTGGCAACCTAAGGTGAGGAACTTGCTTTCCTGTTTAACGTCTGTGGTATTTTGAATTTTGATGTTGATTGTTTGCATCTTTTTGTCCGAAATCCTAATGTCTGTTGCAGGCTCGTTACAAGCTTCAGCTAGATCCAACAGTGGAGGAAGTGAAGAAGCTTTGTAATACTTGCCGCAAATGCCAGATCAGAGAGAGTACTTTTCCATTACAATGGCCATGGTGTCCCAAAGCCTACAGCTAATGGTGAGATTTGGGTGTTTAACAAGGTAAATATTACTAAGACACTGTATTACTTGCTGCATGTACTTATCATAGGCGCTTCTCATGAAATGGTCTTTTTTGCATTTTGTTGCAGAGTTACACACAGTATATTCCCCTTCCGATTACTGATCTTGATTCATGGCTAAAAACACCTTCCATTTATGTTTTTGACTGCTCAGCAGCTGGAATTATCGTGAAAGCTTTTCTAGAGGTATGCTATATGCTTCATTAATGCATATTTCTCTAATTCTTGAAGTTGAAGGTAATCATGATTTATGTCTCTGTTTCTTTTTGGTTCCAGAGTTGTCTAATTTATGTAGTGATTTCTTTTTACTTCAGCGCCTAGACTGGAGTTCTAGCTCCTCTGCATCTGCATCTTCACAGAAGGATTGCGTTCTTGTTGCTGCCTGCGAAGCACATCAAACACTTCCTCAGAGTGCAGAATTTCCTGCTGATGTGTTTACCACTTGCCTCCAACACCCATCAAGATGGCATTGCACTGGTTCTCTCCCTCCCTCTCCGATCTCCATTGTCTCCTACTTTTTTTATTTATCATCTTGTGCTTACATGGGTTCATGCCTATAAACTATGCAGGTTTTGTAAACGATCATTACTCCGTGGTTCTATGGATCATTCTCTTATCGACCAAATCCCCGGAAGGCAAAATGACCGTAAACTCTTCTTGGAGAGCTGAATTGGATTTTCACTGCTATTACAGACACTATTGCCTGGAATGTTCTTCCTCATGGTATGGCGTCTAGGAGATAGATATAGTTCTTTTGAGAAAAAGAAAATCAGAGAAAATCATTTGAGTTAAAAAATAAATGTCTAGCTGTATTGGGTTTATGATAAAGTTTCACACTTTCACTGTGCAGATCTGCTCCAAAGGCTTTTCAGGCAAGATCTTCTGGTTGCTAGTCTCTTTCGCAACTTCTTGCTTACTGAGAGAATCATGCGATCTGCGAATTGTTCTCCAATTTCTTATCCATTGTTGCCACCGACACATCAACACCATATGTGGTAGCTAACCTGACTAGTTCTTATGTTGTTACATTAGCTATTCGGTGCATTTTGTAACTCACTAAATCTCAGGGACGCATGGGACATGGCTGCTGAGATTTGTCTTTCCAAGCTTCCTCAGTTAATTGCTGATCCAAATGCAGAGTTTCAGGTTTCCTACTTGTTACCTAGCACTTCAAGAAATACAAAGTTGTTGTTAGTATTATTTTGTCATCCTAATGTAATCACTTCAGTATAACCAATTTATCTGTCTTCTAATTCAAACCAGCCAAGCCCATTTTTTACGGAACAGCTGACGGCTTTTGAAGTGTGGCTTGATCATGGTTCTGAGGACAAGAAGCCCCCTGAGCAGTTACCTATAGTTCTTCAGGTACAACATTTTTATGTTACAGTTTCGTACAGGTCAATATCATTTGTTAAACTCAGTTTAACTCTGTTGAAGTACCTCATTGCCCTTCTCTTCACTTCTATAATTCTATTTTTTGTAAAACGTTTTGCATGTTTTCCCCTGTATACCAGATTTCTTTTCCTGTTTTCCTTTTCTTACATCTTGTCTTTTTTGTGCAGGTCCTGCTTAGTCAATCACATAGATTTAGAGCACTTGTTCTGCTTGGAAGGTTTCTTGACATGGGACCATGGGCATATGGACAAAAATTCTCTCTCTTGATAAGGTATGCACTCTTCTATGGAATCTTTTGAAGTTCCATTGTAATATAAGGTTCAGGTGTTTAACCTGTATGCTTTTCCCCGAATGACAGTCGTGCCAGGTTGACTTGGTTAAAGATGGAGGACATGCATATTTTATCAGGTTAGTTTGGATGCTTACCCAGAGCAGCGTGCAATGGGTGCTTTTGTTTTAGCAGTTATTGTGGATGGGCATAGAACGGGTCAAGAGGCCTGTATTAATGCAGGTCTTATAGATGTTTGCCTGAGACATCTGCAACCTGAAAATCCTCATGATGCACAGACAGAACCTTTGCTTTTGCAGTGGCTTTATTTATGCCTTGGCAAACTCTGGGAAGATTTCCCTGAGGCTCGGTTACTTGGTCTGCAATCAAATTCACCAGAACTGTAGCTTATTTGTTATCAGAGACACATCCTGAGGTACAATGCCTTCATATTTCATCTGTTCTCCCCTTCGCTTACTTCACAAGATATTTAATCAATATTTTGGTCTTGCCAGGTCAGAGCTTCTGTTGTTTTTGCATTAGGGAATCTCCTGGATATGGGATCAACATCATTAATGGTGTTGATGATGATTCTGATGATGATGAGAAATTAAAAGCTGAAATAAATGTCGTTCGAAGCCTTCTGCAGGTCTCTTCAGATGGTAGCCCCCTTGTTAGATCTGAGGTTGCTATAGGTATGTGCATTAGAAAGTATATCGTTTTTCATATAATATTCTTTTTATTGTGTTGAACATAGAATATTCTTTTTAACCTTTTGGAAACCATTTTGAGTTGACCTGATTATTTTTTTTCCAGCGCTTACTCGGTTTGCATTGGGTCACAATAAGTATCTCAAATCTGTTGCTGCTGAGTATTGGAAACCTCAAACCAATCCATTGCTGAAGTCACTGCCGTCACTAGGCAATATAAGTAGTCCAAACAATGTCTACAGTCCCAACAACATTCGACAAGGCAGCAGTGGCCTTGCTTCTCATATTGGTCCTGTGGTTGGCAGTGATAGCAGTGCCACTGGCCATGATGCAAGAATTTCTACGAGCAGCCCGATTGCAACAAGTAGTATCATGCATGGCTCTCCCCAGTCAGATGATTCTTCCCAACACTCTGATTCAGGCATATTACTGAAAGAGAATGCAAGTAATGGTGGTCTCAGCTACAACAGATCGAGACCTGTTGATAGTGGCATTTATTCTCAATTTATATCGACTATGTGTTCTGTTGCTAAAGATCCTTACCCAAGAATTGCAACTATTGGTCGGAGAGCACTGTCCCTTATAGGTGTTGAGCAAGTGGTAATGAAAAATAGTAGATTTAACAGTGGAGGTACACATCAAGGAGAGACATCTGCACCTCCATCAAACTTTGGCATGGCACGCTCTTCTTCCTGGTTTGATATGAATTCTGGTAAGTTGTAAACTTGTAATCACTCACTTTCCTTGCTGTGCTTGGAGGTTGGAACACCTCAGTATTGTGCACTGGTTGTTGAGGGAAAGTCAATAATTATTGAATGAGTCTTCCAATATTTTGCAGGAAACTTCTCAATTGCATTTAGGACTGCCTCCTGTTAGCCCCCCTCAGCATGATTATCTTACAGGATTACGCCGAGTGTGTTCTATGGAGTTCAAACCACATCCTATGAATTCACCTTAGGGCTCAGCTGGTCCCCTTTTAAGCTCTGTTGCGGCTCCCAGTAACACCAAGTATGGTTCCCTGCCTGGATTCTTCAGCCGAACCTGCCGCGTAGCAGCGGAGGAACAGGAGTCGGCACCCGAGTTTTGACCATTCAAGACGCCCAAGATTTATGGCTTCCATCGTCTCTCTTTCCACAAAAACCAACAGAAAAGAAACGCACGCGCCGTGTCTTCCCCTCTTCTCCACGCTCTTGTTGCTAGCATTTCGCCATGGTATGGCGGCTACTGGAGGATCCAGATGCGGAAGAGATTTGGCCTTCCAGGGAGCAGGGCGTGCTGCGGCTCCATGTCGCTGACGGACTACGTGCAGTGGCTCTTGTGCTGGCCGTGGGCGCTGGCGCAGGAGGTGCGCACGGCAAACCTGGACCACGTCGACGGCGAGGTCCTCTACTCCAAGGTTGCTGACGATGATCATGCGGACAGCAGGAAGCCGTTGCTCGTAGTGTCCAACGATCACGACGTTTTCAGGGCAACAGAAATGGTTGCAGTATCTCAGGCATCACCGCCGAATGGTCATCTGGTTGTTGTTGATGACGAAACGACCATGGCTCCACCGGTTCAGGTTGTGGTTGTGCAACAGCTGGAGGGTGATAAATCTGACGAGAGCAGTGTTTCTCTTCAAGGTGAGATGAGCAATTCTTCGATTCTGACATCGGTGACGACGGTGAGGGAGGAGGATGCAGCTTTGTTGGAGTCAAACCGAGCAGTGACAGAAGAAGATGGTGAGTGGAGAGTGGAAGTTGGAGAGTGGAAAAGGTGAAGAAACTGACCAATATGGTCACACTGGTGTCCCTGCTCATTCTTTTGCACACAAGCTAGGGGAATCATCTAAAGATATGATTTGGTGTGGCCACGGCGCGGCCTCAGGGTGGCCACGTCGCCGGCTTTTCGCGGCCGTTCGATCGGCCGCGCGGACGGCCCAGATCGGGCGAGCCGCGGTCGTTTTACGAAAAACCTCTTTAAGTTTTCGGAAATCAACCCACGCTCCAGACGCCCTCTCAGAATTTTTTACAAAAAAACGCCTCGTATTATTTCCAAATCAACGCTCAGTCCAGACCGGATGGGCACTGGTTTGTTTGCAAAAAAGACCTCCACTTTAGCGAAAATCAACTCGCGCTCCCCAGACACTCTCGCTGTTTTTTTGCGAAAACATCCTCAGATTTTTCTCAAATCGAAATACAGCCCAACTTTGATTATATCTTTTTTCCCTCCAAAAAATACCGCGCGCATGGGCGCGTCCGAAAAACTAGTTCTATAGAGAAGCAGAAGAAATTGGGCATATTGCATGATGTGCATTAGAGGCTATAGATTACATCTTTCCTCTTTCTCCACTTTTTCTTGACTTTTCAGTGCTGAAACCTTCTGACCGTTTCAAGCATCAGCAACAAGCAGCGGAGATTACATATTTGACAGCAGAGATTACCATCTGACCATTAGAGAGAATTCTGGGAAAGAATAGATGGGAGCATGTGAACCAACGTAGTTAGTTTATGTTTGCTATCATTAGCTGATTGTATCCCTGATGAACCGAGGTAGGTAGATTGTAGTCAGGAAGACTTTGTGTGTCAGATTTGAGCGGTTGAATTGCATAATATGGTTACTGGATTGTTTCTTAAATGTTTCCATTCATTATTTGAATTTCTCTTATCTGAAATTATGATGGCACACAAAGCAAATAGAGTGGTATCCTTTCTGAATTTGCATGCATTTTTATGTACCAAATGCCAAGATCAGCACGAGTTTTCGTCAGTGTATGCGTATCCTTGTGTTTGAGAAACTAATTTTACAGTGGCGCAACAATTCACAAGCATATGAATTGTATTTATGGAATATATCAATGAAACAAGTACTATCTTGTGCGGTTCGTTCAAAAAAAATATTTGTAAGCATCTAACAGGAGCACTCATGTATCGTGTACGCGTGATCTATCGTTTTGTAATTTGTATTGTAGCCTCGAGAAAGAATCTGAGTGAAATTAACTAAAACGATTACAACACACACGTGGTGTTGACGCGACATACGTGTGTATCATTTTGCAACAATCTCAAGAAAGGAAATGGTCACTAAAATAAAAAAACTATTTTTGTCGGGTTCATGAACCCGGCGTCCCTCAGGGACCGGCTTCCACGCCAAGGCTCAGTCCAAGCAGGCAGCACGTAACTCGTAGGCCGGCCCAAGAGTCTAAAACAAACAGGCCGGAAGGGCGGTCCAGTCACCGATCGGAAGGTCTGACCAAAGAGGAACAGCGCCCGCTCATCGACTACTTCGCCCACCTCTCCGACCAGAGCGCTCGCTTCGGTCTCCAGCCGCCTCCGGACGGCCTCTCCTATCGAAGGGCCTGGCCCAAACGCTACTTCCGACTCCGACCCCGCGTCTCCGACCGAGGTTCGTAGAAACCCTGCTCACCGCTCTTCTCCGACTGGCGCAACCAGAGCCGACTGGGGCCATCAGACCAGGGACGCCCGCTCGGAAGGAACCAGGGGACGAACGAAGAAAGCAAGCTAGGGCGCACAACTCAAACCACGATACCAGGGACCATACACTGTACGTCTACAGGAACAGTACTCTGCAACCACCCTGACACAAACAGTATTGTAGGCGCCGACATTTCCCTCTACAGTGTTGTAGGCGCCGTTAAACTCCCATACGGTAAGGCCCCCCACGTGCCTCTGGGCATCGCTAGTGTTGTGGGCGCCGGGATTTACCGTACCAGGTGAACGTGGTGAAACTCCTCACATGCCTCTAGGCAAACAGTATTTGCACGTACCGACGTCTACCATTCCTGAAGAAAGCAACGCAACCTCCCACATGTAGCTGACATTCTATAGCGACATCAACAGTGTTGTGGGCGCCTACCATTATCTTGTACCCACCGGTATAGGTAACAAAGCTCAGTAACATACGTACCCTCACCCTCTCACTTGTAAAGCCATCACCTTTATCTATAAAAGGGGATGCGCTCCCTCCAACAAAGTGAGGCCCTCTTAGAGCCTTTCTGAGATTCATTAGATCGATCAAGTTCACTAGTCCACAACCGTAGAACCACCAGGTTCGAACCTCAAGCACACGCTTGAACACTCAGCTCATAGCGTAGCTCCTGTCGCTCTCGGCCCTTCCGACTAGAGCCGACCGGACCTCTTGTACACCCCATCTTTCTCCTTCTCGTTTGTAACCCCACTGCAGACTTCGAGCACCTGGGCTCAGAAATAAAGTCACCGACCGACTTAAACTGGACGTATGGCACGTTGCCTGAACCAGTATAAACCCTGTGTCATTGAGTGCTAGGCCACCTCCGATCATAACGTACGGCAAAACTACAAATATTTACTAGTTGGTCACATTCTGCACCGATAGTTGGCGCCATTCGTGGGGAGGACGCTGTACGTTTAACACTTTTTGGTCATCGGATGGCCCACTTTTCCGCCACCCTCGCTGTGGCGGGCTCGGGCGATACGATTCGCTTCGGCTCGCTGTAGTTTCCCGCACTCTCACCGGCTGGGATGCGGGTCCCACCCGTCTTCGAGCCATCCTAGGCCTTCCTCTTCGGAAGCCTAGACTTCGTCGTCGGTCGGCTCGGCGCACTGCACCTCCGCAAGGAGGCTCATGTCCTGGCACCCATCGGAGGGGTGCCCTCCATCGACTCCGGGACGCATGACTTCGACAACGCGGCATCTGTGCTTCATTCCGAGCAAACTCTCTGCTCAAACCCCGCTGTAAGTAATATGCGTACTGATATTCATTCTCTATTTACTATCTCCCACCGATCATCTGGAGGGACCGCATCGCCCATGCCACAAACACCGTACGATCGGTTCCCCTATGGCCTCGTGTCCTCCGTAGATGCGTACGCTCGGGGGCTCTGAAGGATGCTGGCGCCATCCCCCCTCACATCTAAATTCGTGGGAATGGCGAGCTACGCTCCCGCCGCTCTCCGCAAACTCCCAAATGACGAGGGTGAGAACGACGGCTCCAGCATCGGCGATGTGGCACCTCGCCACCGTCCGTCCCGAGAGTGCGCTATGGCAGACGCTCTGGGATAGCCGTAGGTGGTTGTGGAATCTGTGCAGACTCACACCCCTCCGGACCGGCGTGCGGGGGCCCTCACGTCTGCGCGAGCGCACGACCCGGCAAGTGGCGCCCGGGGTCGTGCCCGCCAGGTCCAACATGACATCGTGAATGAGGGGAACAATCCCCCATAGTTTGTTCGGGCTAGCCAGAACATTGCCACTACGGTAATGCTTCTGCGCGGTGTTCCCGAGCCCGTCAACCCTCGGGAGAGGGAGGTCTACCGGAACCTTTGGGTTCTGGTAGAAGCCGCCGCCGTTCAACAGGCGGAAAGCTCCGCATCGCGACTCCGACACGCGCCCTCTCTCCCCACCGGGGGAACGGGGACGCACCAAACAGATCGCTCCATTCGCTCACCGCTACAGCCGCTAGGTGCGGCCCGGGGGCGGCAGTCGCACCACGGTCCGACCTGGCGCCTGCCCTCACCGACCACCGGTGCACGAACGGACCAGTTCACACCAGGACGCTCGCAGCATCGTCAGCAACTAGCATCAGGTCCGGCATGATGATGACGCCCGCCGAGCGGCAGTAGGAGCAGACAACACAGATCCCGGCCGGACCATTGAAGGGAGTGATGAAACACGCCCCAGGCGCGGTCGCCGACCAGACGACCGGAATCCCAGCCCTGAGGGCCCGGGACCACGGGCCTTCGGCCGGCGTATCCGGAGAGCACCGTTCCCGCGATGTTTCTGACCACCCACCAACATCACCAAATACATCGGGGAGACAAACCCAGGTATTTGGCTCAAAGACTTTCGGCTCGCCTGCCGGGCCAAAGGAGTGGATGATGACTTTTTCATCATTCAGTATCTTCCCATTTGCGTGGGGGAACATGTTCGGGCATGGCTTGAATTCCTCCCGCACAACAGCATCCGCGACTGGGCGGACCTCAAGAGAGTCTTCGTCGGAAATTTCCAGGGGACGTATGTCCGCCCTAGAAACTCCTGGGACCTCAAGAACTGCCAGTAGGAGCCCAGCGAGTCCCTGAGGGATTATATCCATACGTTCTCCCAACGATGCAACTCCCTCCCTGATGTTGTCGACGTAGACGTCATCAACGTGTTCCTCTTCGGGACGAATTGCGAGTCCCTAATCCACAAGCTTGGCTGCCTGAAGCCCCGTACCACCCGCGACCTGCTCGATGTCGCCACTAACCACGCCTCTGGTGAGGAGGTGGTCGGAGCGGTCTTCAGCGGAGGTCGGGACAAAGAAAAGGCCAAGCGTGCGGACCAAGACGAGGGCCCCTCCACACAGAGGGGCAAGAAGAACAAAAAGAATCGGCGTCGATTGGACAACACCACGATGGTCGCTGCGGCTGATCGCACGGGCAAGCAGCCCCAACAAGGGTTGCTTGACCACTTCAACAAACTCATGGACAGCCCGTGCACCAACCACGCCTACTCCGTCAAACACCTCTTCAAGGACTGCGAGCTCCTCAAACGTTTCCTCCGATAGGCCAACGGGCCAAAGGAGGGAGACGGCAAAGAGGCGGTAGCCAAGAAAGAAGGCGCAACAGGCAAGGACAGAGATGGCTTCCCCGAACCTAAGGAGTGCATCATGATCTTCGGTGGGTCCGACGCCATCTGGACGAAACGCCAGCACAAGGTGCGCTACAAGGAGGCATGCGCCACCGAGACAGCCGTCCCCACCTTCCTCAGCTGGTCGGAATCTCCGATCACCTTCGATCAGAGGGACCATCCCTCCCACATCGTAAGACTGGGATGCTACCCGTTGATCGTCGACCCCATCATCCGCAAGAAGTGCCCCACCAAGGTGCTGATGGACGAAGGCAGCGGCCTCAACATCCTATACATCGACACCCTTGATGCCATACGCATCCCCTGATCGGAGCTCCACCTGGCGGGCTCCCCCTTCCACGAGGTAATCCCGGGAGCGCAGGCATACCCGCTCGAACAGATCGATCTGCCCATCACGTTCGGCGACCGGGCCAACTTCCGCTCGGAGGTCCTCACCTTCGAGGTGGTGGACTTTCTAGGATCCTACCACGCTATCTTGGGGCGGCCATGCTATGTAAGATTCATGGCAATCCCCAACTACACCTATCTCAAGCTGAAGATGCCGGGACCAAACGGCGTCATCACCGTGAGTAGCGCCTTCTCGCACGCCTTCACGTGCGACCGCGAGCACTATGAGCTCGCCACTGCAGTCATCAACTCGTCCGAGCTCCCGCGGCTCGGGGAGTCATCAACCCCAGCAGTCCCGGACTGCAACAAACCGACCTCCTCGACGGCCTTCCACCCGCTCGAGGAAACCAAGGCGGTGGGTATCGACCCCACCGACCCAACCAAAACGGTGCAGATTGGGACCCAGCTCCCGGCCAAATAGGAATGCGAGCTCATCAACTTCCTGCGCGCCAATCATGATGTCTTCGCATGGCAGCCTTCTGACATGCCGGGCATACCGCGGGAGGTCGCTGAGCATGCATTATGCCTCATCCCTGGCTCGAAGCCTGCCAAGCAGCGTCTACGTCGCTTCGACCACGAGAGACGCAGGGCCATAGGCGAGGAGATCGCCAAACTCATGGCAGCCGGATTCATCAGAGAGGTATTCCACTCCGACTGGCTTACCAATCCCGTTCTTGTTAAAAAGAAGACCGGAAAGTGAAGAATGTGCGTTGATTATACTAGCCTCAACAAAGCATGTCCAAAGGATCACTTTCCTTTGCCACGCATAGACCAGATAGTCGACGCCACCTCGGATTGCGAGATCCTCTCCTTTCTGGATGCCTACTCAGGCTATCACCAGATTGCGATGAAAGAATCCGATCAGCTCGCAACCTCGTTCATCACCCCGTATGGTTCGTACTGCTACGTGACCATGCCTTTCGGCCTGAAGAACGCTAGCGCTATCTACCAAATGTGCATACAGCAATGCTTCGCCGACCAAATCGACCCGCTCGATCAGCCTGATCAAGCCGAGCGGACGAAACCAACGATCGCCGTCTACGTTGATGACATTGTGGTCAAAACAGCTCAAGCTCGTGACCTGATCGTAAACTTGGTCGCAACATTCGCGAACCTCTGAAGGTTCAACATCAAGCTGAATCCCGAAAAATGTGTTTTCGGGGTTCCGAAGGGGAAGCTGCTTGGATACATCGTGTCCGAGCGTAGCATCGAGGCCAACCCCGAAAAAATCACGGCCATTTCCAACATGGGCCCCATACGCAACGTCAAGGGCGTACAAAGGCTCATCGGCTGTCTGGCTACCCTGAGCCGCTTCATCTCTCGGCTCGACGAACGGGGGATGCCGCTCTACAAGCTCCACAAAAAGACGGACGCCTTCGTTTGGACTGAGGAAGCCCAGTAGGCTCTGGAAAGCCTCAAAGCATCTCTGACGTTGGCCCCAATCCTTGTCACTCCCGAACGGGGAGAACCCCTCCTCCTGTATGTCGTGGAAAGCAACCATGTTGTGAGCGCCGCCCTGGTCGTCGAAAGGGAGGAACCGGGACACCAGCTCAAGGTCCAGCGACCCGTATACTTCGTCGGGGAAGTACTCACCGACCCCAAGGTCCGGTACCCCCAGGTGTAGAAACTCCTGTACGCCGTGCTAATGGCAACCTGGAAGCTCCTATACTATTTCACCGACCACGAAGTCACGGTCATCACTTCGTACCCACTCGGGGACATCATCCGCAACCGCGACACCGCGGGACGGATCTCTAAGTGGGCACTCGAACTCATGGGCCATGACATGAGGTACGTCCCCCGTACCGCCATTAAATCTTAGGCCCTCGTGGATTTTGTCGCCGAATGGACAGAGGTACAGCTACCGACCCTAGACATCACCCATGAGTACTGGACGATGTACTTCGACGGGTCCGTAATGGCGCCCGACTCAAGGGCTGGAGTGGTTCAGATCTCCCCAGACGGAAGTAGGCTCCGCTACGCTATCCGCCTCCACTTTTTAGCCTCAAACAACGCCACGGAATACGAGGCCCTTATCAACGGACTACACATCGCCATTGAACTCGGTGCTACGCAACTCTACGTTCGCGGTGACTCGGAACTGGTCGTTGATCAGGTCATGAAGGAATCCTCCTGCAAAAGCCCCCTCATGACAGCGTACTGCTAAGAGGTGCGCAAGATCGAGGACAAATTCCAGGGGATCGAACTACATCACGTCCGTCGAAGGGACAACGATGCCGCCGATTTCCTTGCAAAGTTGGCCGCCAGGAGGGATCTGTCCCCGAGCGGGGTCTTCATCAACGACGTCCACGAACCGTCTGCCAGCATCCTAGAAAGTCCAGTCCAGACACACCCCGACGCCCATCCAGTGCTCGGGAGCTCCGACCCCAACGCCAAGCCAGTGCTCGGGGGCTCCAATCCCAGTACCTCTATGACGACGTCACCCGCGAACATCGCTGTATTGGCACTCGATCAAACCGACTAGCGAGTGCCGCTACTCGCCTACCTCCTCGAGGAGGTTCTCCCGCCCAAAAGGACCGAAGCCCGCAGATCGCTCGACGCGCCAAGACCTTCGTCGCACTCGGTGACGAGCTCTACAAATGAAGTCCATCAGGGGTACTCATGAAGTGTATCCCCACCAACCAGGGGAGGCAGCTCCTCCTCCAGGTCCATGCCGGGATTTGCGGACATCACGCGGCCCCAAGGTCGCTGGTCGGAAAAGCCTTTCGCCAAGGTTTTTACTGGCCCACCGCGCTACGAGATGCAGAGGAGGTTGTCCACATGTGTGAAGGATGCCAGTTCTACACTCGGCAAACCCATTTGCCGGCACAGGAGCTCCAAACCATCCCCATCACCTGGCCATTCGCGGTCTAGGGTCTCGGCATGGTGGAACCCCTCAAAAAGGGCCCAGGCGGTTTCACTCACCTACTCGTAGCAGTCGACAAGTTCACCAAGTGGACAGAGGCCAAGCCCATCACCAACATCTTCTCGGAGGAGGCAGTCAAGTTCTTCCTCGACATCATCTACCGGTTCAGCGTTCCTAACTGTATCATCACTGACCACGGGACTAACTTCACCGGAAAGAAGTTCCTAGACTTCAACGATGGATACGGCATCAGGATCAACTGGGCTTCGGTCGGACATCCACGAACTAACGGTCAGGTCGAACGTGCCAATGGCATGGTCCTCCAAGGACTTAAGTCATGCATCTTCAACCGACTCAACAAGTACGCCGGGCGATGGGTTGCAGAGGTCCCAGCGATCCTCTAGAGACTAAGAATAACCCCGAACCGATCCATAGGGTTCACACCCTTCTTCCTGGCCTACGGAGCTAAGGCAGTATTACCCTCTGACCTCGACCATGGCGCCCCAAGAGTGAAGGCTTTCGATCGCGACCGAGCCGCAGAGGCTCAACAAGACACGGTCGACCTGCTCGAAGAGGCCCACGAAACGACCGTCATCCGCTTCGCTCGCTACCAACAAACCCTCCGCAGGTACCACGAAAGGAAGATCAGAGGGAGGATACTCGAAGTCGGCGATCTCGTACTCCGGAGGACCCAATCAACGAAGGAAAAACACAAGCTCTCTCCACCATGGGAAGGGCCCTATACGGTGACTGAAGTAATCTGACCAGGCACCTACCGACTGGAGGACAACAACGGCAACGTTCTCACCAACACCTGGAACATTGAACAGCTACGTCGTTTTTCCCCTAAATTTGATCTAAACCGCTTTTTAGTTAACACATGCTCCTGTAAAAGCGCCCCAGCCCGAACACTTTCAGCCCAGGGCGCTCAGGGGCTCCATAAGGGAACAATATTGAATATTACCTCTCTTTTTTCTTACTATCACATGATAAACAACTTTGTCCCCCAAACGGAAGCACATTCCATTCCCTTGATTGCCCTACGTGAATCTGTTCGTACTCCCAACCGAATACACCCAGCCACGACCTACGGCTACAAGCAGCCGAGCCCCGTGGGCCATGCCCAGGTTCTTAAAACGGCTGCAGCCTACGGAACTAACAAGCAGGTGAGAGAGGGAAAAGGATAAAAACGAAAGACATGCTAGGATAAAAACAAGGAATGGATATCGTGGTTCTGTCACAAAAGCAGTACTGATGTATTCATTGATACAAAAAACTATTCACGCGAGGACTCACCCACAAACTCACCCCCTCTCTCACTTAGGAACCGCCGCATCATACAGGCACTCTTTGTGAGAAAGAAGAAGGAGAGACAATAGTTGGAGAACAGGCAAAGGACTGGACGGAGAGCCCTCTCCCTCCCCCTATTTAAGGAAGAAACACGGCGGCCGAAGAAGGGCAAAAGATCAGAGCGCAAAACTCTCCCCCTTCCCCCATTCAAATACGGATGGGAAACGATGGGACACGCCCTGACCGAAGGGACGCGCACTGACCGACGGAAAGACGCCGGGTCAGACGGAACGCCGCCTGGCAAGACGAAACGTGGCCCGGGTATGGCCCACCACTATCGCACAACCGGGCACAAAAACCGAAGCGTCACCACGCACAGGCAGCTCTCCGCATCCCCAGGCGGGACTTGGAAAAACCGAAAACGGGATCTCCACCGGGAGAGACCATCGGGCTTCCCAAGTCGATCGAACGGCTCGAAAAGACACACCGAGACACAGGTAGGAAGCGAAGGGACGCCCCATGTAGGCCATGCCAACTCCGTCACGAACGACGAGCACGGGTCTCGGTTTCCGACTGAAGCTCTCCGAACCCCGTCACTCAAATCATCAAGGTAAAAACTACAAACCCCCTCTATTTTCTGATAATCATTTCATACATCCATACATGCATTCATTCCATACGCCCGTGTCTTCCGGACGATTCGGGCCCTGAACCGCCCAGGGGTTCGGGAACTAAGCATCACATGTGCAGCGAAATGCATCACAACGCTCCGTGTTGTGTCACGAAATGGCGGTTGCCTCATTCAACATGAGCAACCAACATAGCTAGGGGAGAAAATCGCAGATGAGCCCCATGCGGTCCTCGCCCAGTCTGGCAGACCGGGTCATCTCACCCTTCTCGTTCGATCCTAAACCTCTCGCCAAGCCCACAAAATCTCCATCGAGAGGAGGCCGTTAGGCCACCCGGGTCGGTCTCCGGAACAACCCAGGCATCTGTCAGGTTGCAAGTAAAGGAGCAGTGGAATGTCACAAGAGGGCTATGCTGACCCCGTCACGAACGACGGACCCAGATTCCGCTCGATCATACCCGTTAGCGAACTCACCGAGCGCGTCGTTCGAGCCCGAGCGATCGGGACAAGCGACAAAACTCAGCCCCTCCGGTTGTGAGGAACCGAGGATGGGATAACGTACACAACTCACATCGACCCCTGCTAAAGCCCAGCAAGGCTTGGGGGCTCAAAACACAAAAAGCCTGGGTATGCGACCCTGAACTCGCCCCTTCCGACTGCGCTCCAAAAACACCTGGGTCTGCGACCTCGATCTCGCCCCATCCGGCTACGCTTCCGACTGCGCTCCAAAAACACCTGGGTCTGCGACCCTGATCTCGTCCCATACGGCTACGCTTCCGACTGTGCTCCAAAAGCACCTGGGTCCACGACCCCGATCTCGCCCCACGACTCCGACTCACCCGATCCCACGGCGTGCATCGACGCCAGGACCAGTGAGCTCTGTCTCGTCCGAACTAACTTCCTCGCCCGATCCTACGGCGCGCACCGACGCTAGGATCAGTGAGTTCTGTCTCTATCTCTCAACCCAACTGAAACGCCTCGGCTGCACAATGATGCCTTGGTTAAAACAAACTCCGTCTCAGACTAAGAACACGCACACACGCCCGCTAAATGAACACCCCCAGACGGTTCTAACCTAACCGCCTGGGGGCTTGGGGGCTACACCCGCCAACAAAATGGAAACCTCCTCCACTGACAGCACAGAACCCCCCCCAGATAGTTCTGCCTGAACCGCCCGGGGGCTCGGGGGCTACACCCGCAGGTGTGCTCGCGCGCACCCGCCGTCAAAGATAAAAATCCCCCGGACGATTCTGCCCGAATCGCCCGGGGGCTCGGGGGCTCGGGGGCTCCTGTCGGGTTCATGAACCCGGGGTCCCTCAGGGACCGGCTTCCACGCCAAGGCTTGGCCCAAGCAAGCAGCACGTAACTCATGGGCCGACCCAAGAGTCTAAAACAAACAAGCCAGAAGGGCGGTTCAGTCACTGACTGGAAGGTCTGACCAAAGAGGAACAGCACCCGCTCGTCGACTACTTCGGCCCACCTCTCCGACCAGAGCGCTCGCTTCGGTCTCCAGCCGCCTCCGGATGGCCTCTCCGATCGGAGGGCCTGGCCCAAACGCTACTTCTGACTCCGACCCCGCGTCTCCGATCGGGGTTCGTAGAAACCCTACTCACCGCTCTTCTCCGACTAGCGCAACCAGAGCCGACTGGGGCCATCCGACCAGGGACGCCCGCTCAGAAGGAGCCAAGGGACGAACGAATAAAGCAGGCCAGGGCGCACAAGTCAAAGCACGATACCAGGGACCATACCCTGTACGCCTACAGAAACAGTACTCTAGGCAAACGTGGTGAAACTGGGCGCCGGGTTGTGGGAGCCGGGTTTTACCGTACCAAGTGAACGTGGTGAAACTCCTCACATGCCTCTAGGCAAACAGTATTTGCAGGTACCGATGTCTACCATTCCTGAAGAAGGCAACGCAACCTCCCACATGCAGCTGACATTCTACAGCGATATCAACAGTGTTGTGGGCACCTACCATTATCTTGTACCCACCGGTATGGGCAACAAAGCTCAGTAACATACGTACCCTCACCCTCTCACTTGTAAAGCCATCACCTTTATCTATAAAAGAGGATGCGCTCCCTTCAACAAAGAGAGACCCTCTTAGAGCTTTTCTGAGATTCAATAGATCGACCAAGTTTACTAGTCCACAACCGTAGAACCGTCGGGTTCGAACCTCAAGCACACGCTTGAACACTCAGCTCATAGCGTAGCTCCTGTCGCTCTCGGCCCTTCCGACCGGAGCCGATAGGATCTCTTGTACACCCCATCTTTCTCCTTCTCGTTTGTAACCCCACTGCAGGCTTCGAGCACCTGGGCTCAGGAATAAAGTCACCGACCGACTCAGACGGGACGTAGGGCACGTTGCCTGAACCAGTATAAACCCTGTGTCATTGAGTGTTAGGCCACCTCCGATCACAACGTACGGCAAAACTATAAATATTTACTAGTTGGTCACTTTCTGCACCAACAATTTCATTAGCACAAAGGCATGCACAATTGTAAAAACTCGCATGCAAGTTAAGGTATCTTCAAATACTTGTATGCATCTCAATGTACATTTACAAGTTTTCAATTCTCCCAATTATATTATTATCGTCCATTCATCCTTGCGCGGTTCACATTGACCACCACATAGATCGGTCATCGGCATAGAGGAGAATCTAAAATATGTACAAGTTGCAAGCGTAAGCAATTGACATGTAGGTGCGTACTTACTAATAGCAGCAGCATGGCTTACGAGTTGGACATTTCCCGTGTGTTTGGTTACTGGGTTGATGTGGGTCGGAATAGGTTCGACCCACGTCGTCCCACGTTTGGTTCAAAAAGGATCGGACCTAACCCCAAAAACTGGGACGGACCCAACCCATTTCACTCCGTCCCAAAACCAAACACATGCTTCCTGACCTCTTGCACGGTGATGTTGAGTTTTTTTTCTTCCCCTCTCAAAGGGCAATGGATTGATGGGCCTCAGTTTGGACTTTACAGTCACTTTGATCTCCAGGACCTGGGCCGATGGCACCAAGCGGCACACCAAGGTTTCAAGTGGCCCAGTTCCAAATTTGCAACCCTACATCTATCCTCCTGCTGCAGTGAGCAGGTTTCTGCAGAAAAGCCCTGCTGGCTGCTGGCCGTGAATTTCCATTTCCTTGATGCCAATTCTATTGTATATTTTGGTGAGTTCTGCACCGCATTACCTACCATTATTCACCTTTTTGAAACGAAACTAAAGTGTGCTACATGTTCAACCTATTGAAAACTGTACTATCACAAGTCTGAATGCACTACTGAACATGAACTCTTTTTTTTTTTTTTTGCAGTACATGCCTGTTGTATATTGCATCTAATTCTTTCTTGCTGGAGGACTGTGGTTCTTCCAGATGCAAATACAGTACACATGGAGACCAATTAAGTACGTGTTTGTGTTTCTTTTCTTCCCTTTCAATTTCAAACAATCGGTTGCATGGACTGTCAGATTTTTTTTTCACCCATTCCATTCGTAGAATGGAAATTCCACAAGTCTGTTAGTGCCTGGGCTGACGGCCTCGCGCAACGGCCGCACGCGGAGCGCCCACCACGCTCGCCACGATCACGCCCGCGCTCGCCATGCCGTCCGCTCGCTGTGCTCGCTACCGTAGGACTCGCTCTAGTCGTTAGACATCCTGTGCTTGTATAAATGTATGTTCGACGCCCTTCGGGACATCTTCCCGGCGGCCAGCGTTCTTTCAGATGCAGAGCTCCCCAGTAGCAATGGAACAAGTTCACTGGTGTGCGGTAGGTGCAGGGGGCCTCTCGGCATTTAGATGGCCGGCTTTAGGGAGATAAGCTAGTCATTGATATCTCATGTCTTCTTCTTTCTGGTTGTTTATCAGTCATCATGTAGTCACGTTTTTATGCACCAAACCGTGTGCGAGTGCCCGGAAGGCCCGCGTTGTAACGTTCTAAACGTTCTTTTCTTCTTAATACAAAGATACGCAGCTCTCTTGCGTATTCACGAAAAATAAATGTATGATGAGATGATCAATACAAGCTGCGGTTCTTGTTCTATCTCGAGCTCTCACTCTCTTCATGGTATCAATGACTGAAGGTTCTGATCTTGTGAATCCCTTCGCGTCCACCTCTGCTTCCGCTCCCATGGCCTCCCCAGCCACCTCCTCTGATTCCTCTGCATCCTCTGCTTCCACTGTCCCTGCTGCGCCTCAACCCGCGCCGGCGTCCGTGGTCCAAACCATGAATATCCGGTCACATGTTCCAGTGCTCCTCGACATGGTGGAATCGAACTATGCCCAGTGGCTGTGCTTCTTCGAGTAATTACTAACCGGATGAAAATTTATAAATGTGGATGAAAATGTTATAGAGTAATTACTAACTAAAATCTATCACAACCATAATAAGTATATATCTATATAAGTATTGTGTTCGAATATTTAATAAATGAGAGGTAGCTCAAGGTAATAGTTTTGTAACAATAGGGCCTCATTTTTTTCCATTAGAGACTCCGCATTAGTTCTCGTGAGACACGCTGGAAAAAAACAAATCCAATTCTCACAAAAATTAGAAACATCAATCCTGTAAACTCTAATAATCATAGTCATTGGTCTATTATATTTTCTAAAGAGTTACCCACCACTAACATTATGAAAATATTCTAAAATAAACCCTAAACCTATATCAAAATCACCGAGCTCTACCATTATAAAAACTAATATAAAGTAACCCCATAATCTTCGTCCAATTTACTCATGCATATCATCATAAAGCATAACTTAAAATGTTATTCTAAATTTGTATCTAAGTTACGCACGTATATTGTTATTAAAAATAACCTAAAGTAAACACCTAAATCTTAATCTAATTATCTTCATGTGCATCATTCAAAAAAGTCGAAAAGTAAACTAATATATGATTCTTAATTACTTATTTATGTCATTGTTAATATAACTAAGTTAAGGTATATACGCATGATAAATGTCACCATGTAGACCATCTATACATGTATGTGAGAAAGTGATGAAAAGTATTGATTTTTATGCTAAACACAATGTATGGAGATGCGATACAAAATGAAAAAAGTTTGAATGTGGATGAAAAAGTGCATAGAGTAATTATAATTAAAAATCAAACATAACTGGACAAAGATAAGTACACATCTATATAAGTATTATGTTGAAGTATTGAAAAACTGAGAGAGTAGTAAGTAAACAATTTTGATTATTAACTATGAGTTTAATTTCTAAATAATTTTTAAAAACATTAGCCTACACGGGAGCACGGGTTGATGGGCTAGTTCTAAATAAATAAAATGGAATCAAGTGATCCTGAGCTGATTCATGTCAAATTTCTGCATCCCGAAAGATGCATAGGGTGCCAATCAAAACCAACTGAAACAGCACCACCAAATTGGTCAGCAGGCTGCACTCCACAACAACATGCATGCGTGTTCATTGATTGATTGTAGGCGGTTTAGTTTAATTAGCATCTCAATTATGCCCCTGCAGCACGCTGATGATTTTAATGAGAAGAGAATTGCACATAATCACTCCCTATTAGGCCCACGATGCCGCAGAGAGTTCTGAAGAGCTAGCTCCATCCATTTCCTTTCATGTGGTGAGCGCCAGCTGCAGGGCGAAGCTAGTTAGTGGAGGAGGAGCACAGAGATCATCAGAGTGGTCGGCATCAGAGCGCGTCTTGCTAGATTAGGTGACACACTACTCTGATTATATTGATGACAAGATTAGGTGCGATTCTTAGCTAGATTTCTGATTACCCACTTCCACTCTAGCTTTCACACACTACTCTGATCCCCATCATCGTCCACAATAATCTAATAGTGGTAGAGTTAATGGTGGGTTTGGTGTCCTTGCTTATTATGATTTATGAGTCAAATTAAGATGACAACCTCTTCCAAGTTGGATGTACTATTTACTTATATTTTAGTGCTGCTTATATCACTCAGTAATGTGCGTGTTGTTTTGGTTTATGGATAGAGCAGTGTTATTTGGCCATCAAATGTAACTTTTACTAAGTGGCTTGCTGGAAAAATCAAATTTAGCAAACGCAAAACGTATTGAAAATCCAGCTTTGCTATATGTCATTTATATGCATGTTTACTATGTGACTAAACTTTTTGCCTTTTTGTGTGATCCAACAACTAACGACGAGCTAGATGCTCACTAGCTTTGTGACTGGTAGGATAGATGTCCATGTGGAGATCAGACTTTGCTGCTTATTTGAGTGCATGACAGAGACACGCGAGGATCTGTTTGAATGTTTTGCAATTTGCAGCATGCACGTCCATTTCAACACCGCCAGTTGCAGGCAGATATGCATACAATATCAGCAATTCAGCATTCATCTTCCGTCGAGGATGGATAAAGAATACTTGTATAGTAATGCAGCAGGGCTAAAACTTGAGCACAACTAGCTATTATTGATTGCATCTGCACATCTGGAAAAGGTGACTTAGGACATGCCTGTGAGTGCTTGCTTTCTGACTAGGACACTTACTAACCTGACGACGTTGGCAACTCAGCTCCTCATGTTCAGTCAGTCACCTCTGACCAACGTCATCGCATCTATATGATTTCCTTGGGCTCAATGGGCCAAGCTTGCAGGGGGTGTTTGGTTACACGGACTAAAGAAACTTTAGTCCCTGTCACATCGAATGTTTAGATACTAATTAGGTGTATTAAATATAGACTAATTATAAAACCAATTGCACAGATGGAGGCTAATTCGCGAGACGAATCTATTAAGCCTAATTAATTCATGATTAGCATATATTACTGTAGCATCACATTGTCAAATCATGCACTAGTTAGGTTGTATCGGTACGAAGAAACATAGTGGAATAATTCGAACTTGAGATTTCTACTCTAATATCATTCGACTCAAAAAATTTTATCCTGCTTTATTGTTATCTCGTTCCTTTCTCTAGATATAAGCTAATTAACGTGTTTTTGTTCCTTTTTGCCGACTAGTTTTGTGCTAATATCTCGTTGCAATTCGACAGGATTTGTCAGGCACAATTTCTTTAGCATCATGTTGCTTAATCTGTGCAGTTATACTTATAGCCGCGACATGGAAAAACTATCTTAAAAAAATGAAAATACTGCCAGTCAATACAAGAGAAATGATTAGTTGTAGTAATAATATTCCCTAAACTTTGTCCTGTTCCTTGATTCTTCTGACGTTTTTAGTATAAAGTTCTCTCATGCCCTGAATTTGATATTCTCTTTCGGCAATAGATGCCAAATGTCTTGTGAATCTTTTCTTTTTTATGAGGATGCAGCAGATCTGAACAGATGAAAATAGGCATGGATGGAGTAAGAGGACTACCAGTTGTGGTTCATCTTCAATGTGAACGCTTGACTTTCTATGCCGTACCAAACGGGTTAGCTGAAAATCCTGAAATGCTGAATCAAGTTCCTTCATCAGCAAACTTCTCCTTTCAGGATTCGACAAGCATCGGTCACTTTTTTCTTTTGCATCTCCAATGCTGCTTCTAGGTGGAAACCACTAGCATAATACTGTTGTGATATGAGAATAATTGGTTACAACTAACAAAGTTGCAACTCTTTTTTCCACTAAGGGCCGCGCCCGAATTTCATTACTCCAAAAAAGCAACGAAATTACAAAGTTTTGAAGTCCGCCGCAAGTCTAAAAAGCAAGTAAAAGCTACGCAGTTGCTCCAGGATCACAACACACAGGGCTCCCTCTCCCCAAGGTGTACCTTTTAGCCGCCAGCACAGAGCCCTTTTAGCCGCTAGCACATATCTTTTCTGGCCTGGTGTATTACAAGTCTGATAAAGGTGCTACCTTTAACCAACAGCAAAATGAGCAAAGTTGCAACTCAGATTACTCGCGAGTTGCATTGCTCACAGTGATGTTACTTGTTACATATTGTCCAAAGTTCCCTTCTCGGAAAACTAAAATCATGAGTGCCTTACTGCCTACAAGTTATATCTGCAGAAACTTGACAAGTTATTAGGTCTTAGTCAGTTGCAGTCAATTTACGGCTGCATTTCACGAACTATATTTTCTATCTGTCTTTCTTTTGTAAATCACTGTGCTCTCTTTGCTTCAGTGATCATGCATAGTAGTCAGAAAGGGCTTCATCACCAAGGGCTATGAGGAGCAGATCATGGGTGTGTACGGCCTCCAACAGATCCTGTCCAGAACAACAACGAAAGCCATGATCACCGTGCAATCCACGTTCGGCTCGACCACAAGGCTGAACACGTCATCGCCAAGCGTACAAGAATTTGATGCGGCTTCAGCCTTCTTCCTCACTATCCTGGCCACCTCCTCGCCGTCACTGTTGCGGATCTTGCAGTTTCCTCTCCTGAAGCAGCCCTCAACCAAGAAGTTGGGACCTTGGCCAGGATTGTCAGATGCAGTGCTGCATCCTGACATGAACACTTCTGCTTCATGACCATTTTGCAAAATCGAGCACTTTCTCATTGAGAAGAGTGGGTGTGATGTCCTCTTGCCTTGACCTTCTTCTGATGCTTTATAGCAATTCCACTGGTCGCGCATGCTGAAGATCTGTCGCAAAAAAAAAAAATCTTAGCTTTGTTAGCTTTTGCTGCTACTAGTTCTAGTGAATTTGCTGGCCAATCGGAGACCAATATTTGTTTTCATCTGTTGTACCGGAGAAAATTAACTCCATCCGAATAAAGAAATGAGATCAACGCTTATTTTTTTTAATGTACTTCTACATTGGATTTAGTCACACTAGAGACTATAGTGAACTTTCAAAAAAGCAACCGAGTCTGGCAGTGGCTGGACACGACGAAGACTACAAAGCTAGCATTTTGTCAGTTCTGAGAACATTTGATTTAGTCACACTAGAGACTATAGTGAACTTTCAAGAAAGCAACCGAGTCTGGCAGTGGCTGGACACGACGAAGACTACAAAGTTAGCATTTTGTCAGTTCTGAGAACATTTGGTATTTTGTTAGGTGCATTTTTCCTATGGAGCTTACTGACTGAATTTAATTTGCTGTAAAAAAATGTCGTTTTTCATTTTGTCTGAATCTTGTGGTGAGCTACCAAATGTTTGCAGTAGTGGTACTATGTGAAATAGACTATGTAAAAAATTGCATCCGATTGGTGAGAATTATTCTAGGAATTAAGAAAAACGGTTAGAGAGATAACAAACTCTCGTTGAAAGAGACCAGAATTATTTCTCCAGATGCTAGTACAAAAGAATGAAGTTCTGGATAACCATTTCCCTATCTGAAAAAGAATACCCTGATATACATATACATAAAAAAGGACTAACTGCAACTAGAGAAATTAATTCATAGATGATGACCATATTATTATTATTATATAAATAGCATTATATTGTGGAATGCCTCGGACCTTATTCATTGTAACAGTACTCGATGGATTAACATCCGAATATCATGATGGATCGATCGATGCGACTGGATCGTGCACATAAGGGATCGGGCAACGGATGGATGGATCACCGGTACCTGTGGCCTGAGGGCGAGGAGAGGCGAGCCTTGGCCATCCATGAGGAGCAGCTCGCCGGCGAAGACCTTGCTGCGGCGCGAGTAGTTGTCGACGCGGAAGGCGAGGGCGCCAGCGGCGTCGTAGACGGAGAAGCCGTCGGTGCCGTGGAAGCCCATGCTTGACCTCTTCCACACCGTGTACTGCCGGGCCGCCGGCGACGGCGACGTGCGGCCGGCATCTTCGCCGCGGCGGTGGGGACGAAGAAGAGGCCGCGTCGTCTCGGACGATGGGTGGATCCGGCTCATCGTCATGTTGGACCGATCGGGGAAGGCCGCCGTCATTGAAGAAGCGTTTGCCGGCGCATAGATCGGTTCCCTCATTTTATATAAAAATAGCAGTTTCTGTGTACTGTATGCCAGTTTGCCGCAGTTGGAATTTGGTTTTTGTGGTAGTAGGCTGTGACTCGTGACCTTTATGATTGTGTTGTGTGTGCATGATGAGCCAGAGACGAAGATTCCCATGCCATACCTAGTACAAGTTGTAGGCAGGAGAAGCTTCGTTCTAAGAATGAGAAGATCATTATTTATGGAATTACTTACTCCAAACTCAAAGTTGAATATTTCTTGTTGTTTTTGCTGTTTCATTTGTCTCCTGAACAGTTGGGCACCTTTTGACGCAGCCACCAGTTGTAATTTCTTTTAAAACTTTTAATGTCTCTCATTTCTAATAAAAATTCGACAAAGCTCTTGCCGTCCGTTAAAAAAAAACCGAAAGAAAAGTAATACCACGTAGCTTAGGTGGAAGCCATGAGAGACTACACTGTTGTACATCCATGTCATCTTTAGTTAGGTTTATTCCACCTAATGTAGCTAGCTAATAGTAAGGTATTACAGTACAGCAAATTAAGAATTCCAGCTGATCGATTAGATGGCCGAATGAAAGCCCGAAACGAGTGAAGACGCCTGCTGGCATGCATGAAGAGACATGGACTCGTGAGTTTTCAGTGATCGATCTCTAGCCAATGCCCAATGAGAAACCTACAATGTTTGTCACGTTGCTGACAACATTAGGGAGTAGATCATGCTCGTTACTAACCAAAAATTGTTTAGTATGGCAAGCCTAGCCTAATGGTGGGTTCGGTGTTCATGTGAGGATCTGCAAGTTAATTATTATTTTTCTGCAAGTTGCACATTTGATTAGCTGGTTCATCATCTATCACTCGATCAGCATCAAACTTTTGGGCGTTATGCTATGACATGAACTGTAGCTAACCTATAGATTCATATTATTCGATTGGTGGCAATTGAGATCAGCTAGCGCATCCAAGTTGTCCCGCATACTAGAGAACTCACCTTCCATCCAACCCTTTTTTTGTCCCGGTTGACTTTAGATCCGGGGCTAACAGGGGAGCTTTAGTCCCGGTTGTAACTGTTAGTGGGACGAGGAGGGCGTTTTATCCTGGTTGGAAACAACAACCAGGACAAAACGCCCCTTCCCACGCACCCTCTCCTGGTCCCCTCACTCCACCTTATCTTCCCACGTGCCCCCTCTTTCTCCCTTATCATCTCTCCCAGCCCGCCCCCTCCCTTCCCTCCCTTCGCCGTCCCTCCCCGCCTCCCCGCGCCGCCGCCCCCCTCCCTCCCTCTCTGGACGTGCTCCCCCCCCTCCCTCCCTCCCTCCCGCTTGCCGCCGCCCCTCTGCTGCCCCTCCCCTTCCCCTCTGCTCTCCCCTCTCCTTTGGTAGTGAGGAGGCAGTGGGCGAGGTGTAGAGTAAGCGATGTGGCTGAGGCAGCAGTGCTTGCCGGAGGGCTGTGGTGCTGAGGCGGGACACTGGCTGACAGCGTCAAAGCGTGGCGGGCTTGGGCACGCAGGTATGCTTGTCCCCTCCCTCTCCCTCTCCTTCTCCCTCTCCCTATCCGGCGGAGGATGTCGCGGGCCGGGCGGCCGGTGGGATGCGGGGCCAGGCGGCGTGCGGGCGGACGACCGTGCAGCATCCAAGTCGTCCCGCCGCCACGCACTAAAATGGTCCAGCAGGGAGCAGGGGAAAAAACTTAAACAAACTGTAAGCTAGCAAGACAAATGAAGTTACCAGCACGTACGTATGGATGTATGATGCCACTACTCTATACGTACCGAACTCCATGACGATATGCATGTATTGTCTCAACTCCAAACTAATTAAGTTGATTATTACGAAAGCCATGAACAGAAAACAATGCACAAAAAGGGAAGCGCAAAATGTACGTGTTTCAGCTACTGCATGTCTGTCTGTATGTGTGTGCATGCTGATGGTTGTTTTTCCGGCGTGATTGTCAAGGCTTACGTTCGCCATCCGCTGTGACGCACTAGCTTGATAGCATATCGCATAAACTTTCCATGCAGCTTCTTTGAGCGGCAGTTTTGCATATATCATCAGCTAGTAACGCGTGATGACTAGCTAGGTCTAAGGTATAAATATAGCAAGATCGCAATTTGATCCGAGTTTATTATACTCCATCCGTTTCAAATGGTAGGTTGTTTTAGCTTTGCTATATTCACAAATTTTTATTTGTGCATCTACACATATACTATATCTAAGTGCGTAGAAAAACTATATGCACCTGCTATACAATTTGTGAACGAGGGAGTAGTCATCGGTGGTAACTAGGATTCAATGCGAGTGGGTACACCGATGGGTAGTTCTAAGCCGGTTTATTTTTTTTTGTTCTACCCGTTTCCATTTTCTTTGAAATTTGAATAATTAAAGTTATATGAGTTTTGGGTCAACCAAAAGACTCTGGAAAAAAATAAACTTGCATCGCTACTGGCACATGTAAGAAGACTATCTATGAATCACTATATCAAATATAAATATAGCATAGATATTAATTAATCCCCCTTGAAGTTTTATTGAACAAAGATCATACTACCAAGTTTTTTTTACTGAATACTTCCTCCATTTCAAATTAGTTACAATTTTAGTTTTGTCCAAAGTCAAATGTTTCTATCTTTAACCATCAATTTCTAGAATTTTTTTTAGTTTAACAACATACTATTTATAAATTATAAAGATATTTTTCATGGTGAATCTTAAGACATAAATTTATGATATTAAAATATATGAATTTCTAAAAAATAATGATCAAAGATAAAAATATTTGATTCAGGAAAAAACTAGAATGGTGATACAAGCTATATCCGTTTCGAATGGATCCCTGTCATCAAAGGATACAAGTTTATATTTGATAAAATTTGGATCATTCCTTCTCGGATGAGTTGGGCCGTATTCATAGAGTTTTTTACCACCACCAAGGCGCCAACAAACAGACGAACGATCTAGGCTGGGCTTCAACATATTTGGGCTCCGAAACTGGGCTATCGCAGAATCAACGTCTCTCCCAGCAGAGGACAAAATATATAGTCGAAATTGACTAAACTAGCTGCTTCATCGGGCTATAGAGGAAATGCATTGTTTATTTTATTATTCCTCTGCAGAAAGAAGTCCACAAAGTACAGAGATGCTTTCCTAGGGTGAGCTGCATGCCTGACGGACAGAGTATCTTGTAGTTGTTTGTTAGGTGACTTGATTTGCGTGTGTTTAACTTCATGTGGTGTTTGCCAGCACTCCACCTCACAAAAACCAGCTCCACATTCTGCACGTGTTTGGCTGGTGGCAGTGCTCCAGCTCCCACTTGTCGTGAATAGTCTATTTTACCCTTTGTGAATGGATCCACGTGTCTGTCTCTTGTTTTTCCTCCCCCTTATATTTCTCTGCTCGCGTTCGAAGTAATCAGAACCCAAACTTTATGTTGTACTGAATTGAATCTACGCGAGCTGGAAGAATCCCCTGGCGATGGTGCCGTTGGCTCCCCTGGGTAGGAACCCGCCGGGGATCTTCTCGTTGCGCGAGCCATAGAGGATGCGTAGGACCTCCGCCGGCGTGCGCTAGAATCCGAGCGAGTCGTCGCCGGCGCCGAGGATGTTGCTGATGGTGCGCCGCTCTGCTCCCTGCTGCCGGTCGAGCACATTGACCCCCTCGTCCTTGGCGCCGTACCCGGACATCCGGTTCCGCCACTCCACTGCACTCGCCGAGGCTCGAGCTCGCCACCGCCGGGTGGAGCTCGCCGCGCGGAGCCTCACCCTCGCCCGCCATCCATCCATTTTCGCCGGAGATTGGGCCAGCGGCGCCCAATCCAGGCGGCGGTCCTCGTCCACGACTGCTCATGGTTCTGGCTTCCCAGCAGCTCGGCTTCCCGCGGGCAGCAAGGCACGGCAGTGGAGTGGGCAGGGGCGGCGCGGCCACGGTGGGAGGAGGCGACGGGAGGAGGTGAGCGAACCGGTAAGTTGCGTAATGAGTGACAACTGTGCGCAACTCCACGAGGAGGTTTAAAACTTGTGTTTTTGGAGCGTACTTGAGGTACTTGAAAAAAAACGTGGATCTGGTCCCAACTCCATATTTTTTCTGGAGCTGGACGTGTTTGGCAGGGAGTTTTGTGGGATTGGTGGAGTGAAGCTGTTTTTTTTAGCGGAGTGCTGTCAAACATCCCTTTAATCTGATTGAGTAAACTCACGTGCGTTATAGATACTACCAATAGTACACTTTGTGTTTATATTTTTAATAACTGTAGCAGGTTTAATTTAGACCTTCAGTAAGCACACTTGAATTAAAAACCAAACTCATCTTGTTGTCTAGTCAGAACTTGATGCCACTCGATCGCGTCAGAAATCTGGAAGTTTGCATTATCGTTCTAAACTACTACCAGTAGTAGATGTAGAGCATGAATCGGAACTGTGTGTCGATCCATATTTGTTGCTGTACTTGTGCATTGGGAATCTGTCACGTGGATATAGGAGAAATTCTAAAACGCGACGGGTCCCGGCCAGGGTTTGGCTCACCTTTTTTGAAGAAATAAATTTGAACACCCAAAATCTGTCACGGTGATGATTTGGGTATTTAGGTGTCATTAATCCGTCCGTTATGTCCTTTACATTTTCCTTTCGAATGATCGCCCACCAATCAGAACCATCATTTGGATATGACAGGATAAGGTTGCGTTGCACATCACATTCCGTGTGCGTGTGCCCGGTAGACCCGCGTTGTAACATTTCTGAACGTTGTTTTTTTTTAATACAAAGATACGCAGCTCTTCTGCGTATTCACGAAAAAAAAATAGCGGCCATCCTTATGAATGACCCAAATGGTGACACTTGTTTGGTTGCTGCGTTCCATCTGTTTTGTGCTTTCCATGGATTAGACGATAGGCTCCCTTTCATTATCAGCCCGGGAAATAAAGCAGAAACACTTTATTTGCCTAGGCTAGGCTTAACATCTGGGGCCTTCTTCTTCTCCACCTCACAGGCGACACCACGTAACGCGAGTGGTGATGGGGACGGTGACCATGGCTCGAGGGCACTAAGAATTATTATGTGATTATGATAGTATATACATATAGTGACTGAAAAATGACATTTGCTGAGCTATTTTTGCTCTGGATTCTCAAACCAGCTATCATTATGCATGGTGACTGGTGAGATCATTATTCTGAGATGTTATTAGGTCGAATCGTCACGCTGATGAATATTATTTTATTTTATTTTATTGCCACTCTGAGTCTCAGGGGCAGGCGATTATTAGCATCCAGGGTCATGTGTTGAGCTTTCTTAGGCCTTGATTAGATCACCTCCAAATTCTAAGTTTTTTCACTCTCTCTCCGTCACATAAATTTTTGGACGCATGTATGGAGCATTAAATGTAAGTAAAAAAATAACTAATTACACAGTTTGGTTGTAAATCACGAGATAGATCTTTTAAGCCTAGTTAGTCCATGATCGGACAAAGTTTGTCAAATACAAACGAAACGTGCTACAGTGTCCATGTTGTAAAAATTTGCAATCTAAACAAGGCCTTAGTTGCTAAAGTTAAAAAAGCCCTGGTATGAATTTTCAGTACATTTAGACTAGAGCATGCATTCACAAGATCAAGAGTACAGAATGAGAGCGAAAATGACACGCAGAACATTTTTGCTCTGGGCTTTCAAACCAGCTCGAATCATGCATGATCATCAGCCAGGCTGGTGCTGATACAACCGTATACGATCGTAGATTATTACTGCTGGCTGGTTTAATGTAAAAAAAAAATACTGTTCTGACAAGCTGTTTACGAACCGTACAGGCTGCATATCAGACCGTTCCGCCCGCGCCTGACGTTTCAGCCCCGGCCAACCAACCATTTGTCAACTTGAGTTACTCACGGATCCATCATATCAGAGTATCATTAGATCGCAACGTGTCACCAACCCACGTTCGATTCATCCAGCTATCCAGGTGTACTATCAGTCACGGCCCACAACAGACAGTCCATGTTCATTCAGTCCAACCACAACGGAACTCGACTCCCGCATTCTTCAACTCAGCCGGATTTGATGCTCATACAGTGAAACAGATGGGAAACATCAGCATCGAATAAGTTAATCACGCTAACATTCAGAGTTCATACTGTGCCGCACAATTCCGAGGACAAAGAGTAGAGATCTCGAATGCAACTCAGCTGGTAACAACCACCAAAAAAAGGAGCATGTACAAGGGGGAAATAGGCCGGAGACAATGAGGAAAACAACGGAAATGCCTCTAACCTCACCCAGGTTATCACCTCTGCTACTCACTCACCAGTGCTGCACCTGATGCTTCCTAAGCTATGTCAGCAGAACATCAAAGGTGCTGAAGAAAAGGGTAAAACTGTGGATCACCCAACTGTTGCCTTTGCCAAACAAGGTTGTGGTCTAAAATGAACCGGGCAACAATTTTCATGCAAGTTCTGCTACTCATAATTCACTCCCCATTGACAAAGCTTTTACTCTCATAGTACTTCTTCTCACTGGCTTCCTTCTTCTCGTTCCGCTTCTGTAACAAGCAAAAGGGAACAGCAAAAATGAATACAAACGACACCAGATCGATAGACCAGAATAAATAAAAACCACACCAACCCCACATCAAAGAACATGTTGCCAAGCATAATATAAGGGGAAAATATCGGTACTCAAGCAAAAATGCATCAGCACAATATCAGTACACAATAGCTCCCATATGCGCATCACTGATATGAAGAAGACAAAATCAAACCACATGTGTAACTGTGAATATATATACTATACTACATGCTGCATACTGCATATAAAAGACCCATAACCAACTGATCATGTTAGCTACCTGGTAAGCTTCATGGTTAGCAACAATCCTCCTGATAATAGTACTTGTAGTGATATCCAAAGGACTCTCCAGTCTACAGTAAATGCCCATAGCTATTGGAACAGCATATGGATTTGAATCATCCTGATAAATGAATGAACAACGATTAGTTATCAATGTTGTGTCATTTTTGTGTTCAAAAGAGAAATGGTTCACATAAAAAAAAAGTAAAACTTAATTACCTCCATAAAGTCCATGTTCTCAGCAATTGTTCCATGAACAACTAACGAAATATTGAATGTGGTAATCTGCACATAGAAAAAGGAAGCTGGAGAACTCAGGCCACACACATACTAGTCATAACAGAAATTGCATCAGGTATACCTGACCTCGATCAATACATAAGAGGGCTCAATTGTTAACCTTCAAAAATATCTAAATAGTATATGCCTTCTAGTTGTTGTTTTATGCAACCAGCGTGGACAAACTGAGGACACCAAACCTGTTCTGGCGTACAATGCCCACAGTTTCTCATTATACTAAGCTATAATGATGCCTTTGGTTGGGGCAGAAACTCAGTCATTGGTAGCTTAGCAGAGGCCTAGCAACCATGGTGTTTCATTTGCAAGCTGCTCAGATGAAGACCAAGTTCCTCAGTTTGATACGAGGAACAAAATAGTAAAAAAAATTGGAGGACTGCACTTTGTCAACTTCATTTTTATCTCTTCTTTTGTAGTGAAGTAGCAATAACATTGCCTATAATCACTCTACAAAGGTATATTGTTTTGTACAGGTTCTATCTTTGTGTTTCCCAGCTATTTGAATCTCAGAGATTTATCTTTTACATTTTCTTAGGCTATGGTATGGCTTTTCAATGGGATAAAATAAACGCAACCTTACAGATCTTACAGCAAATGCACTGTCTCTTAAGAATACCATGTACAAGGAACAACTACAGACAGTTGCATCATGGATTCTATACAAAAGTCAGGTAATGTCATGGCTGAAAACTCACCATGTCTTTTGAAACATCCCATGGAGCACCAATGATCACCTCATCAACATAACGACAAGCCAAAACACTCAAACTTCTTTCATGGAGATTCATGATTGGGCGATGTCGTCCTCGTGTTGAACTGGCAGGTATAGTAAACACCAACAGAAAAATAGGCTGAATGTCAGTGTTAAGAGCATCTCCAGCAGTTCCCCAATTCCCAATCCAACTACTGTATTGGGAGAGTTGGTAAAAAAAATAGTGCTCAGCAGACTCCCTTTACTTTTCCCTTTTCTCAATAATTATTGGGACAACCCAATAATTCACCCCCAACTCCCCCTAAATAAAGGAGGGTGCAAAAGTAACTCCCAATAACAATGAAATGGATATTGGCATACCCACGTTAACTAGTTATTGGGAAATATTTATTGGGAGACTGCTGGAGATGCTCTAAGGGTATTGTTTAGACGTATTGCATCAAAAGAAATGCATCCACTAATAAACAAGGACTACTGCAGAACTGAATTAACTTGAGCATCGTAGCTTGTAAAGAATTAATAAGGGAGAGTAAAAATGCAACCATCATATTACCTTATGGTCTGATCCGTGTGAATGCCCACAAGCAAAAAGTCCCCAAGTTCTCGAGCAAGTCGCAAAATCTACATGGAAGAAATTACAAATACAAGATAGTCGGAATCACTATCTTTTGGAGGGTTAAATCAGTTTGCTCCCATGCAAAAACAGAAAACGGAAAACAGAAGTACAGCTAACAGCCCAACACAAGCATAAACAGGCATTTGTCTCTCTATAAGCTCACTTATTAGCTGATGTCGTGGTTTTCTCCTTTTTCTTTCTTTTCCTCCTTTTGGTTGGGTTGGCATGTGGAAGGGAATTCACATTTACCTCAACATGTCCAGCATGGAACAGATCAAATGCACCATCTATGTAAACTATCCGAGAATCTGGACCTGGGCCCTGCATGGAGAAAGTCTACAGTCAACAGAAAGAACAAGTGGCCATATTCAAAATTCAAGTATAGCAATAGTTGTACCAAATAAACTAAATCAATTATTTCCAGCTTCCAAGAAATGAAACTATACTATGGCCAACTAAATTTTACATTCATTTAACGAACAGCTTTCAAATGCTTTTAAGAAACAGTTGGTCGCCCAACCATATGGACTTTTATGATAATTTGAGGACTTATCAGCTTCTACTCCCAATGTTTTACTTCTAGAACACACCGACACTATGGACAAGATAAAGTCTCAAGCAAGCAATTTTGATCATCAGTTCTTGTAAAATAATTTGGTAGTAAAAAGTACAAAAAAATATATATTAATTTATCAGCAGACTATTCACAAACCAGAAGTAAATGATAAATTAATGCATGTGAAACTGTAGAAGTCATACCCTGCTATTTGAGAACTGAACTATTCGCCTAGATGTTGGAAGGAAATGAGATACTCTAGTTCCACTTCCAGATCCACTATCATCAACTTTCTGACCATGTCCACTACTGAATTGCCTTTGTAGCGAAGAGTGATTGTGGGCATCAGAAGATGATCTCTCTCTAACACAAAGAAGCATCCGTCCTATCATGAAGCAATACTTGATCAACATGACAATAAAGCCTTTTCATCGCCACAAATAGTGTACTCACTAGAAATAACCAATTTATTGGTCCCCAAAAAGTTGAATAAATTGGAGTTCTAAACCAGAAAATGGGTATAACAGAAGATTTATGGTCCATGCAGTCATGGGAACAAGAACAATTGTGGACTGCTCGTCCCTTTAAATATTTCTTAATATGACACTAGGTTCACATGGTTTCCTGAAGGACAAATCAGCTGACAAAATCTTTTGGACAGTACAACTGTTGACAAAAGAAGTTTTTGGTAGATCTAAAATCAATTGCAACATTGAAGGACAGCTGTGACGCTCGGTCAACAATAACTAGCAACTGAGACTTAGAACCTAAATATTCCCTATTTCAGACTTCAAGATCATTAATCAGTAAAACAAAGTTTTAACATAAAAAACTGCAAGTAAAAACTAAAGCAGAATCAGTACCAACAATATCTGTTGTTGAAACTCCCTCAGTTCTTTTAATCTGCTTATATCGGCCAGCCTTTTTGGCAAGAGCATATGCATCAGTACCATCTGGTAGCAAACAAGGATCGTCGCCATGGATAATATAATCTATGTTGTACTCAGTGAATAGCTTGTTCATGAATTCTTCGGTTATGGCATAAGGTGCATCTGGAATGATATCATCCACCCATTTGACAGCACGGACCATTATCATTCTGCATTACCACAAAAACGAAGAAAGATAAGAAACTTACTATAAATCATAGAGGAATAAGAGAGCAACATATTTGATACTCCCTGACAAATCCAAAGAATCAGAAACATAACACCACATAAAAAGGGCGTACCCAGTGCAGAGAGCTCCCGCTCTGTGCGGGGTCTGGGGAAGGGTGTTAGTGGCAAGCCTTACCCTCGCCTGTGCAATGCGAGGAGACCGCGACTCGAACCCGGGACCTTCCGGTCCACCACATAAACGCATAAATTTCCATACAGCCAGGTCATACATAAAGGAATAACACTATAAAAAATGAGATAAAATAAAAAACGATCATGTAAGGAGTATTTGTTGGACAGTGCCAAACCAAAGTAACCTATCTACTTCATTAAAGATGTGCTACGAACACTGGTGCTCTTGGCCTTAACTCAATTTGTGGATGAAACAAAACATCTCCCACAAGAACATAAAACTCTCTGGATTGTTCCCATTTTGTGGAGATTGCAGGAGTGGATTGATCCAAGACAATTTTGTGAATCTCAAAGAGATCAAAGTTTTTTTTTTTTTTGGAAACAGCTGGTTGCACAGAGGTGAGTCCTAACTGCTGAAATTCCCAAATAGAACTGAACTGCTGGAGGTCGTGAGCATGTAATAACTAAAGAAAAAACGTTACTTTGGAAACCTGTGTTATGCAACCATATGCTAGAATTACACGAGGCATGACATGACACCAGAGATTGAAAAAAAATGATAGGGTGATGTGAAATTGAAGGTCTAGAGGGTACTACCTCTCGTGGAGCGGCGTGACGGGCGGCCCCTTGTTGGCCTTGATCTCGTCGTCGCTGATGACGCCGACGATGAGCTCGTCCCCGAGGGCGCGCGCCTGTCGCAGCGCGTTGCAGTGTCCGTAGTGCATCATGTCGAAGCATCCGTCCATGTAGACGCGCACGGGGCGGCGGCGGCGGCGCTGGAGCCGGCGCCTGAGCGCGTCGAGCGGCGGCAGGGACGGAATGGCAGCGGGCCCCACGAGGTGGAGCGCGAGCACGGAGGCGGCCAACACGATGCCTCCGATGACGCACGCCGCCAGCGTCCGGGCGCCGCAGCCGGTGCTGGTGCCCGGCTCCATGGAGGAGGAGGAGGAGATGGGAGGGGCACGGGAGGAGTGCGCGGAGTGCGGTTTGTGCCTGTGATTGTGGTGTGGGAGTGAGGGAGGGGATCTAGGGTTAGGGATGATGAGGGTGTGCGGGTGGAGGGGCTATCGCCATGGGAGGTGAGGTGAGGAGGGGAAGGGAGAGGAGGGCGGTGGTGGCGGCGAGGCGAGGTGGAGGGAGGACGAAAACGCTCTGGTGCCTCCCTCCGTCTGGGGAAAGTGGGTGTTTGGGCCGGCTGCCATGTGGGGCCAAGATGTCAGTTGAGGTGAGCAAGATCAAGGAGCCATGGCCCCACGTGTCATTGATTTTGACAGCCTTGAATGGATGGAGCCATCCACTTTTTATACTGTCAAAAGCGATTGATGCTTATACTCGAGTGACACGATTAATGACTTTGGTTAATGAATTGTTTCTCATCATAAAAAAACAACATGTAAGCACATATTATCCGATTTAAAGAAGACCGCTTCCCCTTTGATTTCCGACGTCCTAAAAAATCCGTATTCGCAATCGAATCCGTACAATATTCGTTCCGCTCCGAATCCGATAAAATAAAATGGATTAGGATATGGGAAAGCCATTATCGGCTCTGATCCGATCCGTTTTCATCCCTGGTTAGAATTGAGCTTTGAGTGAAACTTTTGTGATGTTTCAAGTTATGAAGCTATAATTTTCCCTTATCCAAAACGAAACTTAGTAGACGCGTAAATAATGAAATTTTGGTGGCAAATACAGTTGGGTGCTTTATGTTCTAACATTTAATCTTGTTCCCCGGCCGGCCGCCCCCTGGCTAGTTCGGCGACGTAATTGGCGCCGTCGCGCTCCAGGTGGTGCACGTGCACCGCCACGCCTAGTTCAGCGACGCACAGTGCCGGCGTAGGGTGATCCCCACCCTGTCCTCCTCGGCGTGAAGACAGGTGGGTCCCGTGCAGGGTCCACTCCAATACACGGCACACGGGTAGCCGGCGACTCCGATGAGTGGGGCCATGGAATCACGGATGGTGGAATCCGACCGGGCACGATGGATCTATTTCTTCTGAATCTATCTTCAGCCAACCAAATATGAAATATCATCGCCGGCGGTTGCTTCCTGTCTGCAATGTCCGAAGTACACTCGCGAGCTTTTTTTTAACAAAAAGGAAAACATTACACACTTCATGCCTTAATCGTTTGATTAAATAAAGATACAGTACAATATATCAGGAAATGATGCCTGTGTTGATGGATGTAGACATGATTGTCAGTCTGTCAGTGAATAACGGAAAGGTAAGCTCCGAAAACTTTAGACTGAAATATCTGGTGTGTCAGCCGTCAGGACTCTGGATAAGTACAGATACAGCGTAAAACCAGCAACGTTCTTGTTATCACCCGACCGAGATGAACATGGAAATACACAAAGCAAAATCGTTCAAGCATTATCCTCAAATAATGCTTTTGAGCAGTCTCTGTGTATGAAACTGATGCCAACCTAAACTGCTTCCCTTCAGAATGCCTCCTACCAAACTACCAGAAAGAAAGTTTCTGAAACTAGACCTTCAAAAAAAAGTTTCTGAAACTACACGAACGAAAAAAATGACGGCTGCTTCTCATGCTGTTGTATCCAAAGCAGCATTTCTTATTTCAGCAAATAATAACTGAAAGGTATATCAGGGAATGATATAGGTAGCCTTGACTGTCAGTTGATAACTGAAAGGTAACTTCAGAAAACTTTGACTGCAATATGCGGTGTCTCAGGATTCTGGAGCAAGTACAGAGTAAACCGGCAACATTCTTGTTATCAGCAGACAGATATAAAGATTGTAACTACACAAAGCGAAATCTTTCAAGCATCATGTGGAAACAATACTTTTCAGTCTGAAACCGATGTCAAGCTATACTACTTCCCTTCTGGGAGAATGCCTCCAACTAATCAACTACCAGAGAAGAGTTTCTGAAACTACGCGAATGAAAAAAATGAAGGATACTTCTCATGCAGTTGTATCCGAGCAGCATTTTGATTTCTGAAGAGATGAGTCACAAGTTGTTGTCACTTTGTCAGTAGTCCTGCTCTCATACACCTCTAGGGCTCGTCAACATTTGGGTGCCACAATTGTGCAGCAGCTGAATTCACAACTGGCAAGTGAAAACACGATTCAGTTAGGAAGCATGTTATGGGTGATGCAACTATTTGCAGCAGTTCAATAATCTCACAAACTTATGTAAATAAAAAAAAGGATAGGAGAAATCAGTAGCAAGGTCAATACTAGTTTTTCTGACAAGAGAAACAACTCGATTTTTTCTGAACCAATCCTGCTTATCTACAGCATGTTTCAACTTAGTCCTCATTGACAAAAAAGCTACCATTTCCTAAAGCACAATTTCAGAAGAAGTGGATTGTACATGCAGCAACTGTTTCACAGATCTCTTAGAACAGTAACTTCGAAACTATCTGTGAGCTATTTCAAACAAATACAGGATTCAGAATACTCTGAACTGAACATGTGAGCTATTTCAGACAAATGCAGGATTCAGTATACTCTGAACTGAACATGTGAGTTATTTCAGACAGTGCAGTTTCAGTATACTCTGAACTGAACATGTGAGCTATTACAGACAATGTAGGATTCAGTATCTGTATGTCATCAGTATGACATTATTATCTACTAAACATCTATCATGCAGCAAATATTAGTGCATCACAGACAATTTAAAACTACAGAGCTATTATGAGCTACTTTCAAAAAAAAAAACAGAACTATTATGAGAATACTGACGTTTCCAATCCCATACAGTACGCAGCTGAATGCGCAAGGAATAAAGTAAAAGAGTGAAACAGTTAGGCGCTAGACAGGTTGTATTTGTGATGCAACTGTTGCAGCAGTTTAAAAGAAGGCATTCAACAGAAAACTGAAAATTCTGGACAGTCTGCTGAACAGACAAGGTAATAATAATGAATCAAATTATTTATATTTCCTAACTGTTTTTAGTATCTATGAAACGATTGATATTCAATAGAAACTGTAGACACTACAAAAACATGAATATTGATTGTATCAATCGGTTATCTGTAGCTTGTTTCAGATTAGTCTTAAATATAAATAGCTAAAAAGAGTATAGCATTTTTTGAAACCCATGTAGAAACCAAATGCGAACCCAATGCAGAACATAATGCAGAAATCCAATGCAGGAACCCAAAAAGACTTTATATATGCTAGAAACTATATGACTAGTTGAATTGAATAACTAAATACGAACCCAATTAAAAAACAAAAGAAGAGGATATCAACGCAGAAACTAGCCAACTATATATTCAAAACTACAGAAAAGTCGCTGAACATCTGAGTACACGGTGGGCAAGTTACAGTTTTTTACCAGCATCAGTATAATACTACGACTCTATGAGCTTGTAAACATCTTGGCATGCAGCAACAAGTACTGATATTAGTAAGTACGTACCAGTGATCCTTTTAGCGTCGATCAATCAGGCCGCACCGATGATGGCAGCGGCGGCGCCTGCACCGCCAGCTCCGGGCGGCACCCCACCGCCGCCACCGTTAGGCCCTGGTCCGGGGTCGCCCTGGCGTCTTTTCCCTTTGTTGTCCCCGTCCTTCGGATAGGCGGGCATATGTCTCCAGTGCTAATACGAGCCACATATCTTGCATAGAAATGGATAGTTGCTTGTACATAAAATTCATTCGTCTTAATTGAGCATTATCCTACCTTTGTTTCAAAAAAAAATAGAAATAGATAGTTGAAATTTCAAACGACGCTGAAAGCCCACTAGACTGATGTATCTTATGGACGTCGTTACGTTCAGTAGCAGTATATATCTTTGTGTACCTAATAAGTACCTAACTAGCGAGATGATAGATGATGATATCGCAGCCACTCAAGGCAACTGACAAACCGCGAATCGGGTGTCCATTGTTGCTCTAGCAACGTTTCTTCTCCACCACCGGCCGGCGCAGCATCTAGATAGGCCATGGACCAACAAGCTCCTCAGGTTCCTCGCGTCAAGCTGGGCACACAAGGATTAGAGGTATGTAACTCATCCATCTTATACTCTGCATGCACCTACTATACTTGGTTCCATCCATCCTAGCAGGCGCAGTGCGTGACTTGTTATGCAGGCAGTTGTCGAAGCTAGGCCTCGGATGCTTGGGGCTCACGGGCGCCTACAACTTGCCGCTCGACGACGAGGCTGGCGCCGCTGTAGTCGTGCATGCCTTCCGCCGAGGCGTCACCTTCTTCGACACCTCCGACTACTACGGGCCCCTTACTAACGAGATACTCCTCGGCAAGGTCTCTTGTTTTGTTTCTCCTTTTTTTTCTTGGTTTCATGGCTGGCTTGAGAGCCATGCCATGGGGGACGGACATCTTGACGTGGGGAAGCCATATATTGCCTGATGCCTGCTGTGTGTTTGCATGTAGCCATGTAGGCGCTGAAGCTGCTGCCGCGAGAGCAGGTGCAGGTGGCCACAAAGTTTGGCATGCGGCGGGAGCATGATGCCAGTGGCTCGTGGGGCGTCTGTGGCCGGCCGGAGTTCGTGCGTGCCTGCTGCGAGGCCAGCCTGCACCGCCTCGGTCTGGATTACATCGACCTCTACTACCAGCATCGCGTCGATGCCACCATGCCCATCGAGGACACGGTACACCAGCCTTCTTGCAGATTCCAGCTAGTAGCTTTGCATCGTCTCATGCATGTTGGTTGTTGCCTGAATGCATGCATGCTGGCCTGATCATGCACATTCCTGTCATGTAGATTGGTGAGCTCAAGAAGCTGGTGGAGGAGGGGAAGGTCAGGTACATCGGGCTGTCGGAGGCGAGCCCCGACACGATACGGCGCGCGCACGCCGTGCACCCAATCTCCGCGGTGCAGATGGAATGGTCTCTCTGGTCTCGTGGTATCGAGCCTGAGATAGTCTCATCACAAATTAAACACTGTTTTCATCGACAACTCATTAACTCTATCAATCATGCAACAATGACATGTTCTAATATAATACTGTGTGTGGGCTCCGTCCAGGGAACTGGGCATTGGAATTGTTTCCTACAGCCCCGTTGGCCGTGGGTTTTTCGGCGGAAGAGGTGCCACAGAACAAGTGCCTGCTGTGTCTAATCTGGCATGGAATGCATGGATCGATAACGTTGTTTTTATCTTATTTGAAACAAGTTCCTTCTTTTTGTTTCCCTCAGTATTTTTTTTTTGTTAGTCTACTTATTAGGCTCTTTAGCTTTGGCTTTAGCTTGGGTATCCAAGGTTTGTAGCAGAAAATTTGGAGAAGAACAAGAAAATATATCTCGCCATGGAAAACCTTGCCAACAAGCACCAGTGCAGCTGCGCTCAGCTGGCTTTAGCTTGGGTTCTGCATCAAGGGGATGATGTGGTTCCTATACCAGGTCACCTTCAAAAGCCCCATCCCAAAATTGTTGATATAGCATTCAGTGTTTAATTAACCCAAAGTTACCATTTATCAATAATTCATCAAATACTCATCTCTTGATACATTGCACGTACGGATCAACAGATGACCTTATTAGGAGCACTTCTCTGTTAATAACATTTCTCTTATAATGGTCTAATTTGCTTTGGCAGAGGAACAACAGTGTCGAAAAACATAACCTGGTAATTAATATAACCACATGACAATTTGGCTTGCATATATTCTGCGTTGCTGACGTAGAAATTCATGTGCTTGTTTCAAACTTCAATATTTTTGTTACGCCAGGTTTTTCTATTCACTTTGATATATGGTTCGTCGATGTCTAGCTCATACGTGTCGTCATTATGTGTAGACAAGCTCATTGCTTAATTATACACCCGATCGTAGAGAAACAATTAGTTACTGAAAAGTATTCTACAAAATTAAGCAGGGACAACGAAGATAAAAAATCTGGATGCGAAAATTGACTCATTGAAGGTGAGGTTCACAGATAAGGACCTCAAAGAAATTGCCAGCCACATACGTGAAGAAGATATCGCTGGTGAAAGGGCACATACTACATGGAAGCATGCTGATACACCGAGGAAATAGAGCTCTCCTGAAAATGCTGGAATATATATCAGGTGTTCCCATGCTCCCGTATACAAAATACAAAACACAAAACTGCATCTAAAATATGGATGGATGACATAGAGCATGCACTAATCTAGCTTCATGCAAAATCGTAGCTTAGACACAACAACTTGTGCAAACAGCAAAAAGAAGATAAATCAAGCTATGATTGGTCGCGGGCTGCAATTGTTCATATAAGTCTACAATTCAATATTATTCATATTGTGGTCTATCTTTTTTCCTCTTTGCACAAGATTTTGTTTAAACTTAAATTTCATATGAAACTAAATTAGTACATGCTCTATCCCCTTCCATATTTTGGTTAGAATTTTCCATGTAATTTTACAAATGTAATTTGTATATATAACAGCACCGGAGCACCTAATAAGGGCCGCATGCATTGGAGTAATACCTATATATATGTTTCAACGTTTGCATTGATGTATCCTATCCCTTAATAAATATACTATGTGCAATGTAAAGCACCTTTTGATGAATAATATGTGCTGTCTCATCAGGAACTACCAGCACCAAGTTGACTTTTTAACTGTGATTGTGTTACAGCTGTAATTGTATTTAGCTTAGCATGCTAATTACCATGTTATGAGCATCATTAGCATTATTAATGCACGGCCACTTTCACTTCCTTATGGCGGTCTCACTAGACCATACCAAGATCAACACCATTTGAAATTGTCTCGGTCGGGCATGTATAGAAGCAAATCTGCCTATGGCTCCTTTTTGTGGGATCTGTCAAGTTTTCTCCTTGGAATAGAATTCGGAAGAGAGTTGGGCTCCTTACGCTGCTGGTTAATCATAGGGTTGGAAATTAATAAGTGTTGCTAGACAGCAGCAGACCGCCTGGCCAAGCGAGTGCTGCCTCACCGAGCCGCTTGCCCCTTGTGTGATCAAACCGGAGAGAAAATACACTACCTCAGACCTTCAAATCACCGTCGGTTCAAAACCCACCTTCACTACCGGATTTTGAACTAGCATAACCAATAACCAAACCGACAGTAATGGGGGGTAGACATTCTTATAAAGCAACAAATTCAAAAGAGTGAATGCTTGTTACTAACCTTTAAAGTAAGAAGATCATGCTCATGCTTCAAAATCCAAGAACTTCATGATGAGGAATGACCGCAACAATGGAGGGAGTGGGGAAAATGCGCGCCTCCTGGATGGGTGTGCTCGGGATGGGAGAGAGGAGGAAGGAGAGGACGACAGCTTTTTGTCATCACTGTCGGCTTAAGCCAAAGTCTCAATCCACTCCCCAGCATCTATCAAGGGATCTAGCAGACCACCTATGTCAAGACAGCCCAAGTTGTATAGGAACCTGCATTGGTTTGTTAGGTAGCAATAGCAAACGTGAAGAATCATCATCGATCAATACATGCTGCTGCTGCTGCAAGTACATAAAGATAGGGATCGTGGCTACTTACTCTTGTTTTCTCGGCCAGGGGTTCCATCTCCACGCCTCGTATGTGTCATTCACGGCAGCCAGCGTCCCTCTGCAGAAACAGAGCGCACATAATTTCTTTCTTGAAACCGGAAACCACAGGCAAACATGTGTACTACTAGATAGGCAATAGGGTGCATTGGTGCAAGCGGGGCGGATTAGAATTTGTCTCGTCTAATCTCTCTACTATCTGCAAGAGCCACAGCAAATGGCATCAACCGCATCGTGGCATCGGCCCGAGATTGACAAGTGAAAAAGATCGGGATGCCGCATCGGCCCGGGATCAAGACAAAAAATTAAAGTAGACATGTGGATCAAAAGATCAACCCAAACAATCGCACGGTGGTTTATCGCACGGGGCACGGTGGTTCAAGAAGCAAACACAAGACAGACGAAGAAAGTTGGTAGTCCAAGAAGGAACGTACACACGCTGACATGCAAGAAAGTCGGCAAAGCTAGGAGCTACGTACTAACGCTATGGGCGACCAGCCGCTGCCGCTCCCACCACCTCCGGCCTCCATGTCAGAAACCACACCAAAGACACGAGACGAACTGGAAAGGCTAGAGGAACTGGAGTGATAGACGGAGACACAATTACGAGCAAATTTAGTTACCGCAGCAAATACACAATTTATATTACTAGCCCTTCAACGGAAAGTCGACAACGGAGACTTGTGGGCCAGGCATAACTGGGCCCACATGTCAGTGGCCGCGATCCTGCTGTGGGTGCGGACGTGCGCCGACGGCACCGTAACGGCGCAATCGTCGCAACAAACTTGCTCTGTAAGCCTGGGCATTTTTAAGCGAGAACCAATAACGGAACCGAAGCCGAAATAACCTGAACCGAAAAAATTGGTTCCTTATTCGGTTCCAGTTTGTGAGGAACCAAAAGAACCGAGCAAATTTCGGTTCCTACTATCAGGTAACTGAATTAACCAAAATATATGAATTGTAATTCACTTACTTGTATTTTATAAGATTATGTTCGATTTATTTGTGACGTCTCGTATTGAATATCTATGTATTTGTGTTATTATATTGATATTGTTCTCTTATCAATTTTATTATCTAAAATAGAGGTAGTGTCACATAAATTTGCTTTAAAACCTGTGCTGAAAAAGTTTGGTTAGAACCGGAACCAAATATAAATAACCGAGAACCGAAATGCTCGATTCCTAAAATTCTTTGGAACTGATCTGTTCCATTTTTTAGAACCGAATTTGATCGATAACCGAACTAGAACTGAAACCGAAACTAGGAAGCGAATGCCCACCCTGCAGCTATGCTCTCTCGTCTCCTGAGTTCCACTTCCACCCCCATGAGAGATTTACCTATGTGCCATTATAAAAGATTGCAATTTCCTACGTGCCACTAAAAAGTTTGAACAGTTATAGGTGCCATCGTCCGAAACTTTTTTTTGTTGTCCGCGTCATTCCGTCAACTTTTATCTCTAACGGTGTTAAACTGCGATGAGAAAAGTCTAAAATACCCCCACGTAGGAATGCTGTCGGGGACCAATTCTAGGGTATCCGAAAAGGAGGAGTTAATGCCCATCAACGCTAATTCATCAAAGCGATCAAGAACGCAACTACATTCCTTGGTGGGTCCCGCCTCGTCCAGCCACCAAGACCGCGGGCTCCACCTCGCCCAGCCCCCAAGGGTCGGCTCGGTCTCGGCTGGTTCCCGAGGGTTGGCTCCACTCCGTTCAACCCCCGAGGGCTGGCTTCGCCTCGCCCGACGCCTAGGGGCTGGCCTCGCCTCGCCCGACGTCTGAGGGCTGGCTCCGCCTCACCCGACGTATGGGGGATGGCCCCGCCTCGCCCGACGTCAGGGGGCTGGCCCCGCCTCGCCCGACGTCTGAGGGCAGGCTCCGCCTCGCCCGACCCCCGAGGGCGTTCGGGCGTCTGAGGGCTGGCTCCGCCTCGCCCGACGTCTACGCACGACTCCTTTATGACAACGCGCGGAGCAGATAAGGCAAGGCGCTCAAGGTCAACTGCAATACCGAGAACTATACCTGCACACCTGCAGGACGGTACTGTCAGGCCGAGCTAGAAGGGTGCTTTACGACCTTCCAGGCATGGCAGAGCCCCAATAGTGTTGTAAGCGCCGACATTTGCCTCACAGTGTTGTGGGCGCCGTCATTTGCCCTCGGACACGAATCCTTACAGAAGCTAACGACAACCACTACGGTCCAGAAGGAAACTCACATCATCCACAGTAACAGACGTGCGGTCACTGTGTTGCCCACTCTATGGTCGTTGATCAGCCCCCTAGTCCGCCGCACCGCTCGCCGGGGCGGGATGGGACTTGATGACACACTAACAATGCCAGGACGTAGCGTCGTCAGCGGACAGATGCCTAGCGTAGCCCTGTCAGGATCCACAAACAGTCGCCCAGCATGGGACCGTCCCTGCCGCCGTCTTCCATGACAGCGGGACCCGCACAGAGGAAAAGGAAGACCCGGCATCCTTGGCGGATTTCCTTGCCCTCTGGTTTTTCTCTTTTCTCACATCTGTAATTCCTGCTCTCCCTTGGCCTATAAAAAGGAAAGCAGGGCACCCCACTAAGGGGATTGATTTTCACCACAACACACATCACGCCACATAGCTGAGCAGCATCCAAGCTCTCAACATCCGTTCGACCTTTCCATCAGAGACTTGGGACATGTCCCTCTCTCGCCCGTTTGTAACCCCTACTACGAACTTTTCAGTGCTAATAACACGAGCAGCAGTCACGAACTGAACGTAGCGACATTCTGTCCAAACCAATATAAACCTTGTATCTTTTTAGCACACCATCCGGGCCAGACGCGTAATAATACAAATTTACTTGTTGGTGTTTATTCGAAACACCGACAGTTGGCACGCCAGGTAGGGGACTTTGCGCGTTCCGACGTTAACATCAGGCCACGAATAGCTAGTCAAGACATCAGCTAGGTCCCGGGCGCACACGTGTGTTTCGGGGACCTCGACTTCATCGTCACGACGGAGGGAGAGCTGGCGCGGGCGCCCGCCGCCGTTCAACCCTTCCACTCCGCCGACCTCGACGCGATCACCAAGATGCTCCCGTTCGGTCTCCGCAACGCCATAGAGACCGTCGGCCACCTTGTGGCGCAACCCATGATTCCATCCCCCACGAACGATGAGTTCGTGGGGATGATCGAACATGTCACGGAATCTTTCGACGACCTCCTCACAAAAGAGCTGGAGTCACCCTCTGGCTCTGACTCCAGCAGGGGGAATCATCACCCCTCTCGTGAATGCTTCATGACGGGTACCCCCGAGGGACATGTCGAAAGCGCCCCCGAGGAGGAAACTACCCCGCCGAACAACCTCGGCGATGAAGCGGAGGGGGAGACAGCGGCCCCACCTCGCATGAGGGTGGAGCAGCTGAAAGCCCAACACCGAGAGATCGAGGAAGCACGACTCCAACTCGAGCAGGAATGCGCGGAGCTCGATCGGGAGATCGAGCGCCACGGAGATGGTGGCCGCGCATGCACCATGGCCAGCGACGTGAACCAGAGGATCATCGCGGATGATGAAACCCTTCCTTGCTTCGCCCGGGCAAGCCAAAACATCGCCGCTACTGCGGATTTGCTTCGTGGTCTTCCAGAAGGTGCGATGCCCAAAGATCATCGGGCCCACCATGAGATTCGCACGCTGCTCGAGCATATAGCGGCACAGCAGGCCGAAAGCTCGTTGTCTTGGCGACGCGAGCTCGACGCCAGCCATCGCACACCCTCGGAGCGCCCCGATAGGGACGCGTCGGTCCACCAGGCACCGCAAGGTGGTAGGAAGCTCACCACAGTCCCGGTGCACCAGCGTCTCGGTCACAACTGAGACGCACGCGACACCCTCGACGCCCGCAGATGTACCTACGATGACCCGAGAAAGGGAGCTAGCCACGGCTATCATCCTTGTTGCGGCGGACACTATGACAGCGGCGAGGACTGAAGCCCGAGCCCTGGCTTACTGGGCCCTTAGGCCTTCGGTCGACACATTCTCAACGCTGCTTTCCCGCCAAGGTACCGGCCACCCACCAACATCCAGAAGTACTCTAGGGAAATGAACCCCGGACTATGGCTTGAGGATTATCGGCTTCCTTGTCAAGCCGGTGGTGCGAATAATGATGATTTCATTATCCGCAACCTACCATTGTTCTTGGCCGATTCGGCACGGGCATGGTTGGAACACCTGCCGTCCAACAAAATCCAGAGTTGGGAGGACTTGAAGGAGATCTTCGTGGGGAACTTTCAGGGCACATACAAGCGCCCTGGGAACCCATGGGACCTCAAGAACTGCCGACAGAAGGCTAGAGAAACCCTTCATGGGTACATCCGGTGCTTCTCCCGGCAGTGCAACAAACTACATAACGTCGCTGACACCGACGTTATAGGAGCTTTCCTATCTGGGATCACCTATGAGTCCCTGGTTCATAAGCTGGGACGCAAGGGCCCGTGGACCACCGATGAACTCCTCGACATCGCCAACAGCCACGCCTCGGGCAAAGAAGTGGTCGAAGTGATCTTCGATCACCTCAATGGCAAGGCGAGGCAGGACGAGGACGCCAGCGAAGGCACCTCCAATCGTTCCGCCAAAAAGAAGAACAAGAAGCAACGGCGCGAGGGCTCGCTTGTGGCCACCGCTGACCATAGGGGTGGTCAGAAGTCCATGGAGGGCACTCTGAACCACTTCGAAAAAATGGTCGAGGGGTCGTGCCCGAATCATGCCTTCCCCATTAAGCATCTGTTCAAGGACTACGACCTCATGAAGCGGTTCTTGTCCGGAGGCACCAATAAAGGGGAGCACGGGAAGGACCAGGATCCGACAGCGGATGATGCCGAAGGAAAGGACGACGGCTTCTCGACGCTAGACGACTGCCTCATGATCTTCAGAGGATCGACGGCCTACGACTCCAAGCGCCGCTAGAAGGTCACACGCCACGAGGTCTACACGACCGAACCGGCCACGCCTACCTTCCTCCGATGGTCAGAGTCCACCATAACCTTCAACCAGGCTGACCACCCGGAGAGCGTTCTGCAACTAGGGAGATACTCACTCGTTGTTGACCCGATCATCGATACAAAGCGGCTCACCAAGGTCCTGATGGATGGAGGCAGCGGCCTCAACATCATGTATGCTGAGACGCTTGACGCCATGGGCATTGACCGAGCGCGCATCTGGCCAACCGGAGTGCCTTTCCATGGCATCGTGCCTGGAAAGCATGTCATGCCGCTTGGGCAGATCGATCTGCCCATCACCTTCGGGGGTCCATCCAACTATAGGACGGAGACCCTCACCTTTGAAGTGGTTTTGTTCCATGGAACCTACCACGCCATCCTGGGATGACCATGATACGCGAAGTTCATGGCCGTCCCCAACTACACCTAACTCAAATAGAAGATGCCGGGCCCAGGCGGGGTCATCACCGTCAGCACCTCCTTTCAGCGCACCTACGAGTGCGAAGTCGAATGCTACGATCATGCCGCAGCAATCGTCGCCTCCAGAGAGCTCGCGGCCCTTAGGCAAGAGGTTGCCGAAGAGGCACCCGACCCCAAGCGGTCAACTAGGTCCTTCGAGCCAGTGGAAGGCTCTAAGGAGGTCCTCATAGACCCCGGGAGCACCGAGGGCAAAATGGTGCGTATCGGTACCACGCTTTCCTCCGAATAGGGAAGTGCGCTCGTCGGCTTCCTCCACGCTAACAGAGACATCTTTGCGTGGAAACCCTCGGACATGCCAGGCATTTTGAGGGAAGTCGTCGAGCACGCCTTGAAGATCTGCCTAGGCTCCAAGTCGATGAAACAACGCCTGCGTCGCTTCGATGAGGGGAAACGCAGGACCATCGGCGAGGAGATCGCAAAGCTTTTGGTGGCTGGAATCATCAAGGAAGTGTACCACCCAGAGTGGTTAGCCAATCCTGTTCTCGTGCGAAAGAAGAGTGGGAAATGGAGGATGTGTGTTGACTACACAAGACTCAACAAAGCGTGCCCAAAGGATCCATTTCCTTTGCCGCGCATAGACCAAATAGTTGACTCTACCTCGGGGTGCAAAACCTTCTGTTTCCTTGATGCGTACTCTAGGTACTATCAAATTACGATGAAAGAGTCCGACCAGCTCTCGACATCTTTTATCACCCCATTCGGATCGTTCAGCTATGTCACAATGCCGTTTGGTCTGAAGAACGCTGGGGCTACATACCAGCGGTGTATGCTCAAGTATTTCGAGGACCTCATCAGGCGGACCGTTGAGGCCTATGTCGATGACATCGTGATCAAGTCCAAACAGGCTAACCACCTCATGGCCGATCTTGAGCAGACCTTCACAAAACTCCAAGCAAATGGCATCAAGCTCAATCTTGATAAGTGTGTTTTTGGGGTCCTGAGGGGTATGATGCTCGGTTTCATCATCTCCGAACATGGCATAGAAGCCAACCTAGAGAAAATCTCAGCCATCACTAGGATGGGCCCAATTCAGAACATAAAGGGGGTACAACGAGTTATAGGGTGCCTCACCGCACTCAGCTGCATCATCTCGCGCCTCAACGAACGAGGTCTCCCCCTTTATCGGCTTCTGAAGAAGGGCGACCACTTCGAATGGACATCCGAGGCCCAGGAGGCACTTGACGCGGTCAAGCAGCTTTTGACAAAGGCCTCGATCCTGGTTCCTCCTACCGATGGAGAACCCTTTCTGCTCTACATAGCAGGCACCACGCAAGTGGTCAGCGTCGCCCTGGTAGTGGAGTGGGAGGAAGAGGGGCATGCCCTCAAAGTCCAGCGCCCTGTGTACTTCATTAGTGAGGTCCTCTCCGACTCTAAGACCCGCTATCCCCAAATCCAGAAGCTCCTGTACACCGTCCTCATCACTAAGAGAAAGCTATGCCACTACTTTGAGTCACATCTAGTGACAGTCATGACGTCCTTCCCTCTCAGCGAGGTCGTCCAAAACCAGGATGCCACAGGAAGAACCGCGAAGTGGGCACTCGAGCTGATGGGTCAAGGCATTGTGTATGCCTCTCGAACGGCCATCAAGTCCCAGGTGTTAGCTGATTTCATCGCGGAATGGACTGAGGTCCAAATGCCACCAGCGGTCGTTGATCAAGAGTACTAGACGATGTACTTCGATGGATCGCTAATGAAGAAGGGCACCGGCGCAGGGCTGGTCTTTGTGTCGCCCCTCGGGCTACGCATGAGGTACATGGTTTGTCTCCATTTCCCCTCCTCCAGCAATGTGGCCGTATATGAGGCACTCATTAACGGCCTACGTATTGCCATCGAATTGGGCATCCGATGTCTCGATGTTTGGGGAGACTCCCAGCTGGTTGTTGATCAAGTCATGAAGGAGTCAAGCTGTCATGACGCTAAAATGGCTGCATACTACCGAGAAGTTCGTCGGCTAGAGGACAAGTTCGATGGCCTCGAACTCAATCATATCCCAAGGTGCCTCAACGAGGCGGCCGATGCGCTTGAGAAGGCGGCGTCCGGCAGAGAGCCGATGCCAACCGATGTCTTCGCTAGTGACCAACACAAGTCCTCGATTCGCTACGAGGGGTCAGAATGGACCGGTGATGGTCCGCCCGATCCAGGCTCGGGGGCTGACCAACTATCGGCTCCATCTGGCCCCAAAGTCATGGAGCTTGAGGAGGATCCAGCGACAAAGCCCGACCGTCTGGTCGACTAGAGGACGCTCTACCTCGACTACCTCCTCCACGACGTGCTGCCGACGGACAAGACGGAGGCTTGATGGCTCGCACGCTGTGCCAAGTCCTTCGTCCTTGTGGAGGGTGAACTCTACAAATGGAGCCACATAGGGATCCTGCAGCACTGCATCCCCATCAAACTGGGGAAGTGTTTGCTGAGCGATATCCACAGTGGGTTCTGTGGTCACCATGCCGCGCCTAGAACCTTAGTCGGAAACGCATTTCGACAAGGCTTCTACTGGCCAACCGCTATAGCCGACGCCGAGCAGATCATGCGCACCTACGAAGGGTGTTAGTACTATGCTCGGTAGACTCACCTCCTGGCCCAAGCGCTCTAGACGATCCCCATCACATGGTCGTTCACGGTCTGGGGGCTCGATCTGGTTGGACCTCTCAAGAGGGCACCTGAAGGTTACACCCACTTGCTTGTCACCATAGACAAGTTTACAAAGTGGATAGAGGCTCGGCCGATCTCCACGATCAAGTCCGAGCAAACCATGCTATTCTTCCTCGACATCGTCCATCGCTTTGGAGTCCTAAACTCCATCATCACAGACAACGACACGCAGTTCACCGAAAAGAAGTTCCTACGATTCTGCGATGAACACCACATCCGGGTCGATTGGGCCGCCGTCGTGCACCCCCGAACGAACTGGCAGGTCGAGCGCGCAAACGGTTTGGTCCTATAGGGCCTCAAGCCTAGGATTTTCAACCGGTTGAACAAGTTTGGAGCAAGGTGGGAAACCGAGCTTCCCATAGGACTCTAGAGCCTAAGGACAACCCCAGCCGAGCCACCGGCTACACGCCCTTCTTCATGGTCTATGGTTCCGAGGCCGTCCTCCCAACCGACCTTGACTATAGAGCGCCAAGGATCAGGGCATACGACAAACAGGGGGCCATGGTGTCCCTCGAGGATGCCATGGACCAGCTGGATGAAGCACGCAATGTTGCCCTCCTCCGCTCAGCCAAGTACCAGCAGGCGTTGCGACGGTACCATAGCCAGCGAGTGCGGGGTCGGTCCTTCAACGTCGGGGACCTGGTCCTCCACCTTGTCCAAAGCAACAAGGATTGCCACAAGCTCTCCCCACCGTGGGAGGGACCGTACGTAGTTGCGGAGGTGCTCCGTCTAGGCGCCTACAAGCTTAAGACCATTGATGGCAAAATCTTCACCAATGCTTGGAACATCGAGCAACTACGTCGCTTTTACCCCTAATAAATGCACACTTTCTCTTATCAGTTTTGTTATCAAAACTCCCCGATCCTTTGTGACATACGACCCCAGCAACGACAAGGGGTCAGGCCTCTCTTGGGGGCTGATATAAGTACATTTATCCTGCAAACATTCTCTGTGCCTCCCCCCTCTTTCACGTTAAGACCTAGGAGCTAGGTTTGCGGGAACAAACTCTGAGTATAACTGATCGGACTACGAGAAATCTACGCCCCAGCGGCTATGGCACCTTTGCTCACCAGCGTGACCAGATTTGGCTCACCCGCACTCCGAGCTTTTATGTCCTTAACTACGAAAAGGGTCGGGATGCACTAAACCTTTTTATACAAAAAGGGGGAGAAGATCTAAAAAGCTATTTGCCATAACAAAATTTGAGAGCTTGTCCATTTTTGCACAAGTTTGTCGCTTGGCTTATCTACCTAACTAAATTGTTGCGTAGGATGTTTTCATCCTCTATCTCCGCAGGAAAATCTTGTCTCAACGGGTAACACAAGCCAATCGGACGACTTGTCCACTGTCGAGAAACGGGTAAGGAGCAGACAAGATCCCGCTCTTCGAGCCCATCGCTCTTACCATCGAGGTAAAACCGGTGCCTAGGTCGATCGATCGGCTCAAAACCGCCACCGAGAGATAAGCATCCTTACTTACTTTACGTATTAAATTCGCTATCGAGCCACCGACCCCAGCAACGGCAGGGGGTCGGACAACGCCCGGGGGCTGGTGAGAGTGTCTATTCGCTAGACATTCTCTTTGCCTGGCCCCTCCTTACGTTTAAAAACTAGAGGCATGGTGTGCGGGTGCTAACTTTGGGTAAAACTGGTCGAACCTCTAGGACCCTATGCCCTAGCGGCTACAGCATTCTTGCTCACCGGCATGGTCAGAGTTTTTGTCTCCGCACTCTAACCTTTAGCCTCCACCTTCTCTAGAAGGATTTGGAGGGGCTTACCTATGGAATCTCCATCGAGGAGAAACTATCAGGTCGCCCAAGTCGATTGAGTGGCTTGGGCCGCTGACGAGAGACAAATACAGAAGACTAGGATGCTCATGCAGGTTACGCCGGCCCCATCACGAACGTCGGATCTGGACCCCTCACGGTCATATCCGGTAAGAGTTCGTAGAATCCATCACTCGTACCATCGAGGTAACATTACCGACCCCCACTTTTTCTTTTCCATTATATTATCATTCATTCATCCATTTTCATTCATACATTCAGTCATACATCCATCCATACATTCATCCCATACATCTAAGCATTGCATATGCAATTGCTGCATCACAACGCTTCGCATCGTGTCATGAAGCGATAGTCGTCTCATTCCACATGAGCGGTGCCCGACCGAGGTTCGAAGGTTGGCCCGCAAAGGGCTCAAGGCCGCCTCGCGTCAAATAGAGCTAGGGGAGAAAAATCGAGATGAGCCCCAGCGGCCTTGCCCGACCCCGCTCAGAAGCGGACTAGGACATCTCGACCTTTCTCGTTCGATTCTAACCTCGAGCCTGGCCCACAGAATCTCCATCGAGGGGAGGCTAATGGGCCACCCTAGCCTATCGAACGGCTCGAGCATCTGCCAAGAGGCGGGTTAAGAAGTAGTGGAATGCCACATGAGGCTCTGCCGACCCCGTCAGTGGATGACGAACCTGGATTCCAGTCGAACATGCCCGTTAGCGAGCTCACCAAGCGCGACACTCGAGCCATCGAGGGAAGTATTGTTAGCTCAGCCCCTCTGGTTGCAGAAACTGAGGATGGGGTGACGCACGAAACATGGCCAACCCCTACCGAACCCCACGGGGCTCGGGGGCCCGAGCCGTCCGATCCTAGATTGAAAGACCGAGGTTCGAAGGCCAGCTCATGAAGGGCCTGAGGCCACCTCGCGTCGAATAAAGAGCCAGGGGGGAAAACGTAGATGAGCCCTAGTGGCCTTTGCCCGTCCCGCCTAGAAGCAGACAAGGTCATCTCAACCTTCTCGTTCGATCCTAGCCTCTAGCCGAGCCCATAGAATCCCCATTGAGGGGGAATCTGTTGGAAGGCGGGTCAAGGAGCAACAAAATGCCACACAAGGGCTTTGCTGACCCCGTCACAAGTGAAGGAACCGGATTCCATTCGAACATGCCCGTCAGCGAGCTCATGGAGCACGTCACTCGAGCCATCGAGGCAAGTGATGTTAACTCAACCCCTCCAGTCGTGGAAACTATGGATGGGGCAACAGTCACAAAAACAAGCTGACCCTTGACTGAATCCCCGCCACGCGTGGGGGCTCAAGGAAGGTTGGACTTGCGAGGAGACCGAATGCATGGTCGTAGGACGATAGCTAAGATCCTAGGAAGGGGGTACGTGCGAATGCAAGAGGTGTTTTCTCCTACTAAGTTTCGCTATCCTCTCCTTGATCTTCAATAACATCCGACCCCAGCAACGGCAAAAGGGTCAGATCTCACTCGGGGGCTGATAAGGGTATAAGTACACCTTTTCTGAAACAGTCACCGCATCAAACCTCTTCCTCACGCTAAGCCTAGTGGCAAGGTTTGTGGGAAATGAATAAATTGATCATGTCTGGTTGGACTGCAAAAAAACTATGCCTCAGCGGCTACGGTGTCTTTGCTCACCAGTGTAATCGAAGTTCTCCTCTTACACCTCGGGCCAAACGGTCTTAACAAATGAAAGGGTTGGAATACGTGGGGCCTTTCTTTCGTATAAAAAAGGGAAGAAAACAAGTTCAATCATATAAAATGAAGTTATGAAATTGTTTTCGCGATACATAAGGGTCGGCACTTGTTCACAGACTACAATAATGTTCATCCACCCTATATGACTAACTACCCCCTCTAGGGGAAAACTATATCTTCAACTCTGTTCGCCAGGTCTTGCGCAAGAGGAGTCACTGCCGCTTCTACCTTGTCCAGCTCGGAGGCTTCGTAGCCTGGTGCGAAACCGAGGCTCGTCTTCTCCAAGTCGATGCTCTCTGCATAATGCGAACGAGCAATCGCAAAGGCTTGGGTGATCCCAGAGCGAAGAGCTTCCCTCTCGAGCTGGCACACCCGTGCCATGATATCTACAGCATGGGCCGCAAGCGAGCTGGTCTCCTCCGGCCGCACCACCTCTAGGTCATCGCAGACCACTCCAAGGGAAGCGCTCAGGAGATCATGCTCGTCGCTCTCTGCCTGAAGGGTCCTCCGTGCCTCAGCGAGCTCCGTGGCTAGCCCAGCAGAGACGCTCTTGGTCTCTAGCCTCCGGGTTATCACGATTTTGAGCTAGGCCTGGAGGGAGCTGATCCTCTACCGTGCCTTGTCATGTTCTTGGACGGCCTGGTTGCGCTCCTCGCAGGCCGTGCCACGCTCTGAGCGAAGCCTCCCCGTGGTTTGGAGCAGCTCATCTTGCTCCTTACGTAGCCAGGTGACCGCCTCGGCATCCGGAGTCACCCTCCGCTCCAGTGCGGTGAACTTCTCCTCGACAACTAGCTTTAGGTCCCGCTCCTTCTTAGCTTTGGCTAGGAGGTCAAAGATCTGCTGGTGGGTCTCGGCGTCCCTCTTGAGCAGCTTGTCCTGCTCCTGCCTGACTTTGGTGGCCTCCTCCTTGTCTCGACAGGCCTCAGCCTCCAGTATTCAGAGACTGCCCGCCTCCTTGGCAAGGGGAGTTAGCTCGACCACCCTCTGTCAGAACTGGGCGGTCACATCCCCATGTAGCTGTCGACGAAATATGGTCGGTAGTCTACCTAGGGGTATACCCAAGGTAGTAGATTGTCGGCAGACAGATGCGCAAGCCACAAACAAGACGGTGACGCAAGATAAACACAAGGTTTTATCCAGGTTCGGCCGCCAAGAAGGCGTAATACCTACGTCCTGATTCTGATTTGTATTGCTGTATGTCAATGAGAGATGTTTTTTAGAGGGGTCCCCTGCCCGCCTTATATAGTTTGGGGGGTAGGGTTACAGATCTGGAAACTAATCCTAGCCAGTTACAATTGCCATATGTGGCCGGATAAGGATTCCTATTCTAACCGACCAGGATCTTGATTGATCACCAAATCCGCCTTGACTCCTTGCGCGGGACTCCGATCAGGTTAACCGGGCCACACGTCGTCTTTTGGTGGACCGGACCCACCGATCTAGGCCGACCCAAGCTTAGCCATAAGGGTATAGGGGTTAATACCCCCACAGCTAGTCCCCGAGCACCATGTATTATGCTGCGACACGCCATTTTAACCTTCTCCGACAAGTAAGGCTTGAGTCCTTGACGTCTTTGACCACCATTGTCGCCGGAGAAGTCGGTTGTCCGAAGAATATATGGTGCTCTTAAGAAAAAAGAAAAAGATTTTCGTCCTGGGAAGTGTGCCCACTTGTATTTCTAAACAGAAATATAAGTGCGTCTCGGAGCGTAGCATCCTTGATCATCAGAGGCGTAGGGGTCGAAAAACAAACACATTCACCGCAAGGTGAAGTGTGCCCACTTAGTCCCCGAGCCTGGTAGTAGGTGACGTAGGCACGTGGTGCCAGGGTCTAAAAAGAATTCCCAGTTAAATTGAGAAACGAATCGTCGTACAAGCGATACAAGATGCACCGGCAGGTGCATCGTACCGATGTAGTCCCCGAGCTTGCTGGAAGGTGAGGTATGAGCCTTGTAGCAAGGTCTAAATAAATGTCTCTCAACTGTTTGTGAGTACAAATCACATGTAGCCGAGAAGAACGATCTCCGAAAGCAAGCGGTGGTGGGACGGTCCCCGAAAGCACATCAAGAGCTGTGAGCAGTCCCCAAGCGTGGCGTTGGTCTCGGCGGTGCCCGAAAGCACGGCGATGGTCTAGGCGATCCCGAAAACACGGCGTGGCTGGTCCATCATTGAGCTCAAGATATGCAGCCAAAAAAAAAAACGCCGCTTGTATTATTATTTGGTGTATTTATTTATCTCCTTACTCTGTCAAGTCCAATCTGCCACGTCTGGTCAAAAAAGCAGACGGATATAACATATCACTCTGCCTTCTTACTCTTTCTGGCAAACAGTCGCTTGGCGCCTGTATGGAGGTGCGTCAGTGTGGGCCCTCTAACATTATCAACGAAGAGGCGCGTACACTAGAAACGAAGAGGCGTGTTTGTTGGCGTAGATCTCGAGGTTGAGAAAACAACCATCTGCGGCGCGTGCGCACGTCTCCCAAGAATCTTGGGCGGACGAAACGACGAAGCCCTTGGTTATTTATAATATAGAGCTGGTAAGTTACTTTTTACCGATCCCCATTGGCCAAGGCTGCTAGCAAGCGGCCAGATGCCAACAAACGTCGCCAGGCCATCTTCCCCCTTTCAGACAATGAAACAGAGGATGTGGATATCTTTCGACTCATCCCTCGAAAGAGGAGGAGACAAATGGGGTCAACAGAGCAGGCGGCTCCTCGTGCGTGCGGTGATGATCGCACCACCGACCACCGCAACCACGAGAAGACAAGCGGGGAAGTGTCGAGCACCAAACCCGGACGCGATGCACGGTGGTGGAAAAAGACCGGTGGAACCCGCCGAGCACGTGGAGCGAGCACGGTCGAAGAGGCGTTCCTTCACCACGTTATTCTCGTGCTTCCGAAATGTAAGTATCATAACTTTGATATAATCTTATAATTTGTATTGAATACTATTGTCTTCGAACTTTCTCTAGTATATTAGGTCGGCGTCCACGAAAATCCCGACCGAGATAGCGGTTGTGTACGGCCGCGCAAGATCTTGGCGAAAAGAACTGCTTCGACAACTAAGCGTGGAGGAACAGAGAAGAAATTTAGCGAAATCGCTAAGACACATGAGCAGCCCGACGTCGGTCCCGGCGGTGGTCGAGAAGACAACTGACCTAGCAAAGTACAAATGCTCGAGCACTAGCCTGCTGAGGCGGATACCTTGGTGCCAAAGGAACCAGACCGAGCCGAGGAGCAAAGAACCGGAGTTGGCACGAGAATACGCTGCCGATGCTACGGCTCGTGGGAAAGCCATAGTGGTCGCGGAGACTACTATCTCGGCCCGGCCGCCGCCCCTAAACAAGAGGCCGAAGAGGACAAAATCGAAGAGATCCTAGGCCGTCCCAAAGACAAACGACAACATGTATATGTGTCGCGCAGGCAGAACGACGAGTGTGTTATGTATGAAGAAATCCCCGAGATCGAAGAGACCCAAAAAGTTGAATGAGCGGCAAAACATTTGGTGACAGAAGTCCAGGTATGTTTGGCTTGACCACCTGACCCTGTATTGTAGTCAAACTGTCTGACTTAGCTTGCTTATATGCAGGACTTGATGAAGACCGCAAAGTACCGAAAGAGGTGCTTCGACCAGATTGAGGGAATCACGGCGAGCAATAGAGAACTGGCGGCCGTGGTGGAACGCTTGCGCCGCCAACTTGAAGCCACCGACCAAGAGAGGACAGAGCAAGAAGCACAGAACCAGAACCTGGTCAGCCAGCTCAATGACAAAGAGCGTCAAAAAATAAGTAAGTTGTCATTTTGTCACATCAAGTGTATGACACGTGTTGTTGCATTGTTGGTAATGACATTTATGTAATGCAGGCTTAGAAGTTGAGGTAACCCGCCTCCAAGAGGAGAATAATAGCGTGGATGTAGAGTGTGGTCACTGAAGGAGGACAATGAGAAGCTGGCGCAGCCTTGGCCGGTCTCAACTCGGGACCACACCACCAAAATGAAGGAGGCGAAGAGTAAGTATTCTAGGCCACCGTTCTCATTCTTGTTCCGCCTTGACTTGTCGTGCCTTTACATTTGATGTCTTGTACGGTGTGCGGTTTTAAAAGCCAATGCCAAGAGGCATCTAGAAGTGTGATGAAAGAGCGTGATGGTGGGAAAGCACGATGCCTCGAGGCCACCGAGGATCGGGACACATGGAAGAATCGGTGCTGTGAAGTGGCAATCGGCATTTTGCCCATCCTCGACCTTGTCGACCCAAGCTCCACAGAGGAAGAGCCAAGGACCCCCAGCTCGGACTGGTCGAGAGATGCAAATAAGCATGGGGATGGTTCCAGGAGTTCATTAAGGAGGCGGGTGAGTACACGGGCGCCCATGTGCTAAGCATGGTGCGTGCCCACTACCCTCTGATCGATCTCAAGCGCCTGGTGGCTGGATACCCAAAGGAAGTAGACCCAGACAAGGCGGAGGAGCTTCGGGTGGCCTAGCTAGATCTGTCGTCAAAGATAATTGGTGACATTAATCTATGTGGAGGTGGGACAACACCTGTACAGGGTATGCCATCGACAAGTTAGCTAGAAACGCCATCTGTTGCTAGCCAACCGATGAAGCCTGCGGTCTCGACCAGCCAGGCATCGGCGGGGCCATCCCCTTTAGCTCGGCTAGCACAAGAGTCCCCAAGACTCGAGTAGAATATCAGAAGCAGCGAGCAGTAGATGCCGCGTGCCCCGACCAGCCAATGTAATAGGCTTAGAGCTGTAGAAGGAGGACATAGTTGTGTTATTGTAAACTTGGGCCTCTTCAGGCAAGCTTGTAATAACGTAACTGTATATCATTATAAGCTGGTTTGCTTTGTATAAAGCGTATTTAAGCTTGAAACTTATGTTGGTAGAACTAAGTGAGAACATAATAACGTTCTATTTAGTTGTACCATTTTACCCGACACATCATCCTGAAAAGTTTGTGCGGCCCTAGTTTGCCATGTGGTCGGAGTGTGAGGTGCGTGACCTGTGCACACGCAGACGCGGACAAGTCAAACCAAGGGGGACCTACCGATCGCCCGCAACGTAGAGAGCGGATCCCATGCACGTGTTGGGAGGAATTGGAGATAGGTCCTGCTCCAAAAACCGTAGAAGGAATGGTGGTCGGCTTTTACTGGCTAAGTTAGAATAACCATAAAAGTCGAAGGGACACATTAGAGTGGTCAGAGAAATAATAATAGCTTTATTGAAGTAAATCAAAAATACAAAAGGGGGTACATATCTCAGTAGTTAAGCATAGAAACATCTAAGCTTGTCGATGTGCCCACGAGTTTGTATGCGTCATACTGGTCCGGGTGAGCTAACTCAGTAAGGCGTTGGTCGTGTGACCTCCTTGATCATGAAGGGCCCCTCCATGGGGTTGCGAGTTTATGGACACCACTGGTTCGTCTTCCACTTCAGGACTAGGTCCACGACCACAAAAACCGCTCTTTAACGTTCTTGTTGTAGTACTGCGCTTAAAAAACGGCATGGTATTTTTGGCCGACGTACACAACAATCGAGCCGCTTCTCTTCTGCGCTATTCACTTCTAGCTCCCCGTACTTCATTGGCCTTGCCTTCGTGAAGTTCTCTACCCATGCTTGATCCGAAAGCTATATCTGCGGGGAGGACCGCCTCGGCCGTAAACCATAAAGTATGGCGAGGCGGCGGTTATTACAATTGGTGGTTGAGTTCTCGAGTCCCAGACCATGGTGGTAACTCTTTGAGCCATCTTCAGGAGCCTTGTCATTTTCTATACACCCTCTTCTTCACGCGCGTCCAAGATCATGCCATTTGCACGCTTCGACCTGTCCATTAGCTCTAGGGTGCGCCACCGAGGCGTATTTTACTACTATGCTCCTTTCATCGCAGAAGTCCCAAAAAGCGTTCCCGGTGAACTGAGTACCTAGATCGGTGATGATGTTGTTCGGTATGCCGAAACGATGGATGACCTGGTCGAGGAACGTGATAGCCTTTTCTGAGGATGCCTGTACCAAAGGCATGTATTCTATCCACTTAGAAAATTTGTCGATCAGCACAAAGATGCATGTAAATTTCCCTGGAGCCGGTTTGAAGGGCCCAATCATATCCAGTCCCCCGCATGTGAAGGGCCAGGAGGCTGGTATTGTCTAGATCTCATGTGCTGGTACGTGGATTCTCTTAGCGAAGAACTGACAACCCTCACAGTGGCGGACTAGCCTCTCTGCGTCGGATACTGCTGACGACCAATAGAACCCTGCTCGGAAAGCCTTGCCGACCAGCGTTCTTGAGGCCGCATGGTTGTCGCAGGAGCCAGAGTGGATTTGGTCCAGGAGATGTTCGCCATCCTCCAGGGTTATGCACTTCATCAAGATTTCCTCTTTTGCGTTCTTACGCCATAGCTTGCCATCAACGAAAGCGGCATCGCATCTGCGATGCATCAGCGCCGTTCTCTGCATGACGATCGGTGTGTAACCGCTGCCATCTGTTAGGTACTTGATGAAAGGTATTCTCTAGTCAGGCTCATGAGTGGTCGGAGGGGGCTCGGCGGTGCTTGATGACGGAACCGTAGCCACCAATTGCTGGTCTGGAGGCTTGTCTGCCGAGGAATCTTTCTCTTCGATGGACGGCGTGAGCAGGTCTTGGACGAGTATGCCATGTGGGATTTTTGCTCGGGATGATCCTAACTTTGACAGTGCATCCGCTGCTTGATTCTTGTCCCGGACCACGTGTATGTACTCGATGCCATAGAACCTGCCTTCGACTTCGATCAAATTGCGATATGCTTCCATCTTTTATTTGGTTGTGTCCCAGTCCTTGTTGAGTTGGTTGATGACCAGAGTAGAGTCTCCATAGACGTAGAGACGTTTAACGCCAAGCTCAACCGCAATGCGCAAACCATGTAGGCATGCTTCGTACTCGGCGGCATTATTAGATGCTGGGAAATAAATCCTGAGGACGTACCGGAGCTGCTCCTTGGATGGTGATATAAAAAGGACTCCTGCTCCCGCACCGTCAGTGTTGAGAGAGCCATCGAAGTACATCGTCCAATATTCGTCGGATCCGGGAGAGGCAGGCGTGCTTAAGTCTGTCCACTCGATGATGAAATCGACAAGTGCCTGAGACTTGATTGTAGTGCGGCTTGCAAATTCCAAGGAAAAGGGGCATAGCTCCATTGCCCATTTGACGATGCTCCCGTTCGCATCCCTGTTGCTAATGATATCTCGCAGAGGGTACTCAGTCACGACCACCACACGATATCCGTCGAAGTAGTGTTTCAACTTTCAGGATGTTATCAGTATGGCGTAGATCAACTTCTAAATCTGTGGGTACCTGGTCTTGGACTCGTTGAGTACCTCACTAATGAAATAGATTGGCCGCTGTACCTTGTAGACGTGGCTGGGCTCGTCTCGCTCGACCACCATGGTCGTGGAGACCACTCGATTGGTAGCCGCAATGTATAGCAGGAGTGTTTTGTCTTCTCTTGGAGCAGTGAGTACCGGAGGTGACGTAAGGTATTGTTTCAGCTGTGTGAAGGCAACGTCTGCTTCCTTCGACCACTCAAACTTTTCGGACGCTTTGAGTAGTTTAAAGAACGGTAATCCTTTTTCGCCTAATCTTGATATGAAAGGGCTGAGGACGGCCATGCATCCGGTAAGCTTCTGAACATCCTTCACCTTTTTGGGCGGTTTCATGTCCAAAATAGCTTTGACTTTTTCCGGGTTAGGGCGTATGCCGTCGTGACTGACGATGTTGCCGAGGAGTATGCCAGAAGGAACACCAAAGATGCACTTCTTTGGGTTTAACTTCCACTGGAATGTGTTAAGGGCTACAAAAAAAGGCCCCTGGTTGTCAACAAGGGTATGAGCTTCCTTGGTTTTGACAACTATATCATCAACGTAAGCCTTGACGAGGTCATCTTTTATCTCGTCTGTGAGGCAAGCTATATAGCGTTGGTAGGTAGCCCGGCGTTCTTGAGCCCGAACGACATGGTCATGTAGCGAGGGCGCCAAGGGCGTGATAAAAGATGTCTTGATCTGGTCATCCTTTTTAGAGCGATATGGTAATAACCGAGTAGCAATCGAGAAAAGAAAAGAGCTCGCAACCGCCAGATTGAATCTCGACCTCGCTCTATGCGAGCAAAGTCAAGAAGGGTCTTTAGGGCGGTGTTTGTTGAGATCGGTGTAATCAACGCACATTCTCCATTCATTATTCTTTTTTGCATAAGAACCGGGTTGGCTAACTACGCCGGATGATACACTTCTTTGATAAATCGTTGCCAAAAGCCATGTAACTTCTACCCTAATCGCCTCCTTTTTTGTCATGAGCGAACCGTCCGTAGCTTCTGCTTGATAGGTTTGGCCTTGCCGTTGACATTCAAGGAGTGCTCCATCAAGTTCTGAGGTACACCAGGCATGTCAGCAGGTTTCCATATGAACACATCCACGTTGCTCCTCAAGAACCTGACGAGCGCGTCTTCCTATTTGGGATCTAGGTTGGCCCCGACAAGGGCCGTCTTGCTGGGATCACCGTCGACCAGCTGGATCACCTTGTGCTCCTTGGACTTGATGTTCTTGCGTGGAGCCTCGAGCTCCGGGATCTCCTGGTGGTCGATCGAGGTCTTCTTGGCGTTGAGCATGGTCTCGGCCATGCGAATAGAGAGGTCATGAACCTCTGCTATTTTGAAACTGTCATCTTCGTAGGTATAAGCTGCGTACACGTTGCCTCGGAGGGTTAGAACTCCTTTCTCGGTAGGCATCTTGAGCACCAGATACCTGTAATAAGGTATGGCCATGAACTTGGTGAGCGACAATCGACCAAGAATAGCATGGTAGGTGCCGTCGAAGTCGGCGACCACAAAGTTGACGTAGTCGGTGCGGAAGTGATCCGGGGTCCCAAACTGCACTGGTAGCGTGATCTGCCCGAGAGGTGAGAGCTCTGTCCGGGGAGAACACCCCAGAACTGTGCCTCGTATGGCTTGAGGTCCGCCTGAGCTATCTTCAACAGTATATCAATGGAGCTGCCGCCGTCGATCAGTACTCTGTCGAACTGAACTTTGTTGATACAAGGATCGAGGACCAGGGGAAAATGCCCTGGCTCAGGTATTGTGGCCCATTGGTCCTTTCTGCTGAAGGAGATTTCGCGGTGAGACCACGGAGGGAGCCGCAGATCGGTGAGGAGATTATCGGTGTTGGCCACGTTCAAGCAAGCGCGGGCGAGCAGCTTGCGTTCTCGTTTGGTCTCGATGGACACTTTGCCTCAGTTGATGGTGTGCACGTGATCAGTTGGCTTGACGTACTTGTGACGGGGGTCTGCATCATCGTCGTCGTTATCCTCGTTGCGCTGTTCCCCTGCGTCGTTAGGCTTGTCAGACATATCCGGAGCTTGTTGATGCGTGTAGATAGACTTGAGGACACGGTAATTCTCCATGGTATGGTTCGACTTAGGATGGAGCTGGCAGGGCCCCTTCAATGCCTTGGCATAGTCGTCTTCATAGTTACGACGTCCGCCACCCTTTTTAACAGTGTTGACCTCGCCGTCGTCTTCCCGAGCACGCTTGCTCCTGTAATCGTCACGGCGGTTACGCCGCTGATTACGTTGGTCACGGTGGTCGTGGGAGTCGTTGCGCTGGTAGCGGCGGTCAAAATTGTCGTTCCGACCACGGTTGCCGCGGTAGTTGTCGCGGTGTGGGGGGTGGTCGGAGCGCGGAACCCTTGCTGCTTCTTCAATAATTATCTTTTTAGTGTCGTCGGCGTCCACGTATTTCTTAGCGGTGGCTAGGAGCGCTGTGACCGAATCAGGTCTTTTGCGGAGGAGCTTGTCCCTTAGAGCATCGTGGAAGCGAAGGCCAGTGATGAAAGCCTCGATTGCCTCATTGTCGGAGATTGATGGGACCTTGATGCGCATCTCCAAGAAATAACGGACGTACTCGCGCAGTGGCTCATCTTTTCGATCTCGAATACGTTGCAGATCGTATTTGTTGCCTGGTTGTTCACAAGTAGCAATGAAGTTGTCGATGAAGGCTTGCTTGAGCTCCTGCCAAGAGTCAAAATAGTTCGCCGGCAAGCTGACCAGCCATTGGTGACCCGCATGGCCAACAGCGACTGGGAAATAGTTAGACATGACGTGCTCATCCGCCAAGGCTTATCTGCACGCAGTCTCATAAAGCATGACCCATAATTCGGGGTTTTCCTTGCCATCATACTTCTGAAGTTTCTCGAGCTTGAAATTCTTAGGCCATATGACTTGGCCAAGGTGTGGAGTAAACTGCTTCAAACCCGGTGGGCCATGGACAGTGTCATATTCCATACGGTGATAACTTTCGTGGGACGCTCGATTGTCGGCTCTCTGGTTGATGCGAGCGCGCAGATCGCGTCCACCGAGGTAATGGCGGAGATCGTTATTGCCATCGCGGCGATCTCGATTGCCATCTGGATTAGCCCTGCGACCGTGGTTATCGCGGTGATTGTCGCGGTTGTCTCGGCGGCGGTTGTCGTCCTGGCCACCATCATGGCCACCGTTTCCTCCTTGACGGTTGTCTGATGGGTCGTTGTTGCGCGAGCCACGTTGGTTGGGCGGCTGTGAGCGACTTGGGTGCTAGCGGCTGTGGCTTGACTCGACCGAGACGGATGGAGCCCGAGCTTGGTTTACAATCTCCGTGGTCTGGGCCATAGTAGCCATCAGATAGGCTTGTATTTCATCGCGAACTGCTTGGGTTTTCGGGGTGTTGGGTAGCCGTTGCATTGTTGCCATGGCGACGGCTACATTGGCACTTGGAGTTCTGAAGACCTATTTGTCCCCCACCCTGTCGAAAGCATCGTTGAGGTCACGTGGCTGGACCCTTATGCGCCGTGCCTCCTGGTCTGCTTCGGCTTCGATTTGTCGGCGATTAAACTGGTCAATATTGCGTGCTTCGCGTGCAGTCCTTTCTTGTTCTGTTTCGCTAACTGCTGGCGGTTCGTCATTGCTGACAACATGGATCAAATCCCCTCGTCTTGGCGGGAAAGACGAGAATTGTGAGAACCCCGGGGCGTGGTCTGGGATATCCAGATCGTACTTGACGCTTTCATCTTCATGATGCTGAAGCTCGGTGTGGACAGATGCATTAGATGCGGTGCCAGACGAGGAGCTGGGGTCGCCCTCTTGGACTGTGTGAATGGATCCTTCTTGATAATCTTGAATCTGGATCATGTTGACGAAGTTACGCGGCTTCGGCTGAGGTCGGTGCATAAGACACAGATCCAAGCGGCGTTGCAGGTCGTAGGCGTAGCTGGAGGCAGCGTTTTGCAGGCCATAGGGCTAGACCTGGTAGTTCTCCGTCGAGGCTTCGTACTCGGAGAGCCAGAGACCCATCGTGAAGGCTGGCCGGCGATGAGCAGAGCGTCCTTGAGGAGTAGATGTGACCACGAGATCTGTACCAAGTCATGCAGGACGACTGGTCCGAGCTGGTCGAGTAGATCTGTTGTGGGGACCGGTTACCTACTCATTAGGCTGACTTTGAATCGTACTTACCAGAGCCAGGGTTTCAACGAGCTTGGTGCCGACCCGATCGATGGAGTCGAGCAGGTCGGTGTTGTCGATCTGCCTCCCTTTGTAGCGGGGAAGTGGATGACAAGTTGTCGGCGTGGCTGAAGGTGATGCAGGCATGGTCAGAGCCAGATGTACCGTGGTTGGAGCCAGATCCATCATGGTCGAAGCCGCATCCATCGTGGTCGGAGCCGTGTCCACCGTGGTCGGAGCCATATCCACCGTGGTCGGAACCGTATCCACCGTGGTCGGAGCCGTAGCCGATGTAGGTGAAGCAGTGGTCGACGTAGACTGAATCCACGCCTCCTCCGGGGTCATGGCGATGAAGTCGTCGAAGCCGGTGGTCTAGGTGATCTGGCCAACGGTGAACGTGAGGCCGTTCGGCGTAGCCATGGAGCCGGAGATGATGACCGTCTTGTTTGCTTGGGAAGCAGTACGCACACCCCCTACCTAGCGCACCACTGTCGATGAAATATGGTCGGCAGTCTACCTAGGGGTATACCCAAGGTAGTAGATTATCGGCAGACAGATGCGCAAGCCACAAACAAGACGGTGACGCAAGACAGACACAAGGTTTTATCCAGGTTCGGCCGCCAAGAAGGCGTAATACCTACGTCCTGCGTCTGATTTGTATTGTTGTATGTCAATGAGAGATGTTTTTTAGAGGGGTCCCCTGCCTGCCTTATATAGTTCGGGGGGCAAGGTTACAGATCTAGAAACTAATCCTAGCCAATTACAATTGCCATATGTGGCCGGATAAGGATTCCTATTCTAACCGACCAGGATCTTGATTGATCGCCAAATCCGCCTTGACTCCTTACGCGGGACTCCGATCAGGTTAACCGGGCCGCACGTCGTCTTTTGGTGGACCGGACCCACCGATCCGGGCCGGCCCAAGCTTAGCCATAAGGGTATAGGGGTTAATACCCCCACAGCAGCCGTGCCTCGTCGATGAGGCGGTCCCAATTCTCCTTGTGCTTGTGAATGAACCGGGATTTCTCCCAGCTGCGAGCGATAAGAGACTAAAAAAAGATGATGGTCAGAACACAAAAATACATGAAGAAATAAGAGGGTGAAAGGCAAGATTAAGTAAATACCCAGCCAGTGGGGATGACGATGTTGCGCAGGGCACCCCTGGCATGGTTCAGAGTTTCCAGCACGACCGAAATCCCCTCGTTGAGACTCTCCCGCTCTATGCTCTCGGTAGCATCATCGAGCTAGAAGAGTGTCAACACCGGGTCTTGCGAATCTATCCACCGGAGTAGAGGCTCACCCTGCATGGGCGAGTGGCCACCCCTCGATGTTAGGGCCAGGGACATCTCCTTGTTGGCCCTCTCCACCACCGCCACAACATCCTGGGACCCCTCGGCCGCATCCCCTTCTGTTCAGCCCACGTCGGGCGCCCGGACTTGGGCCACCGGTGACGCGGGGCACGCCGTGGCCTCGGGAACCGCCATGGCTACATCCAATTGTGCCTGGCTTGTCACAGTCACTACCACCTTTGCCTGCGTCGGTAGGGCCTCAACTAGCGGTGTAGCGCCCACCGCAGTCGGCGCCACGAGTGCGAGCGGTAGCTCCGTCCACTCCGACGTCGGTAGCAGAATCGCTTCCATCGCCGGTTGCTCGATGACCTCCGAGGGAGCTCCCTCAGCCCTGGCACCCGCCTGTCCCGCCGAGGGCATGGGAGCTACCATAGGCGGTGCCAGATCGATCGATGAGGCAGCAACGCTGGTGGTGCCGCTCTTGCCTAAGACTGGTGCGATGTCAGCCAACGGCTCCCGCCTCACCCGAAGGGCGACACTCTTTTGGGGCGCCACTGACAAAGAATCGCGCCGCCTCAATATGCTGCAAGAATAGAAAAGGCATGAGTCACGACAAAAACAGAGAAAATGCAGAGGAACTGGTGACTTACATTGGCGTTGTTGGGCGTTGGATACGTTTGGGGGATGAACCCCCAGGCCCCTGCTCCGCCTCGTTGGGACGGGGCTGTTTTGGGCCCGCCCCCTACTCCCGGGCAGAGGGGCTCACTTCCCTTGCATCCAGGGGTGCGGCGGCAGAGCCACCCCCCTCCATCGGCACCTCTGGCGCGGTGGCGGATCCGTCCGCTCCTGCCGGCTCTTGAGGCGTGGCGGTAGGGCCACCCCCTCTGTCGACACCTCAGGCGCGGTGGTAGATCCACCCGCCCCTACGGGTTCTAAGGGCGGTCTAATGGTCTGGCCTATCTCCACCGCCCCCCGGGCACGTCTTCCCCTTCAAGGAACAGGAAGGGCCCCGACCCGTGCAAGGATGAGCATATCCACGCTCTCCGGGTCATCACGCTTGGAATCATCAACAACCTCGTCATCTTCCTCATCGTCGTCATCATCACTGCCCGTGTCCTCCCTGCGCTCCCATGCTCATAGCTTCTGCTGCTTCTTCCTCCTCTCATCCTCCTTGGCCTTCCTCTACCGCTCGGCCATGGCGTGATTTGCCGCCGTCACGGACAGATCCTTCAGCAGCGAAGCCGGATGATCCGTGAGGACGAGGTTCCTCGGCTGGTCACCCCATCCCAATATTAGCATCAAGGGGTCGGGAGTTCAATTAAAGAGAAGTCATGAGGAAAGGAAACTTACGAAGATGATGCACTCCGGTTCTGGCCACATCAGAGGGTGCCCCAGCACCGGATACACAAACTCGAGGACGACGCCATCGTCGTCGCGCGAAGGCTCCATCACTTCCTTGATGCATTGTGCTACCTCGGAAGGGGAGAGCGCTCCTTCAGCGAGCGCCATCCCATCGAGCGACGCCCTGGGCACCATCGTGTGCAGAGGAAGCATGCGCCTCATCAGTGGCTCCACCCTTCTTGTATGGTAGGCGCTGATGATGCCCGACCCCTTCAGACCCCTCTCCTTCAAGAATCGGAGGGTGGTTAGGTGGTCCTAGATCCTCCTCTTATCCTTATCCAGGACTCCCCACTTCCTCCATGAGTCTGGGACCTCTTCGATGAGGCGCCCAGTGAACTCAGGCAGGGGGCAGTCACATCGTTCTTGATGTAGAACCAATGCGAATGTCACCCCTTGTTGGAGGTCGACAGACGCATTACCGGGTATTCGCCGACCCAGTTGTTGCGAAGTTGGATGCCGGTGCATCCCATCGGCATGTTTAGCTTCTGCTTCTTCTCCCACTTCTTCAGGAGGGTGACGGCGAAGAAATACCGCCATAGGTCAAAGTGGGGACTAATCCCTAGGAATCCCTCACATAGGGCGATGAACGCCGCCATGTGCTGGATTCCATTGGGATTAAGGTGTTGCAGCTCCACCTTGTAGTAATACAGCAACCCCCGAAGGAACTTATGGGTGTTGGTGGTGAATCCCCGCTCGTGGAAGCGAGCGAAGGACACGACATAGCCGTCGGGCGACGACGGCGCGTCCTCATCGTCGGGTAGCCGCCACTCCTCGGCGGCGGTCCACGCGTAGGAGGGTGATATCAGATCTACACCATGGCTCCATTGGAAGATTGGGATGGGTGGATGCGAATTCGATGACAGCTGAGACACGAATGCGGGGAACTTAGGCGATTGGCGGCGGAGGTTGCAGATGTGAAGGCAAGGAGGCAAGGTACGAAACCCTGGGGGCGAACCCTTTGGTTTTATACGGGCGACGGATACGAGGAAATCAACCATCCACCTGGATCTCTGTGCCTGCCATGATCCCCCACCATGTCACGTCGCGGGATATGCACCCGCAATCGCTATCATTTCCCGCCGAAGACGCGCCGACGTTTCGCCTCCCCGGGCGGACCAGGACTCTTTTCCCATAAAAGGAATACGGGTCAAAAAGCGTTTCTACGGCCCGCCCGGGCCTAGGAGCTCAAGGGCTAGCCCATCAACGGTTTCAACAGCCATCCCAAGGCACTCTTACGATAAGGGATGGGCCCACAAGCGGCCAGAACTTAGGCGCACGAGCGTCACGGGAATCTCGGCCCTCAATCGAGTCTCAGCCCGGTTGACCCTGGCTGGATCCCCGCGAATGGGATGCTGGGACCCCAGTCGCACTATCCAGCTAACAAACCATCAAGTCTCACGGCCACACCCACGAAGGGTCTGACCTCGGTGAAAAGGAATCACCGTCCCCAAGACACGTCATGGGCGACAAGAGAAGGCTAAGGCCTACAAAGTCCTCTCTTTCGAAAAAACCTCCGAAGGAGTATTCTACTCCTCCGTAGGCTCGGGGGCTACACCCACCGGGTGCGCTTGCGTGCACCCACTGGCAGGTCAACAAATCCCCCAGACGATTCTACTCGAATAGCCTAAGGGCTCGGGGGCTACACCCACCGGGTGCGCTCGTGCGCACCCACTGGCAGGTCAACAAATCCCCTAGATGATTCTACTCGAATCGCTCGGGGGCTACTGTCGGGGACCAATATTATGGTACCCAAAGAGGATGGGTTAATGCCCATCAATGCTAATTCATCAAAGCGATCAAGAACGCATCTACATTCCTTGGTGGGTCCCGCCTCATCTAGCCACCAAGACCGCGGGCTCCGCCTCGCCCAGCCCTCAAGGGTCGGCTCGGTCTTGGCTGGTTCCTGGGGGTTGGCTCTGCCCCGTTTGACCCTCGAGGGCTGGCTCCGCCTCGCCCAACGTTTGAGCGCTGGCCCCACCTCATCTGATGTCTGAGGGCTGGCCCCTCCTCGCCCAACATCTGGGGGCTGGCCCCGCCTCGCCCGATGTCTGGGGACTAGCCCTGCCTTGCCCGATGTCTGGGGGCTGGCTCCGCCTCGCCCGACGTCTGAAGGCTGGCTCCGCCTCGCCCGATGTCTAGGGGCTGACCCCGCCTCACTCGACTTCTGAGGGCTGGCTCCGCTTCGCCCGACGTATGAGGGCTAGCTCCGCCTCGCTCGACGTCTGTGCACGACTCCTTTATGACAACGCGCGGAGCAGATAAGGCAAGGCGCTCAAGGTCAACCGTAATACCGAGAACTATACCCTGCACACCTGTAGGATGGTACTGTCAGGCCGTGCCAGAAGGGTGCTTTATGACCTTCCAGGCATGGCAGAGTCCCAATAGTATTGTAGACGTCAACATTTGCCTCACAGTGTTGTGGGTGCCGTCATTTGCCTCGGGCACAAATCCTTACGGAAGCTAACGACAACCACTATGGTCCAAAAGGAAACTCACATCATCCACAGTAACGGACGTGCGGTCACTATGTTGCCCACTCTATGGCCGTTGATCAGCCCCCTGGTTCGCCGCACCGCTCGCCGGGGCAGAATGGGACTTGACGACCCACTGACAACGCAGGACATAGCGTTGTCAGTGGACAGATGCCCAGCGTAGCCCTGTCAGGATCAGCAGACAGTCGCCCAGCATGGGACCGTCCCTGCCGCCGTCTACCATGACAGCGGGACCCGCACTTAGGAAAAGGAAGACCCGACGTCCTTGGTGGATTTCCTTGCCCTCTGGTTTTTCTCTTTTCTCACATTTGTAATTCCTGCTCTCCCTTGACCTATAAACGAGAAAGCAGTGCACCCCACTAAGGGGATAGATTTTCACCACAACACACATCATGCCACATAGCTGAGCAGCATCCAAGCTCTCAGCACCTGTTCGATCTTTCCATTAGAGACTTGGGACATGTCCCTCTCTCGCCCGGTTGTAACCCCTACTATGAAATTTTTAGTGCTAATAACACGAGGAGCAGCCACGAACTGGACGTAGGGATATTCTGTCCGAACCAATATAAACCTTATGTCTTTTTAGCACACCATCCAAGCTAGACGCGCAATAATATAAATTTACTCGTTGATGTTTATTCAAAACAGCGACAAATGCCGTGCAGAAGTTTTCATTCATCTGGTGCCATGGACCTCCGCCACCGCCATGGCTTCAGGCTGCATGATACCGCGACGCGTACAATACTTAAGCTACCACACCCGATGATTAGCTACTAGCTAGTTCGGCAAATCACTCGTTGTCATGCATATATATATATATATGCACGGATACATCAGCTCGCTCATCTATATTATAAGTGATCAATCTAAACTATTTTATGTATACAAAACAATACGTCCTCCATTGAGAGAATCAATCAGTATAAATAAAATTACACCTAAGATTTTAACATTATTAAAATTTATGGCTCTTAATTCTCCCTCGTATGCCTCAGCTCGATCCGATGAAGAACGTTATTTGATCTCCCCACCCTCCGGGTTTCAACGCACAATCAGAAACAAAATCACCGTCGCACGCGTCTCCGCAGACTCCTCCCCCGCTAGGTATCCCTGGATCGGCCGCCGCCCCGCCGGTGCACCCCGCCGGCGCTTCCCGAGGTCACCCGCCCTCCTCCAGAACCCGCTCTCGATGCTGCCCCTCCTCGGGCACTCCCTCTCCAACCTTCACCCTCCTCTGCCCCTCCCTCCCAGCCTCCAACCTCGCCTCCTACTGCCGGTCCACGCCGTGGCCGGCCCACGCGCACCGCCCCCCACCCTCCACCTCCTCGATGGCCTTGAGCAGGCCAGGGAGATGCACGCAGCCAGCCTGCCCGTCCTCTCGTCGCTGGGGATGTCGCCCTCCCCGTCGACAGTTGCGCCGGTGAGGCGAGGTTGGCGTCCTGCTCTCCCCTCTTTTTTGCCCCGGATTTTCTGCGATCTGCTCCTGATCTCTCGAACGTTCTTTGTTGCTTGTCGCTGATCTTGCAAAGAACCCCGTGGAGCTCGGGTACAAAGATCCAAATCACCAAGGACGTCGATGCGAACACAACTGCCCTCCTACACCCGTTGCTTGAAGGTTTGTTTTTTCTGCACTCTAATCCCTGTCCACGTATGTGCAGTTTTCCATGCCAATGGATGGTTGAAGTGTACAGAAAATGAATTTGCACTATGTCAAATTGTCAATCTTTAGGTTGGTAGCACGGTTTCTGTTCACTGATCTGTTGCAGAGCTCGCCCACAGGCTTGTTTTATTAGTTCATTACGAGATGTGATTACTTTTATCATTTTGCAAATAGTACCACATAAGAGATGTAATTTTTTTCTTATGTTTAATATGAGCCTTTTTTGTCAAATGTCTGACTTTCTATCAATGGATTTAGCAATTACTGGACCCAGTAATCATGTTACTGATGTATTGCTCATTTAACATGCATGTGTACAATTGTAGATGGAAAACGGCAAAGCAATATGGGATGCAGTCCAGGATAATATTTTCGTAGATATTTCCCTGGAAGAAATAGCTGCTCATGATATTGTATCCGCGAGAGATATCTGAGTAGAGTTGGATTCACTAATAGAACATGGAATTCTGGGACTCAATTGTTTAATTTCCCAGCAGCCGTTCAGATCCAGGAGTCTGGGATCTTGCTACAATGCCAATATTTCAAATTATGCCAGTTCCATCACACCAGGTTTGATCCATTCATGGTCAGTGTTTGCTCCTTTCATTTTGCTAAACATATAGAGAAATTTCCATTACTTGTGCTTATTTTGCCATATGTGGAAACGTGAAGTAGTGTCATGTCATGCCATTGTAGCATTGATGGCTTTGACACAGGGCATTTTCTGTGATTAATATTGTGTGCCGTTGCTGCCATTATGTATTAAAATTCATGGGCGATGAAAGTTCCTACATAAACAAATATGGGTTATTCTTTGTTCCAGGAAGAGTGTTTGCATAGGATGCAGAACCAGAAAAAGTTACTTAATGTGGTCTGTAGCGTAGTATACAACTTAATTGCCCGCATATTTGATTTGATGGAACAAAATGCATTTAATATTAGCCTAGAGAACACAATTTGTTTTCTAATTTTTCTGTCAAAGATTGATGGATTTTTTGTGTTACACAAACCCTGATAGGATTGCAGCCAGGTAACATGTTACACATCATTTTCTTTCTGTTGTTACACATTTTTACACACATGAAAATTGTATTGTCTTATAGCAGCCAGGGAAAAATGCTATCTTTTATCACCAGTAAAAGTACCAGGTTTTGTATTCAGCAGTTGTCACTACTTGTATTACCTGTAATTCATGCCTTTTGGTCTTTACAGCTACCGTACCTTAGATGGAAGAGATTTGCTGTTGTTGTAGCACTCTGCATATTAGCTGTCCGTGCAGTGATTGTTCAGCTGGCCTTTTTTCTCCACATTCAGGCAAGTCTTCCTGTGGTGTCTTTGAAATCTCTATAGAGAACAGAAGTTTTGGTAATTTGTAGTTTCATTGTCATGTGGAGTTTTCTCAGGGATTGTGTTATAATTGTTCTGTTCCTCAACTCGAATCATGTACGGTCTAGCCGATTGAGTGATATAGTCAATATTGGTGGATTTGACACTGCTCATGCTGCCTCAAGGTATGTTTACAACTGTGAATTTCTTAATACAATGAATTTCTTTGAATATTCTGCATAAACACATGATGTGTGATTATGGAATTGGCAGTCATGAGCTGCTGAATGTGTTATGCACATCCAAGCCAAAAGGTAAGAACTGTGATGACGTGTTCTGTTCTTGGCAAGTTCTGAAAGAGGTATTTATTTTTTATTACTCCGCGGCCGGTCTGTTCGAATCATTGTTTGAATGCTTGAATTGGATGCATTCTATGCACTGCTGTTGTTCTGGGAGAGAGCAGGTTCAGAAAGAAGATGGAGCTAGGGAGAATGTGGGCAGCCTGCTGGATCTTGGCACTACCGACTTTTGCCGATCTGTATTGTACCCTGAACAAATAATCTTCAGATAATGTGAACTGATGCCTGTATCTCTTGCTATGGCAAGAAAAAACTCTCAACAGATTGAACATATTTTGATCAAATAGATTATCATGTGCCTGAACTGCAAGGATACTAATTTCTGCTTCTAAGTTCATGTGTGTTGGTTTAAATGCATGGTATTTTTCAAATTGTGTATCTAATATGCCAGGCTGAGAACTTGTCCAAAGCCATACTCCAAATGAGACAGGCCTACAGATAGCTAACATCCTTCTTACACTTTTATCCTTGGTCTTGACTGAAAATTGATGGTTCTGGGATCTCATTGTATATATTCATTTGAGCTGAAACTTCACTTTGATGCTACAGGTTTATGTAATAGGATCTAGATGCTGATTTTTGTGATTTGAACTTATTGTATCCACTGTACTTAGCATCTTAGAGCTGTTTATGACAGGGTTAGTTGAACACAGAATTCTCTGTATCTCACTCCATGTTCAGTTTGCGCTGCAGGAACAGGATATAGTGTTGTGTGAGACATGTGGATGTGGCAGCAGCAGCCCTCCTCATTCATATACTGTAAAATGCTTTTCCAGTGCGATGCAGCTCTCCCCATCTCAACAAGCTCCTTGGGAGAGGCAAATAAACGGGGCGATAGCACTGTGGATAAGCTAGGGTCATTTGTGCAATCTCCTATATCCTACAATGTTCTTTATGGTAATCTTTTCCCCTTATCCTGATAATTACTATGTCTGGTGAAGTAACAATACCACCATTTTCTCTTTTGTAGCGTAATTTGGATGGGTGGCCTGACAGCATGCCAATGCAACTAGAAAAACCAATTGTTCTTGAAGATGCTCTATCTGATCATCCAGAAGTAAGTAACAATCTTTGAGATTATAGACCTGTCTACCCATGCTTTACCTTGCTTTGTCCGCATCACCAAAAGGAAGGGTGTACACCATGTTCTGGCATGAAATGATAGTTTACTTGCGAGGGTACATTTGCTGACATTAGGCAGGTATAAGCAATCTTCACTTAATTTAACAGCCGTTTAATTCAGAAGCTGTTCTCTACATCTTGTGAGGGTACACCTTTTTTTTCTGCAATGTAATTTGGCTATTTTAGAAGAACAGTGGTGTTATTTTAAAATAACAGAATGCACTGTGCTAGCAGTAAGTTAGCGTTGAATAATGTACTGCAGACATATGTATCCTGATTTATTCTGTTAATTAACTTTTACTAACAGGCTACAGTGGGCTGGTTACAAACAAGAATTCATGATCAACGGCCTGTTCGGTTGGCTGGTTCGTATCGTTGCTGGTTCGTGAAGAAGTACTGCTGGCTGGTTTGTGTGAGAGAAAAATACTGTTCCGGCTGGAAATTTACGATCGTTTACGACAAGCCACAGCCAAACGAACAGGCTGCAAGGAGTTTTCAACACAATTAAAGAAGCTGTCAATTTGCATCAATCAAAGATCTAAAAAGTCCTGCAAACGAATGTTTTGACAACTTTCCTGAAGATCTCTAAGTCATGATTAAGGACTTACACAGAATGTAACTTAAATGGTTATACGAGAAAAAACTTTACTACGACTTCTTAGTTTTTCGGATTGTATACATGCTCAAAGATATTGTGTAAAAGTTGAACAATGCTTGTTTTCATGTGCGTCTTCAAGATAAATCCATTGCGTTAGCGGCCATTATACTAGTCATATATAATCTATTGACACTACGTAGAAAACGTTTTTTAGGGGCGGCTGGTAACTCTCTGCAGGAGCGGTTTTGTCAGCCGCCCCTATGAAAGGGTGGCTACAAATCGCTGATTTGTAGAGACGGCTGGATATTGAGTCGCCCCTATAAATGATTTTTTTTAATCCAAGGAAGTCCCCACCGGTAGCCACACACCCTCACTCTACCGTTGCAGTATTTTTTCACGATTTTTACATACTTTGCGTCGGCCGGGTTTCGAACCCGCGACCTCTCGTTCGCGCGTAAACTCCTCTATCAATGCACCTCACGATCATTTGTGTCTACGTTCCATTTTGTTCCCCACATATTATACAAAACTGAGCATAAATTAATTATTTGAGGCTCTAAACTAATTCAAATGAAAAAGTTGTCAACTACAAAGTTTTATAACTTTTCGAGATCTACAACTTTTATTTTGGTAGTTTCTCCATCCGAGGTCACTTATAAAATTTGAATTTTAAATTTAAGAAATTCGAACGTAGTTTTCCATGACAAGATTATTTCAAATGAGAAAGTTATCAACTACAAAGTTTCATAACTTTTCAAGATCTACAGTTTTCATTTTTACTGTTTGTTCATCCGATGTCGTTTAAAAAATTCAAATTTCAAATTTTTGGAAATTCAAATGTAGTTTTCCTTGACAAGATGATTTCAAATCAAAAAGTTGTCAACTATAAAGTTTCATAACTTTTCGAGATCTACAACTTTCATTTTAGTTGTTTCTCCATCCGAGGTTGTTTACAAAATTTAAATTTTAGTGCTTAATTTTTAATACTCGGCGTCTATTTGTAGAGGCACTTCAATATTGAGCCACCCCTACAAATCCGATTTGTAGGGGCGGCCGGATATAGAGCCGCCCTTATAAATCGGGTCATTTGTAGGGGGCGGCTAGTAACACCGGCCGCCCCTATAAATCTATTTGTAAGGACAGCTCATTTGATAACTATTTATAGGGCAACTGGATATAGAGCCACCCCTATAATGAAAAAAATGCGTTGCTATGAATCGTTTTTTATTAGTGCGATCACAGCAGTCTCTCTCTCTCCCACTACTAATTAACGGTTCCGGAACTAGCGAGCTAATTAAAGAGGTCCCCTAGTATAGCTCGATCATCAGGCGCCTTTGTACTGGTTGATGGAGGCGCCACGGGCGAGGGTAGTCCATGAGCTTGTCGAACGTGCCGTCGGTCTTTGTCGGAGTCGATGCTCAGGACCACGTTCTTGCGCCGCCTGAAGTTGAACACGATCTCGTACTCATACTCGTGCCCGAGCTTGACGTCGACGAGGTCCACGAGGTCGCGCTGGTCGGGCTCGCCGGCCTGAGGTCCACGGCGGGGTTGTACACCATGCGGATCGCCAGCGCCGCCACCTCGCGGTCGTCACGCACGCCGAAGAAGAGCGCCGCCACGCGGCACCCGGCGCCCGGCACGCCGCCCAGGCCGCGGTCGACGAGGATGCCCACGGTGCAGGGCGAGAAGAGCTGGATGCTCTGGTTCAGCGGCTGGATCGCCGGGTGGAACACCTCCATCCCGCTGTCCACCAACCGGCGCTTGTGGAACGGCGGCAGGATGAGCGCGGAGTGACGCTCCTCGGCCGCCATGGTCGCGTACGGCGACACGGCCGCCATGGTGCGCGCCGACACGCCCGCCACGTTCTCCTCGTACGCCATGAAGGCATGCGCGATGTGCTTGAACTGCAGTTCCACCTGGCTGCGCCGACGATCGCCCCGCGAACTCGATCAGGTGCAGCGCCTGCACCGCCACGGGCGACCGGTCGGACGGCGACGCCACGTCCAGGAGCGTCAGGAGCGCCGGCACGTCAAGCGGCATGTGGACGCACGCCAGCACGTGGAACTCCGCGTCCGGCTGCGCCCACGCGATGGTGCGCCGCCAGCCGACGCGCGGGCTTCACCACCAGCGCCAGCAGCGGCATCACCAGCACCGTGAACGACTGGTCGCTCATGATCCGCTTATTCCTGCCGATGTTGAGGATGATGAGCTCGATGATCCCCTTGGTGTTGAGCAGCAGGCCGATGGACGTGCCGTTGAGCAGCGGCATGCCGAACACGGCGGCGACGCCGACGGCGGCGGCCACCTTGAGGATGGCCGCGGCCAGAGCGGCCACCATCAGCAGCACCGCTGCGGGCATGCTGGTGATCTTGGCGGTGTCCGTGCGGAGCCCGCTCATGGCGAAGAAGAGCGGCAGCAGCGTGCCCACCATGAAGTCCTCCACCTTCTCAACGATGGCGACGCCGACAGGGCCGTTGGGCATGGTGAGGCCGAAGACGAAGATGCGAGGGGCGGACCCGCCTCAGTCACCAGCCGCGCGGACCTGGCTCACCGCATGCCGTGTTCCACTCGCCGGTGACCGGCGCCGCACACCGACACGAGCCCCGACGGCGACGGCGAGGGCCCCAGCGTGCAGGGAGGCGGCCTCGTCCCCAACGGCGGCGGCGAGAGCCAGGAGGCGGCGCGCGTGGAGCTGCCGCAGCCAGTCCTCGCCGTGGATCTGCCGCAGCGCGCGTGGAGGTGACACGAGGTGAGCTCCGACCACCGCCAACGGCACGCGCGCGAGCTCTGACCCGGCCACCGTGGACGGCGTGGGCGAGCTCAGCGTGTGGGAGGGCGGCGGCGCGGAGCCACGACGCGAGGAACACAGCCAGCACCGAGACGGGTGCGGCCGTGCATAGGGACTGAGAGAGAGGAAGTATTTTGGACATCTTCGCTGAACAGACCCACGTGCCATGGCTAGCGGTGAAAAACCACGCAAGTTTTAGACCGTGACAGTTACGACCACACGAACTTTCTATTAAATTACAATCTTTTATAATGCCGTACACGTAAAACTCTCCAACTTCCCCTCGACTCGCTACAGCGCCAACAAACCCACCCCCCTCGCCGCCGTCGACGTCGACCGTCCGCCGCCCCCGCCCCCGCAAAAGCACCAGCGCGGGGATGGAGCTCTTCCCCGACAGGGCGCACGTGCGGCTACGGAGACGAATGCGCGGCACGTTCCTCTACGCCGACGAAGACGGCCACGGCGGATGGCGTCCTCCTCCACTGCGCCGCCTACAGACGGTGCCTGGCGGTCTCGCCCGACCCGGCGCCGCCTGGCCGCAGCGCCTTCCAGCACCCCTACGGGGTGCCGCTGCAGGACGACGTCTCCTGGGAGGCCGATATGGCTGAGGAATGGGGAATTGGAATCTCGTCCTCCTCCTCCGAGGTCCGAGCCAACGGCAAGTACACCCGCAAGACCTTCCACGCCCAACTCCGGTGAGCACGCCGTTTCCTCTCGATCCTTCAACTCCTCGCATTCAAAGTTGGGCGGAGCAGGGTTCTTGAGTTGGGCGGAGTAGAGCAAGGTTCTTGTAACCTGTCGGTTCTGCGCCCGTTTCCTACCTTTTTATCCACTGCCTATTGTAGAAATCAGTTATGCTCTTCTCTTAGAAAAAAGTCTCTAATAAATAATAATGTAGCTCAAAACAATTATGATTACTGTATGAATGTTAGGCCTACCACTCGTCAATCTACGTTTGTTCATGCCTGTGTTTAAAGCATGAGAATTCTTAGTTGAATGAGCTGTTGAGTCGTTGTTATTATCTTGCCTGCTGTCTGCAATATCACCATTGGCATTCTTTCTGCTGAATTCATGTTTGGACAATTTGAGCTATTCATCTTAGTTCTCTCGGTTCTTGTACAGATCACAATTAGGATTAGTCAGCTTTCTTTTTATCCGAACAGAATGGATATTTAGTAGGTCTGAACATCTTGTTCTCATCGCGACGTGTATTCAGTTTCATCATCTTGTTTTCGTTTCTTTAAACACCTGTCAATCTGTGTTCCATTGAAACAGGACGTTGCTGCCAATGATCGAGTACGTGCAGGCGGAAACTCTCGAGTGCTTGGACCAGCTCGCTAGGAGAATGCTCATGTTCGGGCGGCTGGTTAGTGTTCCAACTGAGAGCCTCGCCTTGGCGAACAACCTGCATGAAGACTACTTGGCCATCACGCCGACGACCTGCCTCACAGCTTAACTTCCCATGTTCTTGCACAACCGGGTCGCCAGGTGAGACCTTTCCAGTTTCTTCAGTACTGTTGATTATACTGATGACCTTGACATACTAACTTCAATGCTGTGTACTTTAATCTTATTAAGCATCATAGTGTATTGTGCTAACAAACTCTAAGTCTCTAACTAAGTCAGCTGAAAGCTGGGAATGTAGCTCATATGCTCTCAGGAGTTCTGAGAGATCAGTGAACTTCTTGTTCAGTAGATCTGTGTTATACTGATGACAATAGAATCTAACTTGAATAGTGTCCATTGTAGCTCAGATGTTCAAAGAGACTTTCTGCTGTTTTGATATATAGTTGCTGCATGTATTACCGGGGCTTTTGGGTTCTTTAGAGTTTAATCATATGGGTGGTTTGCCGACATGTGTTTGAGAAAATGGTAATACTAATCTGAAGCAAGTTATAGATAAATGCAATAATATTGATAGAAAAATTTCAAGGTTTTGTTCTGTTTGCAGTTTGATTCTCCAGGAATTTCAGTTATTTCCACTTGTCGACCAATAGGTTGATGTCTTGAACTGTCGCAACAGTTGCACCACTAATATATGCTGCCTATAATGCCTAACGGTATCCCTGATTTCACTTGTTTCCTTGCAAATTCAGCGGCTTGGGGTTGCAGTACCCAAATGTTGATGCACTGTAGAGGACTACGAGAGAGAAATTTCAGACAACGAACATCACAATTCATCTCTTCAGAAAATCAAGAGTACCGCTGCTTCAGATACAATGTGTGCCTGTCTTCTTTTTTTCTGATAGCTTCAGAAAACTCAGGAACTCCTTATGTTTTCAGTAGTAGGTTTGGTAGGTTCTGCTGACTTGAAGCAGTTTTAATTGGCCTTTTAATTTCAGAACTTATAAGTTGGTAAGAGCATTATGTGGAAATAATGCACAATGTCATTGGTTGTAATTACCATCTTCATCTCTATTGGATGATAAACCAGGTTCCTGATACATCAAATGTTACGGTCAAAGTTTTCTTAACTTAGCTTTTAGTCTTGAACTGAAAGGCAATGTTATATGTGTGATGACACCTTGCGAGGAACTTCGTTAACCTACCACAATGGCGGCATTTGGCCCAGGAGAACGAAGGTCAACCGAACTCGTCCAAAACTGTGCCCTTGTCCTGTTCTCCATAGCTATGCCTATGCCCGGCGGCATTATACCAAACCTTTTTACTTCAGTAGTATATACATAGCAATGTTAACTCCAGGCTACAATGAGAAAGAAAAGGAAATCATGAAGCGTTTCAGGGTCACAGCCCTTTGTTCTGAAATTCAGCAATTTAACAAGTATTTGTTCTGAAATGAATTGGAGGTCCCCTAGTTTCAGGTTTTCAGCATCCTCGCAACTGAACCAAGTCTGAACAAGTTATTCCTTCAGAACCATGTATATGTGGCTTTTTATTTGATTCAGAACCATGTTACAGTTAAGTTTTCTGAACTTAGCTTTGAGTTATGAACTGAAAGGCCATGTTATATCATGATGTAATAATGACGCTCTGCAAGAAACTTCGTTAACTTACCGCCACGGCAGCATTTGGCAGATGAGAACGAAGGGCAACCCAACTTTTCCAAAACGCCTTCTCTACAGCTACGCCTGGTGGCATTATACTAAGGGTCTATTTGGATTCGGTGCTAATCAGTAGCTAGCTAAAAAATAGTCTAAATTAGCTCTAGCGTATCAAAACAAGAGGGTGGTAGACAAGTTTTCAACTAGTTACTCAAAGAGTACCCAATATTTTCTTACCCAAAATATGGAGTTTTACAACTCCTAAAATAATATCGGAAGGAATAAAGAATGCCACCTTCAAGAGTTTCTAATAATCCGTTCCTAAAACATAGTTGACAATTTTACATCAGAAATCATATACTATTTCTAAATTATCCTAACCACTTTTATATATTCTTTCTCTCTTATACATTTGCATCAGGAACCATTTCATACTCTTTATTCTTTTCACGCCCTTCCACATTTACATTGGCCGACAAACAAGTGTGGAGAGAGAAGATACGCGCAATTCGAAAGCGCGTAAGAGCATCTCCAAGAGTACCCTATCTCTCTTCCCAATCCTTGATTTTTAGCAAGATGAGAAAAAACACCTCTCCAACAACTACTAATCCATGCTCCTAAAATTTACGCACTTGGTAAATCCTCCCCCGTCACGCGTAACTTTGCGCGTAGTAGCGGTCGCGTGGATCCCGTGCATATCGGTCCGCGTGTATCAGTGTGGGAAAGAATAAGAAGTAGGAAATTATTCCTGATGTAAATGTACGAGACAAAGAATATATAAAAGTGTTTTTTCGATAATTTAGAAATAGTATAGAATTCTTGATGTAGAATTGTTTTCTATGTTTTAGGTGTAGATTATTAGAAACTCTTAGAGATGGCCTTCGTTTTTTGTATCAATATCTTTTCAGGAGTTACAAAACTATATGTTTTTAGGAGAAAAAATAGGATACTCTTGGAGATGCTCTAACTTTACGCGGAACAGCGTGATTTTTCCTAAGTTCTAAAAGATTAAGAGGATGGATTAGGAGTTGTTGGAGAGGAGTTTTTTTCTCATATTGCTAAAAACTAAGGATTAGGAAGTGATTTAGGGAATTTTTGGAGATGCTCTTAGCCAACTAGCTAGCCAACCTTGATTAATTTGAGCTAATTTTTAGCCCAACTAGTAACTAGCCTAGCTCATTTAAACATGCCCAAAATTTAAGTGTTGCTACGGTACACCTTCTACCACATGAAGCAAATCTTAGCCATTGAGAACTAAAGGAAACTCTATTAACCCGGCTCGTCCCGGTCATATGGCGCAAGGTAGGCTTCCTAAAATCATGGGAGTTTCCAAACTGCACGCAAACGGTATGCATGCATCGTTATCGGGAAACGCGGCCCCCTTTTATACAGCTCAGTCTCACAAGTAAAGTAGTTTTTTTTGCTTCACCTCAACAAACGGCTCTACCCATCGAGGTAAAATTGTTTTTTAAGGAGTCAACAGCGGAGCCCCTACTTAAATTTTTTTGATTATATAGGAAATGTACAGTTTACAAGGCTTTCAAAGCCCAAAAGAGAAAAAGGAGATTACAATTACAAAAGGCTCTCTCCATTACACTAACATTTTGCTTGGCCCTGATACAAACCAACCCAAGCTCTGTTTTGATGAACCGTTTGACAAAAAAACTTTATATGATAGACAAAAATAATAAAACGATCATAATGCCCTTTCCCTCGGTCTCTCTTTCTTCCTCATCTCCTTCTCCACGACCTCTCTTTCTTCCCGACGCAACTGCGCCCACGAGCCTTGGCAGTCGTGCCCCGGCGGCCCTTGCCCATGCGCTACTTCTTTGTGTGGTGGCAAACCGTGTGGCCACGGTCATTAACAAGCTAGAAGCAAAACAAAACATGCACAACCACCATGTATTCGTCTCACATATACTCCCTATGTCAAAAATAAGTGTTGCTATGGGATTCGTGCTGGTCAAACTTTCTTAAGTTTGACTATGTTTATAGAAAATATTAGCAATATTTATATCTTCAAGTAAGTTTATTATAAAAAATAGATTCAACGATCTATCTAACGATGATGATTACCACCACTGACACATACTTACATGTGGCGCCCCTTTATAGAATGGTTGATTAGTTAATTTTTTGAGAAAACGTTTCTCAACAAAAAAAAATGTAGAGTGAACTATTACCGCTTAAATGGTAATAGGTCATCTTTTTCTCATCATATCTGTCACTGTGATCGGTTTATAGTTTTTTGAGAGTACCCACTAAATTTACTTTAGTAGTGTATAGAAATGTTAAGGCGAAGCTACAATGAGAAAGAAAAGGAAATCGAACGATCCGGCTCCAACAAGGTCTCGAGATACTTTGCAATGCTCCCTTGCAATGTTCTCGGTTCTTGTTCACATCTGTAGTCTAATGGTTACAAGAGCCTCGATCAGTAGCACCTCAGGTTTTAGGTTTAACTCCCCATGAGAGCTAATATTTTAGAATTTAATGGCGTTGTTTTTTAGTGGTAGGCGATGTTCCAGTCAACAGCGAGACGAGTGTGCGTGCGTTGTGAGTGTTTGAGTTATACGGTGTATAATCGAAAAAAATTGCAATTAGGATTAGTCAGCTTTCTTTCTATATGAAGCCGACTGCCCCTTTGCAATGTTCCCTCTACCGCGACAGAGTAGCAGCCGACCTCACCCCTCCACCTTGTTGGAGTAGAAGCCAACCTCACCCCTTGCTAGAGGTGCAGCTGCAATTTAGTTGCGTCAAGGAAAGCTATTAAGGAAGAAGACAATGGAGAAATCAAGATATAATATTATAATTTTTTTAGATTTTTCATGTATAATTTAGGGATAGCAGATATATTATGCCGAGTTTTAATATAATTCTCTTTCTTCGTAGAAAATAAACTAAATTGCTTGTCGGCAGACGGAATTTTCAGTGACGAAGTGAAGATTCAGACTTGCCGCTTGCGATACCTCAACTCATCAACGTTGTGGGAGCCAGCGCAACGCAAAGCTGAGGAATGTGGGAGCCGAGCCCTACGCAGAGCTGAGGACTGGAAAAGTTGGGATCCGAGAACGTATGTACAAGCCAATCAGCCAAAGCACTGGGAACGGACGCGCTCTCCAAATGTTGGTGGACACGTGTCAGGAGGAGCAGGCAGGTGCCCACGGTAATCCCGTGCGGACTCGCCGCACCTGATCCTTTTCCAGTTTTCCGTTTCGTTGATTTGCCTGTTTCCCATATCCACCGCGCGCCGCGCAGCACTCCGACGTCCTGTCCCTTCCAACCGCCTCTAATCCACGCGTGCGCGCCAAACGAGAAGGCAACCCACCCCATCTAGTAGAGACCCCGGTGGGGATCGGCACAACGTGACGGCGATGTGGCTGCGTCCGTGCGTCGACTATCCAACCGGCCTGAAGGCCTTGCGGCTTCGACTCCGCCGAATGCTTTGCTTGCTCAGGAGCCACGGCCTCGTCGCCGTTGCCCACGAGTACGTTCTGCCGTTTCCTTTACCAGCATGCATAAACCGGTTCTAATCTAGGGTATCAATTAGTAGGATCATATCAGGCCAGTACCAGCATGCATGCATATTCAGCTGCTTGCCAATCGCTTAATAAATCTTTTTTATTAGTCTGGAGAGAGCAACTGGCGTCTTCTTCGACGCGCACTACCTGAAGCACCTGCTGAAGATGGGGCGGAAGGGTGGAGGCGGCCTGCAGGACTTCGTTCCCACCCCGAAGGACTGGAGCGACGAGTGCCTGCGCCTCATGGTTCACCTACACCACGCCTTGACCCTCGCCACCGTCGCCGCCGGAGGCTCGGAGGCCAGAGGCTACGCTACCAGATTCGACGACGAGGACGTCTTGCGCAACCCCCACCATGCGAGATTCCAGAGACTCGATCCTCCGCAAAATGCACGCCGATCAACCCAGGTCATCTACCGGTCCTGCCCATCGTCTTCCTTCTTTTATATATATATATATATATATATATATATATATATATATATATATATATATATATATATATATATATATATATATATATATATATATATATATATATATATATATATATATATATATATGTCTGCCTGTCTGTCAGTCATTATTCAGCAACTATTCTTAAAATGCAGGGCCTCTATGCTCTGGAAGAAGATCGCACCGGATGCGGTGAATACAACCATGCGCATGGTTGCCAATTGTCCTGAGTTAAAAAGCAAGATGCAGAAGTTACCCCGCAATAAGCCATGGGAGGTTATTCCTCTGATTCGGTAAGTTTATTTGCTCTCTCGTCGCAGCTCGATCATCTCTGACTCCCTGCTTCTTTTTCATAATCAATTCATATATATTGATATATATGTATTTACTCTTTAATTTGTTTATTAAGAGTAAAATACGTGGAATGTCCCTAAATTTGTCCCATCATGTCATTTAGGTTCCCGAAAATCTTAAAATCCCTGTGACTTATCTTTGTGTGTAATTTAGGTTCCAAACTTTTAAAATGCTGTTTTTAGGTCTTCGGACTTTCAAAATGTTATTTTTAGGTCTTAGGACTTATCTCAGCGTGTCATCTAAATCATGAATTTGACATAGTATGTCATTTAGGTCAAAATAGACCCAATCTAGTCTATGTCACGACAGTTAGATCCACATCTGATTCTTGAGAGAGGAAGAACTTAATAGCAAGGTGTTCTCCTACCTCCTCCATCTAAAGACCACTAGCTTTGGCCTTGAAGCCATCACTACTTATGACATTTGGCCTTTGATATGGAGGATGGTGAAGGCATGGATGATGGTGGCGAGTTAGCGACAGTAATGCGATGCCACACTAGATTGGAATGTGTGGAGAGAGGGGGAGAGCATGAAGATGCAGCTAGAAGAGAGAGGGAGAGCATGTAAATGGAACGTTAGAGTCGAGAGACCAATATGTGGTCTTGTTGGAGCTCGTTTAAACCTAGATGACACACTGTGGTCTTGTTGGAGCTCGTTTGAACCTAGATGACACACTGCAACAAGTTCGATGACTAAAATTAAAATTTGAGAGTTATGGATCTCTGGATAACACACGGAGACAAATTTTAATAAACCATAAAATATGTTTTTGAGAGTTCAAATACCTATGACACCACGTGTCGGGTTCATAAACCCGGGGTCCCTCGGGGATCGGCTTCCATGCCAAAGCTCGGCCCAAGCAGGCAGCACACAACTCATGGGCTGGCCCAAGAGTCTAAAACAATAGGCCGGAAGGGCGGTCCAGTCACCGACCGGAAGGTCTGACCGAAGAGGGACATCGCCCGCTCGTCGACTACTTCGGCCCACCTCTTCGACCGGAGCGCTCGCTTCGGACTCCAGCCGCCTCCGGACGGCCTCTCCGATCGGAAGGCCTGGCCCAAGTGCTACTTCCGACTCCGACCCCGCGTCTCCGACCGGGGTTCGCAGAAACCCTGCTCACCGCTCTTCTTCGACTGGCGCAACCAAAGCCGACTGGAGCCATCTGACCGGGGACGTTCGCTCGGAAGGAACCAGGGACGAACTGAGAAAGCAAGCCAGAGCGCACAAGTCAAACCACGATACCAGGGACCATACCCTGTATGCCTGCAGGAACAGTACTCTGCAACCGCCCTGACACAAGCAGTATTGTAGGCGCGGACATTTTCCTCTATAGTATTGTAGGTGCCGTTAACTCCCATACGGTAAGACCCCCACGTGCCTCTGGGCATCGATAGTGTTGTGGGCGTCGGGATTTATCGTACCAGGTGAACGTGGTGAAATTCCTCACATGCCTCTAGGCATCAAACAGTATTTGCAGGTACCGACATCTACCATTCCTGAAGAAAGCAACGCAACTTCCCACATGCATCTGACATTCTACAGTGATACCAACAGTGTTGTGGGCGCCTACCATTATCTTGTACCTACCGGCATAGGCAACAAAGCTTAGTAACACACGTATCCTCACCCTCTCACTTGTAAAGCCATCCCCTTTATCTATAAAAGGGGATGCGCTCCCTCCAATGAAGGAGAGCTTTTCTAGAGCCTTTCTTAGATTGATTAGATCCATCAAGTTCCCTAGTCCACAACCGTAGAACCGTCAGGTTCGAACTCCAAGCACACGCTTGAACACTTAGCTTATAGAGGGGCTCCTGTCGCTCTCGGCCCTTCCGACCGGAGCCGACCGGACCTCTTGTACACCCCTTGTTTCTCCTTCTCGTTTGTAACCCCAATGCAGACTTCAAGCACCTGGGCTCAGGAATAAAGTCATCGACCGACCCAAACTGGACGTAGGGCACGTTGCTTGAACCAGTATATATCATGTGTCATTGAGTGTTAGGCCACCTCCGATCACAACATACGACAAAAACTACGAATATTTACTGGTTAGTCACGTTCTGCACTGACACCACGAGACTAGTATAAAGACCGCTCATGCATTTTGCTCTTTGTTTAATTTATCCAATGGCACTAATTAAATCAACTCTTATGTTGCGTGTCTACATGTGTCATACTCGCAAAGTAGAGCACGAGGATCCCAAAGGCGTCGCAAGAGCAGCAAGGTAGCTGGCCGCACTAGTCCCAGGAGAAAATTGCATACTCAGGTACCCACGTTAATGCCTCTAACCAAACATACAACAACCTTAATTGCTAGGTAATAATGCGAAGTTTTGTCCCACTTTGTGTTACACACCTTACATGTACTTATTAGTACTTCCCTCTTTTTTTTCTTCTATTTGATTCAGTCATTTTGCCTGGGAGCTCTTAATCCAACTAACTGAATCACATTTGCCCATTTGCCCTTGTGTGTCGTTTTTGTTCACAGAGCAGCAGGCGATGAAGAATGTGGAGGCAATGCTCAAGAGAATCAGGATAAGCCCCAACTCTGAAGCAATCTATCGTGATCGATGCATGCCTTGACTTTGCTCTTTCTCCTATTCGTTATATTATATTATATTATATACCTTTTTGTTGTCGGAGACTGATTAATGTCATTGAGACTGATTCCTGGTCGACATGGTAGTTGGAACGATGGAAAAATCGTAAGAGTTGTATATGCAGTGTATTAGGTGGAAATGTAAATGTTTGCGTTAGGGACAAATGACATGCTATTGTTGATTCTCGTCAGATCTTTGGCGCCCAGACATCTAGCGCAGCTCCAAATATCGGACGCTCGGCTCGAAAGGCCTGCGCACTGTCTAACGGTCGTGGGTGACGTCACTGCACCGGCCTCTCTGCCCTGTTCACGCACGACTGCACGAGTCCTAACCCGCGGGCGCCAGTCACAACCCAACCACTAGCGCGGAGCCTAGCATGGTCTGCATGTCACAGCTCTGGGTCCTAGTCACCTGTCCCGCCTCTGGATGCGTGCCGCGGATGCATATGCTGGCCTCAAGCCCTCGCATGGTCACCCACGGCGCCGCCTCAGCAGCTGCAGGCGACTGCGGCAGGTGAGTCCCATTGCAACATGTACAACACCAGATCTACTTTTGCAACATCCAGATAAAACACCGTAATATACGTCTGAAACAGCTGAAACACTTGTAACGTACATATGAAACACTTGCAAACACCTAAAAATACTTGAAAACACATGTGTAGCAATTGCAAAATATATGCTACATCCAGATAAAACACTTGCAACATATGTATGAAACACTTGAAAACATAAGCTTGCAACATGCATGTATATGCAACATCCAGATCTACTTTTACAACATACAGATGAAACACTGAAACATACGTATGAAATACTTAAAACATATACTTGAAACATACGTGTATAGCCATTATAATATGTGCAACATCCCGATCTACTTTTGCAACATCCCGATCTATTTTTGCAGCATTGATATAAAACATCAACATACCTCTGAAACACTTGAAACATATGGTTGCAATATGCGCTTTCAACGCAAAACATCTCTTTGCTGCTTCAACGAATGTAGGCTTGTCGGCGCATGGAGGTCACCGGTGTGCTTGTCGGCGACGCGGAGCTCGCCGACAACACGGAGCTGTGCAGCTGCTCACAGAGGGTAGGGTGGGGGTGGCACGGGCGGCGGTGGCGTATAGGGCGGGTGGACGGCGCAGGTCGCAGGTGTGTTTGCTGGCGATGCGGACCTCAGTGGCGCAGAGGGTGGGTGGGGAGTCACGACGGACGAGGCGGAGTGGGGGGTTACGGGGTGCAGACTCGTCCGTACGTACGGATGCCATCCATAGGAGGAAACGGAGGTTGGTGGGGATCAGCTGGGAGCAAAGCACGGTGGCGAGGAAGACATGTGGGTGGATGCTGGGAGCAAGCAGGAAAAGGAGGATATGCAAGCGTTCGAGGAGCAGGGAGTGGAGATTTTTTTTGTTAACTCATGAGTGGGGAGTTAGCGGTGGATAAGATGTCCGATGGAAAGATAATTAGCGGTGGATGAGGCGTCCGATGGAAAGATAATCGTTCGGATGCCCTAATCCCAGCGTTTCCGTTCGTTGTAACTTGTGAGCAACTTGTGCGCTCGAGACGTGGAGTCGTAAGCGCAGGACGGTTGCTGCATGTGGCCATGAGGGGTCAGTCCGGGCCACAATATGAACCCTGCAGCCATTGGCGTGTGGGACCACAGAAGTTTGAAGACACTAGCATGTGGGCCACGGAAGGTAACCGTGGCCCGCCGAAGAAGGTGCGGCGAGTCTTTTCGCTGCCCGTTCTGAAAGCAGGTAAATGATGCAGAGCATTGCAAACCTTTATGGTTCAAACTAGAAAGACGCACGGCGTTGCCACGCTCTTGGGTGAAGGGTCAGCTTGTATGTGCAAGCTCTGATCCAGTTTATCATGAGCCAGCCACTTTTCAGTCATATACTATTCATAACAAATTAACAGTCAGCGGGGGATAGTGGAGCAGCGGGAGGAAGGAGAGACGCCATTGTAATGGTTTGAGTTTCAGGTTAGCAATAGTTAGCCTAAACACCATACAGCAGCCACGAAAGTTGACCATAATATTTACTCAAAATACATATATATTATTTGAATAGAGGAGACACGTAATCAAAGAGTGCACCTACAGAGATGAAAACCTGACCTTTTATTATGAAGGTGATGCAGGCAGGCAATTCATATGATAATTCAATTCCCCTGTCAATCAAACAAAATGCATGAAAGAGAAAATGAAAAAAAAATTGCAGGCTAACAACATACCGTCTTTAAAGCTGCAAGCCGTGGTAAATCTTGGCATGATGGCACCGTAAGGTAGCACCTGTGAAGCATCAAACAAATTCCATTTGGAGAGACATATAAGAATGATAGAGAAACCTTGTCTACATAACTTACTCTATACTATAGAAGGTACATGCATGTAAATTATAGAAGGAGCAGCTTTGTAAAGCTGCAATTGAAATATCAGACGATAAAAGTTAAAAGATGTCCAAATCTGCAAATGTTGCGAGGCCTGAAATCTAATAGAGGGAAGGGCACTTCTTGCTGCACCTTCGTGATATGGAGGTCCTTCTGGATGAAGATGATGCGGCAGCTCATCACACCCACATCTGGACACACCAACACATGATGACATGAACAGAACAATGTCAGTGAAAATATGTCAAAGACACAAAGCTATACATTCTGCAGTTTATTTCAACAGTTCCATCAGTATGAGGAAGAGCATCCTAGTAAATGAGACACCAACTGAATTTGCAGAACAATTTGACATCATCCCATTACATATGCTAGACTTGAAAACATTTTTGCCAGAGTATTTGCAGAGTAGTTTCAGTACGGTCAAGATTGGCATTAACGGATTGATTACGAAAAATATTTTGAATGACTTTTATTATGCAAGATAGCATAGTTTTTTTTTATCTAAGATTAGACCATTATATATTTTTATTTGCTTGCTTAAATAAACAACCGAAGAAAGCAGAAGGTACAGTAATTTGTAGCTGAATGAGTAAGACCAGATCTGCATCAAGAACGAAACGCCATTCGAGACTTTCAGTGGAGATCTGCTCACCGTAGCCGAGCAGGACATGGTTGAGGGACGCGAAGACGGAGCAGGCAAAGACGTATCTCCGGCAGCTGTCGCCTCAGCCGCGAACACGGACGCCACCGCCGTCCTGCAGCTCCTGCGGGAGCACGGCGTCCATGCGTGCTAACCGGTTCTTCCTCCCCAAGAACCCCAGCAAGGTGCCGCCACCACTGGCCATCACCTTTGCCTTGCTCAGCCGCTCCGTCCTTCTTCCGAGAAGTCCGCCAGGCACCCGGCTGGGGAACGGGAGGAGGTGAAGTGGATCTGAGGAAGGAAGCCAACGGCGAGGCAGCTGGGCGCGACATCCGGGGGCACGGCGGCCGGTGGGGAGATGGAGGCGGAGGTGGAGGCGGCGCGGCGTTTTTCTTTTCACGGGAGCTGGAGGAGGGGAAGAGACTGAGGGTTGATTTCGGTAAAGTTCGAGGGCTTTTTTTGAAAAAAAAAACTTGAGAGGAGGCCTGGACTGCGGGTTGATTCGACTAAAGTATCGAACGGCCGGGAAAAGCAGGCGACGTGGCAAGCTGGCTGGCCAGCTTTTGGAGGCAGATTCATATAAGAAGATTAGGACTGACGGACTGTCACTGTTAGAATTAGAACGGAGGACTTGCGAACGATGCAACCAAGCAGTATACATAGTCCACACAACCAAGCAGATTTTTTTCTATAACTAACCAAGCAGTTGATGCCTTGCTACACGTGTGCTATCTACAAATACACCTCTCTATATCTGCTCAGTGCTCAAAGTATATAAAAAGAGATTTAGTTAACGAAGATTTGCCCAGAGATTTTTCGGGAAAAAAAAAGCTGTGCGCAGAGCATGGCACACAAATGATAAAGCCATGACTGGTAGGCTCACGACTGAAAGCTGAGTTCAGAAACATTGACTAAAACCCTTGCCTATACATCCTCAGAAACATTGACTGAAACCCTTTGCCTATACGTCCGTGGAGGACAGAGTAATAAACTAGCTATATTTTGCTCCTGTGTTTTCTAGTGGTGGAACATTTGCTCTCAGTAGCACCTAACAGAGATGAAGATGACAACCAATGAAACTGTGCAAAATGTTTCAAGCATTTTTTCTCCACGTATGCTTCCACCCATTTGAAAGTTCTGAAACAAGAAATGCCAACTCAAACCATTTCAAGTCAGCTGAACTCATCAAAACAAAAACAACAAGTTCCTCATCCCATGTATCTGATCTGAAGCAGCAATACTTGATTTCTGAAGAGAGACACTGTTGTATCGTTGTTAGAGGACTTGCTCTCGTATTCCTCTACGGTGCATCAACATTTGGGTGCCGCAACACCGAAGCCGCTTAATTTCAAGGGAACATGGATCAGTTAGGCACTAGGTAGTATATATTGGTGCAACAAGTGTTGCAACAGTTAAGATATGCAGTAACAAGATCAGCATATTGGTTGACAGCTACAAAAATTGAAATTTCTGGATAGTGAATGCAAATGTTAGAACTGAGTTTTCTGAACTGGACAGTTAAAATTCAGTAACATGATGGATCAGCGTAAACGAATCCAATAATTTCTGTATTCAGAGAAACTATTTCCATCAATCTGCTCTCCTTACTTATAGCGATTCAGTTTAGTCCTAACCAAACAAAAAATTTCAAAATCTGAATTAAAGCACACATTAAGCAAGACACAGTTTCCACTGTCATCAGTATAACGCTATGATCTACTGAACATCTAACTTGCAGCAAAAAGTTTACAGATTCCTCAATCCTCACAAGTAATTCAAAACTACAGAACAGGAATGAGCATATGAGCAATGGTACACAATATTAAAGCTAGTGTATACTCCTACTGTCATCGTCTGATCAATTCAACACCTATCATGAGATAACAAGCAAGTGCTACACAGACTACTGAAAAATATGCAAAGCTCACCTGGTGACATGGTGGTGAGGACAATGATCTCCATCGCCTGCTGGTTGGAAGGCAGGTCGATGGCCAAAGGTGTCAGCCGCCCATGGGAGCCGGCCCGCACGCACAGCGTGATGCGGTGGGACTGTTCGCGCAGCTGGTTCGCCAGGTCGCCCGTCAGTTGGTACAAGGACCTGCCGCTGAATTCGTATGTTCTCCTAGCGAGCGGACCGAAGTTCCCGTGATCATCTGCCCTCATGTATACGATCGTCCGCCACAACACAACTCCAATGGGAAGCTGTTGCAATGGAACCAAAACAAGCAGACAATGCTGGTATTCAATGAACAAATCTGAACACATGCCGCAAAGAAACAAAATGTTCAGAGCGAACCAAATGCAGGGAGCAAGAATTCAAGAACCCGGACAGAACTAGTTCTGAACAAATGTAGTAGTGATCTTGGCACAAAATGTACAAAGAATTGCATCAACATCAGGCAGAATTCAGTAACAGACATCTTCAGTAACAACGTACAACGTAGTAGGAAAATCTGGCCAAATTTAGCAAGAATTGTGTTGTGCCAAGGGAAGGGGAATACTATCATCAAGTTTCGTTTGTTCGAGGCCTTCATGCATGAAAACTGAATAAAAGTTGCAATGGGAGGGGGACGGCGAGCTCACCGGAGTTACGGCTGGCAGTGGCAGCGGCTTCGGTCTCAGGGGGATGGCCTCGACCACCCAATGCATCATCGAGCCGGCATTGTCGATGTCGACGAAGACGCGGCTGTTCAAGAGTGGGTTCCAGGGGGCGGCGCGGAGGAGACGGTTCGAGACGTGGAGCATGAGGACGTCGCCGCCTTCGTCGTCCACCCAGACGGCCTCCCAGAGCACGTCGTCCTGCTCTGGGCTCTCGTACACGCCCTGGACGGCGTGGTGGCCGACGTAGACCAGCGACACCTGGTCCGGCGAGAGCGCGAGGTACCGGCCGTAGGCGGCGCTGTGGAGGAGGACGTATTCGTTGCCGCCGTCGCGGAGGACCCGGTGCACCTGCCACGCCGTGTTCAGGGAGGCGCGGTGCAGGCTCAGGGAGACGTACACGCCGTCCTCGTCGGCGTGGAGGTACGTGCCGTGCTTGCGGTTCCGCAGCCGCAGGTGCATCCCGTCGGGGAAGAACTCCATCGCCGGGAGGGGCGCGCGGAGGCGGGCGTCGGCGAGGGAGTGGGATTTCTTGGTTTCTTGGCGCTGTTGTGAGGACGAGGAGGGCAGGTGTTCGTTGCGACGGTTACGTTTGGGCGACGAGGCGGGCCGGGGAATTTGAAGGCCATGGTCTCTGTTGCGGTGGTGCCTGGAGCAGTCGCAAGCGTAGGTCGGTGGCCGGATGCCACCTGTCCACTGGCAGGTGGGGCCAGTCAGGGTAATTACACTGGCTTCTGGGGCCAATGGCTAATTATTTATTTGTAACAATAATTTCATTTAAACAAATTATTTGTAATACACAGTGGACGGCTCTAGCATTCTGGGTTGATGATTCAGCCCCGTTCGGCTTACCCTATATTCGGCTTCTTCGGCTTGTTTTTTTAGCCGGAACAGTATTTTTCTCTCATAACAATTCAGCCGGAACAGTGTTTTTCAGCCAGATTCAGCCAAAGCCTGAGGCTAAAATTTTCTGTTAATCTGAAAAAGAAAAAGCCGGCTGAGGGGAGTAGCAGGGGCGCACTGCCAGTGTTGTCGTCGAGAATCGAGATGGCTACCCCACCACCTGGTCTTGCAAAAATAAATGTTGATGCAGCAATGGCAAAGGCCTTTGATCTTTCTGCCGCAACTGCAGCAGCGAGAGATGAAGTTGGAAATTTTTTGGGAGCATCAGTGCTAGTGTTGGAAGGCATAACCAGTCCGGAAGTAGTGGAAACGATAGCATCAGACTGCTACTACACAAGTTTAGGGTGCCTTGCGACTGTATCAATGCAGTGAAAAATATCCATGGAGAGGGAATGACGCTATAGGGGCCAATAGTGAAGGACATCAAGATAAGGAGAGCAACCTTCCCCATGTGGAGTTCGTCTATGAACGAAGGAATTCGAACGTGGATACGCATAGATTAGCTACGAGCTATGTATCCATGTCTCTTGGTAGACATGTCTGGTTTTTGTCGCCATCCGATGGTGATTGTAATTTAATTATGAGCTAATAAAAGAAGCATTCTGGTTGATTCAAACGAGACAACAGTGTGCTTTTTTTAAGTCCATTTTTAGCTATTCAACTACAACTATTAGAGTTCTTTTTTTTTGTCATAATACAACTTTAGAAAAACCACCAAACTATTAATATTAAAATATTTTGGCCATCTAGCTAGTTTCAAAGGTAGTGTTGTATTTTTCTAAAAATAATGCAAGCATGTTTATTTCCTAAAAGTAAATAATTAATTATTTTAGAGATATGAAACTGGTTATTGAACTTTTTCTAAAAAGACAATCCATAAGTTTGTGCTCTACTTGGAGTTATTGGTATTTTTATTGATTCATATTCCTAGTGTCTTATTACTTTTAGTCATGTTCATTTTTTTATTTAAATCATCGTTTTGCACTACATTATATCCGAGATTGAAGTAGAGAATTCATAGCAAACTATGAGTATAAACAAAAGATATGTAAGACGACACCAACTTTGTAGGTGCCATGCTCTATCAAATATAGATCATATTTAGCAATTTCAACTATTATGGAATCGCCGGCTCTCAAGAAAAATAATTGGTCAAATTTAAGGCCAACATATTTGGAACTATATTTGATTATGCATTCTCTTGGTTGATCACTAGTCTTGATCGATCTCTATTCTCTAGTCTCTAGGTTTATAATAGCACAAAGTTATAATTTAAATAAATAACTGATATGACTACCAGCAATAAAACACTAGGAACAATTATAGATAATTTCCACATACATCCAAATCTAGCACCAATAGGCACATTTTTATTTTAAGAAAAGTTGTGGTGGTTTCATTTTTTTTTCTAATTTTAGATGAATTAGTTATGAGTTTTTAGAAAATAAAATAACTTTTATCATTTTCAAAAAATACAAACCAACTCTAAAACTAGTTAGGTGGACAAATTTATCTGGTATTGATAACTCTGGTAAAAAATTTCTAGTATTATAGTTACACGACAAAAATAAATTAAGACAATGGTTGGAATGTGAAAATAGACCCTTTTTGTTTTAGCACTCTGCACTGAGCCCACAATTAACTTTGGTGTAGGTGCATGTCATGTGTTTCCTGTTTTTTATGTACATTCATTTATTAACGTCCACGTGCAATTAGATTTAACTTTTTATTGAATAATTCATTGAAACGTTATAGCATTTGATTCATGGTTAGCAATGTTGCACCAATAGTTTACTAAACAATGTTCCGGTAATTTATCACATGTGTTGTGTTTGTTGAATGCTAAAGTTCCATATTTTAACAGTGTCCTACTAGCTCCTCACTGATGTTACACCGGTTCATACTTAAATCTCTACAAGCCACCTTGCGCTTCTGCTCATATAAATAAAACTGAAAGAAAAGGAAGAGGCGTTTCCGATGTATCGTCAACTGTCGAGCAGTCGAACAGGTTCTGCACTTCTGTGCAGAGCTTCATCACACAAACGATACAACAGTGATTTTCAGCTCATGACTAAAAAGGCTAAGTTCAGAAAAGTAGGTTTAAACCATTCAGTAAAGACGGTAACTACAACCCTTGATTTGATACTGTACAAAGTCGTTCAGGCACTATTTTTCACACAATGCATCCAGCAATTTTCAAGTTCTGAAACTTCAAGGCCAATTCAAAACGCTTACAGTCAGCAGAGCATGAGCTCTACTAGTACCAAAAACAGGACTTGCTGAGTATTCGTTTTCTGAAGCTTTCAGAGCAGAAAAGCACAATCAGTTCTTGTCTCATTGTATCTGAAGCAGCTATACCTCTATGCAGCATCAACATTTGGGTACACTAACTCCTGAGCAGCTGAATTCACAAGGGAACAAGTAAAAATAGTGAAACATTTAGGCGCTAGGAAGCAAGTATTGGTGATGCGATTGTTGCGTCAGTTCAAAAGAAGACATTTAAAAGAAAACAGAAATTTCTGTTCGTTCAAAAAAGAACTGAAATTTCTGGACAGTGAGTCAAAATAGTGGCACAATGTTCTGAACTGACGGGGTAACAATGAATCTAGTTATTTCAACATTCCCACTACTTTTAGCATCGACAAAAAGACTGATATGCAAGAGAAGCTGTAAACACAACAAAAACATGAAAATAATTCTAACAATATACCTCTGCTTATCAGTAGCTTGTTTCAGATTAATCCTAACCATTTTCTGAAACATGTTATTGTAGGAACCCAAAACCATACAGATGTTGGAAACTACATTACTAAAACAACAAAAAGAACCCAAAAACTCAAGAAGAGGGTACTGGATGCAGCAAGCCAGCAACTAGCCAAATATATACATTCAAAATCAAAACTAAAGAAACTCTCTGCACATCTGAGCTTAAGTACATGCTACTATGCTGGCAAGTTATAGTTACAGGTTTTACAGTTACAGTTACAAGTTCACTGATCTCTCACAGCAAAGTGCCAAAGTCCAAACAACAGAACTGCAGACCTCATCAGTATTCAAGTTAGTAAATGTACTCTTATCAGTTTGATCAACTGAACACCTTTCATGAGAAGAGTAACAAGTGCTGCAGAGATTACCGAAAAACAAAAACCAGCAAGTTCATACCTGGCGACCCGGTGGTGAGGACGACGATGTTCATGGTCTTCTCATTGGAAGGCAGGTCGATGACCAGAGGAGTCAGCCGCCCGTTTGAGCCGGCCCACGCACACAGCGTGATGCTTAAGACGTTGTTCGCTTCACCCAGTTCGGCTGCTAAATCTCTCCTCAGGTTGAACACGGACTGGCCTTTGAACTGTAATAACATTCTCCATTGGAGCGGATTGAAGTTCCCTTGATCGTCCGCCCGCACGTAGAGGATTGTCCGCCGAAGCACCGATTGAGGCGCTTGTGGCTGGACGCCCCGGCGCCGGCGGCGGATCGGGCCACCGACGACCGGTGGAGGCTGTTGCAGTGGAGCAAAGCACTGGTGTTTAGGAAACCAAAACAAGCAGAACGCTAGTGTTTGGGAAACCGAAACAAGCAGACAACACTGGGAATGGGAGGTCTAAATACACATTGCGATGAGAACAAAATGTTCAGACCTAGGTATCCAGTCCTTTTAGTATGTGGCAAGAAAATACAACCATGCATGGCTCAAATTATTCAGAAAACAAGTCGCGAGAAAGAATTCCAATTATATATATAAAAAAAACTCTCGGTAACCCACTGAACTAACGCAGGTCAAGGAATAACAGGAACAAATTGATGCAGCTGTCAGCATTTTCCTATACTGTTAGGAACATCCCAAGACGTCTAGCAAAATAATTTCTAGAATAGACAATAAGTTTTGGATAGCTGGTGGTACGAAATGGGAAGACAACAAAGACTATCTGATATTCTGAATTTCTGATCAAGAACTGTTCCTAAAGCGAACCAAAAGCAGAGCAGCAAGAATTCAAGAGCCCAGAACCTCTGCTCCCCCAAGAAAACTTTTGAGCAAAAGAAATAGTGATCTTAGCCCAAATTGTACTAAGAACTGCATCAAAGATTCAGTAACTAATAGTCACAGTAACAGAGAGAAGAATCCCATCATTAAGCAAGTTTGAATGGGATGTCGTCGGACAAATTCCAAGAACCCTTCTAGGCCCAGACCAACGCGAGGAGTTCGAAGCGGAGGGGACGGCGAGCTCACCGGAATCGGATCTGTTGGAACTGGAAGCTCAGGCGGGAGCTGTCTTCGGGGGATAGCCTCGACCACCCAATGCATTGGCGTGCCCTCGTTGTCGTGGCACCAGTCGCCGAACCTGCGGTTGCTGATGATGATGTCGTCGGATCCATCCTCCGCCCTGCGGGCCTGAAACAGGACGCTCACCTGCTCCGAATCGTAGGTGCACTGGACGAGGTAGTAACACTCGTTGTCCTCGTCCTCTATTTGGGTGAGGTACCGGCCGTAGGAGGCGCTGTGGAAGAGCACGTAGTCGGTGCCGTCGCGCACCAGGCGGTGCACCGCCCACGCTCCGTGCAGCGCCCCACGGTTCGCTCTAAAGGAGATGCCCTCCCCGTCCTCTCTGGCGTAAAGGTACGCTTCGTACTCGCGGATCCACAGCCACACGTGCGTCCGGTCGGTGAAGGCCTCCATCGCCGGCGCTGGTTCTTTTGCTGTGAGGGCGGGGGCTTGGGTTGCTTGGCGTTGGCGCTGTTGCGTTGCGAGGGGAAACGGAGAAGAAGAAGAAGAGGGAGAGGAGTTTGTTGCGGCAGTTACGTTTGGGCACCGAGGCGGGGCGGGGAATTTCAAGGCGACGGGCCTTCTTCTGCTGGGCTGGGCTGGGCTCTGGTGTAATCACAAGCGTAGGTCGGTTGCTGGATAGGCCAGCTGTCCACTGGCAGGTGGGGTCAGTCAGGGCCGGGAAACGAGTCGGTTCTGCCAGGCTGCAGCCACTGGCATGTGGGTCCACAGAAGTTGGAGAAGGGTCTTTTTCAAGTTCAGCCAGAGGTTCAGACTGCAGAGCAAGAAAGGGGTGGCATGCGATCATTAGTATCGTTCTATATGTTGGTCTCAAGTATAAGAACACAAACTACACAAGCCTCTAGTATTTTGGTTCAGAGTTGGGACTGTCTCCCATTAAGGACCTGTGCAAAGAAAAACCTTCATGGTTCATGCCATGGTCATGGACGCATAGATCGCCTCTGCGCTTATACTCACTCAAAGCGAAAGATTAGAGAGACCAGACCGACGGCTGCCGCTAATTTGAAGTAAAAGATCTCCTTGGTAGTCTGGTAGACCATTGTTGACGCTGCACATGTGCATAGTGTTCATTTCTTTATTGACTGCTCATAAAGATGAAACCATGTTTTTTTTTTAGAGTGCTCTGAAAACTAAGTTCAGAAACATTAACTGTAATATTTGATACAATAGGATTCAGGAGCAAAAGTTATTCAGATTTGAAGGTTTTATTTCATCACATAAATGAAAGAACCCTTTCCTGCACATCCAGGGAGCAAGATACAGAGTGAACTACCAACATTTACTTCGTTTCTTTCAGAAGGGAACATATTCTTGTTATCACCTACAGATTTGATGATGGCAATTACAACCAATGAAACTGTACAAAATCGTTCAAGCACTTTTCCCCCACAGTGCTTCACTCATTTGTAGTACTTAAACTAAAAGATTCAAACCACAAGTGGAGTTCCTGAGTTTTCTGAAACTATCACTATGGGAACAAAAGAAGGTCAGCCAGTTCTCATCCCATTGTATCCGTAGCAGCAATAGCTGGATCCTGAAGAGATGAACCGTGATGTTGTTGTTAGAAGTCCTGCTTTTGTATTCCACTACTGTGCATCAACATCTGGGTGACGCAATGCCAAAGCCGCTGCATTCACAAGGGAAAATGTTAAAACGGTGACATATAATTCTAAATAAGGCATCGAGTGACAAGTGAAGAAACTGAAATTTCTAAACAGTGAATCAAAGTATTGGCACAACTGAATTTCCTGAAGTTACGAGGTGGTTAATGAATCCAATAATTGTTGTATTTGATATATACTGTTACAATTTGTGATAAAGACTGAGATCCCAGGAGAATCTGTAAATAACGACAAAATCTGAATTTGTGTCTATCAATGTCCCTAAACTTATCTATTGCTTGTTTCATATTAGCCCTAGCTCCTAACCAAATAATACCATTTTTTCCAACAGATGTATGTGCACGCACAAAGAACCCAACCCAAATAGTGAGTCTCTGAACATGCAGCAATCATTTGTTCAAAACTATACTTCAGAGTCTCTATAGTACACAATAGACAAGCTACATTTTCTAATCCCATCAGTATAAATAATACTATGATCTCTTACAGCAAAGTTCTAAAATACAGAACTGCAATTAAAATTGGTTGGCATGCAGTAACAAGATCAGCATACTGCTTATTGGTTGAGAAGGAAAAGCTGAAATTTCTGGACACTGAATGGAAATGCCACAACTGAATTTTCTGAAATGAACAGTTAAGATTTAGTAACAATACAAGATGGATCAGCATAAGGGAATCCAATAATTCCTATATTCAGAGAAAAGACTGAAATCCCAAGAGAAGCTATAAAAGAGTAAATTCAATAGAGCCTGAAATTATTTCCATCAGTATGCTCTCCGTATTTATAGTGCTTGAGATTAGTACTGACCAAACAAGCTATACTTATTTTTCTCAAACACATGTCAGCACACCATCCACATGACCAAAATGAGAACCCTAAAACCCAAGAAGAGTGTATTATCATTCAGAGAATATAAAATAAAACTACATAGAGTCTCCGAACATCTCAGCTACAGCACAAAGTAGGCAAGTTCCAGTTCCAGTGTCATCAGATCTATTAAACAACTGACTTGCAGCAACAAGTTTACTGATCCCTCGCAACTAACTCAAAACTACAGAACAGGAAAAGGAGTGAGCATATGAGCAATGGTATACTCTAAAATTATTAAAGCTAGTGTGTATACTAGCATCGTTTGATCAACTGAACACCAATCATGAGATGTGAATCACATAACAAGCAAGTGCTACGCAGAGTGCTGAAAAAACCTGGTGACATGGTGGTGAGGACAATGATCTCCATGGCGTGCCGATTGGAAGGCAGGTCGATGACCAGAGGGGTCAGCCACCCTTGGGAGCCAGCGCGCACGCACAGCGTGATGCGGTGGATCCGTTCGTTGAGCTGCCTTGCCAGGTGCCCAGACAAGGACCTGCCGTAGAATTCGTAGCTTCTCCTGAAGAGCGGGTTGAAGTTCCCGTGATCATCTGCCCGCATGTATACGATCGTCCGCCACAGCACCATAAAAGTGAGACGCTGTAGCAGACGGAACACTAGTTTTTAGGAACCAAAACAAGCAGACAACACGTGTCGCAATGAGAACAAAATGTTCAGACCTAGATAACCAATCCTAGTTGAGTAATTGTGATGTTGCAGGATCTGATAAAAACAAGAACCGTACAGTGCACTCAACTAAGAAGCAAGAACCCCATGATTTCATGGAGACCACGTACGGGCTAATGCAGTTTGTCGAATGGCAGACATAAAGCAAACATAACTGCTAAGCCTACATTATTAAGGACATTTCTCAAGAAGGATTGCAAGTTTTAGATATCAGCTACAAAATGGGAACCCGGAACCTAGTCAAGAACTACTCCCTAAAGCGAACCAAATGAAGAGGAGCAAGAACTCGACAAAAGCCACTCCGGCCAACAGAACTTGGACTTCTGAACCAAGGTAGCAGTGATCTTGACACGAAATGCACAAAGAGGGTTTAACGATGGGATTTTTTTTTAATTTTAACCATTTTTTGAATATAATTTTAAATCTAACGCTGTCGGTTTTTTTTTTTAAACTAACACTTTTGGCCGCGCCTATTGACCTGGCACGTCCAAATACCTGTGCCGCGCCATGCATGATGGCGCGGCAGAGGGCTGACGTGGCGAGGACCGGCCTGGGGGACCGCTTACGTGGCATCTCCTGCCGCGCCACCGACCTTCGCGCGGCAGTGCCGCGCCCTGATCCGTGGCGCGGCAGGACCATATATATATACCGCGTGCGAGCCCGCCCGCCCGCACGCACCCTGCCCTGCCCGCCCGCCCGAACGCCGCCGCCGCCGCCGCCCTTCCACGCCGCGCACGCGCCCGCCCGGCCCGGCCTCGGCCGCTCGCCCACGCCGCGCCCGACTGCTCCCCCCGCGCAGCGCCCTAGCCGGCCGCGCCACGAACGCCGACGCGTCAAGGCCGCCCGCTCCTAAGGTACCTCCGTCTCGATTTCATATTTTTTTATTATTATGTAGTATAGTTAGTAATTCTAGGGGCATCGAGGCTATTTTCATTGAGTATTAGTGTCTTTGTGATATCTTAGAATGACTATTGTTATGTGACGGAGGAAGTACCTTTCGTAATAGTTACTATTACATAATAGGTACTATTACATTAAGCATGTAGTATACTTTCGTAATAAACTTATTAGGAGATACAAATATTGATACTGTTTTTTTTTAGTTTTGATCAAACTTAAACATATTTGACTACTTGAGAAGTAAGATGTGTATTTATTTTGAGAAGGAGAGATTACTTGTAATTTTAGAACCAAAGTTTTATATGGATTGATTATGTATTTATTATCTAGTATACTTAGAATTTTGGGTTTAAGGATTTAGGCTAGTTTGGATAGTGAATTTGTTTGTAATTTGTTTGTGAACTTACTAATGTTAACTTGAATTTTGTTAATTTAAATACTTTAACGCTTTGTTTATCAATTTGTAAAATAATGGCCCCTCCCACGCAGCACCCGTTGTACCATATTTTTGAGGTGGAGTACGACGACCAGCACCGAGCACACATCTTGAGTGACAACGACGCAGAGGTGTCCTTGCCTCCTTTGAGGCCCCGCATGCACACCAGGGCACATCAGTGGGACGAGCGTTATACGCCGTACATACGGCGTGCCGGCTTCCTCGAGCTTGTCCGTGTTGTGAACCATGGTCTTCCGCCCCTTGACCCAGCACTACTTACTGCAGCTGTAGACAGGTGCGAGTGCATTATTTGTACGTAAACTTTCTTGTAATAAATTTGAGGCAACTAACAGTCGTTCTATTCTTATAACAGGTGGAGGCCCGAGACCCACACGTTTCACCTACCTTATGGCGAGATGACCATGACGTTGCAGGACGTGAAGGCTATTTTAGGCCTTCGGTTGGGGGGACTTCCAGTGACAGTGATAGTTGACAACGATCATTGGAGGGAGCTGGTGGCTCAGTTTACTGGCTTCCTTCCACCGGACGACGATGCTTTCAAGAAAAATAAGTGAGTAATTTTAAGCCTATTTAATACTTGCATTGCTTTACAGCTGGCATCGGGTCTCATTTTCTTTGATCAATTACAGGAAAACTTCCGGTGTTTCGTCGTCCTAGATCACAGAGCGCTTTGATTACTTGGACCCACAAGCTGAGAAGGCTCAGATCGACAGGTTCGCTCGAGTGTGGCTCTGGCACTTTCTTGGTGCTTTCCTCTTTCCAGACGCCTCGGGCAACACCATCAGCCGGATCTTCCTTGACATACTTCGCCAGCCGTGGGAGAACATAGCGGGGTATAGCTAGGGCAGCGCAGTCCTGGCATGGACGTATCGACAGCTATGCGTTGCCTGTCGTAGCACCTCAGGACATGCGAACCTTGGGGTTGCCCGTACCTACTCCAAGTTTGATGTTGGGAACGACTGCCCGTTGGGAGGCCCCTTAATAATGGTTTACCGGTAAGTACTTCGGTTCATTATATTCTTCCAGACAGTTAGATATGATGAGATTATTTGTTGCTAATTCATTATCGTGTTCAATGCAGCGATGGAACGGGCATGACACACTCCCTACAGCTCTGTATATCTGGATGGAAGCACAGTTAGTTAGAGGGAATGCATGGCGCAAGTACAGGGAGTACACGGACGGTCTCGACGTCCTGACACAGCACCAGGTTAGGCTCTCTATACTATCGTACCAGTGTCTGCTTCGATATACAGTATATCACAACCTAACACAATTAGGAAATTTAAGGTGTTTTGGTGTCCTTGGGATTCTGCGGAGCTTCAGGGCTACCTGAGTCCTGTCACTAGGGACGAGTCACACGAGTATCGCTGCGACGTCCCTCTTATTTTCTTCCATGTGGTCGAGATTCACTTGCCCATCCGGGTCTGCAGACAGTTTGGAAGAATGACAGCCTGTCCACCACCGCTTTACTCTACCAACCAAGAATTGCACGGGTGCGTTATCGATTAATAACAATGCTACAATTCAGAGGTGTGTTTGGTTCAACTAACATCGTTTTGTTGCAGGTTTGACCGTAGGAAGAGGTACAAGACCAAGGATTGGCGCGTGACACACAGCCCGTACATCAATTTGTGGCAGACCAGGGTACCACATGCGGTCCTTGCGGGTCCTCCACACGACCAGCACACCTTCGACGAGTACCTGCGGTGGCTTCACAGGTCTACGAGGACACATGTCAAGCCCCCATACACTGACGTGGCGATTGACGAGGACTCGGAAGAAGATGTCATCGAAGATGTGTACGACGTTACCACTAGGGAGGACACACAGCTACAGAGAGCCCCGCTTCAAAGATACGTGGTAGGATACTTGAATGGTACAATTTGTTATCCTTTTGGTTTTAAGTATGTGTACTAAAACTGTCCAACCGTGTTTCTGTACCTAGACGACACAATTGTCAAGGCTATCCAACGAAGTAGCGTTCCGGCTTCACGAGTCTAGAGGGCAGGGTCCAGGCGTTCTCGCGGCTTTTGTGGAGGTAAACAAAAACTTGTCCGTTTCGAAAATATTTCTTTAGTGTATATGCGTTTGTGTAATGAACTAACTTTAACGTCTATTTATGCAGAAGGTGAAGAAGAGCTGCAGGAAGCTAGCTCAGAAGCTGAGCTGCATGGACACTCCTTATGAGGAACCGCCACTCCCGGCGCGGTCGGGTGGCACGTCCTCAGCCTCTTTGAGGACACCAGTCGGCTCTTCTCGGCCGATGACAGGTGCAATTTCCGCGGTGCGTACACCACCACATCATAGCGCTGGGAAGGACCCTACAATCGAGGACGAGGAGGAGGACGATGACGACGACGATGAACCCCCGGGCTTCCGCGGACAGCACGACTAGTGGGACGAATGGCCGCAGGACAAGATCGGCATGTGTCAGCTAGGTGGTGCCCCGCTGGGCACCCAAGGAGCCTCACAGGTACTAACAAAGATAGTTTGTTTCAATACGTAGGCTCCATGAACTAACGATCATAAGTAATCATGCGTATTATATACCTGCAGGGTACGAGCCGTACGCACCGTCGACACGACCATACCGACGTTGGCTACACTCCCAATGTGTTGCTAACAAATCCGAAGAGACAGAGGCGTCCGAGGGATCCTTACACTCCTGGGTCTTATTTTGTTAGGTCAAACGAATATTGTCATCCGAAACTTGTGTGGTTATTTGGTTATGTTATCTCAAACTTATGTCAAAACAATGAATATGTTATATGGCAGCCTGTCAACTTGCTTCTTATTTGTTTCTTTGAGTCGCGACAGCACTGCCGGCGAGATTCAACAAAATTCGGCCGTGAAAAAAACTCAACAAAATACGTGCGCGACGCGTTTCGATTCAACCATCCAGGTACTCTGTGCGGGCGGCAGGCGCAGCGGCCAGGGGGTGTGGCTGCGCGGGCGGTATATATATGGGCCTGCCGCGCCACGTATCAGGGCGCGGCACTGCCGCGCCATGCATGGTGGCGCGGCAGGAGCTGCCACGTCAGCGGTCCCCCAGGCCAGCCCTCGCCACGTCAGCCCTCTGCCGCGCCACCATGCATGGCGCGGCACAAGCATTTGGCCGCGCTAGGGCAATATGCGCGGCCGAAAGTGTTAGTTAAAAAAACGATAGTGTTAGAATTAAAATTATATTAAAAAAAGGTTAAAATTAAAAAAAAATCAACGATGGCCCCTTTGATTCTTCACGGTGTAGCTCCTGTGAGCACCACCTCTTTGACGGAATGCCCTCCCCTCCGACGCCAAGTCGTGCGCACCAGCGTGTTTACCTCGGTGTCCACCATATGTGGCCCCACTTGCCATCCTCTGGAGCTCTGGCCGGCCCGCCGCCCGCCTCGTATCTGGGCCCGCTACAGGGCCCCACCTGCCAGTTGGCAGGCGAAGCCGCAACCGACCTGCGCTTGCCTTCAAAACGCGCGCCCCGCCTCGGCGCCCAGGCTAACAACCGTTGCGAAAACCAAAAAAATCACCTGCTCCGCTGCTCTTCCCTCTCCTTTCCCCTCTCCGGCTCTCCCACTTGCCCACTGCCGCCGCACCACCACCACCCGCGGCCGCGATGGACCGCTTCCCCGACGGGACGCACGTGTGGCTGCGGAACCGCGTGCGGCGCACGTACCTCTACGCCGACGAGGACGGGTCCGGCGTCTCCCTGAGCGCGCGCCGCGCGACGGTGAACGCGGCGTGGCAGGTGCACCGGTCGTGCGCCACGGCATCGCCTTCGTCCTCCTCCGCTCCGCCGCCTACGGCCGCTACCGGCATATACGTGAGAATAGTATTTTTCTTTGATATAAAGATTTTTTTTTTTGCCGAGAAAGCCCTACCGGCCAGCCGGGCGGTGATTTCACCGCTGACACCAGGTACTAACCGTAAGTACGTTGTGTACTTGTGTCGTCAGCTCAAGTCAGGCGCTGGTCTTATGTCACGTCGTCCGCCATATCGTATTATTAGAGTGGGAGGATAAGAATAAACGGCGGTGGCGTCAGCTAGACCGGAGTACACGAGAATATTAAAGTTGGCGTGGCTCCGCGTCCGTCCGGTACTCTGGAAGAGAAATCGGACGCTCGGATCAGAGCATTTCCGAAACGGAAAGCTTCCCAACTTCGAAGTCCGATGTGGAACAAACTCCGAATTTTCGGTTCCGATCGAATCCCGACTCGTGTCATGGATTGAGTGCGTCCTCTCCGCAGTCCAGCATTTTCATCAGCCCTATAAATAATAAGCAAAGCCTCCTGATTCGTGCCGTGCGTCCCAGCGACCCATGCACGCATAGCGGATATACAGATATAGAGCTGAGATTAGTTTGCACCGAGATAACGCAGGCATGGCGACAGACTTGGCAGCCGTGGACGCTCTGTATGCCCAGGTATGCCAGGAGGTCGTGTGGGTGGAGGAGCTGACAGCCCGGGCCAGGGAAATTCACGATGAGCTGGAGCGAATCGCCGCCGGGGACGACACAACCGCTCGCCCACCATCACCTTCGCCGAGTTCATGGAGGAGGCGCTGAGCCAGCTGCGCCGGATACGCACCGTGATCGGTCCCTGGATGGGCATGATCGAGCAAGACCTCGACGCCATACAACGGTACTACCTCGCTGTTGCGGAGGGCCGCTGCGACGGCGGCTTGGCGGGACATCCGGAGGTGGCTAGTGCGTTGGCGTATCGGCTCCAGCGCAGCCGCCTGTAAAATGTAGCTTCATCCAGTTTTGTCAGTACTATATATATCCTAGATGAGTTTGATTTCATCTCCGTTCTCCAGTTGTCACGTAACCTTTTTTTTTTTTTTGCTGTGTTTCATTTTCATCTCTCTTGCACACGATCGGTCAACTCACCAACTGCCGACGTGGATCGGTACCATGTCAAGTTGGTTTACTGTTAACTCACCGTACTCACGCGCCTTGCCAGGTTATATAAGCAAGAACAAGAAGTAGCTCCTTGTTCTACGCCATACTTATGTTTCTCCGGAGATAGACGATCATCTACCAGCGTAGAAAAGTTTGATGTGCAGATGTACTGTAAAACATACTAAAGAGACGCAGCGATCAGCAACAAGATTACAAGGCACTTCGTCAGGATCTGTTCTGACACTCCCACAAGTGAAGTGCTGCATATCAGGCCATGTCATAAGGTACCTACTATCACGTGTCCAGGTTCGAAGCTAGAATTATGTTTTTTTATGAACGGAGGGAGTACGAGCCAAACCTTTCGACAATGGCTGACAGAAAAGACAGATGGGGCCTCTCTACCGAGCATTCTTTACCATCTTCTCTTCCAAGTTCCAACGAACAAGTGGATAAGGTGCTAGCTAAAAGCAAATATTGAGTTTAGAAACCCTACTGTCTACTGGACTCGGCTGCAATTACAAAAACAATCGGGGTGAAATTTCTGGAAGTTGACCTCAGTAGTTGCTGCGGTGGACCGGGCCCTCCATTTTCGTAATGCCAGTAAACCCAATTATACCAAATGCCTACCGTCGTCATCGACGTCTTCACCATAGTAGTCATCGTAGTCTTCACCGTAGTAGTTATCGTAGTCCTCATCGTAGTAGCCATCCTCCTCTGCACCGTAGTAGTCATCTTCACTATCATCATCAATTATATTGCGCTCTTCCCACAGTGGGCAGGAGCAGGTTGCTTTCTTCTCCTTCCATTCTTTCCCACATGTGTAGCAGAACTCATAGCCGCACCTGTAACACGCAACAACAGAGAATCAGAGATACAGCCAAGGCTTTAACGTTACCAAGGCTGTGTTTAGTTCCTAAAAAGTGCTACAGTAGCTATCACATCGAATCTTGCGATACGTGTATGGAGCATTAAATATAGACGAAAAAAAACTAATTGCACAGTTTGGTTGGAAATCGCGAGACGAACGTTTTGAGCCTAATTAGTCCATGATTGAACACTAATTGCTAAATAAAAACGAAAGTGCTACAGTAGCCAAATTCCCAAATTTCGCGAACTAACTTTGAGTATTTCTGACATAATGTGTAGGTCGGTAGGGAACTTCATAACATATATCAGTAAAGATTTTTCTTTTCTTTTACAACAATTATGACAATATGCCTCAGTAGAGGCTTGACTCTCCTGTTTTCCTCAACAAAAAAAATTACGACAATATGCAAAGATTGAAGAGAATGGGGCCTTACACGCAGGTCATGTGATATAGCAACCCTCTGCAAGTTCGATCATGTGCTTGCATTTCACACATTGGCGCCACAGCTTCAGCTAATACCACCAAAACAAAATACAAGAGAACAGAGAAGAGAGTAGAAGGCAGAGGGAGCAGACAAGCGCTATGCCATGGTACCTTACATCTGACGCAAAAGAAGCCTCTGCATTTCACACACTTCCTCAATGTGACTGCATCAGAAACTGTGTACTTTGAGCAGGATTGTTGCTCTGGATGTATCAGCTCACTCAAGGACATCAAGGCTGAACACTTGGGATAAGGGCAATAAATCTTTTGAGTTGGAGGGATCTGCCCTTCCCTGATCCGTTCCACCATGATCTGTAACAGTTGCGACGATAGGAATATCTTTGAACCTTCCACACTTAGCTTGGTAGTGCAACCATCCTGTGGGCAAGCTGGGAGCATCCCATGGAGAAGCTTGACTCTCACATGCTCCTTCATGCAGGAGAAGCAAAAGCGACGTGCACAACTTTCAATCGCATAGATTTTAGAGACATCAGTGTCTTCCAAGCAAATGGTACATGTCTCTCTTTTAACCTTGCTAGTTTCGACGGCAAGAGCTTTAGCGATCTGAGCAACTATGGAATCTCTTGCTAGTTTTAACACATAGCCAACTTCACTTCGTCGAACCAGTGATATTTCACACTGCTCGAACTCCTCCAGCATTGAGACAACCTGATCGACCATATCTGCAACCTTCTTCTGTTTTACATACCAAATTCCAAGCACCTACAACCTCACAGCGTTACAAAAAAAGGTTAAGTACCTATTACAACAAGCACATACAGAATGTTGACACATACACCAGGTATTTGCGCTGGAAGTAAAAATGGCTACATGGTCCAGTACTGAATTCAGAACTTGGATTCCTCGCATAGTTATGCTACATGCGTATCATTCTCATTATAAGAGAATAAAAGATAGAACAGGGTATGACAGAACACACAATATTGATTTAGTTCATCCTAAGGTGCTTTCTTCATTCTAGCTAGGAGTGCGAGTTTCTTAACTTTGATGCGTTAGTTGCCTGAAATATCGTAGCTGTGAATAATGTTATACTATACACATCAAAATCTTAATGGGAAGATAAAGGTCACTACCTAAAAAACCTAGGAAGGTAAATATTTTGCTGGTGTATATATATAGGATCTAAATAAATGCAACACTAACTGACTAACACCTTACAGTAGCAAAACATTATGAACTTCACCTACAGACCTTTCACCATCATCCACCCTCACTATATTTTCAGTTACCTTACAAAATGAACATGAACCGTAAACTGATCCTACTATGAACTGAGAAAGGAATCCTAACTCAACCAACAAAATGACAAGTAGATTAGGATATTCATCAAACTATACATAATTATTGGTTGGACCTTTTCATGCTAAAATTTTCTTTCTGAACATGACAGGGACTTCTATAAATTAGGAAAAAAAACATGATGAAATAAGAATTTATTGTCTGAACAGAGAAAATAATCAGTATACATGACACTGCAGGTCCTAGTAGCATCGTATATATGCACCAAAAACAAGTAGAACCGTAAGCAAACGAGTCAGAGATATTGATAAGATGTAGAGTATCAGCGAGGGGCATGGATGATGGATCGAATCCCTACATGGTTATACAGCGTCCAGTAGTCGGTGACGACCTCGACGCTGCGGATACCCAACCCAAGCGCCGCATGTAGACCCTCCATGAGCGCCATGGCCTCCAGCACCTCGCGCCCAGCCCGCCCACCCACGAGCCCCTCCACCGGCTTCTGTACTCTGAGCACCACCTCCCCCTGTGGGTCGCACACGGCCGCCGCGAGCACTGCGACGCCGGGATCCCGGTCCCGCGGGCCCACCACGTCCTTGCTCGCCATGCCCTTGAACAAGACACTGAAGAGCGGGCGTGGCGATGAGTCCAGGGGGCGCTCGAAGTAGTTGCCGCGTGAAGACGGCGTCGTGCGCGGCGACGCGGACGGAGGCAGCGGAACTGGCTTGGTAGGCCCGGGCGTGGCGGCGGTCGAGTTCGGTGCGCGCGAGGGCGTAGGCGGCGTCCGACGACTCGGGGGAGACCTGGATGGTCTCGGCGAGCTGGAGCTTGAAGGTGAGGTCGAGGTTGGAGACGGAGGACAGAGTGACCTGATCGAGGAGGGCAGCGAGGTCGTATTCATCTCCGTTGCCGGCCATGGTCGCGGGCAATCGCTACGGTATTGATGCCCCGGGGCTGCGCAACCTTGGTGTGCGCGTCCCCCAGGCGGGCGGATGTTTGGGTTGTTTCGTGTTGGCTTGCCTTGGCAGCGCAGGTCTAGCTAGGCGTTTAGGAAGAATGGAAGATCATGTAGGTCGTCTGCTGCCTTGCTGATTTCCTCCTAGTGTCCGTCACTACCACCTTCCACTGACAGGTGAGATCATGGATGGTGGTACGGTAATGCTGGGTGAGGGCAGCCGTCCGCCCGCCGTTTGGTGGGCCGCGACGCTAACCCAGACGATCCTCTCCTATCCGTTCATCCGCTCACTATTTTTTTTTTAAAAAAAAAACACCGCAGCACTGCGACTGCGATCTGCCGTGCCGTCTCGGTGTTCTTCACAACGTCCGGGAGCCCGCCGGCCGGCATCTTCACCGTGTCGAGCATGGCCGCCCATCTTCCTCCCTCTCCATCGCGCCTCCTGCCCGTCACGGGCGCCCCCCTTCCTCTCCATCGCGCCTCCCGCCCGCCGCGATCTTCTACAGCGTATAGTCCGCCTTCTCCACCAGAGCGACCCGCCACGACCTTCTCTACCGGAGTGGCAAGCTCTACACCGGTGAAGTCTACGCACCGATGAGCCTTCATTCTCCCAAGCATCAAGGAGATGTTGCACAGAATACGCATGCTGCAAACGTATGTTTCAAATATTTCAGAGGTATGTTACAAGTGTTTTTATATCGGTGTTGCAAAAGTAGATCGAGATGTTGCACATGTTGCAATGGTTATACACGTATGTTTCAAGTGTATGTTCCAAACATCTGTTTCAGACATATGTTGTAAATATTTCATCTGGATGTTGCAAAAGTAGATCTAGAATGTTTCAAGTGTTTCAGGTGTTTCATACGTATATTACAAGTGTCTCATCTGCATGTTGCATATGTTTGCAATGGCTACATGCGTGTTTTTCTGGTGTTTCAGACGTATATTGCAAGTGTTTCGCTGTTTCGGACGTATGTTGCAAGTGTTTCGTTTGGATGTTGCAAAAGTAGTCTGGTGTTGCACATGTTGCAATGTAACCCACCTACCGCAACCGCCTGCTGCAACTGCTAGGGCACCGCCGTGGGTCACCGTGCGAGCACCTGAGACTGGCAGATGCATCTGCGGCGCGCATCCACAGGCGGGGCAAGAGACTAGGACCCACGAGGGCACAGGCGGTCCCCCGCGTGCGCACGGGAAGTGGAGCAAGCGTGGGCGGTCCCCACATGCGTGTGCGCGGGAAACGAAGCGATGCACGTGGTCCCCGTGCGAAATGGAACTCCCGGGTACACACTGGCGTGCAACAGGCGCGGGCGTCGCTAGCCTCTCCCATGCTGGAGCCAACTGAGCAGTCGGTACGGTCGAGTTCAAGTCAGATACGAATGCAAAGCGATCAAGCTCTTTCTTCATCGAAATCTTTTGCAACGGCAAATTCTTTTACATAAGACAATGAGTAGACGGGTTTGGGCTCCGCTGTGCGTCAAGCTCTTTCTATGGCTAGCGTTCCAACAAAGGCATTGGACAGTGAACAGGCAAGCGAGGCACAGTCTCGAGACCAGAGTACAATGTTACCTCTGCCATCAAGCGCTAGAGTCAATAGATCACATCATCGTTAGCTGCCCCTTTACTCGTCAGGTTTGGGAAATCATCCTCGCCGCCCTCGGCCGATAGCTGCCACAGCGAGCAAATGGCATATTAAGATGGCGGAGTCGGTTGCAAACATCTTGGAGCGGCCAACAGTGAAAGGGCTTCGACACACTCTCACTCTTTGCACTCGTGTCCCGGCAAATTTGGAAAGAGCGCAACGTGGGGTGTGTCGGAGGCTCCGCCGCAACATTGCAGGGTTTGCTGGCGATGATCAAGGCCGAGTCTGATCAATGGAGACAGTCGGGGACGGTAGGACTTAGTTGTCTTTCTACCGGATGATATTCCGAAGGTCGTTTAGCCCCAAGTCTGGTTGTGTGTTACTCATGTAAATCTTGGCTGCCTATGCCAGGAAGTTGGTAATGTCTGTTTTAAACTTCCCCATTCTATGATGCACAATTCTCTTGCGTATTCGAGAAAAAGTAGCATTGTACTTCTTGTATCTGCAAATTTATATAAGATCTATTTATTGGGCATTGCTATGGTACTCTCTAATAATTACCGCCATCAATTATCACATTTTACCTCCTAAGAAGTAATAGGATAAATATCTTTCTATTAGATCTAATATACATGCATAATTTAACTTTCCTTTATGATATAACATGACAAGATCTAAAGTGTAACGTGGACGGGGACACACACGTATGCAATAGTTGGAGAAACTGCACACATATGCAGACGTATTTTATATATGATATGATATTTGTATTTAGAAATAATATACAAAGATCTTAATTTGTATTTATCCTTTTATATTTAATACTTAATTTTTTAAAAAACATGATAGATCTGATCAAGGTATGTAATTTTAGACCAAAGACCGAATGGTCCCGCTTTATAGAAAGCAAAGAGTTTGCTGGGGAAACCAGCTTACAGATATAGTTCATACCAGCGCCCTGGGCACAACCCTCTAACACCACATAGTTTGGACAGATACCAAAAGAAAGTTCGTCGAAGCTTATTACAGACTTTTGTGAAACTTGCAAAGTTTAAGACTGAAACTACAAGAAAAAAATGTATGTAATAGTCGCACTTGATCGAGTTGTATTATCTGCATGTAACATTTTTAATGGTATATGGTAGGTCTAATTTATTTTTTGAAGTAATGAATGTAACATATATTTTATGAATATGACTTGTCCATTTTTCATAAACTAGTATAGTGCCCGTGCTAACGCTACGGCGACATTTCAGAGACGTACATTAAAATAACAAAACGACGATGTTTCTTAAAACTAACTGTATCAGTTAACAAGGAGAACTACACAATCAAGTAACATATACTTTGCCCATTCTTAAAACTGCCGCCGCTTTCTTCTTGACAAGCTTCCGTTTTGATTCAGGTTTAGCTTGAGACTGGCACCACCTTGACTTAGATGTCTTCAAACAGTCACCACTCTTCATAAACCAACAAGTAACAAAAGTCATCACAATATAGTGTTTTATAAAGTAGAAATTAATTTAAATGACAGAGAGCACTCATAAAATTTCCACCAGCTATAAATCTATTTGCTAGCGGTTTATATTTCTGAAGCATACCTTAATGTTAAACCCAGCTTTAGCACTGGTTTCAATAAATATGACGCCAGGGTCATTCGCCTTGCCTTCCCCTTCCTCTTTCGAGACTTGCTGTTCCATAAGATGCAACAGAATTCAGCAAGAATATAAGAGTGACACATTGAGATTCTAGTTCTAGTGACAAAAACAAGCAACAAAAAAAAAAGAACACGCTCATACAAATTGAGTTAACATATATAGCAAATGCTAAGTTAATCTAGGATTAAAGAAAGCAAAGCTTCGAGCTTTTTGCTAAATGCCAACCCAAGATATGTGCTTCAGAAGAACGCTCTAAATGCCTCACTGAGATTGAGCCATGGACCCAGGTCCCACTTGATATACTCAGCAACCAGCACATGGGATTATTCTGAATCGCAAAGGGTGATATCCACCTGAAAATTCCTAGGAAATGCAATCCAATCGAATTGAAAAAATGTGTTAGTGATGTTCTTCAAATAGAAAAGCGAAGAACTGAAACAAACACAACATAAATCGAAGTACCTGATATTTTGATTTTCTGAATTCCCTTAAGACAAACCAAATTCCATGAGATGTCAGATGGGAATAACCTGTTAAGCCCTTTCTTGCAGCTGCAACATGATGTACCATCCACAAATTAGCCAAAAAAACTATAAATCTGAGCCATACAGTGCAAATATGATAGATAAAAAAAAGAAAAGAAAAAGAAAGGCGAGTTCCTCTGCAGCTAGCTAGTGCAACGTCAACTTATGCTAGTGCGTTAATAGTTCCAAACAATTTCTAAATCCCTACACTCATGAACCCAGAGTAACAATACAGAAGTCAGAGGATCTTCCCTTCCTGTTATGTTTGTAGCATGATACATTAGTTTTTCTCATTCCAAATTAAGAATATCATTTCCACTCAACTTTCAAAAAACAAAAGATTAGTTCCAATTCAGTGGTTCAGCTAGTACAACACATACATGCATCCATGATCTCTGTTTGGAGTCAAACAAAAAACAGCCTGCAGAAATATATTTATGCAGCCGTATGGCAAACAGTGGGCAACAATCACCAAAAGGATAATACATCAAGCAATTGTCAGTAATTCATCAAGAAACCTATAATCTGCCTTTGCATTATCCAGTACCCACAAATTCACAAAAGAAACCTAAAACTACAAATGATGAAGATTTAATACGAAGAAAAAATAACTTACTGATGAAAGGATCACCATAATACTTCCCAGGGCCTCATTTAGCCCACATAAAATTGATTCAGATTGACCACCTAAAATCAGAACCATTTATCTAATTAAGTAATTAAAATAATTGCAAGGTACATATAAAAAAGCACTAAAAATATCACTAATTTCTTCTAAATCCACTGAACAAACACTTCGAAAATCTGAAGTCCACTTAAAAATTAACTCAGCCAAGTATTAACACCTAAGTCCAAAACAATTATCAAACAGTTAGTAGTAACCAGATTTTTTTGGTGTCAAGATCATGGATTCAATGAATAAGTCAGTACATGAGTAATCCCTATCTGATCATGTGGTTCATATGTGTCTACTTCTCAACAAGCTTGTCTGCTACTCCAAATATTTGAATCAAGCATGGGTGATAATGGGACTTGGAACTGGTGTCAGTTTAGGCAGAGAAATACTTACAAATGCCACTGAAACTGCTAGCAATAGAAGTTTGATTCTCCTAAAAAAATCAAGGCATCGGCCTGTACCTGTTGATGCGTGCCTGATCATGGTATTTTCAAGTGCGAAATAGCAAAATTGTAGAGTGAAATAGCAAAGTACCATGTGCCATGCCACGCCTGCAGCGCCCTGCATAGCGGTCTGATGTTCACCGGCCTGACGCCACCTGATGATGAACCAGCCGTGGACCAAAATGATCTAGAGAGCACCAAACTGAAAACCACTTCTGCAGCATCATCAACGCCTCACCTACATTTCCCTCTTCAAAAGCACCTTGCCGACAGGTCACAAGCTTCTGGCGCGGAGGTTCGCGCCGGCAATGAACCATCCCATGTGCCCTGTAAAAGAATCAAAAGTTTATGAATTTGGGGGGCAGAGAAATCAGTAGGAGTTGGGCCTGGCGGCGTGGAGTCAGGGTAGAGATGTACCGCGAGGAGGAGAGGAGGGTAAGCGCACGGGACCTCAGGCACAGCTCCGGCCCCGGCAGGAGATGGAGGAGGCGGGGGCTCGCCGCCATGGCCATCATCCCTAGGCAGCGAGATCCAGCATCTCGATTCTAGCGCATTCCACGGCAGCGCAGGCGGCCTCGTCATCCACGCAGATCGCCGCCGCCGCCATCCCTAGGCAGCGGGATCCAGACGCGCAAGGTGGAGCCGACGGCATCGATGGAGGCAGCCCGAGTGCCCGACGTTTCTTTTTTCGGAAGAGAAGAAAATTGGACGCGGGGATCGTAATCGAACCCTGACCGCTCAAGCGTCGCACGGTGCGGGTGCGGGTGCGGGTGCGTGAGAAGCTTGGCATCACACGTCGAACCCGATGGAGTGTAGACACACTAAACATAAGTCGTCGGATTTGGATGAGTAATGAGAGAGAATGGTTATGAGATAATCTGGTGCATTCGTTTTGATAGTGTTATATTTTCTGGGTGCATTCATGGGTATAGATGTAGCATAGGTTATGACTGTAGAGCAGTCATTTATTATGTGGCTGTAGATTTATTCTAACCGGTGTATTATAGTGTGGGGTAGAAGAAGTGATAATTGCATTGTGTGGGTGTCGTAGTAACTTGGTTCAACCGCACCATCGCCGGCACCGTTTCATGCATGGGGCTTCTCAGTGCGTGTTGCCTGTTTGCATGGCGCACGAAATAAGAAAATTGGGTCCCCCGTGAGGATAGACATGCCAAGGTTTTGCGGGGATTTATTTTGTTCTTTTTTATTATTTAATTTTTTAATTGTTTCAATTATTTGAAAATCAAGAAGTGTGAGTTCTTTATCTTTAAGATGTTACCTCTTGCGAGGTGTAATGGGAGTACCATATATAGTAAAAGCCTTCGTTTGTTTTGTTTCATTCACATAAATCTTTGGCTAATGATAACCATTAATGTCTTTCTATGATGCAAAGTTTAGTCATATAAGTTGTTATATATTACTCTCTCCTTTCAAGTTATAAGTCATTTTGGATTTTTATCTAGATATATAGTTTTTGTTATGCATCAAAATATCAACTATATCTAGATATATAGTAAAAACTGTAAACTAAAAAAAATTAAAACAACTTATAATTTGAAATAAAAGAAGTATAAAAATATAGCAATTTGGTCAAACAGTTGTTCTAGCCAGGTCCGAATAAAGTTGGCAAAGGCGACGTGCGTGCACATGTGACTTGAGAAGCAACTTCTTCAACTGCACCTGTGCAAGTAGCAAGGCTAGCAACTGCGTGGATGCAGCATCGTTGCACTTTGGCCGTACTCAGGAAAGTAACGAGCAGGTTATTTACCCCGTGTGACCACCACCAAACCTGACCGGGGGAATTCGTCAATCAAAAAAAAAAAAAGTGGACCAAGAATAACATAGTATGGACAAGCTCGTGTACACATGTTTTGTCACGTCCAGAGCTAGGCAGGCTCGTGTAGTATACTGGCGACCGTGGAACGAGTACATTGTCGACTCGTGAAGTCGTGACTCGTCAATCGTGAAGTCGTGACAAGACATGGTCCACGCGGAGGGACGCGCATCGTCGTACTGCATGCAAGTTTTGACACGCAAGACGTACCAAGCCCCCTGTCACGGTGGCGCACGATCTTCAACTCAACCCCCATGCACGCACTGACGCATACATATATATACGGACCTGCTTTTCCTCCCCGATACACCCCAAGCAACCAAAGAAAACGGTAGCACGGCCCCAAGCCTCAGCTAGCTTACTGCACGTACAGCCCGTTCCTAACAATACCAAGCATCGTTTCATCAGCTGATCGATCGATCTGATCCTCTTCCAGCCACTGATGATGGCCACCAGCATCGCTTCCAGCCCGATGAGCCTCCCCGTCGGCGACCGTCGGCCGTCGCTGACCCTCTTCCAAGGACAGCGGCCTCCGACAGGGCACCGGCGGTTCTTCTCTGCTAAAGCCGCGCTGAACATGTCGTCGCAGCGCCGTCCTCGTCGTTCTTGCCATGTCGTCGCCTCGGTGGCCACAACCGACCGCCCGGCCCCCCTGGCCGGGGACGTGGACCGCGGCTCTCAGCCGGCGGAGACGTCCGGGCGCTCCGATGACGACGGGCAACTGGCCGCGCGGTGGCGGGAGATCCAGGGCAGCGACCACTGGGAGGGCCTGCTGGACCCCATCGACGCCGTGCTCCGCGGGGAGCTCATCCGTTACGGCGAGTTCGCGCAGGCCTGCTACGACAGCTTCGACTACGACCGCTTCTCCCCTTACTGCGGCAGCTGCAGGTTCCCGGCCAAGACCTTCTTCCAGGACGCCGGCCTCGGCGGCGCTGGTTATGAGGTCAGCCGTTACCTCTACGCCACCTGCAACGACCTCAAGCTCCCCAACTTCGGGGGCCGGAAGCACAGGTCCGCCGCCGGCGACAAGCTGTGGAGCGAGATGGGCACGTTCATCGGCTACGTGGCCGTGTCGACCGACGAGGAGACGGCGCGGCTCGGCCGCCGGGACATCGTCGTGTCGTGGCGCGGCACCGTCACCCGGCTCGAGTGGGTGGCCGACCTGACGGCCAACCAGAAGCGTCTGAGCGAGATGGGCGTCCCGTGCCCGGACCCCGATGTGAAGGTGGAGATGGGGTTCGCGGAGCTGTACACGGGCAAGGACGCGGCGTGCCGTTTCTGCAGGTACTCGGCGCGGGAGCAGGCGCTCGCCGAGGTGCGCAAGCAGGTGGAGCTGTACCACGGCAGGGGCGAGCAGGTGAGCGTGACGGTCACCGGCCACAGCCTGGGCAGCGCGCTGGCGATGCTCAACGCCTTCGACATCGCGGAGACGGGAGCGAACGCGTCGCCGGACCACGGCAGGAAGGCGCCGGTCTGCGTGTTCTCCTTCGCGGGGCCGCGCGTCGGTAACCTCAGGTTCCGGGAGCGGTTCGAGCGGGAGCTCGGCGTGCGGGCGCTGCGCGTCGTCAACGTGCACGACGGCGTGCCCAAGGTGCCCGGCGTGTTCTTCAACGAGGCGGCGTTCCCGGAGGCGGTGCTCCGGGCGGTGGACGGGCTGGGCGCCGGCGGCGTGTACACGCACCTGGGCGTGCCTCTGGCGCTGGACCACAAGGTGTCGCCGTTCCTCAAGGAGACCATGGACATCTCGTGCTACCACAACCTGGAGGCGCACCTGCACCTGCTGGACGGCTTCCGTGGCTCCGGCGAGGGGTTCCAGCTCCGCGGGAGAGACCCCGCGCTGGTGAACAAGTCGGCCGATTTCCTCCGCGACGAGCACATGGTGCCGCCCGTGTGGTACCAGGCGGAGAACAAGGGCATGGTCAGGACGGAGGACGGACGGTGGGTGCTGCCGCCGCGCCATAGGGACATCGACGAGCACCCGGATGACACTGACCATCACCTCCAGCAGCTCGGTCTCACCGCATCAACCTAGTGAACAATGATGGTTGAGGCTGATGCCATGGTGATTGGTGCATCGTGCATAGGTGCCACGTTTTTTAATTAATCCGAGTAAAAAAATGAAAAACGCTACCATAAAGCTTGGTGGATAACAGTATATACTGACTGAAATTCAATTCATATTTGTAAAGATAGATTTTGAAAGGCAGTGGGGAAAAAGGAGTCCACAACATCCAATGCAGAGTTACAGAGAGACAAACATATGCCTCTATTCTTTCGACATATTTTGAATTTAAACTCAATCCTATTAATTTAAACGGTAAGTTACGCTGATGGTTCCTAAATTATTACGCGATTCTCATTCAAATTATAAACTATGAAATTGCATATTTAGATCCTAAACTATTTAAGTATATCATCCCGGTTCAAATAAGCACGTCACAGTCCATCAGCTGACGTAGCCCTCTAACGTGGAACTGCCATATGAGTCCCTAATCTACCGAAGTACTATGATCCCAGATCCTCTTAAGGCACCTACGTTATAGATAATTGTTTTTTAACTATAAAAGTTCATACTACTGGTTTACACTAATATATGTTTAATTAACCCGTGCTCCCTTTTAGGAGACATGAGCATGCATGTTATTATTTAATACCTAAAACTAATAAAAATTACTTATAAATTTACACTACTTTTTTCTAAATTTATTTTCTAACAAATGTTCTGCAGCACTACTGTAGCAGTATTTTTCAGCGAATAAATAGTGTTTTTCTCTCACAATAAATCAGCATAAGCATCAGCATAAGGCCAAATTTCAGCGTAATGAACAGGGCCATCTAATTGTGATAGATGTACCAATTGTTGTCTATATTCTTTTTCATCAATATCCATATGCTACCCATAGTTTCTTTTTTCTTTGTATGGCACATCCGTGTATCTTCAATATGCATTATTTGAAACTTTAGCTTAAATTATGGGTGGCCCTTGTGGCATTCATGTCTCATGGCGTTATGAATCTAGCTTTTGATTTTTAAATTTTAATCTTGTTAGTTGCTACATATGTTTTATTCTTAAGTTAAGCTGAAACTCTTGATCTAATTCTGAATCTAGCTTTTTATTTTTCAAATTTTAATTTTATTAGTTACTGATCTAATTGCTGCATCGATCTTTTTCCATGTAAAAAACGAGTGAGAAATTGAGCTGCCACACCTCAATTTCTAGACACAACAGCCTCGTTGTTGTAGGGCGATGGGCTCGCCTCCATACGACTTTGCATTTCCTCTCTGTTGAAGTGTTGTCAACCTCACTGTGTTTCTAGATGACATGTTGAAGTGTACAGGCAAGACAGAGAGAGCCATTGCACAGCGGCCACACAATTAGAAGACCGAGAACCAGTAAACAAATGTACGTCATACAAAAATCGAGTCTTCTTCATGCACAAGGCTGATATTGCTGGGAATAGAGAAGCATATATCTTAGAGCATTTTCAGTCTCTCTTAAACTCACTTTTTATATTATTATTTGATTATTTGAAGAAACGTTTAAATAAAAAAACATATATTTTCATCTTTCAATATTTTCTCTATATCTTGTGTCACTTTGGAGAGTTGCTTCTGCACTCCATCTATTGGTAGCAAGAAACCGAGAATAGAAAATGATAATATCTAGATATCTAATTGCACCCAAAATATATATTCCTATTAATAAGTGAGGATATAACGTCTTTGAATTGCGACAGCCAATGTGAGATTGTGCTCGCTGTTGTTAAATGAATTAAGCCCGATACTCCCACCATTTCAAATTATGAAACGTTTTGATTTTGTAGAAAATTTTTATTATGGATTTAAGTATAATATATATTTGTATATAGTAAAAACTAAAAATATTAAAATATATCATAATTTAGAATAGAGGGAGCACGTATCAGCAAAATGGCTTCTTATCAACGGTAATGTTGTGCTAAGGACGTCCGTCCGTCCAGACGTTTCCATTGGTGGGCCACGATACTAGTCCAACAGCCAAACACTCTTTACTTGCGTATGTGCTCGTCCACTCGCCTCCAACCATATCCGCTCGTGAGCCCATCGTCCGTTCCTCTCCATTCCGCCCGCTGTGACATTCTCCACCGCACCGGGCGCCTTCTCCACCAGAGCGGCCTTCTCCACCGGAGCTGCACGCCACTCCGCGGCATCAAGCTCCGCATCGACGAGCCTCGATTCGTCCAAGGCACAAAGTAGATGTTGCGCTAAAAGCGCATGTTGCAAGCGTATGTTTTAAGTGTTTCAGATGTTTCAGAGGTACGTTGCAAGTGTGGAACGACATATGATGCCGCCTAGAGGGGGTGAATAGGCGTTTCTAAAAATTAACATCTTTAAATGTGGAAACAATTAGTAAAGGGAGTTTCTAGATACCACCCCTCACAAGTTAGCCACAGAGTATGTAAAAGATACTAAATAAATCTAGAAGCCACAATCCTGCATCACAACGATTAGTGCAAGGATCAAATAAATTCAGCACTGAGCTCAAATACCGGACGTGTCCGGTATGAACGTGTTCTGCAGAACAGCCTGGCACAGTGATGAATACCGGACGTGTCCGGTATACATGATTTTCTGCAGAGCAGCCCCAAACTTGCTCCTTTCGATTTCTATCTTCAAGCCAAACTGCAGGTACCTACAAGAGATGACAATATATACAGAGAACCTGCACAAGAGCTAGAGCAACACAAATATCGAATGAAATGCAAATTGAAACACGATATTTGTTTTACCAAAGTTCGGACTCGTTCGAGTCTGTAACACCCTAAAAATTGCCTATTTTGAAATAGAGCTAAAATGATTTAAGTTGGAATTTTTGTGCACATGAAATATAGGAAAATAAAAATTTATATTAATTTAAAATACATCATAAGGTAGCAACATGTTTGAGCATACATGACATTACATTTGATTTTATTGGTTGAGTGGTTTTAATTGAAAAGTCAAAATGGTTAAAATGCTTTTGAAATGAAATTGAAAATGACTTTGAAATAAAAGAAAAGAAAGAAAAGAAAATTAGAAAATAAAAGTGTTTTTAAAGTTGTAAAATTTATCTTGGAAAGCCTTACAAAATTGTCCATTTTTTTATAGGGGAAATATATTTGAGAACATATTTGAATTTGATTTGAATTGGGCTTAGGATTACAAAACTAGAATTGGAAAAGAATTTCATTTTGAAAACTCTCCTTCCATTTTCAGCCCAACTCCAGGATCTGGCCCGGCCCTCTTCTCCCTTTCTCTCCTGGCTTGGCCTGCCCGGCGGCCCAATCGCACTCCTCCTCCCTTCTCTTTTTTCCAGCGCGCTCGGCCTGCTCTGCTGGCCCAGCTCGCGCACCTTCCTCCCTTCCTCTTTCCCACAGCCCGCTCGCACTGGCCCAGCTGGTGGCCCGCTCAGCTCAGCGCTGTTGCCCCGCGCGCCTACGGCCGCACTCGCTAGCACTGGCCCACCTCGGCTTCACTTCAACGCCCGCAGCCCAGTTAGTCGGCCGCTCCACTTCGGCCTTCGCCCAAACGCGCCCGCCGTCCCTTCTCTCTCTCACTGCTCCACTGGCCCCGCCAGTCAGTCGCCCGTCAGCCGGCCCCATTCCCTTCTTCTTCCCCTTCCTTTTCTCCCCTATTTGTTTCCTTTCTTCCCTGGCGGACTTACCTTCCGCCGCCCGCCGTTGGCGCAGCCGCGCATGGCAAACCACCGCGCCCGTTTGGCAAGCAGCCAATCAGCCCCGCTCTCCTTCCTTTTCTCTGCGCACCGCCCGCCTATAAAGCTCCACCCGAGCCCCCGTCTTCTCCCCTTTCCTCTGCGTCCGTCCAACATCTCCCCGCCGCCGGCAAATCCCCCATTGCCGAGCGCAGTCCTCGACGCCGTCACCTCCTGGAGCCCCGTCGTTGTCCTCCGCGCCCGTAGGTGCCTCCCCTTCTCGATTTTGGTCTTGTTTTACTCGGATTTCACTCACCCATGCGCCTCTTTCTCTCTCCAGCCGCCGCCGCCGCCGACCCAAGCCGTCGGAGCCTTCTCGGACACCGCAACCGTCGCTGTTGACCTCGCAGTGAGCTTCTCCGTCTCCCTATGCCCTCCGTTCATCGTATTGCGCTCTAGAACGACGTAGTAGCGAGCTCCAGAAACACCGTTCATGGCGCTGCCGTGGGAAGCCGCTTCGATGTGTTCTCGGCCCTCGTTTTTGCGCCCCGTTGTGTTCGCGAGACCCCGTGCTACGTGTAGGTGCCCTCGGCTCGGTCTGGGGTGGCCGGAATCATCGTACCGGTGACCACCGACGAGCTCGGACCGTCGGCAACAATGGCGCCACCGTCATGTGCTTCTTCCCCGGCGACCCGCTGCCCCCGCACTTGCCTGCTCCGTCAGATCTTAAATGAACGGCCACGATTTGATCATACCAGTTCGGTGAGTAATCGGTCCACCACGGACTCGTGGACGTGGTCCACGGCGCCAGCGCACCGCGTCCACCGCACGCGTGGCACACCGCGCCAACCAGCAGCTGCCACGTGTCGGATGAGTCAGCAGCCCCGGTCAACACGCGGTCAGCCACGCCTGTTTTACAAAACAGCCCCTTGGTTTTTAGCGAATCAACCCGCAGTCCGTTCTAGTTCAAACCAATTACATTTCAGTCCTATTTTTGTTCACTTTAGACCCTGTGTTTTCCAGAAATAGTATGCCCAGTCCAAAATCCGTTTAAATTCAGATTTTTAATTGTTTTAATTCAAATTTGAGTTTAATAAATTACAGAAATGCCATTACACCTTATTTCATGCGTAACTTTTGCGTTTTAAGTTCGATTTGATCCGTTCGAATTGCGTTAGGATCGTACTTACGTTTTCTACATGTTTATACAACTGTTAGGCATGTTTTCAACACTTGAAATTCATGAGTAGATTTAATCTATTATTCAATTAAAGGAAAACTTATTTAAATCATAACTTATTCATTCTAACTCCGAAATAGTCCGTTCAAGTTGCATTAGATTCGTAGTGACGAGATTTACGCGTTAGTAATAGTGTTTACTATATTGATATTTCTAAAATAACGTGGTTTAAATCATATCTTGATTAATAATTATGCAACTGAGTTTTATACATAAAATATGATTTGTTTTACTTTTGTTTTATAATTCAAATCTAAAGTTGACTTAATTTAATCTATATTATTTATAAATATCTTTTATATATGAATTCATATGGTTAATATAAACGAAGCCTATAGCTTTTTTTTCCACGTATAAAGCAAATCTCTCGGTAGTTGTAACTTTTCAACCGTAGCTTCGATTAGCGTGCATCTCGCGAATGTGTGTCCATAACGATGCGTAGAATCGTGTTTCAAACTCTTTTACTTATTTTTCTATAATTGATGTATTGTTCTCATATATTCTTATGTGTATGCCATGTATGGATGTTTGTGTGGTGATATATGGTTCAGTCAATCGGTGAGGTTTACGTGGTGATTAAGAAGCAGTTCTCTGAAGACTAGAAGCTGAGAATTGAAAGCAGAAGATTGAAAGTGGAATACTAAAGGCTTTTGAGCATATTGCTTTGGGGGAAAAGCAAGTTAAGGCAAGTATAGCATGGGATTATCCTTGTTACCTATTCACATTTAAACACTTAATTCATATTGCATGTGTCTCCCTTGTTACCATTAAGGATATCCTAGATATTTGATAACTTGTACCTTGATACCTTTGGGATATTGCATTGGGTAGTTTTTGGTAGTGCTTAACTAAACCATGATCTTGTAACTTGACTAATGATATATGCAATAAACATTAAAACATGACTTTTTAGCAACATGGAAACAGGGGGCTGGAGTGTTTATATGCTTTAGATTCCTCTCCCTAAGAACTTATCTGTAAGCGATCATCCGGGACTTACAGTACAGCTGTGAGGGCCATATGGCTCTGGCTTTAGCTCAGTATGAGGATCTTTTCTAGCTTGTTAGTGGTTACCTTTAAGGCGCAGGGTATGTTTCCTTTGCTGCTGGGAAGTGTGTATCGTGCTGCGATGCCCACGCTTGCCACTCCTAGAGATGGGCCACATACGCCTAGCGGCCCTAACTTGTTAGACGAATCCTTTGAAAGGCTTCATAGTGAACCCCGCCGACCTTCCTTGGAAGTGGGTCAAGAGAATAGCTACCTCGGGCGAAAGGGTAAATCACAACTCACACTGAACGTGTACAAACTCTGCAGAGTATAAAACTGTTATAACAGCCGTGCTCACGGACACGAGCGGCCTTGGACCCTTATGGAATAGAGATGATCACTAATGGATAATGATGATACTAATAATTAATCGTTTATGCTATACATTATTCATGTATACTTGATCATGAGTTTATGGGCTTATGGATAAACTTGTTGCTACCCAAATGCTAAAATTATGATAATCAAAAGCTAATCGCAGTTAAACCAGTGTCAGCCTTTTGAGCCTCATGAACCCCATGATATAATTGTTAAGTACGACATGTACTTACGCTTGCTTTATTTTTCTATACATTGGATAAAAATCCCGGATGGGTACCAGATTGTTGGTTTGGAGGAGTTAGGCTTGTGGTTAACCAATCAGTCGTCCCTGTGGATTTGGAGCCTTTGCCTGAAGATTGGAGTCAACTTTCCGCTGTCTATATTCTGAGGGTACTTTTCTTTTACTAATACGTTATGTAATAAGTATTGTCTCTTGATATTACCCTTATTTGTGGCTATATGTGAGATTTGACTTCCTGGGCTCACATATAGTGTGTATCTGGTTTTGTCTTTAAAACCGGATGCTACAGAGTCCTACTCTCCGTTGAGGGGGCTGCGAGCAACCCAGCGAAGGTCAGCCCTAGAGGATACCACGAAGGTCACTCTAGCCGGAGTCTTTTCCAACTCCTTTTCCTCCTTCCACTAGTTGATTCCGAGGCGACGGAATCGACCGTTACAAACTTTCCGAGGCACACCACAATCTCTCGGGTGCTCTCCAGCGACGCCTAACCGTCTAGGACCGAAGAGTCCAAGAGTAACAAATGCAAATCATGAGATTGACAATATGCACAAGTGCTCAAGTGGTTGGATTGTTCTCTTTTTGAATTTCACTCAACCCACAATTTGATTTAGCAAATATGATCAATCACTCACTAAGAGAGGGTTGTGAGAGTTGGCAAGGCTCAAAAACGTGTGTAGCAACCCGTAGAATCAGCAGCCTCAAAAGGTGAAGGCTTCAGGGTATTTATAGTCCCCTTGGAAAAACTAGCCGTTATATAGCCGTTGCCATGCATACCGGACACGTCCGGTGTGACTTACACTACGCCAACGGTAACTAAGTTACAGTGACAATGTGAGGCATCGGAACTCCCGATGAAAGCCGGAACTCCCGACCGTCGAAACTCCCAACTCATGTCGAAACTCCCGACCCTCAGCATATTTGAAAACCATGTAACTGAGTTAAAGTATGTGAGGTGTCGGAACTCCCGACTCACGTCGGAACTCCTGATCTTCAAGGCTTTTGAAAACTAGCCGTTGGCCTCTGGTCATCCAGACACGTCCGGTATGAATACCGGACACGTCCGGTATGACCAGGACAGTGACCCCTCCAAGTCAGTTAAAGTGCAAGACGTCGGAACTCCCGACCCTTGCCGGAACTCCCGATCGTCGGAACTCCCAACTTACGTCGAAACTCCCGACGAACCAACTGGAGAACAATAATTTTACCACTACTGGGTAAATACTGGACACGTCCGGTATTGCCAGACCAACAAAAACAGATTAGCTCTTTTGTCTCTCAAATACTCAAAACTCACATGGGTTGGCTTGAGCATTTATGAAACATTGTCTATCAACATGATGCATCCCTCTTAATAGTACGGCATACCTATTAAACTCAAGATCAAAGAAAAAATGAATTTATACCACTTGAGTTGATCTCTTTTGAATTGATGTCGTCCCTTTCAATCTTGATCAAGTAAGGGTGCTAACATGTTGATATTGAACTTTTCACTTGAGCATAGCCATCTTGAGCACGTGACTTGATTCCATTCATCAAAATTTGAATAATCCCAAATGTATTAAGTCACTTCCATCAAACATTTCAATAGTGATTTGATCCTCCACATAAACATGGACATCATAGTTTGATTAATACCTCAACTAAATGCAAGTACTTCATTCTTCACCCTAGCTAGGTTCTTTGGCCACCAAGCCATCGCTTGCCCTTCACCCTTGTTTAGTACCTCGAAGCCTTTTCTTGCTATCTTCACCATCTCAAGCCATCAAGTCACATCTTGTGTTGAATCATTCATTCATGTATTGTTACCCCTTTTTATTTTAATTTAGCAAGCTTCAAATATGAGACCATTCCATATGCAATCCCTTATGTCTCATTAATTAATTCTTGCAAGCTTGCTTTCACATAGTACATGGAAATTCCACAATAAATAAGCCTTTGCATGAATTCCATTTGCATTGTTGTCTTGTGCTTGAACTAGATTGTTTATATAACAAACACACCATTTTGGCTTTCATTAAATACCCGTGAGATAACCTATTACCTGTCCACACTTAGCAAACGGATTAGACCTTTAATCACATTGTCATTCAATCATCCAAAACCCACTAAAGGGCTAGATGCACTTTCAAAGTGTTTCGTATGGATGTTGCGAAAGTAGATTGAGATGTTGTATATATTGCAATGGTTGTATATGTATTGCAAACATCTGTTCCTAATGTTTCATCTGCTTTTAAGACGTATATTGTAAGTGTGTTTTATCTAAATGTTGCATATGTTTCACACATATGTTGCAAGTATTTAATCTTGATGTTGGCAATGGTTTTCAAGTATTTGTCTTTAAACGTATGTTGCAAGTGTTGTATCTGTATATTTTAAAAAGAGTAAAATGCATTGGAGGTCTATTAATTTTCGTTGGGGTGTCATCTAGGTCCATCAACTTTGAAACTGCATTTTTGGGTCCATTAACTTTCGTTTGGTGTCATCTAGGTCCATCAACTTTGAAACTACATTTTTGGTCCATGAACTTTTAAAATGGTTCACTGCAGGTCCACGCATGCATGCACGTCGGCTTCGGTGTTCGGTCTTTGCGTCGGTGGAGCCATGCTGCGAGGGGATGCTCATGAGCCCGCGATAGCGTCGAGCCAGACCATGCGCGGCATGGTCTGTCCATGAGCTCTCCAAGCGCTACGGGCCGCTCATGTCCCTGTGCTTCGGCTCCCTCCCCGTCGTCGTCGGCTCGTCCGTCGACATGGCCAGGTTCTTCCTCAAGACGCACGACCTGGCGTTCATCGACGGCCCCAGGACCGCGTCTGGCAGGTACACCGGCTACAACTACTCCGTGTTAGTTGATCTCCACCAATAGGCTCAACGGCCTATTGGGCCCTTATCTCTGCTCCCTGATCGGGGGAGCCCAACCTTAATCCGGTTGGTGGGCACCTGTCGCACAGCACACATAAAAGAAAGGTGGGGACGAGGGCTCGGACTATGAGGTTCGCCGTGAGCCACCACACCCACCTACAGTAACCCTAAACCGATCTAAAGACCGTGCTGCCAGCGATGGGATGTGCCCCAACCACCGCCGTCGCACCTCTGCAGGGCCACCACCGGACCACGGCAGTACCACTACGGACTCCACCGAGCCGGAGCCGCCGTGGCAATGGCGTCTACCCGCTGTGGTGCATCTACGGAGAAGACAAGGATGAGGTCTTCTCTGGATCTACGGGTTACACAGAGAGGTACATTCATCGATCCTAACACTCCGACATGCAGTGGTCACCCTACAATGCGTACTGGCGGCGGGCGCGCAAGTTCTGCAAGGCCGAGGTGTTCAGCGCGGCGCGGCTGAGGTCGCAAGAGCACGTCCGGGCGGCGGAGGTGCGCGCCATGCTGCGCGATCTGTATGCCGCTGGACCGGCGGCGCCGGTGCGGCTCATGGACCACCTGTTCTAGCTGACCATCAACGTGATCTCGCTCATGGTGATGAGCAAGAAGCACGCCGTCGGCGTCGACGGCTACGGTAGGTCGGCGGCGGCTGGTGGCTTGCCGGCGACGCCCGAGGCGTTCAAGTGGATGATCGAAGAGTTCTTCTTGCTGAGCGGCAGGCTTGACGTACGTCGGGGACATGATCTCGTGCCTCAGCTGGCTGGATCCGCATGGGCACGTCAGGAGGTTGAAGAGGCTTAGGGAGATGTTCGACCATTTCCTGGACAATGTTGTGGACGAGCACAGCGAGCGGCGGTGGCGAGAGGGCGAGGAGTTCGTCGCCGCGGACGCGGTTGACCTAATGCTGGAGCTCGCCGCGAGATGGAGTCAAGGCATTCACGCTGGTACGTAAGACGTACACGTACTCCATTGTTAATTAGTTGGATGCTTGACGACATCATGCATGTGCATGCTTGCAGAACCTCCTCGTTGGATTGCCGAACACGACGTCGGTGACCGTCGAGTGGGCCATGTCGGAGCTCCTGAGGAACCCCGACGCGCTCGCGTCGGCCACCGAGGAGCTAGACCGCGTCGTCGGCCGCGAGCGCCTCGTTGTCACGGAGGGGGACATCCCGAGCCACCCGTATATGGAGGCCGTCGTTGAGGACGTTTCCGTGGGCGGGCACGACGTTCCGGCGGGGACGCTGGTGTTCGTGAACGTCTGGGCCATCGCCCGCGACCCCGCCATGTGGGGGCGGACCGCCGGCGAGTTCCGGCCGTAGCGGTTCGTCGGGAGCGGCGTGGACGTGAAGGGGCACGACCTAGAGCTGCTGCTCTTCGGGTCCGGCCGTCGGATGTGCCCCGGCGTCTCGCTCGGGCTGAGGATGGTGCAGGTGGTGCTGGCCAACCTGCTGCACGGCTACGCGTGGAAGCTCCTGGATGGCGTCTCCAGGGAGGAGCTGAGCATGGAGGAGACGTTCGGGTGGTCCATGCCGCGCATGGTCCGGTTCGACGCTGTCGCGGGCTCATGAGCATCCCCTCGCAGCTCATGGCTCCACCGACGCAAAGACCGGAGGCCGAAGCCGACGTGTATGCATGCATGCGTGGACCTACAGTGAACCATTTTAAAAGTTCATGAACCAAAAATATAGTTTCAAAGTTGATGGACCTAGATGACATCAAACGAAAGTTAATGGACCCAAAAATACGGTTTTAAAGTTGATGGACCCAGATGACATCTCAACAAAAATTAATGGATCTCCGATGCATTTTACTTTTTTAAAAATAAATGGAGTGTTGCAATCCGCCTGCTGCAGCTGTCGAAGGGCGCGAGGGGTAGGGCGAGCCGCCGACGCCGCGTCGGACGTTACGCGGAGTGCAGGGAACAGGGTGCGCGCGTACGTTACGCTAACACTGCCGTTCCCGCGAATTGCAAGCCACGCTGCACAAGCTGTGGTGCCTAGTGGGCAGTACAGAGCTACTTGCACCCAGCTTGATTTGAAACATGCACTCGAAACAAGCGAAACGCCCAGAATTCACGCTCCTCCTGCCACGTGGGCCCAAAACGAGGGACAGAGGAAGCACCTGCAGCGTTTTCCCGAAAGACACGAAAAGCAGAACGTCTCCGCTCCGAGGACGGCACCCGCTCACGACTCACGAGCAACCGGTGAATCAGGCAGGCAGGCAGGCAGCCGCCGCAGAATCTTCCCCACGCCACGCTGCCACTGAAAGCGCTTCGACCTCGTCCGTCCGTCCGCTCGCTGAGCTCCCGTGCACGTCCGTTTTCTGTGGCTGGCAGCCTGGCGCCACCCCGCCTGTCCACTTCCTCGACTCGGCGACGAGAGTCCCGCTCCCCGGATCCGTTTTTTTGTGTGCTTCTTCCCAAATCAAACAAACCAAAAACCCCTCCTCGCCTCCCATCACTTCCTACGCCACCCGGAAAGCGCGCCGAGGCGGCACCGCACCGCGGTAGTAGAAGACACGGGACGCGCCCCGCGGCCTCGCTCCCCTCACTTTCTCCGCGCCATCCACGGCCCCCCGCCCTCCTGCTCTCCCTCTCCGCAATGGCGACGCCCTCGGCCGTGGGCGCCGCGTGCCTCCTCCTCGCGCGGGCCGCCGGGCCGGGCCGCGGCGATCGGGCGCGCCCGCGCCGGCTCCAGCGCGTGCTGCGCCGGCGGTGCGTCGCGGAGCTGAGCAGGAGGGTCCCCGCCGCGCCCGCTGCCACCCGCGCTGCTGGCGCCCCGCTCGTGCCCGGGTAAGCTCGCGCCGCCGCCCGAGCCCACGGGTGAGCTGGCGTCGACGCCGCCGCCCGTGCCCGACGCCGGCCTGGGGGACCTTGGTCTCGAACCTGAAGGTAAAGTGCATCAGCCAAATCCTGCGTACTGCTGATTTTCCGATGGTTGCTGATCGGTTCGTTCAGCACGAAATGCGTTTGACAAGTTGGGTAAAATTTTGAAGGGTTAATGTGTGCTGATTGATCCCTGTTAGTATTAATCGGGTACACATGATCACTAGTACCGTGTAAAATAATCGAAACCCGTATTTCGGCACACCCGTGGAAATTTTGAGGTGTCTGTATTGGATCATGAGCCGATGGGGTTCAGGGTGGCGTGTACCTCGGCATGATGGCCGTGCACCGCAGCAGAGGTTTCGGGAGGCGTGCACGTGGTTGGATCTGAGCAGACATACTAGTAGCAGTAGCATATGCTTGGATATTTTGTAGGAAGAGGAATGGGGCTAACTCAACTCTCACTCACTCAGGTGACACATATGTCCTTGGAAGTAGGGGAAAATTGACGAGTTTGTCTCTTCCTTGCCTTGGTGGTGTGATTGTAACCCGTGTTGCAAGTAGCTGTTCCACGGAATATGCTATTAGAAAGTTGGGGTATCATATCAGTCCGTGTGGTAAGCTGACTTTACTGAAGTAGCACTAAAAGTGATCACCTAGCTCCATTTTGTGAGACCGACGTGGAATACTCCAGTTTTTGTCAGTGATAGAAACGAGATGGAGTTTTTTTTTAATATATATGGAGGAAAACCCTGCTTTTATAGAAAGCATATAAGTGGACGAGATGGAGCTTTCAGTGCGTATAAATGGTGTCCAATGCCAATAGCTGCTGGTTTAGTTGCAAATGAGCTGAGAATGTATCTTAGGACCCTTAATTATCAGACTCTTCCCTGTCCCATTTTCTTGTGAAGGGCCATATGCACCTTGTCACTGTCAGTCCCATGGTACCATCTTGTGCTTTGCCGTTCACTGGACTACAGTTCCAGTTTTGTACAAATCTATTCTTTTGGCTACTTGTGGATATTTATTGATGTTCTGTCGGTCCACCTTTCTCTCTTCTTTGGACCACAGCTCTACTTTGTTTTATTTGTCTCTGACCATACATTTGAATTGTTTAGGAAAATAGTGAGCATCTGGCAACCTGAATTTGTCATTTAGCTGAGAACAGAATGTTAGTTGGACCATTCTTATCGCTGCTAGAATTGTTTTCCATGATGAAGTTAGAATTCTATCTTCTGTTACTCTGACCTTGACACATTTTTTAATCCTTCAACTCATATACAGGGATTGCTGAGGGTTCCATCGACAACACAGTAGTTGTGGCAAGTGAGCAATATTCTGAGATCGTGGTTGGAAAGGAGCAAGCTCGAGCTAAAGTAACACAAAGCATTGTCTTTGTAACTGGCGAAGCTTCTCCTTATGCAAAGTCTGGGGGTCTAGGAGATGTTTGTGGTTCATTGCCAGTTGCTCTTGCTGCTCGTGGTCACCGTGTGATGGTTGTAATGCCCAGATATTTAAATGGTACCTCTGATAAGAATTATGCAAATGCATTTTACACAGAAAAGCACATTCGGATTCCATGCTTTGGTGGTGAACACGAAGTTACCTTTTTCCATGAGTATAGAGATTCAGTTGACTGGGTAGGTATCCAATCACCTTATTGTTTCTGATCAAAATTAATAACTGACTACCATTTAGTCCTATGTGCTTCTTGACATGTACACGTTCTGATGTTACTTCTGTACTTCCATGTTGTTTGCCCAGTAGTCTTTAGCATCCCAATTCCCAAACAGCATATAGTATTTTCCAGATTAAAATGAAGAGAAATATTTGATATGATGTATCGATGAAAGTAGCACACTTGTGTCTATGGTGCTAAAGTCTTATGCATCTATGGTTGCACATTTGTATTTGCAACAATGGTAGTGAGTGAAGATCACACTAGATGATAAAACAAACAATCATATGTACAAGGTATCAGAAAACTTTCCAAAAGCTTGCTTTGCATTGACAGATCATGTTCGTTGATTTCTGCTGTTTCTAGGAGTGTCTATTTGATATATGTAATGTTTTTTTGTCTTATATAACTGGTGATTGAAGAATTCTTATTTGTGTTCTATTTATCTTTTGGTTTTATGTCAATTGTTTAGGTGTTTGTTGATCATCCCTCATATCACAGACCTGGAAATTTATATGGAGATAAGTTTGGTGCTTTTAGTGATAATCAGGTAAGAAGCTTGTTACGTTAAAGCTCCTATTTGATCAGTTTAAGTTCTGTCAAAAAATTGATTGAGTGCTATATATCTTTGCAGTTCAGATACACGCTCCTTTGCTATGCTGCATGTGAGGCTCCTTTGGTCCTTGAATTGGGAGGATATATTTATGGACAGAATTGCATGTTTGTTGTGAATGATTGGCATGCCAGTCTAGTGCCAGTGTATGTTGTGGATCTACTCATCTGAATCCTTCATGTCTACACCTTTATTTTGCAGTGCATGCCACATTACTTTAACATTCTTTGATTCTTTTTTCATGTATGTTCAACTTCATCTGCGTATATATTTATGGAAGCTAAGAAAACATTACAGTTGGCAGTTCCAAGGAGCTTATCAGTTATTTAACACTTAGGCAACTTATTCTGGTGATTCTAGTTCAACTTATTCTGGTGATTCTAGTTCTTAGTCCATCAGCTGCATACTCTGAACCATCGCTTGAACTTATCAGCCTGGCTTATCAGCCATAGTACAATGTTTTTCTCTCACAACAAAACAACATCAACCGGCTTATCAGCCGCAAAAACCATTAGCGGAATAGCTATTCCAAAACAGAAACACATGTTGTCGCATTGAAGCATTGCACATGAGTACTGTGAAATGACAATCATTTAGTTTCTGGAGACTGATTTATGCGGTAAACAATAAAACCTCATCCTTTATGTTGGCCTGATAAAGACTGGCACAGCACCAAGCATACACAATGAACAGAAGAGTTCAGTAGTAGTCTTCGTTACGATGCTTCATCTTGTGCATGTCTATCCTTATTCGTACCTGTCAAGTATATAGTACATAGCTCTAGTCTGGCCCATAAGGTCCATGGCCCAGGTGCCTATTGTATACATATGTATGTGTATGTAAAGACTAGAGATGAGACACAGGACATATACTTGACAGTACCCAGTGTTGCTGGACTAGCTTTGCCAAATACATATCTGTATTTCTGTATCTCAAACAGCAGTTTGTAGTTCAGATATGTTATTTGAGTTTTCTTTTAACTTGATTTCACCACTCCAAGAATATTCCTTGGTATTACTACAGATGGTATTTCCCATGTTCTGGGTGTTGAGTATTTATTTCCTCTAGCTATTACTTTGTATCGGCTGCCTCTTGGGTTTCTACCCAGTGTGCTGCCTAGGTACTCCCAGCTTGTTGCCTGGGACTTCTCCCCTCTTAACTCTCTAGCTTAGCCTCTCTCTATATATATGTAACCCTCTTGTAATCTCATCATCAAGTAATCTAAGCCTCTTGGCCTTTCTCTATCATGGTATCAGACTAAAGATTCCTCTGCTTCCTCTGCTTCCGCTCCTTTCGGCGCCCGCCTCGAGCCGCGCCCGTCCCTTCCTCTCCCGCGCGCGCGCGCCCTTCCTTGCAGCCGCGCGCCCATGGCCACTTCAACCTCCGGCGCCTCCACCGCGGCTACCGCGATCAAGCTTCGTGATGAAGCTCTCACCGCCGCCCAGAAGCTGGAGGAGGAGGCCGCCTCCCTGCACTCCACCAACACCGACCGCAGCCAGCAGCTTCAGACGGAGGCTGATCTCCTCAAGTCCGCTGCTGCCGCTTAGGATCGCGTTCGTGCCGCCGCTGACGCTCTCAAGAAGGAGCGCGCGCAGGCCGACGCCTTGGAACAGCAGGCCGCTGGCCACCGGGACCGTCTCCGCATGGACTCCTTCCACGACGACGGCTCTCAGGACGGCGGCGACCACTCCTTCTCCTCCGACGCCGCAACCATCGCTCATCTGCACAGCCAGGCTGCCGCTGTCCAGAACATCAAGAACTTGATTCCGATTGTTCTGGACCTCCAGTCATCCAACTACTCCAAGTGGCGCGGCTACGTCCTCCTCATCCTCGGCCGCTTCGCGTTGAAGGATCACGTCCTCAGTGACGCCTCCCGCTTCACCGATCCTGTGTGGTCCCGCATGGACTGTGTGGTCGTCTCCTGGATCTTCAACACCATCTCCACCGATCTTCTGGACGTCATCCATGAGCGTGACGGCATCTCCGCTCGAGCTGCGTGGCTCGGCATTGAACAGCAGTTCCTGAACAATCGCGAGTCACGCGCCATGCTCCTCGACGCTGAGTTCCGTACTCTCTCCCAGGGCGCCCTCTCCATCGACGACTACTGCCGCAAGATGAAGGGCATGGCTGATGCCCTTGCCGATCTTGGCGAGCCCGTCCATGACCGTACTCTGGTGCTGAACATACTGAGAGGCCTCAATGAGCGCTTCCAGTTCATGTCGCAGTTCATCACGCGCCAGAAGCCGTCTCCCTCCTTTGCGGACGTCCGTGCCGACCTGCGCCTGGCCGAGCTCAACATGGCACCTCCATCGGCTCTCATCGTCTCTTCGTCCAGCAAGCCACCTGCATCCCAGCCGGCCTCTGGGTCTGCAACCCAGCGCCCTCAACAGAACGCCGAGCGTCCTCAACAGAACGCCGGGGGGGCTTCTCTGGTAATGGCCGTGGCCGGCGGCGTCATGGCGGACGTGGCCAAGGCGGCTCGAACAGCGGCTCCCCCGGTGGTTCCCAGTGGCCCTCCCTCCTCAACCCGTGGACCGGGTCCATTCACATGTGGCCCGGGGCTACTCCCGGTGGCCCTCGCGGTCCACCTCTCCGCACCGGCCCGCCTCCATCGCAGCAGCTGCAGCAGCACGCTCTGGTGGCCGGCGTGCCTCCAACCTACTACCCTTCGGCTCCTGGGACATACCAACAGGTGCCCACCCAGGCGCCTCATCCTGCCTGGACGCCAGCACCACCTCCGACGCCTCCTGCTTGGTCACCATGGGATCCTCAGTCCCTCGCCAACGCCTTCAGCACCGTCACCCTCACCCCGCCACCGACCTCCTCAGACTGGGTGATCGACTCGGGTGCTTCGTCTCACATTGCCTCCAACCCTGGTATGGTTACTGTATCTCCATCCTCCTTTTTTCCTTCCTCCATTGTTGTGGGAAATTGTGCCACTCTACTGGTCATTGGCACCGGATACTCCACTCTTTCTGGCCCTTTCCGTCTCAACAATGTCCTTATAGCTCCTGACATCATTCAAAATCTCCTCTTCGTTCGCCAGTTCACTACTGATAACTTTGTTTCTGTGGAGTTTGACCCTCTTGGTGTTTCTGTGAAGGATCTCCGTACCAGGGACACCCTCTTTCGATGTAACAGCTCAGGGCCGCTCTACACCTTGCAGCTCCCATCGTCGCCCTCTGACCCTTGTGCTCTTGTGACCACTCCTTCTCCAACTACATGGCATCGTCGTCTCGGCCACCCCGGCAAGGCTGCCCTTCAAAGTCTCGCCCAGGCATCTTCCATTTTCTGCAGCAAGTCTACAGATGACTCCATCTGCCATGCCTGTCAGCTTGGGCGCCATGTTCGCTTGCCTTTTACTAGTTCCTTGTCTAGAGCACCTAAAATTTTCGATCTGATACATTGTGACCTATGGACATCCCCTATTGTCAGTGTATCTGGATTTAAATATTATCTCGTTGTTCTCGATGATTGCTCTCATTTTCTTTGGACTTTTCCTCTTCGATTAAAGTCTGACACTTTCTCTGTTCTCTCCAATTTCTTCGCCTTTGTGCACACTCAGTTTGGTTGTACCATCAAATCCGTACAATGTGACAACGGTCGTGAGTTTGACAACTCTGCGTCTTGTGCTTTCTTTTTTGCCAAAGGAGTTTCTCTTCGCATGTCTTGTCCCTACACCTTGCAGCAAAATGGCAAAGCCGAACGCATGCTTCGCTCCACCAACAATGTCACCCGCACCCTACTCTTCCAAGCATCCATGCCCCCCTCTTACTGGGCCGATGCCCTTGCTACTTCCACCTACCTCATAAACCTCCTCCCCACCAAAACGCTGAACATGAGCACTCCATTCTTCGCCCTCTATGGTACTCACCCTTCCTATCATGACCTTCGAGCTTTCGGGTGCACCTGCTATCCTAATCTCACCGCTACCACTCCTCACAAACTTGCCCCGCGCTCTTCTTTATGCGTTTTCATTGGCTACTCTCCCGATCACAAGGGTTACAGGTGTCTCGACCTCGCCACAAACCTTGTCATCATCTCCAGCCACGTTGTTTTCGACGAAACCACGTTCCCTTTCTCCCTTCGCCGGCCTTCCCCGCCTACACACGAACTGGATTTTCTAACTGATGACGACCCTCCGTCAGTTCCTTTTCTCCCTGCAGGAACTCCTGGGGTCGCTGCCACCCCACCAGCGCCTGCACCTCTGTGGTCCCCCTCCCAGCCGGTGCCTTCAGCCACCCCGGCGCCGGGACTAGGCACACCGGCGTCCCGGTCTCCTCCACCCGGCTTCACCGTGCCCATGGCACCCCCTCCACCGGCGCCCGCTGAACAGGCGCCCACGGCGCCCCCTGTACAGGCGCCCATGGCTCACTCCTATAGCAAGCCGCCCGTCGTCCACGTCTACACCCGGCGTGCCCCCACACCCAGCTCGCCACCAACGTCCCCCACTGGGGCTCCTCCTCGACGCTCCGGCATGATTCCCTCTCCACCACGCTACGTCAAGAGTGGTCCTCCACTGCCCACAGGAGCGGTCTCCATCCCGCCACTCGCCAATTCTCATGGCATGGCAACCCGCGGGAAGTCCGGATACAAACAACCTCGCCTTGCTCTACACATCGAGGCTCTGTCCCCACTGCCGCGGTCCTATCGAGATGCTCTTGCTACTCCGCACTGGCGTCGGGCAATGGAAGAAGAATTCGCTGCTCTCTTGGACAACCACACTTGGGATCTCGTTCCTCGGCCTGCCAAGGCAAATGTGGTCACCGGAAAATGGATATTCAAACACAAGTTTCATGCTGATGGCTCACTGGACAGATACAAGGCTCGTTGGGTGCTCCGTGGGTTCACACAGCGCCCCGAAGTTGATTACGATGAGACTTTCAGTCCCGTCGTCAAGCCCGCTACCATTCGCACCGTCCTCACTCTGGCTCACTCTCGGGACTGGCCGATCCATCAATTTGATGTGAAGAACGCTTTCCTTCACGGGACTTTGTTAGAGACTAGGGGCATAGTCGAGCATCACGGCGCTAGGCGGCGCGGAGGCCCGCGCGCGGCCACGAGACCCAGCCGCGGGAGGATTAGAAGGGATTCCCGCGCGGCCAGATCCGGCCGGTCCTGCTCCTCCCGCCGGTCCTGCTCCTCCTCTGCTCCTCCCCTGCTCGTCCCCAACTCGCGCGCCGCCGGTCCTGCTCGTCGTCGACTCGCCGCCGCCGTCCTGCTCGTCCTCGACTGAACCCCTCAAGGCTGACGCCCGCCAGCCCGGAGCCGAGCCACCGCCGCCGCCCGCCTCCACCACCGCTTAAGCGCTTCCACCCCACGGCACCGCCGCCTCCTCCACCGGGCGAGGGGAAGGGCCTGAAGTGCACGGCCGCAGCAGAGCGGCAGAGCGCATGCATGGCGCCTCGTCCCGCGTCTCATGGTCATGGCCTCCGCTCTCCTTCGCCTCCTCGGTGCGGTGCGGTGCGGTGGTGTGCTGCACTTGCCACTGGCTGGAGTTGGAGCAAGTGGCGAGAGCTTGAGGAGGGCGAGAGGAGAGGACGGGATGATGCAGAGCGCCGGGGGCTGCGCGCCTCGTGTGCTAGGCTGCCTTTGCAAGATGGTGCTTTCGCCGCGTCTTATTGTACTAGCCAGCTAGTTGCACGACGCCGATATTTTCGTAGTGTTTTGATAAGTCATTTATATTTTTTTTAATGAACAACTAGCTGTCTATTGACTAATCTACTAACTAGTAGCTGTCAAAATGGGTTGCAGGAGCTAGGAACATGCAAAACTAAGCCAACTAGGAATCAGATATGTCTACTGGCCCTCTTTTTATAGTTATATACATATATATAATTTATGGCTATATTGCCAAAACGCCTAGGAAAACGCCTAGGAGCGCCTAGGACCGATTACTCCCGACTAGGCGCTAGGCAATGGGTCAGCGCCTAGATTCCGCCTAGCGCCTAGCTGAACTTTGGTCAGAGACGGTGTACTGCTCTCAGCTCACTGGTTTTGCTGATCCGGATCTTCCCGAACACGTCTGCAGGCTCAACAAGTCCCTCTACGGTTTGAAGCAGGCACCGCGAGCATGGTACAGCCGGTTTGCCTCTTATCTGCTATCTCTAGGTTTCACTAAAGCCAAGTCCGACACCTCCCTCTTCATCCATCACCGCGGCACCGAGACAGTCTACTTGCTCCTATATGTGGATGATATTGTTGTTACAGCCTCCTCTCAGCCACTCTTATACCGGGTGATTGATGCACTGAAGAAGGAATTTGCCATGAAGGATCTTGGTCCCCTCCACCATTTTCTTGGCGTGGCAGTTCAGCGACAGAAGGACACTCTATTTCTCTCCCAGCGTCAGTACACTCTGGACATTCTTGCTCGCCACGGCATGACCGACTGCAAGCCTTGTTCCACTCCTGTTGACACTTGTGCCAAAGTCTCTGCTGATGCCGGCCCCTCTGTTGCTGATCCTACAGCATATCGCAGCCTTGTGGGTGCTCTCCAGTACCTAACTTTCACTCGGCCCGACATCGCATACGCCGTTCAACAAGTCTGCTTGCACATGCATGATCCCCGGGAAGTTCATCTTGTTGCTGCCAAGCGGATTCTTCGCTACCTTCAGGGCACTATCAGTTTTGGTCTTGTCATTCCCCGCTCGCTTCGACTCGACTCATCGTCTACACCGACGCCGACCGGGTTGGCTGCTCGACACCCGCCGTTCCACCCTCGGCTATCTTTGTCTTCCTCGGTGGTAGCCTCATCTCCTGGTCGTCCAAGCGCCAGCCCACTGTTTCACGGTCAAGCGCCGAGGCCGAATACCGTGCAGTTGCCAACGGCGTCGCCGAAGCCTCCTGGCTGCGGCAACTTCTGCAGGAGCTGCACCACCCTCTGGATTCTGCCTGCCTCGTCTACTGCGACAACGTCAGCGCCGTCTACCTCTCCACCAACCCCGTTCAGCATCAGCGTACCAAGCACGTGGAAATCGACCTTCACTTCGTCCGAGAACGGGTCGCCCTTGGGGCTGTCCGTGTGCTTCACGTTCCCACCACGTCGCAGTTCGCCGATGTCTTCACCAAGGGCCTTCCTTCTTCTGTTTTTATGAATTTTCGCTCCAGTCTGAACATTCGTTCTAACGACGTTCCGACTGCGGGGGGGTGTTAGAGTATTTATTTCCTCTAGCTATTACTTTGTATCGGCTGCCTCTTGGGTTTCTACCCAGTGTGCTGCCTAGGTACTCCCAGCTTGTTGCCTGGGACTTCTCCCCTCTTAACTCTCTAGCTTAGCCTCTCTCTATATATATGTAACCCTCTTGTAATCTCATCATCAAGTAATCTAAGCCTCTTGGCCTTTCTCTATCACTGGGTATCGGCATGGTTATACTTCTAACCTTTTATCTGTTATAGATGTAAGGATACTTGTTTCGCACAACAATTGCTGTTGTGGACTCAGTCTGTTTGCAATGCAATCTTGTGTTATTTCTTTCATAATGTATGTTCTTTGAAGAAATCAACATTGTGATTACTGTAGATTTTCTTCTTCTTAATATAATAATACGCAGCTCTCCTGCGTGTTCGTGAAAATTACTGTATATTTTCATTCTCTTCCCTGTTTTACCGCTTTAAAAAAAGTTAGGTAGCTGTACTATGCTGCTTTGATAATGGTATGGTCCTGCATCAGTGGTCTGTTCTTAGATTTGATGTCCCTTGCTGGCATGGTCTTTGTGGCTGTGCATGTTGTGCTTTTACTTATGTTTTGACAGTTAGTACATAAGTGTGATGATCAAGCGGGCATGATGTAGGTGTCTTATGAGTTGGGACACATTAGTGCAATTAGAGGTTAATGGACTAATGAGCTTCATCTTATTGTTTGTCATGAATATGATTTAGCTGTTTAGATAATACTTCTTTCTTTTGACGTGTTTCACATGGTTTGCTGTTCGCTGTCAGTCAGCTGTTTCACTTTGAATTGAAGTGCAATTTTAGACATGTACTCTTTATTGTTTCCTTGCTTTGGTTTCACAATGCTAAATTAGTTTTCATTATGTAATCTGTTTCATCCTAACCTTGATTTTGTTTGTTTCAGCCTTCTTGCTGCAAAATATAGACCATATGGTGTTTATAAAGACTCCCGCTGCATTCTTGTAATACATAATTTAGCACATCAGGTTTGAGCTCATCATTTTGTGTTGTCTATACATAGCTTGGCAGCACAGTTTACTCAAACCATATGTTATCTCATTGTGGTAGGGTGTAGAGCCTGCAAGCACATATCCTGACCTTGGGTTGCCACCTGAATGGTATGGAGCTCTGGAGTGGGTATTCCCTGAATGGGCAAGGAGGCATGCCCTTGACAAGGGTGAGGCAGTTAATTTTTTGAAAGGTGCAGTTGTGACAGCAGATCGAATCGTGACTGTCAGTAAGGTGATATTACATGTCATTTTTCTTTGATCTTTTAAAAGCTATTCTCCCTTCAATTTAGGTGTTGCTTGTCTTCTCTCTTCATTTTGTGTTTAATTTCTAGGGTTATTCATGGGAGGTCACAACTGCTGAAGGTGGACAGGGCCTCAATGAGCTCTTAAGCTCCAGAAAGAGTGTATTAAATGGTAGCCATATTCATTTTAATTTGCTCTGTTCTTCAACTACTTCATGAAAACAAGCAAGTCAGATGATAAAAGTTAATTCAATATGCCTCTATACTGCAGGAATTGTAAATGGAATAGACATTAATGATTGGAACCCTGCCACGGACAAATGTATCCCTTGTCATTATTCTGTTGATGACCTCTCTGGAAAAGTGCGCTGACAGTTCTCTAAAGCATCTGTATATCCATTAGGATGATTGCCTCCCATGTTTATTCTTTGTTTCTCATTTCTTTCACTTATCCTTTTTATCTGATATTGTTGGTTTAGGCCAAATGTAAAAGTGCATTGCAGAAGGAGCTGGGTTTACCTATAAGGCCTGAAGTTCCTCTGGTTAGATATTGATGCTTTAGACATGAATTTTTTATTTGAAAGAAATAATATGGATCAATTTATTAACTTAATTTACAGATTGGCTTTATTGGAAGATTGGATTATCAGAAAGGCATTGATCTCATTCAACTTATCATACCGCATCTTATGCGGGACGATGTTCAATTTGTAAGTCCTTATTCTTCTCCATTATTGTAAGCTGTAAAGTGAGTTAAAACCATCATGTGGGGGAAAAGGTTCAGGATAACTGTGGAACTGGTGAGGTGCACCAGCTGCTGTGAAGACAGGTTTCTTATCTTTAGAAATCAACTAGGATTCTGAGCTGTGTTAGCTACTGAGCAACATGTTAAGGTTCAGAAGAGGGTGTGTACTTTCAGTCCAGGTTGACTTAGTTACCACTTAGCAGCCTTCTTTGGCAACACCTCTAACTCAAAGTAGGGCCCGAAAGCTAGTACTGGGTAGATCAATATATCAAAATAGTTTTCTCATCTCAGCTTGGTTGCCATGCACCTCCCAGATGTAACTCTACTTGCGACACATCCTGCCTCTACCAGGGCTTGGCAAAGCGTGCAAATATATTGGGGATAGTATAGTACAGCACATCAGATTTGGTAGTATGACAGTTATTACAGATACGAGATGTGGTTGTTACTTTCAAGTTTCAACTTGGAGGAGTTACAGGTGTTTTTTTTGTGTGATCTAGTTACAGGTGGAATTAAATCAGTATTTGAGGTGCAAATCTATCACTCTTTATTAACATGTGTCAGCAAGTTTTAAGAGGATTTCTTAACTTTCCTAATGTCCTTAGATTAAATCGCTTTCTCCAGTTCCAGCCCTTCTCATTCTTTATTTCTTTTTCTTGATTCTTAACCACTTTTATTAGTTGGCATAGGCGCGTAGCTGCCCAGTGCTACTGTAGTAGCTTGAATACTTGCTTGTAGGGGCTGTTCACATTGGTTCTCAATGGGCTACCACGTGGAGATGTGGAGCTGCCGCTGCTCTGGCGTAAGGGGTTGGCTAAACATAGAGCCTGAAATGCTAAGAGAAACTTGCTTAATCCTGATAAGAGGAATTTCATCAGTGATCCCTAAACTTGTCCCAGATTCTTATCCACATACAAAATCTCTGGAATAATATATTTGATACCTTAAACTTGTCCCTGGTTTTCAGGTAGGTCCAAACATGTCCAAATCAGCCTCAACTGCCTATATAGCATTTAGTAGGCCACCGTGCACCCAGTGGAATCCTCGACTCTAGTGCATATGATTGGTTAGAGAAGCTGTCCCCCTAATAATTCTTGGTTTAGAGCATTTTCAGGGAATTCCTTAATGTGACTATCTATTAAACAATATTTGTGAAGTAGTCAACAAGTAAATACTGCTTCCTCCATTCCAAAATATAATTCACTTTGGTTTTATCCCAACTTCCCAAGTGAAACCTCTCTAACTTTGACCAAGTTTATAGAAAAATGCACTGACATCTATAATATCAAATTACTTTCATTAAACTCTTCATGAAATATGTTTTGATAGTGAATTTATTTGAACTCATAGATGTTAATATATTTTTCTAAAAACTTGGTCAAAGTTATAGAAAAGTAAACTATAATGTGGAACCGAAGCAATATATATGCAGATTTGACCCACATGACTGCCAAGCATGGTGGCATGCAAGCCAGGGCTGATTTGGACCCGTTTGGACCTATCTGGAAACCATGACAAAAGTTTGAGGTGTCGAATGTGCAATTTGAGACTCTGTGGACAAAGACGAGAACGTGGGAGAAGTTTATGGACCGTTGCTGGAATTGGCTCTTTTATATCAGTTTATTTACTAATGGTGCTAATATTTAGTACTTTGCTTAAGAAACTTGTATGAAAAAGAGGCGCCGTGGTTCCCTTTGGCCTCCAACATTCTCCTTCGTGGAATACTGAATAATATCTTCTTGCATTCTTGGATGCGCACACATCTTCTTTTTTAAGTAGCTCACTGGTAGATGTGAGTTGGAGAACTTGAGCCATGCCCTTATCCTTCTCACAAGTGTTTGCTTTTCACTTCCAACTGAAGGCTGATGAATGGCATGGGTCGAACTTCGGAGTGGATTTAGAAGTTGAGTTGTCCTTTTGAAGCCTACAACTAGAGTGTTTTGACCTATGAAACTTTTCTTCTTATTTAATGTAGGTCATGCTTGGTTCTGGTGACCCAGAGCTCGAAAACTGGATGAGATCTACAGAGTCGAACTTCAAGGATAAATTTCGTGGATGGGTTGGATTTAGTGTTCCAGTTTCCCACCGAATAACTGCCGGGTATGCAACAGCTTTAAAACTCACTTGACATCTTATAAGTACATTTTATACTTGGGATATTGATCTCTCCTTTTTTGTGCAGCTGCGATATATTGTTAATGCCATCCAGATTCGAACCTTGTGGTCTGAATCAGCTATATGCTATGCAGTATGGCACAGTTCCTGTTGTCCATGCAACTGGGGGACTTAGAGTAAGACAGCCATCCTATAATACTGACTTGTTATATTAGTACCAAGGTAGAATGTTTTTTCACCTATTTTGTTTGTTGAACAGGATACTGTGGAGAATTTCAACCCTTTCGGTGAGAATGGAGAACAGGGTACGGGGTAAGTAAAGCTTCATTTAAACATTTGCAGTTCCTTCTCTCTCTTTTTTTTTCAGCTGGATTCTGGAATCAATTGAATGCTTACAGTGATTGCAGTAGTTTGCTCCATTCATCAGTGAACTCCTGATCATTTTTTACTGCATACACATATTTTGCAGGTGGGCATTCGCACCCCTAACCACGGAAAACATGTTGTGGGTAAGTTTCCATCAAACTTGAATTCTGTTAGGAACTTAGGATCTTGATCATAGTATGTGATTACAATGACCCTTATAATTTATGGATGAAACATTGCTGAACTCACTTTGTGCTAACAAACCGTCTAGCCAATTCTAATAACAAAGGCACAAAGCATGCAATTGGTTTTATGGTAAAATGAGTTTTATTGTTATCTTGTGTTGGTATATGGGAACTTTATTAAAAAGAAAAATAATCTAGAAAGAACTCCTCTAGCTTCTGGCCTTCATCACAAACTAAACTTTTGGCAGTAGCAGATTATAGGACTTGGGCTCCTGGGGGAGTTTTGGTCTTTGGAGCTTCTGGGAGCAGTAAAAGCTGCTATAAGCTCCACTTTACGAGGCCTAGGTGGTGCTGTAAATAATAATAAATAGGCAACCAAATTTGAGTCAAGGAGGACTCAAAACCTGTGTGATGGGTGTATACCTGGCTATCCGCACCTCCCATCAACTGATCTATGACAAGTTGGAATTAGTGGGAAATCGAAGCCTGAAGCATATACGGAAAATTCACCCCTGGTTCTAGACTGACTTGTGTCAGGTGCAGGATGTGAATTTACATGTCCGGTATGTGCTTATGAGGTGATTACTCCCGCTGTTTATAAATATATGACGTTTGGGACAACCTATTGAGTTCAAACTTATTAGCCTGTCCTAAACATCATATATTTTTAAAATGGAGTATTAATTAGTTCTGCTTTTACTTTGGCCAATATGTTATCGAACCAAGCCTGGAAATGACTCTGTCCGGTCTGGAGCTGTCATTTCCAACAACAAAACTGAACTGCAATTAGTAATACCTCCATCCAGGACTGATAGTAGTATTTTGATAAGGGAAAAGTCAGATTTTACAAATTTTGGCCAACTATTACTCAAATTATATGCAAGTTTAGGGCATAAAACTTTTATAAGTAGATTTGTATTCAAAAGTGCATCTAAGATAATATTGACTTTTCTCTGGTCAAAGTACTCCTAACATTCATGGAGTATAAACTGTTTGAAACGTCATGTTTTCCTGACTAGAGGGAGTATCAGTTACAGAAGTTAAGTTTCTTATGAAACAGTTGAAGGGCAATATAGGGAGTTTATGCACAGGTGGTTTCAGGTTCAGTTTGTTTACTGTTTATCACCAGATTGCAGTGATATTTTTTACCCAGCAACAGTAAAACTAAACCACTATTCTACTGTATTATGGGGCAGAACATTTCATAATTGGATTTTGATCCTTGTTTTGCAGACATTGCGAACTGCAATTTCGACATACAGGGAACACAAGTCTTCATGGGAAGGGCTCATGAAGCGGGGCATGTCAAAAGACTTCACGTGGGACCATGCCGCTGAACAATATGAACAAATCTTCCAGTGGGCCTTCATCGATCGACCCTATGTCATGTAAAAAGGGGACGACAAGTGGTGTGTCCTTAAAGATCTTCAGTTCTTCATCCTATAGTAAGCTGAAGGATGAGAAGACCCCTGTACATTACATGGAAGGCAGACCGGCTGTTGGCTCCATCGCTCCAATGTCCAGGTCAGCCTTACGGCGCCTGCTGCTTTGGCTGGTTTGTCTCAAAGAAAGGACCGTGATGCAGTGAGGAGTCCAGTTGAACGACAGTTTTGAAGAATAAGAAGGGGATGCTGGAAGCAGTCGCGCAGGCAGCCTCACAGTGATACATATGGAACAAAATGGAGTCAGTTTCTGCTATGCCACTCACTGTTTACCTTAAGAGTATTACCCATGTAGTTGTTCTTTGCTGGTTAGGACTGATAACTTAATGACTCATTAGAAAACCATGCCTCGTTTTTCTTGACCAAAGTGGCCACTTCTGTGCATTCTCGGCCGTTTACTAGAGATGGGCATTGCTGATGGTGCATCTTCAGTGTCAAGGGTTTCTATATATCGAAAGCGTTGCCATGATGGCATGGAGGAATCCTGTAAAACGCATGATGTTGGACTGTTGGTGTATGCCTTGTGTCCCAGCACGGGTTTCCATGTTTCAGGTGCTTTATACTTGTCGTGACCACGTCCCGTCCGCTTGGTCAGTAATACCTTCGGAGCAAGGGAATGGTCTACGGCTCTACGCGACGCGAGCATGAGTGCCTGAGCCTTCAGTGCGCGATGCCTAGATGGTTGTAATCTGTGGGGAAGCTTGCGGGGCGTCCATTCCGGACCGGCACATCTGCTTGGGATCGATCCCTGATCGTCGTGTTGTCCAACCTGGATTCCTTAACAGCCAGTTATCAAATCGGCTAGATTTATTTTGGGTTAATTAAATGTTTAATTTAACTAAAGGTGGTAATGAAGAAACGCACGCAGAGCCAATGAAGAAATAGTTCATCTTATTAGTAGTGTCGTCAAATAAAGAATTTCTCCGGTAGTTTCTTACGTTTTCCTATGAAATTGAACTGAATTACGTGGAATTTCTATATTTTCTATATAATTCTTGTGAAATTTCTATTTCTATATTCAAAACAGACCCTGAATTCTTATTCCTCCATGTCACGTAAGCTGCTTGCGGCCTCTGATCACGCGCAAGAAAGGGATTACTGGCGAATTCAGAAAGAGTGGCATTGTCCTCACGGCCCTTGCGAGCGAGACCTATAAAACCCCATCGGCCACCCGCCAGTTCTGAAGCGTCACCACCCGATCGGAACCAAATCGAAAATGAGCGGAACGTCGGCGCCACCGTACGATGCCATGCTCAAGTCCACGGCGTACGAGCGGTTGCGCGCGGAGCACCCGGCGGAGTTCGCGCCCGCGAGCGTCTTCTTCACGCACGATGACCGGAGCGCCATCGACCGGCGCAACAGTTTCCGGGTGAAGGCCGCGCTCGTCTACGAGGCCGTCACGGGCCGGCACGTCGACGACCACATGCTGCGCGCCAACAGCCTGCTCCTGGCCCTCGCCAGGAAATGCCATTCCAAAATCCTCGGACAACCCGACGGTAATCGTGCGTCGCCCAGATTCTAACCATTCGTCGTCATACTTACTTATCTCTTTTTCTGACGCTGTCGCTGATGCAGAAGCAGGAGATCCTGCGGAGGTGACAGACGAACGCTGGGACGCAAAGAAGAAGCGCGTGGTGGACGGCATCTTCCTCGTCGTCGGCTACCTGCCAAAGCTCAACGAAGCGATCAGCAGGAAGAACGCGGACCGCGACTCCGTCGACCAGATCTTCAAGTCGCGCCACATGCTCGACATGGTCACGGACGTGATCAAGCTCGAGAACCAGCTCCGGCTGCAGGACCTGCTCAACGTGGCCCGCCACATCGAGGCCGTCATCAAGGAGACTGTAGAGCAATCCGATTTCAAGGACGTCAAGGAATCCATGGGACGCGAGTACAAGCTGGACGTCACGGAGCAGAACCTCGCCGACGTGATCCACCGCTTCTGCTGGTACTACTCGCCCTTCTCCACGAAGAAGACCGCGGCGGCTTCCCCGGACAGCCCGTTCAAGGACGTCGCGGCCAGCAAGGAGGTGGCGGCGCGCACGCTCCTGGACTGCCTGCACATGAGCGTGGTGAAGCCGGCGCAGGGGAAAGGCGGGGGCGTCACCGGCAGGCCGTCTCGCATGCCGACCGCGAGGGATCTCCGGCGGTCCGGGGTCCGTCTCCAGGCCTCCGAGAACGGCCGCGCCGAGATCGAGTTCGCGCAGCCGACGGTGTGGCTACCGGCGCTGGTGTACGACTTCAAGCTGGCCACGGTGGTCCGGAACCTCCTGGCGCGGGAGTACGAGGAGCAGAGCAAGCCGATCACGCGCTACTTCCAGATGATGAACGCGATCGTGGAGGACGCGGCCGACGTGCGGATCCTCCACCGCGCCGGCGTCGTCCGCGGTGGGTCCGGCGGCGGGCAGGAGGTGCACGAGCTGATCAAGAACATCGACGGCCACGCCACGTACCCGTCCGTGTACATGGCCATGGACCGGGAGATCGACAAGGTGAGAGAATACCACGACCAGAGGATGGCCAACTTCTTCGTCCGCAACCGCCCCGGCGTCATCTGGGCCTCGTCGGTGGCCGCTATCTCGGTGGCGGCTATCGTCGCCACGAGGATGATCCGGGGCTGAAGCCAGCAACGAATCAGCTGCCACTTTGGCTGCTAATATAAAACGGTGTCGTCACATATATACGTATCTATACATGTACATGTATTTGTAACTTGATGTGTTGCAAGGCGTAATACGACTGTGCAAGCGAACTGATGGTTGATTATATACATATAATAAAGCGAAAGTCGAACAGAAAACGAATTGAAGATAAATTCAATATTCAGTATTAATTAGGACGATCATGTTAACCTGATTCAGGGTCGTTTGTTTTGACATGGTTCCAGCTCACTACGGTGCATAATAAAATACAATACTTATAGTAGGTGAACCAAAAAATAGTAGCTTAAAAGGTTTTTAGTTTATTTTGAAATGAGGGATAATTTTTATCCCTATGCACATGCGGTGCTGTCAAGCTTAAGCCACTTACCGCCTTTGTCGGACCTCTCCTTTCCCTCAACTAGAGACAGGAAGAAAGGGGAGGGGGAAGAGAGAAGAAAATGAAAAGCATTTATCTACCCATACTTTCTAGTGTTTGTTCATAAGTGAAAGTAAATAAAATAATAGTGTCTTGAGACTCATGCAGGTTAACCGGACATAGGCTTGTATATGGGTCGAGAGATTTGGGGAACGAGTAGCACTCACAGTCGAGATAAGGGTAAGCTTGTGGGCCCTTGTGCTTCAATAATCAACGTGTGTTTGAGGCAAGCTGGGCATGAATTGGATCTTGCACTAGCGAATTCTGTCACGATGTGTATCATATTCATCTTGCCCAATTTTATTGTGATGTATATCATGTTCCTTGTGTTAAATTTGAAATTTGTAACTGATGAATCGTAAGGACGGTTCCATATGCCCAATTACATAAAATTGATGTTATCAGACTCATATTGAAAATTACCTATTATTATGACTTTATATCAGAAAAGTGAATGGTAAAGCAATTGTTAATCGAAGCATGGTCCTAACAAAACACTCATTGTTATTCAAAGAGGGTAACTTGTTAGACCATTGATTGGGCCAGGTTTGGGCGGGGGAGCTCGAGCTCCACTAGGTTAGTGCGGCAGGGGCGGAGGTAGTGAATTCCATGAGGAGGGCAGCAGGCGGGGGAGTGGGCGTTGTACATGTACGTCAGTCGCATATTGATTAGCAATTCCAAAATTTTTTATCAAAAACGAAGTAGCAAGGGTTTCACCTTGTTGGCCTATGACATGTAGTTGTTGTCAAGCTTGAGCTACCTATCGCCTTTGATGATCCCCTTTTACTGAACTAGAGAGAGGAACAAAGGGGAGAGGGGAGAGAGAGAAGAGAAAAGAGAAACATTTATCTACCCATTCTTTCTAGTGTTTGTTCATCAGTGAAACGGAAATAAAATAATGATGTCCTAGGACTCATGCAGGTTAACCAGACCTTGCTTCGATGGGCAGACACATTTAATCAATAAGTGGCACTCGCGAGATAATGGCAAGCGTGTCGTGAGCCCTTGTGCTTTAATAACCGACGTACGTTAATAAGGTAGGGCATGAGTTGGATGCTGCACTAGCTAATTTTGTCACAACTATCATAATCCTATTGCCAAATTTTGCCGTGATGTGTATCATGTTCCTCGTGCCTAAATTTGAAATTTGTAACTGATACATCGTAAGAACGGTTCCAAAGGCCTAATTTTATTTGACATAAAATTGATGTTATCAAATTCATATTGAAAATACTTACTTATTATGACTTTGTAACAGAAAACTAAATATTGGTAGAGAAATTGTCAATCAAAGCATGGTCCTAACAAAATACTCCTTGTATTTTCAAAGAAGAGGGTAACTTGTCAGATCGAACTTGCGCATGAATATATATTCTTCAATATGAATATGATAACATCAATTTTGTACAAAAATATATTATGTAGCAATTATCGGTTAAATCCTATCCTAGCAGAGAAATACACCTGAACAGAGGGAGTACATTCTCATATATGTATGACATCTAGTGAAAGGCATAGCACACTAGTGGCCATATGAAAAAGTGAATTACTTGGTTACTTGTGAATAACAAAACTACCCACAAGCTTGACCTTGGAGATTTAAGCAGACTGCTAAAACTAAGTCCATGCTTCAGTCAGCCTGTTCGCTTGTTGGTTTCAGCCAGGGCTTATCAGCCATGATACAGTGTTTTTCTCTCACAATAAACTAGCACCAGCCGAACTTATCGGCCCAGAAACCAACCAGCGAACAGGCTGAGTACCTGATTCGGGAGATGGCATGAACTTGCTTGAGGCTTTGCTTGGATGTTGGGCCGGTCAACCTAGCTAGAGAGTAAGCCATGCACCAAACACGAGCAACTATTTTTACATACCTCCTCAATTACCAAGGTTTTAAAAAAATTAGGTGATTTGATTTGCACACTGTCAGTGACCTCTTTGGGTTAGGGGTAAGGGTTGATGGGGAATCTGATGTGCTTTAAGCTTAGAAATTGATCGGGGGGGGGAGGGGTAGGCCAGACGGGAGGTGGGCTGCTGAGGGGAGAGCGGTGAGGCGGCATGTTGCTGCCAATCACAGGCGATGGAGTATGATGGTTGGGCCAGGTTTTGGTAAGGGAGCTCGAGCTCCACTAGGTTAGCATGACAGCGATAGAGGTAGAGAACTTCGTGGAAGCACCACAGCGGATGACCTGATGAGTGCAGTAGGTGGGGGAGTGGATGTTGTCTGTGTTTTATATGATCAACACCCTGTTCGCTTGATCGTTTCTGTGGCTTATAAGCCGGTTGATACTGTTTTGTTGTGAGAAAAAACACTGTATCATGGCTGATAAGCATGGCTGATATAATCAAGCGAACAGGGAGTGTGGAAGACAACCAAAGGAAGACAAAGACAGGTGATACATTCGATGCAAATCCAATGGCTTACATGTGTTGATTGAGAAGAACAAAAAAAATCAGGCACCTATCGATTAGCAATTCCCTTTTTATCAAAAAGGAAGCAGCTAGGGTTTCACCTTGGTGACCTGTGCCTCTAGGGCGACAAGTGAAACCCATTGTCACGTTGACATGTTGTTGTCAAGCTTGAGCCACCTACTGCCTTTGTTGATCCTCCACTTTCACTCAACTAAAGAGGGGAGGGAAGAGAGAGAAGGAAAAATTGAAGCATTTGTCCACCTCTATTTCCTAGTGTTTATAAGTGGAACAAAAATAAAATAACGATGTCCCGGGACACATGCATATTAACTAGACACTTGCTTCTATGGGCTGAGAGGTTTAAGAAACAAGTAGCACTCTCTAGGGGAGATAACGGCAAGCGTGTTGTGAGCCCTTGTGTTCTTTAGTAACCGACGTGTGTTCGAGACGAGTTGGATCTTGCACTAGCGGATTTTGTCGCGATGTATATCATAATGCTCTTGCCAAATTTTGTCGAGATGTGTATCATGTTCCTCATGCCTAAGGGGGTGTTTGGTTCACCTAGCAGCTCCTAAATTTAGTAGCTTTAGTCCCTTTTAGTAACTTTTTTACCAAACACTTTGACTAAATATGACTAAATGGCATTTAGCCAACTAGTCACTCAAAGCTTACTAAAAGGGACTAAAAGCCTACCTGGACAGGTGGTGCCCCTCATAATTGCCCTGTCCCGAGCGCCAACCCTATCCCGCGGCCAGGCTTCGCCCCTGCGCTCGCTGCTGCCCGCCCAGCCGCCTGCCGCACCACCCGCCCAGCCGCTCGCAGCACCCGCTCGAGACCGGGGCTCCAAGCATGCACGCACGACGGAGCCCTTGGGGCCGCCACCGCCCGTGGCCGGTGCTCACCATGCCGGATGCACGCGCTGGGGATAGGACGGCGCCGGATCTTGCCGGAGCTTACCGGGCCGGCCGCGCGCGCTAGGGACGGGGCTCACCGGATCTCGCGCGTTGAGCTCATCTTGACCGGATCTCGCTGGAGCTCACCGGCAGGCAGGCACTTCTTCCTCCCCTTCTCCGTCGGCCAGTTCTCCTTCCTCCCCTTCTCCGCCAGCCGATGGTCCTTCCTACCCTTCCCCGCCGGCCAAATGCCAGGGGCAGGAGCTTAGGGGCATTTTGGTCATCCTAAACATGCACATGTCAAGTTTAGTCCCAATTAGTCCACCAAACCAAACGTTGCCTGACTAAAATTTAGGAGGTAGTTTAGCTGACTAAATTTAGGAGCTGGGAACCAAACAGACCCTAAATTTGAAATTTGTAACCGATGCGTTATAAGGACAGTTGCATATGCCTAATTTTATCTGACTTAAAATTGATGTTATCAGATTTATACTGAAAAATACTTACTTATTGTGACTTTGTATCAGAAAAGTGAATTGGTAGAACAATTGTCAATCGAAGTCAAAACATGGTTCATAACGAAACACTCCTTGTAATTTCAAAGCAGTGGGTACCTTGTTAGACCAGTGAACTTTCACATCATTATATATATATTTTTTCAAAATATGAATATGATAACATCAATCCTGCATAAATATATGTTAATGTAGTAATTATCAGTTAAAATCCCGTCCTAGCAGAGAAATACACCCGAATAGAGGGAGTGCATTCTCGATCATATATAGTCCAGTGACCATATAAAAAAGTGAATTACCCCTTGGCGACTTGTGAAGGGCAAAACAACCCACAAACTTGAGCTCGGAGATTTGGGCAGACCCCTGAAACTAAAGACTCGGACAGCTTGGAGGTCTTACTTAATATCGCAGCAGACTCGAGCAGCAACTCACTCACTTCCAGTCCAAGCTCCGAATACGAAGCCTGTGCGTACAGCGTAGCTATCTCGAGCGCCACTGAGCACCACCGAACTCCTGGAGTCCCGGCGGTTGAAGCGTTGGGCCGTTTGGCCATTTTTGCGGCGCCTCGTCAGCTGCAGGAGAAGCGGAGCATTTTGAAAGCAAAAATGCCTTCGCGCTGGTCAATATCCAGAACGATTTAACGAATAAGCATACAACAAACTGGTTAAAATTCCGAATCAGATCCAAGTCTCGCCTTATGCATTAACACACTGAATACATGTACTCATCAATTACTTAACACACGGAATGCACACAGAATGAATGAGAAGAAGAGATGTCGACGCAGAGAATTTCTAATAACGAAAAAAAGAATAGCATTTGGCTCCATACATACAAGGGAAAGGACAACACTTTCGGCGGCGGCCGCCGCGCTGATCGACGACGATCATTCAGAGCGGGGGGAGGGAGAAGAGGTCGTCGTCGCCGATGTCGCTGAACCGGCAGCCGTCGCCTCCTGGCCATATTATTGGGAGGCTGCCGAGGTCGAGCGCGGGGTCGTCGGCGAGGTAGTCGATGAGCGGCGGCGTGGGCAAGTCGTCCAACGGGACGCCGCCAAAGGCCGGATCGCCGAAAGGGGTGAAGGAGAACACGTCGTCGCCGAGCTGATCAGGCAGGAGCGCGTCGGCGGAGAACGGCGACAAAAGGCCGCCGCCCGGCGCGTCTTTCTTGGCTGTCGAATCGGCGGCGTCGGTGGGCTTCAGCGTCAGAGGCGCCGTCTCGCCAGGCATTGCCCGGAGGACGGAGACCGGCGAGCCCACCACCAGCTGGGACTCGTCGCTGGACTCTTCGGCGGAGGAGAGCTCGCCCACGGCAGGAACGGCGTGGGGCGACGCCGGAACACGCTCAGGCGTCGTTGGCGCTGCAGGGAAGTTGGTAGTCGCCGATGGCCCACGGAGTCGGCGGGCCTCGCTGTCGTACATCCTGGCCGCCTCCTCGGCGGTGTCGAAGGTGCCCAGCCACACCCGCTGGCCCTTGTGCGGGTCGCGGATCTCCGCCGCGTACTTCCCCCACGGCCTTCTCCGCACGCCCCTGTACCTCGGCTCCGCCGCCGCGCCCGGCGTCAGGACCGCTGGCGCTTTCCTCTTGCCACCGCCGGCGATCCTCCCGGCGGGCGGCGGGGTCGTTGTGACATGGCAACACGGCCGATGCTCCTCCAAGACGATCTCTTTGAGAAACTTACGCACACCCCGCGCTCCAGCACCGTCACCGGCAGCAGCCTCGTCGCCGGAGGAGTCCGTGGCGTCACGGTCGTCGCAGAAGACGCGAACTAGTTTGCGGATCGTCGTCGTCTCTGCAGGCCCCTGCTTGATCTTCCGCTGTGATCTCATCACCGCCGCGGCCGCGGCCGCTGCCGCCTTGTGGACCATAGCTGCTTCCACCATTGCTCTGCTCCTCAGTGACTTGTGGAGAACGAAGCGGGGATAGAGAGGAGTAGAGGAGGAGGCGATACTAGATCGTTGCGCGGAGAGAGAGAGAGAGAGAGAGAGAGAGAAATATAGGGGAGGTCTGGCCGGGTCGTTGGGAGATGGGAGGACGGAGGGAACGTAAAGAGATTTTTTCGGCAAAAATTTTAGGATCTGCGGTTTATTTGGCAAACAGCCCGATCATTAACGATTTGTTTAGCTAGGCTATCTCTTCAGTAATGCATTACCATTTATACGAGATATTTTTTTGCTCGCAAATCTGCCTCATGTTGGTTTGAACGCCTTCAACTACAAATTTGGGAAGAAAAACGTAAGACGCCGCTCTTTACATGTGGTTCAAACCAGTTTTTTTTTTCAAAAAAAAACAAATCTAATATTTAGTAGATCTACCGCCACACGTAAGAAATGTATGGGCCAGAAAATTTTGGTTTGCTTTTTTCTTATTATTATATTATAAAATGTTCGTTCATTTTAAATAATTGGAAAAAAAAATAAGTAAATGACATCTGGCGGGTCCAGGTGGATCTCATGTGCTGCAAGGCGACATGGAACATTCGCTAGTAAAATAAATTGGGCTCAGTAACTGTTTTGCATCACATCATTTTTGTTTGCTCATTTATTTTCTTCCAATTTTGCGTATACTTTTGTAGTGAACTGCCCCATGAAGCTGAAGTCTGAATTTGATTTAAAAAAAAGTAATAACTTTTAATAAGAAATGTTTCGTTTTGGATCTATCAATAAGAATTGTTAAGAATTACGATACTTGTGAAGAGCATGACATTCTTCGTGCAAGAAGTGTACCGGAACTTTCGTGTGTTAAACTAATTTGTAAAAATCAATATTTCGTTATATTGTTGAAAGCTTTTTTAGTAGTGGCTTGTTTTTCAAAGAAAAACTTAACGATATTTTCTTCACATTTAATGATTAAAATATCATTCTATATATCAAAATAGTCAAATTTATGTGAATTTTGTTGTTGCATGCTTTCTAAACTATCACATATTTAAGTAATGCATATAATCCCACTTTTTTCTTAAAACATCTTGAATATATTTTTGCCTACTTGTAAGAGCTTGTTTGTTTGATATTTTGAAGGCAAGATATCCTGCCACTCGCGTCGCCTATGTCATTGATATGTAGACCCCATGTGTGGTTGGCTTAAATTGGATCTACTCACCTACATCTATGCAAGCGTACGTAGGCAACCTAGCGGCATAACAAACAAAAGATCAAAAAATCATCAGCTGTAAACTCCTTATGTCAAGCTAATTCGCGGCTCATCCTTCGTGCCACTTCTAGTACTTGTTCAATTTTCACTTACCTGTATATGTTTTTAGTGAGTTGTCACGTAACGTTAAAATTTCCAATCATGAAAATGAATGTGCATATCATGAACATTTGAATTTAGATCGAGTTTTGAAGCGTGTTGTATTCACATGAATTTCCATTCTTCTTCATGTGAGAAATTGAATATCTAAACTAGTGTGTGATAACAATAATCAAAGAACCACTAGTCGGATCCATTGCATGTGTTGTGCTACAATGCATTGCATTATTTCTTATTCTTTCATCGTGGCAGCTTCATGTGCATATCATGAGCTACAACACAAACTTGCAATTCTCCTACATTTTGTTTGTATTCACTACAAGATATGTGATCTTTCACATGAACTTTTTATTAATAATTGTAAGTACAATCAACACCTATGTGAGATTTTGGTGAAGATAACACAATAGTTAAAGATAACACAATAGTTAAAGAATGAATGAGAATTTGTTGTGTTTTTATAGGAAATGCCTAAGTCAAGCTTAATGTATAAAAACAATTGGCTCTTTAAATTGAGCTTGTAAAATAGTATGCCAACTTTTTTGCACTCATTAGTTTGGTAGGTTATAGAGTGTCTAAGTATACTCAAAAGGATCCACATCAAAATACAATGCTCGTTCATTTTAAATAATTGGGAAAATAAAAAATAAATTAAGTAAATGACATCTGGCGGGTCCAGGTGGATCTCATGTGCTGCAAGGCGACATGGAACATTTGCTACTAAAATTAATTGGGCTCAATAACTGTTTTGCATCACAACATTTTTGTTTGCTTATTTATTTTCTACCAATTTTGCGTATGCTTTTGTAGTGAACTGCCCCATATGAAGCTGAAGTCTAAATTTGATTTTTTTTAAGTAATAACTTTTAATAAGACATGTTTCATTATGGATCTATCAATAAGAACTCTTAAGAATTGTGATGCTTGTAAAGAGCATGATATTCTTCGTGCAAGAAGTGTACCGGAACTTTTGTGTTAAACTAACTTGATAAAAATCAATATGCCTTTATATTGTTGAAAGTTTTTTTTAGTAGTGGCGTGTTTTCAAAGAAAATATGAATGATATTTTCTTCACATTTAATGATTAAAATATCATTCTATATATCAAAATAGTCAAATTTATGTGAATCTTGTTATTGCGTGCTTTCTAAACTATCACATATTTAAGTACATACCTATAAGCCCACCTTTTTTAAACACTTTGCATAAATTTTGGCCTATTTGTAAGAGCTCGTTTGTTTGATATTTCGAAGGCAAGATATCCCATCACTCGGGTCACCTATGTCATTGATATGTAGACCCCACGTGTGGTTGCCTTAAATTGGATCTACTCACCTACATCTATGCAAGCGCACGTAGGCAACCTAGCGGCGTAACAAACAAAAGATAAAAAAATCACTAGTTGTATTTTCTTGTGTCAAGCTAATTCGCAGCTCATCCTCCGTACCACTTCTAGTACTTGTTCAGTTTTCACTTACCTGTATATGCATGTTTTAGTGAGTTGTAGCGTAACGTTAAAATTTTCAATCATGAAAATGAATGTGCATATCTTGAACATTTGAATCTAGATTGAGTTTTGAAGCGTGTTGTGTTTACATGAATTTCCATTCCTCTTCATGTGAGAAATTGAATATTTAAACTAGAGTATGATAACAATAATCAAAGAACCACTACACGGATCCATTGCATATGTGTTGTTTTACAATGCATTACATTATTTCTTATTCTTTCATCATGGTAGCTTAATGTGCATATCATGAGCTACAACACAAACTTGCAATTCTCCTACATTTTGTTTGTATTCACTTCAAGATATGTGATCTTTCACATGAACTTTTTATTAATAATTGTAAGTGCAATCGACCTCTATGTGAGAATTTGGTGAAGATACACAATAGTTAAAGAACTAATAAGAATTTGTTGGGTTTTTTATAGGAAATGTCTAAGTAAAGCTTAATGTATGAAAATAATTAGCTCTTTACATTGAGTTTGTTACAAAGTATGCCAACTTTTTGGCGCTCATTAGTTTGGTAGGTTATAGAGTGTCTAAGTGTACTCAAAAGGATCCACATCAAACATAGACACCATTTGAAGAGTACATTTAGACACTCTATAATAGACCTGAGCAAGTTGAGCCCGCATCGGCCCGGCCTGAGCCTGTTGGGTTTTTGCCCACCCACAAACCTTAGTGGATTGGGCCCGAGCATAGATCCTGCTGCCTAGAAAAAAATCTTGGCCCGAGCCCGGGCTAAAATATTTGTTTTAGTTGTTTTACATTGTAAACTGTGCAGGCAGCCCGCAAGGACCCGGTCCAAAAAACAGACCTAAGTCACCTAGTGGGACGGTCATGGACAAGATTATTTTGGCCCCAAATAATTGGGCTTTTTTGGCCCGACCCGAACCCAGCTCGGCCCATAAAATGCCCAAGTCTACTCTATACTCTAGGCATCTAGCCTAAATCAAATAGATTAAATTGAATGAGTTAAAGTTGAAACCAATAATAGGATTAATGGATCAAGCCATATGATGAATTAGTAAAAACTATTACATATATAGATGAACACAAGAACTCAGAGGATGCGGTTGTAGAATTATTGAACAACAATGAAGATGTCCAATAGATCACCAGAGCATCCAGTGATAGCAGGACCTAACCTAGAGTTGGTGTGTACTATAACTAGTATATGGTCCAAAGGCTATCAGTGTATTATTGAACGATCCAACGAAGTAACCGATCAACAATCAAAGAATTTGGCTAAGTCCTTCACTCAAGGCTCAATGGATGATCTAGAGAAGAGAAGATGGCAACTGAACAGTCCAATGAAGGTGAAGGTCATCTTGGCACGAACATTGGCTTTATCATTTATGTGTATGCTCTAGAACCACTAGGCATTTCAATGTAGGTAGATAGACAAATCACAATTTCAATTGGACTCCAATGGCTAGCTCAAAGAACATGGCTATGTGCCATCACTGGATGATCTAGTGGTGCACCTAGAGTGTCAATGGATCATTGGTTGGACTATGTGGCTATATTTGTTGTGGTCTCTATTTATAACTCTTTGACTAGCTTTGTTAGGATACCTTGGCACATTGGAGACCTAGGCTGAGATGTGGAGTTAAAGAGAAGGCCAAGAGAGATGTCATAGCCTAGGAGTGAGATTGAGTGCATGCGATCATCTTGAGCTCCTTGTTGGCTTAGGTGTTTTTCTCATGGAGCTCTGAACATTTTTTTTAGTTGCCTCAAAGCTATCAAAATACCAAGCTCAATATTTGTCGTCACTTGGAGAGCAAGGTTTGAAAAGCCAATACTTGTGACCACCTCAACACCATAGACGTAGGCAAACCCTAGTTGTTTGGTTGAACCCTAAGATAAATCACTTGTCTCTATGTGCTATTTGTGTTTGTGTTTGATTTGGGCATCACCCCCTTGTGCTTTCGTTGTTTGCTAAGAATTGTGAGCTTGTGTATGTAGGTGCATCCAAAGAAAACTTCAAGAGATCATCATCTTCTACCTTTGGTAACTTGTCAAGTTCAGTCCTTAGTGGAAGCAGGAGATAGCCTAGTTAGTGGCACCTTGCTTGTGTAGCTGTTGCTTTTGTAGTTGTTTAGAGTAAGGTAGCCTGAGTAGCTTGTGCTTACTCTTTTGTTTTCTTCTTGCTCTAGCTCTTGTAGTTGCAATAGCTCTTGTTTAGTCTAGGTGATTTAATTCCCTTGTGTTCTACAATTGGTTGCAAAGCCAATTCAACAAGTACTAAATGTTTTTCGCAAGTATTGTTTAAATATTGTAGATCACCTATTCACCCCCTCTCTAGTTGATGACTTGTGTGGTACTAGGTCATTTTCTTACACGAGTGGCCAAAATTTTTTCTAAAATAACTTACATATCTCCCAACAATTCTATTAAAACAAATATAATATTTAATAGATCAATGCCAACATGTAGGAGATGTGTTAGTCAAAAATAGTTTTGCATATTCTTCTTATGTGCATTCTTTTAAAACTAAAAGAAAAAAACACTATAAGAACAAAGTTCTAGATATCACCATTGTAAATACAAATGCAGGTGAGATCTAGGTCCAGGTGGATCTCATGTAATGTGAGGTGACAAGAAAAACTAAACAACAACTTTCACTTATGAGATTAACTAGGATTAGCTTAACATCTTTGTTTACACATTCAGTTTCTTCCAGTTCTGTAGATACTTTGGTGGTGAACTGACTCTTTTTTAAGAAAAAATGTTAATAGTTTATCAAATAGAAGCATTTTATTTTGGAACTCGGTTAGCTTAAATTGGACGCACTCACACAATTGTTAACAGTTTATCAAATAGAACCATGTTGGTAGCCAATGTCAATGATATATATGTGGACCTCGGTTAGCTTAAATTGGACGCACTCACACAAATCTATATGTAAGCACAGACAACCTAGCTTCATAACAAGGAAAAGATTAAAAAATTTGCTAGCTATAAATACCTTATGTGAAGCTGATTAAACTCATCATTCCTACCACTTCTAGTACTTATTCAATTTTCACTTACTTGTATACGTCTATAATCAGTTGTCGTGTAACATTATAATTTCCAATCATAACAAAGTACATCTCTTGAAAATTAGAACTTAGACCAAGTTTTGAAGCGTGTTATATTCAAATGAATTTTGGTTCCACTTCATGAGTAAATTTTATGATCTCAACTAGACTATGGTAACGATAATCAAAGAACCACTAGTCAAATCTAGTGCGTATGCGCTAGGCTACATGCATTGTTTCATAGTCTTTCATCATGACTAATTCATGTACATATCATGAGGTACAACATGAATTTGTAATCCTCATGCACTTTTTTTATAACCACAACAAGATTTGTGGTCTTTCTAGAAAATCTTTTATGAGTGACAAATACTTGTAGTGAATTTATTTTTTTATTGAGTGGATGGTAGTTTTTCTAGTATAGGTTACATATTACCCAACAATTTTATTGAAGAAATCTAATATTTATTAAATCCACACCTACATGTAGCAGATGTATCAACCAAAAAATATTGTTTTCATTTTTCTAATATGTATGTTTATTTAAAAATCTTGAAAACACATTACAAGAACAAGTTGTAGGATGCACCATTGTAACTACTACTGCAAATGACATATGGGTCTAGCTAGATCTCATATACTGTGAGGTGACATGAAAAATGAAATAACAACTCCATGATTTGAGTTAAGCTATCATGCAGCTCGGCACCATTTATTTTTGTTCTATTTTGTAGGTTCGTTGATGCTGAACAACCACACTATTTCTCGAATTGGTCGTAAAAGAAGGTAATAACTTGTCAATAATAAGGCATGTTTTATTTTGGATTTGTCAATAAGAAGTTTTGAGAATTGTGTCGCATGAATTTTATTATGACATTGTGAATATGAAGACCCTGATGGTTCTTGTAGAAGAAGTACATGAAAACTTTGTTGTCAAATTGAGTTGATATAATTATATGTATTTTTTGCATGGCATATATTATTATTCATAGAGAAGTATGGCAATGTTATTTTTCACATTACCATTAAAAGTATCACTTTATATTACTAATTAATTTATATAAATTCTAAATAATCATATCTTTAAATATGTCCAGGGTCACCTTTTGTTTAAAAGATCAATTATGATATATTTGTGTGTAATTGTAAGAGCTGGCATGTTTATTATTCCTAATAAAAAGAAGACCTAAGTATAGTGACTTTGAGTTGCTCCTGAAGATAATGCATCCTACCGGTATTCAGAAGACCTAAGAGCATCTCCAGAGTGCCCAAAACAATCTCCTAATCTTGGAATTTTGGCAAGATTGAAAAAACTCATCTCCAACAACTCCCAAACCCACCTCCCAATCTTTTAACACTTGGAAAAAAAACACCCCCACACATGTAAAGTTGCGCGTGTATCGTCGCGCCAATCTGAAGGTGGACGGACGTGGGGAAGAAAAAAAAGTAGGACAGGGTTCCTGATGCAAATGTACAAGAGAGAAATAAATTATAAAAGTGGTTAGTGTGATTTACAAATAGTTTAGGATTCCTGATGTAAAATTACATTCTATCTTTTAGGCGTGAGATTTTAGAAATTGTTGGAGTTGTAGCTTTTTTACGTCTTTCAATATATTTTGCAAAGGTTGGAAAACCTATTTTGGGGAGTATTTTATTAGATATTGTTGGAGATGCTCTAAGTATAGTGACTTTGAGTTGCACGTCTAATGAGTTGATGTGTGACGTTATAATTTTAAAATATAAAAAAGAATGTGTCTCTTTAAAATTAGAATTTAGACTGATTTTTAAAGTGTATTGTAAACATGGATTTCTTCGCTACATACATTATTTCATATTTCTTTTATCATGAGTTCATGACTAATGCATGTGCATATCACGAGGAATAACATGAATTTGTCGATAATAACTCTTGTATTCAGAATAACATGAATTCATAGTTCTTATGTGAGAACTCTTGTATTCAAACCAGGGTTGGACCATCAAGTGAAGGTTTTTTTTTCCTCCGAACATGATGAGCTTCATTAGTAAATTATAAGTTCTTTTCCTTTTTATCGAGGAAAAAAGAGCTTTATATATATCTTACTCAGAACCAAGGTTACAATCTCGAGCTATATAGGTTCTTTTCCTACTAAGAAGCAAACTACGATTTGCATCAAATGCAATTGTCATAAGGGCAATCAAATACAGTCATTAAGGGTTTTTTAAGAAGTCAAAGACAATCGTAACAATGAGGGATCAGCATCCTTCAGTGGAGATGAAGACAGAACAGGGAGTGTACGAACCAATTACTCACATACTATGTTTTATTCAGATAGCCACAAAATTTAAGAATGATTGGCCGCCTGCCACAGGCCATGGATGTCCACTCTTGTCTACTGCTGAGACGAAATGGGCCACAGTACAGGTACAGCAGGATGATGTTTGGTGAGATGCCTCTCTGGCGCTCACGGAAACGACAGATATTTGCTTTTTGCCATGCCTTAGAAAAATGGGAGACTGCTTATAGAATTCTGCTGTCATGTACTGCAATCGCATTTTGCTGTCATATACTGCAATCGTGGCTGCATATGATTTAGAACTGACGTGGCCAGCCACGTTGCGGTTGTTCTGTCGTTCATATTCGCATCCTTGTCGTCGTCGTCGGCTGCGTTACGTTGACGTTTGAACTCGGCCGGGAAACATATATTATATTTATATTTAGGATGATTCGGCGTAGATATACAGACTATCGTGTAAATTACAGACGAAGAATGTCCAGATGTTGTATCAGGTGACAAAAACTATTTCCCTAAATAAGATTTAGAACTACATGGACGAACAATAATGTGCTGTTGTTTGATGCGAAATTTAGAATCTTTTCAGCTGTACTCCGCACCAGAGTCCATGAGAAATGAAAAGGAGTTCAGTATATACGTAAAAATGCAGAATCCTTCGCTATATATGTTGGACCATCCCACGTCAGTGACTGCGTCCGACCATCCGCGACTCAATCCCCATCCCGGTTGTGAACCTGGCGTCAAGTCCGCCGCACTCCTTCCCACGCCACGCCGCACTCCTCCCCTTGCCGCGGCACCATCCCCGTCGCGCCCCCGTCCTCCGCCGCGCTTTGTCTCGGCCACGCCCCTTCCCCCGTCCTAACGTCTCATCTCCTCTGCAACATCCGTCCGACCGTTGCAACATATGCAGTATACTATTGAAACATACTTATATAGTCATTGCAACATCTAGATGAAACAAATAAAACACGCGTCTCAAATAGCTGAAACATTTGGAACATATATTTGCAACATACGTCCGAAACAGCTGAAACATGTGGAACATACACTTGAAACATGCGGGTGTTGCCATTGCAACATATGCAACATTAGATCCTTTTGCAACATCAATATGAAACACATGAAACATACAGATGAAACACACGAAACAAACAGATAAAATGCATGAAACATACGTCTGAAACAACTAAAACACTTGAAGCATATACTTGCAACATATGTATATAGCCATTGCAACATACGCAGCATACAGATGAAACACTTGAAAACACTTCTGAAACACACCTGAAACAAAACATGGCGCCCCGGTAGCCATGGCCTACTTAGTGGGGAACTGCAGCAAGCGGGGCTCGGGTGCAGTGGAGAAGGAGAATGGTGGCAGGCAAGCGGTTGGGCGTGGTGAAGAATGCTGCGCGCGGAACAGTCGTCGTGGACCATGCCGCGTCGACTCGAATAACTCGGCGGTGAGTGGTGAGTGGCGGTGGGGAGATAGGAATTGAAAGTAGGCGGCGGTGCGGCACGCCATTGCATTGCGGATGCGGCAACGCGGTCACGGTGGAGCAAGCCGCGGCGATGCGGGCGCGGAGAGTTGGTTCGAGAATGGATGGGGAAACAACGGCGATTCGAGAAGAAGGTGAGAGCGGCGATTTTTTATTTTTTATTTCTGTACAGATGGCGGTGTTGCTTGTTGGGCCATTCGGGCGTCGAGGCCCACCAACGCGTGTTCGGACGAAACGTGTGCCCTACCCACAGCATTATCGAATTTGATTTGTTGGGTCTGGATTCATCAGGCTGCAAATAGGAGAACTATAAACCAAAGTGAACTTATAATAACCAAAGCTATAGCAGAGGTTCTATCAGTCCGTCCAAAGCCAGGCTTTTTTTTCTCCTTGCTAGGAGAAAAAAAAACCCTGCTGTTCAGTATATGAGATCAGGTGGAGTCAATATCTATTCTACCACGATCTGACTAGTGACTAGTTAAAGAGATCTCCTAGTTAAAACTGGAGCCAATGCCAACTGCTCCTCCGAGCTCTCCCGTATCCAGTGGACACGTACCGGACAACGCAAAAGCCAAGCCGCGGCAGGCAAAGCCAGCGCCCAGCCTCGCTCGTCGGCAGTCGGCACCAGGCGACGCGGACGCACGCAGCAGCTCAACGCAAGGACGACCAAGCGCCAAGCGGGGAAGATGCCGAGCCACGGGGCGGGGCGGTAGCCGACGAAGCGAGCCGGCCGGCGCCCCAGCAGCGGCAGAAGCGGCCAGCGCGACGGACGAGCGCGGGAATACCAAGTCGCTATCCCGAGTCGACGGCCGTGCTGTGCTCTGGTGACGCGCGAGTCCTCCCAGTTGACATTCTTTTATGAAAAAGACGGCGCCTGAACGTACTAGCTTATTGTAATCCATATCCGTATACCCGTGGCGACATGACTGCTACTGCTGCTAAGTGATTAACGGCGTGCGGTTCATTCGCGGAGTATTATCTTAAATTAAATAAATTAAAAAATAGGAGTGGGTAGAATGATTGAGTGAGGAGTCGTAGGGTGATTCGGTAATTTTGCCCTGCAGCAGGGGATGCTATGAACACGATAATTTCTTTTCATTTGCTGCCGCTTATATAAAATAGAATAGCCATGAGCCAAAAAAAGGCGCTCTTTTTCTGAACTCTCGGTGGGCTTCAGTTTCGGTTGATCCGTTTTGGATCCTGCAGATTCGGTCCAACTCGATCAGAACCAATTTAGCAAACCGCACAAAAGTTTTGGATCATGCGTGACATACTGACGTGCCAGTGCCGCGATTCCTTAAACAAAAGATGAAGGGCCACCGCCCGCAGGCCCCGGCCGCGGCGAACCGTCCCTGGTTCCAGACTTCCAGTTGGTTTTGTTTCACCCGAATCAAATCACAGCTCTCTGCTTCTACCCGCCGGAAGCGGGCAGCTGGAGTTCTTCACACAGAGGTATCGGCCTTTCGCAATGCAAGTGACGAGTAGGAGCATGCGCGAATTGGCATACGGTAATTCTGTGGTCAATTCCATAACATAAATCATGATGAACGCACTTTGTGTTGGATAATTTGTGATTCCGTGGTCAATTCCATAATGCCCTGTTTGATCTTTGGAGTTGAATTTTATTTTAATAATTATAATTCAGGCACAAAATAATTGAGTTAATATGTTTGTATGTAGATTATATTTGTATATTATTGTTGACAATATGAGAGATACTTATATATTATATTTCTACTATAGGGAAGTGAGTTGAATAACGTGCTATAAATTGGAGAGTAGAAACATACTCCCTCCATCCTGTTAAAAGAGATGTTTTAAGATTGGGTGGGAGTCCAAGGAGAATGCAAAATGACTTTTTATGCCCCATAGGCTCTGTTCGTTTATCTTATAATTCGTACTTTTTAGTTTATTTTTTAGTCAGAACAGTATTTTTTTTCACAACAAATCAGTCAGACCAATATTTCAATCTGTTTTTTTCTCAGAGAAGCGAACGGCGGCTGTTACTGGTTCAAAAAGGACATCAATTGTCCTGGCGTCTGCCATCCAAGGACGGCATGAAGCTGTGGGGCCTAAAACCAGCGAGTCTCGGTCATTTGAAATCCGTACACACACATGCAGCTTAGGAGACGTCCCCAGCTGTGGGGGCCAAGATAGCCCAGCGACTCTCTTCGCGGGACACAGATCAGCGACATTATTTTCGAGACGAAGGGAGTAGCGTGATAATTTGAATCAATTTTTATTTTTTACTCTACGAATTTGATATAGGCTTATATATGAGCTTTGAAAAGTGGTAGAATGCTAAATTCTAAATTAAATAGCCTAATTCATTAAGTAGATTTCAATTCGTACAAATAAAACGATCCACACGGCCCCTAACATAAATCACGATGAACGCCAATACTTGCATGTGATTTCTTAACATACTATCGTTGGCGAAGACAGGAAGCAGCCGGCGGTGGAGATGACATACACGACACCACCTGACTTAATAAAAGATGAGTTGTCGTGTAGATCGTAGAGCAATCGCGCCAAGACGCTTCAAAAAACCTTATATAGTTCGGCTGGACGTTTCGACCAGCTTATTTGCTGGTTTATAAGTCATGGTACAGTATTTTTCTCTCTCAAAAAATCAGCCATACAAATCAGCATCAGTGACTTTACCACCAGCCGAACACTCCCCCTGTTCGGGTGCAAGGTCACAAGTGTGGAAAAGGGTAGGGTAGGAGGGCCTGCTTTCCTGATTGTCATGCACGCACATGCTTGGGGTCGAGAGTATGACAGCAGTGAAACGGAGGAGACAAAACCCTAGCTCAAATAAATGTGTTTTGGATGTCTGATATGTCATAGGCCAAAGATTTAAAAGCCAAGCAACCAAAAATAAAACTGCAAAGAAGGATATGGTCGCGGGCTGAATTCCGATGGACCATTCACAGTCGTGCCCTGGCCCTGGCCTCGGTCTAGCACGGTGAAACAACGAGACTTTATATAGTGATGAAGAGAGCTAAGTATGTCATCCTCCACTTCAAGTAGCAATGTGACTGAAGTTCCACCATTTTTTTTCCACATATACACGTATAAATAGGCCTTTTAGTTTTATTCGAAATAGTTGAAAATTCTCTATTCGGCCAAGCCTATTTATTCCAACACTCGATGGGCACTTGGATCACACTTCCGCTTTCACATACCGAAAGCAGTAGTGCAACACCACGAGCCACGAGGGCCCACACGATTAGACATTTGGCAAGCCTGTTTGGATGACTATTTAGGCCTCGTTCGCATTTGAAAAAAATAATTTGAAATATTGTTAAATTTGATTTATTGTAAGAGAGAAAAACATGCTTCAACCGAAAAAACAAGTTTGAAAAGTACTGAATTACAAAAGAAACGAGCATGCCTTAATCTAGAATTTCTCGGATCCGTGTTGAGAAAATCGTGCCGTGCGCCTTTGAGACCACTTGTCCATGACTCACAGGTTACTAAAGAAGCTCGACAAAGAACGCATCGTTAGGCCATATTTGGATTCTAAGTTTAGCCACTAAACTTTAGATCACTTTAACTCTTGATACTCTAAATAGGTCTAAAGTGTTGTCTAAAAATTTAGACTATCTTACAAAACTTTAGACCACATTAGTTAGTGAACTAAAAAGTTATTTAAAGTTTTAGTCCTCAACTTTAGTCAAAGTCAACTAAGCTTTAGACTTGGAAAGAGTGCCTAGAGAGCAGCCGACAAAGTCTCCAAGAGTGAAGTCGCCAGATCTAGGATTGAACCCAGGTGCCCACACTGGACTCCACGAAGGCCGCACCCAAGGTGACACCTTAAAAAATCTAAACATGCCCTTACTCCCTCCATCCAATCTTGATTTTTAAGGATTTAAAATTTTTATTAAAATTTAGCTAGATCTATAAAAATATTATTAATATTTGTATATTTCATAATATGTTTATTATAAAATATATTTCACTATTAATCTAATGATACCTATTACACATCTAATACATATTACATATATGCAAATTTATAAAAAAAATGGTTTCTCGAAAAATAAAGTGTGTTTTTTTATTTCTCAGATCTGATCGAATAAGTTGCAGGATCAACGTACACATTTTTTTTTTTATAAAAGTGAACTTACACAGTTATCCTTGCTTTTTTTTTTTGAGCAAAACACAGTTATCCTTGCTACGCAATCCATAGCCACACATGAGCTCTCGGTGGCACTCGATTCACAGCTCTGCTGCCGGAAACGGGGTCCACCGCACGAATTGGCATTTGACGGGTTGGTCCGGCACGCCGACGTCCTCGTGTGCCGAACGCTGCCGCTTTGGTGCAAACAGGCCCGATCGCACGAGACTCGATCGGATCCGCTCAGCAGAAGCGGACCATACGACAAATACGCAACGCATACAGGAAAGGAAAGCACGTCCTTGCCTGGCTCACAGAGGACCGGCACGCGCGGCCCAATTCCTGGGTTGCTTCGTCGCGAACCTCTCCTCGTCTCCCAGAACACGCCTCCGCGTCCTTCAACCTCTCCAGCAGTTTTACAACAGCCAAACCGCGTGATCCGTCCGAGTTTCCGACCCCGCTCGCTCTCCACCTCCAGCGACCCACTCCACCCCCGCGCGGACAGCGCTCGCGGCGCCGATGGAGTACGACTTCCGGGGGAGCCGTTCGGGCTCGGGCTCGGGCCCCTACGGCGCGCCTCCGGGGGCCGCGCCCGGGGGAGGCTCCTCGCTCTACCCGCGCGTCGGGCAGCCCTCCCACGGCGGGGGCGGAGCATCCACGGCGTCGCCGCGGGCCGCGCCGTACCACCACGGCTCCGGGTCCGGGTCCTCGGCTCCCGTCGTAACGCCGCTCGCTCCAACCTCCTCCTCCTCCTCGAGTAATTCTCTCCCTTTGCCGCTTGGTACTCATATGGTATCATAATATCCGATTAATTCACGGTTGGTTGGGCTTGGTCCCGGAGCGAACAACTGCTCGCTATGTACTGGATCGAATGTAGTATGGTGAATCGACTGTCGGCTTAATTGGATGTTTTTTTTGGTGGCTGTTAGGTAAGTAGATCTCTTTTTGGTTCGGGTTCTAATTGTTGGTATCACGATGAGGAAACTTACTAAATCCACCTTTACACTGGCCAATCGCAGCACTTGCCTTTGTTCATCTGTTAATTGCCTGCAAGTCGACGCAAGCTCTGTTACTCCTCTAGGGCATGCTGTGTAGTAGAAATGGCAGCAGATTCGAATGATACAAGCTACCCCTAAATTTAGTTGCACCTTGAATGTCTTGCGACAGGGCTTGGTCGGGTGTTTTTGGTGCAACTAAGTTGCGGACTAAGACATGAAATGGTTATGCACAAATCAAGGTGCTTTAAGGATAGGGTTTGTGTGTGTGCGCGCGCGCGCACATACACTTGGCAAGGAACACAACAGTGCTAGATGTCAAATGCTTATGAAATAGTTGAGTAAATGTTTATTACCCATCCTCTTGTCAACATAATGGAAGTTGATAAGACGCTAGACTTTCCTAGGCGTATGGATGTATTTTAATTTTGTAATTACTGAACACTGCAAACCAGTTGGTAATGCATTAATCGTGTTTCTTTGTTTGTTTTGCTGCTTCCATCATGCCAAAAACAAAAGAGACAGCAAACTGCTTTTCTAGTGTTTTCTGTTTTGCTTCTGTCAACTGCAGCTTGTATTCTAATAGTATTGTATTCTTATTGCACAGAGGTGGGCATACAAGTTACGATAAAGCCTGAATTCCGCATTGCCCCACCTGTGAGTAATTTAATTTAATATTGAAGTACATTTTGTCTTGTCTTGTCAGGAGCTACTAATCTGCTGTTAGATACAGAAGTGTTACGTCAGTGAGATTACACTCTTGCCTAGCTGTTAGACAAATGTTGGTACGCTGTTAATTCATGTCATTTTGAAATATATATATATATATATATATATATGTGTGTGTGTGTGTGTGTGTGTGTGTGTGTGTGTGTGTGTGTGTGTGTGTAAATATGAAAATTTTAAACTGCTGATAACTAAATCCAACAGGAGATGATTTTTTTAAATAGTTTTTGGTTTCATATGGGGCAGTCTATGGAAGGCAAATTTGCTTTATCTGTTGTTAGTCAAGTTTAACCGCCGAGTGACGAACCATTAACAAATCTTACAGGTTTATCTAATTCTCAATGGACAATAACCCTTTTCTTGCAGCCTGTTGTAGATCTACCTAGTGCAGCTTATTCCATGATGAGTGGACAGCTTGGGATGAAATCGTGTCTAAACAATACATGGAACTAAGATCTGTGCTAGTAATTCTGTTCTCTAGAAAATTTGCAGATGGCTTCTGTTAATTGTTCAGCAGCTGTGCTATTTATTGGTTGTATATAACCTTGGTGTTATAGTTTGCAGTCAACTGATTTGAAATGTATGAGAATGCAATTCATACTATATGTGGGTCTGTCAAAGTGTCGTACTGTATGTAGGGCCTGTCTAGTGTTTATTGTGTTCCTAGAAATGCACTCTACCATTCTTCAATTCCGTTTACATTTTATCGTTATTGAGATACTCTGTGGTTAAGTGGCATTAAGTGTGTGCTATTCAAGCTTAACTCATCCACCTGTTGTAAGTAGGGAATTCATTATCTTCTAATTAGTGTTATCTTTTCAGCCTCAATTGCCACCACAGATGGTAGAAATTCCTCGCAGCACCTTCAACTTTGATTTTGAGTATGAGAGAAGGATTCTTGCTGAGGCAGAGAAGGAGAACCCCAACTGGACTAAATTCGTGGTAGAAAGACAGGCACCACCTCCTGTGGCACAGCAGGCAAGATACATAGATCCTGCTATTTCTTTCTTTCTTTCTTTCTTTCACAAGTCTATTAATATCATTAACCATTACACGGCTACCATTAGCTAATGTTTCTACAAGTTCCTAGCGTGGGAAAAGGGTCTTAAGTTGTTTATAGACTTATTTTTTGTTATTGATGTTGGCTTAATTGCAAGCTTTCCTAGCGTGACTTGTACCCACTGCTATAGTAATTTTGCCCTCGCACCATTTTTTTATAAAGGTTTTCCCAGCTTTTATAGAAAGCATACAAGAGGCCGTACAATGCAATCATGATGGGGCTACCAGCTTACAAAAGAGAACAGCAGTGCTCAAAACATGAGCAGCAAAACCACCTCTTTACACACCAGAACACAAATCTAAACATCAACTACTTCAAGGTATCTTCAAAAGATATAATATGGTTCAGCAAATGGAATGTTGCCACCCAAGTCTTGACTTGCTCAGCCTGCCCATCCATCCTAGAGCTGTCGTTCGGTCTTGGCAGAACTTGCCATTTCTGCAAAAATAACAAAAGTTTGTATGGACTCTCAGGGGGATTTGGGGAATTTATGCTCAATTGCCATTTTATTTCTAACAGTCCAGAGACCCAAGCAATGATTGTGTAAAGAAAAGGCTTATAATTGTGGCAAGTAGCAACTGACTGACAAAGGCAGCCAGGACTCGTGAAACCCCTTCATGTTAGATGGCACCCTATCCCACGCCAATGATTCTTTGATGCAGTACCATATGAAGTTTGCCAAGACACACTGGAAAAGAACATGGTTGACATTCGTGAGGTTTCCACAAAGAACAGAATTGCTGCACCCTTCCACTTCTTTTGTTTTAGCTCAGTACCAGTCTGCAATCTGTCCTGAAAAGCCAACCATAGGAAGATTTTGATTTTCAGGGGTATTCCTTAGTTTCCTGGCGCTCGTACTGTTTTTCCTCATTGTCAATTTTTGATGATGTCTGGTTTGCTGTATAATGTGCGTTAGTTGAAAGACTAGAAGTATTTTCGAACTTGATTATTGAAGCAACAATAAATCAATACTGCAAATGACATTGCTGAACCTGTTGAAAGACTTGAATTTCTCTTCTCAGAAGGGCTTTTGATCACTTTGTGTAATTTGAATAGTCCAACCTTGCGATTCATTTTAGGTTCCTCACTACCCTTCGTCCGTTTAACATGATGCGTGGTGCATGCCAGCCAGATGTTGGAGACAAATTCTATTGATAGAATTACTGACGTTCCCAGTTTCATTTTGCAGGCTAGACCAGCATCTTCAGGGGATCCAGTTGTTGACAGGTACGTCTCAATGGGGCTTGGGCGTGAAGCTGTCTCATTTGCGGTGTTGAATTATGGAGATAATCCAACGAAGGTATGCTCTTTCCCCCTTGTTGTATTTTCTTTAATACTGCTTTCAGCACCACTTAATCATGAAAAAATGGCTTTCTAATAGCTAAAGTTTCTTCAATGCCGATAACATAACTATGTACATCCAGTACTGATCACTTCACTAGTTCACTTAATATGCTTAGCATGTTTTTGACATGTACATCAGTTAAGCTGAGACAATTCCTGGTTCGCAATTTAGCAAATTTACACTATGAAAATAATGAACGCTGAACATAGAAGCAAGGTCTTTTTTCCGAAGAGTTTTTGTAGGAATGAGAAAAAAATGCATTCCTTCTACAACTTGCCAATTTTTTGTGCAGAAAAGAACATTTTGCTGTTTGGTAATTGCTCATAAGTGGGGTACAGTGTTTGAATAAATAATATCAAACTGACAAGTACGAACCGTCTTATCTTGTGCCCAGGTGAAAGAGTTCGTGAGATCCTACAACATCCTCCACGAGATGGGCTTCACATCGCCAAACGTCCCCGAGCTGCTAGCCATCCACGACAACGACCCTGACAAGGTCATCCAGCGCTTGCTCTCCTCGCCATCCTGATCCCAGAACAAGACGCCTCGCATTTGTATACCGCATCCGTGTACAGCCCTGCCCTATGCTGGCAACCATCACAGATGATGTGGTTCTACTTCGATATATCTACGTGTTAGCTGCCCCTAGCTCTGTGAACCGAGTAACGCGATTTGTATGTTGTACTTGTATACCGTCACCCGTTTGGTGTTTTTCTTAAAAACATTTTTTGCACCGTTTCATTCACGTTTGGATCTTTTCTCAGCCTATCTATTACTGTGCGACATGATTGACTGAGTGATGTTTCTCGTCGAGAAACGGCACGCACTTGTCTTAGTGAGTATATCCATTCAGCATGTTCGCTTGTTGGTTTCAGCCAGCCCAAACCAGCCAGTCAACAGTGTTTTTCTCTCACAAAAAACTAGCACCAGTCAGCCCAAACCAGCACCAACCAGCGAACATGCCCATTGGCTGACTACTACATCATTTTTCAGTGGCTGGCTAGTTCATCGTTTTTCAGCAGTTTCCTCGCACCGCTTCGCGTCCGCCGCCGAACGTCGTCCTCTCATTGCTGGCTTGCGTACAGTCTCCACTTCATGGACATTCCACTGTTTGGTCAGAGCTTCAGAGGATAGATACAAGACTATAGTAGCAGCGTCCGAAATCGGAATGATCCAAGTGTCCAACAATGTCCAAAACATCTGTCGGTCGCTGGACTCCACTCCACAGTTCACACCAGTATCTCTAGTGACGGCACTGCCGCTTTGTCATGGCATCGCGGCGGCGGCCGTCCTCTCCTTCCCCGTGCAGACGTGCAGCCAAGCTCCAGCTCAACGCTAGCAATCCCGAAGATAGTTTTTATTACTACGAAGGAGGAGACAAATTTCCAGCTCAATAGCAGGAACTGTGCCGCCTATAAACGTGCCATGCCGCCACCGTTCTCTACACTACACATCGACACGCACCGCCGCATCGGCGCATGCACGTTGGTTGTCGGTGCACGATGAGGACCGTATGGCCGCTGCTCCTCGTGGCGACGGCGCTGTGCTGCGCCTCCCCGGCGGCGAGGGCCGGGACCGGGCGCTGCAAGTTCCCTGCCGTCTTCAACTTCGGCGACTCCGACTCCGACACCGGCGGCTTCTGGGCCGCCATCCCGGCGCAGCAGGGCCCGTTCGGCATGACATACTTCGGCAGGCCGGCCGGCCGCGCCTCCGACGGCCGCCTCGTCATCGACCTCATAGGCACGTACCTCCTGCGTACACGCATCGCGTGCTTCATATCCATCGCTTCTGTTTCTGAAAAAAAAAAATCTGAAAAAAAGTTGGTGTTTGTCCGACCAACAGCGCAAGCGATGGGGCTGCCGCTGCCGAGCCCGTACCTGCAGTCCATCGGGTCGGACTACCGGCAGGGCGCCAACTTCGCGACGCTGGCGTCCACGGTGCTGCTGCCCAACACGTCGGTGTTCGTCACCGGGACCAGCCCCTTTCTCCCTCGGTATCCAGCTCAACCAGATGAAAGAGTTCAGGAACAGAGTGCTCGCCTCCAACGGCAACAACGGTATGCCACCACAGTACTGAACCCTGTCTCTTTCAGTCAAGCCTCTGAAGAGATGAAGACTATACTAGAAAAATGCTCTGAACTTCAGAGTTCAGACAGGAAGGTTCAGAGATGCTTGGTTGCTTTGCAGGCCAACTCCCTCGTCCGGATGTCTTCGGCAACGCTCTGTATACAATTGACATCGGACAGAATGATTTTACCTCAAACCTTGGATCCCTCGGCGTCGAAAGCGTCAAGCGAAATGTACCTTCAATTGTCAACCAGATCTCCTGGACAATACAGGTAAGTAGTGTAGTAGAATCATCTGCTACTTCAAGTTGAATTACTGAAATGATCAAAAGAGCAGAGGAGATTCAGTTGATTCCATTGTTCATGCATATTTTGTCTGATAGGACTTGTATAACATCGGAGCTCGCAACTTCATGGTGTTCAACATGGCGCCCGTAGGATGCTACCCAGCATTCCTCACGGAGCTTCCTCATAACAGCAACGACTTGGATGAATTTGGATGCATGAAAAGCTACAATAGTGGAGCGACATACTACGAGTTACTGAACAGCAGCTTAGCCGAGGTCAGAAAGAAGCTGCAGGATGCGTCGATCGTGTATGTCGACAAGCATACCGTAAGGCAGGTTGGTATCCACAACTCAAAACATTACCTCAATGGGGCAACTCTCTTCCCTCTGACCCCGCCGAACCCTAGCGCCCTGACCCCGCCGCCGCCACCGGCGGCGGGCGGCGGCCGGCGGCCAAGCGCCGGCGCCCCCCCAACCCCCACCACCACCTCCTCCTCCCCCGCCTCCCTCTCCCCCTTCCCTTCACCTCCCCTGCCCTGCACTGTTGGCATCGCGGTGCCGTTCTTGACCACGCCGCCGCCCGCCGCCGCTCGTAGGGTTCTGCGCTGCCCCCAGCATCAAAGATCCGTCGGATCGACGGCCACCGTGGCGTGCTCCGGATCTCGGGCCTCATCAATCTGGTGGCGCTGGCGAACCCCGCCGCCATCATCATCACCGACGACGCGGCTTCCACCGGCGCCGGGCTCCGTTTCACGCCGACAACTCGCCGCTCCACCGCCGCCTCCTCCCGTGGAGCCCGCGCTAACGCCGCTGGGATGAGGACGCCGCCCACGGACACCACCACGGCCGCACCGCCGACGGCCGAGCGGGGCCAGCTCGCGCCGTCCCCTCGCGCCGGGTTGGATGCCAAGCAACGCCCGCTGCCACGCCCGAGCCTGGGGTACCGCCACGGCGTTGCGGACGCCTCAAGCTCCTCCCTCTCGCCGGCCGCGGCACCGTTTCTTCCCGGATGCTCCTCGAGGGCGTTCAAGAGCGGCGATGGGCGGGACGACGACGACGAGGAGACCGATGGCGACCACCCCGCGACATACACGGAGGTCGCTCGTCGCCGCCCGGCGAAGCCCGCTCTCAGCGTCCCCAGGCGCCCCGCACTCGTTCACCGCAGATTTTGGGGTGCCGCGAGCGGGCCTTTTGCAGCCGTCTTTGGTGCTGAACGGGCCGACGAGGACATGGCCGTAGGGCGGGAGAAGCTTGACCGGCCACGCCGCGGTGGTGAACGGCTTGCTCTGGCGGCCAATGGATGGTCGTGTCCTCGCCGCTTAACGCCTCGGGCGCCGTGGACGGGTCTCCGCTTCTCAACACCGACGGGTGGCGTGAGATCCTCCGGCAAGAGTCACGAGATCTGCACGCCTCGACGGAGCCTCGCCCCAGCCAAAAGCAACTTTCGCAGGTCAAGAAGATCCCGACAGAGCTTCACAACAGATGCTTCAACTGCCTCTCCTACTCGCACCGAGTAGCGACTTGTCGGTTGCCATGGCGTTGCCTGCGCTGTCGCGGATTCGGGCACCTCGTCAAGGACTGCAGGCGAAGGAATGCTTCAACCTCGGCGGCGGTGGGCGCCAACCTGCCACGGTACTCTGCTCACGACAACCCTACGTCCTCCCAGCACGCGCCGCGCGGCGGTGCGGAGGGCGCTGCACCAGGGGCCGTGGGGGGCGCCGGTGGGAGACGACGACGACATCGGCGACGCAAGACTAAGCCCAAGGAGATCGGTACGGGTGCGCCTGCCGACCACGCCGACAAGGCACCTACTTCTACTGCTGCACTAAGCTTCCCCGAGCCAGATCCGATGGCGCTGGCGCTGTGCGTGAGTGCAGGGCCTCCCGCATTGGTCATCTCTTTCGACCCGATGTTGGAGGAGCTCGCCACTTCGCTCGTCGTGAGCCGGCCAATGAGAGCAGCAACACCTGAGTATCTGCCTGCTACGACAGCCGCTCAAGGGGTTGAAGCACCGGTGGCGGACACCTGTTCCCCGGCGACGGTTGCTCAGTGGACGTCTGACTTGTCTCTGATGTCGCCAGTGCAGGGGCCGCCACAACTCACGCCACCACGAGCGGGAGCACCCGGCGTCACAGAGGGTTGCACCACCCCAGCGACGCGACACCCACATCACGCGAAGCTGCCCGACGTCTCGCACGGTTCACTGAGGAAGTGCAACTCGAGCGAATGCCGCCATTAATCGCCAGCCCACCCAGGCAGAAGGTGACAACCATAAGACAACCCATGCCAAAACAGAGCAGGCGGGTTGCCGCTCAGCCGCTGGCGCACATTCCGACCTCCAAGCGGGGCGAGGTGCTCCTCATGCGGAGGATGGGCTTTGCACCGCCGGCAGCTCCAATCTCATCCGCGTCTAAGAGAGCTTACGACGACTTTTTCGTAAGGAACTTGACGTCGAGCGAAGTGGAAGCACTGGACGTGCTGTTCCCGGCGACCAATGCTACGACTTGTAGAAGACTCTTCTCGGATGACGGAGCAGAGTCGCACGGCCAGTAGCGGAGCTGCCCAGCTCCGTAGGTTACTGCGCTGCCCTTAGTTCGGTTGTTTACTTTTATGTAATATCGAAGTTTGAAACAGTCTGCTAGGAAGGTCTAGTCACAACTGTAAGACCTCCTAGGGCACTCATTAGAAGCGTGTCGTGTGTATGGTTAAACTCTTCTTCTTCTTAATTACAATGATACGTAAATCTTTTACGTATTCGAGAAAAAAAAAAGACAAGCATACCGTAACGCTTGAGCTGTTCCAACACCCAACGGCTCACGGTATGCTCTTCTAAATATTTGTCACTGCGAATTTGGTTCACATTTACATCTGATAGAAAAATTGAATGATCTGGTGTTCATCTCAGGGCTGAAGTACTCCCTCTGTCCTAAAATAGAAGTCATTCTCGCTTCCCAAGAAGTCAGCTTTTTTAAACTTTGACCAATTATATATAAAAGAATATTAATAATTATAATATATAATTACTATCATTAGATAGATCTTTGAATATACTTTCATAATAAACTTATTTGGAGATATAAATGTTACACGTATTTTCTACAAATCTAGTCAAAGTTGAGAAAATTTGACCTGCACGCATCCCATAACGTCATCGGACGGAGGGATTAGGGACTAGAGCTTGCTGTGGATATGGCGGTGGAACATACAATTTCAATCAGGATGTTTACTGCAGAAACAGCAAGGTAGTGAACGGCAAAACTGCAACGGCAGGGGCTTGTGGAGACCCGCAAAACTGTCAGCTGGGATGGGATACATGCCACTCAAGCTGCAAATAACAAGATAGCCTATGCAGTGATCAGCGGCTCCTA